>OY997268.1:282324635-285323801 GCA_963921465.1 Triticum timopheevii | reverse complement strand
ATATCCATATTTCTGCCTTGGTCATTGACATGAACTTTTATTCCATAGTTGATATCTCCTGCCTTAGGTTTTTCTTTACAAAACTTTGAATTCTAATGCTCCATGTTCAGGTCTTTCTCTGATACACCTTGATCTCGGGTATTGACAGCTTTCATAGTCTATCAAGTTCCATAAGTGTAGCCTTCCTTGGTCATACAAAATCTAGAAATTCTTCATATTCTCCTACTCTTCGGAGTCTTCACCGTTGTAGTTTCCGTCGTTGTAATGCACGGTAAAAATCCTCTTTATTCCAAAGTAGTCTTAGTTGCCCGATATCTTGTACTCCTTGGAGTGGTCTCATCAGTCGAATCTTCGAGTGGTCAAAAGGGGAAAGGGGTATAGTCTCACTAAAGGAATTTTTTTTGAATAAGCTCAGAAGAGAAGAGAGGTAAAAGATCGTTTTGAAAATGAAGTTGTAGAGAAAATCTTTCCTATGGGCTTTCCAGTTTCTAGGGTCACGCCCTACAGTCAACATGTGCTCTGATACCATCTTGTAGCGACCCGACCCGAATGGATCAAGTCTCTGTGCTTAAGTGCCATCCCTGGATCAGTATGCTGACACACACAATACTTGAGGATTTATAACAGAGGTAAATCACATCTACAAAATAACGTAAATACTATTACCTCAATCCAAAATAGCGAAAGTAACAAGGTTGTGGATTCCCATCAACACCAACGGCAAAGTTGAGTGTAGAAATCGTAACCCTAACGTATCACTTACTCGTCGTAAGATCCTGCAACATGAGACGTTGCAGCCACAAAGGGTCAGTACATTGAATGTACTGGCAAATTCACACCACAGAGCTGTAGCGACCAGACCTCAAACAGTCTGATCTCTATGCTCAGTGTCATCCCTGGATCAGTAATGCTGACATCACACAGTACTAGGAGGATTTATAACAGAGTAATAATCACACACTTATTACATCGAATGTCTTAAAAGAGAACTTATTGAAATAAATATGGCTTAAGGCCATCTAAAACAATAACAGCGGAAGGCTTGGAAGATAAGCGAGTCCATTAACTCCAACGGCATCACTGAGTATAGAACCACGACCTAAAAGCACCTTACTCGTCGTTTGAAAAGTCTGCAACATGAAACGTTGCAGCCCGAAAACGGGTCAGCACATGGAATATGCTGGCAATGTAACACAGAGAGAATAACAATGGAGATAGGCTATACTACATGCATATTTGGCTGGTGGTAAAGCTCTATGGTTACAGTTTTTGCATAAAGCCAATTTTTCCCTACTGCAAAGGAATAAATTCATTTAACTATCATGGTGGTTGTTAAACATTGAGAATGGTTGACAGCATTCTCAATCCCCAATTAAAAGTACTCAGTAAAAATCCAACAATATTAATTAAAGTAACATGATGAGATTCACATGATATCCAGGTACTAGATACTCAAGATGTCCATAACCGGGGACACGGCTAACCATGATTAGTTTATACACTCTGCAGAGGTTTGCGCACTTTTCCCCACATGACTCGATCGCCTCCGCTTGGTTTCCCGCACTACACGATGTTTGACAAACGGATGACCGAGACATAATCTTTCAGAAGCACTTGCACCTTACATAAGGGGTAGACCGTACCAACCTACATCCCCTACATCTGCTAGTCCACCCCGTAAGAGTTCACACAACTTAGTCAACTATGCTAGAGCCCATAATAGCATGTGGCTGCACACGGAAGTTTCTAGTTTGAATAATCTCATGATCCCTTTGAGCCTGGGTGGCGGTCCGAAGAAATACAGGCAAGTCCTGCTAGAAAATAGGTGCCTCAATCCACCCAGATGTGTATTCAAGTTGCCACCTTAAATAAACCATTAATTAACAATCTCACATCTGACATGGAAATTCACTCACCCAATCCACGTCTACTAGCATAGCATGGCATAATAAGCAAACGTAGAAGTAACTCCCAAAGGTTTGATAATAAAACAGGTAATAGGTACTACCTCATCTACTTCGCATCCCACAATTTAATTAGATCCTAATCATGCAATGTTTGAGTATATATCTAATGCATAAAAACTGGGTAGTAGAAAGGTATGATCAAGTGTTACTTGCCTTGCTGATGATCCGCGAAACCTAGAGACTCGAAGTAACAGGCGGCGCACTCCGGGTATTCTATTGCAGACAAACAAACAAGCATACAATAAGTACTTACTCATCTAATGCACAGGTAAAACTCGAATAAAAGATCCAACCAGAATGTTCAACTTAAGAACTCCGGTTTGCAAAAAGAATCAAATCAAATAAAGCAACGAAAGTCAAACGGCGAAAGAAAACAACTTCGTTTTACTAATCTGGATCTAAGTCAAATTTTACAGAAGCAAAAACTTGTTTAAGTAGATTATTCGGAAAGAAGGTTTCGAGACGAAACTCCACGCGCTTGAATCGCCTGATTCCGATGAACGAGCGAAAAGTTAAACTAAAACGAAAATCGGATGGAATCGCGATCAGTAAAATCGCGGATTAAATACGAGAAAAAGAAAAACGACGAACGGGTTAACGAACGAGCGTTCGCTAACTAAACGAATCTGGCGAAAACGTTCGTTAAAACGAACTAACGGACGAACGTCCGCTAATTAAACTAAACCGAAAATAAAACCGATCTAACGAAAAAAAACCGAATCTAAAAAAACCAAAAAAAACCGACATAAAACCGTCCGGCTTTTAAGAAAAAAAACCGGCGGCACGCGGTTCGAGGCGGCGGTGAACCTCGGCGGCGGCGGTGGCGAAGTCCGGCTGGGCTCCGGCGTCGGCGGCGGCGGCAGGCGCTGGCTAGGGTTAGGGTTTCCGCGCGGGTGGGCCGGGGCGGCGAAGTGGGCTGGCGGCGGCGCCGGGATCGGGCGGCTGGGCCTGGGGCGCCGGGGTGGCGCTTTATATAGCCCCCCCCGAGCGGAGTCCCTCTCGGGCACGGCCCGAAGGTCGGTCGCGCGTTTTTCTTAAATAATTACGCGCAGAAGAAAAATAAAAAGAAATACTAAACGGACTCCAAAAATCCCGAAATAAATTTTTCCCTGCTTCTAAAATCAAGCGGGACTAGATGAACATTTATTTGGGGCCTAAATGCAATTCTGAAAAACGCGCATTTTTCCTAAATTCAAATAAAAAGCGAAAAACTCCAAAATAAATCTTATTTGATTTTTTTATTAAATCTTCATTATTTCTTTATTTTGGGAAAGTCATTTTATTCCCTCTCTGAATTTTAAGTAGTAGAAATAATTGAAGAGAAAATAAATAAAATAAATGTTCCTATTTTCAAAATTTGAGAAATACTCAAATAAGAAGATAACGAAATCCCCAACTCTCTCCATGGGTCCTTGAGTTGCGTAGAATTTTCTAGGATCGAGCCAATAATGCGATAAAAATATGATATGCACTGATGATCTATGTATAACATTCCAAATTGAAAATTTGGGATGTTACAAACCTACCCCCCTTTAGATGAATCTCGCCCTCGAGATTCGGGTTGGCTAGCAAATAGGTGAGGGTGGTCCTTGAGCAGATCTTCCTCTCGCTCCCAGGTGGCTTCCTCCTCAGTGTGGTGGCTCCACTGAACTTTGCAAAACTTGATAACCTTGCTGCGGGTAACTCTGCTGGCATAATCCAAAATCTTAACAGGTTTCTCTTCATAGGTCAGATCTTCTTTCAACTGAATCGTTTCCAATGGCACTGTATCTCTCAGTGGTATATCAGCCATCTCAGCGTGACACTTCTTCAACTGTGAAACATGGAACACATCGTGAACTCCTGACAATCCCTCAGGTAATTCCAATTTGTATGCTACTTCTCCCATGCGTTCCAAAACCTTGTATGGCCCCACAAAATGTGGTGCTAACTTTCCTTCAACTCCAAAACGTTTAACTCCTCGAAGTGGAGATACTCGTAGATAAACTCTGTCTCCGACTTCGTATTCTGTCTCCTTGCGTTTCGAATCTGCATAGCTCTTCTGCCTTGACTGAGCTACCTTGAGCCTGTCGCGAATCAACTTTACTTTCTGTTCAGACTCCTGAATCAAATCTGGTCCAAACAACTGGCGGTCTCCAACCTCATCCCACAACAACGGGGTTCTGCACCTCCTTCCGTACAAGGCTTCGAAAGGGGCCATCTTCAAACTGGATTGGTAACTATTGTTGTAAGAAAATTCCACGTATGGCAAGTTGTCATCCCAACTTGATCCATAATCCAATACACAAGCTCTAAGCATATCCTCCAAAATCTGGTTGACTCTCTCGGTCTGTCCGTATGTCTGTGGGTGGAAAGCTGTGCTAAACTCCAGCCTGGTTCCCAATGTTTCGTGCAACTGTTTCCAGAACTTCGAGGTGAATTGGGTTCCTCTATCTAATACGATACTCCTCGGAACTCCATGCAAACATACAATCCTCGTCATGTATATGTTAGCCAATTTGGCACTGCTGTAGGTAGTCTTTACTGGGATGCAATGAGCTACCTTTGTCAAACGATCAACTACAACCCAAATCGAGTCATAGCCTGAACGAGTCCTGGGTAATCCTGTGATGAAATCCATGCCTAGTTTGTCCCACTTCCATTCGGGTATAGGCAATGGCTGCAACAATCCAGCTGGCTTCTGATGTTCTTCCTTCACCCTCTGATATACGTCACAAACTGCGACATACTCTGCGATATCCTTCTTCATTCCGGTCCACCAGAATGTTTCCTTCAAATCCAAATACATCTTTGTATTTCCGGGGTGAATCAAGTATGGTGAATCATGTGCCTCTTGCAGAATCAACTTCCTGATCTCCGGGTCATTGGGCACATAAACTCGGTCCTCAAATCGTAGGGTATCGTACTCATCCTCACGAAATCCCTTAGCCTTCCCCTTGCTCATCTGTTCCTTAATAGTGGCAACTTCCGTATCTGCCTTTTGAGCTTCTCTGATTTTATCCATCAACGTAGACTGAATCTCCAATGCTGCTACATAGCCTCTCGGAACTATTTCCAAACATAGCTCTCGTAGGTCCTCGGCTAACTCCTTGGGTATTTCTCCCGTCATTAGAGTATTGACATGGCTCTTGCGGCTCAACGCGTCTGCTACAACGTTAGCCTTCCCGGGGTGATAATGCAATCTCATATCATAATCCTTAATAAGTTCCAACCATCTCCTCTGCCTGAGATTTGACTCCTTCTGCGTGAAGATGTACTTCAAACTCTTGTGATCTGTGTACACCTCACAATGATTTCCAATGAGAAAATGTCTCCACGTTTTCAGTGCATGCACTACGGCTGCTAACACTACGGGAAACAGCTAGTTTGCCGTCAATAGGCAGCTTTGCCGTCAGCTTTTCGTCGGGCAAGACGGCAAAGAAAGGGTTTGCCGTCATCAACAGACGGCAAAAAAAAAACTGACGGTAAAATATACTTTGCCGTCTGCGAAAAAACACAGACGGCGAAGAGCTCACTTTGCCGTCCGCAATAAGAAACACAGACGGCAAACATCTCTGCCATCTACATCTTTCATTACAGACGACAAAATATACACTTTGCCGTCTGTGATAAAAAATTATAGACGACAAAGATCTTTCCAGTCTGTGTTTTTTATTGCAGATGGCAAAGTATGCTCTTTGCCGTCTCTAATAAAATTCATAGACAGCAAAGAAGAAGCACATCACGCGGATCGATCCCACGGATCGGTGACATGTCAGCCCATCCAAAACCCACCAGCCCCACCTACCCATCCTGACACACGCACTACCTAGCCAGGCCCACCCACCCACTAACCCACGCCCCACCCCACCCACCCACGCACACTACACACCACACAACACATCCAGCACACATCCATGGCCGGCGCTGGCGAGCAGGAAGGCAGCGGCCCCGCCTCTACTCGCCATCGGCGTGGCCGGCCCCGCCTCCAGTCGCCTCCGGTCCAGCCGCCCCCTCCATCGCCCGTCGGCTCCGCTGTGCCGGCCTGGTGCTCCTCCAGCGCGGTTGGCCCCGCCTCCAGTCGCCTCCAGTCTAGCCGCCCCCATCCATCGCCCGTCGGCTCCGCTGTGCCGGCCCGGTGCCCCTCCAGCGCGGTCGGCCCCGCCTCCAGTCGCCTCCGGCGCGCCGGCCTGTCGCCCATCGCCTCTACTGTGCCGGCCTGGTGCCCCGTCGCCCAGGCGCGGTCGGCACGTCTCCCCTTGCCTCCGCCGCGCCAGCCTCCCGTCGCCACCTCCACCAGAAGCGCCCGTCCGCATTCGCCGCCCATCGACCACGGACTCCCACCGGCCGGCCACCATACACCATGGCCCGAGCTCTTCTCCCTTTCCTCATTTATTTCCCTCTCGCACGAAGTTCTCTCTTCCGTAGGAGCTGGCCATGGAGGTCCTTCACACTGCCACCGCCCGAGCTCCTGACGTCGCGCACGACCCTGCAGATCCGGTCGAGGTCGAGCAGCCATTGCCGGATCTGATGCCCGTGACCCCGCCGGACCTCCCTGCCTCGGCATGTCAGCACCGCTGCACCCCAGCCACACCGCTGGCCCTGCCTTGCCCAGGAGAAGACGAAGACTCAATTGCTTTTTTACAATTTTTTGTAAGGTTCTTCTTGCAAGAAAGAAGGACTCATTTATTGTTTTTCTATGTGGAGGTCCTTCATGTAAAGTGTAACCATCGCATATGTATAAGCACTTAAGCACTTAAGCAGTTCCTTGTTCGTATGTTTCCTTCACCGCGTACGTTTCTTCAGTTCACATGTGCATTGTGTATGGATATTGTGTACAGATTACATATATTTTTTTATTAAAAAAATCTTTGCTTTGCTGTCTGGGCATACAAGGAAGACAACAAAGACATAGCGTAACTGACGGCAAAGTACTTCACGCCGTCCGTCATCCATCTGTTGGCATATTTTGCCGTCTAGCTAGTCTGTTGACGGCAAACCATATTGACAGACGGCAAACTCTTTGCCGTCATCCCGACAAATAGCAGACCGCAAATTATTCTTTGCCGATTAATCTTTACCGTCTGTCTTTGCCGTCTGCTTCCTGACGGCAAAGTCTTTGCCGTCTGGAATTAGGTCTTTGCCGTCTGTGATCCACAGACTGCAAATTACCTGTTTCCTGTAGTGTAACTCGAAATCATGAGTAGCATAATTCAACTCATGGGGCTTAAGCGTCGTGAAGCATACGAAACAACTCTCCCCTCCTGCATAAGCACTGCTCCAAGTCCTCGTCGTGAAGCGTCGCAATACACTTCATAATCCTTAGTCTGATCTGGCAGAATCAACACTGGTGAGGTAACCAAACGTTTCTTCAATTCTTGGAAACTAGCCTCACACTCCTCAGTCCAAATGAACCTAGTATCCTTCTTCAGCAACTTTGTAATAGGCTTGGCAATCTCCGAGAAATTTTCAATAAATCTTCGGTAGTATCCTGCGAGTCCAAGGAAACTCCTGATCTCTCCAACTGTTGTTGGTGCTTCCCAGTTTGTCACAGTGACTACTTTAGTGGGGTCTACTGCGATACCTTCTCCGGATATAACATGTCCGAGAAATCCAACTTCCTTCAACCAAAACTCACAGTTGGTGAACTTGGCGTATAGCTGATGTTCCCTGAGCTTCTCGAGTACTAATCGCAAGTTCTCCTTGTGTTCCTCTTCATTCTTCGAGTAAACCAAAATATCATCAATGAACACCATGACGAACTTATTCAAAAACTCCATAAACACCTTGTTCATCATGTTCATAAAATAGGCTGGGGCGTTAGTCAGACCAAATGACATAACGGAATACTCATACAGCCCGTACCTGGTGGTAAAAGCCGTCTTCGGTGTATCTTGCTCCCGAATCTTCAACTGATGGTACCCTGATCGCAAATCGATCTTGGAAAACACCTTAGCTCCTTGCAACCGATCAAACAGATCATTGATCATTGGTAGTGGGTACTTGTTCTTGATTTTTACTTCATTCAATCCGTGATAATCAACAACCATTCTTAACGATCCATCCTTCTTCTCCACTAGAAGTACTGGAGATCCCCAAGGTGAAGAACTTGGGCAAATAAAACCTTTATCCAACAACTCCTTAATCTGCCTCTTGATTTCCTCCAAATCTTGGGCTGGCATCATGTACGGTCTCTTGGATATTGGCCCAGTGCCTGGCAGTAGCTGAATTAAGAACTCAATGTCTCTATCCGGTGGCATGCCTGGCAACTCTTCTGGAAATACATCGGGGAAATCCCTTACCACTGGTACTTCCTCCTGCACAACTCCTGATAAGGAATTTACATGTGCTCTTCTCGGCTCATGCCGTGATACATACTTAATTCTTCTTCCTTCAAGGGTGGTAAGCAGAATCGACTTACTGACACAATCAATATTCCCTCCATACTTTGATAACCAATCCATGCCTAATATCACATCCAAACCTTGCGATTCCAAAACTATTAGGTCCGAGGGAAAATACATCGTGTCCAATCCTTAGTGGCAGTCGATCACACCATTTACTAGCCGTATACTCTGCTCCGGGTGAGGTTAATAGCATGGGTGACCTAAGTGCTTGGGTTGGCAATTTATATTTATCCACAAATCCCCTTGATATGTATGAATGCGATGCACCAGTATCGAAAAGAACAACTGCAGTAAATGCCTTAACCAAAAACTTACCTATTACTGCATCTGGCTGAGCTTCAACCTCCTCCATGGTAACATGGTTCACTTGCCCCCTGTTGAAAGGGTTCGGCTTCTTTCCTGAGCTTCCATTGCCATTTCCATTTTGGGCTTCAGGACAATCATTTGCATAATGCCCCGTCTTGTGGCACTTATAACAGGTGATATGGCTCAGGTCTGCTTTGGATGGTGTTGACGGGTTGGTGCGGCTTTGTCCATTGCTTCCTCCATTCCCGTTCCCATTCTTTGTGCCATTGTGATTGTGCGAGCTGCCTCCTCCATGAGTATGCTGAAAATGTCCTCCTGACTTTGGGGTAAAGCGTGGCTTCTGCTGAGCTCCAGAATTATACTTCCCATGTGCATACTTCCTCTTACGATTATCAATCTGCTGCTGCTTCCCTTCAATCATAAGAGCACGATCTACTAACTCCTGGTAATTATTGAAAGTGGCTACCATCAACTGCATGCTCAGCTCATCATTCAGGCCTTCTAGAAACTTCTCCTGCTTAGTTGCATCTGTAGCAACGTCATTTGGGGAATAACGTGCTAGCTTACTAAAATCATCCACATACTGGCCAACTGTCCGTCCTCCTTGGCATAAGTTGCGAAACTCACGCTTCTTCATGGCCATAGCTCCTGCTGAAACATGGGTAGTACGAAAAGCTTGCTGAAACCGATTCCATGTGACAGTGTCTACAGGGTAAGTGGCTGTAAAATTCTCCCACCATGCTGCTGCGGGTCCGTCAAACTGATGTGCGGCAAACTTCACCTTTTCTCCATCTGTGCATCCTGCAGTGGCCAACTCCCTCCCTATCTTACGGAGCCAATCATCTGCTACTATAGGCTCGGTGCTATTGGAAAACACCGGTGGATTCAACCTTAAGAAACGTGCCAGATGGTCAACAGGTGGTGGTGGTGGGTTGTTGTTGTTGCCTTGGTTATGTACCAATGTTTGAATCAAGGTATTCTGCTGCTGAATCAACTGGGTGATCTCTGGCGGGAAAACAAACTCGGGGTCGCATCTCGGAGGCATATGAGGGTTTAAAGGGAAGAGTTAAGAATAGAATGAGGTCTAGTGAGAATACACTACCCATATGCACATGAGACAAAACACACAATATCATTCCAATCAATTCAAACAAAGGCATACAACGGTCTAACTATCGTTACAAAAGTGCTTGGACTAAAACTAGTTAAATGGTGGAAAATTCTACTACTGTTATGGTGGTCAACTAGAAAAACTGCTCCGATGCAGATTCCTTGATATCTGCTCCAGCTTCATCAACATAGTCATCATCGCTGTCGTCGGGATCCGAGTCGGTGTCGTCGATGATGATATAATTATCTGGACATGCAGGTTCATCCTATTCTCCTTAGGGTGCTGAACCTCCCATGAATACTCCAATCTTCTCCTTAAGGTCACCGTTCTGTCTTACTAGAGCGACGATTTCTTCCATATAGTCTTTACGCGTAGCCTTGAGTTCTGCTTCTAGCTCCTTGATCCTGGTCATAGCCTTCTGTAGCTCCTCCATATCTGCGCACATCTGGTTCTCCTGGCGTCGGATGTGTTGGTTTAACTCCTGAATATAAGCTGCGATTGATCTGTCCCTTCGGGTGGTGATCATCTCCCAATGCTCATCTCGGCGCCCACAAATCTAGTAGATAGTATTCTTGAGATCGTTGTAGTAAACTTCTCCAATTCGTCCCATGGCGATGTGAGCTGCCATGCTCTTTCCTAGGCTCCATGTTGGTGCATCAAAGGTAAACTCTATTGGTTCCGTGATTGGTGCAAACGTCCTTCCTGGAATGTAGACTTGAATCCTCCAGCGCTCCTCTTCGGGTAAAGTGGCATTGAAAGTCCCAGTGAAGCTTGGTACTCCTATGTTCAAGTATCTAGCGGCTTCCTTCAAGTGACATCCAAAAGGTGAATTCTCATCTGGTTGCGCGAACTTGATCCTTGCATCCGCCATCCTAAAGAATAGAAAAGATGAGGAGTCAGAAATGAGAAGAAAGAGTAGTGATCTAGGGCTTAAGCTTAGTGACCGTTTCCTACAGTGAGCGTGTGCTCTAATACCACCTTTGTAGCGACCAGACCTCAAACAGTCTGATCTCTGTGCTCAGTGTCATCCCTGGATCAGTAATGCTGACACCACACAGTACTTGGAGGATTTATAACAGAGTAGCAATCACACACTTATTACATCGAATGTCTCAAAAGAGAACTTATTGAAATAAATATGGCTTAAGGCCATCTAAAACGATAACAGCGGAAGGCTTGGAAGATAAGCGAGTCCATCAACTCCAACGGCATCACTAAGTATAGAACCACGACCTAAAAGCACCTTAATCGTCGTCTGAAAAGTCTGCAACATGAAACGTTGCAGCCCGAAAACGGGTCAGCACATGGAATATGTTGGCAATGTAACACATAGAGAATAACAATGGAGATAGGCTATACTACATGCATATTTGGCTGGTGGTAAAGCTCTATGGTTACAGTTTTTGCATAAAGCCAATTTTTCCCTACTGCAAAGGAATAAATTCATTTAACTATCATGGTGGTTGTTAAACATTGAGAATGGTTGATAGCATTCTCAATCCCCAATTAAAAGTACTCAGTAAAAACCCAACAATATTAATTAAAGTAACATGATGAGATTCACATGATATCCAGGTACTAGATACTCAAGATGTCCATAACCGGGGACACGGCTAACCATGATTAGTTTATACACTCTGTAGAGGTTTGCGCACTTTTCCCCACATGATTCGATCGCCTCCGCTTGGTTTCCCGCACTACATGATGTTTGAGAAAAGGATGACCGAGACATAGTCTTTCAGAAGCACTTGCACCTTACATAAGGGGTAGACCGTACCAACCTACATCCCCTACATCTGCTAGTCCACCCCGTAAGAGTTCGCACAACTTAGTCAACTATGCTAGAGCCCATAATAGCATGTGGCTGCACACGGAAGTTTCTAGTTTGAATAATCTCATGATCCCTTTGAGCCTGGGTGGCGGTCCGAAGAAATACAGGCAAGTCCTGCTAGAAAACAGGTGCCTCAATCCACCAAATGTGTATTCAAGTTGCCACCTTAAATAAACCATTAATTAACAATCTCACATCTGTCATGGAAATTCACTCACCCAATCCACATCTACTAGCATAGCATGGCATAATAAGCAAACGTAGAAGTAACTCCCAAAGGTTTGATAATAAAACAGGTAATAGGTACTACCTCATCTACTTCCCATCCCACAATTTAATTAGATCCTAATCATGCAATGTTTGAGGATAGATCTAATGCATAAAAACTGGGTAGTAGAAAGGTATGATCAAGCGTTACTTGCCTTGCTGATGATCCGTGAAACCTAGAGACTCGAAGTAACAGGCGGCGCACTCCGGGTATTCTATCACAGACAAACAAACAAGCATACAATAACTACTCATCTAATGCACAGGTAAAACTCGAATAAAAGATCCAACCAGATTTTTCAACTTAAGAACTCCGGTTTGCAAAAAGAATCAAATCAAATAAAGCAACGAAAGTCAAACGGCAAAAGAAAACAGCTTCGTTTTACTAATCTGGATCTAAGTCAAATTTTACAGAAGAAAAGGGTTTAAGTAGATTATTTGGAAAGAGGGTTTTGAGATGGAACTCCAGGCGCTTGAATCGCCTTATTCCGATGAACGAGCGAAAAGTTAAACTAAAACGAAAATCGGATCAGGAATCGCGATCAGAAAAATCGCGGATTAAATCCGAGAAAAAGAAAAACGACGAACGGGTTAACGAACGAGCGTTCGCTAACTAAACGAATCTAGCGAAAACGTTCGTTAAAACGAACTAATGGACGAACGTCCGCTAATTAAACTAAACCAAAAAGAAAACCGATCTAACGAAAAAAAACCGAATCTAAAAAGAACAAAAAAAACAGAAATAAAACCATCCGGCTTTTAAGAAAAAAAAACGGCGGC
Source organism: Triticum timopheevii (assembly GCA_963921465.1). Classification (NCBI taxonomy): domain Eukaryota; kingdom Viridiplantae; phylum Streptophyta; class Magnoliopsida; order Poales; family Poaceae; genus Triticum; species Triticum timopheevii. The sequence continues at coordinate 285,311,153 of OY997268.1, read as the reverse complement.
ACGCGGTTTGAGGCGGCGGCGAACCTCGGCGGCGGCGGTGGCGAAGTCCGGCGGGGCTTCGGCGTCGGCGGGCGGCGTCGGCGGCTGCGGCGGCGGCGGGCGTTGGCTAGGGTTTGGGTTTCCGCGCAGTTGGGCCGGGGCGGCGAAGTGGGCTGGCGGCGGCGACGGGATCGGGCTGTTGGGCCTGGGGCGCCGGGGTGGCGATTTATATAGCCCCCCCCCCCCGAGCGGAGTCCAGCTCGGGCACGGCCCGAAGGTCGGTCGCGCGTTTTTTTAAATAATTACGCGCAGAAGAAAAATAAAAATAAATACTAAACGGACTCCAAAAATCTCAAAATAAATTTTCCCCGGCTTCTAAAATCAAGCCGGACTAGATGAACATTTATTTGGGGCCTAAATGCAATTTTGAAAAACGCGCATTTTTCTAAATTCAAATAAAAAGCGAAAAACTCCAAAATAAATGTTATTTGATTTTTTATTAAATCTTCATTATTTCTTTATTTTGGGAAAGTCATTTATTCCCTCCCTGAATTTTAAGTTGTAGAAATAATTGAAGAGAAAATAAATAAAATCAATGATCCTATTTTCAAAATTTGAGAAATACTCAAATAAGAAGATAACGAAATCCCCAACTCTCTCCGTGGGTACTTGAGTTGCATAGAATTTTCTAGGATCGAGCCAATAATGCGATAAAAATATGATATGCAATGATGATCTATGTATAACATTCCAAATTGAAAATTTGGGATGTTACAAGAGCGATGATGAAATAAAGGCTATCACTACATGCATATTTGGCTGGTGGAAAGCTCTATGGTTACAGTTTTGCATAAAGCCAATTTTTCCCTACTGCAAAGGAATAAATTTTATTTAACTATCAAGGTGGTTGTTAAACATTGAGAATGGTTGACATCATCCTCAATCCCAATTAAATAACATCATCATTAAACCCAACAAAATTAATTAAAGTAACATGATGAGATTCACATGATAATCCAAGTACTAGATACTCAAAACGTCCATAACCGGGGACACGACTAATCATGATTAGTTTATACACTCTGCAGAGGTTTGCGCACTTTTCCCCACATGACTCGATATCCTCCGTTGGTTATCCTGCACTATGATGTTTGAGAAACAGATGACCGAGACATAGTCTTTCAGAAGCGCTAGCACCTTACGATGGGTAGACCTGTACACCTACTTTCTCCTACATCTACTAGTCTACCACTGTAAGAGTTCGCACGACTTAATCAACTATGCTAGAGCCCATAATAGCATGTGGCTGCACACGGAAGTTTCTAGCATGAATAATCTTATGATCCCTTTGAGCCTGGGTGGCGGTCCATAAAAAAACAGGCAATCCTGGTCTACCCAGGTGCCTAGACAGGCAATCCTGGAATAAACAGGTACCTCAATCCACCCAGATGTGTATTAAAGTTGCCACCTTAAATAAACCATTAATTAACAATCTCACATCTATCATGGAAATTCACTCGAACCCAATCCACGTCTACGAGCATAGCATGGCATAATAAGCAAACGTAGAAGTAACTCCCAAGGGTTTGATAATAAAACAGGTAATAGGTACTACCTCATCTACTTCCCAAAACCCACATATTAATCAGATCCTAATCATGCAATTGTTTGAGGATTGATCTAATGCATAAAAACTGGGTAATAAAAGAGGTATGATCAAAGTGTGAACTTGCCTACAATGTTGCTGAAGATGATTCGCACTCAAAACTCTTGATAGTTCTACTCGTCACACTCCGGTCAATGTATCGTGAGCAAGCAATAGAAACCACACATAAGCAATCACTCAAAAGATCAGAAAGAATGAAGAGTACGATTCAGAAAACATCAAAACCAAGCAAATGACTCTTGCAGCATAAAACAATTTCTAACAGTGCCAAAACTATGTGTATTTGGCCTTATCAGAAAGTTTAGGTCAAGAGCTTCAATTTGCAAAAAGAATCAACTCAAACGGAGTTATAAAACTCAAGTTACGATCAAACGAAGTTTAAATACAAAACTGTTTGAAATTCAAATTTTAACCTTTCAAAAACATATTCAAGTTGTTTTACTGGATAGAGGGAATCATAACAAAGAGGTGGGCGTTAGTTTTGTTGGATTCGGATAAACGAGTAGAAAGTTACGAAGATTTGAAGATCAGGGGCTAAATGGTAAAGAAACTAATTACGGATAGGTCCCTGACTAAAACTAACAAAAAAGAAAAGACTAAATAACGAACATTCGTTTATAAGATCTAAACATTGGACGTTCGCTGTTTAATAAAACCAGAAAAAAACAGATCTAGTCTAGGGTTTTTTAAAAAACCGATTTAAAAGAAAAACCGGATCGGTTTTCTCGGGTTATACCGATTGGGGAGAGGGGAAACCGGCGGCTCCGGCGCGGCAGCAGGCGACGGCAGGCAGTTGGGTGCGGTGCGGTGGCGGTGATGAGGGGGCGGCGCGGCAAAGAGGCGGCTGCGGTGGCGGTGCAGTGGATCTCGCCAGAGGCGGCGCGAGATGCGAGGGCGGCGGCAGCTCAAGGCGTCGTGGGGCTCGAGGGGCCTGGCTCTTTATGGAGGAGGGCCGCCTCGAGAGGCGTGGGGAAGGGGCAAGGGGAGGCCCGGGCGGACACGGCGGTGGCGGCGCGATGCCGTGGTGGCTGGGGACTTTGTCCCGAGCTTGGGGACGAGCGGCGCGGGCGACATGGGCTGGCTGGGCCGTGGGCTGGCTGGCTAGCCGGGCCGGCCCAGTCGGCAGAAGTTCTTTTTTTTAAAACAGACAAACAAAAATAAAAACAAAAGAAAAAAATAGAAATATTATATAGGCATATAATATATCAAAAAATTTCAGAAAAAGATTTTCTACAACGTGAACATTTTACTAACGTTAAATAAAATTCACACTAGTTCAAATAAAGCAAAGAGTGTTTCTGCTCTCGTAAGATCCAGTAAAAATCATTTTAAAAATACCAAAATTGATTCAAATTTATTTCTCTCCAATTTTTTGATGTAGGGAATCATGTTACCCTATTTTCCACATATTTAATTTTTGGAGAAAAATAATTTGAATTAAACTCAAATAACTCGAAATTGAAAATAAATTCAAAAGAACTTTGAATTTAATTCTTTGAAACTCCCAACTCATATTTCATATGTTTTGAAGAATTCATTTTATCTTCACTCGTGAAAATCATTGATTTGCATAAAGTTCCTGGGTAGGAAATATTTTCCAAATGAAATTCAAATATTTTCAACACCCCTTGTCATTTAAATAAATGGAAGAAGTCATGTCATCTTCTCTCCAGGGTTTTGTGGTGAAAAGAATTTGAATTCATGGAGATAAGAAATGCAAGATGAAAGTTTGGGAAAGTCCTTTTATTCCCTCTCATTTAACTTTCAAAAAGTTTTGAATTTCACTCAATCTCAGTCAATCAATCAAACAATCAATCAAAACTATCTATTTGTTTATAACATTCCAAAATTTAGAATTTTGGGATGTTACACGTATCAAGCATCCCCAAGCTTAATTCCTGCTCGTCCTCGATTAGGTAAATGATAAAAATAGAATTTTTGATGTGGAATGCTACCTAGCATAATTCTCAAGTATTTTTCTTTATTGTGGCATGAATGTTCAGATCTGAAAGATTCAAGACAAAAGTTTAATATTGACATAAGAGTAATAATACTTCAAGCATACTAACAAAGTAATCATGTCTTCTCAAAATAACATGGCCAAAGAAAGTTATCCCTGCAAAATCATATAGTCGGGCTATGCTCTATCTTCATCACACAAAATATTTAAATCATGCACAACCCCGGTTTTAGCCAAGCAATTGTTTCATACTTTATTATTCTCAAACTTTTTCAATCTTCACGCAATACATGAGCGTGAGCCATTGAAATAGCACTATAGGTGGAATAAGATGGTGGTTGTGGAGAAGACAAAAAGGAGAAGATAGTCTCACATCAACTAGGCATATCAACGAGCTATGGAGATGCCCATTAATAGATATCAATGTGAGTGAGTAGGGATTGCCATGCAACGGATGCACTAGAGATATGAGTGTATGAAAGCTCATCAAAAGAAACTAAGTGGGTGTGCATCCAACTTGCTTGCTCACGAAGACCTAGGGCAATTTGAGGAAGCCCATCATAGGTGACAACATAGGAGACTCTCTATCATGAAGATCATGGTGCTACTTTGAAGCACAAGTGTGGTAAAAGGATAGTAACATTGTCCCTTCTCTCTTTTTCTCTCATTTTTTTGGTGGGCTTCTTTGGCCTCTTATTTTTTTGGGCTTCTTTGGCCTCTTTTATTTTTGCGCGTGATGGATTATACGCACTTTTACCCTTCCTTATGATTGCCTTCCTTATGTTGTGTTAACTCCTACCAACCTCCCCCCTAGGAGCATGCGTAGTATTACTTTGCTTCGAGGGCTAATAAAACTTTTGCAATAAGTATATGAGTTCTTTATGACTAATGTGAGTCCATGGATTATACGCACTTTTACCCTTCCATCATTGCTAGCCTCTTCGGTACCATGCATTGCCCTTTCTCACCTTGAGAGTTGGTGCAAACTTCGACGGTGCATCCAAATCCCGTGATATGATACGCTCTATCACACATAAACCTCCTTATATCTTCCTCAAAACAGCCACCATACCTACCTATCATGGCATTTCCATAGCCATTCCGAGATATATTGCCGTGCAACTTTCCACTGTTCCGTTGATCATGACACGCATCATAATTGTCATATTGCCTTGCATGATCATGTAGTTGACATCGTATTTGTGGTAAAGCCACCATGCATAATTTTTCATACATGTCAGTCTTGGTTCATTGCCCATCCCGGTACACCGCCGGAGGCATTCATATAAAGTCATATCTTGTTCTAGTTTTGAGTTGTAATTCATGAGTTGTAAATAAATAGAAGTGTGATGATCATCATTATTAGAGCATTGTACCTTATAAAAAAAGAAAGGCCAAAAAAAGGCCAAAGAAAAAAAAGAAAAAAAGAAAGGCCCAAAAAAAGAAAATAAAATAAAATAGGGGGCAATGTTACTATCCTTTTCCACACATGTGCTTCAAAGTAGCACCATGTTCTTCATATAGAAAGTCTCTTATGTTGTCACTTTCATATACTAGTGGGGATTTTTCATTATAAAACTTGGCTTGTATATTCCAACGACGGGCTTCCTCAAAATGCCCTAGGTCTTTGTGAGCAAGCAAGTTGGATGCACACCCACTTAGTTTGTTTTGTTGAGCTTTCATGCATTTATAGCTCTAGTGCATCCGTTGCATGGCAATCCCTATTCCTCATGTTGACATCAATTGATGGGCGTCTCCATAGCCCGTTGATTAGCCTCATCAATGTGAGACTTTCTCCTTTTTTGTCTTCTCCACACAACCTCCATCATCATATTTTATTCCACCCATAGTGCTATATCCATGGCTCACGCTCATGTATTGCGTGAGAGTTGAAAAAGCTGAAGCGCGTTAAAAATCATGAACCAATTGCTTGGCTGAAACCAGGGTTATTCTTGATGGGAGTATTTTGTGTAATGAAAATGAAACATAGCCTAACTATATGATTTTGTAGGGATGAACCTTCTAATGCCATGTTATTTTGAGAAGACATGATTGCTTAGTTAGTATCTTGAAATATTACTATTTCTTATGTCAATATGAACTTTCATTTTGAATCATTTGGATCTAAACATTCATGCCACAATAAAAAAAATTACATTGAGAATTATGCTAGGTAGCATTCCACATAAAAAATTCTATGTTTATCATTTACCTACTCGAGGACGAGCAGGAATTAAGCTTGGGGATTAGGGCTGGAAATCGAGCCGAGTCGAGCCAGCTCGGCTTGACTCGCGTAAGCTCGTTTCATTAACGAGCTAACTCGACTCGACTCGTTAATATAACAAGCTCGAATCCAAGATTGGCTCAACTCGTATAACTCGCGAGCTAGCTCGTTTAGCTTGTTAAGCTCGTTAATGATATGAACATAAAAGCATACGAATATTGATGAGGACATGAATACCATTGTTACACCCATAGCCCCTACTACTACATATACAGGACCAATTACTAGAGCTCGCGCATGCCAATTAAATTATCAGGTACTTTCGTTTCTTGGTAATGATTCTAATGTTCATGAGAATATGATGCTGCCTAAATTGGATACATTTGTTTTGCTTACAAATGAAGGGCATAGCTTGGAGAAGCTTGAACATTGGAGCAAGAACAAGCATGGAGATGATGGCATGCGCAAGGGCAACAAGAACGGAGTTACAAGTGATGATTTCAGGACTTTGAAGCCACCATAATGAGTGCATGAAGCCTTGGACGAAATATACAAGATGCCACTTCATAAATTTCGTCCCGAGGCTATCCTAGGTGTTGCGTCAACTTATTATTGGGCCAGGCCCATGTAATTTCTAAGTACATAAGTATAGGCTATTTATAGAGTCCGTATGTGTGGGGAAACAAGAGATAGGGTTGGTTTCGGACCCCTCCACCAAGGGCCACGAAATTCCCTCCTCTTCCTCCATATATACAACCCTTAGGGCACCGTTTAGACTTTGGGTTTTGTTTAGATTAAAGTTCGTCATAGCTACAACTTCGCGTACTTCGTTTGTGTTCAACGACCAGACAAAGACGTCACAGAACCCCACCTTCATCAATAAAGTTTTCATCTTATATTCGCAATATCCAGATTACAATCTCAGTTTCTTGCTTGTTCTTCGTTTGCTCGTAGGAAACAGACCCTCGTGGTCAGGTTGATGATACGTCTCCAACGTATCTATAATTTTTGATTGCTCCATGCTACTTTATCTACTGTTTTGGGCAATATTGGGCTTTATTATCCACTTCTATATTATTTTTGGGACTAACCTATTAACTGGAGGCCCAGCCCAGATTTGCTGTTTTATGCCTATTTCAGTGTTTTGAGGAAAAGGAATATCAGACGGAGTCAAAACGGAACGAAATCAACTGGAGAAGTTATTTTTGGAAGGAAAGCAACCAGGGAACTTGGAGTGCACGTCAGGGGAGATACGGGCTGCCCATGAGGATGGGGGGCGTGCCCACCCCCGGGGCGTGCCCCCCTGCCTCGTGGGGCCCCCGTAGCTCCTCCGACTTACACCCTGCACCCATATATACCTACGTACCCTAAAACTTCCAAAACAGAAGATAGATCGGGAGTTCCGCCACCGCAAGCCTCTGTAGCCACCAAAAACCTCTCGAGAGCCCGTTCCGGCGCCCTATCGGAGGGGGAACCCATCACCAGTGGCCATCTTCATCATCCCGATGCTATCCATGACGAGGAGGGAGTAGTTCACCCTCGGGGCTGAGGGTATGTACCAGTAGCTATGTGTTTGATCTCTCTCTCTCATGCTCTCTCTCGTGTTCCATCTATGGCACGATCTTGATGTATCCCGAGCTTTGCTATTGTAGTTGGATCTTATGATGTTTCTGCCCCTCTACTCTCTTGTGATGAATTGAGTTTCCCCTTTGAAGTTATCTTATCGGATTGAGTCTTTTATGAGAACACTTGATGTATGTCTTGCCGTGATTATCTGTGGTGACAATGGGATATCATGTGCCACTTGATGTATGTTTTGGTGATCAACTTGCGGGTTTCGTGACATTGGGAACCTATGCATAGGGGTTGGCACACCTTCTTGACTCTCCGATAGAAACTTTGGGGCACTCTTTGAAGTACTTTGTGTTGGTTGGATGAATCTGAGATTGTGTGATGCATATAGTATAATCATGCCCACGGATACTTGAGGTGACAATGGAGTATCTAGGTGACATTAGGGTTTTGGTTGATTTGTGTCTTAAGGTGTTATTCTAGTACGAACTCTTTTATAGATTGATCTGAAAGAATAACTTTGAGGTGGTTTCGTACCCTACCATAATCTCTACGTTTGTTCTCCGCTATTAGTGGCTTCGGAGTGACTCTTTGTTGCATGTTGAGGGCTTGTTATATGATCTATCTATGTTATTATTGTTGAGAGAACTTGCACTAGTGAAAGTATGAACCCTAGGCCTTGTTTCCTATCATTGCAATACCGTTTACGCTCACTTTTATCATTAGTTACCTTGCTGTTTTTATCATTTCAGATTACAAATACCTTTATCTACCATCCATATTGCACTTGTATCACCATCTCTTCGCCGAACTAGTGCACTTCTATAATTTGCCATTGTATTGGGTGTGTTGGGGACACAAGAGACTCTCTGTTATTTGGTTGCAGGGTTGCTTGAGAGAGACCAACTTCATCCTACGTCTCCTACGGATTGATAAACCTTAGGTCATCCACTTGAGGGAAATTTGCTACTGTCCTACAAACATGTGCACTTGCAGGCCCAACAACGTCTACGAGAAGAAGGTTGTGTAGTAGACATCAATCCTTTTCTGGCGCCGTTGCCGGGGAGGTTAGCGCTTGAAGGTATATCTTTAGATCTTGCAACTGAATCTTTTTGTTTCTTGTTTTAGCACTAGTCTAGTTTATAAAATAAAATTACAAAAATAATGGTATTAAGGATGCCTCATATGCTTCATCTTTTTAATGTTTTTCGTGAAAATGATGGGAAGGAAAATTGTGCTCAAGTACTAGAAGAAGAATTACATAGAATGCTTGGCATAAAATATGTGAATGATGAGCATGATTGCAATGTTGTTAGTATGAATTCCTTGAATATCCATGATGCTAATGATATGCAAAGCCACAAGCTTGGGGAAGCTATGTTTGATGAAGATGATATTTTTTGTCCCCCAAGCTTTGATGAGCAAATTTACTATGATGAAAGCATGCCTCCTATCTATGATGATTATTGTGATGACACGTATGCTTTAAAGAATAATGATAACCATGGAACTTGTCATCTTGATCCTAATTTTAAATCATATGATAGTTATTTTGTTGAGTTTGCTCCCACTACTATTCATGAGAAGAATTTTGCTTATGAGGAGAGTAGTAAATTTTCTATGCTAGTAGATGATGAAAAGAATGCTTTAGGTGCTGGTTACATTGTTGAATTCATTCATGATGCTACTGAAAATTATTATGAGGGACGAACATATGCTTGTAGGAATTGCAATAATATCAAGTTTCCTCTCTATGTGCTTCAAGTTTTGAAGCTATGCTTGTTTTACCTTCCTATGCTAGTTGATTATCGTTCCCATAAGTTGTTTTCTCACAAAATCCCTATGCATAGGAAGTGGGTTAGACTTAAAAGTGCTAGTCATATGCTTCATGATGCTCCCGTTATGTTTCAATTCTTATCTTTTATGTGAGCATCATTGTCATCATCATGCCTAGCTAGAAAGGCATTAAAGAAAAGCGCTTGTTGGGAGACAACCCAATACTTATCCTTACTATTTTTATGTGTTCACATGATTATGCTACTGTAGTAATCATGTTTTATAGCTTTTGTTTAAATAAAGTGCCAAGTAAGACCTTTAGGATGGCTTACGATGATAGTTGTGTTGATCCTGCTGAAAATGAGAAACTTTTGCACCCAGTAAATTAGTTTTGTTAATTCACAGAAACGTGATTCTGATCTGATTCGTTTTGCTCTTGATTGGTACACGAATTGCTTAGGACTTCCTAATTTGGTAGTTCCATAAGTATATGTTTGATACAGATTACTACAGACTATTCTGTTTTTGACAGATTCTGTTTTTTATGTGTTGTTTGCTTATTTTGATGAACCTATGAGTAGTATCGGAGGGTACGAACCATAGATAAGTTGGAGTACAGTAGATATTACACCAATATGAATTTAGAATGAGTTAAGTACAGTACCAATGTGGTGGTTTTGTTTTTCTTTCACTAACGGAGCTTATAAGATTTCCTGTTGAGTTTTGTGTTGTGAAGTTTCAAGTTTTGGGTAAAGATTCGATGGACTATGGAATAAGGAGTGGCAAGAGCCTAAGCTTGGGGATGCCCAATGTACCCCAAGGTAATATTCAAGGACGACCAAGAGCCTAAGCTTGGGGATGCCCCGGAAGGCATCCCCTCTTTCGTCTACTTCCATCGGTAACTTTACTTGGAGCTATATTTTTATTCACCACATGATATGTGTTTTTCTTGGAGCGTCATTTCCTTTTGTTAGTTTTTGCTTGCTTTTAGTTAGAATGATGTTTTGCATCTTTAGTTTCAATAAAGAAGTCAAGGATAGCCTTTGCCATGCTTATTTTGATAGTATACATGTTGCCGTTTGAAAAACAGAAAGTTTACCGCTGTTGCAAAAATTCCCTAGAAAAGTCAGAGAGTGGTATAATGTTGAATATTTTTGCATATTGAGATCTGATAAATTTATTACAGTGGGAATTTAAGTTCATAATTTTTGGATTCAGGGAAGTATTGATACTCTTGCATTCTTAACAGACTGTACTGTTTTGGCAGATTGCTGTTATGCTTGCATTGTTTGCATATGTTTGCTTGTTTAATGATTCTATTTGAGGATAGGACTATTAAATATGCAGAGGCATTTAGTATGCAATGTTGAATAATAATGTTAGTGATTTGTTACAGTAGAAAATGATAAGGTTTGCATTGGTTTATACTAACCTATCTCACAAGTTCTTGTTGAGTTTGTTGTGAATGAAGATTTTGATAAAAAGAGAAACCATGATATGAGAGGAATTAAGGAGACACAAAAGCTCAAGATTGGGGATGCCCAAGGCACTCCAAGATAATATTTCAAGAACTCTCAAGCATCTAAGCTTGGGGATGCCCCGGTAGGCATCCAACCTTTCTTCTTCAACAACTATCGGTTAGTATCGGTTGAGCCTAAGTTTTTGCTTCTTCACATGAGTTGTGCTATCCTTGCAATGTAGTTTTATTTAGCTTTGCTTGGTGTTTGAATAAAGTATCAAGATCTGAAATTATTCAATGAGAGAGAGTCTTCGCATAGTTGCATAATTATTTAGCTACTCTTTGACCTTCACTTATATCTTTCGGAGTAGTTTGTCATTTGCTCTAGTCCATCACTTATACCTTTTAGAGCATGGTGGTAGGTTTATTTTGAAGAAATATATGAACTCTCATATTTCACTTAGATTATTTTGAGAGTCGTTAATAGCATGGTAATTTGCTTAATATTAATATACTTGGTATTCAAGATATGTGAAACTTTCTTATGAGTGTGTTGAATACTAAGAAAAGTTTGATACTAGATAATTGTTTTGAGATATGGAGGTAGTGATATTAAAGTCATGCTAGTTGGGTGACTATGAATTCAAAGAATGCTTGTGTTGAAGTTAGCAAGTCCCATAGCATGCACGTATGGTTAAAGTTGTGTAACAAATATGAAACATGAAGTGTACCTGGCTTGTGCATCCGTATGAGTGGCAGTCGGGGACGAGCGATGGTCTTTTCCTACCAATCTATCCCCCTAGGAGCATGCACGTAGTACTTGATTTTTGATGACTTTTAAATTTTTGCAATAAGTATATGAGTTCTTTTGACTAATGTTGAGTCCATGGATTATACGCACTCTCACCTTTCCGCCTTTGCTAGCCTCTTCGGTACCATGTTGCCCTTTCTCACCTTGAGAGTTGGTGCAAACTTCGCCGGTGCATCCAAACCCCGTGATACGATACGCTCTATCACACATAAACCTCCTTATATCTTCCTCAAAACAGCCACCATACCTACCTATCATGGCATTTCCATAGCCATTCTGAGATATATTGCCATGCAACTTTCATCATCATCATCATCATGACATACATTACTTTTGTCATATTGCCATTGCGTGATCATGTAGTTGACATCGTATTTGTGGCAAAGCCACCATGAATTATTTTTCATACATGTCACTCTTGATTCATTGCACCATCCCGGTACACCGCCGGAGGCATTCATATAGAGTCATATCTTGTTCTAAGTTTCAAGTTGTAATCCTTATGTTGTAATCAATAGAAGTGTGATGATCATCATTGTTAGAGCATTGCCCAATAAAAAAAAGGAAAAAACAGGAAAAAAAGGCCAAAAAAAAGAAAGGCCCAAAAAAAGGAAAAAAAAGAAAAGAAAAAAGGGCAATGCTACTATCTCTTTTTCCACACTTGTGCTTCAAAGTAGCACCTTGTTCTTCATGTAGTGAGTCTCATATATTGTGCTTCAGAGTAGCACCTTGTTCTTCATGTAGTGAGTCTCATAAGTTGTCTTTTTATACTAGTGTGAATTTTTCATTATAGAACTTGGCTTGTATATTCCTACGATGGGCTTCCTCAAATGCCCTAGGTCTTCATGAGCAAGCGAGTTGGATGCACACCCACTAGTTTTCTTTTGTTGAGCATTCATAGCTCTAGTGCATCCGTTGCATGGCAATCCCTACTCCTCATGTTGACATCAATTGATGGGCATCTCCATAGCCCATTGATTATCCTCGTCAATGTGAGACTTTCTCCTTTTTGTCTTCTCCACACAATCCCCATCATCATATTCTATTCCACCCATAGTGCTATATCCATGGCTCACGCTCATGTATTGCGTGAAGGTTGAAAAAGTTTGAGATTATTTAAGTATGAAACAATTGCTTGGCTTGTCATCGGGGGTATAGAAGTTGGGAACATCTTTGTGTGACGAAAATGAAGCATAGCCTAACTATATGATTTTGTAGGGATGAACTTTCTTTTGCTATGCTATTTTGAGAAGACATGATTGCTTTGATTAGTATGCTTGAAGTATTATTACTTTTGTGTCAATATGAACTTTTGTCTTGAATCTTTCGGATCTGAATATTCATATCACAATTAAGAAGATTTACATTGAAATTATGCCAAAGTATCACTCCGCATCAAAAATTCTTTTTTATCATTTACCTACTCGAGGACGAGCAGGAATTAAGCTTGGGGATGCTTGATACGTCTCCAATGTATCTATAATTTTTTATTGCTCCATGCTACTTTATCTACTGTTTTGGGCAATATTGGGTTGTATTATCCACTTTTATATTATTATTGGGACTAACCTATTAACCGGAGGCCCAGCCCAGATTTGCTATTTTATGCCTATTTCAGTGTTTCGAGGAAAAGGAATATCAGACGGAGTCAAAACGGAATGAAATCAACTGGAGAAGTTGTTTTTGGAAGGAAAGCAACCCAGGGAACTTGGAGTGCACGTCAGGGGAGATACGGGCTGCCCACGAGGGTGGGGGCGCCCCCCCGGGGCGTGCCCCCTGCCTCGTGGGCCCCCCGTAGCTCCTCCGACGTACCCCTTGCATCCATATATACCTACGTACCCTAAAACTTCCGGAACAGAAGATAGATCGGGAGTTCCGTCGCCGCAAGCCTCTGTAGCCACCAAAAACCTCTCGGGAGCCCATTCCGGCGCCCTGCCGGAGGGGGAACCCATCACCGGTGGTCATCTTCATCATCCCGACGCTATCCATGACGAGGAGGGAGTAGTTCACCCTCGGGGCTGAGGGTATGTACCAGTAGCTATGTGTTTGATCTCTCTCTCTCTCTCTCTCTCTCTCTCTCTCTCTCTCTCGTGTTCTCTCTCGTGTTCCATCTATGGCACGATCTTGATGTATCCAGAGCTTTGCTATTGTAGTTGGATCTTATGATGTTTCTGCCCCTCTACTCTCTTGTGATGAATTGAGTTTCCCCTTTGAAGTTATCTTATCGGATTGAGTCTTTTATGAGAACACTTGATGTATGTCTTGCCGTGATTATCTATGGTGACAATGGGATATCATGTGCCACTTGATGTATGTTTCGGTGATCAACTTGCGGGTTTCGTGACATTGGGAACCTATGCATAGGGGTTGGCACACCTTCTTGACTCTCCGATAGAAACTTTGGGGCACTCTTTGAAGTACTTTGTGTTGGTTGGATGAATCTGAGATTGTGTGATGCATATAGTATAATCATGCCCACGGATACTTGAGGTGACAATGGAGTATCTAGGTGACATTAGGGTTTTGGTTGATTTGTGTCTTAAGGTGTGATTCTAGTACGAACTCTTTTATAGATTGATCCGAAAGAATAACTTTGAGGTGGTTTCGTACCCTACCATAATCTCTACATTTGTTCTCCGCTATTAGTGGCTTCGGAGTGACTCTTTGTTGCATGTTGAGGGCTTGTTATATGATCTATCTATGTTATTATTGTTGAGAGAACTTGCACTAGTGAAAGTATGAACCCTAGGCCTTGTTTCCTATCATTGCAATACCATTTACGCTCACTTTTATCATTAGTTACCTTGCTGTTTTTATTATTTCAGATTACAAATACCTTTATCTACCATCCATATTGCACTTGTATCACCATCTCTTCGCCGAACTAGTGCACCTATACAATTTGCCATTGTATTGGGTGTGTTGGGGACACAAGAGACTCTCTGTTATTTGGTTGTAGGGTTGCTTGAGAGAGACCATCTTCATCCTACGCCTCCTACGGATTGATAAACCTTAGGTCCTCCACTTGAGGGAAATTTGCTACTGTCCTACAAACCTGTGCACTTGCAAGCCCAACAACGTCTACAAGAAGAAGGTTGTGTAGTAGACATCAATTGATCATGCTCCGGCGTGGTCAATAACCCCTCAGAAGTTGGTTTAGTAATTGCTAAGGCACGACGTCTCGCACGTTCATAGTCGGATCGTTAAGGTCGACTCCCACAGAAAACGATAGCTACCATCTCATCGAAACATCGGGACACCTTTGCCTCTATCAAGTGGTATCAGATTTTCAGGTTGCTCAGTGAGATTTTACATTTTTTTGTAGTTTAGATCGAGTCTGTTCTTCATACCTACAGTCCATGAAAAAGCCACACAAAAAAAATTAGGGTTAGTTCATCATATCCGAACCAGTCTGAGCCATTGCATAGTCTTTTCAGTATTTTGCTTTGCTGAATTTTCGGTTGCATCGTCGTGTCTAGTTGCTGGTCTTAGCGTCTACTCTTTTAGAGTTTCGAGTTCTGTTCACGGGTATTCACGCCGCCGCCGCACCATCATCATCCGCTGCCATATACCACCACCACACCGATACATCATCCCTACCATCTACCGTCGCCACTTATCCGCCACCGCTCTGAGTCCATATACCAACACCGATCCGAGTCCATATACCACCATCAACCCACATCCATATACCACCACCCCTCCGAGTCCATCTCATATTAGGTTAACTTTCGAGATCCATCTATTTCCAGATTTGTGTTTTCCCTGTCTGAGTAGGTTTCGGATTCCAGCAATCTTTTGCCGTCCGTAGAAGAGGTTGGTTTCCAAAAAAAAGAGTCCAGAAACCACCCTCTGTTTAGGCCCAAAATTTTCGAAAAATGCACTTGACAAAAAAATTCTGGCTATCCTATTTTTAGGTGTTTCCAAGCGTATTGAGATAGTCGCCGTTATAGAAAGTTTTTTTTGACCCGTTTCCAGTTTTTGGGTCCGGGGAGCCAAAAAAAGAGCGTAAAAAATCAGAGTGTGCTTCTCCCTTGTTTCCGTGTAGCGTCGTGATTTTGTTAGTGTTCCAGGCTCGCGTCTCTAGCACATTCTAGCCTAGGACCAGCATTCTGAGTTGGCCTCTGGCCTTTACGCACTAACCACCACGCGAGCATAGTTATGGGCCTCGACGTTGTAGTATCAGCCGAAGCTTTCTCGGACGTCCAGTTCAGCAGTGTGACACGGTCGGATCATGCTGGCCATCCGAGGCGGTGCTAGTATCCACCCTGCTAGCAACGACCCGGAGTGCTGCGGGCGATGGGCCCAAGACCCCGGAGTGCTTAGGATGTAGACCGGTGGGGACCTCTCTGCTGAGCCTAGGTAGGGCTGTGATGAGGACATCAATACCATTGTTACACCCATAGCCCCTACTGCTATACATACTGGACCAATTACTAGAGCTCGCGCACGCCAACTAAATTACAAGGTACTTTCGTTCTTGGTAATGATTCTAATGTTCATGAGAATATGATGCTGCCTAAATTGGATACATTTTTTTTGCTTACAAATCAAGGGCCTAGCTTGGAGAAGGATGAACATTGGAGCAAGAACAAGCATGGAGATGATGGCATGCACAAGGGGAACAAGAATGGAGTTACAAGTGATGATTTCAGGGCTTTGAAGCCACCATAACAAGTGCATGAAGCCTTGGACGAAATATACAAGATGCCACTTCATAAATTTCATCCAGAGGCTATTCTAGGTGCTGCGTCACCTTTTTATTGGGCCAGGCCCATGTAATTTTGAAATACATAAGTATAGGCTATTTTTAGAGTCCGTATGTGTGGGGAAACAGGGGATGGGGTTGGTTTCGGACCCCTCTACCAAGGGCCACGAAATTCCCCCCCTCTTCCTCCATATTTACAGCCCTTAGGGCACCATTTAGACTTTGAGTTTTGTTTAGATTAAAATTTCGCCATAGCTGCAACTTCACGTACTCCGTTTTTGTTCAACGACCAGACAAAGGCGTCACAGAACCCCACCTTCATTAATAAAGCTTTCCTCTGTTATTCGCAATATCCAGATTGCAATCTTAGTTTCTTGCTTGTTCTTCATTTGCTTCCAGGAAATAGACCTTCGTGGTCAGGTTGATCATGCTCCGGGGTGGTCAATAACCTCTCGGAGTTGGTTTAGCGATTGCTAAGGCGCGACGTCATCGCACGTTCGTAGTCGGATCTTCAAAGTCGACTTCCATCAAAATGATAGCCACCATCTCATCGAAAGACAGGACACCTTTGCCTCTATTAGGCTGCGATGTTTTGATCTTCCGACGCCGGGCATTGACCCCAGAGAGGTGTGTCCGGCCAGAGTGATCGTGCGTGTTGGGTAATGTGGTGCACCCCTGCAGGGAAGATATATATTCGAATACCGTGTCCACGGTAATGGAGGTTCAGACTTGTATCCTGATCTTATAACTAGAAGTGGATACTTGAGATTTGTGGTGGATATGTGGCTTCAGGATTGCTTTCTCGCAGGGAGTCGAGGAAGAATCTTTGGGCGTTGTTTATACAACATGTTTGTTAATTATAAACTGCTATTCTTTACTCTTCTACATGCTGCGAGATGCTTGGAATTGCTTGAAGATGCTAGTCTTCGATAGGCTAGCCTTCCCTCTCTATTCTGTCATTCCGCAGTTCAGTCCACAGATACAAACCTTCCATTTGATACCAATGCATACTTAGTATAGATCTGATGCTTGTGAGTACTTTGGATGAGTACTCACGATTGCTTTGCTACCCCTTTTCGCCCTTCTTTCTTCTTTCCGATTGATGCAACCAGATGGTGGATCCCTGGAGCCAGATGCCACCGACGACGGATACTACTACGTGGAGGCCGCCGACGACCAGGAATAGTTAGGAGGTCCCAGGCAGGAGGCCTTTCCTCTTCGATCGTGTTGCTTTTGTGCTAGCCATCTTAAGGCATCCTTGTTTAACTTATGTCAGTGCTCAGATATTGTTTTTTCCGCTGACTCTTGTGGATCGAGCTATGTATTCGAGCCCTCGAGGCCCCTGGCTTGTAATATGAAGCTTGTATTATTTTATTTGTGTCTAGAGTTGTGTTGTGATATCTTCCCGTGAGTCCCTAATACACATTTGCGTGTATGATTAGTGTACGGTAGAATCGGGAGCGTCATAGGTGAAGTTCACCATGACCCTTGTATGAAGGTATAAGACAAAAATAAAAGATAGACCCTTTGCAGAGGGAAGCAGAGGTTTTCATGTGCTTTTAGGGTTGGATGCACAAAATCTTAATGCAAAAGAACGTCACTTTATATTTCCACTTGTGATATGGACCGTTATTATGCAGTCTGTCGCTTTTATTTCTTCCACATCACAAGATCATATAAAGCTTATTTTCTCCCACACTAATAAATCATACATATTTAAAGAGCAATTTCTATTGCTTGCAACAATGACAATTTACTTGAAGGATCTTACTCAATCCATGGGTAGATATGGTGGACTCTCATGGCAAAACTGGGTTTAAGGATATTTGGAAGCACAAGTAGTATCTCTACTTGGTGCAAAGAATTTGGCTAGTATGAGAGGGAAAGGCAAGCTCAACATGTTGGATGATCCATGACAATATACTTTATTTCGGATATAAGAAAACATTACCCATGACGTTGTCTTCCTTGTCCAACATCAACTTTTTATTCTTTCTTTTTCTTTGATTCCCTCAAGATCATAGCAAGATAGCGAAGCCCTTGACTCAAGACTAATCTTTATTATATATAGCTCACAGACTCAATTACATAGAGGGACCACCAAGCAAAACTCAATACTAGATCATTCTAAAACTTTATTCTACTAGATCAAGATATTACCAAAAGTATCAAACTAAGAAAAACGGTAAAGACATGAGTGTGATGGTGATACGATACCGGGGCACCTCCCCCAAGCTTGGCAATTGCAAAGGGGAGTGCCCATACCCATGTGTTCATGTGTCTTTCTTCGGAGGTGGTGATGTGATATTCTTGGTGATGATGCCCCTCAGGATACGATTCTCCTCCTCGAGCTTATTGACTTGCTGCTTGAGGTCCATTATTTCCTTACGGAGCTTACCCGTGACGGCTAAAGCTCCTTTCACCCATGCATGGTGCATAGTTGCTGGAGAACAAGTGACACTCTTTTTTATATTTTCATAAGAAAGAAATATAACATTGGAAGGGATGACCGAGTTTGGAATAGCTGAGCTCTGTAGTTCCCCCATTGTGAATCCGGCTCGGAAGCGAGAAGTAACTTCTTGATCCTCCTCCATGGCATCTATCCTTTTCAAATCGGCCTCCATCTCTTCCTTTGTTGATGGCCCAAATTTGTCAGCATCGCTATTTGCTCCTGGTCCCGGTGTCAGATGAGACACCCGACTCTCCCCTACTGACTCTTGAGAAGACATCTTGCTCTAATCTGTGATAGAAACAACTCAAAAAAAAACAAAGGATTTCTTCAAGGTACGGTGGTCAAAACCTTCGGGAGATTATATAATGAATTTTTACCGACAAAAAGAAGTATCGTGCAAGAAAACGGAGTCCAGAGAGCAAACGAGGTGCCCACGAGGCAGGGGGCGCGCCCAGGGGGGTAGGGCGCGGCCTCCACCCTCGTGGACACCTCGTGTCCTTCCCGGACTACTTCTTATTTTCCTATTTTCTTAAATATCCCAAACGGAGAAAAAATTGCTAGTAGTACTGTTTTGGTGTCCGTTTAATTACCATACCACATACCTATTCCTTTTTCGATTTTGAAACGTTCTGGAAAGTGTCCCTTATGTATTCCTCTGGGGTTACGGTTTCAATCACATTGGTTTCAACATTTATGGGATTACCTGAGATATAATGTTTGATTCTTTGACCGTTCACCACCTTCGGATTTGTGCCTTCGAAGTTGTTGATTTTTATGGCACCGGAACGATAGACCTCCTCGATAACGTAAGGACCTTCCCATTTAGAGAGGAGTTTTCCTGCAAAAAATCTTAAACGAGAGCTGAAAAGCAACACATAATCACCTACATTAAACTCACGCTTTTGTATCCTATTGTCATGCCATCATTTAACTTTTTCTTTAAACAGTTTGGCATTCTCATAGGCTTGAGTTCTCCATTCATCAACTAAGCTAATGTCAAATAACCTCTTCTCACCAGCAAGTTTGAAATCATAATTGAGCTCCTTATGGCCCAATATGCCTTATGTTCTAGTTCGAGAGGTAAGTGAAATGCTTTTCCATAAACCATTTTATATGGAGACATACCCATAGGATTTTTATATCCAGTTCTATAAGCCCATAATGCATCATCCAGTTTCTTGGACCAATTCTTCCTAGATCTATTAACAGTCTTTTGAAAAATCAATTTAATCTCTCTGTTACTCAGTTCTACTTGGCCACTAGACTGTGGGTGATATGGAGATGCAATTCTATGATTAACATCATACTTAGCAAGCATTTTACGAAAAGCACCATGAATAAAATGTGAACCACCATCAGTCATTAGGTATCTAGGGACTCCAAACCTCGGAAAAATAACTTCTTTAAGCATCTTAATAGAGGTGTTATGATCAACACTACTAGTTGGAATAGCTTCTACCCACTTACTAACGCAATCAATAGCAACTAAAATATGTGTATACCCATTAGAGGAAGGAAACGGTCCCATATAGTCAAAGCCCCAAACATCAAATGGTTCAATAACAATTGAATAATTCATAGGCATTTCTTGACGTCTACTAATATTACCAATTCTTTGACATTCATCGCAAGACAAGACAAACTTACAGGCATCCTTGAAGAGAGTAGGCCAATAAAAACCGGATTGCAATACCTTATGCGCAGTTCTATCTCCAGTGTGGTGTCATCCATAAGCCTCGGAGTGACACTTGCATAGGATCTATTTCTATTCATGCTCAGGTACACAACATCTAATAACACCATCTACTCCTTTATAAAGGTGTGGGTCATTCTAGAAGTAATGTCTTAAATCATAGAAAACCTTTTTCTTTTGCTGGTACGTGAAACTAGGTGGTATAAATTTAGCAACAATGTAATTAGCATAATCAGCATACCATGGAGTAGTACGAGAAGCCTTTATGACAGCTAATTGTTTGTCAGGAAAGCTATCATCAATAGGTAGTGGGTCATCAAGAACATTCTCTAACCTAGACAAGTTGTCTGCAACGGGGTTCTCAGCTCCCTTTCTATCAATAATATGCAAATCAAATTCTTGTAGTAGGAGAACCCATCTAATAAGTCTAGGTTTAGCATCTTTCTTTTCCATAAGATATTTAATAGCAGCATGATCAGTGTGAGCAGTTACTTTAGAGTCAACGATATAAGGTCTAAACTTATCACAAGCAAATACAACCGCTAAAATTTGTTTTTCAGTAGTAGCATAATTTCTCTGGGGATTGTCTAGAGTTTTACTAGCATATTGAATAATATTTAGTTTCTTATCAACTCTTTGTCCTAGAACAACACCTATGGCATAATCACTAGCATCGCACATAATTTCAAAGGGTAAATTCCAATCAGGTGGCTGAACAATAGGTGCAGAGATCAAAGCTTTCTTAAGTATTTCCAATGCTTCTACACAATCATCATCGACGACAAAAGGAATATATTTTTGTAAGAGATTAGTCAGAGGCCTAGAAATTTTAGAGAAGTCCTTTATAAACCTCCTATAAAAACCGGCATGACCAAGGAAACTTCTTATACCTTTAATGTCTTTAGGACACAACATCTTTTCAATAGCATCAAACTTTAGCTTTATCAACTTCAATACCTCTTTCAGAAATTTTATGCCCCAAGACAATGCCTTCATTAACCATAAATTGGCATTTTTCCCAACTCAAGACAAGATTAGTTTCTTCACATCTCTGCAAAACTCGATCAAGGTTGCTCAAGCAATCATCAAAAGAAGATCCATAAATGGAGAAATCATCCATGGAAAGCTCAAAAATATTTTCACAAAAGTCAGAGAATATAGCCATCATGCATCTTTGAAAGGTATCAGGTGCATTACATAAACCAAAAGGCATATGTCTATAAAAAAAGTACCGAAAGGGCAAGTAAAAGTGGTCTTTTCTTGATCCTCTTTTGACAAAGGTATTTGAGAGAAACCAGAGTAACCATCTAGAAAGCAAAAATGTGTATGTTTGGATAATCTTTCTAGCATTTGATCAATAAAAGGCAAAGGGTAATGATCCTTTTTAGTAGATTTATTTAATTTGCGGAAATCAATTACCATCCTATAACCTGTAACAATTCTTTGCGGGATCAATTCATATTTATCATTAGGAACGACAGTAATACCTCCCTTCTTAGGGACACAATGGACAGGACTTACCCACTAACTATCAACAACGGGATAAATTATACCTGCCTCCAGGAGCTTTAGTATTTCTTTTCTTACCACTTCTTTCATCTTAGGATTTAACCGTCATTGGTGATCAACAACTGGTTTGGCGTCTTTCTCCAATTTTATTTTGTGTTGGCATAGAGTGGGACTAATGCCCTTAAGATCATCAAGAGTATATCCAATAGCAGCACGGTGCTTCTTTAGAGTTTTCAATAATTTTTCCTCTTCCTGCTCTGAAAGGTTAGCACTAATAATAACAGGATATATCTTCTTTTCATCAAGATAAGCATATTTAAGAGTATCAGGTAGTGGTTTAAGCTCAAACATGGGATCACCCTTGGGTGGTGGAGGATCCCCTAGAATTTCAACAGGCAAGTTGTGTTTCAAAATAGGTCCCTGTTTAAAGAATACTTTATCTATCTCCCTTCTTTCATTCTTAAACATACCATTTTCATGGTCTAGAAAATATTGTTCTAAAGGATCATTAGGAGGCACGGCAATAGAAGAAAGACCAATAATTTCATCCTTACTAGGCAATTCTTTATCATGGGGTTGTCTAAGAAATTTAGCAAAAATTAAAGTCATGAGACATATCCCCTAAACCAATCGTAACAATATCCTTTTTGCAGTCTATCTTAGCATTAACAGTATTCAAGAAGGGTCTACCAAATATAATGGGACAAAAGTCATCTTGTGGGGAGCCAAGAACAAGAAACTCAGTAGGATATTTAACTTTCCCACACAAGGCTTCAACATCTCTAACAATCCCAACTGGTGAAATAGTATCTCTATTGGCAAGCTTAATTGTAACATCCATTTCTTCTATCTCAGCAGGTTCAATATCATGCATAATTTCTTTGTATAAGGAATGAGGCATTGCACTTACACTAGCATCCATATCACATAAGCCGTGATCACAAAGATCTCCTATTTTAACAGAAATAACAGGCATGCCTACAACAGGTCTATGTTTATTTTAGTGTCGGGTCTAGCAATTGAGTAGCTTCATCACAGAAGTAAATAACATGCCCATCAATATTATCAGCCAAGAGATCTTTAACCATAGCAATACTAGGTTCAACTTTAATTTTCTCAGGTGGTGTAGGTGTTCTAGTATTACTCTTACGAACCACCTTTGAAGCTTTAGCATGATCCTTTATCCTAACAGGGAAAGGTGGTTTCTCAATATAGGTAGTAGGAACAATAGGATCATTATAAGTGATAGTCTTTTCTTCAACTTTAATAGGTGCAACTACTTTTAATTCAATGGGAGGATTATATTTAAACCACTTATCCTTAGGGAGGTCAACATGAGTAGCAAATGATTCACAGAAAGAAGCTATTATCTCAGAGTCAAGTCCATATTTAGTGCTAAATTCACGAAAAGCATCGGTATCCATAAAAGATTTAACACAATCAAACTTGGGTGTTATACCTGACTCCTTACCTTCGTCGAGATCCCAATCTTCTGAGTTGTGTTTAATTCTTTCCAATAAATCCCATTTGAATTCAATAGTATTCATCATGAAAGAGCCAGTACAAGAAGCATCGAGCATGGAGCGATTGTTGAGAGAAAGCTGAGCATAATTTTTTTGAATAATAGTTTCTCTTGAGAGCTGATGATTGGGGCATGAATATAACATTGACTTAAGCCTCCCCCAAGCTTGAACGATGCTTTCTCCTTAGCAGGGCCAAAAATTATATATATAATTATGATCATGATGAACAAGATGCATAGGATAAAACTTCTGATGAAATTATAATTTCAATCGGTTGTAGTTCCATGATCCCATATCATCACATAGCCTAAACCATGTCAATGCCTTTCCCTTCAAAGATAAAGGGGAGACCTTCTTCTTGATAACATCCTCGGGCATACCTGCAAGCTTAAATAATCCACAAACTTCATCCACATAGATTAGGTGCAAATCGGGATGCAATGTTCCATCTCCTGTAAAAGGATTAGCTAGTAGTTTCTCTATCATACCCGAAGGAATTTCAAAGTAAACATTTTCAGTAGGTTCAATAGGTTGAGGAGCAACTCTTTGCTCTATTGGTCTGGGTGAAGATACCCTGAACAAACCCCTCAAAGGATTACTTTCCATAGTAACAAGTGACAGTAAATTTCAGCACCCTATATAAATTTTTCCTTGCCAAGTTCCAGTTACCAAAGGCGCTTCACTCCCCAGCAACGGCGCCAGAATAGAGTCTTGATGACCCACAAGTGTACGGGATCAATCGTAGTCGTTTCGATAAGTAAGAGTGTCGAACCCAACGAGGAGCAGAAGGAAATGACAAGCGATTTTCAGGAATAATGGTGAAGTGTCATGTAGTCAACGTTCACATGACACCACTAGAGGAAAGATAACATACATGTTATCAAAATATCGAACGAATACCAAATTCACATGACTACTTATATCAAGACTTCTCCCATGTCCATAGGAACATACGTAGCTACTCACAAATCATATTCATGTTTATAATAAGAGGGTTATTAATATGCATTAAGGATCTGAACATATAATCTTCCACCGAATAAACCAACTAGCATCAACTACAAGGAGTAATCAACACTACTAGCAACCCACAGGTGCCAATCTGAGGTTTTGGGACAAAGATCGGATACAAGAGATGAACTAGGGTTTGAGAGGAGATGGTGCTGGTGAAGATGTTGATGGAGATTGACCCCCTCCCAATGAGAGGATCGATGGTGATGATGATGGTGACGATTTCCCCCCCCCCCCCCCCCCCGGAGGGATGTTTCCCCGGCAGAACAGCTTCGCCGGAGCCCTAGATTGGTTCCGCCAAGGTTCCGCCTTGTGGCGGCGGTGTTTCGTCCCGAAAGCTTCCTCCTTATTTTTTCCAGGGTGAAAGACTTGATATAGCCAAAGATGGGCACCGGAGGCCTGCCAGGTGGCCCACGAGGCGGGGGGCACGCCCAGGAGGTAGGGCGCGCCCCCACCCTCTTGGACGGTGGGTGGCCCCCCTCTTGTATTTTCTTCGCTCAATATTTTTTATTAATTCCAAAAATAACTTCCGTGGATTTTCAGGGCGTTTGGAGTTGTGCGGAATAGGTCCCTAATATTTGCTCCTTTTCCGGCCTAGAATTCCAGCTGCCGGCATTCTCCCTCTTCGTGTAAACCTTTTAAAATAAGAGAGAAAATGCATAAGTATTGTGACATAATGAGTAATAACAGCCCATAATGCAATAAGTAACAATATCAAAGCATGATGCAAAATGGACGTATCAATGCATAGGATAAAATTTCTGATGAAATTCCAATTTCAAACGGTTCCAGTTCCAATATCCAATATCATCGCATAGCTTATATAATGTCAATGCTTTTCCCTTCAAAGATAAAGGGAAAACCTTCTTCTTAGCTTCATCTCCAAGAAAATCTGCAACCTTAAATAATCCACAAATTTCATCCACATATATCAAGTGCATATCAGGATGTTCGGTTCCATCTCCTTCATAAGGATTACCTAGGAGTTGTTCTAACATACCCGAAGGAATTTCATATTCAGTATTTTCAGTAGGTGCAGTAGGTTGAGGGGTAACTAACTATGGTTCTGGTCGAGGTGAAGATACCCCAAACAAACCCCTCAAAGGATTGTTTTCCATAGTAGCAAGTGACGATAAATTTCAACATGTAGTAATAAAGTTTCCTTACCAATTTCCACTTACCAAGAACGCTTCACTCCCCGGCAACGGCGCCAGAAAATTGCCTTGATGACCCACAGGTGTATGGGGTCAAATGTAGCCCTTTTCGATAAGTAAGAGTGTTGAACCCAACGAGGAGCAGAGAAGGAAATGACAAGTGGTTTCAGCAAGGTAATGTCTGCAAGTGCTAAAATTCTGAGTAGCGGAGTAGTTTGTAGCAAGATAATTTGTAACGAGCAAGTAACAATAGTAGTAAGAAAAGTGCAGCAAGGTAGCCCCATCCTTTTGATGCCAAGGACAGGCCAAAATGGTTTCTTATGATAAGCAAAGTGTTCTTGAGTGTACATGGGAATTCATCTAGTCACTTTCATCATGTTGGCTTAATCCGTGTTCGGTACTTTGATAATTTGATATGTGGGTGGACCGGTGCTTAGGTGATGTTCTTACATGAACAAACCTCCTACTTATGATTAACCCTCTCACAAGCATCCGCAACTACGAGAAAAGTATTAAGAATAAATTCTAACCATAACATTAAACTTTTGGATCCAATTGGTCCCTTACGGAATAGTGCATAAACTGGGGTTTAAGCTTCTGTCACTCTCGCAACCCACCATCTAATAACTACTCCACAATGCATTCCCTTAGGCCCAAATATGGTGAAGTGTCATGTAGTCGGCGTTCACATGACACCACTAAGAGAATGGCAACATACATACCATCAAAATCTCGAACACATAGCAAGTTAACATGATTACTTGCAACATGATTTCTCCCGTGACCTCAAGAACGAAAGTAACTACTCACAAATGATAAACATGTTCAAGATCAGAGGGGTATTAAATAGCATAATGGATCTGAACATATAATCTTCCACCAAATAAACCATATAGTAATCAACTACAAGATGTAATCAACACTACTAGTAACGCACGAGCACCAATCTATAGTTTTGATACAAAGATTGAACACAAGAGATGAACTAGGGTTTGAGAGGAGTTGGTGCTGTGAAGATGTTGATGAAGATAGCCCTCCCCAAGATGGGAGAGTTGTTGGTGATGATGATGATGATGATTTCCCCCTCCGGGAGGGAAGTTCCCCCAGCGGAATGCCGGAGGGAAAAAGTGGTCTTGCCCAAGTTCCGCCTCGAGGCGGCGGCGATTTGTCCCGAATGTCCTCCCCTTATTTTTTTCCAGGTCAAAATGACTTATATACCAGAAGATGGGCACCGGAGGTGGGCCGAGGAGTGCAGCACCCACCAAGGCGCGCCTGGGCCTCCTGGCGCGCCCAGGTGGGTTGTTCCCACCTGGTGGCCCTCCTATGGTACTTATTTGCTCCAATATTTATTAAATATTTCATAAAAAATACTTGGGGAGTTTCAGCTCATTTGGAGTTGTGCAGAATAGGTAGCTTGACGTAGCTTTTTCAGGTCCAGATTTCCAGCTGCCAGAATTCTCCCCCTTGGTGCATACCTTACATATTATGAGAGAAAAGGCATTAGAATCACTCCAAAAAGAATTATTATACAATAAAACAACAAAAATAACAGTAGGAAAACATGATACAAAATGGACGTATCATTGCTTATTGAGCATAGCTATGACTACCCTCTTGATCCAGCTTGCACACCTTGTTACAAAATAACTGGGGGTCTTCCTGCTCATTGAGCATAGCTTTGACTACCCTTTGATCTGGCTTATATGCCTGATTACAGAAAACTTGTTTTTCCTAAGTTCAAAGGTTACCAAAGAGAACTTCTTACAATGAATAGTTCAAACATTGGTAACCTACTTTGATGACTTGTTAGATATTACTTGGGGGCTCCCAACTAATGAACAAAGCTTTCTTGTCCCTTGTAATAGGCTTGGACGCTAGGTGTATTCACCAAAAATCCGGGTTATCTTGCCTTTGTATGCCTGCCACTCCGACCAGGTAATCCTGGGATGACACGCTGTACTTTTGACAGTCAATCTTATAAAGACCTTGAACTTGTCAAAGTTAAAACAATGGTGGTCATGTGCGACCCAGCTTACAGGTTTGAATTAAGGATTAACTCAGCGGCTGTGCGACCCTTGAATAGCACTTGATATTTAGGCTTGGTAGCCTATGAAGGCCTTGCTTTTTGTTATTTGTATTTGTTTTGAACATTTTTTGCGGATCATCTTTGTACCATATTGATATATGGTTAGGGCCGTGTCGCCTTGATCTATACGATTCATATTGGAATATATCTGGAGTTTTGATACCCGACCTGGCATTGGACGATAAGTCTCCAGTGTGTGCTGATTACGTGCTTGGAGTTCAGCGCTCTAAGTTTTTGAGATGTTACCCTTGCTACGTCAGGTGTTGTAAGCCAGCAGTATGAACAAATTGCACAAGGCACTGCCGCATATGGCATGTTAAGCCGGCAGTATGAACAAGTATCGTAGGTATGATATTTACTTGTTATGAATATATGAGGTTTTGACAATTCCACCGTGGTTATAGACTATGAAGTCACCAGTGGATTTTTTGTGGGGTATTATGACCCGCCCTGGGGTAAACCACCAGGGCACCTGTTATCTGCTTGTATGCAGGAAATATGATAAACATGGTTTGCATAATGGATGGCATTATAAGAAAAGGTGGCAGATCATCAGAACATCAAATATGTGGTTCAAAAGTGTTATGCAAATAAACATGCACGATGGCATAGCAGATCAATGTTTTAAACTAGCCTATTACAAGGCTATCGTTAAGCCCAAATGATTCAAAGTTTCTGAATATAACATGGCGCCGTGAGAGCCGCCCTTTAGATCACTTGTGTTGTTGCTGCGTGGATGAGTCCGAGTTAGCCTGAGCCAGTTCTTCACCTCCATCTGTTGTTTGGAAATCATGTGTTTTCCAGTTGATGCCCGTTAAAGCTTGGAATTCATCTTCATTGTCAATGAGTTTAGATGGGTGAACTTCATGGGCAAAAGTATGCTTACATGCTGGCGGGACAAGATCGACAGCTTCATAAACCGGAGCCTTTTGTCTGGAGTTCTTTGGTTTATAATCCGCTTGGTACCACGAAAGGTTTGTCTCTTCGGCCAATTTGGTGGCTAGTGGGCACCTACCTCGCCCATATAGTAAGTAATCTACGGTGAAGGGAGTCCCGTCCTCCTTATAACTTAGACAGCCACTGGCCAGCTCTGCCAGGTCTAGCTCCGGTTGCCACGCCTTTGCTCGGCTCAAAGCCATAATGGCGCCGGCTCTTGCAGATGACTGCTTGGTTTCTGCAATCCTTTGCGGCAAGACAGATAATTGATTCAGCACATCTTTGATAAGTGAAGGTGGCTCTCTGCTATGAGTAATGGCAGCTATAGTGCGCTGAGTGCCTGTGTATAGCTGTTCCACTAAGTTGTAAGCCGCCTTCAGCTTTACAAGTGTATTTTGCCCAAGGTTGGAGCTTCTGGGACCTATAAAGTAAAGCATATACAGTTAACTCGCCAGGTGAGTTAAAATTGTGCATTGGAGTTAATTGAGCTATTCAGAATGGCTTACAAAATGGCACTGGTCATCTATGAAATGTGGTGCTTTAAGCTGGATAGCTCTGCGGTGACCTCTTTTAGAGATGTTTCAGCAGATTCTGCTCTTTGCACTAAGGACGTTTTTTCCTTGTCCTAGGCGGATATTTCTATTCCAAACCCGATTTTGAGCTTTTTTGATTCATCCAAGCTAAACTTGAATTTGGCTTCAGCCTTCTGGGTTTTAGCTTCTTGATGTTTGAGCTACTTTTTCAAGTCAGCTAATTGAGACCGGGCTTCAGTGACAACATCCTGAACAAGCAAGGTTAAAACAATCATAAGCAACAATATATATAAGTCCCAAGCTGTCGGGGGTTGGATGCGACATATGCTAACGGGTGGCTTATCATGGTGGGGGCGAGTAGAACGTCGCTGGTGCCTGGAAACGGGATGAGGCGCAGACATGCACGTCGACGAATCTTACCCAGCTTCGGGGCTCTCCGGGGAGATAACACCCCTACTGCTGCTCTACGGGGTCTCCGCATGATCACTATGGGATGATAGTACAAAGGTGCTCCTTGAGCTGTTTCGGGTGGCAGGAGGGAGCAAGGCTGGCTCCTCCCTTTGCCTGCTATGTGTCTAAAAACCTATCCAGGGCCCAACCCTTTGCATGGGTGCCCCGGGGGGTTTATATAGGCCTACCCCCCGAGGGTACAATGGTAAACTGACTGGGTGTGGCCCCCAGCTGTCTGTCTCTCATGCTGCTGCCCCCCTGCCGGCTTCTGGGGCCCGCCGACTAGTGGGCCCCGTGGACAGGCCGGGCACTGTGCAACACTCCTGATGACGCAGGCTTGGTCATGAGTTCGTGGGAACAGTGCCGCCGTCTGTCGGGCGATCACTGTCGCCACTCCCCGTCCAATTTGGTTTATGGCTCGTCGGGCCCTGACTGAGAGGCGGCCGACTCTGGGAAGGCCGACTCCCGCAGGGCCGTCTTCGGACTCTCCGGCCGTCTTCTTCTCCCTCACTGACGGGGGGCCCAGCGGTCTTCGGGCCGTACAGGCTGCCGTCATGGGCACAGTGCCTTGCGCACTGTGGCTGATGTCAGGGGAGGCATGGCAACAGTGCCGCGCCTTACCGGAGATCTCCTGGTGGTACGGCTCACTGTAGCCATGCCTACCTCCCGTAGGTTTGAGGGGACGGCCACGTCGGGACCGTACCCTGCGTCGGTCTTTGTGAAAAGGTCGCGGGCCGACTCTCACAGTCGGCCCCTTGAAAGGTCGCAAGCCCGGAGTCGGCTTGCTTCAGAGTCGCCAGCTGGGACTCGGCCTTCTTTGGAGGTCGCCAGCCGGGACTCGGCCTTCTTCGAAGGTCGCCGTCCGGGACTCCGCTGAGGGGCACGGCCTGCCCCGATGTCTTGAAAGATCTTGGGACCCGGGTCAGCCTACCCGTGGCCCATTACTCCGACAGTAGTCCCCGAAGCTGGTGAAGCCCGGCGGGTGCCACCTCGTGGGGCTTCAGCAGTTTCATTTCATTTCGTGCCGACTCTGAGACTCGGCTGCTGTTGCTTCGGGCCGCCTCGCCGAAGTCGGACTCGTTCGGCGAGGGGCCGCCATCCGCAAGTCGTGGTGGGAAAAACGGGAGGCATATCGGTCACGCTTCCCTGCCATTATCGAGACGGTCCTGCCGCGCGGCGCCACGTGGAGGCGATAGTCTGTCCACCCACGCGCGTGACGGGACGGGCCGTCAGGTGGGGCCCGCCATTACCGCGCCTGGGCCCTGAGCAGATCCGCTGTGGCTGAGGGCGGTTGGCATCCCCACGTTGTTACTGCGCGCAGTAACTTCATGGGGGTTGATCGTGGGCGGCGTGGGGCCGCGAGCGCAGTTAATCCCCCTGTCGCCCCCTCGGCTTCTCAGCCCGTAGGGCTATAAGTAGGCGGGGAGGAGCGGGGCGGCACTGCACACGCACTCTCTCGCCCCCTCTCCCGCCCTTCTCCTTCCTTCGCCGCGAGCCACGACATTCTTCCTCCGCCGCGATGAGTTCTTCTTCCGCCGCGCCACCCGCCTCACGCTCCGGCGAGTGGGATGGCTCGGACGTGGAGGCGGAGGACATTGAGTTCCTTCGCCAGACTCGCCGTCTCCCCAGCGCGGACCTGGTGCACGCCCGTCCCGCGCCGGCGGGAGAGATCCGGCCCGCGCCGGAGGAGGGCGAGCGGGTCATCTTCTGCTCGCATCTTATGCGCGGGCTGGGGCTTCCGGCGAGCGGATTCTTCCGCTCGTTTCTCGAGTTCCACAGACTACAGCCGCACCACCTCACCCCCAACGCGGTGGTGCTTCTCTCCGCCTTCGCCACCCTGTGCGAAGGATACATCGGCGTTCTCCCCACCCTCGAGCTGTGGGGGGAGTTCTTCTCCGCCAAACTCGGCACTCAGGCCGCCAGCACGCCGGCTCAGTGCGGCACCTACATCGCGGTGTGGCGCTCGACGGCCGACAATCCTTTTCCGCCCATCTCGCTGGTGAAGTCGGTGAAGATGTGGCAGAAGTCCTACTTCTATGTGAAGAACATCTCCACCGATGGCGACTGGGTCAACCTGCCGCCTTTCGACCCCGAGCCGCTGACTGGCCGGCTGGCCAGTTGGTCCCATCGATCCAAGTCTCTCTCGACCTCCGGAAGCGGCACCGTGGTGCGGCTCCGAGTCATGCTGCAGTCGGAGGGGCTCGTCGCCTCCGATCTTCTGGCCGCCTTCGTGGCGCGCCGGGTTCTTCCGCTCCAAGGCCGGCCTCACCTCATTTGCCAGATGAGCGGCCGACACGATCCAAGCCGGCTGTGCACCAGGGACATGCCGCGTGGGGAGGTGGAGAACTTGGTGAACCACATCGCCCACTGCGGGTTCACGGAGGAGTGGCAGTTCGGCAAGGAGCCGTACTCGCGCGACAACCCCCCTCCAATGGTAAGTCGCATCTATCTGCAGCTTGATCTTATTTCCGTCAGACCTCGATCTCTGATCTTTGTTGGTGTCTTCTGGGCAGAATCCCCTTACGGCGCCCTCGGCCGGCGCCACAAGAGAGCCTCGCGACTACGTCCCAGATCGCGAGGTCAGCGACGTTGACGACCCCGACCTGGGAGCGGCGGCACTAGAGGCCGACGCCGAAGGCGGCGGAGAGGGGGCAGACGGCGGCCTCAGACCGTCGGCGACCTTCGCCGACTGGCCCGAGGGCGACGCCGACGCGGAAGTCGCCCCACGCCGCCAGCCGAAAGCCGGCTCCTCCAGCCAAGCCGGCGCGAAGAGGCGTCATGCCGGGCCGAGTGGGCCCGGTGGCAAGTCAAAGAAGTTCAAGGGAGCCACCGCCGCGACCAAGCGGGAGGAGGCGGGCGCGAAGGCCAACCGCTTCCGAAAGGAAGTGAGAAGGCCGCCGCTAGTTTCTTCGTGAGTCTTCTTACTCTGTCGTTTCTTTCCTGGATCTCGCTTGGAGTTTTTTCTGATTTTCCCTCTGACCTTCTCCAGAGCTCCCCTCTCTCTTGAGAGAGCCGCCGTCCCCTCCATCATGGGGTCGATGGAGACGTCTGCCAACACACGGCGGATTGATCCCGCCGCCGACCTTCGGGAGGCGACGGAACGTAACGCGCGAGAGAAGCGCGAGGAGGAGGAGGCCGACCGCCTAGAGAAGGCGGAGGCCGAGAAGGCGGCCGCCATCGCCCAGCGGCACCTGGAGGAGGCCGTGGCTGCGGCCGCGGCGAAGCGGCATGCCGAGGAGGTCGCGCGTCGTCGATCGGCGATGCTCGTCCCCCCACTGTCGTCGGCGCCGCCGGCAACTGAGTTCACGGGGCAGACCGGGGAGGTCGGCACCGCAAACCCTCTCGCGGAGGAGGGCGGCGACGTCTCAGGCTCGGATACTCACGCGCCGCCCCCGCCGCCCCCGCCACCTCCGTCTTCAAGGCCGCACGGCAAACAGCCGGTGGACCCGCAGGATCCTCCGACTGCGGACGACGCCGATGCGCAGCTACTTCTTCAGGTCGCCGTGCCAGCGCGCCGCCAGATTGAGAGGACGAACTCAGCGCTGCGAGCTCAGGAAACTGGCGCTGCAAGCTCGGCGAACTTGGACGTCGAGGCCTCAAGTGCTGTGCCCACCAGCTGGCTGCGTGAAGGCGGCACCGGCCCGCTGAACCAGGCCCTTCTGGACGTCCTATCGAAGCTGCGCAAAGAAGGCGACGCCCTCCAACTCTACACCAAAGCGCACCTGGCCCTGCGGACCTCCGTCCGGGTATGTTTTGTTTTTCCTTTTTTAGTTTCTGTCTTTTCCCGTGGGGGCGCGCCAGCGCACCCACTGGGTGTAGTCCCCGAGTTCGGGGTCGGCTGCTGAGCAGGCGACTCGGAACTCCTTCTAGCGAGCTCCGAAGGCTAACTTTGCTTTGCCGGCCTTGCAGGAATACCACAATCTCCGCGCCACTGCCTTTAACCACAATGTTGAAGAGCTGCGGAAGCGGACCGCCGATCTGACGGAAAGCCGAGGTGGGCTAATTCTTTCTTCTTTGCGGGGGCGCGCTGGCGCACCCGTGGGCTGTAGTCCCCGAGATTCGGGCCGACTGCTGAGCAGTCGGGCCGGATCTCCCGGCGATCTATCTTCCTTATTCTCCGCGGGGGCGCGCTGGCGCGCCCGCGGGCTGTAGTCCCCGAGATTCGGGCCGACTGCTGAGCAGTCGGGCCGGATCTCCCCGGCGACCTTTCTTACTGATAACGTCTCTTGATCTTCAGACGCCAATGCCGCCCTCCAGGAGCAGCTGAACGAGGCCAACACCACTCGCCGCGCCAAGGAGGAGGAGTGCGACAAGCTCGTCCAAGAGCGCGACCTGCTGGCGACGCAGCTGGCCGAGCAGAAAGAGCTGCTCCGGAAGGCGCAGGAAGACGCCAAGTCACGGGAGGATGCCCTCATAGCCGAGTTCGAGGTCGAGCGCTCCGCCTGGACCGACCGGGAGGCGATGCTGACCTCCGGCTACCACGAGCTTGAGGACATCGTCGACGGTAATTCTTTTTTCTCTTCTTTGGTCTTCCGACTCTTGTGTCGGGCTGATTTCTGATTTTTCTGACTGTCTTCTTTTCTGTCTTGGCAGACTTCTTCCCCGGCCACTCGTAGGGCGTTCCTCTGGTCATCGAGGCGGCTCGGGAGGAGCGAAGGGCGAAGGGCGAAGTGATTGCCGCCAACGCCCCCCGAACCATCGACGAGCAGCTCCTGAGCATCGAGGTCCGCCTTCGTCCTGCTCATCGTCTGTTGGGCCGTCTTCAACGCGCTGGCGCTCAAGTCGTTGCCGCTCTGTGGCCGGAGGTGCCAGCTCTTCGCACCGCCAGCCGGACGGCCGACTGGCTGGAGGTCACTGCCGGTCGCTTCGAGGCTTGGAGGGGCTCCTCGGCCCGTGCCGGAGCGCGCCGGGCCTTGGAGTTCGTCAAAGGGTGGTATCCAGGGCTGGACCTGGACCGTCTGGCCGCGTTCCGGTCAGAGGCCCAGGCCGAGCTGGAGGCCGTGGAAGGCGCCCTTGTCGAGCGCGCGGCGGCCATCGCCGAGTACACGAACACTAGTGTCTTCGTGCCCGAGCGGACCGAAGGCGGCGAGGAGGTCCCGCTGGAATGGTTCGGGATGCACCCGGAGTGCGAGGAGGACTCGGCGGAGGTGATCGGCT
Source organism: Triticum timopheevii (assembly GCA_963921465.1). Lineage (NCBI taxonomy): Eukaryota > Viridiplantae > Streptophyta > Magnoliopsida > Poales > Poaceae > Triticum > Triticum timopheevii. The sequence goes on along the minus strand of OY997268.1, from coordinate 285,276,494 downwards.
CCAGCGTCGAGGAGGAGGACGAGTCGGAGGACGGAAGCGAGGAGGAGGCGCTAGAGGACGAAGCAGGCGGCCAGCTCCAGCCTGATCGCGCCTCCAGCAACGAGCCTCAGAAGAACAAGACGACTGTCGCTGGAGGCGGCCAAGCCGAGACCGTCCAGCCGACTGCCCCGACGTCCGACACCGCCGCCACCTCCGTCCCTCCGGCTCCGGAGGCAGCCCCCTAGAGTGCTTCAGTTTTACCTGTCTCTTTTGTTCTTTTGAAAAACTTGTCAGTTTCGAACAATTCCACCCGCGGGGTGTATTCGGCCAAGGGCCTTATGTAAATATTTATCAAATTTCCACCTTTCCTTGCTTTGGTTCTTTAGACTTTTTCCTTTGCCGCCTTCCTTTAGTTGCCGCCTTGCCGACTGGGCAGCCGCTCCACGGACTGCCGCTGGGTCAAGTGCTCAGCTACTTTAGGGAGGCAAGTACTTGGTCGTTTAGAATACCTTAGCAGGTTGGCTGAAAATCGACAGGCCGACTTTCGAGAGTCGGCTATTCTTGAAAATTGAGACTGCGAGCCGACTGCTCGCGAGTCGGCTCGGTAAGGGGAGGCTGGCAGCCGGCTTGGGCTATGCGTAGCTCTTAAGTCCTTAGCCGTTTTTCATGTGCGCACTCGTTCTTTCCCGTCCTCTGCTTACCGACAGTCGCTCTGCGAGCTGCGGCTTTCGGCAGGGGACGGTTTTGAGCGCGGCACATTACTTGTCTGACTTCAGGGAGCATTTCATAGCGCCAGACGGCGAGTCCCCGGGCCGACTAGTCGGACCCGGTGCCAGATAGTATGATAAAAGGGGAAATCATACTCGGAAGCATAATCCATATCATACAGATAATCAAAAAGGCAGTCCCCGAGCTCGTCCCGGGGGGCCTAAGGTCTTAGTACTTAAATACAAAAGAGGGTAGCGTGATACATACTGCATTAACTGTAAAATCTTCGCAGAAGATTTGCGTTCCACGGGCGCTCTGTTTCTTTGCCGGAGTCGTCCCTCTTGCGCGCTCGAGGCTTCTGAGCGTTGATCAGATAGTAGGCGTCGTTCCCTAGCACCTTGCTGATGATGAAGGGACCTTCCCAAGGCGCCGACAACTTGTGCTGTCCGGCTGTTCTCTGAATCAGCCGGAGCACAAGGTCGCCCTCTTGGAATGATCTTGGCCTGACCTTGCGGTTGTAGTATCGGCGCAGACTCTGCTGGTAGATGCCGGACCGACTGAGTGCCAACAGTCGGCCCTCTTCCAGCAGATCGACGCCGTCTTGGCGTGCTTCCTCAGCCTCCTCTTTGGTGTACATGGAGACTCGCGGAGAGTCGAACTGTATGTCCGTCGGGATGACGGCTTCGGCACCGTAGACGAGGAAGAACGGCGTGAAGCCGGTTGACTTGTTTGGGGTTGTGCGCAGGCTCCAGAGGATGGCAGGCAGCTCTTCGACCCAACAGCCGGCCGAGCGCTCGAGTGGTTCGACCAATCGAGGCTTGATGCCGGACAAGATGAGGCCGTTGGTTCGTTCTACCTGGCCATTTGACTGCGGGTGGGCAACGAACGCTAAGTCTAGTCGGATGCCCTGCGTCGCGCATAAATGTGCCAGGGCGCCCTTGGCGAAGTTGGTGCCGTTGTCTGTGATAATGCTGTGCGGTATGCCGTACCGCACTGTGATGTCGGCAATGAAGGTCACAGCTGTGGGCCCGTTTTATTTCTTGATGGGCTTTGCTTCTACACACTTGGTGAACTTGTCCACCGCGACAAGCAAATGAGTTAGGCCGCCTCGAGCCGTCTTGAATGGTCCCACCATGTCCAAGCCCCAGACTGCGAAGGGCCAGGCAATGGGGATTGTCTTCAGCGCGGAAGCCGGCTGGAGGGGCTTGGAGCGGAACACCTGGCACCCCTTGCATTTCTTGACTAGTTCTTTAGCTTCTTCCAGGGCGGTCGGCCAAAAGAAACCGTGCCGAAAGGCTTTGGCCACGAGCGCCCTTGAAGCCGCATGGTGGCCGCACTCGCCCTGATGGATGTCTCTGAGGATCGCTCGGCCTTGCTCTGACTCTACGCAGCGCTGGTGGACACCAGTGACACTGCGCCTGACTAGCTCTCTGTTGACTATGGTGTAGGCTGTTGCTCGGCGTTGTACTTGCCGAGCCAGGGTCTCGTCTGCTGGTAACTCCTTGTTTACTAGGAACTTGAGGATGGGCTGCGCCCATAAAGGTGCTGCTATCTCTTCAACTGCTACCACAGCGACTTGGACACGGGTGGCTGGGCTGGGAGGCGGTGGGTTGGAGTCTGCCGCCGCTTGCTGGATTGAGGGAATCTCTGGGCCAACTGGCGCAGCTTCCGGGCCGACTGGCGCAGTCCCCGGGCCGGGCTTGGAAGTCCCCGAGCCGACTGGCGCAGTCCCCGGGCCGGGCTTGGAAGTCCCCGAGCCGACTGGCGCAGTCCCCGGGCCGACTGTGGCTTTCTTGAGGTCGCTTGCTGGGGCCTTGGAGTCGGATCCGACTACCTCTGGCGGAACCGGCACGAAGATGGAGTCGGATTCTGGTGAAGGCTTGATAGATGGCTTGAGGAGGCGCTGAAGGGCGACGCCGGAAGGTATCGCTTGGCGAGTAGAGCCGACTCGTGCCAAGGCGTCTGCTTGATCGTTGTCGTTTCTCGGTACGTGAAGGAATTCGCACCCCTCGAAGTATCCGCTATGTTGCTGCACCAGGAAGCGGTAGCTTGCCATGTTTGCGTCTTTGGCGTCCCAGTCGCCGGATGATTGCTGAACCACCAAGTCGGAGTCGCCGTAGCACAGGATCCAGCGAATGCCGAGTTCTTTGGCAAGCCGGAGTCCGTGGATGAGCGCTTCATATTCAGCGACGTTATTGGAGGCGGCGAAGTGGATTTGCAGCACGTATTTGAGCTTGTCGCCCTTGGGGGAGGTGAGGACGACGCCGGCTCCAAGGCCGGTGCACATCTTAGAGCCATCGAAGTGCAGCCGCCAATGAGTAGAGTCGGGCGCTGGTGGCAGGTACTGAGTCTCGGCCCAGTCGATGAGGAAGTCGGCCAGCGCCTGCGACTTGATGGCGGTGCGAGGTTGATAGTAGATGGTGTAAGGAGCTAGATCGATAGCCCACTTGGCCACTCGGCCGGAGGCATCTCGGCTTCCAATGATCTCGGCGAGTGGGGCGGTGCAAACCACCGTGATTGGATGCTCTTGAAAGTAGGGCTTCAGCTTCTTGGCGGCAAAATGCACGCCGTAGCACATCTTCTGATAGTGAGGGTAGTTCTGCTTGGAGGTCGACAGTACCTCGCTCAGGTAATACACCGGTCTCTGGACCGGAAGCGCTTTGCCTTCCTCCTTGCGTTCGACTACAATAACCGTGCTGACTACCCGGCTGGTGGCGGCGATGTACAAGAGCATGGGCTCTTTGGGAGTCGGAGCCGCCAGCACAGGGGGAGTCGCCAGCATTTTCTTTAGTTGGAGAAATGCCTCGTCTGCCTTGTGGTTCCACTCGAAAAAGGTGGTCTTCTTCATCAGTTGATACAAAGGCAGAGCTTTCTCGCCCAGCCGACTGATGAATCGGCTGATTGATGCCAAGCAGCCGGTGAACTTCTGCACATCCAACTGTCGGTTGGGTACCTCCATTCTCTCAATGGCCTTGATCTTCACGGGGTTGCACTCTATGCCGCGTTCGGAGACCAAAAAGCCGAGGAGTTGGCCGGCCGGGACTCCGAACACGCACTTCTCAGGGTTGAGCTTGATCTGGAATCGGCGCAGATTGTCAAAGGTCTCTTTGAGGTCTTCCAGTAGTGTCCCACGCTTTTCCGTCTTCACCACCACATCATCCACGTAAACGTGGGCGTTTCTGCCGAGTTGCTTGAGGAGGCACTTCTGCATGCAATGCTGAAAGGTGGCGCTGGCATTCCTCAAGCCGAACGTCATTGTCAGGTAGCAGAAGGCTCCAAACGGCGTGATGAATGCGGTCTTTAGTCTATCTGCTGGATTCAGCTTGATCTGGTGATATCCTGAGTATGCATCTAGGAAACTCAACAGCTCGCATCCGGCTGTGGAGTCTATCACCTAATCGATCCTTGGCAGAGCAAATGGATCCTTCGGGCAGGCTTTATTGAGTCTGGTGTAGTCTATGCACATCCGCCACTGCTTATTATTCTTCAATACCAGCACAGGGTTGGCTAACCACTTCGGAAAAAACACCTCCATGATGAATCCGGCTGCCAGGAGCCGGGCTATCTCTTCTCCCACAACTCTTCTCTTCTCTTCTGACAAGCGGCGCAAGGGCTGTCTGACGGGCTTTACATCCGACCTGACGTGTAGCTTGTGCTCGGCGAATTCCGTCAGTACACCCGGCATGTCCTTGGGGGACCATGCGAAGATGTCCTGATTCTCACGGAGGAAATCAACGAGCTCGCCTTCCTATTTGCTGTTGAGGCCTGTGCCTAGGACAGCGTATTTCTTTGGGTGCTCCGGGTCCAAGGGTATCTTCTTGGTTTCTTTAGCCGGCTTGAATGATCCTTCTGCCTCCGACTCCTTGGGGTTGGGCGACATCTCTGGCTGCTTCCCAGCCATCGCCACGACGCGGTCAAGGAGCCGCTTCTCGGCTGCGATCACCAAAGACTCGGCCAGCCGACTGCTCTCGGCCGCGCAAGCGAACGACTTCTTGTAATCGCCAGCAACAGTCAGGATCCCCTTGGAACTCGGCATCTTCATCTTGAGGTAGGCGTAATGGGGAACCGCCATGAATTTGGCCAAGGCAGGCCGGCCAAGCAGGGCGTGGTACGGGCTCTCCAAGTCTACTACTTCGAACCAGACAGGCTCTCGGCGGAAGTGATCTTTGTCTCTGAAGAGGACGTCTATCAGAATCTTGCCGATCGGTGAGCAGGAGAGGCCGGGTACAATTCCATGGAATACGGTGCGGCTGCTCTGTAACTGCCTTTGCCTGATTCCAAGCTTCTCCATTGTGTCCTTGTACAGGATGTTTATGCTGCTGCCTCCATCAATCAGGACCCGTGAGAAACGGGCGGCCCGCTTATCAGTGGCCAAGGTCGCGCCTAGGACCAGAGCGTAGGAGCCCGGACTCGGCATCACTTCTGGATCATCCGCCCGACTCCAGCTGATAGGCTTCTCGGACCAGTGCATGAACTCGTCGTCAGTTGCTACCGCGTTAACTTCTTGTTGTTGTCGGCGCCTGCTGCGCCGGTCATCTGCCATGCTAGTGAACACTACGTAGGCTCCGTGCTCTTTCGGGAACTCGTCTTGGACCGCGCCGACTGGCCGAGCCGCCGGCTGCGGGGGTGGCAGCGAAGGCGGCGGCCCCGCAGGCGGCGGAGGGGCGAGGCCGTCTCCCTTGGCGATTCTGATGAGCCAATGGCACTTCCTGGTGGTGTGGTTCGACGGCTTCACGCCGCTGTGGAACTTGCAAGGTCCATCCAAAGTCTACTCATAGGAGAAAGCCGGCAACCAATTGGACTTGCCGCCTTTCTGCCGCTTGGCCTGAGGCTGCCCCTCCGGCTGCTGATCTTCTACTGCTGCGACCTGCCGACTATTGGAAGTCGGCTGAGGGGCCTTGCGCTTGTTGTCGTTCTGCTGCTGTCGCCGGCTGGCGTCTCCAGCCGGGGTTCTGGGGGCCTGGGGAATCACTTTGCCAGCCGCGTTGACTTGAATCTCTGTCTTCATAGAAGAGTCGGCCGTGGCGTACTTGTCTGCTATGACTAGCAGTTCGTCGAGGGTTTCGGGCTCGTCGCAGAGGAGCTTGTGCTTGAGGAGGGTGCCCTCTCGGCACCCGGCCGTGAAGTACTCGATGGCCTGCACCTCGTGCACGCCCTCGCAGGAGTTTCGAAGTTCGCCCCAGCGCGTGAGGTAGTCGCGTGTTGATTCTTCAGGGCCTTGCACGCACAAGGAGAGCTGGCGCGGCTTGGGAGGTCGCTTGTACGTGCTGGTGAAGTTGCGAATGAAGGCTTCAGTGAAGTCGACCCAGCTATTGATGCTGCGGGGCTTCAGGCTGTTCAGCCATGTCCGAGCCGTGCCCTGGAGCATGAGGGGAACATACTTCACGGCGACTCTCTTGTTGCCGTTGGCTATGTTGACGGCTGTGGAGTAGTCTGTCAGCCAATCCTCCGGCTTCACGGAGCCGGTGTGCTTGGGCGTGTCTCGGGGGAGCGTGAACCCTTTGGGGAAGGGCTCATCTCTGATGCGGGGCCCGAAGCAAGGCAGACCCTGCTCATCTTCTTCTTCTAACGCCAGGGATCTGTGGAGTCGGTCGATCCGGTGGCGGGCGTCATTCTCTCCGACTCCCTCTCGGCGGCCAAGGCGACCTCCGAGAGTCGGATGCTCTACAGGTGGCGGAGAAATTCGCCGCTCTCTTCGGGGTGGGGGAGGCAGATAATCATCTCGCCGTTCCACTGCTCTGGGGCGGCCGTCTTGGTCGTGCTCGATGGTGATGCGAGTCCAGCTGTGACTGGCAGCCGGCTCCTTCTCTTTCCTCCCGCGGACTCCGCCAGTCGGCGTCCGGGAGGTCGCGCCTTGATCTCGGCGAGGGGGTAAGTCATCGTTCGGCTGCTGCAGCGCGTCTGCGCGGCCGCCTGCCGCGTTTTGTGCTGCAACCGCATCGAGGAGCTGCTGGACTCGCTCCGTTATTACACGGCGCTCTTCGCCTTCGAAGTTCTTCAGTTCTTCGGTCGCCGCTTGGGCGGCGCGGATGTTCTCCGCAGGGGTGGCGTACACGGGGCGTTTCGCCCCGAACAAGTCGGCGATGGCCGCGCCGCGCTCTCGGACCGCACCTAGACAGCTCGGCCCAGTTGGGGCCGGCGAGCCGCCTACAGCACGATCCATCTCGCGCTGGTATGCTTCTGACAAGCGTCTCATGCTTGCCAACTTCTTGGCGCCTTCGATGATCTGAAGGCGGCGTTCTTCCAGCATCTCCGCGTCCGCGTCCTCTGGGATGGGCGCGGCCAGGTCTTGCAGGGCCGCTGGCAGCGGGTCCTGGGCGTTTTCGCCGGAGTGCTCGCCGTGGCCGATGACGAGCACCTCCGTGACGGCGCTTCCGCCACTCTCCTCGTACGGAAGCGGCTCGTCGTAGACCACCACGTCGGTGGGGAAGATATCGAGCGATACGGCATCGGAGTCGACCAGCATCGGGTCGGAGGAGCCTACGGACTCCAAATCTACGGCGGGCTCACCGGCGACGTGGAGTTGGTCGAGGAGGCCCGCGAGGAGGCTCTCGGGGCCACCCGCCCCCGCACTCGGTGTGGGCTCATCGGAGAGGCGCTCCTCGCCAATGAGTTCGGCGAGGCCGCTCGCAGCGCAGGCGGCTTCAGCGCCGCGCAGCGTGTCGATGCAGACTCCATCTGGCGAGCCGGGCTGGCTGCGCTCGCCAGGGAGGAAGAGGGTTCCCGTCCAGAACAGATCTCCGGACGACGGTGCACCTCGCCCCACGGTGGGCGCCAAATGTCGGGGGTTGGATGTGACATATGCCAACGGGTGGCTTATCATGGTGGGGGCGAGTAGAACGTCGCCGGTGCCTGGAAACGGGATGAGGCACAGACATGCACGCCGACGAATTTACCCAGCTTTGGGGCTCTCCGGGGAGATAACACCCCTACTGCTGCTCTACGGGGTCTCTGCATGATCACTATGGGATGATAGTACAAAGGTGCTCCTTGAGCTGTTTCGGGTGGCAGGAGGGAGCAAGGCTGGCTCCTCCCTTTGCCTGCTATGTGTCTAAAAACCTATCCAGGGCCCAACCCTTTGCATGGGTGCCCCGGGGGGTTTATATAGGCCTACCCCCCAAGGGTACAATGGTAAACTGACTGGGTGTGGCCCCCAGCTGTCTGTCTCTCATGCTGCCGCCCCCCTGCCGGCTTCTGGGGCCCGCCGACTGGCGGGCCCCGCGGACAGGCCGGGCACTGTGCAACACTCCTGATGACGCAGGCTTGGTCATGGGGTCGTGGGAACAGTGCCGCCGTCTGTCGGGCGATCACTGTCGCCACTCCCCGTCCAATCTGGTTTATGGCTCGTGGGGCCCTGACTGAGAGGCGGCCGACTCTGGGAAGGCCGACTCCCGCAGGGCCGTCTTCGGACTCTCCGGCCGTCTTCTTCTCCCTCACTGACGGGGGGCCCGGCGGTCTTCGGGCCGTACAGGCTGCCGTCGTGGGCACAGTGCCTTGCGCACTGTGGCTGATGTCAGGGGAGGCATGGCAACAGTGCCGCGCCTTACTGGAGATCTCCTGGTGGTACGGCTCACAGTAGCCATGCCTACCTCCCGTAGGTTTGAGGGGACGGCCACGTCGGGACCGTACCCTGCGTCGGTCTTCGTGAAAAGGTCGCGGGCCGACTCTCACAGTCGGCCCCTTGAAAGGTCGCAAGCCTGGAGTCGGCTTGCTTCAGAGTCGCCAGCTGGGACTCGGCCTTCTTTGGAGGTCGCCAGCCGGGACTCGGCCTTCTTCGAAGGTCGCCGTCCGGAACTCGGCTGAGGGGCACGGCCTGCCCCGATGTCTTGAAAGATCTTGGGACCCGGGTCAGCCTACCCGTGGCCCATTACTCCGACACAAACCCTTTGCAAGCAAGAGCACTTGACACCTGGGGGCTAATGTGTGCGGAAGCTCTTTTTATGCATGTTATGAACCGGACCAGCTTTGTCAAGCTAAGCCGACCCATGAGGGCTAGGTGCTGTAATTTTTTCACAGATTGAGAATGAACTGGTTCAACTTTGTCAAGTTAAGCCGGCTAATAAGGGGTAGGTTCTGGAATGTTTTCACATGATGAGAATGAACCGGCTCAGCTTTGGGGGCTAGGACTTGGAAGATTTCTATTCTACTAATGAGAATGAACCAGCTCAACTTTGCCAAGATAAGTCGGCTCATGGGGGCTATGATTTGAAGCTTTCTTACTCTCTGCTAATTGAAGTCTTCGCCATACTCTACTAATTTTATCCTATGGCTAAGACTTGGGGGCTGGAAGATATATATTAATGAAGGAAATAGAGGTTTGTACCTCATATTTTTGGTGCATCTGCTTGACGATGCCCTTCTCAAGATCGCTGCCGGCATGAACTTGGCTAAGATAGCCGGAGAGGAGTTCACTGACGCCCAGCTGAGAATAATTGGACAGATAAAACTTGACCTTCCCCTTTTGGACAACTTCCTCCTTGGCAGAATGTTTGGCCAGGACTGTGGGATTCCCTGGCTCTGTGTAGCTGGTGCCAGTGACAAGAACTTCTTCAGTTTCTTCAGCCGGCTTGGCAGGGCTCAGAGGTTTAGCTCCTGAAGAGTCAATACTCATAGAGTCCACAGGGGTCTCTGGTATCTCTGGTGGTACCTCGTCATCAATGTTTTCAATATTTTCGATTGAGGCTTCAGATTCTGGCGGTTTATTCTCCAGTTCATGAACTTGGGGGTCTCCGGTTGGTTTGACTGTCTTGGCTTTCTTGCTTGGTTTAGCCTTTCCACCAAAGCAAATAAAAAGATCAGTATGAAGTGCTTGCACAGTTGAAACGAGGAAGTTTAAAATCATTACCCAGGGGCAGTCTTGAAAGCCGGTAGCTGAGTTCTGGTTGAGTCACCAGAAGAGGAATTTGAGGTTCCCTAGTAGTTTGACTCAGAAGGAGTGGACAGCGAATAAGGCCCGCTTTGTGATAAGAAAGGTTTGAAGTTGGAGGCACCTCTTTTCGGCGCTTGCGAGCTGGGGTGTCGGGTAAGCCGGAGGATAACTCTCCGCCCCACTATTCCGGGTCTGGCGCCGGGTCTCATGCTGTTGTAGCTTCAAAAGAAAGTTTGGATCCAAGTAAGCTAAAGGGTGTGAAAATCTTACTTTTCGGGTCACATGTCTTGGCAAAGGCTCTGAGTCGGAGGAAATGATAGTTACCTCATCATCATCGCCCTGGCTAGCCTTCGTGTCATCCTAAGAGAGGTTAACGTCAATAAGATGCATAGAGAATGAGCCAAGGGAATCAAGTTCTACCTCTGACTCATCATCATCATCAAGATCAAAGAGTTCTGAGGCATCAACTTTCTCCTTGTGCTTTTTTGAGGCCTTGGTCTTGGTCCTGGGCTTTTTAGCTGCCTTCTCCTTTTCATGGTATTTCTTCCTCAAGAAGGAAGAGTCGGCCTGTGCAAATCAAAGTGAAAATAAGGGATATGAAGTTTATATAAATAGAATAGTAAGGTATGAATTGATCACTTACAGAAGGAGCCGGGTTAAGAACGCGGAAAGGGTTCAACCTGTTTTACTGCAACTCTCTAAGGATTCACAAAGCAAACTCTTGGTCATGTCATTGATGTCTTTGTTATCCAAATGCACTGAGCTGTGGCATAATGGATCCTTGGTGTCACCGGTGTATGTGCACATTAAACCGGGCCGACGGCTTAAGGGTATAATCCTCCATGTGACCCAACAGTGGACTAGGTCGACGCCGGTCAGTCCATTGGTAAGCAAAGCTCTTATTTTTGAAAAAGTGGCTTTGTACTTGGCCCGTTCTGCGGTCGTGAGCCGGCCTAGAAGGGGATGCATGGGGCTCAGCCGGTCCTCAGGGAAACCTGGCAGAAGGTTCTCATCAGATGGAGAAGTGTCTTGGCAGTAAAACCAAGTTTGGTTCCTATCTTTGGGATGACTAGGAAGTTTGGCCGTAGGGAAAACTGCATCTCTTCTGATTAGGACATCAATACCATTGTTACACCCATAGCCCCTGCTGCTATACATACTAGACCAATTACTAGAGCTCGTGCACGCCAATTAAATTACCAGTTACTTTGGTTTCTTGGTAATGATTCTAATGCTCATGAGAATATGATGCTGCCTAAATTGGATACATTTGTTTTGCATACAAATGAAGGTCCTAGCTTGGAGAAGGATGAATATTGGAGCAAGACCAAGCATGGAGATGATGGCATGCGCAAGGGGAACAAGAATGGAGTTACAAGTGATGATTTCAGGACTTTGAAACCACCATAATGAGTGCATGAAGCCTTGGACGAAATATTCAAGTTGCCACTTTATAAATTTCGTCCAGAGGCTATTCTAGGTGCTGCGTCACCTTTTTATTGGGCCAGGCCCATGTAATTTTGAAATACATAAGTATTGGCTATTTTTAGAGTCCGTATGTGTGGGGAAACAAGACATAGGATTGGTTTCGGACCCCTCCACTAAGGGCCACGAAATTCCCCCTCTTCCTCCATATATACAGCCCTTAGGATACCGTTTAGACTTTGGGTTTTGTTTAGATTAATAGTTAGCCATAGCTGCAACTTCGCATACTTCATTTGTGTTCAACGACCAGACAAAGGCGTCACGGAACCCCACCTTCTTTAATAAAGCTTTCCTCTATTATTCACAATATCCAGATTGCAATCTTAGTTTCTTGTTTGTTCTTCGTTTGCTTGCAGGAAATATACCTTCGTGGTCAGGTTGATCGTGCTCCAGCGTGGTCAATAACCTCTCGGAGTTGGTTTAGCGATTGCTAAGGCGCGACATCCTCGCACGTTCATAGTCGGATCATCAAAGTTGACTTCCACCAAAATGATAGCCACCATCTCATTGAAAGATGGGACACCTTAGCCTCTATCAAGTGGTATTAGATTTCCAGGTTGCTCGGTGAGATTTTACAGTTTTTCATAGTTTAGATCGACTTTGTTCTTCATACCTACAATCCACGAAAAAGCCAAAAAAATTAGGGTTAGTTCATCCTATCCGAGCCAGTCTGAGCCATTGCATATGCTTTTCTGTCTTTTGCTTTGTTGAATTTGCGGTTGCATCATTGTGTCGAGTTGCTGGTCTTAGTGTCTAGTCCTTTAGAGTTTCGAGTTCTGTTCACAAGTTGTCACGCCGCCGCCCCATCATCATCATCACCGCTGCCATATACCACCATCATCGTCACCGCTGCCATATACCACCATCGTCATCGCCCCTGCCATATACCACCATCGTCATCGCCGCTGCCATATACCACCATCGTCATCACCGCTGCCATATACCAAATATTCACCGCCATCACGATAATCCGAGTCCACCTCCATCAGAGATTCGCCACCAATCCGTGTTCCACCGCCCTACATATATCCGCCACAAGTCCAAGTTTCCACCAGATTCATCGCCGCCACCAGTCCTAGTCCGAGTCTAGTATTTGTTGGTTTGTTTTCGATTTCCAGATCACGCCATACTCCGAGTCGTGACCAAGTCGGACTTCCCAACATCAGTGCCACCCGCAGAAGAAAAATAGTTCCAGTTTCAAAAAAAACTAAGTCTAGAAAATTCTGGCTAGGCAGTTTTTAGACCATTTGTAGACTTTTTCGAAAAAAATTTGTTGCGGAGCAAAAAAAGAGGAAAAAAAGTGCAAAAATAAGTGAAAAAAAAATTCAGTGTGCTTCTCCCTTGATTACATGCCGCACCATGTTTTGGTTAGTGTTCTAGGCTCGCGTCTCTAGCACGATGTAGCCTAGGACCAGCATAGTACCATCGTTGAGCATTTATTCAACTTTGCATCTCTGAATTGATTATTGCTTACCCTTTTTGCTACCATATTATAAGCCTTCCCAACTCCACATACATCTACGTCGTGTGTTTGACTCTCCCTGGTAATCGCTCTATCCAAGATTTGAGAGTTTTGACTACAACGGTTGCCGATCACCACCTGCTGTTGGGTAAGAACTGGTAAGAATTTGAGATTCGATTGACGGATTTGTGACACCCCACCACCACCATATTCCAGTAGTCTGTAGGATCATATTCTTGTCTGTTTGTATTGCTGTTAACTATGGAAGGAACACAAGCCGACGAGATTGACTGGGAGAACATGACGAACAAGGAGCTTCATGATAACTTTCATCAAATGCTGGGTCAACAGGTGGAAGACGTGATGGTCAGCTTTGGAAAGGCAATGGAGAAGATGGATGACATTGAGAAGTCAATTGACACCAATTTAGACGCCAAGTTTGATGAATTACTCAAACGTCTCCCACAACCAGCTCTACGCCGCGATAGAGTAGGGCGAGCACAGCGTGTTCTTGTTGAGCCATGAAAAAATTCTGGTGCCGCTGCTACTGCTGTTGGTGCTTCTGTAGCTCCTGCTGCTACTGCAGAGGTGGAGGACTATTACGAGGATGAGGTTGATCAAAATCAGAACTACGTGCAGCCACCAGTACCACCACCAGCAGGTCGACCTCAGGTATATAATCGCAATGGTAGGCCTGCGCCACAACCTCAGGTACGAGATCATGACCATGTTCCTAAACTAAAATTGAATATTCCACCATTTGAGGGTAGATATGTTCCTGATATATATATCTTACTTGGGATTTAGAAACTGAACAACGTTTTACATGTTTACAATATCCCGAGGAGAGACGGGTTGCTGCTGCTGTTTGTGCTTTCACTAGTTTTGCATGTGTATGGTGGTCTGAACATTGTAGATTATATCCTATTCCAGCTACTTGGGCTGCTTTGAAAACTGCTATGCGTACTCGTTGGGTTCCACCATATTATGAACGTGAATTGCTTCAAAAATTGCAGCGTTTAAGACAAGGAAAAAATTCTATAGAAGAATATTATCAAGAATTACAAACTGGCATGATTAGATGTGGTATTGTTGAGGAGAATGAAGCTATGCTTGCATGTTTTATGGGTGGATTAAATAGAGAGATTCAGACCATTCTAAAGTATAAGGAGTATACTAATATCACTCGTTTATTCCATCTTGCTTGTAAAGCTGAACGTGAAGTGCAGGATCGACAAGCATTGGAGCGAACTAACTTTTCTGCAGGTCGACTTTCATCATGGACACCGCATGCATCTTCTACTTCCACTGCACTAGCACCTCCATCAGGTGCCACCTCCAGTCGTGATACAAGAAAGCAGGCACAACCACCACTATCTGCCAAGAGCGCACCTGTCAGGCCTGCACAGAGCTCTTCTTCTTTCATGGCATCAACAGGGCACACAAGTGATATTATTTGTCGCCGTTGTAAGGGAAGAGGTCATTATGCGAGAGAATGAAAATCTCAGCGTGTGATGATTGCTACTGAGGATGGTGGGTATGAGTCCGCTAGTGACTATGATGAGGAGACTTTGGCTCTTATTACACGTGAAGAACATAGTGGAGATGATTCTGATCATGAGACGCAATACATGGCTCCTGAAGACGCTGACAGGTATGAATGTTTAGTTGCTCAACGTGTTTTGAGTGTGCAGGTCACACAAGCTGAGCAAAATCAGAGGCATAATTTTTTCCATACAAAGGGAGTTGTATAGGAATGTTCTGTTCGCGTCATCATAGATGGAGGGAGCTGCAACAACTTGGCTAGCATGGAGATGGTGGAGAGAAGCTATCTCTCACCACAAGACCACATCCACATCCTTACTACATCCAATGGTTCCACAACAACAGCAAGGTTAAGGTAACACGTACTGTTCGTGTGCATTTTAGTATCTCTACATATGCTGATTATGTTGACTGTGATGTCGTACCTATGCAAGCATGTTCTTTATTACTTGGTCGACCATGGCAATTTGATAAAAATTCTGTACATCATGGTAGAAACAATCAGTATAGTCTTGTTCATAAGGATAGAAATATTAGTTTGCTTCCTATGACTTCTGATTCCATTTTGAAAGATGATATTAATAGAGCTAATAAAGCAAAACAGGAGAAGAATAAGAGTGAAAATCAGATTGTGGCAAAATAATTTGAGCAACAAATGAAGCCTAATAATAAACCATCTAGTGTTGCTTCTGAAATTAAATTGAAAAGTGCAGGTTTACTTGCCACCAAATCTCATATTGATGAGCTAGATTTCAGCAAATCTGTTTGCTATGCTTTTGTGTGCAAAGAGGCATTATTTTCATTCGAGGACATGTCGTCCTCTTTGCCTCCTGCTGTCACTAACATTTTGCAGGAGTTCTTTGACGTCTTTCCACAAGACGTGCCACCGGGATTACTGCCTATTCGAGGGATTGAGCATCAGATTGACTTAATTCCCGGTGCTTGATACGTCCATTTTGCATCATGCTTTTATATCAATATTTATTGCATTATGGGCTGTTATTACACATTATATCGCAATACTTATGGCTATTCTCTCTTATTTTACAAGGTTTACCATGAAGAGGAGGAATGCCGGCAGCTGGAATCCTGGCTGGAAAAGGAGCAAACATCGGAAACCTATTCTGCACAGCTCCAAAAGTCCTGAAACTCCACGAAACAACCTTTTGGAATTAATAAGAATTTCTGAGCCAAAGAAATATGCTAGGGGGCCCACACCCTGTCCAGGAGACAGGGGGCGCGCCCCCCCTATAGGGCGCGCCCTCCTATCTCCTGGGCCCCCTGGTGGGCCTCCGCGTCCATCTTCTGCTATATCATCACTTTTACCCTGTAAAAAATCGTGGGCAAGCTTATGGGATGAAACTCCGCCGCCACGAGGCGGAACCTTGGCGGAATCAATCTAGGTCTCTGGCAGAGCTGTTCTGCCGGGGACACTTCCCTCCGGGAGGGGGAAATCATCACCAACGTCATCACCAACGATCCTCTCATCAGGAGGAGGTCAATCTCCATCAACATCTTCACCAGCACCATCTCCTCTCAAAACCCTAGTTCATCTCCTGTATCCAATCTTGTATCAAAACCACAAATTGGTACCTGTGGGTTGCTAGTAGTGTTGATTACTCCTTGTAGTTGATGCTAATTGGTTTACTTGGTGGAAGATCATATGTTCGGATCCTTTATGCATATTATTACTCCTCTGATTATGAACATGAATATGCTTTGTAAGTAGTTATGTTTGTTCCTGAGGACATGGGTGAAGTCTTGCTATTAGTAGTCATGTGAATTAGGTATTCGTCCGATATTTTGATGAGATGTATGTTGTCTTTTCCTCTAGTGGTGTTATGTGAACGTCGACTACATGACACTTCACCATTATTTGGGCTTAGAGGAAGGCATGGGGAAGTAATAAGTAGATGATGGGTTGCTAGAGTGACAGAAGCTTAAACCCTAGTTTATGCTTTGCTTCGTTAGGGGCTGATATGGATCCATATGTTTAATGCTGTGGTTAGGTTTCCCTCAATAATTCTTTTGTAGTTGCGGATGCTTGCAATAGGGGTTAATCATAAGTGGGATGCTTATCCAAGTTAGGGCAGTACCCAAGTACCGGTCCACCCACATATCAAATTATCAAAGTACCGAACGCGAATCATATGAACATGATGAAAACTAGCTTGACGATAATTCCCAATGTGTCCTCGGGAGCTCCTTTATCATTATTAGAAATTGTCCAGGCTTATCCTTTGCTACATAAAGGATTGGGCCACCTTGCGGCACTTTATTTACTTTATATACTTGTTACTTGTTACTATTTATCTTATCACAAAACTATCTATCACCTACAATTTCAGTGCTTGCAGAGAAAACCTTACTGAAAACTGCTTATCATTTCCTTCTGCTCCTTGTTGGGTTCGACACTCTTACTTATCGAAAGGACTATGATAGATCCCCTACACTTGTTGGTCATCAAGACTCTTTTCTGGTGCCGTTGCCGGGGAGTGTAGCGCTTTTGGTGAGTGGAACTTCGTAAGGAAACATTTACATAGTGTGCTGAAATTTTCTGTTACTTGTCACTATGGAAACTAATCCTTTGAGGGGCTTGTTTGGGGTATCTTCACCCCAACCAGAAGAGAAAAGAGTTGCTCCTCAACCTACTGAACTTTATGAAAATATTTACTTTGAGATTCCTTCGGGTATGATAGAGAAACTGCTAGCTAATCCATTTGCAGGAGATGGAACATTGCATCCTGATTTACATCTTATCTTTGTGGATGAAGTTTGTGGATTATTTAAGCTTGCAGGTATTCCCGATGATGTTGTCAAAAGGAAGGTCTTCCCTTTATCTTTGAAGGGAGATGCATTGACATGGTATAGGCTATGTGATGATATGGGATCTTGGAATTATAAGCGATTGAAGTTGGAATTTCACCAGAAGTTCTATCCTATGCATCTTGTTCATCGTGATCATAATTACATATATAATTTCTGGCCTCGTGAAGGAGAAAGCATCGCTCAAGCTTGGGGGAGGCTTAAGTCAATGTTATATTCATGCCCCAATCATGAGCTCTCTCGGGAAATGATTATTCAGAATTTTTATGCTCGGCTTTCTCTTGATAATCGCAACCTACTCGATACTTCCTGTGCTGGTTCTTATATGCTGAAGACTATTGATTTCAAATGGGATTTATTGGGAAGAATTAAACGCAACTCTGAAGATTGGGGTTCCGATGATGGTAAGGAGTCAGGTATGACACCTAAGTTCGATTGTGTTAAATCTTTTATGGATACCAATGCTTTCCGTGGATTTAGCTCTAAATATGGACTTGACTCTGAGATAGTAGCTACTTTTTGTGAATCTTTTGCTACTCACATTGATCTCCATAAAGAGAAGTGGTTTAAATATAATCCTCCTGTTGAAGTGAAAGTAGTTGCACCTATTACAGTCGAAGAAAAGACTATTACCTATAGTGATCCTATTGTTCCTACTGCTTATGTTGAAAAACCTCCTTTTCCTGTTTGGATAAAGGATCATGCTAAAACTTCGACTGTTGTTCGTAAGAGTAATACTAGGACTTACACACCTCCTGAGGAAATTAATGTTGAACCTAGTATTGTTATGGTTAAAGATCTCTTGGATGAGGACTTAGATGGGCATGTTATTTCTTTCTTGGGTGAGACTGCTAATATTGCTAGACCTGGTACTAAGACACGTAGACCTGTTGTAGGCATGCCTATTATTTCTGTTAAAATAGGAGATCATTGTTATCATGGCTTATGTGATATGGGTGCTAGTGCTAGTGCAATACCTTATGATCTATATAAAGAAATTATGCACGACATTGCACCCGTTGAATTAGAAGACATTGATGTTACTATTAAGCTTTCTAACAGTGATACCATTAAACCTATTGGGATTGTTAGAGATGTTGAAGTTTTGTGTGGGAAGGTTAAATACCCTGCCGATTTTCTTGTTCTTGGTTCCCACAAGATGATTTTTGTCCCATTATTTTTGGTAGACCCTTCTTGAATACTGCTAGTGCTAAGATTAATTGTGAAAAGAATATTGTCACTGTTGGCATTGATGGTATGTCTCATGAGTTTAATTTCGCTAAGTTTAGTAGACAACCTCGTGAAAGGGAACCACCAAGTAAGGATGAAATTATTGGTCTTGCTTCCATTGCTATTCCTCCAACTGATCCGTTAGAACAATATTTGCTAGACCATGAAAACGATTTGTTTAGGAAGGAAAGGGAGGAAATATATGAAGTGTTCCTTAAACAGGAACCTATGCTGAAACATAACCTTCCCGTTGAAATTCTTGGGGATCCCCCTCCACCCAAGGGTGATCCCGTGTTTGAACTCAAACCATTACCTGATAATCTTATGCTTATCTTGATGAAAAAGAAATATATCATGTTATTATTAGTGCTAACATTTCAGAGAAAGAAGAAGAAAGATTATTGAAACCTCCGAAGAAGCACCGAGTAGCTATTGTATATACTCTGGATGATCTTAAGGGCGTTAGTCCCACGTTATGGCAACACAAAATTACATTGGAGGACAATGCCAAACCAGTTAGAGATCCTCAAAGATGACTAAATCCCAAGATGAAGGAAGTGGTAAGAAAGGAGATACTAAAGCTCCTTGAGACAGGTATTATTTACCCTGTTGCTGATAGTGAATGGGTAAGCCCTGTCCATTGTGTCCCTAAAAAGGGAGGTATTACCATCGTTCCTAATGATAAAGATGAATTGATTCCGCAAAGAATTATTATAGGTTATAGGATGGTAATTGATTTCCGCAAGTTAAATAAAGCTACTAAGAAAGATCATTACCCTTTACCTTTTATTGATCAAATGCTAGAAAGACTATCCAAACACACACATTTCTGCTTTCTAGATGGTTATTCTGGTTTCTCTCAGATACCTGTGTCAGCGAAGGATCAATCTAAAACTAGTTTTACTTGCCCTTTTGGTACTTTTGCTTATAGACGTATGCCTTTTGGTTTCTGTAATGCACCTGCTACCTTTCAAAGATGCATGATGGCTATATTCTCTGATTTTTGTGAAAAGATTTGTGAGGTATTCATGGATGATTTCTCCATTTATGGATCCTCTTTTGATGATTGTTTGAGCAACCTTGATCGAGTTTTGTAGAGATGCGAAGACACTAGTCTCGTCTTGAATTGGGAAAAGTGTCACTTTATGGTTAATGAAGGCATTGTATTGGGGCACAAGATCTCCGAGAGAGGTATTGAATTTGATAAAGCCAAAGTTGATGCTATTGAAAAGATGCCATGTCCCAAGGACATAAAAGGTATAAGAAGTTTCCTTGGTCATGCCGGTTTTTATAGGAGGTTCATTATGGACTTTTCTAAAATCTCTAGGCCTTTGACCAATTTATTGCAAAAAGATATTCCTTTTGTGTTTGATGATGATTGTGTAAAAGCATTTGAAGTACTTAAGAAAGCTTTGATCACTGCACCTATTGTTCAGCCGCTTGATTGGAATTTACCTTATGAAATTATGTGCGATGGTAGTGATTATGTTGTAGGTGTTGTTTTAGGGCAAAGAGTCGACAAGAAATTGAATGTTATCTAGTATGCTAGTAAGACTCTTGATACTGCCCAGAGAAATTATGCTACTACTGAAAAAGAGTTCTTAGCAGTTGTGTTTGCATGTGATAAGTTTAGACCTTATATTGTTGATTCCAAAGTTACTATTCACAATGATCATGCTGCTATTAAATATCTTATGGAAAAGAAAGATGCTAAGCCTAGACTCATTAGATGGGTTCTCTTGCTCCAAGAATTTGACTTGCATATTATTGATAGAAAGGGAGCTGAGAACCCCGTTGCAGATAATTTTTCTAGGTTAGAGAATGTTCTTGATGACCCACTGCCTATTAATGAAGCTATTCCAACTAGTAGTGCTGATCATAACACTTCTATTAAAATGCTTAAAGAAGTTATTTTTCCGAGGTTTGGAGTCCCTAGATATCTTATGACTGATGGTGGTTCACATTTTATTCATGGTGCTTTCCGTAAAATGCTTGCTAAGTATTATGTCAATCATAGAATCGCATCTCCTTATCATCTGCAGTCTAGTGGTCAAGTAGAGTTGAGCAATAGAGAGCTCAAATTAATTTTGCAAAAGACTGTGAATAGATCTAGAAATAATTGGTCCAAAAAACTTGATGATGCATTATGGGCCTATAGAACTGCATACAAAAATCATATGGGTATGTCTCCATATAAGATGGTTTATGGAAAAGCGTGTCATTTACCTCTTGAACTTGAACATAAGGCATATTGGGCTATTAAAGAGCTCAACTATGATTTCAAACTTGCCGGTGAGAAGAGGTTGTTTGATATTAGCTCACTTGATGAATGGAGAACCCAAGCGTATGAGAATGCCAAGCTTTTCAAAGAAAAAGTCAAACGCTGGCATGATAAGAGGATACAAAAGCGTGAGTTTAATGTAGGAGATTATGTGTTATTATTCAACTCTCATTTAAGATTTTTTGCAGGAAAACTTCTCTCAAAATGGGAAGGTCCCTACGTTATCGAGGAGGTCTATCATTCTGGTGCTATAAAAATCAACAACTTCGAAGGCACAAACCCGAGGGTGGTAAACGGTCAAAGAATTAAACACTATATTTCAGGTAATCCTATCAATGTTGAAACTAATATTATTGAAACCGTAACCCCTGAGGAATACATAGGGGACACTTTCCAGAACGTTCCAGACTCCGGAAAGATATAGGTATGTGGTACTGTAAGTAAACCGACTCCAAAACAACTCTAATGGCAATTTTTATCAGTTTTGGATTATTTCAGAATTTTAGGAAGAAAGAAGTAGTCCAAAAGGGACACGAGGCTACCATGAGAGTGGAGGGTGCCCCCCCCCCCTGTAGGGCGCGCCCCCTGTCTCGTGGGCACCGCGTGTGCCTCCCGGACTCCGTTTTCTTGCACGTTACGTATTTTCGTCGGTAAATATTCATTATATATACCCCCGAAGGTTTTGACCACCGTATCACGCAAATATCCTCTGTTTTCGTTTTGAGCCGTTTTTGTTTCAGATCTAAGAGCATCATGTCGTCTCCAAGCGCTCCCAAGGACAACTTTTTCGCGAGGGTTATCAACCCCTATCTTGCGGAGGTGCTGCAACACCCTCAAACCATTGAGGTGCGTGAGGGGGTGCTGCACATCCGCGATGTGGAGGGACCTAGGCATACCGGAAGCGTGGAGACAAAGCTCGAAGCCGTGGAGCAGCAAGTTTTCAAGTGCCAAGGGATGGTGGAGCGTGGACTTGATGCCAACCAGATGATGATCACGGAGTTCACCAACAACCACAAGCTGGATGCCAAGGTCATTGGGGAGACCATCTTCAAGCTTCAAGAGAAAATCGAGCATCTCCAAGCACAGATCTATGACCTGCAAAACCAGAACTGTAAGTATGAATATAGATTTAATAGGATGAGTTTGGCTGCAGATTTAAGGATCCCAAAGACTCGATCATCCTTCTATGATGGAGAGTCTATGCCTTGGAAGACGGATGACAAGCCTACATCATCAACAATTCCTACTTCACCACCTCCGAGGACCTAAGCACATGGGTATGGGCACTCCCCTTGGCAACTGCCAAGCTTGGGGGAGGTGCCCTAGTATCGTATCACCATCACACTCCTATCTTTACCGCTTTATTTAGTTCGATCCTTTTAGTAGTATCTTGATCTAGTAGTTTGAAGTTTTGATATCAAGTAGTTTTGAGTTTTGCATTGTGATCTCTTTTTGTAATCGAGTCCGTGAGCTATCTATAATAAAGATTAGTGTTGAGTCAAGGGCTTTGCTATGTTGGTATGATCTTGAGAAAGTTCATATTGATCTTATGGATAGTGATAACTTCACACATAGAAAGTACGCGGCATAAAAATTGTTGAGAGTTGATGAACGTAGCCTTGGTCATCATTGCAATTAATAGGAAGTGATAAGGAAAGAGGGGTTCACATATAAATATATTATCTTGGACACCTTTTATAATTGGGAGCACTCATTAAGTATGACATGCTAAAAGAGTTGACGTTGGACAAGGAAGACAACATAATGGTTTATATTTTCCGACATCTCAGTGAAAGTATATTGTCATTGACCTTCCAAACATGTGGAGCTTGCCTTTCCCCCTCATGCTTGCCAAATTCCTTGCACCAAGTAGAGATACTACTTGTGCTTCCAAACACCCTTAAACCCAGTTTTGCCATGAGAGTCCACCATACCTACCTATGGATTGAGTAAGATCCTTCAAGTAAGTTGTCATGTTGCAAGCAATAAAAATTGCTATCTAAATATGTATGACTTATTAGTGCAGAGAAAATAAGCTTTGTACGAACTTGTTGTGGAAGTAATAAAAGCGACAGACTGCATAATAAAGGTCCACATACAAGGGGCAATATAAAGTGACGTTCTTTTGCATTAAGATTTTGTGCATCAACCCTAAACGCGCATGACAACCTCTGCTTCCCTCTGCGAAGGGCCTATCTTTTACCTTATGTTTTTACTTTATGCTTGAGTCAAGGTGATCCTCACCTTTCCCTTTTTCATTTTATCCTTTGGCAAGCTCCTTGTGTTTAAAAGATCATGATATATATATATATATATATATATATATATATATATATATATATATATATATATATATATATATATATCCAATTGGATGTAAGTTAGCATGGGCTATTATTGTTGACATCACCTAAAGGTGAATACGTTGGGAGGTAACAAAATAAGCCCCTATCTTTCTCAGTGTCCGGCTGAAACTCTATAACCACAAGTACTGCGTGAGTGTTAGCAATTGTAGAAGACTACGAGATAGTTGAGTATGTGAGCTTGCTGAAAAGCTCTATTATTGACTCTTTCTGATGTTACGATAAATTGCAATTGCTTCAATGACTGAGATTATAGTTTGTTAGTTCCCAATGAAGTTTTTGAACCATACTTGACATTGTGAATTGATTGTTACTTAAGCATAAGAAATCATATGTTAAGTTCTATATATGTTGTTGTTATAAGAATGATCATGATGCCCTCATGTCCGTATTTTATTTTTTATCGACACCTCTATCTCTAAACATGTGGACATATTTTTCGATTTCGGCTTCCGCTTGAGGACAAGCGAGGTTGAAGCTTGGGGGAGTTGATACGTCCATTTTGCATCATGCTTTTATATCAATATTTATTGCATTATGGGCTGTTATTACACATTATATCTCAATACTTATGGCTAGTCTCTCTTATTTTACAAGGTTTACCATGAAGAGGGGGAATGCCGGCAGCTGGAATCCTGGCTGGAAAAGGAGCAAATGTTGGAAACCTATTCTGCACAGCTCCAAAAGTCCGGAAACTCCACGAAACAACCTTTTGGAATTAATAAGAATTTCTGAGCAAAAGAAATACACCAGGATGGCCCAGACCCTGTCCAAGAGACAGGGGCGCGCCCCCCTATAGGCCGCGCCCTCCTATCTCCTGGGCCCCCTGGTGGGCCTCCGGCGTCCATCTTCTGCTATATCATCACTTTTACCCTGGAAAAAATCATGGGCAAGCTTACGGGACGAAACTCCACCGCCACGAGGCGGAACCTTGGCGGAATCAATCTAGGGCTCTGGCAGAGCTGTTCTGCCGGGGACACTTCCCTCCGGGAGGGGGAAATCATCACCAACGTCATCACCAACGATCCTCTCATCGGGAGGGGGTCAATCTCCATCAACATCTTCACCAGCACCATCTCCTCTAAAAACCCTAGTTCATCTCTTGTATCCAATCTTGTATCAAAACCACAAATTGGTACCTGTGGGTTGCTAGTAGTGTTGATTACTCCTTGTAGTTGATGCTAATTGGTTTACTTGGTGGAAGATCATATGTTCGGATCCTTTATGCATATTATTACTCCTCTGATTATGAAAATGAATATGCTTTGTGAGTAGTTACGTTTGTTCCTGAGGACATGGGTGAAGTCTTGCTATTAGTAGTCATGTGAATTTGGTATTCGTTCGATATTTTGATGAATGTATGTTGTCTTTTCCTCTAGTGGTGTTATGTGAACGTCGACTACATGACATTCACCATTATTTGGGCCTAGAGGAAGGCATGGGGAAGTAATAAGTAGATGATGGGTTGCTAGAGTGACAGAAGCTTAAACCCTAGTTTATGCGTTGCTTCGTTAGGGGCTGATATGGATCCATATGTTTAATGTTGTGGTTAGGTTTACCTTAATACTTCTTTAGTAGTTGCGGATGCTTGCAATAGGGGTTAATCATAAGTGGGATGCTTGTCCAAGTTAGGGCAATACCCAAGTACCGGTCCACCCACATATCAAATTATCAAAGTACCGAACGCGAATCATATGAACGTGATGAAAACTAGCTTGACAATAATTCCCAATGTCTCCTCGGGAGCTCCTTTATCATTATTAGAAATGTCCGGGTTTATCCTTTGCTACATAAAGGATTGGGCCACCTTGCTGCACTTTATTTACTTTATTTACTTGTTACTCGTTACTATTTATCTTATCACAAAACTATCTATCACCTACAATTTCAGTGCTTGCAGAGAAAACCTTACTAAAAACCGCTTATCATTTCCTTCTGCTCCTCATTGGGTTCGACACTCTTACTTATCGAAAGGACTACGATAGATCCCGTACACTTGTGGTCATCAGTGCTTCACTGCGAAACCATGTGCCATACCGTACCAATCCAGAGGAGACGAAGGAGATTATGCGTCAAGTACATGAGCTTCTTGACAAAGTTTATATACGCGAATCCCTTAGTCCTTGTGATGTTCCTATTATTCTAGTGCCGAAAAAGGATGGTACATCGCGTATGTGTGTTGATTGTAGAGGCATTAATAATATTACTATTTGTTATCGTCATCCTATTCCTAGGCTAGATGATATGCTTGATGAATTGAGTGGCTGTACAATATTCTCCAAAGTTGATTTGCGTAGTGGATACCATCAAATTCATATGAAATTGGGGGATGAATGAAAAACAGCATTTAAAACTAAGTTTGGATTATATGAGTGGTTAGTCATGCCTTTTGGGTTAACTAATGCACCTAGTACTTTCATGAGATTAATGAACGAAGTTTTACGTGCTTTTATTGGACAATTTGTGGTAGTCTATTTTGATGATATACTGATTTATGGCCAATCTTTGGAGGAACATTTGGAACATTTACGTGCTGTTTTTATTGCTCAACGTGATGCACATTTGTTTGGTAACCTTGGGAAGTGCACCTTTTGCACCGACCGAGTATCTTTTCTTGGCTATGTTGTTACTCCACAGGGAATTGAAGTTGATAAAGCCAAGATTGAAGCTATTGAGAATTAGCCGCAGCCCAAAACAGTCACACAAGTGAGGAGTTTTCTTGGCCTCGCTGGATTCTATAGGCGTTTTGTGAGAGATTTCAGCACCATTGCTGCACCTCTCAGTGAGCTTACAAAGAAAGATGTGCCTTTTGTTTGGGGTACCGCACAGGAAGAAGCATTCACGGTATTGAAAGATATGTTGACACATGATCCTTTACTCCAACTTTCTGATTTTAATAAGACTTTTGATCTTGAATGTGATGCTAGTGGAATTGGATTAGGAGGTGTGTTATTACAAGATGGCAAACCTGTTGCATACTTTTCTGAAAAATTGAATGGGCCTAGTCTGAATTATTCTACTTATGATAAAGAATTATATGCTCTTGTTCGGACTTTAGAAACATGGCAGCATTATTTATGGCCCAAAGAATTTGTTATACATTCTGATTATGAATCTTTGAAACATATTAAAAGTCAAGCTAAACTAAATCGTAGACATGCTAAATGGGTTGAATTCATTGAGACTTTCCCTTTTGTCATTAAACACAAGAAGGGTAAAGAAAATGTTATTGCTGATACATTGTCTCGTCACTATACTATGCTTTCACAACTTGACTTCAAAATATTTGGTTTGGAGACCATCAAAGATCAATATGTGCATCATGCTGATTTTAAAGATGTATTGCAGAATTGTAAAGAAGGGAGAACATGGAACAAGTTCATTGTTAATGATGGCTTTGTGTTCCGTGCTAACAAGCTATGCATTCCAGCTAGCTCTATTCATCTTTTGTTGTTGCAGGAGGCGCATGGAGGAGGATTAATGGGACACTTTGGCGTGAAGAAGACGGAGGACGTACTTGCTACACATTTCTTTTGGCCAAAGATGAGACGGGATGTTGAGCGTTTTATTTCTCGCTGCACTACATGTCAAAAAGCTAAGTCATGACTCAATCCTCATGGTTTATATATGCCTTTGCCTGTACCTAGTGTTCCTTGGGAGGATATATCTATGGACTTTGTTTTACGTTTACCTCGAACAAAGAAGGGGAGGGATAGCATATTTGTTGTCGTGGATAGATCCTCAAAAATGTCACACTTTATACCATGTCATAAAAGCGATGATATTGTTAATGTTGCTGATTTGTTCTTTTGTGAAATTATTCGCTTGCATGGTATGCCAACTACTATTGTTTCAGATCGTGATACTAAATTTCTTAGCCACTTTTGGAGATGTTTATGGGCTAAGTTGGGGACTAAACTGCTTTTTAGTACTACTTGTCACCCCCAAACTGATGGACAAACTAAAGTAGTCAATAGAACATTGTCTACTATGCTTAGGGATGTTTTGAAAAATAATAAGAAAATGTGGGAAGAATGCTTGCCTCATATTGAATTTGCTTATAATTGTTCATTGCATTCTACTACTAAGATGTGCCCTTTTGAAATTGTGTATGGTTTCCTACCTCGTGCACCTATTGATTTGTTGCCTCTTCCATCTTCGGAGAAGGTTAATTTTGATGTTAAACAACATGCTGAATTGATTTTAAAAACGCATGAGTTAACTAAGGAAAACATTGAGCGTATGAATGCTAAATATAAACTTGTTGGAGATAAGGGTAGAAAACATGTTGTGTTTGTACCTGGAGATCTTGTTTGGTTACATTTGTGTAAGGATAGATTTCCTGATTTGGGCAAATCAAAGCTAATGCCACGTGCTGATGGTACTTTTAAGGTGTTAGATAAAATAAATGATAATGCATATAAACTTGAGCTGCCTACAGATTTTAGGGTTAGTCCCACTTTTAACATTGCAGATTTGAAGCCTTACTTGGGAGAGGAAGATGAACTTCCGTCGAGGACGACTTCGTTTCAAGAAGGGGAGGATGATGAGGACATCAATACCATTGTTACACCCACAACCCTTGTTGCTATACATACTGGACCAATTACTAGAGCTCGCGCATGCCAATTAAATTACCAGGTACTTTCATTTCTTGGTAATGATTCTCATGTTCATGAGAATATGATGCTGCCTAAATTGTATACATTTGTTTTGCTTACAAATGAAGGGCCTAGCTTGGAGAAGGATGAACATTGGAGCAAGACCAAGCATGGAGATGATGGCATGCGCAAGGGGAACAAGAACAGAGTTACAAGTGATGATTTCAGGACTTTGAAGCCATCATAATGAGTGCATGAAGCCTTGGACGAAATATACAAGATGCCACTTCATAAATTTCGTTCCGAGGCTATTCTAGGTGCTGCGTCACCTTATTATTGGGCCAGGCCCATGTAATTTCGAAATACATAAGTATAGGCTATTTTTAGAGTCTGCATGTGTGGGAAACAAGAGATAGGGTTGGTTTCGGACCCCTCCACTAAGGGCCACGAAGTTCCCCCCCTCTTCCTCCATATATACAACCCTTAGGGCACCGTTTAGACTTTGGGTTTTGTTTAGATTAAAAGTTCACCATAGTTGCAACTTCGCATCCTTCGTTTGTGTTCAACGACCAGACAAAGGCGTCACGGAACCCCACCTTCATTAATAAAGCTTTCTTCTGTTATTCGCAATATCCAGATTGCAATTTTAGTTTCTTGCTTGTTCTTCGTTTGCTTGCAGGAAATAGACCTTTGTGGTCAGGTTGATCGTGCTCCGGCGTGGTCAATAACCTCTCGGAGTTGGTTTAGCGATTGCTAAGGCGCGACGTCCTCGCACGTTCGTAGTCGGATCGTCAAAGTCGACTTCCACCAAATCGATAGCCACCATCTCATCAAAAGACGGGACACCTTAGCCTCTATCATCTTCTACACTCAATAGAAATCCCACCAAGCTATAGGCTGGGTCCATCTGTGAACTCATTCTGGCAGTTCAAATAAAAATACTCTCTAAAGAGGTCAATGCTGGGTTCTTCATGAAGGTATACTTCGCAAAAAACTTGAGTTGCAGGTATTAGACACGGAATTGGGTCCGATGTCTTGAGGATGGAGCTGAAAGAAATGCAGTACATCGCGGAAGAATTTCGACTCAGGTGGGGAGAAGCCCCGGTTTATATGATTAGTGAATACTATGACCTCATTATCCTTGGGTTGAGGTTTGACTACACCCTGTTCTAGGGCCTGCTAGTGGATGATCTCTTTGGCGGCTATGATACCCGTCTCAACATATTCCTTAAGTATTTGCTCCATTACAATGGAGGGAACCCAATTGCAGGAAGTGACGGAATTCGTCATTTTTGGCCTAAAAAGAAAATAACGGTGAATGATAAGCCGCCCTATTAAGATGAAAATTTGTTATGAAGAACTAAAGGCATTTTTAAGCCGGCAAGGTGTGGCCGGGTCTTGATAGCATTAATGAATGTTGGCGGGTTAAAAAGATTAAGACTTAAACCAGTGTGCATCTGGCGGGTTACGGATAGCTACTTAAGCCTCCATGGAGAGCTCATGTGTTCGGATGGATCTTATACAGGAAAAGGGTATCTACCATGATTGAAAAGGGATGCTAAACTGATACCGCACGACCCCAATATCATATTCAGATCAAACTACAACAATCTAGAGGAGGAAGATGAAGAACAACGACAAACTCCGATGAACTGGGAAAACCCTAATGGAGATCTGACACAAGTTGGAGCACTTACTGATGTTGTTGAACAGCGGAGGAGCGCAGCAATCTCTGGACGGTTCAGGGTGATGCAGCGGCCGACGTTGATGATGCTAGAGACGGTGGTGGCGGAGCTCGGGCGGTGCTGGAGCAGCGCGAGAAGGAAGAGGAAGTCGCGAGGGCAGGGGTGGAATGTGGAAAAGAGGACCCCCTGCCCCTATTTATAAGAGATAGGATAAATGGCATGCACGGGAATGAAGGAGACCAAAAAATGATGATATGGCTATGTGGACGCCCCGATTTTCGGGAGATCCATTAAGATAAAGATCTGTTGAAGATATCCTGGGCCTTGTGCGAAATTAATGTGAAATGATGTCATGGCGGGTTAACACAATTCTGTGATATGACCTCATGGCGGGTTATAATCAGTGATGGGAGATTCTTTTAAGATAAGTGATGAAGATTCATGTGAACAAGTTCAAATCAACCTGGGGCCTAATGTTGGGGATATAACTACTAGGTATGACCCGCCCAGGAGGGGCCGGGTCATGCTACAGGCAACTCAAGATGAAGAATCCCAAGAAGATGTGAAGATGGCGATTCATAAAGCAAGCTTATTGAAGGCCCAAGACCCGGAGGCGACTTAGGTCCCAAAGGGATGAGCCGCCATATGTTTAACTCATTCAGTAAGGTAGAAACCAAGCCAGTCACGTTGTGTGTGCCAACCGGGACTCTGTAAGCCACCAGGCCTCAACCTGTGTATATAAAGGTGAGACCCGGTGTCGTGGGAAATGAACATCTATGGGGCAGGGCCCCTTTTCGGTCCGGTAGGGAGCGGAGGGCGCACGAAGAGCGGATCGAGGCGGAGCACGCGAGCGATTTTACCCAGCTTCGGAGCTCTCCGGAGAGATAATACTCCTACTGCTGCTTTGTGGTTGTATTATGTTCTTGCTCTAGAGCGTGGGAGTGTTCTGGTTTCGAATGAGTCGAACCTCTTCTACGTTGCGCATGGGCCTCCTTTTATAGGCTCAAGGGGTCACCGACAGGTGGCAACGCATGCAAGGGTAAAAGCGTAAAAGGTGTGGTTGGTACAACTGCTTCTATAGTGGATCCTACCTAACTCTGACGGCAGGGGACAAAGACATTAAATGCCCGTCCGCGTCGCCCAAACAGTGCAGAAAAGCGACCGTTAGGGGCGCCACCGTTAGCCACGATGGCCATCTCGTCATCTCCACTCGCCACCTCGCACCGCTTGGCTGCACAGCTTCTTGCCACGTGCGCCTGGAATGGTCCTGTGGCGACACGTCGACGGATGCGCTGGAGCGTAGGCACAGAGTGGTGGCTTCGCCGCGGCAAGCGCCTTGCCGCGGTCGTTGTCTTGTCGCGCCCGGAAGCTTGTCACTCGCCGGGTCTTGCCGGGACGCGCGTCGCATCGCGGCAAGTTCCTTGAAATGCCTTGGTTGGCCTTCCCGGCAAGCTCCTCTTGCCGGGGGCTTGTCCTTCCCGGCAAGCTCCTCTTGCCGGGGCCTTGTCTTCTCAGTTAAAGCACTTTGTTCTTGAATGGCTCCAATAGGAACTACGGAGGATCTTGGCGGGCACCCGGCAAGCCTTGCCGCAGGGCGCTGCGACTGCCCATGCACAAGTTCGGGATACTTAGGTACCCCTACTTTAGTACACCGACAGGAGCCCCCGGGCCTGGGCCACACACGGTGCCGAGCGCTGTAGGGCCAGGCCCAAAACAGGGCACAGGCACGCGCGGCCTGGGTCCACACCGTATCTAACTCCGTATCCACTGCGCCCTCCCGTAGCGGCACACGTCGAACGCGGCGTCGTGGGAGAGATCGTGGGTGATTCTTTATTCGAAAAAAGCGTAATGTTCGCCTCCTCCTCTTTATAGGCAGGGGAAACAGGGGCAGTTCCCCCACCTTTGCCACTTGCGGTTCCAACCTCAGAAATCTCCGCCGCTCCAGTCCGCTTCCCAAAGCCGAAAGAGAGCAGCGCTCCGCCCCCCGTCGCCGCCGTCGCCGCCAACGCCCTCGCTCTCCCCCACCGCCTCCGCCATGGCTCCGAAGACCGGGAAGGGTGCGAAGTCGGCCGAGGTGATGCGGCTTGAGGCGCTGCGGAAGGAGCGGGCACTCTTCCCCCCTGAGCTCTCTGTGAAGGAGCTGAGGGAATGGTTCTATCTCTTCTGGTCGACGGAGACGCGGGCGCATCCGCGCACGCAGGTACTTTCCGCCGCCGCTTCCACTTCGAAATGGTGTCCAAAAGGATACCCCTTCTTCGCACTGTTCTTCTATTGCGGGCTCTGCCCGCCCTTCTCCGATTTCTTCTGTGACATCATGAACACCTACGGGTTCCATCTGCTTGATTTCACCCCCAACGCCGTTCTGACCATGGCGGTTTTCGCACATCTCTGCGAGAACTTTGTCGGAATCCACCCAAACGTAGCCCTTTTCCGCCAGTACTTCATGCCCCGGGTCGAGAAGGGAGAGCCCTTAGCTGGCGGGATTGCCTGGATCTCGAGAGCCGGCATGAAGGAGGTCTATCTGGAGGGGGAGCTCCGTAGAAAATGGGAGGAGTGGAGAGCGGAATGGTGTTGGATTGTTGATGAGAACCCGCAGCCATTCACCAACTTGCGCCAAGCCCGAGTAGTGCGCGGCGGCGATTGGAGCGCCCTGGCGGCGGACGATGCTAGACTGAAGATCGCCACCACCCGGATCTTGCGGCTCAGGCTTGCCGGGCTCACTGTAGGTGCTGTTGGTGCAGACTTTCTTCGCCGCCGCATCGCCCCTCTGCAGGAGAGGGGGAGACCCGCCTGGCTGTTCGGGGGTCCGGCGGATATCATGAGGCTGCGCCCGGGCCTCAACTTCGATTTTACTGTCTTGGAGTTGGATGGGACGCTCAAGGAGCTGTTCAAGCACGACCCCAATCATCCCGAGTGGTTCAGGCTGCCGCAGGGCGTCGTCCCATTGTGCAACAACTCATCGCTCGATCGCATCCATGCAATGATGCCGGAGTGCGACTCGCATGGGATTATCCCAACTTGGCAGGAGCCCGCTGACGACGTTGTGCAGCAATTCTTCGACGACTTGGTGGAGGTGGCGGTCCGCGCCGACAAGCAGTGGAGCCTCACCCGCGACACCACCGACGACGAGATGTGGCGCATTGCCACCAGGGCGGAAGAGGCGGCGGCGGCCGCTGCCGCGGGCGAGTTCGGGTTTACTATGGAGGAGGCAGAGGCAGCCGAGGCGGCAAGCCTTGCCGATCGAGACGAGCCTGTCGGGGAGATCGTCGGCGAGGGAGGGCCCGAAGCTGAATCAAGCGAGCCTGCCGAGCGCCCAAGTGGCCAGCCGTCTTCAAGCAACTTGCCGCAAGCGGAGCTCCCAGTGCAGCCCCCAGCTCCACCAAGAAGGCGCCTCCGCAGAACCGGAGACATAGCAGGGCGGCAGACAGGCCAACAGCCGCCGCGCCGCGGGACACGCTCCACCGCGACAAGCACCGTTGCCGTGGGAGCATCTCATGCCGCACCGGCAACTGGAGCGGGGTCTTCTTGGGCCGCCGCTTCTGACCCTGCCGCAGCTCCCGCCAAGCGTCCAAGGGAGCCTACTCCTCCGCCTCATCGTGCTGAAAGAGTACTGGACTTCGACCTCTCCGCGCTCAGCTCCGACGAGGAGGAAGAAGAGGAAGAAGAGTAAGACTTTTTTTTGTTGTACTTATATTTCTTCGATTCTTGCTGTTTCTTGTCTTGTGTCTGATCTGCTTTCTTCTAAACCTTGTTCCTTTCCAGGACTCTGGCCCAGAGAGCGGCGAAGAGGGCCAAGGTCCCCATGGTTGTCATCAAGGACGATCCTGCTGTGACAACAGAGGGCGCGTCCGAGACCACCTTGTCGGACCCGGCAACTACTCCCCGAAGCAGCCCCCAGTGCAGCCCCCAGCGTAAGTATATAAGTTTACTTCCTGATGTCAGGCGCGCATGGGTGTTCTTTCCTTGCTGGTATCTTGATTGTTGGTTTGCTTGCGTAGGAGCAGAACAGGCCCACCAGGAACAACTAGAAGCCGCCCCTGAGGTGCTATCTGCTTCGACTACGCCGCCAAGGGAGGATTCCCTGGCAAGGGAGCGCTCTCCGGCAAGGGAGAGGTCCCCGGCAAGGGGCAGTTCTCCGGCAAGGGACGGGACCAGTGATCCCCCGGTGGTGGAGCCCATGACTACAGAGCCCAGCATAGGTAATCCTTCTTGTTAGAAAACTTCCCTTGAGTTCTTCTTCTTCTGATCTTCGTTTTGGATATTTGCTTGACTTTTTCTCCCTCTTCCTGTCTTCAGGTCCTCCCTCCACGGAGCCAATGGAGACCGAGGCCACCGGCGAGGAGAAGGTGCGCAGCAATACTGACGAAGCCGCTGCCACCGAAGGAGAGGCCGGCGCTGATGATCCTGCCGACGAAGAGGCCGCCAAGGCTGCTAGCGCAGGAGCTGGCGAGGGGTCTTGCGATCGTACTGACGACCCGGGGGCTGCAGGAGCGCAAGGCGCTACGCCGACCGCCGATCCCTCCGCCGCTGACGCTGCGCCAGGCTCCGAAGAGCCCCAGCTCGGCGCCTACTTGAAGGCCGGCGATGGTGTCTTCATCAAGCTCCCCTGGGCGTCAAGCTCCAGGGCGTCGGTCGAGGGAGAAGCTTTTGACGGAGAAGTGCTCACCTCCGCTGGGCTGACAGTGGTTGACGCGCCAGGCAGCAGCAGCGGCGAGTCTGAGGAGGAGGAGCTGCTCTGGAAGCTGGTGTCGCTCTACCGTGCCCGACAAGCCAAACTGGAGTCCCGGGAAGCGCTTGTCGCCCAGGTGGGAGTAGACATTGAGAAGCATGCGGAGGAGCTCCAGAGCCGCAACCAAGAGGCCCTCCGGTCCATTGCAGAGGAGAGGGCGCAGCTTGCTGAGGCGCGGAAGGCCTTCCTCCTCGAGAAGGCTGAAGCCGAAGAGCAGCAGTGGCTTGCCGCCGAGGAGATGTACGTGCGAGAAGGCGAGCTGACTCAGCAGAAGGTCAATTTGGACAGCTATGAGGAGGAGCTTGCTGCATGCGAGGAGACACTTGGCGGGGCCCTCAAGGAAGCGAAGGATGCTGCTGCAGCTGCCGAGGCCGCCAAGAAGGAGCTGGAGGTGAAGGTGACGGAGCTAGAAGCCACTCTCAAGGCGAAGAATGAAGAGCTTGCCGCGCTCCAGTGCGAGCATGAGAAGGACGCCCTTGCCCATGGTGAGCTGCAGGGTCGTCTCCTCGAGAGGGGCAAAGGGCTAAGCACCGCTAAAGATTCAAATGCTAATCTGGAGCTGAAGCTGGCCACGCTGACTGAGACGCTGGAAGGCGCCAAGAAGCGGGAGGACGATTTGAAAGAGGAGATCAAGGCCAACGAGGCATTCCTGACGAGGGCCGCCGAGACCCAGAACACCTTCAGGGACACTGTGGAACTCTGGACAGAGGGCCTCGTGAACATTGCCGCGGTCATCGACGAGGAGCTGGCGCAACTGGAAATGGAGGGCTTCGGGTACTCCTCTGACGAGAACCTCCAGCCCAGCGCCAAGCTCACTCTGTTCTTAAAGGGTGTGGCGACGGCCCTCCAGCAACTCCGGGAAAGGATCCCAAAGCAGCTGGCCGACGAGTCGCGCACGATCTGCGCCAGAGTTCTAGAGAAGGTGTTGGTGAAGGTGGTCTTCCGCAATCCAGGCCTCAACCTCACCAACGTCCTCAAGAAGCTGCCGGCGGGTGCTGATCTTGAAGAGCTCAAAGCCCTTGTCGCGCCCATTGTGGACAAGGTGAATGAAGTCAGGAGGGTTGATGGTGGCCGCGTAGATTAGGCCGCCCGTTTTCTCCTTTTTCTTGCCGCTGCTAGACATGTTACAGGAACCATCTATTAGAGCGCGGCAAGTTATTTTTGTAATATAACTTTATCTTGGGCAGTATTTGCTATGTTATTTCCTTTACTTGATTCCTTCCTTTGTATGTTTTTATCCTACGCTTTTAGGGAACTTGCCGGCGCAGGCACCCTTGCCACGAGCGCTGAGTGCGGAACATCAGCAGCCTGCTGGCGGTGCTGCTCCCGGCAAGAAACCTTGTCGCAACTAGTCACAGCACACTTAAGTTGTTGAGCGGGCTCGAAACAAAGTAAGGGCGCAACTAGCTACGAGTTGGTTCCTCCGCACACAGGTTTTCCATACAAAGCACGGTCTTTCAAGGAAGATAACTTAAAAAATTTTAAAACTGATTGTGCTCAGACTTTGGCAACTTAGCTTTTCTGTCGTTTGCGTCCCGGCAAGGCGATACTTTCTTGAACGACGCCTGGTCCACACCATTATCTTCTCCTTCCCCCCCCCCCCCCCCGATGAACTTGTGGGCGAAGGAACCTTCTTTTTGAGAAAAAGAAAGAAGAGAAAATAAAGATATGGAGCCTTAAGGCTCGTTATTGCTTACCGGGGGCAAGTGCTGCACAAAATGTCAGATAACACATGCAAAAAGAAAAAAACATGAATTTTGACAAGATGTGCGGAGCACATGAGCTTTATTTATGCACGGGATCTGCGCCCGGCTTTGTACAAAGGGTTACATGCAACAGCGGCAAGGCTTGTACAAAAGGTGGTTGCCGGAACAGGTTTCGGCAACCGCGCCTTATGGGTAAAACTTGCGAAGATGTTTAATGTTCCAGGAGTTGCTCACCGGAAAGCCATCTTCGGTCTCAAGGCGGATAGCGCCAGGCGTGACTCGCTTCACCCGATAAGGGCCTTCCCACTTCGGCATCAACTTGTTGGAATTCTTGGCGGATTGAACACGCCGAAGAACAAGGTCGCCTTCCTCGAGACTTCTAGCATTGACTTTGCGGCTATGGTAGCGGCGCAAAGCTTGCTGGTATCGAGCAGCTCGTATAGCAGCCTGAAGACGAACTTCCTCAAGGAGCAGCGCGTCATCTTGTCGCAGCTACTCTTGCTCAAGCTCAGCATAAGCGAGCACTCGAGGCGATCCATATACGAGCTCCGTGGGGAGAACTGCCTCTGCTCCATAGACTAGAGCGAAAGGTGTCTGGCCAGTGGCTCGATTTGGCGTCGTCCTGATCGACCAAAGAACCACCGGGAGCTCCTCAGTCCAATTCTTTCCGCACTTGTGCAGCCTGTCGAAAGTCCTAGTCTTGAGCCCGCGCAGCACTTCAGCGTTTGCCCTCTCCGCTTGACCATTGCTTCTCGGGTGAGCAACAGAAGCGAAGCAGACCTTGGCGCCAAGATCTTGGACGTACTGCATGAAGGTGCGGCTCGTGAATTGTGTGCCGTTGTCGGTGATGATCCTGTTAGGGACTCCGAAACGGCAAACAATCGACCTGAAGAACTTGACTGCTGACTGTGCTGTCACCTTCCTCACTGCGTCCACTTCCGGCTACTTTGTGAACTTGTCGATTGCAACGTACAAGTACTCAAAGCCCCCGACAGCTCGGGGAAAGGGGCCGAGGATGTCGAGCCCCCAGACCGAAAATGGCCAGGATAAAGGGATCGTCTGGAGAGCTAGAGCTGGCTGATGTATCTGCTTGGAGTGGAACTGGCACGCTTCACACATGGTTACTTGTGCAGTTGCATCCTGGAGAGCTGTCGGCCAAAAGAAACCTTGCCGGAATGCTTTGCCGGCAAGTGCTCTTGCGCCAATGTGATGACCACATATGCCTCCATGTATTTCTGCCAACAGCTTCTGTCCATCTTCCCGGGGAATGCACTTCAATTTCACTCCGTTGAATCTTCTTCTGTATAGTATGTCGTCGACAAACTGGTACATACTTGATTGCCGGGCTACTCTCTCTGCTTCTTCTTGCTCTTCGGGAAGTTCTCCTGTCTGAAGGAAACGGACAATCTGCTGTGCCCATGCTGGAGCTTGCGGCTCAACAACAAGGACTAAAGGCACAAATGCTGCTGCGGGAACATCTGCTTCTACGGCAAGAACCTGCGGCTCAGCCGGAGCTTGATGTTCCCCGGCAAGCTTGCCGGAGCAAAACTTGTCGGGAGCGTCTGCTTCAACGGAACAAACCCTAGGGCTTGTCGGAGCAGACTGCTCCTCAGCACCTTTGGTGTTGATCCTGGGGACCTTCTTGGCGGCGGCTTCGGGGAGCTCTGCCGGAAAATAATCACCAGAAACCAACTTCCTCTTCTTGCTCTGTCCAGTTGATGGTGTTACAGATGGTTGAGTCAGCTTGAGCACAAAGATCCCTGGTTCCACAGGTAACTTTAATGCAGCGCATTTTGACAGGCCATCGGCAACGTCGTTCTGGGCACTCGGAACATGCTCCATCTGCAGGCCGTCAAAATGCTCTTCCAACTTTCTCACTTCATCAATGTAAGCTTCCATCAACGGACTCTGATAATCTTTGTTTACTTGGCGGACGACAAGCTGTGAGTCACCCCTAACAATAAGCTTCTTGATCCCAAGGTCTGCTGCGATCCTGAGTCCGGCAAGCAAACCTTCATACTCTGCAGTATTGTTTGTTGCTTGCTCCTTGGGAAAGTGCATCTGGACCACGTACTTGAGGTGCTCTCCGGTGGGTGCGACAAGTAACACGCCCGCACCGGCGCCTTGCAGCGAGAAGGCACCATCAAAGTACATGATCCATTCTTTGCTTGCTTCCTTGGCGGGGATGCTCGTCTCTGGAGTTTCTTCATCAGGTGTTGGCGTCCATTCTGCTATGAATTCTGCCAATGCTCGGCTCTGGATAGTTGAAGTACTCTCAAACTTGAGGCCAAAGCTTGACAATTCTAGTGCCCACTCGACAATCCTGCCTGTTGCTTCTGGATTCTGCAATATCCTCTTCAATGGAAAGCGAGTGACAACTGTGATCTCATGTGCTTGAAAGTAATGGCACAGCTTTCTCGAGGCCATGAGAAGGCCGAAAAGCAACTTCTGCACGCCAGAGTACCTTGATCTAGCCCCCTGTAGAAGGGAACTGACAAAGTAAACTGGGCGCTGCACCATTTTCTTCTGCTTCTCTTCTTGTGGCTGCACAGATCCATCCTTGTCGGGACCAGAGCTTGTCGGGGAAGCCCCCTGCTTGTCGCTGGATGCGCTTGCCGTGACCGCTGGCTCATCATCCGCCTCCCTTTCCGCTACTAAGGCAGCACTAACCACTTGATTGGTTGCCGCTAGATACAGCAACAACTTCTCTTGTGGCTTAGGTGCGACAAGTATTGGAGTGGAGGACAGGTATCTCTTCAAGTCCTGCAGCGCAGCCTCCGCTTCCGGAGTCCATTTCATTGGACCTGCCTTTTTCAATATTTTGAAAAATGGCAGGGCGCGCTCAGCAGACTTAGAGATAAACCTGCTGAGAGCAGCCACGCAGCCGGCAAGCTTTCGCACATCCTTGACGCGCTTCGGTGCTTCAATCTGCTCAATGGCCTTGATCTTGTCGGGATTAGCTTCAATCCCCCGCTGAGATATGAAGAATCCGAGAAGCTTGCCGGAAGGGACTCCAAACACACACTTCTCAGGGTTGAGCTTGAGGTTGATCTTGCGCAGATTTGCAAAGGTCTCGTCCAAATCTTGGATCAGAGTTGCTCTGTCTTTGCTCTTGACCACCATGTCATCCATGTAGGCTTCTACATTTCTGTGCAACTGTGGCTCAAAAGCTTCGTGAACTACCCTTGCAAATGTTGAACCAGCATTCTTTAGTCCAAAAGGCATCCGTACAAAGCAGTATGTGCCACATGGAGTAATGAATGCAGTTTTCTCCTCATCCTCTTCTGCCATGAAGATCTGATGATATCCTGAATATGCATCAAGAAATGAAAGCAAATCACATCCTGCCGTGGAGTCGACAATCTGGTCAATGCGCGGCAAGGGAAATGGATCTTTTGGACAAGCTTTATTAACATCAGTGAAGTCAATACAAAGCCTCCATTTTCGTTTGCCTTGCGCACGACTACAGGATTGGCCAGCCACGTAGGATGGAGCACTCCTCTGACAAGGCCTGCTGCTTCCAACTTCTTGATCTCTTCTGCAATGAATTCTTGGTGCTCCACTGCTTGTTTTCTGACTTTCTGCTTGACGGGCCGCGCTTGAGGACAAACGGCAAGGTGGTGCTCAATTATTTTCCTGGGAACACCGGGGATGTCAGACGGTTGCCATGCAAACACGTCGACGTTCGCCCGCAGGAAAGCAACAAGCACGCTTTCCTATTTAGGGTCAAGCGTGGCACTGATGGTGAAGGTACCACCAGTGCCGTCCTCCTTGGCGGCCACTTTCTTGGTCTCTGGCGGAGCTGCCTTCGCCTTCTTACACTTGCCGGTGGAGCTCGATGGTGCGTCCTCGACGGTAGCGCAGCACTCCGAAGAGGTGCGCTTGCCGGAGTGGGCATCAGAGCTCTCGCCGGACTTAGTCTTCTTCTTCCCCCCGGGAGCTTCAGCGGCAAGTGTCTTGCGATCTGCTACGGCTGCTGCTTCCCGGTAGATCTTGTCGGTACAGATAAGGGCATCTTTCTTGTCGCCAGGGACAGAGATGACGCTTATCGGGCCTGGCATCTTGAGCACGTTGTAGGCATAGTGAGAGGCTGCCATGAATTTGGCGAGTGCTGGACGGCCCAGTATCCCATTGTAGGGCAATGGGAAATCAGCAACGTCAAAAGTGACCTTCTCTTTTCTGAAGTTCAGCTCGCTGCGAAATGTCACTGGCAACGTGATCTTCCCCTTCGGCTTGCTCCTTCCCAGATTGATTCCTTGGAAATTACCAGTCTCTTCGAGCTCGCTGTCAGGGATCTGCAGTTTCTGGAGT
This sequence comes from Triticum timopheevii, assembly GCA_963921465.1. NCBI lineage: Eukaryota > Viridiplantae > Streptophyta > Magnoliopsida > Poales > Poaceae > Triticum > Triticum timopheevii. Next base: position 285,236,714 of record OY997268.1, on the reverse strand, counting down.
ACCGTTGAGGAGATCAGGTTCAAGCCGGCCCCGCCGTCAACTAGCATCTTTGTGACCTTGAGGTTGCGGATAGTTGGTGAAACCAACATCGGCAAGCACCCGACCGCAGTGATGCGATCAGGGTGGTCCTCAATGTCAAAGATGATAGGCGTGCTGGACCACTTCAGGGGCTTGCGTGACTCAACTGATGGTTCTGCTGCATTAACTTCTCGCACCCACTGTTTGAGTTGGCGGTGCGAAGTATGCTGAGAAGCACCACCGTCAACGCACAGAACCTCTGTGGCTTTCTGAAACTCCTGCTCGTCGGCCTCATCATCATCCATGTCTTCATCGTCGTCTTCATCTTCATCCTTGTCGCGACCGCGGGGAGGCCTGTCTCCTTGCCACTGCTTGGCCTTGCCGCGACGTCCTCCCCGGTCGGGGCGCTTCTTGCCGGATCCGCCAGTACCTTCCTGGGCCTTCTCCTTGTCGCGTCGCTCGTACTCAGCTTTCTGCTGCTCGACAAGCTGCTCAACTTTCTTGCAGCTCTGGAGATCATGGCCCTTGGTGCGGTGGACTTGCAGTATTGCTTGTCGGAGCCGCCCTGCTTGTCGGCGGCCGCCACATGTTCTGCTTCCTTGGCGCCACCTCCGTTGCCGGACTGCTCGACAGCTACCACATCTTTGCCTTTCCTTCTTCTGTTGTTCCGCCGCCGGTTTTTCTTTGCCGGGGCAGCATCCTCACTGTCAGACCCCCCTGTTCCTGTGTTCTCTCCAGGGAGTTTCCTCCCTTCCTCAGCATGTGCACACTTGTCGGCCGGGGCGTAAAGCTCGCTGACGTCTCTTATCTTGCACATCGCCATCTCCTCCCCCATCCTGCGGTTACGCACGTTTTGATGGAACGCGCTGATGACCGCGGCAGGGTGGACATCTGGGATGTTGCGCTGCACTTGGCTGAATCTCTGAATGTACTTGCGCAGGGGCTCTCCCTCCTTCTGGGCGAGCAGATGAAGATCGCTCTCCTAGCCATGGGGCTTCTGGCCGCCTGTGAAGGCGCCGACAAACTGATGGCACAGATCCGCCCATGAGGAGATGGAGTTGTCCGGCAAGTGCATGAGCCAGGATCTGACATTGGGCTTGAGCACCAGTGGGAAGTAGTTGGCAAGGCTCTTATTGTCTCGTCCCCCGGCAGCTTGCACCGTGATGGTGTAGATGCTGAGGAACTCCGACGGATGCAACCTGCCATCATACTTCTCCGGTACATCTGGCTTGAAGTTCTTTGTGCTGGGCCACTAGACTTGCCACAGCTCACGAGTAAACGCAGGGCAACCTACCGCGTACGGCAGGTCGCCTGGTTCCCCTGGCGCATGCATGTCAAAGGTGGGCCCAGCGCGCTGGTCTGACTGACGCCGCGCTTCTCTTCGACGCTCGATGCGGGTGCGAGCGTCTTCATGTTGTCGTTCTTGAAGAACTTGGCGTTGATCGCGACGAGCTCGTGGATCTGACGACGCCGTGGAGTCGGTGTCGAGGTTGACCCGGCGAGTCGGCGATCTTGGCCTTCGGGGCGGGGAGTGCATGGTGGTTGCACCCCCACCAGTCTTGTCGCCATCGGCTCGCGCCTGGACGTCTTGCCGCGGCTTCGATGTGCTCGGTTGCCGGGGAGTGTCGCCGTTGGCGAAGCCGATGAGGCTCTGAATGGTGGCCCTCCAACCGTCGATCTTGCCGCCATCGGAGGGTAATCCAGGAGTAGTTGGGCTCGAGCCAACGCTTCTTCTGGAGTCTTTGGTGGCGGTGGCGAACGGTGCGAGGAGCGGGATATGCTCGGACTTCTAACTATGTTAGAAGGAGCAGGATCCCGTCCAGGCGACCGTGTTTTGCTCGTGCCAGCAGGTTGGCGTGCATGCTGGTCTTGAGCATCTCGAGATCCGCCAGCTCGACCTTGGTCCAACGAGCATATGGTACTGCGAGTACCATGACGCTGTCGGTCTCGCGCCTCCTGAGATGGGCGCGGTGCATGCACGGACGCCGAAGTTTGCGCGGCCTTGTCCTTGGACCTGGCGGCAGCTTGAGCTTCTTCGTCGGCGCCCGTTCGTCCGCCGGCGTCTACCCCACCACCCGTTTGCTCCGGTGGCGGTGGGATTGACGCGGACGGAGCAGCCACCTCTGAAGCCTTCTTCTTCGGTGGCATGTCGATGAAGATGATGAAACAGATGACGATCTGGCTCGCGTGAACGCCGGATCGGGTTCACACAACCTCGACGCCCCCTACCTGGCACGCCAAAGATGTCGTGGGAAACGAACATCTATGGGGCAGGGCCCCTTTTCGGTCCGGCAGGGAGCGGAGGGCGCACGAAGAGCGGATCGAGGCGGAGCACGCGAGCGATTTTACCCAGCTTCGGAGCTCTCCGGAGAGATAATACTCCTACTGCTGCTTTGGGGTTGTATTATGTTCTTGATCTAGAGCGTGGGAGTGTTCTGGTTTCGAATGAGTCAAACCTCTTCTACGTTGCGCATGGGCCTCCTTTTATAGGCTCAAGGGGTCACCGACAGGTGGCAACGCATGCAAGGGTAAAAGCGTAAAAGGTGTGGTTGGTACAACTGCTTCTACAGTGGATCCTACCTAACTCTGATGGCAGGGGACAAAGGCATTAAATGCCCGTCCGCGTTGCCCAAACAGTGCAGAAAAGCGACCGTTAGGGGCGCCACCATTCGCCACGATGGCCATCTCGTCATCTCCACTCGCCACCTCGCACCGCTTGGCTGCACAGCTTCTCACCACGTGCGCCTGGAATGATCCTGTGGCGACACGTCGACGGATGCGCTGGAGCGTAGGCACAGAGTGGTGGCTTCGCTGCGGCAAGCGCCTTGCCGCGGTCGTTGTCTTGTCGCGCCCGGAAGCTTGTCGCTCGCCGGGTCTTGCCGGGACGCGCGGCGCGTCGCGGCAAGTTCCTTGAAATGCCTTGGTTGGCCTTCCCGGCAAGCTCCTCTTGCCGGGGCCTTGTCCTTCCCGGCAAGCTCCTCTTGCCGGGGCCTTGTCTTCTCAGTTAAAGCACTTTGTTCTTGAATGGCTCCAATAGGAACTACGGAGGATCTTGGCGGGCACCCGGCAAGCCTTGCCACGGGGCGCTGCGACTGCCTGTGCACAAGTTTGGGATACTAAGGTACCCCTACTTTAGTACACCGATACCCGGCGGTGGGTTAACTCAAGAAACAACAGATTGAGGACTAGGTGAAGCGTATTCGCTCCGTGGTAATCGAAACCCAAGTAATACAATCTAAAGCAGGAGTAGGATTTTACCTCGCTGAGAGGGGCCAGACCTGGGTAAACTCTCTGTGTCCTTTGTCCCGTTCAACCCCTTCAAGCTAACCTAGCGGCGATGGCTCCACACCTAAGTCCTCTTGCTAGGGCATCTGCCGTGTTAAGTCCACGACAATGGGCTATCGTCAAATCAAAAATTAGAATCAACAATTTTCCTAGTGTTTTCTTACTCGTGGATGTTTCCTCCGGTATACACCATTATATATTTTGGTCTGACCAATGCTATCACTTTGTTCACGTAGTTATGGAACTCCATCCATATGGAAATCTCGATGGACTGTTGTTGAGCCCATCGGCAACATTTTATATTCTCAAGGATTCATGATGAACATTTAAGCTAGTGCTGGAAACTTGTGTAAGCATTTTCTTCGTGTTCCGTTCATGAAGCATATGTTTGGATGAACGAAGTGACTTCCTCTAATTCATGTGCATTTGATGCAAGTTGCCGCCATGAATTCGAGAAAGTTTGTTTTGAAGCATGCAAGTTGCCGCCATGACTTCCTCTAATTCTGATTTTTTCAAGGAGAAGAACTTACTTCTTAAGAGCATGCCTTATGCAGGGACTTCGATATCCTTGATGATGGTTCCCAGCCAGAACTCGTTGGTATCTTCCTATAAGATTTCTATGTGACCATGATTTTCCTTCTTTCTGTTCACATGCATCTTACAAACCAGCACATGTTTTGAAGCATGCCACCGTACTTCATTTCGTGAGAATCTGGCAATGTCATCTCGTCAATTTGTGTTGCAATTTTTTTTTCAAATATGTTGAGTCTGGAATATCTTAACACCAACTAGATCTGAATCTTAAGCAGGTATGATGGTTGGAACTTCTCCCAAGAACTATGATGTGGGTTCCTGTAAGGTGGATGCACCTAGCTGGAAGAACTATTATCGTAGTGTCTTGGTTAAGGAATTGGGCCACTTCCCCATGAGGATTTCCTATGACTTATTCTAGAAGTTGTTCCTTATGGATTCTTTGTGCTCCCGAAGGCCGGCCTTTACTTGGTGGCCATGTTGATGCCTTAAATCATGATCGTGGTAGCTAGAACATCAAGGAGAACGTTATAGGCAGAGTGCTAAATGTCTCTCGGTCAATCATCCAAATTTTGTCTCCTTAACATAGCTAAGTTAAAATCTAAGAGAATGTTGCCCTCCTTTGCATCTGCAGTCTCCATTATTATTCATGGTGGTAGTATGTAGAGTTACCAAGATCTTTGGCATAGGTATTAGTAAAACCCTGATGAATATGGAAATGCTCAAGTTCTTGAAAGCACGCTCAGACACTAGGTTATACCTTTGGCATCATTTGGATTATGCCTTCAGTTTGCCAATTGTTTTATAACCATAGTTTCCATTCTAACCTGAGTATGCCATCCTTTTGAATTCTTTCAATGATCATCTGGTATTTGCTCAGTCTGGTATAAAGAGTTTCAGTGATCCCTGTATCAAAAGTAATTCTTTTTGCCTGACTTGGGAGATAATTCAATGAGTCACCTCTCCTAGGGTGTCCTGTTGTGTTATAAAGGGAAATATATCTCCTTGCTACTTTGAAATCCATTCACCATCTTCTTCAACCATGGAATGGTTGCCTACCAAATCAAACCGTTGTCATCTGTTTCTTTCAATCATTCCTGGTGTATGTTTTATGTTCCAACTGAAGAGATGTTCGTAAGTCTCATTCCATGAGTTGATTGTGAGTTACTCGATCTTCGTGAAGATCGATTCCTGTAAAGCTTTCCTTTCTCACCGTCATCATGTTGGGTGACGTTCCCAAAGCAAAGATGTCAAGATCAATATGGAGTGATGAATCAATGTCCTCGAGAAGAGCAATTGGATCGTGAGGACTGTGTCACTTCCGTGTCCCCTCTTCCTTTTACCCTGCGTCATGAACCTTGGGACGAGATTCTTGTTTAGTGGGGGTGAGTTGTCACAGCACTAGATTAACTGAGTGTAATTAAATGCATTATAGGCATTCATGCATCATATTTAATTCTGTGAAATTTGAATTGGGGGAGATCGGAAGCCCCCAAAACATTAAATAAAAAGGCCAAACGACCCTGGAAATCTCATTCAATTGTTCCTAAATGTTCTTTTAATTGTTTTGAGAGTTTTGGCAAGAACTATAATTCAAACCAAAATTCTAGAACATTTTTAAGGAATTATTTTTGGGCTTTGAATTTTAATCATATTGTATTTGGATTTGAATTTATATTCATATAATTAGAATATACTTTTAAATAACTCTAAAATAATTTATGTGCCTTTGGATAATTCCATTCGTCAAGATAAATATATTCAGGGGAATTTTGTCATTGGGTTTGAATTTGTTTTATTTGAAAACAATGGAAAGAGAAATAAATAAACGAAAACAAAACATGAATAAAAGTAACAGGGCGAGAAACTCACTTGACTTACCTGGGCGGCCTAGTGGACAACCGGCCCACCAGGCCCAAGCACCAATCATCCTCAACCTCATGCAAGTGGGTAGGAGGGCGTGTGCCCGCGACGCGCACGCACACGCTCGGTCACGTCCTGCTTCCCACTGCTTCCCAAACCGGCTAAGGACGCCAACATGGCACCTCGCCCAATGGATCTCTCTTTCCCGTCGCCCGTCTCTACTCCTCGGCTCTCTCCTCGTAACTCACCTGAGCACATGGCGTCGCCACCATCGCTATTTGAACAAGCAACCAAGCCCCCCTCGCCCAGATAACATGTCCTCCAGCCTCACCATCTCGCGGAGCATCTGCATGCTGAAGAACACGATCTCTAGCATCTTTTATTAAGCGGCCCGACGCCCTTTCCACCGCCACTGCCACCGGATGCCCATGGTCGATCTGCCGCCTCTAGTCATTCCCCCACCTCGTCGACCACTCCATTGGAACCAAGGTGAAATACCGCGCGATTTCCCTCTGACCCCTGCTTGTTTTGTGCTCTAGCACCATTGCCCGCTAGCCCGAGCTCTGGCCGCCGCCATGTCTAATGAGTTGCATGCTCCAGACCTCCTCAGCTCGAACTAGTTGCACTAGAGTGCTCCCACCACCCCCAGGAGTCATACGCGCGCTTAATATCGCTAGCTTGCGAACCGTTGTGTCGTGTCGTGCAATGCCAAAGCTCTGCCGCCGCTTCTGCTTGCCACCGTCATCGCTACACGCTATCCCCAGCAACCCCGATTGCACTGTTGGATGTAGCCGAGTGCTAGCTCTCCAACCGCACCAACTCTGCCTCAAATGGTTTTGGGGTCACCGGCACTGATGACCTGGCATGTCACTAAAAAGGTCGATAATTACCCTGTTTGGTCTAACTCCCAGTCATGAATAGGTGGGCCCCATTTGTTAATTAAGCCCCTAGTAAGTTTAGTTTAGGTTTAATTAAACCCAGTTAAATCATTGTGCCATTGATGTGTGGACCCCACACGTCAGGTCTGACCCTGGTCAACACAGTTGACTCACTAACGTAAGGCTGACGTAGAGATGATGTCGTAAATTCTTTTCTGGTTTTAAACAAATCTGAAATGCTTTAATAAATCCCGAAAAATGTTCAACACTTCAAAAAAAAATCATAGAAATTCAACCGTAGCTCAGATTGAAATAATTTATATATGAAAAGTTATCAGAAAAATATGAAAAATCTATTTATGCCATGTTCACGCATGTTTGAACAAGTTAACCTCACTATTTAGGACAAAACATATAAATGACATTCTTTTGTTTTGGATTTGGAAATGCTATATTTGTAATACTTCCACTTTAGTGAAATTATTAACTATTCCATTAGGTGAATTCGGTACCTCAACATGTCATGATCATATGTCATGTTTGTTGCATTGTATTGATTGTGTTCCTTCTTGTTTGTTGGTGTTTGTCCCCTCTCGGTAATAAACGACCCTGACGTTGTGATCATTGACATCGATGAAGAACAACACTATCTTCAGAAGTGCCAAGCAAGCAACCCCCCTTGATCACTCTGTTACAATCCCAGTCACTCGCTCTTGCTCTCTTTTACTACATTAGGACAACAAACAATTCAATTAGTACATGTTGCGGTTGTTGATCCCATTCCTATGCATGGCCTCCACAGTAAATAGTTAAACCTTCTAGCATGAGTAGGAATTTCCTGAGCCATGTTGTGACTACTGATCCATGCTTTCTTGTTATGCCTGCTATGCTTAGAGTTGTGTTGGATCGGATACATCTGGGTGATGAATTGGAATGGTTGTGTTCATCTCCTACCGTGTGAGAGCTAAGTGTGTGAACAGGATTTGGTAAAGGTAGCGATGAGAGGCCATGTATGAGTACATGCTGGGTTGTCTCATCGGGGCCATCATTAGGAACCGAGTTCTTTGTTTGTGATCCAAGACAGTTACTACCACACATTGGGATCCTTAATTGACTCTCTCTACTTATTAATCACCTTCTTCTCTGTCCAAGAGTTGCAACAAGTTTCTTGTGTTCATAGGATATATGTTGGAGGCCGTGCGTTGCACTGACCTTAGGGGTGGGCTATGATGCGGTATAGACACCATGGCATGTTGTACCAAGTGGCGCACGAATGGTGGGCTTGGGAACCCTGCACACATCATTTGGGGCCTTAACGGAAACTTCTGCCTGACTTCCTTGCGGATCAATCTCAAATAGGTGATAAACCCAGACTAGAGTCTTGTGTGATTAGTCAGGTCATGGCAGACACCCTCACCAGGCTTTCGCTTGAAGGTTGCCGAGATACAAGACGTGTACATAGTGGTAAGTGGGGAGAGCGTGTGTGAAGAAGTACACCCTAGCAGGGTTAATGATCTATTTGGATAGCCGCGTCCTCGTATATGGACTACTTGGAAAGCTTACATTGTTTATAGACAAGTGTAAATGGATACTCTAAAATGTGCAAGATAAGTGCGGGTGCTACGGATGGCCTTCTCGTAGGGAGATGGGGCAGAATCTATAGTGGTGTATTGATAGGGTGAATAAGCGGACTCTCTGCGCTCTCTCACCCCAAAGAAAATACTGGTAGTCATAGAATACGATAGCCACCAAGTCAAAGATGGTGTGCTGCAGTTAAACTCCACAATGCCATTCTTGATACTGATGCATTAGTAGTTGGCTCTGATGTAAGGCTTGCTGAGTACATTTGTACTCACGCTTGCTTAATTTATGTTTTTTGCATAGGAAACTTTAGTCTCAGTAGTAGTTCCATGTGGGCTTCGACGAATAGCTTGGGAATCCCAGACAGAGGTCTGGTTCCTGTGGAGGGTCTTGTAGATAGTCAGGCTTCTCAGCCTTTTCTTTTGTAGTTGTATGTACTCACACATGTTATGCTTCCATTGCTTATATGACTTTGTATGTTGGGTCATGCGACCCATGTTTGTAATATCATGTTATGTACGGCTCCTTGGAGCCTCTTAAATAAATACTCCGTCGTAGAATTATGTTGTGATGCCATGTTGTATCTACACACATCATGCATACTGTGTGTATGTATTGAAATGCATTGGAATGTGTGGGTTTCGACACCTAGTCTTATGCCTTTGGTAGCCTTTCCTATAGGGAAATGCCTCCTAGTGCTTCCAAGTGAGCCTTGGTAGCTCGCTACTCCTCCGGAACACATGGATTGACCGGCATGTTTCCTTTCTTGCTCCCATGTCTGTCCCTACGGAAAAATGTCACACATTGTTCCTTTAAGTATTTGTAGCTTGCTACAACTTGGGTTCATACGGTGATTTCTGACACATGCATTGTTGGGTTACCTATGCTGCCCCAGTACGTTTGTGTGACCTTGCTTTATTACTAGTCATATCGACCCGGGTTCTCGGTCATATGGATGCTAGCATCACAATCATATATGTAAGCTAAAAGACGCAAACGGTCCCGCTGAAGGTAAAGGTGGCAGCCATGGGTTACTGTGCGTTAGGCTGCAAAGTGATATGATGTGTCTTATGCTAGATCGGTGTGACTTAGGATGGGGGAACCCGACAGGGCCCGACTGTTAATGACCCGGGGGGGTTAATTTGCAGAGCTGTTATCGTCTAATGATGTGCCACATCATCTCACTAGAGTTAAACACCAGTGAGCACATCCGACGACAGAGGCACATCAGGATCGAGCTACGGGCAACCATTTGCCTTGACGTTTGCATCTACGAGTTGCTGGAGTTCACTCTCATCCAATGGAGCAAGCAACAGGAGTTGGGGTGAGTTGTGGCGGTGACAGTGCCAACAACCAAGGCAATAGTGCTTTGCTGATCTATGGCTCTGGGTGAGAGCATTGAACACAAATGTGTGACCAAATGGTCACCGGAGTGAGATCGGGGATGAGCTCATGCGATGGCGACTCCCGGGCATGGCGGCGCAGCTAGCTAGGGGATGAATTCGACCATGGGAGTAGGTTGGAAAGAAAGAGATGCTCACGGTGAGTCGAATGGAGCCGAGGACGAGGCCGGGGAAGCTTGTACAGCATGGCTCTCGGGTGGTCGCATGGAGCAGGGGCTAGAGATGGAGAGGGTGTGAGTAGGGTAAGGGGAAAGAGAGAGGAGGTCACGGGGGGTCTCACTGTGATGGATGGGCCCGGGTAGGTAAGCAGGAGGTGGCGCAGGGAGCACTGATACGTCTCCAACGTATCTTTAATTTTTGATTGCTCCAGGCTGTTATATTATCATTTTTGGATGTTTTACTATCATTTTATAGCAACTTCATATCATTTTTTGGGACTAACCTATTAACATATTACCCAGTGCCAGTTGCTATCTTTTTTGCTTTGTAGAATATCCCTATCAAACGGAGTCCAAACAAAGTGAAAGTTTTTGGAGATTTTTTTAGACCAGAAGACAACTTGGGGGCCAAGAAAGGACCAGAGGGGAGGCCCGTGGGGACCACAAGAACCAAAGGCCCGCCCTGGTGGGTTGTGGGGCCCATGGGGGTCTCCTGCATCGCCTCTTCGCTATATGAATACCCAAATATTCCAGAAACCCTAGGGGAGTCGACGAAACACAATTCCAGCCGGCGCAAGTTCCAAAACCACAAGATCCAATCTAGAGCCCTATTTTAGCACTCTGCCGGAGGGAAACATGATCACGGAGGGGTTTATCATCCTCATTGGTGCTCCTCCAATGATGTGTGAGTAGTTCACCATAGACCTACGGGTGCGTAGGCAGTAGCTAGATGGCTTCTTCTCTCTTTTTGATTCTCAATGCAATGGTCTCTTGGAGATCTATTTGATGTAATGACTTTTTGCAGTGTGTTTGTTGGGATCCGATGAAGTTCGAGTTTATGATCAGATTTTTATCCATGAATATTATTTGAGTCTTCTTTGATCTCTTATATGCATGATTATTTATAGCCTCGTATTTATTCTCCGAATCTTTGGTTTAGTTATGCCAACTAGATTGATTTTTCTTGCCATGGGAAGAGGTGCTTTGTGATGGGTTCGATCTTGCGGTGTCCTCTCCCAGTGACAAAAGGGGCAGTAGGCATGCATGTATTGTTGCTTATAAGGATAACAAGATGGGGTCTATTCCTACATGAATAGAGCATGTCTACATCATGTCATCGTTCTTATTACATTACTTCGTTTCTCCATGAACTTAATACACTAGATGCATGTTGGATAACGGTCGATGTGTGAAGTAATAGTAGTAGATGCAGAATAGTTTCGGTCTACTAATCTTGGACTTGATGCCTATATATTGATCATTGCCTTGGATATTATCATAATTATTTTTTCTTCTATCAATTGCCCAATGGTAATTTGTTTACACACCGTGTGCTATTTCTCGAGAGAAGCCACTAGTGAAATCTACGGCCCCGGGTCTATCTTTTATCATATTTGCTTTCCGATCTATTTTTGCCGCATGTTTTTCAGATCTATATTTCCAAAAACCCAAAAATACCTTGCAGCACTTTTTTAGATCTATCTTTTATCATATTTGCTTTCAGATCTATTTTTGCCGCATGTTTTTCAGATATATATTTCCAAAAACCCAGAAACACCTTGCTACACTTTTTCTTTACTAATTTTATTTTGTGTTTGTGCGAGATCTATTTACCCAAACTCGTACAAACTGATCTATCTTTTTCCCAAGGAGGGATTGACAACCCCTCTTACGCGTCGGATTCCAAGTATTTGTTCTTTGTGTGCAGGTACCGTTTACATAGTGTTGCTTGGTTCTCCTACTGGATTGATACCTTGGTTTCATAACCGAGGGAAATGCTTACCGTAGTTGTGCTGCATCATCCCTTCCTCTTGAGGAAATACCGACGCAGTCTAGCCACGCGAAAGGAATTTCTGGCACCGGTGCCGGGGAGACATCATCTGAAGGAAACATGCCCTAGAGGCAATAATAAAGTTCTTATTTCCTTATTTCATGATAAATGTTTATTATTCATGCTAATATTGTATTAACCGGAAAATTCATACATCTGTGGATACATAGAAAAAACATCGTGTCCCTAGTAAGCCTGATGCGGAGCATCCCTCGCTCATCCCCATGGAAGTACCTACATCTCCCTCAACACCACTTGGACCCATGACAAGAGCTCGAGCAAAGGCTATTGAAGATAAGGTGAACTCGCTCCTCTCCGAACTCCCTCTCTCTACTCACGAGACATGGCTACTACCTCATATGGAGACTCTGTGCGTGATCAGGTACTTGGAGGAGAGCCATGGGATGGCTACATCCAATGGCCAAGGTGGTGAGGACACCAAGCGTGAAGATCAAGAGGAAGGATTGCTTTGGAAGCTACAGGACCCGGACGACCGGCCAGGCACGGACGTCTGACCCCTGGAAGGTGCTACAGCCGAGAGAAGGAAGGCAGGCCAGAGCTCCAGGTTACGGATGACCGGCCGAGCCCGGACGACCGGACACTCCCAGGCTCCGGATGACCAAGCCCCTATGGACGTCCGTGCCAACGACCACAAAACAGAAATTATGGCAATCCAAAGGCTTCCGGACGACCGTGCGCCTACCAACAGAACCGAATCTATGGTCATCCGAAGGACCCAGGACGTCCGGGACCCCGCGAGCCTCCGGACGACCGGCGCCCCACAGACGTCCGGACCCTGGCTGCGTCGAGCTGCAGGCTGAGTCCCATGTACCCCTTCACTTCGCCCCTCTTTTGCACTAAGAATATATAAGGACCACTCCCACCTCCTAGATAGGGTTAGCATTGTGATAGCTCATTGATATAGAGCATTGCTCATTCGTACCGGATCTACTCCACGTGAGGGACCGCGCCTCTTCAGAGAAGATCCATTTGGATTCAAGGCCTCCATCCGGAGAAGACAATCAAGACCTCCTCACGTAGAAGAACGGTTACTATTGTATCTCCCTTTGTTGACTTTGGATCTCGTGATACTTTGTGCTTTCGGTGATCTAGCCCTTGTGTGATCGATTCCTTGTCAGTTGAGTGTTTCTCTCATTTCCCCCCGTGATTTCCTTTGTGTTGTTCCGCACGTTCTTCGTGTTTCCCCATAGGATCCACTCCAAACGTGAAAGATCGGCCCCTAGGGTTCCACCCTACATCATCTTGGTATCATGACCCATGTTGATCACGTCTTTGGAGCCCCTACCCTGTGTTTTCTAGCTCGATTTTGTTGTTTTCTTCCTAAATCCAAAAATTCCCCACCAAAAATAGCCCCCAATTTTTTTTCTGATTTGTTGGTGAGTTGAAATTTTGTTGGATTTGGTCCATGGATTTGTGCTGCCACGTGTGGATCTAGATTTTCCCACCCTCCCCACCCTTTTCCATCCACAAATCCGCTCGATTTCGACATCACCATCTCCCTCCTCCCCGAAATCGTGATGTTCATCCTGTGCCCGATTTTCACCCAGGATACGGACGACCGGACCTAGCCGGACGTGCGACGGCTTCCGGACGGCCGTGACCACCCGGACGTCCGAGCCACTCTGACGAAACTGAATTTTGTTCAGTTCGGCCACCACCACACCCCACCATCCACCACATCTTCCAAACCCACATACACCACCATCATCCCCCAATACCTCCTATGACGATTTTTGACACGTTTTGATCTTTGATATTTTGAGTTGTTTCTCCCGTGTCCTATTGGTTTCGGCTATATAGGTACGGTTCGACTTCATCATCACCGCAGCTCATCTTGTCAAGGGTCTCATCATCGCCAAGGACGGTAACCTCCACGACATCTTTGTCATACCTTGCAATTGCATTGATACCCACATAGCCTTACTTTTGCATAGATTACCCATCGAGACTAGCCATTGAGTATTGCCGGCAACATGACTTGTGCACATTAGTGATCATACTCCATAGCATACATACCATACCATCGTGGTGCATATCTTGGCATCAACTTGTGTGTCACAAAGTTGTCATTTCATACACAATTGCTATCTTGGTTCGTGAAGTTTTGCATGAGAAAAGAGCTCAAAAGTGAAAGAGCCAACCAAGCCTTTAAGCAAAGAGGAAAGATAAGCAAAGAGCTTATGAGCAAGAACCATAGCATCATACCACATCAAGATTGTCATACTCGATCATCTTGGATAATAGCACCGAAATACCATACATATATCATACTTGGATAGAGATCGTTGCATTTTTGCCTAGTAGGTTGTGCACAAGTTCCGTATGTGCCTATTGTGCAATCGTGCTAGCGTATCTCGTGTATTGTGCAACAAGAGCATTTTCGTGGATTCCACATTTTGGCTCACTTTTGGTTTGCATAATCCCATTTATCTATTTGCGTGTGTGTTTCCGTGTGCCCCTATTTGCTTGGTCTACTTGTTGCATTTGCAAATTTGTGGATCTTTTCCAACATTATTGAAGCTCACTTACGATTGCATCAAATTTTGTGCCACCATCCTAACCAAGCTCCACCATAAGCTTTTACTTGTGTAGGTGTGAGAACCGACAAGAATTGGTACCAATAGTGCTATTTCACTGTCCGCATTTGAGTAAACTTGATTCATCGTCAACATCGGCCAAGGTACATTGGTATAAGTTCTTCTCTTTCTACCACTCACATTTTGCTTGGAATGATGGATAGGCCGGGTACTTCTACCAACCCACTCTTCATCGAGCAAGATGACGACATGTCATCATACGTCACCAAGAACCACCTCTTTGGTGCACAACGGGCATTACATCAAGAGCAACAAGCTATGAATGAACGCATCGACAGCCTCGCCATCGACTTGCGACTCTCCGAGCAACATACCAAGGACTACTTCGACAACAAGCTCAACACACACAAGCAAGAGAACGATGCAAGGATGGACGAGATCCACGCCTTGTTGGTGAACCGGCCTCCTTCAACTTCTTCATACTCAAGACGGAGCCACTCAAGTCGACACTCCGATGACTCCTTCTCCGGCTCAAGTACACCGTCGTCGAACACTTTTCGACGAGCCGCGCGTCAAGACCGTCATGCATCTCGCAACCCGCTACATGACAAGCATTCACAAGAGCAAGTCGATGAGCAAATCCCTCATCCTCACTCAAACCAAGTCGCTTTTGCTCAAGCTCAAGAACGACAACGACAACAGCGCCACGAGGAGGAACGAGCGCATCTACACAAAGAGGAGCAAGACGCCGAGGCTCAATGTCTTCAACAATAACAACGAGAAGCACAAGCTCTTGAGGCGCAACGTGCCCTTCAAGAATCAAGTCGAGCCATCACAAACCGCAATTGCGAACAGCGCAATCAAGAAGAAGCCCTTCGAGAAGAAATCCAAGAGAGGAACTACCAACCGCGAGTGCAACGACAAGTTCCTCAAGCTCCTTCACAAGCTCATCAAGCTCCACCTCAACCTCAAGTTCAACAAGAGCAAGTTGATCATGGACTTCCTCCATGCCAAGAGCAACATGACGATGATTACCCTCCACGTCAAGGGCGTCATCATCACCATCGCCAACAACACAATGAAGAGCAACGCTATGGTAAGCTCAAATTCCCTACGCCCAAGTTCAATGGAAGCAATGATCCCAAAGAATACCTCTCATGGGCATTGAAGGTCGAAAAAATCTTTTGTGATAATAGTGGAGCAATTGCCATAGCAAAGGAATCCAGGTTTCACAAAAGGACCAAACACATCAAGAGACGCTTCAACTCCATCTGTGATCAAGTCAAGGAGGGAGACATAGATATTTGCAAAATACATACGGATCTGAATATAGCAGACCCGTTGACTAAGTCTCTTCCACGAGCAAAACATGATCAGCACCAAGACTCCATGGGTGTTAGAATCATTATAATGTAATCTAGATTATTAACTCTAGTGTAAGTGGGAGACTGAAGGAAATATGCCCTAGAGGCAATAATAAAGTTGTTAGTTCCTTATTTCATGATAAATGTTTATTATTCATGCTAGAATTGTATTAACCGGAAACTTGATACATGTGCGGATACATAGAAAAACACCATGTCCCTAGTAAGCCCATTCGTTAGCTTAGCATTATGATCGTTCAGTTTTATTTCTATTGCTTTCTTCATGTCAAATACATATTCCTTCGACTATGAGATTCTGCAACTCCCGCATATCGGAGGAGTGCCTTATGTGCTATCAAACATCACAATGTAACTGGGTGATTATAAAGATGCTCTACTGGTATCTCTGAAGGTGTTTGTTGGGTTGGCATAGATCGAGATTAGGATTTGTCACTCCGAGTATCGAAGAGGTATTTCTGGGCCCTCTCGGTACTACACATCATAACAAGCCTTGCAAGAAAAGTGACTATAAGTTAGTTGCAGGATGATGTATTAGGGAACGAGTAAAGAGACTTGCCAGTAAAGATATTGAACTAGGTATAAAGATACCGACGATCAAATCTCGGGCAAGTAACATACCGATGACGAAGGGAATAATGTATGTTGTCATAATGGTTCGACCGATAAAGATCTTCGTAGAATAGGTGGGAGCCAATATGAGAATCCAAGTTCCTCTATTGGTTATTGATTGGAGAGGTGTCTCGGTCATGTCTACATAGTTCTCGAACCCGTAGGGTCCGCCCGCTTAACGTTCGATGACGATATTGTATTATATGAGTTATGTGATTTGGTGACCGAATGTTGTTTGGAGTCCCTGATGAGATTACGGACATGATGAGGAGTTTCAAAATGGTTGAGAGGTAAAGATTGACATATAGGACGATAGTATTCGGACACCGGAAGTGTTCCGGAGGGTACCGGGTACATATCGGAGTACCGGAGGGGTTACCGGAACCCCCGGGGAGAAGATATGGGCCATATGGGCCATGAGAGGGGAGCACACCAGCCCACAAGGGGTGGCACTCCCCCCTATGGAAGGAGGCCGAATAGGAGAAGGAGAAGAGGGGGTTCGGGGCCCCCTTCCTTCTCTCTTCCCCCTTCCCTTTTCTTCTCCAGCAATTATGGAAGGGGGGAGGCCGAATTGGGGAAGACCCCAAGTAGGATTCAACCTACTTGGGGCGCCCCCTGGCTGCCTCTTCTCCCCTCCAACCTATATATATGTGGGGAAGGGGGCGCCTAGAAGACACAACATTAATTGTTAGCCATGTACGGTGGTTAGGCGAAGCCCTGCACGGATCACTTCACCATCACCGTCACCACGCCGTTGTGCTGACGGAACTCATCTACTTCCTCAACACCTTGCTGGATGAAGAGGACGAGGGACATCATCGAGCTGAATGTGTGTAGAACTCGGAGCTCCCATACGTTCGGTACTTGATCGATCGGAGCTCTAAGAAGTTCGACTACATCAACCGCGTAGTCAAACGCTTCCGCTTACGGTCTACGAGGGTACGTAGACACACTATCCCCCTCTCATTGCTATGCATCTCCTAGATAGATCTTGTGTGAGCGTAGGATTTTTTTGAAATTGCATGCTATGTTCCTCAACATCATCAACACCTATTAGGTCCCTAATCACAAATATCATCTCCTTGCAATTTACTTTATGTTGTCAAATAATAAATTCCTTGGAAAGTATTGGTATGGACGGTACCCGTGGATACGGCTTGCCGTGGAGTGTGAAAGTATGCTGGAAAAGGAATAAACTTTATTTTATGTTTGGGAACCGTCTATGATATATCTAGAATGAAAAGTGTTGGGAATTACTTGGTCGTTTTCATTGACGGGAAAAGTATGCCTCCCAAAAAAAGTTATCTCTCAATTTAAGCTTTGATCTCTCGCACCTCTACAAATCTTTACTTTCCTCTGCAAAGGGCCTATCTATTTACTTTATGCAATTTTTATTTTATTTGAGTCTCCATCTTCTCTTATAAAGCACCAACTAGGGAGCACTATGATCATACTTGAACATTGGATGTAGCTAATGTTCGAGTGTGTTTCGTGAATGGGTAAATGACTGAGCATGATGAGCTAGGGATTGCTACCTCTTGAGCACTGCGTTGGTTTTCCCTTGAAGAGGAAAGGGTGATGCAGCAAGTAGCATAAGTATTTCGCTCAGTTTTTGAGAACCAAGGTATCAATCCAGTAGGAGGCTCCTCAAAAGTCCCATGCACCTACACAAACAAACAAGAACCTCGCAACCAATGCGATAAAGGGGTTGTCAATCCCTTCACGAAAACTTGCGAAAGTGAGATATGATAGAGATAATATGATAAGATAAATATTTTTGGTATTTTTATGATATAGATTGGAAAGTAAAGATGCAAATAAAAGTAGATGGAAAACTTATATGATAAAAGATAGACCCGGGAGCCATAGGTTTCACTAGTGGCTTCTTTCAAGATAGCATAAGTATTACGGTGGGTGAACAAATTACTGTCGAGCAATTGATAGAAAAGTGCATAGTTATGAGAGTATCTAGGCATGATCATGTATATAGGCATCACGTCCGCAACAAGTAGATCGAAACGATTCTGCATCTACTACTATCACTCCACACATCGACCGACTCCTACCTGCATCTAGAGTATTAAGTTCAAGAAGAATGGAGTAATGCATTAAGGAAGATAACATGATGTAGAGGGATAAAATCATGCAATATGATATAAACCCCATCTTTTTATCCTCGATGTCAACAATACAATACGTGCCTTACTTCCCCTGCTGTCACTAGGAAAGGACACCGCAAGATTGAACCCAAAGCTAAGCACTTCTCCCATTGCAAGAAAGATCAATCTAGTAGGCCAAACCAAACTGATAATTCGAAGAGACTTGCAAAGATAACCAATCACACATAAAAGAATTCAGAGGACATTCAAATATTTCTCATAGATAAACTTGATCATAAAACCACAATTCATCTAATCTCGACGAACACACCACAAAAAGAGTTACATAGAATAGATCTCCAAGAAGATCGAGGAGAACTTGGTATTGAGATTCAAAGAGAGAGAAGCAGCCATATGTACCCGAAGGTCTGTGGTAAACTACTCACAACTCATCGGAGAGGCCTTGGAGATGATGTAGAGGCCCTCCGTGGTCGATTACCCCTCCGGCGGGAGCGCCGACAAAGGCTCCAAGATGGGATCTCGCGGATACAGAAGGTTATGGCGGCGGAAATAGTTTTTCGTGGTGCTCCTGGATGTTTTCAGGGTATGTGGATATATATAGGAGGAAGAAGTAGGTCGGTTGAGCCACGAGGGGCCCACGAGGGTGGGGGCGCGCCCACCCCCTTAGGGCGTGCCGGGCACCCTCGTGGCCGCCTCGTTTGCTGCTTGACGTCCACTCGAAGTCTCCTGGATTGTGTTTGTTCCGAAAAGATCGCTCCCGAAGGTTTCATTCCGTTTGGACTCCGTTTGATATTCCTTTTCTTCGAAACACTGAAATTGGCAAAAAAACAACAATTTCGGGCTGGGCCTTCGGTTAGTAGGTTAGTCCCAAAAATGATATAAAAGTGTAAAGTAAAGCCCATAAACATCCAAAACGGGTAATATAATAGCATGGAACAATCAAAAATTATAGATACATTGGAGATGTATCAAGCATCCCCAATAGGGCTGGAAAAAAAGCTCGAAGCTCACGAGCTAAATGAGTAGCTCGTGACTCGGCTCGAATAGACTCGAACTCGAAGAATAACGAGTCGAGCCAAGCTTTAGTTTAAGATCGTTTATAGAACGAGTTAAACGAACCGATCTCACGAGTACTCGTGTAACTCATTAGGCTCGGTATAAAAGATCAGTCAAGCACCCTGCATCCTAGGCGGACAACACAATGCCTATACGTTCAAGGAAATTACAATTGTCTGCTCATGTATATGTTACTACCTTGCAGATCATTTTGGTCATGTAAAATTGTGTGTGGTCAATGGTCATGTACATGGTGCTGACTTGATGGCACTCACAATTGTAAATTAAGCTCGTACATGCATACAATTGTTTGTGAACATTGTACATGTTTAAAATGTACATTTTACATTCCCTAGTAATCATCTTTATTATATTTGATAGAGGCAAAGGTGTCTCGATGTTTCGATGAGATGGTGGCTATCGTTTTTTGTGGGAGTCGACCTTGACGATCCGACTACGAACGTGCGAGACGTCATGCCTTAGCAATTGCTAAACCAACTTCCGAGGAGTTATTGACCACACCAGAGCACGATCAACATGACCACGAGGGTCTGTTTCTTGCGAGCAAACAAAGAACAAGCAAGAAACTGAGGTTGCAATCTATATATTGTGAATATAAGATGAAAACTTTATTGATGATGGTGGGGTTCTGTGACGTCTTTGTCTGATCGTTGAACACAAACTAAGTACGCGAAGTTGCAGCTACGGCGAACTTTAATCTAAACAAAACCCAGAGTCTAAACGGTGCCCTAAGGGCTGTATATATGGAGGAAGAGGGGGGAATTTCGTGGCCCTTGGTGGAGGGGTCCTAAACCAACCCTATCTCTTGTTTCCCCACACATACGGACTCTAAAAATAGCCTATACTTATGTATTTCGAAATTACGTGGGCCTGGCCCAATAATAAGGTGACGCAGCACCTAGAATAGCCTTGGGATCAAATTTATGAAGTGGCATCTTGTATATTTCGTCCAAGGCTTCATGCACTCATTATGGTGGCTTCAAAGTCCTGAAATCATCACTTGTAACTCGGTTCTTGTTCCCCTTGCGCATGCCATCATCTCCATGCTTGTTCTTGCTCCAATGTTCAACCTTCTCCAAGCTAGGCCCTTCATTTGTAAGGAAAACAAATGTATCCAATTTAGGCAACATCATATTGTCATGAACATTAGAATCATTACCAAGAAACGGAAGTACCTGATAATTCAATTGGCGTGCGTGAGCTCTAGTAATTGGTCCAGTATATGTAGAAGTAGGGGCTGTGGGTGTAACAACGGTATTCATGTCCTCATCATCCTCCCCTTCTTGAAATGAAGTCGTCCTCGACGGAAGCTCATCTTCCTCACCCAAATAAAGCTTCAAATCT
The DNA here is from genome assembly GCA_963921465.1 of Triticum timopheevii. Taxonomy (NCBI): domain Eukaryota; kingdom Viridiplantae; phylum Streptophyta; class Magnoliopsida; order Poales; family Poaceae; genus Triticum; species Triticum timopheevii. The sequence continues at coordinate 285,216,073 of OY997268.1, read as the reverse complement.
GCAATGTTAAAGGTGGGACTAACCCCAAAATCTACAGGCAGCTCATGTTTATATGCATTATCATTTATTTTCTCCAACACCTTAAAAGGACCATTAGCACGAGGCATTAGCTTTGATTTGCGCAAATCAGAAAATCTATCCTTACGCAAATGCAACCAAACAAGATCTCCAGGTGCAAACACAACATGTTTTCTACCCTTATCTCCAGCAAGTTTATATTTAGCATTCATACGCTCAATGTTTTCCTTAGTTAACTCATGCATTTTTTAAATCAATTCAGCACGTTGTTTAGCATCAAAATTAACCTTCTCTGAAGATGGGAGAGGAAACAAATCAATAGGTGCACGAGGTAGGAAACCATACACAATTTCAAAAGGGCACATCTTAGTAGTAGAATGCAATGAACGATTATAAGCAAATTCAATATGAGGCAAGTATTCTTCCCACATTTTCTTATTATTCTTCAAAACAGCCCTAAGCATAGTAGACAATGTTCTATTGACTACTTCAGTTTGTCCATCAGTTTGGGGGTGACAAGTAGTACTAAAAAGCAGTTTAGTCCCCAACTTAGCCCATAAACATCTCCAAAAGTGGCTAAGAAATTTAGTATCACGAAAAAAACAATAGTATTTGGCACACCATGCAAGCGAATAATTTCACGAAAGAACAAATCAGCAACATTAATAGCATCATCGCTTTTATGACATGGTATAAAGTGTGCCATTTTCGACAATCGATCAACGACAACAAATATGCTATCCCTCCCCTTCTTTGTTTGAGGTAAACCTAAAATCAACATCATGCAGATATTGATCTTTGATGGTCTCCAAACCAAATATTTTGAATTCAAGTTGTGAAAGCATAGTATAGCAATGAGACAATGCATCAGCAATAACATTTTCTTTACCCTTCTTGTGTTTAATGACATAAGGGAAAGTCTCAATGAATTCAACCCATTTAGCATGTCTACGATTCAGTTTAGCTTGACTTTTAATATGTTTCAAAGATTCATGATCAGAATGTATAACCAATTCTTTGGGCCATAAATACTGTTGCCATGTTTCTAAAGTCTGAACAAGAGCATATAATTCTTTATCATAAGTATAATAATTCAGACTAGGCCCACTCAATTTTTCAGAAAAGTATGCAACAGGTTTGCCATCTTGTAATAACACACCTCCTAATCCTATTCCACTAGCATCACATTCAAGCTCAAATGCTTATTAAAATCAGGAAGTTGGAGTAAAGGAGCATGTGTCAACTTATCTTTCAACACTGTGAAGGCTTCTTCCTGTGCGGTACCCCAAACAAAAGGCACATCCTTCTTTGTAAGCTCATTGAGAGGTGCAGCAATGGTGCTAAAATCTCTCAGAAAACGCCTATAGAATCCAGCGAGGCCAAGAAAACTCCTCACTTGTGTGACCGTTTTGGGCTGCGGCCAACTCTCAATACCTTCAATCTTGGCTTTATCAACTTCAATTCCCTGTGGAGTAACAACATAGCCAAGAAAAGAAATTCGGTCGGTGCAAAAGGTGCACTTCCCAAGGTTACCAAACAAACGTGCATCACGTAGAGCAATAAAAACAACACGTAAATGTTCCAAATAATCCTCCAAAGATCTGCTATAAATCAGTATATCATCGAAATACCACAAATCGTCCAATGAAAGCACATAAAACTTTGTTCATTAATCTCATGAAAGTACTAGGTGCATTAGTTAGCCCAAAGGCATGACTAACCACTCATATAATCCAAACTTAGTTTTAAATGTTGTTTTCCATTCATCCCCCAATTTCATACGAATTTGATAGTATCCACTACGCAAATCAACTTTGGAGAATATTGTAGAGCCACTCAATTCATCAAGCATAGGAACAGGATGACAATAACGAATAGTAATATTATTAATGCCTCTACAATCAACACACATACGCCATGTACCATCCTTTTTCGGCACTAGAATAATACGAACAGCACAAGGACTAAGGGGTTCACGTATATAACCTTTGTCGAGAAGCTCCTGTACTTGACGCATAATCTCCTTCGTCTCCTCTGGATTGGTACGGTATGGCGCACGGTTTGCCAGTGAAGCACCAGGAATTAAGTCAATCTGATGCTCAATCCCTCGAATAGGCGGTAATCCCGGTGGCACGTCTTGTGGAAAGATGTCAGCGAACTCCTGCAAAATTTTAGTGACAGCAGGAGGCAAAGAGGAAGGCATGTCGTCGAATGAAAATAATGCATCTTTGCACACAAAAGCATAGCAAATAGATTTGCTAAAATCTAGCTCATCAATATCAGATTTGGTGGCAAATAAACATGCACTTTTCAATTTAATTTCAGAAGCAACACTAGATGGTTTATTATTAGGCCTCATTTGTTGCCCAAATTCTTTTACCACAATCTGATTTTCACTCTTATTCTTCTCCTGTTTTGCTTTAGTAGCTCTATCAATATCATCTTTCAAAATGAAATCGGGAGTCATAGGAAGCAAAGTAATATTTTTATCGTTATGAACAAGAGTATACTGATTGTTTCTACCATGGTCTACAGAATTTTTATCAAATTGCCATGGTCGACCAAGTAATAAAGAACATGCTTGCATAGGTACCACATCACAATCGACATAATCAGCATATGTAGAGATACTAAAATGCACACGAACAGTACGTGTTACCTTAACCTTGCCGCTGTTGTTGAACCATTGGATGTAGTAAGGATGTGGATTGGTCTTGTGGTGAGAGATAGCTTCTCCACCATCTTCATGCCAGCCAAGTTGTTGCAGCTCCCTCCATCGATGATGACGTGCACAGAACGTTCCTTCACAACTCCCTTTGTATGGAACAAATTATGCCTCTGATTTTGCTCAGCTTGTGTGACCTGCACACTCAAAACACGTTGAGCAACTAAACATTCATACCTATCAGTGTCTTCAGGAGCCATGTATTGCGTCTCATGATTAGAATCATCTCCACCGTGTTCTTCACGTGTAATAAGAGCCAAAGTCTCCTCATCATAGTCACTAGCGGATTCAAACCCACCATCCTCAGTAGCAATCATCACACGCTGAGATTTGCATTCTCGCGCATAATGTCCTCTTCCCTTACAACGACGACAAATAATATCACTTGTGTGCCATGTTGATGCCATGGAAGAAGAAGAGCTCTGTGCAGGCCCGCCAGATGTGCTCTTTGCAGATAGTGGTGGTTGTGCCTGCTTTCTTGTATCACGGCTGGAGGTGGCAGATGATAGAGGTGTTGGTGCAGTGGAAGTAGAGGATGCACGCGGTGTCCATGATGAAGGTCGACCTGCAGAAAAGTTAGTTCGCGCCAATGCTTGTCGATCCTACACTTCACGTTCAGCTTTACAAGCAAGATGGAATAAACGAGTGATATTAGTATACTCCTTATACTCTATTTAATCCACCCATAAAACGTGCAAACATAGCTTCATTCTCCTCAACAATACCGCATCTAATCATGCCAGTTTGTAATTCCTAATAATATTCTTCTACAGAATTTTTTCCTTGTCTTAAACGCTGCAATTTTTGAAGCAATTCACGTTGATAATATGGTGGAACCCAACAAGTACGCATAGTAGTTTTCAAAGCAGCCCAAGTAGCTGGAATAGGATATAATCTACAATGTTCAGACCACCATACACATGCAAAAGTAGTGAAAGCACAAACAGCAGCATCAACCCGTCTCTCCTCGGGATATTGTAAACATGGAAAACGTTGTTCAGTTTCTAACGCCCAAGTAAGATATATATCAAGAACATATCTACCCTCAAATGGCGGAATATTCAATTTCAGTTTAGGAACATGGTAATGCTCTTGTACCTGAGGTGGTGGTGCAGGCCTACCATTGCGATTATATACCTGAGGTTGACCTACTGGTGGTGGTGCTGGTGGCTGCACGTAGTTCTGATTTTTATCAACCTCATCCTCATAATCGCCCGCATACTCATCATCCTCCTAGGTACCAGCAGCATGCTACGGCTACGTCTTGAGCTTGCGTTGGTTTTCCTCGAAGAGGAGAGGGTGATGAAGCAAGTGTAGCGTAAGTATTTCCCTCAGTTTTGAGAACCAAGGTATCAATCCAGTAGGAGACTCCTCAAAAGTCCCACGCACCTACACAAACAAACTGAGAACTCGCAACCAACGCAATCAAGGGGTTGTCAATCCCTTCATGGCCACTTGCGAAAGTGAGATCTAATAAAGATAGTACGATAAGATAAATATATTTTTGGTATTTTATAATATAGATGCAAAAAGTAAAGATGCAAATAAAAGTAGATCAAAAGCAAATATGATAAGAGATAGACCCGAGGGCCATAGGTTTCACTAGAGGCTTCTCTCAAGATAGCATAAGTATTACGGTGGGTGAACAAATTATTGTCGAGCAATTGATAGAAAAGTGCATAGTTATGAGATTATCTAGGCATGATCATGTGTATAGGCATCACGTCCATAACAAGTATACCGACTCCTGCCTGCATCCACTACTATTACTCCACACATCGACCGACTCCTACCTGCATCTAGAGTATTAAGTTCATAAGAACAGAGTAACGCATTAGGCAAGATGACATGATGTAGAGGGATAAACTCAATCAATATGATATAAACCCCATCTTGTTATCCTCGATGGCAACAATACAATACGTGCCTTGCAACCCTTTCTGTCACTGGGTAAGGACACCGCAAGATTGAACCCAAAGCTAAGCACTTCTCCCATGGCAAGAAAGACCAATCTAGTAGGCCAAACCAAACTGATAATTCGAAGAGACTTGCAAAGATAACTCAATCATACATAAAAGAATTCAGAGAAGATTCAAATATTATTCATAGATAAACTTGATCATAAACCCACAATTCATTGGATCTCGACAAACACACCGCAAAAAGAGTTTACATCGAATAGATCTCCACAAGAGAGGGGGAGAACATTGTATTGAGATCCAAAGAGAGAGAATAATCCATCTAGCTAATAATTATGGACCCGTAGGTCTGTGGTAAACTACTCACAACTCATCGGAGGGGCAAGGATGTTGATGTAGAGGCCCTCCGTGGTTGATTCCCCCTCCGGCAGAGTGCCGGCGAAGGCTCCAAGATGAGATCTCGCGGATACAGAAGGTTACGGTGGTGGAAATTGTGTTTTGTGGTGCCCCTGGATGTTTTTGGGGTACGTAGGTATATATAGGAGGAAGAAGTACGTCGGTGGCCGCCCGAGGGGCCCATGAGACAGGGGGGCGCGCCCTACATGGGGGGGGGGGGCGGCCTCCTATCTCATGGAGCCCTCGGCTGCTTCTTAACTTGCACTCCAAGCTCTCCGGATCATGTTCGTTCCAAAAATCACGCTCTCGAAGGTTTCATTCCGTTTGGACTCTGTTTGATATTCCTTTTCTTTGAAATACTGAAATAGGCAAAAAAAACAACAATATAGCACTATGGGTGGAATAGAATATGATGATGGGGATTGTGTGGAGAAGACAAAAAAGGAGAAAGTCTCATATTGACGAGGATAATCAACGGGCTATGGAGATGCCCATCAATTGATGTCAACATGAGGAGTAGGGATTGCCATGCAACGGATGCACTAGAGCTATAAATGAATGCTCAACAAAAGAAAACTAGTGTGTGTGCATCCAACTTGCTTGCTCACGAAGACCTAGGGCATTTGAGGAAGCCCATCGTAGGAATATACAAGCCAAGTTCTATAATGAAAAATTCCCACTAGTATGAAAAAGACAACTTATGAGACTCACTATATGAAAAACATAGTGCTACTTTGAAGCACAATATATGAGACTCACTACATGAAGAACAAGGTGCTACTTTGAAGCACAAGTGTGGAAAAAGAGATAGTAACATTGCCCTTTTTTATTTATTTTCCTTTTTTTCTTTTTTCTTTTTTCTCTTTTTTTCTTTTTTTTGCCTTTGTTTTTTTCTTTTTGGCCTTTCTTCTTTTTTTTCCTTTTTTTCTTTTTGGGCAATGCTCTAATAATGATGATCATCACACTTTTATTGATTACAACATAAGAATTACAGCTCGAAACTAGAACAAGATATGACTCTATATGAATGCCTCCGGCGGTGTACCAGGATGGTGCAATGAATCAAGAGTGACATGTATGAAAAATAATGCATGGTGGCTTTGCCACAAATATGATGTCAACTACATGATCATGCAGTGGCAATATGACAAAAGTAAAGTATGTCATGATGATGATGAATGGAACGGTGGAAAGTTGCATGGCAATATATCTCGGAATGGCTATGGAAATGCCATAATAGGTAGGTATGGTGGCTGTTTTGAGGAAGATATAAGGAGGTTTATGTGTGATAGAGCGTATCGTATCATGGGGTTTGGATGCACTGGCGAAGTTTGCACCAACTCTCAAGGTGAGAAAGGGCAATGCACGGTACCGAAGAGGCTAGCAAAGGCGGAAAGGTAAAAGTGTGTATAATCCATGGACTCAACACTAGTCAAAAGAACTCATATACTTATTGCAAAAATTTAGAAGTGATCAAAAACCAAGTACTACGCGCATGTCTTAGGGGGATAGATTGGTAGGAAAAGACCATCGCTCGTCCCCAACCGCCACTCATAAGGATGCACAGGCCAGGTACACTTCATGTTTCAAATTTGTTAGACAACTTTAACCATACGTGCATGCTACGGGACTTGCTAACTTCAACACAAGCATTCTTTAAATTCATAATCACCCAACTAGCATGACTTTAATATCACTACCTCCATATCTCAAAACAATTATCGAGTATCAAATTGATCATAGCATCCAATTCACTTCCTATGATAGTTTTTATTATACCCAACTTGAATGCCTACCATTCTAGGACCAATTTTATGACCAAAGCAAATACCATGCTGTTCTAAAAGACTCCCAAAATAATATAAGTGAAGCATGAGAGACAAGTAATTTCTTCAAAATTAAGACACCACCATGCTCTAAAAGATATAAGTGAAGCACTAGAGCAAAAACTATCAAGCTCAAAGGATATAAGTGAAGCACATAGAATATTCTAGCAAATTCTAATAAAATAGGCTTCTCCCAAAAGGTGTGTACAGAAAGGATGGTTCTGGTAAACTGAAAAGCAAACACTAATATAATACACGACGCTCCAAGCAAAACACATATCATGTGGCGAATAAAAATACAGCTCCAAGTAAAGTTACCAATGAACGAAGACGAAAGAGGGGATGCCTTCCCGTGGCATCCCCAAGCTTAGGATTTTGGCTATTCTTGAATATCTTGGGGTGCCTTGGGCATCCCCAAGCTTAGGCTCTTGCCACCCTTTATTCCATAGTCCATAAAAGGTTTACCCAAAACTTGAAAACTTCACAACACAAAACTCAACAGGAAATCTTATAAGCTCCGTTAGTGAAAGAAAACAAAACCACCACATAAGGTACTGCAATGAACTCATTCTTTATTTATTTTGGTGTTAAACCTACTGTATTCCAACTTCCTTATGGTTTATAAACTAATTTACTAGCCATAGATGCAATGAAATAAGCAAACAACACACGAAAAACAGAATCTGTCAAAAACAGAACAGTCTGTAGCAATCTGTAACTAACGCAAACTTCTGGAACTCTAAAAATCCTACAAAAATAGGAAGTCCTGGAAAATTTGTTTATTGAACAGCAGAAAAAAGAATCAACACAAAATCACGTTCTTGTGATTTAAAAAAATTATATTCGTGCGCGCAAAGTTTCTGTTTTTCAGCAGAATCAAATCAACTGTCATCGTAGGTTATCCTATAGGTTCTTCTTTGCACAAACACTAATTAAAAGATAACAACACATATAAACAGAATATAGATGCAAGATTTATTACTAAACAGGAGCAAAAACAAGAAACATAAAGAAAATTGGGTTGCCTCCCAACTAGCGCTATCGTTTAACGCCCCTAGCTAGGCATAAAAGCGAAGATAGATCTAACGAGTGCCATCTTTGGCACTAAATTCATAAGTAGCACGCATGATAGATTCATAAGGTAATTTGACTTTATTTCTTGGAAAGTACTCCATGCCTTTCTTTAAGGGAAATTGGAATCTAATATTCCCTTCCTTCATATCAATAATCGCACCAATCGTTCTAAGGAAGGGTCTACCAAGAATAATAGGGCAAGAAAGATTGCAATCTATATCAAGAACGATAAAATCTACGGGCACCAAATTTCTATTTGCAACAATAAGAACATCATTGATCCTTCCCATTGGCTTTTTAATGGTGGAATCCGCAAGGTGCAAATTTAAAGAGCAATCATCAAGATCATGGAAACCTAGAATATCACATAAAGTTTTCGGAATCGTGGAAACACTAGCACCCAAATCACACAAAGCAAAACACTCATAATCTTTATCTAATCTTTATAGTAGGTTCCCACTCATCATTAAGTTTTCTAGGTATAGAAACTTCCAAATTAAGTTTTTCATCATAAGATTGCATCAAGGCATCAATGATATGTTTGGTAAAAGCTTTATTTTGACTATAAGCATGAGGAGAATTAACAACGGATTGCAACAAGGAAATACAACCTTTTAAAGGGCAATTATCATAATCAAATTCCTTGAAATCCGAGATAGAAGGTTCAATATTATTAGAAGTTGAGGATTCTTTAATCTCACTTTTACCAAATTTAGCATCAAGATCTAAAGATTCTGAATTCTTGGGACGCCTTCTAGGCAAAGTTGATTCATCATCAGTCCCATAATCATCAAAATTTATATTGCAAACATAGATCTAATAGGAGACGCATCAATAACTTTAAGATCCTCATCATTATTTTCGCAGAAACTAGAAGAACACGCTTTTATAAAGCTATCTCTTTTAGCACGCAATTTTGCGGTTCTTTCCTTACACTCATCAATGGAAATTCTCATTACTTTGAGGGACTCATTGATATCATGCTTAGGATGAGAAGATCTAAGTTTAAGAGAATCAACATCAAGCAAAAGTCTATCAATGTTCCTAGCCAAATCATCAACTTTGAGCAATTTTTCTTCAAGCAAAGCATTAAAATTCTTTTGAGAAATCATAAATTCTTTCACACTTTTCTCAAAATCAGAGGGCATCTTATTAAAATTACCATAAGAATTATTGTAGGAATTTCCATAATTATTAGAGGAATTACTAGGGAACGGTCTAGCATTAAAGTTTCCTCTATAAGCATTGTTTCCAAAACTATTCCTACCAACAAAATTCACATCCATAGATTCATTATTATTCTCAATCAAAGAAGATAAAGGCATATCATTGGGATCAAGAGGAGTATTTTTAGTAGCAAACATCTTCATAAGTTCATCCATCTTTCCACTCAAAACATTGATTTCTTCTGTAGCATGCACTTTTTTACTAGAAGATCTTTCGGTGTGCCATTGAGAATAATTACCATAATATTATCAAGAAGTTTTGTAGCATCTCCTAACGTGATTTCCATAAACGTGCCTCCCGCGGCCGAATCTAAGTGATTTATAGAAGCAAAGTTCAAACCGGCATAAATTTTTTGTATGATCATCCATAAATTCAAACCATGAGTAGGGCAATTGCGAAGCATCAATTTCATTCTTTCCCAAGATTGGGCAACATGCTCATGATCAAGTTGTTTAAAATTCATAATATCGTTCCTAAGAGTGATGATCTTAGCGAGAGGAAAATACTTAGAGATAAAAGCATCTTTGCACTTGTTCCAAGAATCAATACTATTTTTAGGCAAAGATGAAAACCAAACTTTAGCACGATCTCTAAGTGAAAACGGAAATAACTTCAATTTGACAATATTGTTATCCGTATCTTTCTTCTTTTGCATCTCACACAAATCAACAAAATTGTTTAGATGAGTAGCGGCATCTTCACTAGGAAGGACGGCAAATTGATCTTTCATAACAAGATTCAGTAAAGCAGTATTGATTTCACAATACTCAACATCATTAAGAGGAGCAATCGGAGTACTAAGGAAATCATTATTATTGGTATTCAAGAAATCGCACAATTTGGCAAATAATGTAAATGCGAGGGAGATGGGTTTGTGATGGGTACTTGGTATGTCTTGACTTGAGCGAAGACCTCCTCGGCAACGGCACCAGAAATCCTTCTTGCTACGTCTTGAGCTTGCGTTGGTTTTCCTCGAAGAGGAGAGGGTGATGCAGCAAGTGTAGCGTAAGTATTTCCCTCAGTTTTGAGAACCAAGGTATCAATCTAGTAGGAGGCTCCTCAAAAGTCCAACGCACCAACACAAACAAACTGAGAACTCGAAACCAACGCAATAAAGGGGTTGTCAATCCCTTCACGGCCACTTGCGAAAGTGAGATCTAATAAAGATAGTATGATAAGATAAATATATTTTTGGTATTTTATAATATAGATGCAAAAGGTAAAGATGCAAATAAAAGTAGATTGAAAGCAAATATGATAAGAGATAGACCCGGGGGCCATAGGTTTCACTAGAGGCTTCTCTCAAGATAGCATAAGTATTACGGTGGGTGAAAAAATTACTGTCGAGCAATTGATAGAAAAGCGCATAGTTATGAGATTATCTAGGCATGATCATGTATATAGGCATCACGTCCATAACAAGTAGACCGACTCCTGCCTGCATCTACTACTATTACTCCACACATCAACCGCGTCCTGCCTGCATCTAGAGTATTAAGTTCATAAGAACAGAGTAACGCATTAAGCAAGATGACATGACATAGAGGGATAAACTCAAGCAATATGATATAAACCCCATCTTGTTATCCTCGATGGCAACAATACAATGCGTGCCTTGCAACCCTTTCTGTCACTGGGTAAGGACAGCGCAAGATTGAACCCAAAGCTAAGCACTTCTCCCATGGCAAGAAAGACCAATCTAGTAGGCCAAACCAAACTGATAATTCGAAGAGACTTGCAAAGATAACTCAATCATACATAAAAGAATTCAGAGAAGATTCAAATATTATTCATAGATAAACTTGATCATAAACCCACAATTCATCGGATCTCGACAAACACACCGCAAAAAGAGTTTACATCGAATAGATCTCCACAAGAGAGGGGGAGAACATTGTATTGAGATCCAAAAAGAGAGAAGAATCCATCTAGCTAATAATTATGGACCCGTAGGTCTGTGGTAAACTACTCACAACTCATCGAAGGGGCAAGGATGTTGATGTAGAGGCCCTCCGTGGTTGATTCCCCCTCCGGCAGAGTGCCGGCGAAGGCTCCAAGATGAGATCTCACGGATACAGAAGGTTACGGTGGTGGAAATTGTGTTTCGTGGTGCCCCTAGATGTTTCCGGGGTACGTAGGTATATATAGGAGGAAGAAGTACGTCGGTGGCCGCCCGAGGGGCCCACGAGGCAGGGGGCGTGCCTTACAGGGGGGCGTGGCCTCCTATCTCGTGGAGCCCTCGGCTGCTTCTTGACTTGCACTCCAAGCTCTCCGGATGACGTTCGTTCCAAAAATCACGCTCCCGAAGGTTTCATTCCGTTTGGACTCCGTTTGATATTCCTTTTCTTTGAAATACTGAAATAGGCGAAAAAACAGCAATATGGGCTGGGCCTCCGGTTAGAAGGTTAGTCCCAAAAATGATATAAATGTGTAAAATAAAGCCCATAAACATCCAAAAGGGGTAATGTAATAGCATGGAACAATCAAAAATTATAGATACGTTGGAGACGTATCACAACAACAGTAGCAGGAGCCAAAGAAGCATCAACAAAAAGCACAGCAGCACCAGAAGTTTGGCCATCCTCAAGAGGAACACGCTTCGCTCGTCCATACTGATTTGGAAGGGGGCGTTGTTGTTGTCGTTGCAGAGGTGCGATAGGTGCAGCTGGCGGTGGTTGTGGAAAAGCGCGAGAAAATCATTAAACTTGTTATCAAGCTTGGTGTCGAACGTCTTCTCAATGCCATATATCTTCTCCATGGCCTCTTCAAATCTGTTTAGCACATCTTGCACCTGTCCACTCATCATTTGCTGAAATTTATCATGTAGCTCTTTGTTCGTCAGGTTCTCCCAATCAGTCTCATCGGCTTGTGATCCTGCCATGGTTAGTAGCAAATAGAAACACACAAGAATATGATCCTATAGACTACTAGGAAGTGGTGGTGGTGTATCACAAACCCGTCGAGCAAATCTCAAATTCTTACCGGTTCTTACCCAGCAGCAGGTGGTAATCGGCAACCCTTGTAGTCAAAACTCTCAAAGCTTGGATAGAGCGATGGCCAGGGAGATTCAAACGCACGACGTAGATATATGTGGAGCTGGGAAGGCTTATGATATGGTAGCAAAAAGGATCAGCAATAATCAATTCAGAGATGCAAAGTTGAATAAACGCTCAATGACAGTACTCAAATACCCAAACCTCTTAGTGCATTATTAAAAGAAGTGATGGTTGTCGGGAAAAGTCCAGAGCTATCACCCCTCCTGGGTGATACCGCTAAATAGCCAGCCGCCACCGTCACATCGCACGGGTGCTCTCCAGGCCCGCCCGGCTATCACAAAGGTCTCAAGTAAAGTCAACGTAACCGTGTGTCCGGACATCGTAGAGAAAACCCAAGGAATCACCCCCGATGGATTCCACTCGATGTAATCATCAAGGTGAATGTAAGAGGAACCACCCTCAAGGTTCACACTTGAGGTATTGCACGACAGAGACGTATCAACAATGGTGAAGGAGGAACCACCCTCGATGACCACGACCGAATAGCTACACTACAGAGATCTCATCAGGAGTGATGTATGAGGTTCCACCCTCGGCACTCGATGGTAACTCTGCAGAGTCGAGCAACAAAAAGGGGCGTGATGTGATGTGAGGTGTCGGGCTCTGGTCGTCGATCACGTTGATCGAGTCGTCGATGATGAAGCAGGGGCAACAAGGACTAGGTGGGGGTCACTGATGGATCACTAACCAACCTGATGCGGAGCATCCCATGATCATCCCCATGGACACATCTACATCCCCTACATCACCACTTGGACCTATGACTCGAGCACGTGCAAGAGCTCTCGAAACGGAGGTGACATCACTCCTCTCACAACACCCTTTAGATTCACAGGAGACATGGCTACTACCTCCAACGGAGACGCTTTGCATACTCAGGTACCAAGGAGTTAGCCATGGAGAAGCTAGGAAGCAAGGAGAACTGGAAGCGGAAGACATGTGTGAAGACGGAGAGGAAAAGCGCCAACTCCCAGACTGGCCGGACGATCCGGACAAGGGCCCGGACGATCCGGACAGAGCCCGGATGATCCGGACCCCGGTCCGGACGATACGGCTAATGCACACCGAAGACACCCGAAGCTCTCACCTAAAGCCGGATCATCCGGACGCCGTTCCGGATCATTCGGGCCCTGCCCGGACATTCGGACCCTCAGCCGGACATCCGCACATGCACCACCATCGCTTGCACCTCCAGCTCATCCGGGCCTCCACCTGGATCATCCGGCTCCCCACCCGGATCATCCGGCCAGCACCTGCACGCGCGTGTTGGGCTGAGGCCATGTACCCCTTTGCCCCCTAGCCTATATATAGGACTCCTCCTCCTCACTTTGAGACTTAGCATTGGTTTAGCTCATTTGAGATAGAGCATTGCTCATCTGCATGGATCTACTCCTCGTGAGGGACCGCACCTCGTCGGAGAAGATCCATCCAGATTCAAGGCCTCCATCCGGAGAAGACAATCAAGACCTCCTCTCGGAGAAGAACGGCTACCTTTGTATCATCCTTTGTTGACTTTGGATCTCGTGTTATTTTGTGCCTCGATGATCTAGCACTTGTGTGATCAAATTCGTGTCGGTTGAGTGTTTCTCTTGTTTTCCCCTCGTGATTTCCCTCATGTTCTTCCGCGCGTTCTTCGTGTTTCCCCATAGGATCCACTCCAAACATGAAATATGGGCCCCTAGGGTTCCGGCCTACATCACAACCTATACTAAGTAGTTTAGGATAAGCAGGTAGGTAACAATAGAAGGTACAAAAGCAGGCTATGCATCAGAATAGGAGCAATCAATTACAATAGCAAAATCTAATGCAAGCATGAGAGAATGGAATGGGCAATATCGGGATGATCAAAGCGGGGCTTGCCTGGAAGCTCCGCTGAAAGGGAAGAAGGGTCGTCGTCGACGTAGTCGATCACAGGGGCATTGATGAGGACATCAATACCATTGTTATACCCACAACCCATGCTGCTATACATACTGGACCAATTACTAGAGCTCGCGCACGCCAATTAAATTACTAGGTACTTTTGTTTCTTGGTAATGATTCTAATGTTCACGAGAATATGATGCTGCCTAAATTGGATACATCTGTTCTGCATACAAATGAAGGGCCTAGCTTGGAGAAGGATGAACATTGGAACAAGAACAAGCATGGAGATGATGGCATGCGCAAGGGGAACAAGAACGGAGTTACAAGTGATGATTTTAGGACGTTGAAGCCACCATAATGAGTGCATGAACCCTTGGACGAAATATACAAGATGCTACTTCATAACTTTCATCCAGAGGCTATTCTAGGTGCTGCGTCACCTTATTATTGGGCCAGGCCCATGTATTTTCGAAATCTTTAGTATAGGCTGTTTTTAGAGTCCGTATGTGTGGGGAAACAAGAGATAGGGTTGGTTTCGGACCCCTTCCCCAAGGGCCACGAAATTCCCCCCTCTTCCTCCATACATACAGCCCTTAGGGCGTCGTTTAGACTTTGGGTTTTGTTTAGATTAAAGTTCGCCATAGCTGCAACTTCGCGTACTTCGTTTGTGTTCAACGACCAGACAAAGACGTCTCAGAACCCCACCTTCATCAATAAAGCTTTCATCTTATATTTGCAATATCCATATTGCAATCTCAGTTTCTTGCTTGTTCTTCATTTGCTCGCAGGAAAACAGACCCTCGTGGTCAGATTGATCGTGCTCCGGCGTGGTCAATAACCCCTTGGAAGTTGGTTTAGCGATTGCTAAGGCGCGACGTCTCGCACGTTCGTAGTCAGATCGTCAAGGTCGACTCCCTCAGAAAACGATAGCCACCATCTCATCGAAAGACGGGACACCTTTGCCTCTATCAAGTGGTATCAGATTTTCAGGTTGCTCGGTGAGATTTTATAGTTTTTTGTAGTTTAGATCGAGTCTGTTCTTCATACCTACAGTCCACAAAAAAGCCACACAAAAAAATTAGGGTTGGTTCATCATATCCGAACCAGTCTGAGCCATTGCATAGTCTTTTCAGTATTTTGCTTTGTTGAATTTTCGGTTGCATCGTCGTGTCTAGTTGCTGGTCTTAGTGTCTCGTCTTTTAGAGTTTTGAGTTCTGTTCACGGGTTTTCACGCTGCCGCTGCACCATCATTATCTGCTGCCATATAGCACCACCACACCAGATACGTCATCCCTGCCATCTACCATCACCTCTTATCCGCCACCGCTCCGAGTCCATATACCAACACCGATCCGAGTCCATATACCACCATCGACCCACATCCATATACCACCACCACTCCGAGTCCATCTCATATTAGGTTAACTTTCGAGATCCATCTATTTCCAGATTTGTGTTTCCTTGTCTGAGTAGGTTTCGGATTTCAGCAATCTTTTGCCATTCGTAGAAGAGGTTGGTTTCCAAAAAAAAGAGTCCGGAAACCACCCTTCGTTTAGGCCGAAATTTTTCCAAAAATGCACTTGGCAAAATATTTCTGGCTATCCTATTTTTAGGTGTTTCCAAGCGTGTCCCGTCTTTCGATGAGATGGTGGTTATCATTTTGGTGGAAGTCGACTTTGACGATCCGACTACGAACGTGCGATGACGTCGCGCCTTAGCAATCGCTAAACCAACTCCGAGAGGTTATTGACCACGCCGGAGCACGATCAACCTGACCACGAAGGTCTATTTCCTGCAAGCAAACAAAGAACAAGCAAGAAACTAAGATTGCAATCTGGATATTGCGAATATCAGAGGAAAGCTTTATTAATGAAGGTGGGGTTCTGTGACGCCATTGTCTGGTTGTTGAACACAAACGAAGTACGCGAAGTTGCAGCTATGGCAATCTTTTAATGTAAACAACATCCAAAGTCTAAACGGTGCCCTAAGGGCTGTATATATGGAAGAAGAGGGGGAAATTTCATGGCCCTTGGTGGAGGGGTCCGAAACCAACCCTATCTCTTGTTTCCCCACACATACGGACTCTAAAAATATCCTATACTTATGTATTTCAAAATTACATGGGCCTGGCCCAAAAAAAGGTGACGCAGCACCTAGAATAGCCTCTGGACGAAATTTATGAAGTGGCATCTTGTATATTTCGTCCAAGGCTTCATGCACTTGTTATGGTGGCTTCAAAGCCCTGAAATCATCACTTGTAACTCCGTTCTTGTTCCCCTGGCACATGCCATCATCTCCATGCTTGTTCTTGATCCAATGTTCATCCTTCTCCAAGCTAGGCCCTTGCTTTGTAAGCAAAAAAGATGTATCCAATTTAGGTAGCATCATATTCTCATGAACATTAGAATCATTACTAAGAAACGAAAGTACCTGGTAATTTAGTTAGCGTGCGCGAGCTCTAGTAATTGGCCCAGTATGTATAGCAGCAGGGGTTGTGGGTGTAACAATGGTATTGATGTCCTCATCATCCTCCCCTTCTTGAAATGAAGTCGTCCTCGACAGAAGTTCATCGTCCTCACCCAAATAAGGCTTCAAATCTGCAATGTTAAAAGTGGGACTAACCCCAAAATCTGCAGGCAACTCAAGTGTATATGTATTATCATTTATTTTCTCTAACACCTTAAAGGGACCATCAGCACGTGGCATTAGCTTTGATTTGTGCAAATCAGGAAATCTATCCTTACGCAAATGTAACCAAACAAGATCTCCAGGTGCAAACACAACATGTTTTCTATCCTTATCTCCAGCAAGTTTATATTTAGCATTCATACGCTCAATGTTTTCCTTAGTTAACTCATGCATTTTTAAAATCAATTTAGCACGTTGTTTAGCATCAAAATTAACCTTCTCCGAAGATGGAAGAGGCAACAAATCAATATGTGCACGAGGTAGGAAACCATACACAACTTCAAAAGGGCACATCTTAGTAGTAGAATGCAATGAACGATTATAAGCAAATTCAATATGAGGCAAGCACTCCTCCTACATTTTCTTATTATTCTTCAAAACAGCCCTAAGCATAGTAGACAATGTTCTATTGACTACTTTAGTTTGTCCATCAGTTTGGGGGTGACAAGTAGTACTAAAAAGCAGTTTAGTCCCCAATTTAGCCCATAAACATCTCCAAAAGTGGCTAAGAAATTTAGTATCATGATCTGAAACAATAGTAGTTGGCATACCATGCAAGCGAATAATTTTACGAAAGAACAAATCAGCAACATTAACAATATCATCGCTTTTATGACATGGTATAAAGTGTGCCATTTTTGAGAATCTATCCACGATAACAAATATGCTATCCCTCCCCTTCTTTGTTCAAGGTAAACCTAAAACAAAGTCCATAGATATATCCTCCCATGGAACACTAGGTACAGGCAAAGGCATATATAAACCATGAGGATTGAGTCGTGACTTAGCTTTTTGACATGTAGTGCACCGAGCAATAAAATGCTCAACATCCCGTCTCATCTTTGGCCAAAAGAAATGTGTAGCAAGTACTTCCTCCATCTTCTTCACGCCAAAGTGTCCCATTAATCCTCCTCCATGCGCCTCCTGCAACAACAAAAGACGAATGGAGCTAGCTGGAATGCATAGCTTGTTAGCATGGAACAGAAGTCCATCATTAACGACGAACTTGTTCCACATTCTTCCTTCTTTAAAATTCTGCATTACATCTTTAAAATCAGCATCATGCACATATTGATCTTTGATCGTCTCCAAACCAAATATTTTGAAGTCAAGTTGTGAAAGCATAGTATAGCGTCGAGACAATGCATCAGCAATAACATTTTCTTTTCGCTTCTTGTGTTCAATGACATAAGGGAACGTCTCAGTGTATTCAACCCATTTAGCATGTCTACGATTCAGTTTAGCTTGACTTTTAATATGTTTCAAAGATTCATGATCAAAGTGTATAACAAATTCTTTGGGCCATAAATAATGCTGCCATGTTTCTAAAGTCCGAACAAGAGCACATAATTCTTTATCATAAGTAGAATAATTCAGACTAGGCCCACTCAATTTTTTAGAAAAGTATGCAACAAGTTTGCCATCTTGTAATAACACACCTCCTAATCCAATTCCACTAGCATCACATTCAAGCTCAAAAGTCTTATTAAAATCAGGAAGTTGGAGTAAAGGATCATGTGTCAACTTATCTTTCAATACCGTGAAGGCTTCTCCCTGTGCGGTACCCCAAAGAAAAGGTACATCCTTCTTTGTAAGCTCATTGAGAGGTGCGGTAATGGTGCTGAAATCTCTCACAAAACGCCTATAGAATCCAGCAAGGCCAAGAAAACTCCTCACTTGTGTGACCGTTTTGGGCTGCGGCCAACTCTCAATAGCTTCAATCTTGGCTTGATCAACTTCAATTCCAAGTGGAGTAACAACATCGCCAAGAAAAGATACTCGGTCGGTCCAAAAGGTGCACTTCCCAAGGTTACCAAACAAATGTGCATCACATAGAGCAATAAAAACAACACGTAAATGTTCCAAATAATCTTCCAAAGATTTTCTATAAATCAGTATATCATCAAAATAGACTACCACAAATCGTCCAATGAAAGCACGTAAAACTTCGTTCATTAGTCTCATGAAAGTACTAGGTGCATTAGTTAACCCAAAAGGCATGACTAACCACTCATATAAACCAATCTTAGTTTTAAATGTTGTTTTCCATTCATCTCCCAATTTCATACGAATTTGATGGTATCCACTACGCAAATCAGCTTTGGAGAATATTGTAGAGGCACTCAATTCATCAAGCATATCATCTAGCCTAGGAATAGGATGACGATAACGAATAGTAATATTATTAATGCCTCTACAATCAACACACACACACGACGTCCCATCCTTTTTAGGCACTAGTATAATAGGAACTGCACAAGGACTAAGAGATTCATGTATATAACCTTTGTCGAGTAGCTCCTGTACTTGACGCATAATCTCCTTCGTCTCCTCTGGATTGGTACCGTATGGTGCACGTTTGGGTAGCGATGCACCAGGAATTAAGACAATTTTATGCTCAATCCCTCGAATAGGTGGTAATCCCGGTGGCACATCTTGTGGGAAGACGTCAGCGAACTCCTGCAAAATGTTAGTGACAGCAGGGGGCAAAGAGGAAGGCACGTCCTCAAATGAAAATAATGCCTCAAACAGATTTGCTAAAATCTAGCTCATCAATATCAGATTTAGTGGGAAGTAAACATGCACTATTCAATTTAATTTCAGAAGCAACACTAGATGGTTTATTATGAGGCTTCATTTGTTGCTCAAATTCTTTTGCCACAATCTGATTTTCACTCTTATTCTTCTCCTGTTTTGCTTTATTAGCTCTATTAATGTCATCTTTCAAAATGGAATCAGGAGTCATAGGAAGCAAAGTAATATTTTTATCCTGATGAACAAGAGTATACTGATTGTTTCTACCATGGTGTACAGAATTTTTATCAAATTGCCGTGGTCGACCAAGTAATAAGGAACATGCTTGCATAGGTACCACATCAAAATCAACATATTCAGCATATGTAGAGATACAAAAATGCACACGAACAGTACGTGTTACCTTAACCTTGCTGCTGTTGTTGAACCATTGGATGTAGTAAGGATGTGGATGTGGTCTTGTGGTGAGAGATAGCTTCTCCACCACCTCCATGCTAGCCAAGTTGTTGCAGCTTCCTCCGTCTATGATGACGCGGACAGAACGTTCCTTCACAACTCCCTTTGTATGGAACAAATTGTGCCTCTGATTTTGCTCAGCTTGTGTGACCTGCACACTCAAAACACATTGAGCAACTAAACATTCATACCTGTCACCGTCTTCAGGAGCCATGTATTGCGTCTCATAATCAGAATCATCTCCACCATGTTCTTCACGTGTAATAAGAGCCAAAGTCTCATCATCATAGTCACTAGCGAACTCATACCCACCATCCTCAGTAGCAATCATCGCACGCTCAGATTTGCATTCTCGCGCATAATGACCTCTTCCCTACAATGACGACAAATAATATCACTTGTGTGCCCTGTTGATGCCATGGAAGAAGAAGAGCTCTGTGTACGCCCGGTAGGTGCGCTCTTGGCAGATAGTGGTGGTTGTGCCTGCTTTCTTGTATCACGACTGGAGGTGGCACCTGATGGAGGTGCTGGTGCAGTGGAAGTAGAAGATGCACGCGGTGTCCATGAGGAAGGTCGACCTGCAGAAAAGTTAGTGCGCGCCATTGCTTGTCCATCCTGCACTTCAAGTCCAGCTTTACAAGCAAGATGGAATAAACGAGTAATATTAGTATACTCCTTATACTCTAGAATGGTCTGAATCTCTCTATTTAATCCACCCATAAAACGTGCAAGCATAGCTTCATTCTCCTCAACAATACCACATCTAATCATAGTTTGTAATTCCTGATAATATTCTTCTGCAGAATTTATTCCTTGTCTTAAACGCTGCAACTTTTGAAGCAATTCAGGTTGATAATATGGTGGAACCCAACGAGTACACATAGCAGTTTTGAAAGCAGCCCAAGTAGTTGGAATAGGATATAATCTACAATGTTCAGACCACCATACACATGCAAAACTAGTGAAAGCACAAACAGCAACAGCAACCCGTCTCTCCTCGGGATATTGTAAACATGTAAAACGTTGTTCAGTTTCTAACTTCCAAGTAATATATATATCAGGAACATATCTACCCCCAAATGGTGGAATATTCAATTTTAGTTTAGGAATATGGTCATTATCTCGTATCTGAGGTGCTGGTGCAGGCCTACCGTTGCAAATATATACCTGAGGTCGACCTACTAGTGGTGGTGCTGGTGGCTGCACGTAGTTCTGATTTTGATCAACCTCATCCTCATAATAGTCCTCCACCTCTGCAGTAACAGCAGGAGCTACATAAGCATCAACAGCAGTAGCAGCGGCACCAGAATTTTGTCTTGGCTCAATAGGAACAAGCTGTGCTCGCCCTACTGTATTGCGGCGTAGAGCTGGTTGTGGGAGATGTTTGAGTAATTCATCAAACTTGGCGTCCAACTTTGTGTCAATTGACTTCTCAATGTCATCCATCTTCTCCATTGCCTTTCCAAAGCTGACCATTACGTCTTCCACCTGTTGACCCAACATTCGATGAAACTTATCATGAAGCTCCTTGTTCGTCATGTTCTCCCAGTCAATCTCGTCGGCTTGTGTTCCTGCCATAGTTAGCAGCAATAGAAACAGACAAGAATATGATCCTACAGACTACTAGAATATGGTGGTGGTGGGGTGTCACAAATCCGTTAAGCGAATCTCAAATTCTTACCAGTTCTTACCCAGCAGCAGGTGGTGATTGGCAACCGATGTAGTCAAAACCCTCAAAGCTTGGATAGAGCGATTTCCAGGGAGAGTCAAACGCACGACGTAGATGTATGTGGAGCTGGGAAGGCTTATAATATGGTAGCAAAAAGGGTCAACAATAATCAATTCAGAGATGCAGAGTTGAATAAACGCTCAACGACGATACTGTGCTAGTTCTAGGCTACACTGTGCTAGAGACGCGAGCCTAGAACACTAACAAAATCACGACGCTGCACGTAAACAAGGGAAAAGCACACTCTGGATTTTTTCGCTATGTTTTTTTTTGCGCTCTGTTTTTTTTTTGCGAAAAATCACTATATGGCGAGTGTCTCAAAACTCTTCCCAGGTCAAACTGATAGGATGTGCATGAAATTTTTTTGACAACTTTTTTTTCGGAAATCAGGGCAGCGACGACGAAAAAGTGTGACAAAAAATCACTATGATGGCGAGTGTCTCAAAACACTCCTTGGGACCTAAAAATAGGATAGGGAAAAAATATTTTCGGTCGCAGAAATTTTGGCCTAAAAACTGCCCGGGGGTCTCAAGACTTTTTTTTTCCGAAACCTACTCAGGCAAGAAAACACGAATAGGAAATTAGATGGATATCGAAAACAAACCTAATATGAAAAGAACTCGGATTGGTGGTGGATATATGGTGGTAGGATATGGCAGCGGTGGTGGTATATGGTAGTGATGGTGGTATATGATATGGATCAGTGTATATGGCAGCGTTGGTGGGATATGGCAGTGGTGGTGGTATATGGCAGCGTTGGTGGGATATGGCAGCGGTGGTGGTATATGGCAACAACGATGAAGATGGTGCGGCGGCGGCGTGACAAACTGTGATAGAACTCGAAACCCTAAAGGACTAGACGCTAAGACCAGCAACTAGACACGACGATGCAACCGCAAATTCAACAAAGCAAAACCCTAAAAAGATTATGCAAAGGCTCAGATTGGTTCGGATATGATGAACTAACCCTAATTTTTTTGTGGCTTTTTCGTGGACTGTAGGTATGAAGAACAGACTCGAAACTACGAAAAACTGTAAAATCTCACCGAGCAACCTGGAAATCTCATACCACTTTATAGAGGCAAAGGTGTCCCGTCTTTCGATAAGATGGTGGTTATCGTTTTGGTGGAAGTCGACTTTGACGACCGACTACGAACGTGCGATGACGTCGCGCCTTAGCAATCGCTAAACCAACTCCGAGAGGTTATTGACGATGCCGGAGCACGATCAACCTGACCACGAAGGTCTATTTCCTGCAAGCAAACGAAGAACAAGCAAGAAACTAAGATTGCAATCTGGATATCCACAGCCCCTGCTGCTATACATACTGGACTAATTACTAGAGCTCGCGCACGCCAATTAAATTACCAAGTACTTTCGTTTCTTGGTAATGATTCTAATGTTCATGAGAATATGATGCTGCCTAAATTGGATACATTTGTTTTGCTTACAAATGAAGGGCCTAGCTTGGAGAAGGATGAACATTGGTGCAAGAACAAACATGGAGATGGTGCCATGCGCAAGGGGAACAAGAACGGAGTTACAGGTGATAATTTTAGGACGTTGGAGCCACCATAATGAGTGCATGAAGCCTTGGACGAAATATACAAGATGCTACTTCATAACTTTCGTCCAGAGGCTATTCTAGGTGCTGCGTCACCTTATTATTGGGCCAGGCCCATGTATTTTTGAAATACTTGAGTATAGGCTCTTTTTAGAGTTTGTATGTGTGGGGAAACAAGAGATGGGGTTGGTTTCGGACCCTTCCCCAAGGGCCACGAAATTCCCCCCTCTTCCTCCATATATACAGCCCTTAGGGTGTCGTTTAGACTTTAGGTTTTGTTTAGATTAAAGTTCGCCATAGCTACAACTTCGCGTACTTCGTTTGTGTTCAACGACCAGACAAAGACGTCTCAGAACCCCACCTTCATCAATAAAGCTTTCATCTTATATTCGCAATATCCAGATCACAATCTCAGTTTCTTGCTTGTTCTTCATTTGCTCGCAGGAAAACAGACCCTCGTGGTCAGGTTGATCGTGCTCCGGTGTGGTCAATAACCCCTCGGAAGTTGGTTTAGAGATTGCTAAGGCGCGACGTCTCGCACGTTCGTAGTCGGATCGTCAAGGTCGACTCCCTCAGAAAATGATAGCCACCATCTCATCGAAAGGCGGGACACCTTTGCCTCTATCAGGCATCAAAAGTGGTCTCGGGGTCTACCGGAGATAAGAGGGGGAAGAAACAGTAAATACAAAGCATACGGTAGTATCACTAAGCATGACATGAAGATAAGCGGTGCTAGGGTGTTCTAACGCAGTGCTAGGCGATATGAGCGAAGGGGGAAACATCCGGGAAAGTTTTCCCGAAGTTTGGCATTTTTGGACAGACGAAACGGAGGGGGATGGTTGCCGGTTCGCTATGCTAGGGACGCGTGACAGATGAATGGACTGCGTAGTCCGATTCGACTCGTCGTTCTGAGCAACTTTGATGTATAAAACATTTTTGTTCGAGCTACGGATTATTTATATGAATTTCTAAAGTTTTAGCAATATTCAGAAATCATTATTAATTCAAAAATTAGATTGTGAGATACTTTTTATACAAGTTTTAGCTAGCCTATTAGAATGACATGTGGGGTCCAGTGGTTGAGTCAGCATACACAATCAGCAACTCAACAGTCAAAGGTTGACCTGGCTAAAGTGTGAATAGTGGCTGTGGGGCCTACTTGTCAATGACTTATGGGTTAATAACTTATTTAAGCACGTTTAGTTAGTGGTGGAGGGGTCCCACATGTCATAGCCAGTAACTAAACTATTCTAGTTGATTAGATAAATTAGCTATGGGGCTGCACATGTCATAGGAGGTTAGTTAGTCTGATTTGTGCTAAAATAAACTAATTGGGCCGGCCATATGTGCAATGGCCCAAGCCGTTATCATCGCTGTGCACACAAATGCACACGTAACGCATGACCATGTTTGGATGGGGCAATCTCTCTGATGCAGTTCAGTTTCATCAGTTATTTCTTCAGCAAACAACTTCGCAGCTACGCACGCCGGACTGGCGGAGCGACTAGCAAACAATAGCTAGTCACGGCGCGACGCTAGCAGCAGAAGCAGTAGAGAGTAGCAGCAGCAGCAACAGAGCAGCGGCAGAGGCTAGCGAGCAGCAGCAACAAAGCAAGCAGCGACGACACAACCAACAAGCAGCCAAGCAGCGCATGGAGCAGTAGGCGCGGGGAGAAGCGAGCAGCACCGGGCGCGGTGTCGTGTGCGTAGACAGCACCGAGTAACAATGGCGGACACGGCTGGGGCGGCCAGGGTGCGGCCGGACGACAGCGGCGAACGGGGAGGCGAGGCCATGGCCGGAGCGGGACGACGCGGGGCGCGGCTGGGCTAGCGGGGAGGCGCGAGCAGAGGTGCAGCAGCGCGGGGCCGGGCACGGTCGAGGGGAGGCGGGGGCGCGCTTGGGTGGGGCAACGAGCGGCACGCGCGGCCAGGCCGCGGCCCAGGCTTGGCCAGGGGCGTGGGGAAGTCGGCAACAGGTGGGGCACGACGCTTTGGCCTCCTGGAAGCCCCAGGAGCACGTCAGTGGCTCTGGTTCGACCCGGGTTGGACGAGGTCGACCACCACGAGCTCACCGGCGGGAGCAGAGCCACGGCCGGAACACAACGACTACCGCGAAGGATCGATGTGGGAACAAGGCGGCTTCGAAGGAGGAGCTCACGAGGAATCTGTAGGGGAGGGCAGCAGGCTCGGGGAAGGCGCCGGAGTGCGGGACGACGGTGATGCAGTGCGGCGGCCGAAGGTGAGGAAGACGACGCGGTGACGAGCGTACAGGGCCTCCCTGCTCGATTCGATGCACGTAGGCGAAGGATACGGTGGCGGTGAAGCTTATGGACATCCTCCCAAGCGCCGGGGAGCACGATGGCCGCAGGATCAATGGATCCATGGTGATGTGTGGTTTGGTATCGAGCAAGGGGGAGCTAGGGGTTGCGCAGGGAGGTCTGGGATGACATATAGGCGACGGGGAGGTGCTGGATGGCTGACTCGTGGCCATCCATGGCCATGAACGTGGGTGGGGCAGCCACCCAGCCTCCTGTAAATAGGAGGTGGAAGATGAGAGGGGGAGTTGGGCTAGTTCTGGTAGATGGGCCAAGGGGCATAGTGCCACTAGAGCCCACAAACATCGTAGTAGTTAGGCCTTTTTTCATTTTTATTTTACAGAATCTGTTTGCAATATTTTGAGCTGCCAATTGTTCTTTCTAAAATGTGGAAGTTGGCCACAGAAATACATTACAATATTTGGCACTACCACACAAAGTTTGGGAGGAGTTTGAATTGATTTGGATTTTTCAAAAATGGAAAAGTAAAAAAATGCTGATTTGGAATTATTTTAATTTCCAAGGGAAATTAAATACCTCTAATGACATTGAATCATTCATGACAATTAGTTAGTGAATAGTTGCAACCCAGCGAACATTTTTGTTTTACTGTTTGGCGAAATAATTTATTTGACTTTATTTTAAATCTGAAATTTGAACAGGTTTGAAACAATGTGGGATTTAGCAACAGTAAAATGATGACATGACACCATTAACTTGGGATTACTGTAGCTTAATTACCCGGACGTCACAATTCTCCTCCACTATAAGAAATCTCGTCCCGAGATTTTAGGAGGTGGATGGAAACAAGGCGGGGTATTCATCACGAAGACGATCCTCGAGTTCCCAAGTGGCTTCATCTTCAGAATGATTTGACCACTGAAATTTATGAAATTTTGATAGACCTTGGATGGGTGCGACGTTCAGCTTGAACAAGGACGTAGTCGGATGCTCTCTATAGTGAGATCATCGTGCAGAGGCTGAGCTTTATACGCCAAGTGGTTGTTGCAGTAAGACTTGCCACTCAGGGCATCGGCCATGATTGGCCTTGCTAGCGGTATAAGAAATACCATAGTCATGGTCGGTAATTGTTTCCATACATCGCTGCTGACGAAGATCCGTATCTAGGCGAGTAAACAGATACTTCAGACTTTGATGATCGGTGAAGATCTTGCAACGAGTACCAAGAAGGAAAAGTTGCCACAACTTCAGTGCAAATTTAACTGCAGCAAGTTCAGGGTTATGGACTAGGTAGTTCTTTTATAAATACATCCTAGACTTCACAAACGGCTAGAGCGTTTTCGGTTCTCACAAGAGGAGAAGCGTTTCATGCATTCAAGGAGTAAATACGTGCTTCAGCATTTTGATCAAGATGAGCATGGTAGCATACTCTCTCACTCAAAGGATGCAGTAGATGGACGGTTTTAGTGGCGCAAATGATAGCTATGGTATGTGTTTACAACCATTCAATTTCAACAGGGACGTTGTGACTAAGCAAGGTGGTTCGACATTGGCACACACAATGCACCTTGAAATTCCGGCCAAGTGATGTCAGTTCCAACAGGTAAGGAACGACCGTGGTTGTTCTACCATCGAGCAACAGGACCTTTCAGGTAGTAAGCCGTGAAGGTGACATAGTTGGTAGTGGCTATATTAGTAGACTCCATCTCGAAAGTGATGTCAAGGAGCCAATCATCAGCATCAAGGGACTGAGTCGAGATACGATTGCTGACAGGGTTGAGACTCGCAAAGTCTTGCAAAGTCACTGGGCTAGTTGCTGATTCATATTGGGGTGTGGAAACTGAGCCATGACTCCTTCCATGAACCGGCGATTCAGCTCAAACTGTTGTATCATTCCGGCCATGTATTCAGGCGGTCACGACCAGCGGGTCTAACCATCCTGCTTAATGCAAAGGGGGGTGGAGCAAGTGTAAGGAGTCATTCATTATGTAAACTGAACGGCGAGCAAAGGCGCAATATGTACAAAGCAGTAGTCATTGATGACATACAACTACATATGCAGAGCCAATTACATGATATTCATAATAGTTCGGATAAGAGAAACATCACAGACATACTAGGAGGCACGTATGCACGCGATGGAGGGATTTAACAATGGGACATAGCAAAGGCTACATCAACATCAGGGAAAACCTCAGGAACGAGGGATTTGAAAGTGACGACGCAGGGTGCCCTCGATAAAAGGATCCTGCGGTCAATGAACATTATGAAGCAGATCTTGGCCCTCAATTCGAGAAAGGGGTAATACAAACCACCGGGTGGATGTGATCACGAGATCCTAATGTTAGACTTAGAAAAATAATTTAACCCGAATAGAAGAGAGATCAGAGTCCTAGAGTATAGACGAGGAATAAAAGATCCTAATACCACCCAATTGGCGACGTGGGCCCGTAAGCCACACAACCATGTTAGCAAATCAGTTTTTCAAAGACTAGACTCAACTTCGTCCAAGGAGTTGGAAAGGGGGATCCTACAGGCAGTTGGCTCTGATACCAACTTGTGATGCCCCCGATTCGACCGTACACTAATCATAAATGCAAATGTGTACGATCAAGATCAGGGACTCATGGGAAGATATCACAACACAACTCTAGACAAAAATAAAAGAATACAAGCTTCATATTACAAGCCAGGGGCCTCGAGGGCTCGAATACATAGCTCGATACACAAAAGTCAGCAGAAGCAACAATATCTGAGCACAGACATAAGTTAAACAAGGGTGCCTTAAGAAGGATAGCACAAAAGCAACACGATCAAAAAGGCAAGGCCACCTGCCTGGGACCTCCTAACTACTCCTGGTCGTCGGCGGCCCCCATGTAGTAGTATCCGCCGTCGGTGGCATCTGGCTCCAGGGATCCACCATCTTGTTGCATCAACCGGAAAGAAGAAAGAAGGGGGAAAAGGGGTAGCAAAGCAACCATGAGTACTCATCCAAAGTACTCGCAAGCATAAGATCTATACTAAGTATGCATTGGTATCAAATGGAAGGTTTGTATCTGTGGACCGAACTGCAGAATGCCAGAATAGAGAGGGAAGGCCTAGCCTATCAAATACTAGCATCTTCAAGCAACTCCAAGCATCTTGCAGCATGTAGAAGAGTAAAGAATAGCAAATTATAATTAACAAACATGTTGTAGAAACAACACCCAAAGATTCTTCCTCGACTCCCTTCAAGAAAGCAATCCCGGAGCCACATATCCATCACACATCTCAAGTATCCATTTCTAGTTATATAAGATTAGGATACAAGTCTGAACGTCCATTACCGTGGACACGGTATTCGAATATATATCTTCCCTGCAGGGGTGCACCACGTTACCCAACACGCCCGATCACTCTGGCCGGACACACCTTTCTGGGTCAATGCCCGACCTCGGAAGATCAACATGTCGCAGCCCTACCTAGGCTCAGCAGAGAGGTCCCCGCCGGTCTACATCCTAAGCACTCCGGGGTCTTGGGCCCATCGCCCGTAGCACTCCGGGTCGTTGCGAGCAGGGTGGATACCAGCACCGCCTCAGATGGCCAGCACGATCCGACCTTGCCGCACTACTGAACTGGACGTCTGACAAACCTTCGGATGATACTGCGACGTCGAGGTCCATAACTATTCTCGCGTGGTGATTAGTGCGTAAAGACCAAAGGCCAAATCAGAAATAATAACCAAACGTGTTAGTGCATTATTAAAAGAAGTGATGGCTGTCAGGACAAGTCCGGAGCTATCACCCCTCCTGGGTGATATCGCTAAACAGCCAGCCGCCACTGTCACATCGCACAGGTGCTCTCCAGGCCCGCCCGGCTATCACAACGGTCTCAAGTAAAGTCAAGGTAATCTTGTGTCCATACATCAAGGGGAAAACCCGAGGAATCACCCCCGGTGGATTCCACTCGATGTAATCATCAAGGTGAACGTAATAGCAACCACCCTCGAGGTTCACACTTGAGGTGTTGCATGACAGAGCCGTATCGAGAATGGTGAAGGAGGACCCACCCTCGATGACCACGACCGAATAGCTACACTACAAAGATCTCATCAGGAGTGATGTAGGTTCCACCCTCGGCACTCGATGGTAACTCTGCAAAGTCAAGCAACAAAAATGTTGGGGAACGTAGCAGAAATTCAAAAAATTTCCTACGTATCACCAAGATCTATCTATGAGAGACCAGCAACGAGGGGAAGGAGAGTGCATCTACATACCCTTGTAGATCGCTAAGCGGAAGCGTTCAAGAGAACGGGGTTGAAGGAG
This sequence comes from Triticum timopheevii, assembly GCA_963921465.1. Lineage (NCBI taxonomy): Eukaryota > Viridiplantae > Streptophyta > Magnoliopsida > Poales > Poaceae > Triticum > Triticum timopheevii. Next base: position 285,186,414 of record OY997268.1, on the reverse strand, counting down.
TCGTACTTGTCGTGATCCAAATCACTGGAGATCCTAGTGCCGAACGGACGGCACCTCCGTGTTCAACACACGTACAGCCCGGTGACGTCTCCCATGCCTTGATCCAGCAAGGAGAGAGGGAGAGGTTGAGGAAGACTCCATCTAGCAGCAGCACAACGGCGTTGTGGTGGTGGAGGAGCGTGGCTATCCTGCAGGGCTTCGCCAAGCACCACAGAAGAGGAGGAAGAAGAGACACAGGGCTGCACTAACGAGAGATCGAATCACGTGTGTGTTATGGGCAGCCCTAGGCCTCATATATATAGGGGAAGGGGAGGGGCTGCGCCCCCTCTAGGGTTCCCACCCCTAGGGGGGCGGCAGCCCTATATGGGAAAGGGGAGGCGGCCAAGAGGGGGAGAGAGGGAGGCGCCCCCTAGGGTGGGCCTTAGGCCCATCTAAGCCTTGGGTTTCCCCCTTTTTTCCCCCTAGCTGCCCCTTGGGCCTTGTGGGAGGCGCACCAGCCCACTCAGGGGCTGGTTCCTCACCACTCTTGGCCCATGCAAGCCTCCGGGGCTTGTGGCCCCACTTGGTGGACCCCCCGGGACCCTCCCGGTGGTCCCGGTACGTTACCGATAACCCCCGAAACTTTTCCGGTGACCAAAACAGGACTTCCCATATATAAATCTTTACCTCCGGACCATTCCAGAACTCCTCGTGACGTCCGGGATCTCATCCGGGACTCCGAACAACATTCATTAACCACATACAAACTTCCTTTATAACCCTAGCATCATCGAACCTTAAGTGTGTAGACCCTACGGGTTCGGGAGACATGCAGACATGACCGAGACGTTCTCCGGTCAATAACCAACAGCGGGATCTGGATACCCATGTTGGCTCCCACATGTTCCACGATGATCTAATGGGATGAACCACGATGTCAAGGACTTAATCAATCCCGTATACAATTCCCTTTGTCTAGCGGTATTTATACTTGCCCGAGATTCGATCGTCGGTATCTTAATACCTTGTTCAATCTCGTTACCGGCAAGTCTCTTTACTCTTTCCGTAACACATCATCCCGTGATCAACCCCTTAGTCACATTGTGCACATTATGATGATGTCCTACCGAGTGGGCCCAGAGATACCTCTCCGTTTACACGGAGTGACAAATCCCAGTCTCGATTCGTGCCAACCCAACAGATACTTTCGGAGATACCTGTAATGCACCTTTATAGCCACCCAGTTAAGTTGTGACGTTTGGTACAACCAAAGCATTCCTACGGTATCCGGGAGTTGCACAATCTCATGGTCTAAGGAAATGATACTTGACATTAGACAAGCTTTAGCATACAAACTACACGATCTTTGTGCTAGGCTTAGGATTGGGTCTTGTCCATCACATCATTCTTTCTAATGATGTGATCCCGTTATCAACGACATCTAATGTCCATAGCTAGGAAACCATGACTATCTGTTGATCACAACGAGCTAGTCAACTAGAGGCTCACTAGGGACATATTGTGGTCTATGTATTCACACGTGTATTACGATTTACGGATAATACAGTTATAGCATGAATAAAAGACTATTATCATGAACAAAGAAATATAATAATAACACTTTTATTATTGCCTCTAGGGCATATTTCCAACAGTCTCCCACTTGCACTAGAGTCAATAATCTAGTTCACATCACCATGTGATTAACACTGACAGGTCACATCACCATGTGACCAACATCCAAAGAGTTTACTAGTGTCATTAAACTAGTTCACATCTTCATGTGATTAAGACTCAATGAGATCTGGGGTTTGATCATGTTCTGCTTGTGAGAGAGGTTTTAGTCAACGGGTCTGAACCTTTCAGATCCGTGTGTGCTTTACAAATCTCTATGTCATATCCTAGATGCAGCTACCACGCTCTATTTGGTGCTATTCCAAATAACTGTTCTACTTGGAGCTATTCTAAATTGTTGCTCCATTATACGTATCCGGTATCTCTACTGAGAGCCATCCGGATAGGTGTTAAGCTTGTATCGACGTAACCCTTTACGACGAACTCTTTTACCACCTCCATAATCGAGAAAATTCCTTAGTCCACTAGTTACTAAGGATAACTTTGACCGCTGTCCTGTGATCCATTCTTGGATCACTCTTGTACCCCTTGACTGACTCATGGCAAGGCACACTTCAGGTGCGGTACACAGCATAGCATACTGTAGAGCCTACGTCTTAAGCATAGGGGACGACCTTCGTCCTTTCTCTCTATTCTTCCGTGGTCGAGCTTTTAAGTCTTAACTTCATACCTTACAACTCAGGCAAGAACTCCTTCTTTGACTGATCCATCTTGAACACCTTCAAGATCATGTCAAGGAATGTGCTCATTTGAAAATACCATTAAGCGTTTTGATCTATCCTTATAGATCTTGATGCTCAATGCTCAAGTAGCTTAATCCAGGCTTTCCATTGAAAAAACACTTTCCAAATAACCCTATATGCTTTCCAGAAATTCTACGTCATTTCTGATCAACAATATGTCAACAACATATACTCATCAGAAATTCTATAGTGCTCCCACTCACTTCTTTGGAAATACAAGTTTCTCATAAACTTTGTATAAACCCAAAATCTTTGATCATCTCATCAAAGCGCACATTCCAACTCCGAGATGCTTACTCCAGTCCTTAGAAGGATCGCTGGAGCCAGCATACCTTTTAGCATCCTTAGGATCGACAAAACCTTTCTGATTGTATCACATACGACCTTTCCTTACGAAAACTGGTAAGGAAACTCGTTTTTGACATCCATCTGCCAGATTTCATAAATGCAGCTAATGCTAACATGAATCCGACGGACTTAAGCATTGCTACGGATGGGAAAATCTCATCGTAGTCAACTCCTTGAACTTGTGAAAAACTCTTCGCCACAAGTCGAGCTTCATAGACGGTGACATTACCGTCCACGTCCATCTTCTTCTTAAAGATCCATTTATCTTAATGGCTTGCCGATCATTGGGCAAGTCCACCAAAGTCCATGCTTTGTTCTCATACATGGATCCTATCTCGGATTTCATGGTTTCTAACCATTTGTCGGAATTTGGGCCCACCATCGCTTCTCCATAGCTCGTAGGTTCATTGTTGTCTAGCAACATGACCTTCAAGACAGGATTACTGTACTACTCTGAAGCAGTACGCATCCTTGTCACCCTACGAGGTACGGTAGTGACTTGATCCGAAGTTTCATGATCACTATCATAAGCTTCTACTTCAATTGGTGTAGGTGCCACAGGAACAATTTCCTGTGCCCTGCTACACACTAGTTGTAATAATGGTTCAATAACCATATCAAGTCTCCACCATCCTCCCACTCAACTTTTCGAGAGAAACTTTTCCTCGAGAAAGGACCCGTTTCTAGAAACAATCACTTTTGCTTCCGGATCTGAATTAGGAGGTATACCCAACTGTTTTGGGTGTCCTATGAAGATGCATTTTATCCGCTTTGGGTTCGAGCTTATCAATTCTGAAACTTTTTTCACATAAGCATCGCAGCCCCAAACCTTTAAGAAACGACAACTTAGGTTTCTCTAAACCATAATTCATACGGTGTCATCTCAACGGAATTACGTGGTGCCCTATTTAAAGTGAATGTGGTTGTCTCTAATGCCTAACCCATGAACAATAGTGGTAATTTGACAAGAGACATCATGGTACGCACCATATCCAATAGGGTGCAACTATGATGTTCGGACACACCATCACACTATGGTGTTCCAGGCGGTATTAATTGCGAAACAATTTCCACAATGTCTTAATTGTGTGCCAAAACTCGTAACTCAGATATTCATCTCTATGATCATATCATAGACATTTTATCCTCTTGTCACAATGATCTTCTACTTCACTCTGAAATTACGTGAACCATTCAATAATTCAGACTTGTGTTTCATCAAGTAAATATTCTCAACATCTACTCGAATCATCTGTGAAGTAAGAACATAACGATATTCACTGCATGCCTCAGCACTCATTGGACTGCACACATCAAAATGTGTTACTTCCAACAAGTTGCTATCTTGTTCCATCTTACTAAAAACGAGGCTTTTCAGTCATCTTGCCCATGTGGTATGATTTGCATATCTCAAGTGATTCAAAATCAAGTGAGTCCAAATGATCCATCTGCATGGAGTTTCTTCATGCATATACACCAATAGACATGGTTCGCATGTCTCAAACTTTTCAAAAAAAAATGAGTGAGTCCAAAGATCCATCAACATGGAGCTTCTTCATGCGTTTTATACCAATATGACTTACATGGCAGTGCCACAAGTAAGTGGTACTATCACTACTATCTTATATCTTTTGGCATGAAAATGTGTATCACTACGATCGAGATTCAATAAACCATTCCTTTAGGTGCAAGACCATTGAAGGTATTATTCAAATAAATAGAGTAACCATTATTCTCCTTAAATGAATAACCATATTGCGATAGACATAATCCAATCATGTCTATGCTCAACGCAAACACCAATCTCGATGGTAGAGGGAGCGTGCGATGCTTGATCACATCAACCTTGGAAATACTTCCACCACATATCGTCAGCTCACCTTTAGCTAGTCTCCGTTTATTCCGTAGCTCTTTTATTTCGAGTTACTAACACTTAGCAACCGAACCGGTATCTAATACCCTAGTGCTACTAGGAGTACTAGTAAAGTACACATTAACATAATGTATATCCAATATACTTCTATCGACCTTGCCAGCCTTCTCATCTACCAAGTATCTAGGGTAATTCTGCTCCAGTGGTTGTTCCCCTTATTACAGGAGCACTTAGTCTCGGGTTTGGGTTCAACCTTGGGTTTCTTCATTAAAGCAGCAGCTGATTTGCCGTTTCATGAAGTATCCCTTCTTGCCCTTGCCCTTCTTGAAACTAGTGGTTTCACAACCATCAACAATTGATGCTCCATCTTGATTTCTACTTTCGTGATGTCAAACAACGCGAATACCTCAAGGATCATCTCTATCCTTGATATGTTATAGTTCATCACGAAGCTCTAGTAGCTTGGTGGCAATGACTTTGGAGAAACATCACTATCTTATCTGGAATATCAACTCCCACTTGATTCAAGTGATTGTTGTACTCAGACAATCAGAGCACAAGCTCAACGATTGAGCTTTTCTCCCTTAGTTTGTAGGCTAAGAAAATCGTCGGAGGTCTTATACCTCTTGACGTGGGCACGAGCCTGAAATCCCAATTTCAGCCCTCGAAACATCTCATATGTTCCACGACATTTCGAAAAACGTCTTTGGTGCCTCAACTCTAAACCGTTTAACTGAACTATCACGTAGTTATCAAAACGTGTATGTCCGATGTTCGCAACATCCACAGACGACGTTTGGGGCTCAGCTCACTGAGCGGTGCATTAAGGACATAAGCTTTCTACTGTCCGCATAATTGCTACTGTCAACTTTCAACTATATTTTCTCTAGGAACATATCTAAACAGTGGAACTACAGCGCGAGCTTACGACATAATTTGCAAAAGGTCTTTTTGACTATGTTCAGGATAATTAAGTTCATCTTATGAACTCCCACTCGGATAGACATCCCTTTGGTCATCTAAGTGATTACATGATCCGAGTCAACTAGGCCGTGTCCGATCATCACGTGAGACGGACTAGTCATCATCGGTGAACATCTTCATGTTGATCGTATCTCTATACGACTCATGCTCGACCTTTCGGTCTCTGTGTTCCGAGGCCATGTCTGTACATGCTAGGCTCGTCAAGTTGACCCTAAGTGTTTTCGCGTGTGTAAATCTGTCTTACACCCGTTGTATGTGAACGTAAGAATCCATCACACCCGATCATCACGTGGTGCTTAGAAGCGACGAACTGTAGCAACGGTGCACAGTTAGGGGAGAACACTTCTTGAAATTGTTGTAAGGGATCATCTTATTTACTACCGTCGTTCTAAGTAAACAAGATGCATAAACATGATAAACATCACATGCAATCAAATAGTGACATGATATGGCCAATATCATTTTGCTCCTTTTGATCTCCATCTTCGGGGCTCCATGATCATCATCGTCACCGGCATGACACCATGATCTCCATCATCATGATCTCCATGAAGTTGTCTCGCCAACTATTACTTATACTACTATGGCTACCGGTTAGCAATAAAGTAAAGTAATTACATGGCGTTGTTCAATGACACGCAGGTCATACAATAAATAAAGACAACTCCTATGGCTCCTGCCGGTTGTCATACTCATCGACATGCAAGTCGTGAATCCTATTATAAGAACATGATCAATCTCATACATCACATATCATTCATCACATTCTTCTTGGCCATATCACATCACATAGCATACCCTGCAAAAACAAGTTAGACGTCCTCTAATTGTTGTTTGCATGTTTTACGTGGCTGCTATGGGTTTCTAGCAAGAACGTTTCTTACCTACGCAAAACCACAACGTGATATGCCAATTGCTATTTACCCTTCATAAGGACCCTTTTCATCGAATCCGTTCCGACTAAAGTGGGAGAGACTGGCACCCGCTAGCCACCTTATGCACCAAGTGCATGTTAATCGGTGGAACCTGTCTCACGTAAGAGTACGTGTAAGGTCGGTCCGGGCCGCTTCATCCCACGATACCGTCGAAACAAGATTGGACTAGTAACGGTAAGCATATTGAACAAAATCAACGCCCACAACTACTTTGTGTTCTACTCGTGCAAAGAATCTACGCAATAGACCTAGCTCATGATGCCACTGTTGGGGAACGTAGCAGAAATTCAAAAAATTTCCTACGTATCACCAAGATCTATCTATGGAGAGACCAGCAACGAGGGGAAGGAGAGTGCATCTACATACCCTTGTAGATCGCTAAGCGGAAGCGTTCAAGAGAACGGGGTTGAAGGAGTCGTACTCGTCGTGATCCAAAGCACTGGAGATCCTAGTGACGAACGGACGGCACCTCCGTGTTCAACACACGTACAGCCCGGTGACGTCTCCCATGCCTTGATCCAGCAAGGAGAGAGGGAGAGGTTGAGGAAGACTCCATCCAGCAGCAGCACAACGGCGTGGTGGTGGTGGAGGAGCGTGGCTATCCTGCAGGGCTTCGCCAAGCACCACAGAAGAGGAGGAAGAAGAGACGCAGGGCTGCAATAACGAGAGATCGAATCACGTGTGTGTTATGGGCAGCCCTAGGCCTCATATATATAGGGGAAGGGGAGGGGCTGCGCCCCCTCTAGGGTTCCCACCCCTAGGGGGGGGCGGCCCTAGATGGGAAAGGGGAGGCGGCGAAGAGGGGGAGAAAGGGAGGCGCCCCCTAGGGTGGGCCTTAGGCCCATCTAAGCCTAGGGTTTCCCCCTTTTTTTCCTCCTAGCTGCCCCTTGGGCCTTGTGGGAGGCGCACCAGCCCACTCAGGGGCTGGTCCCTCACCACTCTTGGCCCATGCAAGCCTCCGGGGCTTGTGGCCCCACTTGGTGGACCCCCCGGGACCCTCCCGGTGGTCCCGGTACATTACCGATAACCCCCGAAACTTTTCCGGTGACCAAAACAGGACTTCCCATATATAAATCTTTACCTCCGGACCATTCCGGAACTCCTCGTGACGTCCGGGATCTCATCCGGGACTCCGAACAACATTTGGTAACCACATACAAACTTCCTTTATAACCCTAGCGTCATCGAACCTTAAGTGTGTAGACCCTACGGGTTCGGGAGACATGCAGACATGACCGAGACGTTCTCCGGTCAATAACCAACAGCGGGATCTGGATACCCATGTTGGCTCCCACATGTTCCACGATGATCTCATCGGATGAACCACGATGTCAAGGACTTAATCAATCCCGTATACAATTCCCTTTGTCTAGCGGTATTTATACTTGCCCGAGATTCGATCGTCGGTATCTTAATACCTTGTTCAATCTCGTTACCGGCAAGTCTCTTTACTCGTTCCGTAACACATCATCCCGTGATCAACCCCTTGGTCACATTGTGCACATTATGATGATGTCCTACCGAGTGGGCCCAGAGATACCTCTCCGTTTACACGGAGTGACTAATCCCAGTCTCGATTCGTGCCAACCCAACAGATACTTTCGGAGATACCTGTAATGCACCTTTATAGCCACCCAGTTACGTTGTGACGTTTGGTACACCCAAAGCATTCCTACGGTATCCGGGAGTTGCACAATCTCATGGTCTAAGGAAATGATACTTGACATTAGACAAGCTTTAGCATACGAACTACACGATCTTTGTGCTAGGCTTAGGATTGGGTCTTGTCCATCACATCATTCTCCTAATGATGTGATCCCGTTATCAACGACATTCAATGTCCATAGCCAGGAAACCATGACTATCTGTTGATCACAACGAGCTAATCAACTAGAGGCTCACTAGGGACATATTGTGGTCTATGTATTCACACGTGTATTACGATTTCCGGATAATACAGTTATAGCATGAATAAAAGACTATTATCATGAACAAAGAAATATAATAATAACACTTTTATTATTGCCTCTAGGGCATATTTCCAACAAAAAAGGGGCGTGATGTGATGTGAGGTGTCGGGCTCTGGTCGTCAATCATGTTGATCGAGTCGTCGACGATGAAGCAGGGGCAAGAAGGACAAGGTGGGGGTCACTAATGGATCACTAGCCAACCTATACTAAGCAGTTTAGGATAAGAAGGTAGGTAACAATAGCAGGTACAAAAGCAGGCTATGCATCAGAATAGGAGCAATCAATTACAATAGCAAAAATCTAATGCAAGCATGAGAGTATGGAATGGGCGATATCGGGATGATCAAAGGGGGGCTTGCCTGGAAGCTCCGCTGAAAGGGAAGAAGGGTCGTCGTCGACGTAGTCGATCACAGGGGCATCAACAGCGGTCTCGGGGTCTACCGGAGAGAAGAGGGGGAAGAAACAGTAAATACAAAGCATACAGTAGTATCACTAAGCATGACATGAAGATAAGAGGTGCTAGGGTGTTCTAACGCAGTGCTGGGCGATACAAGCGAAGGGGGAAACATCTGGGAAAGTTTTCCCAAAGTTTTGCATTTTCGGACAGATGAAACGGAGGGGGACGGTTGCAAGTTCTCTATGCTAGGGACGCGTGACAGATGAACAGACTGCATAGTCGGATTCGTCTCGTCGTTCTGAGCAACTTTGATGTATAAAATTTTTTCATCCGAGCTACGGATTATTTTATATGAATTTCTAAAGTTTTAGCAATATTCAGAAATCATTATTAATTTAAAAATTAGATTGTGAGATACTTTTATACACAGTTTTAGCTAGCCTATTAGAATGACAGGTGGGGTCGAGTGGCTGAGTCAGCATACACAGTCAGCAACTCATCAGTCAAAGGTTGACCTGCTTAAAGTGTGAATAGTGGCTGTGGGGCCTACTTGTCAATGACTTATGGGTTAATAAATTATTTAAACAAGTTTAATTAGTGGTGGAGGGGTCCCACATGTGATAGCCAGTAACTAAACTATTCTAGTTGATTAGATAAATTAGCTATGGGGCTCCACATGTCATAGGAAGTTAGTTAGTCTGATTAGTGCTAAAATAAACTAATTGGGCCGGCCATATGTGCAATGGCACAAGCCGTTCTCACGGCTGTGCACACAAACGCACAAGTAACACATGACCATGTTTGGACGGGGCAATCTCTCTGGGCAGTTCAGTTTCGTCAGTTATTTCTTCAGCAAACAACTTCGCAGCTACTCACGCCGGACTGCCGGAGTGACTAGCAAACAGCAGCTAGTCACGGCGCTACGCTAGCAGCAGAAACAGTATAGAGTAGCAGCGGCAGCAACAGAGCAACGGCAGAGGCTAGCAAGCAGCAGCTGTTGGCAATAAGCCATGCATGTGGCACGGGTGTCCGGTGCGTGCACGCGCTCCAGGTCCGGCTCGTAAGGCAGCGGCTGTTAGCTAGAGTTGTGGGTTGTTAGTGCATGGCAATGCATGGCTGAGTTAGTTAGCTAGTGGAGCCCTTCTAGGAGTGATGAGTGCATGCATTTAGTGGCAGTGTGGTGGCTGGGTCTTGTGCATCGTGGAGAGATTCCAGGGGTGCATGGCCTTGCCATAAGTTAGAGGACCAGGATATGTATGCGAGTCGTTATCTTGTACTTCTATTTAAGTCAAGAAAATGAATGAGGGCTGGAGAAACAATGTAGCCACGGTGTGATCACCAAGGAAGCCTCTTGGCAAAGCTTGTGTGTTCTTCCTTGGTGTATGTGTGCGTGGGTGTGTGTGGAGTTTCTTCTTGCGTGAGTCAAGAAGTAGAAGAAGAGCGGCGTCGCGCGAGGCGGCGCCAACAATTGGTATCAGAGCCACAAGGTTCGAGGGGCGGCCGTGGCGTGCGGTGACGTCCGCGGTGAACGGGGCGTGCGCGGCCGACATGAAGGCATCGCCTGCGGCGCGTGGCGACGGCGACGCGCGGCGAGTCCGCAGATGTGCGGTGTGATGTCGTGCGCGCGAAGAGCACGGTGGTCGCGGAGACGAGGAGGTCGCGGAAGACCTGCGTGGTGGCGCAGAGGTTGCGGCGGCTCGGCACGACAACCGTGGAGGCGCGTGGCACGGAGCCGCGGCGGCCGCGACAGACTTGCGTGGTGGCGCAGAGGCTGCGGTGGCGCGGCGTTGCGGCATGGAGGCCGCGGCGGTGCAGGGCAATAAGCCGTGGCGGCGAGCCGGGCGTGACCCGTGCGTGTTATGGGTGCGCACTGGACGCATCGGATGCGTCGGGACCGTGGGCGTGCGTACGAGCGTGCGGTTGACGTTGGGAGGAGGCGTATGTTGCCGTGGTGCTCGAGTCCGTGCTCGAGTTCGGCAACATCCTTCCGGCGTTTGTCGCTGGCGGACGCGGAGGCGGCACACAGTGAGCGTCTGGTGCTGTCGGACTCGTCGGGCGCGTCGGATGCGCGCGGGACGTGGGGGACGCACTGGTGCGGTCGGGCTCGTCGGGCTCGTTGGGTGCGCGCGTGACGTGCGGGGCGCAGAGGGACGCCAAGCGTGTGTCGCCGGCGGGGAAGGAACTCGACGTGTGTCGCCAGAGTCGTGAGAGAGCACAGTGCGACCGACGTCAGTGCACCAGGTCGGGTCCGTGGCAGTGCGACCGGCGTCGTTGCGTCAGGTCGGGTCCGCGGGCTGGGTCACGGTCGTGGCGGCATCGACGATGGGAGATGCAACAACTCCGACGACGACGAGGAGGTCACGGCTTGCCTGCTCCCGCGCCTCTGCTCCGATCCGTGCTCCCCCGCATCGGACGCTCCTCCTTTTTCCCGAAGCGTTATTTTCTTTTGAAAAAAAGTCGGAAATACCAGTCTTGTCCGGCGCTGCCGGCGCTTCTTTATCCGGCGGCCGTCGCTGCCGCTCCCATCCTCCCCTGAGCAGCGGCGACCAACAGCGCTGGCGCATCATTCTGTGCCGGAGGCTCAGACGCCGGCGGTGAACGTGACGAGCCGACGATGATCTTGGCGACAGCCAGAATCGGACGCATTATGAACCGATTCGTTGCTGCGCTGTCCGAGCCTCCGAGGGCTTCTCCCGATGTCCATGTACTCGATTGGCTGCACTTGACGCCATCCCATGGGAGCATGCCGGAAGCTATACTGCAAAGTTCAAAAACTACAGAGCCATTCTTCAAGTTCAGGTTCGTTCTCTTCACAACCTGTCAGGCCATCCGCCCATCCCCGAGGAGTTTGATGAGAGTAAACGTTTGAGCGTCCTCGACATGGCCATCATGCAGGCTTGCACACTTGCACTGGTCGTTATCTTGTACTGCTATTTAAGTCAAGAAAAGGAATGAGGGCTGGAGAAACAATGTAGCCACGGTGTGATCACCAAGGAAGCCTCGTGGCAAAGCTTGTGTGTTCTTCCTTGGTGCATGTGTGCGTGGGTGTGTGTGGAGTTTCTTCTTGCGTGAGTCAAGAGGTAGAAGAAGAGCGACGTCGCGCGAGGCGGCGCCAACAGCAGCGACAAACACAACCAGCAAGCAGCCAAGCAGCGCATGTAGCAGCAGGCACGGGGAGCAGCAAGCGGCGCCGGGCGCGGTGTCGCGCGCGTGGACAGCGCCAGCTAACAACGGCGGGCACGGCTGGGGCGGCCAGGATACGGCCGGATGGTAGCGGCGAGCAAGCGCGGCGCGCGGGGAGGCGAGGCCATGGCCGGAGCGGGACTGCGCGGGGCGCGGCTGGGCTAGCGGGGAGGCGCGAGCAGAGGTGCAGCAGTGCGGGGCGGGCACGGTCGAGGGGAGGTGGGGCCGCGCTTGGGTGCGGCCACGACCGGCACGCGCGGCCAGGCCGCGGCCCGGGCGTCGCCAGGGGAGTGGGGAACGCGGCAACGGGTGGGGCACGACGCTTTGGCATCCTGGGAGCCCCAGGAGCACGTCAGTGGCTCCGGTTCGACCCGGGGTGGACGAGGTCGACCACCACGAGCTCACCGGCGGGAGCAGAGCCACGGCCGGAACACAGCGACTACCGCAACGGATCGAGGCGGGAACAAGGGGGCTTCGAAGAAGGAGCTCACGAGGAATCTGTAGGGAAGGGCAGCGGGCTCGGGGAAGGTGCCGGAGTGCGGGACGACGGTGATGCAGTGCGGCGGCCGAAGGTGAGGAAGACGACGCGGTGACGAGCGTACAAGTCCTCTCTACTCGATTCGATGCACGTAGGCGAAGGAGACGGCAGTGGTGAAGCTTATGGACATCATCCCAAGCGTCGGGGAGCACGATGGCCGCAGGATCGACGGATCCATGGTTACGTGTGGTTCGGTCTCGAGCAAGGGGGGAGATCAAGACGAGGGGGAAATTGGGGGAGTTAGGGTTTGCGTAGGGAGGTCGGGGATGACATATAGGCGACGGGGAGGAGCTGGATGGCCGACACGTGGCCATCCATGGCCATGAACGTGGGAGGGGCAGCCACCCAGCCTCCTGTGAACAGGTGGAAGATGAGAGGGGGAGTTGGGCTAGTTCTGGTAGATGGGCCAAGGGGCATAGTGCCACTAGAGCCCACTAACATCGTAGTAGTTAGGCCTTTTTTTCATTTTTATTTTACAGAATCTGTTCGTAGAATCTGTTTGCAATTTTTTGAGCTGCCAATTGGTCTTTGTAAAATGTGGAACTTGGCCACAGAAATACATTACAATATTTGGCACTACCACAAAAAGTTTGGGAGGAGTTTGAATTGATTTGGATTTTTCACAAATGGAAAAGTAAAAAAAATGCTGATTTGGAACTGTTTTCATTTCCAAGGGAAATTAAATACCTCTAATGATGTTGAATCATTCATGACAATTAGTTAGTGAGTAGTTGCAACCCAACGAACATTTTTGTTTTACTGTTTGGCAAAATAATTTATTTGACTTTATTTTATATCTGCAATTTGAGCCGGTTTGAAACAACGTGGGATTTAGCAACAATAATAATGATGACATGACACAGCTGGAATTCTGGGCTAGAAAAGGAGCAAATATTAGAGACCTATTCTGCACAACTCCAAAAGTCCTCAAACTCCACGGAAGTTATTTTTGGAATTAATAAAAAATATTGAGCGAAGAAAATACCAGAGGGGGGGCACCCACCGTCCACGAGGGTGGGGGGCACGCCCTACCCCCTAGGCGCGCCCCCTACCTCGTGGGCCACCTGGCAGGCCTCCGGTGCCCATCTTTGGCTATATGAAGTCTTTCGCCCTGGAAAAAATAAGGCGGAAGCTTTGGCGGAACCAAGCTAGGGCTCCGGCGGAGCTGTTCTGCCGGGGAAACATTCCTCCGGGAGGGGGAAATCATCACCATTGTCATCACCATCGATCCTCTGATCGGGAGGGGGTCAATCTCCATCAACATCTTCACCAGCACCATCTCCTCTCAAACCCTAGTTCATCTCTTGTATCCGATCTTTGTCTCAAAACCTCAGATTGGTACCTGTAGGTTGCTAGTAGTGTTGATTACTCCTTGTAGTTGATGCTAGTTGGTTTATTCGGTGGAAGATTATATGTTCAGATCCTTAATGCATATTAATACCCCTCTGATTATGAACATGAATATGATTTGTGAGTAGTTACGTTTGTTCCTGAGGACATGGTAGAAGTCTTGCTATAAGTATTCATGTAAATTTGGTATTCGTTCAATATTTTGATAAGATGTATGTTGTCTTTCCTCTAGTGGTGTCATGTGAACATCGACTACATGATACTTCACCATTATTTGGGCCTAGGGGAAGGCATTGGGAAGTAATAAGTAGATGATGGGTTGCTAGAGTGACAGAAGCTTAAACCCTAGTTTATGCGTTGCTTTGTAAGGGGATGATTTGGATCCATATGTTTCATGCTATGGTTAGGTTTACCTTAATTCTTCTTTCGTAGTTGCGGATGCTTGCGAGAGTACTTAATCATAAGTGGGATGCTTTTCCAAGGAAGGGCAGCACCAAAGCACCGTCCACCCACATATCATATTATCAAAGTAACGAACGCGAATCATATGAGCGTGATGAAAACTAGCTTGACGATAATTCCCATGTGTCCTCGGGAGCATTTTGCTTCATATAAGAATTTGTCCAGGCTTGTCCTTTGCTACAAAAAGGATTGAGCCACCTTGTTGCACCTTATTTACTTTTTTTACTCGTTACCCGTTACGCATTACCTTATCACAAAACTATCTGTTACCGATAATTTCAGTGCTTGCAGAGAATACCTTACTGAAAATCGCCTGTCATTTCCTTCTGCTCCTCGTGGGTTCGACACTCTTACTTATCGAAAGGACTACGATAGATCCCCTACACCTGTGGGTTATCATGCATCTAGTTCATCGTGCTCGGAATTATATATATAATTTTTGGCCTCGTGAAGGAGAAAGCATCGCTCTAGCATGGGGGAGGCTTAAGTCAATGTTATGTTCATGCCCCAATCATGAGCTCTCAAGAGAAATTATTATTCAGAATTTTATGCTCGGCTTTCGCGTAATGATCAATCCATGCTCGATACTTCTTGTACTGGATCTTTTATGAAGAAGACTATTGAATTCCGGTGGGATCTTTTAGAAATAATTAAACACAACTCTGAAGATTGGAAACTCGATGAAGGTAAAGATTCAGGTATTGAACCCAAGTTTGATTGTGTTAAATCTTTTATGAATATCGATGCTTTTCGAAACTTTAGCACTAAATATGGACTTGACTCTGAGATAGTAGCTTCCTTTTGTGAATCTTTTGCTACTCATGTTGATCTCCCTAAGGAGAAGTGGTTTAAATATCACCCAACAATTAAATAAGAAATTAAAGAATGGTAAAAGCTAAAGAAGAAACTATCATTTACAATGTTGATCCAGTTGTTCCCACTACTTATATTGAAAAACCACCTTTTCCTATTAGGACGAAGGAACATGCTAAAGCTTCAACTGTGGTTAACAAAAGTTATGTTAGAACACCCAAACCATCTGAACAAATCAAAGTTGAACCTAGTGTTGCTATGGTTAAAGATCTCTTAGTGGATAATATTGATGGGCATGTTATTTACTTCTGTGGTGAAGCTTCTAGAGTTGCTAAACCTAAAGGAAAAGATAAACATAGACCAGTTGTTGGCATGCATGTTGTCTCAGTTAAGATAGGAGATCACTATAATCATGGGTTATGTGACGTAGGTTCTAGTGTAAGTGTTATTCCTTTCTCCTTATATCAAGAAATTAAAGATGAAATAGCACCTACTGAAATAGAAGACATAGATGTTACTATTAAACTTGCTAATGAGATACTATATCACCAACTGGGATACTTAGAGATGTTGAAGTCTTGTGTGGGAAAATAAAATACCCTATTGATTTTCTTGTTCTTAGCACCTCCCCCCCCCCAAGATGACTTTTGTCCCATTATATTTGGTAGACCTTTCTTGAACACCGCTAATGCTAAAATAGATTGTGAGAAACAAACTGTCGGTGTTAGCTTTGGAGATGAATCTCATGAGTTTAATTTTTCCAAGTTTAGTAAACAACCTCATAAGAAAGATTTTCCTAGTAAGTATGAAATTGTTGGTCTTGCTTCTATTGTGCCTCCTATTGATCCTTTGGAACAATATTTGCTAGACCATGAAAATGATTTGCATATGCGTGCAAGAAATGAAATAGATAGAATCTTTTTCCAACAGCCACCTCTACTTAAACACAATCTACCTATTGAAACTCTAGGAGGTCCTCCTCCATCTAAAGGTGATCCTGTGTTCGAACTAAAACAATTACCAGAAACTTTGAAATATGCTTATCTTGATGAAAAGAAGATATATCATGTTATTATTAGTGCTAACCTTTCAGAACATGAAGAAGAGAGATTATTGAAATTTCTAAGGAAGCACAGGGCTGCTACTGGATATACTCTTGATGATCTTAAGGGCATTAGTCCCACTCTATGTCAGCACAAGATTAATGTCGAACCTGAAGCTAAACCCGTTGTCGATCACCAACATCGGTTAAACCCGAAAATGAAAGAAGTGGTAAGAACGGAAATATTAAAACTTCTGGAAGCAAGTATAATCTATCCTATAGCTGATAGTAGATGGGTAAGTCATGTTCATTGCGTTCCTAAGAAGGGAGGTATTACTGTTGTTCCTAATGATAAGAATGAGCTTATTCCACAAAGAATTGTCACGGGCTACAGAATGGTAATTGAGTATAGAAATTAAATAAAGCTCCTAGAAAAGATCATTACCCTGTGCCTTTTATCAATCAAATGTTAGAAAGATTATCGAAACACACACATTTTTGCTTCCTTGATGGATACTCTAGCTTTTCACAAATACCTGTTTTACAATCTGATTAAGAAAATACCACTTTTACTTGTCCTTTTGGAACATATGCTTATAGACGTATGCCTTTCGGTTTATGTAATGCACCCGCTACCTTCCAAAGATGTATGACTGCTATATTCTCTAATTTTTGTGAAAAGATTGTTGAGGTTTTCATGGATCACTTTTCTGTTTACGTGAAGTCTTTTGATGATTGTTTAAGCAATCTTGTTCGAGTTTTGCAGAGATGTGAACAAACAAATCTTGTCTTGAATTGGGAGAAGTGCCACTTTATCAATAATGAAGATATGTCTTGGGCCACAAAATTTCTGAAAGAGGCATTGTGGTGGGGAAAGCCAAGGTTGATGCAATTGAGAAAATGCCATGTCCTAAAGATATCAAAGGTATTCGTAGTTTCCTTGGTCATGTTGGTTTCTATAGGAGGTTTATCAAAGACTTCTCTAAAATTTCTAGGCCTCTAACAAATCTTTTGCAAAAGGATATTCCTTTTGTTTTTGATGATGATTGTTTGGAAGCCTTCAAAACACTCAAGAAAGCCTTAATTTCTGCACCTGTTGTTCAACCACCTGATTGGAACTTGCCTTTTGAGATTATGTGTGATGCTAGTGATTATGCTGTTAGTGCTGTTCTAGGACAACGAGTTGATAAGAAATTAAATGTTATCCATTATGCTAGTAAAACTCTAGACAGTGCTCAACGAAATTATGCTCCTACTGAAAAAGAATTCTTAGTAGTGGTGTTTTCTTGTGATAAATTTAGATCCTACATTGTTGGTTCGAAAGTGACCGTGCACACCTATCATGCTCCTATAAAATATCTAATGGAATAGAAATATGCTAAACCTAGACTCATTCGGTGGGTTCTTCTGCTACAAAAATTTGATTTGCATATCACTGATAGAAAAGGAGCAGAGAACCCCGTAGCTGATAACTTGTCTAGACTTGAAAATATTCTTGATGACCCACAACCAATTAATGATAGCTTCCCTGATGAACTAGCTGCAATAAATGTTTCTCATAGTACACCTTGGTATGCTGCCTATGCTAATTATATTGTTGCTAAATACATACCCCCTAGCTTCACATACCAACAAAAGGAAAAAATTCTTCTATGATTTAAGACATTACTTTTGGATGACCCACATCTTTATAAAGAATGAGTAGATGGTATTATTAGACATTGTCTACCTGAGCATGAACAGGAACAAATCCTACGGAAATGTCACTCTGAAGCTTATGGAGGACATCACGCGGGAGACAAAACCGCTCATAAGGTATTGTAATCTGGTTTTTATTGGCCTACTCTCTTCAAGGATGTCAGTAAGTTTGTCTCATCATGTGATGAATGCCAAAGAATAGGTAATATCGGTAAGCGTTAATAAATGCCTATGAATTATTCAATTGTTGTTAAACCATTTGATGTTTGGGGATTTGACTTCATGGGGCCTTTTCCTTCCTCTAATGGGCAAACACATATTTTGGTTGTTGTTGATTATGTTACTAAGTGGGTAGAAGCTATTCCAACCAGTAGTGCTGACCACAACACCTCTATTAAAATGCTTAAGGAAGTTATTTTCCCAAGGTTTGGAGTCCCAAGATATTTAATGACTAATGATGGTTCATACTTTATTCATGGTGCTTTCCGTAAAATGCTTGCTAAGTATGATGTTAACCATAGAATTGCATCACCTTACCATCCTCAGTCTAGTGGTCAAGTTGAACTTGGCAATAGAGAAATAAAACTAATCTTACAAAAGACTGTTAATATGTCCCGGAAGAATTGGTCTAAGAAATTAGATGATACACTTTGCGCTTATGGAACAGCATACAAAAATCCTATGGGTATGTCTCCATATAAAATGGTTTATGAAAAAGCTTGTCAATTACCTCTTGAGTTAGAACACAAAGCATTTTCGACAATAAAAGAACACAATTATGATTTCAAACTTGCTGGGGAAAATATGTTATTTGATATTAGCTCATTAGATGAATGGAGAACCAAGGCTTATGAAAATGCTAAGTTATTCAAAGAAAAAGTTAAAAGATGGCATGACAAAAGAATCCAAAAGCGTGAGTTCAAAGTCGAAGAATATGTTCTTTTGTACAACTCTCGTTTCAGATTTTTTGCACGAAAACTCCTCTCCAAATGGGAAGGACCCTATCTCATCGAGGAGGTCCACCGAGCCGGTGCTATCAAAATAAATAATGCCGAAGGGACTAACCCAAAGGTTGTCAATGGGCAAAGAATAAAACACTATATCTCTGGTACGCCCATTAATATTGAAAGCAATATTATCCAAACTTTGAGACCAGAAGAACACATAAAAGAGTCCTTCTGGAACACTCCAGAATCATGAAAATAAGGAGGTAGGTGATACGGTAAGTAAACGGACTTCGAAAAATCCGCAAAAATATTTTTTGTCAGTTTTGGAATATTTAGAAAATTAGGAAAATAAGAAACTTCCAGGAAAGTGACCCTGGTGGGCACGATACACCGGGGCGTGCCAATCAACTGGTGCCCCCAGGTGGGTTGTGCCCACCTCGGGTACTTTCCGGTCTCCGTTTTTCTTCCGTTTTGCTTGTTCCCCAAGATAAAAAATCTATATATACCTCCCGAACCTATTAACCTCCGTATCGCGGAGAAATCTCATGTTTTCTTTTCTTGCTATTTTTTGTCAGATCCAATCCATCATGGCCTCTCCAAGTTCCTCCAAGGACAAGTTCTTCGACAACGTCATCATCCCATATCTACGGGAGGTGATGTAGCACCCTCAAGCTATCCAGATGCGCGATGGGGTTCTACACATCCGCGATGTGCAAGGACCCAGGGGGACTGGATCCGTGGAGGCCAGGCTTGGAGCCATGGAGCAGGACATCTTCAAGTGCAAGGGGATGGTGGAGCGTGGAGTCATGCCAATCACCTCATGATCGCGGACTATACCCATGATCTCAAGGTGGATGGCAAGCCCATAAAGGACATTATCTTCTCCCTCAACAAGCAAATCAACTTTCTCCATATCCAGATCCACGATCTTTAAAGCCAGGTCTTTGAATATGAGGCCAGAGGGTCCCTTATTAATTCTTTCATGTGTTGCATCATTGACCAACCTCTGCTTCCCTCTGCGAAGGGCCTATATTTTAATTTCATGTATTTACTTTTATGCAAGAGTAAAAGTTTTTCTCTCTATTTCTTTTATTCTTCTCCTTTGGCAAGCATCATGTGGTGAGGAAAGATCTAGGCACATGTGTCCAGTTGAATATGGGTGGCATAAGTTATTATTGTTGACATCACCCTTGAGGTGAGTGTGTTGGGAGGCGAAACTATAAGCCCATATCTTTTTTTGTGTCCGGTTGAAAGGTTTTGCTCATGTGTACGCGGTGAGTGTTAGCAATCATAGAAGACTAAATGATGGTTGAGTATGTGGACTTGCCTAAAGGCTCCGATACGCGACCCTTCCTGAAACGATGATGAACTGTAGTTACAAAGTTGACTGAGAACATAGTTTGTTGATTTCCAATAGAGTTTATGCTTTATACTTCGATGTTGTGATGAATTGTCACTTGTTCATGATAAGATGATAGAAGTTCTATAATAAAAGTTTTATATTGAAGTTTGTTGCTGTTATAATAAGTCACATGATGCTGCTATGTCCGTATTTTTGTTTTTATCGACACCTCTCTCTCTCTAAGCATGTGGGCTTGTTTTTCCATTTCACTTTTCGCTTGAGGACAAGCGAGGTCTAAGCTTTAGGGGAATTGATACGTCCATTTTGCATCATGTTTTCCTACTGTTATTTATGTTGTTTTATTGTATAATAATGCTTTTTGGAGTAATTCTAATGCCTTTTCTCTCATAATATGCAAGGTATGCACCAAGGGGGAGAATTCTGGCAGCTGGAAATCTGGACCAGAAAAAGCTACGTCAAGATACCTATTATTGCACAACTCCAAATGAGCTAAAACTCCGTGAGGATTTTTTATGGAATATTTAATAAATATTGGAGCAAATAAGTACCAGAGGAGGGCCACCAGGTGGGCACAACACACCTGGGTGCGCCAGGAGGCCCAGGCGCGCCCTGGTGCGTGCTGCCCTCCCCATACCACCTTCGGTGCCCATCTTCTGGTATATAAGTCATTTTGACCTAGAAAAAATAAGGGGAGGACATTCGGGACGAAGCGCCGCCGCCTCGAGGCGGAACTTGGGCAGGAGCACTTTTGCCGTCTGGCGGAGCGATTCCGCCGGGGGAACTTCCCTCCCGGAGGGGGAAATCATCATCATCATCACCAACAACTCTCCCATCTTGGGGAGGGCTATCTTCATCAACATCTTCACAGCACCAACTCCTCTCAAACCCTTGTTCATCTCTTGTGTTCAATCTTTGTATCAAAACTATAGATTGGCGCTCGTCGATTACTAGTAGTGTTGATTACATCTTGTAGTTGATTACTATATGGTTTATTTGGCGGAAGATTATATGCTTAGATCCATTATGCTATTTAATACCCCTCTAATCTTGAACATGTTTATCATTTGTGAGTAGTTACTTTCGTTCTTGATGTCACAGGAGAAATCATGTTGCAAGTAATCATGTGAACTTGATATGTGTTTGATATTTTGATGGTATGTATGTTGCCATTCTCTTAGTGGTGTCATGTGAATGTCGACTACATGATACTTCACCATATTTGGGCCTAAGGGAATGCATTGTGGATTAGTTATTAGATGGTGGGTTGCGAGAGTGACAGAAGCTTAAACCCCCAGTTTATGCGCTATTCCGTAAGGGACCGATTGGATCCAAACGTTTAATGTTATGGTTAGAATTTATTCTTAATACTTTTCTCATAGTTGCGGATGCTTGCGAGAGGGTTAGTCATAAGTAGGAGGTTTGTTCAAGTAAGAATAGCACCTAAGCACCGATCCACCCACATATCGAATTATCAAAGTACCGAACACGGATTAAGCCAACATGATGAAAGTGACTAGATGAATTCCCGTGTACCCTCAAGAACACTTTGCTTATCATAAGAAACTGTTTTGGCCTGTCCATTTCCTCAAAAGGATTGGGCTATCTTGCTGCACTTTTGTTACTACTATTGTTACTTGCTCATTACAAATTATCTTGCTACCAAACTACTCAGCTACTCACAATTTTAGCACTTGCAGACATTACCTTGCTGAAAACCACTTGTCATTTCCTTCTGCTCCTCGTTGGGTTTGACACTCTTAATTATCGAAAAGGGCTACAATTGACCCCATACACTTTTGGGTCATCAAGTAGGAAGCCCCCAAGTGACCTTAGGAATTGTCAATAAAGACTCAGATTCTCAGAAATGAAATGATAGAGGCCCAGAATTAACAGGGATGCTGGCTTTATTATACTAATCATAATATATACATTGGTAGAGGTATGTGCATCACAAGAGCTGGTGGCTCAGGTGTAATAAGGCCGAAGATGAGCAATGTTCCCTGACCGGCAGGTCTCCACCTCACACTTGTGTGAGTCCTTGTGCTCTCGAACATCAATGAGGTAGTATGACCCGTTGTTCAGAATTTTGCTGACCACAAAAGGCCCTTCCCAAGGTGGGGATAACTTGTGCATGCCAGTTTGATCCTGGATGAGCTGGAGCACCAGATCTCCTTCTTGAAAAATCCATGTTTTAACCCGGCGGCTATGATAACGACACAGATCTTGCTGGTAAATCGCCGAACGAGCCTCTGCAAGGTCACGCTCCTCATCCAAAAGGCAAGAGCATCCTGACGTGCTTTTTCATTATCAGCTTCAACATAAGCCGTGATAGAGGCAAAGGTGTCCCGATGTTTCGATGAGATGGTGGCTATCATTTTCTGTGGGAGTCGACCTTAACGATCCGACTACGAACGTGCGAGACGTCACGCCTTAGCAATCGCTAAACCAACTTCCGAGGGTTATTGACCACGCCGGAGCACGATCAACCTGACCACAAGGGTCTGTTTCCTGCGAGCAAACGAAGAACAAGAAAGAAACTGAGATTGCAATCTGGATATTGCAAATATAAGAGGAAAGATTTATTAATGAAGGTGGGGTTCTATGATGCCTTGGTCTGGTCGTCGAACACAAACGAAGTACGCGAAGTTGCAGCTATGGCAAACTTTTAATATAAACAAAACCAAAAGTCTAAACGGTGCCCTAAGGGCTATATATATGGAGGAAGAGAGGGGAATTTCGTGGCCCTTGGTGGAGGGGTCCAAAACCAACCCTATCTCTTGTTTCCCCACACATACGGACTCTAAAAATAGCCTATACTTATGTATTTCGAAATTACATGGGCCTGGCCCAATAAAAAGGTGACGCAACACCTAGAATAGCCTCTGGACGAAATTTATGAAGTGGCATCTTGATGCAGAGAATCCCTCGCTCATCCCCATGCACGTATCTACATCTCCCTCAACACCACTTGGACCCATGACAAGAGCTAGAGCAAAGGCTATGGAAGATAAGGTGAACTCGCTCCTTTCCGAACTTCCTCTCTCTACTCACGAGACTTGGCTACTACCTCATATGGACACTCTGTGTGTGATCAGGTACCTGGAGGAGAGCCATGGGATAGCTACACCCAATGGCCAAGGTGGCAAGGACGCCAAGCATGGACATCACGAAGAAAGGCCGTTTGTGAAGCTATAGGCACCGGACGACCGGCCGGTCCCGGACGTCCAAGCCCTGGGAGATGCTACCGCGAGGGAAGGAAGACGGGACATAGCTACAGGCCACGGACGACCGGCCCTGCCCGAACGTCCTGCGACTCCGAGGGCCACGGACAACCGACGCCATCCGGACCTCCGGCAAATGGGAACCTGAGAAGAAATTAACGGAAGACCGAAGCCACTGGACGACCGGGCGACCGGGACCAGAGCCGAATTTACGAAAGTCCGACAGCCCCGGACATCCGGACCGTCCCGAAGCCTCGGACGTCCGACGCCTTGCGGACGTCCGACACCTGAGTGACCGCAGCCACGGGCAAGAGCCCTTGTACCCCTTCACTTTGACTCCCATTTGCACTACGACTATAAATAGGTCTCTCCCACCTCCTAGCTAGGTTAGCATTGGTTTAGCTCGTATTTGTGTGAGAGCCTTGCTCATCCACTTGGATACTTCTCCTCGGAGTTCACGACCTCTTCGGAGAAGATCCCCCAAGCGGATTCAAGACCCCTTTCTAGCGAAGACCATCAAGACCTCCGTACGGAGAAGAACAGTTCCTTTGTATCCTTACCATTGTTGATTGTGGATCATGTGTTACTCTTTGTTTTCGGTGATCTAGCACTTGTGTGATCAATTCCTTGCCGGTTTCGTGATTCCCCCTTTGTTTTCCCGTGTTTCCCCTTTGTGCTTCCGCGTGTTCTTCATGATTCCCTGTAGGATCCACTCCAAATGTGAAAGATCGTCACCATAGGGTTCCGCCCTACATCATCTTGGTATCATGAGCCACGTTGATCACGTTTTGGGAGCCCCTACCCCGTGTTTTCTAGCTTGATTTTGTTGTTTTCGTCCTAAATCCGAAAATTCCCCACCAAAAATAGCCCCAAATATTTTTGTGATTTGTTGGTGAGTTGAGATTTTGTTGGATTTGGTTCATGGATTTGAGTTGCTATGTGTGGATCTAGCTTTCCCCACCCTCCCCACCCTTTTCCATCCACCAATCCGCTCGATTTCGACCTCACCATTTCTATCCACCCCGAAATCGCGCAGTTCATCCCGTGCCCGAATTTCGCACAGGCACCGGACGAACGGACCCTGCCGGTCATCCGACGACCGGACGACCGTAAAACCCAGACGTCCGTGAAACTCTGACGAAACTGAATTTTTCAGTTCGGCCACCACCACATCCCCACCTTCTACCACATATTCCAAACCCACGTACACCACCAACCTCCCCAATACCCCCGATGACGATTTTGACACATTTTGGTCCTTGAGATTTTGAGTTGTGGCTCCCGTGTCCTATTGTGTTTCGGCTATTTAGGTACGGTTCGACTTCATCATCACCACGGCTCATCTTCGCAAGGGTCTCATCATCGCCATGGACGGTAACTTCGACGACATCTTTGTCATACCTTGCAATTGCATTGATACCCCACATGGCCTTACTTTTGCGTAGCTTACCCATCGAGACTAGCCATTGAGTATTGCCGGCAACGTGACTTGTGCACATTAGTGATCATACTCCATAGCATACATACCATACCATCGTGGTGCATATCTTGGCATCAACTTTTGTGTCACAAAGTTGTCATAGCATACACAATTGCTATCTTGGTTCGTGAAGTTTTGCATGAGAAAAGAGCTCAAAAGTGAAAGAGCCACCCAAGCTTTTAAGCAAAGAGGAAAGATAAGCAAAGAGCTTATGAGCAAGAACCATAGCATCATACTACATTAAGATTGCCATATAAGATCATCTTGGATCATAGCACCGAAATACCATACATATAGCATACTTGGGATAGAGATTGTTGCATTTTTGCCTAGTAGGTTGTGCACAAGTTCCGTATCCACCTATTTTGCAAGCGTGCTAGCGTCTCTCTAGTATTGTGCAACAAGAGCATTTTCGTGGGTTCCACATTTTCGCTGACTTTTGGTTTGCACAATCCCATCTATCTATTTGTGTGTGTGTTCCCGTGTTCCACTGTTTGCTTGGTCTACTTGTTGCATTTGCAAATTCGTGAATCATTTCCAACATTATTGAAGCTCACTTACTATTGCATCAAATTTTATGCCACCATCCTAACCAAGCTCCACCATAAGCTTTTACTTGTGTAGGTGTGAGAACCAACAAGAATTGGTACCAATAGTGCTATTTCATTGTCCGCATTTGAGTGAACTTGATTCCTCTTCAGCATCGGTCAAAGGTACATTGGTATAAGTTCTTCTCCTTCTACCACTCACATTTTGCTTGGAATGATGGATAGGCCAAGTACTTCTACCAACCCACTCTTCATCAAGCAAGACGACGACATGTCATCATACGTCACCAAGAGCCACCTCTTTGGTGCACAACGAGTGTTGCGTCAAGAGTAACAAGCAATGAACGACCGCATCGACAACCTCGCCACCGACTTGCGACTCTCCGAGCAACGTACACGAGACTACGGCAACAAGCTCGACGCGCACAAGCAAGAGAACGATGCAAGAATGGACGAGATCCGCGCCTTGTTGGTGAACCGGCCTCCTTCTACATCGTCATACTCAAGACGGAGCCACTCAAGTCGACACTCTGACGACTCCTTCTCCGGCTCAAGTACACCATCTTCGAACACTCTTCGACGAGCCGCGCGTCAAGACCGTCATGCATCTCGAAACCCGCTACACGTCAAGCATTCACAAGAGCAAGCTGATGAGCAAGTTCATCGTCCTCAATCAAACCAAGTCTCTTTTGCTCAAGCTCAAGAACGACAACGACTACGGCGCCAAGAGGAAGAATGAGCGCGTCTACACCAAGAGGAACAAGACGCCGAGGCTCAACGTCTTAAACAACAACAACGAGAAGCACAAGCTCTTGAGGTGGAACGTGCCCTTCAAGAATCAAGTCAAGCCATCGCCAACTGCAATCGCAAACGGTGCAATCAAGAGGAAGCCCTTCGAGAAGAAATTCAAGAGAGGAACTATCAACCGCGCGTGCAACATCAAGTCCCTCAAGCTCCTCCACAAGCTCGTCAAGCTCCACCTCAACCTCAAGGTCAACTAGAGCAAGTTGATCACGGACTTCCTCCACGCCAAGAGCAACATGAGGATGATTACCCTCCATGTCAAGGGCATCATCACCACCATCACCAACAACACAATGAAGAGCAACGCTATGGCAAGCTCAAATTCACAATGCCCAAGTTCAATGGAAGCAATGATCCCAAAGAATACCTCTCATGGGCATTGAAGGTCGACAAAATCTTTCGTTTGCACAACTATGAGGAAGAGAAGAAGATCGCTATGGCATCACTCGAGTTCCAAGACTATGTGGTCATATGGTGGGAACAAGTCCTTGAGCGCCGACAAGCAAGAGGTGAACCTCCAATCACCACTTGGGCTCAAATGAAGGATGTCATGCGAGCATGTTTTGTACCAACCTACTACAACCGTGATCTCTTCAAGAAGCTACAACTCCTCAAGCAAGGAACAAAGAGTGTTGAAGAATACTACAAGGAAATGGAGATAGCCATGATTCGAGCCAATGTCACGGAAAATGATGACCAAACAATGGCAAGATTCTTGAATGGACTCAATCATCCCATCAAGAAGATCGCCGACTCCCAACCTTACTCCAACCTCATTGAGCTCATGCGTTAAGCTACAAAGGTGGAACGTCAAGTGCAAGATGACTTCAAGTATGCCAAGTACTCATCCAAGACCTACGGCTTCTCCAATAACCAAGATTCAACAACTACTCCAACTTCGACATCAACCAAGCCTTCTCCAAGCACCGACGACAAGTCAAGTTACAAGAAACATTCGTCAAGTTCAAGTCGTCTTCCTCCTACTACAAGCAACTTCAAGTCGCGTGCTTCTTCATCTACTCCGACCGATGAGACCGTCAAGACAAGCTCCTTCAAGTGTTTGACTTGCGGCAGCCGAGGCCACAAGTCCTATGAATGCACAAACAAGCGCACCATGATCCTCAACGATGATGGCACCTACGACTCAATGAGTGAAGATGAAATGGAAGCTATTGAGCAAGTGGCCATGCATAGGCGAGTAAATGAAGATGAAGAGGACCAAGTCTTTTGTGATGAAGATACGAGCCCCACTCTTGTTGTCTCCAAGGTCTTGACTCTTGAACATCAAAAAGAAGAAGACCAACGATGCCATATCTTCCACACAAAGGCCGGCATCAATGGAAGGTCCGTCAAGGTCATCATCGACGGAGGTAGTTGCCACAACTTGGCAAGTGAAGACTATGCTCCAAGCTTCAATTGGTCAAGAGGAAGAACCCGCACCCCTACAAGGTTCAATGGCTAAGTGACTCCGACACTATACGAGTTGAGCATACGGTCCAAGTACCCTTCAAAATTTGTGCATATGAGGACACTTTGGAGTGTGATGTGGTCCCAATGACCGTTTGCCACCTCCTTCTTGGTCGACCATGGAAATTCGACCGTGGTGTCATCCACAATGGGCGTACAAATCACTATAGCTTCAAAATGAAAGGAAAGGAATATGTGCTATGACCTATGTCTCCTAGTAAAGTGATAGCCGACAAGCAAGCCACCCATCGTGGAGAGAAGAGTGAAAAAGTGATCCACCAAAAAGTGAGTGAGAGCCACAAGCCAAACTTGAGCACCTCTTCGCCTAGAGAGAAAAACCTCACACTATTGGCCACAAAAAGTGAGATGAGGGAAGTGTGTGAGAACCCATCGAGTGTGATGCACTTTGTCCTTGTGTGCAAGGATGGGGAACCTAACACTTTGTCCTTGATAGGCATCCTATTCCTCGCTTAGATGATATGCCTGATGAACTTAGTGGAGCCAACTTTTTTCTCAAAAACTGATCTTAAAAGTGGCTATTATCAAATCCGCATTCAAGAGGGTGATGAATGGAAAACTGCTTTCAAAACCAAATTTGGCTTATATGAGTGGTTAGTTATGCCTATGGGTTTATCGGAGGCTCCCGGCAATTTTGTGCGTCTCATGCATCATGTACTTCGACCTTATATTGGAGTCTTTGTTGTGGTTTAATTCAATGATATTCTTGTGTTTAGCAAAACCATGAAAGAGCATCTTGATCATGTTAGGGCTATTTTACAAACACTTCGCAAGGAAAGTCTTTATGCCAGCATGAAAAAGTGCACATTTGGTGTTGACAAAGTGGTTTTCTTGGGTTTCGTTGTCTCTTCCAAGGGTGTCCATGTTGATGAAACTAAAATTTAAGCAATTAAAACTTGGCCCCAACCCACCAATTTGCAACAAGTGCGAAGTTTTCTTGGTCTTGCGGGTTTTTATCGTCGCTTTGTGAAGAATTTTAGCACTATTGCCGCTCCTTTGCATGCCTTGAGTAAGAAGAATGCTCCTTTTGTTTGGGGATCTTTGCAAACCACCACTTTTGATGAACTCAAGTCCTTGCTTACTCATGCTCCGATTCTTGCTTTGCCCAATTTTGACCAAACTTTTGAGGTTCATTGTGATGCTAGTGGTACCGGAATTGGTGGAGTTTTGATGCAAGAAAAATGAGCCATTGCATATTTTAGTGAAAAACTCTCCGGTGCTCAACTTAACTATCCCATATATGACAAAGAATTGTATGCTTTAGTACGTGTGCTACATGTTTGGGAACATTATCATAGACCTCATGAGTTTGTCATACATACCGATCATGAAACACTTAAGTACTTAAAAGGTCAAACTAAGTTGAACAAGTGTCATGCCAAATGGAGTGAATTTATTGAATCTTTCCCCTATGTGATCAAGTACATTAAGGTAAGGAAAATGTAGTTGCGGATGCACTTTCACGCATATGCATGCTTGTCACTAAACTTGAGTTGAATGTTATTGGCTTTGAGCACATAAAAGACTTGTATGCTAATGATCCATCTTTTGCTATTCCTTATGCTAAATGTTTGACGCATACTTCTTGGGAACAATATTATATCAAGGATGCTTATCTTATGAAAGCTAACAAACTATGCATTCCCGAGTCTTCTCTTTGTTTGCTACTTTTGCAAGAGGCTCATGGAGGAGGACTCATGGGACATTTTGGATGAGATAAGACATTCGCCACGCTATCCAAGAACTACTTTTGGCCCAAGATGTTTCGAGACGTCTCACGCTTCACCACCCGATGCTCTACATGTCGCAAAGATAAGTCTAAAGCTCAATCTCATGGTCTTTACATGCCTCTTCCTATTCCTCATCAACCTTGGGAAGACAGTAGCATGGACTTTGTACTTGGTTTGCCTAGGACTCAAAATGGAAAGGATTCCGTGTTTGTTGTTGTGGACCGATTTTCTAAGATGGCACATTTCATCCCTTGCAACAAGATAGACGATGCTTCACACGTTGCAAATCTCTTTTGTAGGGAAATCTTGCGTCTCCATGGAGTACCAAAGACAATCGTCTCCGACCGCGACGTCAAGTTCTTGAGTTACTTTTGGAAGACCCTATGCGCCAAGCTCAGAATCAAGCTCTTGTTCTTATCCGCATACCATCCTCAAACTGACGGCCAAACGGAGGTGACAAACCGGACTCTCTCCACTCTACTTCGTGTGTTGATCAAGAAGAACATCAAGGAGTGGGAAGCATGTCTACCCATCGCCGAGTACGCCTACAACTGTGCAAGACATTCGACTACCGGCAAGTCCCCCTTCGAGGTCGTCTACGGCTTCAACCCGTTGTCACCATTGGACATTCTACCTCTTCCTCTACAAGAGCGCACCAACATGGATGCGAGTGCACAGGCAAGCTACATCGAGAAGATGCATGAGGATACAAGGCACACCATCGAGCGCCAAGTACAACGACTAGCAACCAAGCTCAACGTCCACAAGCAACCCATGATCTTCAACATTGGCTATCTTGTGTGGATACACCTTCGAAAGGACCGTTTCCCCAACGAACGCAAGTCCAAACTTCTCCCCTGAGCGGATGGACCCTTCAAGGTGCTAGCACACTACAATGACAACGCCTACAAGATAGACCTACCATGAGGCAAGTACAATGTGAGCGACATCTTCAACGTCAAGGACCTTGCGCCATACCATGCAGATGAAGCTTTTGATCCGTGGTCGAATCTTTCCCAAGGGGGGGGGGGATATGATGTGGAGCATCCCTCGCTCATCCAGATTGACGTATCTACATCTCCCTCAACACCACTTGGACCCATGACAAGAGCTAGAGCAAAGGCTATCGAAGATAAGGTGAACTCGCTCCTTTCCGAACTTCCTCTCTCTACTCACGAGACTTGGCTACTACCTCATATGGACACTCTGTGTGTGATCAGTTACCTGGAGGAGAGCCACGAGACGGCTACACCCAATGGCCAAGGTGGCAAGGACGCCAAGCATGGACATCATGAAGAAAGGCCGTTTGTGAAGCTACAGGCACCGGACGACCGGCCGGTCCTGGATGTCCGAGCCTTGGGAGACGCTACAACGAGGAAAGGAAGACGGGACAGAGCTACAGGCCACGGACGACCGGTCATGCCCGGACGTCCGACGAATCCCAGGGCCACGGACGACCGACGCCCTCCGGATGTCCGGCAACTGGGCACCCGAGAAGAAATTAACGGAAGACCGAAGCCACTGGATGACCGGACGACTGGGACCAGAGCTGAATTTATGGAAGTCCGACAGCCCCGGACGTCCGGACCGTCCGGAAGCCTCGGACGTCCGACGCCTTCCGGATGTCCGACACCTGAGTGACCGCAGCCATGGGCAAGAGCCCTTGTACCCCTTCACTTTCACTCCCATTTGCACTACGACTATAAATAGGTCTCTCCCACCTCCTAGCTAGGTTAGCATTGGTTTAACTCATATTTGTGTGAGAGCCTTGCTCATCCACTTGGATACTTCTCCTCAGAGTTCATGACCTCTTCGGAGAAGATCCCCCAAGCGGATTCAAGACCCCTTTCTAGGGAAGACCATCAAGCCTCCGTACGGAGAAGAACGGTTCCTGTGTATCCTTACCGTTGTTGATTATGGATCATGTGTTACTCTTTGTTTTCGGTGATCTAGCACTTGTGTGATCAATTCCTTGCCAGTTTCGTGATTCCCGCTTTGTTTTCTCGTGTTTCCCCTTTGTGCTTCCGCTTGTTCTTCATGATTCCCTGTAGGATCCACTCCAAACGTGAAAGATTGTCACCATAGGGTTCCGCCCTACATCACATCTTGTATATTTTGTCCAAGGCTTCATGCACTCATTATGGTGGCTTCAAAGTCCTGAAATCATCACTTGTAACTCCGTTCTTTTTCCCCTTGTGCATGCCATCATCTCCATGCTTGTTCTTGATCCCATGTTCATCCTTCTCCAAGCTAGGCCCTTCATTTGTAAGCAAAACAAATGTATCCAATTTAGGCAGCATCATATTCTCATGAACACTAAAATCATTACCAAGAAACAAAAGTACCTGATAATTTAATTGGTGTGGGCGAGTTCTAGTAATTGGTCCAGTATGTATAGTAGCAGGGGCTGTGGGTGTAACAATGGTATTGATGTCCTCATCATCCTCCCCTTGAAATGAAGTCGTCCTCGACGGAAGCTCATCTTCCTCACCCAAATAAGGCTTCAAATCTGCAATATTAAAAGTGGGACTAACCCCAAAATCTAAAGGCAGCTCAAGTTTATATGCATTATCATTTATTTTCTCTAACACCTTAAAAGTACCATCAGCACGTGGCATTAGCTTTAATTTGCGCAAATCAGGAAATCTATCCTTACGCAAATGTAACCAAAGAAGATCTCCAGGTGCAAACACAACATGTTTTCTACCCTTATCTCCAGCAAGTTTATATTTAGCATTCACATGCTCAATGTTTTCCTTAGTTAACTCATGCATTTTTAAAATGAGGCAAATACACTAGAAGTCACAGAACTTGCACGCAACATTCAGTTTAGTGCATAAATTTGTAAAATATGTGTTTCTGGTCATCTAACTTGTCCTCTTGTTCATAAACTGAACGTTGCGTGCAAGTTCTGTGACTTCTAGTGTATTTACCTCTTTTAAAATCAATTCAGCACGTTGTTTAGCATCAAAATTAACCTTCTCCGAAGATGGAAGAGGCAACAAATCAATAGCTGCACAAGGTAGAAAACCATACACAATTTCAACAGGGCACATCTTAGTAGTAGAATGCAATGAACGATTATAAGAAAATCAATATGAGGAAAGCATTCTTCCCACATTTTCTTATTATTCTTCAAAACAGCCCTAAGCATAGTAGACAATGTTCTATTGACTACTTCAGTTTGTCCATCAGTTTGGGGGTGACAAGTAGTACTAAAAAGCAGCTTAGTCCCCAACTTAGCCCATAAACATCTCCAAAAGTGGATAAGAAATTTAGTATCACGATCTGAAACAATAGTATTTGGCACACCATGCAAGCGAATAATTTCACGAAAGAACAAATCAACAACATTAATAGCATCATCGCTTTTATGACATGGTATAAAATTTGCCATTTTCGAGAATCTATCCACATCAACAAATATGCTATCCCTCCCTTTCTTTGTTCGAGGTAAACCTAAAACAAAGTCCATAGATATATCCTCCCAAGGAACACTAGGTACAGGCAAAGGCATATATATACCATGAGGATTGAGTCGTGACTTAGCTTTTTGACATGTAGTGCAGCGAGCAACAAAACGCTCAACATCCCGTCTCATCTTTGGCCAAAAGAAATCTGTAGCAAGTATATCCTCCGTCTTCTTCACGCCAAAGTGTCCCATTAATCCTCCTCCATGCGCCTCCTGCAACAAAAAAAGACGAACAGAGCTAGCTGGAATGCATAGCTTGTTAGCACGAAACACAAATCTATCGTTAACGACGAACTTGTTCCATGTTCTCCCTTCTTTACAATTCTGCAATACATCTTTAAAATCAGCATCATGCACATATTGATCTTTGATGGTATCCAAACCAAAAATCTTGAAGTCAAGTTGTAAAAGCATAGTATTGCAACGAGATAAATCATCAACAATATAATTTTCTTTACACTTCTTGTGTTTAATGATATAAGGGAAAGTCTCATTGAATTCAACCCATTTAGCATGTCTACGATTCAGTTTGGCTTGAGTTTTAATATGTTTCAAAGATTCAAGATCAGAATGTATAACAAATTCTTTGGGCCATAAATAATGTTGCCATGTTTCTAAAGTCCGAACAAGAGCATATAATTCTTTATCATAAGTAGAATAATTCAGATTAGGCCCACTCAATTTTTTAGAAATATATGCAACAGGTTTGCCATCTTGTAATAACACACCTCGTAATCCAATTCCACTAGCATCACATTCAAGCTCAAAAGTCTTATTAAAATTTAGGAAGTTGGAGTAAAGGAGCATGTGTCAACTTATCTTTCAATACCGTGAAGGCTTCTTCCTGTGTGGTACCCCAAACAAACGGCACATCTTTCTTTGTAAGCACATTGAGAGGTGCAACAATGGTGCTGAAATCTCTCACAAAACGCCTATGGAATCCAGCGAGGCCAAGAAAACTCCTCACTTGTGTGACCGTTTTGGGTTGCGGCCAACTCTCAATAGCTTCAATCTTGGCTTTGTCAACTTCATTTCCCTGTGGAGTAACAACATAGCCAAGAAAAGATACTCGGTCGGTGCAAAAGGTGCACTTCCCAAGGTTACCCAACAAACGTGCATCAGGTAGAGCAATAAAAACAGCACATAAATGTTCCAAATGTTCTTCCAAAGATCTGCGATAAATCAATATGTCATCAAAGTAAACTACCCCAAATCGTCCAATGAAAGCACGTAAAACTTCGTTCATTAATCTCATGAAAGTACTAGGTGCATTAGTTAACCCAAAATGCATGACTAACCACTCATATAATCCAAACTTAGTTTTAAATGCCGTTTTCCATTCATCTCCCAATTTCATACGAATTTGGTGGTATCCACTATGCAAATCAACTTTGGAGAATATTGTAGAGCCAGTCAATTTATCAAGCATAACATCTAGCCTAGGAATAGGATGACGATAACGAATAGTAATATTATTAATGCCTCTACAATCAACACACATATGTGATGTACCATCCTTTTTCGGCACTAAAATAATAGGAACAACACAAGGACTAAGGGATTCACACGTATAACCTTTGTCGAGTAGCTCCTGTACTTGACGCATAATCTCCTTCGTCTTCTCTGGATTGGTACGGTATGGTGCACGGTTGGGTAATGATGCACCAGGAATTAAGTCAATCCGATGCTCAATCCCTTGAATGGAGGTAATCCCGGTGGCACGTCTTGTCAGCGAACTCCTGCAAAATGTTAGTGACAGCAGGAGGCAAAGAGGAAGGCATGTCCTCGAATGAAAATAATGCCTCTTTGCACACAAAAGCATAGCAAACACATTTGCTGAAATATAGCTCATCAATATCAGATTTAGTGGCAAGTAAACATGCACTTTTCAATTTAATTTCAGAAGCAACACAAGATGGTTTACTATTAGGCTTCATTTGTTGCTCAAATTCTTTTGCCACAATCTGATTTTTGCTCTTATTTTTCTCCTATTTTGCTTTATTAGCTCTATTAATATCATCTTTCAAAATGGAATCAGGAGTCATAGGGAGCAAAGTAATATTTTTATCCTTATGAACAAGAGTATACTGATTGTTTCTACCATGGTGTACAGAATTTTTATCAAATTGCCATGGTCGACCAAGTAATAAGGAACATGCTTGCATAGGTACCACACCACAATCAACATAATCATCATATATAGAGATATTAAAATGCACACGAACAGTACGTGTTACTTTAACCTTGCCACTGTTGTTGAACCATTGGATGTAGTAAGGATGTGGATGTGGTCTTGTGGTGAGAGATAGCTTCTCCACCATCTCCATGCTAGCCAAGTTGTTGCAGCTCCCTCCGTCTATGATGACGCGCACAAAACGTTTCTTCACAACTCCCTTTGTATGGAACAAATTGTGCCTCTGATTTTGCTCAGCTTGTGTGACCTGCACACTCAAAACACATTGAGAAACTAAACATTCATACATGTCAGCGTCTTTAGGAGCATGTATTGCATCTCATGATTAGGATCATATCCACCATGTTCTTCACATGTAATCAGAGCCAAAGTCTCCTCATCATAGTCACTAGCGGACTCATACCCACCATCCTCAGTAGCAATCATCACACGCTGAGATTTGCATTCTCTCGCATAATGACCTCTTCCCTTACAACGACGACAAATAATATCACTTGTGTGCCCTGTTGATGCCATGGAAGAAGAAGAACTCTATGCAGGCCCGGCAGGTGCGCTCTTGGCAGATAATGGTGGTTGTGCCTGCTTTCTTGTATCACGACTGGAGGTGGCACCTGATGGAGGTGCTGGTGCAGTTGAAGTAGAAGATGCACGCGGTGTCCATGATGAAGGTCAGCCTGCAGAAAAGTTAGTTCGCGCCAATGCTTGTCGATCCTGCACTTCACGTTCAGCTTTACAAGCAAGATGGAATAACCAAGTGATATTAGTATACTCCTTATACTCTAGAATTGTCTGAATCTATCTATTTAATCCACCCATAAAACGTGCAAGCATAGCTTCATTCTCCTCAACAATACCACATCTAATCATGCCAGTTTGTAATTCCTGATAATATTCTTCTACAGAATTTTTCCCTTGTCTTAAATGCTGCGATTTTTGAAGCAATTCACGTTGATAATATGGTGGAACCCAACGAGTACGCATAGCAGTTTTCAAAGCAGCCCAAGTAGTTGGAATAGGATATAATCTACAATGTTCAGACCACCATACACATGCAGAACTAGTGAAAGCACAAACATCAGCAGCAACCCGTCTCTCCTCGGGATATTGTAAACATGTAAAACATTGTTCAGTTTCTAACTCCCAAGTAAGATATATATCAGGAACATATCTACCCTCAAATGGTGGAATATTCAATTTCAGTTTAGGAATATGGTCATTATCTCGTACCTGAGGTGGTGGTGCAGGCCTACCATTGTGAATATATACCTGAGGTCGAGCTGCTGGTGGTGGTGGTGGTGGCTGCACGTAGTTCTGATTTTTATCAACCACATCCTCGTAATAGTCCTCCACCTCTGCAGTAGCAGCAGGAGCTACAGAAGAACCAACAGTTGTAGCAGCGGCACCAGAATTTTGTCCTGGCTCAATAGGAACATGTTGTGCTCGCCCTACTGTATCGCGGCGTAGAGCTGGTTGTGGGAGACGTTTGAGTAATTCATCAAACTTGGCGTCCAACTTGGTGTCAATTGACTTCTCAATGTCATCCATCTTCTCCATTGCCTTTCCAAAGCTGACCATCACGTATTCCACCTGTTCACCCAACATTTGATGAAACTTATCATGAAGCTCCTTGTTCGTAATGTTCTCCCAGTCAATCTCGTCGGCTTGTGTTCCTGCCATAGTTAGCAGCAATAGAAACAGACAAGAATATGATCCTACAGGCTACTAGAATATGGTGGTGGTGGGGTGTCACAAAACCATCAAGCTAATCTCAAATTCTTACCAGTTCTTACCCAGCAGCAGGTGGTGATCAACAACCGTTGTAGTCAAAACTCTCAAAGCTTGGATAGAGCGATTACCAGGGAGAGTCAAACGCACGACGTTGATGTATGTGGAGCTGGGAAGGCTTATAATATGGTAGCAAAAAGGGTCAGCAATAATCAATTCAGAGATGCAAAGTTGAATAAATGCTCAACGACGGTACTGTGCTAGTCCTAGGCTAGACCGTGCTAGAGACGCGAGCCTAGAACACTAAGAAAATCACGGCGCTGCACGAAAACAAGGGAAGAGCACACTCTGAATTTTTTTCTCTTTTTTTCAATTTTTTATACTTTTGTTTCCTCTTTTTTTTTTGCTCTGTAACAATTTTTTTTGAAGAAGTCTACAAATGGTCTAGAAACTGCCTAGCCATATTTTGTTTTTGAAAATGGAACTATTTTTCTATTGCGGGTAACACGGAAGTTCAGGAGTCCTTCTCTGTCACGACTCGGAGTATGGTGTGATCTGGAAAATGAAAACAAAGGAACAAATACTAGACTCAGACTAGGACTCGTGGCGGAGATGAATCTGGTGGAAACTCGGACTTGTGGCGGATATATGTAGGGCGGTGGAACACGGACTGGTGGCGAATCTCATATGGAGGTGGACTCGGATTATTGTGATGGCGGTGAATATGTGGTATATGGCATCGGTGATGACGATGGTGGTATATGGCAGCGGTGATGACGATGGTGGTATATGGCAGCGGACATGACGATGGTGGTATATGGCAGCGGTGATGATGATGGTGGTATATGGCAGTGGTGATTACAGTGATGCGGCGGTGGCGTGACAACTTGTGAACAGAACTCGAAACTCTAAAGGACTAGACACTAAGACCAACAACTAGACACGACGATGCAACTGCAAATTCAACAATGCAAAACACTAAAAAGATTATGCAAAGGCTCAGATTGGTTCGGATATGAGGAACTAACCCTAAATATTTTTTTTTGGCTTTTTCATGGACTGTAGGTATGAAGAACAGACTCGATCTAAACTACGAAAAACTGTAAAATCTCACCGAGCACCCTGGAAATCTGATACCACTTGATAGAGACAAAGGTGTCCCAATGTTTCGATGAGATGGTGGCTATCATTTTCTGTGGGAGTCGACCTTTACGATCCGACTACGAACGTGCGAGACGTCGCGCCTTAGCAATCGCTAAACCAACTTCCGAGGGTTATTGACCACGCTGGAGCACGATCAACCTGACCACGAGGGTCTGTTTCCTGCGAGCAAACGAAGAACAAGCAAGAAACTGAGATTGCAATCTGGATATTGCAATTATAAGAGGAAAGATCTATTGATGAAGGTGGGGTTCTGTGACGCCTTGGTCTGGTCGTAGAACACAAACGAAGTACGCGAAGTTGCAGCTATGGCGAACTTTTAATCTAAACAAAACCCAAAGTCTAAACGGTGCCCTAAGGGATGTATATATGGAGGAAGAGAGGGGAATTTCGTGGCCCTTGGTGGAGGGGTCCGAAACCAACCCTATCTCTTGTTTCCCCACACATACGGACTCTAAAAATAGCCTATACGTATGTATTTCGAAATTACATGGGCCTAGCCCAATAAAAAGGTGACGCGGCACCTAGAATCGCCTCTGGACGAAATTTATGAAGTGGCATCTTGTATATTTCGTCCAAGGCTTCATGTACTCATTATGGTGGCTTCAAAGTTCTGAAATCATCACTTGTAACTCCGTTCTTGTTTCCCTTGCGCATGCCATCATCTCCATGCTTGTTCTTGGTCCAATGTTCATCCTTCTCCAAGCTAGGCCCTTCATTTGTAAGAAAACAAATGTATCCAATTTAGGCAGCATCATATTCTCATGAACATTAGAATCATTACCAAGAAACGAAAGTACCTGGTAATTTAGTTGGCATGCACGAGCTCTAGTAATTGGTCCAGTATGTATAGCAGCAGGGGCTGTGGGTGTAACAATGGTATTGATGTCCTCATCAAGCCGCCACACAGGGCGAGTCGTGACGGATGTCACTTAGGAGAACTGCCTCTACTCCATAAACCTTGAAAAAAGGCATGTAACCCGTAGATCTGTTGGGGGTAGTATTGATACTCCATAGCACTTAGGGCAACTCCTCAACCCAACAACCCGGTGTCCGCTGCAAGGGGACCATAAGTCGGGGTTTGATACTTCTCAAGATTTCTTGATTGGCTCTTACAGCTTGACCATAGGACTGGGCTGGGCCAGAGATGAAACATCAAGACGAATATGTTCTTGTTGACATAATTCTTTCATTGCACCCTTAGACATGTTAGTACCCTTATCAGTGATGATACTATGAGTGTATCCAAAACTAAAGATCACCTTTTTAATGAGCTGAACCACTGTCGCTGCATCACATTTGCTGATCGGCTCAGCCTCAACCCACTTTGTAAACTTGTCAACAGCCACCAGGAGGTGAGTCTTTTTGTCCTTGGACCTTTTAAAAGGTCTAACCATATCTATCCCCCAGACTACAAACGGACAAGTAATTGGAATCATCCTCAATTCTTGAGCCGGCACATGAGCTTATCTTGAAAGTTCTGACAACCATCACATTTACTGGCTAAATCCTCTGCATCAACATGAGCCGTCAGCCGATAAAACCCATGACGAAAAGCTTTAGCCACGAGGGACTTCGAGCCGACATGATGGCAACAATCTCCTTCATGAATCTCTTGTAGAATCTCACGGCCCTCCTCAGGAGAAACACAACGTTGAAACACCCTTGTGACACTACATCGGTGCAACTCTCCATTGACAATAGTCATTGACTGAGACCACCAGGTTATCTGCATGGACAAAGTTTCATCATTAGATAACTCACCCTGGGTCATATAAGCCAAATATGGAACAGTACAATCAGGAATAGCATGGAGAGCCACCACCAACTGTGCCTCCGGGTCAGGAATTGCAAGATCTTCCTCCGTAGGCAATTTAACCGAAGGATTATGTAGAATATCGAGGAAAATATTAGGTCGCACCGACTTATGCTGGGACCCTAGCCGACTTAAAGCATCAGCAGCCTCATTTTTCCTGCGATCAACATGCTCCACTTGATAACCCTTGAAATGACCAGCAATAGCATCAACTTCTCGGTTATAAGCAACCATGAGTGGATCCTTTGAATCCCAAGTTCCTGAAACTTGTTGAGCCACCAAGTCTAAGTCTTCAAAGCACCTCACCCGACTTAGATTAATCTCTTTAGCCATCCAAAGACCATGGAGCAAGGCTTCATACTCAGCTATATTGTTAGTACAAGGGAACATCAACCATAAAACATAACTAAACTTGTCACCTCATGGGGAAGTTCAAATAACTCCAGCCCCCGAGCATTCCAGTTGCCTGAATCCATCAAAGTGGATAGTCCAATACATGTTATCCGGCTTCTCCTTAGGCATCTGCAGCTCTGTCCAGTCATTGATGAAATGCACAAGTGATTGAGACTTGATAGTTGTCCGAGGTATATACTTCAAACCATGGGGTCCAAGCTCAATGGCCCACTTGGCTACCCGACCTGTGGCTTCTCTGTTTTGAATAATATCCCCTAAAGGGGCAGAACTAACCACAGTGATGGGATGACCAAGGAAATACTGTTTCAACTTAAGGCTAGCCATGAACACGCCATAAACCAGTTTCTGCCAATGTGGGTATCTCTCCTTAGATTCAATGAGCAGCTCACTGACATAATAAACCGGCCTTTGAATCGGATATTCCTTGCCTGACTCTTTCCTTTCCACCACAATTGACACACTGACAGCTCTGTTGTTAGCAGCTACATATAAAAGCAAGGGCTCCTTCTCAATAGGAGCTGCAAGAACCGGCGGTTCAGCCAGCTGTCTCTTAAGTGCCTCTAACGCCTCATTGGCAACATCACTCCAGACAAAATGATCCGTCTCCTTCATCATCTGATAAAGAGGAATAGCCTTTTCACCCAGGCGGCTTATAAACCGGCTCAAAGCCGCAATACGACCCGCCAAACGCTGGACGTCATTGATATATGCCGACTTAGCCAAAGAAGTGATAGCCTTGATTTTTTCGGGTTAGCTTCAATGCCTCTCTCGTAAACCATGAAACCCAAAAGTTTGCATGCTGGTACACCGAAGACACACTTGGCCGGGTTGAACATCATCCTATAGACACGGAGATTGTCAAAGGTCTCTTTCAAATCATCTATCAAGGTCTCTTTCTTCCTGGATTTCACAACAATATCATCCACATAGGAATGAACATTGCGTCCAATCTGGTCATGGAGGCAATTCTGAATGCACCGCTGATAAGTCGCCTGGGCACTCTTGAGCCCAAAAGGCATAGACACATAGCAGAAGGCTCCGAAGGGAGTGATGAAAACTGTCTTCTCCTAGTCCTTAACTGCCATCTATCGATCTTGATCTAATGATAACCAGAATAAGCATCTAGGAAACTCAAACGCTGACAACCCGCCGTAGCATCAATAATCTGATCAATACGAGGAAGGGCAAAAGGGTCATCTGGACAGGCCTCATTAAGACCTGTATAATCCACACACATACACCAAGTGCCATTTTTCTTAAGCACCAGCACTGGGTTAGCCAACCACTCAGGATGAAAAACTTTGGATCAATATTGAGAGTGTGCTCAGCGAGTTCCCTCGGTACACCTGGCATGTCAGAAGGTTTCCATGCAAAGATTTCCCGGTTCTCACGGATGAACTCGATGAGCGTGCTTTCCTATTTCGGATCCATATTAGCACTGATAGTGAACTGCTTGGATGAATCGCCAGGAACAAAGTAATACGACTCCAATGTATCTACTTTTCCAAACACTTTTGCCCTTGTTTTGGACTCTAACTTGCATGATATGAATGGAACTAACCCGGACTGACGCTGTTTTCAGCAAAATTGCCATGGTGTTATTTTTGTGCAAAAATAAAATTTCTCGGAATGACCTGAAACTCCACGGAGAATATTTTTGGAATTAATAAAAAATACTGGCAAAAAAATCAAGGCCAGGGGGCCCACACCTTGTCAACAAGGGTGGGGGGAGCGCCTACCTCCCCTTGTGCGCGCCCCTACCTCGTGGGCCCCCTGGAGCTCCACCGACCTCAACTCCAACTATATATATTCACGTTTGGGGAGAAAAAATTAGAGAGAAGGATTCATCGCGTTTTATGATACGGAGCCGCTGCCAAGCCCTAGTCTCTCTCGGGAGGGCTGATCTGTAGTCCGTTCGGGGCTCCGGAGAGGGGAATCCGTCGCCGTCATCATCATCAACCATCCTCCATCACAAATTTCATGATGCTCACCGCCGTGCGTGAGTAATTCCATCATAGGCTTGATGGACGGTGACGGGTTGGGTGAGATTTACCTTTTAATCGAGTTAGTTTTGTTAGGGTTTGATCCCTAGTATCCATTATGTTCTGAGATTGATGTTGCTATGACTTTGCTATGCTTAATGCTTATCACTAGGGCCCGAGTGCCATGATTTCAGATCTGAACCTGTTATGTTTTCATGAATATATGTGAGTTCTTGATCCTATCTTGCAAGTCTATAGTCACCTATTATGTGTTATGATCCGACAACCCCGAAGTGACAATAATCGGGACCACTCTCGGTGATGACCATAGTTTGAGGAATTCATGTGTTCACGAAGTGTTAATGCTTTGGTCCGGTACTCTATTAAAAGGAGGCCTTAATATCCCTTAGTTTCCAATAGGACCCGCTGCCACGGGAGGGTAGGACAAAAGATGTCATGCATGTTCTTTTCCATAAGCATGTATAACTATATTCAGAATACATGCCTACATTACATTGATGAACTGGAGCTAGTTCTGTGTCACCCTATGTTATAACTATTGCATGAGGAATCGCATCTGACATAATTATGCATCACTGATCCAATGCCTACGAGCGTTTCACATATTGATCTAGTTACTTTACCGTTGCCACTGTTACAATTACTACAAAACTGCTACTGTTACTTTTCCTACCGTTACCGTTACTTCCATACTACTTTGCTACTAAATACCTTGCTGCAGGTATTAAGTTATCCAGGTGTGGTTGAATTGACAACTCAACTGCTAATACTTGAGAATATTCTTTGGCTCCCCTTGTGTCGAATCAATAAATTTGGGTTGAATACTCTACCCACGAAAACTGTTGCGATCCCCTATACTTGTGGGTTATCAAGACTATTTTCTGGCGCCGTTGCCGGGGAGCATAGCTCTGTTCTTTGAGTCACCTGGGATTTATATCTGCTGATCACTATGAGGAACATGAAAGACGAGAAAACTAGGATTTATCCCTCAACTACGAGGGGAGGTAAGGAACTACCATCTAGCTCTGCACTTGATTCACCATCTGTTTTGAGTAAACTTGCGACACCTAAACCTGCTTCTACTATTAATTCTGATATGTCGATGTTATTGATGATGCCACTTCTGCTATGCATGATACTTATGATGAAACTACTTCTATGCTTGATAATACTGTGCCATTAG
The DNA here is from genome assembly GCA_963921465.1 of Triticum timopheevii. Classification (NCBI taxonomy): domain Eukaryota; kingdom Viridiplantae; phylum Streptophyta; class Magnoliopsida; order Poales; family Poaceae; genus Triticum; species Triticum timopheevii. The sequence continues at coordinate 285,142,918 of OY997268.1, read as the reverse complement.
GTGAATTTCTTGATGAACAACTTGCTAGGGCTAGAGAGAATGAAATTGTTGAAACTGATAATATTGATGAAAGTGATGATGAAGATTCTCCCCCTAGATGTGAATTGCATGTTGTGCCTGAGGGTTCTGTTATGGATGAAGAAACTGCTAGAGACTTTCTTGCTTGCAATGATAGATCTGATCTTAAGAAATTATTAGCTAAAGTCTTTGAATGCTAGAATGAAATATGACCCTACTTTTGCTACTTCACCTATCTGTGTAACTGATAAGGATTATGATTTCTCTGTTGATCCTGAGATAATTACTTTTGTTGAATCTGATCCTTTTTATGGCTATGAATCTAAAACTGTTGTGGCACTTACTAAGTTAAATGATATAGCCACCCTATTCGCTAATGATGAAAAAACTCGTTACTACTATATCCTTAAATTATTTACGTTCTCATTGAAGGGTGATGCTAAAACATGGTTTAACTCTCTTGATCCTGGTTGTGTGCGTAGTCCCCAGGATATGATTTATTACTTTTCTGCTAAATATTTACCCGCTCATAAGAAACAAGCTGCTTTAAGGGAAATATATAATTTTGTGCAAATTGAAGAAGAGAGTCTCCCACAAGCTTGGGGGAGGCTTCTCCGATTACTTAATGCTTTGCCTGATCATCCTCTTAATAAAAATGAAATACTTGATATGTTTTATAATGGACTAACTGATGCTTCCACAGACCACCTAGATAGTTGTGCTGGTTGTGTTTTCGGGGAAAGAACTGTTGATCAAATTGAATTGTTATTGAATAATATGTTGACTAATGAAAACAATTGGACACTTCCTGAACCAACTCCTAAGCCAACTCCGAAGAAAAGGGGTGTTCTATTTCTCAGTCCTGAAGATATGCAAGAGGCAAAGAAATCTATGAAAGAAAAAGGTATTAAAGCCGAAGATATTAAGAATTTACCTCATGTTGAATAAATACATGGCCTTAATTTACCACCCATTGAAGAAATACATGGTCTTGATAACCCGACACAGGTAGTAAAGGTAAATTCTCTCTATAGATATGACAAAGTTGAAATCCCGTCTACTAAGTTTGCTAGCCAATGCTTGGATGAGTTTGATGACTTTATGGCTAAAGAAGAAAACTTCAATGCTTATATTGGTAGACAATTGAAACATAATACTTATATGGTTGAACACTTGAGTGATTATATGTCTAGAGTTAAAGGTGAACTTAAACTCATTAGTAAACATGCTTCTATGGTTACCACTCATGTAGAACAAGTACTTAAAGCTCAAAATGATTTGCTCCATGAACTAAATGATAAGAAAAATGATAATGCTGTTAGAGTTATGGCTAGAGGGGGTAAAATGACTCAGGAACCTTTGTATCCTGAGGGCCACCCTAAGAGAATTGAGCAAGATTCTCAGAGAACTAATGTTGATGCACCTAGTCCTTCTAAAAAGAAGAGGAAGAAAAATGATAGGACTTTGCATGCTTCTAGTGAATCTGTTGTTGACACACCCGAGAATCCCAATGATATTTCTATTTCTGATGCTGAAACACAATTTGGTGATGAACATGAACTTAGTGATAATGTTAATGATAATGTTCATGTTGATGCTCAACCTAGCAATAATAATGATGTAGAGGTTGAACCTGCTGTTGATCTTGATAACCCACAATCAAAGAATCAACGTTATGATAAGAGAGACTTCGTTGCTAGGAAGCACGGTAAAGAAAGAGAACCATGGGTTCAGAAACCCATGCCTTTTCCTCCTAAACTATCCAAGAAAGAGGATGATGAGGATTTTGAGCGCTTTGCTGAAATGATTAGACCTATCTTTTTGCGTATGTGTTTGACTGATATGCTTAAAATGAATCCTTATGCTAAGTACATGAAAGATATTGTTACAAATAAAAGAAAGATACCGGAAGCTGAAATTTCCACCATCCTTGCTAATTAAACTTTTAAGGGTGGAATACCTAAGAAAGTAGGAGATCTAGGAGTACCAGTTATACCTTGCTCCATTAAAAGAAACTATGTCAAAACTGCTTTATGTGATCTTGGAGCCGGTGTTAGTGTTATGCCTCTATATTTATATCATAGACTTGAATTGAATAAGTTGACACCTACTAAAATATCTTTGCAAATGGCCGATAAATCAACCGCTATACCTGTCGGTATTTGTGAGGATGTGCCTGTTGTGGTTGCAAATGTTACTATCTTAACAGACTTTTTTATTCTTGATATTCCCGAGGACGATAGTATGTCGATTATCCTTGGTAGACCCTTTTTGAATACTGCGGGGGCTGTTATTGATTGCAACAAAGGCAATGTCACTTTTCATGTTAAAGGTAATGAGCATACGGTACACTTTCCGAGGAAACAAACTCAAGTCCATAGTATAAATTCTGTTGGAAAAATTCCATCGATTATTATTTGAGGTTTTGAATTTCCTTCCTACTGTCAAGAAGAAATATGATATTCTTATTATTGGGGATGTACATATGCCCGTTGAGGTAACATAGTGTTATTCGAAATTTCTCTGGTTCCATGTTATTCGAAATGAGTTTGTTAACAAGACTTGATCAACCTTGTTAGTGGGTTCCTTTTGATGAGCATGAGATGGATGAAGTTAGAAAACACAACCTTATGTACCCTCCTTTTACTTTCTGTTATTTAGATTAAATAAAGCAAAAATAGTATTTTCTGTCCGTTTTCTGAATTATCCTTGCAATAAAAAATACCCCCAAAATAAAAGTTCTCCAAATGCCCTGAAAATGAAATATGATTTTTTTCTAGAATATTTGAGAATATTTGGCACTGAGAACACACCAGAGGGAGCATTCATTTTCCTGCTATACATTATTTTGCTCTCTTTATAAGTAGATGCATAAATGGTAAGGACGAGGCATGTCACATGTGTGTTCCTGATCTTAGTGTTCTCAAGAGTGTTGTGCTAGGAGATAAACAATATAACTTGGGGGCCATTGTTGCACATAGGTTGCATAATAATAGTTTAAATGGAGACTTGTTTGGTGGAATTTATGCAACCCGTGTGGCTAATTTTCTTGAGATACCCATACATGAAAAAGAAATGGAGTTGCCTCCCGATTATCTAGATTATGATGCCATGGTTCATCATCAGTTTCTTGAGAGGAATGAATAGTTCCACCAGCACCGACTAATCTTTGACAGACGTCGCACCTTCCATGTTGCTCTCCCTGCTCCTGGTTTCTTTGACTTTCAGGCAAAAAGGAGATATATTATAACCAGGGAGGAGGCGAACGAGTACGAAACAAGGACGGAGGTAGCCCGCCTCCAAGCTGCAGCTCGTGAGGCAATGGCTGCTGCATCTCAGTACGACCCCAGCTACAAGTTTGATCCATGGGCATAGACCAACTTAGGCCAAAAGCCTAAGCTTGGGGGAGTACGTATTTCTCACTGACATTGCATTCATGTTCACACACTCATTCTAGTTGTCGGTGCTCATACTTTTCCATTGTAAGATCCATGCTAGTCTATCTTATTTTTCTAGCCTTCTTCTTGTGTGTTTGAAAAACCTTAAGAAAAACCAAAAAAAATAGTTATAGCTTTTAGCTAGTTTACTTTCCATGCCTGTAGTAGTAGTAACTAAAATAAAACTCAAAAATATTCCTCGTTCTTCTTTTGCTTGTTGGGAGCTTTCCCGTGTAAATAGCTTTATTTCTTTTCTTTTTGGGTCGAGAGGAGAAGACCATGATGAAAATGCTGAGTGGCTCCCATATGCATTATTGTTGATTTAACCAAGAGCCCATATTACCTTGTCTTCTCCCTTGAATTGAATGCTTGCATATTCCAGCTTAGTCCAATGCACGTGCACTATTATTATTATACACACCGTTTGGTCGTGCGAGTGAAAGGCAATAATGACGATATATGATGAAATGATTGAGATGAGAGAAGCTGGTATGAACTTGACCTCTCTTGTTTTCGTAAATATGATTAGTTCATCGTTCTTGATTCAGCCTATTATGAAACATGTTTGCAATGACAATTAGAGATTATAGTTGCTTATGCCATGCTTAATTAGCTAGGAGTTTATAATGGTTTACCTTGCGTGCCAACATGCTATTAAAACGGTTGTGATGTGGTACGATAGGGTGGTATCCTCCTTTGAACGATTCGAGTGACTTGACTTGCCACATGTTCACACATGTAGTTGAAACAAAATCAACATAGCCTCCATGATATTTATGTTCATGGAGGATTATATCCTACTCATGCTTGCACTCAGTGTTGATTAATTTTAATGCATGTTCATGACTGTTGTCGCTCTCTAGTTGGTCGCTTCCCAGTCTCTTTCTAGCCTTCATTTGTACTAAGCGGGAATACTGCTTGTGCATCCAAAATCCATAAACCCCAAAGTTAGTCCATATGAGTCCACTGAGGGAGTCCTGGACTAGGGGATGTCCGCACAGCCGGACTATCATCGTCCGCCGGACTCCAAGACTACGAAGATACAAGATTGAAGACTCCGTCCCGTGTCCGGATGGGACTTTCCTTGGCATGGAAGGCAAGCTTGGCAATACGGATATGTAGATCTCCTACCATTGTAACCGACTCTGTGTAACCCTAGCCCTCTCTGGTGTCTATATAAACCGGAGGGCTTTAGTCCATAGGATATAACCTCCATTACAACATTCATACCATAGGCTAGCTTCTAGGGTTTAGCCTCCTTGATCTCGTGGTAGATCTACTCTTGTACTACCCATATCATCAATATTAATCGAGAAGGACGTAGGGTTTTACCTCCATCAAGAGGGCCCGAACCTGGGTAAAACATCATGTCCCTTGTCTCCTGTTACCATCCGCCTAGACGCACAGTTCGGGACCCCCTACCCGAGATCCGCCGGTTTTGACACCGACATTGGTGCTTTCATTGAGAGTTCCTCTGTGTCGTCACCGATAGGCTCGATGGCTTCTTCAACCAACAACGCCGTTCAGGGCGAGACTTTTCTCCCCGGACAGATCTTCGTATTCGGCGGCTTCACACTGCGGGCCAACTCTCTTGGCCATCTGGAGCAGATCGAAAGCTACGCCCCTGGCCATCAGGTCAGGTTCGGAAGCCTAAACTTCACGGCCGACATCCGCGGGAACTTGATCTTCGACGGACTCGAGCCACAGCCGAGCGTGCTGCGCTGTCACAATGGGCATGATTTAGCTCTGCCACCGGATAGTGCCTTGGTGGCCGCACACGAATCCGCTCCAACCTTTAGTCCGGAGCCGATCGCCCAGATCGAGGACCGGTGGCTGGACACCGCCTCGGGGGCTGCAACTTCCGCGGCGATGGAGCCGAAATCTGACCTTGTCCCCCATAAAGCTCGTGACTCCGAGGTGCCGGACTCCGAACCTCCGGTGCCTCTGCCAATCGAATCCGATTGTGCGCCGATCATGGAGTTCACTGCGGCGGACATCTTTCAGCACTCACCTTTTGGCGACATCCTACATTCTCTAAAGCATCTCTCGCTATCCGGAGAGACCTAGCCGGACTATGGCCAGGATGGTTAGGATATGGACGACGAAGAAATTCAGAGCCCACCCACCACCCACTTTGTAGCCACTGTCGATGATCTAACCGACATGCTAGACTACGACTCCGAAGACATCGACGGTATGGACGACGATGCCGGAGACGAACAGGAACCAGCGCCTACAGGGCACTGGAAGACCACCTCGTCATACGACATATACATGGTGGACACCCCAAAAGATGGGGACGGCGAAGAAGCAGCGGAGGCAGATTCCTTCAAGAAACAGCCCAAGCGCCGGCGTCAGCGGCGCCACTCTAAATCCCGCCACAGCAAGAATGGAGATTCCGGCACAGGAGATAATAACACTCCAGACAGTGCCGAAGACAATCCCCTCCAGCAAGATTCAGCACAGGAGGATGCAGAAGCAAGCCCTCGCGAGAGAGCGACAGACGAAGAGGTCGAGGATGATAATTACATGCCTCCCTCCGGAGACGAAGCAAGCCTCGGCGACGACGAATTCATCGTGCCTGAGGATCCCGTCGAACAAGAGCGTTTTAAACGCAGGCTTATCGCCACGGCAAATAGCCTAAAGAAAAAGCAGCAGCAGCTTCAAGCTGACCAAGACCTGCTGGCCGACGGATGGACTGAGGTCCTCGCGGCCGAAGAGTATGAACTCGAACGTCCCTCCAAAATTTACCCAAAACGCAAGTTGCTCCCCCGATTAGAGGAAGAAGCATACATACCTTCATCACCAGCGCACGATACGGCCGACCGACCACCCCGTGGTCGCGACAGAGAGGCATTCAGGCCCTCCACCAAGACCGTACCCCGGCATCGCCTAAAAAGTACGAAGCCAAGAGGGAACGCACCGGACTTGCGAGATATATTGGAGGACAAAGCAAGGCAATCTATATCCATCTACGGATCACGTGGGCGCCCCGTGACCCACGACGAATACCGTCGCGCCGGATACAACAAATCCGGCCGGGCCGAACACAGCAGACAACGCTCACTCGAGCTACGTCGTGACATTGCTCAATATAGAGGCGCCGCACACCCGCTATGCTTCACTGATGAAGTAATGGATCATCAAATCCCTGAAGGGTTTAAACCCGTAAACATTGAATCCTACGATGGCACAACAGACCCCGCGGTTTGGATCGAAGATTATCTCCTTCACATCAATATGGCCCGCGGCGACGATCTCCACGCCATCAAATACCTCCCACTCAAGCTTAAAGGACCAGCTCGGCATTGGCTTAACAGCTTGCCCGCAGAGTCAATTTGGGTGTTGGGAAGACCTGGAAGCCGCGTTCCTCGACAACTTCCAGGGCACATATGTGCGACCACCAGACGCCGATGACCTAAGCCACATAATTCAGCAGCCAGACGAATCGGCCAGACAGTTCTGGACACGGTTCTTGACAAAGAAAAACCAAATCGTCGACTGTCCGGATGCAGAGGCCCTCGCAGCCTTCAAACATAACATCCGCGACGAATGGCTAGCCCGGCACCTGGGACAGGAAAAGCCGAAATCCATGGCAGCCCTCACATCATTAATGACCCGCTTTTGCGCGGGAGAGGATAGCTGGCTAGCTTGCAGCAACAACCTCAGCAAAAATTCTGGCAGTCCGGATACTAAGGACCACAATGGCAGGTCGCGTCGAAGCAAAAATAAACGCCGTATTAACGGCAACGACAATGAGGATATGGCAGTCAATGCCGGATTCCGAGGCTCTAAACCTGGTCAGCGGAAGAAGCCATTCAAAAGAACCACTCCGGGTCCGTCCAACTTGGTCCGAATACTCGACCGCTTATGCCAGATACATGGCACCCCGAAAAGCCAGCTAATCACACCAACAGAGACTGTTGGGTATTCAAGCAGGCAGGCAAGTTAATTGCCGAAAACAATGACAAGGGGCTGCATAGCGACGACGAGGAAGAGACCCGGCCGCCGAACAGTAGAGGACAGAAGGGTTTCCCCCCACAAGTGCGGACGGTCAACATGATATACGCAACCCATATACCCAAGAGGGAGCGGAAGCGTGCACTAAGGGACGTATACGCGATGAGCCAGTTGCCCCGAAGTTCAATCCATGGTCCTCTTGTCCGATCACTTTCGATCAAAGAGACCATCCGACCAGCATCCGCCATGGCGGATTCGCCGCATTGGTTTTAGACCCAATCGTCGATGGATTTCACCTCACGAGAGTCCTGATGGACGGCGGCAGTAGCCTGAACCTGCTTTATCAGGATACAGTGCGCAAAATGGGCATAGACCCCTCAAGGATTAAACCTACGAAGATGACCTTTAAAGGCGTCATACTAGGTGTTGACGCCAATTGTACAGGCTCAGTCACACTGGAAGTGGTCTTCGGATCCCCGGACAATTTCCGGAGCGAGGAGTTAATCTTTGACATAGTCCCGTTCCACATCGGCTATCACGCTCTGCTCGGACGAACTGCGTTTGCAAAGTTCAATGCGGTGCCGCATTATGCATACCTCAAGCTCAAGATGCCAGGCCCTCGTGGAGTCATCACGGTCAACGGAAATACGGAACACTCCCTCCGAACGGAGGAACATACAGCGGCCGTCGCGGCAGAAGTACAGAGCAGCCTTTTAAGGCAATGTTCGAGTCCGGCCGTCAAACGGCCGGATACGGCCAAACGCGCCCGGAGCAACATCAACCAAGACCACCTGGCACGATCCGAGCACGTGTAGCAATGCGGCCCCGACCCCAGCCCTCGCATGATCGCGAAACCAACCCTCCGCGTACATCATTACGCTCTGGAGATACCATGGGCCTGGGGGGGAGGGGCACGACCACAATAGCCCCAGAGTGTGGCTCGACCACACCAGGGGCTCACAAGTGTGTCGCCTTTTATTATTTTCCTTTTTTATACACAGGACTCCATTCACCAGAGGTTCTGTCCGGCGGCGAACCCGCCGAACTCACGATGCAACAGCCAGGGAGGGAAGAAGGCTGCGATGCACACTCAGGTGGTCTCCATTACGAGCATTAAATTCGATTATATACACCAGTCTGCAGCCCACCCTTGGAGGGGGACATGTTTATTTAGTCCAATCCCTTGCTTACCGCACTATTTGTATCCTTCCGCACTCATAGCAGAACTCCTCGAATAAATAATGCAGCATCTTTTGCCTGTTATTACATTACTTTATACGTTCATTAAATGACATCTTGCACCCGTATATTTTGGTACGGCCTAATACACCAGGGGCTTATGTTCCCCGCATTATGGTGTGATAAGTCCGAACACTTCCACAAGTGCGGCACCCTGAACTTATAGCATTATATGAATCGGCTCCGAATCATGTCTTGGGTCAATAGTTGGGTTTGCCCGGCTCCCACGTTTTGGTGCCTTACGTTCCATTCTGTCGGCTAAGGTGGCACTGGGAGAACCACTGCGATTGCGCCCCGGTTGAGCTGGGCGAGCGCCTCAGTGGAGAAAGCTAAAACTGACTGGCATGATAAGGCGAGAGACTGGTCGCTGTTCGAGAGGTCTTTTCGGGTCCCTAAAGACTCATTCCGCTTCGAGCGAAGTACCAGATAATGTCCGATGAAGGCGTGGATAGCGCCCCGAATTCGGTCTTCCGAATACTAGGGGCTTCGCCGAAATTTAAAATTATAGAATTCTATGGCTAAGTGAGAGTGTTCAAGCATTATAAGTCCGGTTGCCTTGTTCGTCGTGTTGAGCGCCTCCCTAGATGGCCCAAAAATGGGAACAAGAGTGCTCAAGTTTATCCCGAACACCCCAGCACTCGTGGCTCGGGGGCTGAAGCAAACGACTTGCCATCTCTCAGATTTTATAAATGGCCGCAAAGAAGGTAATATTTTAAATTAAACAAGCGTTGCTTAAAGTGCATATGAACAAAGTTTTCAGCGCACAGGATAATACATAGCGAGTTTTACTCAAAAATTACATCTCTGGGGCATTCATCCGCAATATCGCGGGCTCCCTTCAGGACAGTCTTATAGTACATTTCGGGCGTATGATACTCCTTGCCCGCTGGCGGCGGGTCAGTAAGAAGCTTGTCCGCATCCACCCTGCCCCAGTGCACCTTTGTGCGGGCAAGGGCCTGACGAGCGCCTTCAATACAGGCGGAGCGCTTGATGACCTCCACCCAGGGGCATGCATCCACCAGCCGCCGCACGAGGCCGAAATAGCTCCCAGGCATGGCCTGTCCAGGCCACAGCCGGACTATCAGGCCCTTCATGGCCTCCTCAGCCGCCTTGTGGAGCTCGACCAACTGCTTCAGCTGGTCGCTAGGGGGCACCGGATGGCCGGCCTCAGCATACTGAGACCAGAAGACCTTCTCCGTTGAGCTCCCCTCCTGGCCACGGTAAAATGCGGCGGCATCGGATACACTGTGCGGCAGATCTACAAACGCCCCTGGAGAGCTCCGAATTCGGGTAAGTGTCAGGTAGTTTACATTAACATGCTTGCTTTGCATGAAAAATGCATTACCCGCTGCTATCTTCTTCACATCTTCAACCTCCTGAAGGGCCTTACGGGCCTCGGCCTTGGCGGACTTGGCACTTTCGAGAGCCGAGGCAAGCTCGGACTCTCGAGTCTTTGAGTCACGCTCCAAACTCTCATGCTTCTCCATGAGAGCCTGGAGATCTTGCCGCACTTCCACCACCCGCGCCTCCTGCTTCTCTCGCTCTGCCCGTTCCGCGGCCGCATTGCATTCGGCCGCGGCCACAGCCTCCTTCAGGGTCGCCACCTCGTTAGTGGCCCCTGCAGTACCCAGTTATCCTTGTCATTTTATTGCAACCTAAATCCTTTTCTGTAAGGTAAATCTTCAAAGTGGTGTTACTCACCTTCTTTTTCCTCGAGCTGCTTCTTGGCATGGCCGAGCTCTTGCTCGGACCGCTCGAGATCCTACTTCAATGCACCGACCTCCGCAGTCAGTGCGGCAGAGGTCAGTAGCGCAGCCTGCAAACCCATATCAACATATTATTTAGCAACCCTGCGTATATCTTTTTAGATCCTCAGTCCGGCTTTTCTTTCCGAATGCCGAACTAAGCATCAGGGGCTACCGTCTATGCGGTATTACATTACATAATTTTAAACTTCTTACCTCAAAGCCTATTAAAAGGCTGCTGCAGGCTTCGGTCAGCCCGCTCTTGGCGAGCTGAACCTTCTGAATCACTGCACTCATGATAGTGCGGTGTTCTTCCTCGATGGAAGCGCCTTTGAGCGCCTCCGACAAGTTGTCCGGCGCCTCCAGTTGGACGGGGGCCGCCGGTATCACGGTCTTGCCCTTCTTGCAAAGGGGCCGCCTGCCGGACTCTGGAACCACTGCAGGTTCCGGCATAGAGTCCGGCGCAAAGTCCGGGAGGCTGCCTTGCGGCGCCTCCGGAGCCTCCTCCTGATGGGTCCCTTTCCGGGATCCCACCTCGGCGTCCTCGTCGGCGCGAGGGGTGGAGGTAGTCGGGATGGATTCCACATCCGATGCAGCCATCGACCCGCTCGACGAAGCAGGGAGATCATCGTCGGCCGGACTGCAGACAGTATGCAGCGTTAGAAGGACACTAGGTGACAAAAAGAAATTATAGATCATTCAGGGATCCGGATACTTACGATCTCGCCTGAGGCCTGGCCCTCGAGGGCCACTCTTCTTCACCAACGTTGGTGTTGGCGGAGCTGTCCGGGGGAATAGTTCTTTCCCTCTTGGACCCTTCGGCCTCCCCTGTTGGGGAGGCCTTCCTCTTTCTCTCTCCCCCCTCTGGGAGAGAGTCTTCTTCCTCCTCCTCGTCTTCGGGGGAGGAATCCGCCTCGGAGTCGTCGGACACCTGAAAACGGGAACTCTTTCAAGTGCCCATGGCCACCTTCTTGGCCTTCTTCTCCGGCACCACGTGCGGTGCCGGAACCACCAGCCCCGCCAGACGGGCGTCCACTGGGTCTTCTGGCATGGGAGCCGGGCAGACGAGCTGCTCGGCCTTCTTCATCGATTCCTGTCAATGGAGAAGGGAGATTAAAAAACCCGCTTAGGGTCAAATTATTAACAACAAGTGTCCCGTAAAGGGGTAGAATCACTTACCTCATCAGCTGGACGCTGCGAGTGGAATCCGCGATCTTCCGTCGCGGATGCGGGGGCTTCGGCGCACTTAAACAGCACCCTCCAGGCGCCTTCGTACGTTGTGTCGAAGAGCCCGCTCAGCGCCTGGTGCTGTTCCGGATTTAACTCCCACAGATTGAATGCCCGCTCTTGGCATGGGAGAATTCGGCGGACGAGCATGACTTGGACCACGTTAACCAGCCTGAGCTTTTTGTTCACCAGCTTCTGGATACAGGCCTGGAGTCCCGTCAGCTCCTTCGAATTACCCCATCGCAAGCCCTTCTCTTTCTAGGAGGTGAGCTGCGTAGGGATGCCAGATCTGAACTCGGGGGCCGCCGCGCACGTGGGTTCACGCGGCTCGGTGATATAGAACCACCCCGATTGCCACCCCTTGATGGAGTCCACGAAGGCCCCTTTGAACAAAAGGACGTTGGGCATCTTGCCCAACATGGCGCCTCCGCACTCAGCTTGCGTGCCCTTCACAACCTTCGGCTTGACATTGAAGGTCTTGAGCCACAGGCCAAAGTGGGGCTGGATGCAGAGGAAGGCCTCGCACACGACGATAAACGCCGAGATGTTGAGGATGAAGTTCGGCGCCAGATCATGGAAATCCAGGCCGTAGTAGAACATGAGCCCCCAGACAAAGCGGTGAAGTGGAAAGCCCAGTCTGCGGAGGAAGTGGGGGAGGAAAACGACCCTCTCATGGGGCCCGGGGGTGGGGATGAGCTGCCCTTCGTTGGGCAGCTGGTGCGCGACGTCGCCGGAAAGGTATCCGGCGCTGCGGAGCTTGGTGATGTGCTCCTCCTTAACGGTGGAGGCCAACCATTTGCCTCCCGCTCCGGACATGGTCGGAGAAGGTCGAGGCGAGATGCGCGAACTTGGGCGCTGGAGCTCGAGTGCGCGGAGATGGATAAGCGAAGGAGAAAGAAGGCGTAGGTGAAAAGGTAAATCCTTATCCCTTATATATAGGCGGACGAAGACTATACGTCCCCACTAGCCCGGTAAAACTCGCTTATCTCCCAAGCGCCACCATCAATGGCGCGGTTGGGTTACCCACGTCCGTATCGATGAGAATCCCGGAATAAGGGGAACACGATCTCTGCTTCGACAAGACGTGCCAGGGAAACCGCTTCGCTAAACGCGCTGAGGTGGTATAATAAAAAACGATTCAAGTAAAGGCTTGGTAGTGGTGTGACATCATGCCACAAAAAACGTCAGCAGATTGAACTTGTGTACATTTTATTCTCTCTACGGTGGAATGTGGAATTTATTTTGTAGAGCCGGACACTATCCGGGGGTTCACAATCTTCTCTGAATTATTCAAAGGAGGAACCCGCCTTGCAATGCCGAACATTATGCGTGCCGGACTCATCGTCATTGAAGCCAGGTTCAGGGGCTACTGAGGGAGTCCTGGACTAGGGGGTGTCCAGACAGCCGGACTATCATCGTCCACCGGACTCCAAGACTACGAAGATACAAGATTGAAGACTCTGTCCCGTGTCTGGATGGGACTTTCCTTGGCGTGGAAGGCAAGCTTGGCAATACGGATATGTAGATCTCCTACCATTGTAACCGACTCTGTGTAACCCTAGCCCTCTCCGGTGTCTATATAAACCGGAGGGCTTTAGTCCGTAGGATATAACCTCCATTACAACATTCATACCATAGGCTAGATTCTAGGGTTTAGCCTCCTTGATCTCGTGGTAGATCTACTCTTGTACTACCCATATCATCAATATTAATCGAGCAGGACGTAGGGTTTTACCTCCATCAAGAGGGCCCGAACCTGGGTAAAACATCGTGTCCCTTGTCTCCAGTTACCATCCGCCTAGACGCACAGTTCGGGACCCCCTACCCACGATCCGCCGGTTTTGACACCGACATCCACCATACCTTCCTATATGCGGTATCTACCTGTCGTTCCAAGTAAATTTGTACGTGCCAAACTCCAAACCTTCAAATGAAATTCTGTTTTGTATGCTTGAACAGCTCATGTATCAACTAGGGTTGTCTATATCTTCAATGCTAAGTGGGTTATTCTCATGAGGAGTGGACTCCGCTCCTCACTCACGAGAAGACGGCCGGTAATCGTGATGCCCGGTCCCATGCTCAAATCAAATCAAAATAATTGAAAACAAAACTCCCCCAGGATTGTTGTTAGTTGGAGGCACCCGTTGTTTCGGGCAAGCCATGGATTGATGCTTCTTGGTGGTGGGGGAGTATAAGCTTTTCCATTCTTTTGGGAACTGCCTATAATGTGTGTAGCATAGAAGATATCGAGATCTCTTGGTTGTTATGTTGACAATGAAAGTATGCCACCCAAAATATTATTTATCTTTCTTTCAAAAATCGAGCTCTGGCACCTCTACAAATCCCTGCTTCCCTGTGCGAAGGGCCTATCTATTTACTTTTATGTTGAGTCATCATCCTCTTATTAAATAGCACCAGCTGGAGAGCACCGCTATCATTTGCATGCATTACTATTAATTTATATTGAGTGTGACTATGACTGGATCTCTTTTACCATGAATTGCAATGTTTTGTCAGTCCTTGATCTTCAGAGGTGCTCTGCATTTATGTTTTGCGGTCTTAGAAAGGGCTAGCGAGATACCGTCTTGTTATATCATATTATGATTGTTTTGAGAAAGTGTTGTCATCCGAGATTTATTATTATTGCTTGATAGTTGATTATGCCATTGATATGAGTAAACGTGAGACCTAAGTGTTATTGTGAATATGGTTAGTTCATAATCTTTGCTGAAATCTTGAGTGTTGGCTTTACGTATTTACAACAACAAGAGCAAACAGAGTTTGTAAAAGTTTTTCTTTATCACTTTCAATTTATCAACTGAATTGCTTGAGGACAAGCAAAGGTTAAGCTTGGGGGAGTTGATACGTCTCCATCGTATCTACTTTTCCAAACACTTTTGTCCTTGTTTTGGACTCCAACTTGCATGATTTGGATGGAACTAACCCGTATTGACACGGTGCGTGAAATAAAAGTTCTCGGAATGACCAGAAACTCCACGGAGAATATTTTTGGAATTAATAAAAAATACTGGCGAAAGAATTAAGGCCAGGGGGCCCACACCCTGTCCACGAGGGTGGGGCACGCCTACCCGCCCGCTGCCTCGTGGGCCCCCTGGAGCTCCACCGACCTCAACTTCAACTCTATATATTCACGTTCGTGGAGAAAAAAAATCAGAGAGAAGGATTCATCGTGTTTTACGATACGGAGCCGCTGCCAAGCCCTAATCTCTCTCGGGAGGGCTGGTCTGGAGTCCGTTTGGCGCTCCGGAGAGGGGAATCCGTCGCCGTCGTCATCATCAACTATCCTACATCACCAATTTCATGATGCTCACCGCGGTGCGTGAGTAATTCCATCGTAGGCTTGCGGGACGGTGATGGGTTGGATGAAATTTACCATGTAATCAAGTTAGTTTTGTTAGGGTTTGATCCCTAGTATCTATTATGTTCTGAGATTGATGTTGCTATGACTTTGCTATGCTTAATGCTTGTCACTAGGGCCCGAGTGCGATGATTTCATATCTGAACCTATTATGTTTTCATGAATATATGTGAGTTCTTGATCCTATCTTGCAAGTCTATAGTCACCTATTATGTGTTATGATCCGACAACCCCGAAGTGACAATAATCGGGACCACTCTCGGAGACGACAGTAGTTTGAGGAGTTCATGTATTCACTAAGTGTTAATTCTTTGGTTCGGTACTCTATTAAAAGGAGCCTTAATATCCCTTAGTTTCCAATAGGACCCCGCTGCCACGGGACGGTAGGACAATAGATGTCATGCAAGTTCTTTTCCATAAGCACGTATGACTATATTCGGAATACATGCCTACATTACATTGATGAACTTGAGCTAGTTCTGTGTCACCCTTTGTTATAACTATTGCATGAGGAATCGCAGCCGACATAATTATCCATCACAGATCCAATGCCTACGAGCTTTTCACATATTGATCTTTGCTTAGTTACTTTACCGTTGCCACTGTTACAATTACTACAAAACTGCTACTATTACTCTATTGTTATCGTTACTTCCATACTACTTTGCTACTAAATACTTTGCTGCAGATATTAAGTTATCCAGGTGTGGTTGAATTGACAACTAAACTGCTAATACTTGAGAATATTCTTTGGCTCCCCTTGTGTCGAATCAATAAATTTGTGTTGAATACTCTACCCTCGAAAACTGTTACGATCCCCTATACTTGTGGGTTATGGCAAAGTCAACCAGCTTAGTGTCATCTGCCGACTTAAATTTCAACAAGGGGTCATGTTGTGTAGTTGGATTTTTCAAAGGTGTCATATCTGCCGGGTCAACATTATCTTTGTATAATTTCAACTCCTCTATGGCACAAGCAGACTTAGCATTAGTAGCATCGCCTTCTTCACAATCCAGAGTGGTCATCCTATCACCGTGCACTGTGATGGTGCCTTTATGACCTGTAATTGTAAGCTGTAAATAAACATAACAAGGCTAAGCCATATATTTGGCATAAGCCGGCCATCCAAACAAAGCATGATATGGAGTTTTGATCTTGACTACCTCAAAGGTCAATTTTCAGCTCTAGAATCATGGTAATTGCCGAAGGCTACTTCAGGGTTATCCCACCCACCGGATACGCCAACTTACCAGGCACCACCCCATGAAAAATAGTAGAAGACAACTTAAGATCTATGTCAGTCAAATTCATACAGTGAAAAGTATCATAGTAAAGGATATTGATACTACTGCCTCCATCCATAAGCACCTTCATAAGCTTGTATCCTCCTACCTGAGGAGCAACTACCAATGCCAATTGACCCGGATTGTCAACTTGGGGAGGGTGATCCTCACGGCTCCATACGATAGGCTGCTCAGACCACCTTAAATACTGAGGGATCGCCGGCTCAACCGAATTCACTGCCCACTTTTGGATTTTCTGATCTTGTTTGCACAGACTCATGGTGAACACATGATATTGACAACTATTCAGCTGCTTTGGGTTGCTCTAATAACCAACTTGCTGCTGCTGATTCCCTTGACCAAACTATTGATTAAAGCCACCTTGATTTCCTTGGCCCTGAAAAATAGATCTTGAACCACCACCTCCAAAGCCAGGTCCGTGAGAGCCGGATCCTGAGCCGCCATGCGGGCCATGATTATTCTGGAAAAAAATGGAATTTCTATACTCCCTCATGATGAAGCAATCCTTCCACATATGACTGGCCGGCTTCTCTTGCGTACTGTGCTTTGGCCAAGGTTGATTCATCATGGCCTCAAGGTTGAACTTCGCCCCTCCAAACCAGGGCGTTGATGCTTTCCCCTTACGACGCTGATTATTGTTCTGCGCATTGGTGTTAGCCACAAAGTCCAAACCGCTGTCGGCCTTGTGCTTACCGTTGCCACCTTGACTCGCTATATTATGT
The DNA here is from genome assembly GCA_963921465.1 of Triticum timopheevii. NCBI lineage: Eukaryota > Viridiplantae > Streptophyta > Magnoliopsida > Poales > Poaceae > Triticum > Triticum timopheevii. The sequence continues at coordinate 285,125,887 of OY997268.1, read as the reverse complement.
TTTCCCTTTGCATTGCCACTCTTCTTCCCCTTGTCAGCCTTCTCCTCATCAGACTCAGTGTCGGTGTCAAAACCGGCGGATCTCGGGTAGGGGGTCCCGAACTGTGCGTCTAGGCGGATGGTAACAGGAGACAAGGGACACGATGTTTTTACCCAGGTTCGGGCCCTCTCGGTGGAGGTAAAACCCTACTCCTGCTTGCTTAATATTGATGATATGGGTAGTACAAGAGTAGATCTACCACGAGATCAATGAGGCTAAACCCTAGAAGCTAGCCTATGGTATGATTGTTCTTCGTCCTACAGACTAAAACCCTCCGGTTTATATAGACATCGGGGAGGGCTAGGGTTACACAGAGTCGGTTACAATGGTAGGAGATCTACATATCTGTGTTGCCAAGCTTGCCTTCCACGCCAAGGAAAGTCCCATCCGGACACTGGACGGAGTCTTCAATCTTGTATCTTCATAGTCTTGGAGTCCGGCCAAAGATGATAGTTCGGCTATCCGGACACGCCCTAGTCTAGGACTCCCTCACTCAGGGTCCTTAGTACTATCAGAGTCGGCATATTTGACGAGAGCTGTGATGAGCTCCCCCATGTCATTGCAGTGGTGCTTAAGCCGCCCCAGCTTCTGCTTAAGAGGAAGAAAACGACATTCTGTTCCAACATCAGGATGGCTGAACCGGCATTGATGCTGTCTAATGAATGGATAACGGCTGAGATCCGGCGCACCCAATTGGTTGTTGACTCGCCTTCTCCCTAGACACAAGAGTCTAAGTCTAAAATCGAAATAGGTTTCTTGCACATGTCTTTAAAATTCTGAATAAATGCGCCTTCAGCTCAGCCGATGATCTAATGAAGTTAGGGGTCCATCCTTTCAGCCAAGTTTGTGCCGGCCCATCCAACATCATGGTGAACAACTTAGCACATGCAGCATCACTAACATCAAGCATCTCCATAGCCATCTCGTAACTCTCAATCCAGGCTTCTGGGGGTTGATCTACTGTGTAATTAGGCACCTTGCGAGGCCCTAAAAATCCTTATGCAAGCGCTCTTTACATAGAGCCGACACTAAACATGGCATGCCAAGGGTTCTGGAGGTCACACCTGCCTCTGGAGATGCTCATGGGTAAGCCAGAGATTGTTGCTGAGCCGCCAGCTTAGCCTCACGCCACGCTCTGCCTTGGTCCACCAAAGCCTGAGCATCACTACGAGCGCACGACGAGTCAGGCCTACGAGGCTGGTTATGGTGCTGCTCACTGCTCGACACTGCTGGCGAATCAATGTGTCTGCTATAACTCCAGTTTGGACACGGGGTTGAATGAATCCATTCATGAATGTATGAATAAGCCACCTGTTGAGCAACTTCCATCTGAAGAAGCTCTCCGGCTCGTCGTATCTCCATCGCAGCTGGTGGTCATCTTAAACAACGAGATCCACCAATCGGGTAGCCGCCGCTATCATATTGTCTAGAGGGTTAGAATAATGACCCGGTGGCGTCGGAACATGCTGAGGAGGAGTCAAGTTCAAACGTGGGGGTCTGCAGCACGTGGCTGAACCGACGCTCCGGCTGCAGGCGCCTCAACAGCCCGATCCACAGCGAGCGGGTTACAGGTTCCTGCCCCAGGCATATTGAAAAGGTTTCTTGCATTGTACATCGGAGTAGACGACTCTGGTGCCTTCTGTTAAAGACAACGTTTTATGCATTCTGGTCCAAGCTCAAGCGGAAATTTTCTGCTTGAATCCGCTGTGTTTCCCTCTCCAAGGCGGCTTGTTCTGTCGCCATCCAGGTGTTCTCAACGTTAAGATCCTCCTTAGATTGAGCTATCTCATCGCGTAACTTCGCAACATCCATGTTATGTTGCGCTTGGTTTGCCGGGGTTACCTCCACCGTCAGAAATGTTGCCAGAGTCTCCAACAATCCAGATAAAACTTGAGCTGGCGGGCGCACAGGGCCTCCTGCCCTGGCTGCCGTAGCAGTCGCTGAACCGGAGATCAGTGCTGCTGCAGTCAAAGAATTCTGCACAGGCTGTGTACCGGCCATGAAGATCGCATCCCGGTTTGGCGGCTCATGGGGGTCCGGAATACTGTCTCCATCGGAATAGCCCCCAAGCCTGTCATCCTGCACTTGATACAAGGATTTGGTCTCGCCGGTTGAGGACTCATCGCCTGAGTAGAGGGTCGTCTCTCCACCGAACACAGATCTTCCCTCAAGATCCACTCCTTGAGTAAAGCCAACAAAGCTACGCTTCAGGGCGGCTTGAATCTTGGCGGGTCACACACGTTGAGCCGTCTCAACGATGTCGGTGCAGGTGTCCGTCTTAGCTTCCGACTCACCGATCTTGCCGATGAAGACATGAATCCCACTGAAGGGGACCCGATATCCATACTTGATTGAGCTAGCCTCGGGGCCCCATCCTGCATCATCGATGTAGAGCTTGACGCGACGACTCTTAGTCATCCGGCCCACAACGTATCCCTTGATCCCTGTGAAGTTGCCCTTCAAGAACTCGAAACCAACGTGCGTTGGCCCCATGATGGGCACCAACTGTCATGGACTTAACATGGCAGATGCCCTAGCAAGAGGACTTATGTGTGGAGCCATCACCACTAGGTTAGCTTGAAGGGGTTGAACGGGACAAAGTACATAGAGAGCTTACCCAGGTTCAGCCCCTCTCAACGAGGTAAAAGCCTACTCCTGCTTTACATTGTATTGCTTGGGTTTCCATTACCAGGAAGCGAATACGTTTGACCTAGTTATCGATCTGTTGTTTCTTGAGTTAACCCGCTGCCGAGTCTCATCTTTATATACACAGGTTGAGGGCTGGCGGCTTATAGAGTCCCGGCCGGCTCACACAACATGACCGGCTCGGTTTCTAACAACACTTGCCTTATAGAACAAGTTAAATATATGGCGGCTCATCCGTTTGGGCCCTAAGTCGCCTCCAGGTCTTGGGCCTTCAATAAGCTTGCTTTATGAACCGCAATCTTCACATCTTCTTGGGCTTCTTCATCTTGAATCGCCCGTAGCATGACCCGGCCCCTCCTGGGCGGGTCATACCTAATAGTTATATCCCCAACACCCATACTCAAATCAAAAGATTGGATAAGACAATAGATCCAACAACTGATCACGAAGATCAATTAATGAAGATATCATCTTTCTTCAACACACCTGCAAAAGATATCCCTTTGGAATGAACTAAGTCAGGCAAGTTGTTATCTTTCAACTCTCAAAGTTGTTGTTTACCTTAACCAACTAGTACAGGGTATCTATCGCAGATTCTTGCAGAAGGGGTACTTTAGAGGGAAACCAATTTGATCATGAACTCAACATAAAGGCCAGGGAAGAACCTGGTAATACTTCTGAGAATATAGTCGGCAAATCATGAACCACTGACATGTTATTGAGCTCACGAATAATCTTGCTATCCAGATCAAGACGATATGATCAAGAGAGCAAAGGATTGACACAATCCTAACTCATCAATCGAAGTGTGCACCAGGAAACATGGACTAGGTAGCACGATCAATCTTAGAATGGTGATTCGATAATCAACACGCTAAGAAGGAAATTATCTTCCATTAACTATGAAGTAATAGGCTTGCTAGGAGTATTGATTTCACACATCACGGTTCACTTGTCGGCATTCCGGTTACAACCAACACGAAGACCGATGAATGAGTGGTGATGGCAGGAAGTAGCACTGTATCAAGTTCATAAGATGTGGTGAAATTCTCATGACCATCCTGACATAAAGGGGGTAACACTCCAGCGTAGAATAGAACAAAAGCTGGATTGGCATTTTAATCTACGGAATACAATTGCTTTGACCCAATCCTCGGAATGGGTAAGGTACTGGAGCTTGTTTCTCCTAGTCATTTTGAAAAGGAATGGCTTGACGAACCACAGGAATATTAGGCAGTGATAAAACAAATGCACGCATAACCTTGAGTATCAATTGATAGACGAAGGCTGGGATACAAGAGAAGAAGGACAACTCAAAGGAACGTATAATTTTATGAGTTGTGGATGCATAGATTAACATGACGACCAAGGCTCAACATATTTCTTCCGGATAACCCATGCAAAAAGTAGGATTAGTAGAGTCACAAATATAGAATGAGGAACTCATCGAGGGCACTCTGATTGTGATCTTTTGGTTCAAGATAAATTTTGCCATGATGGTTCATGGTATTGGAAGAATGACTATAACAAGGTTACTCATCAACGTAAAGGAACAACAATTACCATCAACAGAGATAAGCCAAACAAAATATGGATCCAGGAACATAGAGATAGAATACCTCCTAACTAACATCACGAGATGCTTTCAAGATTGATGGCCATAATTATCACACTAGGGATACAACACAAAGGCTAAACCTCCGGGTGGTTCACTAAATACCCTAGGGTCCTAATAACTCCAACATATATGTCGAGACAACAAGTGTTGGTGTACTAAAGTTTGGGTCCTTCAGTACGCCAAACTTGTGCATAGGCGATATGTAACGCCCCGAGACCGATGCTCCAGATGCCTTCTATTTATTTTAGTTGTTGCCGTGTGTTTATTATGTTTGTTGCATTATCATAATTGTTTTGCATATTTGTTTTCCCTATGATTGTTGCCATGATCATGTTGCATTGTGCCTTTTGTCCTTTTGCATTTCATCATAATCACCATGTTCATTGCCTTCTTCATGATGTTGTCTTGCTCTATGCATGTTGCATGTGACCAAATCCCTTGCTATGTCTCTCAAACCTACCCATGCATCAACACCTCCTTCCTTCTTATTCCTTTCATTTTTGCTAGTGCCATTTTCTGTCCTCCATAAATGTTCATTCTTTTCCTATAAATCTTGCACATTCCCTATAGCCTATCTGCCAAATTTCACCCTTTTTGAAGTGGTTTTCGTTAGGTTCAAAAATGGAGCAAGTTTGAAGTAAATTCAAACTTGATTTATTTTTCTATCTGTAAAAAATGCCCAAAGCAATTTATTCAAAGACTACATAAATCCAGGAGTCCATGAATATTCTTATCTCTGTCCCACACCTCCCCATTACCCATATGTATTTATTTTCTCTATTTTTCTGTTTGAAGAAAAGAAGGAAAAGGGCAGGGGCCTCCCAGCAGCACACTTGGGCCTCCTCCTCCTTTTCAAGCCCAGTGCAGCCCACCTATCTTACCTGTTCACTGCAGCCCGCAGTGCATAGCCAGCCCATCTGCATAGGAGCTTCGTCCTCCTCCTGTACGGCGCACATCCAGAGAGACACGTCGACATCCTCCATGATTTGACGGCCGGAGCCTACCTGAGAGCCCTATTTAGCACGTCATGTGCCTTGCCCAAGACCTCCTCTTTTCATTCCCTCCTCTCCTGCCCTCGCCGCCACCCAGGTAAGCCTCTCCATGCCAAGCCGTTGCCATGGCCGAGAGGGAGCCCGAGCTCCTCTCCGGCGTGACCCACCCCTGCAACCACCGTTTTCTTCTTCGGGAGCGTCGAGAACATCTTCATCGTCTTCCTCACCCTCGCTCATAACCACAAGTACTCCGGCACTTCCTCTCCGACGTCCTCTTCTTTGTCTACTTCATCTTCCTCATGGAGCAGAGAAACTTCTAGTTCAGCGAGCTCCCTCGTCGCCTCCGTCGTCTCTCCGTCTGATTTGTCTTCGCCAGCACCCCCATGGTGAGCAGCTGCTCCTCCATGCCTCGTAACCCTGTCGGTTTCCTCGCCGTATCAGCGTCCTACTCATGTCCAAAGACCAGTCGCCGCGCTCTCGCCATGTGGATGAAACAGAGCGCCTAGCTCTCTGTCCGGTTCCAGCCCAGCCTAACACATAGCGCCTGCTCCACACACGCACACACCCACGCACGCAAGTGCAGGCACAAGGGCCTCGCCTTGCCCCGATTGCATCTGCCGACTGCATCCTGTACGCCATGGATGAGGTGCTCGAGCTCCTCACACCCATGCGCCCTTCCTGCATAGCACACACATCATGCGCACATCCCACCGCGGCCACCTCAAGCCTTTTCTGCACCCGCGCTGGCGCTTGGTAGCCGCAGCAGTCGCCGCTACTTGTTCCTGTCACTGACGAGAATCAGTCATTTGCCATGTAGAAGAAAGCCCCGGCCTTCTTCAATTCATCTAAGTCTGAACCCTCTTTGCACACCAGTATTGCAGTAGCACAGTGGTTAGCGCACCTCGGGCATATCCGGGGATCTGGGGTTCAAATCCCAGGTGGTACCCTTTTTCTTTGTTTTGTTTTCGTACTGCTGTTCTTTTCCAGGCCACACAAGAGCAGCCGATCCCCATCTATAACAGAAACACCAAACTAGCGCAATCGCTAGTAGTCTCTGTTTTCAACGGAGAGGTTGTGGGTTCGAGTCCCAAGAACCCCCGTTTTTCCTTTCTTTTGCACACACGCACACATGGGACCGATTCCACTTCTGGCCGCTGCACTCTAGGGCGTGTTTGGTTGCCCGCATTGAGCCCAACCAGGCCCGCGCGGGAAGGGAGAGGCCTGTTTGGTAGTCTGGTTTTCCTGTTGGGCCTGCACCGCACGATTCTCAAAGCAGCCCAGAGCCTGGCTCGCTGGAAACCTTGGGATCGGCAGTTTCTCGCGAGCCAGGCTCAGTGCGGCGCGAGGTCGCACGGGCGGGAGATAGGCGCGGGCGAGGGGGAATGGCGGGAGATGGAAATCTGGCGGGCCGTCTCGGCGCCAAATTAGCCTCACCCCCATTTCACTCGCTCACTCGTAGCCACTGCCCCCCTTTCTTCGCTACTGCCTCACCACCGGTGGCGGCTGCGATTTTAGATCTGCGCTATAGGCGGCGGAGGAGGAAGAGGCGGCGGCGTTTGCGGCGGATCTGGTGCTTCCCTTGCTATTGGCCACCGTCTGGTCGACCTAGTCTGTGCCATGGCTCCCCCTACGCCGCCCTCGTCTCCGATGCCGGTAAGCAGCACCCCCTCCCCTCTTTGTTAGCTCAGTGGTTAGGCCGCTAAGCAAGGTGTAGGATCGATTTCCCACTGAACGAACTGTCGATGTCGACTAGGTTATGGACGCATGGATGAGGCTGATAATCCAGGCAGCAGCACTGATTAGTGTGATTCAGGCATGGGTCATGTTCATGCACCAGAGAGCTGTTCGTCGTGCTGGGAGACCTTTGATCCGCTATGGTCCATTGTTTCCCCGGGAACAGGAGAGGATCCAAAATCTGAACTACATCTACAACTGCAATGACGTCGAGGCTCTGTGGATGCTTAAAATGAAAAGAGCACCATTTGCCAGGCTTGTTGAGACCTTCAGGAGCAGGGGGGCTGTTACAAGATAGCATCAACACCAGTGCCGAAGAGCAAGTGGCCATGTTCCTCCATGTTGTTGGCCATAACCAGAGGTTCATGGTCATTCACAACATGTTCAGGAGATCAATGGAGACCATGATGTAGGGCGGAACCCTATGGGGCCGATCTTTCACATTTGGAGAGGATCCTACGGGGAACACGAAGAACGCACGGAAGAACACAAGGGAAATCACGAGGGGAAAACAAGAGAAACACTCAACCGACACGAAATTGATCACACAAGTGCTAGATCATGAGGCACAAAGTAACACGAGATCCAAAGTCAACAAGGGACGATACAAGAGTAACCGTTCTTCTCCGTGATGAGGTCTTGATTGTCTTCTCCGGATGGAGGCCTTGAATCCAGATGGATCTTCTCCGAAGAGGTGCGGTCCCTCACGAGGAGTAGATCCGGTACAGATGAGCAATGCTCTATCTCAAATGAGCTAAACCAATGCTAACCCTAGAAAGGAGGAGGGGAAGGTCTATTTATAGTCTAAGCCTTCGAAGGGGTAAGAGAGGGGCGAAACGAGTACATGGGCCTCGGCCCGGATACGCTACATGTAGGCAGGGCGGTAGTACCGGACCCTCGGGCGGTAGTACCGCTTATAGAGCTTCAGCGGTAGTACCGCTTTGATGGGGCGGTAGTACTGCTCTGGAGCCGCTCGATCACAGGAGTTTGTCGGGTTCGGCGGAAGAAGGGCGGATGTAGGGCAGTAGTGCCGCTTGGCTGGGTTCAGCGGAAGTACCGCTTGGCGTGGGCGGCAGTATCGCCCGTTCCAGGCTGGGCAGCTTCTCCTCTAGCTCTCGACGTCCATCTTGTACCGTAGCTTCTTCTAGGTTGGTTCCTTGGTACCTAAGCACACAAAGCATCTCCGTTTGAGGTAGTATCCATGTCTCAAGTGGGTCAAAGGGAAGTTCAACAAGGAGAGAGTTAACCTCGGATTGAATAGCACGTGTTCGAGCTCTTGTCATGGGTCCACTTGGAGCTTGTGTAGTTGAAGTAGTGTCCATGGGGATGATCGTAGGATGCTCCGCTTCATCTCCCCTCCCTTGGGAAAGATCCAACCTTGGATCGGAATCGTCATCACCATGGTATGGAGAGAGAGCTTGGATATTGAAGATGTTAGTCACGGAGTATTTGTCGCGTGGGAGGTCGATCTTGTAAGCGTTGTTGTTGTAGCGTGCTAGCACCTTGAATGGTCCATAGGCTCGGGGTAGAATTTTGGACTTGCGTTCGTTGGGGAAGCGGTCCTTTCGAAGGTGTAGCCACACGAGATCACCAATGTTGAAGATCATGGGTTGCTTGTTGGCATTGAGCTTGGTCACTAGTCGTTGTACTTGGCGCTCGTTGGTGTGCCTTGTATCTTCGTGCATCTCCTTGAGATAGTTTGCTCGTGCAGTCGCGTCGAGGTTCGTGAGCTCTTGTAGAGGAAGAGGTAGAATGTCCAATGGGTACAACGGGTAGAAGCCGTAGACGACCTCGAAGGGGGACTTGCCGGTAGTCGAATGTCTTGCACGGTTGTAGGCATACTCAGCGATGGGTAGACACGCCTCCCACTCCTTGATATTCTTCTTGATCAACACGTGAAGTAGAGTGGAGAGCGTACGGTTCGTCACCTCCGTTTGGCCGTCGGTTTGAGGATGGTATGCCTAAGAGAATAAGAGCTTGATTCCGAGCTTGGCGCATAGCGTCTTCCAAAAGTAACTCAAGAACTTGACATCGCGGTCCAAGACGATTGTCTTTGGTACTCCATGGAGTCGCAAGATTTCCCTACAAAAGAGATTGGCGACATGTGAAGCATCGTCTATCTTGTTGCAAGGAATGAAATGTGCCATCTTAGAAAATCGATCCACAACAACAAACACGGAATCCTTTCCATTTTGAGTTCTAGGCAAACCAAGTACGAAATCCATGCTAATGTCTTCCCAAGGTTGATAAGGAATAGAAAGAGGCATGTAAAGACCATGGGATTGAGCTTTAGACTTAGCTTTGCGACATGTAGAGCATCGGTTGGTGAAACATGAGACGTCACGGAACATCTTGTGCCAAAAGTAGTTCTTGGATAGCGTGGCGAATGTCTTGTCGCGACCAAAGTATCCCATGAGTCCGCCTCCATGAGCCTCTTAAAAACGGAGCAAACGAAGAGACGACTCGGGAATGCAAAGTTTTTTAGCTCTCATAAGATAATCATCTTTGATGTAATATTGTTCCCAAGATGTATGCGTCAAACACTTAGCATAAGGAGTAGCAAAAGATGAATCATTAGCATACAAGTCTTTTATGTGCTCAAAGCCAATAACATTCAACTCAAGTGTAGTGACAAGTGTGCATATGTGTGAGAGTGCATCCGCAACTACATTTTCCTTACCCTTAATGTACTTGATCACATACGGGAAAGATTCAATAAATTCACTCCATTTGGCATAACGTTGGTTCAACTTAGTTTGACCTTTTAAGTACTTAAGCGTTTCATGATCGGTATGTATGACAAACTCATGAGGTCTAAGATAATGTTCCCAAACATGTAGCACATGCACTAAAGCATACAATTCTTTGTCATATATGGGATAGTTAAGTTGAGCACTGGAGAGTTTTTCACTAAAATATGCAATGGCTCGTTTTTCTTGCATCAAAACTCCGCCAATTCTGTACCACTTGCATCACAATGAACCTCAAAAGTTTTGTCAAAGTTGGGCAAAGCAAGAATCAGAGCATGAGTAAGCAAAGAATTAAGCTCATCAAAAGCGATAGATTGCAAAGATCCCCAAACAAAAGGATCATTCTTCTTACTCAAGGCATGCAAAGGAGAGGCAATACTGCTAAAATTGTTCACAAAGCGACGATAAAAACCCACAAGGCCAAGAAAGCTACGCACTTGTTGCAAATTTGTGGGTGGGGGCCAAGTTTTAATTGCTTCAATTTTAGATTCATCAACATGGACTCCCTTGGAAGAGACAACGAAACCCAAGAAAAGAAGTTTGTCAACACCAAATGTGCACTTTTTCATGTTGGCATATAGACGTTCCTTGCGAAGCGTTTTCAAAACAGCCTGAACATGCTTTAGATGCTATTTCATGGATTTGCTAAAAACAAGAATGTCATCAAAGTAAACCACAACAAAGAGTCCAATATAAGGTCAAAGCACAAAATGCATAAGATGCATGAAAGTACCGGGCGCTTCCGATAAGCCGATAGGCATAACCAACCACTCGTACAAGCCAAATTTGGTTTTGAAAGCGGTTTTCCACTCATTACCTGCTTCTATTCAGATTTGATAATAGCCTCTTTTAAGATCAATTTTTGAGAAAAAGGCGGCACCGCTAAGTTCATCAAGCATATCATCTAGGCGAGGAATGGATGCCTATACCGAACGGTGATAGAATTAATGGGTCTACAATCAGAACACATGCGATAACTTCCATCTTGCTTAGGAACAAGTATAACCGGAATGGCACAAGGGCTTAGGCTTTCACGTACATGACCGTTGTTGATTAGTTGTTGTACTTGCCATTGGATCTCCGTAGTTTCTTCGGGGTTGACGCGGTATTGAGTTTTGTTTGGTAGGGGCGCTCCGGGGATGAGGTCGATTCGATGCTCAATGCCTCGTAGAGGAGGTAGACCCGGAGGTAGCTCATCGGGGAAAACATCTTGGAATTCCTACAAAAGAGATTGAAACACTACAGGTAGATCATGAGAGGTGTTAGTTTTTGGTTCTCCATCCTTGCACACAAGGAGAAAGTTCATAACACTCGATGGGTTCTCACACACTTCTCTCATCTCAGTTTTGGTGGAAAATAGGACTAGGTTTTTCTCTCTAGGCGAAGAGGCGCTCAAGTTTGGCTTGTGGCTCTCACTCACTTTTTGGTGGATCACTTTCTCACTCTTCTCTCCATGATGGGTGGCTTGTTTGTCGGCTATCACTTAACTAGGAGACATATGTCGTAGCACATATTCCTTCCCTTTCATCTTGAAGCTATAGTGATTGGTATGCCTGTTGTGGATGACGCCACAGTCGAATTGCCATGGTCGACCAAGAAGGAGGTGGCAAACGGACATCGGCACGACATCACACTCCAAAGTGTCCTCATATGCACCAATTTTGAAGGAGACTTGGACCGTATGCTCAACTCGTATAGTGCCGGAGTCACTTAGCCACTGGACTTTGTATGGGTGCGGGTGCTTCATCTTGACCAACTGAAGCTTGGAGCATAGTTCTTAACTTGCCAAGTTGTGACAACTACCTCCGTCGATGATGACCTTGATGGACCTTCCATTGATGCTGGCCTTTGTGTGGAAGATGTGGCAATTGGTCTTCTTCTCATGACTTTGGAGACAATGAGAGCGGGGCTCGAATCCTCATCACAAAAGACTTGATCATCTTCATCCTTGTTCACGCGCCTGTGCATTGCCACTTGCTCAAGGGCTTTCATCTCCTCGTCACTCATGGAGTCATAGGTTCCATCATCATTGAGGATCATGGTGCGCTTGTTTGTGCATTCATAGGACTTGTGGCCTCGGCCGCCGCAAGTGAAACACTTGAAGGAGCTTGTCTTCATGGTCTCATCGGTCGGAGTAGATGATGAAGCGCGCGGCTTGAAGTTGCTTGTAGTAGGAGGAAGACGACTTGAGCTTGTCGAAGTTTTCTTGTAACTTGACTTGTCGTCATTGCTAGTAGATGGCTTGGTTGAGGTAGAAGTTGGAGTAGTCATTGAAGCTTGGTTGTTAAAGAAGCCGTAGTTCTTGGATGAGTACTTGGCGTACTTGAAGTCATCTTGCACTTGGCGTTCCGCCTTGGTAGCTTGATGCACGAGCTCAATGAGGTTGGAGTAGGGTTGGAAGTCGGCGATCTTCTTGATGGGATGATTGAGTCCATTCAAGAAACGTGCCATAGTTTGCTCATCATCTTCCATGACATCGGCTCGAATCATGGCTATCTCCATTTCCTTGAAGTATTCTTCAACACTCTTTGTTCTTTGCTTGAGGAGTTGGAGATTATTGAAGAGATCGCGGTTGTAGTAGGTGGGCACAAAACGTGCTCACATGAGTTCCTTCATTTGAGCCCAAGTGGTGATTGGTGGTTCACCTCTTGCTTCTCGGCGCTCAAGGACTTGTTCCCACCATATGAGCACATAGTCTTGGAACTCAAGTGATGCCATAGCAATCGTCTTGTCTTCCTCATAGTTGTGCAAACGAAAGATTTTGTCGACCTTCAATGCCCATGATAGGTACTCTTCGGTATCATTGCTTCCGTTAAACTTGGGCATGGTGAATTTTAGCTTGCCGTAGCGTTGCTCTTCATTGTGTTGTTGGAGATGGTGATGACGACGTCCTTGACGAGGAGGATAGTCATCCTCATGTTGCTCTTGGCATGGAGGAAGTCCATGATCAACTTGCTCTTGTTGAACTTGAGGTCGAGGTGGAGCTTAACGAGCTTGTGGATGAGCATGAGGAACTTGATGCTGCACTCGCAGATAGTAGTTCCTCTCTTGGATTTATTCTCGAAGGGCTTCCTCTTGATTGCGCCGTTCGCGATTGCAGTTGGCGATAGCTCGACTTGATTCTTGAAGGGCACGTTGCACCTCAAGAGCTTGTGCTTCATGTTGTTGTTGTTGTTGTTGTTGAAGACGTTGAGCCTCGGCGTCATGTTCCTCTGGGTGTAGACGCGCTCGTTCTTCCTCTTAGCGCCGTTGTCGTTGTCATTCTTGAGCTTGAGCAAACGCAACTTGATGTGGTGGAGGACAAAGTTCTTGCTCGTCGACTTGCTCTTGTGAATGCTTGTCATGTAGCGGATTGCGAGATGAATGACGGTCTTGACGCACGGCTCGTCGAAGAGTGTTTGATGTCGGTGTACTTGAGCCGGAGAAGGTGTCGTCGGAGTATCGACTTGAGCGGCTTCGTCTGGAGTATGAAGAAGTAGAAGGAGGACGGTTCACCAACAAGGCGCGGATCTCGTCCATCCTTGCATCATTCTCTTGCTTGTGAGCATCGAGCTTGTTGTCGAAGTAGTCCTTTGTACGTTGCTCAGAGAGTCACAAGTCGGTGGTGAGGTTGTCGATGTGGTCGGTCATCGCTTATTGCTCTTGATGCAACACTTGTTGTGCACCAAAGAGGTGGCTCTTGGCGACGAATGATGACATGTCGTCATCTTGCTCAATGAAGAGTGGGTTGGTAGAAGTACTTGGCCTATCCATCATTCCAAGTAAAAAAATGTGAGTGGTAGAAAGAGAAAGACTTATACCAATGTACCTTGACCAATGTTGACAATGAATCAAGTTCACTCAAATGCGGACAGTGAAATAGCACTATTGGTACCAATTCTTGTCGGTTCTCACACCTACACAAGTAGAAGCTTATGGTGGAGCTTGGTTAGGATGGTGGCACAAAATTTGATGTCATTGTTAGTTTGACTCAAAGATGTTGAAAAAGATTCGCAAATTCGCAAATGTAACAAGTAGACCAAGCAAGTAGTGGTACACGGAAACACACACGCAAATAGATAAGTGGGATTGTGCAAACCAAAAATGAGCCAAAATGTGGAGTCCATGAAAATGGTCTTGTTGCACAATACTAGAGAGACGCTAGCACGATTGCACAATAGGCGGATACGGAGCTTGTGCACAACCTACTAGGCAAAAATGCAACGACCTCTATCCCACGTATGCTATATGTATGGTATTCCGGTGATATGATCCAAGATGATCGGACATGACAATCTTAATGTAGAATGATGTTATGGTTCTTGCTTATAAGCTCTTTGCTTATCTTTCTCTTATGCTTAAAAGCTTGTTTGGCTCTTTCTCTTTTGAGCTCTTTTCTCATGCAAAACTTCACGAAGCAAGATAGCAATTGCGTATGCGATGACAACTTTGTGACACAAGAGATGATATGGTATGTATGCTTATGGAGAGTATTATCACTAATGTGCACAAGTCACGTTGCCGGCAGTGCTCAATGGCTAGTCTCGATGGGTAAGCAACGCAAAAGTAAGACCATGTGGTTAACAATGCAATTGCAAGGTATGACCAAGATGTCGTCGAGGTTACCGTCCTTGGCGATGATGAGTAGTCGATGGAGATGAGCGGTGGTGATGTTGACGTCGAACCGTACCTATATAGCCGAAACACAATAGGACACGTGAACCACAACCCAAAATCTCAAAGACCAAAATGTGTCAAAATCGTCATAGGAGGTAGCGATGAGCGGAGGTGGTGTTTGCCGAAAGTGGTGGTGGTATGCGGAAGTATGCATGGGCACCGGGGTAAAAATTTGGCGAAACTAGGCGGAAAAGGGGGGCGCGGAAGGACTTGCGGCTGCCAGGGGTGGAGCGGTGGTGCCGCTTGGGAGGGCGGTAGGGTTGCTTGTGGCACTCAGCGGTAGTACCGCTTGGAGGGCGGTAGTAGCGCTTGTGTCAGGAAAAATTCGCAAAATTGAAAATCGGGGCGATTTTGGGGCGGAAAAGGATGATTTCGGGGGCAAAATTGGATGGAATTCGTGGATGGAAAGAGGTGAAAATTGGGGGGATGCTAGATCCACTCGAAAGCAAGCAAATACACGGATGAAAATCAACAAAACATCATCAAAACCAACAAATCACAAAAAACATTTGGGGGCTATTTTTGGTGGGGATTTTCGGATTTAGGATGAAAACAACAAAATCAAGCTAGAAAACACGGGGTAGGGGCTCCAAAAACGTGATCAATGTGGCTCATGATACCAAGATGATGTATGGCGGAACCCTATGGGGCTGATATTTCACGTTTGAGAGGATCCTACGGGGAACACGAAGAACGCGCGGAAGAACACGAGGCAAATCACGAGGGGAAAACAAGAGAAACACTCAACCGCCACGAAATTGATCACACAAGTGCTAGATCATCGAGGCACAAAGTAACACGAGATCCAATGTTAACAAGGGACGATAGATGAGTAACCGTTCTTCTCGGTGAGGAGGTCTTGATTGTCTTATCCGGATGGAGGCCTTGAATCCGAATGGATCTTCTCCGAAGAGGTGCGGTCCCTCACAAGGAGTAGATCTGGTACGGATGAGAAATGCTCTATCTCAAATGAGCTAAACCAATGCTAACCCTAGAAAGGATGAGGGGAAGGTCTATTTATACTCTAAGCCTTCGAAGGGTTAAGAGAGGGGCGAAATGAGTACATGGGCCTCGGCCCGGATATGCTGCACATAGGCAGGGCGGTAGTACCAGACCCTCGGGCGGTAATACCGCTTGTAGAGATTCAGCGGTAGTACCGCTTTGATGGGGTGGTAGTACCGTTCTGGAGCCGTTCGATCACAGGAGTTTGTCGGGTTCGGCGGAAGAAGGGCGGATGTAGGGCGGTAGTGCCGCTTGGCTGGGTTCAGCGGCAGTACCGCTTGGCGTGGGCAGTAGTACCGCCCGTTCCTGGCTAGGCAGCTTCTCCTCTTGCTCTCGACGTCCATCTTGTACCGTAGCTTCTTCTAGGTTGGTTCCTTGGTACCTAAGCACACAAAGCATCTCCTTTTGAGGTAGTAGCCATGTCTCAAGTGGGTCAAAGGGAAGTTCAACAAGGAGAGAATTAACCTCGGATTGAATAGCACGTGCTCGAGCTCTTGTCATGGGTCCACTTGGAGCTTGTGTAGTCGAAGTAGTGTCCATGGGGATGATCGTAGGATGCTCCGCATCAGACCATCTCTAGGTACTTCAAGCAAGTGCTTCTGGCTATTGGGGAGCTTAGACGAGAGATGATCAGGAGACCATCTAGTCAGACTCCACCCAAGATTCACGGAAGCCCAAGATGGTATTCATACTTCAAGGTGAGCATTGACAATATACACTTTTCATGGCTTGATATGCTTGTATTGTTCAAGTTGAGCACTAACACAGGCTTGTGATGCCATTTTTAGGACTGCATTTGGGCAATAGATGGTAGTCATGTCACTGCCAAAGTTCCTAGGTCACAGTCTGCAGCATACAGGGGGAGGAAGCACTATACAAGCCAGAATGTGCTTGCTGCTATTGACTTTGATATGAAGTTCACATATGTGCTGGCTGGCTGGGAGGGGTCACGGCATGATGCAAACATTCTCGCTGACAGTGCTACATCTTGAGCTTGCGTTGGTTTTCCTTGAAGAGGAAAGGGTGATGCAGCAAACTAGTGTAAGTATTTCCCTCGGTTTTTAAGAACCAAGGTATCAATCCAGTAGGAGGCTCCTCAAAAGTCCCACGCACCTACACAAACAAACAAGAACTTGCAACCAACGCAATAAAGGGGTTGTCAATCCCTTCATAGCCACTTGCGAAAGTGAGATCTGATAGAGATAATATGATAAGATAAATATTTTTGGTATTTTTATGATATAGATCGGGAAAGTAAAGATGCAAATAAAAGTAGATTAAAAGCTTATATGATAAAAGATAGACCCGGGGGCCATAGGTTTCACTAGTGGCTTCTCTCAAGATAGCATAAGTATTACGGTGGGTGAACAAATTACTGTCGAGCAATTGATAGAAAAGCGAATAGTTATGAGATTATGTAGGCATGATCATGTATATAGGCATCACGTCCGTGACAAGTAGACCGACTCCTACCTGCATCTACTACTATTACTCCACACATCGACCGCTATCCAGCATGCATCTAGAGTATTAAGTTCATAAAGAACAGAGTAACGCATTAAGAAAGATGACATGATGTAGAGGGACAAACTCATGCAATATGATATAAACCCCATCTTTTTATCCTCGATGGCAACAATACAATACGTGCCTTGCTGCCCCTGCTGTCACTGGTAAAGGACACGGCAAGATTGAACCCACAGCTAAGCACTTCTCCCATTGCAAGAAAGATCAATCTAGTAGGCCAAACCGAACTGATAATTCGAAGAGACTTGCAAAGATAACTTAATACACATAAAAGAATTCATAGGAGATTCAAATATTTCTCATAGATAAACTTGATCATATACCCACAATTCATTGGATCTCGACAAACACACCGCAAAAAGAGTTACATTGAATAGATCTCCAAGAAGATCAAGGAGAACTTTGTATTGAGATTCAAAGAGAGAGTAGAAGCCATCTTGCTAATAACTATGGACCCGAAGGTCTGTGGTAAACTACTCACAACTCATCGGAAGGGCCTTGGAGATGATGTAGAGGCTCTCCATGGTCAATTCACCCTCCGGCGGAGTGCCGATGAAGGCTCCAAGTTGGGATCTCGCGGATACAGAAGGTTACGGCGGTGGAAATAATTTTTTGTGGTGCTCCTCGATGGATTCAGGGTACGTGGGTATATATAGGAGGAAGAAGTAGGTCGGTGGACGCTCGAGGGGGCCATGAGGGTGGGGGGCGCGCCCACCTGTAGGGGGGCGCCGGGCACCCTCGTGGCCGCCTCCTCTGTTGCTTGACGTCCACTCCAAGTCCCCTGGATCACATTTGTTCCAAAAAGATCGCTCCCGAAGGTTTCATTCCGTTTGGACTCCATTTGATATTCCTTTTCTTCGAAACAATGAAATAGGCAAAAAAAAACAGCAATTCGGGCTGGGCCTCTGGTTAGTAGGTTAGTCCCAAAAATGATATAAAAGTGTAAAGTAAAGCCTATAAACATCCAAAAATGGGTAATAGCATGGAACAATCAAAAATTATAGATACGTTGGAGACGTATCAAGCATCCCCAAGCTTAATTCCTGCTCGTCCTCGAGTAGGTAAATGAAAAAAACAGAATTTTTGATGTGGAATGCTACCTAGCATAATTCTCAATGTAATTTTCTTTATTGTGGCATGAATGTTCAGATCCAAATGATTGAAAATAAAAGTTCATATTGACATAAGAAATAGTAATACTTCAAGCATACTAATCAAAGCAATCATGTCTTCTCAAAATAACATGGCTAAAGAAAGTTATCCCTACAAAATCATATAGTCTAGTTGTTGCTCTATCTTCATCACACAAAGTATTTAATCATGCACAACCCCGATGACAAGCCAAGAAGTTGTTTCATACTTTAGTAATCTCAAACTTTTTCAACTTTCACGCAATACATGAGCATGAGCGATGGACATAACACTATATGTGGAATAGAATGGTGGTTGTGGAGAAGACAAAAAGGAGTAGATAGTCTCACATCAACTAGCCGTATTAACGGGCTATGGAGATGCCCATTAATAGATATCAATGTGAGTGAGTAGGGATTGCCATGCAATGGATGCACTAGAGCTATAAATGTATGAAAGCTCAACAAAAGAAATTAAGTGGGCGGTGCATCCAACTCGCTTGCTCCCGAAGACCTAGGGCATTTTGAGGAAGCCCATCATTGGAATATACAAGCCAAGTTCTATAATGAAAAATTCCCACTAGTATATGAAAGAGACAACATAGGAGACTCTCTATTATGAAGATCATGGTGCTACTTTGAAGCACAAGTGTGGTAAAAAGGATAGTAGCATTGTCCCTTCTCTCTTTTTCTCTCATTTTTTTATTTGGCCTCTTTTTTTTATTTGGTGGGCTCTTTGGCCTTTTTTTATAAAGTCCAAAGTCTCATCCCAACTTGTGGGGGAATCATAGTCTGCATCATCCTTTCCTCACTGGGACAATGCTCTAATAATGAAGATCATCACACTTTTATTTACTTACAACTCAAGATTACAACTCGATACTTAGAACAAGATATGACTCTATATGAATGCCTCCGGCGGAGTACCAAGATATGCAATGAATCAAGGGTGACACGTATGAAAATTATGAAGGTGGCATTGCCACAAATACAATGTCAACTACATGATCATGCAAAGAGCAATATGACAATGATGATGCGTCTCATATGAACGGAACGGTGGAAAGTTGCATGGCAATATATCACGGAATGGCTATGGAAATGCCATAATAGGTAGGTATGGTGGCTGTTTTGAGGAAGGTATATGGTGGGTGTATGGTACCGGCGAAAGTTGCGCGGCACAAGAGAGGCTAGCAATGGTGGAAAGGTGAGAGTGCGTATAATCCGTGGACTCAACATTAGTCATGAAGAACTCATATACTTATTGCAAAAATCTACAAGCCATTGAAAACAAAGTACTATGCGCATGCTCCTAGGGGGATAGATTGGTAGGAAAAGACCATCGCTCGTCCCCGACCACCACTCATAAGGAAGACAATCAATAAATAAAATTATGCTCTAACTTCATCACAAAGCGGTTCAACATACGTGCATGCTACGGGAATCACAAACTTCAACACAAGTATTCTTTAAATTCATAATCAGCCAACTAGCATGACTCTAATATCACCATCCTAATATCTCAAAACAATTATCAAGTATCAAATTGATCATAGCATCCAATTCACTTCTATGATAGTTTTTATTATACGCAACTTGGATGCCCATCATTCTAGGACCAATTTTATAACCTTAGCAAATACCATGCTGTTCTAAGAGACTCTCAAAATAATATAAGTGAAGCATGAGAGATCAATAATTTCTACAAAATCAAGCCACCGCCGTGCTCTAAAAGATATAAGTGAAGTGCTAGAGCAAAACTATCTAGCTCAAAAGATATAAGTGAAGCACATAGAGTATTCTAATAAATTCCAATCAAGTGGGTTTCTCCCAAAAGGTGTGTACAGCAAGGATGATTGTGGTAATCTAAAAAGAAAAGACTAATATCATACAAGACGCTCCAAGCAAAACACATATCATGTGGCGAATAAAAATATAGCTCCAAGTAAAGTTACCGATAGACGAAGACAAAACAGGGGATGCCATCCGGGGTATCCCCTAGCTTAGGTGATGCGGAGCATCCTTCGGTCATCCCCATGGACCTTCCATCGTCTCACCAAGCACCAAGAGGACCCATGACTAGAGCACGAGCTAGAGCTCTCGAGACCGAGGTGACTTCTCTCCTTAGTGATATCTCATTTGATCCTCTCGAGACATGGCTACTACCTAAGTCCGGAATGTTCTGCATGATTAGGTACCAAGAGGACCCTCCCGATGATGTACATGAAGATGTTCGAGACCCCAAGTCCACGGAAGAAGAGAACCAACGAAAGAAGGCAAGAACAGCCTCCAGGCACCGGACATCCGGCCAGGACCCCAGACATCAGGCCCCTAGAGATCTACACGGCCAGGAACCTGCAAAAGAAGCTACATGGACCGGACATCCGGCGTCTGATACGTCTGCAACGTATCTATAATTTATGAAGCATTCATGCTATTTTATTATCTATTTTGAATGTTTACGGGCTTTATTATACACTTTTATATTACTTTTGGGACTAAAATATTAACCGGAGGCCCAGCCCATATTACTATTTTATTGCCTATTTCAGTGTTTTGAAGAAAAGGAATATCAAACGGAGTCCAAACAAAATGAAACCTTCAGGAGCGTGATTTTTGGAACGAACATGATCCGGGAGACTTGGAGTACAAGCCAGGGAAGCTTCGAGGAGGCCAGGAGATAGGAGGGCGCGCCCTCCTGTCTCGTGGGCCCCTCGAGCCTCCCCCGACCGACTTCTTTCACCTATATATTCCCATATACCCTAAAACCGTCGAATACGAAGATAGATCGGGAGTTTCGCCGCCGCAAGCCTCTTTAGCCACCAAAAACCTCTTGGGAGCCCGTTCTGGCACCCTGCCGGAGGGGGAATCCCTCACCGGTGGCCATCTTCATCATCCCGGCGCTCTCCATGACGAGGAGGGAGTAGTTCACCCTCGAGGCTGAGGGTATGTACCAGTAGCTATGTGTTTGATCTCTCTCTCTCTCTCTCGTGTTCTCTCTATGGCACGATCTTGATGCATCGCGAGCTTTGCTATTATAGTTGGATCTTATGATGTTTCTCCCCCCTCTACTCTCTTGTGATGAATTGAGTTTTCCTCTTGAAGTTATCTTATCGGATTGAGTCTTTAATGATTTGAGAACACTTCATGTATGTCTTGTCGTGCTTATCTATGGTGACAATGGGATATCACGTGATCCACTTGATGTATGTTTTGGTTATCAACTTGCGGATTCTGCCCATGAACCTATGCATAGGGGTTGGCACACGTTTTCGTCTTGACTCTCCGGTAGAAACTTTGGGGCACTCTTTGAAGTACTTTGTGTTGGTTGAATAGATGAATCTGAGATTGTGTGATGCATATCGTATAATCATGCCCACAGATACTTGAGGTGACAATGGAGTATCTAGGTGACATTAGGGTTTTGGTTGATTTGTGTCTTAAGGTGTTATTCTAGTACAAACTCTTGAATAGATCGATCCGAAAGAATAACTTTGAGTTGGTTTCGTACCCTACCATAATCTCTTCGTTTGTTCTCCGCTATTAGTGGCTTTGGACTGACTCTTTGTTGCATGTTGAGGGATAGTTATATGATCCAATTATGTTATTATTGTTGAGAGAACTTGCACTAGTGAAAGTATGAACCCTATGCCTTGTTTCCTATCATTGCAATACCGTTTGTGCTCACTTTTATCATTAGTTACCTTGTTGTTTTTATATTTTCATATTACAAAAATCTATATCTACTATCCATATTGCACTTGTATCACCATCTCTTCGCTGAACTAGTGCACCTATACAATTTACTATTGTATTGGGTGTGTTGGGGACACAAGAGACTCTTTGTTATTTGGTTGAAGGGTTGTTTGAGAGAGACCATCTTCATCCTACGCCTCCTACGAATTGATAAACCTTAGGTCATCGACTTGAGGGAAATTTGCTACTGTCCTACAAACCTCTGCACTTGGAGGCCCAACAATGTTTACAAGAAGAAGATTGTGTAGTAGACATCAAGCTCTTTTCTGGCGCCGTTGCCGGGGAGGTGAGTGCTTGAAGGTATATCTTTAGATCTTGCAGTCGAATCTTTTTGTTTCTTGTTTTATCACTAGTTTAGTTTATGAAAGAAAACTACAAAAAAATGGAGTTAAGTTTGTCTCATACGCTTCATCTTTTTAATATCTTTCGTGAGTTTGATGAAAAGGAAAATTGTGCTCAAGTGCTAGAAGAAGAAATCTATAAAATGCTTGATACTAAATCTTTGAATGATGATTATGTTGATGAAAGTGGGTTTGGAAGAGTGTCAAATTTAGGAAGTAGCGATCCCACTATTTTGGAGGATGTTGAATCTTATTGTGATGAATATGAAAGTGGATTTGGAAGAGTGTCAACTTTATTTAGTGATGATTCCACTATCTTGGAAGAGGTTTTAATCGATTATGATGAGAACAAAGTTGCTACTTATGATGATTATTGTGATGAAACTTATGCTATAAAAAGTAGTGATGATTATATTTATAAAAACTTGTCATGATTATGATTACCCATTTTCTGAACATTACTCTTTTAATGTGGAAACAATTTATAGTGTTCAAGTCTTTTATGATACTCCCACTATTCCGAATGAGAAGAATTTTGCTTATGCAGAGAGTAGTAAATTTTCTATGCTTGTAGATCATGAAAAGAATGCTTTAGGTGCTGGTTATGTTGTTTAATTCATTCATAATGCTACTGAAAATTATTATGAGGGAGGAACATGTGCTTGTAGGAATTGCAATAATATCAAGTTTCCTCTCTATGTGTTGAAAACTTTGAAGCTATGCTTGTTTTACCTTCCTATGCTAGTTGATTATTGTTCCCATAAGTTGTTTGCTCAAAAAATCCCTATGCATAGGAATTGGGCTAGACTCAAATGTGCTAGTCATATGCTTCATGATGCTCCCGTTATGTTTCAATCCTTATCTTTTATGTGAGCATCATTGTTATCATCATGCCTAGCTAGAAAGGCATTAAAGAAAAACGCTTGTTGAGAGACAACCCAATATTTACCTTTACTGTTTTTGTGTGTTCACATGATTATTCTACTGTATTAATCATGTTTTATATCTTTTGTTTCAATAAAGTGCCAAGTAAGACCTTTAGGATAGCTTACGGTGATAGTTGTGTTGATCCTGCTGAGAATCAGAAACTTTTGCACCCAGTAAATTAGTTTTGTTAATTCACAGAAACGTGCTTGTGATCTGATTCTTTTTCTATGGATTGTTACACAAATTTCTTAGTACTTCCTAATTTGGTAGGATTTTTGGAGTTCCATAAGTATACGTTTGATACCGATTACTACAGACTGTTCTGTTTTTGACAGATTCTGTTTTCTATGTGGTGTTTGTTTTTTTTGATGAATCTATGAGTAGTTCGGAGGGTATGAACCGTATATAAGTTGGAATACAGTATATATTACACTAATATGAATTTAGAATGAGTTCATTACAGTACCTAATTGGTGGTTTTATTTTCTTATACTAACGGAGCTTACGAGTTTTCTGTTAAGTTTTGTGTTGTGAAGTTTTCACGTTTTGGGTAAAGATACGATGGACTATGGAATAAGGAGTGGCAAGAGGCTAAGCTTTGGGATGCCCAAGGCATCCCAAGGTAATATTCAAGGACAACCAAGAGCCTAAGCTTGGGGATGCCCCGGATGGCATCCCCTATTTCGTCTTCGTCTATCGGTAACTTTACTTGGAGCTATATTTTTATTCACCACATGATATGTGTTTTGCTTGGAGCGTCATTTTCTATTGTTAGTATTTGCTTGCTGTTATTTAGAATAATGTTTTGCATCTATATTTTCAATTAAAAGGTCAAGGATAGCCTTTACCATGCTTATTTTGCTAGTATACATGTTGCTGTTTGAAAACAGAAAGTTTACCGCTGTTGCAAAAATTCCCTAGAAAAGTCAGAGAATGATATAGTGTTGAAACTTTTTGCATATTGAGCTCTGATAAATATTCTACAGCTTAGTATTTTTCTCATAATATTTGGAGTTAGGGAAGTATGATGAATCTTGCATTCTTTACAGACTATACTGTTTTGGCAGATTGCTGTTATGTTTGCATTGTTTGCATATGTTTGCTTGTTTAATGATTCTATTTGAGGATAGGAGTATTAAATATGCAGAGGACATTTAGTGTGCAATGTTGAATAATAATTTTAGTGATTTGTTACAGTATAAAATGATAAGGTTTTTCATTGGTTTATACTAACTTATCTCACGAGTTCTTGTTGAGTTTTATGTGAATGAAGTTTTTGAGAAATAGAGAAACCATGATATGAGAGGAATTAAGGAGACACAAATGTTCAAGCTTGGGGATGCCCAAGGCTCCCCAAGATAATATTTCAAGAAGTCTCAAGACTCTAAGCTTGGGGATGCCCCGGTAGGCATCCCACCTTTCTTCTACAACAACTATCAGTTAGTATCGGTTGAGCCTAAGTTTTTGCTTCTTCACATGAGTTGTGCTATCCTTGCAATGTCATTCTATTTTGCTTTGCTTGCTATTTGAATAAAATACCAATATCTGAAATTCTTTAATGAGAGAGAGTCTTCACATAGTTACATAATTATTTAGCTACTCATTGATCTTCACTTATATCTTTTTGGAGTAGTTTGTCATTTACTCGTGTCTTCACTTATATCCTATGAGTAAATGGTTGAATGTCACAAATCTTAAATTATATATGTTTCATTTGCTTATCCCATGGGGAGTAATGACTTCACATCTAAGAAGTAGAGGTTGTAAATTTATTGAAGGTTAGCAAGCATTGTATTGGTCATTTGAACAATTCATGAAAGAATATTGAAGGAAGAGAGATTTCACATATAAATATACTATCCTAGACATCTTTTATAGTTGTGAGCACTCATTAAGAATGACATGCTAAAGAGTTGATGTTGGATAAGGAAGACAACGTAATGGGTTATGTTTTCTCACATCTCAGTTAAAATATATTGTCATGGATCATTCAAACATGTTGAGCTTGCCTTTCCCCCTCATGCTAGCCAAATTCCTTGCACCAAGTAGAGATACTACTTGTGCTTCCAAATATCCTTAAACCCAGTTTTTGCCATGAGTGTCCACCATACCTACCTATATGTGGTATTTACCTGCCGTTCCAAGTAAATTTGCATGTGCCAAACTCTAAACCTTCAAATAATAATATGTTTTGTATGCCCGAATCGCTCATGTAGCGACTAGGGGCTGTCAGTATCTTCCATGCTATGTGGGTTATTCTCAAGATGAGTGGACTCAGCTCATCATTCACGAGAAAAATGGCTGGTAACCGGCATGCCCAGTCCCATGATCAAAAGATCAAAATCAAATAAAAAATAATTGCAAACAAAACTCCCCCAGGTTTGATGTCAGTTGGAGGCACCCGTTGTTTCGGGCAAGCCTTGGATTGATGATTATTGGTGGAGGGGGAGTAAAAACTTTTACCATTCTGTTTGGGAACCGCCTACAATGTATGTAGTATGGAAGATATTGGGAACTCTTGGTTGTTATGTTGACAATGAGATAATACCTCTCAAAATTATTTATCTCTATTTCAAAATTGAGCTCTGGCACCTCTGCAAATCCCTGCTTCCCTCTGCGAAGGGCCTATCTTTTACTTTTATGCAAGAGTCAAGGTGATCTTCACCTTTCCCTTTTTTGTTTTATCCTTTGGCAAGCACCTCGTGTTGGAAAGATCCTGATATATATATCCAATTGGATGTAAGTTAGCATGAACTATTATTGTTGACATCACCCAAAGGTGAATACGTTGGGAGGCAACACTATAAGCCCCTATCTTTCTCAGTGTCCGATTAAAACTCCATAACCATAAGTATTGCGTGAGTGTTAGCAATTGTAGAAGACTATATGATAGTTGAGTATGTGGAGTTTGCTAAATCAAAGCTCTGACATAGACCCTTCCTGAAAATAAGATAAATTGTAATTGTTTGATGACTAAGAATGAAGTTTGCTAGTTTTCAAGAAAGTTTATGGTCTATGCTTTAACATGTGAATTGCTTATTACTTTATCATGAGAAGTCTTATGAGATGAACTACTGTCATGACATATAATCATGCTAGAAAAGGTGGTTGAAATTATCATTGATCAAACTTGTGCACCTTCTAGCATTCACAATTCATAAATTCTTTCTTTTATCATTTACCTACTCGAGGACGAGTGGGAATTAAGCTTGGGGATGCTGATACGTCTCCAACGTATCTATAATTTATGAAGCATTCATGCTATTTTATTATCTGTTTTTAATGTTTACGGGCTTTATTATACACTTTTATATTACTTTTGGGACTAACCTATTAACCGGAGGCCCAACCCATATTGTTGTTTTATTGCCTATTTCAGTGTTTCGAAGAAAAGGAATATCAAACGGAGTCCAGACAGAATGAAACCTTCAGGAGCGTGATTTTTGGAATGAACATGATCCGGGAGACTTGGAGTACAAGCCAGGGAAGCTTCGAGGAGGCCAAGAGATAGGAGGGCGCGCCCACCCCCTGGGCGCACCCCCTATCTTGTGGGCCCCTCGAGCCTCCCCCGACCGACTTCTTTCGCCTATATATTCCCATATACCCTAAAACCATCGAATACGAAGATAGATTGGGAGTTCTGCCGCCGCAAGCCTCTGTAGCCACCAAAAACCTCTCGGGAGCCTGTTCCGGCACCCTGCCGGAGGGGAATCCCTCACCGGTGGCCATCTTCTCATCCCGGCACTCTCCATGACGAGGAGGGAGTAGTTCACCCTCGAGGCTGAGGGTATGTACCAGTAGTTATGTGTTTGATCTCTCTCTCTCTCTCTCTCGTGTTCTCTCTATGGCACGATCTTGATGTATCGCGAGCTTTGCTATTATAGTTGGATCTTATGATGTTTCTCCCCCTCTACTCTTTTGTGATGAATTGAGTTTTCCTCTTGAAGTTATCTTATCGGATTGAGTCTTTAAGGATTTGAGAACACTTGATTTATGTCTTGTCGTGCTTATCTGTGGTGACAATGGGATATCACATAATCCACTTGATATATGTTTTGGTGATCAACTTGCGGGTTCCGCCCATGAACCTATGCATAGGGGTTGGCACACGTTTTCTACTTGACTCTCCGGTAGAAACTTTGGGGCACTTTTTGAAGTACTTTGTGTTGGTTGAATAGATGAATCTAAGATTGTGTGATGCATATCGTATAATCATGCCCACGGATACTTGAGGTGACAATGGAGTATCTAGGTGACATTAGGGTTTTGGTTGATTTGTGTCTTAAGGTGTTATTCTAGTACGAACTCTTGAATAGATCGATCTAAAAGAATAACTTTGAGGTGGTTTCGTACCCTACCATAATCTCTTCGTTTGTTCTCCGCTATTAGTGGCTTTGGAGTGACTCTTTGTTGCATGTTGAGGGATAGTTATATGATCCAATTATGTTATTATTGTTGAGAGAACTTGCACTAGTGAAAGTATGAACCCTATGCCTTGTTTCCTTCATTGCAATACCGTTTGCACTCACTTTTATCATTAGTTACCTTGCTGTTTTTATATTTTCAGATTACAAAAACCTATATCTACCATCCATATTGCACTTGTATCACCATCTCTTCGCCAAACTAGTGCACCTATACAATTTACCATTGTATTGGGTGTGTTGGGGACACAAGAGACTCTTTGTTATTTGGTTGCAGGGTTGTTTGAGAGAGACCATCTTCATCCTACGCCTTCTACGGATTTATAAACCTTAGGTCATCCACTTGAGGGAAATTTGCTACTGTCCTACAAACCTCTGCACTTGGAGGCCCAATAACGTCTACAACAAGAAGGTTGTGTAGTAGACATCAGCGTCCAGCCCAGACATCACCCCCCCCCCCACCAGAAATTCAGCCTCCGGCCCGGACATCCGGACAAGGCATCCCGGGAGCACCGAAGGTAGCACCATCATCCCGGACATCCGGTCCCCACCCCGGACATCCGGACCCTCCTAAAGCCCCGGACATCCGGCCCCTACGCCCGAACAACCGGTGCCGCCCATCTAGAGAACAGGACGACCACCTTCACCAGCCCGGACATCCGGCCCCTCGCGAGCCACCGGACATCTGGCCCGACGCCCGGACATCCGGCCTTCCCGGTCTACGAACAGTGTAAGGGCTAAAGCCCATGTACCCCATTCTCCCCTAGACTATATATACTCCATCCCTAGCATTGTGATAGCTCATCTGAGATAGAGCATTGCAAATCCGTACTGGATCTACTCCTCATGAGGGACCGTACCTCTTCGGAGAAGATCCATCCGGATTCAAGGCCTCAACCGGAGAGGACAATCAAGACCTCCTCACGGAGAAGAACGGTTACTTTTGTATCATCCCTTGTTGACTTTGGATCTTGTGTTACTTTGTGCCTCGATGATCTAGCCCTTATGTGATCAATCCCTTGTCGGTTGAGTGTTTCTCTTGTTTTCCCCCGTGATTTCTCTCATGTTCTTCCGCGCGTTCTTCGTGTTTCCCTGTAGGATCCACTCCGAACGTGAAAGATCGGTCCCTAGGATTCCGCCCTACATCATCTTGGTATCATGAGCCACGTTGATCACGTTTTTGGAGCCCCTACCCCGTGTTTTCTAGCTTGATTTTGTTGTTTTCGTCCTAAATCCGAAAATCCCCACCAAAAATAGCCCCAATTTTTTTTTCGTGATTTGTTGGTGTGATGAAGTTTTGTTGGATTTGATCCACGGATCTGCTTTGCATCGAGTGGGTCTAGCTTTTTCCCATCTCTCCTGAGATTTCCATCCAACAATTCGTTTGAATTTTGCCCCGGATTTGCCCTTTTTCCCGTGGAGTTCATCGTGTTCGTCCCCGATCCAGGAGCCCGGACATCCGCCCATGCCCACCGGACATCCGGCGTCCCAAACATCCGGCAGCTGGCCTGGACATCCGCATACCGCCATTCCTAGGCGTCCATTTCCGCCTAGTTTGGCCCAATTTTGCCCCGGTGCCCATGCTTACTTCCGCATACCGCCACCGCTTTTCACAAGAACCACCACTGCTCACCGCTACCTCCTACGATGATTTTGACACGTTTTGATCTTTGAGAATTCGGGTTGTGGTCCCCCTGTCCTATTGTGTTTCGGCTATATAGGTACGGTTCAATGTCAACAACACTACTGCTCATCTCCATCGACTACTCATCATCGCCAAGGACGGTAACCTCGATGAAATCTTTGCCATACCTTGCAATTGCATTGATACCCACATGGCCTTACTTTTGCGTAGCTTACCCATCGAGACTAGCCATTGAGTATTGCCGGCAACGTGACTTGTGCACATTAGTGATCATACTCCATAGAATACATACCATACCAAAGTGGTGCATATCTTGGCATCAACTTTTGTGTCACAAAGTTGTCATAGCATACACAATTGCTATCTTGGTTCGTGAAGTTTTTCATGAGAAAAGAGCTCAAAAGTGAAAGAGCCACCCAAGATTTTAAGCAAAGAGGAAAGATAAGCAAAGAGCTTATAAGCAAGGACCATAGCATCATACTACATTAAGATTGTCATACTCGATCATCTTGGATCATAGCACCAAAATACCATACATATAGCATATTTGGGATAGAGATTGTTGCATTTTTGCCTAGTAGGTTGTGCACAAGTTCCGTATCCGCCTATTGTGCAATCGTGCTAGCGTCTCTCGTGTATTGTGCAACAAGAGCATTTTTGTGGATTCCACATTTTGGTTCACTTTTGGTTTGCACAATCCCATTTATCTACTTGCGTGTGTGTTTCCGAGTACCCCTATTTTCTTGGTCTACTTGTTGCATTTGCAAATTTGTGAATCTTTTCCGACATTATTGAAGCTCACTTACAATTGCATTGAATTTTGTGCCACCATCCTAACCAAGCTCCACCATAAGCTTTTACTTGTGTAGGTGTGAGAACCGACAAGAATTGGTACCAATAGTGCTATTTCATTGGCCGCATTTGAGTGAACTTGATTCATCATCAACATCGGTCAAGGTACATTGATATAAGTTCTCTTCTGGCTACCACTCACATTTTTGCTTGGAATGATGGATAGGCCAAGTACCTCTACCAATCCACTCTTCATAAAGCAAGACGACAACATGTCATCATACGTCACCAAGAGCCACCTCTTTGGCGCACAATGAGCGTTGCATCAAGAGCAACAAGCTATGGACAAACGCATCGACAACCTCGCCACCGACTTGCGACTCTCCGAGCAACGTACCAAGGACTACTTCGACAACAAGCTCTACGCTCACAAGCAAGAGAACGATGCAATGATGGATGAGATCCGAGCTTTGTTGGTGAACCGTCCTCCTTCTACATACTCATACTCAATACGGAGCCACTCAAGACGACACTCCGACGACTCCTTCTCCAGCTCAAGTACACCGTCATCAAACACTGTTCGACGAGCCGCGCGTCAAGACCATCATGCTTCTCGCAATCTGCTACACGACAAGCATTCACAAGAGCAAGTCGGTGAGCAAGTACTTCGTCCTCAACCACACCAAGTTGCTTTTGCTCAAGCTCAAGAACGACAACGACAACGGTGCCAAGAAGAAGAACGAGCGCGTCTACACCAAGAGGAACAAGACGTCGAGGCTCAACGTCTTCAACAACAACAACGTGAAGCGCAAGTGTCGGTGTACTAGAGTAGGGGTACCCTAGTATCCCGAACTTGTGCACGGGCAGTTGCAGCACCCCGCGGCAAGGCTTGCCGGGTGACCGCCAAGGTCCTCCCTGGTTCCTTTGGAGCCATTCAAGAGCAAAGTGTTTAAGCCAAGGAGACAAGGCCCCGGCAAGAGGAGCTTGCCGGGAAGGCCAACCAAGGCATTTCAAGGAACTTGCCGCGACGCGCCACGCGTCCCGGCAAGGCCCGGTGAGCGACAAGCTTCCGGGCGCGGCAAGACAACGACCGCGGCAAGGCGCTTGCTGCGGCAAGATACCACTCTATACCCGCGCTCCAGCACATCCACCAACGTGTCGCCCTGGGACCTTTCCAGGCGCGCGTGGCGAGAGGCCGTGCAGCCAGCGGTGCGAGGTGGCAAGCGACGCTGACAAGATTGCCATCGTGGCAAGCGGTGGCGCCCCTGACGGTCCCTTTTTGCACTGTTTGGGCGACGCAGACGGGCATTTAATGCCTTTGTCCCCTGCCGTCAGGTTTAGGTAGGATACACTGTACAAGTAGTTGTACCAACCGCAATTCCTTTCCAGTTTTACCCTTGTCTATGTTGCCACCTGTCGGTGACCCCTTGAGCATATAAAAGGAGGCCCATGCGCAACGTAGAGGGGGGTTCGAAGGGTTCGAGGCCAGAAAGCACTCACGCTCGGCCTCGTTAGCATCCACTATGTACTGTAGCATTTAGCGCTCCCGAGCAAGAACACAATACAATCAGACAAGCAGCAGTAGGAGTATTATCTCTCCGGAGAGCTCCGAAGCTGGGTAAATCGCTCGTGTGCTTTGCCTCGATCCGCTCTTCGTGCGATCTCCGCCCCCCGCCGAACCGAAAGGGGCCCGGTCCGCCGGCCCCATAGGTGTTCGTTCCCACGACAGCAAGCTCTTGAGGCACAACGTGCCCTTCAAGAATCAAGTCGATCCATCGCCAACCGCAATCACGAACAGCGCAATCAAGATGATGGCCTTCGATAAGAAATCCAAGAGAGGAAATACCAACCACACGTGCAACGTCAAGTTCCTCAAGCTCCTCCACAAGCTCGTCAAGCTCCACATCAACCTCAAGTTCAACAAGAGCAAGTTGACCATGGACTTCCTCCATGCCAAGAGCAACATGAGGATGATTACCCTCACCGTCAAGGGCGTCATCATCACCATCTCCAACAACATAATTAAGAGCAATGCTACGGCAAGCTAAAATTCACCATGCCCAAGTTCAATGGAAGTAATGACCCTGAAGAGTACCTTTCATGGGCATTGAAGGTCGACAAAATCTTTCGATTGCACAACTATGAGGAAGAGAAGAAGATCGCTATGGCATCACTTGAGTTCCAAGAATATGTGCTCATATGGTGGGAACAAGTCCTTGAGCGCCGAGAAACAAGAGGTGAACCTCCAATCACCACTTGGGATCAAATGAAGGATGCCATGCGAGCACGTTTTGTGCCCACCTACTACAACCGCGACCTCTTCAAGAAACTCCAACTCCACAAGCAAGGAACAAAGAGTGTTGAAGAATACTACAAGGAAATGGAGATAGCCATGATTTGAGCCAATGTCACAGAAGATGATGAGCAAACTATGGCACGATTCTTGAATGGACTCAATCATCCCATCAAGAAGATTGCCGACTTCCAACCCCACTCCAATATCATTGAGCTCGTGCATCAAGCTACAAAGGCAGAATGTCAAGTGCAAGATGACTTCAAGTACGCCAAGTACTCGTCCAAGACCTACGACTTCTCCAACAACCAAGCTTCAAAAACTCCTCCAACATCTACATCAACCAAGCCTTCTCCAAGCAACAACGACAAGTCAAGTTACAAGAAAACTTCGACAAGTTCAAGTCATCCTCCTCCTACTACAAGCAACTTCAAGCCGCGTGCTTCATCATCTACTCCGACCGATGAGACCGTCAAGACAAGCTACTTCAAGTGTTTCACTTGCGGAGGCCGAGGCCACAAGTCTTATGAATGCACAAACAAGCGCACCATGATCCTCAATGACGATGGCACCTATGATTCGATGAGTAACAAGGAGATGGAAGCCCTTGAGAAAGTGGACATGCACCGGTGAGTGAACGAGGATGAAGATGATCAAGTCTTTTGTAATGACGATTCAAGCCCCGCTCTCGTTGTCTCCAAGGTCTCGACTCTTCAACATCAATAAGAAGAAGACGAAACATGCCACATCTTCCACACAAAGGCCGGCATCAATGGAAGCTCCATCAAGGTCATCATCGATGGAGGTAGTTGTCACAACTTGGCAAGTGAAGAACTATGCTCCAAGCTTCAATTGGTCAAGATGAAGCAGCCGCACCCATACAAAGTCCAATGGCTAAGTGACTCCGGCACTTTATGAGTTGAGCATACAGTCCAAGTCTCCTTCAAAATTGGTGCATATGAGGATACTTTGGAGTGTGATGTCGTCCCAATGTCTGTTTGCCACCTCCTTCTTGGTCGACCATGGCAATTTGACCGTGGTGTCATCCACAACGGGCGTACCAATCACTATAGCTTCAAGATGAAAGGGAAGGAGTATGTGCTACGACCTATGTCTCCTAGTCAAGTGATAGCCGACAAGCAATCCACACATCGTCGAGAGAAGAGTGAGAAAGTGATCCACCAAAAAGTAAGTGAGAGCTACAAGCCAAACTTGAGCGCCTCTTCGCCTAGAGAGAAAAACCTAGTCCTATTTGCCACAAAAAGTGAGATGAGAGAAGTGTGTGAGAACCCATCGAGTGTTATGCACTTTGTCCTTGTGTGCAAGGATCGGGACCCAAAAACTGACACCTCTCACGAGCTACCTTTAGTGTTTCAATCTCTTTTGCAGGAATTCCAAGATGTTTTCCCCGATGAGCTACCTCCAGGTCTACCTCCTCTATGAGGCATTAAGCATCGTATCGACCTCATCCGCAGAGCGCCTGTACGAAACAAAGCTCCCTATCGCGTCAACCCCTAACAAACTAAGGAGATACAACGACAAGTACAACAACTAATCGACAACGGTCATGTACGTTAAAGCTTAAGCCCTTGTGCCGTTCCAGTTATACTTGTCCCTAAGCAAGATGGAAGTTATCGCATGTGTTCCGATTGTAGACCCGTCAATGCTATTAACATTCGTTATAGGCATCCCATTCCTCGCTTAGATGTTATGCATGATGAACTTAGCGGTGCCGCCTTTTTCTAAAAAATTGATCTTAAAAGTGGCTATTATCAAATCCGCATACAAGAGGGTGATAAATGGAAAACTGCTTTCAAAACCAAATTTGGCTTGTACGAGTGGTTGGTTATGCCTATGGGTTTATCAGAAGCTCCCGGAACTTTCATTCGTCTTATGCATTTTGTGCTTCGACCTTATATTGGAGTGTTTGTTGTGGTTTACTTTGATGATATTCTTGTGTTTAGCAAATCCATGAAAGAGCATCTAAAGCATGTTAGGGCCGTTTTGCAAATGCTTCGCAAGGAACGTCTTTATGTCAACAAGAAAAAGTGCATGTTTGGTGTTGACAAACTTGTTTTCTTGGGTTTTGTCGTTTCTTCCAAGGGTGTCCACGTTGACGAATCTAAAATTGAAGCAATTAAAACTTGGCCCCAACCCACCAATTTGCAACAAGTGCGTAGCTTTCTTGGTCTTGCGGGTTTTTATCGTCGCTTCTTTAAAGACTTTAGCACTATTGCCGCCCCTTTGCATGCTTTGAGTAAGAAGAATGCTCCTTTTGTTTGGGGATCTTTACAATCCACCACTTTTGATGAGCTCAAGTCTTTGCTTACTCATGCTCCGATTCTTGCTTTGCCCAATTTTGACAAAACTTTTGAGGTTCATTGTGATGCAAGTGGTACCGGAATTGGTGGAGGTTTGATGCAAGAAAAACAAGCCATTGCATATTTTAGTGAAAAACTCTCCGATGCTGAACTTAACTATCCCATCTATGACAAAGAATTGTATGCTTTAGTGCGTGTGCTACATGTTTGGGAACATTATCTTAGACCTCATGAGTTTGTCATCCATACCCATCATGAAACGCTTAAGTACTTAAAAGATCAAACTAAGTTGAACAAGCGTCATGGCAAATGGAGTGAATTTATTGAATCTTTCCCCTATGTGATCAAGTACATTGTGATGCAAGTAGTTGTGGATGCACTTTCACGCATATGCACGCTTGTCACGAAACTTGAGTTGAATGTTATTGGCTTTGAGCACATAAAAGACTTGTATGCTAATGATCCATCTTTTGCTACTCCTTATGCTAAATGTTTGACGCATACATCTTGGGAACGATATTACATCAAGGATGGTTATCTTATGAGAGCTAACAAACTATGCATTCCCGAGTCTTCTCTTCGTTTGCTCCTTTTGCAAGAGGCTCATGGAGGTGGACTCATGGGACATTTTGGACGCGACAAGACATTCGCCACGCTCTCCAAGAACTAATTTTGGCCCAAGATGTTCCACGACGTCTCACGCTTTACCAATCGATGCCCTACATGTCGCAAAGCTAAGTCTAAAGCTCAATCCCATGGTCTTTACATGCCTCTTCCTATTCCTTATCAACCTTGGGAAGATATTAGCATGGATTCTGTACTTGGTTTGCCTAGAACTCAAAATGGAAAGGATTTCGTGTTTGTTGTTGTGGACCGCTTTTCTAAGATGGCACATTTCATTCCTTGCAACAAGATAGACAATGCTTCACACGTTGCAAATCTCTTTTGTAGGGAAATCTTGCGCCTCCATGGAGTACCAAAGACAATCGTCTCCGACCACAACATCAAGTTCTTAAGTTACTTTTGGAAGATGATATGCACCAAGCTCGGAATCAAGCTCTTGTTCTCATCCGCATACCATCCTCAAACCGACGGCCATACGGAGGTGATGAACCGTACACTCTCCACTCTACTTCGCATGTTGATCAACAAGAACATCAAGGAGTGGGAGGAGTGCCTACCAATCGCCGAGTACGCCTACAACCATGCAAGACATTCGACAACCGGCAAGTCCCCCTTCGAGGTCGTCTACGGCTTCAACCCATTGTCCCCATTGGACATTCTACCTCTTCCTCTACAAGAGCGCACCAACCTCGACGCAAGCTTTGCGCCCGTGCAAGCTACATCAAGAAGATGGATGAAGATACAAGGCACACCATTGAGCACCAGGTACAACGACTCGCAACCAAGCTCAACATCAACAAGCATCCCATGATATTCAACATTGGAGACCTCGTGTGGCTACACCTTCGCAAGGACTGCTTCGCCAACGAACGCAAGTCCAAACTTCTCCCTCGAGTCGATGGACCCTTCAAGGTGCTAGCACGCTACAACAATAATGCTTATAAGATCGATCTCCCACGCGACAAGTACAACGTGAGCGACATCTTCAACGTCTCCGATCTCTCCCCGTACCATGGTGATGTGGATTTTGATCGGAGGTTGGATCTTTCCCAAGGGGGGGGGGGAGATGACGCGGAGCATCCTTCGGTCATCCCCATGGACCTTCCATCGTCTCACCAAGCACCAAGAGGACCCATGACTAGAGCACGAGCTAGAGCTCTCGAGACCAAGGTGACTTCTCACCTTAGTGATATCTCATTTGATCCTCTCGAGACATGGCTACTACCTAAGTCCAGGATGTTGTGCATGATTAGGTACCAAGAGGACCCTCCCGATGATGTACATGAAGATGGTCAAGACCCCAAGTCCACGGAAGAAGAGAACCAACGGAAGAAGGCAAGAACAGCCTCCAGGCACCGGACATCTGGCCAGGACCCCGGACATCCGACCCCTGGAGATCTACACGGCCAGGAACCTGCAGAAGAAGCTACAGGGACTGGACATCCGGCGTCCAGCCCGGACATTCGCCCCCCCCCCCCCCACCAGAAATCCGGCCTCTGGCCCGGACATCCAGACAAGGCGTCCAGGGAGCATAGAAGGTAGCACCATCAACCCGGACATCCGGTCGCCACCCCGGACATCCGGCCCCTCCCGAAGCCCCAGATATCCGACCCCTATGCCCGGACATCCGGCGCCGCCCATCCACAGAACAGAACGACCACCTTCACCAGCCCGGACATCCGGCCCTTCCGCCCGGACATCCGGCCCCTCGCGAGCCACCGGACATCCGGCCCGACTCCCGGACATCCGGCCTTCCCTGTCTATGAACAGTGTAAGGGCCGAAGCCCATGTACCCCCTTCGCCCCTAGACTATATATACTCCATCCCCACCTACGTTTTAGGTTTAGCATTGTGATAGCTCATTTGAGATAGAGCATTGCTCATCCGTACAGGATCTACTCCTCGTGAGGGACCGCACCTCTTCGGAGAGGATCCATCCGAATTCAAGGCCTCCATCCGGAGAAGACAATCAAGACCTCCTCACGGAGAAGAACGGTTACTCTTGTATCGTCCCTTGTTGACTTTGGATCTCATGTTACTTTGTGCCTCGTTGATCTAGCCCTTGTGTGATCAACCACTTGTCAGTTGAGTGTTTCTCTTGTTTACCACCGTGATTTCCCTCGTGTTCTTCCGCGCGTTCTTCGTGTTTCCCCGTAGGATCCACTCCAAACATGAAAGATCGGCCCCTAGGGTTCCGCCCTACATCATTAGGCTTTTGTCATCTTTGAATATCTTGGGGTGCCATGGGCATCCCCAAGCTTAGGCTCTTGCCACTCCTTATTCCATAATCCATCAAATCTTTACCCAAAACATGAAAACTTCACAACACAAAACTCAACAGGAAATCTCATAAGCTCCGTTAGTGCAAGAAAGCAAAACCACCACATAAGGTACTATAATGAACTCATTCTTTATTTATATTGGTGTTAAACCTACTATATTCCAACTTCTCTATGGTTCATACCCCTACATAGTAGCCATAGATGCATCAAAATAAGCAAACAACAGACGAAAAACAGAATCTGTCAAAAACAGAACAGTCTGTAGCAATCTGTAACTCTCACATACTTCTGGAACTCTAAAA
This sequence comes from Triticum timopheevii, assembly GCA_963921465.1. Classification (NCBI taxonomy): domain Eukaryota; kingdom Viridiplantae; phylum Streptophyta; class Magnoliopsida; order Poales; family Poaceae; genus Triticum; species Triticum timopheevii. The sequence continues at coordinate 285,088,086 of OY997268.1, read as the reverse complement.
ATCCTACTAAAACAGGAAGACCTGGGAAATTTGTCTATTGATATACATCAAAAAGAATCAACACAAAGGCACGTTTCTGTGAATTAATAAAATTACTTCCGTGCGCGCAAAGTTTCTGTTTTTCAGCAGAATCTAATTAACTATCACCGTAGGTTATCCTATAGGTTCTACTTGGCACAAACACTAATTAAAACTTGAAAACACATCTAAATAGAAGGTAGATGAAAAATTTATTAGTAAACAGAAGAAACAACAAAAACTAAAATAAAATTGGGTTGCCTCCCAACTAGCGCTATCGTTTAACGCCCCTAGCTAGGCATAAAAGTGAGGATATATCTAAGTAGTGCCATCTTTGGCACTCAATTCTTCAATAGAGCACTTTTAATCCTTAGGAGTTTCTTTCTTTTTAGTAATGATTAAGCTCCAAGGAAAGAAATCAAGAAATTCGTTTGTAGCAAAAGGTTCTTTAATGATAGCAAGAAAATTGGGGTGAACACTAATTGATTTGAGATCGGCACTTCCTTTACTAGAAGATTCACCCTTATTTTTAGGAACGTACATGACCTTGGAAATTTTGTTAGGAGGAGTCGGGGTATTTTTCATAGATGAAAAGGAAGACCCTAAGTTGGTGATAATGTCCTCCAGTTTACCAATTCTTGTAGAATCTAAATCTATTCTTTCATTAACTATAGGTTCTTTTTCTTTAAAATATTTCAAGGTAACTCCAACCCTAGATACATATTGGGCAATTTGATTGTGGATCTTTTTATCCAAATTTTCAATTAACTCAGTAGTGGCAACTTTATTTTCAATAATTTCAAGCCTTTGCATCACATGTTCCAAAGTTAAAACAGTTCCATTAACCAAAAGAGGGGGTGGACCAAACAAATCTAACATAACATTATAAGCATCAGAAGTATGGCTACCCAAGAAATTCCCTCTGGTAATGGTATCAAGGATATATCTATTCCAAGGAGTAATGCCTACATAAAAATTGCGAAGAAGAACGGAAGTGGATTGCTTCCTAGTAGATCTATTTCTCCCTCCCATTGTTTAAAATTGAGAACTTTAGGACCGAGAGTATTAACGATAATAGGAGGACTAGCCATAGCAACGAGAAATCCAACACACAAGCAAACAAAAAGGCACGCGAAAGAGAGAGGAGATTGGGAAAGAGAGGGCGAATAAAACGGCAAGGGTGAAGTGGGGGAGAGGAAAACGAGAGGCAAATGGCAAATAATGTAATGCGAGGGAGATGAGTTTGTGATGGGTACTTGGTATGTCTTGACTTGAGTGAAGACCTCCCCGGCAACGGCACCAGAAATCCTTCTTGCTACGTCTTGAGCTTGCGTTGGTTTTCCTTGAAGAGGAAAGGGTGATGCAGCAAAGTAGCGTAAGTATTTCCCCTCAGTTTTTGAGAGCCAAGGTATCAATCCAGTAGGAGGCTCCTCAAAAGTCCCATGCACCTACACAAGCAAACAAGAACTCGCAACCAACACAATAAAGGGGTTGTCAATCCCTTCACGGCCACTTGCGAAAGTGAGATTGATAGAGATAATATGATAAGATAAATATTTTTGGTATTTTTATGATATAGATTGGGAAAGTAAAGATGCAAATAAAAGTAGATTAAAAGCTTATATGATAAAAGATAGACCCGGGGGCCATAGGTTTTACTAGCGGCTTCTCTCAAGATAGCATAAGTATTATGGTGGGTGAACAAATTACTGTCGAGCAATTGATAGAAAAAGCGAATAGTTATGAGATTATCTAGGCATGATCATGTATATAGGTATCACGTCCGTGACAAGTAGACCGACTCCTGCCTGCATCTACTACTATTACTCCACACATCGACCGCTATCCAGCATGCATCTAGAGTATTAAGTTCATAAAGAACAGAGTAACGCATTAAGAAAGATGATATGATGTAGAGGGATAAACTCATGCAATATGATATAAACCCCTTCTTTTTATCCTCGATGGCAACAATACAATACGTGCCTTGCTGCCCCTGCTGTCACTGGGAAAGGACACCGCAAGATTGAACCCAAAGCTAAGCACTTCTCCCGTTGCAAGAAAGATCAATCTAGTAGGCCAAACCAAACTGATAATTCGAAGAGACATGCAAAGATAACTTAATCACACATAAAAGAATTCAGAGGATATTCAAATATTTCTCATAGATAAACTTGATCATAAGCCCACAATTCATCGGATCTCGACAAACACACCACAAAAAGAGTTACATCGAGTAGATCTCCAAGAATATCAAGGAGAACTTTGTATTGAGATTCAAAGAGAGAGAAGAAGCCATCTAGCTAATAACTATGGAACCGAAGGTGATGCGGAGCATCCCACTTTCATCCCCATGTACACTCCGACTACTCTCCAAGCCCCAAGGTGACATATGATATGACCTCTGACTTACGCCATTGGACCTAAGGTGAACTCGCTCCTTTCTGAATCCTCCCTTTCCGCATGTAAGACATCGGTGATACCTCAAGAGCGGACCTTGTGCATACTCAGGTACACCCGAGGAGAGCCCAGGGACCAAGGCCAAGTGTGCGCGGGAGCGAAGGAAGGAGAAGGAAGAAGAATCTGCTGCTACAGCAGCCGGACATCCGGCCATGTCCCGGACATCCGTCCAGGCCTGAACATCCGGCTCAACGCCAGAAATCTGGCTCCCTTCTATCCATAGAGCACCAGCGTCGGCCAAGTCATCCAGGACATCCGGCCAGGCCCTGGACATCCGGCCCCTCGCGCAAGCCCGGACATCCGGCGCCCCGTCGTAGCACGTCCAGAAGCTGGATCTCGCCAGCCCGGACATCCGTCCCTAGCCCGGACATCCGACGTCTCGGGAAAACCCGGACATCCGGCCCCTCCTGCCTGCGTGCAGTGTATCCATGCCGAAATTCGTTGTTCCACTTCGTCCCTTAGACAATATATACTCCACCTCCACCTACGTTTTAGGGTTAGCATTGGTTTAGCTCATTTGAGATAGAGCTTTGCTCATCCATACAGATCTCCTCCTCGTGAGAGACCGCGGCTTCTTCGGAGAAGATCCACCATGGATTCAAGACCCCTTTACGGGAAGATCCCTCATGGATTCAAGACCTCCTCTCGGAGATGAACTACCGCAACTTGTATCGTCCTTTGTTGGATTTGGACCATGTATCTCTTTGTGTTTCTTGGATCTAGCACATGTGTGATCATATTCGTGTCGGCTGAGTGTTTTCTCTTGTGTTCCCCCGCGATTTCCCTCGTTTCCTTCCGCGCGTTCTTCGTGTTCCTTGTAGGGATCCTCTCCAAACATGAAAGATTGGCCCCTAGGGTTACGCCCTACATCATCATAGTATCATGAGCCACGTTGATCATGTTTTTGGAGCCCATACCCTTTGTTTTCTAGCTTGATTTTGTTGATTTCGTCCTAAATCCGAAAATCCCCACCAAAAATAGCCCCAATTTTTTTGTGATTTGTTGGTTTGATGATGTTTTGTTGATTTTGATCTATGAATTTGCTTGGTTTCGAGTGGATCTAGCATCTCCCCAAGTTTCACCACCTTCCATACATGAAATCTCCCCAATTTTGTCCCCAAAATCATCAATTTCCGCCCCAAAATAGAGTTCCTCGAGTTCATCCTCGGATTTGGAGCCCGGACATTCGGCCCGACCCCCAGACATCCGGCCACCCCGGACATCCGGCTCCTGGAGCGCATTTTCGCGCAAGTTTCTGGACATCAGGTCCCGGACATCTGGCCAAACCCCCGGATGTCCGCCCGCTGTCATTTCAGCTTTTTCCGTTTCACCGTTTTGACCATAATTAATTCACCCGGAGTCCGATTTTGACGTTCTTTAGCTTGTTTTGAAGCTACTGACATCCCCCATCCCACAAAAATACCACCATCAACATTTGACTCCATAAATTTTTTGAAAATTTGGCAAGTTTGCCTAGGCCCTCGACCACATCATCCGCTACACCATGACCGACTTCCACAACCTAACCCATTTTGCTTGACATAGCATTAGTGGTTGCTTGAGTAGTGATTTGAGTCTCCTAAGGTGTTTCGGCTACTTAGGGACGGTTGCTTCTTCATCAACCGCCACCACCATTTCCGCATAACCTTGCCCACCATACACTTCCGACAACCCAACTTAACCAATTTTGTTTGAGCTTGTTTGAGTTGTGGCTTGTGTTTCCTAAGGTGTTTCGGCTACTTTGGGAAGACAACTTCAACTCCAACACGTGTATAGCCCATCATTTTACTTCCGCATTGCCAAGTGCAAACCACTACCGCTTTCCGCTACCACCATTTTGACATTTGACATTTGAGATTTTGAGTTCACGGTTTTTCCGTTTCCTAGGGTGTTTCGGCTAACTAGGAACGGGTCGACATCGACAACACCGCCTCTCATCATCGCCTCGAGGTCGTCATCGACTTTGACCACTTCACCATCATCCGTCCATGGCATACATACGAGAAACCCTCGACGGTAACCTCCATATCATCTTGGTATTGTGGTATCCCTCCATTGTATATTCCCCTTGCCATTGCATTATTAACCCCTAGCCCATTTTGCGTTACTTGCCTATCGAGACTAGCCATTTGAGTATTGCCGGCAATGTTACTTGTGCACATTAGTGATCTATACTTGCCATAGCATACATACCATATCATCGTGGTGCATATATTGGTATCATAGCTTGTGTCACAAGTTTGTTCCCGCATATACACAATTGTTATCTTGGTTTGTGCATTGTGCAAAAGTGGCCATACAAAAAAAAAGAGAATAAGCTTTTAAGCAAAAGAGAAAGAGCAAAGAGCTTGTAAGCAAGTGCCATAGCATCATACCACATTGCATAAGATTGTCATACCAGATCATCTTGGATCATCTTGAGAGAAACACCGGGAACCATACATACATAGCATACTTGGGATAAAAGTCCACATATTTTGCATCTTATAGGTTGTGCACAAGTGTCGTATCCACCTATAGAGCAATCGTGCTAGCGTCTCTCTTGAGTTGTGCAACACAATTTTCCGTGGATTCAACATTTTGCGCTCATTCCTTGGTTGCACGACCCCATTTATCTATCCGTGTGTGCGTTTTCGTGTGCCATCCATATTGCTATTGGTCTACTTGTTTCGCTTGCGAGTTTGTGAATCTCTTTCAACATTATTGACTCTTGCTAACATTTTGCATCAAATTTTTGTGCCACTATCCTCACCGAGCTCCATCATAAGCCTTACTTGTGTAGGTGTGAGAACCGACAAGAATTGGTACCAATTGTGCTATTTCCTTGTTACACATTTGAGTGATCATTGATCCATCTTCAACATCGGTCAAGGTACATTTGATCTAGTTCTTCTCTTTCTCCCACTGATATTTGCTCGAGTCTTGTGATGGATAGGCAAGGCATTTCCTCTCTGGTCTACAACAACAACGACAGCGTGAACAACTAAATCTCCTAAGCGTCCATCTTCGATCTACAACGACAAATGCAAGGCGCACAATCAAGAATGCGAGAGCGCATCGAGAACATCTCCATCGACATTCGTCACTCCGAAGCAAGGAAAAGGGACTACATCGACAAGAAGCATTCCGCACAAAAAGAGGAGCAAGATGCAAGGATGGAGGAGATTAGAGCCTTGATCAAGTCTTCTTCCCCTTCGCCATCTTCAAGGTGGCGACATTCAAGTGCAAATCGTCCTCGTCCACATCTACATGGCAACCACCATCACGTTCGTGATCCACATTGTCATGAAGGGCAAGTCACCTCCAAACAACATGTGCACGATGACGACGAACGACATCTACTACGAGCTCAAGCACGACAACAACATCATCATCATGAAGATGCTCCACAAGCGCAAATGCATAAGTCCAAACAAGCCCTACTTCACTCCAAGTCCAAGCTTCATGAGGAAAAGAGAAGACCGCGGGATGACCAACCCCAAGATGGTGCTACGGCTACCACCACCACTTCGGCATCTTCGCCAAGTGCTATCAAGGCATTTTCGCCTTTGGACGTACGACATCTTCGCCTACTTCCCATGAGTACGCCTACATCGACTTCATCAAGTCCAAGGCGACTACCTATAAGCGAGGGTGACACTTCCATCTTCGGAAGCCTCTCAAGGAAGATGCCCGAGCATGGGAAATTCCCTTCGGTCATGGAGACGAGCTACAAGGTGCCACATAATATGGGCCTCCAACACCAAGATGGGAACAAGAAGGCCGAGCAAGGGCCATCCCCTTTGACAATGGCGATAGGAGTTGAGCATGGAGACATTTGCACCTACATCTCTCCGACACCCACATATGTCAAGATGCCCCATTTGTCATGTGAGGAGAGCCACCACCCCATGAGTGAGATGAGTGACTTCACCATATATAACATCGATTGCATTTCCTATGAGAGGACGAGTGTGACCACCACTAGCCCCACACATGAGAGCATGCCACACATCCTATGTGAGGTTGAGCGCCATTTGAGTGACTCCACCAACCATATGAGTGAGAGCACCCTTGAGGGAGTGAGTGAGCCACAACACTTAGCGAGTAAGGTAGTTGACACGGCATGTGAGGCCACTATGATTTCTAACGACTTAACCTCTACTCCTAGTGTGTTTTCTTCTTTGGTGCTAGGTCTTCTACATGACGACATGCCTACCCTCGATGAGTCCATCCCTCCAATGGAGACGACGACGGCCATGGTGGACAATGATGAACCCCCACATGGTTTCATCAAGATGAAGATGACAACGAGTGGATCTTCGACACCTCACCTACGACACATGAGCAATGCTCCAAAGGTACCATAGGTGATGGTGCTTCTCTTGTCCCACTAGAGGACTATCTTACCAATGATTGCTTGCATGATGTTGACCCACCTATTCCCATGCTTCATGCTAGTGAGACTTCTTCATGCCTTGACTTACCTATTTATGATGAATATGATGATGAGCATGTTGAGTTGCCTAGTTATGATGCTATGCTCCATAGGATATCATGTGAAAATTCTATTGGTCACGTCATGTTTGACAATCCATTGAACTTGTCATATGCTATGAGTGAGATCTCCCATATTGCATCATTACAATCTCAACATAGTAACTATGCATGCCCCATTAAAATAAATCCCATTTGCACTTATGGCATAGATGATGAGATGATCGTCATTGCCTTTTGTTTCTCTTGTGATGATATTGCCATGCTTCCTTTACATGATTGGCGCAATTCATCTACTATGTCATGCCATGATCACATTATTTTAAATATGCATTGTTTTGGATGTTGTCAATATTCTCCATGTGATGTTGCTACTCATGCTCGTGAGGAGATCCCCATAGTTCATACTTATTCGAAGATCTTGATGCATTTCATACTTTGCATGATTCCCATGTTTGCGTGCACCATATGCATTACATGAATAACAATGATCTAGATATTTGTCATGATGCATTACACAAATTGATTCTCCATTATGCCATGCATAACAACAAACCTCTCATTATGGATGACATGTTTCTATATCACCCATCTCATTTATTTGAGCATTGGATATTTTGTGCTAACCGACACATGCACGTGCGCATCATGATGGATGATGTGTACATATTTCACGCACACACAATTTTTCCTTTTCCTTTGTTTTGTGTAGGTACTTATGAACACTCGTCAACCTCTCAATCCCAAGAGTTGACGAAACGAGCTCTTGAGAGCAACGATGCTTTGGGATCCCGTGGACTATCATTCCCACCATTCTCTTTGCACAAGGACTACACTCATCTCTTTTACTTGTCTCTCACACGACTATGGGCTACATATCACTTTTCACCTTATGCTCATTTTACCGTGTTCACTTGGCATGATATGCTTGCTCCTATGCCTTTGCCATTCAATTGTGACCCTTGTCTGCATCTACCCATGATTCACTATTATGCTACTTCTATGTGTATTTGCATGCTTGGTGGAGATACTTGTTGCTATTTCCATGATTTCTTTGTGCACCATGTTATTGAAGCTTGTTGTGTTGGGAGAGTCATGATGTCCCATTGCTATTTACATATGGCCTCTCGCCAATACATTGATGATATTTTGCTCATATCTTGCTTTCATGCTTGTGCTATGTCATGTGAATTATTCATGCCCACTATTTGCACACATGACATGCTTGCCATGATTCCTTCTAGTAAGTTGCATCTTCGCACTACTAGCTTGCTTAACTTGATCACTATGATTGTTTGCTCGGTTGCATCACCCATGTTCCACTACTACTCGCTTTCTTGGGTTGATGACATACTCATGCCTCTCACATGATATATCTTGATGATTGTCTCTTGTCTCAATTAGTTGCCTATCTCATATCCTATATTGAGTGCAACCATACTATGCTGAGTGCTATTGGGGACTTGGACACTTTACTTGTGATGCATGCTTGTTTGATTGAGCCTATTGTATTTGGTTGTTCTCGCATCATATGCCTCCATACTATGAAATGCTCCCTTGCCCTTTCTTATGATGATTATGATGCATACACTTGTTGGGTGTCATACCACACGAATGATAGGTTATTGCATTTATGCTAACCTCATTTGTTTTTCCGAGTGTTTGTCATGTTCTTTCGTTTTGAAGGATTCACAAGGTGGTACCATCATGAGCCGTATTGGTCATGTAAAGGTCTACATGATGCGCGACACCAACATTTTCGACATCCTCAGAAAGGTGAACTCCTTCTCTTTGAGCCATCATCAAATACGCATATTGGATGGGTCACTCTTTTATTGTTGTTTCCTTCTTGTTGTGCACATGTTACATCTATTGGATGGAGGAGCGACATTGGAGATTGGCTCTATGGACCTTCACACTGAGGAGCGCTCACACTTATTGGATGCACCTTCGAACCTCCACTCTTGCCACGACATCGAGCATTGGTACACCAACACCTCCATATTTGTTGATTGTGCTCATACATGTCATGCTCAATGGACATATCATACTCACCACAAGTTTGCAGCCCATGCATGGATTAACTCACATTATGATTGCCATGTTGCATCATGTATTCCCATATCATCCATGATATATGAGCTTGTGCATTTCCAGCAAATTTGTTGTGATCTTCCTTGATGGCATATTCATACATCATGATCATATTGTCCACCATCAATTGCATGATAACTCACACATATTGAGCATCCATTGCCATATTCATGCTATTGATGAACCGTCCCTCTATGACTTCATTTTGCATGATGGTAGAATTTGTCGCTTTGTGCACCATGCTAATTATCCCATGAATGCTTTGCATATCATTCTAGATCATCTTGACAAGCATCATGTGTCTTGACACGCACTATCTTGCCGCACGGACTCATTCTTACATGATGGGCACTTTGTGTGCACTAACCATTGTATTTCCGAGTGTCGCTTGTGTTTGCTCTTTTTGCATGTCTATCACTCCGGTGACACCTTGGACTACTTGGATTGCGCCATGTATTCAACTTCATCCAACTACAAGTCCGTCCACGACAACCGTTTCCATGGTGATGAGGATCACAATCCGAGGTCGGATCTTTCCCAAGGGGGGAGATGATGTGGAGCATCCCACGTTCATCCCCATGTACACTCCGACTACACCCCAAGCCCCAACAGGACATAGGATGAGACCTCTACCTTACGCCATTGGACCTAAGGTGAACTCGCTCCTTTCCGAATCCTCCCTTTCCGCATCTAAGACATGGATGCTACCTCAAGAGCGGACCTTGTGCATACTCAGGTACACCAAAGGAGAGCCCAAGGACCAAGGCCAAGTGTGTGCTGGAGCGAAGGAAGGAGAAGGAAGAAGAGTCTGCTGCTATAGTAGACGGACATTCGGCCATGTCCCGGACAGCCGGCCAGGCCCAGACATCCAGCCCAATGCTGGAAATCCGGCTCCCTTCATCTAGAGAGCACCAGCATCGGCCAAGTCAGCCCGGGCATCCGGCCAGGCCCCGGACATCCGGCCCCTCCCGCAAGCCCGGACATCCGGCCACAGCCCACACATCTGGTGCCCCGTCACAGAATGTCCAGAAGCTAGATGTCGCCAGCCCGGACATCCGGCCCCAACGCCCGGACATCCGACGTCTCGGGAAAGCCCGGACATCCGGCCCGTCGCCCAGACATCCGGCCCCTCCTGCCTGCGTGGAGTGTATCCGGGCTGAAAGCCCTTGTACCCCTTCGCCCCTTAGACTATATATACTCCACCTCCACCTATGTTTTAGGGTTAGCATTGGTTTAGCTCATGTGAGATATATCTTTGCTCATCCATACAGATCTCCTCCTCGTGAGAGACCGCGACCTCTTCGGAGAAGATCCACCATGGATTCAAGACCCCTTTACGGGAAGATCCCTCGTGGATTCAAGACCTCCTCTCAGAGATGAACTACCGCCACTTGTATCATTGTTTGATGGATTTGGACCGTGTATCTCTTTGTGTTTCTTGGATCTAGCACATGTGTGATCATATTCATGTCGGCCGAGTGTTTTTTCTTGTGTTCCCCCGTGATTTCCCTCGTTTCCTTCCACGCGTTCTTCGTGTTCCTCGTAGGGATCATCTCCAAACGTGAAAGATCGGCCCCTAGGGTTTCCGCCCAACATCAGAAGGTCTATGGTAAACTACTCACAACTCATCGGAAGGGTCTTGGAGATGATGTAGAGGCCCTCCGTGGTCGATTCCCCCTCCGGAGGAGCGTCGACGAAGGATCCAAGATGGGATCTCGCGGATACAGAAGGTTACGGCGATGGAAATAGTTTTTTGTGGTGCTCCTCGATGGTTTTAGGGTACGTGGGTATATATAGGAGGAAGAAGTAGGTCGGTGGATGATCGAGGGGCCCATGAGGGTGGGGGCGCGCCCACGTGTAGGGGGCGCGCCGGGCACCCTCGTGGCCACCTCCTGTGTTGCTTGACGTCCACTCCAAGTCCCCTGGATCACGTTTGTTCCAAAAAGATCACTCCCGAAGGTTTCATTCCTTTTGGACTCCGTCTGATATTCCTTTTCTTTGAAACACTGAAATAGGAAAAAACAGCAATTTAGGCTGGGCCTCCGGTTAGTAGGTTAGTCCCAAAAATGATATAAAAGTGTAAAGTAAATCCCATAAACATCCAAAAACGGGTAATATAATAGCATGGAACAATCAAAAATTATAGATACGTTGGAGACGTATCAGACAACATGAGTCGACCTGATGGGATCAACATCTCCGACGGCAAGTTCTACCTTGGAGATGCTGGCTATGCATGTCGGCCGACTGTTCTTCCACCCTTCAGGAAACAAGGTACCATCTCAACGAGTTCTCTGGTAGGAACTTTCCTAGGACTGCACAGTAGCTGTTTAATCTCAGACACTCCAGCCTTAGAGTAAGTGTTGAGAGGGCATTTGGAGCTCTAAAGAATAGGTTTAAGATCCTGGATCAGAAGTAATTCCACCCATACTCCACTCAAGTTAAGCTAGTTCTTGCTTGTTGCATTCTGCATAACTAGATCCTCCAATGGGGCTTTGATGAACATGTGCCTGAGGAGGAAGAGGTCGAGCCTGACGATGTTGTTAGCTCTGGCCATGGTGTGGAGGCATTTGACAATGACGCTTGGAAGAACAAAAGGTTGGAGTGGGCAGAGGCAATGTGGCTTAACAGAGGTCAGTGTAGGATTTGAAGAAGAGGAAGAAGAAGGAGGAGCAGTAGCAGAAGCATAGAAGAAGAGGAAGAAGAAGAAGCAGCAGCAGCAGAAGAGGAAGATGAAGAGGAAGTTGAAGCATCAACACCGATGAACTATCCCCTATTTAGCCAATGGCTCTTAATAATTTGAACTATCATTTGATTATAGTTAGGATGAACTGTTATTTGTTTAACTAGCTGGCACTATGTTCAGATTGTGTGTGGTAAGGTCACCACTAGTTAGAAGTGGTGACAACACCTTATGCAGATTGCAACCAAACACCATGTCATATGTGCACCGAATGCAATGCGGGCAACCAAACGCTGGGTCAAAAATGGTTGTCTCATGCAACTAGGGACATGCAGGCAAACAAACTATGTGCATCTGGGGTTTTTTGGCCTGCATCCCCTCAAACCAGCTCAATAGAGACTCGCCGGGCTAGGCCGAGTCGGCAATGTAACCAAACACGCCCCTAATGCTTCTGGCCCGTGCATTTTTTTTCCTCTGCCTGTGGATTTTGTTATTTTCCAGTGCATTGCATAATTACAGTTTTGCCAGTGTTTTGTAATGTTCATATCTAAATATCCATGCATCCAAATGAAACATGTCATATATGCATCTTGCTCAGATTTTCATGTATTTTCACAATGTCCAACTTTCATTCATGTTTAAGATGTTTAAAATTGTTGTTTCCATATAAATGACATGCTAAAATGGTTTATTTCATAACTAAATAACCGTAGCTCGGTTTTAAATGTTCTTTATATTTTACTTGTCCAGAAAAATGCATAGAATAACATGGTCCACTTTATTTTCCTGTTTAACAATTTTAAAATATGGTTTAAGGTAGAACAGTACCAAATTCGAAATATGCACATGGGGATTTTCCGGAATTGTTGTTTTTTTGTTTCCGGCCTCATTTAAACTTGGCTAAATAGTTAGATTACTTATGCTTCACCTCTTGCCATGTTAACAATATTTAACCTTGTTATGCATCATACTTGGTTGTGCATCATGTCATGTTTATGTGTTGTGTGTTTACCTTATTGTTTGCTTCTTTCCGGTTATGCTTCCTCTCGATAGTTCCTGTTTCGTTGCGACCATGAGGATCCGTTCGACTACGCTTGGTTCGTCTTTGCCCGTTCGTCTTCTTCATGGACTCATTCTTCCTCCTAGCAGGATTTCAGGCAAGATGACCGTTACTCTGGATCTCACTACTATCATTGCTATGCTAGTTGTCTCGATGCTATCGCTATGTCGCGCTTCCTACCACTTGTTTATCAAGCCTCCCAAATTGCCATGTCAGCCTCTAACCTTTTTCACCCTTCCTAGCAAACCGTTGTTTCTCTAAGTTATCGCTTTTGCTCAGCCCCTCTTATAGCGTTGTTAGTTGCAGGTGAAGTTGAAGATTGCTCCATGTTGGAACAGGATTATGTTGGGATATCACAATATCTCTTATTTATTTAATGCATCTATATACTTGGTAAAGGGTGGAAGGCTCGGCCTTATGCCTGGTGTTTTGTTCCATTCTTGCCGCCCTAGTTTCCGTCATACCGATGTTATGTTCCTTGATTTTGCATCCCTAACACGGTGAGGGATATGGGACCCTCTTGACAGTTCACTTTGAATAAAAATCTTCCAGCAAGGCCCAACATTGGTTTTACCATTTGCCTAATAACAACAAAAACTTAAATAGGAGATTTTCTTCGGACCCCTAGTATTTTTAATCAACCCCCAGGCCAATGCTCCTCTAAGTGTTGGTCCAAACTAGAGCACTGTGCGGGGCTGCCCCGGGGCAACCTGGGTTATTTTGGCACCTGTATGCGTAGCTCATCCGTGGTGCCCTAAGAATGAGATACATGCGGCTCCTATCAGGATTTGTTCGCACACCGGGAGGTCTTGCTGGTTTTGTTTTACCATTGTCGAAATGTCTTGTGCACCGGGACCCCGAGTCTGATCAAATGTTCGGCGATGGAGGATTGTCTCCACGGATCGTGAGCTTATAGTGGGCTAAGTTGGGACACCCCTGCAGGGTATAAACTTTTGAGAGTCGTGCCCGTGGTTATGTGGCAGATGGGAATTTGTTAATATCCGGTGGTAGAGAACTTGACACTAGACTCGAATTAAAATACCCAACCGCATGTGTGACCGTGATGGTCTCTTTTCGAGCGGGTCAAGAAGAGAACACGGTGGTGTTATGTTTGAACGTAAGTAGTTCAGGATCACTTCTTGATCATTACTAGTTTGCGACCGTTTGCGTAGCTTCTCATCTTATTCTTGTATTCATAAGTTAGCCACCATACATGCTTAGTCGCTTGCTGCAACCTCACCACTATCCATTCCTTACCCATTAAGCTTTGCTAGTCTTGATACCCATGGTAATGGGATTGCTGAGTCCTCGTGGCTCATAGATTACTACAACAATAGTTGCAAATATAGGTAATGCAATGATCATGACGTGAGAGTCCTCGTGGCTCATAGATTACTACAACAATAGTTGCAAATATAGGTAATGCAATGATCATGACGTGAGAGCGATGTTTGCTTGTTTTGGAGTTCTTCTTCTGCTTCTTCTTCGATCAGCGGATAGGTTCCTGGTCGGCAGCCTGGGCTAGCAGGGTGGATGTCGGTTGAGTTTCTGTTTGTGTTTCATCCGTAGTCGGATGTTGCTCTTATGTATGAGTTTGTTGTATTCATGTGGCATTGTATGCCTTTTGTATGTATCCCCAACTATTATGTAATGGTATGATGTAATGATATCTACCTTGCAAAAGCGTCTCCAATATGCGCTCCTATCCTTGGTGGGACCTTCGACTTCCTTAAGGATAGGGTCGCATATTGGGTGTGACAAGATAGCAGCCTTCCTGATGACAGGGCTAGCCGGAGGGCAGCTGAAGAGAAGCTCAAGACTTGGTTAATAAAACCATGAAGAAGACCTCTAGTCAGATGATCGAAAAGTACAGAAGATCAAGATTGGAGTTATCGGCAAGTTCCTTGCCAGCAAGCAAGCAAGAGCCCAGCAAGTTCCCACTACATTGCCACCGCTCCACCTCAGTGACCAGCATATCGCTTGTCAAATAGGTGTCGAGCAGGTAGGTAGTTAGGTGAATATTGTATAGTCACGTGTCAGCCCGCTGCTCTAAAGAGAACTTTAATGACACCCGTCCTGGAGATGTGTCTAGATAATAAAAGGTAGCTGGACGAAAGGCACAAAAGGAGAGATGATTCTTGCGCGGGAGTTTCACCAGCATGATACCTCATGGCGCATTTAATGTGTCTGTCCTAACTCATCAGAGTTAGGTATATGGCATTGTAGCCACTATTTGCATCATGTAGTTACCATTTTGCTATTGTGTTGACTACTTTATCTATAAAAGGTGGCCCATGGCTACATTTACAAAGGTCGGAACTTTGCTCATTTACACGCGTGGCTGCACTTCCCGCGCAACCTTGCCAACAAGTGGCGCTCCTTTTACTTGAGCTTCATACATCCAATACAACAAAGCAGGAGTAGGGTTTATGCTTCACAGCGGCCCGAACCTGGGTAAACAACTATATTGATTGCTAGATCTGATCTTTGTGCACATTGATCTCCCCAGTAAAACCGCAAAGGAGCCTTTGATGGTCCCATATATCATCGTACACATGACATATTTGGCGTGCCAGGCAGGGGGGATCACTTGTGTGAACCTGATTTTGTAGTCAGTGCGTTAGTTTCATCATCTTCATCGCCATGGCTCCCAAGAAGACGGGGTGCTGCTACTTGTGAGCTACGTTCTGATTTCCCCGAAGAGGAGGGGATGATGTAGTATAGTAGAGATAAGTATTTCCCTTAGTTATGAAACCAAGGTTATCAATATAGTAGGAGAATGTGGCACCCCGGCTTAGAGCAACCGGTTTACCTTGCATTGTCAGCCCAGAGTTCATGTCTTCTGGCAACACACGACAACATGGCACAGAAACAACCGCTTTATTGATGCTAGCGGATACATAAGTCTGATATTACATCGAGAAAAGAGGCCAAGCGGCACACACGGTGCAACTGAACAATATGTACATTATTTAATGAACATGAAGGGACCTCGATCATAAACTACACGGCTGTGGAATAACGACGAAGTGGAACTCCATAGCACAGGGACACCGACGTGGACACGATCGAAACATGGGATGCTCTCCGATCCGATACGTCTTGCCTGAAAGCTGGCATGACACGCCAGGTCAGTACATTGAATGTACTTGCAAGCTCACAAAAACATAAGCACAATGACAAACAATATCATGACAATTAATCAGGTTAATGCAATGCAATTAATACTACTGATGCAATGAAACCAACATGTGCACCGAGTCCCTCAGACTCGCTTACCAGACGGGTTACCACTGTAACCGAATGGTGATCATACCTGGATCATAGTTGAAGCCAACCACTTACGATCATCACATGATACAACAATTCATCATAAAAACAGTGCCAACAATAAATACTTAGTGTGCAAGATTAATTAAAATTGTTGATCCATGGTGTGACTTACTACCGAGTTGTGTCCACAACCGAGGACGCAGCTATCGATAGATTAAAATACACTCTGCAGAGGTTAGCGCACTTTACCCACACTACAGAACTCATGGCCTCGCACTCCCATTCGGGTGAACCAACAGAGTTCCAACGAAACCCTTCCCTTGCCATGAAACTCTCCCGGCCACTCCGATCCACTCCCTCTCAGGGCTAAGTCATGGGTGGCCCCATGCCTACCAAAGGCATCTTCGGCCACCATCATGGCAAAATGGTCCCAAACGGGGACAAGGTACCATAAAAACAATGGGCACACAAGGTTATGTCTGCTTACCGGGCCAGGGTTCCGCACGCCCATAACCTTCCCTCGTTGGAGGCACCGGTAAGAGGCACGACAAAGGACTGAATCAAGACCCCCCATAAAGGTAAATGTGGTCGCACTGAGAAGAACCTGATTCAGAGGCACCATGACTTGATCAACGTTATATTCAAGTTGGATTATTATCAGGTTTAACTTGAAAATAAACTCACTACAAGTCATACGATGCCATGATTATGCAGCTATTCGATATGCTCAGTATGGAACTCATAAGAACGGATCAACATCACAGAAATAACTTTCCTGCACTACTCGTCAACAAAACTTACTGATATTACTACACTGGTTATTAGCAAACCTCATTTTGAGTCATTTATCTTTTATATGAAAATTTAAATTATCAAAAGAAACTATCATTATTTATCAAAGCACTTTCATTAAGCCAAAAACTTTACTCTACTTGATTAAACTACTCCATGCAATCCGTCAGTAACTAAAGCAAGCATAACAAGCATGACAAACTAACTAAACATAAATCATAATTATTTAACTATTTTTAAATGCATGAAACTTAGCTCATATTCAAGTAGAAAATCATAGATATTGAGATGACACCATCCAAATGTTATTGTGGCTTGCCTTAGTGCAGAGGAGGTTCACACTCCTCCTGGATAGCTTCAAGACAAGTCTCTCCCTATGAAAATATTTAAAAACCACAAAACAAAATATTAATAACCACTCTGAAAATCACCGGAAATTCTAGCCAGCAAGGAAAAATCCACACTTTTGTGTGCTGCTAGAGCTTTCTGAAACAAACACAATGAAAAAGAATCAACTCAGTTGGACTTATAGGCTAGGAGATATCAATGGTCAAAGTTCTGGTCAAAATATTTGAATATATTTGAATTAACAGAAAACTAGGGGGTGACGTCGATGGCGTAAAGCCAAAACACGGCTCCACTCATATCGCTTTGGGTGCGAGTGGAGAGGCTGGACACTGGGCCCCACCAGCCAGGAGAGAGGAGAGGGGGAGAGAAACAGAGTGCGGCGGCGCTTCGCCGGAGCTCACGCTGGCAAGGAGGGGTTCTTGGCCAAAGCTAGAGGGATAAGATTGAATAGAGGGCTACGGCGCACCTGCCTATACCCATGGCACGACGAGAGATGGCCGGAGCGGCTCGCAATCAACCTCGCAAGCGGCGACGGCGGTCAGGTTTTGCCGGAGAGGAAAAGGCGACAACGTGGGGTGGTTCCAGGGGCTCTACGGCTTCGGGGCGTCGCCAGAGTGATGAGGACATGACTACCTTGGATAAGACCAAAAATATTGCATACATGCATATTTGTCAGGTGATTTCTAGTGCAAACTATTCAATAATCTATATACGTTATTCAGAATAAAAATACTTCACACACTTTTTTGTTTTGTCTAATTGCAGGTGTATGGGACATTTGTACAATCCACATATAAAGATAAGGGAAAAGGAGAAGTTTAGGTTCTGTTCAAAAAGTCCTCTCACGTCACTTTTGGGCCAAGAGAAGATAGAGTCCAACTCTCTCACGTTCTGGATTCAGATTCGGACTGCACAGACATACCTGACTCAAAACGCCAACAACGTTTTCATACGGACTCCGAATTGGGTGATTCTTTTTTTGTTGGAAAGTAGATTTCGTACTCTTTCCAACCCAATTGGATTCACCTTCAAATTCGTATGGAGCATTGAGATATCGACGAAACAATCTGACGCTGCAGCAGAATCTGAGTCAAACAACAAGTCCAAAGGTGTTGCATCACCTCCAATTGGGCCCATGAGCCTGTACGCCCTAGGGTTACTTTTAAGCTTCCTTGGGACGTCCTCCCACCTCCTTGGCCGCCACCCCTTACTCCTATATAAGTAGATCCATCTAGTAGCTTTTTGCTTGGGATTTGTTTAGTTAAAAGTTAGCCATTGCAACTTCGTGTACTTCGTTTGTGTCCAACGACCAGACCAAAACTGCTTACGGATCCCCACCTTTATCAGTATTTCATATATATTCGCAATATTCAGATTGCTTTATCATATTCTTGCTTGTTCTTCGATTGCTTGCAGGAATAGACCTTCGAGGTCAGGTTGATCATGCTCCAGCGTGGTCAACAACCTCTCGGAGTTGGTTTAGCGATTGCTAAGGCGCAACATCGTGCACATGTGTAGTCGGATCGTCAAAGTCGCCTCCACCAAATCGATAGTTATCAACTCATCGAAAGATCCGGACACCCCCGCCTCTATCTAATGGTATCAGATTTTCAGGTTGCTCAGTGAGATTTTACAGTTTTTCGTAGTTTAGATCGAGTCTGTTCTTTATACCTATAGTCCACGAAAAAGCCACAAAAAAATTAGGGTTAGTTCATCATATCCGAACCAGTCTGATCCATTGCATAGTCTTTTCAGTATTTTGCTTTGTTAAATTTTTAGTTGCATCGTCGTGTCTAGTTGCTGGTCTTAGTGTCTAGTTCGTTTAGAGTTCCGAGTTCTATTCACATTAGTCATGCCGCCGCTGCATCTTTATCCCTTCCGCTGTCCACCACCCATCCATCAATTTCCACCACGTGCTACCCACCGTTCATTGTCATAATCATATTTGAGATCGTTCATATCTTCGCTCGATCCAATCTGCATCTTATCTAGTTTGTTTTGGAAAGAGAGAGAGAAAAAAAAGATAGAGAAAAAAGAGAAAAAAAGGAAAGAAAAAAAAGAGAGAAAGAAAAAAAAGGAGAAAGTGTGAGGAAAAAAAGAGATAAGAAAAAAAATTCGGATCTATCTAGACTCAGTCTCGTAGTTGAATTCAGATTGGAATCTGTTTTGCGCACTGTTCAGTAAAACAGGCATAACTTCCTCATAATAAGTCCGTTTTAGCTCCGCGAGTACTCAAATGAAAGCTAGCGACGAGACGCATCTAAATAATTGTAGAAGCTACTTTAATATTTGGCACCTCAAAATCGGCTTCTAAATAGATCTTTTTGCCCTCCGAAGTTCACGAACACAGCTTATTCTAGTTTTTCAAGCAAGTTTTAGAATTTTTTGACTCCTCATATCAACTCGGAATTGAGTGATTTCTTTTGCATTAGAAAGCTTGAGGTAGTAGTATTTTTTGAAAAAAATTATCATAAAATTGGCTCAAACTTTTCAAGAGGAAAGTTGGAGAGAGAGTTGTTGTATATCCTGCTTGGCAATTGTTTTTCATCATTATCTTTACTGCCGTTGTGATCTTCACTTATATCTTGCTGTCCAGAGCTACTTAGTATCCTTAATTGATGCTAGTTGTGCTACGTCGTGAGCTCATTAGTGTTCTAGGCTCACGTCTCTAGTTCGGTCTAGCCTAGGACCAGCACAGTATCGTCGTTGAGCGTTTATTCAACATTGCATCTTTGAATTGATTATTGCTAATTTTTTGCTATCATATATAGCCAACCCACCTCCATATATTTCTACACTGTGTATACATACATTCCCCTGGAAATCGCTTTACACAATCTTCAGAGTTACTTGACACCGCTGGTTGCCTGTCACCACCTACCGCATGGTAAGAACATGTAAGATATTGATATTTGCTTTACTGTGAGCACTTTACAAACACATCCTAGTAGTTCATAGGAACATTGTTCTCGAATTTTGTTTCTTGTTTCTACTAATCATGACAGGTTCCGGTGATAGAAGTTCTTGGACGACGGACACATCTTCACCATCACGAGAGTTAGGACAACACACACAAGCACATAGTCAGGTTATCTCTTTACCGTCATTTGAGGGTAGATTTAATCCTGCTATTTATCTCGCTGGGAGCTTGAAGTAGAAAAAAAATTAGTCACCATGACTTTTTTGAACTTGAGCGAGTACGAGCTGCCACTAGAACATTTACTGGTTATGTTTCTCTTTGGTGGAGTGTGCATTGTAAGAAAAACATTGATAACCAACCCACAACTTGGAAATATTTGAAACATGTAATGAGACAACAATTTTTCCCTCCTTACTATCGTCGTGAATTGCTTCGCAAATTTGAACAATTTAAATAAGGCAACAACACTGTTCACGCTTACTACCAAGAGTTCAAATCTTATATGCATCATTGTGACATAGAAGAACCTGAGGATGATACAATGAATAGATTTTTTGGTGGTTTGAACCATGATATTCAGGCAAGATTTCGGTATATTCCTAGTTGCATTACTGGTATGTATGTTCATGCTTGTACCTTTGAGAGACAGTTACAGGAGGATGCATTGGATGAGTAAAACAACTACTATCCCAATTCATGCTCACTACCATCGGTTGATTCCTCCACCGTTGCACCTACTAGAGCAGCCACACCTCAGATTGTGAGTGTGACATCATCTCAAGTGTATGGTACATTGTCATTGTCCATACCTACATCAACTACGTCTTCGCGACAAGGTAACAATAAAGGTATTGATGATATAACTTCACGTTAGAATGATGCACACCTAATTAACTTAAATACATCATGTGTTGAGTTACCTGTTGATTTGAGCACGCCACCTATTTTAGAGAATCATGTTACTATCATGAATGCATCATGTGATCAAACAACTGAAATACCAACAATTTTGAGTGCGCCCATTGAAATAACTGTTGATGTCAAAGAACCATGTGAATCAGGAAATAAATCAGATTTGGATCAAATACATTTTAAAATAATCGTGTCAATGTTTAATCATTTTGATATGACCTCTAATGTTGGTGATCATTCTGTGTCAAATGAATTATTGCATGTTTTCTTATTTAAGCATGTTGTAGCATGTAAATTTGATGCACGTAAGGTTTATTCACCAATGTTGGGATGGTTTAATGATGAATATTGTCAATCTTTTGATATTAATGAGAGCTTCACTTATATGTGCAAACTGAGTTGCAATATTTTCATGCCTTTTACTTATGATAATATTTTGGCTTTATATTTCATAGTCTATGAAGATTCCTCATATATACATGTGTCATATGTGCAAAAATCAAGGGAAGTAAAAATGGATGACATATACATATACAACATGTACACCTTGTCTCTTTTGTTAGCCACATTTCAGATTAAGCAACGCCGAGGACGGCTTTGTTTCCAAGAAGGGGAGGATGATGAGGACATGACTACCTTGGATAAGACCAAAAATATTGCATACATGCATATTTGTCAGGTGATTTCTAGTGCAAACTATTCAATAATCTATTTATGTTATCTAGAACAAAAATACTTCACACACTTTTGTGTTTTGTCTAATTGCAGGTGTATGGAACATTTGTACAATCCACATATGAAGATAAGGGAAAAGGAGAAGTTTAGGTTCTGTTCAAAAAGTCCTCTCACGTCACTTTTGGGCAAAGAGAATATAGAGTCCAACTCTCTCACGTTCTAGATTCAGATTCGGACTGCACAGACATACCTGACTCAAAGGGCCAACAACTTTTTCATACGGACTCCGAATTGGGTGATTCTATTTTGTTGGAAAGTAGATTTCGTGCTCCTTTCAACCCAATTGGATTCACCTTCAAATTCGTACCGAGCATTGAGATATCGACAAAACAATCTGAAGCTGCACCAGAATCCGAGTCAAACAACAAGTCCAAAGGTGTTGCATCACCTCCAATTGGGCCCATGAGCCTTGTACGCCCTAGGGTTACTTTTAAGCTGCCTTGGGACATCCTCCCACCTCCTTGGCCGCCACCCCTTACTCCAATATAAGTAGATCCATCTAGTAGCTTTTTGCTTGGGATTTGCTTAGTTAAAAGTTAGCCATTGCAACTTCGTGTACTTCGTTTGTGTCCAACGACCAGACCAAGACCGCTTACGGGTCCCCACCTTTATCAGTACTTCATATATATTCGCAATATTCAGATTGCTTTATCATATTCTTTCTTGTTCTTCGATTTCTTGCAGGAATAGACCTTCGTGGTCAGGTTGATCGTGCTCCGGCGTGGTCAATAACCTCTTGGAGTTGGTTTAGCGATTGCTAAGGCGCAACGTCGTGCACGTTTGTAGTCGGATCGTCAAAGTCGTCTCCACCAAATCGATAGTTATCATCTCATAGAACGATTGGGACACCCCCGCCTCTATCACAGAGGGTCTCCAGGGACACGCCTAGGTGGCTGGTTGGGCTCCAGGAGGTCGAGGACGAGGTGGCTAAGCTACGGGTGTCGCCGGCGTGCTTAGGTCGGGCATAGCAGCCAGAGGCCTATCCGACCGGGATGCGGCTGTGCTGCGTGCTCGTGGAGGTTGGGTGGTGCGGTGGGTGGCTCTTGAATGGAGGGGAGAGCTCAGTTTATAGCCGGAGGGGGAAGGGGGTATGTGTCGTCGCCGGCGTTCTCTAGAAGACGGCGAGAGGCGATGAGAGGCGTCAGCGAGGGGGTGAGATGCTCAGCGATCATGCGGAGGCTGTCCATGCTCGCGGACGAGCACTGGGAGGAGGGGGAGAAGAAGACAGGGGCACAGGTGCATTGTGGCTTTTGGCTGCGACGCGCCCGTGCTCGCTGCGGCATCTCCAGCGTCGGCGAGCGCCAGGAAGGGGTCAAGGGTGATGAGACAAAGGTGGTGGCGTGGTGCAGTAGTCGTCGGTGATCTCTGGCTCGGGCACGCACCGAATAGAAATCCTGGCGTGACGGAGAGCGCGTCGAACGCATGCCAGGCCCCATGTCCACACGCGATCACCACCCTGGCATGGCCAAAACGACGCCCAAACGCTGCCAAACCTTATCTGGGCTAAAGTCCACGCAGTGTTTAGTCTAGGAAAAGTGAAGACTCGAAGCTAGGATGACCAGAAGTGACTGAAGCTTGCTGGCAAGTTTCTGGACAGAAAATTGGTCGCCAACTTTGGCTAGCTTCTAGAAGGCCATTAGGGCTGATCTCCTGGGGTTAATGGTTACTTAGGAGGTTATCTAGGCTCAAGAAAGATTATCTCCAAAAGATTAAAAAAAATGCACTTGTTGTACAAAGTGCATTTTTGGGCCAGAATGGAAATGATTTTCTGAAGAAAAAATATTACAAAAAACATGCAATATTTTTACTCAGGGAGGTGAGCCAAGGTTCAAAGAAAATTCAGGAATTATCTCCAGATTTTTGGAGCTATAAAAATTGGGGTTGCTTTGGAGCTCTAGTTTCTGAAATGATTTTTCAGAAGGGAAAATGAATATTTTCATTTATGAAAAATATTCAATGGGCCATTCTAGGGTTTTATGAGATAAACGAAGTTGGATGAGAGGCAGATGAGTCACTTGGGTGAAAGTCAAGGGCATGCCCAAGTGACATATCCATTTGAATTGATTCTAAAAACTCAAATCCAAGGCAAAGGCAAATCAAGTCCGGAAAAAGAGAGAGAAGGCAAAAACCAGGTTGTCACAAACCTCCCCACATAGGATGAATCTCATCCTCGAGATTTGGTTGCTTGGGAAAATGATTCTGGGTAAGGAGTCCTTAAAAATTCCTCTCTTTCCCAGGTTGCCTCTTCCTCGGTATGGTGCTCCCACTGAACCTTGAGAAAACTGATTACTTTGTTGCGAGTGACTCTTCCTGTCTCATCCAATATTTTAACCAGTCTTTCCTCATATGTCAGATCCTTAGCCAGTTCTATCTCTGCCATATCAGTCCTTTTCTCCAGTGGCGAGATACATCTTCTTAGCTGTGAGACATGAAACACATTGTGTACCTCTGACAGTTTTGGTGGCAACTCCAACTGATAAGCAACTATTCCAACTCTGGTCATTACTGGGAATGGGCCAATGTATTTGGGTGCCAACTTGCCCCGGGTCTGAAACCTCTTAACTCCTTTCATCGGGGTGACTCGGAGATACACGTGTTCTCCTGGTTCAAAGCTAACCTGCCGGTGTTTTGCATCATAGTAACTCTTCTGTCATGACTTGGCCAACTGCAGTCTGTCTCGGATCTCCTTGACTTGGTTCTCAGCTTCCATCATTAGATCAGTTCCGAAGATATGACTGTCTTCAGTTTGAGACCAGTTCAGTCGAGTGCGGCACTTACGGCCATACAGAGCTTCATAGGGTGACATTTTCAAACTGGTCTGGAAACTATTGTTGTAGGAGAACTCGGCGTACAGTAGACAGTCTTCCCACTTAGGTCCTTGGGCCAATCCACATGCTTGGAGCATATCCTCGAGTATTTGATTTACTCACTCAGTCTGCCCGTCTGCCTGTGGATGATAAGCGGTGCTATATTTTAGGGCAGTCCCCAAGGCTTGATGTAGACAGGACCAGAAGGCTGAAGTGAAGAGAGATCCTCTGTCTGAAGTGATGGTCTTTGGCACTCCATGCAAACTGACGATCCTGGACACATATAATTGTGCAAGTTGATCGGCACGGTAAGTGGTCCGGATGGGCAGAAAATGAGCTACCTTGGTTAAGGTATCCACGAGACCCATATTGCGTCATTCCCTCAGTGTGTCTTCGGTAAGCCGGTGATGAAGTCCATGCAGACATCGTCGCATTTCCATTGTGAGACGGGTAAGGGTTGAAGGAGTCCGGCAGGCTTATGATGTTTCGCCTTTACCTTGTTGCATATGTCACAACAAGCTACAAAGTAAGCAATGTGTTTCTTCATTCCTTCCCACCAGAATACCTGACGTAGATCTTCGTACATTTTGGTGCCACCTGGGTGAATCGAGTACGAAGATTCGTGTGCTTCTGATAATATCTTCTTTTTCAGAATTTCTTGGTTGGGTAAGCAAATCCTTCCTTGAAACCTTAGCGTACCATGTGGATCCTTAGAGAAATCCTTCGTTGGCTTGGCATATGTTTGTAGTGAGTCATCATGTGCTTGAGTGCTACGAATTTATTCTTCGAGAGTAGGAGCCATTTCTAGTATGCTGGCCATACGGGCATCTACCATTGACAAATTGAGTTGAGCCATTTCTTTGCAGAGTTTGGGATGCAAAGAATCTAGTAGAGCATTCAGACTGACGGGCTTGCGGCTGAGGGCATCGGCCACCACATTAGCTTTACCCAGGTGATAATTTGTCCTGAGGTTGTAATCCTTAACCAACTCAAGCCATCTTCGCTGACGGAGGTTTAAATCCGGTTGAATGAATACATACTTGAGACTCTTGTGGTCCGTATATATTTGACAGCTCTTGCCAATCACATAGTGTCTCCAAATCTTCAAGGCATACACCACCGTAGCCAATTCCAAGTCATGAGTTGGATAATTTCCTTGATGAGGCCGTAGTTGTCGAGGTGCATATGCCAAAACCTTGCCATCTTGCATGAGTACACATCCGACTTCTTTCCTCGATGCGTCACAGTAGACATCAAAACTGTGGTAGATGTCGGGAAGAGTCAATACTGGCGCGGATGTCAGTATGGTTTTAAACTCGTTGATGCTCCTTTCGCACTCCTTCGTCCATTCTAACTTCTTATCCTTCTTTAGGAGCTCTGTCATTGGCTCGGCAATCTTAGAGAATCCTTTGATAAAGCGGCGATAATACCCGGCTAATCAAAGGAAACTCCGGATTTCTAAGACTGTCGTGGGTGCGGCCCAATCAAGCACATCTGTCACTTTACTAGGATCCACGGCTATACCTTCAGCTGAGAGAATATGTCCTAAGAATCCCACTTGGTAGAGCCAAAATTCACATTTTCTGCACTTGCATAAAGCTGATGGTCACTGAGTCTTTGCAAAACTGCTCGGAGGTGGTCCTTCTGCTCTTCTTTGTTCTTTGAGTAAATGAGGATGTCATCGATGAACACCACCACAAACTTGTCCAAGAAATCCATAAACACCTTATTCATCCTATGTATGAAAAAGGCTGGGGCGTTGGTGAGACCGAATGACATAACAGTATATTCATAAAGACCGTACCGAGTGGTGAACACGGTCTTGGGAATATTATCCTTCCTGATTTTGAGTTGATGATATCTGGTCCTAAAATCAATCTTGGAGAATACTTTGGCCCCACTAAGTTGATCAAACAAATCATCAATTCTTGGTAGTGGATACTTGTTCTTGATGGTGACATCATTTAGTTGTCGGTAGTCTACACACATCCAAAGACTGTCGTCCTTTTTATCCACGAATATAGCGGGTGATCCCCATGGTGAAGAGCTTGGACGGATGTATCCTTTCTGCAGGATCTCATCGAGCTGTTTCTTTAACTCCACCAATTCTGATGAAGGCATCTGATAATATTTCTTATATATCGGTGCAGACCCGGGCACTAAGTCAATTGCAAACTCCAGTTCTCTGTCTGGCGCCATTCCTGGCAATTCCTCAGGAAATACATCTGGCGCCATTCCTGGCAATTCCTGGCAATAACTCACTGACCACGGGAATTGATTCCACTTCTTCGGCCACAGCTGAGAAAACCATATCCTTCTTGGGTATACTTCTGCGGGCATAAAAACTTGCGACGCGACCTTCCTGATTTACCATGGTGACTTATCTGGTCACACAGTTGATGCATACTTGTTATTTGGTCAACCAATTCATTCCCAGAATAATGTCCAATTTATCAGATTCAATGACTATCAAGACTGTTGGAAACTTGACTCCCTTTATCTCAATTTCCAAATCTCGGCAGACCAGATTACATCGGAGCACCGATCTCGGGTATTGTACCATCATACTTTTGCCCATAATCGAGCAAGGAAATTTGTTTTGGGCAACAAAACTCCGTGAAATAAAAGAGTGGGAAGCCCCAGAATCAAATAAAATTACTGCAGGTATGCTATTAACAGGGAACATACCAATGACGACTTCCGGGTCTTCTTGGGCTTCGTCAGTGGAGATATGATGGATTTGGCCTAGGATGGCTCTCGGGTCAGAATATGTCTCTAGGTGGTTAACTTGTGGACAATAGGAAGCTATTGGTTTGCCGTTCTTGGGACATTGTCTGGCATAGTGTCCGGTTTGTCCACAGCTGAAACAGGCATTGTTGCGCTAGCAATCTTCACATACCGGGTTGGTTACAACATTTTTGACTTGAGTAGTGGTCTTGTTGACATTCTGCTGCCAGTTCGGTTTGTACTCAACCTGAGTCTGTTGCCAGGTACGAGCCTTCTACACTGGTTGCATATCCTTCTTAGGCTCGAATTTGCGCTTGTGGTCATTATTTGCGGGCCTGCTGTCGTGCATGAGCTTGTGTTCCCTTTCTGCAATGAGGGCCTTGTTCACAAGAGTTTGGAAGTTCGAAAAATCAAACATGTTGAGAGTGCATCTGAGGTGCTGGTTCGGTCCTCCAAGGAATTTGTCGATCTTCCTTTCTTCGGTGGCCACATCATGGAGAGAATACAGGGCCAAATGGTTGAATTTATTCGCCTCCTTGAGTAAGGGCGAGAAATTTGCGCTGCTTGATCTTCATAATTCCGGTGGGTATATGGTACTTGCAGAAATGATCCTTGAATTTGGTCCACATAATTTCCTCGTCCGCGGGCCACATAGCTTTAGCATTATCCCACCATATAGCTGCGGCTACTTCGAGATAATGTGTTGCGAACGAAACCTTGTCTCCTTCTTTAGTGCGAGCAATTTCCAGCTTTCTCTCAATGGTCCTCAACCAATCATCGGCTTCCAATGGATCAACAGCTTGACTGAAACTGGGAGGCTTGGTCCTTTGAAAATCTGACAACTTGGAGTAATGACCATTCTGATTTCCATTCTGTCCAACCATAACTTGCACACTTTTCAACATCTCCATCAGATTGTTGTCTCTTCTTTCTTCAAACATTCACATAATCTGTTCAATGGAGGGCGGATGTGCCAGTGGAGGTGGTGGTGGCTGATATGGCTCGGGGAAATGTCCTGCTTGCCGTGCAGAATGATGAATAGGGACATCCTCGCAAGCTTGGCTGCTTCTACCTCCCCGCGTCATCCTATTATTTATTTTCCCAATACAAGGCAATCGTGATGAGAAATATCCACAAATGGGAGGAAAAAGCCAGTGACAAACCCGAAAAACACAGCGAAAAGAAACCAAGGCGAATAAAAAGGTTCCAACATAATTATACATAGACTCAGCATAAAAGATAACATCATGATGAGTTCACTACCCTCATACATGAAACTAAACATCATGACGCGTATGACTACATCCATACATCATACTCATGACGAAGATGATACTCTAGCAATCTACTGCTCGGCTAGTGCTGCTGCAGGCTCCTCTCCTGAGCCGAACTCAGACCCTGAACTGATAGTTGAGACCTCCGGATTAAAACAAATGCGACGCTGCTGCCTCGAGGACTCTCCCTCAGGGGCAGGTGCGGGACGGGATCTAAGCATAGGAGCTGCTGGAGTAGCGACAAGGGAAGACCACGCAGCAGGAGCACTGCAAGGAGTCACTAGCAAAGGGTTGGTGGTACCCTGGGTGGTCACCGGGGTACTAGAAGTGGGAGGAACATATGGAGTGAAACCAAGAGTGGGTAGCGGGTTCCTATTCCGAGCTGCGGCAAGGGCTATCCGAGCTCGGGTTAGCTCTTGGGCTAACTCATAGATCAAGAGATAAGTGGCAGTGATATAGCAAGAAAGGTGGCTAGAAGAACGATCGCACGGCGGGTCAATAAGAGGGAAGCAAATGTGCCCATTCTCGTGCAGAGATGGGTAGTAGTAAAAACTTGGGTGGGTGTGCATGCGAACCTCATTGTAGTGCAAGTTTACAAGAGACTCGATGGCAGCAAAATTGACCGCCTGAGATGGCGTAGAAGTGAAACCATCCTTGGAGGAATGAGTGTAAGCGCCGGAAGGGGAGCTGTGGTGTAGAGTTACCTCAGCATAATACTCATACAGCAAACCAACCAGCTGCTCTCGATACACCCGATACACTGGATCAGCACCCTCGGGATAGAGTCGCCGTCACACGTTCTGAAGCAAGTGCGGCAATGTGTACGGAGCTGGCTCAGGATGGTACAAGATTGGAACTGGTGCCATCTACACTCACAATCACCAGATGATTAGTAATAACAACAATTAAACATGCATGCAATGCAGCAATCAATTTCTATGACTACCGGCACTCAGACGCAACTATATACCGTTCCACTAACGCACTAACGGTCTAGCGTGTTCTACAATCATCGTGGCTCTGATACCAAGCATTGTGGCACCCCGGCTCAGAGCAACCGGTTTACCTTGCATTGCCAGCCCAGAGATCAAGTCTTCTGGCGACACAAAACAACATGGCACAAAAACAACCACTTTATTGATGCTAGCGGATACATAAGTTTGATATTACATCGAGATAAGAGGCCAAGCGGCACACATGATGCAGCTGAATAGTGTGTACATTATTTAATGAACATGAAGGGGCCTTGATCATAAACTACGCGGCAGCGGAATAACGACGAAGTGGAGCTCCATAGCACAGGGACACCGACGTGGACACGATCTAAACACGGGAAGCTCTCCGATCCGATACGTCTTGCCTGAAAGCTGGCATGACATGCCAGGTCAGTACATTGAATGTACTTGCAAGATCACAACAGACATAAGCACAATGACAAACAATATCATGACAATTAATCAGGTTAATGCAATGCAAGTAATACTACTGACGCAACGAAACCGACATGTGCACCAAGTCCCTCGAACTCGCTTACCAGACGGGTTATCACTGTAACCGAATGGTGATCATACCCGGATCAAACTGAAGCCAACCACTTACGATCATCACATGATCTACAGTTCATCATAAAACCAGTGCCAACAATAAATACTTATTGTGCAAGATTAATTAAAACTGTTGATCCATGGTGTGACTTACTACCGAGTTGTGTCCATAACCGAGGACGTGACTATCGATAGATTAAAATACACTCTGCAAAGGTTAGCGCACTTTAGCCACACTATGGAACTCATGGCCTCGCACTCCCATTCGGGTGGACCAACGGAGTTCCAACGAAACCCTTCCCTTGGCATGACACTCTCCCGGCCACTCCGACCCACTCCCTCTCAGGGCTAAGTCATGGGTGGCCCCATGCCTACCAAAGGCATCTTCGGCCACCGTCGTGGCAAAACGGTCCCAAACACGGACAAGGTACCATAAAAACAATGGGCACACAAGGTTATGTCTGCTTACCGGGCCAGGGTACCGCACGCCCATAACCTTCCCTCGTTGGAGGCACCGGTAAGAGGTACGAGAAAGGACCGAATCAAGACACCCCATAAAGGTAACTGTGGTCGCACTGAGAAGAACCCGATTCAGAGGCACCATGACTTGACCAACGTTATATTCAAGTTGGATTATTACAGGTTTAACTTGAAAATAAACTGACTACAAGTCATACGATGCCACGATTATGCAACTATTCGATATGCTGAGTATGCAACTCATAAGAACAGATCAACATCATAGGAATAACTTTCTTGCACTACTCATCAACAAAACTTACTGATGTTACTACACTGGTTATTAGCAAACCTCATTTTGAGTCATTTATCTTTTATATGAAAATTTTAATTATCAAAATAAACTAACATTATTTATCAAAGCACTATCATTAAGCCAAAAACTTTACTCTACTTGATTAAGTTACTCCATGCAATCCACCAGTAACTAAAGCAAGCATAACAAGCATGACAAAGTAACTAAACATAAATCATAATTATTTAACTATTTTTAAATGCATGAAATTAGCTCATATTAAAGTACAAAATCATAGATATTGAGATGACACCATCCAAATGTTATTGTGGCTTGCCTTAGTGCAGAGGAGGTTCACACTCCTCCTGGATAGCTTCAAGACAAGTCTCTCCCTATGAAAATATTTAAAAACCACAAAACATAATATTACGAACCGCTTTGGGTGCGAGTGGAGAGGCTGACACTGGGCCCCATCAGTCAGGAGAGAGGAGAGGTGATAGAGGCAATGGTGTCCCATCTTTCGATGAGATGGTGGCTATCGTTTTCTGTGGGAGTCGACCTTGACGATTCGACTATGAACGAGCATGACATCGCGCCTTAGCAATCGCTAAACCAACTTCCGAGGGGTTATTGACCATGCCGGAGCACGATAAACCTGACCACGAGGGTCTGTTTCCTGCGAGCAAACGAAGAACAAGCAAGAAACTGAGATTGCAATCTGGATATTGCGAATATAAGATGAAAGCTTTATTGATCAAGTTTTGTGACGTCTTGATCTGGTCGTTGAACACAAACGAAGTACGCGAAGTTGCAGCTATGGCGAACTTTAATCTAAACAAAACCCAAAGTCTAAACGATGCCCTAAGAGCTGTATATATGGGGGAAGAGGGGTGAATTTCGTGTCCCTTAGTGGAGGGGTCGAAACCAACCCTATCTCTTGTTTCCCCACACATACGGACTCTAAAAATAGCCTATACTTATGTATTTCGAAATTACATGGTCCTGGCACAATAAAAAGGTGACGCAGCACCTAGAATAGCCTCTGGACGAAATTTAAATGTGGCGTCTTGAATATTTCGTCCAAGGCTTCATGCACTCATTATGGTGCCTGAAATCATCACTTGTAACTCTGTTCTTGTTCCCCTTGCGCATGCCATCATCTCCATGCTTGGTCTTGCCCTAATGTTCATCCTTCTCCAAGCTAGGCCCTTCATTTGTAAGCAAAACAAATGTATAATTTAGGCAACATCATATTCTCATGAACATTAGAATCATTACCAAGAAACGGAAGTACCTAGTAATTTAATTGGCGTGCGCGAGCTCTAGTAATTGGTCGAGTATGTATAGCAGCAGGGGTTGTGGTTGCAACAATGATATTGATGTCCTCATCATCCTCCCCTTCTTGGAATAAAGTCGTCCTCGACGGAAGCTCATCTTCCTCACCCTAATAAGGCTTCGAATCTGCAATGTTAAAAGTGGGACTAACCGCAAAATCTGCAGGCAGCTCAAGTTTATATGCATTATCATTTATTTTCTCTAAAACCTTAAAAGGACCATCAGCACGTGGCATTAGCTTTGATTTGCACAAATCAGGAAATCTATCCCTACGCAAATGTAACCAAACAAGATCTCCAGGTGCAAACACAACATGTTTTCTACCCTTATCGCCAGCAAGTTTATATTTAGCATTCATACGCTCAATGTTTTCCTTAGTTAACTCATGCATTTTTAAAATCAATTCAACACATTGTTTAGCATCAAAATTAACCTTCTCCGAAGATGGAGAGGCAACAAATCAATAGGTGCACGAGGTAGGAAACCATACGCAATTTCAAAAGGGCACATCTTAGTAGTAGAATGCAATGAACGATTATAAGAAAATCCAATATGAGGCAAGCATTCTTCCCACATTTTCTTATTAGTCTTCAAAACAGCTCTAAGCATAGTAGACAGTGTTCTATTGACTACTTCAGTATGCCCATCAGTTTGAGGGTGACAAGTAGTACTAAAAAGTAGTTTAGTCCCCAACTTAGCCCATAAACATCTCCAAAAGTGGCTAAGAAATTTAGTATCACGATCTGAAACAATAGTGTTTGGCACACGATGCAAGCAAATAATTTCACGAAAGAACAAATCAGCAACATTAACAGCATCATCGCTTTTATGACATGGTATAAAGTGTGCCATTTTGAGAATCTATCCACGACAACAAATATGCTATCCCTCCCCTTCTTTCCTCGAGGTAAACCTAAAACAAAGTCCATAGATATATCCTCCCAAGTAACACTAGGTACAGGCAAAGGCATATATAAACCATGAGGATTGAGTCGTGACTTAGCTTTTTGATATGTAGTGCAACGAGCAACAAAGCGCTCAACATCCTGTCTCATCTTTGGCCAAAAGAAATGTCTAGCAAGTATGTCCTCCATCTTCTTCACGCCAAAGTGTCCCATTAATCCTCCTGCAACAACAGAAGACAAACAGAGCTAGCTGGAATGCATAGCTTGTTAGCACGGAACACAAATCCATCATTAACGACGAACTTGTTCCATGTTCTTCCTACTGTACAATTCTGCAATACATCTTTAAAATCAGCATCATGCACATATTGATCTTTGATGCTCTCCAAACCAAATATTTTGAAGTCAAGTTGTGAAAGCATAGTATAGTGACGAGACAATGCATTAGCAATAACATTTTCTTTACCCTTCTTGTGTTTAATGACATAAGGTTAAGTCTCAATGAATTCAACCCATTTAGCATGTCTACGATTCAGTTTAGCTTGACTTTTAATATGTTTCAAAGATTCATGATAGAATGTATAACAAATTCTGCCATAAATAATGCTGCCATGTTTCTAAAGTTCGAACAAGAGCATATAATTCTTTATCATAAGTAGAAGAATTCAGGTTAGGCCCACTCAATTTTTCAGAAAAGTATGCAACAGGTTTGCCATCTTGTAATAACACACCTCCTAATCCATTCCATTAGCATCACATTCAAGCTCAAATGTCTTATTAAAATCAGGGAGTTGGAGTAAAGGAGCATGTGTCAACTTATCTTTCCACACTGTGAAGGCTTCTTCCTGTGTGGTACCCCAAACAAAAGGTACATCTTTCTTTGTAAGCTCATTGAGAGCTGCAGCAATGGTGCTGAAATCTCTCACAAAACGCTTATAGAATCTAGCGAGGCCAGGAAAACTCCTCACTTGTGTGACCGTTTTGGGCTGCGACCAACTCTCAATAGCTTCAATCTTGGCTTTATCAACTTCAATTCCCTGTGGAGTAACAACATAGCCAAGAAAAGATACTCGGTCGGTGCAAAAGGTGCACTTCCCAAGGTTACCAAACAAACGTGCATCACGTAGAGCAATAAAAACAACACGTAAATGTTCCAAATGTTCCTCCAAAGATCTGCTATAAATCAGTATACCATCAAAATAGACTACCACAAATCATCTAATGAAAGCACGTAAAACTTTGTTCATTAATCTCATGAAAGTACTAGGTGCATTAGTTAACCCAAAAGGCATGACTAACCACTCATATAATCCAAACTTAGTTTTAAATGTTGTTTTCCATTCATCCCCCAATTTCATACGAATTTGATGGTATCCACTACGCAAATCAACTTTGGAGAATATTGTAGAGCCACTCAATTCATCAAGCAGATCATCTAGCCTAGGAATAGGATGACGATAACGAATAGTAATATTATTAATGCCTCTACAATCAACACACATACGCAATGTACCATCCTTTTTTGGCACTAGAATAATAGGAACAGCACAAGGACTAAGGGATTCGCATATATAACCTTTGTCAAGAAGCTCCTGTACTTGACGCATAATCTCCTTCGTCTTCTCTGGATTGGTACGGTATGGCGCACGCTTTGGCAGTGAAGCACCGGGAATTAAGTCAATCTGATGCTCAATCCCTCGAATAGGTGGTAATCCCGATGGCACGTCTTGTGGAAAGACGTCAGTGAACTCCTGCAAAATGTTAGTGATAGCAGGAGGCGAAGAGGAAGGCACGTCCTCGAATGAAAATAATGCCTCTTTGCACACAAAAGCATAGCAAACAGATTTGCTGAAATCTAGCTCATCAATATCAGATTTGGTGGCAAGTAAACATGCACTTTTCAATTTAATTTCAGAAGCCACACTAGATGATTTATTATTAGGCTTCATTTGTTGCTCAAATTCTTTTGCCACAATCTGATTTTCACTTGTTTCCCCACACATACGGACTCTAAAAATAGCCTATACTTATGTATTTCGAAATTACATGGGCCTGGCCCAATAAAAAGGTGATGCAACACCTAGAATACCCTCTGGACAAAATTTATAAAGTGGCATCTTGAATATTTCGTCCAAGGATTCATGCACTCATTATGGTGGCTTCAAAGTCCTGAAATCATCACTTGTAACTCTGTTCTTGTTCCCCTTGCGCATGCCATCATCTCCATGCTTGGTCTTGCTCCAATGTTCATCCTTCTCCAAGCTAGGCCCTTCATTTGTAAGCAAAACAAATGTATCCAATTTAGGCAGCATCATATTCTCATGAACATTAGAATCATTACCAAGAAACGAAAGTACCTGGTAATTTAAATGGCATGCGCGAGCTCTAGTAATTGGTCCAGTATGTATAGCAACAAGGGGCTATGGGTGTAACAATGGTATTGATGTCCCCATCAAGAGGGGGAGAGAAGCAGAACGCGGCGGCGCTTCGCCGGAGCTCACGCCAGCGAGGATGGGTTCTTGTCCAAAGCTAGAGTGATACAATTGAAGAGAGGGCTACAGCGCACCTGCCTGTACCCGTGGCACGACGAGAGACGGTCGGACCGGCTCGCAAGCGGCGGCGGCGGTCGGGTCTTGCCGGAGAGGAAGAATGCGATGACGTGGGGTGGTTCTAGGGGTTCTACGGCTTCGGGGCATCGCCAGAGGGTCTCCAGGGATGCGCCTAGGTGGTTGGTTGGGCTCCAAGAGGTCGGGGATGGGGTGGCTAAGCTACGAGTGTCGCCAGCGACCTCAGGTCGGGCACGGCGGCCAGAGGCCTGCTCGGCCGGGCTGCAGCTGTGCTGCGTGCTCGTGGAGGTTGGGTGGTGCTGTGGGTGGCTCTGGAACGGAGGGAAGTGCTCAGTTTATAGCCGGAGGGGGAAGGGGGTACGTGTCGTTGCCGGAGTTCTCTGGAAGACAGCGAGAGGCAACGGGAGGTGTCAGCGAGGGGGTGAGATGCTCAGCGATCGCGCGGAGGCTATCCAGGCTCGCAGACGAGCACAGGGAGGAGGGGGAGAAGAAGACAGGGGCACGGGTGCACTGTGGCTTTTGGCCGCGACGCACCCATGCTCGCTGCGGCATCTCCGGCATTGGCGAGCGCTGGGGAGAGGTCAAGGGCGATGGGACGAAGGTGGTGGCGCGGTGCGGCAGTCGTCGGCGAGCTTTGGCTTAGGCATGCGCCGAATAGAAGCCCTGGCGCGACGCAGAGCACGTCGAACGCATGCCAGGCCCCGTGTCCACATGCGGTCACCACCCTGGCATGGCCAAAATGACGTTCAAACACTGCCAAACCTTGTCAGGGCTAAAGTCCATGCAGCGTTTAGTCTAGGAAAAGTGAAGACTCGAACCCGTGCCGACCAAAAGTGGCTCAAGCTTGCTGGCAAGTTTCTGGACAGAAACTTGGTCGCCAACTTTAGCTAGCTTCTAGAAGGCTATTAGGGCTGATCTCCTGGGGTTAAGGGTTACTTAGGAGGGTGTCTAGGCTCAATAAAGAATAGCTCCAAAAGATTAAGAAAAAATGCACTTGCTGTACAAAGTGCATTTTTGCGCCAGAATGGATATGATTTTCTGTAGCAAAAATATTACAAAAAGACATGCAATATGTTTAGTCAGGGAGGGGGGCCAAGGTTCAAATAAATTCAGTTATTATCTCAAGATTTTTGGAATAAAAATTGGGGTTGCTTTGGAGCTCTAGTTTCTAAAATGATTTTTCAGAAGGGAAAATGAATGTTTTCACTTATGAAAAATATTCAATGGGCCATTCTAGGGTTTTATGAGAGAAAATAAGTTGGATGAGAGGCAGATGGGTCACTTGGGTGAAAGTCAAGGGCATGCCCAAGTGACAAGTCCATTTGAATTGAGTCTAAAAACTCAAATCCAAGGCAAAGTG
The DNA here is from genome assembly GCA_963921465.1 of Triticum timopheevii. Taxonomy (NCBI): domain Eukaryota; kingdom Viridiplantae; phylum Streptophyta; class Magnoliopsida; order Poales; family Poaceae; genus Triticum; species Triticum timopheevii. Next base: position 285,051,042 of record OY997268.1, on the reverse strand, counting down.
ATGAAGGGTAGAACCCTAGAGGCCCAATCTTTCACGATTGGAGCGGATCCCTACAAGGAACAAGAAGAACACGGGTAAGAATGAGAGAAATCACAAAGGGAAACACTAAAGAACAAGTCCAATCACACATCCACTAGACAATCAAACACACAAGATCCACAAGGTACATGAACAACAAAGAGAAAGATACAAGGTAGAGTTCATCTCCAAGAGGGGGTCTTGATGGGGGTCCACCCGTGAGGGGGTGTTGATGATATCCCGCATGATCTTCTCTAAGATGGAGGTCTTGGCCTCCAATGTAGTAGTGGTTTCTCTCTCTCTCAAGAGTAGAGATAGGTAGGAGCAAAGCTCACAGACAAATGAGCTATCACTTTGCTTCCCTAGAAAGGAGGTGGAGGTGGTCTATTTATAGTATAAGCCACGAAGGGGTAAGTGGGAGAGGGATACAAGGCCCAAGGCCCACGGCTGTGCACAGGCAGGGCGGTAGTACCGGACACATGGGCGGTAGTACCGCTTGAGCGGTAGTACCGCTTGGAGGGGCGGTAGTACCGGACTTATACCGCTCGATCACTGGAGTTTGTCGGGTTGAGCAATAGTAGGGTGGATGTTGGGCGGTAGTGCCGCTTGGGTGGCCTCAGCGGTAGTACCGCTTGGAGTGGGCGGTAGTACCGCTTGTTCTGGAGCGGCCAGGTTCTGTTCCTCCTTCTCTTCCATGCTTCCCTCGCGGACGGTGTAGTCGTTCCTTGGTTCTTGCACTCCTCCTCGACATCCGTGAAGCTCCGACAATACCTATGCATGAACACGGGAGAAGTGTCAAGTAGTATACCATCCTCGAAGGGGTAAAGGAGAAGATTCACCTTTATGTATGAGAAGTAGAGGCCACACGTGTCACTTGCCAAATGAACTCTTGACATGGTGATGTCCGTAGGATGCTCCGCATCATCCCCTCCCCCTTGGGAAAGATCCGACCTCGTATCAAAAACCAAATCACCACGGGAAAGAGATGGCTTCGCCTTGAAGAAGTGGACATTCACCAAGTACTCGTCATCTTCAAGCTCGCAATGGGCACTCTCCAATGTCACACTGTCTTGGGATTCCTTCAAAATGAGCAAGGACAACAAACACTTGGAAAAACAAATGTGGTTAGCGTTAGTGCAAAACCAAGCATTCAAGTGGTGATTCACCAAACAAGTGTCGTCATCAAGCATAGCATATGGTGTGACAAAGGATTGTGACAAGGCATGTAAGCATATCAATCGAGCACAAGCAAAGATATCATGGGGACAAGTATGCAAATGTGACGTAGAGATGCAAATATGTGTGACAAGAGCATAAGCATCTACCTTGAGGTCGTAGCAAGCATTCACAAATTGCTCAATTAAAGGTCTATGGTAGGCATAGGAAGGATTCACATCACCAAATAAAATGAAGTGTCTAAACACATGGGTCAAGTGCAAGACAATCCTAGCATAACGTGCATAGGGTGTAGTGAATATAGTGTAGCACTCAACACAATATAAAGAGAAATTGTTCATCATGTGTGAGGCAATCAAGTCAAGCATGAGACAAGCAATGGGACGTGGCATATGTGAAGAAGTGACATTGTTGCAACCAAACATATGATAGGAGCAAGTAATCCAAGAAATGGATGCAACACAGAAGTCATATATATCATGATGCATGGGAATGTGAAAATGGTAAGTCAAAGCAACATCACTAGCAAGTGCGCAATCAGGTGGTCCAAGATGACCAATAAGTCTCACGGTACAAGCAACACAAGTAGTATGATCCACAATATCCATGCTCAAGAAAGATGTCACCTTGAGGGCATGTCCTTGTGCCTTCTTCACAATGCCGAAGCGCAAGCAAATGCGGTGTAGAAGCGAGTCGTGGTAGAATGTATGAGGCTCGCTCTCAAGAGCTCGAAAGGTTAACTCACGGGAAGTGGAAGTCGACATGAAGTCCAAGTATCCTACACATGCACACAACAAAACAAAGAACGCATGTGCATGGTAGATAACACATTGATGCGGAGCATCCCTCGCTCATCCCCATGGATGTACCTGCATCTCCCTCAACACCACTTGGACCCATGACAAGAGCTCGAGCAAAGGCTATTGAAGATAAGGTGAACTCGCTCCTCTCAGAACTCCCTCTCTCTACTCACGAGACATGGCTACTACCTCATACAAAGACTCTATGCGTGATCAGGTACTTGGAGGAGAGCCACGGGACGACTACATCCAATGGCCAAGGTGGCGAGGACACCAAGCGTGAAGATCAAGAGGAAGGACTGCTTTGGAAGCTACAGGACCCGGACGACCGGCCAGGCACGGATGTCCGACCCCTGGAAGGTGCTACAGCCGAGAGAAGGAAGGCAGGCCAGAGCTCTAGGTTACGGACGACCAGCCGAGCCCGGACGACCGGACACTCCCAGGCTCCAGATGACCAAGCCCCTACGGACGTTCGTGCCAACAACCAGAGAACGGAAATTACGGCAATCCGAAGGCTTCCGGACGACCGTGCGCCTACCAACAGAACCGAATCTACGGTCATCCGATGGACCCCGTACGTCCGGGACCCCGCGAGCCTCTGGACGACCGGCGCCCCACGGACGTCCGGACCCTGGCTGCGTCCAGCTGCGGGCTGAGTCCCATGTACCCCTTCACTTCGCCCCTATTTTGCACTAAGACTATATATAGACCACTCCCACCTCCTAGATAGGGTTAGTATTGTGATAGCTCATTGAGATAGAGCATTGCTCATCTGTACCGGATCTACTCCACATGAGGGACCGCGCCTCTTCGGAGAAGATCCATTCGGATTCAAGGCCTCCATCCGGAGAAGACAATCAAGACCTCCTCACGGAGAAGAACGGTTACTCTTGTATCTCCCTTTGTTGACTTTGGATCTCGTCATACTTCGTGCTTTCGGTGATCTAGCCCTTGTGTGATCGATTCCTTGTCGGTTGAGTGTTTCTCTCGTTTTCCCCCATGATTTCCCTTGTGTTCTTCCGCGCGTTCTTCGTGTTTCCTCATAGGATCCACTCCAAACGTGAAAGATTGGCCCCTAGAGTTCCGCCCTACATCATCTTGGTATCATGAGCCACGTTGATCACGTTTTTGGAGCCCCTACCCTGTGTTTTCTAGCTTGAATTTGTTGTTTTCTTCCTAAATCCGAAAATTCCCCACCAAAAATAGCCCCCAAATTTTTTGTGATTTGTTGGTGAGTTGAAATTTTGTTGGATTTGGTCCATGGATTTGTGTTGCCACGTGTGGATCTAGCTTTTCCCACCCTCCCCACCCTTTTCCATCCACAAATCCGCTCGATTTCGACATCACCATCTCCCTCCTTCCTAAAATCGTGATGTTCATCCCATGCCCGATTTTCGCCCAGGATACGGACGACCGGACCCAGCTGGACGTCCGATGACTTCCGGACGACCGTGACCACCCGGACGTCCGGGCCACTCTGACAAAACTGAATTTTGTTCGGTTCGGCCACCACCACACCCCACCATCCGCCACATCTTCCAAACCCACATACACCACCATCATCCCCCAATACCTCCTATGATGATTTTGACACGTTTTGGTCTTTGAGATTTTGAGTTGTGGCTCCCGTGTCCTATTGTGTTTCGGCTATATAGGTACGGTTCGACTTTATCATCACCACGGCTCATCTTCGCAAAGGTCTCATCATCGCCAAGGACGGTAACCTCGATGACATCTTTGTCATACCTTGCAATTGCATTGATACCCACATAGCCTAACTTTTGTGTAGCTTACCCATCGAGACTAGCCATTGAGTATTGCCGACAACATGACTTGTGCACATTAGTGATCATACTCCACAGCATACATACCATACCATCGTGGTGCATATCTTGGCATCAACTTGTGTGTCACAAAGTTGTCATTGCATACACAATTGCTATCTTGGTTCGTGAAGTTTTGCATGAGAAAAGAGCTCAAAAGTGAAAGAGCCACCCAAGATTTTAAGCAAAGAGGAAAGATAAGCAAAGATCTTATGAGCAAGAACCATAGCATCAAACCACATTAAGATTGTCATACTCGATCATCTTGGAGCATAGCACCGAAATACCATACATATAGCATACTTGGGATAGAGATCGTTGCATTTTTTTCTAGTATGTTGTGCACAAGTTTCCGTATCTGCCTATTGTGCAATCGTGCTAGCGTCTCTCGTGTATTGTGCAACAAGAACATTTTCGTGGATTCCACATTTTGGCTCACTTTTGGTTTGCACAATCCCATTTATCTATTTGCATGTGTGTTTCCATGTGCCCCTATTTTCTTGGTCTACTTGTTGCATTTGCAAATTTGTGGATCTTTTCCAACATTATTGAAGCTCACTTACGATTGCATCAAATTTTGTGCCACCATCCTAACCAAGCTCCACTATAAGCTTTTACTTGTGTAGGTGTGAGAACCAATAAGAATTGGTACCAATAGTGCTATTTCATTGTCCGCATTTGAGTAAACTTGATTCATCGTCAACATCGGTCAAGGTACATTGGTATAAGTTCTTCTCTTTCTACCACTCACATTTTGCTTGGAAAGATGGATAGGCGAGTACTTCTACCAACCCACTCTTCATCGAGCAAGATGACGGCATGTCATCATACGTCACCAAGAACCACCTCTTTGGTGCACAACGAGCGTTACATCAAGAGAAACAAGCTATGAATGAACGCATCAACAACCTCGCCACCGACTTGCGACTCTTTGATCAGCGTACCAAGGACTACTTCGACAACAAGCTCGACGCGCACAAGCAAGAGAACGATGCAAGGATGGACGAGATCCGCGCCTTGTTGGTGAACCGGCCTCCTTCAACTTCTTCATACTCAAGACGGAGCCACTCAAGTCGACACTCCGACGAATCCTTCTCCGGCTCAAGTACACCATCGTCGAACACTCTTCGACGAGCCGCGCGTCAAGACTGTCATGCATCTCGCAACCCGCTACACGACAAGCATTCACAAGAGCAAGTCCATGAGAAAATCCCTCGTCTCACTCAAACCAAGTCGCTTTCGCTCAAGCTCAAGAACGACAACGACAATGGCGCCACGAGGAAGAACGAGCGTGTCTACACCAAGAGGAGCAAGATGTCGAGGCTCAACGTATTCAACAACAACAACGAGAAGCGCAAGCTCTTGAGGTGCAACGTGCCCTTCAAGAATCAAGTCGAGCCATCGCAAACCGCAATCGCGAACGGCGCAATCAAGAGGAAGCCCTTCGAGAAGAAATCCAAGACAGGAACTACCAACCGCGAGTGCAACGTCAAGTTCCTCAAGCTCCTTCACAAGCTCGTCAAGCTCCATCTCAACCTCAAGTTCAACAAGAGCAAGTTGATCATGGACTTCCTCCATGCCAAGAGCAACATCAGGATGATTACCCTCCACGTCAAGGGCGTCATCATCACCATCGCCAACAACACAATGAAGAGCGACGCTATGGCAAGCTCAAATTCACTATGCCCAAGTTCAATGGAAGCAATCATCCCGAAGAATACCTCTCATGGGCATTGAAGGTCGACAAAATCTTTCATTTGCACAACTATGAGGAAGAGAATAAGATCGCTATGGCCACTTGAGTTCCAAGACTATGTGCTCATATGGTGGGAACAAGTCCTTGAGCGGCGAGAAGCAAGAGGTGAACCACCTATCACCACTTGGGCTCAAATGAAGGATGTCATGCGAGCATGTTTTATGCCTACCTACTACAACCGCGATCTCTTCAAGAAACTCTAACTCGTCAAGCAAGGAACAAAGAGTGTTGAAGAATACTACAAGGAAATGGAGATAGCCATGATTCGAGCCAATGTCACGGAAGTTGATGAGCAAACTATGGCACGTTTCTTGAATGGACTCAATCATCCCATCAAGAAGATTGCCGATTTCCAACCCTACTCCAACCTCATCGAGCTCATGCATCAAGCTACAAAGATGGAACGTCAAGTGCAAGATGACTTCAAGTATGCCAAGTACTCATCCAAGACCTACGGCTTCTCCAACAACCAAGCTTCAACAACTCCTCCAACCTCTACATCAACCAAGCCTTCTCCAAGCAACGACGACAAGTCAAGTTACAAGAAGACTTAGTCAAGTTCAAGTCGCCTTCCTCCAACTACAAGCAACTTCAAGTTGTGTGCTTCATCATCTACTCTGACCGATGAGACCGTCAAGACAAGCTCCTTCAAGTGTTTCACTTGCGGCGGCCGAGGCCACAAGTCATATGAATGCAAAAACAAGCGCACCATGACCCTCAACGACGATGGCACCTACGACTACATGAGTGATGAGGAGATGGAAGCTATTGAGAAAGTTGCCATGCACCGGCGCGTGAACGAGGATGAAGATGATCAAGTGTTTTGTGATGAGGATTCGAGCCCCGCTCACGTTGTCTCCAAGGTCTTGACTCTTCAACATCAACAAGAACAGGACCAACGATGCCACATCTTCCACACAGATGCCAGCATCAATGGAAGGTCCGTCAATGTCATCATCCATGGAGGTAGTTGTCACAACTTGGCAAGTGAAGAACTATGCTACAAGCTTCAATTGGTCAAGATGAAGCACCCGCACCCATACAAAGTTCAATGGCTAAGTGACTCCGGCACTATACAAGTTGAGCATACGGTCCAAGTCTCCTTCAAAATTGTTGCATATGAGGACACTTTGGAGTGTGATGTCGTCCCAATGTCCGTTTGCCACCTCCTTCTTGGTCGATCATGGAAATTCGACCGTGGTGTCATCCACAACGGGCGTACCAATCACTATAGCTTCAAGATGAAAGGGAAAGAGTATGTGCTACGACCCATGTCTCCTAGTCAACTGATAGCCGACAAGCAAGCCACCCATCATGGAAAGAAGAGTGACAAAGTGATCCACCAAAAAGTGAGTGAGAGCCACAAGCCAAACTTGAGCGCCCCTTCGCCTAGAGAGAAAAACCTAGTCCTATTCACCACAAAAATAGAGATGAGAGAAGTGTATGAGAACCCATCGAGTGTTATGCACTTTGTCCTTGTGTGCAAGGATGGGGAACCAAAAACTAACACCTCTCACGAGCTACCTTTAGTGTTTCAATCTCTTTTGCAGTAATTCCATGATGTTTTCCCCGATGAGCTACCTCCGGGTCTACCTCCTCTACGAGGCATTGAGCATCGAATCGGCCTCATCCCTGGAGCGCCTCTCCCAAACAAATCTCCATACCGCGTCAACCCCGAAGAAACTAAGGACATCCAACGGCAAGTACAACAACTAATCGACAACGGTCATGTACGTGAAAGCTTAAGTCCTTGTGCCGTTCCCGTTATACTTGTGCCTAAGCAAGATGGAAGTTTTCGCATGTTTTCCGATTGTAGACCCATCAATGTTATTACCGTTCGCTATAGGCATCCCATTCCTAACTTAGATGATATGCTTGATGAACTTAGCGGTGCTGCCTTTTTCTCAAAAAATGATCTTAAAAGTGGCTATTGTCAAATCCGCATACGAGAGGGTGATGAATGGAAAACTGCTTTCAAAACCAAATTTGGCTTATACAAGTGGTTAGTAATGCCTATGGGTTTATCAGAAGCTCCCGGTACTTTCATGCGTCTTATGCATTTTGTGCTTCGACCTTATATTGGAGTCTTTGTTGTGGTTTACTTTGATGATATTCTTGTGTTTAGCAAATCCATGAAAGAGCATCTTAATCATGTTAGGGCTGTTTTGCAAACGCTTCGCAAGGAACGTCTTTATGCCAACTTGAAAAAATGCACGTTTGGTGTTGACAAACTTGTTTTCTTGGGTTTTGTTGTCTCTTCCAAGGGTGTCCATGTTGATGAATCTAAAATCGAAGCAATTAAAACTTGGCCCCAACCCACCAATTTGCAACAAGTGTGTAGATTTCTTGGTCTTGCGGGTTTTTATCGTCGCTTCGTGAAAGACTTTAGCATTATTACCGCTCCTTTGCATGCTTTGAGTAAGAAGAATGCTCCTTTTGTTTGGGGATCTTTGCAATCCACTGCTTTTGATGAGCTCAAGTATTTGCTTACTCATGCTCCAATTCTTGCTTTACCCAACTTTGACAAAACTTTTGAGGTTCATTGTGATGCAAGTGGTACCGGAATTGGCGGAGTTTTGATGCAAGAAAAACGAGCCATTGCATATTTTAGCGAAAAACTCTCCGGTGCTCAACTTAACTATCCCATCTATGATAAAGAATTGTATTCTTTAGTGCGTGTGCTACATGTTTGGGAACATTATCTTAGACCTCATGAGTTTGTCATCCATACCGATCATGAAACGCTTAAGTACTTAAAAGGTCAAACTAAGTTGAACAAGCGTCATGCCAAATGGAGTGAATTTATCGAATCTTTCCCCTATGTGATCAAGTACATTAAGGGTAAGGAAAATGTAGTTGCGGATGCAGTCTTGCGCATATGCACGCTTGTCACTAAACTTGAGTTGAATGTTATTGGTTTTGAGGAAATAAAAGACTTGTATGCTAATGATCCATCTTTTGCTACCCCTTATGCTAAATGTTTGACGCATACATCTTGGGAACAATATTACATCAAGGATGGTTATCTTATGAGAGCTAAAAAACTATGCATTCCCGAGTCTTCTCTTCGTTTGCTCCTTTTGCAAGAGGCTCGTGGAGGCGGACTCATGGGACATTTTGGACGCGACAAGACATTCACCGTGCTCTCCAAGAACTACTTTTGGCCCAAGATGTTCCGCGACGTCTCACGGTTCACCAACCGATGCTTTACATGTAGCAAAGCTAAGTCTAAAGCTCAATCACATGGGCTTTACACGCCTCTTCCTATTCCTTATCAACCTTGGGAAGACATTAGCATGGATTGTGTACTTGGGTTGCCTAGAATTCAAAATGGAAAGGATTCCGTGTTTTTTGTTGTGGACCGATTCTCTAAAATGGCACATTTCATTCCTTGCAACAAGATAGACGATGCTTCACACGTAGCAAATCTCTTTTATAGGGAAATCTTGCGCCTCCATGGAGTTCCAAAGACAATCGCCTCCGACCGTGATGTCAAGTTCTTGAGTTACTTTTGGAAGACGCTATGCGCCAAGCTTGGAATCAAGCTCTTGTTCTCATCCGCATACCATCCTCAAACCGACAGCCAAACCGAGGTGACGAACCGGACACTCTCCACTCTACTTCGCGTGTTCATCAAGAAGAACATCAAGGAGTGGGAGGCATGTCTACCCATCGCTGAATACGCCTACAACCGTGCAAGACATTCGACTACTGGCAAGTCCCCCTTCGAGGTCGTCTACGGCTTCAACCCATTGTCCCAATTGGACATTCTACCTCTTCCTCGACAAGAGCGCACCAACATGGATGCGAGTGCACGGGCAAGCTACATCAAGAATATGCGTGAGGATACAAGGCACACCATCGAGCGCCAAGTACAACGACTAGCGACCAAGCTCAATGTCAACTAGAACCCCATGATCTTCAACATTGGCGATCTCGTGTGGCTACACCTTCGCAAGGACCGCTTCCCCAACGAACGCAAGTCCAAACTTCTACCTCAAGTCGATGGAAACTTCAAGGTAATAGCACTCTACAACAACAACGCCTACAAGATCAACCTCCTGTTGGGGAACGTAGCAGAAATTCAAAAAATTCTACGCATCACCAAGATCTATCTATGGAGATTCTAGCAACAAGAGAGGGAAAGAATGAGCATCTTCATACCTTTGAAGATCTCTAAGCAGAAGCATTACAAGATCGCTAAGAGCATAACGACATTCACTGCGTGCCTCAGCACTCATTGGATTGCACACATCAAATGTATTACTTCCAACAAGTTGCTCTCTTGTCCCATCTCACTAAAAACGAGGCCTTTCATTCATCTTGCCCATGTGGTATGATTTGCATGGCTCAAGTGCTTCAAAATCAAGTGAGTCCAAACGATCCATCTGCATGGAGTTTCTTCATGCGTATATACCAATAGACATGTTTCACATGTCTCAATCTTTTCAAAAAATGAGTGAGTCCAAGGATCCATCAACATGGAGCTTCTTCATGCGTTTTATACCAATATGACTCAAATGGCAGTGCCACAAGTATATGGTACTATCATTACTTTTGGTACGAACATGTGTATCAACACGATCGAGATTCAATAAAGTCTTTTTAGTGCAAGACCATTGAAGGTATTATTCAAATAAACAGAGTAACCATTATTCTCCTTAAATGAATAACTGTATTGCGATAAACATAATCCAATCATATTTATGCTCAATGCAAACACCAAATAACAATTATTTAGGTTTAACACCAATCCCGATGGTAGAGGTAGTGTGCGATGTTTGATAACATCAACCTTGGAAATACTTCCAACACATATCATCACCTCACCTTCAGCTAGTCTCCGTTTATTCCGTAGCCTTTTATTTTGAGTTACTAACACTTAGCAACCGAACCGGTATCTATTACCCTGGTGCTACTACTAAAGTACACATTAATATAATGTATATCCAATATACTTCTGTCGACCTTGCCAGCCTTCTCATCTACAAGTATCTAGGGTAGTTCTGCTTCAGTGACCGTTCCCCTCATTATAGAAGCACCTAGTCTCGGGTTTGGGTTCAAACTTTGGGTTTCTTCACTAGAGCAGCAACTGTTTTGCCGTTTCCTGAAGTATCCCTTCTTGCCCTTGCCCTCCTTGAAACTAGTGGTTTCACTAACCATCAACAATTGATGCTCCTTCTTGATTTCTACTTTTGCGGTGTCAAACATCGCGAATAGCTCAAGGATCATCATATCTATCCTTGATATGTTATAGTTCATCACGAAGCTCTAGTAGCTTGGTGGCAATGGCTTTGGAGAACCATCACTATCTCTTAAGGAAGATTAACTCCCACTTGATTAAAGTGATTGGAGTACTCAGACAATCTGAGCACATGGTCAACGATTGAGATTTTCTCCCTTAGTTTGCAGGCTTAAGAAACTCGTCAGAGGTCTCATACCTCTTGACATGGGCACGCGCCTGAAATCCCAATTTCAGCCCTTTGGACATCTCATATGTTCCGTGATGTTTCAAAATCGTCTTCGGCGCCCCAATTCTAAACTGTTTAACATTACTGAACTATCACGTAGTCATCAAAATCTGTATGTCAGATGTTCGCAACATCCACAGACGATGTTCGAGGTTCAGCACACCGAGCGGTGCATTAAGGACATAAGCCTTCTGCGTAGCAATGAGGACAATCCTCAGTTTAAGGACCTAGTCCGCATAATTGCTACTATCAACTTTCAACTAAATTTTCTCTAGGAACATATCTAAAACAGTAGGACTAAAGCGCAAGTTACGACATAATTTGCAATGACCTTTTGACTATGTTCATGATAATTAAGTTCATCTAATTTAATGAACTCCCACTCAGATGGACATCCCTCTAGTCATCTAAGTGATACATGATCCGAGTCAACTAGGTCGTGTCCGATTATCATGTGAGACGGACTAGTCATTATCGGTGAACATCTTCATGTTGATCGTATCTGCTATATGACTCATGTTCGACCTTTCGGTCTCTTGTGTTCTGAGGCCATGTCTGTACATGCTAGGCTCGTCAAGTCAACCTAAGTGTTTTGCTTGTGTAAATCTGTCTTACACCCGTTGTATTCGAACGTTAGAATCTATCACACCCGATCATCACGTGGTGCTTCGAAACAACGAACCTTCGCAACGGTGCACAATTAGGGGGAACACTTTCTTGAAATTTTAGCGAGGGATCATCTTATTTATGCTACCGTCGTTCTAAGCAAATAAGATGTAAAAACATGATGAACATCACATGCAATCAAATAGTGACATGATATGGCCAATATCATTTTGCTCCTTTTGATCTCCATCTACGGGGCGCCATGATCATCATCGTCACTGGCATGACACCATGATCTCCATCATCGTGTCTTCATGAAGTTGTCTCGCCAACTATTACTTCTACTACTATGGCTAACGGTTTAGCAATAAAGTAAAGTAATTACATGGCGTTATTCAATGACACACAGGTCATACAATAAATTAAGACAACTCCTATGGCTCCTGCCAGTTGTCATACTCATCGACATGCAAGTCGTGATTCCTATTACAAGAACATGATCAATCTCATACATCACATATATATCATTCATCACATCCTTTTGGCCATATCACATCACATGGCATATGCTGCAAGAACAAGTTAGACGTCCTCTAATTGTTGTTGCAAGTTTTTACGTGGCTGCTATAGGTTTCTAGCAAGAACGTTTCTTACCTACGCCAAAACCACAACGTGATATGCCAATTGTTATTTACCCTTTATAAGGACCCTTTTCATCGAATCCGATCCGACTAAAGTGGGAGAGACAGACACCCGCTAGCCACCTTATGCAACTAGTGCATGTCAGTCGGTGGAACCTGTCTCATGGAAGCGTACGTGTAAGGTCGGTCCAGGCCGCTTCATCCCACGATGCCGCCGAATCAAGATAAGGCTAGTAACGACAAGTAAATTGACAAAATCGACGCCCACAACAACTTGTTTTCTACTCGTGCATAGAAACTACGCATAGACCTAGCTCATGATGCCACTGTTGGGGAATGTAGCAGAAATTCAAAAAAATTCTACGCATCACCAAGATCTATCTATGGAGATTCTAGCAACAAGAGAGGGAAAGGATGAGCATCTTCATACCTTTGCAGATCGCTAAGCGGAAGCGCTACAAGAAAGCGGTTGGTGGAGTCGTACACACATCGATTCAGATCGCGGTCGATTCCGATCTAAGCGCCGAACGGACGGCGCCTCCGCGTTCAACACACGTACAGCCCGGGGACATCTCCTCCTTCTTGATCCAGCAAGGGGAGAGGAGAAGTTGAGGGAAAACTCCAGAAGCACGACGGCGTGGTGGCGATGGAGCTCGTGGATCTCCGGCAGGGCTTCGCCAAGCACTACGGAGGAGGAGGAGGTGTTGGAGGAGGGAGGGGCTGCGCCAGGGGAAGGGTGCGGCTGCCCTGTCTCTCCCTCACTATATATAGGGTGAAGGGGGGTGGAGGAGGCGCCCTGGGGTTCCCTAGGGGAGGGGTGGCGGCCACAGGGGAAACCCTAGATGGGTTTGGGCGCCCCCACCTCTAGGAAACTTGCCCCTCAAGCCGGGAGGGGTGGCTGCCCTAGGGGAGGCACCCCCACCTCTCCAAGTTACGTGAGAGGGGTTGGGAGGGGCGCACAACCCCTTAGTGGGCTGGTGTGCCCCCTCCCCTTGGCCCATAAGGCCCCCAACGCTTCACGGGGCCTCCGAAACACCTTTCGGTCATGCTGGTCGTCAACCGGTACTCCCAGAACAATTCCGAACGCCAATACCCTTTGTCCAATATATCGATCTTCACCTCCGGACCATTCCGGAGTTCCTCGTCACATCCAGGATGTCATCCGGGACTCCCAACAACCTTCGGTAACCACATACTATTTCCATAACAACTCTAGCATCACCAAACCTTAAGTGTGTAGACCCTTTGGGTTCGGGAACCATGCAGACATGACCGAGATGTTCTCCGGCCAATAACCAATAGCGGGATCTGGATACCCATGTTGGCTCCCACATGTTCCATGATGATCTCATTGGATGAACCACGATGTCGGGGATTCAATCTATCCCATATACAATTCCCTTTGTCAATCGGTATGTTACTTGCCCGAGATTCGATCGTCGATATCCCAATACCTCGTTCAATCTCGTTACCGGCAAGTCACTTTACTCGTTCTGTAATGCATGATCCCGTGACTAACTACTTAGTCACATTGAGCTCATTATGATGATGCATTACCGAGTGGGCCCAGAGATACCTCCCCGTCATACGGAGTGACAAATCCCAGTCTCGAATCGTGCCAACCCAACAGACACTTTTGGAGATGCCTGTAGTGTACCTTTATAGACACCCAGTTACGTTGTGACGTTTGGCACACCCAAAGCATTCCTACGGTATCCGGGAGTTGCACAATCTCATGGTCTAAGGAAATGATACTTGACATTAGAAAAGCTTTTAGCAAACGAACTACACGATCTTGTGCTATGCTTAGGATTGGGTCTTGTCCATCACATCATTCTCCTAATGATGTGATCCCGTTATCAATGACATCCAATGTCCATGGTCAGGAAACCATAACCATCTATTGATCAACTAGCTAGTCAACTAGAGGCTCACTAGGGACATATTGTGGTCTATGTATTCACACATGTATTACGGTTTCTAGTTAATACAATTATAGCATGAACAATAGACAATTATCATGAACAAGGAAATATAATAATAACCATTTTATTATTGCCTCTAGGGCATATTTCCAACACCTCCCACGAGACAAGTACAACATGAGCGACATCTTCAATGTCACGGACCTCGCGCCATACCATGGTGATGAAACTTTTGATCCAAGGACGGATCTTTCCCAAGGGGGGGGGGGATGATGCAGAGCATCCCTCGCTCATCCCCATGAATGTACCTACATCTCCCTCAACACCAGTTGGACCCATGACAAGAGATCGAGCAAAGGCTATTGAAGATAAGGTGAACTCGCTCCTCTCCGAACTCCCTCTCTCTACTAACGAGAGATGGCTACTACCTCATACGGAGACTATGCGTGATCAGGTACTTGGAGGAGAGCCACAGGACAGCTTCATCCAATGGCTAAGGTGGCGAGGACACCAAGCATGAAGATCAAGAGGAAGGACTGCTTTGGAAGCTACAGGACCCGGACGACCGGCCAGGCACGGACATCCGACCCCTGGAAGGTGCTACAGCCGAGAGAAGGAAGGCAGGCCAGAGCTCTAGGTTACGGACGACCTGCCGAGCCCGGACGACCGGACACTCCCAAGCTCCGGACGACTGAGCCCCTACGGACGTCCGTGCCAACGACCACATAATGGAAATTACGGCAATCCGAAGGCTTCTGGACGACCGTGGGCCTTCCAACAGAACCGAATCTATGGTCATCTGAAGGACCCCGGACGTCCGGGACCACGCGAGCCTCCGGATGACCGGCGCCCCATGGACGTCCAGACCCTGGCAGCGTCCAGCTGCGGGCTGAGTCCCATGTACCCCTTCACTTCACCCCTCTTTTGCACTAAGACTATATATAGACCACTCCCACCTCCTAGATAGGGTTAGCATTGTGGTAGCTCATTGAGATAGATCATTGCTCATCCGTACCGGATCTACTCGATGTGAGGGACCGCGCCTCTTCGGAGAAGATCCATTCGGATTCAAGGCCTCCATCCGGAGAAGACAATCAAGACCTCCAAACGGAGAAGAATGGTTACTCTTGTATCTATGTCAGGGATATACCCCGCGGTATGACCCGGCCGGAATCATAATCCGGCTGGGACTTGGTAAACCGGCGCGGTGTTAAGCCGGTAGACAGTTAAGACAGATGGCTAAGACAGACGGTAAACCGGCAAGTGTTAAACCGGTAGAGTTAAGATAGATGGTAGCACCGGCAGGTGTTAAGTCAATCATAACCTCCGGCAGTCAATGTTAAACCGGCAGACCATGTTAAACCGGCAGACAATGTTAAACCGACAGACAATGTTTAACCGGCAGACGTTAAGAAGCCCAGGAAGGGAAGTCAAAATAGTTTAAGTCTTAGTCTGAGATGGACTCTACATGTAACCTGCCCCTTCAACTTATATAAGGAGGGGCAGGGCTCCCCAAAGAGGGACAAGCAAGAAACAATCTCTAGGGCTAGACACAACTAGAGGAGAGCCATTTTACGGCGACTCCCTCATGATGATAATGAGATCTAGCCTCAAACAGCATGTAGGGTTTTTACCGGATGATGTTTCCTGGGGCCCGAAGCTGTCTAAACCCTTGTCTTGTGTTGCGTCTCTCGATTCCGCTCAACCCCTCTCAAGCTACCACATAGATGCGTTGGCCTCGCGACTAAGTCCTCACACTAAGGACATCTGACAAGTTAATTCCACGACAATTGGCGCCCACCGTGGGGCATGCACACGGTGGTGTTGAGTTCTTGGAGAGATCTCTCACAGGGATCGAGGAGCTTGCAATTTTATGGATGAAAGAGCCAGTTTGAAAGGATTTGCATCAGTTTCAAGTTTTATGGATCCAGATTTAAGGATTTGTGAGATTTAAAGTTCAAGAAATTAGGGTTGCATTTGGACACTACCATAAGCCGCCAAGGAAAGAAGTCACAAATCGCCAAAGCCATCGTCTTCCTTTATGGCCAATTTTGCTCTTGGCGTGTGAAGTTTCCATCAGTAAATCACCACGTCTTGTTTTGGTTCGCCAGTTAAAGCCATCAACACAGCAAAGAAAAAAAGTCAAGGTGTTGCCTCGCCGAGGTGGCAACGTAAACCACCAGCTACCTCTGGACCGTGGTTCCAACCGCCGTGTATGAGTCACTGCCACTTGATGTGCTTTTAAACCGGACCTACCTCTACTTACGAGATGGCTCCGACCCGGAAGATGCGGGGATGGATTCCGCCTCGTTTCCTCAACCATGACCCGGAAGCATATTCAGCTACGACCCGGAAGAGGAGACAGCGGTGACCCGGTCTCTCGCGCAGCTTTCCTTCGCCGGCGACGCTTTTGGGCCACCATCATTGACCTCCCCACCTGCAAATCGCCGTCTCGGACCAGCCCTGTCTCCTCTGAGCTGCGTGCCCGAACCGGGTTGCAGCTCCGGCCGGCTCCCGCGCGCCCCGCCGCGGCCACACCAACCAGGCCTCGGCGTTGTTTTTTGCCTCCGCCATCAAGCCGGATCCGCCTTGAGCTGGCCGGCCTCGGCGGTCGCTGTCTCGGCCTTGCATTAAATCTTCGGGAGGGCCTCGATTCAAATCGCCACGCCATTCCGCCTGGAGCCTCCAAGTCGCCGCATGCTGATATCCGAACCGCGCCACGTCCAATTCAGCCTGCCTCACGCCGCCGTGTGCTTCAGTGCTTTTGCAGCACTAAACCACCTTGCCTTCTCAGCTATGTCCGGTCTATCCTCTTGACTCTGAACCGTCGCGTTGCCAAGCCATGGGTCGCTTCGTCCTGGTCGACTGTGCTAAGTCGTCATTGCCGCTCGTCCATCAACCGCTGGAGGGTTACTGCTCTGACTCGCCGCTGACTTCATCGCCATGACTGTGCCGAGAGCCACCCCGAGTCCTCTGCCGGCTTACTACGTGGCCAACCTCAAGTCGCCGTCTTTAGACCTGCTTGAGCTGAAACCGCGAGCCTCCGGCCTCACCTCCGTCAGCCGCCTCCACGCTGACCTGCCTCCGTGCTGACCCGCCCTCGCTTCTGCCGCGTGTGGCCACCGTCAGGAATCGTCGCATCCGTGGCCGGCTCCGCCTTCACCGGAGCGGCCTCGAGCCGCTAGACCTAAAGCAGTTGTCTCTGCGGCCTCCCTTCGCCGCGCATCGCCTCCGAGCGGCCGTGGCTCAAACCGCCCATTAACGAATCACACCTGGCTTGCTTCCGCCCTATTCTCGTGTACACGCCCCTGAGCCAGCTCTACCCGTGCTGTGCTGCTCCGTGGTCGCGTACACAACCCCGTTCGACGATCTTGGGGACTGTTCCAGAGTCCGCTGGCCGGTCCGGCCGCCTACTGGCTCCAACTGCGAGACTGCTCCTGCTCGCGACTGGCGATGCAGTCGTGGAGCCTTAGCGTGTTAGCGGACGGCAGTGTACACCCCGTTGGTAAATTATATGGTGAAACTAACCACTGTACCTCCCTGGCAAGAAAGGAGGGAGCAAAGATACTAAGGAGAGGATTTGACAAAGCAACGGGTGAAAGATTGGCACAGATGCTGACTAAAAGAAACGTATGTAGGCGCATACACTTCCAGAGAGATTGACAGGACAGAGCGCCCGTGCGCATGCAAAGAGCAATCCGGGGGACCAGAGGAAGCACTAGTATTCCATGTGCTAGCCTATATTTTAACCACAGAAATTGGTTTTCAAGCATCCCATACGAGAGATCAAAGTACTATTTTATAAAGCGGACAAAGACAATGGATTAATACTAGTACTAGTAGGCCCCTCCCAATGCTCCACCTTGTACAGGTGCTAAGGTTGCCATGTAGGCAAAAAGTATGATGTGGCAAGGTAATTAAGAGGAGAGAGATGAGTGTGGTGACCCCAGGAAGAAACAATGCCAAGCGCGAGAACCTAGGCAAAAGACTTAAATTGGAAGGATCCCACCAATGGATGAAGTACTTTAGTTCCAAAAGCATTAAATGAAGGTTGCTTAGCACCAACAAGTTAAGCACCTATGCATTGGGGGCTTTGCTTGCTAAAGTTTTTAATGTGCTTAGCACCTCATGTAAGCACCAATGCATTGGAACTAGCCGTATATACGTGCTCACTTTCCAAGATCCAACTACCTGTCATCCAATGTGGATCCCGAGCACTATTTTGTCTGGAGAAAACCAAGGAGTATCAGTTTTTCATCTGCTGCCAAATAAACCAGCTGAAGCCTAAGGAAGGAAGGGACAATTGACTGCAACAAGTGTTGTGATGATCAATCAGTTGACCGTCGAAATGACGTCACTCCGTGGACACAGGTCTCATGCGTCCTTGATGGAGTTTGGGCCAGAGTTCACCCTGCAGGCACACGACTGAAGCCTGCTGAAAAAAAAGAAAAAAAAAGAAAAAAAAGAGGGTCAAACAAGACCCGGAGGGTCCGTCTGAGCCGACCAGTGAAGTGCTTCAAGCCGCCACCTCTATTGCGGTGAACGGATCATTCGTCATCCGAAGCCGTTTGGCATCCGCAAACATCAGGTGATATCCATCTACAATTTGTTTTATTAAACACATATTACTTTTATCAAAGGATAAATTACTTTGCTTTGTATATTTTTATATACAGGACCTTTATTCATTACAAATGTGGTTTATACCACGGATATGGAGCGCGGATTGATAATATCCCGCCTAGGGATAATCCGAAACATATCACATAATGAAGGGACACACACAAGCTTCTGCCCTTGCGGTCCGGTCCACATCATCTTGTTGGGATCGCGTCTGCTCGTTGTCAATGGACGTGCATAAATCGCCGCCCTCGCAGCCTGGTCTACATCAACACATCGGGCCGCACCTATCTGCATGAGCTGTTCATTGAGTATGAGCAAGTCACAGCTTGGGTAGCCCGGTTTTCTTTCAACAAAATGAATGCAAATTATCATATACTATCAACTGCCGTATGCACTGGGCGGTCGAGTGGGCAGGTGCACAAGTCGACACCACTACAGTTTGGTTAACTTCAAATAGCCTTGGAAGGAACCATTGGCCGAGTTGCTGACATGGCTCATACAGGATCAGTTGTAACCCGCCGTAGTCACCTCAACCTTCTATGGACTCACATCGTGTTATCAACACCAATGATATATACCTTCTGCTATGGTCAAGTACGGAGAATCTCAAGACAACTCCTTGAGTCATCTTAAGACTCGGGGGCTATGATGATATGACTCAGCAAGTCTTGCCAGTTTCAGCAAATTCAAGTGCCCCAGGATGTGATGAGGACATCAATACCATTGTTACACCCACAGCCCCTGCTGCTATACATACTGGACCAATTACTAGAGCTCGCGCATGCCAACTAAATTACCAGGTACTTTCGTTTCTTGGTAATGATTCTAATGTTCATGAGAATATGATGCTGCCTAAATTGGATACATTTGTTTTGCTTACAAATGAAGGGCCTAGCTTGGAGAAGGATGAACATTGGAGCAAAAACAAGCATGGAGATGATTGCATGCGCAAGGGGAACAAGAACGGAGTTACAAGTGATGATTTCAGGACTTTGAAGCCACCATAATGAGTGCATGAAGCCTTGGACGAAATATACAAGATGCCACTTCATAAATTTCGTCCAGAGGCTATTCTAGGTGCTGCGTCACCTTATTATTGGGCCAGGCCCATGTAATTTCGAAATACATAAGTATAGGCCATTTTTAGAGTCCGTATGTGTGGGGAAACAAGAGATAGGGTTAGCTTCGGACCCCTCCACCAAGGGCCACGAAATTCACCCCCACTTCCTCCATATATACAGCCTTTAGGGCACCGTTTAGACTTTGGGTTTTGTTTATATTAAAGTTCGCCATAGCTGCAAGTTCGCGTACTTCGTTTGTGTTCAACGACCAGACAAAGGCGTCATAGAACCCCACCTTGATCAATAAAGCTTTCCTCTTATATTCGCAATATCCAGATTGCAATCTTAGTTTGTTGCTTGTTCTTTGTTTGCCTTCAGGAAACGGACCTTCATGGTCAGGTTGATCGTGCTCCGGTGTGGTCAATAACCTCTTGGAGTTGGTTTAGCGATTGCTAAGGCGCGACGTCCTCGCACGTTCGTAGTCGGATCGTCAAAGTCGACTTCCTCCAAAATGATAGCCACCATCTCATCGAAAGACGGGACACCTTTACCTCTATCAAGTGGTATCAGATTTCCAGGTTGCTCGGTGAGATTTTATAGTTTTTTGTAGTTTAGATCGAGTCTATTCTTCATACCTATAGTCCACGAAAAAGCCACACAAAAAAAATTTAGGGTTAGTTCATCATATCCGAACCAGTCTGAGCCATTGCATAATATTTTCTATATTTGCGTTGTTGAATTTGCGGTTGCACCGTCGTGTCTAGTTGCTGGTCTTAGTGTCTAGTCCTTTAGAGTTTCGAGTTCTGTTCACAAGTTGTCACGCCGCCGCTGCATCATCATCATCACCGCTGCCATATACCACCATTGTCATCACCGCTGCCATATACCACCATCATCATCACCGCTGCCATATACCACCATCGTCATCACCGCTGTCATCTACCATCATCGACATCACCGCAGCCATATACCACATATCCACCTCCATCACGCCAGTCCGAGTCCACCTGCAACATCTATCCACCACCAGTCCGAGTTCCACCCGATTCATCTCCGCCATCAGTCCGAGTTCCACCAGATTCATCTCCACCACCAGTCCTAGTCCGAGTCCAGTATTTGTTGCTTTGTTTTCGATTTCCAGATCACGCCATACTCCGAGTCGTGATAGAGAAGAACTACCAAACTTTCGGGTTACCCGTAGTAGAAAAATAGCTCCAGTTTCAAAAAAAAAGTCTGGAAAATTCTGGCTAGGCAGTTTCTAGACCATTTGTAGACTTTTTCGAAAAAAAATTGTTGCGGAGCAAAAAAAAGAGGAAAAAGAAGTGCAAAAAAAGTGAAAAAAAAGAGAACAAAAAGAGAAAAAAAATTCAGAGTGTGCTCCTCCCTTGTTTATGTGCAGCGCCGTGATTTTGTTAGTGTTCTAGGCTCGCGTCTCTAGCACGGTCTAGCCTAGGACCAGCACAGTACCGTTGTTGAGCGTTTATTCAACTTTGCATCTCTGAATTGATTATTGCTGACCCTTTTTGCTACCATATTATAAGCCTTCCCAGCTCCACATACATCTACGTCGTGCGTTTGATTCTCCCTGGTAATTGCTCTATCCAAGCTTTGAGAGTTTTGACTACAACGGTTGCCGATCACCACCTGCTGCTGGGTAAGAACTGGTAAGAATTTGAGATTCACTTGAAGGATTTGTGACACACCACCACCACCACCGCTTCCTACTAGTCTATAGAATCATATTATTTTGTGTTTCTATTGCTGCTAACCATGCCAGGATCACAAGCCGATGAGATTGACTGGGAGAACATGACGAACAAGGATCTTCATGATAAGTTTCATCAAATGTTGGGTCAACAGGTGGAAGACGTGATGGCCAGTTCTGGAAAGGAATTGGATAGGATGGCTGACATTGATAAGACAATTGACACCAAGTTGGACGCCAAGTTTTATGAATTACTCAAACGTCTCCCACAACCAGTTCTACGCCGCGATACAGTAGGGCGAGCACAGCGTGTTCCTATTGAACTAGGACAAAATTCTGGTGCCGCTGATACTGTTGTTGGTGCTTCTGTAGCTCCTGTTGTTACTTCAGAGGTGGAGGACTATTACGAGGATGAGGTTGATCAAAATCAGAACTATGTGCAACCACCAGCACCACCACCAGCAGGTCGACCTCAGGTATATGTTCGCAACGGTAGGCCTGCACCACCACCTTAGGTACGAGATAATGACCATATTCCAAAACTGAAATTGAATATTCCACCATTTGAGAGTAGATATGTTCCTGATATATATCTTACTTGGGAGTTAGAAACTGAACAATGTTTTACATGTTTACAATATCCCGAGGAGAGACGGGTTGCTGCTGCTGTTTGTGCTTTCACTAGTTTTGCATGTATATGGTGGTCTGAACATTGTAGATTATATCCTATTCCAACTACTTGGGCTGCCTTGAAAACTGCTATGCGTACTCGTTGGGTTCCACCAGATTATCAACGTGAATTTCTTGAAAAATTGCAGCGTTTAAGACAAGGAAAAAAATCTGTAGAAGAATATTATCAGGAATTACAAACTGGCATGATTAGATGTGGTATTGTTGAAGAGAATGAAGCTATGCTTGCACGTTTTATGGGTGGATTAAATAGAGAGATTCAGACCATTCTAGAGTATAAGGAGTACACTAATATCACTCGTTTATTCCATCTTGCTTGTAAAGCTGAACGTGAAGTGCAGGATCGACAAGCATTGTCGCAAACTAACTTTTCTGCAGGTCGACTTTCATCATGGACACCGCGTGCATCCTCTACTTCCACTACACCAGCACCTCCATCAGCTGCTACCTCCAGCCTTGATACAAGAAAGCAGGCACAACCACCACTATCTGCTAAGAGCGCACCTGCCGGGCCTGCGCAGAGCTCTTCTTCGTCCATGGCATCAACAGGGCACACAAGTGATATTATTTGTCGTCGTTGTAAGGGAAGAGGACATTATGCGCGAGAATGCAAATCTCAGCATGTGATGATTGCTACTGAGGATGGTGGGTATGAGTCTGCTAGTGACTATGATGAGGAGACTTTAGCCCTTATTACAAGTGAAGAACACGGTGGAGATGATTCTGATCATGAGACGCAATACATGGCTCCTGAAGATGCTGACAGGTATGAATGTTTAGTTTCTCAACGTGTTTTGAGTGTGCAGGTTACACAAGCTGAGCAAAATCAGAGGCATAATTTGTTCCATACAAAGGGAGTTGTGAAGGAACGTTCTGTGCGCGTCATCATAGATGGAGGGAGCTGCAACAACTTGGCTAGCATGGAGATGGTGGAGAAGCTATCTCTCACCACAAGACCGCATCCACATCCTTACTACATACAATGGTTCAACAACAGCGGCAAGGTTAAGGTAACACGTACTGTTCGTGTGCATTTTAGTATCTCTACACATGCTGATTATGTTGATTGTGATGTGGTACCTATGCAAGCATGTTCCTTATTACTTGGTCGACCATGGCAATTTGAAAAAAATTCTATACACCATGGTAGAAACAATCAGTATACTCTTGTTCATAAGGATAAAAATATTACTTTGCTTCCTATGACTCCTGAGTCCATTTTGAAAGATGATATTAATAGAGCTAATAAAGCAAAACAGGAGAAAAATAAGAGTGAAAATCAGATTGTGGCAAAAGAATTTGAGCAACAAATGAAGCCTAATAGTAAACCATCTAGTGTTGCTTCTGAAATTAAATTGAAAAGTGCATGTTTACTTGCCACTAAATCTAATATTGATGAGCTAGATTTTAGTAAATTTGTTTGCTATGCTTTTGTGCGCAAAGAGGCATTATTTTCATTTGAGGACGTGCCTTCCTCTTTGCCTCCTGCTGTCACTAACATTTTGCAGGAGTTCGCTGACATCTTTCCACAAGACGTGCCACCGGGATTACCTCCCATTCGAGGGATTGAGCATCAGATTGACTTAATTCCTGGTGCATCAATACCCAACCGTGCACCATACCGTACGAATCCAGAGGAGATGAAGGAGATTATGCATCAATTACAGGAGCTGCTCGACAAAGGTTATATACACGAACCCCTTAGTCCTTGTGTTGTTCCTATTATTCTAGTGCCGAAAAAGGATGGTACATCACGTATGTGTGTTGATTGTAGAGGCATTAATAATATTACTATTCGTTATTGTCATCCTATTCCTAGGCTAGATGATATGCTTGATGAATTGAGTGGCTCTACAATATTCTCCAAGGTTGATTTGCATAGTGGATACCATCAAATTCGTATGGAATTGGGAGATGAATGGAAAACAACATTTAAAACTAAGTTTGGATTATATGAGTGGTTAGTCATGCCTTTTGGGTTAACTAATGCACCTAGTACTTTCATGAGATTAATGAACGAAGTTTTACGTGCTTTCATTGGACGGTTTGTGGTAGTTTACTTTGATGACATATTGATTTATAGCAGATCTTTGGAGAAACATTTGGAACATTTACGTGTTGTTTTTATTGCAGTACGTGATGCACGTTTGTTTGGTAACCTTGGGAAGTGCACCTTTTGCATCGACCGAGTGTCTTTTCTTGGCTATGTTGTTACTCCACAGGGAATTGAAGTTGATAAAGCCAAGATTGAAGCTATTGAGAGTTGACCGCAGCCCAAAACGGTCACAAAAGTGAGGAGTTTTCTTGGCCTCGCTGGATTCTATAGGCGTTTTGTGAGAGATTTCAGCACTATTGCTGCAACTCTCAATGAGCTTACAAAGAAAGATGTGCCTTTTGTTTGGGGTACCGCACAGGAAGAAGCCTTCATGGTATTGAAAGATAAGTTGACACATGCTCCTTTACTCCAACTTCCTGATTTTAATAAGACTTTTGAGCTTGAATGTGATGCTAGTCGAATTGGATTAGGAGGTGTGTTATTACAAGATGGAAAACCTATTGCATACTTTTCTGAAAAATTGGGTGGGCCTAGTCTGAATTATTCTACTTATGATAGAGAATTATATGCTCTTGTTCGGACTTTAGAAACATGGCAACATTATTCATGGCCCAAAGAATTTGTTATACATTCTGATCATGAATCTCTGAAACATATTAAAAGTTAAGCTAAACTGAATCATAGACATGCTAAATGGGTTGAATTCATTGAGACTTTCCCTTATGTCATTAAACACAAGAAGGGTAAAGAAAATGTTATTGCTGATGCATTGTCTCGTCGCTATATTATGCTTTCACAACTTGACTTCAAAATATTTGGTTTGGAGACCATCAAAGATCAATATGTGCATGATGCTGATTTTAAAGATGTATTGCAGAATTGTAAAGAAGGAAGAACATGGAACAAGTTCGTCATTAATGATGGATTTGTGTTCCGTGCTAACAAGCTATTCATTCCAGCTAGCTCCGTCCGTCTTTTGTTGTTGCAGCAGGCGCATGGAGGAGGACTAATGGGACACTTTGGCGTGAAGAAGACGGAGGACGTACTTGCTACACATTTCTTTTGGCCAAAGATGAGATGGGATGTTGAGCGTTTTATTGCTCACTGCACTACATGTCAAAAAGCTAAGTCACGACTCAATCCTCATGGTTTATATATGCCTTTGCCTGTACCTAGTGTTCCTTGGGAGGATATATCTATGGACTTTGTTTTAGGTTTACCTCAAACAAAGAAGGGGAGGGATAGCATATTTGTTATCGTGGATAGATTCTCGAAAATGGCACACTTTATACCATGTCATAAAAGCGATGATGCTGTTAATGTTGCTGATTTGTTCTTTCGTGAAATTATTCGCTTGCATGGTGTGCCAAATACTATTGTTTCAGATCGTGATACTAAATTTCTTAGCCACTTTTGGAGATGTTTATGGGCTAAGTTGGGGACTAAACTACTTTTTAGTACTACTTGTCACCCCCAAACTGATGGACAAACTGAAGTAGTCAATAGAAGATTGTCTACTATGCTTAGGGCTGTTTTGAAGAATATAAGAAAATGTGGGAGGAATGCTTGCCTCATATTGAATTTGCTTATAATCGTTCATTGCATTCTACTACTAAGATGTGCCCTTTTGAAGTTGTGTATGGTTTCCTACCTCGTGCACCTATTGATTTGTTGCCTCTTCCATCTTCGGAGAAGGTTAATTTTGATGCTAAACAACGTGCTGAATTGATTTTAAAAATGCATGAGTTAACTAAGGAAAACATTGAGCGTATGAATGCTAAATATAAACTTGCTAGAGATAAGGGTAGAAAACATGTTGTGTTTGCACCTGGAGATCTTGTTTGGTTACATTTGCGTAAGGATAGATTTCCTGATTTGCGCAAATCAAAGCTAATGCCACGTGCTGATGGTCCCTTTAAGGTGTTGGAGAAAATAAATGATAATGCAAATAAACTTGAGCTGCCTGCAGATTTTGGGGTTAGTCCCACTTTTAACATTGCAGATTTGAAGCCTTATTTGGGTGAGGAAGATGAACTTCCGTCGAGCACGACTTCATTTCAAGAAGGGGAGGATGATGAGGACACCAATACCATTGTTACACCCACATCCCTTGCTGCTATACATACTGGACCAATTGCTAGAGCTCGCGCACGCCAACTAAATTACCAGGTACTTTCGTTTCCTGGTAATGATTCTAATGTTCATGAGAATATGATGTTGCCTAAATTGGATACATTTGTTTTTCTTACAAATGAAGGGCCTAGCTTGGAGAAGGATGAACATTGGATCAAGAACAAGCATGGAGATGATTACATGCGCAAGGGGAACAAGAACGGAGTTACAAGTGATGATTTCCGGACTTTGAAGCCACCATAATGAGTGCATGAAGCCTTGGACGAAATATATAAGATGCCACTTCATAAATTTCGTCCAGAGGCTATTCTAGGTGCTGCATCACCTTATTATTGGGCCAGGCCCATGTAATTTCAAAATACATAAGTATAGGCTATTTTTAGAGTCCGTATGTGTGGGGAAACAAGAGATAGGGTTAGTTTCGGACCCCTCCACCAAGGGCCACGAAATTCACCCCCTCTTCCTCCATATATACAGCCCTTAGGGCACCGTTTAGACTTTGGGTTTTGTTTAGATTAAAGTTCGCCATAGTTGCAACTTCGCGTACTTCGTTTGTGTTCAACGACCAGACAAAGGCGTCACAGAACCCCACCTTGATCAATAAAGCTTTCGTCTTATATTCGCAATATCCAGATTGCAATCTTAGTTTCTTGCTTGTTCTTTGTTTGCCTTCAGGAAACAGACCTTCGTGGTCAGGTTGATCGTGCTGTGGTGTGGTCAATAACCTCTTGGAGTTGGTTTAGCGATTGCTAAGGCGCGACGTCCTCGCACGTTCGTAGTCGGATCGTCAAAGTCGAATTCCTCCAAAACGATAGCCACCATCTCATTGAAAGACGGGACACCTTTGCCTTTATCAGGATGTTGAAGGGAAAGATAACCCGGTCCCGGAGGCTAATGTTATAATTTAAAGGCTGTTAGAAATATTCCGGCTTACAATGATGCTTCCGGTTTATAGTCCGGTTCAAGGGAAATTTATCTCCCACAAAGATCTGAAGCTCTCAAATCCGGTTTAAGAATTTCCGATTCAAAAAGGAATTAACTTCTCACAAGTTCGAGTTTAAAGGCCGTCAGAAAATTTCTGGCTGAAAATGAAGATTCCGATTTCAAATCAGGTTCAAGGGAAAGATGTCTCCCATAAAGATTTGAAGCTCTCAATATCCGGTTCAAAAATCCGGTTCAAGAAGAATTTATCTCTTGCAGAAAGTTAAAGGTTGCCGAAGAGGACCTGTAGCCATGATGCGCGGTTCAAACATGGGTATCTTGCCTTATTGGCTTATCATATTATTGATCACTTGGGGGCTTGGTCATATTCGAACCATAGCTACACCTCTTGATTGGCGTAAGGCAACTAGGGAAATCAATTAGGGGTCAAAGATAGTGTTGCAAGAAGCACCAACTCAAACATAGACACCCATTGAGCACAGCTCACAAAGTTACTTGGGGGCTCTTTGTGCAAAGCAACAAAGAGTTTGAAAGGACCCTTGTAATTGGGTATCGACCCACGGCTTGGAAGCCTGGTGTATTCACCTAAAACCCCGGGTTAACCTGCCTTCATCAAGTAGGCCACTCCTATCCAGGTAATCCTGGCATGACCCACCGAATGTTTGACAAGTCAATCTTATACAGACCCTGAACTTATCAAAGTTAAAACAATGATTGGTTAGTTGGAGGTCCATCTTAAAAGGCTTTGTCAAATGGTTTAACTCAGTGGCCTGGCAGCCCATGAAAAGCCTCGAATTTGGGACTGGCAGCCCTTGAAAAGCCTCGACTACACGATTTTATTTGCCTTTGTCAAGATTTTTCTCTTTTGATAAATTTTCTATTGAACTGGCATCTATTGACCTGGCATGACTATCAGTCATCAAATTAACCTGGTGTTTATTAAACCGGATCGAGTTTCAACTACAAGTTGTCAGTGCATAATCACTTATAATCCGGTGTTTATTGACCCGGCCTGGCTTTGGACTATAAGTCGCCAGTATATATTTGGATTGCGCCATTGGAATCATGCTCTTATAAATCATTGGGTATATTATTCAAATAGCCAACATGGCTAGATTTTTATTATGGTTATCAATAACCAATATTATGATTGAGGTTTTCAAAGTCGCTTCAGCGCACTGGATATTATTTTATCAATGGGTATGATTTATTCTACAAAGGAATAGTCCCAAGTCGCTGCAGGCTTACGACCCGGCACTTGGGGGCTACATTATTTAAGTTGAGATTACATCAAATACACAAGTCTCATGTCGCTGCAAGCATGCACCATGACACTTGGGGGCTAATGCAAAGTCATTGTTTGCTCACCTTATTGAAGATCCGACTCATCACATCGTAATGAGCCGGCCCTTGGGGGTTACCAATATCTCCTATCAACAATTCAAGGTACAAAGCTTTTTATTCACTTTATTGAAGGGGCCACTGCTCAGTTGGTAAATCACAAGGCTCTTAACCGTGTGGACGTGGATTCAAGCCCCATGATGGGGTTACATCATATGATGTTATTTTTCATTGAAGTATATATCAAGTCCCAGCTCAATATTATCTTACTGAGCTGGCCCTTAGGGGCTACATCGTTGCTGTTCAAAGTTTACATAATTATATTTACAAAGTCCCTGGTCATTATTGCATAATGATCCGGCCCTTGGGGGCTACTCTGGTTGAAGTTTTTATGAGCATCAGGCAATTACAAGTCCCAGGTTGCTGCAAGCATGACAACCTGGCACTTGGGGGCTACATATGTGGAATACTCAATTCTGACTAGTGATTGAGATGAACAACCTAGATTTCTTCAAGATTGTGATATTTATATTGAAGCAAGTCTTAAGCTGTTGCTATGCTACCTTCTTAAGACTTGGGGGCTACAAGTGATAGGCATATAAAAGGTATATTTTCAAGCTGGATATTAACTACAAGTATGACCCGGTGCTATCAATTTTATAAACCAGTGACCTTGGCAATGATAAACCGACAAGTTTTATGTCCTTAATTGAAGATCAGATGAGTATTACAATGACCAATATTGTTTTTAAGCATTGGGAGCTGAATCAAAGGAGTTATTCTTCACAATATATTTCTATGAGAAATCAATGTCAGCAAAATGATTATGAAGCTGGCCTATTAAACCAGATTTTCTAGAAGAAGGAAGTGACAAGGACTTAAGGATGATCAGGATCAGTTTAACATGGATAAATCCAAATTAAACTGGGGGCTAATGTCGGGGATATACCCCGCGGTATGACCCGGCCGGAATCATAATCCGGCTGGGACTTGGTAAACCGGGGCGGTGTTAAACCGACAGATAGTTAAGACAGATGGCTAAGACAGACAGTAAACCGGCGAGTGTTAAACCGGCAGAGTTAAGACAGTTGGTAGCACCGGCAGGTGTTAAGTCAATCATAACCTGGCAGACAATGTTAAACCGGCAGACCATGTTAAACCGGCAGACAATGTTAAACCGGCAGATCATGTTAAACCGACAAACAATGTTAAACCGACAGACAATGTTAAACCGGCAGACAATGTTAAACCGGCAGACATTAAGAAGCCCAGGAAGGGAAGTCAAAATAGTTTAAGTCTTTGTCCGAGATGGACTCTACATGTAACCCGCCCTTTCAACTTATATAAGGAGGGGCAGGGCTCCCCAAAGAGGTACAAGCAAGAAACAATCTCTAGGGCTAGACTCAACTAGAGGAGAGTCGATTTACGGCCACTCCCTCATGATGATAATGAGATCTAGCCTCAAACAGCATGTAGGGTTTTTACCGGATGATGTTTCCCGGGGCCCAAAGCTGTCTAAACCCTTGTCTTGTGTTGCATCTCTCGATTCCGCTCAACCCCTCTCAATCTACCACATAGATGCGTTGGCCTCGCGACTAAGTCCTCACACTAAGGACATCTGACGTTTTAATTCCACGACAAACTCCCTTTGTTGACTTTGGATCTCGTGATACTTTGTGCTCTCGGTGATCTAGCCGTGTGATTGATTCCTTGTCGGTCGAGTGTTTCTCTCGTTTTCCCTCGTGAGTTCCCTTGTGTTCTTCCGCGTGTTCTTTGTGTTTCCCCATAGGATCCACTCCAAACGTGAAAGATCGGTCCCTAGGTTTCCGCCCTACATCACACATCATCCCTCATGATGGTTCTCTTCTCTTGCACATAACCTTTAGTAGCACAAGTGCATGAACAATATGATACAACAATGGCTATATTCATGGCACTAGGCATATGGTGCAAAGAAGGAAGGCAAGCATGCTTCACAAGAATTATGTCAAAATCTCCAATCATATGTGAGAATGCTATGGGGGTAGTCTCATTAGCAAGGCTAAATGCATCGTTGCACTCAATACATGGCAAATCATCTAGCATAAGGGAGGCAACACATGGAGATATATGACAAGAAGCAATGTCAATCATGTGCAAAGCATGTAGATGTTTGTCATCAACCGCATGAGATGAGCAAGTATGAGTCATGGGTGATGCAACACGAGCAAGCATAGAGATCAAGTCGTGCAAACTAGTGGAGCGAAGATACAACACACCAGAGTAAATCATGGAAATCATGTCATGTGAGCAAATACTAGGCATAGACAATGCACATGACATATCGCAAGCACGAACACAAAGCAAGAAGAAAGTATCATCATAGGAATGGGTCATGAATAGAACATGGCAATAAGAAGTGATATCTCCACCAAGCTTGCAAATACACATACAAGTACTAGAGTCAATCATCATGTGTAAAGCAAAGCATGGGTCACAAATGCATGGCAAAGGCATAGTAATGAGCATACCATGCAAAGTGAACATGGCAAGATGGGCAAACAATATGTAATGGACAACAACCCATAGCCAAGTTGTCAGGACCCCGACTCAATGGCACACCGATCTAGCATGTAACACCTCATATCACTTTGCGGCCTCATGCACTGTATTCCCACGGGTGTCGCCTTACCAGGCCCGGGACCATTTGCGCCTTTTGGCTCACGTATATGATAGTGTCGCTAGCATCCATATGACAAGGAGCCCGGGCTGACATGGCTAGTCGTGAACCCAAAGTGGCACTAACTTACAGGGACAGGCATACATGACCCAGCAACAAACGTGTCGATCATCAGCGAGTGAATCCGGGCTGTAGCAACTGGGACAGCAGGACTCCGGTAAACCGGGCTGTAGCAGGCTAACAGGACTCCGGTAGACACCGCCTGACATTTCCCCGATGGGACAGACACAGGAACGAAGAAGGACACATGCCGGCCAGCCTAAGTGTTCCGGAGCAGTAGCAAGCTACCAAGGCTCAGTGGAAGCACTAGGAGACATTTCCTGGTAAGAGAGGCTACCCAGGATAAACAACTAGATAGTCAGATCCCACACATACCAAGCATTTCAATAACATACACACAATATGCTCGATATGTGCAAATACAACATGGCATCACAACATGACTCTACAACTCAAGTATTTTATTCAATGGGCTCCGAGGAGTGAGATATTACAAACATGGGTCTCATGACCCAACATTCAGAGCACACAAATCAAAGCACAAGCGGAAGCTTAACATGTCTGAGTACAGACAACTATAAATGAAAAAGGCTGAGAAGCCTGACTATCTACTAGATCCTGCCGAGGGCACAAGATCGTAGCTAAGGTAACAAGCTAAACGTCGAAGTCCAAGCAGAACTACTAGCGATACTGAAGTCTCTCTGCAAAAACATAAAATTGGCAAACGTGAGTACAAATGTACCCGGCGAGACTTACATCAGAACTAACTACATATGCATCATTATCAACAAAGGGGGTGGTGAGGTTTAACTACAGCAAGCCAGCTTTGACTCAGTGGCTATCCTGAACTACGACTGCAAGTAACTCTTTTGAGGTGGCGCACACGAGTCCACATATTCACCATATCAATACACCACTATGGATCCGCTCCCGTCTCCCTACGAGAACGCCATCCATAGCACTCACGCTTATCCTACGCATATTAGAGTATCCACTTTCACTTGTCTATGAACTCTATTGGCAACCCAGAAGTCCTTTACCATGGACATGGCTATCCGAATAGATGATGTTAACCCTGCAGGGGTGTACTTCTTCACACACGCTCTCACCACTTATCGCCGTTTACACGAAACGTACTCGACAACCTTCAAGCGGAAGCCCAGCGAGGGTGTCGGCCACGACCTGACTAACCACACAAGTCTCTTGTCCAGGTTTATCGCCTATTCGGGTTCCATCTGCAAGGAGATCCGGCCGGGGTGTCGCTCACGGCCCCAAACGATGTGAGCAGGGTTCCCAAGCCCACCATCCGGGTGCCACTTGGTACACCGTGCCACTTTGCCTAGTCTGTCCCAAGCCCACCTGTACCGGGTGCCACTTGCTAGACTACTAGCACTACCTACAAACACCAGAAACTAGTTGCAACTCCTGGACAAAGATCAAGTTGATTAATAAGCCGAGAGGGGCTGAGTTACCGGAACCCAATGTGTGGTAGTAGCTGTTCATGGATCACAAACACAGAACTCGGTTCCTGAGGACATTTTCAATGAGACAGCCCACCATGTACTCCTACATGGCCTCTCACCACTACCTTTACCAAATCGTGTTCACACACTTAGCTCTCAACAGTAGGACATGTTCACCACATTCCAATTCATCCCCGATGAATCAGACCTGACTCAACTCTAAGCAGTAGCAGGCATGACAAACAAGCATGAATGAGTAGGCACATCAGGGTTCAAACAACTCCTACTCATGCTAGTGGGTTTCATCTATTTACTGTGGCAATGACAGGTCATGCAAAGGAAAGGGGTTCAACTACCACAGCATGTAACAGTTGATTCGTTGTTGTCCTAATGCAGTAAAACAAGAGCAGGAGCGAGTGAGTGGGATTGTATCGGAATGAACAAGGGGGTTTTGCTTGCCTGGCACTTCTGAAGATAGCATTGGGTCTTCATCAGTGTCAATGATCACAGTGTCGGAACAACGTCTACCGAGGGTGAACAACACCGGCAAATAGAGAATAAACACAATCAATGCAATGCACAATATGATGCATGAACATGGCAGGTATATGTGATGTTGTTTGTGCTAATGCAAACAGCAACAAGTTCAATGGAGCTCATTTGAATCAAGGATTCAAATGCAACTCCAAACTTAAGCATTTCAAATGCCCTTTATATGTTTTCATCTATACAACAGGTTTAGGTTGGTTTGTCATGCATGAAACTAGTACATATGGATAGATTGAATTTTTCTGATAATTGTTCATATATAAATTATTTACTACGTCAGCATGACATAACCATGAGGTCAGCAGGTCAACGACGCTAGTCCGGGTCAAACCTGACGTGTGGGGTTGGTCAACTGCCAAGTCAGCACGGTCAACTCTGGCACGTGGGTCCCGCTGGGTTATAAACTAATCTTAACCAGGAAAATTAGCCCGCTGATTTTAACATGTGGGTCCCACTGTCAGTGACTCTAGGGGGGTTTATTTAGGCGCTAATGACGGTGCCACGTCACCAGCCACCGGAGTTGGACACCGGCGACCAAACCCAACGGCGGAGGATCGCTGGAGTTGGTCGGAACGGCACTACAGGGGTCGGCTCGACGCGCTGGAGGCACTAGAGGGATGCCCATCATCGCACGCATCCAGGGGATCACGCGGGAGGCTGCGTGGTGGCCGGAGACGATGGCCACGGCAACCATGGCGGTGGCCGGAGCTCGGCTAGATGCGGGCGCGGGGCTGCAGCTCGATTCCAAGCGAACGGAGAGCACAAGCAAAAGCTACGGGGCCCTAGGAGCTCGACCAGGTGCTCGGATGCGGCGTTGGCCCTCCGTAATGACAACGGTGACATTCGCGGCGGCAGCAATCTTCGGTCACGGTGGCCCGGGGGGCTAGAGGAGGGATTCGACGACGGGGAGATGGGTTGGGAGCAGGAGCTCACAGGGAGGCGGCACAGTAGGTCAGTGGGCTCGGGGACGTCCTTGACGGCGCAAATCGACGTTGAGGGGCTCAGGTGCCCGAGGTTGAAGATGACCGCTATGACGATGAAGTAGGGCCTTCTGGCGTCCCGTAGCTCGATTGGGAGGACGAGGAGGTTTCTTCGGTGCTTCTGGAGTCTGCGGAAGGGTGAGGGTGCACGATGGCCACGACAGCGGCGATCGGCGGTCTCGGGTGTGCTCGGCGGTGCGAGGAAGAGAGGCCAGAGGAAGGGGGCGAAGCAGAGGAAGGAGGGGAAAGTGAGAGCGGGCCGCTCTCATCTCATGGGCGTGCAGGTGGACTTGGGGAAGGCTAGCCAGCGCGAAGTAGGAGGTGGCGCATTCGGCCGCGTGCGAAGTCTCTCCCTCTGCCTACTGGCAGAGGTTGAAGATGACTGGCAAGTCGCCAGGTGGGCTGGGCCGGTCGCTTGGGCTCCAGGTGGGCTGCACAGGTAAGTTAGGTAAGTTGCCTTCCTATTCTATTTTTCTTCTGTTTTCTATTTTATTTCTTTCTGTTTTGATTTAGTTCCTAAACCAAATCAATGTTGTAGCTTCTTGTCGGTGTACTAGAGTAGGGGTACCCTAGTATCCCGAACTTGTGCACGGGCAGTCGCAGCACCCCGCGGCAAGGCTTGCCGGGTGACCGCCAAGGTCCTCCAGGGTTCCTTTGGAGCCATTCAAGAACAAAGTATTCAAGCCAAGGATTCAAGGCCCTGGCAAGAGGAGCTTGCCGGGAAGGCCAACCAAGGCATCTCAAGGAACTTGCCACGACGCGCCACGCGTCCCGGCGAGGCCCGGTGAGCGACAGGCTTCCGGACGCGACAAGACAACGACCGCGGCAAGGCGCTTGCCGCGGCAGGCTACCACTCTGTACCCACGCTCCAGCACATCCACCAACGTGTCGCCCTGGGACCTTTCCAGGCGCGCGTGGCAAGAGGCTGTGCAGCCAGCGGTGCGCGGTGGCAAGCGACGCTGACAAGATTGCCATCGTGGCAAGCGGTGGCGTCCCTGACGGTCCCTTTTCGCACTATTTGGGCGACGCAGACGGGCATTTAATGCCTTTGTCCCCTGCCGTCAGGGTTAGGTATGATACACTGTACAGGTAGTTGTACCAACCGCAACACCTTTCCATTTTTACCCTTGCCTACGTTGCCAAGCATATAAAAGGAGGCCCATGCGCAATGTAGAGGGGGGTTCGAAGGCAGAAAAACACTCACGCTTGGTCTCGTTAGCAGCTAGTGTGTACTGTAGCATCCAGCGCTCCCGAGCAAGAACTCAATACACTCAGACATGCAGCAGTAGGAGTATTATCTCTCCGGAGAGCTCCGAAGCTGGGTAAACTGCTTGTGTGCTTCGCCACGATCTGCTCTTCGCGCGATCTCCGCCCCCCGCCGAACCGAAAGGGGCCACGGTCCGCTGGCCCCATAGGTGTCTGTGGATCAGACCCCACGACATCTTTGGCGCGCCAGGTAGGGGGCGTCGAGGTTGTGTGAACCTGATCCGACGTTCACATGCCGCCGAAGAAGAAGGCTTCAGAGGTGGCTGCTCCGTCCGCGTCGATCCCACCACCACCGGAGCAAACGGGTGGTGGGGTAGACGCCGGCGGAAGAACGGGCGTCGACGAGGGAGCTCACGCTGCTGCCAGGTACAAGGACAAGGCTGCGCAGACCTCGGCGTCCGTACATGCACCGCGCCCATCTCAGGAGGCGCGGGACCGACAGCGTCATGGTACTTGCGGTACCATACGTTCGTTGGACCAAGATCAAGCCGGTGGATCTCGGGGTGCTCAAGACCAGCATGCACGCCAACATGCTGGCATGAGCAAGACACGGTCGCCTGGACGGATACTGCTCCTTCTAACATAGTTAGAAGTCCGAGCATATCCCACTCCTCGCACCGTTCGCCACTGCCACCCACCACTTCAGCAGAAGCTTTGGCACGAGCTCAACTGCTCCTGGATTACCCTCCAACGGCAGACAAGATAGACGAATGGAGGGCCACCATTCAGAGTCTCATCGGCTTCGCCAACGGCGACACTCCACGGCAGCCGAGTACATCGCAGTCGCGGCAAGACTGCCATGCACAAGCCGATGGCAACAAAACCGGTGGGGGTGCAACTACCGTGCACTCTCCACACCGAAGGCCAAGATCGCCGACTCGCCGGATCTACCTCGACAGCGACTCCACCGCATCATCAGATCCACGAGCTCGTCGCAATCAGTGTCAAGTTCTTCACGAACGACAGCAAGAAGACGCTCGTACTCGCATCGAGCGCCGAAGAGAAGCGCGGCGTCAATCGGACCAGTGCGCTGGGCTCTCTGTCGACATGCATGCGCCAGGGGAACCAGGCAACTTGCCGTACGCGGTAGGTTGCCCTACGTTCACTCATGAGCTGCGGCAAGTCCAGTGGCCCAGCACGAAGAATTTCAAGCCGGACGTACCAGAGAAGTATGACGGCAATTCGCATCCGTCGGAGTTCCTCGGCATCTACACCATCGCGGTGCAAGCTGCCGGGGGGCGGGACGACAAGATCCTTGCCAACTACTTCCCGCTGGTGCTCAAGCCCAATGTCAGGTCCTGGCTCATGCACTTGCCGGATAACTCCATATCCTCCTGGGCAGACCTATGCCATCAGTTTGTTGGCGCCTTTACAGGCGGCCACAGACCTCATGGCCAAGAGAGCGACTTTCATCTGCTCGCCCAGAAGGAAGGAGAGCCCCTGCGCAAGTACATTCAGAGATTCAACCGTGTACAGCACAACATCCCAGATGTCCACCCTGCCACGGTCATCAGCGCGTTCCATCAGAACGTGCGAAACCGCAGGATGCGGGAGGAGATGGCGATGTGCAAGATCAAAGAAGTCAGTGAGCTATATGCCCTGGCCGACAAGTGTGCACGTGCTGAGGAGGGGAGGAAACTCCCTGGAGAGAATACAGGATCAGGAGGATCTGACAGCGAGGATGTTGCCCCGGCAAAGAAAAAC
Organism: Triticum timopheevii; assembly: GCA_963921465.1. Lineage (NCBI taxonomy): Eukaryota > Viridiplantae > Streptophyta > Magnoliopsida > Poales > Poaceae > Triticum > Triticum timopheevii. Next base: position 285,013,594 of record OY997268.1, on the reverse strand, counting down.
CGGCGGCGGAACAACAGGAAGAAGAAAGGCAAAGATGTGCTAGTCGTTGAGCAGTCCGGCAATGAAGGTGGCACAGCTGGGGCTGTGGCGGTCGCCGATAAGCAGGACGGCACCAACAAGCAGTACTGCAAGATCCACTGCACCAAGGGTCATGACCTCCAGAGCTGCAAGAAGGTCGAGCAGCTTGTCGAGCAGCAAAAGGCTGAATACGAGCGACGCGACAAGGAGAAGGCCCAAGAAGGTACTAGAGGATCCGGCAAGAAACCCCCGGCTGAGGAGGACGCCGCGGCAAGGCCAAGCAGCGGCAAGGAGACAGACCTCCCCGCGGCCGCGACAAGGATGAAGATGACGACGACGATGAAGATATAGATGATGACGGGACCGATGAGCAGGAGTTCCAGAAAGCCACAAAGGTCCTGTGCGTTGACGGCGGTGCTTCTCTGCATACTTCACACTGCCAGCTCAAGCAGTGGGTGCGGGAAGTCAATGCGGCAGAACCACCCATCGAGTCACGCAAGCCTCTGAAATGGTCCAGCACGCCTATCATCTTTGATATTGAGGACCACCCTGATCGCATAACTGCGGTCGGGTGCTTGCCGATGTTGGTTTCACCAACTATCCGCAACCTCATGGTCACCAAGATGCTAGTTGACGGCGGGGCCGGCTTGAACCTGATCTCCTCCGTGGTACTCCAGAAACTCCAGATCCCTGATAGCGAGCTCGAAGAGACCGGCACATTCCAAGGAATCGATCCGGGAAGGAGCAAGCCGAAGGGAAAGATCACGTTGCCGGTGACATTTGGCAGCGAGTTGAACTTCAAGACTGAGAGGGTCACTTTTGACGTTGCTAACTTTCCATTGCCTTACAATGGGATACTTGGCCGTCCAGCACTCGCCAAATTCATGGCAGCCTCTCACTATGCATATAACATGCTAAAGATGCCAGGCCCGATAAGTGTCATCTCTGTCCCTGGCGACAAGAAGGATGCTCTTATCTGTGCCGACAAGATCTACCGAGAAGCAGCAGCTGCAACAGATTGCATGTCACTTGCCGTTGAAGCTCCCGGGGGGAAGAAGAAGACCAAGTCCGGGAAGAGTTCTGATGCCCACTCCGGCAAGCGCACCTCTTCGGAGTGCTGCGCTACCGTCGAGGACGCACCATCGAGCTCCACCGGCAAGCATAAGAAGACAATGGAAGCTCCACCAGAGACCAAGAAGGTGTCCGCCAAGGAGGACGGCACTGGTGGTACCTTCACCATCAGTGCCACTCTCGACCCTAAATAGGAAAGCACGCTCGCTGCTTTCCTGCGGGCGAACGTCGACGTGTTTGTGTGGCAACGGTCTGACATCCCCGGTGTTCCCAGGAAAGTAATCGAGCACCATCTTGTCGTCTGTCCTCATGCGCGGCCCGTCAAGCAGAAGGTCAGGAAACAAGCAGTGGAGCGCCAAGAATTCATCGTAGAAGAAATCAAGAAATTGGAAGCAGCAGGCCTTGTCAGAGGAGTGCTCCATCCTACGTGGTTGGCCAATCCTGTAGTCGTGCGCAAGGCAAACGGGAAATGGAGGCTTTGTATCGACTTTACCGATGTCAATAAAGCTTGTCCCAAAGACCCATTTCCCTTGCCGCGCATTGACCAGATTGTTGACTCCACGTCCGGATGTGACCTGCTTTCATTTCTTGACGCATATTCAGGATACCATCAGATCTTCATGGCAGAAGAGGATGAGGAGAAGACCGCATTCATCACTCCATGTGGCACATACTGTTTCATACAGATGCCTTTCGGTTTAAAGAATGCTGGTTCAACATTTGCAAGGGTAGTCCATGACGCTTTTGAGCCACAAATGCACAGAAATGTGGAAGCCTACATGGATGACATAGTGGTCAAGAGCAAAGACAAGGCCTGCATGGATGAAATGGACTCCGGAAGCGGAAGCTGCGCTGCAGGACTTGAAGAGATACCTGTCCTCCACTCCAACACTTGTCGCACCTAAGCCACAAGAGAAGTTGCTGCTGTATATAGCGGCAACCAATCAAGTGGTTAGTGCTGCGTTAGTAGCGGAGAGGGAGGCGGATGATGAGCCAGCAACCACGGCAGATGCACCCAGCGACAAGCAGGGGACTTCACCGACAAGCTCTGGTCTCGACAAAGATGGATCTGCGCAGGTGCGTGAGGAGATACAGAAGAGAATGGTGCAGTGCCCAGTTTACTTTGTCAGTTCCCTTCTGTAGGGGGCTAGGTCAAGGTATTCTGGTGTGCAGAAATTGCTTTTCGGCCTTCTCATGGCCTCGAGAAAGCTGCGCCATTACTTCCAAACACATGAGATCACAGTTGTCACTCATTTTCCGCTGAAGAGGATACTGCAGAATCCAGAAGCAATAGGCAGGATTGTCGAGTGGGCACTGGAACTGTCAAGCTTTGGCCTCAAGTTTGAGAGCACTTCAACTATCCAAAGCAGAGCATTGGCAGAATTCATAGAAGAATGGACACCAACACCAGATGAAGAAATTCCAGAAACGAGCATCCCCGTCAAGGAAGCAAGCAAAGAGTGGCTAATGTACTTTGATGGTGCCTTCTCGCTGCAAGGCGCCGGTGCGGGCGTGCTACTTGTTGCGCCCACCGGAGAGCACCTCAAGTACGTAGTCCAGATGCACTTTCCCAAGGAGCAAGCAACAAACAATACCGCAGAGTATGAAGGTTTGCTTGCCGGTCTCAGGATCGCGGCAGACCTTGGGATCAAGAAGCTCATTGTCAGGGGTGACTCGCAGCTTGTCGTCCGCCAAGTGAACAAGAATTATCAGAGTCCGTTGATGGAAGCTTACGTTGATGAAGTGAGAAAGTTAGAAGAGCACTTTGACGGCCTACAGATGGAACATGTTCCAAGAGCTCAGAACGACATTGCCGATGGCCTGTCGAAGTGTGCCGCACTTAAGTTACCTGTGGAACCAGGGATCTTTGTGCTCAAACTGACTCAACCGTCTGTAACGCAATCAACTAGACAGAGCAAGAAGAGGAAGTTGATTTCTGGTGACTATTTTCCGGCAGAGCTCCCCGAAGCCGCCGCCAAGAAGGTCCCCAAGATCAACACCAAGGGTGCTGAGGAGCAGTCTGCTCCGGCAAGCCCTAGGGTTTGTTCCGTTGAAGCAGACGCTCCCGACAAGTTTTGCCCCGGCAAGCTTGCCGGGGAACGTCAAGCTTCGGCTGAGCCGCAGGTCCTCGCCGTAGAAGCGGATGTTCCCGCAGCAGCAGATGTGCCTTTAGTCCTTGTTGTCGAGCCACAAGCTCCAGCATGGGCACAGCAGATTGTCCGTTTCCTTCAGACAAGAGAACTTCCCGAAGAGCAAGAAGAAGCGGAAAGAGTAGCCTGGCAGTCAAGTATGTACCAGTTTGTCGACAACACACTGTACAGAAGAAGACTCAATGGTATGAAATTGAAGTGTATTCACCGGGAAGATGGACAAAAGCTGTTGGCAGAGATACATGGAGGCATATGTGGTCACCACATTGGCCCAAGAGCGCTTGCCGGCAAAGCATTCCGGCAAGGTTTCTTTTGGCCGACAGCCCTCCAGGATGCAACTGCACAAGTAACCAAGTGTGAAGCGTGCCAGTTCCATTCCAAGCAGATATACCAGCCAGCTCAAGCTCTCCAGACGATCCCTTTATCCTGGCCATTTTTGGTCTGGGGGCTCGACATCCTCGGCCCCTTTCCCCGAGCAGTCGGGGCCTTTGAGTACTTGTACGTTGCAATCGACAAGTTCACAAAGTGGCCGGAAGTGGAAGCAGTGAGGAAGGTGACAGCACAGTCAGCAGTCAAGTTCTTCAGGTCGATTGTTTGCCGCTTCGGGATCCCTAACAGGATCATCACCGACAACGGCACGCAATTCACGAGCCGCACCTTCATGCAGTATGTCCAAGATCTTGGCGCCAAGGTCTGCTTCGCTTCTGTTGCTCATCCGAGAAGCAACGGTCAAGCAGAGAGGGAAAATGCTGAAGTGCTGCGCGGGCTCAAGACCAGGACTTTCGACAGGCTGCGCAAGTGCGGAAAGAACTGGATTGAGGAGCTGCCGGTGGTTCTTTGGTCGATCAGGACGACGCCAAATCGAGCCACTGGCCAGACACCTTTCGCTCTAGTCTATGGAGCAGAGGCAGTTCTCCCCACGGAACTTGTATACGGGTCACCTCGAGTGCTCACTTATGATGAGCTTGAGCAAGAGCAGCTGCGACAAGATGACGCGCTGCTCCTTGAGGAAGACCGTCTTCAGGCCGCTGTACGAGCTTCTTGATACCAGCAAGCTTTGCGCCACTACCGTAGCTGCAAAGTTAATGCCAGAAGTCTCGAGGAAGGCGACCTTGTTCTTCGGCGCGTTCAGTCCGCCAAGAATTCCAACAAGTTGACGCCGAAGTGGCAAGGCCCTTACCGGGTGAAACGAGTCACTAGGCCTGGCGCTGTCCACCTTGAGACCGAAGATGGCACTCCGGTGAGCAACTCCTGGAACATTGAGCATCTTCGTAAGTTTTACCCATAAGGCGCAGTTGCCGGAACCTGTTCCGGCAACCACCTTTTGTACAAGTCTTGCCGATGTTGCATGTAATCCTTTGTACAAAGCCGGGCGCAGACCCCGTGCATAAGTAAAGCTCATGTGCTCCGCATATCTTGTCAATTTCATGCTTTCTATTTTTTGCATGTCTTATCTGACACTTTGTGCAGCGCCTACCCCCGGTAAGCAATAATGAGCCTTAAGGCTCCATATCTTTATTTTCTATTCTTTCTCTTTCTCAAAGAAAGGAAGGTTCCCTCGCCCACAAGTTTGCCGGGGGAAAGGAGAAGATAATAGTGTGGACCAGGCGTCGTTCAAGAAAGTTTCACCTTACCGGGATGCAAACGACAGAAAAGCTAAGTTGCCAAAGTTTGAGCAATCAGTTTTAAATTTTTTTAAGTTATCTTCCTCGAACGACCGTGCTTTGTATGGAAAACCTGTGCGCAGAGGAACCAACTCATAGCTAGTTGCGCCCTTGCTTTGTTTCGAGTCCGCTCAACAACTTAAGTGAGCTGCGACTAGTTGCGACAAGGTTTCTTGTCGGTAGCAGCACCGCCAGCAGGCTGCTGACGTCCCGCACTCAGCGCTCGCGGCTAAGGTGCCTGCGCCGACAAGTTCCCTAAAAGCGTAGGGCAAAAACATACAAAGGAAGGAATCAAGTAAAGGAAATAACATAGCAATCGATACCCAAAATAGAGTTATATTACAAGATAGCTTGTCGCAGCTCTAACAGATTATTCTCATAACATGACCAGCAGCGACAAGAAAAGGAGAAAACGGGCGGCCTAATCTACGCGATCGCCCTCAACCCTCTTGATCCCGCTCACCTTGTCCACAATGGGTGCGACAAGGGTCTTGAGCGCTTCCAGATCAGCATCCGGCGGCAAGGTCCCGAGGATGTTGGTGAGGTTAAGGCCTGGGTTGCGGAAGGCCACCTTCACCAACACCTTTTGAAGAGCTCCCGCGCAGATCTTGCGCGACTCGTCGGCCAGCTGCTTTGGGATCTTCTCCCGGAGTCGCTGGAGGGCCGTCGCCACGCCTTTGAAGAACAAGCTGAGCTTGGCGCTGGGTTGGAGCTTCTCATCGGAGGGATACCCGAAATCCTCCATCCCCAGCTGCACCAGCAACCTGTCGATGGCTGCGGCAACATCCACGAGACCCTCCGTCCAGTGCTCCACATTCTCCCTAAAAGTGTTCTGGGTGGCAGCAGCACTCGCCAGTAGCGCCTCGTCGGCCTTGATCTGCTTCTTCAAGGCCACCTCCTGCTCCCTGGCGCCGTCTAGCGTCTTGGTCAAAGTAGTCAGCTTCAACTCAAGATCTGCGTTGGAGTCCTTGGGGGCGCTAAGCTCCTTGCCTTTCTCGGCGAGACAACCCTGCAGCTTGCCAAGAGTGTAGGCGTCCTTCTCGCGCTCACTCTTGAGCGCGGCAAGCTCTTCACCGCTTGCCTTGAGATCGGCCTCCAGCTGCGCCACCTTCGTCTCTAGCTCCTTCTTGGCAGCCTCGGCAGCTGCGGCAGCATCCTCTGCTTCCTTGAGAGCCCCGCGAATGTTTGCTCGCGCGCAGCAAGCTCCTCCTCGTGGCTGTCAAGGTTGACCTTCCGCTGCGCCAACTCACCCTCCCGCGCAGATAGCTCCTCGGCGGCAAGCCGCTGTTGCTCTTCAACTTCAGCCTTCTCAAGGAGGAAGGCTTTCCGCTCCTCGCCGAGTTGCTCCCGCTTCTCTGCCAGGGACCGGAGAGCTTCCTGGTTGCGACCCCGGAGCTCCTCCGCGCGCTTCTCGATGTCCACTCCCGCCTTCGCGACAAGGCTTCTCGGGATTCCACCTTGGCCTGCCGAGCGCGGTAGAGCGACACCAGCTTCCGCAACAGCTGGTCCTCCTCAGACTCGCCGCTGCTGCTGCTCGGCGCATCAACCAGCATCAGCCCAACGGAGGCGAGCACCTCTCCATCTAAGATTTCTCCTTCGACCGGCGCCCTGGAGCTTGACGCCCAGGGGAGCTTGATGAAGACGCCATCGCCGGCCTTCAAATAGGCGCCGGGCTGGGGCTCTTCGGAGCCTGATGCTGTAGCGGCAGCGGAGGGATCGGCGGTCGGCATAGCGCCTGGCGCTCCTGAGGCCTCGGGGCCGTCAGTGCGATCGCCAGATCCCTTGCCAGCTTTTGCGGTGGCAGTTTGGCGGCCTCTTCGCCGGCGGGATCATCAACGCCGGCCGCTTCTTCGGTGGCGGCGGCGTCGTCGGTATTGCCGCGCGCGTTCTCCTCGCCGGCAGCCTCGGTCTCCATCGGCTCCGTGGCAGAGGGATCTGACGGCCGGAAAAGGGAGAAAAGTCAAGAAAATATCAAAAAAGAAAATCAGAAGAAGAAGAAGAACCCAAGGGAAGTTTTCAAGCGAGAGGATTACCTGTGCTGGGTTCTACAGTCGTGGTCTCCACCACCGGGGGGTCGCTGGTGCTGTCCCTTGCCGGAGAACTCTCCCTTTCCGGAGACTTCTCCCTTACCGGAAAATTCTCCCTTGCCGGAGAACGCTCCCTTGCCGGGGAACCCTCCCTTGGCGGTGTAGTCGAAGCAGATGGCATGTCGGGGGCGGCTTCCGGGCGCTCCTGGTGAGGCTGCTCTGCTCCTACACAAACCGATATTTAGATGTCAGCAAAGAAAGAGCACCCATGCGCGCTTAACAGCGGGGAGTAAACCATATACTTACGCTGGGGGCTGCGCTGGGGGCTGCTTTGGGGAATAGTTGCCGGGTCCGGCAAGATGGTCTCGGACACACACCCCGTTGTCGTGGTGGGTTCGTCCTCGATGACAATCACCGGGACCTTGGCTCTCTTCGCCGCTCTCTGGGCCAGAGTCCTGAAAAGGAATGGGTTCGGAGTAAAGCAAATCAGATACAAGACAAAACAGCAAGAATTGCAGAATTACAAATACAGCAAAGAATCTTACTCTTCTTCTTCCTCGTCGGAGCTGAGCGCGGAGAGGTCGAAGTCCGGCTCACCTCTGGCGCGACGAGGCGGAGGAGTAGTTTCCCTTAGCCGCTTGGCGGGGGCAGTGGCGGTGGTCTGAGACGACCCGGCTTGGGCCGCCGCGGCGGCGTGAGAAGCGGCAGGAGCAGAAGCGGTGGCCCGGGAGGATCCCGCTCCAGTTGCCGCAGCGGCGTGAGGTTCTCCCGCGGCAACGGTGCTTGCCACGGTGGAGCGTGTCGCGCGGCGTGGCGGCTGTTGACTCGTCTGCCGCCTCGCTACATGCCCAGCCTTGCGGAGATGCCTTCTTGGTGGAGCTGGGGGCTCTGCTTGTGGCGAGCTGCCTGAAGATGAGGAGGATGAGGAGTTGGTCTTCAACGAGCCGCTCGCACCCTCGGTGGGCTCGCTCGACTCGACTTCAGGCCCGACAAGCCCTCCCTCGCCGGCAAGCTCCTCTCGCTCGGCAAGGCTTGCCGCCTCTGCTGCCTCTGCCTCCTCCACGGTGAATCCAAACTCGCCCGCGGCAGCAGCTGCCACCGCCTCCTCCAGCCTAGTGGCGATGCGCTGCATCTCCGCATCGGTGGTGTTGCGAGTAAGGCTTCTCTGTTCAGCAGAGCGGACCGCCACTTCTACCAAGCCATCAAAGAACTCCTGCACGACGTCGTCTGCAGGCTCCTGCCAAGTTGGAACAATTCCATGCGAATCGCACAGCGGCATCATTGCACGGATGCGGTCGAGCGAGGAGTTGTTGCATAGCGGAACGACACCATTCGGCAACCTGAACACTTCGGGATGTTGAGGGTCATACTTGAACAGTTCCTGGAGCATCGCCTCCAGTTCCAGGACAGTGAAGTTGAAGTTGAGGCCCGGGCGCAGCCTCATGATGTCCGCCGCATTCTGGAACTCCCAGGCGGGTCTCCTCCTCTCCTGCAGGGGGGCGATACGGCGGCGAAGAAAATCTGCGCCAACGGCGCCTACAGTGAGCCCGGCAAGCCTGAGGCATAGGATCCGGGTAACGGCAATCTTCAGCCTATCGTCTTCCGGGGCCACGCTGCTCCAATCGTTGCCGCGCACTACTGGGGTTTGGCGATGGGTGGTAAACGGCTGCGGGTTCTCCTTGACAATCCAGCACTAGTCTGCTCTCCATTCCTCCCACTTGCCGCAGAGCTCTCCCTCCAGATAAGCTTCCTTCTTGCCAGCTCTCGAGATCCATGCGATTCCGCTGGATAAAGGCTCCCCTCTCTCAACTCGGGGCATAAAGAAGTGGCAAAAAAGAGCTACATTTGGATAGACTCCGACAAAGTTTTCGCAGAGATGTGCGAAAATGGCCATGGTCAGAACGGCATTGGGGGTGAAGTCAAGGAGGCGGAACCCGTAGGTGTTCATAATGTCGCAGAAAAACTCAGAGAAAGGCGGGCAGAGCCCGCAGTAGAAGAACAACGCAAAGAAGGGATACCCATTCGGAGCCAGTTCCAAAGCGGCGGCTGAGAGTACCTTCGTGCGCGGATGCGCTCGCGTCTCCGTCAACCAGAAGAGGTAGTAATACTCCCTCAGCTCCTTCGCGGCGAGCTTGGGGGGGAAGGTTGCCCGCTCCTTTCGCAGCGCCGCGAGCCGCTGCGCCTCGGTCGACTTCATGCCCTTCCCCTTGTCGGCTTTCGGAGCCATGGCGGAGGTGGTGGGGGAGATCGACGGCGTTGGTGGTGCTGGTGGCGATGGGGGGCGGAGCGCTGCTCTCTTTCAGCTTTGGGAAGAAAGGGGGGAGCGGCGGAGGTTTCTGAGATTGGAATAGCAACCAGCGAGATGGGCGAACTGCCCCTGTTTCCCCTGCTTATGAAGAGGGAGGGGGCGGACGTTCCGTCTTTCCGAATAAAGAAACCACCCACGATCTCTCCCACGAAAACCGCATTCGACACGTGCCATTCGGGGAGGGCGCGGTGGATACGGAGTGGGATACGGCGTAACCCAGGCCGCGCATGCCCGTGCCCTATTTTGGGCCTGGCCCAACAACGCTCGGCACCGTGTGTGGCCTAGGCCCGGGGGCTCCTATCGGTGTACTAGAGTAGGGTACCCTAGTATCCATAACTTGTGCACGGGCAGTCGCAGCACCCCGCGGCAAGGCTTGCCGGGTGACTGCCAAGGTCCTCCAGGGTTCCTTTGGAGCCATTCAAGAACAAAGTATTCAAGCCAAGGAGACAAGGCCCTGGAAAGAGGAGCTTGCCGGGAAGGCCAACCAAGGCATCTCGAGGAATTTGCCGCGATGCACCACGCGTACCGGCGAGGCCCGGTGAGGGACAGGCTTCCGGACGCGACAAGACAACGACCGCAGCAAGGCGCTTGCCGCGGCAGGCTACCACTCTGTACCCACACTCCATCACATCCACCAACGTGTCGCCCTGGGACCTTTCCAGGCGCGCATGGCAAGAGGCTGTGCAGCCAGCGGTGCGCGGTGGCAAGCGACGCTGACAAGATTGCCATCATGGCAAGCGGTGGCGTCCCTGACGGTCCCTTTTCGCACTATTTGGGCGACGCAGACGGGCATTTAATGCCTTTGTCCCCTGCCGTCAGGGTTAGGTATGATACACTGTATAGGTAGTTGTACCAACCGCAACACCTTTCCATTTTTACCCTTGTCTACATTGCCACCTGTCAGTGACCCCTTGAGCATATAAAAGGAGGACCATGCGCAACATAGAGGGGGGTTCGAAGGAATAAAAACACTCACGCTTGGTCTCGTTAGCAGCTAGTGTGTACTGTAGCATCCAGCGCTCCCGAGCAAGAACTCAATACACTCAGACATGCAGCAGTAGGAGTATTATCTCTCCGGAGAGCTCCGAAGCTGGGTAAATTGCTCGTGTGCTTCGCCACGATCTGCTCTTCGCGCGATCTCCGCCCCCCACCGAACCGAAAGGGGCCACGGTCCGCCGGCCCCATAGGTGTCCGTGGATCAGACCCCACGACACTTCTGAAAATTATTATGTGGCCTGATACAGAATATCCAGAGCCACTCACAAGTTTTCAGAATTATTGGAGCAATAAAAATATTTATAGGGTTTATTTGCTCCAACTCAAATACATTAGTGAATTAAATCAAAGCCCAAATAATTCCCTAAAAATGTTCAATATTTTTGGTTTGGATCAAAACCCTTGCCAAAATTATCAAACATTAATTAAGGCATTTTTGGGTTCATTGAAAATATTTTTAGGTTGAACCTGTTTGATTTGATTTGGTGCTAGGGTTTGATCATCCCCCATTTCAAGTTCATTTGAAAATTTAAACATGATGCAACACCTCATGCTAGCACTAGGCATTACCAGAACTAGGGATGTGACAACTCACCCCCACTAAATAAGAATCTCGTCCCGAGATTCAAGGCGTAGGGCAAGATGAAGGGGAAACGCAAACTAACACAATCTTCACGATCCTGGTTTGCACTTCATAAGAACGTTGATTCAGTCACCATCATTGACTTGATGTCTTCCTCTGAGAACTCCAACTAACATGACAAGGAGAGGAAAGGAAAAATTCTAAAAGAATCGATCTTCTCGAAGATCGAACAACTCAGGATCAACTCATGGGATGAGACATAGCAACATCTCTCAAGGTGAGACACGAGGCATACATCCAGAGGGATGGAGTGAAATAGATGACAAAGGTTCACTAGGTAGACAACAATTCCACACTTAAGAGGGTGGTGAACAGTTGTCAACATAGCAAGGATTTGAGTTGCTATGATACCATAATGAGATACCTTAGAGGAGGGTGACTTGTAGAATTATTCCTTAAGTGGAAAAAAGAATTACTTTTGATTCAGAGATCAATAAAATTCTCTATACCAGCCTAAGGCAAATCTCAAGCGATCGTTTGGAGGAGTTCGGTAGAATGGCATACTCGGACTAGAATGGATGATGTGGATTACCTTGTTGAAAACAACACAAGGGATGATTTTAGTAACTAGGGAACAAGGGATGATTTTAGTAACTAGGGAGAAGCTCAACAGTAGAAAGTGAGTCCACTATTTGAAAAGTTATAGCATAACCGAGGAAACTGAGAGCAATCCCAGTTAGTGCCGATGATAACACCTAGCGCTTGTGCGTGCTCTCAAGAACTTGAGCATTTCCATATTCATCAAGGTTTTACCAATATCCGTGTCAAGGATCCTGGCAACACAACGTACTACCAATGAACTGCGATGGACGATGCAGATGCAAAGGAAGATAACACTTTCTCGGATTTCACCTGAGTGAGACCAAGGGGACAAAATCTGGATGATCGACCGAGAGACATTTAGAACTCCACTTCTAATGTTCTCCTTGATGTACTAGGTACCACGATCAATGCTTAAAACATCAAAATGGCCATCAAGTAAAGGTCGGACTTCGGAAGCACAAAAATCCATAAGGAACAACTTGTGGAATAAGTCAAACCAAATCCTCATGGAGAAGATGGTCAAATTGCCCATTCAAGATACTATAATAATAGATCTTCCAGCTAGGTGTGTCGGCTAAAACATCAACCTTGCCAGAGCCTACATCACAGATCTTGGAAAAGTACCAACCATCACATCTGCCTGAGATTCAGATCTGGTTGGTGATAGGATATTTCAGACAACATGTCTGGAAAAGAAACTTTGCAACACAAATCGACGGGATGACATTGCGAGATTCTCGGGAAATGAACTACGATAGCAAACTCCAAGGCATGAGTTGGTTCTGCTACACACATGTGAACATGATGTCCTAGGCAAGCATGACCATGTGGTAGTCTTACAATAAAACACTACCGAGTTCTGGTTGGGAACCATCACCGCGGATAATGAAGTCCTTGCATAAGTCATACGATTAGCTCTTATGAAGGAACTTCTTCTTGAACAAATCAGTTAGTGGCTTGGTGTGCTAGGGATACATATGGAATGAAGGTTGCGAGCCTGTCAAACCATAGCGTACTTTGCACATGCATGACTGACTTGGGATGGTACCAGAGGAAACAAAAACAATCTTTCTCGAACTCACGGCGGCAACTTGCACCAAATGCACGTGAATCAGAGAAAGTCACTTCTTTCATCCAAACATATGCTTCATGAGCTAGCATGAAGAAATGCTTTCAAAAGTTTCCAACACTAGCTTAATGTTCAACAAAGTTTTGGAGAAGACGAGGATGTTGTCGATGGCTCAACAACAATTCATCCAGGTTTCCATATGAATGGAATTCCACAATTATGTGAACAAGGTGATAGCATTGGTCAGACCCGAAAGATATAATGGTGTATGCTCGAGGAAACAACCACGAGTAAAACAAAATTACAAATATTGTTGGTTCTGATTTGATTTGACGATAGCCCAAACTCAAATCAAAGGTTGACATGACAATAGACACAACAACTAATCACGAGCATCAACCAATGAATATCATCTTTCTTGAACACACACACACACACACAAAGACATCCCTTTGGAATGAACTGAGTCGGACAAGCTTTCATCTTCCAACTCTCCAAGTTGTTGTTTAGCTTAACCAACTAGCTCAGGGTATCTGTCGTGGGTTTGTCATGGCAGATGTCCTAGTGAAAGGACTTAGTCGTGGAGCCATCGCTACAAGTTTACTTGAAGGGGTTAAAGCGGACACAAAGACACGAGGGTTTATACTAGTTCGGCCCCTTCGATGAAGGTAAAAGCCTACGTCTAGTTGTGATGGAATTGATGTAGTCTCGATGGCTAGGGAGCAAACAAGCTTCGCCTAGGCTCGAGTTGTTGGTTGTCTGTCCTGAACCGCCGCCGGGTCATCCCCTTATATACACAGGTGACGCCCGTCGGTCCATAGAGTCCCAACCGGTTCATACTCGTATCCTCGTTGGTATCTCTCTATTCCTAACTTACAATACAAGTTATACATCAGGCCGGTTTACGGCTACATGTTCTAAACCGACTACGGGCCTTGGGCCTTCATCTGCTTATACCACTAATGAAGTTAACCCGGCCCAAGTAGGCCGGTTTACACCTAGTGGTAATATCCCCAACATTAGGCCCCAGATTGATTTGAACTGGTTCATGTCAATCCTTCACAAAACCTTGTGTCTTAGATGTCTTCTAGTAATTGGTAAATCGCCATGTTGTCATCATTTTTGGTTGCTGTAAACCGGCATGACGTCATCATTTTTGGTTGCTGTAAACCGGCATGACGTCATCATGAAATCTATGACGCCCTCTTTAATAACAGCTCCTAGATCCGCGCGCTTGACCTAGCTCGGTTGCCTTATAAATAAGACCGAAGGGTCATTTCTTTTCTTTCCCCTTCGTCCCTTCTTCTTCTTCTTCCTCACGTCGCCGGCTTTGGAGTTCCGCCACCGCCGTCGACCTCTGCCTCGTCTCGGGCCGCTGCATCAACCTGAACATACCAGATTATTGCGGCACCTTTCCGCATCTTCTCCGTTCCCGGTAAGCTTTCTCCCCTTCTTAACCTAGATCTGTTCTTAGGGTTCCATGTTCATGCTGTGTTCATCGCGCGTTCATATCTGTTCTCTGACCTTGAATGAATCCGTGAACCCTTGCTGTGTTTAGTAGCGATCCCTAAGCATCCGCTTGCAATTTCTCATCTAAGCCCATAGATCTCCCGCACATATCCGCTCAATGGTTCACTTCTGTTTCTGCCTTACTCTTCGAAATATTTCCTGTTTTTGTGAGCTTGCTGTAGATCCGCGGCTGTAACAAGATTTTGTGAAACTTGTTTCTGCATACCTAGTTATCCATAGCTTCAATTGCTTCCGATGCTTAGGTCAGGCGGTTTAACTTTACCATAGAAAAAATTGCTAAACCGGTATATATATCATTAGTCCCTTGGTTGAACCGCCAGAATCCATATGATGCCGCGTTGTAGAAGACCGGTTTATAGGTACTGCCTCCGGTTTATCATAGTTAGATCAACACCTTTTTATCCGGCATGTCCTTGAACCGGATCACCTATTTCTTGTAGATCTCGTCATGGCCAAACAAGTGTATGAGTGCAACTGGGTTCCCTCTCGCGTCACAGAATCACAGTTGGACGATCTAGTCCTGATCGGCGCTTTGGATGGTAAAGATACGATCCACTGGAGGGTTCCTGGAGATGAATGTCCTCCCACGCCCCAGGAAGGAGAGGTCATGGTCTTCGCAGATCACATGGCCCGGGGCTTCAAACCGCCCGGTTCTAAATTTTATCGGGATGTGTTAGCCAACTTTCAGCTCCGTCCACAGGATATTGGCCCCAACTTCGTCACCAATCTATGTCACTTTCAAGTACTTTCTGAGGCATACCTTCAAGAGGAGCCTTCAGTCGAGCTGTTTAGAGATCTCTTTCATCTGAACCGCCGCACTGAATTCACCGACGGTCCTAATACCGAACTGGGCGGTATGGCCATTCAGAAGAGGAAGGAAATCACCTATCCCCACGTCAAACTCCATACTCACGCCAAGGAGTGGAATGCAACTTGGTTTTACTGCAAGGATACATCTCCTGACAATGAAAATCCCTTGCCTGGCTTCCGTCCGGAACGGCTCAGCAACACTCACCCTTTTCCACAAAGGTTAAGTGCCAAGGATAGAATTAAATATGCTCCTCAACTGTCCAAGCTCCGAGCCTTTATGGCCAACGGTTTAACAGGAATAGATCTTGCACGCTGCTGGATATCATGGAGTGTACTGCCTCTGAGCCGGCACCCCGGTTTGATGTGTAAGTACACTGGGAGCGTCGATGACCCACTCCGACATACTAAAATCCAAGTCTCCGATGACGAAGTAACAGAATCTGTAAAGAAGATGTTGAGTGAACCGGAGCACCTCTGTGCTCAAACCGGTCTGCTTCCTTACTGCACCACCAACGAACCGCCAGCGGTAAGATTTTAATTGCTCTATTATTGAACCTGTTACTGCTTTATCTGCCTGACCTTTAATTATTGCTGATCCAGAGTGATAATCCGTTTTGGAGCAAGAAGCTTTCACAAGATAAAACGGAGAAGGCAGGGCGGCCAACCCGGCCCAAGACCAAGGTTATCAAGAAACCAGCTCGTAAGAGAAAAACCACTGCTTCATCTGACCCAGCCATTGATGATGATGTGGGTAATCCGGATCTTGAGGTAGAACTTGATTCACTTGGCTTACTTTTTACACGCCTTATTGATGATGATGCTTGTCAGGATGATGCCGAAGCTAGCAATGCAGGATTCGTTGAGGTAACTATTCTCTCTTCCGATTCAGAAATCTTGCCTTTGCCAAAATTTCGCCAGGCAAACCGGAAAGTTAAATTTTCTCATCCTCTTGCTTATTTGGATCCCAAATTTCTTATGAAGACCCAGCAACACGAAGCTCGCCGCACAACCCGGCACAGCGGCCAGGTAGTTACCTCTGCCGGTTTACCGAATAGTCCGGTTCGAAAACGCCGCTCCGAGGTCTCCGACCTTTTTATTGATTTAAATCCTAAAGCGGGTTTCTTCCATCAACCTCTTAATCCATCCGACTCCGATTATCAGGTCACTTCTCATTCATCGTCTGGTGAATCGTCGGCCACTCAGCTACCACCATTGAAAATAGTTGCTGGGTAAGTTAAACTGAACATATGCTTCCAGTATACTGTGTAACGGCTTATGCCTTTCCTTGACTTTTTGTTTTTCTTTCAGGGCCAAACCGAAACCAAGCAAGAAGGCCCGCCTGGATAAAGCGGCTGAAGAAGATGTAGCCCCAGAACATGACCAAGCGCCGGATCGTGAAATGTTTACTCCTGAAGATATCCCCAATGATCCTCCTTTGCAAGACGACGTTATTCCCGAAGAAGGGCTTATTAACACTTCAGCCTCTGCTGATCCGCCTGCCAGCTTCGTCCGGATTGAGAAATCCCACACTCCTGCTGACAAACCGGCCGCGCCAACACAAACCGGCGAGTCCAAAGATAATGATGTTGTGATTACCGGTGTGGGCCGCTTTGAACCCGGGAATCCTGTCACCCTTACCAAGCATACCATCAAAGAGGATTTTTCCACTTTGAACAAAGGAAAATGGGATGTTGAACTAGAAACATATGCTGCTGCGAGTGCCCAAGATCTTCACTCCGGCTATTTAAACCGCTCTACACTAGCCGTGACTGTGAAGCTGGCCTGGTCAAGATGATGAGGGATAAATTTGAGGTGACTTACTTCTTTTCTTGCTGCCATTGCATCCATCCTTCTAGCCCCCAAGGGCCGGTTTTTGACCTTGGTCAAACCAGGACTTGATCCTGAACATTTTTGAAACCCATCGGTATAGCCCTCAAGGGCCGGTCTAACTTAGCATAAGTAAACCGGGGCTCCAATAGAAAACTGTCCGTAGAACATAACTTGATCAAATAGCCATTAGCCCCAAAGTGCCAAGTTGAATACTTGTATTGAGCTTGGGACTTTACAATCTAGTAATATACAAAAATTGAAGGTGCATTAGCCCCCAAGTATCAGGCATATAACTTTGTTATGTGGTTGATACTTCAATTTCTTGGATCGCTTGTGTAAAGTTTAAACGCTGTCTGTATGCAGGCTGAGGTGAAAATCAAGGAGGACCGGATTGCCGATTTGCAGGAGGCCTTGAAAACCCAGCAAGCTGAAACAGATAAGTCAAAGCAAGAATTAACCAGCGCCTTGAGCACTGCTGAACAGCTGAAAGAAGGCTTCAAGAAAGAGCGGGCTGACTGGGCCAATGAGAAGGCCGCCTTGACCAAAAGAGCGGAAAATGCTGAAGCTGCCCTTAAACCGGTGGTGGATGAACTGACGGCCGTACAGCGGCAAATACACTCCATGACTGCTGCGATCTTTGGTAAGCTCCTTTTAACTTTTGTGATAATTTGAACCTGCTGCAGCGTAAATCCGGTTTGGGACCATTACTATCTTGTTGTAGGCACCCACATTGGGCATTTAGGAAATGATGCGCGGAAGAAACTGAAGGCTGCCTACACCTTGGTGGAACAATTATATACCGGAGCCCAACGGATCATCACCACAGCTTCTCATAACAACCCGACACCCTCTTTAATCCAGGACACTCTTAGCAGGTTGTCAATGCTTCCAGCCCGGATTGAGGAGCTGAAGAAATCCGCCGCCCGAACCGGAGCCATTAATGCCTTGATCCGGGCAAAGGCATGGGTGCCAGATTTTGATCTTGTGGAAGCAGCTCAAGGCTATCCCAGCCTGAAAGAAGATGGCTCTGAATTCGACGAAGAGGATTTAAGGGCAATAAACCATGCTGTGCGCCCTCTGGCTTGTCAGCTAGCTGAAGAGGCAGATTTGACGCATTATCAAGCACAATATAATGATCAAAACAAGCGAGTGCCTGCCCCAACTGTTGAAGCGGAGAATCTGATCCCTCCAATCTGTAAGCACACTTATGCTCCTGATATTGAACCGTCTTCCCTGATCCATGAAGAGGCTGTTTTCCAAGCTTTAATGGGAATCGACTGGACCACTGTTGATTTCCAGCCAATGGGTAGAGACGATGAAGCTGAAGCGGCAGAGGATGAGGAGCAGGCTTGAACCGGAAGCCAGTTTGGATAGCTGTCTGTGACATCTTTCCAAAAGAACAATGATCTTGTTTGGGCACCGTGCTGCCTTGTAATAGGATAGTTAATACTTCTGCCTGGAATATGCCTTCGTGCATAAGTACTGAAGCTTTTGTTTGAAAAACTTCAATTCATATTTCCTGCAATCAGAAAAATTTGAACTTCGGTGGCGGTTATACCGCCAACCGGTTTATGATCTTGATATGTGTATCAGTAATATAACAAATAGGTGATACATAAATACCTGCCATGTTTGGGCACGAAGCTGGCTTAGCCAAGCCTGAAGCGGTGGTTTTATAAACCATTACCGTCAAAAAGGGGGGAGAAAATAGCTCCCGTATAAACCGTACTGAATCAATACGAGCCCCCTTGTTACTCCATGATGTTAACAGGGAAAAGGTGAACCGGGCATACTCCTCCGGATTAAAGGGGAATCAAATCCATCGGCTGAACCGGAAAAAAGGTGTTTGTCGACATAAAAGAAATCCGACAAAAGCAAAGAACAAACAAACCATGAAAATAACATGGACGCAAAGGCAATGATAAAAACCGTTTGCAAAAATATGCTATACTGAGCTGATCAGATGGTGTTACCATGGTCGTACAGGACCAAGGCCCCCAATAGGAGTGACAATGATTCAAGTCAGCCAGGTCCCCAAATGATTCATGGCATATATGCCAGATCAAGAGGCGTGGCAATGGTTCGGGTTCGACCATGCCCCCAAGTGATTTTGTGGCCTTAGGCCGACCAAGAGGCATGACTGGTTCAGACTTGACCATGTCCCCAAATGATCTGGTGGCTGTCGCCTATCAAAGGGTGTCGCGTTGGTTCGGACACGACCAAGGCCCCCAGTGATATATAAAAAGCAAATGTCAAGGGGTAAACTGGAGGCCGCTTTAAAAACAGAGCCACTCTGTGTAACCATGCATGATAAGAAAGACAGAGACCCCGCTTTAGCTGAGGCTCCGGTTTGATATATCAAAGATAATATATACATTGTCATGATATGTACATAGATAGAGCCAATGGCTCAAGTATAGTAAGGCCGAAGATGAGCTATGTTCCACGGCCTGTTGGTCTCCTCCTCTGATGTACGTGAGTCTTGATGCTCTCGAATATCAATCAGATAGTACGACCCGTTGTGCAGATTCTTGCTAACCACGAAAGGTCCTTCCCAAGGTGGGGATAACTTGTGCATATCTGTCTGGTCTTGAATTAGTCGAAGCACCAAATCTTCTTCTTGAAAAGTTCTGGTTCTAACCCGGCGACTGTGATAGCAATGAAGATCTTGTTGGTAAATCGCCGAACGGGCAGCCGCTAGATCACGCGCCTCGTCCAATAGGTCCAAAGCGTCTTGTCGTGCTGTCTCATTGCCCGCTTCAACATAAGCTGCCACACGAGGCGAATCGTGCCGGATATCACTAGCGAGAACTGCCTCTGCTCCATAGACCATAAAAAATGGTGTGTATCTTGTGGACCGGTTTGGCGTAGTATTGATACTCCAGAGCACAGATGGTAGCTCTTCAACCCAACATCCCGGTGTTCTTTGCAATGGGACCATAAGCCGGGGTTTAATGCCTCGCAAGATCTCTTGATTAGCTCGTTCTGCCTGCCCATTGGACTGGGGGTGCGCCACTGATGACACGTCAAGTCGGATGTGCTCACGTTCACAGAACTCCTTCATAGCCCCTTGGATAAATTGGTACCATTGTCAGTAATGATACTGTGCGGAAAGCCAAACCGGAAAATCACCTTTTTGATGAACTGCACCGCTGTTGCTGCATCGCACTTGCTGACAGGCTCCGCTTCAACCCACTTGGTAAATTTATCAACTGCCACCAAAAGGTGGGTTTTCTTATCCTTGGATCTTTTAAAAGGTCCGACCATATCCAGCCCCCAAGTTGCAAATGGCCATGTTATTGGAATCATCCTCAATTCTTGAGCCGGCACATGCGCACGCCTTGAAAATTTCTGACATCCATCGCACCGTTTAACCAAGTCCTCCGCATCAGCATGTGCTGTCAACCCGTAAAAGCCATGACGAAACGCCTTAGCCACCAGAGACTTTGAACCGGCGTGGTGTCCACAATCCCCTTCATGGATTTCTCTTAAGATTTCATAGCCTTCCTCAGGAGAAACACAACGTTGAAACGCCCCTGATACACTGCAATGATGCAATTCACCATTGAGAATCGTCATGGACTTGGATCGCCGGACTATCTGCCTTGCTAGAATTTCATCCTCTGGCAACTCCCTCCGGGTCATGTATGCAATATAAGGAACCGCACAATCCGGAATAGCATGTAATGCTGCCACCAATTGAGCCTCCGGGTCAGGAATAGCCAAATCCGCTTCACCTGGGAGCTGGACTGACGGATTGTGCAACACGTCCAAAAAGACATTAGGCGGGACCGGTTTGCGCTGAGAACCCAACCGGCTTAAAGCGTCCGCCGCTTCATTCTTCTGACGGTCCACATGATCCACTTGATAACCCTTGAAGCAACCTGCAATATTATCCACTTCCCGACGATATGCAGCCATGAGCGGGTCCTTAGAATCCCAAGTGCCAGACACCTGTTGAGCCACAAGGTCCGAGTCACCGAAACACTTAACCCGGCTTAAGTTCATCTCTTTAGCCATCCGGAGACCATGGAGCAAGGCTTCGTACTCAGCTGCATTGTTAGTACAAGGGAACATTAAGCGGAGAACATAACAGAACTTATCACCTCGTGGGGAAGTTAATACGACTCCAGCCCCCGAGCCTTCCAATTGCCTGGATCCATCAAAATGAATAGTCCAATATGTGTGATCTGGCTTTTCCTCTGGCGCTTGTAATTCCGTCCAGTCATTGATGAAATCAACAAGTGCTTGAGACTTCACCGCCGTCCGAGGTACATACTTCAGTCCGTGTGGCCCAAGCTCTATAGACCACTTGGCAATCCGGCCAGTCGCCTCCCGGTTCTGTATGATATCACCCAAGGGAGCTGAACTGACCACTATGATGGGGTGCCCTTGAAAATACTGCTTCAACTTCCGGCTGGCCATGAAAACACCATAGACCAGCTTCTGCCAATGCGGATACCTCTGCTTGGATTCAATAAGCACCTCACTGATATAATAACCGGCCACTGAACCGGATATTCCTTGCCTGCCTCCTTGCGTTCCACCACAATAGCCATGCTAACTGCCCGAGCATTAGCTGCTACATATAATAATAGTGGCTGCTTGACAACCGGAGCTGCAAGAACCGGCGGATTGGCTAACTGCCGCTTCAAGTCCTCAAATGCCTCATCAGCAGCCGGACTCCAGACGAAATTGTCTGTCTTCCTCAGCATTTGGTACAAAGGGATAGCCTTCTCCCCGAGGCGGCTGATAACTGGCTCAGTGCAGCGATTCGGCCCGCCAAACGCTGAACATCGTTGATACATTTCGGTTTAGCTAGGGATGTAATAGCCGTAATCTTCTCCGGGTTAGCCTCAATTCCTCTGTTAGACACCAGGAAACCCAGTAACTTGCCTGCCGGAACACCAAAGACACACTTGGCCAGATTAAGCATCATCTTGTAAACTCGCAAGTTGGCAAAGGTCTCCTTCAAATCATCCACCAGCGTCTCCTTCTGTCTTGACTTCACTACAATATCATCCACATAGGCATGCACATTGCGGCCGATCTGTTTATGCAGGCAATTCTGTACACACCGTTGATAGGTGGCTTGGGCACTCTTGAGCCCGAAGGGCATAGATACATAGCAGAAGGCTCCAAAGGGAGTAATAAATGCTGTTTTCTCCTGGTCCTTAACTGCCATCTTGATCTGATGATATCCAGAGTATGCATCTAAAAAACTCAAACGCTCACAACCCGCCGTGGCATCAATGATCTGGTCAATGCGGGGGAGGGCAAAAGGATCCGCCGGACAGGCCTTGTTAAGATCTGTGTAATCCACACACATACGCCAGGTGCCATTTTTCTTAAGAACCAGCACCGATTAGCAAGCCACTCTGGATGGAACACCTCAACGATAAAACCGGCTGCTAAAAGCCTGGCCACTTCCTCTCCAATGGCTTTGCGCCTTTCTTCATTAAACCGGCAGAGGAATTGCTTCACCGGTTTATACTTAGGATCCACATTAAGAGTGTGCTCAGCGAGTTCCCTCGGTACACCTGGCATGTCGGACGGTTTCCATGCAAAGATGTCCCGATTCTCACGGATGAACTCGACGAGCGTGCTTTCCTATTTGGGATCCAGATTGGCACTGATAGTGAACTGCTTGGACAAATCGCCGGCCACGAAGTCAACAAGCTTGGTCTCAGCTGCCGATTTGAACTTCAGATCTGAATCATGCTCCGTAGTTGGCTTCTTCAAAGGGGTCATATCCGCCGGATCAACATTGTCCTTATAATACTTCAACTCTTCTGCATAAGCCGCATCACCTTCCTCACATTCCAAAGCGACCCTACGGCTCCCATGAACCGTTATCGTCCCCTTGTAACCCGGCATCTTGAGCTGTAAGTAGATATAACAGGGCCGCGCCATAAATTTGGCAAAAGCGGGCCGCCCAAACAAGGCGTGATACGGGCTCCGGATCTTCACCACCTCAAAGGTTAATTTTTCCGACCGAGAATCATGTTCGTCCCCAAAAGCCACATCTAGGGCTATCTTACCAACAGGATATGCAGATTTGCCTGGCACCACACCATGGAACACCGTATTAGACGGTCTGAGATCCTTGTCTGTTAGACCCATGCGCCGGAATGTCTCATAGTATAGTATGTTAATACTGCTTCCTCCATCCATGAGTACCTTGGTGAACTTATAACCCCCCACCTGAGGGTCTACCACTAATGCTAGCTGGCCTGGATTATCAACCCGGGGCGGGTGATCCTCTCTGCTCCACACGATAGGCTGCTCTGACCAGCGTAAGTAACATGGTAAGGCCGGTTCCACAGAATTCACCGCTCGCTTGTGGAGTTTTCGGTCGCGCTTATCCAAGCTAGTTGTGAAAACATGGTATTGCCCATTGCTCAACTGCTTTGGCTGGCTTTTGATAACCCGACTGCTGTTGCTGCTGCTGCTGCTGGCCGTTCTGATTATTCTGGTTGCTGTGACCGCCCTGATTGAAACCTGAACCGGAAGCTCCATCGTGACCCGGTCCGTGGAAACCGGATCCTGAACCGCCACCTGACCCATGGTCATACCGGAAGGCACTAGAGTTTTTAAACTCCTGCATAATATAACAATCCTTCCAAAGGTGGTTAGCCGGCGACTCCTTCGTCCCGTGCTTTGGGCAAGGCTGATTCAACAAATAATTCAAACGGCTTGCGTTAGGATTGGGAGCCCCATTACGATTTGCCGCTTTACCTCTGCGCCGCTGCCCCCTGTCCTGTGCATTAGTGTTGGCCACAAAATCCATGCTACCATCCGCCTTGCGCTTGCCTCCGTTTCCATGACCCGCCGGTTTGTACTGCTGCTGTTTGGAGTTGCTATTCTTCCTTCCCTTCCCTGCTTCATCATCATCAGGCTCGGGATCCTTGGTACTATCCGAATCAGCATACTTCACTAAAGCGGCCATGAGGGTTCCCATGTCATTACAGAACCGTTTCATGCGTCCCAATTTCAATTTTAAAGGCTCAAACTGGCAGTTGCCTTCCAGAGTTAAGATCGCAGAATCCGCACTAATCCTGTCAGACGAGTGCAAAATTTCCGAAACGCGGCGCACCCAACGGGTCGTTGATTCTCCTTCCTCCAGGACACAAGCCGCCAGGTCCACTATGGACTTGGGCTGCTTACATGTATCCTTAAAATTCTGTATAAACCGGGCCCGCAACTGGGCCCATGAGCTGATAGAATTGGGTGGTAGGCTCTTCAACCAGGTACGAGCTGTGCCCTCAAGCATCATGGTGAAGTATTTTGCACACGCGGCCTCATCCACGTCTAGCATCTCCATGGCCATCTCATAACTCTCTACCCATGCTTCAGGGGATAAATCAGCGGTGTAATTCGGCACCTTGCTTGGACCCTTGAAATCTTTGGGCAGGCGCACATTGCGTAAAGCGGGGATTAAGCAAGGCACTCCCAAAGCGGATGTGACTCCTGGTCCGGCGAAGGTGGTAGAGCGAACCGGTGTAAGTTGACCCGCTTCATCCTGTGCTGCTAACTCGGCCTCCCTTTGTGCCCGGGCCCGATCCACCATATCCTGCGCATCGCGGACACCACCTGCCGGGTTATTGCCACGGGCCGCTTCACGGCCTCGCGCATTACTCGATAGGGCCGGTTCATTCATGCGCCTGCTGTAGCTCCGGCTTGGACGGGGCGTAGAGTGAATCCGATCACGGCTGTACGAATATGCTTCTTGCTGAATCAGCACAGTCCGGAGAAGCTCCTTAACCCGGCGCGTCTCTATCGCTTGCGGAGAGTCCCCTTCGACCGGGATAGCCTCTAATCGCGCAACGGCTGCAACAAGGTTGTCCATAGGATTCGAATAATGACCCGGGGGCGTCTGGACCGGCGGAGGGGCCACAATGTTCTGTTGAGGAGGCTCCATCAGGCGGGGCTAGACCGTCGCTCCTGGCCCTGGTGTCTCAATCCGGTTTGCCTCCCGGTACTGCGGCGGATTACTGGGCCCGGCTCCCGGAGTGTGAAAGAGACTTCGGGGGTCAAACCCTAATGGCAGGCGCGATCTGTGCTTCCGCTTCAAGACCTCCTGTGATGCATTCTGGTCAAGCATGAGCTTATAGGCCTGGGCGTCCAAAGCGGCCCGCTCTGCAGCCATCCTGTCCTTCTCTGCTGCCAGATCCGCTTTAGCTTGCACGATCTGCTCTTTCACCTTTGCAATTTCTGCATCACGAGCCTCCTGATCCGCCGGATTGGCTTCTGCCATAAGCGCAGCTAGTGCATCAAATAAATCGGATAGGACTTGAACCGGCAGGCGCACAAGGCCTCCTGCCCCCGCTGCCGCTGCCGCTGCTGATCCGGAGAGCATTACTGCGGCGGTCGAAGAATGATTCGCCGCCTGGGTGCCGGCCATGAATATTCCAACCCGGTTGATCTGGCCTGGGGGGTCCGGAATACTGTCGCCATCGGAACAGCCCCTAACCTGGTCGCCTTGCAACTGGTATAGCGATTCGGTCTCTCCGGTCGAGGACTCGTCGCCGGAATAGACGACGGTCTCGCTACCGTGTTCTGACTCGTCCTCACGCTCTCCTCCGTGGATGACTCCAACGAAGGCACGCTTCATGGCCGGTTTAACCTGGGTAGATCTCGAACGCTGAGCCGTCTCGACGAGGTCGGTGCAGATGTCCGGCCTAGGCCCAGGCTCACCAATCTTGCCAATGAAAACGTGTATGCCGCCGAAGGGGACCCGGTACCCGTACTCGATCGAATCGGCCTCGGGACCCCATCCTGCATCGTTGATATAGATCCTGCCGCGACGACTCTTGGTCATCCAGCCCACAACATAGCCTTCGAGTCCCTTGAGCTTGCCCTCCAAGATCGTCAAACCATCGTGCGATAGCCCCACGGTGGGCGCCAACTATCGTGGGTTTGTCACGGCAGATGTCCTAGTGAAAGGACTTAGTCGTGGAGCCATCGCTACGAGTTTACTTGAAGGGGTTAAAGCGGACACAAAGACACGAGGGTTTATACTAGTTCGGCCCCTTCGATGAAGGTAAAAACCTACGTCTAGTTGTGATGGAATTGATGTAGTCTCGATGGCTAGGGAGCAAACAAGCTTTGCCTAGGCTCGAGTTGTTGGTTGTCTGTCCTGAACCGCCGCCGGGTCGTCCCCTTATATACACGGGTGACGCCTGTCGGTCCATAGAGTCCCAACCGGTTCATACTCGTATCCCGGTTGGTATCTCTCTATTCCTAACTTACAATACAAGTTATACATCAGGCTGGTTTACGGCTACATGTTCTAAACCGACTACGGGCCTTGGGCCTTCATCTGCTTATACCACTAATGAAGTTAACCCGGCCCAATTAGGCCGGTTTACACCTAGTGGTAATATCCCCAACAGTATCCGACACAGATTCTTGGAGAAGGGGTGGTTTACAAGGAACCAACTTGATCACGAGCTCAACATAACGGTCAGGGGACAACCTGGTGATACTTCCGGGAAGATATCCGGAATATCACGAACCATTGATATGTCATAAGCTCGAGAACAATCTTGCTTTTCATTGCAAGATGATATGATCCAAAAGAGCGAGGATTTGAAATAATCCAAACTCGTAAATCGAAAAGTGCACCAGGAAAGTGGACTAGGTAGCACGATCAATCTTAGAATGGTGATTCGGACCAACATGCTAAGAATGAGATTATTGTCCTTTAGCTACCAAGCAACAGAGTTGCTAGGAGTATAGATTTCACACACACAACTCACTTGTCGGCATTCCGGTTGCGACAACATGGAACCGAGGGATGAATAATGATGGCAAGCAGTATCACTACGTCAAGAATTCATGAGAGATGGTGCAGTTCTCAGGACAATCCTGACATCAAGGGGGTAATACTCCGAGGTAGAACAGAACAAAAGCTGGATTGGCATTTTGATCTGCGGAATACAACTACTTTGACCAGTCCAAGAAATGGATGAGGTGCTGGAGTTTGTTTCTCCTAGTCATTCCGAAATGGAATGGCTTGTCGGACCATAGAAATAATAGGCATCGATAACACGAATGCATAACCATCCTGACTATCAATTGATAGACGAGAGCAAGGAAACAACTAAAGAGGGAAAAATCAAAAGAACATATGATTTTCTGAGTTGTGGATGCATGGATTAGCATGTCGAACAAGTTCAACATGTTTCTTCCGGATAACCCATGCAGAGAGGTAGGTTTGGCAGAATCGTAATATAGATGGGGAACTCATCGAGAGCACTCTTGTTGTGATCTTTTGGTTCCCGAACTTCTGCCATATTGGTTCATGGTATTGGAAGAAGGACTACCACGGACCTCGAGGACTATCGCAAAGGTTAATAACAACCTAAAGGAAATAGCAAATACTACCAACAAGAAGTAGGTAGGGTGAATCTCGGTTTGAAAACCCAGGAATGGAATACCTGCTAACTAAATTGCATCACAGGATGCTTTCGAAAATGATGGCCAGAATCATCACACTGGGAACACAAATCATGGCTAGCTTACTAGGTGGTACTCTAAGACACCTAGGGTCATAATACTAGCTCCAACATATATACCAAGGCAAGGAAGTACCTCAACACACTAGTTGGTGTGGTTAATCTGGCCAAAGGAACATCGGAACGGTAAGAAGGGATTTGCAAATGCATCAGACTGTTTAGAAACCTGGGATGACTCGGACAGCATAACGGTTGTAAATGCTCAAAAGATTGAGACATCCTACAAAATTGTGGCATAACCACTCGATCATCATAATATCAAGGTTCTGAGATCAACTAGGAATACACGAAGATAGTAGGGACTGAACTGAGGCTTAAGTCCATCAAACCTATAAGTCTATGGATTAGTAACACGTGATCCTAATAGAAAGAAGAGAAAGCCTAGTTCCTTAACCCCGTAGGAAAGATAGGATGACTCGGATCAGAAGGGCATAAGGTATAAGAAGTAAAAATAGCCTTACGTTCCATCCCACAATCAATTCCCCTACATAACTAAAGAATTTATAGACTCAACTTCGTCCAGTTTGGCATGGTAATCCTACAGGCAGTCAAGCTCTGATACCAAAGCTGTCAGGACCCCGACTCAATGGCACACCGATCTAGCATGTAACACCTCATATCACTTTGCGGCCTCACGCACGGTATTCCCACGGGTGTCGCCTTACGAAGCCCGGGACCGTTTGCGCCTTTTGGCTCACGTATATGATAGTGTCACTAGCATCCATATGACAAGGAGCCCGGGCTGACATGGCTAGTCGTGAACCCAAAGTGGCACTAACTTACAGGGATAGGCATACATGACCCAGCAACGAACGTGTCGATCATCAGCGAGTGAATCCGGGCTGTAGCAACTGGGCTAGCAGGACTCCGGTAAACCGGGCTGTAGCAGGCTAACAGGACTCCGGTAGACACCGCGTGACATTTCCCTGAAGGGATAGACACAGGAACGAAGAAGGAGACATGCCGGCCAGCCTAAGTGTTCCGGAGCAATAGCAAGCTACCAAGGCTCAGTGGAAGCACTAGGAGACATTTCCCGGTAAGAGAGGCTACCCAGGATAAATAACTAGATAGTAAGATCCCACACATACCAAGCATTTCAATAACATACACACAATATGCTCGATTTGTGCAAATACAACATGGCATCACAACATGACTCTACAACTCAAGTATTTTATTCAATGGGCTCCAAGGAGCGAGATATTACAAACATGGGTCTCATGACCCAACATTCAGAGCACACAAATCAAAGCACAAGCGGAAGCTTAACATGTCTGAGTACAGACAACTATAAAAGAAAAAGGCTGAGAAGCATGACTATCTACTAGATCCTGCCGCGGGCACAAGATCGTAGCTGAGGTAACAAGCTAAACGTCGAAGTCCAAGCGGAACTACTAGCGAGACTGAAGTCTCTCTGCAAAAACATAAAATAGGCAAACGTGAGTACAAATGTACCCAGCAAGACTTATATCAGAACTAACTACATATACATCATTATCAACAAAGGGGGTGGTGGGGTTTAACTGCAGCAAGCCAGCTTTGACTCACTGGGTCTCCTAAACTATGACTACAAGTAACTCTTTTGAGGTGGCGCACACGAGTCCACATATTAACCATATCAATACACCACTATGGATCCGCTCCCATCTCCCTACAAGAACGCCATCCATAGCACTCACGCTTATCTTGCGCATTTTAGATATCCACTTTCACTTGTCTATGAATTGTATAGGCAACCCAGAAGTCCTTTACCGCGAACACGGCTATTTGAATAGATGATGTTAACCCTGCAGGGGTGTACTTCTTCCCACACGCTCTCACCACTTATCGTCATTTACACGACATGTACTCGGCAACCTTCAAGCGGAAGCCCAGCGAGGGTGTCGGCCACGACCTGACTAACCACACAAGTCTCTCGTCCAGGTTTATCGCCTATTCGGGTTCCATCCGCAAGGAGATCCGGCCGGGGTGTCGCTCACGGCCCCAAACGATGTGAGCAGGGTTCCCAAGCCCACCATTCGGGTGCCACTTGGTACACCGTGCCACTGTGCCTAATCTGTCCCAAGCCCACCTGTACCGGGTGCCACTTGGTAGACTACTAGCACTACCTACAAACAACAGAAACTATTTGCAACTCTTGGACAAAGATCAAGTTGATTAATAAGCCGAGAGGGGCTGAGTTACTGGAACCCAATGTGTGGTAGTAGCTGTTCATGGATCACAAACACAGAACTCAGTTCCTGAGGACGGTTTCAATGAGACAACCCACCATGTACTCCTACATGGCCTCTCACCGCTACCTTTACCAAATCGTATTCACACACTTAGCTCTCAACAGTAGGACATGTTCACTACATTCCAATTCATCCACGATGAATCAGACCTGACTCAACTCTAAGCAGTAGCAGGCATGACAAACAAGCATGAATGAGTAGGCACATCAGGGCTCAAACAACTCCTACTCATGCTAGTGGTTTCATCTATTTACTGTGGCAATGACAGGTCATGCAAAGCAAAGGGCTTCAACTACCGCAGCATGTAACAGTTGATTCATTGTTGTCCTAATGCAGTAAAAAAGATCAGGAGCGAGAGAGTGGGATTGTATCGGAATGAACAAGGGGGTTTTGCTTGCCTGGCACTTCTGAAGATAGCATTGGGTCTTCATCAGTGTCAATGATCACAGCGTCGGAACAACGTCTACCGAGGGGGAACAACACCGGCAAATAGAGAATAAACACAATCAATGCAATGCACAATATGATGCATGAACATGGCAGGTATATGTGATGTTGTTTGTGCTAATGCAAACAACAACAAGTTCAATGGAGCTCATTTGAATCACGCATTCAAATGCAACTCCAAACTTAAGCATTTCAAATGCCCTTTATGTGTTTTCATCTATACAGCAGGTTTAGGTTGGTTTGTTATGCATGAAACTAGTACAGATGGATAGATTGAATTTTTCTGATAATTGTTCATATATAAGTTATTTCATTTGGAGCTACGATTGAATTTCTATGAATTTTAGAAGTTAATATCAATTTCTGGAATTTCTGAATTATTTTAAATACCGAAATTATTTACTGCATCAGCATGACATAACCATGAGGTCAGCAGGTCAACGATGCTAGTTCGGGTCAAATCTGACGTGTGGGGTTGGTCAACTGCCAAGTCAGCACGGTCAACTCTGGCACGTGGGTCCCGCTGGGTTATAAACTAATCTTAACCAGGAAAATTAGCCCACCGAGTTAAACATGCGGGTCCCACTATCAGTGACTCTAGGGGGGAGGTAGTTAGGCGCTAATGACGGTGCCACATCACCAGCCACCGGAGTTGGACGCCGGCGACCAAACCCAATGGCGGAGGATCGCCGGAGTTGCTCGGAACGGTGCTACAGGGGTCGGCTCGACGCGGTGGAGGCACTAGAGGGATGCCCATCATCACGCGCATCCAGGGGATCACGCGGGAGGCTGCGGCGTGGCCGGAGCTTGGCTAGATGCGAGCGCGGGGCTGCATCTCGATTCCAAGCGAACGGAGAGCACAAGCAGAAGCTATGGGGCCCTAGGAGCTCGACCAGGTGCTTGGATGCGGCGTTGGCCCTCCGTAATGACAACGGCGACATTCGCGGCGGCAGCAATCTTCGGCCGCGGTGGCCAGGGGGGCTAGAGGAGGGATTCAACAGCGGGGAGAAAGGGGTTGGCAGCAGGAGCTCACAGGGAGGCGGCACAGTAGGTCAGTGGGCTCGGGGACGTCCTTGATGGCGCAAATCGACGGTGAGGGGCTCGGGTGCCCGAGGTTGAAGATGACCGCGATGACGATGAAGCAGGGCCTCCCGGCATCCCGTAGCTCGATTGGGAGGACGAGGAGGTTTCTTCGGTGCTTCTGGACTCAGCGGAAGGGCGAGGGTGCATGATGGCCGCGGCAGCGGCGATCGGCGGTCTCGGGTGTGCTCGGTAGTGCGAGGAAGAGAGGCTAGAGGAAGGGGGCAAAGCAGAGGAAGGAGGGGAAAGTGAGAGGGGGCCGCCCTCATCTCCTGGGCATGCAGGTGGACTCGGGGAAGGCTAGCAAGCGCGAAGCAGGAGGTGGCGCATCCGGCCGCGTGCGAAGTCTCTCCCTCTGCCTACTGGCAGAGGTTGAAGATGACTGGCAAGTCGCCAGGTGGGCTGGGCCGGTCGCTTGGGCTCCAGGTGGGCTGCATAGGTAAGTTAGGTAGGTTGCCTTCCTATTTTATTTTTCTTCTGTTTTCTATTTTATTTCTTTCTGTTTTGATTTAGTTCCTAAACCAAATCATTGTTGTAGCTTCTGAAAATTATTATGTGGCCTGATATAGAATATCCAGAGCCACTCACAAGTTTTCAGAATTACTGGAGCAATAAAAATATTTATAGGGTTTATTTCCTCCAACTCAAATACATTAGTGAATTAAATCAAAGCCCAAATAATTCCCTAAAAATGTTCAATATTTTTGGTTTGGGTCAAAACCCTTGCCAAAATTATCAAACATTAATTAAGGCATTTTTGGGTTCATTGCAAATATTTTTAGGTTGAACCTGTTTGATTTGATTTTGTGCTGGGTTTGATCATCCCCCATTTCAAGTTCATTTGAAAATTTAAACATGATGCAACACCTCATGCTAGCACTAGGCATTACTAGAACTAGGGATGTGACACAAGTAAGGGCCATGTAGAAGAAATGCACGAAGACTTCGCGTGCAGAGAACGGTGGGAAAGACAATCCATGGGATCCCAAGTCATCATTGCTCTCTACAGCTCGTTTTGTCAACTCGTGGGATTGGGAGATTGACAATTATTCATGGGCACCTACACAAAAGAGACACAAACCAAAGAAATTGTGCGCGTGGTAAATGTACACATCATCCATCATGATGTGTATGTGCATGTGTGAGTTAGCACAAGATAAGCATCGCTCAAAGAAATTTGATGCATGATATAAGAACATGTCATCCATCATGAAAGAATAGTTATTATGTATGACATGATGGGAACACAAATTGAGAATGCAAGTATATGACACATCAATAGCATGTTTGTTCATGGGGAGCATATGGTGCACACAAGTATTGGGATCATGCAATAAATGGGATGGATCAAATTCGCCTAACATGTATGAGGAAACTATGGGGGTCTCCTTGTGAGCAAGATCAGGAACATCATATGGAGAAAATGGACAACATCCAAAACAATGCATATCCGAAGGTAGGTAGTCATGGCATGGCATATGAGATAAATGATGCAAAAGGAGCATATTAATATCATCACAAGAAAAACAAATGCCAATAACCATGGGCTTGTCATCTATGCCATAAGTGCAAATTGGGTTTATTTTAATGGCATATGCATAGTCACTACGATGAGATTGCAAATATGACATATGGTGGATCTCATGCATAGCAAATGACAAGTCAAGCGGATTATCAAATATGATGTGACCAAAAGAATTGTCACAAGAAATCCTATGTAACATGGCATCACTACTAATAGACTCCACATGAGAATCATCATATTCATCATAAATGGGCAAATCATACTAGCATGAAGCAAGGTACTAGGTGGATCAACATCATGCAAGCAATCAATGTCAAGAATGTCCACTAGTGGGACTAGAGCATCACCTTCACCTATGTTATCTTTGTCATTCCACTCATGTGGTGTAGGTGAGGTGGCAAAGACCAAATGGTGGTCATCTTCATCTTGATGGAACCATATGGGGGCTGCATCATAGTCCAGCATGGCCATCGTCTTGTCCAAAGGGAGGACGAAGTCATCGAAGCTCAGCGCGTCATCATAAATGGGGCCTCGCACCAAATGAGAAGACACAATAGAGGTAGAGGTCAAGTTGTCAGAAATGCAAATGGCCTCATGAGACCTATCAACTATCTCACTCTCTCTATGTGGTGGTTCACTCACTCCCTCATAGTAGGTGCACTCAATCTCACATATGGTGGAGTCACTCATCTCACTCATGTGGTGGGGGTTGTGTCTCTCCTCACATGGAAAGTGTGGCAACTCATCATAGATGGGGCTAGTGGTGAAGTCACTCTCACTCTCAATATGGTGGCACAAGTCACTCAAGTCATCATACGTCGCCGTGGTCAAAGGGAGAAATCCCATGCTCAACCATCTCGTCGTCGTCGCCGTGGATGAAGGCCGAAGATGGCACATCATCACTCTCCTCCATGACCGAAGGGAAAATCCCATGCTCGATCATCTTGTCATCGTCACTGTGGATGAAGGCCGAAGATGGCACATCATCACTCTCGCCTCCTAAGATGGAACCATCATCCTTGCTCGCCACCTTGTCGCTCGCCTCCAAAGCTTGGTCCTTGAAGGTCTCCATAGTCGTACTCATCGCCGCACCATCTTGAAAAAGAGTCGAAGTAGACTCGGCATCATCAATGCCACAAAGAGGGATGGCGGTGAAGTCGAACTTGGGAGCATCGTCCTGGAGCTCGTCGGGCTTGGACATCTTGGTGGTACTATCCTCATGCCCGTTCTCATGGAGCTTGGTCGTTGCAAAGTGAGCTTGGGGTGGAGAAGCCTTGGCCTTCATGAGTTCTTGTTCCGCCTTGAGAGCACCAATGTAGTTGTCGTCAAGGGACTTGTAGTTCTTGAGGAAGATAGTCTTGGAGATGTCGTTGTTCAATCCCATCATGAAGTGGAACTTCATCGAAATGGGGTCGTCCACGCCGGCTCGTCGCAAGGCCATCTTCATCTCCTTGAAGTACTTGTCGATGGACTTGGATCCTTGGATGGTGTTCTCCAATTGGCGTCGAAGTTGTTCCGTGTAGGTTGGAGGCACAAACTCTCGCCGCAAAGCTCTCTTCATCTTGGGTCAACTCATCTCGTAGCTCTCCGAAGGTGTGTGAAGCCACCATGTCGAGGCGTAGTCGTGGAAGTTTCTTCTGGCGCACTTCACTTGATCTTCGGGGCGAACTTGATGTAGCTTGAGGTAGTCGTCCATCAAGCGCTCCCACTTGATATAGTCCTCGGGTTCTTGAGTCCCATAGAAAGGAATCGCGTGGTCTATGTCGAGGTCATAGTAGCTCGGTGAAGTCGCGGACTTGAGCTTGGGGAGCTTCTGTTGAGCGTAGCCTTGAGGTTCTTGTTGGAAAAGATGTCGTATGTCTGTAGGCAAAGATGCCTTGAAGTCCCTTGGCGAAGATGCCAAGGGAGATGGTGAAGTCTTTGAGCGGTTGTTGGTGTAGAGCTCTTGACCTTCACGTTCTTGTTGGTGATGGTGTCGATGCCAATGTGATCTTGCCAGAGATGGTAGCTCGGAAGCATGTGCTCTTGGGCGCCTTCTCGAAGATGAGGAAGATTGCTTGTAGGACTTGATGAGGGCTTTGATCTCCTCCATTTGATCTTGCATCTTGGCGTCGGAGTTGTTGTTCGTGGCATCGAACTCGTCATTGTTGTAGACCGAAGGTGAAATTCCTTGCCTATCCATCACAAGACTCGAGTAGAGGTGAGTAGGAAATGAGATAAACAATACCAAGTTACCTTTTCCCAAAGTTGAGGATGTATCCCGTTTCACTCAATGTGAATGAAAGAATAGTGGAATTGGTACCGGAGTTCTTCACTCACACCTATCAAGTAAAGCTTATGGTAGAGCTCGGTGAGGATAGTGGCACAAAAATTTGATGCAAAATGTTAGCAAGAGTCAATAATGTTGAAAGAGATTCACAAATTTGCAAGCGAAACAAGTAGACCAATAGTAATGTGGCACACGGAAACACACACACGGATAGATAAATGGGGTCGTGCAACCAAGGAATGAGCACAAAATGTGGAATCCACAGAAAACACTCATGTTGCACAACTCAAGAGAGACGCTAGCACGATTGCTCAATAAGCGGATACGACACTTGTGCACAACCTATAAGATGCAAAATGGATATACTTTCTATCCCAAGTATGCTATATATGTATGGTTCCCGGTGTTCTCTCAAGATGATCCAAGATGATTAGTTATGACAATCTTAAGTGCAATGTGGTATGATGCTATGGCTATTGCTTACAAGCTCTTTGATCTCTTTTTCTTTGCTTAAAAGCTTATTCTCTTTTTTCCGTATGGCCACTTTTGCACAATGCACAAACCAAGATAGCAATTGTGTATATGCGGGAACAAACTTGTGACACAAGATATGATACCAATATATGCACCACAATGATATGGTATGTATGCTATGGGAAGTATGATCACTAATGTGCACAAGTAACATTGCCGGCAATACTCAAATATCTAGTCTCGATAGGCAAGTTACACAAAATGGGCTAGGGGTTATCAATGCAATTGCAAGGGGAATATCCAATGGTGTCGTCGAGGTTACCGTCCTTTGCGATGATGAGTGGCAGTGTTCTTGATGTAGATACCAAGATGATGGAGACTCATCCCTAAGTAGACGAAACACCTTAGTAAACGGAAAAACCGCGAACTCAAAATATCAAATGACAAATGTTAAATGGTGGTAGCCCGAAAGCGGTGGTGGTTGCGGAAACTCAATGGGATTGCGGGAATGCAATGATGGGTTTTAAGACGCAATACGGAAGTGGAGGGTAAGGTGGTGGACTATACACGGTGTCGGAGTTGAAGCAATGGTCCCTAAGTAGCCGAAAAACCTTAGGAGACTCGAATCACAACTCAAACGACCTCAAATGCTAAGGGGAACAAAATGGGTTAGGTTGCGGTGATTGGTGGTGGCTATGCGGATGATATGGTGGAGGGCCTAGGCAAACTTTCCAATTTTTGGAAACTTTTATGGATTCAAATGGTGTTGGAACCTATCTAGATGGATGGGGGATATCAATATCTACTCAATGAGCTAAAGAACGTGAAAATCGGACTCCGGATGTGGAAGTTATGGGCTAAACGGTGAAACTCGGAACGCTGAAACTAGGTGCGGTGGTAGTACCACTTGGGAGGGCGGTTCATAGAGGCAAAGGTGTCCTGTCTTTCGATGAGATGATGGATATCACTTTGTTGGAAGTCGACTTTGATGATCCGACTACGAACGTGCGAGGACGTCACGCCTTAGCAATCGCTAAACCAACTCCGAGAGGTTATTGACCACGCCGGAGCATGATCAACCTGACCACGAGGGTCTGTTTCCTGCGAGCAAACGAAGAACAAGCAAGAAACTGAGATTGCAATCTGGATATTGTGAATATAAGATGAAAGATTTATTGATCAAGGTGGGGTTCTGGGACGCCTTTTTCTGGACGTTGAACACAAACGAAGTATGCGAAGTTGCAGCTATGGTCGTTGAACACAAGTTCGCCATAGCTGCAACTTCGCATACTTCGTTTGTGTTCAACGACCAGACAAAGGCGTCACAGAACCCCACCTTGATCAATAAAGCTTTCATTTTATATTCGCAATATCTAGATTGCAATCTCAGTTTCTTGCTTGTTCTTCGTTTGCTCGTAGGAAACAGACCCTCGTGATCAGGTAGATCGTGCTCCGGCGTGGTCAATAACCTCTCGGAGTTGGTTTAGCGATTGCTAAGGTGTGACGTCCTCGCACATTCGTAGTCGGATCATCAAAGTCAACTTCCACCAAAGAGAAATCCATCATCTCATCAAAAGATGGACACCTTTGCCTCTATCAAGTGGTATCAGATTTCCAGGTTGCTCGGTGAGATTTTTACAGTTTTTCGTAGGTTAGATTGAGTCTGTTCTTCATACCTACAGTCCACGAAAAAGCCACAAAAAAATTAGGGTTAGTTCATCATATCCAAACTAATCTGAGCCTTTGCATAATCTTTTTAGGGTTTTGCTTTGTTGAATTTGCGGTTGCATCGTCGTGTCTAGTTGCTGGTCTTAGCGTCTAGTATTTTAGAGTTTCGATTTCTGGTCATAAGTTGTCACGCCGCCACCGCACCATCATCATCGCCCCTGCCACCTACCACCACCGCTCCGAATCCGTATCCATATACCACCACCAATCCGTATCCATATAGCTCCACCGATCCATATCCATATACTACCACCGCTGCCATATACCACCACCATATATCCACCACCAATCCGAGTTCCTTGCATATTAGGTTTGTTTTCGAGATCCATCTAATTTTCGATTCGCGTTTCCTTGCCTGAGTAGGTTCCGGAAAAAAAGAGCACAAAAAAAAGAGTGAAAAAATTCAGAGTGTGCTTCTCCCTTGTTTTCATGCAGCGTCGTGATTTTGTTATTGTTCTAGGCTCGCATCTCTAGCACGGTCTAGCCTAGGACCAGCACAGTACCGTCGTTGAGCGTTTATTCAACTTTGCATCTCTGAATTGATTATTGCCGATCCTTTTTGCTAGCATATTATAAGCCTTCCCAGCTCCACATACATCTACGTTGTGCGTTTGACTCTCCCTGGTAATCGCTCTATCCAAGCTTTGAGAGTTTTGACTACAACGGTTGCCAATCACCACCTGCTGCTGGGTAAGAACTGGTAAGAATTTGAGATTCGCTTGGCGGATTTGTGACACCCACCACCACCATATTCCAATAGTCTATAGGATCATATTCTTGTCTGTTTCTATTGCTGCTAACTATGGCAGGAACACAAGTCGACGAGATTGACTGGGAGAACATGACGAACAAGGAGCCTCATGATAAGTTTCATCAAATGTTGGGTCAACAGGTGGAAGACGTGATGGCCAGCTTTGGAAAGGCAATGGAGAAGATGGATGACATTGAGAAGTCAATTGACACCAAGTTGGACGCCAAGTTTGATGAATTACTCAAACATCTCCCACAACCAGCTCTACGTCGCGATACAGTAGGGCGAGCACAACGTGTTCCTATTGAGCCAGGACAAAATTCTGGTGCCGCTGCTACTACTGTTGGTGCTTCTCTAGCTCCCGCTGTTACTATAGAGGTGGAGGACTATTACGAGGATGAGGTTGATCAAAATCAGAACTATGTGCAGCCACCAGCACCACCACCAGCAGGTCGACCTCAGGTATAAATTCGCAACAGTAGGCCTACACCACCACCTCAGGTACGAGATCATGACCATGTTCCTAAACTGAAATTGAATATTCCACCATTTGAGGGTAGATATGTTCCTGATATATATCTTACTTGGGAGTTAGAAACTGAACAACGTTTTACATGTTTGTGCTGCTGCTGTTTGTGCTTTCACTAGTTTTGCATGTGTATGGTGGTCTGAATATTGTAGATTATATCATATTCTAGCCACTTGGGCTGCTTTTAAAACTGCTATGCGTACTCATTGGGTTCCACCATATTATCAACGTGAATTGCTTCAAAAATTGCAGTGTTTAAGACAAGGAAAAAACTTCGTAGAAGAATATTATCAGGAATTACAAACTGGCATGATTAGATGTGGTATTGTTGAGGAGAATCAAGCTATGCTTGCACGTTTTATGGGTGGATTAAATAGAGAGATTCAGACCATTCTAGAGTATAAGGAGTATACTAATATCACTCGTTTATTCCATCTTGCTTGTAAAGCTGAACGTGAAGTGCGGGATCGACAAGCATTGGCGCGACCTAACTTTTCTGCAGGTCAACTTTCATCATGGACACCGCATGCATCCTCTACTTCCACTACACCAGCACCTCCATCAGCTGCTACCTCCAGCATAATTTGTTCCATACAAAGGGAGTTGTGAAGGAACGTTCTATGCGCGTCATCATAGATGGAGGGAGCTGCAACAACTTGGCTAGCATGGAGATGGTGGACAAGCTTTCTCTCACCACAAGACCACATCCACATCTTTACTACATCCAATGGTTCAACAACAGCGGCAAGGTTAAGGTAACACGTACTGTTCGTGTGCATTTTAGTATCTCTACATATGCTGATTATGTTGATTGTGATGTGGTACCTATGCAAGCATGTTCCTTATTACTTGGTAGACCATGTCAATTTGATAAAAATTCTGTACACCATGGTAGAAACAATCATTATACTCTTGTTCATAAGGATAAAAATATTACTTTGCTTCCTATGACTCCTGATTCCATTTTGAAAGATGATATTAATAGAGCTAATAAAGCAAAACAGGAGAAAAATAAGAGTGAAAATCAGATTG
This sequence comes from Triticum timopheevii, assembly GCA_963921465.1. Lineage (NCBI taxonomy): Eukaryota > Viridiplantae > Streptophyta > Magnoliopsida > Poales > Poaceae > Triticum > Triticum timopheevii. Next base: position 284,974,346 of record OY997268.1, on the reverse strand, counting down.
TGGAAAAAGAATTTGAGCAACAAATGAAGCCTAATAGTAAACCATCTAGTGTTGCTTTTGAAATTAAATTGAAAAGTGCATGTTTACTTACCACTAAATCTTATATTGATGAGCTATATTTCAGCAAATCTGTTTTCTATGCTTTTGTGTGCAAAGAGGCATTATTTTCATTTCAGGACGTGCCTTCCTCTTTGCCTCCTGCTGTCATTAACATTTTGCAGGAGTTCGCTGACGTCTTTCCACAAGACGTGCCACCGGGATTACCTCCCATTCGAGGGATTGAGCATCAGATTGACTTAATTCCCGGTGCATCATTACCCAACCGTGCACCATACCGTACCAATCCAGAGGAGACGAAGGAGATTATACGTCAAGTACAGGAGCTGCTCGACAAAGGTTATATACGCGAATCCCTTAGTCCTTGTGTTGTTCCTATTATTCTAGTGCCAAAAAAGGATGGTACATCACGTATGTGTGTTGTTGTAGAGGCATTAATAATATTACTATTCGTTATCGTCATCCTATTCCTAGGCTAGATGATATGCTTGATGAATTGAGTGGCTCTACAATATTCTCCAAAGTTGATTTGTGTAGTGGATACCATCAAATTCGTATGAAATTGGGAGATGAAGGGAAAATGGCATTTAAAACTAAGTTTGGATTATATGAGTGGTTAGTCATGCCTTTTGGGTTAACTAATGCACCTAGTACTTTCATGAGATTAATGAACGAAGTTTTACGTGCTTTTATTGGACGATTTGTGGTAGTCTATTTTGATGATATACTGATTTACAACAGATCTTTAGAGGAACATTTGGAACATTTACGTGCTATTTTTATTGCTTTACATGATGCACATTTGTTTGGTAACCTTGGGAAGTGCACCTTTTGCACTGACCGAGTATCTTTTCTTGGCTATGTTGTTACTCCACAGGGAATTGAAGTTGATAAAGCCAAGATTGAAGGTATTGAGAGTTGGCCGCAGCCCAAAACGGTCACACAAGTGAGGAGTTTTCTTGGCCTCGCTGGATTCTATAGGCGTTTTTTGAGAGATTTCAGCACCATTGCTGCACCTCTCAATGAGCTTACAAAGAAAGATGTGCCTTTTCTTTGGGGTACCGCACAGGAAGAAGCCTTCACGATATTGAAAGATAAGTTGACACATGCTCCTGTACTCCAACTTCCTAATTTTAATAAGACTTTTGCGCTTGAATGTGATGCTAGTGGAATTGGATTAGGAGGTGTGTTATTACAAGATGGCAAACCTGTTGCATACTTTTCTGAAAAATTGAGTGGGCCTAGTCTGAATTATTCTACTTACGATAAAGAATTATATGCTCTTGTTCAGACTTTGGAAACATGGCAACATTATTTATGGCCCAAAGAATTTGTTATACACTCTGATCATGAATCTTTGAAACATATTAAAAGTCCAGCTAAACTGAATCGTGGACATGCTAAATGGGTTGAATTCATTGAGACTTTCCCTTATGTCATTAAACAGAAGAAGGGTAAAGAAAATGTTATTGCTGATGCATTGTCTCGTCGCTATACTATGCTTTCACAACTTGACTTCAAAATATTTGGGTTGGAGACCATCAAAGATCAATATGTGCATGATGCTGATTTAAAATATGTATTGTAGAATTGTAATGAAGGTAGAACATGGAACAAGTTCGTCGTTAATGATGGCTTTGTGTTCCGTGCTAACAAGCTATGCATTCCAGCTAGCTCGGTTCATCTTTTGTTGTTGCAGGAGGCGCATGGAGGAGGATTAATGGGACACTTTGGCGTGAAGAAGACTGTAACGCCCACGATGCGGCTATATCTCTCACGTGTCGAGGCACGACTTAGAGGCATAACCGCATTGTAGGTTTTGTCGCAAGAAGGGTCATCTTCACACAATCCCATGTAATGAACAAGAATGGGATAAAGAGAGTTGGCTTACAATCGCCACTTCACACAATACATAAATTAATCCATACATCATTCAAGATACACTCATAGACCGGGTACGGTCAAGTACTAATGAAAAGAAGATAACCCCAAATGCTAGATCCCCGATCGTCCCAACTGGGCTCCACTACTGATCATCAGGAAGCGAAACATAGTAACGACCAAGGTCCTCGTCAAACTCCCCCTTGAGCTCGATTGCGCCATTTGCACTGGTATCCTCGGCACCTGCATCTTCTTTGGTAGAATCTGTGAGTCACGGGGACTCAGCAATCTCACACCCGCGAGATCATGACTATTTAAGCTCATGGGTAGGAGAGGGGTAAGGTGGTGGAGCTGCAGCAAGCACTAAGCATATATGGTGGCTAACATATGCAAGTGAGAGCGAGAAGAGAAGCAACGCATCGGTCGAGAAGCTAGAATTGATGAAGAAGTGATCCTAGAACTACTTACGTTCATACATAACCCAAACCGTGTTCACTTCCCGGACTCTGCCGAGAAGGGACCATCACGACTACACACGCGGTTGATGCATTTTAATGAAGTCAAGTGTCAAGTTCTCTACAACAGGACATTAACAAATTCCCATCTGCCTCATAACCGTGGGCACGGCTTTCGAAAGATAATACCCTGCAGGGGTGTCCCAACTTAGCCCATCACAAGCTCTCACGGTCAACGAAGGATATACCTTCTCCCAGGAAGACCCGATCAGTCTCGGAATCCCGGTTTACAAGACATTTCGACAATGGTAAAACAAGACAAGCAAGACCACCCGACTGTGCCGACAAATCCTGATAGGAGCTGCACATATCTCGTTCTCAGGGCACACCGGATGAGACATGCTACGAGTAAAACCAGACTTCGAGTTTCCCCGAGGTGGCCCCGCAAGCGGCTCGGTTCGGACCAACGCTCGGAGGAGCACTGGCCCGAGGGGGGGGGGCTAAAATAAAGATGACCCTCGGGCTCGCGAAAACCCAAGGGAAAAGTGATAGGTGGTAGCTAGTCAAATGGTAAAACCAAGGTTGGGCCTTGCTGGAGGAGTTTTATTCAAAGCGAACTGTCAAGGGGGTCCCATAAATCACCCGACTTCGTAAGGAACGCAAAATCAAGGAACATAACACCGGTATGACGGAAACTAGTGTGGCAAGAGTGGAACAAAACACCAGGCATAAGGCTGAGCCTTCCACCCTTTACCAAGTATATAGGTGCATTAATTAAAAAAGAGATATTGTGATATCCCAAAATACCCATGCTCCAACAAGGAACAAACTTCATCACTTGTCACGCCCAATATGGGATACTATCCTAAAGAGACTCGAATGTCCCACCAAGGATAGAACCGCATATTGATACGCTTTTGTAAGGTGGATATCATTACATCAACATTACATAATTGATGGGGATACATACAAAAGGCATACAATGCCACACGAATACAACATCATCTCACATAAGAGCACCATCCGACTACGGATGAAACACAAACAGAAACTCAAACGACATCCAGCCTGCTAGCCCAGGCTGCCGACCTGGAACCTATCCCCTGATCAAAGAAGAAGTAGAAGAAGAACTCCAAAACAAGCAAACATCGCTCTCACGTCATGATCATCACAAAACCTGTACCTGCAACTGTTGTTGTAGTAATCTGTGAGCCACGAGGACTCAGCAATCCCATTACCATGGGTATCAAGACTAGCAAAGCTTAATGGGAAAGGAAGGGTAAAGTGGTGAGGTTGCAGCAGCGACTAAGCATGATATGGTGGCTAACGTACGCAAATAAAAGCGAGAAGAGAAGCAACGGAATGGTCGTGAATCTAGCAATGATCAAGAGGTGATCATGAACTCCTACTTACGTCAAGCATAACCCAAAACCGTGTTCACTTCCCGGACTCCGCCAAAAAGAGACCATCACGGCTACACACGCGGTTGATGCGTTTTAATTCGAATCTGGTGTCAAGTTATCTACAACCGGACGTTAACAAATTCCCATCTGCCACATAACCGCGGGCATGGCTCTCGAAAGTTTATACCCTACAGGGGTGTCCCAACTTAGCCCATCACAAGCTCTCATGGTCAACGAAGGATATTCCTTCTCCCAGGAAGACCCGATCAGTTTCGGAATCCCGGTTTACAAGACATTTCGACAATGGTAAAACAAGACCAGCAAGACTGCCCGATGTGTCGACAATCCTGATAGGAGTCGCACGTATCTCGTTCTCAGGACACACCGGATAAGCTAAGCGTACAGGTACCAACGTAACCCAAGTTGCCAAGGGATGGTCCCGCACGGTGCTCTTGTTTGGACCAACACTCACAGGAGCACTGGCCCGGGGGGTAAATAAAGATGACCCTCGGGAGCGCGACTCCCAAGGGAAAAAAGGCTAGGTGAGGCAAATGGTAAATCCAAGGTTGGGCCTTGCTGGAGGAGTTTTATTCAAAGCGAACTGTCAAGGGGGTCCCATAAATCACCCAACTGCATAAGGAACGCAAAATCAAGGAACATAACACCAGTATGATGAAAACTAGGGCGGCAAGAGTGGAACAAAACACCAGGCATAAGGCCGAGCCTTCCACCCTTTACCAAGTATATAGATGCATTAATTAAATAAGAGATATTGTGATATCCCAACATAATCCTGTCCATCATGGAGCAATCTTCAACTTCAACTGCAACTAACAACGCTATAAGAGGGGCTGAGCAAAGCGGTAACATAGCCAAGCAACGGTTTGCTAGGAAGGGTGAAATGGTTAGAGGCTGACATGGCAATTGGGAGGCTTGATCAACAAGAGATAGGCAGTGCGGCAAAGTGATAGAACGAAACAACTAGCATAGCAATGATAGTAGTGAGATCCAGGGTGACGGTCATCTTGATTGAAATCGCGCAAGGAAGGAGAACGAGTCCATGAAGAAGACGAACGGACGTAGTCGAACAAATCCTCACAACTCCGGAACAAAACCGAAGCTAACGAGAGAAGCAAACCGGAAAGGAGGAAACAACATGGTAAACACATAAGCATAATCATGGCATGATGCACAATCAAGTATGATGCATGTCCGGTTTAATGAGGCATGGCATGGCAAAGTGCAACAAACAACACTACAATTTAAGTGGAGCTCAATATGCAACGAGTTACACATTGATGAAACACCACATTCATTTATTTAATTAGTTCTCTCCCGTTTATGTACCCAACAATATTAAATGTTGTTAGGCATGGCAAGAGGTGAAGCATAAGTAAACTAACTATTTAGGCAAGTTTAAATGAGGCCGGAACAACAAACAACAATTCCGGAAAATCCCCATATGCATATTTCGAATTTGGTACTGTTCTGCCCTAAACCATATTTTAAGGTTGTTAAACAGGAAAATAAAGTGGACCATGTTAAACTATGCATTTTTCCACCCCATTTACATATAAAGTTTATTAAAATCAGAGCCATCCCCGACTTAGGAGCCCCCCTGCTTGATTGAGTCACTGGCGTTGTGAGTCTAGAAAAAAATGTTTTGGGTCTTAGGATTATATATATCAGAGAGTAGGATTCTTTTTACTCCCCAGTCCCTTCATCGCTCTGGTGAGGTCTCCTGACATAGATGTTTTGACTCTTCTCTCCTCAAACTTCACTAAAAAAATTTAGGATCACGCGGGTATCTTGGAATCGTTCCGATGGTTTTGTGACGAGAACATTGTTCTTGGTGCCTCCTGACATTTAGGGGTTGTGGAAGTGTCCCGGGGAGTTGAGCTCCGAGGTGTTGTCATCACAATTTTATCGTTGCAGTTCTGGAATACCTGAGTTTTGCCGATATCGAAAATCTCTTTTATGCAGTTGTTGGTGAGATAACCTCGACGTCACCCAGTACTGGGGAGTTTGGGAGTATTGCTATAACTCGTATAACGGATGCTTTTCGAAGTTTGAGGTACACGATTTCCGAAGGTTTCTTGGTTATGTGTTGACGGATGGATACGGCTGGATGTAGGGATTGTTAGTTTGGGTGAGATATATTGCTTCCCCTGTATCCCCAACACCTGATTGCATAACCAGAAAGTTTCGGGAGTTTATAGGTGGGATTCAAGTAGCTCTAGCATTTCTTCCCGCAGATATTTGGTTTGTGATTGGGTAATCCTTACCACTTATTTGTTCCATTCGTACCTTGTTTTTTTTCATCAATCTCTTATCAAGTGGCTTCTCACCTTAATGGACGTGTGATGTTAGCTTTGAGAATTCATTCGTTCATCCTTGTTCGAATGTTTATTGTGAAGACTATATGTTGCTATTTCTATCTGTTGATTCAACTTGTCTATCTGTCTATCAAGATGCTAACGGATGTCACCCTCTTCAGGATGGCTCCGCCAACGCGTCAGAATCCGGAACGTAATGATGGGAGTCAGGAAAACCCTCCATCTCCACCTCTGCCTCCAGAGGCATGGCAAGCCTTGATGGCAGCCACAAACGCCAATGCTCAGATGATGATTCAGCTCATGCAAAAGCGCAACCAAGGCCAAGGCAACCAAGGGAATCAAGGTCAAAGGTAGTTCAATCATCACCTCAGTTTCCTACCCTCAACCAGTTCCTTGCAAATTAGCCGAAGTCTTTCAGCTACTGTGCCGAGGCCACAGACGCCGATGATTGGCTCATGGATATCGACAAGCATTTTGAATGTAGCAATGTCAGGCCTGAGGACTACGTCAAGTTCGCTTCTTTTCAGCTCAAGGACCAAGCAGCTGATTGGTTCCAATAATACAAAGATTCCAGAGGAGGTCGAGTGATTACTTGGACTGACTTCTATCGGAACTTTAAAGCTCACCACATTCCTACCAGTGTTGTTGAGAGCAAGCGTGAGGAGTTCCACAATCTCAAGCAAGGCAACATGTCGGTGTACGAATACAACAAGCAGTTTCAAAAACTTGCTCACTTCGCTAAACAAGACGTTCCTGATGAAAAGAGTATGATCTATCAATTCAGAGGTGGCCTTAGAGAGGATCTGCAGTTAGCTCTCGTTCTTGTTGAGCCTACTCAGTTTGATCAATTCTACAATATGGCCCTCAAGCAAGAAGGTGCTCAGCTCAAGTGTGAGGCTTCTAAGAAGAGAATCAGGGATGCAGTTCAGTCTTCTTCTTCCTCTCAAGTGGCAGCTAAGCAGCAAAAGTTCTACCTTCCTCCTCCTCCGTTTCATCAGTCTTACCAGCAGAAGAACTCAGGTGCTTGTGGATCTTCCCACCCACCCAACCTAGGCTATCAGAACAAGTCAAATTCTCAAGCTCCAAGGTCAAATGCTCCTTATCATCGCCCGCTCTCAGAGGTGACTTGCAACAAGTGCCAGCAGAAAGGTCACTACGCGAACAAGTGCTTCAACCAAAGGCGCCTTCCGCCTCCTCCTCCTGTGAGATCTTCAAGCAATGGAGTGGTCAAGCATAATCCCAAGTCTGCAAAGGTGAACATGATGAATGCAGCGCAAGCAGAGGATTCTTCTGACGTGATAATGGGTAATCTTCCAGTTAATGATATTCCTGCAAAAGTCTGATTTGATACCGATGCATCGCATTCTTTCATGTCATAACCTTTTGCATCGAAGCACAATTTTGACACAGAGGAATTACCTAGAGCAATGCAAGTTATTTCTCCGGCTAAGCATTTGAGATCTACCTTATTGGTTTCGAATGTCGGTATCAAGATGTGAGACTATAAATTTCTGTCTTCTCCAATTGTTCTTGGTGACTCAGATATTGATCTAATTCTCGGGATGGACTGGCTTTCTCAGCACAAAGCTCAACTTGATTGTGCTGCCAGGGAAATTCAATTGACACACTCTTCTGAGGATGTTATCATCTATGCCGCTCGTGATGAAACCATTCGGTTGTTTTCTCTCAATGAGAAGGGCGAGTTGGGTGCTATCTCACAGATTCCAATCGTTTGTGAGTACGAAGATGTCTTTCCAGAAGAGCTTCCGGGTATGCCTCCGCACCGGCCAGTTGAGTTCGTAATCGATCTTGAGCCTGGCGCTGGACCCGTTTGCAAGCGTCCATACAAGCTTGGACCTAAAGAGTTGAAGGAATTGAAGAAACAACTCGATGAACAAGAGCGTATGGGTTTGATCAGACCGAGTTCATCTCCATGGGGTTGTGGAGTTCTTTTTGTCCAGAAGAAGGATGGCACGGACCGACTGTGCGTCGATTACCGTCCATTGAATAAGAAGACAATCAAGAACAAGTATCCACTTCCCAACATCAATGAGCTATTCGAGCAACTCAAAGGTGCTAAAGTATTCTCCAAGCTTGACCTCCGTATGGGTTATCATCAGATTCGCATTCGTGAACAAGATATTCCCAAGACAGCATTCAGAACAAGCTTTGGTTCTTATGAATATACTGTCATGTCTTTCGGCCTTGTCAATGCTCCTCCAACGTTCTCTCGAATGATGAACTTCATCTTCAACCCCTACACCAATGAATTTGTTCTGGTGTATCTCGATGATATTTTGGTCTTCTCCAAGAATAAGAAGGATCATGCCAAACATTTGCGATTGGTGCTCGACAAGCTCAGAGAGTATCAATTCTATGCCAAGTTTTCCAAATGTGAGTTCTGGCTTGATGAAGTTATTTTTCTTGGTCACATCATCTCCGCCAAGGGCATCGCTGTTAATCCCGAGAAGGTGTCTGCAATTGTGAATTGGGAACCTCCTCAGAATGTCAAGCAGCTCCACAGTTTTCTTGGTCTTGCAAGCTATTGCCGAAGATTCGTTGAGAATTTCTCTAAGATTGCAAAGCCTCTTTCCAACCTCCTCCAGAAGCATGTCAAATATGTCTAGTCGCCTAAGTGTGACATTGCTTTCAACACCCTCAAAGAGAAGCTATTCATAGCTCCTGTTTTGACTACTCCTGATGAATCCAAGCCATTCGAAGTCTTCTGTGATGCTTCTCTTCAAGTTCTCGGTGCTGTGTTAATGCAAGAGAAGAAAGTTGTGGCCTATACCTCTCGTCAGTTGAAGCCCAGCGAAAAGAACTACCCCACTCACGATCTTGAGTTGGCGGCAGTTGTCCATGCTTTGATAACATGGAGACATCTCTTGTTGGGAAGGAAAGTGGACATTTTCACCGATCACAAGAGCCTCAAGTATATCTTCACTCAACCCAACCTCAACCTCAGGCAAACTCGATGGGTCGAAATGATTAAAGAGTACAATCCAAGTACTGAATATACTCCTGGCAAGGCGAATGTGATTGCAGATGCTCTGAGCAGAAAGGCTTATTGCAACAGCTTAATTCTCAAGCCCTTCCAACCGGACCTTTGTGAAGCTTTCCACAAACTGAATCTTCAAGTTGTTCCTCAAGGCTTTCTTGCCAACCTCATAGTCTCTCCTACTTTGGAAGACCAAATTCGTGAGGCACAACTCCTGGATACCATGGTGAAAAAGGTGAAACATGGTATCGACAAGGGCATTTCCAAATACAAGTGCTTCCACATTGATGACAAAGATACTCTTTTCTTCGAGGACCGAATTGTGGTTCCTAAAGGCGATCTGAGAAAAGTCATTATGAACAAGGCACACAATTCCCTTCTATCCATTCATCCTGGAAGTACGAAGATGTACCATGACCTCAAGCAGTCGTATTGGTGGACTCGAATGAAGCGAGAGATTGCTCAATTCGTGAATGAATGTGATGTCTGCAGAAGGGTGATAGCAGAACACCAACGACCAGCTGGTCTCCTCCAACCTCTTGCTATTACGGAATGGAAGTTTGACCATATCGAGATGGACTTCGTGACTGGATTTCCTTAGTCCAAGCGTGGAAATGATGCTATCTTCGTTGTCATTGACAAGCTTACTAAAGTGGCTCATTTCCTTCCTATCAAAGAATCCATCACAGCAGCTCAGCTGGCAGAGTTATACACCTCCAGGATTGTCTCCTTGCATGTTATTCCGCAACTGATCTCTTCAGACCGCGGAAGCATTTTCACCTCTAAGTTCTGGGACTCCTTCCAGAAGGCAATGGGAACCAACATTCGTTTCAACACAGCTTTCCATCCTCAAACAAGTGGCCAAGTCGAGCGAGTCAACCAAATCCTTGAAGATATGCTCAGGGCTTGTGTCATTTCCATCGGTATGAAGTGGGAAGATTGTTTTTCATATGCCGAGTTCTCCTACAACAACAGCTTCCAAGCGAGTTCGGGCAAGGCCCCATTCGAAATTCTCTATGGCAGAAAGTGCCGTACTCCTCTCAATTGGTCCGAGACAGGTGAACACCAACTTATTGGCAACGACTTGATCACAGAAGCTGAAGAAATGTGCAAAGTCATTCGTGAGAATCTCAAAGCCACGCAATCGCGCCAGAAGAGATATTATGATGACAAGCATCGTGATGTGGCTTTTGAAATTGGAGACCATGTCTACCTCCGCGTCTCTCCAATGAAAGGCACTCGTCGCTTCGGTATCAAAGGGAAGCTTACCCTTAGATACGTGGGTCCTTTCAAGATCATTGGCAAAAGAGGCGATCTCGCCTATCAACTTGAGCTTCCGTCCAACTTTGCAAACGTGCACGATGTGTTTCACGTGTCACAGCTTTGCAAGTGCTTCAAGACTCCTGAACACACTATCAACTTCGAAGAAATTGACCTCCAAGAAGATCTCTCTTATCATGAGCACCCCGTTGCTATTCTTGAAGAAACAGAGCGCAAGACTCGCAACAAGTCTATCAAATTCCTGAAAGTGAAGTGGTCACACCATTCCGACCGAGAAGCCACCTGGGAGCGCGAGGATCACCTCCGTTCCGAATATCCGGAGTTCTTTCAGTCCTAGATCTTGGGACGAGATCCTCTTGTAGTGGTGGAGTGTTGTAACACCCCGGATGTAGACATGGTTGCGAGTCTTGCGCTCTTGTAGTGGTCGAGAGTGAATGTTGTAGCTTTCCATATTTGTAACTCCAACTCTTGCCATTTTCGGCTATGTGTTATGATATTCCCTCTATGGTCGGGTTTTTGTCTTTCATTTTTGCATTTTGTTCATGTCATGCATTTCATATCATGTCATCATGTGCATCTCATTTGCATATGTGTTCATCTCATGCATCCGAGCATTTTCCCCGTTGTCCATTTTGCAATCCGACACTCCCACATGCACCGGCGCACCCCTCTTTTCTCTTTTCGTGAGCGGGTGTTAAACGTTCTCGGAATGGCCCGAGGTTTGCCAATCGGCCTTGGTATAGCACCGGTAGACCGCCTGTCAAGTTCCGTGCCATTTGGAGGTCGTTTAATACTCCAACGGTTAACCGGGTATCCGCAAAGGCCTCTTTTGGGTTGCAGCCCAACATCCCTCCAAAACAATCCAATAACCCATCTAAGTCACTTCCATGCTCTCCGTCGTTGGATCACGATCGTGTGGGCGAAAACTACACCCCATTTGGAGTCTCCTAGCTCCCTCTACCTATAAATATACATCTCCCCCTCCAAATCACGGGCGAAACCCTAGATATCCACCCCTCTCCACCGCCGGACATGTTCGGATCGGGCCGGACGCGTCTGCCGCCGCGCCCACGCCAATCGAAGGCTGCCACGTGGCACCGCCGCCGCCGGCCCGCCAGGCCCGCGCGGGACTCCCGAGCCCATCGCCCCCGCCCCTCGGTCCTGTGCCCCGCGCTCCTCCACCGCCCGTCCCGCTCCTCCGCCCCGGCCGTCCGCCCCCGTCTTGCACCTCCGTTGCGCCGCCCAACTCCGCTGGACTCCGCCGCCCGGGTCGCCGCCCGCCGCTGCCCTGGACGTCGTCCGCGCCCCCAGTCGCCGCCGCCCGCGCCCCGTCCTCGCCGGCGCCTCTCCCGCCGGTTCCGGCCGCCGCCTCCCAACTCCGGCGACCTATCCTTCCTCTACTCCGGCGAGAGGCTCCGACCATCCTCGGGAACCGTGCCCCGGATCTGGATCTGAGAAAAACCTAGGTTGACCCCGAAAATCTCCCAAGTCTTTTTATTTTTGCATTATCTTGTCCTGTTCATTGCATCATAACTCCGTCATTGTAGCTCCGTTTCCTGCATATGATATATTGGAATGTTCATCAGGTTGTGATCTTCATTTTGTTCCATTGGGCCATGTTCATTTGAGGTCATATAGATGCCCAAATCTCTGATGCATGAGTGCTATATGATGTTTACTGCTGTCTGTTAACAGAACATGATGTTTTGTCATTTTTGTTGCATTTATTGTGTGCATCTTATGAGCATGAGCTCTACATGTGTTTTGGACTATGCCATGTTTTCTTTACATAGGTGCTTTCCATGTATTTTTGTGATTTACATGGTGACTATAACAAGCATGCAAACTAGGCTTTGTGATGTTGCTGATTTCAGTCCCTGTTCTGCTATTATTTTGTTGCCATGTAAACTTGATGCTACAGAGAGATCCATGCTTATTTTGAGATACTTTTGTAAGGATGTTTTGAACATATGGTTATGCTCTATCCATTCATGCCCCTTTTTGCAATTATGGAGTAGTCTAGCGTGTCACTTTCTTGCTCTACTTTTGCTATAAAATGTTTCCTGCAGATTGTTTACATGTTATTCAATTTTGCCAAGGTTGTTGTAGTTGATCCTTGCATGCTATGATCTTGTTCTTGCCATGTTTAGTTTCATAAACATGTATTTTTGCTGGTGTTATGCTTATTGTGTCATGCAATGACTTGTGGTGAGTGAATCGAGCTCGCAAAGATGCCTTCATAAAGCTGTTAATGCAATGCTCTGTTTCCTGAATCTGTTAATGAAACTTGCCATGTTTACATGGGTGCCATCATATCTTCTGATCCTTTTTGGCTCATGGTCAGTAAGGGACTTTTGTTCTATGCATTTAGTAGTATCATGCCATGCCTTAAGTTTCTACGATATGTTCCTTTAGCATGATGTTTGCTTGCTCTAAACATTGCTTCCTGATGCTGATTCTGCCATGTTCAGTATTTTCACTAAGTCGCTGAAGCTGATATCTTCTGCACTTTTGCCATGCTTGTTTGAACCTGGTAATGTGTGAATTAGCCGTAGCTCAGTGTTCATTTTTTTGTCAAGCATCTCTGTAGATCACTGCGATGTGCTTTGTTGATATTTTGGGGTGCCGTAGCATAGTTTCTTGATGTATTCTAAGTGCTATCATGCTGTTAACTGCAGAATTGTGTCATTCTTGTTTTGCTACAGGTTCCTCGCTCTATCTTTGCTTTGCTAGTTGCTCGCTCTATCGCTATGGTTGCTCTACCTACCACTTGTTTATCAAGCCTCCGTTGTTTGGCTATGTCGCCGCTTTTGCTCAGCCCCTCTTATAGCATTGCTAGTTGCAGGAGAAGATGAAGTTTGTTCCTTGTTGGAACATGGATATTTTGGGATATCACAATATCTCTTGTTTAATTAGTGCACCTATATACTTGGTAAAGGGTGGAAGGCTCAGCCTTATGCCTGGTGTTTTGTTCCACTCTTGCCACCCTAGTTTCCGTCATACCGGTGTTATGTTCCTTGATTTTGCGTTCCTTACGCGGTTGGGTGATTTATGGGACCCCCTTAATAGTTCGCTTTGAATAAAACTCCTCCAGCAAGGCCCAACCTTGGTTTTACCATTTGACTACCTACCACCTATCACTTTTCCCTTGGGTTTTCGCAAGCCCGAGGGTCATCTTTATTTTAGCCCCCCTCCCCCCCTGGGCCAGTGCTCCTCCGAGCGTTGGTCCGAACCGAGCCGCCTGCGGGGCCACCTTGGGGAAACTCGAAGTCTGGTTTTACTCGTAGCCTGTCTCATCCGGTGTGCCCTGAGAACGAGATATGTGCAGCTCCTATCGGGATTTGTCGGCATAGTCGGGTGGTCTTGCTGGTCTTGTTTTACCATTGTCGAAATGTCTTGTAAACCGGGATTCCGAGACTGATCGGGTCTTCCTGGGAGAAGGTATATCCTTCTTTGACCGTGAGAGCTTGTGATGGGCTAAGTTGGGACACCCCTGCAGGGTATTATCTTTCGAAAGTCGTGTCCGCGGTTATGAGGCAGATGGGAATTTGTTAATGTCCGGTTGTAGAGAACTTGACACTTGACTTAATCAAAATGCATCAACCACGTGTGTAGCCGTGATGGTACCTTCTCGGCGGAGTCCGGGAAGTGAACACGGTTTGGGTTATGTATGAACGTAAGTAGTTTCAGGATCACTTCTTGATCACTTTTAGCTTCTCGATCGATGCGTTGCTTCTCTTCTCGCTCTCACTTGCGTATGTTAGCCACCATATATGCTTAGTGCTTGCTGCAGCTCCACCACCTGACCCCTCTCCTACCCATGAGCTTAAATAGTCTTGATCTCGAGGGTGTGAGATTGCTGAGTCCCCGTGACTCACAGATTCTACCAAAACAGATGCAGGTGCCGAGGATACCAGTGCAAGTGGCGCAATCGAGCTCAAGTGGGAGCTTGACGAGGACATTGGTCGTTACTATGTTTCGTTTCCTGATGATCAGTAGTGGAGCCCAGTTGGGACGATCAGGGATCTTGCATTTGGGGTCATCTTCTTTTCATTTGTACTTGACCGTAGCCGGTCTATGAGTGTATCTTGAATGATGTTGGATTAATTTATGTATTGTGTGAAGTGGCGATTGTAAGCCAACTCTCTTTATCCCATTCTTGTTCACTACATGGGATTGTGTGAAGATGACCCTTCTTGTGACAAAACCTACAATGCGGTTATGCCTCTAAGTCGTGCCTCAACACGTGAGATATATAGCCGCATCATGGGCGTTACAAAGACGGAGGACGTACTTGCTACACATTTCTTTTAGCCAAAGATGAGACGGGATGTTGAGCGCTTTGTTGCTCGCTGCACTACATGTCAAAAAGCCAAGTCACGACTCAATCCTCATGGTTTATATATGCCTTTGCCTTTACCTAGTGTTCCTTGGGAGGATATATCTATGGACTTTGTTTTAGGTCTACCTCGAACAAAGAAGGGGAGGGATAGCATATTTGTTGTCGTGGATAGATTCTCAAAAATGGCACACTTTATACCATGTCATAAAAGCGATGATGCTGTTAATGTTGCTGATTTGTTCTTTCGTGAAATTATTCGCTTGCATGGTATGCCAAATACTATTGTTTCGGATCGTGATACTAAATTTCTTAGCCACTTTTGGAGATGTTTATGGGCTAAGTTGGGGACTAAACTGCTTTTTAGTACTACTTGTCACCCCCAAACTGATGGACAAACTGAAGTGGTCAATAGAACATTGTCTACTATGCTTAGAGCTGTTTTGAAGAATAATAAGAAAATGTGGGAAGAATGCTTGCCTCATATTGAATTTGCTTATAATCGTTCATTGCATTCTACTACTAAGATGTGCCCTTTTGAAGTTGTGTATGGTTTCCTACCTCGTGCACCTATTGATTTGTTGCCTCTTCCATCTTCGGAGAAGGTTAATTTTGATGCTAAACAACATGTTGAATTGATTTAAAAAATGCATGAGTTAACTAAGGAAAACATTGAGCGTATGAATGCTAAATATAAACTTGCTAGAGATAAGGGTAGAAAACATGTTGAGCTTGCACCTGGAGATCTTGTCTGGTTACATTTGCGTAAGGATAGATTTCCTTATTTGCGCAAATCAAAGCTAATGCCACGTGCTGACGGACCTTTTAAGGTGTTAGAGAAAATAAATGATAATGCATATAAACTTGAGCTGCCTGCAGATTTTGGGGTTAGTCCCACTTTTAACATTGCAGATTTGAAGCCTTATTTGGGATAGGAAGATGAACTTCCATCAAGGACGACTTCATTTCAAGTAGGGGAGGATGATGAGGACATCAATACCATTGTTACACCCACAGCCCCTGCTGCTATACATACTGGACCAATTACTAGAGCTCGCGCACGCCAATTAAATTACTAGGTACTTTCGTTCCTTGTTAATGATTCTAATGTTCATTTGTTTTTACAAATGAAGGGCCTAGCTTGGAGAAGGATGAACATTGGAGCAAGAACAAGCATGGAGATGATGGCATGCGCAAGGGGAAAAAGATCAGAGTTACAAGTGATGATTTCAGGACGTTGAAGCCACCATAATGTGTGCATGAAGCCTTGGATGAAATATACAAGATGCTACTTCATAACTTTCGTCCAGAGGCTATTCTAGGTGCTGCGTCACCTTATTATTGGGCCAGGCCCATGTATTTCGAAATACTTCAGTATAGGCTGTTTTTAGACTCCGTATGTGTGGGGAAACAAGAGATAGGATTGGTTTCGGAACCCTTCCCCAAGGGCCACGAAATTCCCCCCTCTTCCTCCATATATACAGCCCCTAGGGCGTCGTTTAGACTTCGGGTTTTGTTTAGATTAAAAGTTCGCCATAGCTGCAACTTCGCGTACTTCGTTTGTGTTCAACGACCAGACAAAGGCGTCACAGAACCCCACCTTGATCAATAAAGCTTTCATCTTATATTCGCAATATCTAGATTGCAATCTCAGTTTCTTGCTTGTTCTTCGTTTGCTCACAGGAAACAGACCCTCGTGGTCAGGTTGATCGTGCTCCGGTGTGGTCAATAACCTCTCGGAGTTGGTTTAGCGATTGCTAAGGCGCGACGTCCTCTCACATTCGTAGTCGGATCGTCAAAGTCGACTTCCACCAAAGCGAAATCCATCATCTCATCGAAAGACGGGACACCTTTGCCTCTATCATCATTAGCAGTAGTACCGCTTGTGGTGATCAGCGGTAGTACCGCTTGGAGGGCGGTAGTACCGCTCATGTCGGGATTCTTTGCAGATTGAATCGGGGCGTGATTTTGGGGCGGAAATGGATGATTTCGGTGGCAAAATTTGATGAATTTCATGGATGGAAGGTGGGGAAACTTGGGGAGATGCTAGATCCTCTCAAAACCAAGGAAATCCATGGATCAAAATCAACAAAACATCATCAAACCAACAAATCACAAAAAAAATTAGGGTTATTTTTGGTGGGGATTTTTAGATTTTAGGACGAAATCAAGCAAAAGAAGGCGAGAAAAAGAGGGGTAGGGGCTCCAAATTCATGATCAACCTTGCTCTGATACCAAGATGATGTAGGGTAGAACCCTAGAGGCCCAATCTTTCACGATTGGAGCGGATCCCTACAAGGAACACGAAGAACACGGGGAAGAACGAGAGAAATCACAAAGGGAAACACTCAAGAACAAGTCCAACCACAAATCCACTAGACAATCAAACACACAAGATCCACAAGGTACATGAACAACAAAGAGAAAGATACAAGGTAGAGTTCATCTCCAAGAGGAGGTCTTGATGGGGGTCCACCCATGAGGGTGTCTTGATGATATCGCGCAGGATCTTCTCTAAGATGGAGGTGTTGGTCTCCAATGGAGTAGTGGTCTCTCTCTCTCTAAGGAGTAGAGATAGGTAGGAGCAAAGCTCACATACAAATGAGCTATCACTTTGCTTCCCTAGAAAGGAAGTGGAGGTAGTCTATTTATAGTCTAAGCCACGAAGGGGTAAGTGGGAGAGGGATACAAGGCCCAAGGCCCACGGCTGCGCACAGGCAAGGCGGTAGTACCAGACACATGGGCGGTAGTACCGCTTGAGCAGTAGTACCGCTTGGAGGGGCGGTAGTACCAGACTTATACCGCTCGATCACTGGAGTTTGTCGGGTTGAGCGGTAGTAGGGTGGATGCTGGGCGGTAGTGCCGCTTGGGTGGCCTCAGCGGTAGTACCGCTTGGAGTGGGCGGTAGTACCGCTCGTTCTGGAGCGGCCAAGTTCTCTTCCTCCTTCTCTTCCATGCTTCCCACGCGGATGGTGTAGTCGTTCCTTGGCGCTTGCACTCCTCCTCGACATCCGTGAAGCTCCGACAATACCTATGCATGCACACAGGAGAAGTGCCAAGTAGTATACCATCCTCGAAGGGGTCAAGTGAACACATGTAGAGGAGAAGATTCACCTTTATGTATGAGAAGTAGAGGTCACACGTGTCACTTGCCAAACGAACTCTTGACATGGTGATGTCCGTAGGATGCTCCGCATCATAAAGGCAAATCAAGTCCGGAAAAAGAGAAAGAAGGCAAAAACCAGGCCGTCACAGAGAACCAAGCAACACTATGTAAACAACACCTGCACACAAGCAACAAATACTTGCAACCCAACGCGTAAAGGGGTTGTCAATCCCTCAACGGTTATGAGCAAGATTAAAAGATATAGTTTTTGATTAATAGATCTGAGAAAAATATAAAATAAAATTGCAGCAAGGTTTTTTTGGTTTTAATATGTGATAGAAAATAGACCCGGGGGGCATAGTTTTTCACTAGAGGCTTCTCTCGAGAAAATAGCATACGGTGGTTAGACAAATTACTGTTGGGCAATTGACAGATAATCAAATAATTATTATGATATCCAAAGCAATGATCATGTATATAGGCACCATGTCCAAGATTAGTAGACCAAAATGGTTCTGCATCTACTACTATTACTCCACATATCGACCGCTATCCAGCATGCATCTACTGTATTTAGTTCATGGAAAAAATGGAGTAATGCTTTAAGCAAGATGACATGATGTAGACAAGATAAACTCTTGTATGAATAAACTGCATCTTGTTACCCTTAATAGCAACGATACATGCATGTCATGTCTCTTTCTATCACTGAGATTGAGCTCCGCAAGATTGAACCCATCACAAAGCACCTTTTCCCATGGCAAGGTAAATCAATCTAGTTGGCCAAACCAAACCAATAAATCGGGGAAGAAATACGAGGCTATAATAATCACGCATCAAAGTGTTTATAGAAAACCCAAATAATATTCATGGATAGATCTGATTTAAACTCACAATTCATCGGATCCCAACAAACACACCACAAAAAGTCATTACATCCAATAGATCTCCAAGAACATAGAGGAGAACATTGTATTGTAGATCAAAAAGAGAGAAGAAGCCATCTAGCTACTAACTATGGACCCATAGGTCCGTGGTAACCTAATCACGCATCATCGAAGGGGCAGCAAGGATGAGGAATAACCCCTCCGTGATTTATTTCCCCTCTAGTAGAGTGCCAGAAAATGCATCTAGATTGGATCTCGTGGTTCTGGAATTTGCGGCGGCGGAAAACGTATTTCGTGGACTCCCTTGAGGATTTGGGGATTTTAGAGTATTTATAGAGGCGGAGGTAGGTCCAAATGATGCTCGTGGGCCCCACTACGCACCAGAATGCGCCAGACGCCCCTAGTGCGCCCTCGTGCTTAGTGGCCCCTCTTTCATCTTCTGGTTCCCTCCCGAAACTTCTAGTGTCTCTTATTGCCAGAAAAAAATCTCCAAAAATTTTGTGGCATTTGGACTTCGTTTGGTACTGATATTCTGCAAAGTCAAAAACAAGCAAAAAACAACAACTGACACTGGCACTAAGTTAATAGGTTAGTCCCAAAAATGATGTAAAGTTGCCTGTGAATGTATATAAAACATCCAAGATTGATAATATAATTGCATGGAACAATAAAAAACTGTAGCTACGTTGGAGACGTATCAGGTACCACGGCGGCCTCTCCGTCTACGTCCGAGATACCGACGCCAAGGCAGACAGGTGACGACGCAGGTGACAGCAGGGGAGGCATAGGCGGCGAACATAACTCATGATGTTTTGGCAAGCCAAGCCAGGCGAGCGACGTCGTCCGGAGTGGGAACAACAAAAACAACCCACACACCACCAGGTCCAAGGAGGGAGCCATGCTGCCTAAGAACGTCATGGCAAACTCCAAGGACAATGTAGTGCCTTCCAAGACACCCACACCGGCGCACACACAATGGACGTCTCAGATCGTGCACGACGAGCAGTGCCACAACATCGGCGGCTCCGGGTGTCCCCACGGCAAAGCCCCTGTGCATCATTATCAGGATGTGCAGGGCCAGCGTGCTCGCTAACATGCCAACAGAAGTGGGCTATGATTGCAAGATCGAGATGATGCTCCTTCTATCTTTGTCAAAAGTAAGAACACCTCCCATTCTTCGCATCGTTCCATGCCATCCACACCGAAAGAAGCTTTGGCATGAGCACAACTGCTTGTTGACTTCCTCCTACTGCTGACAAGATGGAGGAGTAGAGAGCTGCTATTTGGAGCCACCTCAGCTTGGCCAGCAATGACAAGCCACAGCAAGCGGGGCCCTCACAGCAGCAACCCACTCCGCGCCGATGCAAGCTGTTGGTGAGAGGACTGGAGGCGGTGCAGCCAGGGTGCAGTCCCCTCCATGACAACAGCAGCGATAAAGCCAGCGGACTGGCACCCATGATGATGTTTCCATGGAGTCATCTGATCCACGAGCTCACCACCACAAGTGACAAGTTCTTCAAGAACGATGTAGAGAAGATGCTCGTACCACCATCGAGCATCACGGGGAAGCGCATCGTTAGTTTGACAGGCGCGCCAGGCCTGCTATTTGATGAGCCAGCGCCAGGGTATCCTGGGTGCCTGCCTTACAAGGTAGGCTGCCCAGCCTTTACCCGTGAGCCATGGCAAGTCCAGTGGCCCAATTCCTAGACTTTCAAACCAGAAGTGCCATCAAGGATGACGACAAGACTCACTTATCAGTGTTCCTGAGCATTGACACCATAGCGGTGCAGGCTGCCGGGGGACGAGACGACAAGATCCTCGCCAACTACTTTCCATTGTTGGTCAAGCCCAACGTTAGATCATGGTTGATGAACTTGCTGGAGAATTCCATCTCCTCTTGGGCAAATCTATGCCACGAGTTCGTTGGCACCTTTACTGGAGGTCACAAATTCCCCAATCAAGACAGTGACTTGCATGTGATTCCATAGAAAGAGGGTGAATCTCTCCGCAAGTACATACAGAGATTCAGCCGAGTACAACACAATATTCTTGATATTCATCCCGCCGTTGTCATTAGCACATTTCACCAAAATGTGCATAACCGCAAGATGCGGGAAGAGCTGGTGATGAATAAGGTGAGGGACGTTGCCGAGCTTTATGCTCTGGCCGACAAGTGTGCACGTGCTTAAGAGGGGAGGAGACTTCCCAGGGAGGATGCTGGTGTAGAGGTCGACTCTGAAGATCATGACGCTACCACCACCCCAAAGAAGAAGGGCCACAAGCGCAATAGGAAGCGCAAAGGCAAGGCGATGCTAGCTGTTGAGGGCTACGACAATGTCAACACCACCAAGAAGGCCAAGACTGAGAGCCCCGACAAGGAGGTTGCCGGGTGCGCCTTGTGTCAAGCCTTGGCGGCTGCTGACAAGACGGAGGTCTCCAGTAAGCAATATTACAAGATCCAACATACCAAGGGCCATGACCTCCAAGACTGCCGACAAGTGGAGCAGCTTGCCAAGAGCAGAAAGATGAGTATGAGAAGGGGCACAAGGAGAAAGCCCAAGATGGTGCCGGGGGTTCTGGCAAGAAGCATGGTGGCCGAGGAGGTCACCGTGGCAAGGCCAAGCAACAGAAGGAGAAGCCTGCTAGGGGCCGCGACAAGAAAGAGGGAGATGATGATGAGGATGAAGAGGATGATGACGAGTCTTGTGAACACGAGTTCTAGAAAGCAACAGAAGCCATGTGCATTGACGGAGGTGCATCTTTGCACTCCTCTCACCACCAACTCAAGCAGTGGATGCATGGGGTCAATTCAGCAGAGCCAATAGTTGACGCCCAAAAAGCAATGAAATGGTCCCTCACGCCCATCATTTTTGGCGCCGAGGACCACCCTGATCGCACAACTGCGGTCGGGTGCTTTCCGTTGTTAGTTTCACCAACAATAGGCAACCTCATGGTGACAAAAATGTTGGTTGACAGTGGGGCTGGTCTGAACTTGATCTCACTAGATGTGACCAAGAGGCTACAAATTTCTGATGAACATCTGAAGAAAACAAACACATTTCAAGGGATCAATCTAGGAAGATGATGTAGGGTAGAACCGTAGGAGGGACCTTTTCATACTTGGAGGGGGAAAAAGGAGAGGTCTTCTCCTTATGGAGGTCTTGAAATCCTCAAGGATTCTTCCCTAGGGGGTCTTGATCCTCCAAGAGGGAAGGTAAAGGAGCAAAGCTCACCAAGATCTCATCTAATACTTTGCTAACCCTAAACATGGTCCTAGGTACGGAATATATAGCCTTGGGGTCTAAGGAGAAGAAGTGGAGCCGAAGATGCAATCTCAGCCGGCCATCCTGGGAGGCCCGTGCGCACGGGGTAAGTCGTGCCCGTGCGCACGGGGGTCCCGAGGGCACGGTACAGGCCCGTGCGCACGGGGTGCTCCAGCGTCAGTTTCCTGTGTAGCCCGTGGGCACGGGGTCTCGGGGCCCGTGCGCACGGGGTTGCCTGGAGCCTCCTGTGCTGCTGCTATTCTCCTTGTTCTTGGTCCTCACGGCCTTGGGGTGGTCCTCCTTCTCCTTGGTGATGCTCCTGAGCTTCTTGGTGATGTTCCTCTTCATACCTAAGGAGGCATAGCATATTTTGCTGAGGTAGTAAACATGTTCCATCCGTGTCCAAATGCAAGTCTAGTAGGAAGGAGTTCACCTTGGTTTCCAAAGCACGTGCTCTTGCTCTTGTCATGGGTCCTCGTGGGGTTGTATGTGTCGGTGTAGAGTCCATGGGGATGATGGAAGGATGCTCCACATCATCTTCCCTCCCTTGGGAAGGATCCGACCTCGGATTAAAATCTTCATCACCATGGAAAGGCGAGAGGTTTTTGACGTTGAAGATGTCGCTCATGTTGTACTTGTCTCGTGGGAGTTCAATCTTGTAGGTGTTGTCGTTGTAGCATGCTAGCACCTTGAATGGTCCATCGGCTCGAGGGAGAAGTTTGGACTTGCGTTCATTGGGGAAGCGGTCCTTGCAAAGGTGTAGCCACACAAGATCCCCTATGTTGAAGATCATGGGTTGCTTGTTGACGTTGAGCTTGGTTTCTAGTCGTTGTACTTGGCACTCGATGATGTTCCTTGTATCTTCATGCATCTTCTTGCTGTAGCTTGCTCGTTCACTCGCATCCATGTTGGTACGCTCTTGTAGAGGTAGAGGTAGAATGTCCAAAGGGGACAACGGGTCGAAGCTGTAGACGACCTCAAAGGGGGACTTGCCTGTAGTCGAATGGCTTGCACGGTTGTAGGCGTACTCGGCGATGGGTAGACACGCCTCCCACTCCTTGATGTTCTTCTTGATCAACACACGAAGTAGAGTGGATAGTGTCCGGTTCGTCACCTCCGTTTGGCCGTCGGTTTGAGGATGGTATGCGGATGAGAATAAGAGCTTGATTCCGAGCTTGGCGCATAGCGTCTTCCAAAAGTAACTCAAGAACTAGACGTCGCGGTCGGAGACGATTGTCTTTGGTACTCCATGGAGGCGCAAGATTTCCCTACAAAAGAGATTTGCAACGCGTGAAGCATCGTCTATCTTGTTGCAAGGAATGAAATGTGCCATCTTAGAAAATCGGTCCACAACAACAAACACGGAATCCTTTCCATTTTGAGTTCTAGGCAAACCAAGTACAAAGTCCATACTAATGTCTTCCCAAGGTTGATAAGGAATAGGAAGAGGCATGTAAAGACCATGGGATTGAGCTTTAGACTTAGCTTTGCGACATGTAGAGAATCGGGTGGTGAAGCGTGAGACGTCGCGGAACATCTTGGGCCAAAAGTAGTTCTTAGAGAGCGTGGCAAAAGACTTGTCGCATCCAAAGTGTCCCATGAGTCCACCTCCATGAGCCTCTTGCAAAAGGAGCAACGAAGAGAAGACTCGGGAATGCATAGTTTGTAAGCTCTCAGAATATAACCGCCCTTGATGTAATATTGTTCCCAAGATGTATGCGTCAAACATTTAACATAATGAGTTGCAAAAGATGGATCATTAGCGTACAAGTCTTTTATGTGCTCAAAGCCAATAACATTCAACTCAAGTTTGGTGACAAGCGTGCATATGCGAGAAAGTGCATCGACAACTACATTTTCCTTACCCATAATGTACTTGATCACATAGGGAAAAGATTCAATAAATTCACTCCATTTGGCATGACGGTTGTTCAACTTAGTTTGACCTTTTAAGTATTTAAGTGTTTCATGATCGGTATGGATGACAAACTCATGAGGTGTAAGATAATGTTCTCAAACATGTAGCACACGCACTAAAGCATACAATTCTTTGTCATGGATGGGATAGTTAAGTTGAGCACCAGAGAGTTTTTCACTAAAATAAGCAATTGCTCGTTTTTCTTGCATCGAAACTCCGCCAATTCCGGTACCACTTGCATCACAATGAACCTCAAAAGTTTTGTAAAAATTGGGCAAAGCAAGAATTGGGGCATGAGTAAGCAAAGACTTGAGCTCATCAAAAGCGGTGGATTGCAAAGATCCCCAAACAAAAGGAGCATTCTTCTTACTCAAAGCATGCAAAGGAGCGGCAATAGTGCTAAAGTCTTTCACAAAGCGACGATAAAAACCCACAAGACCAATAAAACTATGCACTTGTTGCAAATTAGTGGGTTGGGGCCAAGTTTTAATTGCTTCAATCTTAGTTTCATCAACATGGACACCCTTGGAAGAGACAACAAAACCCAAGAAAACCACTTTGTCAACACCAAATGTGCACTTTTTCATGTTGGCATAAAGACTTTCCTTGCGAAGTGTTTGCAAAAGAACCCTAACATGATCAAGATGCTCTTTCATGGTTTTGCTAAACACAAGAATATCATCGAAGTAAACCACAACAAAGACTCCAATATAAGGGCGAAGTACATGATGCATGAGACGCACGAAAGTACCGGGAGCCTCCGATAAACCCATAGGCATGACTAACCATTCATATAAGCCAAATTTAGTTTTGAAAGTGGTTTTCGATTCATCACCCTCTTGTATGCGGATTTGATAATAGCCACTTTTAAGATCAATTTTTGAGAAAAAGTTGGCTCCACTAAGTTCATCAAGCATATCATCTAAGCGAGAAATGGGATGCCTATAGCGAACGGTGATAGCATTTATAGGTCTACAATTGGAACACAAGCGGAAACTTCCATCGGACTTAGGCACAAGTATAACAGGAATGGCACAAGGGCTTAAGCTTTCACGTACATGACTGTTGTCGATGAGTTGTTGTACTTGGCGTTGAATCTCCTTGGTTTCTTCGGGATTGACATGATATGGAGCTTTGTTTGGAAGTGGCGCTCCGGGGATGAGGTCGATTTGATGCTCAATGCCCCGAAGAGGAGGTAGACCCGGAGGTAGCTCATCGGGGAAAACATTTTGAAATTCCTGCAAAAGAGATTGAAACACCAAAGGTAGCTCGTGAGCGGTGTTAGTTTTTGGTTCTCCATCTTTGCACACAAGGACAAAGTGCATCACACTTGATGGGTTCTCATACACTTCTCTCATCTCACTTTTTGTGGCAAAGAGTATGAGGTTTTTCTCTCTAGGCGAAGAGGCGCTCAAGTTTGGCTTGTGGCTCTCACTCACGTTTGGTTGGCTCACTTTCTCACTCTTCTCTCTATGGTGGGTGGCTTGCTTGTCGGCTATCACTTGACTAGGAGACATAGGTCGTAGCACATACTCCTTCCCTTTCAACTTGAAGCTATAGTGATTGGTACGCCCATTGTGGATGACACCACGGTCGAATTGCCATGGTCGACCAAGAAGGAGGTGGAAAATGGAAATTGGGACCACATCACACTCCAAAGTGTCCTCATATGCACCAATTTTGAAGGAGACTTGGACTGTATGCTCAACTCGTATAGTGCCAGAGTCACTTAGCCATTGAACCTTGTAGGGGTGCGGGTGCTTCCTCTTGACCAATTGAAGCTTGGAGGATAGTTCTTCACTTGCCAAGTTGTGACAACTACCTCCATCGATGATGACCTTGATTGACCTTCCATTGATGCCGACCTTTGTGTGGAAGATGTGGCATCATTGGTCTTCTTCTTGTTGATGTTGAAGAGTCAAGACCTTGGAGACAACGAGAGCGGGGCTCAAATCCTCATCACAAAAGACTCCATCATCTTCATCCTCATTCACTCGCCGGTGCATGGCCACTTGCTCAAGACCTTCCATTTCATCTTCACTCATTGAGTCGTAGGTGCCATCGTCGTTGAGGATCATGGTGCGCTTGTTTGTGCATTCATAGGACTTGTGGCCTAGGCCGCCGCAAGTGAAACACTTGAAGGAGCTTGTCTTGACGGTCTCATCGGTCGGAGTAGATGAAGAAGCACGCGGCTTGAAGGTGCTTGTAGTAGGAGGAAGACGGCTTAAACTTGATGGACGTTTCTTGTAACTTGGCTTGTCGTCATTGCTTGGAGAAGGCTTGGTTGATGTAGATGTTGGAAGAGTAGTTGAAGCTTGATTGTTGGAGAAGCCGTATGGCTTGGATGAGTACTTGGCGTACTTGAAGTCATCTTGCACTTGACGTTCCGCCTTGGTTGCTTGATGTACGAGCTCGATGAGGTTGGATTAGGGTTGGAAGTCGGCGATCTTCTTGAGGGGATGATTGAGTCCATTCAAGAACCTTGCCATTGTTTGCTCATCATCTTCCTTGACATAGGCTCGAATCATGGCTATCTCCATTTCCTTGTTGTATTCTTCAACACTCTTTGTTCCTTGCTTGAGGAGTTGTAGCTTCTTGAAGAGATCACGGTTGTAGTAGGTGGGCACAAATCGTGCTCGCATGACATCCTTCATTTGAGCCCAAGTGGTGATTGGAGGGTCACCTCTTGCTTCTCGGCGCTCAAGGACTTGTTCCCACCATATGAGCACATAGTCTTGGAACTCAAGTGATGCCATTGCGATCTTCTTCTCTTCCTCATAGTTGTGCAAACGAAAGATTTTGTCGACTTTCAATGCCCATGAGAGGTATTCTTCCGGATCATTGCTTCCATTGAACTTGGGCATTGTGAATTTGAGCTTTCCATAGCGTTGCTCTTCATTGTGTTGTTGGCGATGGTGATGATGATGCCCTTGACGTGGAGGGTAATCATCCTCATATTGCTCTTGACATGGAGGAAGTCCATGATCAACTTGCTCTTGTTGAACTTGAGGTTGAGGTGGAGCTTGACGAGCTTGTGGAGGAGCTTGAGGAGCTTGACGTTGCACACGTGGTTGGTAGTTCCTCTCTTGGATTTCTTCTCGAAGGGCTTCCTCTTGATTGCGCCGTTCGCGATTGCGGTTGGCGATGGCTCGACTTGATTCTTGAAGGGCACGTTCCGCCTCAAGAGCTTGTGCTTCTCGTTGCTGCTGTTGAAGACGTTGGGCCTCGGCGTCTTGTTCCTCTTGGTGTTGACGCGCTTGTTCTTCCTCTTGGCGCCGTAGTCGTTGTCGTTCTTGAGCTTGAGCAAAAGCGACTTGGTTTGATTGAGGACGAGGAACTTGCTCATCGACTTGCTCGTGTGAATTCTTGACGTGTAGCGGGTTGCGAGATGCATGACGGTCTTGACACGCGGCTCGTCGAAGAATGGTCGATGACGGTGTACTTGAGCCGGAGAAGGTGTCATTGGAGTATCGACTTGAGTGGCTCCGTCTTGAGTAGGAAGAAGTTGAAGGAGGTCGGTTGACCAACAAAGCTCGGATCTCGTCCATTCTTGCATCGTTCTCTTGCTTGTGCGCGTCGAGCTTGTTGTCAAAGTAGTCACGTGTACATTGCTCGAGAGTCGCAAGTTGGTGGCGAGGTTGTCGATGCGGTCATTCATTGCTTGTTGCTCTTGATGTAGCGCTCGTTGTGCACCAAAGATGTGGCTCTTGGTGACGAATGATGACATGTCGCCGTCTTGCTTGATGAAGAGTGGGTTGGTAGAGGAACTTGGCCTATCCATCATAAGAAAGTGGTGGTGAGTAGGAAAATGAGAGAACATTACCAAAGTTACCTTTTCCGAAGATTGTGGATGTAACAAGTACGATCCCACGTGATGTTACAAAAGGGGAATTGGTACCGGGAATTGTTTCTCACACCTACAAGTAAATGGTCTATGGAGGAGGTTGGTTAGGAAAGGCACAAATAATTCAAGCAAATGTTAGTCAAGGTGTTGATAAAGTTGAGAAGATTCACAAATGGCAAATAAGACAAATAGATCAACCTCCAAAGATAACACGAGGAACACATGCACAGAAGATAAATGGGATCCGCACAACCAAGGGGTGAGCTCGAAGATGTCAAACCACGGGAAAAGCTCTTGTCGTATGGATACTAGAGAGACGCTAGCTCGATTGCACTAATGGGCTAGATACACTAGTGCAACAACCTAATAGAGAATCCACTCGTCTCACTATCCCAAGTATGCTTATGTATGTGGTGACCAAGATGATGCACGTATGCTAAGAGGCTCGATGCTATTGCTTATAAGCTCTTTGCTTCTCTTCTCTTTTTCTTAAAAGCTTTTACTCTCTTTTTTTTCAACTATGCCACGATGCTTGATATACGAGCCACACAACGAGGTAACAAGTAGTAAATGCACGGGATGGACGGAACACTAAATGGTGCACTAAGACGTGGCCCGACAATACTCAACAAGCTAGTCTCGATGGGTAAGCTACGAAAAAGGGCTCGAAGCTATCAAGTTAATGGCAAGGGAGTACAAGGTGTCATCGAGGTTACCGTCCTTGCTTACGGTGGAAGATGATCTTGTCGAAGCCGATGTGTTGTCCGAGTCGATGATTGGTGGCGATGATGACCAACACGCACCTAAGTAGCCGAAACACCTTAGGACACAAGAGAAATCGCAACCGAACACTCAAACAAACACGTGGAATGGTGCGGAAGAACACGAGAGGTGGTGGTGGAACGAAATGAGAAAAATAGAAAAATGGCCGAAACTCCCTGGATAGCCCGTGCGCACGGGGCAAGTGAGGCCCGTGTGCACGGGGTCCCGTGTGCACGGGGTCCCGATGGCCCGTGTGCACGGGGTCCTCCGTGAGCGGATGAATTGATCTGATTTTGTGATGATTCCCAAGTTATAGGCTAAATTCGAACGGTGGAAGGGTGAGGATGATGGTGGAGGGGTAGATCCTCTTGCCAAACACCAAATTCGTGGATCAAAACAACCAAATCTCACAAGATCAAACAAATTGCAAGAAAAATTTTTGGGGCTATTTTTGGTGGGGATTTTCGGATTAGGACGAAAAACAACAAAATCAAGCTCGAAAGTGGAAGGTAGGGACTCCAAGATGTGAATCAACGTGGCTCATGATACCAAGATGATGTGGGGTAGAACCCTAGGAGGGACCTTTTCACACTTGGAGGGGGAAAAGGAGAGAAACAACAAGAACAACAAGAACGTAAAGAGGCAATCACTCCAACAATTCCTGATTACACATCCACTAGAGTAACAACACAAGATCCACAAGTCACAAACACAATCAAAGGAAAGGTACAATGGCAAAGTTCATCCCAAATCCAAAGGAAGTGGGGGCTTGAAGGTAGTCTTCTCCTTATGGAGGTCTTGAAATCCTCAAGGATTCTTCCCTAGGGGGTCTTGATCCTCCAAGAGGGAAGGTAAAGGAGCAAAGCTCACCAAGATCTCATCTAATACTTTGCTAACCCTAAACATGGTCCTAGGTACGGAATATATAGCCTCGGGGTCGAAAGAGAAGAAGGGGAGCCGAAGATGCAATCTCAGCCGGCAATCCTGGGAGGCCCGTGCACACGGGGTAAGTCGGGCCCGTGCGCACAGTATAGGCCCGTGCGCACGGGGTGCTCCAGCGTCAGTTTCCTGTGTAGCCCATGGGTACGGGGTCTCGGGGGCCCGTGCGCACGGGGTTGCCTGGAGCCTCCTGTGCTGCTGCTGTTCTCCTTGTTCTTGATCCTCACGGCCTTGGGCTGGTCCTCCTTCTCCTTGGCGATGCTCCTGAGCTTCTTGGTGATGTTCCTCTTCATACGTAAGGAGGCATAGCATATTTTGGTGAGGTAGTAAACATGTTCCATCCGTGTCCAAATGCAAGTCTAGTAGGAAGGAGTTTGCCTCGGTTTCCAAAGCACATGCTCTTGCTCTTGTCATGGGTCCTCGTGGGGTTGGATGTGTTGGTGTAGAGTCCATGGGGATGATGGAAGGATGCTCCGCATCAGAAGAAGTTAACCAAAGGGCAAGATCACGCCGCCGGTGACATTTGGCAGTGAGCTGAACTACAGAATGGGAAGATCATGTTTGACGTCGTGAAGATTCCATTGCCATATAATGGGGTCCTTGGCTACCCGGCAGTGGAAAAGTTCATGCCAACATCACATTATTTCTAAAACACACTGAAGATACCACGGCCGATGAGCGTCATCACCATCAACTCCGACAAGAAGGACTGCTTATTTGCACTAACCAGCTCTACCAGGAAGTAGTTGCAGCATCTGCCACAAAGGCACTTGCTCTTGCTGACAGAGCTCCCGGGAGGTAGAAGAGGAAGAAGACCGGCAAGACATCTGACAAGGACTCCAGCAAGTGCACCTCTCTAGAGTGTTGCGCTCCCCTTGAGGACATGCTGGAGAGCTCTGCTGGCAAGAGGAAGAAAACCAAAGCAGCTCCACCAGCAACGAAGAAGGTGTCCACCAAGGGGGATGGTACATGGGGAACTTGATGGGGAACAATCAGCATGGAGTCGGCGATCTATGGGGCAGTGCAGCCCCTTTGCTGGTTCGGTGAGGGGCGACGATCAACGCAAAGAGCAAACACAATGAGGGGCGCACGATTTTACCCAGGTTTGGGCTGCCCGGAGGCGTAAAACCCTACTCTTGCCTTTGGGTGTATTGTTGGTGTTTGAGCACATATACACGGAGCAGGGGTAATTGTACCTTTTCTTGAACTAGAGAGTAGCACATCACAGAAAGTAGTTCCCGTGATGCCTAAACCAACCGGAGAGGAAGCAAATGACGATGATCATGAAACTTTGGATCAGTTTACTACTGAACTTCGTAGGTCGACCAGGATACGTTCCACACCATAGTGGTATGGTAATCCCGTCGTGGAAATCATGTTGGTAGACAATGACGATTCTACGAATTATGGAGAAGCAATGATGAGCCCGGATTTTGACAAATGGCTTGGGGCCATGAAATTCGAGATAGGATCCATGTATGAGAAAAAAGTATGGACTTTGGTAGACTTCCCGATGACCGGCAGGCCATTGAGAGTAAATGTATCTTTAAGAAGAAGACAGACGCCGATGGTAATGTCACTGTCCATAAAGCTCGACTTGTCGCAAAAAGTTTTTGACAAATTCAAGGAGTTGACTATGATGAGAATTTCTCACCCGTAGTGATGCTTAAGGCTGTTAGAATTATGTTAGCAATTGCCGCATACTATGATTATGAAATCTGGCAGATGGATGTCAAAACAACGTTCCTTAACAGTTTCCTTAGGGAAGAGTTGTATATGATGCAACCCAAAGGTTTTGTCGATCTGAAGGATGCTGGCAAAGTATGCAAGCTCCAGCAATCCATGTATGGACTGGTGCAAGCATCTCAGAGTTGGAATATACACTTTGATGAGGTGATCAAAGCTTTTGGTTTTATACAAACTTACGGAGGAGCTTGTATTTACAAGTAAGTGAGTGGGAGCTCTATAGCATTTCTAATACTATATGTGGATGGCATATTATTGATTGGAAATGATATAGAATTTCTAGAAAGCATAAAGGGTTATTTGAACAAGAGTTTTTCAATGAAAGACCTAGGTGAAGCTGCTTACATATTGCGCATTAATATCTATAGAGATAGGACTTTCTCAAAGCACATACCTTGACAAGATTTTGAAGAAGCTCAAAATGGACCAGTCAAAGAAGGGGTTCTTGCCTGTGTTGCAAGGTGTGAAGTTGAGTCAGACTGAAAGCCCGACCACAGCAGAAGAAAGAGAAAGGAGAAGGTCATCCCCTATGCCTCAGCCATAGGCTCTATAATGTATGCAATCCTATGTACCAGACCTGGTGTGTGCCTTGTCATAAGTTTGGCAAGGAGGTACCAAAGTAATACAAGAGTGGATCACTGGATAGTGGTCAAGATTATCACTTGATAGTGTTCAAGATTATCAGCTTTTTGATCCTCAACTCTACCGCAATTCTGAGGCCGGCAAGCAGTCCCTCATTCTCAGTAGTATTGTTGGTAGCTTCATCACGGGGAAAATGCATTTGAACCATGTACTTGAGATGGTCTCTGGTGGGTGCGATAAGTAACACGCAGGTACCTGTCGGCGTTCTTGGAACCAGGGTACCCAGACTTTCCTGCCTGTGGCTCCCGGCATGGCTCCTTCGGCGGCCTGGTACGGCCCACCTCCAAGACATCGAGACAAGACCCTCGCGAGGGGCCAAGCCTCGCGAGGCGGACGACACCAAGACCTCCGGAGGGTGTGGCCTCCCTAGGCTGCCTCCTGAGGAGCAGAGATTTCTATGCAGGTACCCAACCTTAGGAGGTTGCCATGATGCAAGCCATGATGACCAAGGCAGGCGAGCGCCAGCGGGCGTAGAGGAGAGATTTTCCTTTTTGGTGCTAAGGAAGCAAGGACATGCGTGGGTTCCCGAGGAATCTTGCAAAGGTTTCCATTCCGGTAACGAGACCAAGGCCGCCAGCACGACAAGACAGATATCACCGCTGAGCCCACCGCTGCATGATGACCAGAAGCTTTGCAGGCAAAGACCACCTTTGATGTAGGGTTGAACCTTAGATGCCTAATCTTTCACGATTGGAGCGGATCTCGCGAAGAATACTAAGAACACGAGGGGAAACATGGGAGGAATCACTCAAACCAATAAGATTTGATTACACATGTGCTAGATCCTCGAAACACAAAGAGATACACGATCCACGATCAGCAAAGGATGATACAAGTAGCAAGTTCTTCTCCGTGAGGAGGCCTTGAGGGGGTCTTCCTGTGAAGGGTCTTGAATCCACTTGGGGAGATGAGGACATGACTACCATGGATACGACCAAAAATATTGCATATATGTGTATTTGTGAGGTGATTTCTAATGCAAACTATGCAATAATTTATTTATGTCATCCAGGACAAAAACACTTCACAAACTTTTATGTCATTTTCAATTGCAGGTGTATGGTACATTTGTACAATCCACATATGAAGATAAGGGGAAAAGAGATATTTAAGTGTTGTTCAAAAAGTCCTCTCACGTCACTTTTGGGCCAAGAGAAGATAGAGTCCAAGTCTCTCACGTTCTGGATTCAGATTCGGACTGCACAGACATACCTGATTCAAAACGCCAAGAACTCTTCCATACGGACTCCAAATTGGGTGATTCTTTTTTTGTTGGAAAGTAGATTTTGTGCTCTTTCCAACTCAATTGGAATATCCTTAAAATACGTCCGGAGTGTTGAGTTATTGATGAAATAATCTGACGCTACAGTAGAATCCGACTCAAACTACAAGTCCAAAGGTGTTGCATCACCTCCACTTGGGCCCATGAGCCTTGTACGACCTAGGGTTAGTTTTAGGCTGCCTTGGGACGTCCTCCGACCTCCTTGGCCATCATCTCTTGCTCCTCTATAAGTAGATCCATCTAGTAACTTTTTCCTTGAGATTTGTTTAGTTAAAGTTAGCCATCGCAACTTCGTGTACTTCGTTTATGTCTAACGACCAGACCAAGATCGCTTACGGATCCCCACCTTTATCAGTACTTCATATATATTCGCAATATTCATATTGCTTTATCATATTCTTGTTTGTTCTTCGATTGCTTGCAGGAATAGACCTTCGTGGTCAGGTTAATCGTGCTCTGGCGTGGTCAATAACCCCTCAGAGTTGGTTTAGCGATTGCTAAGGCGTTCGTCTCCACCAAATCGATAGTTATCATTTCACCAAAAGATTGGGACACCTGCCTCTATCAAGTGGTATCAGTTTTCAGGTTGCTCGATGAGAATTACCAGTTATCCCTTGATTAGATTTATTTTCTTACCTATTGTCCAAAAAAGCCCACAAAAAGTTAGATCTAGTCATCCTT
This sequence comes from Triticum timopheevii, assembly GCA_963921465.1. Lineage (NCBI taxonomy): Eukaryota > Viridiplantae > Streptophyta > Magnoliopsida > Poales > Poaceae > Triticum > Triticum timopheevii. The sequence continues at coordinate 284,940,526 of OY997268.1, read as the reverse complement.
TGTCCTAGCCAGTCTATGCCTTTGCAATTTTCTTTTCATTGTTTGCATTATTGAATTATCGGTTGCATCGTCGTGTCGGGTTACTGGTCTTAGTGTCTAGTTCGTTTAGAGTTTCGAGTTCTATTCACAGTAGTCACGCCGCCTCTGCATCGTTATCCCTTCCGCTGTCCACCACCCATCCATCAATTTCCACCACGTGCTACCCACCGTTCATTGTCATAATCATAGTTGAGGTCATTCACATCTTCGCTTGATCCAATCTGCATCTTATCTAGTTTGTTTTGGAAAGAGAGAGAGAAAAAAAGACGGAAAAAAGAGTGAAAAAAAGTAAAAAAAAAAGAGTGAAAAAAAGTTAAAAAAAAGTCAGAGAAAAAAAAACAGAAAGAAAAAGAAAAAAAGTGTGAGGAAAAAAAGAGAAAAAAAAAACAAAATTCGGATCTATCTAGACTCAATCTCGTAGTTGAATTTGGATTGGAATCTGTTTTGTGCACTGTTTAGTAAAACAGGCATAACTTTCTCATACGAAGTCCGTTTTGGCTCCGCAAGTACTCAAATGGAAGCTAGCGACGAGCCGCATCTAAGTAGTCGTTGAAGCTAGTTCCATATTTGGCACCTCAAAATCGACTTCTAAATAGGTCTTCTTGCCCTCCGAAGTTCGCAAACACAGCTTGTTCTAGTTTTTCAGGCCAGATTTAGAATTTTTTGACTCCTCATATCAACTCAGAATTGAGTGATTCTTTTTGCATTTGAATGCTTGAGTCGGTGCCATTCTTCAGGAAAAATATTAGAAAATTGACACAAACTTTTCAAGAGAAAAGTTGGAGAGAAAGTTGTTGACATATCCTACTTGGCAGTTCTTTCACATCATTATCTTCAATTGTGATCTTCACTTTTATCTTGCTGTCCGGAGCTACTTTATATCTTTTATTGATGCTAGTTGTGCTACGTCATAACCTCATTAGTGTTCTAGGCTCGCGTCTCTAGTCCGGTCTAGCCTAGGACCAACACAGTACCCTTCGTTGAGCGTTTATTCAACATTGCATCTCTGAATTGATTATTGCTAATCTTTTGCTATCATATATAGCTTACCCAGCTCCACATATTTCTACATCGTGTATACTTACGTTCTTCTGGCAATCGTTTTACTCAATCTTCGTAGTTATTTGACACCGCTGGTTGCCTGTCACCACCTGCTGCATGGTAAGAACTTGTAAGATATTGATTTGTTATATACTGTGAGCGTTTTACCAGCACATCCTAGTAGTTAATAGGAACATTATTCTCGGATTTTGTTTCTTGTTTTCTACTAACTATGGTAGGTTCCGGAGTTGTTAGTTCTTGGGCTTCATTGATTGTGGGAGATTTGCCACCACATAGGAAAATACAACAACCATCACAAGAGGAGCAACAATATCAGAATGCACATAATCAAGTTAATGTTTTCATGCCACCATTTATTGGTTGTTTTAGGCCTGATTTATATATTGAATGGGAGTATGAAATAAATGCTATATTTGCTTTCCATTATTTTGATGAGCGTGGAAAATTTCAAGCTGCGGTTAGTACTTTCAGTAGCTTTGCTTTAGTTTGGTGGAGTGAATATTGTCGGTTAAACCCTTATTTTATACCTACTACTTGGGATGATTTAAAACTTGTCTTGAGATATAGATTCGTTGATGTTTATTATACTCATGGCATGATTAAAAAATTACAACAATTAAAACAAGGCACTGACACAGTCACAAAATATTATGATGATTTACAAACTGCATTGTTGCACTCATTTTCAGAAGAAAATGAAGAAGATTTTATGGATAGATTTTGGGGAGGATTAAACCGTGATATTCAAGAGATACTAATTCATGAAGAGTGTTATCCTATGGACCATTTGTTTCATCTTGCTTGCAAAGCTGAACAGGAAATAAAACGACATGTTGCCCACAAGGAGAACAAGTGTATGGTGCACATTCCAAGTGTTGATACATACGTTTCTTCAACTACTAGGCGTGCTATGATAACCACATCCGTTGTTGTGCGAACTACATCCTCTCCACTATGTGACACATCATCACGGAGAGTGCCTACATCATCTGAGTTGATCATAAGAGCTATTGACAAAGGTACATATTTTCCACTTTCACATGAGAATGATGCATGCCTAGTTAAGTTGAATACATCATGTGTTGAGTTACCTATTGATTTTGGCACACCACCTACTTTAGAGAATTGTGTTACTGTAATGAATGCGTCATGTGATCAAACAACTAAAATACCAACAATTTTGAGTGCACCCATTGAATTAAGTGTTGATGCAAAAGAACCAATGTTTAATCATTTTGATATGACATCTAATCTTGGTGATGATTCTGTCAACAATGACTTACTGCAAGTTTGCTTATTTAAGCATGTTGTAGCATGTAAATTTGATGCAAGTAAGGTTTATTCACCAATGTTAGGATGGTTTAATGAAGATGAGGGGAAAAGAGATTTTTAAGTACTGTTCAAAAAGTCCTCTCACGTCACTTTTGGGCCAAGAGAAGATAGAGTCCAAGTCTCCCACGTTCTGAATTCAGATTCGGACTACACAGAGACACCTGATTCAAAACGCCAAGAACTCTTTCATAAGGACTCCAAATTGGGTGATTCTTTTTTTGTTGGAAAGTAGATTTCGTGCTCTTTCCAATCCAATTGGAATAACCTTAAAATACCTCTGGAGTGTTGAGTTATCGGTGAAACAATCTGACGCTGCAGCAAAATCCGAGTCAAACTACAAGTCCAAAGGTGTTGCATCACCTCCACTTGGGCCCATGAGCCTTGTACGAGCTAGGGTTAGTTTTAGGCTGCCTTGGGATGTCCTCCGACCTCCTTAGCCGCCATCTCTTGCTCCTATATAAGTAGATCCATCTACTAACTTTTTCCTTGGGATTTGTTTAGTTAAAAGTTAGCCATTGCAACTTCGTGTACTTCGTTTGTGTCTAACGACCAAACCAAGACCGCTTACGGATACCCACCTTTATCAGTTCTTCATATATATATTCGCAATATTCAGATTGCTTTATCATATTCTTGCTTGTTCTCCGATTCCTTGCAGGAATAGACCTTCGTGGTTAGGTTGATCATGCTCCGGCATGGTCAATAACCTCTCGGAGTTGGTTTCACGATCGCTAAGGCGCAATGTCGTGCATGTTTGTTGTCGAATCGTCAAAGTCGTCTCCACCAAATCGATAGTTATCATCTCATCGAAAGATCGGGACACCCCCGCCTCTATTATGGGGGATCTTCTCCGAGAGGTCGTGAACTCCGATGGAGAAGATATCAAGTGGATGAGCAAATCTCTATCTCTCAAATGAGCTTATCCTTTGGTAACCCTAACTAGGAGGAGGAGGGGGTCTATATATAGTGCTAGTCAATGAGAGGTAAGTGGGACGGGGTATACACGGGCCTCGGGCCTTGTCCATGCGTGCAGGTAGGCACCCGAGATCTGGGCTAGGGGCCAGATGTGCGGCGGCTCACGAAGAGCCAGATGTCCGGGCCTATGGCCGGATGTCAAGGCTGTAGTTGCCCCATTCTTCCGCTCTCTGGATAGGATGCGCTGGATTTCCGGGTAGGCGCGGGATGTCTGGCCCGTCGCGGGGCACGGGATGTCCGGGGGTCGGCCGGATGTCTGGCCACTATAGAGTTGTCTGGTGTCTACTGGGCTCCTGCTGTTGCTGTAGTTTCCAGGGGCCGGATGTCCGGGGCTGGGGCCGGATGTCTGAGTCCTAGGAGCCTTCTCTGGTGCCTTTCGTCGTGCTCCTTCGTCCATGTACTTGGGGACTTGTCTGTGATCCCGAGCATCTCCGAGAGGGTCTTCTTGGAACCTAAGCACATGTAGTGTCTTTGCATGAGGTCGCAACCATGTCTCGCACGAATGGAAAGGGGAGGCATTTAGGAGAGGGTTCACCTTGTGTCCAATGGCGTATGATTGAGGCCTCGTCATATGTCCACTTGGGGCTAGGGGAGTAGTCGTAGTGTACATGGGGATGATCGTAGGATGCTCTGCATCATCCCCCCCCCCCCTCCCCGGGGAAAGATCCAACCTCCGATCGTAAGCCTCATCACCATGGAAACGTTTGTCATGGACAGACTTGTAGTTGGACGGAATTGAAGGCATGGCGCAATCCAAGTACTCCAAGGTGTCTCCGTAGTGGTACACATGCAAAAAGAGAAAACACAAATGACACTCAGAAATACAATGGTTAGCGCACACAAGGTGTGATAGAGGCGGGGTGTCCCGATCTTTCGATGAGATGATAACTATCGATTTGGTGGAGACGACTTTGACGATCCAACTAAAAACGTGCACGGCGTTGCGCCTTAGCAAACGCTAAACCAACTCCACGTGGTTATTCACCACGCCGAAGCACGATCAACCTGACCATGAAGGTCTATTCCTGCAAGCAATCAAAGAACAAGCAAGAATATAATAAAGTAATCTGAATCTTGCGAATACATATGAAGTACTGATAAAGGTGGGGATCCATAAGCGGTCTTGGTCTGGTTGTTGGACACAAACGAAGTAGACGAAGTTGTAATGGCTAACATTTAACTAAACAAATCCCAAGGGAAAAGCTACTAGATGGATCTACTTATATAGGAGCAAGGGGTGACGGCCAAGGAGGTGGGAGGACGTCCCAAGGCAGCCTAAAACCAACCCTAGGTCCTACAAGGCCAATGGGCCCAAGTGGAGGTGATGTAACACCTTTGGACTTGTAGTTTGACTCAGCTTCTGCTGCAGCATCAGATTGTTTCATCCATAACTCAACGCTCTGGATGAATTTGATGGTGAATCCAATTGGGTTAGAAAGTGCACGAAATCTAGTTTGCAAAAAAAAGAATCACCCAATTCGGAGTCCGTATGAAAAAGTTGTTGGCGTTTTGAGTCAGGTATGTCTGTGCAGTCCGAATCTGAATCCAGAACATGAGAGACTTGGACTCTATCTTCTCTTGGCCCAAAAGTGACATGGGAGGACTTTTTGAACAGAACCTAAACTTCTCCTTTTTTCCTTATCTTCATATGTGGATTGTACAAATGTCCCATACACCTGCAATTAGACAAAACACAAAAGTGTGTGAAGTATTTTGTTCTGGATAACATAAATAGATTATTGAATAGTTTGCACTAGAAATCACCTGACAAATATGCATGTATGCAATATTTTTGGTCTTATCCAAGGTAGTCATGTTCTCATCATCCTCCCCTTCTTGAAAACAAAGCCGTCCTCGGCGTTGCTTAATGTGAAATGTCGCTAACAAAACAGACATGGTGTACATGTTGTATATGTATATTTCATCCATTTGTACTTCCCTTGATTTTTGCAAATATGACACATGTATATATGAGGAACCTTCATAGATTATAAATTATAAAGCCAAAATATTATCATAAGTAGAATGCATGAAAATGTTGCAACTCAGTTTGCACATATAAGTGAAGCTCTTATTCATATCAAAAGATTGACAATATTCATCCTTAAACCATCCCAACATTGGTGAATAAACCTTACGTGCATCAAATTTACATGCTACAACATGCTTAAATAAGAAAACGTGCAATAAGTCATTTGACACAGAATGATCACCAAGATTAGAGGTCATATCAAAATGATTAAACATTGGCACAATTATTTTAAAATGTATTTGATCCAAATCTGAATTATTTCCTGATTCACATGGTTCTTTGATATCAACAGTTAATTCAATGGGCGCACTCAAAATTGTTGTTATTTCAGTTGTTTGATCACATGATGCATTCATGATAGTAACATGATTCTCTAAACTAGGTGGCATGCTCAAATCAACAGGTAACTCAACACATGATGTATTCAAGTTAACGAGGCATGCATCATTCTCATGTGAAAGTGGAAAATGCGTACCTTTGTCATTACCTCTTATGATCAACTCAGATGATGTAGGCACCCTCGATGGTGATGTGTCACACGATGGAGATGACGTAGTCCTCGCAACAACGGATGTGGTTGTCATAGTACGCCTAATAGTTGAAGAAACATCTGTATCAACACTTAGAATGTGCACTGTGCGCTTGTTCTCCTTGTGGGCAACACGTCATTTTATTTCCTGTTCAGCTTTACAAGCAAGATGAAACAAATGGTCCATAGGATAACACTTCATGAATTAGTATCTCCTGAATATCATGGTTTAATCCTCCCCAAAATCTATCCATAAAATCTTCTTCACTTTCTTCTAAAAATGAGTGCAACAAGGTAGTTTGTAAATCATCATAATATTTCGTTACAGTGTCACTACCTTGTTTTAAATGTTTTAGTTTTTTAATCATGCCATGAGTATAATAAACATCGACGAATCTATCTCTCATGACATGTTTTAAACCTACCCAAGTAGTAGGTATATAATCATGGTTTAACCGACAGTATTCACTCCACCAAACTAAAGCGAAGCTACTGAAAGTACTAACCACAACTTGAAATTTTCCATGCTCATCAAAAGTGTGGGAAGCAAATATAGAATTTATCTCGTACTCCCATTCAATATATAAATCAGGCCTAAAATGACCAGTAAATGGTGGCATGGAAACATTAACCTCATGTGGATTCTGATGTTGTTGCTCCTCTTGTGACGGTTGTTGTATTTTCTTAGGTGATGGCAAATCTCCCACGATCGATGAAGCCCAAGAACTAACAACTCCGGAACCTGCCATAGTTAGTAGAAAACAAGAAACAAAATCCGAGAATAATGTTCCTATGAACTACTAGGATGTGGTGGTAAAACGCTCATAGTATAGCAAATATCAATATCTTACAAGTTCTTACCATGCAGCAGGTGGTGACAGGCAACCAACGGTGTCAAATAACTTTGAAGATTGTGTAAAGCGATTGCCAGGGGTACGTATGTATACAAGGTGTAGAAATATGTGGAGCTGGGTTGGCTATATATGGTAGAAAAAAATTAGCAATAATCAATTCAAAGATGCAATGTTGAATAAACGCTCAACGACGGTACTGTGCCGGTCCTAGGCTAGAACGGACTAGAGACACGAGCCTAGAACACTAATGAGGTCACGACATAGCACAACTAGCATCAATGAAGGATACTAAGTAGCTCTGGACAGCAAGATATAAGTGAAGATCACAACGGCAGTAAAGATAATGATGAAAAACAACTGCCAAGTAGGATATAAAACAACTCTCTCTCCAACTTTCCTTTTGAAAAGTTTGAGCCAATTTTGTGATGAATTTTTTCAAAGAATGCTACTAGCCCAAGCTTTCCAATGCAAAAAGAATCACCCAATTCTGAGTTGATATGAGGAGTCAAAAAATTCTAAAATTGGCTTGATAAACTGGAATAAGCTGTGTTCGCGAAATTTGGAGGGCAAAAAAGACATATTTAGAGGCCTATTTTGATGTGCCAAATATGGAACTAGCTTCTGCAACTACTTAGATGCGGCTCGTTGCTAGCTTTCATTTGAGTACTCGCGGAGCCAAAACGGACTTCGTATGACAAAGTTATGCCTGTTTTACTAAAGAGTGCACAAAGCAGATTTCAATCCGAATTCAACTACGAGATTGAGTCTAGATAGATCTGAATTTTTTTTTCTTCTCTTTTTTTTCCTCACATTTTTTCTATTTCTTTCTCTGACTTTTTTTTACTTTTTTCTCTCTTTTTTTCTCCGTCTTTTTCTCTCTCACTCCTTCCAAAAGAAACTAGATAAGATGCAGATTGGATCAAGTGAAGATGTGAACGATCTCAACTATGATTGGTGGTGGACAATGAACGATGGGTAGCACGTGGTGGAAATTGATGGATGGGTGGTGGACAGTGGAAGGGATAACGATGCAGCGACGGCGTAACTGATGTGAGCAGAACTCGAAACTCTAAATGAACTAGACACTAAGACCAGCAACTCGACACGACGATGCAACCGATAATTCAATATGCAAACAATGAAAAGAAAATTGCAAAGGCTCAGACTGGCTTGGACAAAGGATGAATATATCTAACTTTTTTCTGTGGCTTTTCCTTGGACAATAGGTAAGAAAATAAATCTAATCTAGGGAAAACCGGAAATTCTCACCGAGCAACCTGAAAACTGATACCACCTAATAGAGGCGGGGTGTACCAATCTTTCGATGAGATGATAACTATCGATTTGATGGAGACGACTTTGACGATCCGACTAAAAACGTGCACGATGTTGCACCTTAGCAACCGCTAAACCAACTCTGAGAGGTTATTGACCATGCCAGAGCACGATCAACCTGACCACGAAGGTCTATTCCTGCAAGCAATCGAAGAACAAGCAAGAATATAATAAAGAAATCTGAATATTGCAAATACATATGAAGTACTGATAAAGGTGGGGATCCATAAGCGGTCTTGGTCTGGTCGTTGGACACAAACGAAGTACACGAAATTGCAATGGCTAACTTTTAACTAAACAAATCCCAAGGGAAAAGCTACTAGATGGATCTACTTATATAGGAGCAAGGGGTGGCGGCCAAGGAGGTGGGAGGACGTCCCAAGGCAGCCTAAAAGTGACCCTAGGTCGTACAAGGCCAATGGGCCCAAATGGAGGTGATGTAACATCTTTGGACTTGTAGTTTGACTCGGATTCTGCTGCAGCATCAGATTGTTTCGTCCATAACTCAATGCTCCGGACGAATTTGAAAGTGAATCCAATTGGGTTGGAAAGCGCACGAAATCTAGTTTCCAACAAAAAAAGAATCACCCAATTCAGAGTCAGTATGAATAAGTTGTTGGCGTTTTGAGTTAAGTATGTCTGTGCAGTCCGAATCTGAATCCAGAACGTGAGAGACTTGGACTCTATCTTTTCTTGGCCCAAAAGTGACGTGAGAGGACTTTTTGAACAGAACCTAAACTTCTCCTTTTCCCTTATCTTTATATGTGGATTGTACAAATGTCCCATACACCTGCAATTAGAGAAGACACAAAAGTGTGTGAAGTATTTTTGTTCTGGATAACATAAATAGATTATTGAATAGTTTGCACTAGAAATCACCTCACAAATATGCATGTATGCAATATTTTTGGTCTTATCCAACATAGTCATGTTCTCATCAAGGTGTCCATAAAATAAGCATGAGTTCGTCCAATAAGATTGTTCGTGACAAAGGGCATGAAGCTTATCAAGATGATATAGAATGATATGTAAAGCATGCATGTGAGCAAAAGCATTTTATGTATGCACAAAGGTGTTGTGAATGTGATTAATGCAACCATTATGCAAAATGATGTCATAATGGGAAGGTGTATCAAAAGCATGAACATGGTAATTGGTGCTCAATCTGATTATGTTATCATGCAATTGATGGTAGGCAATGTGATCATTATGCATGAATATGCCATCAAGGAAGATCACAACAAATTTGCTAAGGAAATGCACAAGCTCATATATCATGGAAGACAATGTAATACAAGATGCAACAAGGCAGTCAGAATGTGAGTCGATCCATGCATAATATGAAAATTTGTTATGGGTGGTGTTGTACCATAGCTCGATGTCGTTGTATAAGTGGCGGTCCGGTGGAGCTTCCAAAGTAGGTGCATCTAGTAAGTTCGAGCACTCCTCAACTTGAAGGTCCATAGGATCCATCTCCAATGTAAGTCCTCCATCCAATAGATGTATCATGTAGGCAACAAGAAGGCGGCAACAATGAAAGAATGGCCCATCCAATATGCGTATTTGAGAATGGCTCAAAGGGAATGAGTTCACCTCTATGAAGATGTCAAAAATGTTGGTATTGCGCATCATGTACGCCTTCACATACCGAATATGTCTCGTGATGGAACCACCTAATGAATCCCTCAAAGTGAAAGAGCATGAAAAACACTCAGAAAAATAAATGAGGTTAGTGAAAATGCAACACCTATCATTTGTGTGGTGAGATACCCAACAAGTGTCCTCATCATTCTTATCATAAGAAGGTACACGGGAATGTGGCATGTTATGGAAGCGTATGATGCGAGAACAACTAAAGGGATTAAACTCAATCAAACGACCATGCATCACAAGTAATAGATCCAAGTATCCAAGATCAATAAGCATAACATGGGCACACTCACTACAATGGCATATGAGAGGTGCAACTAATGGAGACAAGAGACAATGATCAAGACAAATCAAGTAAGAGGCATCAAAATGTATGCTATCAACACAATTAAATGAGCAAGAATGTATCATGGGTGATGCAATAAAGCAAGTAATCATATGAATCAAGTCATGCAAATAGTAGTGCGAAGATGCAACATACTAGAAGTAATCAAGGTCATCATGTCATCTGGGCAAAATAGTGGGCATATATAATGCACATGCCATATCATAAGCATGAAAGCAAGATATGAGTAATGTATCATCATTATATTGGCAAGAAACCCTATGTAAATAGCAATTGAACAATATGACTCTCCCGACACAAGAATCAACAATAGCATGAGGTACAAGGAAAACATGGTAATAGCAACAAGGATCTCCACCAAGCATGCATATACACATAGGAGTAGCATAATGGTGGATCATGGGTAAATGCAAGCTAGGGTCAAAATTGCATGGCAAAGGCATAGAAGCAAGCATAACATGCAAAGTGAACACGAAAAAAATGAGCATAAGGTGATAAATGTTATATGGCCCATAGACGTGTGAGAGCCAAGTAGAAGAGATGTGCGTAGTCATTGCACAGAGGGGACGGTGGCCAGGATAGTCCACGGGATCCCAAGTCATCATTGCTCTCAAGAGATCGTTTCGTCAACTCTTCGGATTGAGAGGTTGACGAGTATATGTGAGTACCTACACAAAACAAAAGCCAAAGGGAAAATTGTGTGTGCATGGTATATGTACACATCATCCATCATGATGCGCACGTGCATGTGTTAGTTAGCACACAATATCCAATGCTCAAATAAAGGAGATGCGTGATATAGAAACATGTCATCCATCATGAGAGATTTGTTATTATGTATAACATAATGGAGACTCAAATTGTGTAATGCATCATGAGAAATATGTAGAGCATTGTTATTCATGGAATGCATATGGTGCATGCAATTATGGGAATCATGCAAAGTATGGAATGCATCAAAATCTCCTAATATGTATGAGGAAACTATGGGGGTCTCCTCATGAGCATTAGTGGGAACATCACATGGAGGATATTGACAACAGCCAAAACAATCCATAACCAAAGCAATGTGTTCATGGCATGGCATAGTAGATGAATTGCGCAAATCATGTAAAGGAAGTATGGAAATATCATCGCATGAAAAACAAAAGCCAATGACCATCATCTCATCATCTATGCCATAAGTGCAAATAGGATTTATTTTAATGGGGCATGCATAGTTACTCTGTTGAGATTGAAATGATGCAATATGGGATATCTCACTCATCGCATATGACAAGTTTAATGGATCGTCAAACATGACGTGACCGATAGAATTTTCACAAGATATCCTATGGAGCATAGCATCACAACTAGGGAAATGAACATGCTCATCATCATATTCATCATAAATGGGTGGCATATCTAAGAATGTGGAAGACATAGTATGTGGTGAATCCATAAGGTGATCATCATCATGCAAGCAATCATTTGCAAGATAGTACACTAGTGGGACAAGAGAAGCACCATCACCTGTGTTACCTTTGGAGCATCGCTCATGTGTTGTAGGTGAGGTGTCGAAGATCCACTCATTGTCATCTTCATTGTGATGGAACCATGTGGGTGGTGCATCGTCTTCCATGATGGCCATCAGTTTTCCCATTATAGGGATGGACTCGTCGAGGGTAGGCATGTCGTCATGTAGGAGACCTAGCACCAAAAATGAAAACACACTAGAAGTAGAGGTTAAGTCATTCGAAATCATAGTGGCCTCACGTGCCCTCTCAACTACCTCACTCACTAAGTGTTGTGGCTCACTCACATCCAGCATGCTGCTCTCACTCGCATGGTTGGTGGAGTCGCTCAAATGGCTCTCAACCTCACATAGGATGTGTGGCATGCTCTCAAGTGTTGGGCTAGTGGTGGTCACACTCATCCTCTCATAGGAAATGCACTCAATGTCACATATGGTGGAGTCACTCATGTCACTCATGTGGTGGTGGCTCTCCTCACAAGGGAATTAGGGCATCTCGTCATATGTGGGTGTCGGAGAGATGTAGGTGCAAATGTCTCCATGCTCAACTCCTATCGCAGCCTTTGTTGAAGGCATGGACCCATGCTCAACCTCCTCATCCATAACGCCTCCAAAGATGAATGTCGTAGGATGTGGCAAATCATCACTCTCCTCCGAGATCAAAGGGAAGGTCTCATGTGCGCTCACGTAGCTTGACTCGGAGTATGAGTCCAATATGGGCACCGTCTTCATGTTGTTGAAGAGTTTCGCGCTCGTCGCTAAGGTCAAACGGGATGGATGATGCGGAGCATCCCTCGCTCATCCCCATGGACGTACCTACATCTCTCTCAACTCCACTTGGACCCATGACAAGAGCTCGAGCAAAGGCTATTGAAGATAAGGTGAACTCGCTCCTCTCCGAACTCCCTCTCTCTACTCACGAGACTTGGCTACTACCTCATACGGAGACTCTGTGCGTGATCAGGTACTTGGAGGAGAGCCACGGGATGGCTACATCCAATGGCCAAGGTGGCGAGGACTCCAAGTGTGAAGACCAGGAGGAAGGACTGCTTTGGAAGCTACAGGATCCGGACGACCGGCCAGACACGGACGTCCGACCCCTGGAAGGTGCTACAACCGAGAGAAGAAAGGCAGGCCAGAGCTCCAGGTTACAGATGACCGGCCGAGCCCGGACGATCGGACACTCCCAGGCTCCGAACGACTGAGCCCCTACGAACGTCCATGCCAGCGACCACATAACAGAAATTACGGCAATACGTGGGCTTCCGGACGACCGTGCACCTGTCAACAGAACCGAATCTACGGTCATCCGAAGAACCCCAGACGTCCGGGACCCCGCTAGCCTCCGGACGACCGGCACCCCACGGACGTCCGGACCCTTGCTGCGTCCAGCTGCGGGATGAGGCCCATGTACCCCTTCACTTCGCCCCTCTTTTGCACTAAGACTATATATAGACCACTCCCACCTCCTAGATAGGGTTAGCATTGTGATAGCTCATTGAGATAGAGCATTGCTCATCCGTACCAGATCTACTCCATGTGAGGGACCGCGCCTCTTCGGAGAAGATCCATTCGGATTCAAGGCCTCCATCCGAAGAAGACAATCAAGACCTCCTCACGGAGAAGAACGGTTACTCTTGTATCTTCCTTTGTTGACTTTGGATCTCGTGATACTTTGTGCTTTCGGTGATCTAGCCCTTGTGTGATCAATCACTTGCCGGTCGAGTGTTTCTCTCGTTTTCCCCAGTGATTTCCCTTTTGTTCTTCCGCATTCTTCGTGTTTCCCCGTAGGATCCACTCCAAACGTGAAAGATCAGCCCCTAGGGTTCCGCCCTACATCAATGGCCCTTTCTCAACTGTCTTGTCGTTGTCTTGTATGAGGCCCATTTGATGTGGCACCTCATAGCGCGTCTCCATGACTGATACGTCCATTTTGCATCATGTTTACCTACTGTTATTTATGTTGTTTTACTACATAATAATGATTTTTGGAGTAATTCTAATGCCTTTTCTCTCATAATATGCAAGGTACACAGAAGAGGGGAGAATTCTGGCAGCTGGAAATCTGGACCTGAAAAAGCTACGGCAGGCTACCTATTCTGCACAACTCCAAATGAGCTGAAGCTTCATGAGGACTTTTTATGGAATAAATAAGAAATACTAGAGCAAATAAGCACCAGAGGGGGCCACCGTGGTGAGAACAAGACACCAGGGCGCCTGGGCCCCCAGGCGCGCTGTGGGGACCCCGACTCATAAGTCGTGATCACCGAATGCACGTGTACAGTGATCCCAGAGATCAATGCTCACTGAACACACAGAAGCTGAATAACAAGAGTCTTACATCCATACATACCGTTTTACACAAATTATGACCATTATGGTCAAGTCTTGAGTATAACATCGCAGCGGAAATCTTCGTCAATAACTTGGACCCATGCCATCTGCCTTAACCCTATAGGCATTCTGACTGGGAAATGTCCTAGATCGCATGTTCGTCGCCGAAGTATTCTTCATCATATCATGTTCTTTCATGCCTGGCCAATAAAATAACCAGTGGCAAGCCAATGAGTACTTTGAATGTACTCGCAAGCAACCCATGTTTTGGTTCAAGATACAACAATGCATGATATAGGTAAAAATTTTTTGCAGAAAGCTAGTTTTGAGTGCAATGACATGTTCAACAACTTGTAAGACATGCATCAAGAGGATTCAAGTAACCATGAGGACAGGTTACAGATATCAACATAAATAGAGTGGGCACCAACCCAACTCAATCATGTCAAGTCCCTTGACTTGACCCAAGTAGTTTTATCAACACACACACTCGGTTTGTAAACATGTGGACGTAGCCCAAGAGCGGTTACCCAACTGTCCTTGACCGTGGACACGGCTATTCGAATAGTTTTACACTCTGTAGAGGTTGCACACTGTACCCACAAGATCCGGGGAACTTTCGTGTCATCCACGACCCACGATACCTCAAGTACCCGGGGTAAGCACCCGATCACTACCTTTCCCTAGACGACACTAACATGGAGTCCACTCGATTGGTAGTAACCCCCGTGCCTAACATTTCACATCATAAAGTTGTGGAGCCTCGCTCCCATATTCATCACATACCACAAGCACGGGGTACCAACGGTGTGTCCGGTGCTGTAAAGACAGTCATGGCCGCCCTACCTGGCACGACCCCGTCCCGAGAGAGAGCACCAACTCTCCCCCATCACTAGTAATGCGGGCTCCAAGCTAGTATCGACCTAGGTAATCAATAATGCCCTTTCCCATATAAGGGTAGAGTGGTTGCGCATGTAAGGTTGGAATAACGGTCGCAACTTCAACCAATCCGTTTTGAAAACAACACACACTTGCCTCGGTAAACCACTTCGTCATCAAGTGGCTACCCAACTCATCATCTCCCCCGGGCATAAGTGGCACCCGATGGGGTTTTCGAAAAGTCCTTTGAAAATACTTAGTCTCCTTCACCATGCATATTCCCGTCCCTTTTTGCGTAGCATCTACTTTAGCATCCTATCTACTCCCACCGGCATAACCCTCATAAGAAGGTAGGGTCATGCACAATGCAAGTATCAACGAGAAAGTACGGTGGCAAACCATCAAAGTGGTTACCACCTCATCATGATTCCGCTGCAACAACAATATGGTGCTATATGACATGCATAAAAAGGGGTTCATAGACATGGTCAAAGGGCTGCTTGCCTGGTTCCTCAGAGTCTTCAAGTATTCAAATATCTCTGGTCCAACTCCGAGCATTTCGTCTACTTCGTCAACTATCGTCGAAAGCAACCATAATAAGCAACACAACAAGGCAGGAAATAAAAGTGCTCTAAAAATATGAGTTGGACTTTTCTAGGATACCTCTGGTCATATGAGGGATGACCAAAGTGGTTTCATTAGGATTTGATCAATGGACATCTCTGAACACTTCAATATGATGGAATCAAGGGATTAATGGGTTTGCAAGAAGTGTACAGAAATATATTTTTGAAAAATGAGCAAAGGCACCCATTTAACAAAGGATGATTTTAGAAGCATCTAGGAATTGGTTTCACTGGATTTGGAGTTGAGATGATTTTCCTATGAATTTGCAAAGTTGGCTATATATAAAGAAATAGACCATTATTTGAGGTGATACAGAAAGTATTAGAAAAAATGTTCAAAAACTAAGTTTTGAACTTATAGACATCTAGGATTTTGAATCATGGAATTTGGATCAAAAATGGGCTCTCTGTGATTTTCTAAAGTTGATCACAGAAATGGAAAAACAAGATTTGATAAATGTTTGTGAAGAAAAAGTTTCTGGAAAATGTGCAAGTTGCACCATGAGATAGATCATGATTTTATGAGCTACTAGAAATTTGAATCATCAAATTTGAAGTTAATATGAATATTTTATGGATCTTACAATATTTCTGGAAAAGAATAAGAAGAGGAAAGGAATCAACCTTATAACGCGCACTGGGCGAAGCCCAGCTAAACAGCGCCTACTGGGCTTGGCCCAGTGGCTCAGCTGCGCGAGGGAAGGGGTGACGCCGAAGGCGCACTACGGGAGAGCGCCACCCAGCAGGGCAAGCGGATCGGCTAGGAGCCGTTTCCACTTAACCCGACAGGTGGGCCGGCTCGGTCACCTCTGCCGCTGACGGGCGGGCCCCCTTGCCAGCTGGCGGGTGGTCGTCCGCTACCTCGCGCCTGAGGGAGAGGAGCGACAGGGGAGGCATGGCCGAGCGGCACCGGCGCCCGTCCCGGCAGCTCCGGTCACCTGCGATGGTGCCCAGCACACCGGAACACTCAGCGCAGCGTGCCGATCCCGTCCATGTGCTTCGCACCCGCGGAGGAGCTCGGGATGTCACGAATCTTGGCGGCGGCCGGCGGCGATCCTTTGGCTGTGGAGGAGGATAGGGGACGCGGGAGAGAGAGAGGGCTGATCCAGAAGGACTAGGGGAGGGGGAGAGAGTGAATGGAGATGAGGGAGAGACCAGGGGAGGCCCTATAAGGCGAGGCCATGGTGCACCGTGAGCCAAGCTCACGGGTGCGCGCGGAAGTCGCGGTGGCGGTCGAGGGACGGCTCCTGGATGGTCAGTGGCGCTCGTGGAGTTCGTCCAGGAGCGAGAGAGGTGAGAGGGGGAGCGGGGCGATGCCAGAGGCGGGCCAGCCGCGTGGCCAGGAAGTGGCCGAGTCGGGCGATGCTCGGGCATGCAACGACGGGCTCAAAGGAGAGAGAAGGAGGAGGGGCCCGGCCTCGTAGCGTGTCACGCACGCCGAGGCGGCCTCGGGGGACACGTTCCTGGCACCCAAGGTCGACGGGAGCATCGGGCAGAGGGCGGCTACAGTGCCCTGGTGCACTGTAGCACGCTCCAGGGTGCGCCCATGGCATGCCATGGCATTAAGAAAGGGGAGTGGGCGTGGCCACTTGTGTCCAGTAGTGCCAGGAGGTATTAGGATAGCAAGGGGAAGCCTTGGATGCCTTGTGGAACCAATGGAGTGAGGAGGGAGGTGAGAAAGAGAGAGGAAGGTGCTATCCAGAGGGGTAAATGGGGGTGTTTCACCCCTCAATCATTGAGCTTTGGAAGAGGGGGAGCTACTGGAGGTTGCTGGTGATCAGGTTCAGTTGTGGTAAAAATGTGGAGTCAAGGAGATTAGTGTAGGGGGTGAAACCAGTGACTTTTTGCAATGACCAGAAGGTGTTTGATGCAAATTTGGGTAAGCAAATGGACTCCATTTGGCATGATACTCCACAGGGTGAAATGGCACTTATAATTAGGGCCTACCACCAATTTGGAGCTTATTTGGGCAAACTTGCCAATGCAACTTTTGTAAACCCTAGAAATGAACAGAAATGGATTTTCCAAGATTTAGTCATGCAAATCAATTCTCCTTGATGCACCACTTGGTGTAGTGTCATCATTTGAGGCTCTGAACATGTCCACAAAAGTTGAGATCAAAAGGAGAAAGTTTCCAATGTAGAGTTGTTCAAATTTGGTTCTGGACAGAAAGGGTTTTGGGGCACTTTGATCAAGTTAACTTGTTCTCCAACTTGTGCCATTTGGTCTAGATTAGTTATTAGACCATTTGAGCATGTTCACAAGGTTTGAGAACATTTCGACATGTTTGGCAATGTAAAGTTGCTCAAACTTCAAAATGGACAGAAATGGTTTTGAGGGGATTTCATGGGGTTATACTATTCTCCATGACATGATACTTGCCAAGATCATCAAACATGTCATATGTTACATGATAGAATTTTCTTGGAATTTTTGGAGAATATTTCCTTTGTAAATATTTCAAAAGCTTGAAATATCCAGAAAGGGTTTTTGAGGTATTTGACCAATATTTTGAACATGACCATGTGTTGAAACTCTTATATATGGACAGTATATGTCCACTGAGATTCTCTAGGTTTTTGTAAAATATTTTTGAAACAATAAAATAATTTTTCCCTATTAAAGACCATTTCTGGCCTTAAGAAAAAGCTTTTAAATAAATAGGAAAATAACTTTTAAAAATTATATTTTTGTGGTTTCTGGGTATCCTATATCTAATAGGAGTCAAATATATTTTTGGAAAGATTATTACTGCCCTTAATTAAGTACTTGCAGTGCAAATCTCAATTCAGGGGTTTTTGAAAAACTAATTTTTGAAAATACTATTTGGCCAAATGATTTTTGCAAGAAATTATTTTTATGTCCTATACACATGGCATGATCATTGGGAAAGGTTTTTGGATCAAGGAGAAGGAGTATAAGAGTTGGAGGATTTATTTTATTTTTAGAGCACTTGCAAACAACAGACAAAATCCAATCAAGGCAAAGTCCAAAACACTCAAAAGTTTTTGTCAAAACACATTTTATCATGATTTATTAGCTTAAGTGTTGTGGCATGAAAATCAGGGTGTGACAGACCTACCCCCCTTACAAGAATCTCGTCCCCGAGATTCCTAGACTAGGCGCGGAAAGGGATACAGAAACTTGGATCTGGGGTAGTCTTCAAGTCCTCATGTTGCTTCTGCTTCCGTGTAGTGCTCCATTGAGATTGAAGTACTTGATGGTGTGGCTCGTGTATGACACTCTTCTTGATCCAGGTTGCTAGTGGGTAGCTCGCGGTAGGTTAGATTGGGCTAGGGGTCGATGGCTCGATGGTCAATGCCCTCGTAGAGATCGGGCAAGTTAGGAAGTTGGAAACACTTCCGGGGTTGTGATGCATGGAAAACGTTGTGCACAATGGGTAACTCAGGTGGTAACTCTAGCTGGTAGTTGTCTACTCTTCGTCTTGAAGTGATCTCGGAAGGGGTTGTTAAATCTTGGTGTGAGCTTCCCTTTGACACGAAAATGCTTGGTTCCTTTGAGAGAAGTGGTTTGCAGATATGCTTGGTCTTCGATGCGGAGGTTTACTTCTTGAAGATGGTGGTTGTTCTTCCTCCTTGGCATGGCGTTCTTCAAATGTTCCCTTGACCAGCTCAGTGATTCTTCTTCCATCTTCGGGTGGACAAGTAGGTCACCAAATGATGATGACAACTATCTTGTCTAAGCACTCCATGAAGACTTGTTCACGGGGTACATAAAGTAGGCTGGGGAATTAGTGGTGGTCTTGTTGAGTGTGGGCCAAGGTGGTTCTAGATCTAGTGTCAAGGCCCTAAGGTCCTGATCCGACCATGTTGTAGCTTGGTAGGGCTTAAGGGTTTCAAGGATTCTAGTGTGCGAGCGAACGTTTGTCACCTCATCCTTAAGCACGGTTCCTGAGATGCCATTTGTTCTATCTAGTCCTTTGAAGAAATAACCTTATACCACCGAAAGCATCAACTCTTGTAGGCCAGCTCCAATCATCACTCATGTTATTCATGTCCTCATGACTCCCAGGGGGAGGTCTAACAAAATCATATATGTCTACAATCCCCAAACTCATATGTATGTCTACCCCTAAAAATCCATGGGTAGAACATATAAGCTGCTAAGCTTGAATTTAATCACCACCATCTGAGTGCTCAGTCTATTGACCCGAGGTCCACGATAAAGTATCTCTATCTTAAGGAAACACGTCATAAGCCACTCCAAGATCTTGTTTCCTTCCTATGAGTCAACTCCAACAACCCCTTAACTTCCATTAACTACTACACAATCCATTAATTCTACAAATCCAATGTCTATGGTGTTCCACATGATCTCCTAATGTTCCTATAATCCCCATATACTTGAAAGGGCTATTTTTGCTATAGTCAGTCCACCAATTCCCATTATCATGGTCAAGTAAACTCCAAGGTCAAGCTTATATAGATCCCTGAATCAACCCCGACAATTAATCCAATCTCTTAGTTTATTGTCCATCGAGAAACATGGTATCATGATCGAGATCATCAGTCTAAATCCAATTTACTCCGAACCATGTAGACATACTCAGCATCTATATTCAACTAGAATCATTTACTTAAATCCAAATCTCTTGTCCAACGAGAATTTCCACACTTTCCCCCAAGTCATTGTCGTAATATCAACTATCACCTATCAATATCCCTTGCCTAAGACAAATCCAAATACTTCCAAGAATTTCAGCTTGCGGTCATAATTGTCCTATTAAATCCAATTTACTCAGGGGTAATGAAAGCTATGCTACTCTATAATCATGATTCCACCAAGTTCATCTACCAACATGGTAGCCTTATAATCCACCAAATAGTCTCATATAATTCCTCAAGTCATTGATATAAACTCATCAAGTCATTTGTCCTCTATTCCTATACCCTTAAATTGGTCTTCCCAATGGCATCGTCAGTTTTGGTGCTGTCTTAGGATGATAATGTGCTCGTTCACTATGTCCACTAGTTCCCTAATGAACCCAGTGATAAGCAAGGTTACGGAGGCTTAACAGGTTCTCTTGCAATTCTATGGGTTAAGCACATGGTTAAGGATTCGAGCTGGGGTATTTCATGAAGTCCTGTAGGGTCTAGGGATAGGGTTCTAGTCTTGAGGTGTAAACATACGGGGTTGTACTTGGTCGAGGAGGTTGTAGCAAAAGTCTCCAGTGCTCGTTGGTTGTCGAAGTAGAATCCATGGTGTATCTTGTCTTGCTTGTCTTCAGTTGAGGAGAGAGATGAGAGGGAAAAGTAGCATAGAGGAGGGGAATGCCTAAAGGGGGTTCTATAGTGCTAGTGTAAACAAACAGGTGCAAAGAGGGCCAAACAAAAGAAACAAGGTGAGGAAGGTGATATAGTCGCATACTTGTCGCCTGGGGCAAAAGTGCGACCCATATCAAAACACAACAAATAAAAACAAGCAACAAGCAACACACAATCATGGTTCTATTCAAACTATCATATGGACTCGACTGCGCATAGGGGGTACACGACTCATCCTACCCTAGGGGTTCTCGGACTCAGTAGTCGTGCCTTGTGCCTCATGCAGTCTTCTGAGTTTTCCTCAGGTGTTGCTATGTCTCTTGTAGTTGTTCGATGAAACAATCCGGGTTGGGCCTGAAGAATCTTCGACAACTTCTTGCCTGTTGAAGTGATGGGGTGAAGGTGGCTCCTCGTAACTGGCATTGACTTGATCTTCTGTTGTCTTCTTAATCATGACGATCACTTTTGCCTTTTCAAGGTGTTGGCGGTTCCAGGTGGCACTCCTTTATGCAATGAAATTAACAAGGCATAATAGAGGCCCAATCTGTCAGACACATTGTTGACAATATCGTCACCGAGAGCGGGGGATGAAGAGAACCGTTTTCCTGCTCACTATAGTGAGGCGGACCAAATGGCTAGGTTCTCATCCACCGGTGGTTGCCGATACAACAACGGTAGTGACAGGGTTACCCTATTAGCGATGTATATCATGATCTTGCATAACCTATGCCCTGATCGTTGTAGGCTAAGGTTGCATCATCTTGGGGCAGTGTCAAGGGTGTCACCATCTCCTGGGTCTTTAGGTCCTCATTCCTCGAGGATGCATCTTCTGTTGGTATCGTCTTGTTGTGATGTCGCCAATCTTGTGTTCAGGAGATGTGGGTGAATGTCTGGCAAGGCATCTTCCTTCTTGGTTATCCACGACGATTACAAGGAATCCAGTGGTTAGGGGCATAAGGGTTCTAGCGACCATTAAATTTTGAAGGGGAAGAGGAAAGTATATCTTAGTTTTCGAAAACTCAAAAGGGGAAGAGAAGTATAGATAGTTTTGAAAACTAGTAGTAGTTTTGGAAATAGTTTTACCCTAACTAACGACCATGCTAACTAAGGCTTCCTACAGTCAGGATGGCTCCGATACCAGCTCTGTGGGGACCCCGACTCATAAGTCGTGATCACCGAATGCACGTGTACAGTGATCCCAGAGATCAATGCTCACTAAACACACAGAAGCTGAATAACAAGAGTCTTACATCCATACATACTGTTTTACACAAATTATGACCATTATGGTCAAGTCTTGAGTATAACATCGCAGCGGAAATCTTCGTCAATAACTTGGACCCATGCCATCTGTCTTAACCCTATAGGCATTCTGACTAGGAAATGTCCTAGCTCGCATGTTCGTCACCAAAGTATTCTTCATCATATCATGTTCTTTCATGCCTGGCCAATAAAATAACCAGTGGCAAGCCAATGAGTACTTTGAATGTACTCGCAAGCAACCCATGTTTTGGTTCAAGATACAACAATGCATGATATAGGTAAAAAAAATTTGCAGAAAGCTAGTTTTGAGTGCAATGACATGTTCAACAACTTGTAAGACATGCATCAAGAGGATTCAAGTAACCATGAGGACAGGTTACAGATATCAACATAAATAGAGTGGGCACCAACCCAACTCAATCATGTCAAGTCCCTTGACTTGACCCAAGTAGTTTTATCAACACACACACTCGGTTTGTAAACATGTGGACGTAGCCCAAGAGCGGTTACCCAACTGTCCTTGACCGTGGACACGGCTATTCGAATAGTTTTACACTCTGCAGAGGTTGCACACTGTACCCACAAGATCCGGGGAACTTTCGTGTCATCCACGACCCACGATACCTCAAGTACCCGGGGTAAGCACCCGATCACTACCTTTCCCTAGACGACACTAACATGGAGTCCACTCGATTGGTAGTAACCCCCGTGCCTAACATTTCACATCATAAAGTTGTGGAGCCTCGCTCCCATATTCATCACATACCACAAGCACGGGGTACCAACGGTGTGTCCGGTGCTGTAAAGACAGTCATGGCCGCCCTACCTGGCACGACCCCGTCCCGAGAGAGAGCACCAACTCTCCCCCATCACTAGTAATGCGGGCTCCAAGCTAGTATCGACCTAGGTAATCAATAATGCCCTTTCCCATATAAGGGTAGAGTGGTTGCGCATGTAAGGTTGGAATAACGGTCGCAACTTCAACCAATCCGTTTTGAAAACAACACACACTTGCCTCGGTAAACCACTTCGTCATCAAGTGGCTACCCAACTCATCATCTCCCCCGGGCATAAGTGGCACCCGATGGGGTTTTCGAAAAGTCCTTTGAAAATACTTAGTCTCCTTCACCATGCATATTCCCGTCCCTTTTTGCGTAGCATCTACTTTAGCATCCTATCTACTCCCACCGGCATAACCCTCATAAGAAGGTAGGGTCATGCACAATGCAAGTATCAACGAGAAAGTACGGTGGCAAACCATCAAAGTGGTTACCACCTCATCATGATTCCGCTGCAACAACAATATGGTGCTATATGACATGCATAAAAAGGGGTTCATAGACATGGTCAAAGGGCTGCTTGCCTGGTTCCTCAGAGTCTTCAAGTATTCAAATATCTCTGGTCCAACTCCGAGCATTTCGTCTACTTCGTCAACTATCGTCGAAAGCAACCATAATAAGCAACACAACAAGGCAGGAAATAAAAGTGCTCTAAAAATATGAGTTGGACTTTTCTAGGATACCTCTGGTCATATGAGGGATGACCAAAGTGGTTTCATTAGGGTTTGATCAATGGACATCTCTGAACACTTCAATATGATGGAATCAAGGGATTAATGGGTTTACAAGAAGTGTACAGAAATATATTTTTGAAAAATGAGCAAAGGCACCCATTTAACAAAGGATGATTTTAGAAGCATCTAGGAATTGGTTTCACTGGATTTGGAGTTGAGATGATTTTCCTATGAATTTGCAAAGTTGGCTATATATAAAGAAATAGACCATTATTTGAGGTGATACAGAAAGTATTAGAAAAAATGTTCAAAAACTAAGTTTTGAACTTATAGACATCTAGGATTTTGAATCATGGAATTTGGATCAAAAATGGGCTCTCTGTGATTTTCTAAAGTTGATCACAGAAATGGAAAAACAAGATTTGATAAATGTTTGTGAAGAAAAAGTTTCTGGAAAATGTGCAAGTTGCACCATGAGATAGATCATGATTTTATGAGCTACTAGAAATTTGAATCATCAAATTTGAAGTTAATATGAATATTTTATGGATCTTACAATATTTCTGGAAAAGAATAAGAAGAGGAAAGGAATCAACCTTATAACGCGCACTGGGCGAAGCCCAGCTAAACAGCGCCTACTGGGCTTGGCCCAGTGGCTCAGCTGCGCGAGGGAAGGGGTGACGCCGAAGGCGCACTACGGGAGAGCGCCACCCAGCAGGGCAAGCGGATCGGCTAGGAGCCGTTTCCACTTAACCCGACAGGTGGGCCGGCTCGGTCACCTCTGCCGCTGACGGGCGGGCCCCCTTGCCAGCTGGCGGGTGGTCGTCCGCTACCTCGCGCCTGAGGGAGAGGAGCGACAGGGGAGGCATGGCCGAGCGGCACCGGCGCCCGTCCCGGCGGCTCCGGTCACCTGCGATGGTGCCCAGCACACCGGACGACTCAGCGCAGCGTGCCGATCCCGTCCATGTGCTTCGCACCCGCGGAGGAGCTCGGGATGTCACGAATCTTGGCGGCGGCCGGCGGCGATCCTTTGGCTGTGGAGGAGGATAGGGGACGCGGGAGAGAGAGAGGGCTGATCCAGAAGGACTAGGGTAGGGGGAGAGAGTGAATGGAGATGAGGGAGAGACCAGGGGAGGCCCTATAAGGCGAGGCCATGGTGCACCGTGAGCCAAGCTCACGGGTGCCCGCGGAAGTCGCGGTGGCGGTCGAGGGAGGGCTCCTGGATGGTCAGTGGCGCTCGTGGAGTTCCTCCAGGAGCGAGGGAGGTGAGAGGGGGAGCGGGGCGATGCCAGAGGAGGGCCAGCCGCGTGGCCAGGAAGTGGCCGAGTCGGGCGGTGCTCGGGCATGCAACGATGGGCTCAAAGGAGAGAGAAGGAGGAGGGGCCCAACCTCGTAGCGTGTCACGCACGCCGAGGCGGCCTCGGGGGACACGTTCCCGGCACCCAAGGTCGAGGGGAGCATCGGGCAGAGGGCGGCTACAGTGCCCTGGTGCACTGTAGCGCGCTCCAGGGCGCGCCCATGGCATGCCATGGCATTAAGAAAGGGGAGTGGGCGCGGCCACTTGTGTCCAGTAGTGCCAGGAGGTATTAGGATAGCAGGGGAAAGCCTTGGATGCCTTGTGGAACCAATGGAGTGAGGAGGGAGGTGAGAAAGAGAGAGGAAGGTGCTATCCAGAGGGGTAAATGGGGGTGTTTCACCCCTCAATCATTGAGCTTTGGAAGAGGGGGAGCTACTGGAGGTTGCTAGTGATCAGGTTCAGTTGTGGTAAAAATGTGGAGTCAAGGAGATTAGTGTAGGGGGGTGAAACAAGTGACTTTTTGCAATGACCAGAAGGTGTTTGATGCAAATTTGGGTAAGCAAATGGACTCCATTTGGCATGATACTCCACAGGGTGAAATGGCACTTATAATTAGGGCCTACCACCAATTTGGAGCTTATTTGGGCAAAGTTGCCAATGCAACTTTTGTAAACCCTGGAAATGAACAGAAATGGATTTTCCAAGATTTAGTCATGAAAATCAATTCTCCTTGATGCACCACTTGGTTTAGTGTCATCATTTTAGGCTCTTAACATGTCCACAAAAGTTGAGATCAAAAGGAGAAAGTTTCCAATGTAGAGTTGTTCAAATTTGGTTCTGGACAGAAAGGGTTTTGGGGCACTTTGATCAAGTTAACTTGTTCTCCAACTTGTGCCATTTGGTCTAGATTAGTTATTAGACCATTTGAGCATGTTCACAAGGTTTGAGAACATTTGGACATGTTTGGCAATGTAAAGTTGCTCAAACTTCAAAATGGACAGAAATGGTTTTGAGGGGATTTCATGGGGTTATACTATTCTCCATCAGATGATACTTGTCAAGATCATCAAACATGTCATATGTTACATGACAGAATTTTCTTGGAATTTGTGGATAATATTTCCTTTGTAAATTTTCAAAAGCTTGAAATATCCAGAAAGGGTTTTTGAGGTATTTGACCAATATTTTGAACATGACCATGTGTTGAAACTCTTATATATGGACAATATATGTCCACTGAGATTCTCTAGGTTTTTGTAAAATATTTTTGAAACAATAAAATAATTTTTCCCTATTAAAGACCATTTCTGGCCTTAAGAAAAAGCTTTTAAATAAATAGGAAAATAACTTTTAAAAATTATATTTTTGTGGTTTCTGGGTATCCTATATCTAATAGTAGTCAAATATATTTTTGGAGAGATTTTTACTGCCCTAAATTAAGTACTTGCAGTGCAAATCTCAATTCAGGGGTTTTTGAAAAACTAATTTTTGAAAATACTATTTGGCCAAATGATTTTTGCAAGAAATTATTTTTATGTCCTATACACATGGCATGATCATTGGGAAAGGTTTTTGGATCAAGGAGAAGGAGTATAGGAGTTGGAGGATTTATTTTATTTTTAGAGCACTTGCAAACAACAGACAAAATCCAATCAAGGCAAAGTCCAAAACACTCAAAAGTTTTTGTCAAAACACATTTTATCATGATTTATTAGCTTAAGTGTCGTGGCATGAAAATCAGGGTGTGACACGCGCCCTGGTGGGTTGTGCTCACCCAGGCCCACCTCCGATGCCCCCATTCTGGTACATAAGTCATTTTGACCTAGAAAAAATAAGGGGAGGATTTTCGGGCCGAAGCGCCACCGTCTCGAGGCGGAACCTGGGTAGGAGCACGTTTGCCCTCCGATGGAGCGATTCCGCCGGGGGAACTTCCCTCCCGGAGGGGGAAGTCATCATCATCATCATCACCAACAACTCTCCCATATTTGGGAGGGCTATCCTCATCAACATCTTCAACAACACCAACTCCTCTCAAACTCTTGTTCGTCTCTTGTGTTCAACCTTTGTACCGAAACTATAGATTGGTGCTTGTGGGTGACTAGTAGTGTTGATTACATGTTGTAGTCGATTACTATATGGTTTATTTGGTGGAAGATTATATGTTCAGATTGATTATGCTATAATACCCCTCTGATCTTGAGCATGATTATCATCTGTGAGTAGTTACTTTTTTTCTTCATGTCATGAGAGAAATCATGTTGCAAGTAATCATGTGAACTTGATATGTGTTCGATACTTTGATGATATGTATGTTTTGATTCCCTTAGTGGTGTCATGTGAACGTCGACTACATGACACTTCACCATATTTGGGCCTTAGGGAATGCATTGTGGAGTAGTTTTTAGATTATGGGTTGGGAGAGTGACAGAAGCTTAAACCCTATTTTATGCGCTATTCCGTAAGGGACCGATTGGATCCAAAAGTTTAATGCTATGGTTAGAATTTATTCTTAATACTTTTCTCATAGTTTCGGATGCTTGCAAGGGGGTTAATCATAAGTAGGAGGTTTTTCAAGTAAGAACATCACCTAAGCACCAGTCCACCCACATACCAAATTATCAAAGTAGCGAACACGAATTATGCCAACATGATGAAAGTTACTAGATGAAATTCCCGTGTACCCTCAAGAACACTTTGCTTATCATAAGAGACCGTTTTGGCCTGTCCTTTGCCTCAAAAGGATTGGGCTACCTTGCTGCACCTTTGACCTACTACCTTTACTTGTTTGTTACAAATTATCTTGTTATAAAACTACTCTGCTACTTACAATTTTAGCACTTGCAGACATTACCTTGCTGAAAAACACTTGTCATTTCCTTCTGTTCCTTGTTGGGTTCGACACTCTTACTTATCGAAAAGGCTACACTTGACCACATATACTTGTGGGTGATTAAGGCTATTTTCTGGTACCGTTGTCGAGGAGTGAAGCGCTTTTGGTAAGTGGAAATTGGTAAGGAAAAATTATTACTACGTGCTGAAATTTATTGTCACTTGCTACTATGGAAAACAATCCTTTGAGGTGTTTGTTCGGGGTATCTTCACCTCGACTGGAATCACAATTGTTTGCCCCTCAATCTACTGCACCTACTGAAAATATTGAATATGAATTTCCTTCATGTATGGTAGAACAACTGCTGGCTAATCCTTATGCAGGAGATGGAACCGAACATCCTGATATGCACTTGATATATGTGGATGAAATTTGTGAATTGTTTAAGCTTGCAGATTTTCCCGGAGATGAAGCTAAGAATAAGGTTTTCCGTTTATCTTTGAAGGGAAAAGCATTGATATGGTATAGGCTATGCGATGATATCAGATCTTGGAACTGGAATCGGTTGAAATTGGAATTCCATCAAAAAATTTATCCTATGCATCTAGTTCATCGTGATCGGAATTATATATATAATTTTTGGCCTCGTGAAAGAGAAAGTATCGCTCTAGCTTGGGGGAGGCCTAAGTCAATGTTATATTCATGCCCCAATCATGAGCTTTCAAGAGAATTATTCAGAATTTTTATGCTCAGCTTTCTCGTAATGATCAATCCATGCTCGATACTTCTTGTACTGGTTCTTTTATGAACAAGACTATTGAATTCTGGTGGGATCTTTTGGAAAGAATTAAATGCAACTCTGAAGATTGGGAACTCGACAAAGGTAAAGAGTCAGGTACTGAACCTAAGTTTGATTGTGTTAAATCTTTTATGAGTACTGATGCTTTTCAAAAGTTTAACACTAAATTTGGACTTGACTCTGACATAGTAGCTTCCTTTTGTGAATCTTTTGCTAGTCATGTTGATCTCCCTAAGGAGAAGTGGTTAAATATCACCAACCTATTAGAGAACAAATTAAAGAACTGGTAAAAGCTAAAGAAGAGACTATCATTTACAATGTTGATCCAGTTGTTCCCACTACTGATATTGAAAAACCACCTTTCCTGTTAGGATGAAGGAGCATGCTAAAGTTTCAACTGTGGTTAACAAAAGTTATATTAGAACACCTAGACCAGCTGAACAAATAAAAGTGGAACCTAGTGTTGCTATGGGTAAAGATCTCTTGGTCGATAATATTGATGGGCATGTTATTTACTTCTATGATGAAGCTGCTAGAATTGCCAAACCCGATGAAGAAGATAAACATAGACCAGTTGTTGGCATGCCTGTTGTCTCAGTTAAGGTGGAGATCACTGTTATGATAGTTTATGTGATATAGGTGCTAGCGTGAGTGCTATTCCTTTTCCCTTATATGAAGAAATTAAGAATGAAATAGCACCCGCTGAAATAGAAGACATAGATGTTACTATCAAATTGGCCAATAGAGATACTATATCACCAATTGGGATTGTTAGAGATGTTGAAGTCTTGTGTGGGAAAATAAAATACCCTACCGAATTTCTTTTTCTTGGTTCCCCACAAGATGACTTTTGTCCCATTATCTTTGGTAGACCTTTCTTGAGCACCGTCAATGCTAGAATAGATTGTGAGAAACAAACTTTCGGTGTTAGCTTTGGTAATGAATCTCATGAATTTAATTTTTCCAAGTTTAGTAGAAAACCTCATAAGAAATATTTGCCTAGTAAGGATGAAATTATTGGTCTTTCTTCTATTTCTGTGCCTCCTACTGATCCTTTAGGACAATATTTACTAGACCATGAAAATGATTTGCATATGCATGAAAGAAATGAAATAGATATAATCTTATTTGAACAACGACCTCTGCTTAAACACAATCTACCTATTGAAACTCTAGGAGGCCCCCCTCCACCTAAAGGTGATCCTGTGTTTGAATTAAAACAATTACCAGACACTCTGAAATATGCTTATCTTGATGAGAAAATGATATATCCTATTATTATTAGTGATAACCTTTCAGAACATGAAGAAAGATTATTGAAAGTTCTAAGGAAGCACCGAGCTGCTATTGGATTTACTCTTGATGATCTTAAGGGAATTAGTCCCACTCTATGTCAGCACAAGATTAATATGGAACCTGATGCTAAACCCGTTGTTAGTCACCAACGTCAGTGAAATCCGAAGATGAAAGAAGTGGTAAGAACGGAAATATTGAAACTTCTGGAAGCAGGTATAATCTATCCTATAGCTGATAGTAGATGGGTAAGTCTTGTTCATTGTGTCCCTAAGAAGGGAGGTAACTGTTGTTCCTAATCATAAGAATAAACTTATTCCACAAAGAATTGTCACAGGCTATAGAATGGTAATTGTTTTTAAAAAATTAAATAAACCAACGAGAAAAGATCATTACCCTCTACCTTTCACAGATCAAATGCTAGAAAGATTATCTAAGCACACACATCTTTGATTCCTTGATGGATATTCTATTTTTTCGCGAATACGTGTTTCACAACCTGATCAAGAAAACACCACTTTTACTTGTCCTTTTGGAACCTATGCTTATAGACGTATGCCTTTTGGTTTATGCAATGCACCTGCTACCTTTCAAAGATGTATGACTGCTATATTCTATGATTTTTGTGAAAAGATTGTTGAGGTTTTCATGGATGACTTTTCTGTTTATGGGAAGTCTTTTGGCGATTGTTTAAGCAATCTTGATCGAGTTTTCCAGAGTTGTGAGCAAACAAATCTTGTCTTGAATTGGGAGAAGTGCCACTTTATGGTTAACGAAGGTATTGTTTTGGGCCATAAAATTTCTGAAAGAGGCATAGAGGTGGACAAAGCCAAGGTTGATGCAATTAAGAAAATGCCATGTCCTAAAGATATCAAAGGTATTCTTAGTTTCCTTGGTCATGCTGGTTTCTATAGGAGGTTTATCAAAGACTTCTCTAAAATTTCTAGGCCTCTAACAAATCTTTTGCAAAAGGATATTCCTTTTGTTTTTTATGATAATTGTTTGGAAGCCTTCGAAACACTCAAGAAAGCCTTAATTTCTGCACCTGTTGTTCAACCACCTGATTGGAACTTGCCTTTTGAGATTATGTGTGATGTCATGATTATGCTGTTGGTGATGTTCTAGGACAAAGAGTTGATAAGAAATTAAATGTTATCCATTATTCTAGTAAAACTCTAGACAGTGCTCAACGAAATTATGCTACTACTGAAAAAGAATTCTTAGCAGTGGTGTTTGCTTGTGATAAATTTAGATCCTACATTGTTGGTTCTAAAGTGATTGTGCACACCGATCATGCTGCTATAAAATATCTAATGGAAAAGAAAGATGCTAAACCTAGACTCATTAGGTGGGTTCTTTTGCTACAAGAATTTGATTTGCACATCACTAATAGAAAAGGAGCAGAGAACCCCGTAGCTGATAACTTGTCTAGGCTTGAAAATTTTCTTGATGACCCACAACCTATTAATGATAGCTTTCCTGATGAACAATTAGTTGCAAGAAATTTTTCTAATAGTACACCTTCAAATGCTGATTATGCTAATTATATTGTTGCTAAATACATACTACCTAGCTTCACATACCAACAAAAGAAAAAATCTTCTATGATTTAAGACATTACTTTTGGGATGACCCACATCTTTATAAAGAATGAGTAGATGGTATTATTAGACATTGTGTACCTGAGCATGAACAGGAACAAATCCTACGGAAGCTTATGGAAGACATCATGCGGGAGACAGAACCACTCATAAGGTATTGCAATGTGGATTTTATTGGCCTACTCTCTTCAAGGATGCCTGTAAGTTCATCTTATCTTTTGATGAATGCCAAAGAATAGGTAATATTGGTAAGCGTCAAGAAATTCCTATTAATTATTCACTTGCTATTGAACCATTTGATGTTTAGGGATTTGATTTCATGGGACCATTTCCTTCCTCTAATGGGTAAACTCATATTTTGGTTGTTGTTGATTATGTTACTAAGTGGGTAGAAGCTATTCCAACTAGTAGTGCTGATCACAACACCTCTATTAAAATGCTTAAGGAAGTTATTTTCCCAAGGTTTGGAGTCCCTAGATATTTAACAACTGATGGTGGTTCATACTTTATCCATGGTGCTTTCTGTAAAATGCTTGCTAAGTATGATGTTAACCATAGAATTGCATCACCTTATCATCCTCAGTCTAGTGGTCAAGTTGAACTTAGCAATAGAGAAATAAAACTAATCCTACAAAAGACTGTCCATAGGTCCCAGAAGAATTGGTCTAAGAAATTATATGATGCACTTTTGGCTTATAGAACAGCATATAAAAATCCTATGGGTATGTCTCCTTATAAAATGCTTTATGGAAAAGCTTGTCATTTGCCTCTTGAGTTAGAACATAAAGCATATTGGGCAATTAAAGAACTCAACTATGATTTTAAACTTGCTGGTGAAAAGAGGTTATTTGGTATTAGCTCATTAGATGAATGGAGAACCCAAGCTTATGAAAATGCAAAGTTATTCAAAGAAAAAGTTAAAAGATGGCATGATAAAAGAATCCAAAAGTATGACTTCAAGATTGGAGACTATGTTCTTTTGTACAAATCTCGTTTCAGATTCTTTGCAGGAAAACTCCTCTCCAAATGGGAAGGACCCTATGTTATCGAGGAGGTTTATCGATCTGGAGCTATCAAAATAAATAATGCCGAAGGTACTAACCCAAAGGTTGTTAATGGGCAGCGAATAAAACATTATATCTTAGGTACGCCCATTAATGTTGAAAGCCATATTATCCAAGCTATGACACCGGAAGAACACATAAAATAAACCTTCCGAAACACTCCAGAATCGTGAAAAAAGGACGTACATGATACGGTAAGTAAACTAACTCTGAAAAATCCGCAAAAATATTTTTTGTCAGGTTTGGAATATTTAAAAATTTAGGAAAATAAGAAACTACCAGGAAGGTGAACCTGGTGGGCACAAGACACCAGGGCGCGTCTGGCAAGCTAGGCGCGCCCAGGTGGGTTGTGCCCACCTCGGGTACTTTCCGGACTCTGTTTTTCTTCTGTTTTGCTTGTTTCCCAAGATAAAAAAATCTTTACATACCCCCTGAACCTGTTGACCTCCATATCCCGGAGAATTCTCCTATTTTCTTTTCTTGTTGTTTTCCCAACAGATCTGAAGAGGAGCTCAGTTTCTTGTCAACCTTTAGATAAAAATATCTTTAAGGACACCTACCCCTACGTATGGTTCTCCGATGAAGAAGATGAAGATGAAACAGTACCTTCTTGCTTCCTGAAGGAAAGCAAGGAAGCATTATGCAAGAGGATACTAAAGCTCGAGGAGGAGAACGATGAGTTGAGGATAGATAATTTCTACCTCCGAAACAAGTTGGCAAAAAAGGACAAGATCGCTTCTAATCACCACCACCTCCTTCATCACCAAAAGAGAATTGAGTATCGGGTATGGGCACTCCCCTTGGCTTTCGCCAAGCTTTAGGGAGGTGCCTCGGTATCGTATCATCTCCACTATCTTTTTCCTTTACTTTTCTTAGTTCGACCCATAGTTATCTTTTCCTTTAGACGAATAAAAGTTTAGTTCGATCCTTTCTTTTAGAGAGTTTTCTTAGTGATCTATCTTTGTAATCGTGTGTGAGATATATAATAAAGTTTATTTTGAGTTTGATTTCTTTTACTTTCTTGCTTCAATAAAAAGAAAGGAAATAAATAAGAAAGATCATATGCTAATCTTATGGTAAGTGATGACATTACACAAGGAAAAGTATAAGTAGAAAATTTTATTGTAGATTGACAAACATAGCATTTGTCAATGATGCAAGTCATGAAAGAATTAATAATGGAAGAGAAGATTCACAAGCAAATACACTATCCTGGAAATCTTTTATGATTGTGAGCATCCATCAAAATATTATATGCCAAAATTGTTGATGTTGTACAAGGAAGACAACATACTGATTTATGTTTGTTCATATTCACATAGAAGCTATATTGTCATAGATCCTTCAACATGTGGTCCTTGCCCCTATCTTTGCTAGCCAAAAATTCCGCACTAAGTAGAGATACTACTTGTGCATCCAAAACCCTTAAACCCAAATCTTGTTTAGAGAGTCCACCATACCAACCTATGGATTGAGTAAGATCCTTCAAGTAAGTTGTCACCGGTGCAAAAAGGGCAATAAAATTGCTTCTAAAAGTGTGAGATCATTTAGTGTAAGAGAAAATTGAGCGTTGTACGAACTTGTGATGGCGAAGAATAAAAGTGACAGACTGCATAATAAAGGTTGCCATCATAAGGGGTAATATAATGTGACGTTCTCTTGCACTAAGGGCTTGAGCATCCAAACAAAAAGTGCATGGCAACGTCTGCTTCCCTCTGCAAAGGTCCTATGTTTTACTTTTATGTATTTACTTTCCTGCAAGAGTCAAAGTTTTTCTCTCTATTCCTTTTTATTTTCTCCTTTGGAAAGCATCATGTGGTGAGGAAAGATCTGGGCACATATATCCAGTTGAATATGGGTAGCATGAGTTATTATTGTTGACATCACCCTTGAGGTGAATATGTTGGGAGGCGAAACTATAAGCCCCTATCTTTCTTTGTGTCTGGTTGAAACGTTTTGCTCATGTGTACGCGGTGAGTGTTAGCAATCATAGAAGGCTAAATGATGGTTGAGTATGTGGACTTGCCTAAAGGCTCCGATACGTGACCCTTCCAGAAAAGATGATGAATTGTAGTTGTAAAGTTGACTGAGAACATAGTTTGTTGATTTCCAAAGAGTTTATGCTTTATACTTCGATGTTGTGATGAACTGTCACTTGTTCATGAGAAGTCTATGATAAAAGTTCTATAATAAAAGTTTTATATTGAAGGTTGTTGCTGTTATAATAAGTCACATGATGCTGCTATGTCCGTATTTTTGTTTTTATCAACACCTCCCTCTCTCTCTAAGCATGTGGACATGTTTTCGATTTCGGTTTTCGCTTGATGACAAGCGAGGTCTAAGCTTGGGGGAGTTGATACATCCATTTTGCATCATGTTTTCCTACTGTTATTTATGTTGTTTTATTGTATAATAATGCTTTTTGGAGTAACTATAATGCCTTTTCTCTCATAATATGAAGGTATACACAAGAGGGGAGAATTTTCGCAGCTGGAAATCTGGACCTGAAAAAGCTACGTCAGGCTACCTATTCTGCACAACTCCAAATGAGCTGAAACTTCATGAGGATTTTTTATGGAATAAATAAGAAATACTGGAGCAAATAAGCACCGGAGGGGGCCACCCTGGTGAGCACAAGACACTAGGGCGCGCCTGGGCCCTCAGGCGCGCCCTGGTGGGTTGTGCTCACCCAGGCCCACCTCCGGTGCCCCCTTTCTGGTACATAAGTCATTTGACCTAGAAAAAATAAGGGGAGGATTTTTGGGACGAAGCACCGTTGTCTCGAGGCCCCTGTTCAAGAATTCATCCGATTAACCAGTTAACTTGCCAATTAATCCCTACTCTTAGGGTCACCGAGTAGCCTATAAACCGATAAATCATACGATTAATTGATTAAATGGCCGATTAACTTGCCGATTAGCCGATTAATCCCCTACTCACCAGTCAACCGAGAAGCTACCTGAGGTAGTCCTGGACTAGGGGGTGTCCGGATAGCCGAACTATCATCATCGGCCGGACTCCAAGACTATGAAGATAGAAGATTGAAGACTTCGTCCCGTGTCCGGATGGGACTTTCCTTGGTGTGGAAGGCAAGCTTGGCGATACGGATATGTAGATCTCCTACCATTGTAACCGACTCTGTGTAACCCTAGCCCTCTCCGGTGTCTATATAAACCGGAGGGTTTTAGTCCGTAGGACACACAACCATTACAACAATCATACCATAGGCTAGCTTCTAGGGTTTAGCCTCCTTGATCTCGTGGTAGATCCACTCTTGTACTACCCATGTCATCAATATCAATCAAGCAGGAGTAGGGTTTTACCTCCATCGAGAGGGCCCGAACCTGGGTAAAATCATCGTGTCCCTTGTCTCCTGTTACCATCCACCTAGACGCACAGTTCGGGACCCCCTACCCGAGATCCGCCGGTTTTGACACCGACATTGGTGCTTTCATTGAGAGTTCCTTTGTGTCGTCACCGATAGGCTTGATGGCTTCTTCAATCAACAACAACGCCGTCCAGGGTGAGACTTTTCTCCCCGGACAAATCTTCGTGTTCAGCGGCTTTGCACTGCGGGCCAATTCATTTGGCCATCTGGAGCAGATCGAAAGCTACGCCCCTGGCCATCAGGTCAGATTTGGAAGCCTAAACTTCACGGCTGACATCCGCTGAGACTTGATCTTCGATGGATTCGAGCCACAGCCGAGCATGCCGCACTGTCACGATGGGCATGACTTAGTTCTGCCACCGGACAGTACCCTGGAGGCCGCACACGAGTCCGCTCTAACCCATAGTTCAGAGCCGACCGTGCAGATCGAGGACAGGTGGCTGGACACCGCCTTGGGAGCTGCAACTTCCACGGCGATGGAGCCGAATACCGACCTTGTCCTTTGCAAAGCTCGTGACTCCGAGGTAACGGACTCCTTGCCGGACCCCGAACCTCCTGCGTACCTGCCGATCGAATCCGATTGGGCGCCGGTCATGGAGTTCACCGCTGCGGACATCTTTCAGCACTCTCCCTTCGGCGACATCCTGAACTCGTTAAAGTATCTCTCGTCATCAGGAGAGCCCTGGCCGGACTACGGTCAGGGTGGCTGGGATGCGGACGATGAAGAAATTCAAAGCCCACCCACCACCCACTTTATAGCCACTGTCGACGATCTAACCGACATGCTAGACTACGACTCTGAGGACATCGACGGTATGGAAGACGATGCCGGAGACGATCAAGAACCAGCGCCTACGGGGCACTGGAAGACCACCTCGTCATACGACATATACATGGTGGACACCCCAAAGGATGGGGACGGCGAAGAAGCAGCGGAGGTAGATTCCTCTAAGAAACAGCCCAAGCGCCGACGTCAGCGGCGCCGCTCTAAATCCCGCCACAGCAAGAATGGAGATTCCGGCACCAGAGACAATAACACCCCAGAGAGTGCCGAAGACAACCCCCTCCAGCAAGATTCAGCACAGGAGGACGGAGAAGCCAGCCCTCAAGTGAGAGCGGCAGATGAGGAGATAGAGGATGACAATTACATACCTCCCTCCGGAGACGAGGCAAGCCTCAACGACGACGAATTCGTCGTGCCCGAGGATCCCGTCGAACAAGAGCGTTTTAAACGCAGGCTTATCGCCACGGCAAATAGCCTAAAGAAAAAGCAGCAACAGCTTCAAGCTGATCAAGACCTGCTGGCCGACAGATGGACCGAAGTCCTCGCGGCCGAAGAGTATGAACTCGAACGCCCCTCCAAAAGATACCCAAAACGCAAGCTGCCCCCCCCCCCGACTAGAGGAGGAAGTATACAAACCTTCATCACAAGCGCACAATACGGTAGACCGTCCACCCCGTGGCCGCGACAGAGAGGCATCAAGGCCCTCCATCAGGACCGTACCCCGGCATCGCTCGAAAAGTACGAAGCCACGAGGGAATGCGCCAGACTTGCGAGACATATTGGAGGACAAAGCAAAACAATCAAGATCTATCTACGGATCACGTGGGTGCCCCACAATCTACGACGACTACCGTCGCGCCGGATACAGCAACTCCGGCCGGGCCGAACACAACAGACAAAGCTCTCTTGAGCTACGTCGTGATATTGCCCAGTATAGAGGCGCCGCACACCCACTCTACTTCACAGATGAAGTAATGGATCATCAAATCCCTGAAGGGTTCAAACCCGTAAACATCGAATCCTACGATGGCACAACAGACCCCGCGGTTTGGATCGAAGATTATCTCCTTCACATCCATATGGCCCGTGGTGACGATCTCCATGCCATCAAATATCTCCCACTCAAGCTTAAAGGACCAGCTCGACATTGGCTTAACAACTTGCCAGCAGAATCAATTGGGTGTTGGGAGGACCTGGAAGCCGCATTCCTTGACAACTTCCAGGGCACATATGTGCGACCACCAGACGCCGATGACCTAATCCACATAATTCAGCAGCCAGACGAATTGGCCAGACAATTCTGGACACGGTTCCTCACAAAGAAAAATCAAATCGTTGATTGTCCAGATGCAGAGGCCCTCGCAGCCTTCAAACATAACATGGCAAAGCCGAAATCCATGGCAGCCCTCACATCACTCATGACCCGCTTCTGTGCGGGAGAGGACAGCTGGCTAGCCCGCAGTAACAACCTCAGCAAAAATTCTGGCAGTCCGGACAGCAAGGACCGCAATGGCAGGTCGCGTCGCAACAAAAACAAACGCCGCGTTAACGGTGATAACACTGAGGATACGGTAGTCAACGCCGGATTCAGAGGCTCTAAACCCGGTCAGCGGAAGAAGCCATTCAAAAGAACCACTCCGGGTCCGTCCAATTTGGACCAAATACTCGACCGCTCTTGCCAGATACATGGCACCCCCGAAAAGCCAACTAACCACACCAACAGGGATTGTTGGGTATTCAAGCAGGCAGGCAAGTTGATTGCCGAAAACAATGACAAGGGGCTGCACAGCGATGACGAGGAAGAGACCCGGCCGCCGAACAGTCGAGGACAGAAGGGTTTCCCCCCACAAGTGCCGATGGTAAACATGATATACACAACCCACATACCCAAGAGGGAGCGGAAGCGTGCACTTAGGGACGTATATGCGATGGAGCCAGTCGCCCCGAAGTTCAATCCATGGTCCTCTTGCCCGATCACTTTCGATCGAAGGGACCACCCCACTAGTATCCGCCATGGCGGATTCGCCGCATTGGTTTTAGACCCAATCGTCGATGGATTTCACCTCACTAGAGTCCTGATAGATGGCGGCAGCAGCCTGAACCTGCTTTATCAGGATACAGTGCGCAAGATGGGCATAGACCCCTCAAGGATTAAACCTACAAAGACGACCTTCAAAGGCGTCATACCAGGTGTTTAGGCCAATTGTACAGGCTCAGTTACACTAGAAGTGGTCTTCGGATCCCCGGATAATTTCCGAAGTGAGGAGTTAATCTTCGACATAGTCCCGTTCCGTAGTGGCTATCACGCTCTGCTCGGACGAACCGCGTTCGCAAAGTTCAACGCGGTGCCGCATTACGCATACCTCAAGCTCAAGATGCCAGGCCCTCGTGGAGTCATCACGGTCAACGGAAACACTGAACGCTCCCTCCGAACGAATGAACACACAGCGGCTCTCGCGGCAGAAGTACAGAGTAGCCTCTCAAGGCAATTCTCGAGTCCGACCGTTAAACGACCGGACATGGCCAAACGCGCCCGGAGTAACATACATCAAGACCACCTGGCACGTTCCGAGCACGCGTAGCAATGCGGCCCCAACCCCAGCCCTTGCATGATTGCAAGACCAGCTCTTTGCGTACATCATTACGCTCTGGAGATACCATGGGCATAGGGGGAGGGGCACGACCACGACAGGCCCAGAGTGCGGCTCAACCACACCAGGGGCTCCCAAGTGTGTCGCTCTCTTTATTTTTTACTTTTTTCCCTTTCTCTATTTATCCACAGGACTCCGTTCACCAGAGAACCTGTCCGGTGGTAAACCTGCCGAACTCACGATGCAACAGCCAGGGAAGGA
This sequence comes from Triticum timopheevii, assembly GCA_963921465.1. Classification (NCBI taxonomy): domain Eukaryota; kingdom Viridiplantae; phylum Streptophyta; class Magnoliopsida; order Poales; family Poaceae; genus Triticum; species Triticum timopheevii. Next base: position 284,901,051 of record OY997268.1, on the reverse strand, counting down.
CAAAGGCTACGATGAACATTCAGGTGGTCTCCATTACGAGCATTAAATTGGTTAAATAGACCAGTCCGCAGCCTACCCTTGGAGGGGGATATGTTTAATAGTCCAATCCCTTGCTTACCGCACTATTTGTATCGTTCTGCACTCATAGCAGCATTCCTTGAATAAACAATGCAGCGCTTTCTGCCCATAATTGCATTCCTTTTTTTTACATATATGTTCATTTATGACATCTTGTATCCGTACACTTTGGTACGACCGAATACACCAGGGGCTTATGTTCCCCACATTACGGTGTGATAAGTCCGAACACTTTCACAAGTGCGGCACCCCGAACTTATAGCATTATATGCATCGGCTCTGAATCATGTCTTGGGTCAATAGTTGGGTTTTCCCAGCTCCCATGTTTTGGTACCTTACGTTTCGTTCTATCGGCTAAGGTAGCACTGGGAGAACCACTGTGATTGCGCCCCGGTTGAGCTGGGCAAGCGCCTCAGTGGAGAAAGCTAAAACTGACCGTCATGATACGGCGAGAGCTGGTCGCTGTTCGAGAGGTCTTTTCGAGTCCCTAAAGACTTATGCCGCTTAGAGCGAGGAACCGGATGTGTCCGGCCCAGGCGTGGATAGCGCCCCGAATTCGGTCTTCCGAACACTAGGGGCTTCGCCGAAATTTAAAATTATAGAATTCTATGGCTAAGTGAGAGTGTTCAAGCATTATAAGTCCGGTTGCCTTGTTCGTTGTGTTGAGCGCCTCCCTAGATGGACCCAAAAATGGGAACAAGAGCGCTCAAGTTTATCCCGAACACCCCCGCACTCGTGGCATGGGGGCTGAAGCCGACGACTTGCCATCTCTCAGATTTGATAAATGACCGCACAGAAGGTAATATTTTAAATTATTAAGCGTTGCTTAGCGCATATGAATAAAGTTTTTAGCGCACAGGATAACACATTGCGAGTCTACTCAAAAATTACATCTTTGGGGCATTCATCCGCAATCTTGCGGGCACCCTTCAGGACACTCTTATAGTACATTTCGGGCGTACGATACTCCTTGCCCGCCGGCGGCGCGTCCGTGATAAGCCTCTCAGCATCCAGCCTGCCCCAGTGCACCTTTGCGCGGGCAAGGGCCCGACGGGCACCTTCAATGCAGGCGGAGCGCTTGATGACTTCCACCCAGGGGCACGCATCCACCAGCCGCCGCACGAGGCCGAAGTAGCTCCCAGGAATGGCCTCCTCAGGCCACAGCCGGACTATGAGGCCCTTCATGGCCTGCTCGGCTACCTTGTGGAGCTCGACCAGCTGCTTCAGCTGGTCGCTAAGGGGCACCGGATGTCCGGCCTCAGCATACTGAGACCAGAAGACCTTCTCTGTTGAGCTCCCCTCCTCGGCCCGGTAGAATGCGGCAGCATTGGACACGCTGCAAGGCAGATCTGCAAACGCCCCTGGAGAGCTCCGAATTCGGGTAAGTAACAGGTAATTCACATTCACATGCTTGCTTTGCATGAAAAATGCCTTACCCGCCGCTATTTTCTTCACCGCCTCAACCTCCTGGAGGGCCTTATGGGCCTCGGCCTTAGCGGCTTTGGCACTTTCAAGAGCCGAGGAAATCTCGGACTCTTGAGTCTTCGAGTCGCGCTCCAAACTCTCATGCTTTTCCATGAGAGCCTGGAGCTCTTGCCGCACTTCCGCCACCCGCGCCTCCTGTTTCTCTCGCTCCGCGGCCGCATTGCGTTCGGCCGCGGACACGGCCTCCTTCAGGGTCGCCACCTCATTCGTGGCCCCTGCAGTACCCACGTTATCCTTGTTATTTCTATCGCAACCAAAATCCTTTTCTATAAGGTACAAATTTAATACGGTGTTCCTCACCTTCTTTGTCCTCGAGCTGCTTCTTGGCAAGACCGAGCTCGTTCTCGGTCCGCTCGAGGTCCTGCTTCAAATCACCGACCTCCGCAGTCAATGTGGCAGAGGTCAGCAGCACAGCCTGCAAACCCATATTGACATAATTTTTAGAACTCCTGCGTATATCTTTTTAGATCCTCAGACCGGCTTTTCCTTCCAAACACCGAACCGAGCATCAGGGGCTACTGTCTATGCGGTATTACATTACATATTTTAAAACTTCTTACCTCAAAGCCTGTTAGATGGCTGCTGCAAGCTTCGGTCAGCCCGCTCTTGGCGAGCTGCACCTTCTGAATCACCGCACTCATAACAGTGTGGTGTTCGTCCTCGATGGAAGCGCCGTTGAGCGCCTCCAACAAATTGTCTGGCGCCTCCGGTTGGACGGAGGCTGCCGGTGTCACGGTCTTGCCCTTCTTACGAAGGGGCCGCCTGCCGGACTCCGAAACCACTGCTGGTTCCGGCACGGAGTCCGGCGCAAAGCCCGGGAGGCTACCTTGCGGCACCTTCGGAGCCTCCTCCTGATGGGTCCCCTCCTGGGATCCCACCTCGGCGTCGTTAGCATCACGAGGGGTGGAGGCGGTCGGAATGGAATCCACATCCGACGGAGCCAAGGACCCGCTCGATGAAGCGGGAAGATCATCCTCGGCTGGACTAAAGGTAGTGGGCAGCATTAGAAGGACACTATGTGGCACAAAAGAGAAATTATAAATCGCTCAGGGATCTGGATACTTATGATCTTGCCGAAGGCTTGGCCCTTGAGGGCCACCCTTCGTTGCCAACGTTGGCGTTGGCGGAGCTGTCCGGAGGAAGGGTCCTTCCTCTCTTGGACCCTTCGGCCTCCCCCCATTGGGGAAGCCTTCCTCTTCCTCTCTCCCCCCTCCTGGGGAGAGCCTTCTTCCTCCTCCTCGCCTTCGGGGGAGGAGTCCGCCTTGTTGTCATCGGACGATGAGTCCGATACCACCTGACACCGGCAACTCCTTCGGGTTCCCGTGGCCTTCTTCTTGGCCTTCTTCTCCGGCACCACGTAAAGTGCCGGGACTAGCAGCCCCGCTAAACGGGTATCCGCTGGGTCTTCGGGGAGGGGAGCCGGATAGTTAACCTATCCGGACGTCCTCTGCTAGTCCTGTTAAAGGCATCGGGAGTTTTAGATCCCACAATAGAGTCAAACTATGAAAGAAATAAATGTCCCATAAAGGATAACATATCTTACCACACCGGCCGGGCGCTTGGTGCTGAATCCGCGGTCCTCAGTCGCGGACGCGGGGGCTTCTCCGCCCTTGAACAGCACCCTCCAGGCAGCTTTGTACGTCGTGTCAAAGAGCCCGCTCAGGGTTCGGTGTTGTGCCAGATCAAACTCCCACAGATTGAAGGCCCGTTGTTGGCAGGGGAGAATCCGGCAGATGAGCATAACCTGGATCACGTTGACAAGCTTGAGCTTCTTGTTCACCAGGGTCTGGAGACAGGACTGGAGTCTGGTCAGCTCCTCCGAACTGCCCCATAGCAAGCCCTTCTCTTTCCAGGAGGTGAGCTGCATGGGGGTACCAGATCTGAACTCGGGTGCCGCTGCCCATTTAGGGTCCCGCGGCTCGGTGATATAGAACCACCCCGATTGCCACCCTTTGATGGTTTCCACAAAGGTGCCCTCGAGCCAGAGGACGTTGGGCATTTTGCCCACCATGGCGCCTCCGCACTCCGCTTGGACGCCCTTCACTACCTTCGGCTTGACATTGCAGGTTTTTAGCCACAAGCCGAAGTGGGGCTGGATGCAGAGGAAGGCCTCACACACGACGAAACGCCGAGATGTTGAGGATGAAGTTTGGCGCCAGATCGTGGAAGTCCAGGCCGTAGTAGTACATGAGCCCCCGGACGAAGGGATGAAGTGGGAAGCCCAGTCCGCGGAGGAAGTGGGAAGGAATACGACCCTCGCATGGGGCCTGGGGGTGGGGATGAGCTGCCCCTTGTCGGGCAGCCGGTGCACGATGTCGCTGGAGAGGTATCCGGCGCCACGCAGCTTTTCGATGTGCCCCTCCGTGACGGAGGAGACCATCCACTTGCCTCCCGCTCCGGACATGGCTGGAGAAGGTTGAGGCGAGATGTGCGAGCTTGGGCGCTGGAGCTCGAGTGCGCGGAGATGGATAAAGCAAAGGAGGAAGAAGGCGTAGGTAAAAAAGATGGATCCTTATCCCCTTATATATGGGAGGACGAAGACTACGCGTCCCTACCGGCCTGGTGAAACTCGCTTATCTCCCAAGCGCCACCATCAATGGCGCGGTTGGGTTACCCACGTCCGTATTGATGGGAATCCCGGAATAAGGGGAACACGATCTCTACTTCGACAAGACGCGCCAAGGAAACCGCTTCGCTAAACGCGCTGAGGTGGTATAATAAAAATTCAAGTAAAGGCTTGGTGGTGGTGTGACGTCGTGCCACAAAATACGTCAGCAGATTGAACTTGTGTACATATTATTCTCTCTACGGTGGAATGTGGAAATTATTTTGCAGAGCCGGACACTATCCTAGTGTTCACAATCTTCTACGAATTATTTAGAGGAGGAATCCGCCTTGCAATGCCGAACAATATGCGCGCCGGACTCATCGTCATTGAAGCCTGGTTCAGGGGCTACTGAGGGAGTCCTGGACTAGGGGGTGTCCGGATAGCCGGACTATCATCATCGGCCGGACTCCAAGACTATGAAGATAGAAGATTGAAGACTTCGTCCCGTGTCCGGACGGGACTTTCCTTGGCGTGGAAGGCAAGCTTGGCGATACGGATATGTAGATCTCCTACCATTGTAACCGACTCTGTGTAACCCTAGCCCTCTCCGGTGTCTATATAAACCGGAGGGTTTTAGTCCGTAGGACACACAACCATTACAACAATCATACCATAGGCTAGCTTCTAGGGTTTAGCCTCCTTGATCTCGTGGTAGATCCGCTCTTGTACTACCCATATCATCAATATCAATCAAGCAGGAGTAGGGTTTTACCTCCATCGAGAGGGCCCGAACCTGGGTAAAAACATCGTGTCCCTTATCTCCTGTTACCATGCGCCTAGACGCACAGTTCGGGACCCCCTACCCGAGATCCGCCGGTTTTGACACCGACACTACCAGTTAACGATTTCCTCAACAATGCTCGAGGCGGAACCTGGGCAGGAGCACTCTTGCCCTCCGGCGGAGCGATTCCGCCAGGGGAAGTTCCCTCCTGGAGGGGGAAATCATCGTCATCATCATCACCAAAAACTCTCCCATCTTGGGGAGGGCTATCTTCATCAACATCTTCAACAGCACCAACTCGTCTCAAGCCCTAGTTCATCTCTTATGTTCAATCTTTGTACCGGAACTATAGATTGGTGCTTGTGGGTGACTAGTAGTGTTGATTACATCTTGTAGTTGATTACTATATGGTTTATTTGGTGGAAGATTATATGTTCAGATCCATTATGCTATTTAATACCCCTCTGATCTTGAGCATGGTTATAATTTGTGAGTAGTTACTTTTGTTCTCGAGGTCATGGGAGAAATCATGTTGCAAGCAATCATGTGAACTTGATATGTGTTCGATATTTCGATGATATGTATGTTGTGATTCCCTTAGTGGTGTCATGTGAACGTCGACTACGTGAAACTTCACCATATTTGGGCCTAAGGGAATGCATTATAGAGTAGTTATTAGATGATGGGTTGCGAGAGCGATAAAAGCTTAAACCCTTTATCCGCTATTCCCTAAGGGACCGATTGGATCCAAAAGTTTAATACTCTTGTTAGAATTTATTCTTAATACTTTTCTCGTAGTTGCGGATGCTTGCGTGGGGGTTAATTATAAGTAGGAGGTTTGTTCAAGTGAGAACAACACCTAAGAACCGTTCCAACCACATACCAAATTATCAAAGTAGCGAACACGAATGAAGCCAACATGATGAAAGTGACTAGATGAAATTCCCGAGTACCCTCAAGAACACTTTGATTATCATAAGAGACCGTATTGGCCTGTCCTTTGCCTCAAAAGGATTGGGATACCTTGCTGCACTTTTGTTACTACTACCATTACTTGTCCGTTGCAAATTATCTTGTTATCAAACTACTCTGCTACTTACAATTTTAGCACTTACAGACATTACCTTGCTGAAAACCACTTGTCATTTCCTTCTGCTCCTTGTTGGGTTCAACACTATTACTTATCGAAAAGGCTACAATTGACCCCATATACTTGAGGTTCGTCAATGACCGAAGGGAATTTCCCATGCTCGGCCATCTTCCTTGAGGGGCTTCTGAAGATGGAAGTGTCGCCCTCGCTCGTAGTTGGTCGCCTTGTACTTGATGATGTCAATGTAGGCGAACTCATGGTAAGTAGGCCAATATGCCGTACATCCAAAGGCAAAGATGCCTTGATAGCACTTGGCAAATATGCCTTAGTGGTGGTGGTAGCCGTAGCTTCCTCTTGGTGGTGCTTGTCTCGCGGTCTTCTCTTGTGCTCATGAAGTTTGGCCGTAACTTGACATAGAGCTTGTTGGGACTTTTAGGTTGGCGCTTGGCGAGCATATTCATGATGATGGTGTCGTTGTCGTGCTTGAGATCGAAGAAGATGTCGTTCATCGTCGTCATGCTTGAGATCGAAGAAGATGTCGTTCGTCGTCGTTGTTGTTCACATGATGCTCAGAGGTGACTTTCCCTTCATGACGACGTGGATCACAAATGTGATGATGGTCGCCAAGTAGATGTGGACGTGGACAAATTGCACTTTCATCGCATGGGTGCTCCGAAGATGGTCGACTTGCTCGCCGTCGCCTTGAGGATGACAAATGGGAAGAATGGTTGACCAACAAGGCCCGAATCTCCTCCATCCTTGCATATTTCTCCTCCTTTTGTGTGGAGAGCTTGTGGTCGAGGTAGTCTCTTGTACGTAGCTCAGAGTGTCGTATGTCGATGGCGAGGTTGTCGATGTGCTCTGGCAATCTTGATTGTGTGCCTTGCAATTGTCATTGTAGATCGAAGATGGACATTTTGGTGATGTAGTTGTTCGAGCCGTCATTGTTGTCGAACACTGGAGATGAAATGCCTTGCCCAATGTTGAAAATGGATCAATAATCACTCAATAGTGTAGCAAGGAAATAACACAATTGGTAGCAGATCTTGTAAATTCTCACACCTACACAAGTAAAACTTCGGGTGGGGCTTGGTGAGGATAGTGGCACAAAATTTAATGCAAAATGTTAGCAAGAGTCAATAATGTTGAAAATATTCACAAATTCGCAAGTGAAACAAGTAGACCAATAGCAATATGTGGCACGCGGAAACACACACATGAATAGATAGATGGGGTCGTGCAATCAACGAACGAGCTCAAAATGTGGAATCCACGGAAAATGCTCTTGTTGCACATCTCTAGAGAGACACTAGCATGATTGCTCAATAGGCAGATACGACTTGTCCACAACTTATAGGAGACAAAAATGCAACGACTTCTATCCCAAGTATGCTATGTATATATGGTTCCCGGTGTTCCTCTCAAGATGATCCAAGATGATCTTATGTGCAATGTGGTATGATGCTATGGCTATTGCTTACAAGCTCTTTTCTCTCTCTCTCTGTTTAATAGCTTATTCTTCTTTTTTGTTATATGTCCACTATGTGAAATGTACAAACCAAGATATCAATTGTGTATATGCGGGAACAAACTTGTGGCACACGAGATGATATGATGATACCAATATGATATGGTATGTATGCAATGGAAGGGAGGATCGATGATCAGTAATGTGCACAAGCAACATGGCCGACAATATTCGAAGGTTAGTCTCGATAGGTAAGTGACGCAAAATGGGCGAGGGGTTATCAATGCAATTGCAAGGGGACTATACAGTGGTGTTGTCGATGTTACCGTCCTTATGTACGATGACAACCTCGTGGCGATGATGAGTGGCGGTGTTCTTGATGTCGAACCGTTCCTAATTAGCCGAAACACCTTAGGAAACAGAAAAATCGCGAACTCAAAATCTCAAACGTCAAATGTCAAAATGGTGGTAGCGGGAATGCAGTGGTGGTTGCGAAAGTATTGGTGTAAACCCAGTCAAAATGGGTTAAGGTGGGGGAAGGGTATGATGGGCTATACACGGTGTTGGAGTTGAATCAACGGTCCCTAATTAGCCGAAACACCTTAGGAGACACAACTCACAACACAAACAAAATGGGGTTAAGTTGGGGTGGCGGAAGTGTATGGTGGGCAAGCCTATGCGGGAAGTTATGGTGGTGGTTGATAAAGAAGCAACTGTCCCTAAGTTGCCGAAACACCTTAGGAGAGTCGAATCACAACTCAAACAACCTCAAATGCGAAGGGCAACAAAATGGGTTAGGTTGCAGAAGTCGGTGGCGGTTACGCGAATGATATGGTGAAAGCCCTAGGCAAAGATGCCAAAGTTTGAAAAATGTGATGGATTCAAATGGTGTTGACACATATCTATATGCATGGGGTATGTCAATAGCTACTCAAGGAGCTAAAGAACGCGAAAATTAGACTCCGGATGAATTAGTTATGGTCAAAACGGTGAAACACTAGTGGCTGAATTCTCAGGGGTCGGACATCCGGGGGCTGATGTCCAGAACCGTGTAGATTTTGTGCTCCAGGAGCCAAATTTCCAGCTTGGAGCCCGGATGTCCAGCCTAATGGCCCAGATGTCTGGCCCGACGATTCCAGATCAGGGTTTGGACTTCGAAACTCGATTTTGGGGGCGGAAATTGATGATTTCGGGGGCAAAGTTGGGGACATTTCGTGGACGGAAAGTGGGGAAAATTGGAAGAAAGCTAGATCCACTTGAAAGCAAGCAAATCATGGATCAAAATCAACAAAACTTCATCACACGAACAAATCACAAAAAAATTTGGGGGCTATTTTTGGTGGGGATTCTCGAAATTAGGGAAGAACACAACAAAATTAGGCTAGAAAATGAAGGGGGAGGCTCCAAATTCAAGATCAACGTGGCTCATGATACCAATATGATGTAGGGTAGAACCCTAGATGCCCGATCTTTCACAATTGGTGCAGATCCCGCGAAGAACACGAGGGGAAACACTAGAGGAATCACTCAAACCAACAAGATTGGATTACAAATATGCTCGATCCTCGAAACACAAAGAGATACACGATCCACGATCAACAAAGGACGATACAAGTAACAAGTTTTTCTCCATGAGGAGGCCTTGATGGGGTCTTCCCGTGAGGGGTCTTGAATCCACTTGGGGGATCTTCTCCGAAGAGGTCGTGAAATCCGATGGAGAATGTATCAAGTGCATGAGCAAAGCTCTATCTCTCAAATGAGCTAATCCTTGCTAACCCTAACTAGGAGGAGGAGGGCGTCTATATAGTGCTAGTCCACATAGGGGGGAAGTGAGAGGGGGTATACATGGGCCTCGGGCCCTGTCCATGTGCGCAGGCAGGCTCCGGATGTCCGGGTTGGGGGCCGGATGTTCGGCGACTCATGAAGAGCCGGATGTCCGGGCCTCTGGCCTGATGTCCGGGCTGGAGTTGCCCGATTCTTCTGCTTTCTGGATAGGATGCGCTGGATTTCTGGGCAAGCGCCGGATGTCCGGCCCGTCACGGGGCGCCGGATGTCCGGACGCTCTAGAGTTTGCTGGCGTCTGCTGGGCTGCTGCTGTTGCTGTAGTTTCCAGGGGATGGATGTCCGGGGCTGGGGTCATATGTCCGGGTCCTAGGAGCCTTCTCCGATGCCTTTCGTAGTGCTCCTTCATCCATGTACTTGGGGACTTGCCCATGACCCCGAGCATCTCCGAGAGGGCCTTCTTGGTACCTAAGGACATGTAGTGTCTTTGCATGAGGTAGCAACCACGTCTCACACGAATGGAAAGGGGAGGCATTTAGGAGCGGGTTCACCTTGTGTCCAATGGCGTATGCTTGAGGTCTCATTGTATGTCCACTTGGGGCTTGGGGAGTAGTCCTAGTGTACATGGGGATGATCATAGGATGCTCCGCATCAACCTTTCATTAGGATAAGATGTACTACTTGTCCCCTTTCAAATTGGGAACTATGGGAACCCTTACCGCCTACATTTTGGGGGAAGAGGACCGAGGCCACTATAAATATAGGTTAGCCACCACCGTAGAAGGGATCCGATCCCCAGGTCGACTCATTCCCTCACCCCCGAACCTCACGAGGTTGTTCATCCCTGGCACTAGTTCATCCTCAGCCCCTCGTGAGGCCAATCCACCACGGAGCAGGAGTAGGGTCTTACACCGCTGGGCTGGCCCGAACCTGGGTAAACTTTCATGTCCATCTTCTTCCTTGTTCATGTGAATAGAGCTAGGCAGTGGGGCGACGAGCTGGTAGTCTGGATAGGTTGAGTTCTTAGCACAAGCCCCAGAGTTCGAACCTTTCTTGGGTCTTCGGAGCCCTGAATCCGACATTTGGCATGCCAGGTAGGGGTATGTCGGAGCTTGGCCTCCTCATCAACCGCACTCCATCCTCACTCGATCATGATGAGAACTGGATGGGTTCACGCCGAGCGATGGGCCGTGCAGTTTGATCGGATGATGCCCTCCCGCCGTGGTGTTCCTCGTCGCGCCCCGATTTCCCCGGGGCACCATCTGGAACGACAACGTTCACCACTGCCACCCCTCACGTGATGCCACGGGTGTCGGTGTCAAAACCGATGGATCTCGGGTAGGGGGTCCCGAACTGTGCGTCTAAGGTCAATGGTAACAGGAGGCAGGGGACACGATGTTTTACCCAGGTTCGGGACCTCTCGATGGAGGTAATACCCTACTTCCTGCTTGATTGGTCTTGATGATATGAGTATTACAAAAGTTGATCTACCACGGGATCATAGAGGCTAAACCCTAGAAGCTAGCCTATGATTATGATTGTTGTTCATGTCCTACGGACTAAACCCTCCGGTTTATATAGACACAGGAGGGGGCTAGGGCTACAAAGAGTCGGTTACAGAGAAGGAAATCTGCACATCCGAATATCCAAGCTTGCCTTCCATGCAAAGGAGAGTCCCATCCGGACACGGGACGAAGTATATAGTCTGGCAGTCCGAGCACCCCTTAATCCAGGACTCCCTCAATAGCCCCTGAACCAGGCTTCAATGACGATGAGTCCGACGCGCATAGTGTCTTCGGCATTGCAAGGCGGGTTCCTTCTCTTAATACTCCATAAGAGATTTAGAACACAAGGATCGTGTCCGGCTCTGCAAAACAAATTCCACATTCCACCGTAGAGAATATAATATTCCACAAATCTAATCTGCGGGCAGCTTTTTATAGCATGACATAACGCCACGGTTCGGTCATTATTCGAACCGTTTTTCACAACCAGCCACCGCACATATCGCGAAGCGGTTTTAGCGGCACACTTTTGTTGAAGCAGAGATCATGTCCCCGTATCACGGGATCCTCATCAATATAGACGTGGGTAGCCCAACCGTGCCATCTAACGTGGCGTTTGGGGAATAAGCGATTTTAGCGGGCAAGTTGGGAGGCACAGGATATTTTGCTGCCTTTATAAGGGGATGAGAGTCTTCCCTTTTTTGACTATTTACTGTGAAGCAACAGCTCCACAGTCGTTTATTTCAGTAAAATAATAGAGGTCCTCCTAATTACAAACTATATAAGAAAAAAAGGGGTAAGTAGGAGAAAAGCTTACCTACTTACCTATGTTACAAAATACAACTAGCTAAGGAAGATTAACCCAAGATAAGAAAGCAGGTTTAACACTCTCCCTCACTCTATGGTACAACAAGTTGATATCATGTACAAGTTTACATCTCTAGACGCCAAACGAAGCCCTCTCCGATCTGAAAATCTTCCCATTCCTTGTAGTCCAAATGCACCAGGCCGCAGTTAGCATAACCTCAAAGAAGAAAGGGTGCCCAAAATTCTTCTTGGCATGCAATAAACAGGAGGTCACATTATGTCCCCCCAACCAGTCAATCTGCAGATAAGACCATACTCGTTGACTGAAATTGCAGGTGAAGAAAAGATGAAACCTGTCTTCATGCAAACGGGTAGGACAAAGAACACAGAAATTTTCATCTTGGTCAGTCCTCCAATGTCTCCGGAGCAGGAGGTCTCGAGTGTTCAGGCGATCAAAGAAGAGAAGCCAACCAAAAACCTTGATTTTCATCGTGCATGAACATCTCCAAAGCCAAACACAAGGAGTAATTGTTGGAAGGTGTGTGTACATGATGGTGTATAAGCTCTTAGTAGAATAACCAGATTTAGAAGGCCAAGACCACACATCAGGAGCAACAGCATCTCTTTGCAGCATAGTTACCCAATGAAGGAGGTGCTCAAGTTCTATAGCTGTTGAGTTTGAAATAGGTAAATGAAACATTGAAGACACATCCTCAGAATCCAAAAAATCCATGGCAGAGATCTTGTCATCCTTGACAAAGGAGAACAAGTGAGGCAAGCGGTCCCGAAGTGGTCTGTTTGAGTTGTGCAATATCCAACTATCAGACGAGAACAAGATAGAATCACCCTGATTCAGAGTGGTTGTAGAGATTGCTCTGTAGGACTCAGCCAACTTGAACACATCCTTCCACCAGAGAGAGCCACACAGCACTGTGGCCTGGAGTGCAATACCATCATAATAAGTACTCCAGATAAGAGAGACCCAAGGGATGTCTGCCTTGTTGTAAAATTTATGCAGATTTGAGCAATCCTTGATTCTGCAAGTGCAGGTTGATTATGCCAAGCCCGCCTTTATCCTTGGGCCTGCAAACCAAGTCCCATGCCGCAAGTGACTGCTTAGAAGTATCAGAATTACCACGCCAGAGGCATTGCCTTTCAATTCTCTCTGGCTGCTTAATGATGCCAATTGGGATGTCCAAAGTGCATAAGAAATAAATGGGCATAGAGGACAAAACAGAGGTAAGCAACTGGAGCCGTGAGCCCTGGTTCAGCATGGCAGAGCTAGCAGTAAGCCTTCGTTCCAACCTGTCCATGAGTGGCATGAGATCAATAATCCTAGGCTTGGTAGTTCCCATAGGAAGGCCTAAGTAAGTAAATGGAAACGTCCCCAAAGAGCAACCAAACACAGCAGCAAGTCTAGTGGCCACCTCATTGTCCACATTAAGGGGCACCATTGTAGATTTCTGAAAATTCACCATGAGACTAGTGGAGGCATATAAAACATCCAATATTTCCTTGAGTGCAATGAGTTGGGAGTCCACTATAGGTACAATTAAAATAGTATCATCAGCATATTGGATGATTGGAAAATGTGGATCATGGGAGGGGATTGGCAAAGTGAGGACTCCATCAGCCAGCATTCTGTTGACCACGGACTGCAGAAGATCAGCTGCGATTACAAAAAGCAGAGGAGATAGAGCGTCTCCTTGCTTAACACCACACTTGCACTGGAACTGCTTGCCTGGAACCCCATTTAACAAAACCAAAGAAGACCCAGAAGATAAGATTGCCTCGACCCAAGCTAACCATTTAGCATCAAAGCCCTTCTCCTGCAAGATTAACAAGATGGCCTCATGCTCAATCGTATCGAAAGCCTTAGCAAAATCCAGCTTCAGAATCAGTATAGGTCTCCCAGATTGCTTGCACTGATGGATGTACACAAAAGCCCACGCTAGGCAATCTTGAATGGACCTTGATTTCATAAACCCATACTGATTATTGTGGATACATTTGAGGATCACCAACTGTAGCCTATTAGCAAGTAACTTAGTTAAGAACTTTAGGCATGTGTTGGTCAAAGAGATTGGCCTGAAATCTCCAGGACCCTGAGGAGCAATCATTTTAGGTAGAAGAGTTATTAGTCAACCATTGATGCCCTCCAGACTGAGCTTACTAGCAGCAAATTGCTCGAGCAAATTCAAAAAATCCTTCTGAATAATGGGCCAACATTTCATAACAAAAATTCCATTGAAACCAACAGGCCCAGGGGCCCTATCCGAAGGCATTTCCTTTAGAACCTTATCGATTTCATCTTGTGAAAAAGGCTTCGACAGCTCATGGAGGCCATCTATGGGCTGGATGAGGTCAGCCAAGCAAAAGCCCATTCGGATCCCTGTGGTCTGGCCCATCCTTGATTTGAAAGAATGCCAAAGAACTCCCGCCATTTGATCATGATCATGAACAGTAACACCATCATCAGACACCAGACTAGCAATGCTATTTTTTCTCAGCCTCTCAGACGCCATGGCATGGAAAAATTTAGAGTTTTCCTCACCAACTTTGATGTAACGAATAGTGCAGTGCTGCTTCCAGTAAATATACTGCAACCGAAGCAAATTCTCGTGGTGGAGCTTAACTATTTTCCTAAAACTGAACTCAGGGATAGTGAGAGGCCTGCATTCCTCCAAAGAATCCAAACAAAGAATCACTTCAGAGCAATTAAGAATAACTTTCTTCATAGAGGCAAGATTAATATGCCATCGCTTAAGATCACTCCTAAGTCGCTTGAACTTCTTTGAAATAACAGCAGCTGCCGAACCCGAGCAAGCTAAAGGAGCATTCCATGAAGCATTGACACAATCCATAAATCCAGGTAAGTCCACCCAGTAATTTTCAGACCGGAAAATTTTAGCTCTAGGTATGGTGGTGTCAATCGATACCAAACACGGGATATGATCAGAACCCGTTCGAGCAAGTGGGTGCACAACAGTGTTAGGGTACAAAGAGATCCAAGAACTAGTTGTAAAAAACCGGTCCAACTGCTCAAGGAGAGGCTGTTGCTGCATATTTGACCAGGTATAGGCCCTTCCCTTCAACGGCAATTCCAATAAACCGAGATGGCTAATAATCTCATTGAACAGGAAAATATCATTGACGTTACCCCCAAGTAGGTTCCTGTTGTCCAACAATCTTATGAAGTTGAAATCACCAAGTAGCAACCAGTTAGCATCAACTGGTATTTGAAGATGATATAACCAATGAACAAAATCATCACGCAAAGGGCCGTCACAAGGGTCGTATACCGAAAGCAGATTCCAAACTTCGGAATTATGGAATGAAGTAAAAGACATGATGACAGCAAAACGCTAGATTTCAATGAGACAACCAGAGAAAATAGCTGAATTCCAAACAACTAGAATGCCTCCCAAAGCCCCATGCGGTGGTGCAAACGCAAAATTATCAAATCTGCGCGGGCAAAATTGTCGGATGGACTTGAGATCAAAAGATTCAGATTTTGTTTCTTGTAAACAGACTATTGAACAGTTACTTTCCTCAATCTTAGCACGCACGTCTCGCTGATGTTTCTCAGAGTTCAAACCACGCACATTCCAGCATAGAACTTTCAAATTACGGAAACAAGGATTATCCATAAAGAAACTCGAGAAGATAACCAAACATCTACACTGCATAAATGAGAAGATAATTGCCAATAGGTTCATACAAGCAAATAGATAATAGGAGTTCAGACATCAACACAGTTTTGGCAACACAAAGAACATAAACAACCCACAGCCTAATGCCATGATTAACAGAGGGAAGTTCAGACTGCAGACACAAAATAACAAGCTGATGGACACTAAAATCTAAACAAAAAGGGAATGACAGCGCATTCCCGCCCAACTGACATCTTGATGCTTCACTTATCATCACAAACATTGTGCTGGTCCTTCTTCTCAGGACTTGCCATAAGCTTGTCCTCGGTGAGCTTCTCTGGTGAGATCCCTAGAGATTCTCCAATACGTTGCATGAGACTGATTGGGGTTGGTGGTGGAACTACCGTGCTGTGCTCCTTCGCAGCAGACTCGCTCTCCTCTTGAGAGACAGAGCTGTACCTAGGCTTCTTAGCTTGAGGACGCCGTACAGGAGAGGTCTTGTTAGGAATTGCAGAAATGGGTTTGAAACCCGACTTCTTGGCGCAACCGCGGGTCATTCTCCTGGTGGTAAAATCCTCAGGAGAACGAACAAGCTTGGTGCCCTGACGATGGTCACGTTTGGACTTGCCTAACATGGATGGAGTCTTGGAAGAAAATTCAAACTCCTCATGCTGAACTGGCTCTGCAGAAAAAACCTCGGGTAGATCTCTCATAGTTTCATCTCCTGCCAAAACATCCTGCTCAACTTGCTCAGTAGAAAACCCCTCTGATAAAGCCTTTTGTGATGCAGCTCCCCCAACCATTCCATCAGAAACCTAGCCAAACAAAGACTGGAAAGAGTGCTCCAGCTCCTGGGACCAAATCCTCATTGGAAAAACCGTAGGTGGGAGCACAGAGAGACAAACAGGCTTGTGGATGCTCTGAACTTCAAATTCGGCAGGAGGTTCTTAAAAGAGCGCTCCCACACCATAGCAGGTGGAAGAGCCGGACCAAAAACCACCCTAACAATACCCAGATGGATTGGATCAAGGTTAACCACAGGTGGATGAACAGCTGGAGGAATGTAGGGGACAATTGCACGCTCCAAATTTTCCTCGACCACAACCTGCTGAACCACTTCAACGTCTGTTGACTGATCTTCAGAAGAACTGTTGGACCCCAAGGAGGGATTCAACACCATGGAGTTCTGATCTTGGGCAGCATGAACTTCAGGCTCATGCTGTTGAGCATTCTGAGCAGCAACGGCCTCATCCCAAGGGCCCCATCTAGCAGCATTCTGCTCGGGCTCTTGCTGCTGGTCAGGCTGATCAACACCCAAGCCATGAGGTTGCTCCGGTTGATGTTGAACATTTGCAGGATTGGCATCCCAGCCCAAATCAGGAAACAGCGGCATTCCCTAGAATGGTTGCGGAGGATCATGCCCTGGCATAGGATGAGGGTTTCCATCCAGGGGCATCGGGTCCTCATTAGCACCCAACATGGCTTCCGCAAAATTATTAGTGAGAATATAGACCGCAATAGTCCAAGAAACAATAGTGCCTCCCCAACTTGCATACTCACGAAAAACAATAGATCGAGGCACCATAATGTTATCCGGGAAAGAAGCATAAACGAAAGATCGCATTAGACGCTGATCTTGCTGATCCCAGTAGTGAAACTGACCAAACGTGCTGACAACATCAGACAGGTATTGGGTATTCCTGTAATCTAACGGTACACCCATGAACATTAACCAACCCGTTCTGTGTCCATGAATATCCCTAAAACCCTCTCCCCGGTTGTGAGGAATGAAACGCACAAAGAACTCATGCCCATCTTTGTCCAAACCCATGGGGAAAGGCAGATGTCGAGTAAAGCAAGATTGCATCATCGGACTGGCCACTTCAAATAAACCAACACCCTGGAACTAGGTCTGAGCAGAGCGAATAATCACCTGAAGATCCTCTTGCAAGAAGTTGAGCACTTGCTCCTGTCTTATGGCCACAAGATGTGCCGGCGGCAGCGGCTCGATGATGGCCACCATGAACTGCTCATGGGCTCTTGGAGGGGCCTACATCGGGGTGTAGTAGGTTCTTGGCAATCGCTCTGCCACTCCATTGATGACGTCGTGGCCAAAAGGAAGAAATCGCCAGGGGTCAAGCTCATAGACCTCCATTGATGGAGTATCAGCAGGGGCAAGCGATGGTGGAGGCGATTGTGGTTTTCTGGCAGATTGGTTCTGTGTGGAAGGGGTGGAGGTGGGCGGTGGAGGCAGCGAGCCCGAAGCGTCGGGGAGGGGTTCTGTCAAGGAGCGAGGCTCGAAACCTGGCAACAGGACATTGGGTACCCAAATAGTGGAACCAACATTAATACCCGGGCAGTCTTTCTTAACGTGACCAGACCGAAAGCATAATCTGCAACGTACACAATTCGTGCACGAATCGGACAAGTGACCCATACCCAAATAGTTCTGACAATCCCAATAATTAGCTGCCGTATCCTCAATCATCTCATTGAAACTCTGTAAATCATCCACAATTTCCTTAGGTGACGGGACACAAACCAGAGAAGTGGTGCCAGGCAGATCGTCATTAGATAACAAAACTGGGCTGTCCAAAGAGGATCCATGGGCCAAATCCAAACCCAAAGTTGCAGTGCCAAGCGATGGAACATGGGCCGGGTCCAAAACACACGATGGAGTGCTAGGGCTATCCGAAAGGATATTAACCATTGGAATGGGCCCAGAAGATTTTGAAATCCCAGAACATCCGGGGTTGCCGCTAGGAGTACTAACCGATTCTGGGGATGGAGGAAAAGATCCAAATTGGATAGTCACCAGCGGCGATGAGGGACTCGCCGGCGGCGATGATGAGATTGCCGGAGGTGATGGTGAGAGTTTAGAATTGCCCCACGGTGTGGGAATCGGGTTATCAGGAGAAACAACATCATAACCAGCCTCCCGGATAGTCAAAACTTCAACATCATTTGGACGATATTGATAACCCTTACAAACATCATACTTCATGAAAGTAGCAAATCTTAAGCTCTTACCAGGACCCGACCTAGGATTAGTGCGTAAAGATGACTTGACGGGTAGATTTCTCATGGCTAATAAACCTAGATCGGCACGATGTTTAGAAGGACTAACCACCGTCCACTCCTCATTGCATTCAATCTGCCAGAGACGAAATTCCTTCGTCCAATCTGGACCACCATGACCCCAGAGATGGAAATAACACTTAAACTGAGGCCAAACGAAGCTACGCTGATGCAGGATGAAAAACCCAACTTCTTTGAAGGAGACATGAAAAGAGAAAACCTGATCACGTAGGCAGAAAACCTTGAGCTGCGAACAATATCCTCCAATCGCTGATTCCAAGGCCAGAGCAACATTCTCCACAGATAATCTGAAAGAATGCCTTGCAAATGAGACAACCATGATGAAGTGGCCCGAATCCTCAGAAGGATGAACAGAGCGGCGAAAAGAGTGCCAGATCTCCTGGGCTAAGCCCATCCCTGGGTTAAAATCAAACCCTGGAGAGATGGACGCATGAACAGCCATTGAGATGACCACCAGGGGCTGCGGGAGAGGACGCCGGAGATGATGAGTGGATCAGAAGGCAAAAACCATGGCTAGACATGGAGATCACCGGTGGGGTGGCAGCGGCTAAGGGTTAGGGTGGGAGGTGGGAGTCGCCATCGTAACCTTTTTTGCTGTTTTTTTGAGAGTCTTCCCTTTCACCCACGCCCTTCCCTATTCATGCATTCCTTTCCGCCCGAGCCCTAGTGCCCAAGCGTTTCTCTTCTTCGCCCGAAAAGGCTTTCCGAAGATGTCCGGATCCGGAGTAGGAGGCAAGTGGATGGCCTCTACCGTCCGGGAGAAGGACATCAAAAATCTTCAGGGGGGGGGGTATCCGTCCAAGAGATTTGGCCACCGTCTTTTGACGGCGGGATAGATAGTCCCCACCCCGGAACCCCATGAGAGGGTAGTATTTCTCCCTCATTTTGTCCGCGGGCTAGGGTTTCCCCTCGACCCATTTGTTCACGGTGTCATGTACTATTACGGGATCGATTTCCATGATCTATCCCCAAATTCCTTTCTCAACATCTCGACATTCATAGTCGTGTGCGAGGCCTTTCTCTGCGTTTCGCCACACTTCGGCTTATGGCTGAAGGTTTTTAATATAAAGCCCAAGGTAGTGAGCGGCGAGCATGCCGAATTCGGAGGCGCCATGGTGAGCAAGATGCCCAATGTCACATGGCCGATAGGGACTTCCAATGATTCCGTCAAGGAGTGGAAGCAGCAGTGGTTCTACGCGTGGCAAGGAGTGGACCGCCTTTCCGGAGTTCAGATCCGGTGCCCCCCTGCGACTTATGTCATGGCACAAGAAGGGCCTGAGCTGGGCTTCGTCTGACGATCTATCAGAGCTCCAGACGCGCGTCCAAGACATGGAAGATAAGAGCGTCAAGCTCGTCAATGTAGTCCAGGTGATGTTAGTTCGCCAGATTCTATGGGAGTTCGACCCGGCCAAGCACCAAACCCTGCTAGAGCTCTTTGGCTCTACACACAAGGACATCTGGAAGGTGCTTTTCAAGTCTAGCAAACCGTGGCCGGACTCCACCAAGGACCGTGGATACCAGCTGTCCCGCCCAGCAAGTTCGGTAAGCAATTGAATGTTTGATAATTCGTGCATTCTGTCCGCACATCCTCAGGGAGACACTTAACATATTTCCCATCATTTTTCCTAGGGCTGGGCAAAGAAAGCGGGGCGGATCTACTGTCATGCCCCTCTGCCAGAAGAACCGGCCGGCCCACTCCTGACGAAGATGCTGGTCCCGACGCCATACAAAGCGCCGAAGAAAAAGAGACCAGGGGCGGCCTTCGTCGCCGTGGTACCACAGACACAAAATCCGAAGGCTCTAATGCCCATCCTTCCTCCAAAGAGAATGGGGACGAGGAGGACGAATCCCCCGCAGGGGAAAAAAAGAACGGCCTCCAGCTCCTTGGAGGCCAATTCGCTTAAGTGGGGAAAAAATCTTCTTCAAGAGGAGTCCACCAGCGCCACCGATAACAGCTCGGAGTGGGATCCCAAGGCCGAGCCCCTGGTGAAGTCGTAAGCATAAAATCCGAACACACACATGCGTCCGGACTTTTCATGGCATCACATTCTAATCTAAGCCGTGCTTTTCCTTTTCAGTCTGGCGAAGCCCCGCGCCGAGCAATCCTCGTTAGAGGATCTGCTGGGTTCGAACGCTATGGCGAGCGGGACACCCCTGAAGGCCTCTTCCTCCAAACGTAGGAACGAAACCGAGGTTTCGTCCCAGAAGGACCCACGCCACAGAGGGGGGAGAAGGTCGCGAAGGCGGCGCCAGGAGGCCATACTTCTAGGGCCGGTTACACGGGAGAGAAAAATCCTGTGGGTGTCGACAACAGAGGTCATCTTGAATCCGGACCCAAGCCGGACACGATTCTAGAGACCCATAAGGTCCCCAAGTCCCATCCACCGGCCACCTCTATTCAACCAGGGGCGGTGGGTACTTTATCAGCGGCGCTGAAGGGTGCCTCCATTGTTGATGAACACCGTGCCCTCATGGGTGCGGTGATTGAGAAGATTTAGTCCGCCGAGAGTGGACTGAACGAATCCTGTGTCAGCCTCATAAGAGGCTTTGAGGTATGTTTCATGAGTTCTTGGGAGAATGTCATGGTATAGATAGTAGCCCCTGATACACTGTTCGGTGAAAGAAAGAACCGAACAGGGGATCAAATTCATGTTCGAAGGAGACTCACTTGATGATATTTATCTTCGTAATCAGCAGGTATCTGTAGCGACTGCGGCCTCTCAAGCTGCGGAAGTATCCGGCCTGAAGTGTAGTCTGAAACGGTCCGAAGGAGAACTTGGCCAAGTGAAGAGATAGCTGGAGGATAATCAAGGTATGTAGAAACCTTGTATATGTAGCACGAAAGGATGAGTGTGCATGATAGCAATCTTTTGATAATGTGCTCTAGGGGCGTCGGCCGAAATTGAGACCTTGAAGAAGGCTTTGGCCGAAGCCGAGAGGAAAGCAGCCGCAGAGCAGGTGCTCCGTGAGAACCATGAGGCAGAGTTATTGAGGCTGAGCAAGAGCTTCAAGAGGCCATGCAGAAATGCGAGACCTTGGAGCAGAGTTTAGCAGGGAAAGAATCCGAACTCTCCCAGGCTCGCCAAGCCGCAAGTGATGCCCGGGGCGAAGCCCAAGGTGCCCTGAAGGAAATCCAGGAGGCGAGGAAGATTGCGGCTGGTAAGGCTTTTTCTATAAAAAGCAAGTATAGGAAATGAGGAAATCAAATTTGACAATCTCAAGTTTTGATGTATACAAGGGTATTTGCGGAGCTGCCGCACAGCATATCTGATGCCGCCCAATTCTACCGAGTCGAAGGGGGGAATACTGCGGATAAGCTCTTCTGGATGCAGTATATGGTGCCGAATTATCCGGTGCCCTTCTCGGAGCAGCTGAAGCAGCTGGTCGAGCTGCACGAGGTGGCTAAATTAGCCATGAAGGATTTAATTATCCGGTTGTGGCCTGCTGAGCCGATTCCAAGCAGCTACTTCGGGCTCGTGAAGCGGCTTGTAGGTGCCTGCCCGCGACTCGAAGTCATCAAGCAGTCGGTCTGCATAGAGGGTGCGTGAATGGCCTTTGCCCGTGCCAAGGTGCATTGGGGGAAGATGGATGCGGAGAAGCTGATGACCGAGGGACCGCCGTAGGGGAAGGAGCACCACAAGCCCGAACTGTATTATGAAGGTGTCTTGAAAGGAGCCCGCCTTGCGGCGGAGCAATGCACCAAGGACATTATATTTCCATGAATACGGTCAAGTTCGTCCGTCGTAATATTTGAACAAGAGCATTCTTATCATCTATTGCTTTGTCGTATGAATGTTTTTCATCCTGTGTGGCCGTTGTATGTAATAATTGTGAGAGTCAGCCAGTCGTCGGCTTCCGCCCCCATGTAGGGAGTACGGGGGTGTTCGGGATAAACCTGAGCACTCTTTATCCCAGTTTTGGGTCCCTAAAGGATGTGTTTAGCATAGCGAACCAGGCAATCGGTCTATAGGGCTTTATCGCTCTCACTTAGCCGTAGGAGTTGTTTCGAGGAAGGTAGGCACAGCCCCTGGTGTTTGGAATTCGGCACGAGGGGCTCTATAAGGGCCTGATCGGAAAAGGCTGATCCATCGCACTCTGCATTGGTTATAGCATTATGCGGAAGAAATCCTTAAAGATTTTAGAACCTCTCGAACAGTTGACCAGCTCTCGCTACATCATGACAGTCAGTTTTCGGCTTTCTCTACTGAGGTGCTCATCCGGAAGAACCGGGACACAATCGCAGTAGTTCTCCCAGTGCTACCTTAGCCGATATAGCGGAACGTAAGGTACCAAAATATAGGAGCCGGGCAAACCCAACTATTGACCCAAGACATGATTCGGAGCTGATGCATATAATGCTATAAGTTTGGGGTGCCAAATTACCGTGAAGGTGTTCGGACTTTTTTACCGTAGTATGGGCTTGATGAAGCCCCTGGCATATTGAGGCATATCACGATAAGCAGCCGCCTTTTAACAAAGGAACTTTAAATAAGAAATATTAACAGGTGAGCATCATATAAATCCACATGTTGTATTTGAGTAATACGTCAATTCGTATGAGTACAGGTGATGTGATAAAAAGAAATATGATTGCGGAACCTGCTGATACCAGGCGTGCGGGAGTTGTGTTCGGATCCTGGGTGTAGTCGGATGATTACAGGGGAATATCTAGAGATTACCTAACGCGCTCGAATTGTTCCCATGCTTTCCTTCATAACCTACGTAGAGGTGGACCTGTAAAGAAAACGTAAGAAATGGGTTTGTGCCACCTGGCGGTTGAGCCGCAGTATGTGGCTTGTTCTATCCTTTTCCGGAGTGTTTTTAATTTATCTCCGGGCGGGCCGGGCTATCCTGCCGTGCAGTAGTTTGTATTCCTTTTGGTGGTGTCCGAGAGCTTTGCCTTCGACTCGAGGTTCGGCTGTAAGGTGTCGTTCCTTGTTCTTGCTGTTAAAGTGGTGGTAGACTCTTCGGCCGGGAAGGGGAATTTGTTTCTGTCTTAACCGTGATGACGCTGCGTGGACCGGGCATCTTTAATTTATGGTAGGCATAATGTGGCACCGCGTTGAACCGAGCGAATGCGGTTCGTTCGAGCAGTGCCTGATGGTCGCTGCAAAAGGGGACGACGTCGAAGACTAAGTCTTCGGTATGGTGATTGTCCGGAGATCCGAAGACCATTTCCAGTGTGATTGAGCCCATGCAACAGGCCTCTGCACCTGGTATTATACCTTTAAAGGTGGTTTTTGTGGGCTTGATCCTTGAAGGGTTGATGCCCATTTTGCACACTGTATCCTGGTAAAGCAGGTTCAGGCTACTGCCTCCGTCCATAAGGACTTTTGTGAGGTGGAATCCGTCAATGATGGAGTCGTGGACCAATGCGGCCGAACCACTCTGACGGATACTAGTAGGGTGGTCCCCACAATCGAAGTTGATCGGGCAAGAGGACCATGGGTTGAACTTTGGGTCGTTTCTATAAACCTCCCTTAGTGCACGTTTCCACTTGGGAATGTGGCTTGTGCATGTCATATTCACCGTTTTCACCTAGGGAGGGAATTTCATCTTTCCACCTATATTCGGTGATCGGGGCTCTTCGTCGTCGTTGTTGCTTTGAGACCCCTTCCCCTTGTTTTCGATGTCTGACCTGCCGGCTTCTCTGAAGACCCAGCATTCTCTATTGGTGTGGTTGGCTGGTTTTCCAGGGGTGCCATGAATTTGGCATGGACGGTCGAGTATGCGGTCAAAACTGGACGGGCCTGAATTGTTTTTATTGAATCGGTTCTTCCGCTGACCGGCCTTGGAGCCGCTGAATCTGGCATTGACTAATGTGTCTTCGGCATTATCGTCGTTTTTGCGGCGCTTGTGTTTGTTGCGCTGTGATTTGTCGTTGCTATCTTTAGCTTTCGATGTGCCTGGATTGCTTGCTATATTGTTGATACGGGCCAACCAACTATCCTCGCCCGCGCAAAAGTGAGCCATGAGTGTTGTGAGAGCTGCCATGGACTTTGGCTTTTCTTGACCGAGATGACGGGCAAGCCATTCATCGCGGATGTTATGTTTAAAGGCCGCTAGGGCTTCGGCATCCGGACATTCAACAATGTGGTTCTTTTTGTTAGGAATGGGGTCCAAAATTTCCTAGCTGACTCTTTCAAGCTGCTGCGTTATGTGACTTAGATCATCAGCATCCGGTGGGCGCACGTAAGTGCCCTGGAAGTTATCAAGTAATGCGTCTACCAGGTTCTTCGAATTCCCGATGGAGTTTGCCGGCAAGCTATTCAGCCAATGCCGAGCTGGTCCCTTTAGTTTTAGTGGGAGGTACTTGATGGCGTGTAGATCATCTCCGCGGGCCATGTGAATGTGAAGAAAAAAACCTTCTATCCATACCGCGGGGTCTGTGGTGCCATCGTATGATTCAATGTTCACGGGTTTGAATCCTTCCGGGAATTCATGGTCCATTACTTCATCAGTGAAGCATAGGGGATGTGCGACGCCTTTGTGCCGGGCTTCATTATGTTCGGCCCGGCTGGATATGTTAGTGTATCCAGTGTGACGATTTGTGTCACGCGTTGGGGCGCATCCTCGTGATCCGTAGATCGATCTTGACTGTCCTGCTTTGTTTTCTCGCAGGTCCTTCGTGTAGCCCTGGGCTTTAGTGTTATTGTTTGATTGGCCACGGGATGCGGTCTGGACTTTGGGCTGGTACGCCGTTTTGTCGTGGCCACGGGGTGGCCGGTCAGTTGCATCATGCGCTGGTAGCGTGGGTAGCGAGTAGAGGTAGCAGCTGCGCCATAGGTAGCTTTTGCTATGGCGTTCGAGTCCGTATTCCTCGGCAGCCAGGACATCAGTCCATCTGTCAGTTAGCAGATCTTGATCAGCTTGAAGCTGTTGCTGCTTTTTCTTCAGGCTTTTTGCAGTGGCTATAAGCCGGTGTTTGAAGCGCTCCTGCTCGACGGGATCCTCCGGCACGATGAATTCTTCATTGCCAAGGCTCACTTTGTCTTCGGAGAGAGGAATGTAATTATCATCATTTGATTCTCCATCAGTTGCATGTTCTTTAGGGCTAGCTTGCCCATCCTCTTGCTCGGCCTGCTCGAAGCCTGGCTGGGTAGGATTGTCTTCGTCTTCCGCACCATCTGGATTGTTATCTCCTCTGCCAGCATTGCTATTTTTTCTATGGCGGGGCTTGGAGCGGCGCCGATGACGCCGGTGTCTAGATTGCTTCCCCAAGGGATTATCTTCCGTTACCTCATTGCCATTGTTTTCTTTAGGGGTGTCCACCATATAAAATCATATGATGAGGTGGAGGTCCAACGCCCTATAGGTGGTGGTTCTCATTCTTCTCATGCATCATTGTCCATACCGTCAATGTCTTCGGAGTCGAATTCAAGCACGTCAGTTAAATCATCGACAGTGGCTATAAAGTGTGTGGTGGGTGGGGGACGGATTTCTTCATCGTCCGTTCCCCACTCGAGCCGGACATAGTTCGGCCAAGAATCTCCTGACAAGGACAGAGACCTTAATGAGTTCAGCACGTCACCTAGGGGTGAGTGGTGAAAAATATACGCGGCAGAGAACTCCATGATGGGTGCCCAATCTGATTTGATAGGCACGGACACACACGGTTCGGATCCTGCAGCCGGAGACGAGTTCGGGGGTCCGATAACGCCACTCTCACAGGAGGTGGGATCAGTGTTCTGCTCTGACGCCGATGAGTGTGTGGCCTCCATGGTGGGGTCCATCCACCCGTCCTCTGAAGGCACGATCTGCTCAGGATTGATTCCCGGTGACAACGCGGGTGCGATCGCCCGAATACTATCCGACGACAGATCAAAGTCATGTCCGTCGTGACTGTTCGGCGCACCTGTCATGGGCTCAAATCCGTCAAAGATCAAGTCTCCACGGATGTCGGCAGTATAGTTTAAGCTTCCAAACCTAACCTAACGGCCAGGGGCGTAGCTGTCGATCTGCTCCAGATGGCCAAGCGAGTTGGCTCGCAGTACGAAGTCGCCGAATACGAAGATTTGTCCGGGAAGGAAAAACCTCCCCCTAGACCGCATCATTGAAGATGATCGAGGGAGCCATGGAGACTTGTCACGACGGCACAGTGGAACTCTCAATGAAAGCACCAATGTCGGTGTCAAAACCGGCGGATCTCGGGTAGGGGGTCCCGAACTGTGCGTCTAAGACCAATGGTAACAGGAGGCAGGGGACACGATGTTTTACCCAGGTTCAGGCCCTCTCGATGGAGGTAATACTCTACTTACTTCTTGATTGATCTTGATGATATGAGTATTACAAGAGTTGATCTACCACGAGATCGTAGAGGCTAAACCCTAGAAGCTAGCCTATGATTATGATTGTTGTTCATGTCCTATGGACTAAACCCTCCGGTTTATATATACACCGGAGGGAGCTAGGGTTACACATAGTCGGTTACAAAGAAGGAAATCTACACATCCGAATATCCAAGCTTGCCTTCCATGCAAAGGAGAGTCCCATCCGGACACCGGACGAAGTCTTTAATGTTGTATCTTCATAGTCCAACAGTCCGGCCAAAGTATATAGTCCGGTTGTCTGAAGACCTCTTAATCCAAGACTCCCTCAACGGGCAAATCATATCGCACTCGATCGGCGTCGCCGTGGCTCTGTTCGCCCGCACCTGTTGAGGGCTAACGGGTCCGCAGGCCGTGCTCCTTATGCCGCGTGAGTTACTGTGTTACCGCCCTGCAGAGGGCAATCACGTGGCTTGGCTCGACCGGGTCGCCAAACTACTCGATGTCGCTTGCAGGAGTATGGACCCCCACCCGCTAGTGTCTCGACCCTTGCTGCGGGACCGGGCATGCCCTTGCTGCATTTGCGTAGGGATAGGACCCAGAGGGCAGGGTGACAAAGCGAAGGCGAACGAGATCTACCCCCAGGCACAGGAGATGCCCCCAAGCTCTAGGTGGAGTAAGCAGCCCTCAGAGGGAGGCGCCGCTGCGAGCCGCCTCCTGGCCATCATGACACGATGGCATGGTGGCAATCGGCAAGTCTGAAGAACCCATTGGTTGGCAGAAGGTGAGCCTCCGCTGGCGTAGCCTCGAGATCATCAGGGCCACTCGAGGATCGGGGGCTGCAAGAAGGGCCACCACTGCTAAAACAAGTACTTTCAGAAAATATTTTTTGGCTAACTTTGGAGCGCGGGAGACTTATGTCCCGCGGCGTGCCCGCGAGACGACAGCCAGATTGCGCGCGCCGGGGCGCACCCAATGAGGTGGCACCCCGGACCATTATAGGGCCTCGGGGGCTTGAGGGGCCCACGAGGTCCCGGGGCTAAAAAGGGCTTAGGAGGAGCCTGGAGATGGGCATCACGAGCTGATTAAGCAACCCGCGACCAATATGGTGGCACGTCGCACCGCCCGCCGGTGGTCGCTAGTCTAGGGGCCTCGGTCAGGGCTGCTAGTGCTCGGGCTTGCCAGTGCGCAGCCCAGAGCAGGGGGTGAGGCCTCTGATCAGGAAGCAGGCAACCGCCTTGCACCTGCCCAATTTTTCACCCGTAACACTCTCACGTAATAATGAGTGGGGATGTACATGCCCCGGCGACTCCTGAGTGCTGCCCCTGAGCCTCACAGGGGCTCCCACTATCGGTGTCAAAACCGGAAGATCTCGAGTAGGGGGGCCCAAGCTCTGCGTCTAAGGATCGATGGTAACAGGAAGCCAAGGGACACAATGTTTACCCAGGTTCGGGTCCTCTTAAGGGAGGTAAAACCTTACTCCTGCTTGGTTATATTCGACGAGTATGAAGATTACAAGAGTTGATCTACCTTGAGATTGTATAGTGGCTAACCCTAGCTGTCTAGCCTACGAGGACTTTAATGATGGTGAAGAAGGTCCCTCTACAGACTAACCCCAACAATTTATATACACACCGGAGGGGTCTAGGGTTTGTACAAGGTCGGTCTATCAGGGAAGGAATCTTCCGGACTCTATTCTTGCCGTCCACGTATGGAGAAGCCCCATCCGGACACGGTGAATAATCTTCAGCTTGATCTCGTACGACCCATCAAGCCTGGCCCATGCACCTAGGCAGGACACTTGAGGACCCCCCGAATCCAGGACTCCCTCAATAGCCCCCGAACTTGCCTTGATGAGGACATCAATACCATTGTTACACCCATAGCCCCTGCTGCTATACATACTGGACCAATTACTAAAGCTCGCGCACGCCAATTAAATTACTAGGTACTTCCGTTTCTTGGTAATGATTCTAATGTTCATGAGAATATGATGCTGCCTAAATTGGATACATTTGTTTTGCTTACAAATGAAGGGCCTAGCTTGGAGAAGGATGAACGTTGGAGCAAGAACAAGCATGGAGATGATAACATGCACAACGGGAACAAAAACGGAGTTACAAGTGATGATTCCAGGACGTTGAAGCCACCATAATTAGTACATGAAGCCTTGGACAAAATATACAAGATGCTACTTCATAACTTTCGTCCAGAGGCAATTCTAGGTGCCGCGTCACCTTATTATTGGGTCAGGCCCATGTAATTTCGAAATACTTGAGTATAGGCTGTTTTTAGAGTCCGTATGTGTGGGGAAATAAGAGATAGGGTTGGTTTCGGACCCCTTCCCCAAGGGCCACGAAATCCCCCCCCCCCTCTTCCTCCATATATGCAACCCTTAGGGCGTCATTTCGACTTTGGGTTTTGTTTAGATTAAAGTTCGCCATAGCTGCAACTTCGCGTACTTCGTTTGTGTTTAACGACCAGACAAAGACGTCACAGAACCCCACCTTCATCAATAAAGCTTTCATCTTATATTCGCAATATCTAGATTGCAGTCTCAGTTTCTTGCTTGTTCTTCGTTTGCTCGCAGGAAACAGACCCTCGTGGTCAGGTTGATCATGCTCTGGCGTGGTCAATAACCCCTCGGAAGTTAGTTTAGCGATTGCTAAGGCACGATGTCTCGCATGTTCGTAGTCGGATCGTCAAGGTCGACTCCCACAGAAAATGGTAGCCACCATCTCATTGAAACATCGGGACACCTTTGCCTCTATCACGCCTTCAATGACGATGTAGTGTGCGGACGCAAGTCTTCGGCTTTGCAAGGCGGGTTCCCCATGATATTCCGGATTAATGATAGTTTGGCATCGGTTTCTGCATCCAGTCTTTATGATTCCTCCCAACCGTCGCCTCGATTTCCATGCGTCTGAAGGGATGCGAACGGTCCGTTACCCTTGTATTTTAATATTTCTTAGGCACAGACTGCGCCTATATAATGAGGTTAGATCTTCAAAATGCCATCTTGCACCACTTCAAGAGCAACAGAGCAAACCATGGAAAAATTCAGACAATGGCTGGTGTCTTTGCTCCTCCTCGCGTCCCCATGGCCCTCAAGAGGGGGATTGGCAAAGTTGCTCTGTATCCCATCTCCAGCTCAGCCGACTCCAAACGCAAGGATATCTCCCTCCCTCGGATCTAGTCTCTGTACAAGCAGGGTTAACTTCTATGGGCGTTGATGCTTTGGCAGAGAATTTCCGCAATCCCAGCCAAGGGGAGAGGGTGTGCTTAATCTCATTCCTTTTGAGGGGCGTGGGATTCCCAATCCACCCCTGCCTTAGGGGCCTACTGGAACACTATGGGATCCAACAACACAACCTCACACCAGGTTCTATTTTACATATCTCTGGTTTTGTCGCTCTTTGTGAATTATTTTTGGGCCGCAAGGCTCACTTTGAACTATGGAAAAAGTTCTTCCGCCTCGTCCCCCGCCATCAGGGCGGTGGGTCTATTTTTTAAGTGGGTGGCGCCGAAGTATGGCGCATAGCCGGATCTGGCTACCCAGTTGTGACTCCAAAGAAGGGATCCGCCGAGTGGTCTTCGGAATGGTTCTATATCGAGGATGTTCCTCTTCTGGACCCTGTTCGGCACGGACTGCCAGGTTTCTCTAGTGCCCCCTTTAAGAAGCTATATAGCTGGCGTCCCAAGTCCCCTAATCAAGAAGACAGTGCGGAAGTAGTGATATTGGTAAACAATGCAGGCTACTGACCCATTCCGGACTCTACATAGTTGAAGTTATGGCCATTGCGGTAAAGAGATGCATCCAGCCACTTCAATCCAGGGTAACCCCCATATGGAACTACAACGGAGAGGACAACGCATCCCGCTACAGGCGAGAGGGTCCGAATAGCCAAGCCGCATTGGCTGCCATGCTGGCTGACCTTTATAAAGGAGAAGAAGAAGACTTCCTTCGTTTAAATTGTCGAGAGGATCTTCTCCATGTACAATCCCATTGAATTGGTAAGTTTTCTAACCGTTCAATACCTTTTTACTCATTGAGATGCATTAACGGAATACCCTACTTGCTTTTTAAATAGTCATGGAGGCAAATGATCGAGTACATTAACTGCCCCGCCCCCCAGCCAGAGGATCACGATCGCAATGAGGGCCCCAGATTCCATGAGGATCTAGAAATATTTGTAGAGTTTGAAGATGGAGTCTATTATCAGGCAAGCCTTGGGCTCAGAGATAGCTATTGTGGCTGATTACCCCGACCTCTATCCTTTCGTGAAGGTAAGTATTCGGAAATTGTATTCTCAGGGAAGAGAGATACTTCCGCTCGTTTCTTATCCTCCGCATTGGACCATGTTTCGCAAGATCGGCGCTGAGCAAGCCGTACTGATAGAGGCAAAGGTGTCCCGTCTTTTGATGAGATGATGGATATCGCTTTGGTGGAAGTCGACTTTGATGATCCGACTACGAACGTGCGAGAACGTCACGCCTTAGCAATCGCTAAACCAACTCCGAGAGGTTATTGACCACGCCGGAGCATGATCAACCTGACCATGAGGGTTTGTTTCCTCCGAGCAAACGTAGAACAAGCAAGAAACTGAGATTGCAATCTGGATATTGCGAATATAAGATGAAAGCTTTATTGATCAAGGTGGGGTTATATGACGCCTTAGTCTAGTCGTTGAACACAAACGAAGTACGCGAAGTTGCCGCTATGGCAAACTTCAATATAAACAAAACCCAAAGTCTAAACGATGCCCTAAGGGCTGTATATATGGAGGAAGAGGGGGGGGGATTTCGTGGCCCTTGGTGGAGGGGTCCGAAATCAACCCTATCTCTTGTTTCCCCACACATACGGACTCTAAAAATAGCCTATACTTATGTATTTCGAAATTACATGGGCCTGGCCCAATAATAACGTGACGCAGCACTTAGAATAGCCTCGGGACGAAATTTATGAAGTGGCATCTTGTATATTTTGTCCAAGGCTTCATGCACCCATTATGGTGGCTTCAAAGTCCTGAAATCATCACTTGTAACTCCGTTCTTGTTCCCCTTGCGCATGCCATCATCTCCATGCTTGTTCTTGCTCCAATGTTCATCCTTCTCCAAGCTAGGCCCTTCATTTGTAAGCAAAACAAATGTATCCAATTTAGGCAGCATCATATTCTCATGAACATTAGAATCATTACCAAGAAACGAAAGTACCTGGTAATTTAGTTGGCGTGCGCGAGCTCTAGTAATTGGTCCAGTATGTATAGCAGCAGGGGCTGTGGGTGTAACAATGGTATTGATGTCCTCATCATCCTCCCCTTCCTGAAATGAAGTCGTCCTCGATGGAAGTTCATCTTCCTCACCCAAATAAGACTTCAAATCTGCAATGTTAAAAGTGGGACTAACCCCAAAATCTGCAAGCAGCTCAAGTTTATATGCATTATGATTTATTTTCTCCAACACCTTAAAAGGACCATCAGCACGTGGCATTAGCATTGATTTGTGCAAATCAGGAAATCTATCCTTACGCAAATGTAACCAAACAAGATCTCCAGGTGCAAACACAACATGTTTTCTACCCTTATCTCTAGCAAGTTTATATTTAGCATTCATACGCTCAATGTTTTCCTTAGTTTACTCATGCATTTTTAAAATCAATTCAGCACGTTGTTTAGCATCAAAATTAACCTTCTCCGAAGATGGAAGAGGCAACAAATCAATAGGTGCACGAGGTAGGAAACCATACACAACTTCAAAAGGGCACATCTTAGTTGTAGAATGCAATGAACGATTATAAGCAAATTCAATATGAGGCAAGCATTCCTCCCACATTTTCTTATTATTCTTCAAAACAGCCCTGAGCATAGTAGACAATGTTCTATTGACTACTTCAGTTTGTCCATCAGTTTGGGGGTGACAAGTAGTACTAAAAAGCAGTTTAGTCCCCAACTTAGCCCATAAACATCTCCAAAAGTGGCTAAGAAATTTAGTATCACGATCTGAAACAATAGTATTTGGCACAGCATGCAAGCGAATAATTTCACGAAAGAACAAATCAGCAACATTAACAGCATCATCGCTTTTATGACATGGTATAAAGTGTGCCATTTTCGAGTATCTATCCACAACAACAAATATGCTATCCCTCCCCTTCTTTGTTATAGGTAAACCTAAAACAAAGTCCATAGATATATCCTCCCAAGGAACACTAGGTACAGGCAAAGGCATATATAAACAATGAGGATTGAGTCGTGACTTAGCTTTTTGACATGTAGTGCAGCGAGCAATAAAACGCTCAACATCCCGTCTCATCTTTGGCCAAAAGAAATGTGTAGCAAGTACGTTCTCCGTCTTCTTCACGCCAAAGTGTCCCATTAGTCCTCCTCCATGCGCCTCCTGCAACAACAAAAGTCAAACGGAGCTAGCTGGAATGCATAGCTTGTTAGCACGGAACACAAATCCATCATTAACGACGAACTTGTTCCATGTTCTTCCTTCTTTACAATTCTGCAATACATCTTTAAAATCAGCATCATGCACATATTGATCTTTGATGGTCTCCAAACCAAATATTTTGAAGTCAAGTTGTGAAAGCATAGTATAGCGACGAGACAATGCATCAGCAATAACATTTTCTTTACCCTTCTTGTGTTTAATGACATAAGGGAAAGTCTCAATGAATTCAACCCATTTAGCATGTCTACGATTCAGTTTAGCTTGACTTATAATATGTTTCAAAGATTCATGATCATAATGTATAACAAATTCTTTGGGCCATAAATAATGTTGCCATGTTTCTAAAGTCCGAACAAGAGCATATAATTCTTTATCATAAGTAGAATAATTCAGACTAGGCCCACTCAATTTTTCAGAAAAGTATGCAACAGGTTTTCCATCTTGTAATAACACACCTCCTAATCCAATTCCACTAGCATCACATTCAAGCTCAAAAGTCTTATTAAAATCAGGAAGTTGGAGTAAAGGAGCATGTGTCAACTTATCTTTCAATACCGTGAAGGCTTCTTCCTATGCGGTACCCCAAAGAAAAGGCACATCCTTCTTTGTAAGCTCGTTGAGAGGTGCCGCAATGGTGCTGAAATCTCTCACAAAACGCCTATAGAATCCAGCGAGGCCAAGAAAACTCCTCACTTGTGTTACCGTTTTGGGCTGCGGCCAACTCTCAATAGCTTCAATCTTGGCTTTGTCAACTTCAATTCCCTGTGGAGTAACAACATAGCCAAGAAAAGATACTCGGTCAGTGCAAAAGGTGCACTTCCCAAGGTTACCAAACAAACGTGCATCGCGTAGAGCAATAAAAAACAGCACGTAAATGTTCCAAATGTTCTTCCAAAGATCTGCTATAAATCAATATGTCATCAAAGTAAACTACCACAAATCGTCCAATGAAAGCACGTAAAACTTTGTTCATTAATCTCATGAAAGTACTAGGTGCATTAGTTAACCCAAAAGGCATGACTAACAACTCATATAATCCAAACTTAGTTTTAAATGTTGTTTTCCATTCATCTCCCAATTACATACGAATTTGATGGTATCCACTACGCAAATCAACTTTGGAGAATATTCTAGAGCCACTCAATTCATCAAGCATATCATCTAGACTAGGGATAGGATGACGATAACGAATAGTAATATTATTAATGCCTCTACAATCAACACATATACGTGATGTACCATCCTTTTTCAGCACTAGAATAATAGGAACAGCACAAGGACTAAGGGATTCGCGTATATAACCTTTGTCGAGCAGCTACTGTACTTCACGCATAATCTCCTTCGTCTCCTCTGGATTGGTACGGTATGGTGCACGGTTGGGTAATGATGCACTGGGAATTAAGTCAATCTGATGCTCAATCCCTCGAATGGGAGGTAATCCCGGTGGCACGTCTTGTGGAAAGACATCAGCGAGATCCTGCAAAATGTTAGTGACAGCAGGAGGCAAAGAGGAAGGCACGTCCTCGAATGAAAATAATGCCTCTTTGCACACAAAATCGTAGCAAACAGATTTGCTGAAATCTAGCTCATCAATATCAGATTTAGTGGCAAGTAAACATGGACTTTTAAATTTAATTTCAGAAGCAACACTAGATGGTTTACTATTAGGCTTCATTTGTTGCTCAAATTCTTTTGCCGCAATCTGATTTTCACTCTTATTTTTCTCCTGTTTTGCTTTATTAGCTCTATTAATATCATCTTTCAAAATGGAATCAGGAGTCATTGGAAGCAAAGTAATATTTTTATCCTTATGAACAAGAGTATACTGATTGTTTCTACCATGGTGTACAGAATTTTTATCAAATTGCCATGGTCGACCAAGTAATAAGGAACATGCTTGCATAGGTACCAGATCACAATCAACATAATCAGCATATGTAGAGATACTAAAATGCACACGAACAGTACATGTTACCTTAACCTAGTCGTTGTTGTTGAATCATTGGATGTAGTAAGGATGTGGATGTGGTCTTGTGGTGAGAGATAGCTTCTCCACCATCTCCATGATAGCCAAGTTGTTGCAGCTCCCTCCGTCTATGATGACGCGCACAGAACGTTCCTTCACAACTCCCTTTGTATGGAACAATTTGTGCCTCTAATTTTGCTCAGCTTGTGTGACCTGCACACTCAAAACACGTTGAGAAACTAAACATTCATACCTGTCAGTGTCTTCAGGAGCCATGTATTGCGTCTCATGATCAGAACCATCTCCACCATGTTCTTCACGTGTAATAAGAGCCAAAGTCTCCTCATCATAGTCACCAGCGGACTCATACCCACCATCCTCAGTAGCAATCATCACGCGCTGAGATTTGCATTCTCTCGCATAATGACCTCTTCCCTTACAACAACGACAAATAATATCACTTGCGTGCCCTGTTGATGCCATGGAAGAAGAACTCTGTGGAGGCCCGGCAGGTGCGCTCTTGGCAGATAATGGTGGTTGTGCCTTCTTTCTTGTATCACGGCTGGAGATGGCACCTGATGGAGGTGCTCGTGCAGTTGAAGTAGAAGATGCACGCGGTGTCCATGATGAAGGTCAGCCTGCAGAAAAGTTAGTTCACGCCAATGCTTGTCGATCCTGCACTTCACGTTCAGCTTTACAAGCAAGATGGAATAAACGAGTGATATTAGTATACTCCTTATACTCTAGAATGATCTAAATCTCTCTATTTAATCCACCCATAAAACGTGCAAGCATAGCTTCATTCTCCTCAACAATACCACATCTAATCATGCCAGTTTGTAATTCCTGATAATATTCTTCTACAAAAATTTTCCCTTGTCTTAAGAGCTGCAATTTTTGAAGCAATTCACGTTGATAATATGGTAGAACCCAACGAGTACGCATAGCAGTTTTCAAAGCAGCCCAAGTAGGTGGAATAGGATATAGTCTACAATGTTCAGACCACCATACACATGCAAAACTAGTGAAAGCACAAACAGCAGCGGCAACCCGTCTCTCCTCGGGATATTGTAAACATGTAAATCGTTGTTCAGTTTCTAACTCCCAAGTAAGATATATATCAGGAACATATCTACCCTCAAATGGTGGAATATTCAATTTCAGTTTAGGAAGATGGTCATGATCTCATACCTGAGGGAGAGCCCTACCATTGTGATTATTTGCATGTGGACGACCTGGTGGTTGTGGTGCAGGTGGTTGCACGTAGTTCTGATTTTGATCAACCTCATCCTCGTAATCTCCCACATAATCATCCTCCTCCGCATCAGCAGCAAGAGTCACAGAAGTATCAACAGCAGCACCAACAGTTTGGTCAAATGCAAGAGGGACACGGCACGCTCGGCGGAGGGCTGTTTCTCGACGTGGAGGTAGTCGTTGTTGTTGTTGTAGACGTGTGTTAGATGCAGCGGGTGGTGGTGGTGGAAGACGCGCGAGCAATTCATTAAACTTGTTATCGAGCTTTGTTTCGAACGTCTTCTCCATGCCATATATCTTCTCCATGGCCTCTTCAAATCTGTTTAGCACATCTTGCACCTGTCCTCTCATCATTTGCTAAAATTTATCATGCAACTCCTTATTCATCATGTTCTCCAAGTCAGTCTCGTCGGCTTGTGATCCTGGCATGGTTAGCAGCAATAGAAACACACAAGAATATGATCCTACAGACTACTAACAAGAGGTGGTGGTGGGTGTCACAAATCCGTCAAGCAAATCTCAAATTCTTACCAGTTCTTACCCAGCAGCAGGCGGTGATCGGCAACCGTTGTAGTCAAAACTCTCAAAGCTTGAATAGAGCGATTACCAGGGAGAGTCAAACGCACGACGTAGATGTATGTGGAGCTGGGAAGGCTTATAATATGGTAGCAAAAAGGGTCAGCAATAATCAATTCAGAGATGCAAAGTTGAATAAATGCTCAACGACGGTACTGTGCTGGTCCTAGGCTAGACTGTGCTAGAGACGCGAGCCTAGAACACCAACAAAATCACGGCACGGCACATAAACAAGGGAGGAGCACACTCTGATTTTTTTTTCTTTTTTTTCTTTTTTTTTGCACTTGTTTTTTCCTCTTTTTTTTGCTCCGCAACAAAAAAAATTCGAAAAAGTCTACAAATGGTCTAAAAACTTCCTAGCCAGAATTTTCCAGACTTAGTTTTTTTTTTGAGTTTGGAACTATTTCTCTACTGCGGGTAGCAGGGAAGTTGGGGAGTCCTCTGTCACGACTCAGAGTATGGCGTGATCTGGAAATCCAAAACAGAGTAACAAAATACTGGACTCGGAATAGGACTGGTGGCGGAGATGAAACTGGTGGAACTTGGACTGGTGGCGGAGATGAATCTGGTGGAACTCGGACTGGTGGCGGATATATGTTGCAGGTGGACTCGGATTGGCGTGATGGCGGCGGATATGTGGTGGCGTATATGGACTCGGATTGGCGGGGAATATGTGGTGGTGGTATATGGCAGCAGCGACGATGATGATGCGGTGGTGATATATGGCAGCGGCGACGTGACAACCTGTGAACAGAACTCGAAACTCTAAAGGACTAGACGCTAAGACCAGCAACTTGACACGACGATGCAACCGCAAATTCAACAAAGCAAATACAAAAAAGATTATGGAAAGGCTCAGATTGGTTCGGATGGGATGAACTAACCCTAATTTTTTGGCTTTTTCGTGGACTATAGGTATGAAGAACAGACTCGATCTAAACGACGAAAAACTATAAAATCTGACCTAGCAACCTGGAAATCTGCTACCACTTGATAGAGGCAAAGGTGTCCCATCTTTCGATGAGATGATGGATATCGCTTTGGTGGAAGTCGACTTTGACGATCCGACTACGAATGTGCGAGGACATCGCGCCTTAGCAATCGCTAAACCAACTCCGAGAGGTTATTGACCACGCCGGAGCATGATCAACCTGACCACGAGGGTCTGTTTCCTATGAGAAAACGTAGAACAAGCAAGAAACTAAGATTGCAATCTGGATATCGCGAATATAAGATGGAAGCTTTATTGATCAAGGTGGGGTTCTGTGACGCCTTTGTCTGGTCGTTGAACACAAACGAAGTACGCGAAGTTGCAGCTATGGCGAACTTTAATCTAAACAAAACCCGAAGTCTAAATGAGGCCCTAAGGGCTGTATATATGCAGGAAGAGGGGGGGATTTCGTGGCCCTTGGTGGAGGGGTCCGAAATCAACCCTATCTCTTGTTTCCCCACACAAACGGACTTTAAAAATAGCCTATACTTATGTATTTTGAAATTACATGGGCCTGGCCCAATAATAAGGTGACGCAGCACCTAGAATAGCCTCGGGACGAAATTTATGAAGTGGCATCTTGTATATTTCGTCCAAGGCTTCATGCACCCATTATGGTGGCTTCAAAGTCCTGAAATCATCACTTGTAACTCCGTTCTTGTTCCCCTTGCGCATGCCATCATCTCCATGCTTGTTCTTGCTCCAATGTTCATCCTTCTCCAAGCTAGGCCCTTCATTTGTAAGAAAAACAAATGTATCCAATTTAGGCAGCATCATATTCTCATGAACATTAGAATCATTACCAAGAAACGAAAGTACCTGGTAATTTAGTTGGCGTGCGCGAGCTCTAGTAATTGGTCCAGTATGTATAGCAGCAGCGGCTGTGGGTGTAACAATAGTATTGATGTCCTCATCATGTACCCAGGGACGGGCGACCAAGAGAAGGTCAACACCTTCGTGGAAGGGTCATGCAAAACGAAAGGAAGTCGGAAGCACCACTGAACCTACTCCATCACTGAAAAGGTATATTCCTCCTATTTCATATTCAGGCGTGAACCCGAATTGTCATTCGCATCCTCCTTCTATCATCGCAGGAGGGGTATACGGCGAATCATCAACAAGATCACAGCCAGCTGAGCCACGACCAATACAGCGCCGGAGACATCAACCAGGACGGGAGCGCATGCTGGTGCGGCATAGACTCATTCGCCTCATGGAGAGCCGGATGAGATGTCTGTCACTAACTCCTAAGTTGAGAGTGTGTCATCACTTGAAAGAAGCCTTGCGCGCCCCTGCCTTAACAGATCCTGAGTTTACCGCCCTAAGTACTGTAGGTGCATATATCCGAGTTGCCCGGGACGGACTCACAGGGGTTGCTCGCCTATTTTCAAAGGATATGTAGGTATAGATTTATATAAACTTAGTAGATAAATAGCAGTAACCCCCGAGACTTGAAGCGGGTGGACAAAGCCGATTTGAGGATCATTTGATGACTATAGTTTCTCAAGGAGAAGAACAGTGCATTGTCCCAATAGCTCGAGACAAGTTAGACACAGCTAAATGCCGCTATCTCCGAGCTTGAGGAAATGAAGAGTGCCCCAATGTATTTTGGCAAAGATAAACAACTAGAAGAAGAAGTGAACAAGCAGGTCGAAGAGATCAAGAGCTTAAAGGCTCAACTCTTGGAGGCACAACAGGAAAACCAGAACATGAAGGGACGCATATTCGGTATGACTTGTGAACAGTCCGGATTATTGATATAATCATATAATGCGGAATGTTATAGTTCGGTTGATACAAGTATGTTGACCGGCCGCCCCGAAGAGGAAGTGTTCGGCCTACAAAGCGACGTTCTAAAGGAGCTGGGAAAGCTGCACGAGCGTGCCCGGAAGGCCATGAAGACGATGGCCACAGCCTTATGGCCCTCTGACGTCCCTCCAGAAAGTATGGAGGGGTTGGCAGATCTATTAAAGGGTGCTCGGCATCGCTTCAAGTTGTGGAAGACGTCTGCATGCCGTGAAGGCGCTCGAGAGGCATGGGCCATGGTGAAGACATGCTATACCGGTCTTGATCTGAACCATATGGCCCGAGTTGGACCACAAGGACCTGACGGGAAGGAAATTCCTGTGAGCTTGGTATATGGCAAGGTAATGACAGCGGCAAAATTTTCACAACAAGATTGTAAATAGATAGTCTACTAGATGGCGCAGAAAGAGAGTAGGCGTTCGATTCGATGTATCACTGTACTTTATGACCAAACTTATCTCCTGCCGAATTTTATGAAAATTTTGTCATCGCAGACCTTCGGCTTCTACCTCCGAACCAAAAAGTTGGAGTGTTTCCATATACTATGTTTAACTAAAAAAACATTCAGTATTGTCGGAAACCAGGCAATCCGATCATATTGCTCGAATAGACAAAATGTGTTTGGGGAGTTATGTTATATTACTGTTTAACGTAAGAAACATCTTCCAAGAAAAATAGTTCCGTTAGAGGTTCCTTTCCTTGGGCTAGGCTCGTATCCGAAGTATAGGTAGCCAATTTCATAGTTTTTTCCAAAAACAGTCTGCTGTATATGTGCCGACCAATTATTCCTTAAGAACGCTAGCTTTCGCCTTCACCGGTCTGAGGTATAGTTCCGGATAACCCGGTTGTAACAATCGCAGAGGTGCTCCCTTTACACCCTAGCCGAACAATCATGAAAGTAAGGTATAAGCACAGGAGCAAGGCAACCCAGCTTGGCAAAAACTTAATTCATAGAGGTGCATAAAATGGCAGAAACAACAAACAGTACGGACAAAATACGCTTGTAAGCTTTTCAATAAAATGCTTCTTTTAAAAGAAGCCCCCATGTATGGTGGGGTGTATACATTTAAAGATGTGTACTCCCAACAACGCGGTTGATCCGAACATACATTTAAGAAGAAAAGGGAAAAAATTAAAAGGGGAGAGAAAATAGAAAAAACCTAGTTTAAAATGAAACCTAAGGAGGCCGAACTATGCGTAAAATCTTTGGAGCCGGGTGACGTTCAATGGGTTCGGCTCAAGGAGATTATCCTCTGCATTGCGAAGGCAATAGGCTCCTCCAGTAAGGTCTTCATCTATGATGAAGGGGCCCTCCCATTTGGGTTTGAGCTTATCCTTTTTCTTCTCCGGGAGTTGTAGAACAAGTTCTCTGACATTGTATGTTTTAGCCCGCACTTCTCTGCTTTGGTAACCCTGGCTTGTTATTGATAGAATGCCGAACGGGCCTTGGCAACGTCGCGCTCCTCTTCAAGTCCATCTAGGTCGTCTTGCCGATCTAGTTTGGCTTCTTTCTCTTTGTACATGCGCATTGTAGGTGAGTCATGAATAATATCGCAGGGCAATATGGCCTCTGCTCCATACACCGTAAAGAAAGGTGTTTATTCGATCATTCGATTGGGCGTGGTCCGGAGTCCCCAAAGTACGGAATCAAGTTCCTCAACCCAGTGCTTGTCTGATTCTCATAAAGAGCGCACTAACCTGGGCTTAATCCCACTCATGATTAGACCATTGGCCTGTTCGACTTGGCTGTTTGTTTGAGGGTGGTATACGGATGCATAGTCGAGTTTAATGCCCAATTTAGCGCACCAACTTTTCACCTCATCAGCTGTGAAGTTAGAGCCATTGTTAGTGA
Organism: Triticum timopheevii; assembly: GCA_963921465.1. Classification (NCBI taxonomy): domain Eukaryota; kingdom Viridiplantae; phylum Streptophyta; class Magnoliopsida; order Poales; family Poaceae; genus Triticum; species Triticum timopheevii. Next base: position 284,859,587 of record OY997268.1, on the reverse strand, counting down.
TGATACTGTGCGGGACACCATAACGGTGGACTACGCCGGATATAAAGTCAATCACTGGTCCGGCCTCAGCTGTTTTCACTAGTTTGGCCTCTATCCATTTAGTGAATTTACCAACCATGACCAACAAGTATTTCTTTTTGTGGCTTCCCCCATTAAGGGGTCCAACCATGTCAAGCCCCCAGACTGCAAAGGGCCAAGTAATGGGGATTGTTCTTAATGCGGTGGGAGGCATGTGGCTTTGATTGGCTAAAAGCTGACAACCCATGCAGTGTTGGACAATGCTCGAGCCGTAGGCCAGAAAAAGCCTGTCCGGAACGCCATACTTACAAGGGCGCAGGCTAAGGCGTGGTGACCACTGAGACTGTCATGTATTGTTGCCAAGAGTTGCCTTCCCTCCTCTTCGGAGATACACATTTGGAGGACTCTGGTAGTGCTTCTTTTGTACAATTCACCCTCATGTACTTTAAAGGCTTTAGAGCGCCAAACTATGCACCAAGCTTCATTTTGATCGTCGGGGAGCTCATGACTATTAAGGTAGGCCAGGAAGGGTTCGGTCCAGAGGCGATAACCGCCATGATCTCATGGGCAGAGGGTGTTATCTCGATATCTGGACCATCGATCGTGTCTATGTTGTATTCAGCAGCTGGGAGTGTGATCAGGTCTGTACTGCTTTCCCCGCTCTCACCCTGCCACACTACGGATGGCTTGATGAGCCGTTCCACAAAGGTGTTAGGTGGTACATGGTCGCGCTTCGCGTCCATAAGAGTGAGGATGTCGGACGCCTAATTACTTTCTCGAGCGACGTGATGGAACTCAAGTCCTTCGAACCGAGCTGATATTTTTAATATGGCATTTCGATATGCCACCATTTTTGGGTCCTTTCATCAAACTCTCCATTGACCTAGGAAATTGTGAGGTTCGAATCACCGCGCACCTCCAAGCGTTGTATAGCCATGGAGAGAGCCATGCGAAGCCCGTATAGTAGCGCCTCGTATTCGGCTGCATTGTTAGAGTTCGTATACATAATTTGCAGTCTATAGCGGACTATGTCCCCGGTAGGGGATGTGAGGATTACACCAGCCCCCAGTCCAGCCAGCATTTTAGACCCATCAAAGTACATAATCCAATTGGAGTATGAGCTGTACTCTTTAGGGAGTTCGTCTTCTGTCCATTCAGCGATGAAGTCGGCCAATACCTGGGATTTAATAGCCCGACGTGGCTTGTATATGATTTCGAACTGTAATAGCTCGATGGCCCATTTGGCTATGTGGCCAGTGGCGTCCCTGTTATTGATAATGTCATTGAGTGGTACTTCGGATGCCACTGTGACCGAACACTCCTGAAAGTAGTGTCGAAGTTTGCAGGATGCCATGAAGAATGTGTAGGCTATCTTCTGATAGTGGGGGTATCGCGATTTGCAAGGTGTAAGAACCTCCAATACATAGTAGACTGGTTTTGGGTGGGGAATTTATGTCCCTTTTCCCATCGTTCGACAACGAGCACGGCACTAACCACTTGGTTAGTCGCCGAAATATATAACAACATGGGCTCTCCAACACCTGGTGCAGCTAGGATTGGGTTGCTTGCAAGAAGGGTTTTAATTTCTTCCAATCCGGCTGTGGCAGCATCCGTCCATTTGAAGTTGTATGTGCATCATAATAGCTTGTAGAGTGGTAGCGCTTTTGTGACGCCCGGATAATTAATCTACAGTAATCCCAAGTTAATGGTGCCAAGTCATCACATTACTGTTGCTAATCCTCACTTGATCCAAATCAATGTTCAAATTCAAATTCAAATTTAAAGTCAAAAATTCAAATTGGTCAAACATGAAAACTAAAATGTTCAAAGTGTAGCAAATAATCCCTGGATATTTTTCATATTAGAACTAACCTCTTTTGGATTCCCAAAGTGTCCCTGGAAATTTATATAGTGATTCAGCGGCATTTAAAATTGGGCTTTTCTGTTTCTACAAATAGCTGGACACTCCCAAATGCTTTGGAACTTTTTGTGGCAACCCAGAATATTGCGTTGTATTTTTGTGCCAAGTTTTGTATTAAACAAAACTCATTTAGTAGTTCCATTAAAAGGCAAAGTAGGAGGGAAATAAAAGAAACAGAAAAGAAAAATAAGAAAGGAGCTAAACTACTGGTGGACTGGGCTCTAGATCAACAGTGGGAGCCCAGCCCACCTTGCAACCCCGTCCATGTTCGCGCCTGGCCACGTGCAGCCATCCCCGCGGCTCCCCGTCTCCTACAAGTTCTGCCCCGAGGCCCTGCCCGAACCCAAGCTGCCCCCGGACCCCCTCCCCATTTGCTCTGCATCGCCGTCCTCTCCCTCCCGTGCTCATCTGGCGTAGCACCACCGTCAACCGCGTGGCCAGGAGCCTCCCCGCATCGCCTGGGGATGTCCGGGGGGACCATCGCCTTCGCCTTCTTCCTTCCCGAGCACAAGGACAAGCCGGGCGCCCCCGTATCTCACCATTTTCGTCGTCTTCTCCGTGCACGGCTGCCGATCGCCATCATCGCGAACGTCGCCGTCGAGCCACCACTGGCCGAACCGAGCTCTCCCGTGAGCTCGTGGTGAGCTCCACTAACGATTCCCCTCTCCTCGCCTACGTTTTCTCCGCCGTAGGGACGCCAAAATCATCGTGGCTGAACCTCACATCCGTCCGCCAGCGCCCTTCGGCCGCGCTCGCCACGAGCCCCTGCCTCGCCCACCTGCACCCCGCGCCGTCTGCGTGCTCTGCCGCTCTCCTCGCGACGACGACGCATCCGCCGGGCCGCGCCCTTGCTCCTGCTGTTCGCTGCAGCCGCCGCCCATGGCTGCTGATCCTTGCTATTGCTGCTGCGCTACCAACGCCGCTGCCACCCCGTAGCATTGCTGCCGCCCGCCTGCTCTCCCTGCTACGACTGCCAAGGGAAACCGGCGCCCATGCATGCCCTGCGCTGCTCCGCTTGTGGATGCTGCTGCGCCTCGCACGCCTGCAGCGCCTGAGCCACGCCACTGGCCAACGCTGCTCTGCTGATCCTACTATTGCTACTAGCTACAGTAGCTGTTACTAGTTAGCTTTTCCATTTATACATTGACTAGCCCTCTAAACAGCCCCTAAACAACGTTAAGACAAGTCCTAACATGGGTAAAAATTATATGAACGTAAAGTAGACATAACAAGCTTCATTTTCTTCCCTTGGAACTGTTTCAGATAATGCGTGGATTAATTCCTACAAATATCACAATGTTCTATGTTCTGTTAACAGAAAAACCGAAAAAAAACTTTATTTTCATAGCTACTTTAGAGTTGTTGATGATCAAGCAGATGAACTCTAAAATGGATGAAAGTGATACTAACATGTAGACTGCAGAGTAATGCTCAAAATTCATATAAAGCACTAACTCATAGGTTGTACAGAACAATAGCTATAGCCTTTGAAAATCGCTAAGTGATGTTTAAAAAAACTGACGAATTCTTGGACTTCGCAAAATTTCAGGGATTTTCTGGGTATTGTTAAATCTTTGAAAAATCATATAAAATAATCCGTAGCTCGGATCAAAATGTTTTTCACATGAAAGTTGCTCAGAACGACGAGACGAATCCGAATAGTTAGTTTTTTCGTCTGTCACACATCCCTAGCATAGAAAACATGCAACCTTTCCCCTCCGGTTCGTCTGTCCGAAAATGCCTAACTCCGGGAAAACTTTCCCGGATGTTATCCCCCTTCCCCGGTATCGCGTAGCACTGCGTTAGATCACCCCTGGCGCTGCTTTTGTCTTGTCGTGCATAGTACTGCTATTATTTGCTCTGTATTTACTCTTTCTTCCCTCTCTTCTCTCCGGTAGCCCCCGAGACCGCAGCTGATGCCCCTGTGATTGTCTACGTCACTGACGACTCTTCTTCCCCTTCAGCGGAGCTTCTAGGCAAGCCCCCCCTTTGATCATCCCGATATGGACCATTCCATTCTCTCATGCTTGCATTAGATTTTGCTACTATAATTGATTGCTCCTATTCTACTATAATTGATTGCTCCTATTCTGATGCATAGTCTGCTTTTGTACCTGCTGTTGTACCTTACCTGCTTATCCTAAACTGCTTATGTAGCGACCCGACCTCAAACGATCAAGCCTCTATGCTTAAGTATTGTCCTTGGGTCGGTATGCTGACACACACAATACGCGAGGATTTATAACAGAGGTAAATCAGATGTATAAAGTAATGTAAATACTATTACCTCAATCAATATAGCGGAAGTAACATCAAGGTTGTGGAGTTCCAACAACACCAATGGCAAAGTTGAGTGTAGACATCGCAACCCTAACGTATCACTTACTCGTCGTAAGATTCCTGCAACATGAGACGTTGCAGCAATGTAGGTCAGTACATTGAATGTACTGGAAAATTCACACTGTAGAATAATGATGAACAATATCTATCACTACATGCATATTTGGCTGGTGGAGGCTCTAAGTTTAGTTTTTGCATAAAGCTAATTTTTCCCTACAACAAACGAATAAATTTTATTTACTAGAATGTTTGTACCGATATTGAGAAGGTTCCCCCAACTCAATCCCATAATTAATCATTAAACCCAATACATTAAATAAGAGTGATGAGATCAACAATAATATCCACTTCCAGATACTCAAAATTGTCCATAACCGGGGACATGGCTAACCATGATTAGTTTATACACTCTTCAGAGGTTGCGCACTTTTCCCCACAAGACTCGATCGCCTCCCTTGAAGTCCTCGCACCTCCTGGTGTTTGAGAACGGGATGACCGAGACACAGTCTTTCAGAAGCATTTACTCTCTACTCCGGGCGGACCGGTACACCTACAACCCCCCTACATCTGCTAGTCCACCTCTTCAAGAGCTCACACAACTTACTCAACTATGCCAGAGCCTATAATGGCTTGTGGCTGCACACGGAAGTTTCTAGTTATGAAATATCATATGATCCCTTTGAGCCTGGGTGGCATTCCATAGAATGATCACATGGGTCCCCGGAATCTCCTAGGACAACACTGGATTCTCCAGGTGCCCGAGCAAGCCACTGGGTTCTTCAGGGTGCCCCAACCATTCCACCCAGATGTGTGTTAATGTAGCCACCTTATGTTAAAACCTTAGTTAAAAATATCTCTCACATATTTCATGAATTCCCGCAAACCAAACCACGTCTACGAGCATAACATAGCAATATAAGCATAACATAGTAACTCCCAAGGTTTGGATATAAGACAATAGGTTCCTACCTCATCAACTACTTCCCAGTACCCACATGTTATCGAACCTACTCATGCAATGTTTGAGGGTTGAAACTAATGCATAAAAACTGGGTAATATAGGGAAATGATCAAAGTGTGAACTTGCCTTGTACTGTTGATGAAGATCCTTCACACTCATAATTCCTGATAGTTCTACTCGTCACACTCTGTTCAATCTATCGTGAGCAAGCAATTACATACATAAGCACTCAAGCAAAAGATGCAAAGGGAAATCGAGGAAAGATCTAAATAAAACTCAAAAACAAGCAAATAATGAATCTAAACAGAAAACAAATTTTAATAGCATTATATTTATGTGGATTAGATCCTAACAGTAGGTACATGTGATTAGCTATGATTTGCAAAAAGAATCAACTCAAACGGAGTTACGAAACTCAAGAAACAACCGAAACAAGATTGAATACTAATCTGAACTAAATTCAAATTTAAATTGTTAAAAACATATTCAAGTTGGTTTACTGGACAGAGGGGATCGTTACGAAGATTTAGGCGTTTGTTTCATCAAAAACGGAGGTACGGATAAAAAGATATGATCAAAAGAAATTTGAGTATGAATCTGAATAAATTTCGAAATTTGAAAGTTGCAAAAGTTGATTTAATAGATTCACTAGATAGGTGGAATCAGGATGAAAATATTGGCGTTGCTTTCGTCTAATTTGGATGAACGAGTAAAAAGTTATGGCTATTCGAAAAATCAGGGTCAAACTATTTTACAGAAGAAAAAGGGCTATGGCTAAAATAATTCTAGTCTTAAAATGTAAATACAAGGACTAATTTATAAATTTAATTATTCTAACGTACACTAGTCTAAAAATAATAAGCTATGGAAGTATATATAAAAAAATATGAAGAAAGATACCTTTATAAGACAGAGAGAAAAAATGACTTCACAGAAAGGAGATAACTTTTAGAAGTCCCGGCGGAGAGAAGAAATATATTTTTCAGCTAGTCAAACCAAAATATTGATTTAACCCGCAGTGCATGATTTTTGAAGGCTTTACAGGTCTATATTTATAGGTGGGAAAGAGGTTTATGGGTCAAAGGCTAGGCAATGTGGGACTAAACGTAGACGGAAAGATAGAAAAGAGAAAAACGCACGGGTTCGGCCGGCCGGCGCACGCGCGCTGCATTTTTTATAAGAAAAAGAAATATTTCTGAAAATAATATTTTTTTTCTCTAAGCATAACTGAGAAAAATAAATAAAAACGGTTACGGGCCTGTCTGCTGACTATGTTGCGCACGTGGGCGTCGGATAGTTATGGGCCGCACATAGAGTTTCTTTTTTTAAAAATAAAAACAAAAAAGTAAAAAATTGAATAAGGAAAATAGAAATAAAATTCTACATAGGCATATTATATATCAAAATTTTCTGAAAAATATTTTCTACAACATGAGCTAATTTTCAGAGTCAAATAAAATACACAAAAATTCAAATAAACCAAATAGTGCTACTAGAGCAATAAAACCCCATAAAAATCATTTTAAAAATACTAAAATGATTTGAATTTATTTCTCTCCAATTTTCTATTGTAGGGAATCATTTTACCCTATTTTCCATATATTTTATTTTTGGAGAAAAATAATTTGAATAAAACCCAAATAACTCCAAATTGAAAATAATTTCAAAGGGACTTTAAATTTGATTCTTTTAAACTTCCAACTCAAATTTCATACATTGAAGAAGTCATTTTATCTTGTCTCATGAAAATCATTGAGTTGCATAAAGTTTCCGAATTGGAAATATTTCCAAATGAAATTCAAATCTTTTCAAAACCCTTTTCATTTATAAAAGAAGAAGTCATGTCATCTTCTCTCTAGGGTTTTGTATTTGAAAACAATTTGAATTCATGGAGATCATAAATGCAAGGTGAAAGTTTGGCGAAAGTCATTTCACTCCCTCTCATTTAACTTCCCAAAAGTTTTAAATTTCAGTAAATTTCACACAAACAACCACACCACAATCAAACAAACAATGAAAACTATTTATTTGTAATATAACATTCCAAAATTTAGAATTTTGGGATGTTACAGCTTAGTATAGGTTGGTTAGTGATCCATCACTTACCCCAACCTTGTCCTTGTTGCCCCTGTTTCATCATCGACGACTCGATCAACATGATTGACGACCCGAGCTCGACACCTCACATCACTTCACCCCCTTAGTTGTACGACTCTGCACAGTTACTATCGAGTGCCAAGGGTGATACCTCGTAATGCACTCCTGATGATAATTCTATAGTGTAGCTATTCAGTCGTGGTCATCGATGGTGATTCCTCCTTTACCACTCCCGATAGGACTTTGTCGTGCAACCCCTCAAGTGTGAACCTCGAGGGTGGTTCCTCTTACGTCCACCATGACGATTACATCGAGTGGAATCCATCGAGGGTGATTCCTCGGGTTTTCCCCCTTGATGTTTGGACACACGGTTACCTTGGCTTTACTTGAGACCTTTGTGGAAGTCGGGCGGGCCCGGAGAGCACCCGCAAGATAATTACATGGCACTGACTGGGCATTATGGGCCCTTGCCGTAAGTCCACAAGATGGGGCGATGGGGTTACATCGATCATCAGTCTCTACTCGTCTACGCAAGCTAATAATACACTAATGGTTTGGGTATTTATTCTGAGTTGGCCTTTGGCCTTTACACACTAACCACCACGCGAGAATTGTTATGGGCCTCGACGTCGCAATATCAGTCGAAGCTTTGTCAGACATCCAGTTCAGCATTGCGGCATGGCCTGGTCATCGCCCCAGTGAAGGTGGCCTGGATCGCCCTGCGCGCAACGATACAGAGTGCAACGGGCGATGGGCCCAGACCCCGGAGTGCTTAGGATGTAGACCGGTGGGGACCTCTCTGTTGAGCCTAGGTAGGGCTACAACGTGTTGATCTTCCGAGGCTGGGCATGACGCAAGTGTGTCTGGCCAGAGTAATCAAGCGTGTTGGAAAACATGGTGCACCCCTGCAGGGAAGATTATCTATTAATAGTCGTGTCCACGGTAACGGACGTTCAGACTTATATCCTGATCTAATATAACTAGAAGCGGATACTTGAGATATGTGATGGATATGTGGCTCCGAGATTTCTTTCTCGCAGGGAGTCGAGGAAGAATCTCTGGGCGTTGATTCTACCACATGCTTGTTAATATAAACAGCTATTCTTTACTCTTCTACATGCTGCAAGATGCTTGGAGATGCTTGAAGATGCTAGTCTTTGATAGGCTAGGCCTTCCCCTCTATTTTGGCATTCTGCAGTTCAGTCCATAGATACAAACCTTCCATTTGATACCAATGCATACTTAGTATAGATCTGATGCTTGCGAGTACTTTGGATGAGTACTCACGGGTTCTTTGCTACCCCTTCCCCCCCCCCCTTCTTTCTTCTTTCTGGTTGATGCAACCAGATGGTTGATCCCTGGAGCCAGATGCCACCACCGATGGATACTACTACGTGGAGCCCGCCAATGACCAGGAGTAGTTAGGAGGTCCCAGGTAGGACGCCTTGCCTCTTCGATCGTATTGCTTTTGTGCTAGCCTTCTTAAGGCATCCTTGTTTAACTTATGTCTGTACTCAGATATTGTTGCTTCCACTGACACTCTTATGTATCGAGATTTTGTATTCGAGCCCTCGAGGCCCCTGGCTTGTAATATAAAGCTTGTATTCTTTTATTTGTGTTTAGAGTTGTGTTGTGATATCTTCCCGTGAGTTCCTGATCTTGATCGTACACATTTGCGTGTATGATTAGTGTACGATTGAATCGGGGGCTCCACAAGTTGGTATCAGAGCCAACAGCCAGTAGATCCCCTTTCCAACTCCTTGGTCGAAGTTGAGTCTAGTCTTTGAAAAACTGTTTTACTAACATGGATGTATGGCTTACGGGCCCACGTCGCCATTGGGTGGTATTAGGATCTTTTATTCCTCGACTATACTCCAGGACTCTGATCTCTCTTCTATTCGGGTTAAATGATTTTGCTAACTCTAACCTTAGGATCTCATGACCACATCCACCCGAAGATTTGTATTATGCCTTTCTTGAATTGTGGGCCAAGTTCTGCTTCACAATATTCTCCGACCCCAGGATCCTTTTATCGAGGACACCCTACGTTGGTACTTGCAAATCCCTCGCTCCAATAGTTTTTCTCCGATGTTGATGTAGCCTTTTGACGTAGGGTGGAACCCTAGATGCCCGATCTTTCACGTTTGGAGGGAATCCTACCAAGAACACAAAGAACACGAGAGGGGAAACGAGGGGAACCAAGGGAAACATGAGAGAAATACGAGATAAATCACTCAACCAACAAGAGATGGTCACACATATGCTAGATCCTCAAAACACAAAGAGATACACGATCTGAATCCAACAAGGGACGATACGTAGGGTAACCGGTTCTTCTCTATGAGGAGGTCTTGAGTTCTTCCCGTAATGGGGTCTTGAATCCGCTTGGGCCAAAGAGGCACTCGACTCCGATGGAGAAGTAACCAAGTGGATGAGAAAAGCTCTATCTCAAATATGAGCTATGCCAATGCTAACCCTTACTAGGAGGAGGTGGAGGAGTATATATAGTCTAGGGCCACGAAGGGGTAAGTGAGGGATACATGGGCCTCGGCCCGTTACTCTGCGTGCACACAGGCATTGGTCGTCCGATAGGTTCCGTACGTCCGGTGGCTCGCGAGGGTCCGGTTGTCCGGTACTTGTTAGATGTTCGGCGTTTTGGCTCTGGATAGCCACATTGGATTTCTGGAAGATGTCGGTCGTCCGGTGGCTAATGGTCGTCAGACGTCCGGCCTTGGTTAGTCGTCTAGGCGCTGTAGGTTGCCTCAGTTGGGGTTGATCTAGCTGGTGGAGTCTCCAGGCGTCGAACGTCCGGAGATCATCGACGTCCGGAGGTCGTCGGACGTCCGAGAGCTGTAGCTTCCTGGCACCTCCTCATCTTGTTCCTTGCGCTTGGTGTCCTCGCCATCTTGTCCAATGCTCCTAGCTGTTCCATGGCCTTTTGATGTAGGACGGAACCCTAGGGGCCGATCTTTCACGTTCGGAGAGGATCCTACGGGGAGACACGAAGGACGCGCGGAAGAACACGGGGAAAAACACAAAGGGGAACGAGAGGAACACTCAACCGACAAGAGATCAATCACACAAGCTCTAGATCATCGAGGCACATAGTAACACGAGATCCAAAGTCAACAAAGGACGATACACGAGTAACCAGTCCTCTCCGTGAGGAGGTCTTGATTGTCTTCCTTGGATGGAGGCCTTGAATCCGAATGGATCTTCTCCGAAGAGGCGTGGTCCATCACGTGCAGTAGACCCAGTACGGATGAGCAATGCTCTATCTCAAAATGAGCTATCACAATGCTAAGTCTTGAAGTGAGGAGGAGGAGTCCTATATATAAGCTAGGGGGCGAAGGGGTACATGGGCTCAGCCCAACACGCGCGCGCAGGCGCTGGCCGGATGATCCGGGGGTGGAGCCGGATGACGGGCTTGTCCGCATGATCCGGGTGGAGGCCTGGATGAGCTGGAGGCACGACTGGTGGCGGTGCAGGTCCGGATGTCCGGCTGGGGGTCCGGATGATCCGGCTTCAGGTGAGAGCTTCGCGTGTCTTCGGTGCGCATTAGCCGGATTGTCTGGACCGGGGTCCGGATCGTCCGGTCTCTGGCCGGATCGTCCGGGCCGTCGTCAGGATCGTCTGGCCAGTCTGGGACTTGGCGCTTTCTCCATCTTCACGCATGTCTTCCGCTTCCGGTTCTCCTTGCTTCCTAGCTTCTCCATGGTTAACTCCTTGGTACCTGAGTATGCAAAGCGTCTCCGTTTGAGGTAGTAACCATGTCTCATGTGAATCGAAAGGGAGTTGTGAGAGGAGTGATGTCACCTCGGTTTCAGGAGCTCTTGCATTTGCTCGAGTCATAGGTCCAAGTGGTGTTATAGGGGATGTAGATGCATCCACGGGGATGATCGTGGGATGCTCCGCATCATCTCCCCCCCCCCCCTGGGAAAGATCCGACCTCGGATCGAAATCTTCATCAACATGGTAACGCAAGAGGACTTTGACGTTGAAGATGTCGCTCACGTTGTACTCGTTGCTTGGTAGGTCGATCTTGTAAGTGTTGTTGTTGTAGCGTGCTAGCACCTTGAAGGGTCCATCGGCTCGAGGGAGAAGTTTGGAGTTGCGTTCGTTGGGGAAGCGGTCCTTGTGAAGGTGTAGCCACACGAGATAGCCTATGTTGAAGATCATGGGTTGCTTGTTGACGTTGAGCTTGGTCGCGAGTCGTTGTACTTGGCGCTCGATGGTGTTCCTTGTATCCTCATGCATCTTCTTGATGTAGCTTGCCCGTGCATTCGCATCCATGTTGGTGCGCTCTTGTAGAGGAAGATGTGGAATGTCCAATGGGGACAACGGGTTGATGCCGTAGACGACCTTGAAGGGGGACTTGCCGGTAGTCGAATGTATTGCACGGTTGTAGGCGTACTCGGCGATGGGTAGACACGCCTCCCACTCCTTGATGTTCTTCTTGATCAAAACGCGAAGTAGAGTGGAGAGCGTCCGGTTCATCACCTCCGTTTGGCCGTCGGTTTGAGGATGGTATGCGGATGAGAACATGAGCTTGATTCCGAGCTTGGCGCATAGCGTCTTCCAAAAGTAACTCAAGAACTTGACGTCACGTTCGGAGACGATTGTCTTTGGTACTCCATGGAGGCGTAATATTTCCCTACAAAAGAGATATTCAATGTGTGAAGCATCGTCTATCTTGTTGCAAGGAATGAAATGTGCCATCTTAGAAAATCGGTCCACAACAACAAACACGGAATCCTTTCCATTTTGAGTTCTAGGCAAACCAAGTACAAAATCCATGCTAATGTCTTCCCAAGGTTGATAAGGAATAGGAAGAGGCATGTAAAGACCATGGGATTGAGCTTTAGACTTAGCTTTGCGACAAGTAGGGCATCGGTTGGTGAAGCGTGAGACATCATGGAACATCTTGGGCCAAAAGTAATTCTTGGAGAGTGTGGCTAATGTCTTGTCGCGTCCAAAATGTCCCATGAGTCCGCCTCCATGAGCCTCTTGCAAAAGGAGCAAACGAAGAGAAGACTCGGGAATGCATAGTTTGTTAGCTCTCATAAGATATCCATCCTTGATGTAATATCGTTCCCAAGATGTATGTGTCAAACATTTAGCATAAGGAGGAGCAAAAGATGGATCATTAGCATACAAGTCTTTTATGTGCTCAAAGCCAATAACATTCAACTCAAGTTTAGTGATAAGCGTGCATATGCATGAAAGTGCATCCGGAACTACATTTTCGTTACCCTTAATGTACTTGATCGCGTAGGGGAAAGATTCAATAAATTCACTCCATTTGGCATGACGCTTGTTCAACTTAGTTTTACCTTTTAAGTACTTCAGCGTTTCATGATCGGTATGTATGACAAACTCATGAGGTCTAAGATAATGTTCCCAAACATGTAGCACATGCACTAAAGCATACAATTCTTCGTCATAGATGGGATAGTTAAGTTGAGCACCGGAGAGTTTTTCACTAAAATATGCAATGGCTCGTTTTTCTTGCATCAAAACTCCGCCAATTCCGGTACCACTAGCATCACAATGAACCTCAAAATTTTTCTCAAAGTTGGGCAAAGCAAGAATGGGTGCATGAGTAAGCAAAGACTTGAGCTCATCAAAAGCGGTGGATTGCAAAGATCCCCAAGCAAAAGGAGCATTCTTCTTACTCAAAGCATGCAAATGAGCGACAATAGTGCTAAAGTCTTTCACAAAACGACGCTAAAAACCCGCAAGGCCAAGAAAACTACACACTTGTTGCAAATTGGTGGGTTGAGGCCAAGTTTTAATTGCTTCAATTTTAGATTCATCAACATGGACACCCTTGGAAGAGACAATGAAACCCAAGAAAACAAGTTTGCCAACACCAAACATGCATTTCTTCAAGTTGGCATAAAGACGTTCCTTGCGAAGGGTTTGCAAAACAGCCCTAACATGATTAAGATGTTCTTTCATGGTTTTGCTAAACACAAGAATACCATCAAAGTAAACCACAACAAACACTCCAATATAAGGTCGAAGCACAAAATGCATAAGACGCATGAAAGTACCGAGAGCTTCCGATAAACCCATAGGCATAACTAACCACTCGTACAAGCCAAATTTGGTTTTGAAAGCAGTTTTCCACTCATCACCTTCTTGTATGCGGATTTGATAATAGCCACTTTTAAGATCAATTTTTGAGAAAAAGGCGGCACCGCTAAGTTCATCAAGCATATCATCTAGGCGAGGAATGGGATGCCTATAGCGAACGGTAATAGCATTTATATGTCTACAATCAGAAAACATGCGGAAACTTCCATCTTGCTTAGGCACAAGTATAACGGGAATGACACAAGGACTTAAGCTTTCACGTACATGACCGTTGTCGATTAGTTGTTGTACTTGCCGTTGGATCTCCTTAGTTTCTTCGGGGTTGACATGGTATGGAGCTTTGTTTGGAAGTGGCGCTCCGGGGATGAGGTCGATTCGATGCTCAATGCCTCGTATAGGAGGTAGACCCAGAGGTAGCTCATCGAGGAAAACATCTTGGAATTCCTGCAAAAGAGGTTGAAACACTAAAGGTAGCTCATGAGGGGTGTTAGCTTTTGGTTCCCCATCCTTGCACAAAAGGACAAAGTGCATCACACTCAATGGGTTCTCACACACTTCTCTCATCTCACTTTTTGTGGCAAATAGTACTAGGTTTTTCTCTCTAGACGAAGAGGCGCTCAAGTTTGGCTTGTGGCTCTCACTCACTTTTTGGTGGATCACTTTCTCACTCTTCTCTCCATGATGGGTGGCTTGCTTGTCGGCTATCACTTGACTAGGAGACATAGGTCGTAGCACATACTCCTTCCCTTTCATATTGAAGCTATAGTGATTGGTACGCCCGTTGTGGGTGACACCACGGTCGAATTTCCATGGTCGACCAAGAAGGAGGTGGCAAACGGACATTGGGACGACATCACACTCCAAAGTGTCCTCATATGCACCAATTTTGAATGATACCTGGACCGTATGCTTAACTCGGATCGTGCTGGAGTCACTTAGCCATTGGAATTTGTATGGGTGCGGGTGCTTCATCTTGACCAATTGAAGCTTGGAGCATAGTTCTTCACTTACCAAGTTGTGGCAACTACCTCCATCAATGATGACCTTGACGGACCTTCCATTGATGCCGACCTTTCTGTGGAAGATGTGGCATCATAGGTCTTCTTCTTGTTGATGTTGAAGAGTCAAGACCTTGGATACAACGAGAGCGGGGCTTGAATCCTCATCACAAAAGACTTGATCATCTTCATCCTCATTCACTCGCTAGTGCATGGCCACTTGCTCAAGGGCTTCCATCTCCTCGTCACTCATGGAGTCATAGGTGCCATCATCGTTGAGGATCATGGTGCGCTTGTTTGTGCATTCATAAGACTTGTGGCCTCGGCCGCCGCAAGTGAAACACTTGAAGGATCTTGTCTTGACGGTCTCATCGGTCGGAGTAGATGATGAAGAACTTGGCTTGAAGTTGCTTGTAGTAGGAGGAAGACGACTTGAACTTGACGAAGTTTTCTTTTAACTTGGCTTGTCGTCATTGCTTGGAGAAGGTTTGGTTGATGTAGAGGTTGAAGGAGTTGTTGAAGCTTGGTTGTTGGAGAGGCCATAGGTATTGGACGAGTACTTGGCGTACTTGAAGTCATCTTGCACTTGACGTTCCACCTTTGTAGCTTGATGTATGAGCTCAATGAGGTTGGAGTAGGGTTGGAAGTCGGTGATCTTCTTGATGAGATGATTGAGTCCATTCAGGAAACGTGCCATTGTTTGCTCATCATCTTTCTTGACATTGGCTCGAATCATGGCTATCTCCATTTCCTTGTAGTATTCTTCAACACTCTTTGTTCCTTGCTTGAGGAGTTGGAGCTTCTTGAAGAGGTCGCGGTTGTAGTAGGTGGGCAAAAAACGTTCTCGCATGACATCCTTCATTTGAGCCCAAGTGGTGATTGGAGGTTCACCTCTTGCTTGTCGGCGCTCAAGAATTTGTTCCCACCATATGAGCACATAGTCTTGGAACTCAAGTGATGCCATAGCAATCTTCTTCTCTTCCTCATAGTTGTGCCAATGAAAGATTTTGTCGACCTTCAATGCCCATGAAAGGTACTCTTCGGGGTCATTGCTTCCATTGAACTTGGGCATGGTGAATTTTAGCTTTCCATACCGTTGCTCTTCATTGTGTTGTTGGCGATTGTGATGATGACGCCCTTGCCGTGGAGGGTAATCATCCTCATGTTTCTCTTGGTGTGGATGAAGTCCATGATCAACTTTCTCTTGTTGAACTTGAGGTTGAGGTGGAGCTTGACGAACTTGTGGAGGAGCTTGAGGAACTTGATGTTGCACACGCGGTTGGTAGTTCCTCTCTTGGATTTCTTCTCGAATGGCTTCCTCTTGATTGCGCCGTTCGCGATTGCGGTTGGCGATGGCTCGACTTGATTCTTGAAGGGCACGTTGCGCCTCAAGAGCTTGCGCTTCACGTTGTTGTTGTTGAAGACGTTGAGCCTCGGCGTCTTGTTCCTCTTGATGGAGACGCGCTCATTCTTCCTCTTGGCAACGTAGATGTTGTCGTTCTTGATCTTGAGCAAACGCAACTTGATGTGGTGGAGGACGAAGTTCTTGCTCATCGACTTGCTCTTGTGAATGCTTATCGTGTAGCGGATTGCGGGATGCACGACAGTCTTGACGTGCGGCTCGTCGAAGAGTGTTCGATGACGGTGTACTTGAGCCTGAGAAGGAGTCGTCGGAGTGTCGGCTTGAATGGCTCCATCTTGAGTATGACGATGTAGAAGGAGGACGGTTCACCAACAAACTGTGGATCTCATCCATCCTTGCATCGTTCTCTTGCTTGTCCGCGTCGAGCTTGTTGTCGAAGTAGTCCTTGGTACGTTGCTCGGAGAGTCGCAAGTCGGTGGAGAGGTTGTCGATGCGTTCATTCATAGCTTGTTGCTCTTGATGCAACACTCGTTGTGCACCAAAGAGGTGGCTCTTGGTGACGTATGATGACATGTCGTCGTCTTGCTCGATGAAGAGTGGGTTGGTAGAAGTACTCGGCCTATCCATCATTCCAAGCAAAATGTGAGTGGTAGAAAGAGAAGAACTTATACTAATGTACCTTGACCGATATTAACGATGAATCAGTTCACTCAAATGCAGACAATGAAATAGCACTATTGGTATGTTAATGAAGCTAAAGTGCAAGTTATCGATCCAGTCGAATGGGAGAGGGCTTTCTTCAGAATTGCATGATAATCCCCAAAAAAAGTTAATTAGTACCCAATCAACTGAGTTATGTTCCAAGAATTTATTTATATTTTCTTGATTGTATTGAAAATTGTTGGCCAAATTTAAACCAATACAATTGTATCAATGTTCTACTTGCCCACATATTTTTTCGTTGCACTGGACAAATTTTTCTCCAAGTTTCCTTGGCCCCCCCTATACCCAAATCCTAGCTCCACCCCTGCACATGCTCATTTCCTCCTAATCATGGAGGGGAGGTACAAGCTAACATGCCCAGAGCAATATGACTGTCTCATATCTGCTGAATTGCCAGACAAATCCAAGTACCCTGAGTTGTACAAAATGGTCGTCAAGGACATGATGCAAGGCCCTTGTGGAGTCCTAAACCCCAATGACGTGTGCATGCAGAAAGGCAGCTGCAAGAACTACTATCCACGACCGTTTAATTCATCAACCCTTCAAGGAAAGGACTCATATCCCATATATAGGAGGAGAGATGATGGACGCCGTGCAAAGGTGCGGGGCCAAGAGTTAGACAATAGGTGGGTTGTTCCATACAATCCTTACCTACTAAGAAGATATATTTGCCACATCAATGTCAAGGTTTGCTCAAGCATAAAAGTTGTAAAGTACCTCTTTAAATACATATATAAGGGCCATGACCGAGCATCTGTTTCTATCGACGAGGTGGATAGTGATGGGAACATTGATGAGATAAAGCAATACAGAGATTCTAGGTGGGTTACGCCACCAAAAGCATTATGGAGGATATATGGTTTTGACCTTAGTCAGATATTTCCAGCTGTTAGACAACTCCAACTCCACCTCCCTAATATGCACATGGTGTCATTTCAAGCGGGCGCAAATCTGAATGATGTCCTCTCTCAAGAAGGAGCTTCCAAGACCATGCTAACTGAGTATTTGAGGCAAACAAGAAATATGAGTTGGCTCGAGGAATTTTATAAAAGGATTTCCCATCATATTTTGTTTGGATGTCAGGTGGAAAATATTGGAAAAGGAGGGATGAACACACACAGATTGGGAGAATTGTGTCTGCACATCCAGCTGAAGGGGAGAGGTATTATCTTAGAGTGCTTCTAAACCATGTGACAGGTGCTACATCCTTCGAAGAGCTTAGAACGGTGAATGGTATTGTTTAACCGACATTTCGTGAAGCTGCTGAAAGGAGGGGTCTTATCGAGCCAAATAACACTATCGACGAGTGTCTTAAGGAAGCTGAGGCTTTTCAGATGCCATCTTCCCCTCAGAGGCTATTTGCCACTATATTGGTCCTTTGTGAGCCCATCAATGTGTGTGGCCTATGGGACAAACACTTGGAAGCTATGACAGAAGACTATCGACTAACCCAAATGTGCCCCCATGTAGTTGAGTAGATGGCGTTATTAGATATAAAAAATATGCTTGAATCGATGGGCAAGGACATATCATTGTTCCCTCTCCCAGAAATTGATGAGTCATATGATGCCTCAGATAATGAGGCTAGGGAGATCATAGAGGAGTCCACGATAGAGGTGGACCCAAAACACCTTAGCTTGTCATCTTTCCTAAACCCAGAACAAAGATATGCATATGACGAGATACTTGCGACCATCAATAATGGCCAAGGAGGTGTGTTCTTTGTTGATGGACCCGAAGGCACAGGAAAGACTTATCTGTACAAAGCACTACATGCAAAAGTATGTGCTGAGGGTAAAATAGCTATTGCAACAGCAACATCGGGCGTTGCTGCATCCATCTTGCCTAGAGGGAGGACTGCACACTCAAGGTTTAAAATTACCATTGAACACCGAAGACAATGGGGTCTGCAGTTTCACCAAGCAAAATGGGACAGCTAAGCTTCTTATGAGGGCATCTCTCATAATTTGGGACGAGGCCTCCATGACAAAGCCGCAGGCGGTCGAGGCCCTTGACAATAGCATGAGGGACATCATGGATCGACCTGACCTGACGTTTGGTGGAAAGATAGTTGTGTTTGGGGGAGACTTTAGACAAGTGCTTCATGTTGTCCGTAAGGGAACAAGGTCACAAATAACGGATGTGACGCTACGCAAGTCTTACCTTTGGGAGAATATGAGACAACTAAGACTTGCCCGTAATATGAGGGCTCAGAGTGATCCATGGTTTGCTGATTATCTTCTCCGTGTCAGGAATGGCACTAAAGATACAGTGGGTGATGATTACATACGGCTTCTAGATGAGATTTGTGTACCATACACCGGCGACGCCACTGATATTGATAAGCTTATTGAAAGTGCTTTCTCTATGACCCTAGATGAAAACCTCTTGGATCCAAATTACATAACATTGCGAGCAATTTTGTCAACTCAGAATGAGTACGTTGACAAGATTAACATTAGTATGATTGAGAGATTTCCTGGGGAGGAGATGATATACTACAGTTTTGATCGTGCGGATGATGATCCACACAACTACTATCCTGCAGAATCCTTGAATTCATTAACACCTAATGGACTACCTCCCCATATCCTAAAGCTGAAAACTAATTGCCCTATTATATTGTTACGAAACATTGACCCAGCGAGTGGCTTGTGCAATGGGACGAGGTTGATTGTCCGGGGATTCATGAGGAATGCAATCGATGCTGAGATTTGTGTTAGGCCAGCATGCTGGTAAGAGGGTGTTCCTTCCTTGAATTCCCCTTTGCCCATCAGATGAGATGTTTCCGTTTAGGTTCAAGAGGTAGCAGTTTCCAGTTAGACTTAGCTTTGCTATGACCACTACCAAGGCACAAGGACAAACTATACCAAATGTTGGTGTATACCTTCCTGAACCGGTATTTTCACATGGGCAGCTCTCTGTTGCTCTTTCTATAGCTACACCTAGAAGTAATATGAAGGTTCTCTCTCTCCCGGATAAGACAAAGGATGGCCAGTCCAACTCCATTGCAAATATTACAAAGAACATAGTCTACAAAGAAGTTCTCAACATGTAGCCCAAGGTATGAATCACTCAAGTACAATTAAAACTTACATCTATCTAACTAGGGTCATGTGGAGGATTTACAGAAAGACAACCTAGATACTTGCTTTAGTGTTCATGTTTTTTTTGTAAAAAAAAATTATGTGTGTTTGAATTTTTTTTAGCAGTTGTCTTTGTTACTCCCTCTGTTCGAAAAATTCAGACGACATCGACAGCAGGTTGCTTTGTCATCAGTGCATTTCGTTTGCTTGGCAGCTCCACATCCAATTTTCAGGCCACACCCTGAATATTTGTTTCCTTTCTGTCTGTTATCGGCGTTTTTTTTCTTCGCAGAAACCTGGTTGATGTAAGAAAGCTACAAGTAGTCCAGTACTAATATTTTTGTATGTATGTAGATACATGTGCACTCACCCCTTCTATATACATATGATTCAAAAACATCTTTAACTTGCATTTTATTTCTTTGCTCCTATACAAAATGTACTACAAGTGTTGTTCATTGTTTTTTCCTTTGCCTAAATATACTACAGAGTACATACCCTCTATAGTCTCCTTGTTTTTTCCTTTGTCTAAATATACTACAAACCATCATATATATGTAATACTGATTACCTGATGTCCTTTTAGGTGAGAAGATGGATGAAGCCACTGCTCGAGGGCCAACATTGTTAGCACATATGTTTTGAGCAAACAACTAAAAGAGTGTACTATGCTGGACACACATGAACTGATCGGGCGCACTCTGTCTGACGAAGCCGCCTGTACAAGATTTGATCAAATTTAATATTGATGGGGCATTTACATTAGGCGGCTCCTTTGCTGGATGGGGGGTTGTTCCTCGCGATGAAGAAAGAGCTGTGATCGTATCACGGGCAAGGACAGGTGATAATATCCACGATGCATTTGGGGAGGATATTGTTGACACACGAACACGTCACGTGTACCCTCGACGCCGGGGGTGATGCACCGCAGCTCACGTCAAAGGAGACCCGACCGACAGCGCGATATGCAAGACAGTCGGCGGGTGCTTTTGCAGACCCGAAACCCCGCGCACCCGGGAGGGACCCCGTCGAGGATTGCGGCAGCTATGGGCTGCTCTAGGTCGATTCGCTCGCCCCTAGAGCCTCGGGATTCGCAGCTCTCAAACACGAAGAACAGCGAAGAACGAGAGAGAAAAACGGTGGAGAGATAAAAAGTAGACAGGAAAAAGTAGTATATTGATTTGTTCGATTGTGTGTTGTTCAATCGGCCGTCACCCCCAACATATATAAGAGGCGGCTGGACTTCCTGTACAAGTAAAGGATTCATCTAGGTTTTCCTTACAATAAAAATTACATCAATTCGCGTCCTAGAGTCCTAGTTCTATTCCAACTCGGATTCAGTCTGAATCTGGCCCAAACTCTGTCTTCCTTCTTGCGCGGGCCGCCGAGCTTGCATATGATCTCCGATCAAGACGGCCCAAATATCAAACTTGTGCGCCTCGACGAGATGAACAACTATCATGTTGATCACTTTTTAAAATAAGGCCATCTTGAATACCTTTTGAGGTCATCTTTACCTTCCAGTCGGACTCGGTCTGGCAGCAGACTGGATTATCCGAGTCTTGTAGTGAATCTGCAGGCCATATACTATCTCTGATGATGATTACTCCAAAACCAAAGTTTACCGTGTTGATGATACGCACAACTTCCGTATTGAACACTCCTCCATCCGAGGTCATCTTGATAAATTTTTGGGCACATGTTCAGTTTCACTCGGATTCGAGCTCATCCACTCGGATATTAGAGTCTTTCACTCGGATCTTCCAGCTTGGCTTTTCCACTCGGATGTTAGAATCTTTCACTCGAAAGATAATATTTCACTCGGACGACTATATTTTCACTCGGAAGGCAATCTCTTACTCGATCGGCAAGTTTTCATTCCGACGGTAATATCTTTACTCAGATGATAATAAGTTCACTCGGATGTCAAACTTTCATTCAACCGGTTAGTTTTTACTCGAAAAGTAAGCTTTCACTCGACCGGTAAGTTTTTACTCGAAAGGTAAGCTTTCACTCGACCGGTAAGTTTTCACTCGGATGGTAAGCTTTTCACTCGACCGAAAACATAGCCTGATCTTGATTTGTCTCCCCAGGTCTCATACGACCTCGGATTGAGAAGAATTATATATGAAAATCGATCGGCTTGACGAGACGAAACTTTCTCGTGTTGTAGGTTTTCCGAATTGCTCGCGCAACCCATCAGACAGGGTGTCTGGTACCTTGCGCCATATTTCTGTTTAGATTCGGCCTGCAGTGTATTGCCTCTAACTTTTGCATACGAACTCGGATTGAAATGATCTATATATCAAAATTGATTGCCTCGACGAGACGAAGACAACTACTTTAGAGTGTTACTTCATCAGAGGTCGTCTTGATGGCGTAATTGTCTGAAAAGCACTCGGAGCACTAAATTCTGCCACTCGGAGTACAGTTTCGGCCCTAAGATGAGGTCGGATGTCGATGACTTAAACATCAGAGTTATTCCACCCGGCGGCCTGAAACTTTTCATGCTTAAAACTCTTTCACTTGAGGCCATCTTACTTGCCTTTTGTACCTTGCCAAAATCTGGTGTCAACACATGCCCCCCTGTTTTCTGGCAGAGCTTGCGTGCCAGAAAATACTTCTTTTAAGCACGATGTCAACACTACATCGGCTGTGCATGCTGAAGACGATAATTGTTATCGGCCATATGCTTAGGCTTGTTGCTACTTGGGTAGAGCATTTTCAGATAATAGTCGTATGAGAAAAATCATTGGATGCCACGAATGCCTTCATGTAAGTCTCTCATGTCAATCCTTGACTTGACCTTTATCCAAGTACTCCATGGGGATATTAGAGCCATTCGGCGATACCGGATGCCAAAAGATTATGTCCATGCAACTTAAAGGAACCATCAACTATTCGGTGACTCCCCTCATTGTTGATAAAAAATACTCCATCAAGTCTCCACCGTGGAGTCAGCCGCAACTATATGACTCGCACTAGATCCATCAGTGGCCGACTCCACCGTGGAGTCAGCCGCAACTCGTGAGTTCAATGCTTGAGTGATTCGTTGATGCATATAAAGATAACATTTGTTGGACGGTTGGCAACGAATCATTGTGAACCTTGATGCACGCCACCCTGTAGCCAAAAAGTCCTCTAGCCTGAATAGCACAGCATATTCGGCTTGATTATTAGCATGTAAGCTCTAGTCGTCATGAAGTCTTCAAATCAAGCCCGTGAAGAAATATGTGAATAACGCCGACTCTGGGCGCTGTTAAACGGAATCATGAAAATAATCTCCACGACATTTTGACTTGGCATCCAGTGAGCACCGACTGATAAATGTGATGTCACGCCCCCTTACTTTGGTCTTCCTGAGTCAACATTTCCTTGCACCCCGAGTGAACAGAGCTTCATTCAACTCGGTGACACACTTTTTCTAGATCCTGTGATAAACCGACAATATGAGTCGACAATTTTCTTGCACTAGACTCTCGATTAGTGGCCGAATAATTAGTCGGCCTTCCAGTGTTGGCAAAACTAAGAATTGGCTTTGGGAATATGAGATACACCACAAAGAGCACAATTATTCAGATGCCAACTTTGTCAACACAATATACTCTTAGGGTGATATGCAAATATCGGCCATGTGTCCTTATCTCGAAGGACATGGTGAACCCATCCACCAAAGTGTGAATAGCCGATATAATTCCGATGTTTCGGCTGGGGATAAGTTCTGGGATGCTGGTTTTGATGGAACGTTGAAGAATATGGACAATGCACCATTTGGAGTCTCCTATAGTGAGATGAAAACTGTGGACTCCTCCTGCCGACTCGGTACTTGTCCTCCTTTACTCATGTCGGCTTCACAATAGGAGATGTGATGCCGGTCTTGACTCAAGGATTTCTCTTGGGAACCCAAGCCATGTTCTTCTTTCTCAACTCATGTGCACTAAGTCTTTGTAATTCCTTCTCTTGCCAATGTGCTAAGCCGAGTGGGCACCTCGGCTGTGATTCTATTTCAACCAATGCCAACTCTTTTTTGGCCTTGTGCACTCTCAACTTCTTCCCTTTAGATTTGGCACTTGATTGACTTGCCTCGTTGCCTTTTGTAGCTAATGTCAATACTTTAACTAGCTCTTTGTTATTTGAGAACAAATCTGAAGTAGCACACTTACGACCATCTTTCTTGACCTGGTACACTTGCTTGACCACCTCTTTCTTGTTCCTTGAGCTCCGGACCGATTCCTTATGATTGAAACGGTCTTTGACGTATGATTGTTCATCAAATGTTGATCCTTTTGGAGCTGCATAATGTTGGCGAGATGATCTAAAATAAGATGCATAATGTGCCCTTGTATCATACCTGCCCCATGATGGATATGGGTTTACATGAGCGTAGGGAGGCATCCAAGACATTGGTATTGGCTGCCCAAAAGGAGGATATGAAGTCTGCTTGCTCAACATCTTCCTATGCCAATCCCAGTCTTCAGATTTATGCCTTGGGGGTGACTTCGATGTTTTTTCTTCACTCGGCTGATAAGCATTCTTCTCCTCACTTATCTTCTGATATTTTTCCAATAACTGCGGGAAAGTGACTTTCATCTTTTTGCATTTGTGCTTACCGCGGCCTTTGCTTTCTTTGGTTTTGTGTGCATCGGTCTTTGAATTTTCTTGTTCCCCCCCAGTACTAGATGTGCCAATCGTAACTTCGATGGAATTCCTGTCTTCAATATTATTGCTGATGCACTTTTGAATGATTACCTCACTTGAAGATTTGATCCCATCATCATTAGCGTATACATGTCCGTCTTTGGATGAGTCGGGTTGAGGTAGCCGAGTTAATGCTTGATCTCCATCAAGACCAATCTGAGTCGACTGGCTGTATGCTTGTGCCTCAACGAGCACCAATCGTCCCGTGTAAGCTGATTGTGTGGCTTGATGAATCACATTGTTGTCTTTGACATTCTGTTCAAACGAACAATGCATTTGTTCTTGTCTTGATAGCTTGACATCGTGATCAATTATAATAATAGGATTAGTTGATGATGTACCGATGATGTGATCACCTATGCCCAGATTGAAGGTACGCTGCTCATCCATTAACCGATATTGTGATACCGGCTCTGGAACAAAACAACCGAGTGGTGCCGGTTTAACGCTATCTGACTCGGCTATGCGTTGATTTTCGTCCTCCTTCCCCGATGCTCTTGAATCGG
This sequence comes from Triticum timopheevii, assembly GCA_963921465.1. Taxonomy (NCBI): domain Eukaryota; kingdom Viridiplantae; phylum Streptophyta; class Magnoliopsida; order Poales; family Poaceae; genus Triticum; species Triticum timopheevii. Next base: position 284,834,777 of record OY997268.1, on the reverse strand, counting down.
CTATCTCGGAGGACTTTGGACCTGGCTTTATGATTCTGCAACCAAAGTATCTACAGAATATACGTCTCATTTGATACCAAATGTTAGCCAGGCATGAAACAATCAAAGCTACCCATATGAGCATAATTCTCAGTCGGCATAATGGGAAAAGCTTTGGTTGCGATAATCTATCACTAGCAGTCTCTATGAATGGTACAATATGTTGACTAGCATAATTAGTGACAAGACTATTTCTAACAAACAAGTTACTCATCTTGGTTGGTCTTTCCAAGTTAATTATGAACTTGCTAATAGATGCATCAATGATATATTTTTGACCGAATCGGAAAGCGAGTAAATTATCTGTTAGACGTACCTTTGCGACAAGGTTGGTGGAATATGATGATCGTATATGTGGAACAATGTCTTGCTCCATCCCAAGATGATCCTCCAACGCCTCTTCTTCTTCTTCTGGATTTCGTGCCTCGTCATTCGGATTACCCAAATGGATTCCACTCGAACGCTCTTTGTCAGCTGAACTTTGCTTGGCTGCATGTTCTTGTTCTTGATGTTCATCGTTAACCGAACTGTGTTCGGTCGTATTACTTTGTTCTTGATGCTCATCAATTTCTTTAGCGCGAAACTCATATGGCAGCATGTAAGATCCCTCGCATTTAGAAAAATCGAGCATAGCCAATTTGCTGTGTTTGTTGTTCCTCTACTTGGTGTAGCTTGCATCATCTGTTTTGGTACACTCGGTAATAACTGGCTCGATGCACTCAACATTAGCCGGTGATGCACTCGGATGACTCAATGTACTTGGCTGACTTGATGCACTCGGCCTTAACTGGCTCGATGCCCTCGATTGGTTCGACGCACTCGATATTGACTCTACGCACTCGACCTTAGCCCTCTCGGTGCTCAATCTGGTTTCAACCGAATCCACCATTGTCTTGGCTTTAAAGGAACCATTTGACACGGTTGTAGACGACTTAGTCATATTTGACTCAGTTTCAACCGAATCAACCGTATTAGCCAAGTGAATCCTTTTTTGTTGTTCGGCTTGAAAAGCTTCTGTTTTATCTTGCCACAACATCGCCAAGGGGCCAACACGGTTGCTGCATAGAGGAAGGGACTTGACATATCCTTGCAAATATTCCACTCCACGCTTCTTCTTGAGTGCTTCATAAGCATGTCGATATTCTGCTAGTAATTCGTCAAGAGTTGGCGTAATAAATTCGTTGACGCTATTCCCTGTGAGCTTTGGCTTGATCTTGTCCACTTGGGCCACATATTTTTCTTTAAACTCAGCCCTGCTTGGATTGGCTTGCCCCCCAATACTTTTATGATCTTTCGGCAATGGATTGATGTTGCCGAAACTTTGCAATTGTATAGGGGGTGTATAACATGCTGCAATGATAGGTGAAGATGTGTGCATTGTTGTTGAATATTTTCTCATGCCAATTTGATCAATCGGAAACACTTCGTCTTCTTTTAAAACCCTAGCTTTTATTGCCTCATAATCAGGAACCAAACCTTTGTCATGTTGCTCAAGGCAAAGAGTGGTAATCTTCTTATTTTGCGCTAAGCTTTTTAACGCAGCCAAAGTCACCTCATCTCCTGCAATATTAGACACATACACTCCTGTAGAATCTCCATTCACTCGGTCATAAAAGTGAGCCGAGTCATGAATACTTTTAGTTGCATATGATGCTGAACAATTAATATCATGAGGTGTATCATATGATGACTGAGGTTAACCGGCCAAATAGCTAATGGAAGCATGGCCGATTGCCTCATTCATCGGCATGTTTGGGGATAAACCCGCATATTGCGAGTTGACTGCCGATGGATAAAACTGTGAGACGCCCTCCTGCACATGAGGTGTCATATATTGATCACTCGAACAAATCGTGTTATTCATCGGCATATTGAAAGGTGTTGCCGATGCACGAAAGTTCAGATTCATAAGTTGCATGTCGCGGTTCTGTAAATTCCAAGTTTCTCCAATGGAATAACTAGTCGGCCTTTGCTCGTTAAGGCTAGCCGACATGACATGTCCATTGAAAGATCTAGCAACATCAACATAATGGCTATTTGCATCTACGTAAGGAGATTGATGATACATGTTACCGTTGTAGATTGCAGCCGCTTGATGACGCTCTCCTCGTAGCAAGAACAGGCTGGAGTTTGTTCAAAGCTTCCTTCCCCAGCGGAGTCGCCAAAAAGTGTGTTGACACACGAACACGTCACGTGTACCCTCGACGCCGGGGGTGATGCACCGTAGCTCACGTCGAAGGAGACCCGACCGACAACGCGATACGCAAGACAGTCGGCGGGTGCTTTTGTAGACCCGAAACCCCGCGCACCCGGGAGGGACCCCGTCGGGGATTGCGGCGGCTATGGGCTGCCCTAGGTCGATTCGCTCGCCCCTAGAGCCTCGGGATTCGCAGCTCTCAAACACGAAGAACAGCGAAGAACGAGAGAGAAAAACGGTGGAGAGATAAAAAGTAGACAGGAAAAAGTAGTATATTGATTTGTTCGATTGTGTGTTGTTCAATCGGCCGTCACCCCCAACATATATAAGAGGCGGCTGGACTTCCCGTACAAGTAAAGGATTCATCTAGGTTTTCCTTACAATAAAAATTACATCAATTCGCGTCCTAGAGTCCTAGTTCTATTCCAACTCGGATTCAGTCTGAATTTGGCCCAAACTCTGTCTTCCTTCTTGCGCGGGCCGCCGAGCTTGCATATGATCTCCGATCAAGACGGCCCAAATATCAAACTTGTGCACCTCGACGAGATGAACAACTATCATGTTGATCACTTTTTCAAATAAGGCCATCTTGAATACCTTTTGAGGTCATCTTTACCTTCCAGTCGGACTCGGTCTGGCAGCAGACTGGATTATCCGAGTCTCGTAGTGAATCTGCAGGCCATATACTATCTCTGATGATGATGACTCCAAAACCAAAGTTTACCGTGTTGACGATACGCACAACTTCCGTATTGAACACTCCTCCATCCGAGGTCATCTTGATAAATTTTTGGCACATGTTCAGTTTCACTCGGATTCGAGCTCATCCACTCGGATATTAGAGTCTTTCACTCGGATCTTCCAACTTGGCTTTTCCACTCGGATGTTAGAATCTTTCACTCGAAAGATAATATTTCACTCGGACGACTATATTTTCACTCGGAAGGCAATCTCTTACTCGATCGGCAAGTTTTCATTCCGACGGTAATATCTTTACTCAGATGATAATAAGTTCACTCGGATATCAAACTTTCATTCGACCGGTTAGTTTTTACTCGAAAAGTAAGCTTTCACTCGACCAGTAAGTTTTTACTCGAAAGGTAAGCTTTCACTCGACCGGTAAGTTTTCACTCGGATGGTAAGCTTTTCACTCGACCGAAAACATAGCCTGATCTTGATTTGTCTCCCCAGGTCTCATACGACCTCGAATTGAGAAGAATTATATATGAAAATCGATCGGCTTGACGAGACGAAACTTCCTCGTGTTGTAGGTTTTCCGATTCAAGGCCTTCTTGAGGTCCGAATTGCTCGCGCAACCCATCAGATCTGGTACCTTGTGCCATATTTCTGTTTAGATTCGGCATGCAGTGTATTGCCTCTAACTTTTGCATACGAACTCGGATTGAAATGATCTATATATCAAAATTGATTGCCTCGACGAGACGAAGACAATTCCTTTAGAGTGTTACTTCATCCGAGGTCATCTTGATGGCGTAATTGGCTGAAAAGCACTCGGAGCACTAAATTCTGCCACTCGGAGTACAGTTTCAGCCCTAAGATGAGGTCGGATGTCGATGACTTAAACATCAGAGTTATTCCACCCGGCGGCCTGAAACTTTTCATGCTTAAAACTCTTTCACTTGAGGCCATCTTACTTGCCTTTTGTACCTTGCCAAAATCCGATGTCAACAGATATATTATGTACTGCTATGTTATTTGGATGTATCTATTGCTGCCATTTTTCTTCACATTTTAGTCTGGTTTTGCCTAATATACTAGCACGAAATTAGCATTGTTGAATCCTTGAATAAAAGGTAACAACATATCTTGTTCTTTGTCCTCTCAATATGGGAGAGTCATGAGAAAATTGGGTTGGGAGAACAGACTTATGTAAGGTGAAAATGGAGATTATAAATGTTTGGCTTGGACAAGGGGAATTATCAGTTGGAAATCATATGTTTGATTTTGCTCAATGTGTACCTATCAACAATATGGCATCATTTTGATCAATGTCTACATATTTTATTGTTCACTAGACTTCAAAATAATGTTCCACCTGAACTTCAAAATAATGTTCCACCTGATCTTTTGTGATTCCGTACCGTAGCACAGGCATCTTACTAGTATAGATTAAGGCCCCGCTTGGAATAGGGGTAAAATTATACACCCGTATTACTTTTACAAGTGTATTTCACCAGCCATGTATGATTTTCAGCAGGAAATGAAAACGACCGACTGATGTCTGTATCTTTTACAGGTGTAAAAGTGTGCAAAACGACAATCCAATCAGGCTCTAATGGAATGCGTTGTCTTCAAAAAGAAAATCATGAGCAGCTGCCCACTGAAAATCATGAGCAGCTGCCCACTGAAACGGCAGTACCAACATGGCAGCAGTACGCCTATGCCAAGTCCACCTAGTAAGGTCCAACTGAAAAAGGACTATAAATCGCTTCTTTCAGACGTTTAAACATAGCACTGAGAACAACAAATATTTGGATGGTTATTTCGATTCTTCCAACAAGGCCATGACTGGAACTGTACTCTTGAGCAAGCAAGACGTGCCAACTGAATATGGGGATAACATTATACATCAAAAGATTATATTATCTTATCATACTACTGTTGAAAACAACTCTGACATATGAAGTCCATGGCTGCCGGACCTAGAAACTCTCCTCCTTCTGGAACAGTATTGATCCAACCATGACAGCGATTCCAGTTACAGCAATCGTAAAGAGAAGTCGCCTGTGTTGTGCAGCAGGCACAGCACGCGCTGGTCGTACCGGTGGAGGAGGCCGCACTTCTCTCTCTGGAATGGTTCTGGCACTGAATTTCAAACATCTGATTAGCTAAGAGGTCTACTATAGTATCTTCAAAATTCTAGCAACAATATACTTGCTTATAAAATCAAAACAAAAAAACATCAACATACAGGATCTACGAAAAGGTTATCATCTTTGACTTGTAACCTAATCAAATTTTGAACTGATTTTGAATTACATTGACTAAGTATGTAAGGATCCGTCTAGGATATACTATTTGCAGATAATGGATTGCATTTAGTTTAGCAACACAAATAAAGATCACTGAAAACAAGCAGTCAATGTATGGACTGTGCAACACTAATCTTTAAATGGATCATACATTGTACGATGCCCGATAACCAAAATGGATCATACATTGTACAATACCCGATAACCAAAATAACAAAATTCAACAACTCCTTGGGACATGTGAGAACATGTTTACCTTGATGATTCTTCAGAAGCATTTGAGCTAACGTGGCACTGCATTTCATGCCCTATCCATTCACGAAGTCTAATATACTTCTTGCATGTTTGACAAAACTCCGTTCGGTTTCCACATACATCCTGTATCTCAAACTACCATGATCAGAACAAATCGACATGTATCAAACAAATTCAAATAAATATGTACCTTCAAAGGTAAACAACAAACTACACCTGATGTTCATGAATATCAATTGCAGGCAATTCGTACTCACAATATGCACACGCAACCATCCTCTGTGTGCACTGTTCACTTTTGTGAAGATCAAGTATCTCCGGTCGCAAGGTTTCTTTGCACAGGGAGCAATTTACCTGCATTTGATAAGATAAACTTACTGCACATGTACAACAGAAAAAAAAACTGTTACCAAAATCCTGGAATATGTGCATTTTACTCCGCTTGTTCCTATGGAAAGCAATGTTGCATTAGCTCCTGGTTTCAATTGTGATAAAATTAGCATAGCAGAGGAAATGTGCTTTTCTTATTTGCAGGTACAAGAAAAGGCAAATAAGCTAAGGAGATGTGTGCCCAGTTTACAAGTACAAGAAGAAGATAACTGGCCATCATGTGCTGGAAGAAGAATAATTATTCCTATAATTTTGATTCTAACATGACTTGGTTTCTATACTTGTTGCAGCTAGTGGCTTAGATTTCATGTCACATTAGCTTCAGTTTCTTTTGGCTATGTTTTTAAACTCTGTCATGTGCTTTCTTACTCTCTACCTTAAATATCACTTGCAGTCACCAAATAAATAGTGTAATCAATAAAGTCTTCTATACACTTTAGACGAGATATAGAATATGCACCACCAAAATGAAAAATGTAGCATAAACTACAGAAAGAGAACCAACGTTATGGCATAATCTTCTGAAATACACAATGAGAACCAACATTATGGCATAATCTTTTGAAAACTCAAAACGTGGCATTTAGGATCAGACTGTAAAACTCAAAACATGCATTTAGAATCAGACTGCAAACATACCGGAGCGTGATTTTCATTGTAGTGTTCTTCCATAAGCTTCCTGGGAACCATTTCTCCACAGTGCTCGCACTTTTGAAGGTTACGAGCACAGTGTACGGAATGCAAGTCGATGTTTGACGATGGAATTTCTCGTTGACTGGAGAAAAGAAGATGCAAAAACTAAAATAGTTAACCAACTTGTGACATTGTCAGACCCAAGATGGTCTGAAGACTAAATTCAGACAAGTATTCACTGAATAACAGAACTTAGCAAAAGTTGAGATTGATTGCAAAAGTTAGAACGAGTTCTGATACACCCAAGGGCCAACCAGGAACACTGGCGGCTAGGGTTTACCCCAATGCAAGCAGAATGTCCCGGAAGGCTCTAGAATCCTGGCTTTGTAGCCTTACAAGATTGTAGGAAACGAAAGAAAAGCAGATGGGGCAGTTGGCCACTGTAGCCCTTTTGCCAGAAAGCAAACAACAACACTCTGACGCCTTCCAGCCGTCTGATGAAGAATCGATGTCGTCTCGGTCATCTTCAACAGTGAAGCGGTAAGGAGGAACTATAAGACATTGGATGATAGATGGACGGCCCACAGTGCTTTGTGCCAGCGGATCATGATTCAAACTTAACTGAACTAGTTCTCAATGTCGAAATCTTCTGAGAAATACCGCTAGGGTCCTGGCAGATATCAATCAAACTACAACAATAGAAGCCATAGACTGTGAAGAGCTTGATTGAGAGGGTTTTTTTTTTGACACAGAACTGACAGTGGTAGTTAGAAGCATTCCAGATCGATAATGTACTGATACCATAGCTCTACCAACTAATACTAGGTTCATCCTTTATACTTGTGATTTGAATATGATGCCAAAAGCAAATAATGCATAATTAATATAAAGAAATGTATTATCAATGTCCTGGCACCAACGATCACGAATTGTAATCTAATCCGTTTAATATTTTTTCTCCAACTAACAATGGATTGCTTTGAAACAATAGTTGTTCAAACCTACTCCATCAGGAACCTCCGTTAAGTAAGTAGAGAAACCAAGCATCAGAGTACTTTCCCCTCCACTCAGTTTGATGGTTTCTCATGGAAGTTAATATTAGCAAGTATGCCCAGGCATTGGCGGGACAAGATGGTCTAGAACATCATGCAAGATGCTACATCGGTTGCTAGTGTGACCTTTTTCAATAAGCTGCACAATGAACACATTCTCAGGAGTATCGACGGTCACCTATCCAGCCGGCTTATAACTAGCAAACACGGAGATCACCTAGTTAGTCCAAGAATGTCCGTTTAATCGTGTGTCGTGTGGCACGCTCGAGTAATTAATCCAATACACAACCTCGGTCTTTCAGGACCAATCAAACCGGGTCTTCCTTAGCTCAGATCCAAAACGAAGAGAACGCACGATATGTAATCGCCCTGGTACGCACACCACCAAGGAAGAGCCGAAGAGGTAGCGGCGCGGAACGGGAACAGGGTAACCAACCAGTGGGCGCAGGTGGAGGTGGCGACGACGGCGGCGATATGAGAGCCGGCGTCTGCCATGGCGCTCGTCTTGGGGGCGGAGGGACGGATCGCGCTCTCCTGTGGCACACTCTCCTCGTTCCCGATCGGACAGGGGAGTGCTGCGGTGGTCCAGCGAGGACAGCGCGGAGCGGAGGGAGGCCTTGGCGGGTGGGTGGCCGGAGGTCTCGAGGAAGGGGTGGAAGTTTGGTGGGGGGAGGGAAAAGCCGGAAAAGAGAGGAGACTCGGAGGCCTTGTTTGGATACGCTGTTTTATCAGAGCTGGTTTCCCGTAATCCGATCTAACCGTGTAACAAACTAAAACCACGTTTGGGTGGCCCAATAGAAACGTGGATAAGCAGAATTCGGTTTCCACAAAGCCAGGAAAGTGCGTCTAGTGAAAAACGACTAATACTCGTTTTTATAGAAACCTGGTTACATAAAACAGACTTTTTTCCCTCCACGTCTTCCTCAACAAATTTGTTGGCGTCAACTGTGCCTTCCCACGCAACTAGCGCGCGCCCTTTTTTCCAAGCTTCTATATATATACAGGGATGCCGGCATAACAAACATCAACAAACAAGATCTGGTTACGTGCTTCTTTCATGGCTGGCCGCCGATAATGGCTGTGATCATCGATCTTCTAGCCATCGACGCTAGGCTGAGATCTCCAATCAGACGTCGCTGACCCTGCTGGGACAACAAGAGTAAACTCGGGCATGGGCAGCCCGGCCCGACGACCCGGCCCGAGCCCGGCCCGAAAAACCCGGGCGGGGCCGGGCCGGGCTTGACACTCGGGCCGGGCTCGGGCTTTGTTTTGCAGCCCGAAAGGTAGTTCGGGCCGGGCTCGGGCTTCTCTTTTTCTATTTTTCGGGCCGGGCTTTCGGGCTTCGGGCCGGGCTTGCACGTACACGTACTAAAAAACAGCGTTCGGGCCGGGCTTTCGGGCTTCGGGCTTGTGTTCGGGCCGGGCTCGGGCTTCAAATCAGGGAGTATTTCGGGCTTCGGGCCGGGCTCGGGCTTGAGAAATGAAGGTCGGGCTTTTACAAGCCCGGCCCGAAACCCGGCCCGGCCCGACGTTTGCCCAGGTTTAAACAAGAGCTACCTTCCTCGACTTGTTTGCAGCAAGAAATCAATCTTCAAGAGCCTACAGGTAAGATTCATAATCAGAAACTGATGAACTTATAGCAAAATTGTTCATGTTCTGAGGAAACAAGTGCAAGTATGGAACTTAAATTGCAAAGTTCTGCCAACATGTCTTTACTTGAGTGATGAATAGACAAACCTTCTCTATGCACTAGTCGTAGATCAGCCTGAGTCGTAGTCATGTAATTTCAGTACAAAGTTGACAATTCTTTTATAGATGCGATACCCTTGATACTGATTTAGAAATTGCTTCATGCACGATCCTGCTGCCCGATACATGCACGGCATCGAAATCCAGCGGCCGGTGCCGGATGTATGCGCACATGTGTGGCCGGATTTTAAACATGGTCTATGAGTCGTTCATATCGTGTGTATAGCACAGCTCTACTGATTTTAGTAGATCATAATTACTTCCATCATAATGGAAGACCATTGGCAGTAAATAGTACTAGTACAGATAAGTAGGGCCAAAAAGTAACCAAAAATACTTTTTTTCTTCTTAAGTGATTCAACTAGTAGTAGTTTATATTGTTTTGTTTACATGTAGGAAAATATGGACGACCAAATCAAAAATATTAAGAAGGAAAAGACCGAAAAGCAGCCCATAAAGCGCCACACATGGAAATCTTCAGAGGACAAAATATTGCTCAACATATTAAAAGATCAAACTCAAAATGGAGGTAAGGAAGGAACAGGATACACAAAGAAAGCATGGCGTGAAATCCTAGAACAGTTCAATGAGTCAAAGGCAGACAAACTTGAGTTGCAACAAATAAAAAATCGTCATAAGTACTACAGGAGTTGTTATGCTAGCATGGACAGACTTCTAAAGCACACAGGGTTTGGTTGGGATGACGATGATAAAATGATCAAAGCTTCAGAAGAAAGTTGGGAGGATCTCATATCGGTAAGTTGAAACACATTAATTTTGAAATATTGCTATATCATACAGTTGAATAATGGACTTACAATAAATTAACAAACTGCAGAAGGACAAGAATATTCAAGAATACCGAGACAAAGTGTGGCCTAGTTGGATAGACCTTCAGGACATTTGTGCTAGCTCTACCGCATCAGGAGTTGGTGCTATATCTAGCAAAGGGAAAGGTGGAACCAACAAAGAACAAATTGAAATTGATCTGAATGAGATAGTAGAAGTTGAATCTGATGGAACAAATGATTCCCCTGTTGCTTGTCCTAAGAAGCCTAACACCACTAAGGTTGAGAAAAAAAAGAAGGGCAATGCAAGTGGGTCGCAAAACACTTCAAAAGGGCAAAAGCGAACAGCTGATGATGCTATTAACGCAATTGATCGCCTGGCAGATGCATCACTGATCATTGCTGAATCAAAGAAAAATGCAGCACAGCAAACAGAAGCTTACTGAGTGAAAGCATGTATGCAGATATTAAATAGCATGCCTGATGTTGAACCAAACAAAAAATTGAAAGCTGCACAAGCATTTGAACATGTTGATAAAAGGGCTATTTTCATTGAGATGGATGAAGAGACTCGGTCTCTCTGGGTTGAAAATGCGTAGTTTTTTACATGTTGTAGCGTACTGTTTAGTTTTCTGATTAGGTTGTATTTGCAATTTCCATAAATTCCTTCTGTAAGTTTGTGTTCAAACAATCAATATGCAAATTTATATATTTATTTGGTTCGTGCTACTAGTTATATATGGTCTCATATATAAATCCCTTCTTTAGAACTTGGATTTATATTTGTGTGTGTGTGTGTGTTCTACAAATACATAAGCTTAAGATATAAGTGAGGGAAGTTGATGGCATACCTTTCCTTTTGGTTCATTGGTTTAAACAGCAACGATGCAATGTTGCTCTTTGCGTCAGTACATATCTCCATGTTTTATCATCAACCAAGCGAGTAAAATTTGTCACCGAAATCATTCAATGTTCTCCTATCACTCATTCAATGATTCTTGTCCTACCATTTAACAGAAAATTTATCAACTCTAGAACAATAACATTGCAGAAATTCCGACAGTTAAACGAAGTTGCTACATGCAATTTTGCAGGGAAACCATGGAAGATATGGCAGATGGAGAGTACTCTGATTCTGAGCAAATGATTATTAATGACCTTTCTGCAATGTCACTTTTGCAACATGTGCTGTTCGGAAGGCTATTCAAAACACCACGTAATACCTCTAAATTAACTGGTGCGCAAAAGACTAGAGAGTGGTTGGAAGGACATCCAGTTAGATTTTATGAACAACTTCGTGTTGATAAGCACACCTTCTACTTATTGTGAAATGCATTGTGCGAGAGGAATTTACTTACGGATACAAAACGGATGGATGTCAATGAACAACTAGTCATATTTCTACATACAATTGGTCACAATGTTAGGAACCGTGTTATCCAGGATAGATTTCAACATTCAGGAGAAACAATAAGTCGGCATTTCAAGAGAGTATTAAAAGCCATTAATGGCTTACGTGATGTTTACATAACAGATCCGCCCAATGAAGTTCCCAACGAAATATTGGGCGACTCAAGGTTTTACCCATACTTCAAGGTATATATTCTATCTCAAGAACATGTTCCTTTTGGATATTACTTGCAGCAAAGTTCAAATCTCCAATTCTAATTCTGAATTTTTCTCAACAGAACTGTATGGGAGCAATTGATGGGACACATATTAATGCAAAAATCAAGCTTGATAAACAAACTCCTTACAGAAATAGGCATGGTTATCCCTCTCAAAATGTAATGGCAGTAGTGTCATTTGACATGACATTTTCATATGTGGCTGCTGGATGGGAAGGTTCCGCATCGGATCAAGCCGTATTAAGGTGGGCTGTTACTGATGGTGGGTTTGTTGTCCCAGAAGGTAAAATAAATAAATAATGAATTTACATGCAAGTAAAGTTTGTCTCATTGTATCAAACATGTAATGATATAATAGGAAATTTGAGAGTGATATCAAACTTTACATGCAGGTAAGTTTTATCTCGTGGACTCGGGCTATGCAAATACTCCAAGATTTATTGCTCCCTACCGTGGAGATCGCTATCACATTGGTTCTTTTCGTGGAACTAAACGTCGATATAGTAGTGAGAAAGATTTGTTCAATCATCGTCACGCACAACTACGGAATGTTGTAGAACGTACTTTTGGCGTTCTAAAAGCTCGATTTCCAATATTAACCAGGAATGGAGGAATCCCTTATCCTTACAAAAAATAGGTCCAAATTGTTATGGCTTGTTGCATCATCCATAACTTCATAAGGAAGGTTGATAGGAATGATGAGTTGTTTGAGCTTTATGAACAAGAGGGAACACAAGGAGATGTTGACACCGGTGACCAAGAAGTTCGAGGGCAAGCAAACTTACAAGAAGATGATCGAGTTGCTGGTGAGCGAGTACGTGCAAGCATCGCTCGACAGTTGTGGAGTAATCTCCAACAGCATGCCACTCAGGAAGAAGAAGATGAAGATGATTAATTAAGCACTAAAATAGTTGTTATCATTTTTATTTATAAGTACATTGGATAACTTATCGATAGATTTTTCATTCATTTGTAGGTTCACAAGCTTTACATTCAATGTTTCAATGCTAAAATCATTTTCTTGTCCATTCACACATCATACAGCAAGTTCCGTATGGACCTTGAGAATATAAAATTACTGAGCTAGAGAGAAGCTCACCTCACATTATCTGAATGAAGAGTCTGTCACCATAGTCCCAGATCCAGCATGCCACGAAGAGGGCAGCTCATACTCATCCACTGGAAGTAGTTCGGACGGCGTCGAGCACGCTCCGGACTCCCTGGATGCCTCGGTAGTGAAGTGTCTAGAAGATGGGGGCGGATTTTGTCCTCCGCCACCAACCACAGTCGCCAGTCGTCCACCGCGACAGCGTCCCCTTCTTCCCCGCCGGTAGGCCTCCGCCGCGAAGAACATATGGAACGCCCCACGTCTGCACTGCACGCTGCGGAACCATACGGCATCGCCGTGGTGGCGTCGGTCACCGGAGCCGGGGCCGTTGACGGTGTGAGGAGAGTGGAACGGGAAGCGGCAGGCGCGCAACCGTACGGCTTTGTCGCCGTGGCGGCGGTCACCAGAGCCGTTGATGGCGTGGGGAGGTTGGGCTAGGTCGAGCTCCTCGAGGAACAGAGACGGTAAGCTGCGGCGGCGATTTGGGGAAGAAGCGGAGGCGACTTGAGTTCGGAGAGACATAGGGGAAAGTAAGCGGCGTGTACAGAGTACTACCTAATCCAAACACGCTTTTACCAAAACTTGTTTTAACGTTTTCACACCCAAACGAGTTATTCCAGAAACTCGTAGTAACGAAAATTCTCCCTTAAAACAGGTTTCCCTAAAAACACTCCTAAAACTCGTTTTCCTAAATCTCAGGTTTTATTATTGGTATCCAAACAACCACGGAGAGAGGTTGTGTGATCCGGGAAAGGGGAGAGAATTTATGATGAACCAACCTATTGTTGGATGATTAGAGGGACAGTGGTATTCCCAGCCCATCAGGGTTTAAATCCTGGTGCTTGCACTATTTCTAAATTTATTTCAGGGTTTCAGGGATGCACTTTCACTGGGAGGTGACGTTCTCGTCGAGGACGAGGCGCCTACAGTGACTTCGTAAATCTCAAGATGATATGTCGGCTCAGTCTCTATAAGGTGCTCAAAGATGTAGGGTGTGCGTGTGTGAGCTCATAGGAATGAGTATATGCGTGTATGTATGAGCGTTTGCGTTTATATTATGTTCAAAAAAGTAAGGAGTGAAAACAGTACAGAGGGTGCCAAAAAAACTAGCAAAGCACCTAAAAAGGTGCTAAAGGAGGAAAAAACAAGGCAACAAATCAGCCTGGGTCGAAGGGGATCCATGCTCCTACCATGTTCCAGATTCTAATTTCATCCTTAATTCTCCTCAGCAGCGTGCCAGTATCCATCTGTTTATTGTCAATAGCCGTCTATTTCGTTCGCACCATATTTCCCAAGAGATTAGGTGCAGAAGAGACAAGGTCTGTTATACGGTGTAACCCTAAGAGGGATTTTTTTACACTTGGATGGAGGAAAAGAGATGAACTCACAAGCACACAAGGGAAAACCACTCAAACAAACCCAATCACACATCCTAGAGTATCACACATGAGATCCACAAGCATACAAGAACAGTTCAAGGAAAATAACACTAGGGTAAAGTTCTTCCCACTCCAAAAGAGGTGGGGCTTGATGATGATCTTCTCCAAGAGGAGGTATTGGTAACCCACAAGGATTCTTCCCTATAGGGTCTTGATCTCCAAGAGGAGGAGAAGATGAGCAAAGCTCTCTAATGTCTATCCAATACTTTGCTGACCATAAAAATGAGCTAGGATAAGAGTACTTATAGGATAGGGACAAAATGGGGGAAAATGGGGGTACAAGGGTCAAATGCCCATAGTGCTCGCGGGCACACCCGGAGGGGTTCGGGCACCCGGTGAAAAGGGGTCCGGACACCCGGACCGCTCAGAGGCCGGCGCCCAGGGAGGCCGGGTGTCGGTGTCAAAACCGGCAGACCTCGGGATAGGGGGTCCCGAGCTGTGGATCTAGGATCGATGGGTAACAAGGGACGATGAATACGGTGTTTACCCAGGTTCGGGCCCTCTCGAAGAGGTAATACCCTACATCCTGCCCTATTGTATTGGATGTATAGTATGATTTACAGAGTAGATCTACCTCGAGACCAGCATGACCTAAACCCTAAGGTGATGAGGTGATGAATATAGATCTACCCCTAAAGACTGCAACCCTCGGTTTATATAGACACCTGTAGGGTTAGGGTTACCGGAGATAAATTACAATAAGGGATAAAGAGGTCCTGCGTATCCTTGACTTGGAGGGCACACCACGGCTTCATAGATCTCCCGTCACTATACGGCTTCTCCAGCCCGGCCCATATTCAATGGGCCGATGCCCTGAGGACCCCTTAGTCCATAACTCCCTTAGTAGCCCCCGAACTAGCCTCCAATGTCGGGGATTGTCCTCTGAAATCTTCATATCATCGGATTGCGAGACAAGTTCTTCCATTCCTTTATTCAGTTTGGAGTCGTATCAATCTCGCCGAACACTATCCGGAGTCTGAATTAATGTGCTCGGGCCCGGACAATTTCAAGACTCTGGGATCCGAAGATATCTCGAGATTGAGGTGGGGCCATCAAAGTTTAATGTCATTCCTCGGGGCAAGGGCTTCGTGCACCTTTTCAGAAGGCGTGTGGCCCAATGCCATCCTTCCATGAGCCCGTCCTTCCAGCTTCACGGTGAGATGCTTATTTATAGATCCAAAGGTGCGGGGGATAGCTTACCTTCCCCTTTCTCAAAGAACGAAACCGAATAAATTCCTCGACGCTATGGCCGACCTCCCAGGATCATCCTAGCGCTAGCACGGCCCACTTCCAGGTGATTGGTCGAGCTGTTCAGTTTCACACCTTCAGCTGAGGCACTTGCAGACGCAGTGCTTCCTCCCTCCAGCAGATTTGGTCCCTGTTCGCGTCGGTCTCATCTTCGTCGATGGTCACGCCCTCGCCGAGAACTCCCCGCTCCGAGCAAGGAGGAGAGGGTATGTCTCATGCCCTTCCTTCTAAGAGGTTTGGGCTTTCCCATCCGTCCCTTTTTACGAGGTTTGTTGGAGTTCTATGGGATCCAGTTTCACAACCTCACCCTGGGGTCCATATTGCATATTTTTGGCTTTGTAGCCCTTTGCGAGGTATTTTTGAGTTGCGAGGCTGCTACCTCTTGAGCTTGCGTTGGTTTTTCCTTGAAGAGGAAAGGGTGATGCAGCAAAGTAGCGTAAGTATTTCCCTCAGTTTTGAGAACCAAGGTATCAATCCAGTAGGAGACAACGCACAAGTCACCGAATACCTGCACAAACAATCAACAACTTGCACCCAGCGCGATAAAGGGGTTGTCAATCCCTTCAAGGTCACTTGCAAAAGTGAGATCTAATAGAGATAGATAAACGGTAAAGTAAATATTTTTGGTATTTTTGGTTTATAGAATGGAAAGTAAAGATTGCAAAATAGTAGATTGAAAACTAGAAAGATGTAAACGAGATTCAGTAATATAGAAAAGAGACTTGGGGGCCATAGGTTTCACTAGTGGCTTCTCTCGAGATAGCAAGTATTACAGTGGGTGAACAAATTACTATCGAGCAATTGATAGAAAAGCTCATAGTTATGACGACATCTAAGGCAATGATCATGAACACAGGTATCACGTCCGTGTCAAGTAGACCGACTCCTGCCTGCATCTACTACTATTACTTCACATATCAACCGCTATCCAGCATGCATCTAGAGTATTAAGTTCATAAAGAACAGAGTAACGCATTAAGCAAGATGACATGATGTATAGGAATTAACTCAAGCAATATGATAAAAATCCCATCTTGTTATCCTCGATGGCAACAATACAATACGTGCCTTGCTGCCCCTACTGTCACTGGGAAAGGGCACCGCAAGATTGAACCCAAAGCTAAGCACTTCTCCCATTGCAAGAAAGATCAATCTAGTAGGCCAAACTAAACCGATAACTCGAAGAGACTTGCAAAGATATCAAATCATGCATATAAGAATTCAAAGAAGAACCAAATAATATTCATAGATAATCTTGGTCCTAAATCCACAATTCACCGGATCTTGGCAAACACACCGTAAAAGAGTATTGCATTGAATAGATCTCCAAAAACATCAAGGAGAACATGGTATTGAGAATCAAAGAGAGATAAGAAGCCATCTAGCTAATAACTATGGACCCGAAGGTCTGTGGTAAACTACTCACGCTTCATTGGAGAGGTAATGGTGTTGATGTAGAATCCCTCCGTGATCGAATCCCCCTCCGGCAGGACGGCGGAAAAGGCCCCTAGATGGGATCTCATGGGTACAGAAGGTTGCCGCGGTAAAAGTGGTTTTGTGGCTCTCTTGGATGTTTTCAGGGTATAAGAGTATATATAGGCGAAGGAACTTGGTCAGGGGAGCCACGAGGGGCCCACGAGGGTGGGGGCGCGCCCTACCCCCTGGGCGCGTCCTCCTACCTCGTGGCTTCCTCGTTGCGTCTCTGACTTCATCTCCAAGTCTTCTGGTTTGCTTTCGGTCCAAGAAAGATCATCGCGAAGGTTTCATTCCGTTTGGACTCTGTTTGGTATTCCTTTTCTGCAAAACTCTGAAATAGAAAAAAAAACAGAAACTAGCACTAGGCCCTCGGTTAATACGTTAGTCCCAAAAATAATATAAAATAGCATATAAGTGCCCATTAAACATCCAAACAGTTAATATAATAGCATGGAACAATAAAAAATTATAGATACGTTGGAGACGTATCAAGCATCCCCAAGCTTAATTCATGCTCGTCCTCGAGTAGGTAAATGATAAAAACAGAATTTTTGATGTGGAATGCTACCTAATATATTTATCCAAGTAATTTTCTTTATTGTGGCATGAATGTTCAGATCCGGAAGATTCAAGACAAAAGTTTAATATTGACATAAAGACAATAATACTTCAAGCATACTAACAAAGCAATCATGTCTTCTCAAAATAACATGGACAAAGAAAGCTATCCCTACAAAATCATATAATCTGGATATGCTCTATCTTCATCACACAAAATATTTAAATCATGCACAACCCCGGTTTCAGCCAAGCAATTGTTTCATACTTTAGTATTTTCAAACTTTTTCAATCTTCACGCAATACATGAGCTGAGCCATGGACATAGCACTATAGGTAGAATAGAATGGTGGTTGTGGAGAAGACAAAAAGGAGAAGATAGTCTCACATCAACTAGGCGTATCAACGGGCTATGGAGATGCCCATTAATAGATATCAATGTGAGTGAGTAGGGATTGCCATGCAACGGATGCACTAGAGCTATAAGTGTATGAAAGCTCAAAAAGAAACTAAGTGGGTGTGCATCCAACTTTCTTAGACCTAGGGCACTTTGAGGAAGCCCATCATTGGAATATACAAGCCAAGTTCTATAATGAAAATTCCCACTAGTATATGAAAGTGACAACATAGGAGACTCTCTATCATGAAGATCATGGTGCTACTTTGAAGCACAAGTGTGGAAAAGGATAGTAACATTGCCCCTTCTCTCTTTTTCTCTCAGTTTTTTTATTTGGGCATTCTCCCTTTTTTATTTTTCGTCCAGAGTCTCATCCCGACTTGTGGGGGAATCATTGTTGGGGAACGTAATAATTTCAAAATTTTCCTACGCACACGCAAGATCATGGTGATGCATAGCAAAGAGAGGGGAGAGTGTGTCCACGTACCCTCGTAGACCGAAAGTAGAAGCGTTAGAACAACGCGGTTGATGTAGTCATACGTCTTCACGGCCCGACCGATCAAGCACCAAAACTACGATACCTCCGAGTTCTAGCACACATTCCGCTCGATGACGTCCCTCGAACTCCAATCCAGCCGAGTGTCGAGGGAGAGTTCCGTCAGCACGACGGCGTGGTGACGATCTTGATGTTCTACTGTCGCAGGGCTTCGCCTAAGCACCGCTACAATATTATCGAGGAGGACTATGGTGGAGGGGGGCACCGCACACGGCTAAGAGATTAAGAGATCAATTGTTGTGTCTCCAAGGGGTGCCCCCTCCCCGTATATAAAGGAGTGGAGGAGGGGGAGGGCCGGCCCTCTCTCTATGGCGCGCCCTAGGGGAGTCCTACTCCCACCGGGAGTAGGATTCCCCCTTTCCTAGTAGAACTAGGAGCCCTTCCAGGTAGAAGGAGTAGGAGAGAAGGAAAGGGAAGGGAGAAGGAGAAGGAAGGAAGGGGCCGCCCCCCTCCCTAGTCCAATTCGGACTAGTCCATGGGGAGGGGTGCGGCCACCCTTTGGGGCCTTTCTCTCCTTTCCCGTATGGCCCATTAAGGCCCAATACGAATTCCCATAACTCTCCGGTACTCCGAACAATACCCGAATCACTCGGAACCTTTCCGATGTCCGAATATAGTCGTCCAATATATCGATCTTTACGTCTCGACCATTTCGAGACTCCTCGTCATGTCCCCGATCTCATCAGGGACTCCAAACTCCTTCGGTACATTAAAACTCATAAACTCATAATATAACTGTCATCGAAACCTTAAGCGTGCGGACCCTACGGGTTCGAGAACAATGTAGACATGACCGAGACACATCTCCGGTCAATAACCAATAGCGGAACCTGGATGCTCATATTGGCTCCCACATATTCTACGAAGATCTTTATCGGTCAAACCGCATAACAACATACGTTGTTCCTTTTGTCATTAGTATGTTATTTGCCCGAGATTCGATCGTCGGTATCTCAATACCTAGTTCAATCTCGTTATCGGCAAGTCTCTTTACTCATTATGTAATGCATCATTCCGTAACTAACTCATTAGCTACATTGCTTGCAAGGCTTATAGTGATGTGCATTACCGAGAGGGCCCAGAGATACCTCTCCGACAATCAGAGTGACAAAACCTAATCTCAAAATACGCCAACTCAACATGTACCTTTGGAGACACCTGTAGAGCTCCTTTATAATCACCTAGTTACGTTGTGACATTTGGTAGCACACAAAGTGTTCCTTCGGTAAACGGGAGTTGCATAATCTCATAGTTGTAGGAACTTGTATAAGTCATGAAGAAAGCAATAGTAACATACTAAACGATCAAGTGCTAAGCTAATGGAATGGGTCAAGTCAATCACATCATTTTCCTAATGATGTGATCCCGTTAATCAAATGACAACTCATGTCTATGGTTAGGAAACTTAACCATCTTTGATTAACGAGCTAGTCAAGTAGAGGCATACTAGTGACACTATGTTTGTCTATGTATTCACACATGTATTATGTTTCTGGTTAATACAATTCTAGCATGAATAATAAACATTTATCATGAAATAAGGAAATAAATAATAACTTTATTATTGCCTCTAGGGCATATTTCCTTCAATCATAGTCTCCATCATCCTTTCCTCACATGGGACAATGCTCTAATAATGAAGATTATCACACTTTTATTTACTTACAACTCAATACTTAGAACAAAATATGACTCTATGTGCATGCCTCCAGTGGTGTACCGGGATGTGCAATGATTCAAGAGTGACATGTATGAAAAATTATGAACGGTGGCTTTGCCACAAATACAATGTCAACTACATGATCATCCAAAGCAATATGACAATGATGAAGCGTGTCATAATAAACAGAACCGTGGAAAGTTGCATGGCAATATATCTCGGAATGGCTATGGAAATGCCATAATAGGTAGGTATGGTGGCTGTTTTAAGGAAGGTAATGGTGGGTGTTATGGTAGCGGCGAAAGTTGCGCAGCACGAGAGAGGTTAGCAATGGTGGAAGGGTGAGAGTGCGTATAATCCATGGACTCAACATTAGTCATAAATGTCACAACCCTAGTTAGCGACTGCATTAGAGCGTTGCACCATGTTTAAGTTTTATGAAACTTTGAAATGGGGACTGATAAACCCTAGCACTTGAAAATCCAAATAGGTCCAACTTAAAAAAATGAATTCAATGTTTCCCAAAATGTTCTTATAAATGTTTGATATTTTTGGCAAAGGTTTTGATCCATACCAAAAATAATGAACATTTTTAAGGAACAATCTGGGCACTAAATTTAAGACATAAAGTATTTGAATTAGGGCATTTAATTGCTATAAATATTATTAAATGCTCCAACAATTCTGATAAATAGCTAAGGGCCTCTGAGACAATCTAGTTATTGCCCATAGTTAATTTCAGGATTTATAGAAGTGATTTGGTGTTTTACTAAATCAAAAACAAATTTACAAAAATAGAAAAAAACAAAAGAAAATAACAGAGGGGAAAAGACTCACCTGGCCTCACCTGTGAAGACCACCAGAAAGGCCAGCCCACCTACGCGGCCTGCTACTATGCAGCCCAGCTGCCAGTCGTCTTCCTCCCCCTCGCCCCGAAGCAGCTGCGTGCTGGACGTGCGCGCGCCGACTCCACCTCCTCCCTGCCTGCTTCCCCAGCCAGCGTGACAGGCCCAGGGGATGAGCACGACCCCTGCACTTCTCCCCTCTCTCCCTAGAGCTCTCCCCCTCCTCTGGCTCTCCCTCCCTTGCGATTTCCCCACCTCACGGAATCGCGCCGTCGCCGCCGATGAGCACCATCGCGGCCACAGCCACTCCCTCGCTCCCTCTCCTTGTCCCCGAGCTCCACATCGTCGCCCTCTTCGTCCACGCCAAGCCAAGCAACCGGGGAAGCACCGCATCATCGTCCCCTATGTCTTCTTCAACCTCGATGCCGGCGATCCTCGCCGCTTGATTCGTCACCGTCAAGCCTCCCCGAGCTTGCTGAGCCGTGCTTCAACCTCCCAGTGAGCTTCTTCGCCGTTTCCCCTGTCCCCATGGCATGTCGCTTGCCGTAGAGTCGTTCCCGCCGTCACCGAAGCTCGCCGTCCGCCATTGCTGATGCTCCACTCACTGTTGAGCTCGCCTCGCCTTGCACTGCTAGCCGTTGTGCTTCGGGTAGCCCAACGACGCTGCTCAGCCTCTCCTTTGAATTGCTAGTGCACCACAACACCCTACACGTACACGGTCGAGCTCCGGCCGCTGTTGCGAGCTCGACTCCGGCGAGTACAACACACCCCGTCCGCTCCTCCTTGCTCTATTGGATGCGGATGAGCATGGGCTCCCTCCTGGTAGTCTCCTCGCACCTAAACGCATCCCCTAGCGCCGCCCAGTAGCAGCTCCACCGCGCAGAATGGTCGCCGCCGGCCGAACACCGGCAAGCCGACGTGGCCGCATGATTAGTGCTAATCACGGCTAGCTAACCCTCTCCAGAGCCACTGACAGCAGGCCCCACCGCAGGGTCAAACCCAGTCGGCATCGGGTATGACTGGGGTTTAGTTCCTATGTCACTGACGTGTGGACCCCACACATCAGGTATGACCTGGTCAGCCCAGCTGACATAGTGCTGATGCAATGCTAACGCAGTAATGGCCTTTTTTGGATTTATTCTTATTTAGGAAATTCCAGAAAATAATGCTAACTTCAAAAAATCATAGAAATTAATCTGTAACTCCAAATGCAAATATTTATATATGAAAAATGATCAAAAAATCCAGTCTATCCTCTGTACTGGTTTCGTGCATGTTTAAACAACTTAACCTTGTTGTTTAGTTAAAAACATGATAAAGCACTATTTACGTTCATAATTTGAGTTTGGGTTTGAACCTTTGGTTCAAAATGACTCAAACCCATCTGGTTGTAGTTGCATTAGCCCAACACACTCATTTTGCCATGTCATGATCATGCATCATATTGTGCATTGCATTGATTGTGTTTCCTTCTCTATTGCCGGTATTTGTTCCTCTCAGTAGACGTGTTTCGGCGATGAGTTCGATGACACCGATGAAGAACTATACTATCTTCAGAAGTGCCAAGCAAGCAAAAACCCCTTGTTCATTCTGATACAATCCCACTCTCTCGCTCCTACTCTCTTTTACTACATTAGGACAACAACGATTCATCTGTTACATGTTGCGGTAGTTGAACCCCTTTCCCATGCATGACCTGTCATTGCCACAGTAAATAGATGAAATCCACTAGCACGAGTAGGAGTTGTTTGAGCCCTGATGTGCCTACTCATTCATGCTTGTTTGTCATGCCTGCTACTGCTTAGAGTTGAGTCAGGTCTGATTCATCGGGGATGAATTGGAATTGTGATGAACATGTCCTACTATGTGTGAGCTAAGTGTGTGAACACGATTTGGTAAAGGTAGCGGTGAGAGGCCATGTAGGAGTACATGGTGGGTTGTCTCATTGAAGCCGTCCTCAGGAACTGAGTTTTGTGTTTGTGATCCATGAACAGTTACTACCACACATTGGAATGCTTAAGTGCCCCTCTCGACTTATTAACCCCCATGTCCTCTGTGCAGGAGTTGAAAGTAGTTTCTGGTGTTTGTAGTTTGCTGGAGGCCGTGCGCAGCTCTGACCCGAGGGTGGTGATGTAGTGTAGAACCCTAGAGGCCGATCTTTCACGTTTGGAGCGGATCCCTATGAAGAACACGAAGAACACAATGAGGGGAACAAGGGAAAAACACGAGAGAACACTCAACCAGCAAGAATAAAGTCACACATGCGCTAGATCATCGAGGCACAAGGGGATACAAGATCCAAATCCAACAAGGGACGATACATAGGGTAACTGGTTCTTCTCTGTGAGGAGGTCTTGAAGATGGTCTTCGCCAAAAGGAGGTCTTGAATCCAACAAGGATCTTCTCCGAAGAGGTGTCGGTCCCTCGCAAAGGAGTAGATCCGGATGGATGAGCGAGGATCTATCTCACAAATGACCTAAATCAACGCTAACCCAAGAAAGAGGGAGGAGGAGGTCTATTTATAGTCCAGTGCCATGAAGGGGTAAGTGAGGGGTGAAGGGGTAGATGGGCCTCGGGCCCGATACACTGTGCGCAGACAGGCGTCGGACGTCCGGTGGGTTCCGGTCGTTCGGAGGCTCGAGATGGTCCAAACATCCGAAAGTCTTCAGACTTCTGTAAATATCTTCTGTCGCCGTGGCGCCGGTCGTCCGATGGCGCTCGGTCGTCCGGGGCCTGGGGGGTCGGGCGTCCGGTACTTGCCGGTCATCTGGCCGCTATAGCTTCCGTCGGCTGACCCTTCTGGTTGGCTGAGTGTCCAGGCGTCGGACGTCCGGCGTTGTCCGGTCGTCCGGTGGCTGAAGACTTCGGGCAGCTTCTTCTCTTGGTCCTTGTACTTGGCGTCCTCGCTAGCTCGTCCGTTGGATGTGGTGGCTCCGTGGCTTTCCTCTAAGTACCTAATCATGCATAGCGCACATGTTGGAGGTAGTAGCCATGTCTCACATGTAGAAAGTGAAGGTTCAGAGAGGAGCGAGTTCACCTTGAGTCCAATGGCGTATGTTCGAGGTCTCATCATATGTCCTCTTGGGGCTTGGAGAGTAGTCGGAGTGTACATGGGGATGAATGTGGGATGCTCCGCATCATCTCCCCCCCTTGGGAAAGATCCGACCTCGGATCGTGATCCTCATCACCATGGAAACGGTTGTCGTGGACGGACTTGTAGTTGGACGAAGTTGAAGCCATGGTGCAATCCAAGTAGTCCAAGGTCTCTCCGGTATGTGGTACATGCAAAATGAGCAAACACAAGCGACACTCAGAAATACAATGGTTAGCGCACACAAAATGTCCATCAATTAAGCGTGAGTCCGTGCGAAGGGATAGTGCATGACAAAAGGCATGAAGCTTATCAAGATGATATAGAATGATATGCAAAGCATTCATGGGATAATTAGCATGGTGCACAAAGCGACAAATTCTACCATTGTGCAAAATGATGTCATAGAGGGATGGTTCATCAATAGCATGAATATGGCAATGGATGCTCAATATGTGTAAGCTATCATGCAGTTGATGATGGACAATATGATCATGTTGTATGAATATGCCATCAAGGAAGATCACAACAAATTTGCTAAGGAAATGCACACGCTCATATATCATGGATGACATGGTAATACAAGATGCAACAAGGCAATCATAATGTGAGTAAATCCATGTGAAAACTTGTGGTGAGTATGATATGTCCATCGAGCATGACATGTATGAGCACAATCAACAAATATGGAGGTGTTGGTGTACCAATGCTCGATGTCGTGGAATGGGTGGAGGTTTGAAGGTGCATCCAATAAGTGCGAGCGCTCCTTAATGTGAAGGTCCATAGAGCATATCTCCAATGTCGCTCCTCCGTTTGTGAGATGTATCATGTAGACAACAAGAAGGAAACGACAATGAAAGAGTGACCCATCCAATATGCGTACTTGAGGATGGCTCAAAGGGAAAGAGTTCACCTTTTATGAGAATGTCCAAAATGTTAGTGTCGCACATCGTGTACGCCTTCACATGACCAAGTTGTCTTATGATGGTACTGCCTTGTGAATCCTTCAAAACGAAAGAACATGACAAACACTCGGAAAAACAAATGAGGTTAGCAGAAGTGCAAAACCTATCATTCGTGTGGTAAGATACCCAACAAGTGTATGCATCATGCTCATCATAAGAAAGTACAAGGGAGCATTTCATAGTATGGAGGCATATGATGTAAGAACAACCAAATACAAGAGGCTCAATCAAACAAGCATGCATCACAAGTAGAGTGTCAAAGTCTCCAAGATCAATAAGCATAGTATGGTTGCACTCAATATAAGTGGATATGAGAGAGGCAACTAATGGGCACAAGAGACAATGATCAAGATATATCATGTGAGAGGCATGAGCATATATGTCATCAACCCAAGAAAGCAAGTAATAGTGGAACATGGGTGATGCGACATAGCAAGCAATCATAGCGATCTAGTCAAGCAAGCTAGTAGTGCGAAGATGCAACATACTAGAAGGAATCATGGCAAGCATGTCATGTGTGCAAATAGTGGGCATGAATAATTCACATGTCATAGCACAAGCATGAAAGCAAGATATGGGGAAAGTATCATCATTGTATTGGCAAGAAGTCCTATTTAAATAGCAATGAAACATCATGACTCTCCCAACACAAGAATCAACAATAGCATGTGGCACATGGTAAACATGGCAATAGCAACAAGTATCTCCACCAAGCATGCAAATACACATAGGAGTAGCATAATGGTAAATCATGGGTAGATGCAAGCAAGGGTCACAATTGCATGGCAAAATCATGTAAAGAGGCATAGTATGCAAAGTGAACACGATAGCATGGGCATAAGGGGACAAATGGTAAATAGCCCAGCCGTGTGAGAGCCAAGTAGAAGAGATGTGCATAATCTTTGCACGAAGGGAACGGTGGTAAGGATAGTCCACGGGATCCCAAAGTGTCATTGCTCTCAAGAGCTTGTTTCGTCAGCTCTTGGGATTGAGAGGTTGACAAGTACATGTGAGTACCTACACAAAACAAAGACAAAGGGAAAATTGTGTGTGTGTGGTATATGTACACATCATCCATCATAATGCGCACGTGCATGTGTCGGTTAGCACAAAATATCAAATGCTCAAATAAATGAGATGTGTGATATAGAAACATGTCATCCATCATGAGAGGTTTGTTATTATGTATAACATAATGGAGACTCAAAGGATGTAATGCATCATGAGAAATATCTAGAGCATTGTTATTCATGGAATGCATATGGTGCACACAATTATGGAAATTATGCAAAGTATGGAAGGCATCAAAATCTCCTAATATGTATGAAGAAACTATGGGGGTCTCCTCATGAGCATTAATGGAAACATCACATGGAGAATATTGACAACATCCAAAACAAAGCATATTTGGTTCTATGTGATCATGGCATGACATAGTAGATGAATTGCGCAAATCATGTAAAGGAAGCATGGCAATATCATCACAAGAGAAGCAAAAGCCAATGACCATCATCTCGTCATCTATGCCATAAGTTCAAATGAGATTTATTTTAGTGGGGCATGCATAGTTACTATGTTGAGATGGAAATGATGCAATATGGGAGATCTCACTCATAGCATATGACAAGTTCAATGGATTGTCAAACATGAAGTGACCAATATAATTTTTCACATGATATCCTATGAAGCATAGCATCACAACTAGGCAACTAAACATGCTCATCATCATATTCATCATAAATAGGCAAGTCATGACATGAGGAAGTCGCACTAGCATGAAGCATGGGAATAGGTGGATCAACATCATGCAAGCAATCATTGGTGAGATAGTCCACTAGTGGGACAAGAGAAGCACCATCACCTATGTTACCTTTGGAGCATCGCTCATGTGTTATAGGTGAGGTGTTGAAGATACAATCGTTGCCATCTTCATCTTGATGGAACCATGTGGGGGTGCATCATCGTCCACCATGGCCATCGTCGTCTCCATTGGAGGGATGGACTCATCGAGGATAGGCATGTCGTCATGTAGGAGACCTAGCACCAAAGAAGAAAACACACTAGGAGTAGAGGTTAAGTCGTTAGGAATCATAGTGGCCTCACATGCCATGTCAACTACCTCACTCTCTAAGTGTTGTGGCTCACTCTCTCCCTCAAGGATACACTCACTCATATGGTTTGTGGAGTCACTCCAATGGCGCTCAACCTCACATAGGATGCGTGGCATGCTCTCATGTGTGGGGCTAGTGGTGGTCACACTCATCCTCTCATAGGAAATGCTCTCAATGTCACGTATGGTGTACTCACTCATGTCACTCATGTGGTAGTGGCTCTCCTCACATGGCACTTGGGGCATCTCTTCATATGTGGGTGTTGGAGAGATGTAGGTGCAAATGTCTCCATGCTCAACTCCTATCGCCGTGGTCGAAGGGGATGGCCCTTGCTCGACCTTCTTGTCACCATCTTTGTGTGGGAGGCCCATATGATGTGGCACCTTGTAGCTCGTCTCCATGACCGAAGGGAATTTCCCATGCTCGGCCATCTTCCTTGAGGGGCTTCCGAAGATGGAAGTGTCGCCCTCGCTCGTAGGTGGTCGCCTTGGACTTGATGAAGTCGTTATAGGCATACTCGCGGGAAGTAGGCGAAGATGCCGTACGTCCAAAGGCGAAGATGCCTTGATAGCACTTGACGAAGATGCCAAAGTGGTTGGTGTAGCCATAGCTCCATCTTGGTGGTGCTCGTCTTGCGGTCTTCTACTTTGCTCATGAAGCTTGGACTTGGCGTGAAGTAGGGCTTGTTGGGACTTGTGCATTTGCACTTGTGGAGCATCTTCATGATGATGGTGTCGTTGTCGTGCTTGAGCTCATAGTAGATGTCGTTCATCGTCGTCATGCACATGTTGCTTGGAGGTGACTTGCCCTTCATGACGATGTGGATCATGAACGTGATGGTTGCCGCCATGTAGATGTGAACGTGGATGACTTGCGCTTGCATCTTCACTACAAAAAAAAGACACATCCGTGACATTTTGGGCCGAACGAATTTTTTTTCTGTCATACATATGACACTTCTATGACGATAATTTTGACAAAACCCGGTATCATCATAGATGTGGTGGGCTCCTACTTCTATGACAAAAAATCATGACAGAAAAGGCTTTTCATCCTGGGCGGGCCGGAGACGCAGCTGCATGACATTCTTTGGGCCATCCACGACGGAAAAAACCATGGTAGAAGCGAGGGGGAGGAAAAATTCGGGGAGTTCCCGGTTACGGTGGGAGATCGGGGCCGAGCGATGCGCGTTTCTCTCGTACATGTATGCGTGTGTGTGCGAGGCATTGGCTCTAACTGAACCCGAGCGAGGCGTTGGGCTCTAACTGAACCCGAGTGATTGCACTGCAGGCTACGCGTTACTGAACCCGAGCGATCGATCGATGGCTGTTAACTGAACCCGATCGAGCGATTCCTTCGCTACTGCTGCTAACTGAAGCCGATCGATTGGATGAACAGTGAGCGTTGCGGGGGGGGGGGGGGGGTTGGATGAATAGTGAGCGGTGGCGTTGCCTCTGGATGAACAGGACCCGTGGTGTGGAGGGCTGGATGAACAGTAGACGGTGGAGGGGTGCCCGTGGAGGGGTGTTGAACAGGACCACGTGGTGTGGAGGGCTAGATGAACAGTAGACGGTGGAGGGGTGGTTGAACAGTAGCTGGTGGAGTAGCGCGCGGTGGAGGCTGGATGAACAGGAGCCCGTGGAGGCTGGAGGAGGTCGACGGTAGCCCGTGGAGGCTGGAGGATGATAGAGGCAAATGTGTTCCATCTTTCGATGAGATGGTGGATTTCGCTTTGGTGGAAGTCGACTTTGACGATCCGACTACGAGCGTGCGAGGACGTCGCGCCTTAGCAATCGCTAAACCAACTCTGAGAGGTTATTGACCACGCCGGAGCATGATCAACCTGACCACGAGGGTCTGTTTCCTGCGAGCAAACGAAGAACAAGCAAGAAACTGAGATTTCAATCTAGATATTGTGAATATAAGATGAAAGCTTTATTGATCAAGGTGGGGTTCTGTGACGCCTTTGTCTGGTCGTTGAACACAAACGAAGTACGCGAAGTTGCAGCTATGGCGAACTTTTAATCTAAACAAAACCCAAAGTCTAAACGGTGCCCTAAGGGCTGTATATATGGAAGAAGAGGGGGTGAATTTCGTTGCCCTTGGTGGAGGGGTCCGAAACTAACCCTATCTCTTGTTTCCCCACACATACGGACTCTAAAAATAGCCTATACTTATGTATTTCGAAATTACATGGGCCTGGCCCAATAATAAGGTGGCGCAGCACCTAGAATAGCCTCTGGACGAAATTTATGAAGTGGCATCTTGTATATTTCGTCCAAGGCTTCATGCACTCATTATGGTGGCTTCAAAGTCCTCAAATCATCACTTGTAACTCCGTTCTTGTCCCCCTTGCGCATGCCATCATCTCCATGCTTGTTCTTGCTCCAATGTTCATCCTTCTCCAAGCTAGGCCCTTCATTTGTAAGCAAAACAAATGTATCCAATTTAGGCAGCATTATATTCTCATGAACATTAGAATCATTACCAAGAAACGAAAGTACCTGGTAATTTAGTTGGCGTGCGCGAGCTCTAGTAATTGGTCCAATATGTATAGCAGCAGGGGCTGTGGGTGTAACAATGGTATTGATGTCCTCATCATCCTCCCCTTCTTGAAATGAAGTCGTCCTTGACGGAAGTTCATCTTCCTCACCCAAATATGGCTTCAAATCTGCAATGTTAAAAGTGGGACTAACCCCAAAATCTGCAGGCAGCTGAAGTTTATATGCATTATCATTTACTTTCTCCAACACCTTAAAGGGACCAGCAGCACGTGGCATTAGCTTTAATTTGCGCAAATTAGGAAATCTATCCTTACGCAAATGTAACCAAACAAGATCTCCAGGTGAAAACACAACATGTTTTCTACCCTTATCTCCAGCAAGTTTATATTTAGCATTCATACGCTCAATGTTTTCCTTAGTTAACTCATGCATTTTTAAAATCAATTCAGCACGTTCTTTAGCATCAAAATTAACCTTCTCCGAAGATGGAAGAGGCAACAAATCAATAGGTGCACGAGGTAGGAAACCATACACAACTTCAAAAGGGCACATCTTAGTAGTAGAATGCAATGAACGATTATAAGCAAATTCAATATGAGGCAAGCATTCCTCCCACATTTTCTTATTATTCTTTAGAACGGCCCTAAGCATAGTAGACAATGTTCTATTGACTACTTCAGTTTGTCCATCAGTTTGGGGGTGACAAGTAGTACTAAAAAGCAGTTTAGTCCCCAACTTAGCCCATAAACATCTCCAAAAGTGGCTAAGAAATTTAGTATCACGATATGAAACAATAGTATTTGGCACACCATGCAAGCGAATAATTTCACGAAAGAACAAATCAGCAACATTAACAGCATCATCGCTTTTATGACATGGTATAAAGTGTGCCATTTTCGAGAATCTATCCATGACAACAAATATGCTATCCCTCCCCTTCTTTGTTCTAGGTAAACCTAAGACAAAGTCCATAGATATATCCTCCCAAGGAACACTAGGTACAGGCAAAGGCATATATAAACCATGAGGATTGAGTCGTGACTTAGCTTTTTGACATGTAGTGCAGCGAGCAATAAAACGCTCAGCATCCCGTCTCATCTTTGGCCAAAAGAAATGTGTAGCAAGTACGTCCTCCGTCTTTTTCACGCCAAAGTGTCCCATTAGTCCTCCTCCATGCGCCTCCTGCAACAACAAAAGACAAACGGAGCTAGCTGGAATGCATAGCTTGTTAGCACGGAACACAAATCCATCATTAACGACAAACTTGTTCCATGTTCTTCCTTTTTTACAATTCTGCAATACATCTTTAAAATCAGCATCATGCACATATTGACCTTTCATGGTCTCCAAACCAAATATTTTGAAGTCAAGTTGTGAAAGCATAGCATAGCGACGAGACAATGCATCAGCAATAACATTTTCTTTACCCTTCTTGTGTTTAATGACATAAGGGAAAGTCTCAATGAATTCAACCTATTTAGCATGTCTACGATTCAGTTTAGCTTGACTTTTAATATGTCTCAAAGATTCATGATCAGAATGTATAACAAATTCTTTGGGCCATAAATAATGTTGCCATGTTTCTAAAGTCCGAACAAGAGCATATAATTCTTTATCATAAGTAGAATAATTCAGACTAGGCCCACTCAATTTTTCAGAAAAGTATGCAACAGGTTTGCCATCTTGTAATAACACACCTCCTAATCCAATTCCACTAGCATCACATTCAAGCTCAAAAGTCTTATTAAAATCAGGAAGTTGGAGTAAAGGAGCATGTGTCAACTTATCTTTCAATACCGTGAAGGCTTCTTCCTGTGCAGTACCCCAAACAAAAGGCACATCCTTCTTTGTAAGCTCATTGAGAGGTGCAGGAATGGTGCTGAAATCTCTCACAAAACGCCTATAGAAACCAGCGAGGCCAAGAAAACTCCTCACTTGTGACCGTTTTGGGCTGCGGCCAACTCTCAATAGCTTCACTCTTGGCTTTATCAACTTCAATTCCCTGTGGAGTAACAACATAACCAAGAAAAGACACTCGGTCGGTGCAAAAGGTGCACTTCCCAAGGTTACCAAACAAACGTGCATCACGTAGAGCAATGAAAACAACACGTAAATGTTCCAAATGTTCCTCCAAAGATTTGCTATAAATCAATATGTCATCAAAGTAAACTACCACAAATCGTCCAATGAAAGCACGTAAAACTTCATTCATTAATCTCATGAAAGTACTAGGTGCATTAGTTAACCCAAAAGGCATGACTAACCACTCATATAATCCAAACTTAGTTTTAAATGCTGTTTTCCATTCATCCCCCAGTTTCATACGAATTTGATGGTATCCACTACGCAAATCAACTTTGGAGAATATTATAGAGCCACTCAATTCATCAAGCATATCATCTAGCCTAGGAATAGGATGACGATAACGAATAGTAATATTATTAATGCCTCTACAATCAACACACATACGTGATGTACCATCCTTTTTCGGCACTAGAATAATAGGAACAGCAGAAGGACTAAGGGATTCGCGTATATAACCTTTGTTGAGCAGCTCTTGTACTTGACGCATAATCTCCTTTGTCTCCTCTGGATTGGTACGGTATGGCGCACGGTTTGGCAGTGAAGCACCAGGAATTAAGTCAATCTGATGCTCAATCCCTCGAATAGGCGGTAATCCCGGTGGCACGTCTTGTGGAAAGACGTCAGTGAACTCCTGCAAAATGTTAGTGACAACAGGAGGCAAAGAGGAAGGCACGTCCTCGAATGAAAATAATGCCTCTTTGCACAGAAAAGCATAACAAACAGATTTGCTGAAATCTAGCTCATCAATATCAGATTTGGTGGCAAATAAACATGCACTTTTCAATTTTATTTCAGAAGCAACACTAGATGGTTTATTATTAGGCTTCATTTGTTGCTCAAATTCTTTTGCCACAATCTGATTTTTGCTCTTATTCTTCTCCTGTTTTGCTTTATTATCTCTATTAATATCATCTTTCAAAATAGAATCTGGAGTCATAGGAAGCAAAGTAATATTTTTATCCTTATGAACAAGAGTATACTGATTGTTTCTACCATGGTGTATAGAATTTTTATCAAATTGCCATGGTCTACCAAGTAACAAGGAACATGCTCGCATAGGTACCACATCACAATCAACATAATCAGCATATGTAGAGATACTAAAATGCACACGAACAGTACGTGTTACCTTAACCTTGCCGCTGTTGTTGAACCATTGGATGTAGTAAGGATGTGGATGTGGTCTTGTGGTGAGAGAAAGCTTCTCCACCATCTCCATGCTAGCCAAGTTGTTGCAGCTCCCTCCGTCTATGATGACGCGCACAGAACGTTCCTTCACAACTCCCTTGGTATGGAACAAATTGTGTCTCTGATTTTGCTCAGCTTGTGTGACCTGCACACTCAAAACACGTTGAGCAACTAAACATTCATACCTGTCAGCGTCTTCAGGAGCCATGTATTGCGTCTCATGATCAGAATCATCTCCACCGTGTTCTTCACGTGTAATAAGAGCCAACGTCTCCTCATCATAGTCACTAGCGGACTCATACCCACCATCCGCAGTAGCAATCATCACACGCTGAGATTTGCATTCTCTCGCATAATGACCTCTTTCCTTACAACGATGACAAATAATATCACTGGTGTGCCCAGTTGATGCCATGGAAGAAGAAGAGCTCTGTGTAGGCCCGGCAGGTGCGCTCTTGGCAGATAGTGGAGGTTGTGCCTGCTTTCTTGTATCACGGCTGGAGGTAGCAGCTGATGGAGGTGCTGGTGTAGTGGAAGTAGAGGATGCATGCGGTGTCCATGATGAAAGTCGACCTGCAGAAAAGTTAGTTCGCGCCAATGCTTGTCGATCCTGCACTTCACGTTCAGCTTTACAAGCAAGATGGAATAAACGAGTGATATTAGTATACTCCTTATACTCTAGAATGGTCTGAATCTCTCTATTTAATCCACCTATAAAACGTGCAAGCATAGCTTCATTCTCCTCAACAATACCACATCTAATCATGCCAGTTTGTAATTCCTGATAATATTCTTCTACAGAATTTTTTCCTTGTCTTAAACGCTGCAATTTTTGAAGCAATTCACGTTGATAATATGGTGGAACCCAACGAGTACGCATAACAGTTTTCAAAGCAGCCCAAGTAGCGGAATAGGATATAATCTACAATGTTCAGACCACCATACACATACAAAACTAGTGAAAGCACAAACAGCAGCAGCAACCCGTCTCTCCTCGGGATATTGTAAACATGTAAAATGTTCTTCAGTTTCTAACTCCCAAGTAAGATATATATCAGGAACATATCTACCCTCAAATGGTGGAATATTCAATTTCAGTTTAGGAATATGGACATCATCTTGTACCTGAGGTGGTGGTGCAGGCCTACCATTACGAATATATACCTGAGGTCGACCTGCTGGTGGTGGTGCTGGTGGCTGCACGTAGTTCTGATTTTGATCAACCTCATCCTCATAATCACCCGCATACTCATCATCCTCCTCGGTACCAGCAGCAGCAGTAGCAGGAGCCAAAGAAGCACCAACAGCAGTAGCAGCGGCACCAGAATTTTGTCCTGGCTCAATAGGAACACGCTGAGCTTGTCCATACTGATTCGGAAGGGGGCGTAGTTGTTGTTGTTGCAGAGGTGCGATAGGTGCAGCCGGCGGTGGTTGTGGAAAACGCGCGAGAAATTCATTAAACTTGCTATCAAGCTTTGTTTCAAACGTCTTCTCAATGCCATCTATATTCTCCATGGCCTCGTCAAATCTGTTTAGCACATCTTGCACCTGTCCACTCATCATTTGCTGAAATTTATCATGTAGCTGTTTGTTCGTCAGGTTCTCCCAATCAGTCTCATCGGCTTGTGATCCTACCATGGTTAGCAGCAAATAGAAACACACAAGAATATGATCCTACAGACTACTAAGAAGTGGTGGTGGTGTATCACAAACCCGTCAAGCAAATCTCAAATTCTTACCAGTTCTTACCCAGCAGCAGGTGGTGATCGGCAACCGTTGTAGTCAAAACTCTCAAAGCTTGGATATAGCGATTACCAGGGAGAATCAAACGCACGACGTAGATGTATGTGGAGCTGGGAAGGCTTATAATATGGTAGCAAAAAAGGTCAGCAATAATCAATTCAGAGATGCAAAGTTGAATAAACGCTCAACGACGGTACTGTGCTGGTCCTAGGCTAGACCGTGCTAGAGACGCGAGCCTAGAACACTAACAAAATCACGGCGCTGCATGTAAACAAGGGAAAAGCACACTCTGGAATTTTTTTTCGCTCCTTTTTTTTGCGCTGCTTTTTTTTGCGCTGCTCTTTTTTTTTGCGAAAAATCACTATAATGGCGAGTGTCTCAAAACTCTTCCCAGGTCAAACTGACAGGATGGACACGAAATTTTTTCGACCAATTTTTTTTTCGACTGCCTGGACCCAAAAACTGGAAACGGGTCAAAAAAAACTTTCTATAATGGCGACTGTCTCAATACGCTTAGAAACACCTAAAAATAGGATAGCCAGAAATTTTTTTGTCAAGTGCGTTTTCGGAAAATTTTGGGCCTAAACGGAGGGTGGTTTCCGGAATTTTTTTTTGGAAACCAACCTCTTCTACGGACGGCAAAAGATTGCTGGAATCCGAAACCTACTCAGACAAGGAAACACGAATCGGAAATTAGATGGATCCCGAAAACAAGCCTAATATGCAAGGAACTCGGATTGGTGGTGGATATATGGTGGTAGGATATGGCAGCGGTGGTGGTATATGATGGCGGTGGTGGTATATCGATACGGATTCGAAGCGGTGGCGGATAAGCGGTGGTGGTAGATGGCAGGGGCGATGATGATGGTGCGGCGGCGGCGTGACAACTTATGACCAGAACTCGAAACTCTAAAAGACTAGACCCTAAGACCAGCAACTAGACACGACGATGCAGCCGCAAATTCAACAACGCAAATACAGAAAAGATTATGCAAAGGCTCAGATTGGTTCAGATATGATGAACTAACCCTATTTTTTTGTGGCTTTTTCGTGGACTGTAGGTATGAAGAACAGACTCGATCTAAACTACGAAAAACTATAAAATCTCATCGAGCAACCTG
Organism: Triticum timopheevii; assembly: GCA_963921465.1. Taxonomy (NCBI): domain Eukaryota; kingdom Viridiplantae; phylum Streptophyta; class Magnoliopsida; order Poales; family Poaceae; genus Triticum; species Triticum timopheevii. The sequence continues at coordinate 284,798,958 of OY997268.1, read as the reverse complement.
GAAATCTGATACCACTTGATAGAGGCAAAGGTGTCCTGTCTTTCGATGAGATGGTGGATTTCGCTTTGGTGGAAGTCGACTTTGATGATCCGACTACGAGCGTGCGAGGACGTCGCGCCTTAGCAATCGCTAAACCAACTCCGAGAGGTTATTGACCATGCCGGAGCACGATCAACCTCACCACGAGGGTCTGTTTCCTGCGAGCAAACGAAGAACAAGCAAGAAACTGAGATTGCAATCTAGATATTGCGAATATAAGATGAAAGCTTTACTGATCAATGTGGGGTTCTATGACGCCTTTGTCTGGTCGTTGAACACAAACGAAGTACGCGAAATTGCAGCTATGGCAAACTTTTAATCTAAACAAAACCCAAAGTCTAAACGGTGCCCTAAGGGCTATATATATGGAAGAAGAGGGGGTGAATTTCGTTGCCCTTGGTGGAGGGGTCCGAAACTAACCCTATCTCTTGTTTCCCCACACATACGGACTCTAAAAATAGCCTATACTTATGTATTTCGAAATTACATGGGCCTGGCCCAATAATAAGGTGACGCAGCACCTAGAATAGCCTCTGGACAAAATTTATGAAGTGGCATCTTGTATATTTCGTCCAAGGCTTCATGCACTCATTATGGTGGCTTCAAAGTCCTCAAATCATCACTTGTAACTCCGTTCTTGTCCCCCTTGCGCATGCCATCATCTCCATGCTTGTTCTTGCTCCAATGTTCATCCTTCTCCAAGCTAGGCCCTTCATTTGTAAGCAAAACAAATGTATCCAATTTAGGCAGCATCATATTCTCATGAACATTAGAATCATTACCAAGAAACGAAAGTACCTGGTAATTTAGTTGGCGTGCGCGAGCTCTAGTAATTGGTCCAGTATGTATAGCAGCAGGGGCTGTTGGTGTAACAATGGTATTGATGTCCTCATCAGAGGAGGTCGACGGTGGAGATGAACAGTATCCTGTGGAGTCCCGTTTTGAGGTACGCCACACCCCTCCCGATGAACAGGACCCCCGTTTCGACCGTAGTGCTCCAACACAAATCCGTTTCGTCCGTTTTGCAGTATGCCACACCCCTCCCGATCAACAGGACCCCGTTTCGACCGTAGGAGGTCCGTTTCGTCCGTTTTGCGGTACGCCACACCCCTCCCGATCAACAGGACCCCTGTTTCGACCGTAGGAGGTCCGTTTCCTCCGTTTTGCGGTACGCCACACCCCTCCTGATCAACAGGACCCCGTTCCGAACGTAGGATGTCCGTTTCCTCCATTTTGCGGTACGCCAGGCCTCGTTTCCATCGCCCGTTCCGTCCAAGCCCTTCTGATGAACACGACCACACATTCTGTTCTGACCCAGCCGGTTGGCTCCCACGCGTTCCGTTGCCTCCCGATGAACATGATGCATTCCGTTGCCTCCGCAAGAACACGATGTATTCCGTTGCCTCCCCATGAACACGAGCCCTCGCTGTACGTATGCGCGAGTAGGCGTTCGAGACCCCGCCCGTATGTACACATACGTGGCCGTATTTTCTTTCTTGCACCCTGGCCACTGTACGTACGTGTACATGCTACGTGCGCGCCTCTACTACGGCACGTGCGCGCCTCTACTATGAGACGTGCGTGTCTCTACATCCACCAGTATATATGTACGTACACGTTCGCGACCAGAATGACAACGCTACGTACGCTTCGACTAGGTGGGTCCCGACTGTCAGGCACTTCCTTGCGTGCGAAGATGTAGCTGGTGGGTCCCAGCAGTCAGGGGGAAACATTTTTTCGCGAAATATGGTGGCCCGTCCGGTGGGTCTCCGCCGTCAGGTGGAGGAATAATTATTTTTCGTGTAATAAGGAGGCACTTCCTTGCTGCGGCCGTGGACCTAGCTGTCAGCCTCTCCACGTAGAGTCCACGTCCGATGGAAGTTGTTCCTTGACCACGCCGCGCCGAGAGCACCAGGGCGATGGACGACAGCGAGGCCTAGGAAGGGGACGACGGGGAGCCGGGGAAGACACGACAGTGGAAGCCCGCGCGGAGAGGAGTACGAGGGTTCACTGGTTCGGCTGCGGTGTGAGGCTGCCGTTGCCGCAGGGCCTGGCTAGCATTGGGAATAGTAGGGGGCGGTGAGGCCTCTGCGGCAGCACAGCCGGCCACGGGAGGCAGGAGCTTGCGGCACGACCGGCGCTGCTTTGGACGGCTGGAGCAAGAAGACCAGAGGTTGAAGAAGCACTACGGCCGTTGGATGGACATCGTACGGTCACTGGAGCTAGAATCGTTTATATTGACTAAGTTGACAAAGCCCTCTGTCCCCGTCAACTTAGTAGGCCCACAAGTCAGCCTCCCATCAAGGTGGGTCCCAGCTAGCAGGGGGTATTCATTTTTTTATGTGTAATAAGGAGGCACTTTCGGTGGGTCCGAGCTGACAGCAGGGGGAGCGTTTTTTCGCGAAATACGATGGCCCGTCGGGTGGGTCCCAGCAGTCAGGGGCAAATGTTTTTTTTTGTGAAATACTGGTGGCCCGTCCGGTGGGTCCCTGCTGCCAGGTGGAGGAATAATTATTTTCCGTGTAATAAGGAGGCACTTCCTTGCGGCTGCCGTGGTCCTAGCTATCAGCCTCTCCACGTACAATATTCTTCCGATGGAATTCGGTCGTTGACCACATTGACCACGCCGCGCCGAGAGCACCACGGCGGTGGACGACGGCGAGGCCTAGGAAGGGGACGACGCGGAGCCGGGGAAGACGCGGCAGTGGATGCACATGTGGAGAGGAGTACGAGGGTTCACTGGTTCGGCTGCGCTGCCGTCGCCGCAGAATAACAGGGGGTGTGGGTGAGTGGAGTGGAGGGATGGCCTAGCCAGCGGTGGGAGTAGTATGGGGGCGGTGAGGCCTCCATGGCAGCACAGCCGGCCATGGGAGGCTGGAGCAGGCGACACAACCGGCGCTGCTTTGGGCGGCTGGAGCAAGAAGACAAGAGGTTGAACATGCACTACGGCCGTTGGATGGACATCGTATGGTCAGTCGAGCTAGAATCGTGCATATTGACTAAGTTGACAAAGCCCTTCGTCCCCGTCAACTTAGTAGGCCCACTATACTGGGTCCCAGCTAGCAGGGGGAGTATTCATTTTTTTGTGCGTAATAAGGAGGCACTTCCTTGCGTGCGAAGATATAGCCGGTGGGTTCGAGCTGTCAGCGGCGGTAACGTTTTTTTCATGAAATACAGAGGCCCTTTCGGTGGGTCCCAGATGTCAGGTGGAGGAATCATTATTTTGCGCGCAACAAGGAGGCATTTCCTTGCGTGCGGCCGTGGACCCAGCTGCCAGCCTTCCCACGTACAGTCCACTTCAGATGCATGTCGGTCATTGACCATGTTGACCAGGCCGCGCCGAGAGCACCAGGGCAGTGGACGACGGCGAGGCCTAGGAAGGGAACGACACGGAGGCAGGGAAGACTCGACAGTTGTTTCCCACGCGGAGGGGAGTACGACTGTACGAGGATTTACTGGTTCGTCTGCCGTCGCCGGAGAATAACAGCAGATGTGGGACTGTGGGTGAGTAGAGGGATGGCTAGGCCAGCGATGGGAGTACGGTGGGGCAGTGAGGCCTGCGCGGCAGCACAGCCGGCCGCGAGGAGGAGGGAGCAGGCAGTCCCGCCGGTGCTTCTTTGAGCGGATGGAGTAGGAAGAGCAGAGATTGAAGAAGCACGACGGCCGTTGGATGGACATCCAACAGTATATAGGCCATCTGTGGAAAACAGCATACAGCCCATCTGCCATTATTTCAAATAATTTACAACCCGTTTGCTAATTCTTATGGGTTTTTTCGAGCCCATATTCTTTTTATTAGCATTACAGCCCATATTGTGGCCACGGTTAAAAAACTATGCGAAATTTTGCATATGTCGGTGTGGTCTGAACTGTTTTTAATCCCGAAATTTCGAGTCACATTCAGATTGATTTTTAAAATAAATGTATATCAATATAAAATCCAATAAATTGTCCACGCATAAAAATCAATGCAATTTAAAATCTCGAAATGAAAAAAATGATATTTGAAACTAATTGCCGGTTTGATGTGTTTTAAAAATGTACAACCCATTTCTCATTACTGATAGGCCATTTTCTCGGCCAGCCGAATGAAGCTCTCCTCGTCTTGAAAGATTTGTAGCCCAACAGGCCTGTTAAAGCGACTTACTTGACGAATCACAAAAAAACTGGGCTAGCCATTTTCAGAAAGAAAAAAAACTACTGGGCTGGTCTGTGGTAAACATAAAAGAAAAGGCTGTCTAGACAGGCCAGAGTGTCCCGCACAGCCCAGTTGACACCCTGCTTCCGTCTCAAAAACAAATTAGATAAATGCCACTCCAATTATGGCGATTCATAAAAATGCCACTGCAATTTCCAAACTTTGAAAAATGGCACTGCAATTTTTGCAAACTTTGAAAAACGCCACTGCAGTTTGCAAACTTTGAAAAACGCCACTCCAGACTTCAAAAAATGCCACTAGAAATGGCTTGAAATGGCATTTTTCAAAGCTCAGAAATTGCAGTGGCATTTCTCGGATACACCAGATTTGGAGTGACATTTATCAAATTAACCCAAAACAAAAATAACTGGGCGAGCTGCTGGGTCCCTGGTGTCAGCCGCTCGTTGTGTAATTCTCTCATTTATTGACTACATTGACAATGGCATGGGACCCAGATGTCAGAAATCCACTAGGAGGAGCCATTTTTTTATTGGCTTGAAATAAGGAGGCACTTGCTTGCCTACTGCCATGACCTTGGCGGGTCCCTGCTGTCATCCTCTCCACGTACAATCATCATAGCCAAGTTAACTATCTACTCCCACTAATACTCTAGTAGCGTACAAGTACTAACTTACTCTTAGCTAACTAGACGATGCCGGCCGCCATCTGTGGTACCCGCTAAATGCCGACACCGGCATCCTGCGCCTCGCCTCGGACTTGCAAGAGGTGCGATAGGGCGCTTGCTCGCGCGCCTTGGCCCTTTCCATGCCGGCGTGGTCCACCGAAGCGTCGGCTTCCAAGCGGGAAACCCACTTGACGAGCTGGTAGTAAAAATCGGCGTCGCGAACGCGTGCGTGCCCGACAGCCTCCAGGGCTATTTGTCGGGCGCCGGCCTCCACGTAGTCGGCCCAGGTGTGGGTGCTCTGCTCGCGACTCAGAGCATCGGTGCGCTGCTGCTCCATGTCGCGCTGGCGGCGCAAATCGGAGATACGCTGCTCCTCCGCCAGGCGGTCGCGCTCTAACAACTCCTACTCCTCCGCCATGCGGTGGCGCTCCAACAACTCCTCGATCTACACATTGCCATCTAAAGACAGATAGAATGCCTCCTCCCTCCGTCTGCCTTCCGGTGAAAAACCGAACACTAGTTCCGGCGGTGACCGCCTCCGGCGTCACCTACCGTGGACGGGCGAGGGCATGGCGGACGTGGCGAGCGACGTCGGGCCGGTGGGGGCTTATGTGGATATGGCGAGTTGGGTCACGGTGGCACCGGATAAGGCCGGGAAACAGTACTTATAGGGGGAAGGTAGCGCGATGGTCATCGGAATTCAATGCATAATGGCTTAGCGCGCCAGCTTGCTGTGGAAAACTAGGGAAACTGAAATTATGACTGTGCCGTTCCGTCCCGTCTGGGTTGCACGCCGACATGGCGGTCAAAGGAGTGCACTCGAAACATCTCCCTCCTTGTCAATAATGATTCCACGGATTTAAAAAGCCCGCAACAATTAAAGCGTATCTTTTTTCACATCAGTTAGCTGCCTTAATTACGGCCGGCTACATGCAGGCACTCAGAATCACTCGCAGGCAGTACGCGAAGCAGCATGCAACGAGTCGCAGCCGAGCGCACGCATGCAGCCACTTAAATCGCTAGAATTAATTCGGCTTAAACTTCTGCATGCCGTTAATTATTGCCATGCCTTGGTCTTGCTGCTTTGCTCACGGGACTAATAAACCCAGACAGAGGGAGTACCTTGGTTGGTGAGAGGTTTGAATTAAGCCCTGCAAACCGGAAAGGAGGTACTAGTACATGCATGATCCGCTATTTATTCGTGTAGGATCGAGTAGGTCATTTCTTGAATTGAGCCCTGCAAACGGAAAGGAGGTAGTACGTGCGTGATCTGCTATTTATCCGTGTAGGATCGATAGTGTAGCTTGTCAGTTTCTTCAGAGGTAGGCATTTTTATCCGTGTAGGATCGATAGTGTAGCTTGTAAGTTTCTTTAGAGGTAGGCATTTTTATTCAAAAAACTGCCACTTCGCATCTTGCATCGCAAATAAAACTGCCAGGAGCGCATTTGTAGGCTAGCTAGTGATCGATCAGTAACTTGTGAACACTGAGCGAACAGAAATAAGTAACTGCTAATGCATCTCAATGATTCACAGATCATATACAAATATGTAGCTCCAAAAGCAAAGATCAGCCACTTCGGATCTTGCATCGCAACTAAAACTAACTAGTATGATTCCCACACATAAGATCAACATGTTAATGCATGTCAATGATTCACAGATCATATACAAATATGTAGCTCCAAAAGCAAAGACCTAGAAAAAACAACTGTTCTTCCTACTAACATGGATGCTTCTCTTGGCCAACATTCAATATAGACTGAAAGACAAATTTGTTTGTGAAGTCTACAATTCCTCTTGCAAACGTAAGTGGTTTCACCAATAGCTAGAACCATGAGAATGAACCACACATGATGGAGGAACATCCACTGCAATATGATTTGGTCTTCTCTCGATCACACCGCGAGACTATTTCCAGAATACAAACTTTAACTTAGGGAAAATGATGCCCATTGTATAATCAGACCAAAGCAATGAAGCACCTAGTGTTGGCCAGTGAATAGTACAGTACTACTTTTCTGCAGTCCATGAAGTGACTATCCAATCTTTGTGTCTATTTTCAAATGGCACTGCATGCAGTGACTATACTATTCTCTTGTGCAGTTCAACCAAAATTGCGGACAGTTTGTTTGTTTGCCAAATAGCAACGGGCAGACATCTCTGTCTGCACAAATATCAAGCAGCTAGTAAACATATACCACACCATGTTCGCAGTGATGGAAGAGGTGAAATCAATACAACTGAAATTGAGCATCCATTCATTGAATCCTGTCGTGCACCTCCAATGTAGGTCCACCCTGCCAATAAATCCACATGCAAACCACTAGTATTACTATCTAATGACAGTACAAAAAGAGTAGCAAGATAGTAGCAAACCATGTACCTTCGTAATGAACAACTCATAATGCCACCAATTGGATATAAAGGTTTGGAACAAACATGCTCCTAATGTTGAACCAGTTGGACTTTTTGTGCAGTTCCACTAAAATCGAGCATCCCTGTTTGCATAGATATTGAAAGTGTGATTACTATAAAGCTGGCACTAGTTGAAGCATAGACTCACAAATATAAGCATTCCAATTTCTTAATTGGAAAAGGTAGCAAGACTGTTTCTAACCACCTATTTGAAGGAATAAATAAAGCAACAATGGCTGATGTCAGGAAGGCATACATAGTTTTTTCTGAAAAATTGAGCCATTCCTGACCTTTCCTCTTCTTTTAAGCAAATTTTGTGCAGTTCTACTAAAATAAAATGCCATCACCGCCTTGACAATTCAGTGACACTGTACAAAAGGAAATGACTTAACATTACATCATGATGTCAGGTATGTAGTCGACAGGCATTAGAGACAAACATACAGACCTCCTCCAATAACGTAATGAACATTAATTTTAACAAAGGTGTGACTAGCTTTACCGGGATAATTTGAGTGAACTCTACACCCTCTGTTCCTTAATGTAAGATGTTTTTGCGGTTCAATTTAAAGTACCCAAACGTCTAGTATTTAGAAAAACAGGTAGTAGTTTTCTTAAGCACATATCTGGGAAAGCTTGCCACACTTTATTTATGTCCATGCGCGAATGCAACACCATTCGAATACTACAAATATACACTAATCCAGTGGCTAGTGCAACAGTAGAGTAGTTAGTTTATTACAGGGTATAGTACAATGGTTTTACTGAACAGATTTTAATAAACTCTAGCACTGGAAGGTTTCTATAAGAATTAACAATACAAAATGTAAAGGTAACAAGTTTCATCATTGGTATACTAGCTGTGCATGAGCATTAAACCAAATACAGAAGTCTGAAGGTAACTAGCATTATTAACTAATGACAGTATAAAAAATTGCAAACCATGTACCTCCAAGGTAAATATCATTTCGAACTCGGAGGGCCTTAAAAATTGCTATCCCAATCTTGATAATCGATCAAACATAAAAACTTGATCGAACGAATCAAGTGAACAGCCGGAGGAGGAGGTCCCCACTCTTGACCTTTCCTCTTGTCTTCATAATTGTCAGTGCAGTTTAACCAAAATAATATGACATCAGCGCCTTGGCATTTTGGTGACACTGTACAAAAAATTAACTTATCTCATGAAAGTGAGGTATGTAATCTATAAGCATTAACCGTGCAAAAATCTAAAGGTAGTAACAAGTTTCATCGTTGGTATACTGGCTGTGCAACAACATTAGAATGCCTTAGCTGAAAAATCTTTAATACATCCACAATCAACAGCCAACCCTGAAATAATCCAGTGACATTAAATGGCATTGCTTAAATTTATCGTTGGCATTAGACTGAGAGCGGCATTAGTTAAATGTGGCATCACTTTAGCAGTAGCATTGCTTGACTTGACTGCTGGCGTTATACTAACAGCCAAAAAAGTGGCAATAAGAGCATGGGAGGCCCATTCGGATAGTGGGCGCACCAGTACGATGTACCTCCACGAACGCAGAGTGGTGAGGGAGGTATGGTTGCCCAGAGTAACAAATATCCAGGCAGCATATGTGGATTACGTCCCATTTTCGTTCTCTTTAGCCACCTTTTTCCAATGTGAGGACAACAAACCGATCGACCTGGCCATTCTCTATTGCGTTGTCATGCCTTTCTACCCTTCTTCAACCAAGAGACACGAGACTCGTTCCTTAGCTATTGATTTTCCCCTTTTCAACCTAGATGCGGGCTCGATGCCTACTCTCTTGGACAGTACAGTCTCCCTTCCTTTCCTTATTCAACCCAGACATGGATTAGTCTGCACGAAGTAGGGTTTCCTTTAATAGTGCAAATTATGGTTTTCATCTGCGTGGCTAGCAGAGCAGAGGATAGCAAATTGGGAAGATGGTGGAGTGGAAAAAGATCCACATGCAATGACGTGGCAGATGGGGCAATAGAACAAGGGTATGGTTCAAAAAGAGGTAGCATACCTGAGGGTCGGCGGGAAGTGGCTTCGCTTGTCGATGATGAGTGCGTCAACGCTGCACGTCCTTTTCTTCCCCGGCGGATCTGTGACCATCGGTGAGGACGGAGAGAGGGGCCGTATTTTTTAGATCTGGAGAGAGGGTGGTAGTGTGAGAAGCAAGTGGGCAGCCCGTGGCAAGAAAGCACTGAAGCTCCGGCCTATATATCTTTTTTTATACTACTAGTACTGGAGGTGGAGTAGTGGTAGAGTAGTTTATATTTTCTCTGCGTACAGTACTAGTTAGTCGTGCTTCAAAACTGAACGGCACGCCATTAAAAAAAATAAAGGTCAATAACTAATGCGGCACCTCGGGCCAACTCGGCCAGATCGCATTTTGCATGAGAAATTACACACCATGTTGACATGTGGTCCCGTTCCAACATATCAGTGAGACGACGGCGAGTAGTAGGAGTATTTCTGAACTGACGTGTAGGCCAGGGCGCCCCTTCGTGAATCGTGGCAAACTGGCAACCGTCAACCGACTCTTCGCCCTAACCTCTCGATTTGGAACTGCTGTCGCACGCTCTTCCTCTCCCTCCTCCATTTTCCTTCAGCCCTTCACCCTTTCTTCTGCCATTGTTCGATCATCTTCTCCATGGAGGGAATAGGACGGAAACGACCCCATTATTCTTGCCCCGATCTGAAAGATGACGTGGTGGAGGAACTCATTGATCGGTGCGACGTCATAACCTCGGATAGCATGGCAGGTTCGTTCAAGCCCATTCTCGACTCAACTAATAACATCATTACAAGGAACCCAAGAGTCAAGGAGCGGTTTGATCTCCCCTATCTTCTTTGCCGTGACCCTGATGACTGGCGCCGACACGACGGAGGCCTCGCCCTATGCAAGTTGATGCCGCTTGATAATGATACGTATGATGTTAAGATGCCATCGCTTGAGGGCAAGGATTGGGCAGGCGCAAATGGAGATTGGGTTGTTTACATTCGGCCCAACTGCAAGTGGGAACTTGTGAATGTGTACACTCGTGACCGAGTTCCACTTCCAAAAATCTCAGCAGACTGCCCAGAGGTTGAGCACACCGGTATTGTACGCACGTTCAAATACAATCATGGTGACTATCTTCTACGGAAGATAGCAATTTGTCGAGTTCCCAACCGCTCTTGGAATTACAACAACTATGAAGTTGTTGCTATCTTCGACAAGCTTGTTGCCGTCCTTGGTGGTTTGACTCGATGGATATTGCTCAAAAATCAGTTTCTGTACATGGATGAGTACTGTGATGCAATTCAATACGAGGGCCTTGTGTTTGCTGCCACCACTCGTGGCACTGTTTTTGCATGGCATCCTCAGAGTTTCGGTACGTTTGTCTTCCACCGTAATTATAATTGTTTCATCCACATGCATGCGGGTTAGCAAGTTTCCCTTTACTAATTAACCTTCTTCTTGTGTTTCCAAGGTCCTGTGAACATTCCACCACCTATACTTGAAAAATTTTATAACCAAGGGGGAGATGATGATGGTGATGATCACGACCATGAGGACGAGCAGCGCCCATATACTCTTTGGCACCTGGCAACTAATTCTGATGGATCACCTGTTCTTGTGTGTATACAGCCCACTGATGATGTTACTGCTAAGGAAGCAGGTGTAGTCTCCCATGGTCGCACTCTCCGGACCTATTCCAACACCCGTTGCATGGTATTCGGGATGGATACTAGTGTGCTAGCGCCAACTCCTTCTCCCTGGTACAGAATTGATAGTCTTGGAGAAAACTCGCTCTTCCTTGGACAAAACTATCCAATGATGGTGAAGGGTGATCCAACTGCTGTTGACACAACGTTACTACCATTTATGAGAAGGAACTGTGTCTATACCTCGGATATTTGGGTGGTTCCCTACACTGGTACTGATATAGTAGGCCGCTTCAGCCTGGATGATCAGTCCTGCGTTAGTCTCCAGATCGACAATGGATGGCCCGTCCCAGAGAATCACTTGTGGTTCAAAGCAAGCGTTTCCAACACCGAGGAATGGTTGAGTTGAAGTTCATTTCATTGCTTGTTATTTGTTGTGTGGTGAAAACTTTAGTATTTATAAAGTATCCTCGTTGTCGATGTGGGTTGATGACCTGTTGTATGTAATAAAATGATATGCCTGTGATAAACTTACTAAATTTATGAATGGCTTTCGAGCCGCTTATGTGAGTGAGTGGTGCGACGAGGCAAAAATATATTTTCCGAAGACATAATTGTATGTGCATTGCAACAGGTTATCGGATGAGGCCAATCAACAATAGTAGTACACTATTTGTACTAGCTTTACATGCTTCGCGCGTCGTGCGGGTGTTTTTACTGTAGCCATATTGTACTACGTAACCAACACCTAGAATCCTCGATACTAGTACTATATAGTAAGTAGTAGGAGTAGTAGGGTGGCATGGGCCAGAACAAGCATTCACGTCCAGGAGTACGGCACACGCCACTAGCACGACTTCCATCTGACACCATATTTTCTTGGAGTCTGTGCTAGAGCAATCTCTTCAACCTCATCGTTTCTCTAACTCAGCCATCGCGCGGTGGGCGAGGTGGGGGTTTGCCGATAGTCGGTCTCCTTAATCGCGGTCCCACTTGTAAGGCTAACTCCAACGCACGACCCCAAACGGACCTCCGTTTTGCACGAACTCCAACGATAATTTTGACTAGAAAAGTAAGACCAAAGAAAACAAGAACCATAAGAATACATTTTACTACTCCTGTAAGTTGGATTAGTGCCTTCTCGATGCATTCATTGTTGATATGCGGAGGCTCGATCTTGCGTGCTTCTTTCTTCTTCGAGTGTAAAGAAGTAGACGCTGCTTCCTCGCATATAGTCTCATGTCTAGCCTCTATTCTAGTAGGAGTATCAACAAGTGCACTAATCTCATCTCTAGCCTCTGTGCTAGCTAAAAGTGATAGAACATCTACTAAATTGCGCTCTATCAATATATGGATGTACTCTTCTTCCCAGTACAAAAACTTGCATCCATTCTACTCCCTCCGTTGCACTATACATGCCTTCTATTTTTCAAAATATATATGTATCTAGACATGTTTTAGTATATAGGTACATCCATTTTTGGACAAATGGAAGTCAAGTATTTTGGAACGCAGGGAGTACACAATAAAAATTTTAAGTTAGCACAACTAGTCTAATCCGGGAGCACAACCGAAGATTTGGTCGGGTTCTTCCTCCTTTTGCCGACACGTGGGACATCCAGCATCCAGGTCGTGTCATGAAAGAAAATAGAGTGGTAGTTGAAGCCACGAGATGTGCATCTTGGGTTAAACTGTAAATAGAATCTTACTACTCTTGAGTAACTCCAAAAGCGGCCACCGAAGATCTTTATTGGATTTGTTTTTTATCACCAGCACGTCGAGGTGAAAGATGTGCAGGTTCGGTGGGTCCTCTTGCGTTTTCACTGACATGTGGGGCCGCATGTGAGCAAACAGACGATGGGCTCCGCGCATCCGCTGGCTAGCTGAGAAGAGAGATAGAGGAGGGCTGAGCACGGACTACAGGAAATTTGTTCTACGTACCTCGATATAGGATCGATATAGTGGGGTGGCATGGGCCATAACTAGCATTCACGTCTAGCAGTACGGCACACGCCACCCACACGAGTCCCATCCAACACCAATTTTCTTGGAGTCCGTGCTACAGCCATCTCTTCTCCCTCCTGTTTTCTCAGCCATCGCGCGGTGGGCGGGGTGGGGGTTTGCCATTAGTCGGTTTGCTCAACTGTGGTCCCACTTGTAAGTGAAAATGCAACACCGCACGCATTCCCGCTTGAGCGGCGTGCCAGACCAACCGTGTGGGGGTGCGACGCGAACACGGCAGGCTTTTCCTTTTGAACTCGTAACTTGTAAAATTTGGTTCTGCTCCATGGCGCGACCGATAGATAGAAAATAATGATTTTTTGCCCAGAGTAATGAGAAGTTTGGTTTTGGCGCCGTTCATGCATGGGGTACGTACGAAAATTATGAAGTTGATGCGAAAGGTAAGATAATTACTGTAGTATCATATACTACTACATGGATTTGACGGAAAGATAAAAATACATATGGATCCATCAACGACATCCTCATGCCCTAGTGCGCCGGGTCACCAACCGACGTGTGAGGAGCAGCGGCGTTGGCGGCGAGCTCAACGTGCTTCTGAAAAGTGCCATCCAAGGTTGCCCTGTGGTCCAAGAAGGCTAGCATCCTATCGTCCTCCTCTTGCATGTAGTAGTCCTTGTGGACGATTTGCGCGTAGACGTGGGTGATTATATCGATGGTGTCTTGCTGCGCCAGGCGCTGCGCGGTGAGCGCGACCTCGAGGTGGACATTCTCCGGCGCGATGGCGGGCAGTCGTAAGGCCACCAGTGCGTCGAAGAGGTTGTCACCATAGTGTCCATGGAGGGTGGCGGGCATCGTAGAGCCTGGGCGCGTCGGCTGGAGGCTTATGCCAAAGTCGTCTGCGAGCTTCTTGACGATGGTGAACTTGTCGAGGAAACCGACGAGGACCTCGTCGTACAAGAAGACGAAGCTGTCGTCCAAGCGGCCCCTCGCCCTGGCAGCCTCAAGCAATATTACCTGGAGACGTTCCTCGGTGCCGGGCCGCAGGCCGGCATCGTGGACCATCTGGCACAGCCGGCTGATGCTCGCGCTCATCGCCTCCATGGGTCTAGCTTAGCTTCTAGTCAACTGATCTTGCGATTCGAGTGCTCACTCTTGCCCTTGGTTAGCGTGCGTAGGTGCGTAGGATTTCGTACTACTCCTCGGCCTTCTACTGCACCTGTCTTTGGCTGTATGATAGGTGGGCCAGCCACCCCCTGGGCCCACGTGTCATTCACCTAAAGGCAGTTGCCGTAAGTCAATGAAGCTGCGTCCCCCTCCGTGCCAGTGCAGTATAGTCATCTCACTGGACCTCTAGTTGGGGCCAAACGAGAGAAGTTTGATGTTTACTGGTTTATTGGTCCCCTTTGCATTTTGCACCAAGTTTTGACCTTTGATTTAACTAATAAAATGTTAATGCATGTAAACAAAAATGTTGTGTAAGTCACCTTATGAAAACCAAATAATCCCAAAACACTTAGGCATGGTGCATTAACTCCCTCCTTGTTTCTTATTTCGTGACATATCAACCAATGTGAGATGTGGGCCGTGCATGCTTTCAATGACTTGAGACTACCAAACATGACATGCAGTGTTTAGTTCATTGCATGTAATCCTATTAGTACTCTAGTTAGCAAAAAAACATTAAGTTCTCTTGCCGATAGGAATAAAACACCATGTATTTATTTACAGAGGGAGTAGTACATTTTTTGTGACATGCATTACTAGATATTGCTAGTCAAATACTAAAATCCAGATGGACGTGGTAGTACTCCTAAATCCAGACGGTGGTGCTACTAGTACTAGTAGTAGTACTACCAATGTAGTAGTAGGAGTACTAGCACTGTACTACCCGTTGGTCAAATTATTGCGTGCTGCTCCTCACAGTGAAGTGACAAGACCTTGCGCCGGAGATGACACCTGAGTATAGGCGCCGTGTTTGGCATACCATAGTCAGCCTCACCGTCTGCAGTCACTATCATCACGGCTGTAGAGCTAGCCTTCTTACAACTAGCCCTGTTCGACATAATTTCCCGTGCGTAGATGCCCGTGCATTGCATGGAACACCAAGATTGGGGGTGGACGGCTCCGGCAGGGGCCATCGCACTAGATTTTTCCACGGCCTTCTAGATGTGGTGGGGAGGAGATAAGGATGATTGTGAGAGACAAGGAGTTGTTTGTAAATAGGGAACAAGTGCAGGCACCTTTTTGCAAAAATGGAAAAGCTTGGTTTGTATGCGTCAGATCTAGATCCGACGGCTATTGGTGAAAGATGGGAGGCACAACATCATCACCAACTCAGGACTTGTTTGATTCACAGAATTTTGAAAACGCGGGAATAGGACACGGCAATATTACAAGTTTGAAACTGATATTACAAATGTTAGGAGTAATGCTGCACCTACGAAGAGGGAATTACTAGGAAGTTTACGTAAGAATTTTCGTTACTTTAGGTGGATGCAGCATTATCGTACAAACTAAAACCCACCGCCCTAACAAGTCACTAATGGGCAAATAAGTTTTCGAGTCTCTGGCCACTTGATGTTTCAAAAACAAATTCAGCTTCTGCGGAGACTTTGTCATTTAGGCTTAGACGCTTGCGGAGATCAACACGCCATTCATTGTTGCGCCAGAGAACGCCAAACCTCATTACCTTGAACAAACTTGCCTCCAGAACAAAGAACCTGGCCAATTTAATCTCAGATGTGCTGCCTCGGTAGTCGATCAAATCAATTACTATAAGATGGAGATCAAGGCATTCGATGAGATTGTTATAGTGCAGCACATTTTTCACTTTCAGGTCTTTTTTATCTGCAAAAGAAGAGAACATATTAGAGCAGCTGGCTGCATAAGATTGTCGTGTCATCAAGAGGTACCAATATCATTCGCTCATACGATAGGGTTGGCTGGCTAGTGATATTTTTTCCACTCTCTCTCTTTCTCTCTCTCTCTCTCTCTCTCTCTGTTTCCTCTCATTTAACTAGGAGCACGTGAAGAGCTTGGGCATTTGTTGCCTTCCACTATGTGGCCGATGCCATATTTCGCAAAAGTATTCCACATAATACGCATCGATGTCAAATCAAAATATTTTGGCACCGCTCCCGTGATGTGAGAGAGTCGGCACCGCTGTACACACAGACCCACATGTATAAACAAATCAATAAAACCAACTACATGTAATGCCCCGAGTTCGATGCGCCAGGTGTCTGCCAGTTGTTCGTCGTCATTGCCATGTCATTTGCTTGCGTGTTGCATTTTGCCATGTCATCATCTGCATTTCATATCATGTCATCATGTGCATCTCATTTCGCATTCGCGTTCATCTCATGCATACGAGCATTTTCCCCGTTGTCCGTTTTGCAATCCGGCACTCCTATGTTCCACTTTTGCCTCTTTTCACGTGCGGGTGTTAAACTTTCTCGGAATGGCCCGAGGTTTGCCAAGCGGCCTTGGTATAGCACCGGTAGACCGCCTGTCAAGTTTCGTGCCATTTGGAGGTCGTTTGGTACTCCAACGGTTAACCGGGTAACCGTAAAAGCCCTCTTTTGTTGCAGCCCAACACCCCTTCCAAAGTGGCCCAAAACCCAGCAAACTCCCCTCTATGCTCTCGGTCGTTCGATCACGATCGCGTGGCCGAAAAGTGCACCTCATTTGGACTCTCCTAGCTCCCACTACCTATATAAACGTCCCTTCCCCTCCATTTTCGCGGATGAATCCCGGGTCCAAACCCTAGCCCCCTCCATCTCGCGACGCTGGACATATCCGTCCAGCCGCCGGACGCGTCCACCGCCGCCGCCCGACGAATCCGGAGCCGCCACCTGTCCCGCACCGCCGCCCGCCTCCGCCAGCCCGCGAGGCCCGGGTCGGGCCTGCCCAGGCCCGCGCGCCTCCGCCCGAGCCTCCCCGGCCGGATCCCGCACCGCCGCTGCGCCTCGCGCGCGCCGCCGCCCCGGTCGCCGGCGTGCCCCGCCGGCCGCCGCCTCCCCACTCGCCGCCGCGCCCCCAAGCGCCTCCTCGCCGGCCCCCGCGGCCCGCCTCCACCTCCGCCGCCCCGCGGACCGGGCGCCCGCGGCCGCCGCCGCCTCCGGTCGCCGTCCCGCGCCGCCAGGTCCCCGCCTCCGCTGGACCTCACCGCGCCGTTGCCTGTCGTCCTCCGCGGCCACGACCGTCCGCCCGGTCGCCGCGACCGCGTCTCGGCCACCGCCGCCGCCGCCAGATCCGGCGCCCCTGCGCCGGAGACGCCCCGGATCCGCCTCCCCCGTCCGACTTCGGCGACGCCCGCGCCCTCCGACGAACTCGCTCCGGCGATCTTGGAAATCCGTACAGCCCGAGGTTGACCCCGAAAACGCCCAAGTCCCGAAGTTATTTTGCATAATCATGCCATGTTCATCGCATCGTATCTCTGCATCCGTAGCTCCGTTTCATGTGTGTAATATGTCAAATTGTTCGCCTCGACGAGTTCTTCATTTCATCCATTGAATCATTTTTATTTGAGCTCATCTTGATGCCCGAAGTGCTGTTGGAAGAGTGCATGTTGCTGTTAATCTGCTGAAACTGTTATAACTTGCTCATTTGTCATTTTTGCCATGATTGATGTGTGCATCCTATGAGGTTGATGTCTACATGTGTTTTGATCTATGCCATGCCATCTTTCCAGAGGTGCCATCCATGTATTTTTGTGATTTGTGTGCTGAGTGCATCGAGCTTGCTAAGTAGGGTACTTGCTATTGCTGTTTTCCTGACAGATTCTGTTATATTTTGTTGCTATGTTAACCTGCTGCTACTAGTCATTTCGTGCATTATTTTGGAGATGTTCACTAAATATGTTTTGATCTACATGTCATTCTATATCCATCCATGCCCATGGTTGCATTTATAGCTTGCTGTAGATTGTTCATATCTTGCTCCAAAGTTGCTTAATGATGTTGCTGTCAACCCGTTAACATGAAGTTCAGTTTTGGCCATATGCTTTTCTAGTGGTCCATGCATCCTATGAACTTGTTCTTGCCATTCTTAGCTTCATAAACATGCCTTCTTACAATTGTTGCCTTGCCATGCCATGTATTGCTCTGTGGTGAGTGTTTCAAGCTCACCAACATGCCTACTTATTGTTGTTCCTGCCATGTATGAATCTGTAATATAACTTGCCATGTTTACATGGGTGCCATCATATTTTCTATGCCTTTTTGGCTCATGTTCAGTAAGGGTCTTTTGATATATGCAATTAGTAGATTCATGCCATGCCTTTGTTTGCCATGATAAGTTCCTGTAACATGTTATTTGATAGCTCTAAACATTGCAACCTGATGTTATTTCTGGAAAGTCTGAAACTGTTATTATTTGCCATCTTTCCATGTGTTTTGGAGCATGTTCTAGTGATTTCTAGAGATAGCTCAGTGTTCATGTTTTGTTATGCTTTACCTGTACTTCATGCCCATGCCTTTTGTTATTATGTTGGAGTGCTGTAGCATGTTGTTTTGATGCTTGCAATATGCCTAGTTGCTGTTTTGGGCAGATTGTTGCTATGACTTGTATAGAGTATGTGTTGCACCGTTGCTCCGTTTTGAGTGAGCTCTATATGAAACTTGCTTGATTTTGCATGTAGCTTCATATTACCATGTTGCATCCTTGTTTTGGTGTGTTTGCTTGATGTTTGTATGCATTTTGCATCAATGCCACGTTTAACTTGTTTTGCTCATATCTTCTAGGCCGTAGCTCCGAATTAAATGAACTTTATATGTAACTTGACTAGAATTTCGTGTAGATCCACTTGGTGCTCTTTAACTTGTTGTTTAACAACTTCAACTTAATGTTTATTCAGTTCTGGACCAATTTCAAAATTTGCATATGAGGACTTACCGGAATTGGAATATGTTGTTCCCGGCCTCATTTAAACTTGCCTTGATGTGTTGTTCTTGTTTGCATCATCTCTTGTCATGAGTAGCTTCATGTAGCCTTTTCATGCATCATGCTTGTTGTGCATCATGTCTTGTTCATGTGTGGTGTGTTTACTATGTTGTGTGCTTCTTCTCGATAGTTCCCGTTTCGTTGTGATCGTGAGGATTCGTTCGTCTACGTGTGGTTCGTCTTCGTGGCTTCATCTTCTTCATGGACTCGTTCTTCTTCTTTGCGGGATTTCAGGCAAGATGACCGCTACCCTGGATCTCACTACTATCATTGCTATGCTAGTTGCTCATTCTATCGCTATGCTGCGTTACCTATCATTTGCTCTTCAAGCCTCCCAAATTGCCATAACCTCTAACCTTTGACACCATTCCTAGCAAACCATTGCTTGGCTATGTTACCGCTTTGCTCAGCCCTTCTTATAGTGTTGCTAGCTGCAGGTGAAGTTGAAGATTTCTCCATGGTGGACAGGGTTATGTTGGGATATCACAATATCTCTTATATTATTAATGCATCTATATACTTGGTAAAGGATGGAAGGCTCGGCCTTATGCCTGGTGTTTTGTTCCACTCTTGCCGCCCTAGTTTCCATCATATCGGTGTTATGTTCCCGGATTTTGCGTTCCTAACGCGGTCAGGTGATTTATGGGACCCCCCTGACAGTTCCCTTTGAATAAAACTTGTCCAGCAAGGCCCAACCTTGGTTTTACCATTTGCCTCACCACCACCTATTCCCTTACCTTGGGTCGGCCAACCCGAGGGTCATCTTTATTTTAGCCCCCCCGGGCCAGTGCTTGTCTAAGCGTTGGTCCGAACTGAGCTGCCTGCGGGGCCACCTCGGGGAAACTCGAAGTCTGGTTTTACTCATAGCTAGTCTCATCCGGTGTTGCCCTGAGAACGAGATATGTGCAGCTCCTATCGGGATTGTCAGCGCATCAGGCGGCTTTGCTGGTCTTGTTTTACCATTGTCGAAATGTCTTGTAAACCGGGATTCCGAGACTGATCGGGTCTTCCTGGGAGAAGGAATATCCTTCGTTGATCGCGAGAGCTTATCATGGGCTAAGTTGGGACACCCCTGCAGGGTTTAAACTTTCGAGAGCCGTGCCCGCGGTTATGTGGCAGATGGGAATTTGTTAATGTCCGGTTGTAGATAAATTGACACCAGATCCGAACTAAAACGCATCAACCGCGTGTGTAGCCATGATGGTCTCTTCTCGGCGAAGTCCGGGAAGTGAACACGGTTTCTGGGTTATGTTTGACGTAAGTAGGTGTTCAGGATCACCTCTTGATCATTGCTAGCTTCACGACCGTTCCGCTTGCTCTCTTCTCGCTCTTCTTTGCGTATGTTTGCCACCATATATGCTTAGTCGCTACTGCAACCTCACCACTTTACCCCTTCCTTTCCCATTAAGCTTTGCTACTCTTGATACCCATGGTAATGGGATTGCTGAGTCCTCGTGGCTCACAGATTACTACAACAACAGTTGCAGGTACAGGTTTTGTGCTGATCATGACGTGAGAGCGATGTTTGCTTGTTTGGAGTTCTTCTTCTGCTTCTTCTTCGATCAGGGGATATGTTCCAGGTCGGCAGCCTGGGCTAGCAGGGTGGATGTCGTTTGAGTTTCTGTTTGTGTTTCATCCGTAGTCGGATGGTGCTCTTATGTAAGATGATGTTATATTCGTGTGGCATTGTATGCCTTATGTATGTATCCCCATCTATTATGTAATGTTGATGTAATGATATCCACCTTGCAAAAGCGTTTCAATATGCGGGTCTATCCTTGGTGGGACCTTCGAGTTCCTTTTGGATAGGGTCACATATTGGGCGTGACAAGTTGGTATCAGAGCCTCGACCGACCCTAGGAGCCCCCTTGATTGATTGTGTAGTTTGGCCGTTGTTGAGTCTAGAAGAAAACTTTTTCGGAGTCTAGTTATATCGGAGAGTAGGAATTCTTTTTACTCCTCAGTCCCTTCATCACTCTGGTAAGGAATCTTGACGTAGGTGTTTTGAACTACTTCTCTTCCCTTTCAAATTTTCTTTAGGATCACGCAGTTGGTTTTCCGATCATTGTTCCTCTGCTCTTTTATCCGGTGCATTTCTCATCAAGTTGACTCGAGCCTCTTCATCTTTGAGTTCAATCCTCAGTTATTTTCTTTTTCCCACCCGCCCACCCCTTTTTCATCTCGGAGTCCGAGTCCATAATCGAGTATCCTTCCTACTCTTGCGAAGTCTTTACTTTTCTTTCCTCAATTATTTCGACCGGTGTTTTCTCTTCAAGATATTCGTCGTTTTCCCCCTTCCAAGTTACCCTTGTTTTCCCGCCCTCCCACCCTCTTCTTACCGGAGTTTGAGTCTCTTTCGACCATCTATTTCATTCGTGTGGAGCCTCTTCAGTCTTCCCTCAATTATCTCAACCGGTGAATTCTCGTTTTGTTCGACATTCTTCATCTCTTTTTCTTCTCCGGTGGACTCAATGCAAGTTTTTTCGGTGTTGATCGTATTCTTTTCCTCGGCTCAAATGTTTTCCCCTTGCTCGTTCGCCTCTCGCCAGTTTATCCTTCCGGAGTGCTCAAGACATCTCAGGAGATTCATCTGTGTTCCAATTAATTCGAGGTTGCCACCTCATTCAAATATTTCAATTGTTCCGGTACATCATCTATCTGTTCAACAATCCTTTCCAACGGTGTTCTATTTTAGTGGGCCCTAACCCACAGGTCTTTTCCCAGGATCTTACCTGACTCTTCTAATTCCCCCGAAGTCATTCATAATTCTTTTCAAGTGTGACGTAAGAATGGATTTCATCAGTCACATGCTTTTTCCAAGATCGATTTGGAATCATTTTCATCGTCGACTCTACCTCTTTGCTTTTCATTCTTCCTGAGTATCTCAGTAATTTTGGTGTTTTTTTCTCGTGGTCAGTTGAAGATCAAAGAAGAGTTTTTCTCTTAAATCTTGTCCATTCTCCCGGAGATTCGCGATGCTAGCTCGATGTTATCCTATCAAATTGTTTCAAGTCATGCAAATTATTTTCATCCATCCGGAGCATTTCAGGAGTTGCTTTCTCTCTCGATCATCCGGAGGCCATCTTTTCAGAAATTTCTTCGTTCTAAGTTTTTCAAATTCGTTCTCCAATTATTCTATATTTGTGCCCTTTCGTTCGTCTCAATATTCTTCCAGTGCTTCGTTCAAGTATTCTTCAATCAGTTCGCGATCTCTTCGTTTCTTTTGCATCTAAATTCCCTCTAGCATATTCGTTCTTCTAATTCTTCCCGGTGATTCATTCCCTTTCATAAGTCATTTTCGAATTCTTACGGTGGATCATTCAACATTCTTTTTCTTTGATTGTCATATTAATCCATTCATTCTTTCCAATCCTACCGATGGTTCATGAAGACCTTCTCAAGTTTGCGATATGTAACTTCTCAATCCTTTTCAAGAAGAATAAGTAGTATGCAAAATCCATTGCTTGCCATCAATTTAATTTGATGAAGGATAAGCATACAATAAATCTTATTATTATTTCCTCAAGTGAGTAATCCCTTCCTTCGGAGTTTGTTCTTGATGAATAAATTCTAGTTCCAAGTATTTTCATCTTTTCTCTTCCGGAGTTCAAATTTCCTCGACCATCTCGTTGGAACCTCCATCTAAATCATCGCAAGGCTCATCTTATTCTTTCATCCTTCATTCTATCTCATCATCCTTTTGTTACCGGAGTTCTTCATGGTGGTTCTTCATGATTTAATTCATTCTTCAAGAGTTCATCAAGATTTTGTTGGTGGAGCTCAAGTATCTTTCCTTGCTTTTCGAAGTGCAATTAATTCTCCATATTCTTTTGAAGTGGAGTTTTGCATTTCTTCGTTCTTCTCAGCTATCCAATCATTTCCACTTGTGGTCGAAGATCACCTCATAATTTTGAGATGTTATCCATAAGTCCACAACAAGCTTATTCTTTTCATTGTTGATTTTCTCAACGACTCCGTTCAATCCTTTCTTCTAAGGTTGCTTCCAATTTAATTCGTGGCACAAGTTGTCATATCCTTTATCCGTTCTTTTCATTCAACTCTTTCAATTCTTTTCGGAGGTTTTGTGTCATGTCTTCATCAAGTATCATTCCATCCTCTCAAGCTCGTGTTCTAATCCTCCCATTTTCAGCCGGAGTGCTACATAAATCCTTTCAGTCTTATTCGTTTCTTTTTCTCATTCTAACCACTCGGTTAGAACGAGTGGTTTCTTAGTCTATTTGATTCCGTGAGCTTTCGATTCTCGTCATTCTCATCGTTCCTCTCTTCTTCTTGAGTGCTCTCGAGTCTTTGCTTCTTCTCTTGAGTTCTTGTTTCACCTCATCCCTTTTTTTTTCTCTTCCGTCTCGGTCCTAAGATCTCGGGACGAGATCTCTTGTTAGTGGAGGTGATAGAGGCAAAGGTGTCCCGTCTTTCGATGAGATGGTGGATTTCACTTTGGTGGAAGTCGACTTTGACGATCCGACTACGAACGTGCGAGGACGTCGCGCCTTAGCAATCGCTAAACCAACTCCGAGAGGTTATTGACCACGCCGGAGCACGATCAACCTGACCACGAGGGTCTGTTTCCTGCGAGCAAGCGAAGAACAAGCAAGAAACTGAGATTGCAATCTGGATATTGCGAATATAAGATGAAAGCTTTATTGATCAAGGTGGGGTTCTGTGACGCCTTTGTCTGGTCGTCGAACACAAACGAAGTACGCGAAGTTGCAGCTATGGCGAACTTTTAATCTAAACAAAACCCAAGGTCTAAACGGTGCCCTAAGGGCTGTATATATGGAGGAAGAGGGGGGGAGTTTCGTGGCCCTTGGTGGAGGGGTCCGAAATCAACCCTATCTCTTGTTTCCCCACACATACGGACTCTAAAAATAGCCTATACTTATGTATTTCGAAATTACATGGGCCTGGCCCAATAATAAGGTGACGCAGCACCTATAATAGCCTCGGGACGAAATTTATGAAGTGGCATCTTGTATATTTCGTCCAAGGCTTCATGCACCCATTATGGTGGCTTCAAAGTCCTGAAATCATCACTTGTAACTCCGTTCTTGTTCCCCTTGCGCATGCCATCATCTCCATGCTTGTTCTTGCTCCACTGTTCATCCTTCTCCAAGCTAGGCCCTTCATTTGTAAGCAAAACAAATGTATCCAATTTAGGCAACATCATATTCTCATGAACATTAGAATCATTACCAAGAAACAAAAGTACCTGATAATTTAATTGGCGTGCGCGAGCTCTAGTAATTGGTCCCGTATATGTAGAAGTAGGGGCTGTGGGTGTAACAATGGTATTGATGTCCTCATCATCCTCCCCTTCTTGAAATGAAGTCATCCTCGACGGAAGCTCATCTTCCTCACCCAAATAAGGCTTCAAATCTGCAATGTTAAAAGTGGGACTAACTCCAAAATCTGCAGGCAGCTCAAGTTTATATGCATTATCATTTATTTTCTCTAACACCTTAAAGGGACCATCAGCACGTGGCATTAGCTTTGATTTGCGCAAATCAGGAAATCTATCCTTACGCGAATGTAACCAAACAAGATCTCCAGGTGCAAACACAACATGTTTTCTACCCTTATCTCCAGCAAGTTTATATTTAGCATTCATACGCTCAATGTTTTCCTTAGTTAACTCATGCATTTTTAAAATCAATTCAGCACGTTGTTTAGCATCAAAATTAACCTTCTCCGAAGATGGAAGAGGCAACAAATCAATAGGTGCACGAGGTAGGAAACCATACACAACTTCAAAAGGGCACATCTTAGTAGTAGAATGCAATGAACGATTATAAGCAAATTCAATATGAGGCAAGCATTCCACCCACATTTTCTTATTATTCTTCAAAACAGCCCTAAGCATAGTAGACAACGTTCTATTGACTACTTCAGTTTGTCCATCAGTTTGGGGGTGACAAGTAGTACTAAAAAGCAGTTTAGTCCCCAACTTAGCCCATAAACATCTCCAAAAGTGGCTAAGAAATTTGGTATCACGATCTGAAACAATAGTATTTGGCACACCATGCAAGCGAATAATTTCACGAAAGAACAAATCAGCAACATTAACAGCATCATCGCTTTTATGACATGGTATAAAGTGTGCCATTTTCGAGAATCTATCCACGACAACAAATATGCTATCCCTCCCCTTCTTTGTTCGAGGTAAACCTAAAACAAAGTCCATAGATATATCCTCCCAAGGAACACTAGGTACAGGCAAAGGCATATATAAACCATGAGATTGAGTCGTGACTTAGCTTTTTGACATGTAGTGCAGCGAGCAATAAAACGCTCAACATCCCGTCTCATCTTTGGCCAAAAGAAATGTGTAGCAAGTACGTCCTCCGTCTTCTTCACGCCAAAGTGTCCCATTAATCCTCCCGCATGCGCCTCCTGCAACAGCAAAAGACGAACGGAGCTAGCTGGAATGCATAGCTTGTTAGCATGAAACACAAATCCATCGTTAACGACAAACTTGTTCCACATTCTTCCTTCTTTACAATTCTGCATTACATCTTTAAAATCAGCATCATGCACATATTGATCTTTGATGGTCTCCAAACCAAATATTTTGAAGTCAAGTTGTGAAAGCATAGTATAGCGACGAGACAATGCATCAACAATAACATTTTCTTTTCCCTTCTTGTGTTTACTGACATAAGGGAAAGTCTCAATGAATTCAACCCATTTAGCATGTCTACGATTCAGTTTAGCTTGACTTTTAATATGTTTCAAAGATTCATGATCAGAATGTATAACAGATTCTTTGGGCCATAAATATTGTTGCCATGTTTCTAAAGTCCGAACAAGAGCATATAATTCTTTATCATAAGTAGAATAATTCAGACTAGGCCCACTCAATTTTTCAGAAAAGTATGCAACAGGTTTGCCATCTTGTAATAACACACCTCCTAATCCAATTCCACTAGCATCACATTCAAGCTCAAAAGTCTTATTACAATCAGGAAGTTGGAGTAAAGGAGCATGTGTCAATTTATCTTTCAATACCGAGAAGGCTTCTTCCTGTGCGGTACCCCAAATAAAAGGCACATCTTTCTTTGTAAGCTCATTGAGAGGTGCAGCAATGGTGCTGAAATCTCTCACAAAACGCCTATAGAATCCAGCGAGGCCAAGAAAACTCCTCACTTGTGTGACCGTTTTGGGCTGCGGCCAACTCTCAATAGCTTCAATCTTGGCTTTATCAACTTCAATTCCCTGTGGAGTAACAACATAGCCAAGAAAAGATACTCGGTCGGTGCAAAAGGTGCACTTCCCAAGGTTACCAAACAAACGTGCATCACGTAGAGCAATAAAAACAGCACGTAAATGTTCCAAATGTTCTTCCAAAGATCTGCTATAAATCAGTATATCATCAAAATAGACTACCACAAATCGTCCAATGAAAGCACGTAAAACTTCGTTCATTAGTCTCATGAAAGTACTAGGCGCATTAGTTAACCCAAAAGGCATGACTAACCACTCATATAATCCAAACTTAGTTTTAAATGCTGTTTTCCATTCATCCCCCAGTTTCATACGAATTTGATGGTATCCACTACGCAAATCAACTTTGGAGAATATTGTAGAGCCACTCAATTCATCAAGCATATCATCTAGCCTAGGAATAGGATGACGATAACGAATAGTAATATTATTAATGCCTCTACAATCAACACACATACGCGATGTACCATCCTTTTTCGGCACCAGAATAATAGGAACAACACAAGGACTAAGGGATTCGCGTATATAACCTTTGTCGAGAAGATCTTGTACTTGACGCATAATCTCCTTCGTCTCCTTTGGATTGGTACGGTATGGCGCACGGTTTGGCAGTGAAGCACCGGGAATTAAGTCGATCTGATGCTCAATCCCTCGAATATGTGGTAATCCCGGTGGCACGTCTTGTGGAAAGACGTCAGCGAACTCCTTAACCTTGCCGCTGTTGTTGAACCATTGGATGTAGTAAGGATGTGGATGTGGTCTTGTGGTGACAGAAAGCTTCTCCACCATCTCCATGCTAGCCAAGTTGTTGCAGCTCCCTCCATCTATGATGACACGCACAGAACGTTCTTTCACAACTCCCTTGGTATGGAACAAATTGTGCCTCTGATTTTGCTCAGCTTGTGTGACCTGGACACTCAAAACACGTTGAGCAACTAAACATTCATACCTGTCAGCGTCTTCAGGAGCCATGTATTGCGTCTCATGATCAGAATCATCTCCACCATGTTCTTCACGTGTAATAAGAGCCAAAGTCTCCTCATCATAGTCACTAGCGGACTCATATCCACCATCCGCGGTAGCAATCATCACACGCGGAGATTTGCATTCTCTCGCATAATGACCTCCTCCCTTACAACGACGACAAATAATATCACTTGTGTGCCCTGTTGATGCCATGGAAGAAGAAGAACTCTATGCAGGCCCAGCAGGTGCGCTCTTGGTAGATAATGGTGGTTGTGCCTGTTTTCTTGTATCACGACTGGAGGAGGCACGTGACTGAGGTGCTGGTGCAGTTGAAGTAGAACATGCACGCGGTGTCCATGATGAAGGTCGGCCTGCAGAAAAGTTAGTTCGCGCCAATGCTTGTCGATCCTGCACTACACGTTCAGCTTTACAAGCAAGATGGAATAAACGAGTGATATTAGTATACTCCTTATAGTCTAGAATGGTCTGAATCTCTCTATTTAATCCACCCAGAAAACGTGCAAGCATAGCTTCATTCTCCTCAACAATACCACATCTAATCATGCCAGTTTGTAATTCCTGATAATATTCTTCTACAGAATTTTTTCCTTGTCTTAAGCACTGTAATTTTTGAAGCAATTCACGTTGATAATATGGTGGAACCCAACGAGTACGCATAGCAGTTTTCAAAGCAGCCCAAGTAGTTGGAATAGGATATAATCTACAATGTTCAGACCACCATACACATGCAAAACTAGTGAAAGCACAAACAGCAGCAGCAACTCGTCTCTCCTCAGGATATTGTAAACATGTAAATCGTTGTTTAGTTTCTAACTCCCAAGTAAGATATATATCAGGAACATATCTACCCTCAAATGGTGGAATATTCAATTTCAGTTTAGGAATATGGACATCATCTCGTACCTGAGGTGGTGGTGCAGGCCTACCATTACGAATATATACCTGAGGTCGACCTGGTGGTGGTGGTGCAGGTGGCTGCACGTAGTGCTGATTTTGATCAACCTCATCCTCATAATCTCCCACATAATCATCCTCCTCCGCATCAGCTGTAGGAGCCACAGAAGTATCAACAGCAGCACCAACAGTTTGGCCAAACGCAAGAGGAACACGGCTCGCTCGGCGAAGGTCTGTTTTGCGACGTGGAGGTAGTCGTTGTTGTTGTTGTTGGAGAGGTGCGTTAGGTGCAACGGGTGGTGGTGGTGGAAGACGCGCGAGCAATTCATTAAACTTGTTATCGAGCTTTGTTTCGAACGTCTTCTCCATGCCATCTATCTTCTCCATGGCCTCTTCAAATCTGTTTAGCACCTCTTGCACCTGTCCACTCATCATTTGCTAAAATTTATCATGCAAATCCTTATTCGTCATGTTCTCCTAGTCAGTCTTGTCGGCTTGTGATCCTGGCATGGTTAGCAGCAATAGAAACACACAAGAAGATGATCCTATAGACTACTAACAAGAGGTGGTGGTGGGTGTCACAAATCCGTCAAGCAAATCTCAAATTCTTACCAGTTCTTACCCAGCAGCAGGCGGTGATCGGCAACCGTTGTAGTCAAAAACTCTCAAAGCTTGGATAGAGCGATTACCAGGGAGAGTCAAATGCACGACGTAGATGTATGTGGAGCTGGGAAGGCTTATAATATGGTAGCAAAAAGGGTCAGCAATAATCAATTCAGAGATGCAAAGTTGAATAAACACTCAACGACGGTACTGTGCTGGTCCTAGGCTAGACTGTGCTAGAGACGCGAGCCTAGAACACCAACAAAATCACGGCGCGGCACGTAAACAAGGGAGGAGCACACTCTGAATTTTTTTTCTCTTTTTTTGCTCTTTTTTTTGCTCCGCAACAAATTTTTTTCGAAAAAGTCTACAAATGGTCTAAAAACTGCCTAGCCAGAATTTTCCAGACTTAGTTTTTTTTTGAAATTGGAACTATTTTTCTTCTGTGGATGGCTCAGAAGTTGGGGAGTCCTTCTCTGTCACGACTCGGAGTATCGCGTGATCTGGAAATCGAGAACAATGCAACAATTACTGGACTCGGACTAGGACTGGTGGCGGAGATGAATCTGGTGGAACTCGGACTGGTGGCGGAGATGAATCTGGTGGAACACGGACAGGTGGCGGATATATGTTGCAGGTGAACTCGGATTGGCGTGATGGCGGCGGATATGTGGTGGCGTATATGGATTCGGATTGGCGGTGAATATGTGGTGGTGGTATATGGCAACAGCGACGATGATGATGCGGTGGTGATATATGGCAGCAGCGACGTGACAACCTGTGAACAGAACTCGAAACTCTAAAAGACTAGACGCTAAGACCAGCAACTTGACACGACGATGCAACCGCAAATGCAACAAAGCAAATACAGAAAAGATTATGCAAAGGCTCAGATTGGTTCGGATGGGATGAACTAACCCTAATTTTTTTTCTTGGCTTTTTCGTGGACTATAGGTATGAAGAACAGACTCAATCTAAACTACGAAAAACTGTAAAATCTCACCGAGCAACCTGGAAATCTGATACCACTTGATAGAGGCAAAGGTGTCCCGTCTTTAGATGAGATGGTGGATTTCGCTTTGGTGGAAGCCGACTTTGACGATCCGACTACGAACGTGCGAGGACGTCGCGCCTTAGCAATCGCTAAACCAACTCCGAGAGGTTATTGACCACGCCGGAGCACGATCAACCTGACCACGAGGGTCTGTTTCCTGCGAGCAAACGAAGAACAAGCAAGAAACTGAGATTGCAATCTGGATATTGCGAATATAAGATGAAAGCTTTATTGATCAAGGTGGGGTTCTGTGACGCCTTTATCTGGTCGTTGAACACAAACGAAGTACGCGAAGTTGCAGCTATGGCAAACTTTTAATCTAAACAAAACCCAAGGTCTAAACGGTGCCCTAAGGGCTGTATATATGGAGGAAGAGGGGGGAGTTTCGTGGCCCTTGGTGGAGGGGTCCGAAATCAACCCTATCTCTTGTTTCCCCACACATACAGACTCTAAAAATAGCCTATACTTATGTATTTCGAAATTACATGGGCCTGGCCCAATAATAAGGTGACGCAGCACCTATAATAGCCTCTGGACGAAATTTATGAAGTGGCATCTTGTATATTTCGTCCAAGGCTTCATGCACCCATTATGGTGGCTTCAAAGTCCTGAAATCATCACTTGTAACTCTGTTCTTGTTCCCTTGCGCATGCCATCATCTCCATGCTTGTTCTTGCTCCACTGTTCATCCTTCTGCAAGCTAGGCCCTTCATTTGTAAGCAAAACAAATGTATCCAATTTAGGCAGCATCATATTCTCATGAACATTAGAATCATTACCAAGAAACGAAAGTACCTGATAATTTAATTGGCGTGCACGAGCTCTAGTAATTGGTCCCGTATATGTAGCAGTAGGGGCTGTGGGTGTAACAATGATATTGATGTCCTCATCAGGAGGAGTGTTGTAACGCATCGGATTCGATGCGCCAGGTGTCTGCGAGTTGTTCGTCGTCATTGCCATGTCATTTGCTTGCGTGTTGCATTTTTCCATGTCATCATCTGCATTTCATATCATGTCATCATGTGCAACTCATTTTGCATTCGCGTTCATCTCATGCATCCGAGCATTTTCCCCGTTGTCCGTTTTGCAATCCGGCACTCCTATGTTCCCCGGCGCCCCCTTTTGCCTCTTTTCACGTGCGGGTGTTAAACTTTCTCGGAATGGCCCGAGGTTTGCCAAGCGGCCTTGGTATAGCACCGGTAGACCGCCTGTCAAGTTTCGTGCCATTTGGAGGTCGTTTGGTACTCCAACGATTAACCGGGTAACCGTAAAAGCCCTCTTTTGTTGCAGCCCAACACCCCTTCCAAAGTGGCCCAAAACCCAGCAAACTCCCCTCTATGCTCTCGGTCGTTCGATCACGATCGCGTGGCCGAAAACCGCACCTCATTTGGACTCTCCTAGCTCCCCCTACCTATATAAACGTCCCTTCCCCTCCATTTTCACGGATGAATCCCGGGTCCAAACCCTAGCCCCCTCCATCTCGCGACGCCGGACATGTCCGTCCAGCCGCTGGACGCGTCCGCCGCCACCGCCCGACGAATCCGGAGCCGCCACCTGTCCCGCGCCGCCGCTCGCCTCCGCCGGCCCGCAAGGCCCGGGTCGGGCCCACCCAGGCCCGCGCGCCTCCGCCCGAGCCTCCCCGGCCGGATCCCGCGCCGCCGCCGCGCCTCGCGCGCGCCGCCGCCCCGGTCGCCGGGGTGCCCCGCCGGCCGCCGCCTCCCCGCTCGCCGCCGCGCCCCCCAAGCGCCTCCTCGCCGGCCCCCGCGGCCCGCCTCCGCCGCCCCGCAGACCGGGCGCCCGCGGCCGCCGCCGCCTCCGGTCGCCGTCCCGCGCCGCCAGGTCCCCGCCTCCACCGGACCTCGCCGCGCCATTGCCCGTCGTCCTCCGCGGCCACGCCCGTCCGCCCGGTCGCCGCCGCCGTCGCCAGATCCGGCGCCCCCGCGCCGGAGACGCCCCGGATCCGCCTCCCCCGTCCGACTCCGGCAACACCCGCGCCCTCCGACGAACTCGCTCCGGCAATCTTGGAAATCCGTGCAGCCCGACGTTGACCCCGAAAACGCCCGTCCCGAAGTTATTTTGCATAATCATGCCATGTTCATCGCATCGTATCTCTGCATTCGTAGCTCCGTTTCATGCGTGTAATATGTCAAATTGTTCGTCTCGACGAGTAATTCATTTCATTCCATTGAATCATTTTTATTTGAGCTCATCTTGATGCCCGAAATGTTGTTGGAAGAGTGCATGTTGCTGTTAATCTGCTGAAACTGTTATAACTTGCTCATTTGTCATTTTTGCCATGATTGATGTGTGCATCCTATGAGGTTGATGTCTACATGTGTTTTGATCTATGCCATGCCATCTTTCCAGTGGTGCCATCCATGTATTTTTGTGAGTTGTGTGCTGAGTGTATCGAGCTTGCTAAGTAGGGTACTTGTTGTTGCTGTTTTCTGACAGATTCTGTTATATTTTGTTGCTATGTTAACCTGCTGCTACTAGTCATTTCGTGCATTATTTTGGAGATGTTCACTAAATATGTTTTGATTTACATGTCATGCTCTATCCATCCATGCCCCTGGTTGCATTTATAGCTTGCTGTAGATTGTTCAGATCTTGCTCCAAAGTTGCTTAATGATGTTGCTGTCAACCTGTTAACATGAAGTTCAGTTTTGGCCATATGATTTTCTAGTGGTCCATGCATCCTATGAACTTGTTCTTGCCATTCTTAGCTTCATAAACATGCCTTCTTACTATTAATTGCCATGCCATGCCATGTATTGCTCTGTGGTGAGTGTTTCAAGCTCACCAACATGCCTACTTATTGTTGTTCCTGCCATGTATGAATCTGTAATATAACTTGCCATGTTTACATGGGTGCCATCATATTTTCTATGCCTATTTGGCTCATGGTCAGTAAGGGTATTTTGATCTATGCAATTAGTAGATTCATTCCATGCCTTTGTTTGCCATGATAAGTTCCTGTAACATGTTGTTTGATAGCTCTAAACATTGCAACCTGATGTTATTTCTGCAAAGTCTGAAACTGTTATTATTTGCCATCTTTCCATGTGTTTTGGAGCATGTTCTAGTGATTTTTGGAGATAGCTCAGTGTTCATGTTTTGTTAAGCTTTACCTGTACTTCATGCCCATGCCTTTTGTTATTATGTTGGAGTGCGGTAGCATGTTGTTTTGATGCTTGCAATATGCCTAGTTGCTGTTTTGGGCAGATTGTTGCTATGACTTGTATAGAGTATGTGTTGCACCGTTGCTCCGTTTTGAGTGAGCTCTATATGAAACTTGCTTGATTTTGCATGTAGCTTCATATTACCATGTTGCATCCTTATTTTGGTGTGTTTGCTTGATGTTTGTATGCATTTTGCATCAATGCCACGTTTAACTTGTTTTGCTCATATCTTCTAGGCCGTAGCTCCGAATTAAATGAACTTTATATGTAACTTGACTAGAATTTCGTGTAGATCCTCTTGGTGCTCTTTAACTTGTTGTTTAACAACTTCAACTTAATGTTTATTCAGTTCTGGACCAATTTCGAAATTTGCATATGAGGACTTACCGGAATTGTAATATGTTGTTCCCGGCCTCATTTAAACTTGCCTTGATGTGTTGTTCTTGTTTGCATCATCTCTTGTCATGAGTAGCTTCATGTAGCCTTTTCATGCATCATGCTTGTTGTGCATCATGTCTTGTTCATGTGTGGTGTGTTTACTATGTTGTGTGCTTCTCGATAGTTCCCGTTTCATTGCGATCGTGAGGATTCGATCGTCTACGTGTGGTTCGTCTTCGTGGCTTCATCTTCTTCATGGACTCATTCTTCTTCCTTGCGGGATTTCAGGCAAGATGACCGCTATCCTGGATCTCACTACTATCATTGCTATGCTAGTTGCTCGTTCTATCGCTATGCTGCGTTACCTATCATTTGCTCTTCAAGCCTCCCAAATTGCCATGAACCTCTAACCTTTGACACCATTCCTAGCAAACCATTGCTTGGCTATGTTACCGCTTTGCTCAGCCCTTCTTATAGTGTTGCTAGCTGCAGGTGAAGTTGAAGATTTCTCCATGGTGGACAGGGTTATGTTGGGATATCACAATATCTCTTATATTATTAATGCATCTATATACTTGGTAAAGGGTGGAAGGCTCGGCCTTATGCCTGGTGTTTTGTTCCACTCTTGCTACCCTAGTTTCCGTCATACCGGTGTTATGTTCCCGGATTTTGCGTTCCTAACGCGGTCGGGTGATTTATGGGACCCCCCTGATAGTTCGCTTTGAATAAAACTTGTCCAGCAAGGCCCAACCTTGGTTTTACCATTTGCCTCACCACCACCTATTCCCTTCCCTTGGGTCGGCCAACCCGAGGGTCATCTTTATGTTAGCCCCCCCCGGGCCAGTGCTTGTCTAAGCATTGGTCCGAACTGAGCTGCCTGCGGGGCCACCTCGGGGAAACTCGAAGTCTGGTTTTACTCGTAGCTAGTCTCATCCGGTGTTGCCCTGAGAACGAGATATGTGCAGCTCCTATCGGGATTGTCGGCGCATGGGGCGGCTTTGCTGGTCTTGTTTTACCATTGTCAAAATGTCTTGTAAACCGGGATTTCGAGACTGATCGGGTCTTCCTGGGAGAAGGAATATCCTTCGTTGATCGCGAGAGCTTATCATGGGCTAAGTTGGGACACCCCTGCAGGGTTTAAACTTTCGAGAGCCGTGCCCGCGGTTATGTGGCAGATGGGAATTTGTTAATGTCCGGTTGTAGATAAATTGACACCAGATCCGAATTAAAACGCATCAACCGCGTGTGTAGCCGTGATGGTCTCTTCTCGGCGGAGTCCGGGAAGTGAACACGGTTTCTGGGTTATGTTTGACGTAAGTAGGTGTTCAGGATCACCTCTTGATCATTGCTAGCTTCACGACCGTTCCGCTTGCTCTCTTCTCGCTCTTCTTTGCGTATGTTTGCCACCATATATGCTTAGTCGCTACTGCAACCTCACCACTTTACCCCTTCCTTTCCCATTAAGCTTTGCTAGTCTTGATACCCATGGTAATGGGATTGCTGAGTCCTCGTGGCTCACAGATTACTACAACAACAGTTGCAGGTACAGGTTTTGCGCTGATCATGACGTGAGAGTGATGTTTGCTTGTTTGGAGTTCTTCTTCTGCTTCTTCTTCGATCAGGGGATAGGTTCCAGGTCGGCAGCCTGGGCTAGCAGGGTGGATGTCGTTTGAGTTTCTGTTTGTGTTTCATCCGTAGTCGGATGGTGCTCTTATGTAAGATGATGTTATATTCGTGTGGCATTGTATGCCTTATGCATGTATCCCCATCTATTATGTAATGTTGATGTAATGATATCCACCTTGCAAAAGCGTTTCAATATGCGGGTCTATCCTTGGTGGGACCTTCGAGTTCCTTTTGGATAGGGTCGCATATTGGGCGTGACACTACCCCAGCCTCTCTTTCTCCCAAACAAGTGTTCTTTTATTGCCTCAGTCCTCTCTCTCTCCCATGCAGTGTTTTTTCATTGCGTGAGTTAATTTGGCACCGGAGCAAAGTAGGTGATCCAGATTTGGGCACCAGGTGAGCAATGGAGGGGCATCGATTCCAAATGCATCACAAGTGAATTTGGCACATGTTTTGGCCTACATAGCCCTCTTTTGTACTCCCTCCGTCCCAAAATTCTTTTCTTAAATTTGTCTAAAGACAGATGTATCTAGTTACATTTTAGTGTTAGATACATCCATATCTAAACAAATGTAAGACAAGAATTTTGGGACGGAGGGAATACTACCTCGTATTTAGTATAAAATTTTGACCATATATTTACCTAAGAAAATGCCAATGCATGTCACTAAAAATTACACCATTTGAAATTATGTTCAAATACGAATCCAACGATATAGTTCTTAGTGACATGCATTAACATTTTGTCAGTTAAATCTATGGTCAAAATTTGATACTACAAAATTGGAAGAGTAAACCAGGACGGAGGTAGTACTTGCTCTTAGGGTAACCATAGAGTTACTGGAGTAGTCTAAGTTACTTTCCACTATGACTAGCCTAGGCTACTATAGTAGTACAACATAAAAACGATGCAGGTGATCACGTGAGAAAAAAATACTAAAAACATTTCTTTCGGTGCAGTGCGTAGATGCAGTTTTGAACACTACACTTGTCATCGTAATTTGGGAAAATTACGAAAAAATTGAGCTACATTGTGATTACCGTTTACTTATAGGAAAGAAGTTTCACCTTGATGAGTAGCTTCTCCGTGCACGGAAATCATGTAAGGAATCCAACAACTTGATCTAGATTGGGGCCGATAGATTTTAGTGCTAAGATCTTCACTATGCGCATGGACTGGGTCAAGCTTGTGGGAATCATTTTCTGGAAGACGGTCGTAAATACATCAAGAAGAAATTTAAAAATGTGAATTTCAAGAAGACAGAGAAGAAGATGAGTGTTGTACCTGAACGATTACAGATCCAATAAAGAGATCGGAGAATTTGGCAGACGAGTACACCAACGCTGTCAATTTCGGCGTGTCAATGACCCTGATTTTTGTTGGACCTTCTATATCCGATACAAGCAACCGCTCAAGGAAAGGCACATTCTCAATGACCATAACGTGGAACAGCTGGAGTGATCTCTTCCCAATTGATGTCTTATTGCGGGGCCAGCAAGACACATAAATCCATCGGAGATTCATCGAGGCGATGTGGAGGCTAATGAACCCATGGATCTGCTCAAGACGAAGGTACTTGAGCGCAGTACAGATGCAGAGCAGGTGCTCCATAGCCTTCTTCGAGATGACAACGTCGAAGAGGTCGAGCTGCTTGAGTTGAGGGAGAAGAAGGGCAGGCGCGACATTAATCTGGGGAAAATAGCAGGAGCTGAAGCTGGCGTGGCGCAGCGTTGGCGTGAGGCAGAGCGCAGACGGTGGTAGAGAGCGATATCGTCTAGCTTCAACGCTGAGCTCCTCGAGCTGATCTAGGGCAGGGGATAAGAACCACTCGTCGAACTTGGGTTGGACCTTGCAGTTGGTACTGAACATGCGGATGTCAAGGCGTCTGGCTGGCCCAGGGTGCGATGAAAGGATCTTCGAGACTGCGGCCATGCGTTTGCAATCCCCGTCGCAGAGGCAGCTGTCGACGGTGAGGTTGAGGGGGACGCAGCGCCGAAGGGGGCGCCACCGCCGGGAGAGCAGGGCGGTCCGCACAGCAGATTTGGTGGGGAGGAGGCCGATGATAACGAGCAGCATGTCGTCGGGGAGGCTGTTGATGAAGTCCAGGCTCGCCGGATGCAGTTTTGGCTCGAGCCGCCTCTGCTTGTTGGCTGCCTCGCCGTCCATCTCAACCGGCGGCGACGCCAGTGTACACGTGTGCTGGTGTGTGTTGTGTGCTGGGTGTTCACGAGTGTGTCCTTCTGTGCATGCCGCCGCACAATGGTGAATTGTGAGCAAGTGCGTCCTTCGCGTGCAAGAAGTTTGTCCGCAATGCGCCCTCAATTTACTAGCGTGCAGGGTGCTACCCCGAGTGGTTTCAACTTTGTTTACTTCACCGCATGTCAGATGGGCCTCTAGTTTACTTATTTTAACCCACTGCCACATGGGCCAGCACACGAATATACAGAACACGAGCTGACAAGGCAACATGTGGATTGGTTAACCGGTCAACTAAACAATATAAGGAGCTATACGCTGACACAGTGAGCGTATAATCCGTCGGTATAGAGAGTTCGAGTGAGAGGGGAGGCCCGTGAGAGATAGCAGAGAGACAGAAAGAGCTACTCCCTCCATTCGATAATGTAGTTCCAACATTTTTTTAAGTCAAACTTTTGAAACTTTGACCATGTTTATAAAGAAATTACTTATATCTACAATACCAAAGATAAATGATAGTATGAAGTAAGTACATGTTGTGATGAATCTAATGATCGTTCCAGATGTAAATGTTTTTCTGCACATATACCTGGTCAAACTTTTCTGAGGTTTGACTTTTCAAAACATCCATATGCTTATGGACGTGACAGAGTCCCTAACTAGGGAGAGAGAGAGAGAGAGAGAGAGAGAGAGAGAGTGAAAAAGTGTGTGTGTGTGTGTGTGTGTGTGAAGGAGACATGGACAACACACGATAAAAGTAGAGAAAAAGCGTACGTGTCTTATGCAAACATATCACACATGCATCTTCGACAACGGAGGCAAGGTGAGGAGATAGTGTGTGGTTGTTTGGAACCGAGAGAGCAAGACCCCTAGCACGTGGCCAAGAGGGGTCTGACAAACAAGGGAGAGAGGTCGAGAGAGACGTACGGAGAAAATGTAGACATGGGGAGGAGAGAGTGTGTGTTTGTCAGGAGAGAGTGTGTGTTTGTCATAGAGATATCCCCTGGAGATCGTGATGGGACTACATGGGTGGGAGATCGAGTGACAAGGTGTGTGCGCGATAGAAGATGCCCCGAGAGATATCGAGATAGACGTATGGATGGAAGGAGACAATACGTGTGTTCCTGATGGCTAGTAAGAGATAATCATACTTAGGAGGGGGGGGGGAGTGCTTGTGCCTATGGCCTTGTTTGGATACTCTAACTCAGTTAGAGGTTAGAGTTAGATTCTAACCCTGAACTAACCCTGAACTAACTCTAAGTAAAGAGGTGTTTGGATGGCAGGGTTAGATGGAGCGCGGATATGGCGAGGCACCTTCACGGGCGGTGCGAGAGGGAGGGAGGGAGAGGACGAGAAGCTTCGAGGAAGTGGAGAGGGATTTGCTGCGGGGAGGGCGAGAGAAAAAAGTGTTTATTAGTGGTCCCGAGAAGAACTAACCCAAATAAGCACCTCTTGGATGGGTTAGTTTTTTTTGGATGGGTTAGAGGCATCTAACCCAAACTAACCCTCATGTTTGGATCTTTTTGGGTTAGTTGACTCCAAACTAACCCAAACTAACTCTAACCCATGGATCCAAACAGAGCCTATGATGGAGTGAGGGATTATGGTACTTAGGGGGGGGGGTGCGTGTCATATGGAGAGAGAATAAGGGCGGAGAGTGTTGGATGGGTCTATATGTATAGCGCGAGCGAGACATGTGTATGTGTGAACCAGGGAGATATAAGGCCAGTTTGGCTTGCGTCCTGAGCATCTTTTGCCTGGCCTAGGGTCGTGGCTGGATTTCATGCACGGTTGTTTGGTTGCTACCCTGTGAAAAAGAAAGCCCGCCTGGCCTGGGTTCCCTTGCACTTTAATTAGCCTGGCTGAACTCTAGACACTGCAAGTAGCCTGGCCCAAGCGACCGATTTCGAACGCCTGGCCGTGCCTGGTCGTGCGGCCACGAGGCTAACATCAACATGGATGGATATTAGCATTAAATAATTGATGCATGGATTGATTGATGGGACGTCGATGCTTTGCCTGGCCCAGGTATGAACCAAACGCTTCAGCACCACACAAGCCTGGCCAGGCAAAAATATTTTACATCTCACGTCCACACCAGGCAGTACCAGCCATCAAGGCATGAGGGTCAGGTCACGAACCAAACTGACCAACAAAGTTTGAGACAGATTGAGGAGCCCCGATAAGGCTGAGTGGTGCGTCAGATAGCTGAGAGGGGGAAAGAGATATTCCATCCGCTCGATAATGCAGTGCATGTAAATTTTTTAGAAGTCAAACTTTGGAAACTTTGATCAGGTTTACGCAAATGTTATTTATATCTACAATACCAAAGATACATCATACAAAACTACATCTCATGATGAATCTAATGGTATATGTTTGCCGTACTAGATGTAACTCTTTTTCTCCACGTACATGGTCAAACTTTGTGATGTTTGACTTTTCAATAAATCTATATGCTATGGACCGAGGAGAGTGCCTCAGTCGAGACAGATCAAGTGCATGTGAAGGAGAATGAGTAAGTGTGCAAAAAGGGTATGTGTGTGAAAGAGAAACTGACAACAAACGATAAACTAGAGAGAGAGTGTACGTGTTTTTTCGTTTCTTATGCGAACATATCACACATGCATCTCTGAGATGGAAAGGCGAGGCGAGGAGATACACGAAGATAGCTAGTGTGTGATTGTTTGCAACGGAGAGAGACACCCCTGTAGCACATGTCCAATAGAGGTCTGGCCAACAAGGAAAAAAGGCCGAGAGGGACACATGGATGGCATGGACGCATGGGGAGGGAGAGAGGGTGTGTTTGTGATAGAGAGATCCCCTCGAGATCGTGAGGGGACTATATGGGTGGGAGATCGAGGGAGTGCGTGCGCGATAGAAAGATGCCCCGAGGTATATGTTTGCCGTACTAGATGTAACTCTTTTTCTCCACGTACATGGTCAAACTTTGTGATGTTTGACTTTTTAATAAATCTATATGCTATGGACCGAGGAGAGTGCCTCAGTCGAGACAGATCAAGTGCATGTGAAGGAGAATGAGTAAGTGTGCAAAAGGGTATGTGTGTGAAAGAGAAAGTGACATCAAACGATAAATTAGAGAGAGAGTGTACGTGTTTTTTCGTTTCTTATGCGAACATATCACACATGCATCTCTGAGATGGAAAGGCGAGGCGAGGAGATACACGAAGATAGCTAGTGTGTGATTGTTTGCAACGGAGAGAGACACCCCTGTAGCACATGTCCAATAGAGGTCTGGCCAACAAGGAAAAAAGGTCGAGAGGGACACATGGATGGCATGGACGCATGGGGAGGGAGAGAGGGTGTGTTTGTGATAGAGAGATCCCCTTGAGATCGTGAGGGGACTATATGGGTGGGAGATCGAGGGAGTGCGTGCGCGATAGAAAGATGCCCCGAGAGAAATCGAGATAGACCATGCACATGTTTGTGATGGAGACTAAGATTAGCTAGTCATATACATATAGGGGGGACTACGTGTGCCTACAATTGAGTGAGAGACCATCATACTTGGCTAGCTGGGCATGAGATTGTGTGTGTGTGCGTATGAGATGGAGAGAGAATGAGGGAGAGAGATAGAGTTTTAGATGGGCCTATCGAGTGTGAGTGAGATATGCATGTGTATGTGTGACCCAGGTGGATGGAGAGTTTGAGAGAGGGGGGGAAGAGCTCCGAGACGACATAGTGGTGCGTGAGAGAGTTACGGGCAAAGAACCAAGGAGTCTGTGTGCGTACATGAGTGCACCCAAGATATCTAGCTTGGACTAGCTAGAGTATCATACATAGTGTGCGAGAGAGACCTATAGATGGTCTATATATGCATGCAAACTAGAAAGACCCCCCCCCCCCCACAGAGAGGAGAGAGAGAGAGAGAGGGACCAACAAGGTTTTTGTGTCGGATGCGTGCAACAGAATTGAAGATTGTCGGGGAGAGAGAGAGAGAGAGAGAGAGAGAGAGAGAGAGAGAGAGAGAGAGAACAGGAGTCTGGGAGAGGGGGAGGTCGCGTTTTATGCATCAAAGACTGATATAAACCATGTTTCGATATAAACTTGCATTCAAATATTTAAATTGGAGAACATGTTGTCTGCAATCCACACATGAAACGGATATATGCGTATATCAAACAAGTTCATTAATTTGACTTGCAACATGTTCATGGAGTACTATAATACTGTACAACATGCTACTCGATTGAGGTGTTCAATTTTGGATTTAGTTCACTATTTTGACCTACTGAACGAGCTATTTCATTGAATCGAGATATTTCATTTTGGGTTTGATTCGCGTTTTTGAGTGGGTCAACTATTTATCATATAGTAAATCGCTAGCAACGAGCATGTAAAAACACATTACTCCCGAGCATCATCTCTCCATCTAAAAAAGAAGTGGCAAGCTAATATTTCCAAATTTGATTCGAATCGACTTGGTAAGGTAGACGTGGATGCTCGTTCACCCAAAGTTTGAACGAACCATTAAACATCCTCTCTGCTCGGTGGAATTCGCCCGAGCAAATAAATGGGAGACGCAAAATTACCGTCCTATGTGGGACATGCATCAATTGGCCCGTTGTACATCGAGGGTAGGTTCATAACTTCATCCAAGCGCGCCTTCTCGTCGGCCGAAATGACATGTGCCGAATAATTCATAAACCATGGTCGGCAAAACACGCTCTCCTCGCCCGAAATAGCTCGTGCCCACTATTTCAAAACACGCTCTCCTCGCCCGAAATCGCTCGCGCCCACTATAGTTCAAAACACGCACTCCTCGCCCAAAATCGCTCCTGCCCACTATTTGGGGAGAAGCAAAGTTACTCTACTATCCCCGACCCTCAGTACACAGACCCAAGCCGAGAAGCCTATAGGTAAGGGTAGAACTATAACTCCCCCTCACATTTCAGACAAATGCGCCCGTAAGACATAGTTCCACTCCCCTCCCAATTCCCCCCGCCCCCTCCCCCGCCCGCCCCCATTCATACCTCGTGGGCGCCAAATCACCTTCTCCCCGGGAAGCTCCCTTCTCTCGAGCCGCGAAACCTCAGCCCCACCTTCATGGCGCCCCCACCGCACCAATTTCATAGCCGCCCTCCTCCCTAATGCCGGAGACGCTATCCAATTGCCGTTGTGCACTGGGACATGTGCCTCTTACGCCGTGCTGCTGGTGCTGCCTCGACGACGGCCGTGTGAACCGTACCGGAGCCGATTCACCCCCGCTGTTGTTCACGGCGCCAGAGCGGCTCCAACTTCGGATCCATCCAGAGTCCTGGCGCTGCTTCCGCGTAGCCGTCGACCGTCGCGACATCGCTCTTTCCCTGCTGCCGGTCGCCACCGCAACCGCGCCGGCCTCACCGACTCAGCAGCTGGACCTGCCTACTTCACCATGCCACCAGATAGGTTGCACCCTCATCTCAAATCACTTTATTTAGGCGTCAGTTGTCTGAATTTTTATTCTGGGCCAATCGATTCCCAATGAGAAGCAGCACCCCTCGAGGCGGCGGAGCTCCTAGGCTACCAGTTGGCTGGTGTCTAACGTAAGGGTGCGAGGCCGCAAGTTCGCCGTGGAAGCAGCGCTTAGATGGCTATCTTTTAGAGTTGCATGGGTTGAAGGTACTGCCGCCGCCGGATCTAGATGACGGGGAGTCTTTGTGGATTGGCCCAGGGTCGGTGCAACTACGACAGTGCGGTGGGGTGGGGAGCGGGGTTTTGGCCGGGGCCACGGACGGCCGAGGCAGGCTGCTTTGCCGTTGGCTGCTGGCTCTTCGGGGAAGATTCCGAACAGTGTCAGCCGGGAGGCACAAGATGACCATCAAGCCATCCGGCGTAGATCGGACAGTACCAAAATGAAATAAAATCGTGTGACCCCAATTTAGTCTTCAGTCAACAGACGTGTGCTCGTACCTTGCTGTTGATCTCTTAGTGTGTTTCTTCAGATCAAAGAGATATGTCGTTCTTAACATTATGCGTTATCTGCATCTTCAGACACACTGTCTTCCGACTCACCGCAGCTGCTCCAACAAGGGAAGCATACACCAGAAGGGAGCTATAGTCCCCACTCAACAGTTCCCTGCATCGAATGCGCGTGCCCGACATGGACAGCCACAACAACTGCAAGGCCATCGACAAGTCAGCACATGATGCTCACTCCTATGGATGGCAGCCAGATAGGTTGTACCCTCATCTTACTTGTGTACAACATTTATGGCTTTGTTATTCATCTAAGCATGGAAAATAGATCATCACATTTCACTGTATATTCATGTTGATCTCTTACGGGTCTCGTTCAGGAGTTCACGCTGTTCCATAGTTCAGCTAAGATACTTGTTCTTTAGGTAACGCTGTTCCATAGTTATCATCCATCAGCCAATGCTATCCCACAGGCTGGTGATTATAGTATTATACCACTTCTAGTATTACCTATGTTGTTCTTTAATACTTTTGTGTGCCATCTAGTTAATCTCGAGTACAAACGATACATATTCTGTAGCTTTCATCTGTGTTCTCCCTTTGTTTTATGAGACCTGTTGCTGCTAGTTAACCCCAGTCCTACTATTTATGTCGTCTCCTACAGGCACTCATTACATAAATCTAACTACTAGTTGTCTTCCATGCATGTAAGATATAATTGCACACACTAATATATCCACAAGAACCTCACGGAGCAATGTAAAG
This sequence comes from Triticum timopheevii, assembly GCA_963921465.1. Lineage (NCBI taxonomy): Eukaryota > Viridiplantae > Streptophyta > Magnoliopsida > Poales > Poaceae > Triticum > Triticum timopheevii. The sequence continues at coordinate 284,755,285 of OY997268.1, read as the reverse complement.
GCCAATAAACTTGATGTCAATGATACCCAATATGATGGAACATGTAAATGCAGTTCTTCAGAAGACTTGGAGAAAGATGATGAATCCTCTTCACCCCACAAGGTCCTTGCTCTAACTTGGCCTGCGATATGGGTACAACATGCATATAATGTCCTGGACTTTATCTACTCTGTTGCAATGCCATGTGCTTAGCATGCTGATCATGCATGTAAATATGTCATGCCTTCCTGTTTTTCAGCACCTATTCCATTCATGATAACATGTTTTCAAATACAAGTACTGTCATTCTACTCTATCGCAATGCCATCTGCTTAATTTGGACATCATGCTTCTGAATATCTTATGCATTGTTATTCACCAGTATGTACTTCATCTGTCTGCCATACCATGTTTTTTTACATTGAAATGCTGTTCTAGTGCTCTGTTGCAATGCCATCTTATTTTCCCAATCATACACGTGTATGTTGCCTTAGTTATTTCTGTACGTATTCCGCTAGCATATAGTTTTACATTCAACTAGTGTTTTTTTGCTGTGTTGTCCTATCGTATCCCTAGCTCTTACACCATACTCCCTCCGTCCGGATTACATGTTTCCAAAATGGAACAAAAAGGATGTATCTAGAACTGAAATACGCCTAGACCCATCCATTTTTTTTCCGGATGGAGGGAATACATGTCAATATGTCATGCCTTTCTATTCTTCAGTACCTACTCCATCTCTCTGCTGTCGCATGTTTCATAATTAAAGCACCATTCTTCTATACAAGGCATGCAAGGGGAAGACGACTATGTTAGAATCTGAAGGGTTACAAACAAGGCCTTTGCAAAAGATCCAAACGCCAGGAGATAATAAACCAACTCCAGTTTTTATAGATACTGCTCCAGCACAGAGAAACCCAACTCCTACTGATAATAAGCAGATTCCAGTGGCCAAAGAACTAGTCCGCTCCAGTCCAGCAAAAATATGTCAACTCAATTCTAAGAAGCGACGTATCCTTGCATCATGAAATTTTATAGCATGCTGATCATACTTTCTACATGTTTCTTACCCATCTCTCTTTTAGAAAATAAGCTTAACTGATAGAATAATTTCATCAATGGTATCGTTTATGAGGAAAGATTCTTGCAGGAATTCTCTGTGCTCCAATGTAGATGTAAGTACCTGTTGTATATCACTATATTTTTACATCAGCATGTATTTCGTTAATCAGCGTGAATCCAACCTTTATCTGATCTAAATTTAGTTGTAGCAAAATGTATGATTAAAGGCCACAATGTTGATTTTTGTAAGGAAGACTGCCTGGTAGTTTTGCATCCTGAGCTGCATGAGTGTACTATCTCATATCAGTGGGTTTGAATACTTTGGTTCTGCAGTGGGTTTTCAGTGTTTTTTACTGTGTTGTCATGTCGTATCCCTAGCTCTTACATCATACTCCCTCCGTCCGGATTAAATGTCGCAGAAATGGATAAAACTGGATGTATCTAGAACTGAAATACGCCTAGACCCATCCATTTATTTCCGGATGGAGGGAATACATGTCAATATATCATGCCTTTCTATTCTTCAGTACCTATTCCATCTCTGCTGTAGCATGTTTTATAACTGAATCACCATTCTTCTATATAAGGCATGCAAGGGGAAGATGGCTATGTTAGAATCTGAAGGGTTACAAACCAGGTCTTTGCAAAAGATCCAAACGCCAGGAGATAATAAACCAACTCCATTTTTCATAGATACTGCTCCAGCACAGCGAAACCCAACGCCCACTGATAATAAGCAGATTCCAATGGCCAAAGAACTAGTCTGCTCCAGTCCAGCAAAAGAATGTCAACTCCATTCTAACAAGCGTGTGCGTATCCTCGCATCATGAAATTTTATAGCATTCTGATCATATTTTCTACATGTTTCTTAGCCATCTCTCTTTTAGAAAATAAGGTTAAACAATAGAAGACTTCCTCCATTGGGATCGTATTCGAGGAAAATATCTTGCGGGAATTCTCTGTGCTCCAATGCTGATGTAAGTACCTGTTGCATATCACTACATTTTTACATCAACATGTATTTTGTTAATCGGCGTGAATCTAATCTTTATCCGATCTAAAATTAGTTGTAGCAAAATGTTAAAGGCGCCAATGTTGATTTTTGTAAGGAAAACTGCCTGGTAGTTTTGCATACTGAGATGCATGAATGTACTATCTCATATCACACACATTACTGAATTATAGTGCTTCTCTGGTTGCTCATTCATTCATTGTTTCAATGTTGCTTTCGTACTACCTTACCTGGTTGATGATAGATGTGCCATATTGTGTTAATTTGGTGTAGGCTATTTGCCCAAATGTTCGTTGTGTCAATGTTGCTTTCCTATTATCTGACTTGGCCAATGATAGCAATGCTAGTGTGTTAATTTTGTGCAGGCTGCTGAAGATAAAAAGACAAACTCTAAAAATAGCAAGGCAACCCCATTGTTTCTTTCCAGTAAATCTAGGCCAGGTAATATGGCAATAATTTATGATTAATCTGTTTGGTTCCCGTCCTAATTTATGTTATGATGCAGTGGTCGAGACACTCTCCACTATCAATAATACAAGCCTACCAAAATCGCCATCTGAATCGGTTCAGTATCGTCTGTCTCGAATGCAACGGAATAAATGTATGTTTGTGAACCAATTAATGGCTGAAGCAATGATGTAAATGGTGGATGAATCAGAGGTGCAGAGTCGTGCGACACAACAACTGATCAATGCTTTGAGAGACAGTGTAGCAAAGCAGCAAGAACTTGCCCACATGCTTATGGGCATCATCTGTGCTGAGGTTGCAGATTGTGACGTTGTAGATGGTTAGGTTCTGCTCATTTATTTGCACTAGCATCAATCTTTGATTGCCCAGTGGATGTAATTTCCTGTAATATATGCTGGATGTGCAACATCATTCCCTGTATGTCGTACCTTTGCTTGATCGGTTTTGGTCCTGTGCATAATTGCTCGTCGTAATGGGCTCAAATTATCTAATTTGGCCTAAAGACATGTACGAACTTTAGTGGGCCCATTAAGTTAATGGGCCGTTACTAGGCCGAAAGTTAATGGTCGGCCCTCTTACCCCCCGGGTCGTTAACAGGCCGACATCGAAGCGGGCAACAGGTGGCCCCAATTTATTTCACGGGTCGTTAACAAGCCGTTACTAAGTTTGGGCTACATATGGCCCAACTATACTGTAGGCCTTTAGCAGGTCGAAAGAGACAGCAGGCTTGTACTGGACCATGAAGAGCATGGGCCGCTAAGAGGCCGAAAGTCAGGTCGTATTGTAAATGGCCCAACTGTGTTGTGGGCCTTTAGCAGGCCGAAAGAGAAACCGGGCTGGTATTGGACCATGAAGGGCATGGGCCGTTAAAAGGCCAAAACTAAGGTCTGACTACAAATGGCCCAACTCATTTATGGTCCGTTAACAGGCCGAAAGGCACACAGGGCCAGGAATTGGCCCAACACTTAAATGGGTCGCTAAAAGGCCAAAACTCAGGTCCGACTACAAATGGCCCAACTGATTTATGGGTCGTCAACAGGCTGAAAGTGACACCGGGCCAGAAATTAGCCCAACACTTAAATGGGCCGCTAAAAGGCCGAAACTCAGGTCCAACTACAAATGGCCCATCAGATTTATGGGCCGTCAATAGGCTGAAAGACACACCGGGCCGGAAATTAGCCCAACATTTAAATGGGTCCCTAAAAGGCCGAAAGATGTACATCCTGAAAATTGGCCCATCCATTAAATGGGCCGTTAAAAGGCCGAAATCTCATCAGGCCGATATTGAGCCCAAATATATAGCGGGCTGTTAACGGGCTCGAACTGACAATGGGCTGCAATGGTGTCAAATCTTTAACGGGCCATTAACGGGCCGAATTGGCACATCTCGTATGGGCCTTGGGCTTAAATGGACCTGACACAAGTAGGCTTTATATGGGCCAGCTTGCTAATTTTTACTGGGCCGACCTTTTTAACCGGAATGGGCCACTGTTGGGCTGTGCCACGTGTCGACCTATCATAGGCTCCTCCTGTCCAATGAGTGGATGACATCTGTCCCAACGGTGAGGCCACACGTGTTTCCTGCGGCCAATGATGATTTTACACGTGGAAAATCCCCATTGGTCCGGGTTGTTAACGGGTTATCGGATCCAAAATCGGACCCGATAGCTTAACGGCGTTCCATTACGGTGGATGCCACGTGTCAGTCACCCTTGACGAAAGCACTTCTGTGACGCACGATTTATTGTCATGGAAGTGGACACTTCTGTGATGATAATTTTGGTAATGCCATGGAACACTTCTAGGACAACACATGTATGACTATCTTGATTCTGTCATAAAATTGTCATGGATGTACATGCATGACAAAAAACGTGACCTACTGTGACAAACACGTATCATCACGGAAGTGTATTTTTTTTGTAGTGCTTGTTTGCACTCCGGAGACTTGTGACTTGAACGTCGCCGCCTTGAGGATGATGAAGGGGAAGTAGACTTGATTAAGGCCCGAATATCCTCCATCCTTGCATCTTGCTCCTCTTTATGTGCGGAAAGCTTCTTATCGATGTAGTCCCTTTTCCTTGCTTCGGAGTGACGAATGTCGATGGAGATGTTCTCGATGCGCTCTCGCAATCTTGATTGTGCGCCTTGCATTTGTCGTTGTAGATCGAAAATGGACGCTTTGGTGATGTAGTTGTTCACGCCGTCGTTGTTGTCATGGACCAGAGATGAAATGCCTTGCCTATCCATCACAAGACTCCAGCAAATATGAGTGGGAGAAAGAGAAGAACTAGACCAAATGTACCTTGATCGATGTTGAAGATGGATCAATGATCACTCAAATGTGTAACAAGGAAATAGCACAATTGGTACCAATTCTTGTCGGTTCTCACACCTACACAAGTAAAGCTTATGGTGGAGCTCGGTGTGGATAGTGGCACAAAAATTTGATGCGAAATGTTAGCAAGAGTCAATAATGTTGAAAGAGATTCACAAATTTGCAAGCGAAACAAGTAGACCAATAGCAATAAGGATGGCACACGGAAACGCACACACGGATAGATAAATGGGACCGTGCAACCAAGGAATGAGCAAAAAATGTGGAATCCAGGGAAAATGCTCGTGTTGCACAACTCAAGAGAGACGCTAGAACGATTGCTCAATAGGCGGATACAACACTTGTGCACAACCTATAAGATGCAAAATATAGCAACTTATATCCCAAGTATGCTATGTATGTATGGTTCCCAGTGTTTGTCTCAAAATGATCCAAGATGATCGTATATAAAAACCTTATATGCAATGTGGTATGATGCTATGGCACTTGCTTACAAGCTTCTTTGCTCTCTTTCTTTTGCTTAAAAGCTTTTTTATGGCCACTTTTGCACAATGCACAAACCAAGGTAGCAATTGTGTATATGCGGGAACAAACTTGTGACACAAGATATGATACCAAGATATGCACCACGATGATATGGTATGTATGCTATGGGAAGTATGATCACTAATGTGCACAAGTAACGTTGCTGGCAATACTCAAATGGCTAGTCTCGATAGGCAAGTGACGCAAAAAGGGCTAGGGGCTATCAATTCAATGGAAAGGGGAATATACAATGGTGTCATCGAGGTTACCGTCCTTGGCGATGAGGAGAGGCGGTGTGGCTGATGTCGACCCGTTCCTAGTTAGCCGAAACACCCTAGGAAACGGAAAAACCGCAAACTCAAAATCTCCAAAGGCAAATGTCAAATGGTGGTAGCGGAAAACGGTGGTGGTTTGCACTTGGCAATGCGGAAGTGGAATGATGGGCTAGGCAAGTTGAAGTTGAGGTTACCGTCCCTAAGTAGCCGGAACACCTTAGGAGACACAAGCCACGACTCAAACAAGCACAAACAAAATTGGGTTAAGTTGGGTTGGCGGAAGTGTATGGTGGCCAAGCCTATGCGGAAGTGGTGGTGGTGGTCGATGAAGAACCAACCGTCCCTATGTAGCCGAAACACCTTAGGAGACTCAAGTCACAACTCAAACAACTACATATGCAATGGTGAACAAAATGGTTAGGTTGCGGAAGTCGGTGGTCGCTATGCGGATGATATGGTGGAATCCCTAGGCAAAGATGCCAAAATTCACAAAATTTGATGGAGTCAAATGATGTTGGTGGTATTTTTTGTGGGATGAGGGATGTCAATAGCTTCAAAACGAGCTAAAGAATGTCAAAATTGGAGTTCGGATGAATTAGTTATGGACAAAAAAAAATCAGCCGAAGTCTGAAACTACAGGTTACGGACGTCCGTAAATGGACGGATGTTCGGTCGTCGGACGTCCGGTCGGGCTCGGAAATCCATAAATTCTGTTCTGTTGGCCGGTTCCGGTCGTCCGGTGCTTCGTAGGGGGTCCGGACGTCCGTAAAACACCGGTCGTCCGGTGGGTCGGGGTCAACGCGAGATCCGAGATCTTGGGCGCGATTTTGGGCGGAAAATGGAGATTCCAGGGTCAAAATTGATAAGATTTCGTGGATGAAAAATGGGAAAACTTGGGGAGATGCTAGATCCACTCAAAACCAAGCAAATCCATGGACCAAAAGCAACAAAACATCATCAAACCAACAAATCACAAAAAAATTTGGGGCTATTTTTGGTGGGGATTTTCGTATTTTGGGAAGAACACAACAAAATCAAGCTAGAAAACACGGGGTAGGGGCTCCAAAAACATGATCAACGTGGCCCATGATACCAAGATCATGAGCAAGCTGGCTCTGATCCAATATGATGTAGGGTAGAACCCTAGAGGCCGATCTTTCACGTTTGGAGTGGATCCCTACGAAGAACACGAAGAACACAAGGAGGGGAACGAGGGAAAAACACGAGAGAACACTCAACCAACAAGAATAAACTCGCACATGCACTAGATCATCAAGGCACAAGGGGATACAAGATCCAAATCCAACAAGAGACGATACATAGGGTAACCGGTTCTTCTTCGTGAGGAGGTCTTGAAGATGGTCTTCTCCAAAAGGAGGTCTTGAATCCAACAAGGATCTTCTCCGAAGAGGTGTCGGTCCCTCGTGAAGGAGTACATCCGAATGGATGAGCGAGGCTCTATCTCACAAATGCGCTAAATCAACGCTAACCCTAGAAAGAGGGAGGAGGAGGTCTATTTATAGTCTAGTGCCACGAAGGGTTAAGTGAGGGGCGAAGGGGTACATGGGCCTCGGGCCCGATACACTGTGTGCAGACAGGCGTCGGAGTCCGGTGGGTTCCGGTCGTCCGGAGGCTCGGGACGGTCCGGACGTTTGAAAGTCTTCGGACTTCTGTAAATATCGTTCTATCGCCGTGGCGCTGGTCGTCCGGCGGTGCTCGGTCGTCCGGGGCCTGGGGGGTGTCGGACGTCCGGTACTGGCCGGTCGTCCGGTGTAAGTGTATCTAGTGCCCCTTAGTGATTTTGGTGTATTGAAGACTTATAGGTTAAGGGACTAATATGTTTGTGAGTGTACAGAGGCTCTATAAGTTAGTGAGGAGTTTGATATTTACAGTGACAGTCGACCCCTAAAAATGAATGTCTTCGGCTGAAGACTGTGGTTCTCCTGAAGACTTTGAAAGTGAAGAAATTGGTGTGACCTTGAAGACTTCGATATTCATGCAAGGAATCTGAAGCTTGAAGACTTCTGTTTTCATAGTTTCATTTTCTCTTTCTTGAGTCATAGGAAACACCGTACTGTTAAAGGGGATCGAGGTAATTCTGAGGAAACGGATTTCCAAGTGATGCTCATCTCAAAATCCTACACCTACCCGATTCTTCGAGTGAAGCCATTGGAAATACCATATCAGTTCACTCAATTTCTTCAGTGACAGAGATGAAGATCTTCTGGTCTCTGAGGTATTTGTTTTGACTGAGGAGTTAGGAATTCGCCAGTGTGGATTGCCTACACAGTGAGGAACATGATAGCCTTGAGGAATTTGAACCTCAAATCCGACCGTTGCCGAGCCGCACGCCAGTTGTCCCAAAATATCCTACCACCTAATGATCATATCTGCCAAGGGCATGTCTTATCATGTCGGGCTGCTCCCTAGGCTATAAATAGCCGCCCCCCTACAACCACTAGCTAGTTGGCTGCTCCGAGAATCAACAAGTGAGGAAAACCCAAATCCCAAAACCAAACCTACAAACCCCAAAGTGATTGAGCATCACTAAAGACATTGTTCCTGTGTGGAACCGACGCTTGTCACCTTTGAGGACTGTGTATCCTCCAGATGGTTAGGCATCATGGTCTGAGCATCAAGAGGAATTATGGATTGCCGAGTGACCAAGTCTGTGAAGGTTTGGATGTCACCTGTGAAGACTAACCACTACTGTTGGGTGAGGTCTGTGTGATCTTAGCTCAAGGAGACTATGGTGAGGACTGTGTCTCCGAGACTGTGTGTCCTCGAGTTTAAATACTCAGCCTCTCCAACCAGACGTATGATACGTCCATTTTGCATCATGCTTTTATGTCAATATTTATTGCATTATGGGCTTTTATTTCACGTTATGTCACAATACTTATGGCTACTCTCTCTTATTTTACAAGGTTTACATGAAGAGGGAGAATGCCGGCAGCTGGAATTCTGGGCTAGAAAAGGAGCAAATATTGGGGACCTATTCTGCGCAACTCCAAAAGTCCTGAAACTCCACGTAATATCTTAAAATAAATAAAGAAAAATCGTCGCCAAAGATGAAGGCCAAGGGGCCCACACCCTGCTCACGAGGGTGGGGGGCGCCCTCCTGGGGCGCGTCCCCTACCTCGTGGGCCCCCTGGTGGCTCTCCGACGCCCATCTTCTCCTATATGAGGTCTTTAAATGAGAAAAAAATAGAAGGCAACCTTTCGGGACGAGACTCCGCCGCCACGAGGCGGAACCTTGGCGGAACCAATCTAGGGCTCCGGCAGAGCTGTTCTGCCGGGGACACTTCCCTCCGGGAGGGGGAAATCATCACCATCGTCATAACCAACGCTCCTCTCATCGGGAGAGGGCAATCTCCATCAACATCTTCACCAGCACCATCTCATCTCCAAACCCTAGTTCATCTCTTATATCCAATTCTTGTCTCCAAGTCTGGGATTGGTGCTAGTAGGTTGCTAGTAGTGTTGATTACTCCTTGTAGTTGATGCTAGTTGGTTTATTTGATGGAAGATCATATGTTCAGATCCTTTATGCATATTATTACCCCTCTGATTATGAACATGAATATGCTTTGTGAGTAATTACGTTTGTTCCTGAGGACAAGGGAGAAGTCCTGCTATTAGTAGTCATGTGAATTTGGTATTCGTTCGATATTTTGATGAGATGTATGTTGTCTAGCCTCTAGTGGTGTTATGTGAACGTCGACTACATATCACTTCACCATTATTTGGGCCTAGAGGATGGCATTGGGAAGTAATAAGTAGATGATGGGTTGCTAGAGTGACAGAAGCTTAAACCCTAGTTTATGCGTTGCTTCGTAAGGGGCTGATTTGGATCCATATGTTTCATGCTATTGTTAGGTTTACCTTAATAATTTTGTTGTAGTTGCGGATTCTTGCAATAGAGGTTAATCATAAGTGGGATGCTTGTTCAAGTAAGAACAACACCCAAGCACCGGTCCACCCACATATCAAAATATCAAAGTACCGAACGCGAATCATATGAGCGTGATGAAAACTACCTTGACGATATTCCCATGTGTCCTCGGGAGCGCTTTTCATATTATAAGAGTTTTTCCTGGCTTGTCCTTTGCTACAAAAAGGATTGGGCCATCTTGCTGCACTTTGCTTACTTTTGTTATTTGTTGCTCGTTACAATTTATCTTATCACAAAACTATCTGTTACTACTTATTTCAGTACTTGCAGAGAATACCTTGCTGAAAACCGCTTATCATTTCCTTATGCTCCTTGTTGGGTTCGACACTCTTACTTATCGAAAGGACTACGATAGATCCCCTATACTTGTGGGTCATCAAGACTCTTTTCTGGCGCCGTTGCCGGGGAGTGAAGCACCTTTGGTAGGTGGAATTTGGTAAGGAAAAATTTATTTAGTGTGCTGAAATTTTCTGTCACTTGTTACTATGGAAAGTAATTGTCTGAGGGGCTTCTTCGGGGTATCTTCACCCCATCCAGTAGAGCAAAGAGTTGCTCCTGAACCTACTGAACCTACTGAACCTATTGAAAATGAAACTCCTTTTGAAATTCCTTCGGGTATGATGGAAAAACTGCTAGCTAACACTTTTACAGGAGATGGAACAAAGCATCCTGATGAACATCTACGCTATGTGGATGAAGTTTGTGGACTATTTAAGCTTGCAGGTATACCCGATGATGTTGTTAAGAAGAAGGCCTTCCCTTTATCTTTGAAGGGAGACGCATTGACATGGTACAGGCTATGTGATGATATGAGATCATGGAACTATAAAAGATTGAAATTGGAATTTCATCAAAAGTATTACCCTATGCATCTTGTTCATCGTGATCGCAATTATATATATAATTTTTGGCCTCGCGAAGGAGAAAGCATCGCTCAAGCTTGGGGGAGGCTTAAATCAATGTTATATTCATGCCCCAATCATGAGCTCTCCAGAGAAGTAATTATGCAAAGTTTTTATGCTCGGCTTTCTGATAACAATCGCACCATGCTCGATACTTCTTGTGCTGGCTCTTTTATGATGAAGACTATTGAATTTAAATGGAATTTATTGGATAGAATTAAACGCAACTCTGAAGATTGGGACCTCGACGAAGGTAAGGAGTCAGGTATGACACCTAAGTTTGATTGTGTTAAATCTTTTATGGATACCGATATTTTCCGTAAGTTTAGCACTAAATATGGACTTGACTCTGAGATAGTAGCTTCTTTCTATGAATCTTTTGCTACTTATGTTCATCTCCCCAAGGAGAAGTGGTTTAAATGTCATCCTCCCATAGAAGTAAAAGTAGCTGCACCTATTAAAGTTGAAGAAAAGACTGTCACTTATAATGATCCTATTGTTCCCACTTCTTATGTTGAGAAACCACCTTTCCCTGTTAGAATGAAGGATCATGCTAAAGCTTCAACTGTTGTTCGTAAAAGCAATATTAGAACTTATACACCTCCTGAGCAAGTCAAAGTAGAACCCAATATTGCTATTGTTAAAGATCTCTTGTCTGATAATATTGATGGGCATGTTATTCAATTCCGTGGAGAAACTGCTAGAATTGCTAAACCTTGTGTTAGAGATAAACATAGACACGTGGTAGGCGTGCGTGTTATTTCTGTTAAAATAGGAGATCATTGTTATCATGGCTTATGTGATATGGGTGCTAGTGCTAGTGTTATACCTATTACCTTGTATGAAGAAATTATGAATGATATTGCACCTGCTGAGTTAGAAGATAATGATGTTACAATTAAACTTGCCAATAGAGATACTATATCTGCAATGGGAATTGTTAGAGATGTTGAAGTCTTGTGTAGAAAAACCAAATATCCCGCTGATTTTCTTGTTCTTGGTTCTCCACAAGATAGCTTTTGTCCCATTATATTTAGTAGACCCTTCTTGAATACTGTTAATGCTAAGATAGACCGCGATAAGAATGTTGTTACTGTTGGCTTGGATGATATGGTTCATGAGTTTAATTTCTCTAAATTTAGTAAACAACATCGTGAGGAAGAATTGCCTAGTAAGGATGAAATTATTGGTCTTGCTTCTATTGCCGTACCTCCTAGTGATCCTTTAGAACACTATTTGCTAGACCATGAAAATGATATGTTCATGAATGAAAGAAGGGAAATAGATGAAGTATTCTTTAAACAGGAACCTATTCTACAACACAATTTGCCTGTTGAAATCCTAGGGGATCCTCCTCCACCCAAGGGTGATCCCGTGTTTGAGCTTAAACCATTGCCTGATAATCTTAAATATGCTTATCTTGATGAAAAGAAAATATATCATGTCATTATTAGTCCTAACCTTTCAGAGGATGAAGAAGAAAGATTGTTGAAAACTCTGAAGAAGCACCATGCCGCTATTGGATATACTCTGGATGATCTTAAGGGCATCCGTCCCACTCTATGTCAACACAAAATAAATTTGGAAGCAGATGCCAAACCAGTTCGTGATCCTCAATGACGTTTGAATCCTAAAATGAAAGAAGTGGTAAGAAAAGAAATACTCAAGCTTCTGGAGGTAGGTATAATTTATCCCGTTGCTGATAGTCAGTGGGTAAGTCCTGTCCATTGTGTCCCTAAGAAGGGAGGTATTACTGTTGTCCCTAATGATAAAGATGAATTGATTCTGCAAAGAATTATCACAGGTTATAGGATGGTAATTGATTTCTGCAAATTAAATAAGGCTACTAAGAAAGATCATTACCCCTTACCTTTTATTGATCAAATGCTAGAAAGATTATGCAAACATACACATTATTGTTTTCTAGATGGTTATTCTGGTTTCTCTCAAATACCCGTGTCGGCTAGAGATCAATCAAAGACTACTTTTACATGCTCTTTTGGTACTTTTGCTTATAGACGTATGCCTTCTGGTTTATGTAATGCACCTGCTACCTTTCAAAGATGCATGATGGCTATATTCTCTGACTTTTGTGAAAAGATTTGTGAGGTTTTCATGGACGACTTTTCCGTCTATGGTTCCTCTTTTGATGATTGCTTGAGCAATCTTGATCGAGTTTTGCAGAGATGTGAAGAAACTAATCTTGTCTTGAATTGGGAAAAGTGCCACTTTATGGTTAATGAAGGTATTGTCTTGGGGCACAAAGTTTCTGAAAAAGGTATTGAAGTTGATAAAGCCAAGGTTGATGCTATTGAAAAGATGCCATGTCCCAAGGACATCAAAGTTATAAGAAGTTTCCTTGGTCACGCCGGATTTTATAGGAGGTTCATTAAGGACTTCTCAAAAATTTCTCGGCCTCTGACTAATTTACTACAAAAAGATGTACCATTTGTCTTTGATGATGATTGTGTAGAGGCATTTGAAATACTTAAGAAAGCATTAGTCTCTGCACCTGTTGTTCAGCCACCTGATTGGAATTTACCCTTTGAAATTATGTGTGGTGCTAGTGATTATGCTGTAGGTGCTGTTCTAGGGCAAAGAGTTGATAAGAAATTAAATGTTATCCATTATGTTAGTAAGACTCTAGACAATGCTCAAAGAAATTATGCTACTACCGAAAAGGAACTTTTAGCAGTTGTATTTGCTTGTGATAAATTCAGACCCTATATCGTTGATTCTAAAGTAACTATTCACACTGATCATGCTGCTATTAAATATCTTATGGAAAATAAAGATGCAAAACCTAGACTTATTAGATGGGTTCTCTTGCTGCAAGAATTTGATTTGCATATTGTTGATAGAAAAGGAGCTGAGAACCCCGTTGCAGACAACTTATCTAGGTTAGAGAATGTTCTTGATGACCCACTACCTATTGATGATAGCTTTCCTGATGAACAATTAAATGTCGTAAGCACTTCTCGTAGCACTCCATGGTATGCTGATTATGCTAATTATATTGTTGCTAAATTTATACCACCTAGCTTCACATACCAACAAAAGAAAAAGTTTTTCTATGATCCGCGACATTACTTTCGGGATGACCCACATCTTTATAAAGAAGGAGTAGATGGTGTTATTAGACGTTGTGTACCTGAGCATGAACAGGAACAGATCCTACACAAGTGTCACTCCGAAGCTTATGGAGGACACCACGCTGGAGATAGAATTGCACATAAGGTATTGCAATTTGGTTTTTATTGGCCTACTCTCTTCAAGGATGCTTGTAAGTTTGTTTTGTCTTGCGATGAATGCCAAAGAATTGGTAATATTAGTAGACGTCAAGAAATGCCTATGAATTATTCAATTGTTATTGAACCATTTGATGTTTGGGGCTTTGGTTATATGGGACCTTTTCCTACCTCTAATGGATATACACATATTTTAGTTGCTGTTGATTACGTTACTAAGTGGTTTGAAGCTATTCCAACTAGTAGTGCTGATCATAACACTTCTATTAAAATGCTTAAGGAAGTTATTTTTCCAAGGTTTGGAGTCCCTAGATATTTAATGACTGATGGTGGTTCACATTTTATTCATGGTGCTTTCCGTAAGATGCTTGCTAAATATGATGTCAATCATAGAATCGCATCTCCTTATCACCCGCAGTCTAGTAGTCAAGTAGAATTGAGCAATAGAGGGCTCAAATTAATTTGGAAAAGACTGTTAATAGGTCTAGAAAGAATTGGTCCAAGAAATTGGATGACGCATTATGGGCCTATAGAACTGCATATAAGAATCCTATGGGTATGTCTCAGTATAAAATGGTTTATGGAAAAGCATGTCACTTACCTCTCGAACTAGAACATAAGGCATATTGGGCTATTAAAGAGCTCAACTATGATTTCAAACTTGCCGGTGAGAAGAGGTTATTTGATATTAGCTCACTTGATGAATGGAGAACCCAAGCTTATGAAAATGCCAAGTTGTTTAAAGAAAAAGTTAAAAGATGGCATGGCAAAAGGATACAAAAGCGTGAGTTTAATGTAGGTGATTATGTATTGCTATACAACTCTCGTTTAAGATTTTTTTGCAGGAAAACTTCTCTCTAAATGGGAGGGTCCCTATGTTATCGAGGAGGTCTATCATTCCGGTGCCATAAAAATCAACAACTTCGAAGGCACAAATCCGAAGGTGGTAAACGGTCAAAGGATCAAACACTATATCTCAGGTAATCCTATAAATGTTGAAACCAATATTATTGAAACCGTAACCCCGGAGGAATACATAAGGGACACCTTCCAGACCGTTCCAGACTCCGAAAAGGAATATGTATGTGGTACGGTAAGTAAACCGACTCCAAAACAATATTTAAGGCAATATTTCTTCGTTTTGGAATATTTAGAAAAATAGAAAAATAAGTGGCAGTCTGGGAAGGACACGAGGGCCCCACGAGAGTGGTGGGCGCGCCCTACCCCCTGGGCACGGCCCCCTACCTCGTGTGCCCTCCGGACTCCGTTTTCTTGCACGATACGTATTTTGGTCGGTAAAAATTCATTATAT
The DNA here is from genome assembly GCA_963921465.1 of Triticum timopheevii. Lineage (NCBI taxonomy): Eukaryota > Viridiplantae > Streptophyta > Magnoliopsida > Poales > Poaceae > Triticum > Triticum timopheevii. The sequence goes on along the minus strand of OY997268.1, from coordinate 284,740,209 downwards.
ATTCTCCCGAAGGTTTTGACTCTCGTATCACGCAAATATCCTCTGTTTTTGTTTCAAGCTGCTGCTGCTGCAGATTAGAGCAAGATGTCTTCTCAAGAGTCAGTCGGGGAGAGCCGGGTATCTAACCCGGCACCGGAACCAAGAGCAAACAGCGACGCTGACCACTTTGGGCCAGCAACGGAGGAAGAGATGGAGACTGACTTGATGAGGGTAGATGCCATGGAAGATCAAGAAGTCACCTCTCGCCTCCGAGCTGGGTTTACGATGGGGGAACTACAGAGCTTAGCTATTACAAACTCGATTATCCCTTCCAATGTTAGATTTCTTTCCTATGAAAATATGAGGAGTGTCTCTTGTTCTCCCGCAGCTATGCAACACCCTTGGGTGCAAGGAGCTTTAGCCATTATAGGAAAGCTTCACAAGGAAATAATGGACCTCAAGCAGCAAGTCAATAAGCTCGAGGAGGAGAACCGTATCTTGAGGGGAATCATCGCCAAGAATATTACACCAACAACAAAGAAGGAGATATAATCACATGGGTATGGGCACTCCCCTTGGCAACTGCCAAGCTTGGGGGAGGTGCCCCGGTATCGTATCACCATCACAACTCCTATCTTTATCGTTTTTCTTAGTTCGATCCTTTTGGTAGTATCTTGATTTAGTAGAATAAAGTCATGGCATGATCTAGTTTTGAGTTTTGCTTTATGATTCTTCTTTGTAATCGAGTCCGTGAGCTATATAATAAAGATTAGTGTTGAGTCAAGGGTTTGATTATTTTGCCATGATCTTGGGTGAATAAAAGAAAAGAAGAAAAATAATAAAAAGAATCAAATAGTTCATATTGATCTTACTGAAAGTAATGACTTCACATAGAAAGAGTATGATGATTAAAAGTTGTTGGGAGTTGGCGAATATAGCTTTGGTCATCGTTGCAATTAATATGAAGTAATAAGGAAAGAGAGGTTTCACATATAGATATATTATCATTGACATCTTTTATGATTGGGAGCATTCATTAAAATATGACATGCTAAAGAGTTGAGGTTGGACAAGGAAGACAACATAATGAGTTATGTTTTCTTACATCTGAGATAAGGTATGTTGTCATGGATCCTCTAACGTGTTGAGCTTGCCTTTCCCCCTCATGCTAGCCAAATTCTCAGCACCAAGTAGAAATACTACTTGTGCTTCCAAATACCCTTGAACCAGTTTTGCCATGAGAGTCCACCATATCTACCTATGGATTGAGTAAGATCCTTCAAGTAAGTTGTCATCGGTGCAAGCAATAAAAATTGCTCTCTAAATATGCATGACTTATTAGTGCGGAGAAAATAAGCTTTGTACGGACTTGTTGTGGACGTAATAAAAGTGACGGACTGCATAATAAAGGTCCACATACAAGGGGCAATATAAAGTGATGTTCTTTTGCATTAAGATTTTGTGCATCAATCCTAAACGCGCATGACAACCTCTGCTTCCCTCTGCGAAGGGCCTATCTTTTATTATTATCCTCTACCTTATGCAACAGTCACAGTGATCTTCACCTTTCCTTTTTCATTTTATCCTTTGGCAAGCTCAGCATGTTGGAAAGAACATGATATATATATATATATATATATATATATATATATATATATATATATATATATATATATATATATATATATCTAATTGGATGTGGGGGAGCATGAATTATTATTGTTGACATTACCCTTGAGGTAAAAGGTTGTGGGGCAAAACTATAAGCCCCTATCTTTCTCTGTGTCCGATTAAAACTCCGTAACCACAAGTATTGCATGAGTGTTAGAAATTATGAAGGACTAAGTGATAGTTGAGTATGTGGACTTGCTTTTAAGCTCTGACATAGACTCTTTCCGATGTTATGATAAATTGCAATTGCTTCAATGACTGAGGTTATAATTTGTTGGTGCTCAATAAGGTTTCTGATTCATACCTTTGCTTTGTGAAAAGATCATCACTTGAACATAAGTAATCATATGACAAAATCTATATATGTTGCTGTTATAGAAATAATCATGATGCCTTCATGCCCGCATTTTATTTTTATCGACGCCTCTACCTCTAAACATGAGGACAAGATTTATTGTTATCGGCTTTTCGCTTAAGGACAAGCGAGGACTAATCTTGGGGGAGTTGATACGTCCATTTTGCATCATGCTTTTATGTCAATATTTATTGCATTATGGGCTGTTATTTCAGGTTATGTCACAATACTTATGGCTATTCTCTCTTATTTTACAAGGTTTACATGAAGAGGGAGAATGCCGCTAGCTGGAATTCTGGGCTGGAAAAGGAGCAACTACTGGAGACCTATTCTACGCAACTCCAAAAGTCCTAAAACTCCACGGAATATCTTAAAATAAATAAAGAACAATCATCGCCAAAGATGAAGGCCAGGGGGCCCACACCCTGCTCACGAGGGTGGGCCCCCCTGGGGCGCGCCCCCTACCTCGTGGGCCCCTTGGTGGCTCTCCGACACCCATCTTCTCCTATACGAAGTCTTTAAATAGAAGGCAACATTTCGGGACAAGACTCCGCCGCCACGAGGCGGAACCTTGGCGGAACCAATCTAGGGCTCCGGCAGAGCTGTTCTGCCGGGGACACTTCCCTCCAGGAGGGGGAAATCATCACCATCGTCATCACCAACGCTCCTCTCATCGGGAGAGGGCAATCTCCATCAACATCTTGACCAGCACCATCTCATCTCCAAACCCTATTTCATCTCTTGTATACAATTCTTGTCTCCAAGTCCGGGATTGGTGCTAGTAGGTTGCTAGTAGTGTTGATTACTCCTTGTAGTTGATGCTAGTTGGTTTATTTAGTGGAAGATCATATGTTCAGATCCTTTATGCATATTATTACCCCTCTGATTATGAACATGAATATGCTTTGTGAGTAATTACGTTTGTTCCTGAGGACAAGGGAGAAGTCTTGCTATTAGTAGTCATGTGAATTTGGTATTCGTTCGATATTTTGATGAGATGTATGTTGTCTAGCCTCTAGTGGTGTTATGTGAACGTCGACTACATAACACTTCACCATTATTTGGGCCTAGAGGAAGGCATTGGGAAGTAATAAGTAGATGATGGGTTGCTAGAGTGACAGAAGCTTAAACCCTAGTTTTTGCGTTGCTTCGTAAGGGGCTGATTTGGATCCATATGTTTCATGCTATGGTTAGGTTTAGCTTAATACTTTTGTTGTAGTTGCGGATGCTTGCAATAGAGGTTAATCATAAGCGGGATGCTTGTTCAAGTAAGAACAGCACCCAAGCACTGGTCCACGCACATATCAAATTATCAAAGTACCGAACGCGAATCATATGAGCGTGATGAAAACTAGCTTGACGATATTGCCATGTGTCCTCGGGAGCGCTTTTCCTATTATAAGAGTTTGTCCAGGCTTGTCCTTTGCTACAAAAAGGATTGGGCCATCTTGCTGCACTTTATTTACTTTTGTTATTTGTTGCTCGTTACAATTATCTTATCACAAAACTATCTTTTACTACTTATTTCAGTACTTGCAGAGAATACCTTGCTAAAAACTGCTTATCATTTCCTTCTGCTCCCCGTTAGGTTCAACATCTTACTTGTTGAAAGGACTACGATAGATCCCCTATACTTGTGGGTCATCAACTACAACTGTCACAGCAGTTGGAACTGGTCTACCAAATCATTGTCTTCACCAAGCCTACTGGTTCTATTTCCTCAACCCTTTCATTTCCTCAGTTATGTGTTGATGTACCTGATCATTACTGCTTGAAGACATTGACTGAAGACTTTCTCTATTTCCTCAATCTTATTTCTTCAGTCTGTTTGTCATCATCCTGCTTATCCTATGTTTACGCTTTCTGTACTCTGTGTTTGTCTTTCATTTCATTATGATGACTATGTTGTTACTCTATTTTGCTTATACCTGAGTACTTATTCCGCTGCAAGTAGTTCTTCGCGTAGGAATTTCCTCACCCTGAAATTCCTCAGTGAATAATTCATAAAAATCGCCTATTCACCCCCCTCTAGTCGACGTAACACACTTTCATCTGGTCGTTGTAGCTTCCGTCGGCTGATCCTTCTGGCTGGCTGAGTGTCCAGGCGTCGGACGTCCGGCGTTGTCTGGTCGTCCGGTGGCTGAAGACTTCGGGCAGCTTCTTCTCTTGGTCCTTGTACTTGGCGTTCTCGCTAGCTCATCCGTTGGATGTGGTGGCTCCGTGGCTTTCCTCTAAGTACCTGATCATGCATAGCACACATGTTGGAGGTAGTAGCCATGTCTCACATGTAGAAAGTGAATGTTCGGAGAGGAGCGAGTTCACCTTGAGTCCAATGGTGTATGTTCGAGGTCTCATCATATGTCCTCTTGGGGCTTGGAGAGTAGTCGGAGTGTACATGGGGATGAACGTGGGATGCTCCGCATCAGGTGGGCTGTGATGCGGTAGGCACGCGGCCCGGTGTACCGAGTCGCCCGTTTGGTGCCTCGGGAACCCTGCACACATCGTTCGGGGTCGTATGTGGAAACATCGGCTGGACTCCCTGCGGATGGAGCCTAAATAGGCGATAAACCTGGACTAGAGACTTGTGTGGTTAGTCAGGTTGTGGCCGACACCCTCGCCAGGCTTCCGCTTGAAGGTTGCCGAGATACATGACGTGTACATGGTGGTAAGTGGCGAGAGCATGTGTGAAGAATTACACCCCTGCAGGGTTAACATCATCTATTCGGATAGCCACATCCGCGGTAAAGGACCCCTGGGTTGCCTATACAGTTCATGGACAAGTGAAAGTGGATACTCTAGAATGCACAAGATAAGCGTGAGTGCTATGGATGGCGTTCTCGTAGGGAGATGGGAGCGGATCCATAGTGGTGTATTAATATGGTGAATATGTGGACTTGTGTGCGCCACCTCAAAAGAGGTACTTGCAGTCGTAGTTCAGAATAGCCACCGAGTCAAAGCTAGCTTGCTGTAGTTAAACCCCACCACCCCTTTGTTGATACTGATGCATATGTAGCTAGTTCTGATGTAAGTCTTGCTGGGTACATTTGTACTCATGTTTGCTTAATTTATGTTTTTGCAGAGAGATATCAGTCTTGCTAGTAGTTTCACATGGACTTCGACGTTTAGCTTGTTACCTCAGCTACGATCTTATGCCCTCTGGAGGATCTTCTAGATAGTCAGGCTTCTCAGCCTTTTTCACTTATAGTTGTCTGTACTCAAACATGTTAAGCTTCCGCATGTGCTTTTGGTTTGTATGCTCTGAATGTTGGGTCATGATACCCATGATTGTAATACTTGGCTCCTCCGAGCCGATTGAATAAATACTTTGAGTTGTAGAGTCCAATGCTATTTGTGTTGCACATATTGAGCATATTGTGTGTATGATTTGAAATGCTTGATATGTGTGGGATCCGACAACTTAGTTGTTTATTGTTGGTAGCCTCTCTTATCGAGAAATGTCTCCTAGTGCTTCCACTGAGCCATGGTAGCTCGCTACTGCTCCGGAACACTTAGGCTGACCGGCATGTGTCCTTCTTTGTTCCTGTGTCTGTCCCTTGGGTCACATGTTGTTCCTTTAAGTCCTTGTATCTTGCTACGACTTGGGTTCATACGTTGATGATCGACACGTTCGTTGCTAGGTCATGTATGCCTGTCCCTGTAAGTTAGCACCACCTTGGGTTTACGACTAGTCATGTCGGCCCGGGTTCTTTGTCATATGGATGCTAGCGACACTATCATATACGTGAGCCAAAAGGCGCAAACGGTCCCGGGCCAAGTAAGGTGGCACCCATGGGAATACCGTGCGTGAGGCCGCAAAGTGATATGATGTGTTACATGCTAGATCGGTTTGACTTGGGATTGCGGTCCTGACAGCTTTAGTATTAGAGCCTGACTGCTTGTAGGATCACCAAGCTAAACTGGTCGAAGTTGAGTCTAGAAATTCTTTAGTTATATAAGGGAATTGATTGTGGATGGGAACGTAAGGCTCTTTATACTTCTTATACCTTATGCATTTTGATCTGAGTCATCCTATCTTTCCTACGAGGTTAAGGAACTAGGCTTTCTCTTCTTTCTATTAGGGTCACGTGTTACTAATATGTAGACTTATAAGATTGGTGAATTCAAGCCTCAATTCAGTTCCTACTATCTCCGTGTATTGACAGTTGATGTCGGAACCTTGATATTATGATGATCGAGTGGTTATGCCACCATTTTGCGGGATGTCTCAAATCTTTTCGAGCATTTACAGCCGTTATGTTGTCTGAGTCGTCCTAGGTTTCTAAACAGTCTGATGCATTTGCAAATCTCTTCTTACCATTCTGAAGTTCCTTTGTGCCAGATCAACCACACTAACCAGTGTGTTGAGGTACTTCATTTCCTCGGTATATATGTTGGAACTATTATTATGACCCTAGGTGACTTAGGGGATCATCTAGAAATCCAGCCATGTCTTGTCTCCAGTGTGATGATTTTGGCCGTCATTTTCGAAAGCATCTCGTGATGCCATTTAGTTGGTAGACATTCTACTCCTGGGTTTTTGAACCCGAGATTCACCCTACTTACCTCATGTTGATAGTGTTGCTCATTCCTTTAGGATATTAGTAACCTTTGCGATAGTCTTCAAGATCCGTGGTATATCATTCTTCCAAATACCATGAACCATTCTTGGCAGAAGTTCTTTTGAACCAAAAGATCACAATAAGAGTGCTCTTGATGAGTTCTCCACTCATAATTGTGACTCTGCTAGTCCTACCTTTTCTGCATGGGTTATCCAGAAGAAATATGTTGAACTCTTTCGACATGCTAATCATGCACCCACAACTCAGAAAATCATATGTTCCTTGAGTTGTCCCTTTAGTTGTACTCTGACCCTCGTCTATCAAATGATAGTCAGGAGTAGTTGTGTATTCGTGATATTGATGCCTATTGTTTCTGTGGTCCATCAAGCCATTCTATTCTGGAATGACTAGGAAAATGAACTCCAGTGCCTTATCCATTTCCAGGATTGGGTCAAAGCAGTCGTACTTCGCAGGTCAAATTGCTAATCCAGCTTTTGTTCTGTTCTACCTTGGAGTATTACCATCTTTATATTAATAATATCACGGGAATTGCATACCATCCTATGAACTCTTGATACAGTGATACTTCTCACCCTCATTATTCATTTCTCGGTTTCCATGTTGTCTCAACCGGAATGCCGACAAGTGAATCATGATGTGTGAAATCAATACTCCTAGCAAATGTGTTGCTTGGTAGTTAATGGATAATAATCTTATCCTTAGCGTGTTGATTATTGAATCATCACCCTAAGGTTGATCATGCTACCTAGTCCTTATTTTCGATGCACTTTTTGATCAATGAGTTAGGATAGTGCCAATCCCTTGCTTATTTGATCATATCATCTTGCCCTGAAAAGCAAGATTGTTATCGAGCTTAGTGACATATCGGTGGTTCGTGATTTTCCGTATATCTTCTTGGAAGTATTACCAGGTTGTTCCCTGACCGTTATGTTGAGTTCGTGATCAGGTTGGTTTCTTATGAACCACCCCTTCTCCAAGAATCTATGTTGGATACCCCTAAGCTAGTTGGATACGCTAAACAACAACTTGGAAAGTTGGAAGATAAAAGCTTGCCTAGCTTAGTTCATTTTAGGGGATATCTTGTATGTGTGTTGAAGAAAGATGATATCTTCATCGATTGATCATCATGATCAATTGTTGGACCTATCATCTTATCCAATCTTTGATTTGAGTATGGGCTATCATCAAATCAAATCAGGACCAACGATATCTGTAATGTTGTCTTACTTGTGGTTGATCCCTTGAGCATACACCATTACATCCTGTGTCTGACCGATGCTATCATCTTCTTCACATATTTGCGGAATTCCACTTATATGGGAACCTGGATGAATTGTTGTTGAGCCCATCAACAACATCTTTATCTTCTCCATGATTCATGTTGAACATCCATCTAGTATTGGAAACTTTGTAACCATTGCCTTCATGTTGCGTTCATGAGGTATATGTTTGGTGCAAGAAGTGGCTTTCTCCAAGTTCGCGCGCATTAGGTGCAAGTTGCTGTTGTGAATTCGAGAAAGTTACTTTTGCTTCCTCTGGAATCATCCCAAGTCAGTCATGCACGTGCGAAGTATACCATGGCTTGAGAGATTAGCTACCTCCATCCCATCGGTATTTCCTAGCATACCAAGCCAGTGATTGATTTGTTCAAAGAAAAGAAGTTCATGCGCTAATCCTGAAGGGCCCGGATGGACATGCACAAGACTTTGTTATCTCAATGATGGTTCCCAATTAGAACTCGGTAGTGTTTTATTGCAAGACTACCATGTGATTGTGCTTGTCTGGGACAGCGTGTTCACATGTGTGTAGCAGAACCATCTCATGTTTTGGAGCTTAATACCATAGTCCATTTCCCGAGAACCTCGCAATGTTATCTCGTCGAATTGTGTTGCAAACTTCCGTTTTTCTTTCTAGACTCGATGAGTCTGGAATGTTCTGACCCCAACCAGATCTGAATCTCAGGCAGATATGATGGTCGGAACATTTTCCAAGAACTATAATATTGGTCTCTCTGTAACCCGGCAAAGTGGATGTCGTGGACAACACACCCAGCCGGAAGACCCATTATTATAGTATCTTGATTGAGAAAGTTGGCCACCTCCCCATAAGGATTTCTTAGGATTTACTTCAGTAGTTGTTCCTTATGGATTCTTGTGCCCCCGAAGTTCGATCTTTTACTTGATGTTCTAGATACCAAACCATATCTATAAATGGGTTACGCTAGCACATCAAGGAGAACATTAGAAGTGGAGTGCTAAATGTCTCTCGGTCGATCATCCAGATTTTGATTCTTTGGCCTCGCTAAGGTGAAATCTGAGAAGGTGTTATCTTCCTTTGCATCTGCATCCTCCACCACTATTCATCATGGTAGTATGATGTGTTTCCAGGATCCTCGGCACGGATGTTGGTAAAACCTTGATGAATATGGAAATGCTCAAGTTCTTGAAAGCACGCTCAGTCACTAGGTTATATCCTTGGTATCAACTGGAATGTGCCTTCCATTTGCCGAGTTGTTCTATAACCATAGTTTCCTTTCCAAACTGAGTATGGCATTCATTGGATTCTTTCAAGCGATCAAATGTGAACTGCCTCAGGCTGGCATAAAGAGTCTCAACGATCTATGTATCAAAAGTAATTCTTTTTGCCACTTAATTAAGGGAATAGCTCTACGAGTCACCTTCTCTAAGGTGTTCTGTTATGGAATCATGACAATTACCTCCTCGTTACTCTGGAACCATGCACCATCCTATTCCAGCGTAGAATTGTTGTTTACCAAGTGAACCTTCATCATATGTTCTTCCATCCCTCCCAATGTGTGTTTGAAAGTCTCAGCTCAAGAGATGTTCAACGTCTCACTCCATGAGTTGATCCTGAGTTGCTCGATCTTTTAGGAGATCGATTCCTATAGAGTTTCTTTCTGTCGACATCGTGTTGGATGAAGTTCTCAAAGCAAGATGTCGAGACCAAGTTGATGATCGAATCAACGTTCTTATGAGGTGCAATTGGATCATGAAGATCGTGATAGTTTGTGTTCCCCTGTCTTCTTACCTCACGTCTTGAATCTCAGGATGAGATTCTTGTTTAGTGGGGGTGAGTTGTCACAACCCTAGTTAGTGACTGCATTAGAGTGTTGCACCATGTTTAAGTTTTATGAAACTTTGAAATGAGGACTGATAAACCCTAGCACTTGAAAATCCAAATAGTTCCAACTTTAAAAAATGCATTCAATGTTTCCAAAATTTTCTTATAAATGTTTGATATTTTTGGCAAAGGTTTTGATCCATACCAAAAATAATGAACATTTTTAAGGAACAATTTGGGCACTGAATTTAAGACATAAAGTATTTGAATTGGGGCATTTAATTGCTATAAATATTATTAAATGCTCCAACAATTTTTATAAATAGCTAAGGGCCTCTGAGACAATACAGTTATTGTCCATAGTTAATTTCAGGATTTATAGAAGTGATTTGGTGTTTTACTAAATCAAAAACAAATTTACGGAAATAGAAATGTAAGTGCATCTAGTGCCCCTTAGTGATTTTGGTGTATTGAAGACTTATAGGTTAAGGGACTAATGTGTTTATGAGTGTACATAGGTCTATAAGTCTATAACGAGTTTAATATTTACGGTGAAAGTCGACCCCTAAAAATGAATATCTTCGACTGAAGATTTTGGTATTCCTGAAGACTTTCATGAAGACTTTGAAAGTGAAGAAATTGGTGTGTCCGTGAAGACTTGATATTCATGCGAGGAATATGAAGCTTGAAGACTTTCGTTTTCATAGTTTTGTTTTTTCTCCTTCTTGAGTCATAGGAAACACCGTACTGTTAAAGGGGGTTGAGGAAATACTAAGGAAAAATTTCCATGTGATGCTCAACTCAAAGTCCTACACCTACCAATCCCTTCGAGTGAAGCCATTGGAAATCTCATACAGTTCAATCAATTTCTTCAATGACAGAGACAAAGTTCTTCTGGTCGCTGAGGAGTTTGTTCTGACTGAGGAGTTAGGAATTCGCCAGTGCGGATTGCCTACACAGTGAGGAACATGATAGCCCTGAGGAATTTGAGAGTCAAATTTCCCACCGTTGTTGTGCTACGCGCCAGCTGTCCCAAATATCTTATCCACATAACGGTCATATCATTGAAGGGCATTTATGTCTTATCATGTCGGGCTGCTCCCTAGGCTATAAATAGCCACCCCCTACAACCACTAGCTGGTTGGCTGCTCCGAGAGAAACTGACACTTGTCATTTGAGAGCAACCCATCCTCCGAGGACTTTGAGCGAAAATCATCGAGTGAGAAAAACCCAAACCCAAACACCCACAAACCCAAAGTGATTGAGCATCACTGAAGAGATTGATCCTGGGTGGATCCGATGCTTGTTACCTTTGAAGACTGTGCTTCTTCCAGATGGTTAGGCGTCATGGTCTAGAGCATCCAGGAGGAATTGTGGATCGCCGAGTGACCGAAGTCTGTGAAGGTTTGGAAGTCGCCTGAAGACTTACCACGAGTGATTGGACGAGGTCTGTGTGACCTTAGTTCAAGGAGAATACGGTGAGGACTTGGTGTCCTGAGCTGCGTGCTCAGCAACTGGGTGTCCGGGACTGTGTGTCCTCGAGTTTAAATACTCAGCCGCTCCAACCAGATGTACAACTGAGACAGCAGTTGGAACTGGTCTACCAAATCATTGTCTTCACCAACCTTACTGGTTCTATTTCCTCAACTCTTTGATTTCCTCATTACTGTGTTGAGTGATTGTTCATATCTGTGTTTGAAGACTTTGACTGAAGACTTTCTCAATTTCCTCAGTTCAGTTTCTTCAGTCAGTTTGTCTTCATCTTGTGTTATCTTGTGTTTACGCTTTCTGTACTCTGTGTTTTTCTTCATTTCATCATGATGACCATGTGTGTATTCTGTCATGCTTACTTCTGAGTACTTATTCCACTGCAAGTAGTTCTTCGCTAAGGAATTTCCTCACCAGCAAATTCCTTAGTGAAGAATTCATAAAAATTGCCTATTCACCCCCCTCTAGTCGATATAACGCACTTTCAATTGGTATCAGAGCAAGGTACTCTCTTGTTCTGTGTGATTTTGGTTTAACCACCTGGAGTTCTATTTATGTCGACCGCAGGTATGATCAAGGTCTCTGCTGGGTGTCCTACCTTCGATGGCACGGACTACCCCTACTGGAAGAATAAGATGCGAATGCATCTTGAAGCAATTGACAACGATCTCTTGTACGTTGTGGAAAACGGTGTTCCCTCAGTCACACCTTCCCTGAATGCTGCTGATGTGAAGAGATTCAAGCAACTCGATTCTCAAGCGAAGAATATCATATGTGGTCATCTGAGTAAAGGGCAGTATGGTAGAGTGAGTGCTTTGGAAACTACTAAGCTTATCTGGGATAGGCTCTCCAAAGTCAACGAAGGAGTCTCAACTCAACGTGACTCTCGTGTTGACGTTCTTCGCAATCTCTTCAACCGCTTCAAAAGACTCGACAATGAAAATGTTCAGCAAACCTTCGATCGCCTCACTGATATCTCAAATGAGCTTCAAGCGCTCGGTGCCACTGACATCACTGACCATGAGGTGGTGAAGAAATTGCTGAGATCACTCGATTCTTCATTTGACACTCTGGCACTGATGATTCAAGAGCGTGCTGATTACAAGTCACTAGATCCCGCTGATATCCTCGAGAGGCTAAATACTCATGAGTTCCAGCTTGCTAAAAAGAGAGATCTCTATGGTTCAAGCTATGGCAAAACACGTGCCCTGAAGGCCAAGGCAGTGTCTGAATCTGAATGTGAAGATTCTGGTAGTAGCCTTGGTGATCCTAAAGAATTGAGCCAGGAGCTAGCACTACTCGTGAAGAAGTTCCAGAAATTCTCAAGACATGGTCGCTTTGGAAAATCCTCTAGGAGCAGTGATTCCTCATCAAGTGACTATAAGAGAAGGCTATGCCACAAATGCAAGAAGCCTGGTCACTACATTCAAGATTGTCCTCAGTGGGACAAGGAACTAAAGAAGAAGAAATACAAGGATTACAGTTCTGATGATGCCAAGAAGAAGAAGAAATCTTCAAAGCCTTCATCATCAAAATCCTCAAAGTCTTCATCCCACAAGAAGAGCAGCTCCAAGAAGGCTCGAGCATTCATTGGCAAGGAAATGGATTCTGAGGCTGAATCTGAGGATAATGAGGATGAGGAGGCATCCGAGGAGTCTGACTCAGGTGTGGCAAGTCTAGCTCTTGCTACCGCATTTGTCAGCAAGTCTATCTTCAACTCTGAAGAAAATGGCAACACCAACAACGCTGATGAAGGCAATGACGACTATGCTCCCATCTATTGCTTCATGGCAAAGGCTGCTAAGGTAACTAAATACCCCTCCTCTGAATCAAGTGAGGATGAATCTGATGAAAATCTTAAGCCTAGCTACTCTAAACTTGCTAAGATTGCTATGAAACAACAAAAGGCTATTGAAAAACTTCAAAACATGCTAGACAAAAGTGATGATATGTTGGGTGATGAAATGGACCGCACTAAAGACTTAACTGAAAATCTTCAGAGACTTCAGTCTAAGTTTGACAACCTTCAAAGTCATCATAAAACTCCCTCAACTGATCACGAGAAGATTTCTTATGAATTTCTTCAAAGAAAGCAAGATCTTGAGAAGCTAAGAGTGAGTTATGAAGATCTTCAGAAGGAGCACGATTCATTACTTGCTCAACAAATCAGCGCTACTCAGGAAGAATTTGATCCTCCATGCTTAAAGTGCATTGAACGTGGATCTGCTAATTCTTCACCTGAATGTTCAAATGCTTCAAATGTTACAAATTCTTCACCTGCCTCTGCTATCACTAATTCCTCATCTGAGGACATTGCTAGTATCACTGACGATGCAGGGCTGAAGGAATTGTATATGACAGGCATGTACAAAAGCCTCAAAGGGCATCAGACTCTTTGTGATGTGCTTAAAAAGTAGATCCTCAATAGAAACCCTAGGAAAGAGGGTATTGCCTTTGAGAGGAAAGTCAATGCTGATGGAACATATTGGAAGCCTGAGCAGTACCCCAAAACCTCATCGGTTGCTGCAAAGGGACCTCCAGTTGATCCATCTAACTTATCTGGCTTTACATGTGAATCTCCACATTCGTCTGATGAGTTATTTGACTCCAACTATAAACTGTTCAAAAATCAGAATGGTGAAGTATTTGCTAGATATGTTGGCACTAACTGCAGGAACGGTTCCCCTATGAAGAAAATCTGGGTTCCCAAAAGTTATGTTGAAAGTCTTCAGGTGAATGTCCTCATGACACCACCAGTGAAGAATAGGAACCCCAGGTCAAACTCTTCATATGGACCAAATTCTTCATATGGATCCAAGTCCTCATACGGACAAAATTTCTCACGTGGATGAAATTCCTCAAAAGGATCAAAGTCCTCATATGATCATCATCGTGCTAACCCTTCTGTTTCGCAGGGAAGAGCTAAGGGCTATGAAATGTGCATTATTCTTCAAATCATTATGTTCATAAGTCCTCAAAGAATTTCTCTGCTTATTCATATGCTTACCCTAACCCCTCTTATGTGAAACAAAGTGGACTGGCATCCATGCCACCTTTCTCATATGGTGCTCGCAGAGTGATGAATTCTTTGCCACCCTCCAGATGTGGGTGGTGAAGAAAAAGAACTAATCTCTTATGCAGGGTCAGGTCTCCAGACGTGCTTTAACGTCTGAAGAATTTGCTGGGGGCCTGACAAAATGCCTGAAAGGACGCAGGCGAATCATGATGAAATGAACCTTCATTTCACACGTCCTCATACTGATTATCTGATCAATTTACTTGATGAAATTGACCTGATGATACTGATGTCATATTCTTCACTGATGAAGTATATGAGTTTGTAAGCTGCACTAATTCATCTGCAGGATGATCAACCCAAAACAAACGAGTGGGTCCTCGATAGTGGATGTACAAATCACATGACTGGTGATAAGAACCTATTGATGGATGCTCCCTTAACACCGTCACATCTGAAGCATATCATCTTCGCTGACAAAGGCAAAAGCCAGGTATTGGGTCTAGGTAAGGTTGCGATCTCAAAGGATCGACACATGGACAAAGTCATGCTTGTTGAGTCCTTAGGATACAACCTCATGTCTGTCTCAATGCTTTGTGATCTTGATATGGTTGTTGTCTTTGGCAAGTATCGTTGTGTTGTGATCATGGAAGCTGACAATTCCAAAGTCTTCAAAGGCTTTAGGAGAGGAGACTTGTACATTGTTGATTTCTCTACAGGACCACAACCTACCGTGTGCTTACTTGCAAAAGCTTCAGAAGGCTAGCTATGGCATCGACGACTTGGTCATGCAGGCATGAGGAATTTGCACACGCTTGCGAAGAAGAAGCATGTCATTGGCATTGAGAATGTCAAATTCCTCAAGGATCACTTGTGTGGTGCCTGTGAAGATGGAAAAATGACCAAGGCCAAGCATCCAGTGAAGACTACCATGACTACTACTCGTCCATTTGAATTGCTTCACATGGATCTTTTCGGTCCTAATCATTATTCTGCTGTGACAAATGATGCATGCCTATATGGCTTTGTTATTGTTGATGATTATTCTCGTTACACATGGGTACACATTGTTACTTACAAACATGAAGTGCAGGAAGTCTTCAAACGATTTTCCTCGAGGGATTCAACCAACTTTGGTGTGAAGATCAAGCACATCAGGAGTGACAATGGAACTGAGTTCAAGAATTCCGGTCTTAATGACTATCTTGATGAACTTGGTATTACTCATGAGTTATCTGCTCCTTATACTTCTCAGCAAAATGGCATCGTGGAGCGCAAGAACAGAACTCTTGTTGAGATGGCTTGCCTATGCTTGATGAATTGATACCGCGTGCCACATCATCATCAGAGTATATCTTCACAAATTCTTCAAGAAGACTGCCTATGAACTCCTCACTGACAAGAAACCCAATGTGAGTTATTTCAAAGTCTTCGGTGCTAAATGTTGGATTAGGGATCCTCATCACAATGCTAAATTCGCACCGAAAGCACATGAAGGTTTTATGCTTGGTTACGGAAAGGACTCGCACACCTACAGAGTCTTCAACATCGCTCTTCACAAGATTGTTGAAACTGTAGATGTGCGGTTCGATGAAACTAATGGCTCGCAAATAGAGCACCTACCTTATGTGATAGATGAACCAGCACCTGAGGTTTCTATCAAGCTCAAGGCTACTGAGGATGTCATTCCTAACGAAGAATCTACTGTAGAATTCATTCCAGAACACAAAGATCATCGAGCTAATGCACCTGCGGAAAATGCTGAAGAAAATGGTGCTGAAGAAAATGCTGATCAAGTTCCTCGACGACAACCAGCTCATCCTCGCGTTGCAAAAGAAGTGCAAGTTGAAAAAATCATCGATGACATTGAAGCACCAGGTCCTCTCACCCGCTCAAAAGCTTCACATTTATCTAACTTTTGTGGGCACTATGCTTTTTTCTCTATCACAGAGCCCACTAAGGTAGATGAAGCATTTCTAGAGCCTGAGTGGATTCAGGTCATGCAAGAAGAACTACATCAGTTTGAGCTCAACAATGTCTGGGAACTGGTCAAACATCCAAATCCTCGCAAGCATAATATCATTGGCACAAAGTGGATCTACCGCAACAAGCAAGATGAAAATGGCCTTGTGGTGAGGAATAAGGCACGACTTGTAGCTCAAGGCTACACACAGGTTGAAGGAATTGATTTCGATGAAACTTTTGCACCTGTTGCTAGACTTGAGGCTATTCGCATATTACTTGCTTATGCTAACCATCATAATATCACTTCATATCAAATGGATGTGAAAAGTGCATTCCTCAATGGTAAGCTTGAGGAAGAAGTATATGTTGCTCAACCCCCAGGTTTTGAAGATCCAAAGAAGCCTGACAAAGTCTTCAGACTCAACAAGGCCCTCTATGGCCTCAAGCAGGCCCCTCGGGCGTGGTATGATACTTTGAAGGAATTCTTCATGAAGAATGGCTTCACACCCATGATGAATTTGCCTATATGATGAGTGAAGAATATCAAATGTCTATGATGGGAGAGTTGAAATTCTTCTTAGGTCTTCAAATTCGTCAACATCACAATGGCATATTAATATCTCAGGAGAAATACCTCAAGGATGTTCTGAGGAAATTCGGCATGCAAGATTGCAAAAGAGTCAAAATTCCTATGCCCACAAATGGCCATCTATGCACTGACGAAAATGGTATTGACTTCGATCACAAGGTATACCGCTCCATGATTGGTTCTTTATTGTACTTATGTGCATCCAGGCCAGATATAATGCTTAGTGTTTGCATGTGTGCACGAAGCTACACCGAAGGAATCACACCATAAGGCTGTGAAGCATATTCTTCGATATCTAGCTCACAAACCAACACTAGGACTATGGTACCCCAAGGGCTCTACTTTTGATCTCATTGGATATTCTGACTCTGAATATGCTGGTGATCGTGTGGACCGCAAGTCAACATCTGGTTCTTGTCATTTCCTCGGACGATCTTTGGTCTGTTGGTCCTCGAAGAAACAGAACCGCGTATCACTGTCTACTGCTGAAGCTGAGTACATTGCTGCTGGTTCTTGCTGTGCTCAATTGCTATGGATGAAGCAAACTCTCAAGGACTACGGCATCAACATGAAGAATGTGCCTCTCTGCTGTGACAATGATAGTGCCATCAAGATTGCTCATAACCCAGTTCAGCACTCGACGACAAAGCACATTCAGATTCGTCATCATTTTCTTCGTGATCATGTGTTGAAGGGCGACATTTCTATTGAGCATGTGAAGACTGAAGAACAGCTATCCGATATCTTCACAAAGCCCTTGGATGAGAAGAGATTTAACAAGTTGCGGTGTGAGCTAAATATCTTAGAGTCTTCGAATGTTAAGGACACTCATCCTAACACTTATGCAAAACTGATGACTTAGATGTGCAACACATGAAGAAACGTTTTTCTTCAATCAATGAAGAATAACACTCTAAGTGTGAAGAAATTAATGAAGAATTTAATTCTTAGAACCCTACGAAAATTGTACGCGGTGTCTGAAATCATCATTCTTATACGGTGGGTCACGCCACCACCAAAGTTGAAAATCTTGAATTTGAGTTTTTCCTCAGTTTTTGAAATTCTTCAGTTTTTCAAATTCTTCAACTTTGCAAAATCTTCACTGTTTCTGTCGTTTTTCTTCATTGGCTATATATATATATATGGGTTTATGTCCTCTACAACATTCACTTATGGCTATTTCTTCAAGTTGCATTTTCTGCTAAGTGAATGTGATCGGACCCTTCCCCCTCTATGCTATACTCAACCCAATCTATTCACAAATTCTTCATGTGCGTTCTATTTGAAACTCGTTCAAAATCTTCACTGTGTCCTTGTCAGCTAAAGAAATTGCGAACGGAACTTTAATACTAACCTTATCCAAATTTTCGGTTTTGCCGCTCAAACCGTCCCGTATCCCACGATAGACTTATCTATTCACCCATGATCTAACACGATCTCCACCTTTCAGTACGTGGGTGACACATGTCAAGCGAATGAGAACGGTCAGGGGCATGTTCGTCCTAAATCTTCGGGCGAACAGTTTTTCACTGCGACTATAAATACCCCTCACCCCTTCCTCACTTCCTTTACTCCGCTCGACCGCTCTCTCTCTCGCTCGATCTTCTCAAACCCTAGCGCCGCCACTACTCCATCGTCGCCGTTGAGGAAGAGCTTCACTGCCTCGACCTCGTCGCCGTCGTACTCGCGCCGGCCGTGGAAATCTTCACTCCGCCGCCGCCGCAGCTGTCTTCCTCCGCCAAGTTAGGGCGTGAAAGATATGAACTGACGAGCTTCAAATCTACACTTCTCAGTTCGTCGTGTTCTTCATCCAGGGTAATTAAAAGTTACTTTAACTGCCCTCTTTGATTCAAATTTTCTCTACAAAATCTTCAAAGGTGTTTTATTCTTCAAATCCTCACACACAAAACACCTCTCTAGTCATCTGCTCTTGATTCATTTCTCTAAGCATCATTTATCTTCAAGATTCCTCAGTTGTGTGGATCCTCAATCTATACAACTCTAGAACCTAAGACAAAGAACGCTTAGTGAAATTCTTCAAGACTCATCTGGTCAAATTCCTCAAACTTGTTCTTTTTGAAAACCTTCTGAGAACGCATATGACCTCTTCAAATTCCTTGCAACTATACTCTGTTCACAGGTACTCATGTCTGCTGCTGAATCACTAGGTTCTCATCAACTTAACTCATTTGCAGCGTTCCTCGTAGAAAAGTTGCATACTTCTTCAGAGAATTCGATTCTTCAAATCCCTCAACTGAAGAATATGGCAGACGGTAAGAAACCACAGAAAGGAGGAAAGAGGCCTGAGGTCATGACTGCGTTTGAAATACCTGAGAACATCTATGCTGACTATTGCACACCTGATGAGGCCAAGTTCGAAAAGGAGAACAAAAATCAGCGCAAGGTGCACATACAGAGGATTGAAAGGAGATGGGTAAGAGAATGGAGGGAGTACAGATATGTAACTCCAAAGTATATGAAGAAATTCGCTCTAAATCCTCCATGCCCAAGAGCTCCATTGGCACCTGGCCAAGAAGCTGACCCCACCAGCATCAAGCGTGGTGAGGATTTTCCTGAAGAATGGGCCAAACGCCAAGCCATGTTGGCAAGACAAGCCTAAGAAGCAGTGAGGAAATTCAATGAAGACTCTGCTACTGCTGCTGCCACCGAGGCCTCGGTCAGGCCTAGAAAATCAATGGCAAAGAAGCCCGCTCACAAGCCAAGTGCTTCACCAACTGTGCCCTCACGGCCAAGTTCCTTAGCAATGCCCTCACGGCCAGATTCTTCAAAGCCCTCACGGCCAGTTCCTCATGCTGCTCCTGCTCCTCCAAAGTCCTCAGCTCCTCCCCCAAAGTCCTCAGTTGCTCAGGCAAAGTCCTCAACACCTGTACATCTGGCCACGTGCCAAAGGACTGTAGGCATATCTATTGCCTCTGGTGTCTCAGCGAGTTCCTCAGCTGCACCAAATTCTTCATCAGGCCCCACTCTGCTGAAGACCAAGGCAACTGCTGGACGAGGTCCTCGGCCTAGTCCGAAGAAGAAATAGGTTGCCTTCCAAGTGCCATCTGACGATGAAGCTGATGATGATGAACTTGCAGAAATCATCAGAGACAGGCAAGAAAGGGCTGCTAGAGCCAAAGGCACAAATGTGCCGCTGCTTTTGGATCCAAAGGCGATCCTCGACTACATTGATCTCTGGCACAAGGACCCAAACACTCCTATGCCTGATTTTCATTTGACTCACGGCCAGATTCATCAATGAAGAGAAATGGAAATTTGAGAAGGCTAGACAAACCAAGAAGGCTCAGTTCAGGAAAGAGAAGTTCCTGAGGAAAAACGTTGTCAAAATGACAACTGATGAACTCCTCAAGATCCAGTCTGAAATCAAAGCCCTCAACGATGATTTCAATGCTTATTATGCTGATTGGCAAGGAGCCAAAGTCAGGTTCGTTAAACTGACTGAGAAGTTCACCAATGTTGCAGCCCCATCGCAACAAGAAATTCCTCAAGCTGAAGCCTCTACTCAGCAAACTGAAGAACATGCCAGGACCGTTGATGACTTTCAGGCTGTTGAAGAAAATGCTAGTTCCAGGGCTGATGACTCCATTCTAGCCGTTGAAGACATTGCTAGGGCATCCACTAGTGGTGCGCCTGAAGAAAATGAAGAAGTCAGGGAAACTGCATCAGTTGCGCCTGAGGAAATTCAAACAGATTCCTCAGCTCCTCCTGCGCCTACACCAACTCCTACCCTTCCATCTGCATCAGATGTGAGGAAGACCAAGGCTGCAGAGAGAGCTGCAGTGAAGAAAAGGAAAGCATCATCTGCTTTAGATTCTTCACCTCCGAAGAAAATGAAGCCTATGACCAGCTCACTTGAAAATCCAATTGATGCTGTTCCGATTTCCACCCTGCCATCAAAGGACCTTGTTCCTTTTGGTGAAGAATATGTGATCCCTAGCAGATCTGATGAAGAAAATCATTCTGCTGCTTCGTCAGAGCAGATTAATGAAGAAATTGAAGCGGATGCGATCCCTTCAACGCCTGTTGCTTCCTCGCCAATGCCTCAGTTCACAACTGAAGAGGCTGGCGTTGAAGAAATTGAAGATGAAGACATGGATATTGGATGCACTACGCCTGTGATAAATGATGACTTTTGGGAAAGTCAGCATCCCAATTCCCCACGCTTCACCCCAATACAACAAATACCTCAGTCCCCTGCACCAACCGTTCAAATGGGCTCTGAAGAAACTCATCCTACCTCGTCTGTGCATGAAGAAATTCCAGACACTAGTGCTGAAGAAACTGATGCTGCTGATCCTCTGAACACGCAGACTGCCACTGAAGAGGAACCAGAAATTCCTCAGCCTGACGAACCGGAGATTGCGATTCTTGAGGTTGTGATGCAACTCACTGACACTCCTCTGCCCAAGCCAAAGGATCCATTCTCAAAGAAGCAAAAGTTCAAGGCTGCTGATTTCTTCAACGAGCATGTGTTCTTCACTGACTACAATCCCTATGATTCTGCTCGCATAAGGAAGAGGCGTTTCTGGACTGCTAGTCAAGCCAATTTCTATTCCTCGGTGCTATTCGACAAAGACAAAGTCTTCGATCATGCACACATTCCTCACGTGGACATGGAATCTCTACGATGCTTCGAGCCAGTCCTCGGTGTTCTTCACGATGCTGGATTGCTGAATTTCTGCACTGACATCTGTGATTGGAATGAAGAACTCATTCTTCAATTCTATGCAACGCTGCACATCACAGGAAATTCTGAAGATGTGAACTCATGGGTGCTGGACTGGATGTCAGAAAATACTCACTACAAGGCACCAGCATCTGAATTGCTTCGTGCCCTCCCACTCAGTCCTCCCCTTGATGGTGCTCGTTGCGTCTACAGTGAACCTGAGCTTACAAATCATTACATGCAAGTGCTGATGAAACCTTTTAAGCCAGGGCAGGCCCCTCGAACCAAATTCCTCGTCAAGGAATTACTGTATGTGCCACGGACTGTCTATCGCATTCTGATGAAGACAATGAGTCCTATCAAGGGCCACGACTCAAATGATGAAGAAGTCGTTGGCATCATGAAGAATATGCTCTTCAATATCATTCATGGCGTTCCCGTCAACTTCCATGATTTCTTCATGAGGACTCTGGCAAATATTGCTATGTCACCATTTGAGCTGAAGCCTTATGCACCATGGATTATGAGGTTCATCAGGAAAAGGTCTTCACTCAATTACAAAGCTGATACTCTAAACCACGGCAGCTACTTGCCTCCAATTGAAGTCCTCAAAGGGACATTTTCCTCAGTTGATGACAAAGGCAAGGCAACTGCTGTGATAAATGAAGGCATTCGTCCATTGGATGGTCAATTTCGCAAAGCTGCATCCTACTCCACCAATGATGACTCTGCCACACATGACTCTGCTGCCAACACCTCTGCCAAGCAAAATCCTCAAGCTACAGCACCCAGGGTGATGACTGATCGTGAGTTACTCCTCAGTCTTCATCAGAAAGTTGATCGCAATCATAAATGGGTCAAGCATCAGTTTGGTTCAATTCTTCACAACATGACCTCCACACACAATGCAGTGAAGAAAAACCACTACTACCTCCATGAAACCTTCAACCGTACCTGGCCTATTCTATCTCATGTCTACAACGCAGAAGATCTGAAGAGCATGGGTCTCAAGGAAGAATTTGACTGGTCTGCACCTCCACCGAAGAGATTCAAGAAGGTCAAGGTTCCTTCCTTGGTGGCCAGCTCCTATTCTTCATCGTGCGACACTGATGAAAATGAAGACTTGGACGACACCGCGGCAGGCCCTACTACGACAACCGACCCTGACAATGCTGGCGCTCCTCCATCAACATGATATTCTTCAGGGGCGTTAGTCCTCAGTTTCGATCCTTTTGGTCATTCGATGACAAAGGGGGAGAAATCTGAGTTAGTCTTCAAGCGGGTCTATTATATGGGCATTTTTTTGCTAAGTTACAACTCTCGCTCTTCTGAAACTTTTATTGGATCGAGTTGTAATCTTAATACCGATGGTGCTATGATATTTCTGATGCACTGTACTCTGATTCTACATGCTTGTTCCTCGTTAATATTATTGCACGCATGTTGAATTTCTTCAGGCACCATATTTCATCATGCATTTAAAATTCTTCATATTATATGTCAAATGCATGTATGAATTACAAGATATAGGGGATATCTCCATGATTCAACTCTTCAAGTGTGCATTGCTTCAAAAGCAAATTCCACACTATGCACATCTTCAGGGGGAGTTCTTCTATATCTTGCAATCAAATTCCTCAATATCAGTACTTACACTTCATATGTTTATCCCCGTTGAAAACTTAACCTATATTGTCATCAATCACCAAAAAGGGGGAGATTGTAAGTGCATCTAGTGCCCCTTAGTGATTTTGGTGTATTGAAGACTTATAGGTTAAGGGAATAATGTGTTTATGAGTGTACATAGGTCTATAAGTCTATGAGGAGTTTAATATTTACGGACAAAGTCGTGTTGGGGAACGTTGCAAAAAATTAAAATTTTTCCTACGGTTTCACCAAGATCCATCTATGAGTTCATCTAAGCAACGAGTCAAGGGAGTGACTTTGCATCTACATACCACTTGTAGATTGCGTGCGGAAGCGTTCAAGGGAAGGGTGATGATGGAGTCGTACTCACCGTGATTCAGATCACCGATGACCAAGTGCTGAACGGACAGCACCTCCGCGTTCAACGCACGTACAGAACGGACGACGTCTCCTCCGTCTTGATCCAGCAAGGAGGAAGGAGAGGTTGAGGAAGATTACTCCAACGGCAGCACGACGGCGTGGTGATGTTGGTCTAGTAGTACTCCGACAGGGCTTCACCAAGCACGTAACGGAGGAGGAGAGGTGTTGGGGAGGGGAGGGGCTGCGCCTTTGGATGTGTACCGCAGCCCTCCCCTCACCCCTCTATTTATAGGGGAAGGGGCAAGGGGGGCCGACCCCTCTAGATGGGATCTAGAGGGGGGGCGGCGGCCAGGGAGGGGGAACATGCGCCCCAAGCAAGGGGGGCGCCCCCCTTAGGGTTTCCCCCCCAACCCTAGGCGCATGGGCCCAAGGTGGGGGGGGCACCCAGCCCTCCAGGGGCTGGCTCCCTGCCCCTTGCGGCCCATGTGGCCCTCCGGGAGGGGTGGCCCCTCCCGGTGGACCCCCGGAACCTCTCCGGTGGCCCCGGTACAATACCGATACGCCCCCGAAACTTTCCGGTGTCCGCATAACAACTTCCCATATATAAAATTTCACCTCCGGACCATTCCGGAACTCCTCGTGACGTCCGGGATCTCATCCTGGACTCCAAACAACATTCAGTAATCACATACAAGTCTTCCTAATAACCCTAGCGTCACCGAACCTTAAGTGTGTAGACCCTACGGGTTCGGGAGACATGCAGACATGACCGAGACGACTCTCTGGTCAATAACCAACAACGGGATCTGGATACCCATGTTGGCTCCCACATGTTCCACAATGATTTCATCGGTTGAACCACGATGTCGAGGATTCGATCAAACACTGTATTCAATTCCCTTTGTCAATCGGTACGTTACTTGCCCGAGACTCGATCGTCGGTATCCCAATACCTTGTTCAGTCTCGTTACCGGCAAGTCACTTTACTCGTACCGTAATGCATGATCCCGTGACCAACTACTTGATCACTTTGAGCTCATTATGATGATGCATTACCGAGTGGGCCCAGAGATACCTCTCCGTCATACGGAGTGACAAATCCCAGTCTCGATCCGTGTCAACCCAACAGACACTTTCGGAGATACCTGTAGTGCACCTTTATAGTCACCCAGTTACGTTGTGACGTTTGATACACCCAAAGCACTCCTACGGTATCCGGGAGTTACACGATCTCATGGTCTAAGGAAGAGATACTTGACATTGGAAAAGCTCTACCAAACGAACTACACGATCTTGTGCTATGCTTAGGATTGGGTCTTGTCCATCACATCATTCTCCTAATGATGTGATCACGTTATCAACGACATCCAATGTCCATAGCCAGGAAACCATGACTATCTGTTGATCAACGAGCTAGTCAACTAGAGGCTCACTAGGGACATATTGTGGTCTATGTATTCACACGTGTATTACGATTTCCGGATAATACAGTTATAGCACGAATAAAAGACAATTATCATGAACAAGGAAATATAATAATACTTTTATTATTGCCTCTAGGGCATATTTCCAACAGTCTCCCACTTGCACTAGAGTCAATAATCTAGTTACATTGTGATGAATCGAACACCCAAAGAGTTCTGGTGTTGATGATGTTTTGCTCGCGAGAGAGGTTTAGTCAACGGATCTGCGATATTCAGATCCATATGTACTTTGCAAATATCTATGTCTCCATCTTGAACATTTTCACGGATGGAGTTGAAACGACGCTTGATGTGCCTGGTCTTCTTGTGAAACCTGGGCTCCTTGGCAAGGGCAATAGCTCCAGTGTTGTCACAGAAGAGTTTGATCGGCCCCGACGCATTGGGTATGACTCCTAGGTCGGTGATGAACTCCTTCACCCAAATTGCTTCATGCGCTGCCTCCGAGGCTGCCATGTATTCCGCTTCACATGTAGATCCCGCCACGACGCTCTGCTTGTAGCTGCACCAGCTAACTGCTCCACCATTCAACATATACGCATATCCGTTTTGTGACTTAGAGTCATCCAGATCTGTGTCGAAGCTAGTGTTGACGTAACCCTTTACGACGAGCTCTTCGTCACCTCCATAAACGAGAAACATGTCCTTTGTCCTTTTCAGGTACTTCAGGATATTCTTGACCGCTGTCCAGTGTTCCTTGCCGGGATTACTTTGGTACCTTGCTACCAAACTGACGGAAATGTTTACATCAGGTCTAGTACACAGCATGGCATACATAATAGATCCTATGGCTGAAGCATAGGGGATGACACTCATCTCTTCTTTATCTTTTGCCGTGGTCGGGGACTGAGCCGAGCTCAATCTCACACCTTGCAACATAGGCAAGAACCCCTTCTTGGACTGATCCATTTTGAACTTCTTCAAAATCTTATCAAGGTATGTGCTTTGTGAAAGACCTATGAGGCGTGTCGATCTATCTCTATAGATCTTGATGCCTAATATGTAAGCAGCTTCTCCAAGGTCCTTCATAGAAAACACTTATTCAAGTAGGCCTTAATGCTGTCCAGAAGTTCTATATCATTTCCCATCAGGAGTATGTCATCTACATATAATATGAGAAATGCTACAGAGCTCCCACTCACTTTCTTGTAAACGCAGGCTTCTCCATAAGTCTGCATAAACCCAAACGCTTTGATCATCTCATCAAAGCGAATGTTCCAACTCCGAGATGCTTGCACCAGTCCATAAATGGATCGCTGGAGCTTGCATACTTTGTTAGCGTTCTTAGGATCGACAAAACCTTCCGGCTGCATCATATACAGCTCTTCCTTAAGATGTCCGTTAAGGAATGCCGTTTTGACGTCCATCTGCCATATCTCATAATCATAGTATGCGGCAATTGCTAACATGATTCAGACGGACTTCAGCTTCGCTACGGGAGAGAATGTCTCGTCGTAGTCAATACCTTGAACTTGTTGATAACCCTTAGCGACAAGTCGAGCTTTATAGATGGTAACATTACCATCCGCGTCCGTCTTCTTCTTAAAAATCCATTTGTTTTCTATCGCTCGCCGATCATCGGGCAAGTCTGTCAAAGTCCATACTTTGTTTTCATACATGGATTCTATCTCGGATTTCATGGCTTCAAGCCATTTGTTGGAATCTGGGCCCGCCATCGCTTCTTCATAGTTCGAACATTCACCGTTGTCTAACAACATGATTTCCAGGACAGGGTCCATACCACTCTGGTGCGGAACGTGTCCTTGTGGACCTACGATGTTCAGTAGCAACTTGATCTGAAGTACCTTGATCATCATCATTATTTTCCTCTTCAGTTGGTGTAGGCATCACAGGAACATTTTCCTGAGCTGCACTACTTTCCCGTTCGAGAGGTAGTACTTCATCGAGTTCTACTTTCCTCCCACTTACTTCTTTCGAGAGAAACTCTTTTTCCAGAAAGCATCCGTTCTTGGCAACAAAGATCTTGCCCTTGGATCTTAAGTAGAAGGTATACCAACGGTTTCCTTAGGGTATCCTATGAAGACGCATTTTTCCGACTTGGGTTCGAGCTTTTCAGGTTGAGGTTTTTGACATAAGCACCGCATCCCGAAACTTTTAGAAACGACAGCTTAGGTTTCTTCCCAAACCATAATTCATAAGGTGTCGTCTCAACGGATTTAGACGGTGCCCTATTTAAAGTGAATGTAGTTGTCTCTAGAGCGTATCCCCAAAATGATAGCGGTAAATTGGTAAGATACATCATAGACCGCACCATATCCGATAGAGTGCGATTACGGCGTTCTGACACACCGTTTCACTGAGGTGTTCCAGGCGGCGTGAGTTGTGAAACGATTCCACATTTCCTTAAGTGTGTACCAAATTCGTGACTTAAGTATTCTCCTCCACGATCTGATCGTAGCAACTTTATCTTTCGGTCACGTTGATTCTCTACCTCATTCTAAAATTCCTTGAACTTTTCAAAGGTCTCAGACTTGTGTTTCATTAAGTAGACATACCCATATCTACTCAAGTCATCAGTGAGAGTGAGAACATAACGATATCCTCCGCGAGCCTCAACGCTCATTGGACCGAACACATCGGTATGTATGATTTCCAACAAGTTGGTTGCTCGCTCCATTGTTCCGGAGAACAGAGTCTTGGTCATTTTGCCCATGAGGCATGGTTCGCATGTGTCAAATGAATCATAATCGAGAGACTCTAAAAGTCCATCAGCATGGAGCTTCTTCATGCGCTTGACACCAATGTGACCAAGGCGGCAGTGCCACAAGTATGTGGGACTATCGTTATCAACTTTACATCTTTTGGCATTCACACTATGAATATGTGTAATATTACGCTCGAGATTCATTAAGAATAAACCATTGGCCATCGGAGCATGACCATAAAACATATCTCTCATATAAATAGAACAACCATTATTCTCGGATTTAAATGAGTAGCCATCTCATATTAAATGAGATCCTGATACAATGTTCATGCTCAAACTTGGCACTAAATAACAATTATTAAGGTTCAAAACTAATCCTGTGGGTAAATGTAGAGGCAGCGTGCCGACGGCGATCACATCGACTCTGGAACCATTCCCGACGCGCATCGTCACCTCGTCCTTTGCCAGTCTCCGTTTATTCCGCAGCTCCTGCTGTGAGTTACAAATATGAGCAACGACACCGGTATCAAATACCCAGGAGTTACTACGAGTACTGGTAAGGTACACATCAATTACATGTATATCAAATATACCTTTGGTGTTGCCGGCCTTCTTATCCGCTAAGTATTTGGGGCAGTTCCGCTTCCAGTGACCCTTCCCCTTGCAATAAAAGCACTCAGTCTCAGGCTTGGGTCCATTCTTTGACTTCTTCCCGGCAACTGGCTTACCGGGCGCGGCAACATCCTTGCCGTCCTTCTTGAAGTTCTTCTTGCCCTTGCCCTTCTTGAACTTAGTGGTCTTATTGACCATCAACACTTGATGTTCTTTCTTGATTTCAGCCTCTGCTGACTTCAGCATTGAAAATACTTCAGGAATGGTCTTCACCATCCCCTGCATATTGTAGTTCATCACAAAGCCCTTGTAGCTTGGTGGGAGCGACTGAAGGATTCTGTCAATGACCGCCTCATCAGGGAGGTTAATGTTCAGCTGAGTCAGGCGGTTGTGCAACCCAGACATTTTGAGTATGTGCTCACTGACATAACTGTTTTCCTCCATCTTACAACTATAGAACTTGTCGGAGACATCATATCTCTCGACCTGGGCATGAGCTTGGAAAACTAGTTTCAGCTCTTCGAACATCTCATATGCTCCGCGATGCTCAAAACGCTTTTGGAGCCCCGGTTCTAAGCTGTAAAGCATGCCGCACTGAACGAGGGAGTAATCATTAGCACGAGACTGCCAAGCGTTCATAATGTCTTGGTTCTTTGGGATGGGACCGTCACCTAGCGATCCTTCTAGGACATATTGTTTCCTGGCAGCTATGAGGATGATCCTTAGGTTCCGGACCCAGTCCGTATAGTTGCTGCCATCATCTTTCAACTTGGTTTTCTCTAGGAACATGTTAAAGTTCATGTTGACATGAGCGTTGGCCATTTGATCTACAAGACATATTTGCAAAGGTTTTAGACTAAGTTCATGATAATTAAGTTCATCTAATCAAATTATTACAATGAACTCCCACTCAGATTAGACATCCCTCTAGTCATCTAAGTGTTACACGATCCGAGTCGACTAGGCCGTGTCCGATCGTCACGTGAGACGGACTAGTCATCGTCGGTGAACATCTTCATGTTGATCGTATCTTCCATACGACTCGTGTTCGGCCTTTCAGTCTCCGTGTTCAGAGGCCGTGTCTGCACATGCTAGGCTCGTCAAGTTAACCCTAAGTGTTTTGCATGTGTAAAACTGTCTTACACCTGTTGTATGTGAACGTAAGGATCTATCACACCCGATCATCACGTGGTGCTTCGAAACGACGAACTTTAGCAACCGTGCACAGTTAGGGGAGAACACTTCTTGAATTTGTTGTAAGGGATCATCTTATTTACTACCGTCATTCTAAGTAAACAAGATGCATAAACATAATAAACATCACATGCAATTATATAGTAGTGACATGATATGGCCAATATCATATAGCTCCATTGATCTCCATCTTCGGGGCTCCATGATCATCTTGTCACCGGCATGACACCATGATCTCCATCATCATGATCTCCATCATCGTGTCTTCATGAAGTTGTCACGCCAATGACTACTTCAACTTCTATGGCTAACGCGTTTAGCAATAAAGTAAAGTAATTTACATGGCGTTCTTCAATGACACGCAGGTCATACAAAAATAAAGACAACTCCTATGGCTCCTGCCGGTTGTCATACTCATTGACATGCAAGTCGTGATTCCTATTACAAGAACATGATCTCATACATCACAATATATCATTCATCATTCATCACAACTTCTGGCCATATCACATCACATGACAATCGCTGCAAAAACAAGTTAGACGTCCTCTAATTGTTGTTGCATCTTTTACGTGGCTGCAATTGGGTTCTAGCAAGAACGTTTTCTTACCTACGAATAACCACAACGTGATTTTGTCAACTTCTATTTACCCTTCATAAGGACCCTTTTCATCGAATCCGCTCCAACTAAAGTGGGAGAGACACACACCCGCCAGCCACCTTATGCAACTAGTGCATGTCTGTCGGTGGAACCGGTCTCACGTAAGCGTACGTGTAAGGTTGGTCCGGGCCGCTTCATCCCACAATACCTCTGAAGCAAGAAAAGACTAGTAGTGGCAAGCAAGTTGACAAGATCCACGCCCACAACAAAATTGTGTTCTACTCGTGCAATAGAGAACTACGCATAGACCTAGCTCATGACGCCACTGTTGGGGAACGTTGCAGAAAATTAAAATTTTCCTACGGTTTCATCAAGATCCATCTATGAGTTCATCTAAGCAACGAGTCAAGGGAGTGAGTTTTCATCTACATACCACTTGTAGATTGCGTGCGGAAGCGTTCAATGGAAGGGTGATGATGGAGTCGTACTCGCCGTGATTCAGATCACCGATGACCAAGTGCTGAACGGACAACACCTCCGCGTTCAACACACGTATGGAACGGACGACGTCTCCTCCGTCTTGATCTAGCAAGGAGGAAGGAGAGGTTGAGGAAGATTGCTCCAACGGCAGCACGACGGCGTGGTGATGTTGGTGTAGCAGTACTCCGACAGGGCTTCACCAAGCACGTAACGGAGGAGGAGAGGTGTCGGGGAGGGGAGGGGCTGCGCCTTTGGATGTGTACCGCAGCCCTCCCCTCACCCCTCTATTTATAGGGGAAGGGGTAAGGGGGGCCAACCCCTCTAGATGGGATCTAGAGGGGGGGGGGGGGGGCGGCCAGGGAGGGGGAACTTGCCCCCAAAGCAAGGGGGGCGCCCCCCTTAGGGTCCCCCCCCCCAACCCTAGGCGCATGGGCCCAAGGTGGGGGGGGGGGGGGGGCGCCCAGCCCTCCAGGGGCTGGCTCCCTGCCCCTTGCGGCCCATGTGGCCCTCCGGGAGGGGTGGCCCCTCCCGGTGGACCCCCGGAACCTCTCCGGTGGCCCCGGTACAATACCGATATGCCCCCGAAACTTTCCTGTGTCCGCATGACAACTTCCCATATATAAAACTTCACCTCCGGACCATTCCGGAACTCCTCGTGACATCCGGGATCTCATCCGGGACTCCGAACAACATTCGGTAATCACATACAAGTCTTCCTAATAACCCTAGCGTCACCGAACCTTTAGTGTGTAGACCCTACGGGTTCGGGAGACATGCAGACATGACCGAGATGACTCTCTGGTCAATAACCAACAGCGGGATCTGGATACCCATGTTGGCTCCCACATGTTCCACGATGATTTCATCGGTTGAACCATGATGTCGAGGACTCGATCAAACCCCGTATTCAATTCCCTTTGTCAATCGGTACGTTACTTGCCCGAGACTCGATCGTCGGTATCCCAATACCTTGTTCAGTCTCGTTACCGGCAAGTCACTTTACTCGTACCGTAATGCATGATCCCGTGACCAACCACTTGATCACTTTGAGCTCATTATGATGATGCATTACCGAGTGGGCCCAGAGATACCTCTCCGTCATACTGAGTGACAAATCCCAGTCTCGATCCGTGTCAACCCAACAGACACTTTCGGAGATACCTGTAGTGCACCTTTATAGTCACCCAGTTACGTTGTGATGTTTGATACACCCAAAGCACTCCTACGGTATCCGGGAGTTACACGATCTCATGGTCTGAGGAAGAGATACTTGACATTGGAAAAGCTCTACCAAACGAACTACACGATCTTGTGCTATGCTTAGGATTGGGTCTTGTCCATCACATCATTCTCCTAATGATGTGATCCCGTTATCAACGACATCCAATGTCCATAGCCAGGAAACCATGACTATCTGTTGATCAACGAGCTAGTCAACTAGAGGCTCACTAGGGACATATTGTGGTCTATGTATTCACACGTGTATTACGATTTCCGGATAATACAGTTATAGTACGAATAAAAGACAATTATCATGAACAAGGAAATATAATAATACTTTTATTATTGCCTCTAGGGCATATTTCCAACAAGTCGACCCCTAAAAATGAATATCTTCGACTGAAGATTTTGGTATTCCTGAAGACTTTCATGAAGACTTTGAATGTGAAGAAATTGGTGTGTCCGTGAAGACTTGATAAAGCTTGAAGACTTTCGTTTTCATAGTTCTGTTTTTCTCCTTCTTGAGTCATAGGAAACGCCATACTGTTAAAGGGTGTCGAGGAAATACTAAGGAAAATTTTCCATGTGATACTCAACTCAAAGTCCTACACCTACCAATCCCTTCGAGTGAAGCCATTGGAAATCTCATACAGTTTAGTCAATTTCTTCAGTGACAGGGACAAAGTTCTTCTGGTCGCTGAGGAGTTTGTTCTGACTGAGGAGATTGGAATTCGCCAGTGCGGATTGCCTACACAGTGAGGAACATGATAGCCCTGAGGAATTTGAGAGTCAAATTTCCGACCATTGTTGTGCTACGCGCCAGCTGTCCCAAATATCTTATCCACATAACGGTCATGTCATTGAAGGGCATTTATGTCTTATCATGTCGGGCTGCTCCCTAGGCTATAAATAGCCGCCCCTACAACCACTAGCTGGTTGGCTGCTCCGAGAGAAACTGACACTTGTCATTTGAGAGCAACCCATCCTCCGAGGACTTTGAGCGAAAATCATCGAGTGAGAAAAACCCAAACCCAAACACCCACAAACCCAAAGTGATTGAGCATCACTGAAGAGATTGATCTTGCGTGGATCTGATGCTTGTTACCTTTGAAGACTGTGCTTCTTCCAGACTGTTAGGCGTCATGGTCTAGAGCATCCAAGAGGAATTGTGGATCGCCGAGTGACCGAAGTCTGTGAAGGTTTGGAAGTCGCCTGAAGACTTACCATGAGTGATTGGACGAGGTCTGTGTGACCTTAGTTCAAGGAGAATACGGTGAGGACTTGGTGTCCTGAGCTGCGTGCTCAGTGACTGGGTGTCCGGGGCTGTGTGTCCTCGAGTTTAAATACTCAACCGCTCCAACCAGACGTACAACTGAGACAACAGTTGGAACTGGTCTACCAAATCATTGTCTTCACCAACCTTACTGGTTCTATTTCCTCAACTCTTTCATTTCCTCATTACTATGTTGAGTGATTGTTCATATCTGTGTTTGAAGACTTTGACTGAAGACTTTCTCAATTTCCTCAGTTCAATTTCTTCAGTCTGTTTGTCTTCATCTTGTGTTATCCTGTGTTTACGCTTTCCGTACTCTGTGTTTGTCTTCATTTCATCATGATGACCATGTGTGTATTCTGTCATGCTTACTTCTGAGTACTTATTCCGCTACAAGTAGTTCTTCGCTAAGGAATTTCCTCACCGGCAAATTCCTCAGTGAAGAATTCATAAAAATCGCCTATTCACCCCCCCTCTAGTCGATATAACGCACTTTCAAGAAATAAAAACAGAAGAAAATAACAGAGGCGAAAAGACTCACCAGGACTCACCTGTGAAGACCACCAGATAGGCCAGCCCACCTACGCGGCCCACTACTGTGCAGCCCAGCTGCCAGTCGTCTTCCTCCCCTGCATAACCTGTCATTGCCACAGTTAATAGATGAAACCCACTAGCACGAGTAGGAGTTGTTTGAGCCCTGATGTGCCAACTCATTGATGCTTGTTTGTCATGCCTGCTACTGCTTAGAGCTGAGTCATGTCTAATTCATCGGGGATGAATTGGAATTGTGATGTACACGTCCTACGGTGTGTGAGCTAAGTGTGTGAACACGATTTGGTAAAGGTAGTGGTGAGAGGCCATGTAGGAGTACATGGTGGGTTGTCTCATTGAAGCCATCCTCAAGAACTGAGTTCTGTGTTTGTGATCCATGAACAACTACTACCACACATTAGAATGCTTAAGTGCCCCTCTCGACTTATTAACCCCCTGTCCTCTGTCTAGGAGTTGCAAGTAGTTTCTGGTGTTTGTAGTTTGCTGGCGGCCATGCATAGCGCTGACCCGAGAGGTGGGCTGTGATGCGGTAGGCACGTGGCCCGGTGTACTGAGTCACCCGTTTGGTGCCTCGGGAACCCTGCACACATCGTTCGGGGCCGTATGTGGAAACCTCGGCCGGACTCCCTGTGTATGGAACTTGAATAGGCGATAAACCCGGACTAGAGACTTGTGTGGTCAGTCAGGTCGTGCCCGACACCCTCGCCAGGCTTTCGCTTGAAGGTTGCCGAGATACATGGCGTGTACATGGCGGTAAGTGGAGAGAGCGTGTGTGAAGAAGTACACCCCTGTAGGGTTAACATCATCTATTCTAATAGCCGCGTATGCGGTAAAGGACCTTTGGGTTGCCTATATAGTTCATAGACAAGTGAAAGTGGATACTCTAAAATGCACAAGATAAGTGTGAGTGCTATGGATGGCGTTCTCATAGGGAGACGGGAGCGGATCCATAGTGGTGTATTTGTATGGTGAATATGTGGACTCGTGTGCGCCACCTCAAAAGAGTTACTTGCAGTCGTAGTTCAGAATAACCACCAAGTCAAAGCTGGCTTGCTGCAGTTAAACCCCACCACCCCTTTGTTGATACTGATGCATATGTCGCTAGTTCTGATGTAAGTCTTGCTGGGTACATTTGTACTCATGTTTGCTTAATCTATGATTTTGCAGAGAGAATTCAGTCTCGCTAGTAGTTCCACGTGGACTTCGACGTTTCGCTTGTTACCTCAACTACGATCTTGTGCCCTCTATAGGATCTTGTAGATAGTCAGGCTCCTCAGCCTTTTTCATTTATAGTTGTCTGTACTCAGACATGTTAAGCTTCCGCATGTGCTTTTGGTTTGTATGCTCTGAATGTTGGGTCATGATACCCATGATTGTAATACTTGGCTCCTAGGAGCCTATTGAATAAATACTTTGATTTGTAGAGTCATGTTCTGATGCCATGTTGTGTTGCACATATCGAGCATATTGTGTGTATGATTTGAAGTGCTTGATATGTATGGGATCCGACAACCTAGTTATTTATTCTTGGTAGCCTCTCTTACCGGGAAATGTCTCCTAGTGCTTCCACTGAGCCATGGTAGCTTGCTACTACTCCGGAACACTTAGGCTGGCCGGCATGTGTCCTTGTTGGTTCCTGTGTCTGTCCCTTCGAGAAATGTCACGCGTTGTTCCTTTAAGTCCTTGTAGCTTGCTATGACTTGGGTTCATATGTTGATGATCGACACGTTCGTTGCTGGGTCATGTATGCCTATCCCTGTAAGTTAGCGCCACCTTGGGTTTACGACTAGTCATGTCAGCCCGGGTTCTTTGTCATATGGATGCTAGCGACACTATCATATACGTGAGCCAAAAGGCGCAAACGGTCCCGGGCCAGGTAAGGTGGTACACGTGGGAATAACGTGCATGAGGCTGCAAAGTGATATGATCTGTTACATGCTAGATCGGTGTAACTTGGGATTGGGGTCCTGACAATAAAGAACTCACATACTTATTGCAAAATTCTACAAGTCATCAAAACAAAGTACTACATGCATGCTCCTAGGGGAAGGGTTGGTAGGAGTTAACCATCGCGTGATCCCGACCTTCACTCATAAGGAAGACAATCAATAAATAAATCATCCTCCAACTTCATCACATAACGGTTCACCATACGTGCTTGCTGCGGGAATCACTAACTTTGACACAATTATCTCTCAAATTCACAATTACTCCAGTAGCATGACTCTAATATCACTATCTTGATATCTCAAAACAATCATAAAGAATCAAACTTCTCATAGTATTCAATGCACTTTATATGAAAGTTTTTATTATATCCATCTTGGATGCCCATCATATTAGGACTAATTTTATAACCAAAGAAAATTACCATGCTGTTCTAAAAGACTCTCAAAATAATATAAGTGAATCATGAGAGTTCAACAATTTCTATAAAATAAGACCATCTCCGTGCTCCAAAAAGATATAAGTGAAGCACTAGAGGAATATTGTCTAGCTCAAAAGATATAAGTGAAGCACATAGAGTATTATAATAAATCACGATTCATGCGTGTCTCTCCCAAAAGGTGTGTACAACAAGGATGATTGTGGTAAACTAAAAAGCAAAGACTCAAATCATACAAGAAGCTCTAAGCAAAACACATATCATGTGGTGAATAAAAATATAGCCTCAAGTAAAGTTACCGACAGACGAAGACGAAAGAGGGGATGTCTTCTGGGGCATCCCCAAGCTTAGGCTTTTGGTTGTCCTTGAATTTTACCTTGGGGTGCCTTGGGCATCCCCAAGCTTAGGCTCTTGCCACTCCTCATTCCATAGTCCATCAAATCCTTACCCAAAACTTGAAAACTTCACAACACAAAACTCAACAGAACATCTCATGAGCTCCGTTAGTATAAGAAAATAAATCACCACTTTAAGGTACTGTTCCAAAGTCATTCTTTATTTATATTGGTGTAATATCTACTGTATTCCAACTTCTCCATGGTTCATACCCCCCCGATACTACTCATAGATTCATCAAAATAAGCAAACAACATGCGAAAAACAGAATCTGTCAAAAACAAAACAGTCTATAGTAATCTATAACTATAGAAAACTTATGTAACTCCAAAAATTCTGAAATAAATTGGTGGACGCGAGGAATTTGTCTATTAATCTTGTGCAAAAAATCAACTTAAAATCACTCTTCTGTTAAAAATGACAACTAATATCGTGAGCGCAAAAGTTTCTGTTTTTCAGCAAGATCAAATTAACTTTCACCCAAGTCTTCCCAAAGGTTCTACTTGGCACAAACACTAATTAAAACTTAAAACAACATCTAACAAGATGTTAGATAGATTATTTATTACTAAACAGGAGAAAAAGCAAAGAACAAAAAATAAAATTGGGTTGCCTCCCAACAAGCGCTATCGTTTAAGGCCCCTAGCTAGGCATAAAACACGAATAGATCTAGGTATTGCCATCTTTGGTATGCATTCCATAAGTGGCTCTCATAATACATTCAAACGGCAATTTAATTTTCTTCCTAGGAAGGTGTTCCATGCCTTTCCTTAACAGAAATTGGAATATAATGTTTCCTTCTTTCATATCAATAATTGAACCAATCATTCTAAGGAAAGGTCTAACAAGAATAATAGGACATGTAGGATTGCAATCTATATCAAGAACAATGAAATCTACGGGCACATAATTCTTATTTGCAACGATAAGAACATCATTAATCCTTCCCATAGGTGACACGAAGCACCCCACGATCATCCCCATGGACGTATCTACATCTCCCATGACACCACTTGGACCAATGACAAGAGCTCGAGCAAAGGCTATCGAAGACAAGGTGAACTCGCTCCTCTCCAAACCACCCCTTTCTAGACATGAGACATGGCTACTAACTCAAGTGGAAACACTATGTGTGATCAGGTACTTAGAAGGAGGCCACGGAACAGCTACATCCAATGGCCAAGACGGCGAGGACACCGAGTATGAAGGATAAGAAGAAGAGCTACCGAAGAAGCTCTAGCGAGCGGACGTCCGCCCAGGACCGGACGTCCGACGCCTGACATTCCAGCCAGTGGACGTCCGACCAGGACCAGACGTCCGACACCTGAAGGCCCAGCCGACGAGTGCTATAACAAACACGCCTAGCGAGCGAACGACCGAACCAACCGGATGACCGGCCACCTCGGACGTCCGGCAACTCGATCACATAATGAAATTAGCGGAAGTCCGAGCCCTACCGGATGTCCGGACCTCTGCGAGCAATCGGACCACCGGTAGAGACCGGACGTCCGCTGCCTGTGTGTGCGCAACTTTAGGCCCGAAGACCATGTACCCCTTCATTCCGCCCCCTTTTGCAGTTAGACTATTAATAAAACTCCTCCTCCTAGTTAGGGTTAGCATTGTGATAGCTCATATTTGAGATAGAGCTTTTGATGCGGATCATCCTTCGGTCATCCCCATGGAACTTCCATCGTCTCACCAAGCACCAAGAGGAGCCATGACTAGAGCACGAGCTACAGCTCTCGAGACCGAGGTGACTTCTCTCCTTAGTGATATCTCATTTGATCCTCTCGAGACATGGCTACTACCTAAGTCTGGAATGTTGTGCATGATTAGGTACCAAGAGGACTCTCCCGACGATGTACGCGAAGATGGTCAAGACCCCAAGTGCACGGAACAAGAGAACCAACGGAAGAAGGCGAGAACAGCTTCCAGGCACCGGACATTCGGCCAGTCCCCCGGACATCCGGCCCCTGGAGATCTTGGCCAAGGCTCTGCCAAAGAAGCTACAGGCAACAGACATCCGGCGTCCAGCCCGGACATCCGACCCTCCGCACCGGAAATCCGGCCTCCAGCCCGGACATCCGGAGGCGCCATCCAGGGAGCACAGAAGCTTGCCCCGACAGCCCGGACATCCAGCTGCCTCACCAATCATCCGGCCCCTCCTAAAGCACCGGACATCGACCCCTCCGCCCGGACATCCGGCGTCGCCCATCCAGAGAACAGAACGGCCATCTGCACCAGCCCGGACATTCGGCCCTTCAGCTCAGACATCCGGTCCCTCGTGAGCCACCGGACATCCGACCCAACACCCGGACATCCGGTCCTCCCTGTCTGCGAACAGTGTAAGGGTCGAGGCCCATGTACCCCTCTTCGCCCCTAGACTATATATACTCCATCCCCACCTACGTTTTAGGGTTAGCATTGTGATAGCTCATTTGAGATAGAGCATTGCTCATCCGTACCGGATCTACTCCTCGTGAGGGACCACACCTCTTTAGAGAAGATCCATCCGGATTCAAGGCCTCCATCCGGAGAAGACAATGAAGACCTCCACATGGACAAGAACAGTTACTCTTGTCTCGTCCCTTGTTGACTTTGGATCTCGTGTTACTTTGTGCTCGATGATCTAGCACTTGTGTGATCAATTTCGTGTCGGTTGAGTGTTTCTCTTGATTTCCCCTCATGATTTCCCTCGTGTTCTTCCGCGCGTTCTTCATGTTCCCCGTAGGATCCACTCCAAACTTAAAAGATCGGCCCCGAGGGTTCCGCCCTACATCATCTTGGTATCATGAGCCACGTTGATCACATTTTTGGAGCCTCTACCCCTCGTTTTCTAGCTTGATTTTGTTGATTTCGTCCTAAATCCGAAAATCCCCACCAAAAATAGCCACCAATTTTTTTTGTGATTTGTTGGTGTGATGAAGTTTTGTTGGATTTGATCCACGGATCTGCTTTGTATCGAGTGGATCTAGTTTTTCCCCATCTCTCCTGCGATTTCCATCCACCAATTCGTCCGAATTTTGCCCCGGAGTTGCAATTTTTCCCGTGGAGTTCTTCGAGTTCGTCCCCGATCCAGGAGCCCAGACATCCGCCCGTGTCCACCAGACATCCGGCGTCCCGGACATCCGGCAGCTGGCCCGGACATCCGACCCCTGGCAGCAGCAACTCCATCCCCCGCGCCCATTCCGCATAGTTTCGTCCAATTTTGCCCCGGTGCCCACGCTTACTTCCGCATACCCCCAACGCTTTCCACAAGCACCACCACCGCTCATCGCTACCTCCTATGTCGATTTTTACACGTTTTGTTCTTTGAGATTTTGGGTTGTGGTTCCCGTGTCCTATTGTGTTTCGACTATATAGGTACGGTTCAACGTCAACAACACCACCGCTCATCTCCATCGACTACTCATCATCGCCAAGGACGGTAACTTCGACCACATCTTTGTCATACCTTGCAATTGCATTGATACCCACATGGCCTTACATTTGCGTAGCTTACCCATCGAGAGTAGCCATTGAGTATGCCGGCAACGTGACTTGTGCACATTAGTGATCATACTCCATATCATACATACCATACCATCGTGGTGCATATCTTGGCATCAACTTTTGTGTCACAAAGTTGTCATAGCATACACAATTGCTATCTTGGTTCGTGAAGTTTTGCATGAGAAAAGAGCTCAAAAGTGAAAGAGCCACCCAAGCTTTTAAGCAAAGAGGAAAGATAAGCAAAGAGCTTATAAGCAAGAACCATAGCATCATACTACATTAAGATAGTCATATCCGATCATCTTGGATCATAGCACCGAAATACCATACATATAGCATACTTGGGATAGAGATCGTTGCATTTTTGCCTAGTAGGTTGTGCACAAGTTCCGTATCTGCCTTTTGTGCAATCGTGCTAGCGTCTCTCGTGTATTGTGCAACAAGAGCATTTTCATGGATTCCACATTTTGGCCCACTTTTGGTTTGCACAATCCCACTTATCTATTTGCGTGTGTGTTTCGTGTACCTCCACTTGCTTCGTCTACTTGTTGCATTTGCAAATTTGTGAATCTTTTCCAACATTAATGAAGCTCACTTACAATTGCATCGAATTTTGTGCCACCATCCTAACCAAGCTCCACCATAAGCTTTTACTTGTGTAGGTGTGAGAACCGACAAGAATTGCTACCAATAGTGCTATTTCATTGTCCGCATTTGAGTGAACTTGATTCATCGTCAACATCGGTCAAGGTACATTGGTATAAGTTCTTCTCCTTCCACCACTCACATTTTTGCTTGGAATGATGGATAGACCGAGTACTTCTACCAACCCACTCTTCATCGAGAAAGACGCCGACATGTCATCATACGTCACCAAGAGCCACCTCTTTGCTGCACAACAAGCGTTGCATCAAGAGCAACAAGCTATGAACGAACGCATCGACAACCTCGCCACCGACTTGCGACTCTCCGAGCAACGTACCAAGGACTACTTCGACAACAAGCTCGACGCGCACAAGCAAGAGAACGATGCAAGGATGGATGAGATCCGCACTTTGTTGGTGAACCGTCCTCCTTCTACATCGTCATACTCAAGACGGAGCCACTCAAGTCGACACTCCGACGACTCCTTCTCCTGCTCAAGTACACCGTCATCGAACACTCTTCGACGAGACACGCATCAAGACCGTCATGCATCTCGCAACCCGCTACACGACAAGCATTCAGAAGAGGAAGTCGATGAGCAAGTACCTCGTCCTCAACCACACCAAGTCGCGTTTGCTCAAGCTCAAGAACGACAACGACAACGGCGCCAAGAAGAAGAACGAGCGCGTATACACCAAGAGGAACAAGATGCCGAGGCTCAACATCTTCAACAACAACAACGTGAAGTGCAAGCTCTTGAGGCGCAACGTGCCCTTCAAGAATTAAGTCGAGCCATCACCAACCGCAATCAAGAGGAAGCCCTTCAAGAAGAAATCCAAGAGAGGAACTACCAACCGCGCGTGCAACGTCAAGTTCCTCAAGCTCCTCCACAAGCTCGTCAAGCTCCACCTCAACCTCAAGTTCAACAAGAGCAAGTTGATCATGGACTTCCTCCACACCAAGAGCAACATGAGCATGATTACCCTCACCATCAAGGGCTTCATCATCACCATCGCCAACAACACAATGAAGAACAACTCTATGGCAAGCTCAAATTCACAATGCCCAAGTTCAATGGAAGCAATGATCCCGAAGAGTATCTATCATGGGCATTGAAGGTCGACAAAATCTTTCGTTTGCACAATTATGAGGAAGAGAAGAAGATCGCTATGGCATCACTTGAGTTCCAAGACTATGTGCTCATATGGTGGGAACAAGTCCTTGACCGCCGACAAGCAAGAGGTGAACCTCCAATCACCACTTGGGATCAAATGAAGGAAGTCATGCAAGCACATTTTGTGCCCACATACTACAACCGTGACCTCTTCGAGAAACTCCAACTCCTCAAGCAAGGAACAAAGAGTTTTGAAGAATACTACAAGGAAATGGAGATAGCCATGATTCGAGCCAATGTTACGGAGGATGATGAGCAAACTATGGCATGCTTCTTGAATGGCCTAAATCATCCTATCAAGAAGATCGCCGACTTCCAACCCTACTCCAACCTCATTGAGCTCGTGCATCAAGCTACAAAGGCGGAACGTCAAGTGCAAGATGACTTCAAATATGCCAAGTACTCTTCCAAGAACTACGACTTCTCCAACAGCCAAGCTTCGACAAGTTCAAGTCCTCCTACTCCTACTACAAGCAACTACAAGCCGCGTGCTTCATCATCTACACCGACCGATGAGACCGTCAAGACAAGCTCCTTCAAGTATTTCACTTGCGGCGGCCGAGGCCACAAGTCTTATGAATGCACAAACAAGCGCACCATGATCCTTAACGACGATGGCACCTATGACTCCATGAGTGACGAGGAGATGGAAGCCCTTGAGCAAGTGGCCATGCACCGGCGAATGAATGAGGATGAAGATGATCAAGTCTTTTGTGATGAGGATTCGAGCCCGCTCTTGTTGTCTCCAAGGTCTTGACTCTTCAACATCAACAAGAAGAAGACCAAAGATGCCACATCTTCCACACAAAGGCTAGCATCAATGGAAGGTCCGTCAAGGTCATCATCAATGGAGGTAGTTGCCACAACTTGGCAAGTGAAGAACTATGCTACAAGCTTCAATTGGTCAGGATGAAGCACCCGCACCCATACAAAGTCCAATGGCTAAGTGGCTCCGGCACTATATGAGTTGAGCATACAGTCCAAGTATCCTTCAAAATTGGTGCATATGAAGACACTTTGGAGTGTGATGTCGTCCCGATGTGCGTTTGCCATCTCCTTCTAGGTCGACCATGGCAATTCGATCGTGGAGTTATCCACAACGGGCGTACCAATCACTATAGCTTCAAGATGAAAGGAAAGGAATATGTGCTACGACCTATGTCTCCTAGTCAAGTGATAGCCAACAAACCAGCCACCCATCCTTGAGAGAAGAGTGAGAAAGTGATCCACCAAAAAGTGAGTGAGAGCCACAAGCCAAACTTGAGCGCCTCTTCGCCTAGAGAGAAAAACCTAGTCCTATTTGCCACAAAAAGTGAGATGAGAGAAGTGTGTGAGAACCCATCGAGTGTTATGCACTTTGTCCTTGTGTGCAAGGATGGGGACCCAAAAACTAACACCTCTCACAAGCTACCTTAAGTGTTTCAATCTCTTTTGCAGGAATTCCAAGATGTTTTCCCCGATGAGCTACCTCTGGGTCTACCTCCCCTACGAGTCATTGAGCATCAAATCGACCTCATCCCCGGAGCGCCCCTGCCAAACAAAGCTCCATACCGCGTCAACCCCGAAGAAACTAAGGAGATCCAACGGCAAGTACAACAACTAATCGACAATGGTCATGTACGTGAAAGTCTAAGCCCTTGTGCCATTCCGGTTATACTTGTTCCTAAGCAAGATGGAAGTTATCGCATGTGTTCCGATTGTAGACCCATCAATGCTATTACCGTTCGTTATAGACATCCCATTCCTCGTGTAGATGATATGCTTGATGAACTTAGCGGTGCCGCCTTTTTCTCAAAAATTGATCTTAGAAGTGGCTATTATCAAATCCCCATACAAGAAGGTGATGAGTGGAAAACCGCTTTCAAAACCAAATTCGGTTTGTACGAGTGGTTGGTTATGCCTATGGGTTTATCGGAAGCTCCCGGTACTTTCATGCGCCTTATGCATTTTGTGCTTTGACCTAATATTGGAGTCTTTGTTGTGGTTTACTTTGATGATATTCTTGTGTTTAGCAAATCCATGAAAGAGCATATTGATCATGTTAGGGCTGTTTTGCAAACGCTTCGCAAGGAACGTCTTTATGCCAATATGAAAAAGTGCACCTTTGGTGTTGACAATCTAGTTTTCTTGGGTTTTGTTGTTTCTTCCAAGGGTGTCCATGTTGATGAATCTAAAGTTGAAGCAATTAAAACTTGGCCCCAACCCACCAATTTGCAACAAGTGCGTAGCTTTCTTGGTCTTGCAGGTTTTTACCGTCGCTTTGTGAAAGATTTTAGCACTATTGCGCTCCTTTGCATGTTTTGAGTAAGAAGAATGCTCCATTTGTTTGGGGATCTTTGCAATCCACCGCTTTTGATGAGATCAAGTCTTTACTTACTCATGCTTCGATTCTTGCTTTTCCCAACTTTGACAAAACTTTGGAGGTTCATTGTGATGCAAGTGGTACCGGAATTGGCGGAGTTTTGATGCAAAAAAAACGAGCCATTGCATATTTTAGTGAAAAACTCTCCGGTGCTCAACTTAAATATCCCATCTATGACAAAGAATAGTATGCCTTAGTGCACGTGCTACATGTTTGGGAACATTATCTTAGACCTCATGAGTTTGTCATCCATACCGATCATGAAACGCTTAAGTACTTAAACGGTAAAACTAAGTTGAACAAGCGTCATGCCAAATGGAGTGAATTTATTGAATCTTTCCCCTATGTGATAAAGTACATTAAGGGTAAGGAAAATGTAGTTGCGCA
Organism: Triticum timopheevii; assembly: GCA_963921465.1. Classification (NCBI taxonomy): domain Eukaryota; kingdom Viridiplantae; phylum Streptophyta; class Magnoliopsida; order Poales; family Poaceae; genus Triticum; species Triticum timopheevii. Next base: position 284,695,867 of record OY997268.1, on the reverse strand, counting down.
TGCACTTTCACGCATATGCATGCTTGTCACTAAACTTGAGTTGAATGTTATTGGCTTTGAGAACATAAAAGACTTGTATGCTAATGATCCATCTTTTGCTACTCCTTATGCGAAGTGTTTGACACATACATCTTGGGAACAATATTACATCAAGGTTGGTTATCTTATGAGAGCTAACAAACTATGCATTCTCGAGTCTTCTCTCGTTTTCTCCTTTCGCAAGAGGCTCATGGATGCGGACTCATGGGACATTTTGGACGCGACGAGACATTCGCCATGCTCTCCAAGAACTACTTTTGGCCCAAGATGTTCCGCGACGTCTCACGCTTTACCAACCGATGCTCTACATGTCACAAAGCTAAGTCTAAAGCTTTGCATCAAGAATAACAAGCAATGAGTGACCGCATCGACAATCTCGCCACCGACTTGCGACTCTCCGAGCAACGAACAAGAGACTACTTCGACAACAAGCTCGACGCTCACAAACAAGAGAACCCAAGAATGGACCAGATCCGTGCCTTATTGGTGAACCACCGTTCTTCCTCTTGTTCATACTCAAAACGGAGCCATTCGAGTCGACACACCGACGACACCTTCTTCGGCTCAAGTACACCGACATCAAACACTCTACATCGAGCCGCTCATCAAGACCGTCAAGCTAACCGCAATCCTCTTCATGGTAACCATCCACAAGAGCATTTCGACGAGCAAGCACAACGTTAATGTCAATGTCTCCAAGAGGAAGAGCGAGCGCGACAACATCAAGACGAACAAGACGCCGAGGCTCAATGTCTTCAACAACAATAACGTGAAGCACAAGCTCTTGAGGCACAACGTGCCCTTCAAGAATCAAGTCGAGCCATTGCCAACCGCAACCTAGATAGGCTCAATCAAGAGGAAGCACTTCACAAAGAAATTCAAGAGCGAAACTACCAACCAAGAGTGCATCGCCAAGCCCCTCAAGCTCCTCCACAAGCTCGACAAGCTCCTCCACAGGCTTGACAAGCTCCTCCACAACCTCAAGTTCATCAAGAGCATGATGACTACGGAAATCCTCCACGTCAAGGGCGTCATCATCACCCTCGACCCAATCACAATGAAGAGCAATGCTATGGCAAGCTCAAGTTCACCATGCCCAAGTTCAATGGAAGTAATGATCCTGAAGAGTACCTATCATGGGCATTGAAGGTTGATAAGATCTTTCGCTTGCACAACTATGAGGAAGAGAATAAGATTGCTATGGCATCTCTTAAGTTCCAAGACTATGTGCTCATATGGTGGGAACAAGTTCTTGAGCGCCGAGAAGCAAGAGGTGAACCACCAATCACCACATGGGAGGAAATGAAAGATGTCATGCACGCACGTTTTGTGCCAACCTACTACAACCACGATCTCTTCAAGAAGCTCCAACTCCTCAAGCAAGGAACAAAGAGTGTTGAAGAATACTACAAGGAAATCGAGATTGCCATGATAAGAGCCATAGTCACGGAAGATGATGAGCAAACTATGGCATGTTTCTTGAATGGCCTCAATCATCCCATCAAGAAGATTGCCGACTTCCAACCCTACTCCAACATCATTGAGCTCGTGCATCAAGCTACCAAAGTGGAACGTCAAGTGCAAGATGAGTTCAAGTACGCCAAGTACTCGTCCAAGAGCTACGGCTTCTCCAACACCCAAGCTTCAATGACTCCAATTCCTTCTACCTCAACCAAGCCATCTACAAACAATGGCGACAAGTCGAGTTACAAGAAAACTTCGACAACCTCAAGTTGTCCTCCTACTACAAGCAAATTCAAGCCGCGAACTTCATCATCTACTCCAACTGATGAGACCGTCAAGACAAGTTCCATCAAATGTTTCACATGCGGCGGCCAAGGCCACAAGTCCTTTGAGTGTATCAACAAGCGCACCATGATCCTCAATGACAATGGAACATATGACTCCATGAGTGAAGAGGAAATGGAAGCCCTTGAGCAAGTGGCCTTGCACCGGAGCGTGAACGAAGATGAAGATGATCAAGTCTTTGTGATGAGGATTCGAGCCCCCTCTCATTGTCTCCAAAGTCTTGACTCTTCAACATCAACAAGATGAAGACCAAAGATACTATATCTTCCACACCAAGGCCGGTATCAATGGAAGGTCCGTCAAGGTCATCATCGATGGAGATAGTTGTCACAACTTAGCAAGTGAAGAACTAAGCTCCAAGCTCCAATTGGTCAAGATGAAGCACCCGCACCCCTACAAGGTTCAATGGCTAAGCGATTTCGGCACTATCCAAGTTGAGCGTACAGTCAAAGTCTCTTTCAAAGTTGGAGCATATGAAGACACTTTTGAGTGTGATGTCATCCAGATGTCCGTTTGCCACCTCCTTCTTGGTCGACAATGGCAACTTGACCGAGGTGTCATCCACAACGGGCGTACCAATCACTATAGCTTCAAGATGAAAGGCAAGGAGTATGTGCTACTACCTATGTCTCCAAGTCAAGTGATCGCCGACAAGCAAGCCACCCATTATGGAGAAAAGAGTGAGAGAGTGACCCACCCAAAATAGAGTGAGCACCACAAGCCTAAATAGAGTGCCTCCACAATGAGCGACAAGAAGAACTTAGTCCTATTTGCCACCAAAAGTTAGATGAGAGAAGTGTGTGAGAACCCATCATGTGTTATGAACTATGTTCTTGTGTGCAAGGATGAGGCACCAACAACTACACCTCTCACAATCTACCTTTAGTGTTATCTTATCTTTTGCAGGAATTCCAAGATGTTTTCCCCGATGAGCTACCTCCGGGTCTACCTCCACTACGAGGCATTGAGTACCGAATCGACCTCATCCCCAGAGCACCTCTACCTAACAAAGCTCCCTACTGCGTCAACCCCGAGGAAACAAAGGAGATCCAACGACAAGTACAATAACTCATCGACAACGGTCAAGTACGTGAAAGCTTGAGCCCTTGTGCCATTCCGGTCATACTTTTTCCAAAGAAAGACGATACATATCGCATAGTTTCCGATTGCCGTGCCATCAATGCTATCACCATTAGATATCATTACCCTATTCCACGCTTAGATGATATGCTTGATGAGCTTAGCGGAGCCACCATTTTCTCTAAGATTGATCTTAAGAGTGGCTACTATCAAATACGCATCCAAGAAGGTGATGAATTGAAATCCGCATTTAAGACCTGCTTATATGAATGGCTAGTTATGCCAATGGGTTTATCCGAAGCACCCGGTACTTTCATGCGAGTCATGCACTTTGTTCTTCGTCACTATATTGGTGTATTTGCTGTGGTCTATTTTTATGATATTCTTGTATTTAGCAAATCCCTCAAAGATCATGTCACCCATCTTAGAACCATGTTGCAAACCCTTAGGAAAGAGCGACTTTATGCTAATGCGGACAAATGCCTTTTTGGTGTTGATAAGCTTGTTTTCTTGGTTTTTGTTGTGTCTTCTAATGGTGTTCATGTAGATGAATCTAAGATCAATGCTATTAAAACTTGGCCCCAACCAACCAACTTGCAACAAGTGCATAGCTTTCTTGGTTTAGCCGATTTCTATCGTAGATTTGTGAAGGATTTTAGCACTGTTGCTTCACCTTTACATTCCTTGAGTAAGAAAAATGCGCCATTTGTTTGGGGACCATCCCAAGATACCACATTTAATGAGCTTAAGAATGTGCTTACTCATGCTCCCGTGCTTGTATTACCAACTTTGAGAAACCCTTTGAAATTCATTGTGATGCTAGTGGTAATGGCATAGGAGGTGTGTTAACACAAGAGAAGCGCCCCATAGCATATTTTAGTGAGAAACTTTCCGGAGCGCAACTCAATTACCCCATCTATGAAAAAGAGCTATATGCTTTCGTGCGAGTTTTGCGTGAATGGGAACATTATCTTCGCCCTCATGAATTTATCATTCATACCGATCATGAAATGCTTACGTACCTAAAAGGTCAAACTAAGTTGAACAAGTGTCATGCTAAATGGAGTGAATTCATTGAGTCTATTCCTTATGTCATCAAGTACATCAAGGGTGAGGAAAATGTAGTGGCGGATGCTCTTTCCCGCATATGCATGCTTGTCACTAAACTTGAATTGAATGTCATTGGCTTTGAGCACATAAAAGACTTGTATGCGCATGATCCTACTTGTGCTATTCCTTATGCCAAATGTTTGACGCATACATCTTGGGAACAATATTACATCAAGGATGATTATCTTATGAGAGCTAACAAACTTTGCATTCCCGAGTCTTCTCTTCGTTTGCTCCTTTTGCAAGAGGCTCATGGAGGCGGACTCATGGAACACTTTGGATGCGACAAGACATTCGTCACGCTCTCCAAGAACTACTTTTGGCCCAAGATGTTCCGCGACGTCTCCCGCTTCACCAACCGATGCTCTACATGTCGCAAAACTAATTCCAAAGATCAATCCCATGGTCTTTACATGCCTCTTCCTATTACTTATCAACCTTGGGAAGACATTAGCATGGACTTTGTGCTTGGTTTCCCTAGAACTCAAAATGGAAAGGATTCCGTGTTTGTTATGGTTGACCGATTCTCCAAGATGGCTCATTTTATCCCATGCAACAAGATAGACGATGCTTCACATATTGCAAATCTTTTTTGTAGGGAAATCTTGCACCTCCATGGAGTGCCAAAAGACGATTGTCTCGGACCGCAATGTCAAGTTCTTGAGTTACTTTTGGAAGACTCTATGCGCCAAGCTCGGAATCAAGCTCTTGCTCTCTTCGGCATACCATCGTCGAACCGACGGCCAAACGGAGGTGACGAACCGTACACTATCCACTCTATTTCGCGTGTTGATCAAGAGGAACATCAAGGAGTGGGAGGAGTGCCTACCCATCGCCGAGTACGTGATGTAGGGTGGAACCCTATAGCGACGATCTTTCACGTTTGGAGTGGGATCCCTCGAAGAACATGATGAACACGGGGAAGAACGGGGAGAAATCACAAGGGGAAACACTCAAGAACAAGTCCAAATCACACATCCACTAGACAATCAAACACACAAGATCACAAGGTACATGAACAACAAAGGGAAAGATACAAGGTAAGGTTCATCTCCAAGAGGAGGTCTTGATGATATCCTAGATGGATCTTCCCACAAGGGGGTCTTGATGATATCCCGCGGGATCTTCTCCTAGATGGAGGTCTTGGCCTCCAATGGAGTAGTGGTCTCTCTCTCTCAAGAGTAGAGATAGGTAGGAGCAAAGCTCACCTAAGAATGAGCTATCACTTTGCTAACCCTAGAAAGGAGGTGGAGGAGGTCTATTTATAGCCCAAGGGGCGAAGGGGTAAGTGAGGGGCCAAGGGGTACACGGGCTTCGGCCCAAGTCACTCACGCAGGCGGGGTCCGGATGATCTGGATGGTGGCCCGGATGATCCGGGTGTCGGGGGTCCGGATGATCCGGGCGACCGTCCGGATGATCCGGCTTCGTCGAGCAGCTTCTGTTGTCTTCGGGCCGAATTATCCGGATGATCCGGAGGGGGACCCGGATGATCCGGCCGAGCCCGGATGATCCGGACGGTGGCAGGGATGTCCGGCCTGGCTCCTGCAGCCGCTTCGTCTTCTTCTCCTTTCTTCTGTCTTCTCTTCCACGCTTCCCTCGCGGATGGTGTGGTCGTTCCTTGGCGCTTGCACTCCTCCTCGTCGTCCGTGAAGTTCCGATAATACCTACGCATGCACACGGGAGAAGTGTCAAGTAGTATGCCATCCTCGAAGGGGTCAAGTGAGCACGTGTAAAGGAGATGATTCACCTTAGTGTGTGTGAAGTAGATGTCGCACGTGTCACTTGCCAAATGGGCTCTTGACATGGTGATGTCCGTAGGATGCTCCGCATCATCCCCTCCCCCTTGGGAAAGATCCGACCTCGGATCGAAAACCAAATCACCATGGGAAAGAGATGGTGTTGCCGTGTAGAAGTGGTCGATCACCAAGTTCTTGTCATCTTGAAGTTCCAAATGGGCACTCTCCAATGTCGCACCGTCTTGTAATTCCTTCAAAAGTAGCAAAGATAACAAGCACTTGGAAAAACAAATGTGGTTGTCGTAAGAGCAAAACCAAGCATTCAAGAGGTGATTCACCCAACAAGTGTTGTCATCAAGCATAGCATATGGTTTGACAAAGAAGTGTGTCATGACATTTGGACATATAAATTGAGCACAATCAAGTACATCATGGGAACAAGCATGTAAATGGGAGGTCAAGATGCAAATATATGTGATAAGTGAACAAGCATCTACCTCAAGGTCATAGCAAGCATGCATAAAGAGCTCAATGAACGGTCTATGGTAGGCATAAGAGTCATTCACAACACCAAATATAGTGAAATGTCTAAACACATGGGGCAAATGCACGACAATCCAAGCATAACATGCATAGGGTGTAGTGAAGATATCGTGGCACTCAACACAAAGGAAAGAGCAATTGTTCAACATGTGTGAGGCAATCAAGTTAAGCATGTGAGAGGCATGAGCATATGTGTCATCAACCCAAGAAAGCAAGTAGTGGAACATGGGTGATGCAACATAGCGAGCAATCATAGCAATCAAGGCAAGTATGCTAGTAGTGCGAAGATGCAACATACTAGGAGGAATCATGGCAAGCATGTCATTGGTGCAAATAGTGGGCATGAATAATCCACATGTCATGGCACAAGCATGAAAGCAAGATATGAGGACAATAGCATGGGGCACATGATAAACATGGCAATATCAACAAGGATCTCCATCAAGCATGCAAATACACATAGAAGTAGCATAATGATGAAACATGGGTAGATGCAAGCAAGGGTCACAATTGCATGGCAAAGGCATAGGAGCAAGCATAGCATGCAAAGTGAACACGGTAAAATGAGCATAATGTGAGAAGTGGTAAATGGCCCATAGCCGTGTGAGAGCCAAGTAGAGGAGTTGCGCGTAGTCCTTGCACGAAGGGGACGTTGGTAAGGACAATCCACGTGATCCCAAAGCATCGTTGCTCTCAAGAGCTCGTTTTGTCAACTCGTGGGATTGCGAGGTTGACAAGTATTCATGGGTACCTACACAAAAGAGACGCAATCCAAAGAAATTGTGCGCGTGGTAAATGTACACATCATCCATCATGATGTGTATGTGCATGTGTGAGTTAGCACAAGATAAGCAATGCTCAAAGAAATTTGAGGCATGGTATATGAACATGTCATCCATCATGAAAGAATAGTTGTTATGTATGACACGATGGGGACACAAATTGAGCAAACAAGTATATGGCACATCAAAAGCATGTTTATTCATGGGTAGCATATGGTGCACACAAGTATTGGGATCATGCAATGGATGGGATGGATCAAAATCTCCTAAGATGCATGAGGAAACTATGGGGGTCTCCTCATGAGCAATATCGGAAACATCACATGGGGAAAATGGACAACATCCAAAACAATGCATATCCAAAGCTAGGTGGTCATGGCATGGCATATGAGATAAATGATGGAAAGGGAGCATTTCAATATCATCACAAGAGAAACAAATGCCAATAACCATGGGCTTGTCATCTATGCCATATGTGCAAATTGGGTTTATTTTAATGGCATATGCATAGTCACTATGAAGAGATTGCAAATATGACATATGATGGATCTCATGCATAGCATATGACAAGTCAAGCGGATTATCAAACATGATGTGACCTAAAGAATTGTCACAAGAAATCCTATGTAACATGGCATCACAACTAACAGACTCCACAATAGAATCATCATACTCATCATAAATGGGCAAATCATTGCATGGGGAAATCATACTTGCATGAAGCATGGCAATAGGTGGATCAACATCATGCAAGCAATCGATGTCAAGAATGTCCACTAGTGGGACTAGAGCATCACCTTCACCTATGTTACCTTTGCCATTCCACTCAAGTGGTGTAGGTGAGGTGGGAAAGACCAAATGGTGGTCATCATCATCATCTTGATGGAACCATGTGGGCGGTGCATCATAATCCACCATGGCCATCATCTTGTCCAAAGGGAGGACGAAGTCGTCGAGGATCGGCGCGTCATCATAAATGGGACCTAGCACCAAACGAGAAGACACAATAGAGGTAGAGGTCAAGTTTTTAGAAATGCAAATGGCCTCACAAGACCTATCAACTATCTCACTCTCTCTATGTGGTGGTTCACTCACTCCCTCAAAATAGGTGCACTCAAACTCACGTATGGTGGAGTCACTCATCTCACTCAAGTGGTGGGGGTTGTGGCCCTCCTCACATGGGAATTGTGGTAACTCATCATATATGGGGCTAGTGGTGAAGTCACTCTCACTCTCAATATGGTGGCACAAGTCACTCAAGTCATCATACGTCGCCGTGGTCGAAGGGAAAGTCCCATGCTCAACCATCTCGGAGACTTGATCTTTGACAGATTTGAGCCCATGGCAGGTGTGCCAAACAGTCACGATGAGCATGACTTCGATCTGCCATCGGACAGTGTTCGGGAGATCACACCTGCGGCTGCCCCGGCCCTTGATCCGGAGCAGATTGTGCCATCCGAGGAAGGGTGGATGGACCCCGCCACGGAGACCGCACACTTAGCGGCGATAGAGCCGAACATTGACTTCATCTCCTATAAGGCCAGTGTCATTGGACCCTCGGACTCGTCTCCGGCCACGGGCTCCGAACCGCGTGCATCCGTGCCTATCGAATCTAATTGGGCACCGATCATGGAGTTTAGCTCCGCGAATATCTTTCAACACTCGCCCTTCGGCGACGTGCTAAATTCATTAAAGTCTCTCTCTTTGTCAGGAGACTCTCGGCCGAACTATGTCCGGCTTGAGTGGGAAGCGGACGACGAAGAAATTCGTTCCCCACCCACCACCCACTTGATAGACACTGTCGACGACTTAACCGACACGCTTGACTTCGACTCCGAAGACATCGATGGTATGGACGACGATGCAGGAGAAGAATAGGAACCACCACCTAAGTGGCGCTGGGCAGCCACCTCATCATATGATATATATACATGGTTGATACACCCAAGGAAAATAATGGCAAGGATGCAACAAAGGATAATCCCCTCGAGAAGCCACCAAAGCGATGACATAGGCGCCACTCTAAATCCCGCCACAGTAAAAACAGTGATAATGGCGCAAGAAAGAATAATACCCCGGTCGACTCCAAAGGAAACGACGACACCATGGACCCAGTGATGGAGTAGGATGAGCCAGGGGAAGGTGACCATAGTCCGGAGCCGACGTCTGATGACGCCGATCCCGAGGGTAAAATTCATCAACCTGTCTCCGGAGAGGAGAACAGTCCGGACGACGATGCACTCATCATCCCGGAAAAACACTTGGAACAAGAGAACCTCCATATAAGGCTTATTGCCACCGCGAGGAGCTTGAAGAAGCAGAAGCAAAGGATTAAGGCCACGCAGGATACACTCAACCGTAGATGGAACAAAGTGCTCGACACTGAAGAAAAATACGGTGGTGATCGCCACACAAAGAGCTATCCAAAGCACAAGCTGTTGCCCGAATTCGACGATGAGGCTATATAGCCCATCCAGCCAAAAAATAAAACGGCCGATCAGCCAGACCGACCACCCCATGGCCGCGACAGGGCGGCCAACGATGCCGCACACAAGTCAGCACATGATTTACGTGAGCTCCTCGACAAAAATGCCAGAATGACCAGGTCCATCTATGGATCTAGGAAGTGTGCTCTGGCGCAGGATCACAGCCACCAAAACGATCATATTGATCGAATACCAGCTCAGAATCAACACCGAACACAACAACTGTTGACAGCATGCCATGACACATCCAAATTCAGGGGTGCCGCGCACCCCCTGTGCTTCACCGATGAGGTGTTGGACCATGAATTTCCAGAGGGATTTAAACCCGTGAATAAAGAGGCATACGACGGAATGACAGACCCTGGGGTCTGGATTGAGGACTTTCTCCTTCACATCCACATGGCTCGCGGAGATGATCTCCACGCCATAAAATACCTGCCCCTCAAGTTGATGGACCAGCTCGGCAATGGTTGAAAAGCCTCCCTGAAAACTCAATTGGAAGTTGGGAGGAACTTGAGGATGCTTTCGGGGCCAATTTTCAAGGGACCTATGTCCAACCTCCGGATGCAGACGATTTAAGTCACATAATTCAACAGCCTCGAGAGTCAGCCCGAAAGCTTTGGAACATATTTCTCACTAAGAAGAATCAAATCATCGACTGCCCGGATGCCGAAGCCTTAGCGGCTTTCAAGCATAGTGTCTGGGACGAATGGCTTGCCAGACACCTCGGCCAGGAAAAGCCGAGGACAATGGCAGCCTAACAAGCCTGATGACCCACTTTTGCGCGGACGAGGACAGTTGGCTGGCCCATAGCGGCACCAGCGACCTAGGCACATCCGAAGTCAGGGATGGCAACGGGAAGCCGCGACGCAATAAAAACAAGCGTCGAAACAATGAAGACAACCCAGATAACATGACGGTCAACGCCGGATTCAGGGGCTCTCGACCCGGTCAATGGAAAAAGCCATTCAAAGGCAGCAGAGATGGACCGTCCAGCCTAAACAAGATTCTAGACAGATTATGTAAGATTCATGGCACCCATGAGAAACCTACAAATCACACCAACAGAGAATGCCGGGTTTTCAAGAAGGTCGGCAAGCTAAACGCTGAACACAAAGGGAGGGAGACGCCAGGTGAAGACGAGGATGAGCGTCGCCAGCCGAACACTGGGGCACAGAAAAATTCCCACCAGAAGTCAAAACAGTGAATATGATTTACGCAACTCACATACCAAAGAGAAGGCGCAAACGCGCACTCTGAGACGTATACGTTGTAGAGCCCGTCGCCCCCAAGTTCAATCCTTGGTCAGCCTGCCCGATCACTTTTGATCGCAGGGATCATCCCACTAGTATCCGGCACGGAGGATCAACTGCCTTGGTGCTCGACCCAATAGTTGACGGATACCATCTCACCCGAGTCCTTATGGACGACGACAGTAGTCTTAATCTGATATATCAGGACACTGTCCGCAAAATGGGGATAGACCCGTCAAGAATCTGCCAAAGTAATACTACCTTTAAAGGAGTAATACTAGGCGTAGAGGCCCACTGCACAGGCTCTCTAGCACTAGAGGTTGTATTTGGTTCTCCTGACAACTTCAGAAGCAAAGAATTAATCTTTGACATCGCTCCATTCTGAAGCGGCTATCACGCACTACTGGGAAGAACGGCTTTCACTCATTTTAATGCAGTACGTCACTACGCTTATCTTAAACTTAAGATGCCCGGTCCACGTGCCGTCATCACAGTTAGCGGAAATACAGAGCGTTCCTTACGTGCGGAAGAATATGTGGTGGCTCTAGCAGCCGAACACTGAACGGCTTCTCCAATCAGAATAAATGAACGGTCGTCAAGACCACGGACATGGTTAGACGAGTCCGCGCACCACCAGTTGTAACAGCCCAGATAAACCTGAGCTTGGGTCGATGGATATACCCCGATAGGTGGTGCTAGGGGCTGCCCGCATGTAAAAAAGCCCATAGTTCGGCTTGACCCTATTAATACAATAACAGATTGCATTTGCATGGTTCAGAATAACCAACTTTTCGCATGAAGTCTTTGACCTGGGTTTTTCCTTTTTACAGATGATCATCGTGCTACACCCTTCCAGGATACGACACAACAGAGACAAAGGCGCAGACCTGCAGCAGGGACCCGCTCAAAGGTTTCTTTTTAGATTAAGACCCTGCGTAAACCTTTTTTTATGTCTCTTGTTGCTTCATACCCTCCGGACACTTAACACAACCAGGAGGGATGCTGGCGTTATTAGCATTTCGTCACGCCAGATTAATGCATGTACCTGGAAACTCAGGGATCATTATCGAGGGCGTTACTCAGCCCAGTATATGTTGTAAAGTCCTAATACCTTAGGGAGTGTTCGGCGTCGCGAGTTTGGCCTTATATGCATCAGCTCGAATCATGTCTTTGGTCAATAGTTGGGTTTGCCCGACTCCCGTGTTTTGCTACCTTACGTTCCGCTCTATCAGCTAAGGTGGCGCCGGGAGAACTACGACGATTGCACCCTGGTTCATCCGGACGAGCACCTCAGTAGAGAAAGCCAAAAACTGACTGTCATGATAAAGCGCGAGACTGGTCAACCACTCGATGACTCAGCGGAATCTTCGTGATTACTCCGCATTAACGAAGGACCGGTTTTCCGGTCATGTACGAATGCACACCATATTCAGAAGAACGCGGAAGTACCAGGGGCTATATAGTAGCCCCACCGTCAAACTCCTATGGCTAAGTGAAAGTGTTAAAGCTATATAGTCCGATTGCCTGGTTCGCCACGCTATCACCTCCTTAATGGACCAAGACGTTGGATCAAGTCTGATTACGCGCTTTTCCGAACACCCCCGCATTATATGCATGGGGGCTGAAGCCGACGACTGCAAACTTTCAGGTTATATACATACATAAACGGCCGCACAGGAGGCACTATAATACTTTCGTGCAAAAAGTATAAACATATCCTTTATAATCAAAATAGCATTGTTTTTACAATTCAGATACATGTCACTCGAACATGGTACTCTTCGAGCACTGAGCCTCTATTAAACGGGCGCCTTCTAGGACTTCTTCAAAATAGTGCTCGGCCGGGTCCTGGCCTCCCGCCGAACCCCGGGTTGCAATAGTGGTGGCCTCCATCCCTGCCCAATATGTTTTAACACGGACAAGAGCCGTCCGCGCACCCTGTATGCACGCCGACCTCTTCATAGCGTCGATATGTGACACAGCACCAAGGAATCGTTGCACTAAACCAAAATAATTGTCCGACCTTGGTCCCTTTGGCCAAAGATGATCCACGACAGACCTCATAGCAAGCCTGGACAACCTATGGATCTCGGCCCATGCGACCATTTTTTCATTCAACGGCAGCGGACGCGTCGGAGCACTGAACTACGACCAGAACAACCTTTCCACTTCATGATCGTTCTGATCTTTGAAAAACTCAGTCGCATCAGCAGCACTCTTTGCCAAGTCCGCATACGCGTCTACAGCACTCCATAACTGATCCATAGGGGCATACTTCGGGTCTCCGAACTTCATCCGCAACAAAAAGGGCCTCCCAGCCATGATATCTCCGGCTTCATGAAGCTCCTCCCTTGCCGCTCTAATTTTAGAGCGAGTTTCCTTGGCTGCTTCCAAGGCCTCCTTCAGGTCAGCCGCTTTTGTTTGGCTTTCCTTTTCCAGATGCTCATATCGGCCGGCGGCATCTTTCAGCTCAACAGCCATCTTGGCTATTTTATCTTCGCTCTGGCGATGAGCAGCCTATTCGGCTCTTAACTCTTCGGCCGCCTTTAGGGCGGCCACATCACTTATCCTGGCTTGTTCCTTGGCTCAGGCAAGTTCCGCCCGAAGGGTCTCCACAGCAGCAGCTCCATCTGCAGTCACAACATATTATAGATACTAGCAAAATGCTCCTCTTAATATTTGCTGACTACCCGAAAATACATAGCCCGTGCCTCGTCAAGACGCTTGTTCACAAGCACAATGTCGGCATCCGCCACGTCAAGCTGCCGCTTCAGCTCGGCAAAATCAGCAGTCTGGCCAACCGCTGGACCCTCAGCCGCCTGCACATGAAAGCAGCACGATCATTACCTGGGACTATGATCCTCTGTTTGCCGCCTTCGCACGGCAACCAGAGTCTCAGGGGCTACTATCTATACAGAGCACATCTAGCGTCTGTGGTACCGTCAAAAATACATATATTATTTTGCGTACCCTGATGGATTCATGTACCTAGGGTAGGGTCATAGGCCTAACCTGAATGTCCTACCCAGGGACAGTCTTAGAAGAGATCACCTTCCAGTCGACCAACGAGGAACCCACTCGACTGACCAGAAGGACTCGACCATGGAGATTCACTCGACCATGAAGATACACTCGACCACCAGAAGGTCAGAAGGCACTCTGCACTGCAACGGCCTGCAATTGAATAGACTTAATGATAGTTAAGGCGCTTTATGTGGGGCGTTACCAGTAACGCCCCAGACTTAATATACTTTAAACCCTCCATTACGTGGGCTGGCAGGGGTCCTGGCGTACTCTATATAAGCCACCCCCCTCCACAGGCAGAAGGGTTCGCACTCTTGTAACACCTATACACATAATCCACTCGACCGCCTCAGGGCTCCGAGACGTAGGGCTTTTACTTCCTCCGAGAAGGGCCTGAACTCGTACATCGCTTGTGTTTACAACCTCTCCATAGCTAGGACCTTGCCTCTCCATACCTACCCCCCACTCTACTGTCAGACTTAGAACCACGACAGTTGGCACCCACCGTGGGGCCGGTGTTTTAGCGATTTTGTGGAGAAGTTGCAGTATTTCCGAGTACTTTCATCATGATGACTGCTGGAGTTTTGGTCGAGGGGCGCGAGATCCGTCTTGGCGCTCTCATCTTCGTCGCCGACGACTCCGCGTGGCTCCAGGAGGCTCCACTCGACGTTGATGCGCTCCCCGTCCGTGGTGCGACGCATTTTCGCGCATGTGTCCGCGGCGTTCTGCTGCGGCAACCGTCGGCTCCCTATCGGTCGACTCCTTTATCGGTCGCCCGTTCGGTCTCCCACCAGCGCAAGCGCTCTGGTCGGTCGAGGCTTCAGCGGTGGGTGAAACACGCGGTGGCTCGCCAGGCGGCCATCACACAAGTTGCGGCAATCGAGCCCGACGAATCTCTCTACGGTTTGTTCGATCTGTCGACTGGCTCCGTAGAGACTGCATGCGAGTGCGATAGCAGTGATCCAGCGGCGGAAATTCTCATGGTCGACGGGCCCCGCAGTCCTCCCGGCTTTGCCCATGGCGGCGGAGCGGGCGGTGGAGGTAGCCCCGCTCAGGACCACGAAGAGTACCAGCCCGAGGCACTCGACTCTCTGCAGAGAGAAGAGCTTCGCCGCAGGAACATGGATGCCCTGCATACTCCCATTACAGGAGAAACCCCCGAGGCTCGCGCCTTGGAGGAAGCACGTTTGGCCAATGTGGCTGAACGCGCTCGTCTGGAGAACCTTCAGCGAGCACTCGACGAGCGCACGCGACAACGAGTCCCCGAAGCCAGTCGACGTCGACTCTTCCCGCCGACTCAGGTATACCGCACGCCAATTCAGAATTTAGCAGCTGCAACCCGTATAGCAGAGTCCATCCAGCCTTCGCAGTCGGAAGCTGGGAGAGGCTTGATGCAGATCAGAGATTTGCTCCGAGCAGCTGGGGACCAGAACTCAGCCGTGTCACAGTCGCGCAACAGAATTCACAGTCGATCCGTCGCTGCGAATACGGTTCAGTCGGCTCACAGTCCCAGATCGCCTCCGCGGCGGGAAGGGCGCGACAACCAGCGTGATCCGTATGGAGACCGACACGACCGAGATGATAGGCGTCGAGTGCCCATTTCCCTTCCGAGGGAAGGGTCTTACGCTCCTCGGTGACAGGATGACAGGCGTCAGTTCAGTGCGGGGCGAAGAGTTCCAGTCGACCCCAGGGGACCAGGCTTCGATGCGCGATCCATTATCGTGCAAAGCTTGGTCGACCGGAACAGAGCCCATCGAGGTGGACCCGAGAGAGATGCACCCACGAGCAGTCGAGTGCATGTTTCTGGTCCAGAGTGTTTTAGCAGGGCTATCAGAGCCGCAGTGATTCCCCCCAATTTCAGGTTGGCGACAGGAGTCAGCAAGTTCACTGGGGAGTCCAAGCCTGAAACTTGGCTTGAGGACTACCGAGTGGCTGTTCAGATTGGCGGTGGGAATGACGAGGTGGCCATGAAGCATTTGCCCCTCATGCTGGAAGGTTCAGCCAGAGCGTGGTTGAATCAGTTACCTCCTAGCAGTATTTACACTTGGGAAGATTTGTTCCGAGTGTTCGTCAGAACTTTTGAAGGAACCTGCAAGCGACCAGCTGGTTTGACAGAGCTGCAAGTTTGTGTGCAGAAACCCAATGAGACTCTCAGAGATTACATTCAGAGGTGGATCACTCTGCACCATACTGTGGAGAATGTGTCTAATCATCAAGCAGTCTGCGCCTTCAAAGATGGCGTCAAGAGCAGAGAATTGAGTCTGAAGTTTGGTCGAACCGGAGACATGACTCTGAGTTGGATGATGGAGATTGCTACCAAGTACGCCAATGGCGAGGAAGAGGACCGACTCCGAAGCGGCAAGTATAAGCCAAGTCAGTCGGAGAAGGGAAATTCCAGTCGGAAACAGAAGCGGAAAGCCTAGCCAGCAGCTCCTGGAGAGGCCCTGGCCGTGACTTAGGGAAAGTTCAAAGGGAAGCCAAAAGGATCCTGGAATCCTAAGAAAGTAAAGGATAAAGAAGGAAACGACGTGATGGATATGCCGTGCCACATCCACACGAAGAAAGATGAAGAGGGCAACATTATTTACCCAAAGCACACAACTCGCCAGTGTCGACTCCTGATCCAGCAGTTTCAGGGAAAACAGTCTAAGGACAAGGAGAAAGAGTCAGACAAGGCCGGAGACAAAGAGGACAGTGAGGAAGAATATCCGCATATCAACTCCACTCTGATGATCTTCGCGGATGTGGAAAGCAAGAGTCGACTGAAAGTCATTAACCGTGAGGTGAATATGGTTGCCCCAGCAAAACCAAGTTATCTGAAATGGTCCCAAACACCCATCACATTCGACCAATCTGATCACCCGACTCATATTGCCACCCCTGGGAGGCAAGCTTTAGTGGTCGATCCAGTTGTCGAAGGCACTCGGCTGACGAAAGTGCTGATGGACGGTGGCAGTGGGCTGAACTTGTTGTATGCTGACACACTAAAGGGAATGGGCATCCCGATGTCCAGACTGAGCACCAGCAACATGAGTTTCCACGGAGTCATACCAGGGAAGAAAGCCAACTCACTCGGCCAAATAGCCCAGGACGTGGTTTTTGGCGACTCAAAACATTTTCGCAAGGAAAAGTTGACCTTTGAGGTTGTGGATTTTCAGAGCGCGTACCACGCCATTTTGGGGAGGCCCGCCTACGCACGGTTCATGGCTCGACCATGTTACGTGTACCTCAAGCTGAAAATGCCAGGTCCCAAAGGAGTGATCACTGTCACTGGCGATCAAAAAAAGGCAGAAGAGTGCTTTCAGAAGGGCTCGAAGATTGCCGATTCCCAGGTGACAGCGGTCGAGTTCGAAGAGTACAAGCAAAACGCAGATCCAAGTGATTTGTTGCGATCCAAGAAACCAACCACAGAGTCTGCATTTCAGTCGTCTGGTGAGACAAAACCTGTTCACATTCACCCGACCGACCCCAATGCAGCCCCGACCCACATCTCCACGACACTCGACCCGAAATAGGAAGAAGCGCTCATCCAGTTCCTCCATGAGAACTGGGACATTTTTGCATGGAAGCCAGCTGACATGCCAGGTGTTCCCAGGGGACTGGCTGAGCATCGCCTCAGAGTCGACAAATCAGCAAAACCAGTCAAAGAGCATCTTCGGCGGTCCGCCGTCCGGAAGAGAAAGGCTATTGGTGAGGAAGTGGCTCGACTGTTGGCGGCAGGATTTATCCGAGAGATATACCACTCCGAGTGGCTTGCTAATGTCGTCATGGTTCCCAAGAAGGACAAATCACTCCGCATGTGCATTGACTTCAAGCACATCAATCGGGCCTGCCCGAAAGATCATTTTCCTCTCCCTCGCATAGATCAAATTGTTAACTCGACCGCGGGATGTGAGAGATTGTCTTTTCTAGACGCATATTCCGGGTATCATCAGATCCGTCTGTATGGACCCGACGAAGTAAAAACAGCTTTCATCACTCCATTCGGCTGCTTCTGCTATATCACCATGCCATTCGGCCTCAAGAATGCCAGAGCCACATTTATGCGTATGATTCAGAAGTGTCTTCTCACTCAAATCAGTCGGAATGTGGAAGCGTATATGGATGATATCGTTGTTAAGTCACGAAAAGGTTCCGACCTGCTTGCTGACCTCGCCGAAACATTTGCCAACCTCAGAAGGTACGATGTCAAGCTCAATCCATCGAAGTGCACATTCGAAGTTCCTGGTGGAAAGTTACTCGGTTTTCTCGTTTCCGAACGAGGGATCGACGCTAATCCAGAAAAGATCGGCCCTATTCTCCGAATGAAACGCCCTGTGCGAGTGCACGATGTCCAGAAGCTTACTAGATGCTTGGCCGCATTAAGTCGATTCATCTCACGACTCGGTGAAAAGGCATTGCCTCTTTACCGACTGATGAAGAAGGCAGACAAGTTCGAGTGGACTCCAGAAGCTGATGCAGCGTTTACCGAGCTAAAAGCTCTGCTCTCCACCCAGCCGGTGCTTGCTGCTCCAGTCAGGAAAGAGCCTCTGTTGCTTTATATTGCAGCCACAGGACAAGCCGTCAGTACAGTACTTACGGTCGAGCGGGAAGAAGAAGGAAAAGCCTCCAAAGTTCAGCGCCCGGTGTATTATTTGTCTGAAGTCTTGACTCCATCCAAGCAGAGATATCCTCATTATCAGAAGCTTGTGTATGGAATATACATGACCACGAAGAAGGTTGCTCATTATTTCTCTGATCATTCTATCACAGTCGTCAGCGACGCTCCACTATCAGAGATTCTGCACAACAGAGATGCAACTGGTCGAGTGGCGAAATGGGAGATTGAACTTCTTCCCCTTGATATCAAGTTTGAGGCAAAGAAAGCTATTAAGTCCCAGGCAATAGCAGATTTCCTCGCCGAGTGGATTGAACAACAACAGCCGACTGAAGTTCACTCGGAGCATTGGACCATGTTCTTCGATGGCTCTAAGATGCTGAATGGTTCTGGTGCTGGGGTTGTTCTGGTTTCCCCCAGAGGAGATAAGCTTAGATATGTGCTCCAAATTCACTTTGATTCCTCTAACAATGAGGCAGAGTATGAGGCCCTTTTATATGGATTGCGCATGGCCATCTCACTCGGCGTCCGTCGCCTGATGGTTTATGGCGATTCAGATTTAGTGGTCAACCAGGTGATGAAGGAGTGGGACGTGAGAAGCCCAGCCATGACTGGATACTGCAATGCAGTGAGGAAGCTGGAAAAGAAGTTCGAGGGGTTGGAGCTCCACCACATCCCCCGACTGAAAAATCAAGCAGCAGATGATCCGGCAAAGATAGGTTCCAAAAGAGAAGCCATTCCGAGTGGTGTGTTTTTGGAGCATATACACACTCCGTCAGTTAAAGAAGATCCCTTCACAGAGGAAGCTCCACAGCCCAAGAGTGCCACAGATCCGACTGAGGTTGAGGTCCCAGCAGTAGTCGACTTGGTCATGGAGGTTTTAGTGGTCACCCCCGACTGGACAATTCCCTATATCGCATATATCCTGAGAAAAGAGCTCCCAGAGGATGAGGAAGAGGCTCGGCAGATCGTCCGTCGATCCAAAGCCTTTACCGTTATCAAAGGACAGCTGTATAGAGAAAGCCCGACTGGGGTTGGTCAAAAATGCATAACGCCAGAAAAAGGTCGAATCATTCTCAATGATATCCACTCAGGGACCTGTGGTCACCATGCGTCCTCTCGGACCATTGTAGCCAAAGCATACCTAGCCGGATTTTACTGGCCAAAGGCGAATGAGATGGCAAAGGAAATAGTGGACAAGTGTGAAGGATGTCAGTTCTACTCCAATATGTCTCACAAGCCCGCGTCAGCTCTGAAGACCATTCCACTCGTCTGGCCGTTCGCAGTATGGGGGTTGGACATGGTTGGTCCCTTGAGAACAGGGCGAAGTGGTTTCACGCACGTACTGGTCACAGTCGACAAGTTCACAAAGTGGATCGAGGCTAAACCAATCAAGAATCTTGACGCCGGTACTGCAGTTACCTTCATCAGGGAGCTGACGTTCAGATATGGAGTCCCGCACAGCATCATTACGGATAATGGGTCGAACTTTGACTCGGAAGAATTCAAGAATTTCTGCAACGCTCAAGGCACACGAGTCGACTACGCTTCAGTCGCTCACCCCCAGTCGAATGGACAAGCGGAGCGAGCCAATGGCTTAATCCTCAAGGGTTTAAAACCCCGACTGATGCGTGATCTCAAGCACGCGGCTGGAGCATGGGTCGACGAACTTCCTTCAGTGCTTTGGGGTTTGCGGACCACACCCAATCGGTCGACTGGAAGAACTCCATTCTTTTTGGTCTATGGAGCTGAAGCAGTCTTGCCGAGTGATCTTCTTCACAATGCTCCTCGAGTTGAACTCTACAACGAAGCAGAAGCTGAGCAAGCGCGTCCGGACGCAGTCGACCTTCTAGAGGAAGAAAGGGAGATGGCTCTGATCCGATCGACCATCTATCAACAAGACTTGCGTCGCTTTCACGCCAGGAATGTGAGGGGTCGAGCCTTCCAAGAAGGAGATCTAGTTCTCCGAGTGGATCAGCAGAAACAGCATAAGCTCGCTCCTTCTTGGGAAGGACCCTTCATCGTCACCAAAGTTCTCCACAACGGGGCATACCGTCTCTACAACGTCGAACACAACATCGAAGAGCCCCGAGCTTGGAATGCGGATCTGCTCCGCCCGTTTTACACTTAAAAGTTTTCCACTCGGATGAGTTGTAATAAAATACTTCTGTAGTTCATGGATCTCGAAATAATAGTGCCATAATTCCTTCATAATTTTTGTCACTTTTTCCCCCAGCGGGTGGCTTAGCCGCGAATCCGTTTTGCCTAAGTTTGTAAAAATCCTACCGAGTGGTAAGCCAGACTTCCACTCGGAGGCTTAGCCGCGAATCCGTTTCGCCTAAGTTTGTAAAAATCCTACCGAGTGGTAAGCCAGACTTCCACTCGGAGGCTTAGCCGCGAATCCGTTTCGCCTAAGTTTGTAAAAATCCTACCGAGTGGTAAGCCAGACTTCCACTCGGGGGCTTAGCTGCAGCCCAGCGCTCGCCTAAGTTATAAAAAATCCTACCGAGTGAAGAGCAAACCTCTCACTCGGGGGCTTAGCTGCAGCCCAGCGCTCGCCTAAGTTATAAAAATCCTACCGAGCGAAGAGCAAACCTCTCACTCGGGGGCTTAGCTGCAGCCCAGCGCTCGCCTAAGTTATAAAAAATCCTACCGAGTGAAGAGCAAACCTCTCACTCGGGGGCTTAGCTGCAGCCCAGTGCTCGCCTAAGTACCACATACGCTTGCAAGGAGGACGAGGTGCAGGTCGACTACGACCCTCTCCTCTGAGCTACGCCATAAGTATAATGTGCGCTCGCAAAGAAGACAAGGTGCAGATAGACTGCGACTCTCTCCTCCGAGCTTCGCCACAAATACAACGTGAAAATCCTACCGAGTGAAGAGCAAACCTCTCACTCGGAGGCTTAGCTGCAGCCGAGCGCTCGCCTAAGTTATAAAAAAATCCTACCGAGTGAAGAGCAAACCTCTCACTCGGAGGCTTAGCTGCAGCCAAGCGCTCGCCTAAGTTATAAAAAACCTACCGAGCGAAGAGCAAACCTCTCACTCGGGGGCTTAGCTGCAGCCCAGCGCTCGCCTAAGTTATAAAAAATCCTACCGAGTGAAGAGCAAACCTCTCACTCGGAGGCTTAGCTGCAGCCGAGCGCTCGCCTAAGTTATAAAAAATCCTACCGAGTGAAGAGCAAACCTCTCACTCGGGGGCTTAGCTGCAGCCCAGCGCTCGCCTAAGTTATAAAAAATCCTACCGAGTGAAGAGCAAACCTCTCACTCGGAGGCTTAGCTGCAGCCCAGTGCTCGCCTAAGGAATAAGTCGACTGCAGTGGACATCTTGCTGTGAACCTGCAAAGGACAATTCGAACCAGGAGCAATCATATCCAAACATCAAATCCAAGTTTAGGTCAATACCTAAAGGAACCGAGAGTGCTCAGGCACTAAGCCTGTTAAGGTTTACCGGTTACAATTCCACTCGGCATACCGAGGCAAATTTAAAGTGTCGGGCTTAAAGAAAGTTTTTTACCCCTCCTGTGGAGGGCTGGAAGGAGCAACAAACTCATCGAGGTCGATCCCGTCTGCGATCCGGGTAGCAGCAGCGATGAAAGTTTCCATGAAGGATCTGAAGTCGTGTTTTTTGGTGTTGGCCACTCGGAGAGCCGCCAGCTTCTCTTCTCGCGCGTCCTTGCAGTGGACTCGGGCCAGACACAGGGCAACATCTGCGCCACACCGAGCCAAGGACTTCTTCCACTCTTGCACACGGTCGGGGACTGCGTTTAGTCGAGCCATCAACGACTCGAGGTCGTTCTGAAGTGTCACCCCGGGCCAAAGTGTCGAGTCGATGCGAGAAGCGGCGGCCTTCAGCCTTGCAAGATAGTCCACGACAGCTGCAACGCGAGACTCCAGTCGGAAGATATTCATGGCAACTTCATCATTCACCGAAGAATTGACAGGGTCAAGATTCGGCTCCAACTGGCTAGTCTCTTCTTCAAAGTTCCGACAGAATTCTGCAAGGACAAAACACCGAATCAAGACAATGGTCGAATGGAAGCATCGCAGTTGAAAATGCTGGTCGAGTGAAAAGATTACCTTCGAGCATAAGGAACAATTTCTTGGCAAGACTGCCCAGGAAGCTTTCAAGGTCATTCTTCTTCCCAGTCAATTGGTTGATCTTCTCGGTCAGGGTAGTCTTGTCAGCTTTCAGTCGGTCAACATCCTTGGAGGCAATCGCCAGAGCAGTTTTCAGATTGTGATTTTCCTGTTCAAGCTTGGTGACTGAAGCTAACTTCTCGTCAGCAAGCTTGGTCTTCTCAGCTATCTCAAGGTCCTTCTTCTTCTGGGCCTCCCGCACCTTGTCTGCAAGTTATAGCAAAGTCAGATTTTGAAACAAATGGAAGGAAAAAGGAGTCGTCGAGACCTCACCGAACATACCTTTGGTCTCCTCCTTCGCCTTCGTCAGATTCTCCTGCACCAGCTTCAGATCCAGCTCGAGCTGAATGTGCTTCTGCTCCAGTTCCGTATAGCGAGCTGCAAGGTCACAGGATTTCTACGAAGAAACAATCGACAAAATATCAAAGATGGTTCACTTCCGAGTGGATGGAGAAAGATCATACGTTTCTAAGACTACAGTCGAATGCAAGCATTCAACCGTAGTCTCGGGGACTACACCCAGTGGGTGCACTCAGCGTGCCCCCACTAGTTCTGTTTAAGACAGAGTCGACCAGTCGACCCCAAAAAAAAAAGAGAGACGTGGTCTTCAGACTGTAGTCGACTGCAAGCAGTCGACCACAGTCTCGGGGACTACACCCAGTGGGTGCACTCAGCGTGCCCCCACTAGTTCTGTTCAAGACAGAGTCGACCAGTCGACCAAATCGAATGATGAACAAACTTTACTTCTAAAGCCTAAGGCCGACTGCCAGCAGTCGACCTTAGCCTTGGGGACTACACCCAGCGGGTGCACTCAGCGTGCCCCCGCTAACACGGAGTTTTCTATCGACACACCCAGTGGGTGATTGCTATGGATTTTAGAAATCAGAAAGAGAAAGTTTTGATAGCATATCCTAACAGAACAGGCGGTGGTCGACTGACCTGAACATTGCTTTGAAGGGCGGAGCTAGCGTCATAAGCTGCTTGGCTTGCATCCCGGACGATCTTCACCTGCTCCATCATGATCCCCGCTTGACGTATCTCCTCCTTAGCAGCACTGGCTTGGTCCTCTGGGACATGATGTGTTGTGAAGAGCGAAGGTTGTGCAGCACTCGACGAAGTAGGATGAGCACTCGTCAACGGCACCGCAAAAGACACGGTGTGTCGAGTGAGGTTCTCCCCTTCCGTGACCACAGCCTCAGGCGCCGTTGCACTCTGGGTTGCCTTACCAGTAGACGTCTTGCTGCTCATCCCGTGCCTCAGCGGTTCTTCATCCTCATCATCATCTTCAGGAAGGGTGATAATGTCATGGGGTGGAGCTTTAGAAAAAGAATCAAAGTCAGAAATCTTGAGTCAGTCGACCAAGGACAGAATTGAGAGTATAGTACCAGGATTTGAGGTTGCTGCGTCCTCCATCTCATGGTCGTCAGCCTTGCCTGAGGTCTCAGAAGTTGCAGCACTAAAGTTCCAAAAGATCAGTTGACCAACTCAAGTATCAACCAGAGATAAACCTTATGCAAAACAAGAGAACTCAAGTAACGTGTTTACCCGTATATGGTGGGGATGGACACCTTCATCTTCGGCAGGAGCTTGGTGGGTTTCGGCGGAGCCACCTTCGACTGCTTCGGAGCCCTTTCACTCGGCACCGGAGAAGCGGTCCGTGGGCGTTTGGTCGACTGCGAGGCAGTCGCCACCCCCTTACCGCGTTCAGTCGCGGGGTCATGGACGAGCTTCGACCGCCTTTCCAAGCGCGGTGGTGCAGCCTCCTCCTCCTCCTCCTCCTCTTCGTCCTCGTCATCATCGTCGTCATCGTCATCTTCGGCAGCGTCTGAATCCCACTCCTCCTGGCTCTCGCCCCCGCTGGCTTCTCCCTCCTCAGTCGGAGCCTGAGCTCTATTGGGCATTGAGTACAGGTTGGTGAGGGCCTGGAAGACGGCAAGACAGAGATCAGTCAACCAAGTCACAGAGCATACAGAAGCAAATTCAACAAATATACAATGGAAAGCAGAGCAAATATACCTTATCTGGAACGGTGTGATGGTCGAGTGGAGGAACCCTCCTGGATCCACGGGGATTATCCTTATTCCCAGTGACCGCGGCCATCCATCTTTCCACTGTGGCATCGTCGACTGCTTCCGGATGGACTCGGGTATCGTCTTCAGTCCCGCAGTACAACCACATGCCATGGCTCCGGAACTAAAGAGGCTGGATCCGCCGCCGAAGGAAAACCTCCAGAAGGTCCATGCCAGTCACGCCATCCCGGACCAACTGCACCACGCGGTCCATCAACATCTTCACATCAGCCCTCTCCTCCGGAACCACCTTCAGAGAGGAGGGCTTGTTCACTCGACTCATGGTGAATGGGGGGAGTCCACTCGACTGCCCCGGCGTCAGCTCGTTCCGGCAGTAGAACCAAGTCGACTGCCAGCCCCTGACTGACTCGGGAAATGTCATAGCTGGGAAGGTGCTCTTGTTCCTCACTTGAATTCCCAGACCCCCGCACATTTGGACAACCTGGGTCTTCTCATCGCCTGGACTCGCCTTCTTCACGGTCTGAGAACGACACGTGAAGATGTGCTTGAACAAGCCCCAGTGCGGTCGACAGCCCAGGAAACTCTCGCACATAGATACGAACGCAGCAAGATATGCGATGGAGTTCGGGGTAAAGTGGTGGAGTTGGGCTCCAAAGAAGTTCAAAAAACCGCGAAAGAAAATGCTCGGTGGCAAAGAAAACCCTCGATCAATATGAGTGGCCAGGAGCACACACTCACCGTCTTCCGGCTGAGGTTGCCACTCTTTCCCTGGGAGTCTTGCGGCGCCATGGGGGATCAGCCCGTCGTCGGCCATGTCGAGGAGATCCTTCTCCCTGATGATCGACTGGATCCAATCTCCCTGGACCCAGCCCTTCGGCAAGCGGGATCTCGACGAAGACCCACAGCGGCTGGTGGATCTCCCCTTCGCCTTCTCCGCCGCCGATGCCTTCTCCGTCGCCGACGCCTTCTTTGCGTGCTCCAGCGCCGCCGTCTTCTCCTTGACCATGGCTGCCGGCGAGGTGCGCGAGGAAGAGCTTTGCGGGGGCAAGAGCGAGCGCGTGGGGCGGAGACGGGGAGAGCGGAAGAGAAAGGATGGAGCACTGTTCAGAAAACCCTCGCTGGTTGCATTTATAACATCCCTTCCGAGTGGATGACAGGTGGACCCAGGCAACCTAATCATATCCCGAAACAGTTGCATCAACGCGATACGTGGCGGAAAAAGCGGCGCGGAGATCAAGGCGTCTATGTCCCGTCCCGTCCGAGCGCCACGGTTCGTTCCGCTTCGCGCGCTCCCCCAAATTTCGCATCCCGTGGAATCCGCGAACGGCAGATCGGTCTGTCAGACGCAAGATTTCCTGCGATCCGTCGCTCGGGAACCAGCAAAGTCTAAAAGATCACTCGACAAAAGACAAGAATGGATCGAGTCGACTGAAGAAAAGTTGCTCGATTATTGACAAAGATCTTAATCCAGAACGACGCATAGCCAGTATGCAAAAGTCAATCGGGAACAACATCAACTCCTTCCTCATTCAAGCCTCAATCCATTCGGGGGCTAATGATGGATTCATGTACCTAGGGTAGGGTCATAGGCCTAACCTGAATGTCCTACCCAGGGACAGTCTTAGAAGAGATCACCTTCCAGTCGACCAACGAGGAACCCACTCGACTGACCAGAAGGACTCGACCATGGAGGTTCACTCGACCATGAAGATACACACGACCACCAGAAGGTCAGAAGGCACTCTGCACTGCAACGGCCTGCAATTGAATAGACTTAATGATAGTTAAGGCTCTTTATGTGGGGCGTTACCAGTAACGCCCCAGACTTAATATACTTTAAACCCTCCATTACGTGGGCTGGCAGGGGTCCTGGCGTACTCTATATAAGCCACCCCCCTCCACAGGCAGAAGGGTTCGCACTCTTGTAACACCTATACAAATAATCCACTCGACCGCCTCAGGGCTCCGAGACGTAGGGCTTTTACTTCCTCCGAGAAGGGCCTGAACTCGTACATCGCTTGTGTTTACAACCTCTCCATAGCTAGGACCTTGCCTCTCCATACCTACCCCCACTCTACTGTCAGACTTAGAACCACGACATACCCCAAAGCCTCTTAGCAGGATCGTAAAAGGTTCATTCAACCCGCTTTTGGGGGATGAAATCCTCTCAACCACCGTACCCATTAAGGTACGATGCGCCTATGAGATAGCCGCTTCCTCCAGAAGGCCCATCAGTGTGTCCGGTTGTGCACCGGACAGTCCCGGACTATTTCTGTTGCTCTCCCTTGGAGCTGAATACTCCGGACTTCGGGCGGCCGAAGAGTTAACTTCTGGCCTTTGCGAATTAGGAGAAACCCTCCATGACGACACCTCAACGTCGTCCGCCCCATGAGGCGGGGAGGCAAGAGGAGGCGTTTCGCTCTCCATCATCTCTGGAAGAAGATCCCCCGAAGATGAACTCTGTCGAGAAGGGCTGCGAGCCGGACTGCAAGATATATGTCTCGGTTATTGATTTCAGAGATAAAAATAGGATATATTCACCAAAGTACTTTTGGTTCACTTACAGCTCGGTTGAGGCCTGACCCCCTTGCGAGCGCTGTGCGGAAAGGACGCCCTCCGGGGCAGGGCCCCCTGGCGAAGGTTTCTTCCCTCGTTTGGAAACCTCCGTTTCCAAGTCTTCAGAGGCGGCCCTTTCCTTTCCTTGGGGAGAGGGGATTCTGGATTCACCTCCCCGACTATCCTCCTTCGCGGAAACACTAATTCCCCCGGTTTCGATGTGTAATGTGTGAAGCCCACTTTCGGCTTCCTTATTCCTCCCTTCATCTTCTCCTGATGGCACTTGATAAGGTGCGCACTCAAGCATCCTGTTCAGTACAGGATCCGATGAGCCTTCGGGAAGGGGGGCCGAACACCTGATTCTCTCCGCCTTTCTTATCCAGTCCTGGCAGAGAGCAAATTTTCAGAATAATGTTGTGACAAATAAAACGACAGCATGTTCGGTCGCGGAATTACTTACTTGAGTATCTGGACGGTTGCAGTTGAGACTCGCATCCTCAGTGGTGTCCGGACACTTTATTCGTGATCCGAAGAACAATCCATACATCTCTTTGAGCGTCACGCCGAAGAATTGTTGAATAGTTTGCGGTCCTTCCAGGTTGAACTCCCACATGCGGAGAGATCGACGTTGGCATGGCAGGATCCGACGAACTAGCATAACTTGCATTACTTTGACGAGACTGACATCCCTCTTGAGGAGATCTTGAATACGGCTTTGCAATGTCAACACGTCATTAACTGGCCCCCAGTCCAGCCCCTTGTTGACCCATGACACCAGTTGGGGTGGAGGGCTCGAGCGGAAGGCGGGGGCGGCCGCCTGCTTTGTACCTTGGGGAGCTGTGATGTAAAACCACTCCCGTTGCCATAAGTCGGACACCTCCGGGAAGGAACCCTTTGGACATAGGGCATCGGCGCCTTTGCTTATTATAGCGCCTCCGCACTCCGCGTGTCGCCCATCGATCATCTTCGGCTTCACACTGAAGGTCTTGAGCCATAAGCTGAAGTGTGGGATGATGCGGAGGAAGGCCTCACACACGACGATAAACGACGAGATGTGAAGGATGGAATCTCGAGCTAGATCATGGAAATGTAGCCCGTAGTAAAACATGAGCCCTCTCACAAAGGGATCAAGACTAAAACCTACCCTCGGAGGAAGTGGGAAACAAACACGACACTCTCGTTGGGTTCGGGAGTGGGAATGACCTGCCCTTGAGCAGGCAGCCTGTGCGGGATTTCGGCGGTGAGATACATGGCCTCCCTAAGCTTCTTGATGTCCTCCTCTGTGATAGAGGAAGCCATCCACCGGCCTTGAAGGTTGGATCCGGACATGGTTGAAGGTCCGGAGCGCTTAGCTTGAGCCTTGGGTGTTGGAACTCGAGGTGGGGGAAGGGAAGGATCGAGCGTGGGAAGAAAAGGATAGGCATTGGCCCCTTTATAAAAAGGGCAAATATCAAGCGTCCACCGCGTGGCCGTTTGGAACTTGCCTAAAATCGAGGAGTCATACTAACAAGCACGGTTGGGTTACCCACACCCGTATTGATGAGAATCCCGAGATAAGGGGAACACGATCTCTGCTTCGACAAGACGTGCCAATAAAACCGCCGGAGACAATACTAACAAGCACGGTTGTGTTCAGAATCTTCTATGGAGTGTTCGGAGAAGGAACCCATCTTGCAATGCCGAAGACAATCTGCGCGCCGGACTCATCGTCATTGAAGCCTGGTTCAGGGGCTACTGAGGGAGTCCTAGATTAGGGGGTCCTCGGATAGCCGGACTATATACTTTGGCCGGACTGTTGGACTATGAAGATACAAGATTGAAAACTTCGTCCCGTGTCCGGGTGGGACTCTCCTTTGCGTGGAAGGCAAGCTTGGCAATTCGGATATGTAGATCTCCTTCTCTGTAACCGACTCTATGTAACCCTAGCCTCCTCCGGTGTCTACATAAACTGGAGGGTTTAGTCCGTAGGACGACAACAATCATAATCATAGGCTAGCTTCTAGGGTTTAGCCTCTACGATCTCGTGGTAGATCAACTCTTGTAATACTCATATCATCAAGATCAATCAAGAAGGAAGTAGGGTATTACCTCCATCGAGAGGGCCCGAACCTGGGTAAACATCGTGTCCCCCGCCTCCTGTTACCATTAGCCTTAGATGCATAGTTCAGGACCCCCTACCCGAGATCCGCCGGTTTTGACACCGACAGTTCCCACTCATCATAAAGTTTTCTAGGGATAGAAACTTCTAGTTTAAGCTTTTCTTCAAAAGATTGCATCATAGCATCAACGATATGTTTAGTAAAAGCTTTGTTTTGATTATAAGCATGAGGAGAATTTAACACGGATTGCAACAAGGAAATACAATCTATTAAAGAAAAATTATCATAATTAAATTCCTTGAAATCCAAAATAGTGGGTTCGTTGCTACTTAAAGTCTTGACCTCTCCAATCCCACTTTTATCAATTTTTGCATCTAGATCTAAAAACTCTTAATCATTGGGACGCCTTTTAACTAAAGTTGATTCATCTCCATTCCCATCTTTATCAGGATTCATATTGGAAAACAAAGATTTAATAGGAGTCACATGAATAACTTTTAGATCTTCATCATTATTATCATGAAAACTGGAAGAATACGCTTTTACAAACAAATCTTTTTTAGCACGCATCTTAAAGGTTCTTTCTTTGCACTCATCAATGGAAATTCTCATGGCTTTGAGAGACTCCCATTGATATCATGCTTAGGTGGGATAGATCTAAGTTTCAAAGAATCAACATCAAGAGAAATTCTATCCATGTTCCTTGCCAACTCATCAATCTTAAGCAATTTTTCTTCGATCAAAGGATTGAAATTCTTTTGCAAACTCATAGATTCTTTAACACTATTCTCAAAATCAGAGGGTATATTATTAAAATTTCCATAAGAGTTGTTGTAGGAATTACCATAATTATTAGAGAAATTACTAGGAAACGGCCTAGGATTAAAATTGCCTCTATACGCGTTGTTACCAAAATTGTTCATACCAACAAAATTCACATCCATAGATTCATTATTATTCTCAACCAAAGTGGACAAAGGCATATCATTAGGATCAGAAGAAACACTTTTATTAGCAAATAATTTCATAAGTTCATCCATCTTTCCACTCGAAACATTAATTTCTTCAATCGCATGAACTTTTTTACTAGTAGATCTTTTGGTGTGCCATTGAGAATAATTAACCATAATATTATCCAGGAGCTTAGTAGCCTATCCTAAAGTGATTTCCATAAAAGTGCCTCCCGTGGCCAAATCTAAAAGATTTCTAGAAGCAAAATTCAATCCGGCATAATTTTTTTGTATAATCATCCACAAATTCAAATCATCTGTAGGGCAATTACGTATCATTAATTTCATCCTCTCCCAAGATTGTGCAACATGCTCATGATCAAGTTGCTTAAAATTCATAATATCATTCCTAAGGGAGATGATCTTAGCGGGAGGAAAATACTTAGAGATAAAAGCATCTTTACACTTATTCCATGAATCGATACTATTTTTAGGCAAAGATGAGAACCAAGTTTTAGCATGATCTCTAAGCGAAAACGGAAATAGCTTCAATTTAACAATATCATTATCCACGTCTTTCTTCTTTTGCATACCGCACAAATCAACAAAATTGTTTAGATGGGATGCAGCATCTTCACTAGGAAGGACAGAAAATTGATCTCTCATAACAAGATTCAACAAAGCGGCATTGATTTCACAAGATTCAACATTAGTAGTGGGAGCAATCGGAGTGCTAATAAAATCATTGTTTTTGGTGTTGGAAAAGACACACAATTTAGTATTATCCTGAGCCATCGTGACAAAGCAATCAATCCAACACACAAGCACACAAGAGGCAAGCGAAAAGAGACGAATGGAAGAGGGGCGAAGAAAAGGCAAAGGTTTTCAGAAATCATTTTAGAAGTGAGGGAGAGGAAAACGAGAGGCGAATGACGAATAATGTAATGCAAGGGAGAAGAGTTTATGATGGGTACTTGGTATGGCTTGACTTGGCGTACATCTCCCCGGCAACAGCACTAGAAATCCTTCTTGCTAGCACTTGAGCTTGCGTTGGTTTTCCCTTGAAGAGGAAAGGGTGATGCAACAAAGTAGCGTAAGTATTTCACTCAGTTTTGACAACCAAGGAATCAATCCAGTAGGAGACAACACACAAGTCACCGAATACCTGCACAAACAATCAATAACTTGCAACCAACACAATAAAGGGGTTATCAATCCCTTCACAGTCACTTGCAAAAGTGAGATCTGATAGAGATAGATAAACGGTAAAGTAAATGTTTTTGGTATTTTTGTTTTATAGATTGGAAAGTAAAGATTGCAAAATAGTAGATCGAAAACTAGCAAGATGTAAATGAGATTCAAAAATATAGAAAAGAGACCTGGGGACCATAGGTTTTAGTAGTGGCTTCTCTCAAGATAGCAAGCATTACGGTGGGTGAACAAATTACTGCCGAGCAATTGATAGAAAAGCGCATAGTTATGACAACATCTAAGGCAATGATCATGAACATAGGCATCACGTCTGTGTCAAGTAGACCGACTCCTGCCTGCATTTACTACTTTACTCCACACATCGACCGCTATCCAGCATGCATCTAGAGTATTAAGTTCATGAAGAACGGAGTAACGTATTAAGCAAGATGACATGATGTAGAGGAATTAACTCAAGCAATATGATGAAAACCGCATCTTGTTATCCTCGATGGAAACAATACAATACGTGCCTTGCTGCCCCTACTGTCACTGGGAAAGGACACCACAAGATTGAAAAAAAAGCTAAGCACTTCTCTCATTGCAAGAAAGATCAATCTAATAGGCCAAACTAAAGCGATAATTCAAAGAGACATGCAAAGATATCAAATCATGCATATCAGAATTCAGAGATGAACCAAATAATATTCATAGATAATCTTGATCATCGGATCTCGGCAAACACACCACGAAAGAGTATTACATCGAATAGATCTCCAAGAACATCGAGGAGAACATGGTATTGAGAATCAAAGAGAGAGAGAAGAAGCCATCTAGATAATAACTATGGCCCCGAAGGTCTGTGGTAAACTACTCATGCTTCATCGGAGAGGTAATGGTGTTGATGTAGAAGCCCTCCATGATCGAATCCCCCTCCGGCCTATTCATCCTTCCAAGCAAATATGGGTTGGTAGAAGAACTTGGCCTATCCATCATTCCAAGCAAATATGTGAGTGGAAGAAAGAGAAGAACCTATACCAAATGTACCTTGACCGATGTTGAAGATGGATCTATGATCACTCAAATGTGGAAAAAGGAAATAGCACAATTGGTACCAATTCTTGTTGGTTCTCACACCTACACAAGTAAAAGGTTATGGTGGAGCTCGGTTAGGATGGTGGCACAAAATTTGATGCAATTGTTAGTGAGACTCAAAGATGTTGAAAAAGTTACGCAAATTCACAAATCCAACAAGTAGACCAAGAAAGTAGAGGTACACGGAAACACACACGCAAATAGATAAGTGGGGTTGTGCAAACCTTAAATGAGCCAAAATATGGAATCCACGAAAATGCTCTTGTTGCACAACACTAGAGAGATGCAAGCACGATTGCACAATAGGCCGATATGAAACTTGTGCACAACCTACTAAGCAAAAATGCAATGACTTCTATTCCAAATATGCTATATGTATGGCATTCCGGTGATATGATCCAAGATGATCGAGTATGCCAATCTTAATGTAGTATGATGGTATGGTTCTTGCTTAAAAGCTCTTTGCTTATCTTTCCTTTTTTGCTTAAAAGCTTGTTTGGCTCGTTCTCTTTGGAGCTCCTTTCTCGTGCAAAACTTTGCAAACCAAGATAGCAATTGTGGATGCGATGACAACTTTGTGACACAAGAGATGATACCAAGATATGCACCGCGATGATATGGTATGTACGCTATGGGAAGTATGATCAGTAATGTGCACAAGTCACCTTACCGGCAATACTCAAAGGCTAGTCTCGATAGGCAAGGTACGCAAAATTGGGTGATACGTCTCCGTCGTATCTATAATTTTTGATTGTTCCATGCCAATATTCTTCAACTTTCATATACTTTTGGCAACTTTTTATACTATTTTTAGGACTAACATATTGATCCAGTGCCCAGTGCCAGTTCCTGCTTGTTGATGTGTTACGTTTCACAGAAAGCCAATATCAAACGGAATCCAAACGGGATACAAACGGACGGAGAATCATTTTGGAATATTTGGGGATTTGCCGGAGGAAGAATCAACGCGAAACGGTGTCCGAGGTGGCCACGAGATAGGGGGGCGCGCCCTCCCCCCTGGGCGCACCTGGCACTTTCGTGGGCCACCCGTGAGGCGTTTGACGCTCTTCTTTTGCCGCAAGAAAGCTAATTTTATGATAAAAAACTGGGCGAAAGATTCACCCCAATCGGAGTTATGGATCTCCAGATATAAAGGAAACGGTGCCAGGGAAGAATGCTAGAACGCAGAAACAGAGAGACACAGAGAGATAGATCCAATCTCGGAGGGGCTCTCGCCTCTCCCAAGCCATGGGAGCCAAGGAACAGAGGGGAAACCCTTCTCCCATATAGGGAGAAGGTCAAGGAAGAATAAGAAGAAGGGGGATCTCTCCCCCTTGCTTCCGATGGCGCCGGAGCGTTGCCGGGGGCCATCATCATCACCGCGATCTTCACCAACACCTCCGCCATCTTCACCAACACCTCCGCCATCTTCACCAACATCTTGATAACCCGCAAGTATACGGGATAGTTGTAGCCTCTTTCTATAAGTAAGAGTGTCGAACCAAACGAGGAGCTAAAGGTAGAACAAATACTCTCTCAAGTCCTATCGGCCACTGGTACGACTCTACGCACGCTTGACGTTCGCTTTACCTAGAACAAGTACGAAACTAGAAGTACTTTGTAGGTGTTTTTAGGTAAGCTTGCAAGAAAGTAAAGAACACGTAAATATAAACTACGGGCTGTTTGGATAAAGAACAATTAAATTAGTAAAAGTAAAGAGCTTGTTGGCACGAGAAAGTTATTAGTCCCTAGGCAATCGATAACTAGACCGGTAATCATTATTGCAATTTTATTTGAGGGAGAGGCGTAAGCTAACATACTTTCTCTACTTGGATCATATGCACTTATGATTGGAACGCTATCAAGCATCCGCAACTACTAAAGATTCATTAAGGTAAAATCCAACCATATCATTAAAGTATCAAGTCCCCTTTATCCCATACGCAAACAACCTACTTACTCGGGTCTGTGCTTCTGTCACTCACGCCACCCACCATAAGCAAATCATAAACATATTGCAAACCCTACAGCGGGAATCCCTCACGCTTGCGCGACATGGAGAGCACCATAGGACAGCACCAATAGTAAAACATACAACTCAAACCAATCACGATCATCAAATAGCCATTAGGACAAAACAGATCTACTCAAACATCATAGGATAGCCATACATCATTGGGAAATAATATATAGCGTTGAGCACCATGTTTAAGTAGAGATTACAGCGGGTAAGAGAGAGGTTACACCGCTGTATAGAGAAGGGGGAAGGTGATGGAGATGTTGGTGAAGATGACGGCGGTGTTGGTGAAGATCGCGGTGATGATGATGGCCCCCGGCAGCGTTCCGGCGCCACCGGAAACAAGGGGGAGAGGGCCCCCCTTCTTCTTCTTCTTCCTTGACCTCCTCCCTAGATGGGAGAAGGGTTTGCCCTCTGGTCCTTGGCTCCCATGGCTTGGGAGGGGCGAGAGGCCCTACGAGATTGGATCTATCTCTCTGTTTCTGTGTTCTCTGCATTGGCAGATTCTACCCCTTTACCGTTCCTTTTATATCCGGAGATCCGTAACTCCGATTGGGGTGAATCTTTCACTCAGATCTTCCTTGTAAAATTAGCTTTCTTGCGCCATAAGGAGAGCGTCAACCGCCTTACCAGTGGACCACGAGGGTCAGGGGCGCGCCTGGGGGGGGGGGGGGGTAGGGCGCGCCCCCTACCTCGTGACCACCCTGGAAATCGTTTCGCGTTGATTTTACTTCCAGAAAATCATAAATATTCCAAAAAAAATCTCTGTTCGTTTTTATCCCGTTTGGACTCCGTTTGATATTGGGTTTCTGCGAAACAAAAAACATGCAACAGACAGGAACTGGCACTGGGCACTAGATCAATATGTTAGTCCCAAAAATAATATGAAAAGTTGCCAAAAAGTATATGAAAGTGAATAATATTGGCATGGAACAATCAAAAATTATAGATATGACGGAGACGTATCAGCATCCCCAAGCATAATTCCTGCTCGTCCTCGAGTAGGTAAATGATAAAAAAAGAATAATTTTTGATGTGGAATGCTACCTAGCATAATCTTGATCATATGTATAATCATGGCATGAATATTAAGACATGAGTGATTCAAAGCAATAGTCTATCATTTGACATAAAAACAATAATACTTTGAGCGTACCAATAAAGCAATCATGTCTTTTCAAAACAACATGGCCAAAGAAAGTTATCCCTACAAAATCATATAGTCTGGCTGTTGCTCTATCTTCATCACACAAAGTATTTAATCATGCACAACCCCGATGACAAGCCAAGCAATTGTTTCATACTTTAATAATCTCAAACTTTTTCAACTTTCATGCAATACATGAGTGTGAGCCATGGACATAGCACTATAGGTGGAATAGAATATGATGGTGGGGGTTATGTGGAGAAGACAAAAAGGGAGAAAGTCTCACATCAACTAGGCGTATCAACGGGCTATGTAGATGCCCATCAATAGATATCAATGTGAGTGAGTAGGGATTGCCATGCAACGGATGCACTAGAGCTATAAGTGTATGAAAGCTCAAACTGAAACTAAGTGGGTGTGCATCCAACTTGCTTGCTCATGAAGACCTCAGTCATTTGAGGAAGCCCATCATTGGAATATACAAGCCAAGTTCTATAATGAAAATTCTCACTAGTATATGAAAGTGAAAGCATAGGAGGCACTCTCTATGAAGAACATGGTGCTACTCTGAAGCACAAGTGTGGTAAAAGGATAGTAACATTGCCCCTTCTCTCTTTTTCTCTCATTTTTTTATTTTTATTTTTTTATATTTTTTTGGTGGGCTTCTTTGGCCTCTTTTTTTATTTGGGCTTCTTTGGCCTCTTTTATTTTTCATAAAGTCCGGAGTCTCATCCTGACTTGTGGGGGAATCATTGTCTCCATCATCCTTTCCTCACTGGGGCAATGCTATAATAATGATGATCATCACACTTTTATTTACTTACAACTCAATATCTAGAACAAAGATATGACTCTATATGAATGCTTCCGACGGTGTACCGGGATGTGCAATGATCTAGCATAGCAATGACATAAAAAACGGACAAGCCATGAAAACATCATGCTAGCTATCTTACGATCATGCAAAGCAATATGAGAATGAACGCTCAAGTCATGTATATGATGATGATGGAAGTTGCATGGCAATATATCTCGGAGTGGCTATGGAAATGCCATGATAGGTAGGTATGGTGGCTGTTTTGAGGAAGGTATATGGTGGGTGTATGGTACCGGCGAAAGTTGCGCGGCACAAGAGAGGCTAGCAATGGTGGAAGGGTGAGAGTGCATATAATCCATGGACTCAACATTAGTCATAAAGAACTCATATACTTATTGCAAAAATCTACAAGCCATTGAAAACAAAGTACTATGCACATGCTCCTAGGGGGATAGATTGGTAGGAAAAGACCATCACTCGTCCCCGACTGCCACTCGTAAGGAAGACAATCAATAAATAAAATTGTGCTCCAACTTCATCACAAAGCGGTTCACCATACGTGCGTGCTACGGGAATCACAAACCTTAACACAAGTGTGTCTACAATCCACAACCACCCACTAGCATGACTCTAATATCACCATCTTTATATCACACAACTATTGCAAGGAATCAAACATATCATATTCAGCGATCTACAAGTTTATGTAGGATTTTATGACTAACCATGTGAATGACCAATTCCTGTCATCTCTCTAAATGGATATAAGTGAAGCAAGAGAGTATAATTCTTTCTACAAAAGATATGCCCATGCTCTAACAAATATAAGTGAAGCAAAAGAGCATTCTACAAATGGCGGTTTTCTATGTGATGAGAAACAGGCAATCCAAACTTCAAATGATATAAGTGAAGCACATGAAGCATTCTATAAAGCCACACTCAAAAGATTTAAGTGAAGTGCAATGAGTATTCTATAAATCAACCAAGGATTATCTCATACCAGCATGGTGCATAAAAGAAAAATGAAAACCTAATTGCAAAAGACGCTCCAAGATTTGCACATAATGCATGAACGAAACGAATTCGAAAACATACCGATACTTGTTGAAGAAAGAGGGGATGCCTCCCCAGCATCCCCAAGCTTAGATGCTTGAGTCTCCTTGAATATTTACTTGGCGTACCTCGGGCATCCTCAATCTTGAGCTCTTGCCCCTCTTCCTTCTTCTCACATTGAAACATCCTCGATTAGACACTACATCCACACAAAACTTCAACAGAAAACTCGGTAAGATCCGTTAGTATAATAAAGCAAATCACCACTCTAAGTACTGTAGCAAACCAATTCATATTTTGTTTTTTCATTGTGTCTACTGTAATATAACTTTTTCATGGCTTAATCCACTGATATAAATTGATAGATTCATCAAAACAAGCAAACTATGCATCAAAAACAGAATCTGTCAAAAACAGAACAGTCTGTAGCAATCTGAACATAGACCATACTTCTGGTACCCCAAAAATTCTACCAAAATTAGGAAAAATAAAAAAGTTGTATATAAAGACAGTTCAAAAGGAATCAGAACCAATTGACGTTCCAGTTAAAAATGTAAAATCGCGCACTACAGCCAAAGTTTCTGTCCTGCACCGTACAAACCAACAAGCATTGTAAACATCCTAAAGGCAAACCATAGCACATTATTTTTATAATACAATGGAATTGTACAAGGGGATAATTATTTTTGATGAAAAGTTTCTGTAATCAAGATTCACAAAGTTTCCGTGAGAATGAACAAAGTTCAAGGAGCTCCCCCACTTCAACAATGCTTGTCTTTCTTACTTTCACTTTCCTTTTTGAAAAGTTGTTAGGTTCCCCTCTTTATTTTTTTGTTTTTAAACTATATGAAAGCACTCAACAGAAATAAATGACTCTCTAAAACTTCCGGGTTGTCTCCCTGGTAGCGCTTTCTTTAAAGCCATTAAGCTAGGCATTTAGTGCTCAAGTAATGAATCCACACGGATCCCAAGGTATATCAAAGCCAATTTTAATTAACAATGATTTGTAATTTAGTAGTGAGCACAAAGTATATATCATGCAACAACAAAGTCTAACTCTCTTCCTATGCATCGTCATGTCATAAAAGAACAATTCATGCACACCAAGTAAAGGCCAATGCATAGTATAAGCAGTTTCTTGCAATTCTATCATATTGGAAACATAGAGAGGCGGAGATGTAGATCCTCTCTCATAATAATTGCAAGTAGGAGCAGCAAGCACATGCATATTATATCTATCAAAATCATCATGTGTAGTAGTAAAAGGCAACCCATCAATATAATCCTTAATAAGCACAAACTTCTCCGATATAGTGTAGTCGGGAGAATTCAAAAAGATAATAGGACTATCATGCGTGGGTGCAATAGCAACAATTTCATGTTTAACATAAGGAACTATAGCAAGTTCATCTCCATAAGCATAATTCATATTGGCATCTTGGCCATAAGCATAGCAAGCATCATCAAAAAGGGATATTTCAAGAGAATCAACGGGATCATAACAATCATCATAGCAATCATCATGGGAATCATCATAGCAACCATCCTTCGGTATGCACGAAGGGGAATTAAATAATGTATGAGTTGGAGGGTTACTCTCATTAGAAGGTGGGTACGGGTAGCTAATCCGCTCTTCCTCCTTTTGTTCTTCGCTCTCCTCATCATCTTTTTCATCCAATGAGCTCACAGTTTCATCAATTTCTTCTTCCATAGCTTCCTGCAAAGTATTAGTCTCTTCTTGGACAGCGGAGACTTTCTTAATAAATGCATTAATATATTAATTTTATTTATAATTTTCATAGCAATATCTAAGTATAGCAAGATTTTCAGGCCTATAAACATCATCATCTAAAGCTTCATACTTTTCAAACAAAGCTTCAATTTCATAAACAGCCTTAAAAGCAACAAATTCTTCTATTTGTTCCACATCATAGTAATCATATATACCATTAGCATAAGAAGCTAAGGTTTCAATATCATTAAATTTGCATGAAAAGGGGAGGTGTGGAGCATTCATCCTAGAGCAACAAGTATTATCATATTCCGAGCATAGTTGTCTAGCATACCACTTCAACATATTAATTTGATCCCATAATAGTTTCCCTTTTTGTGTCGAGCAATAATCCCTAAAGTATTCACGTCGATCCAACGTTACTCCCATTATAAAGTTGAATGGGGTTTTCTCAGGATTATCAAAGTAGTACAAAATATTTTTCTCATGATGAGAATCGAGGGTTTTAGGAGTTACCCCATCCTCATGAGTAGCAAGTACAACTAATTTTTTTGGTATTTTGCGTTCCATATCCATAACTAAAGATAGAGAACAACTTAGAACAGCAAATAAAAATTACTTAGTGATAAAGCAAACAAGCACACACGAGAATATTCACCCCATGCTATGACTCCCTGGCAACGGCGCCAGAAAAAGGTCTTGATAACCCACAAGTATACGGGATAGTTGTAGCCTCTTTCGATAAGTAAGAGTGTCGAACCCAACGAGGAGCTAAAGGTAGAACAAATACTCTCTCAAGTCCTATCGGCCACTGATACGACTCTACGCACGCTTGACGTTTGCTTTACCTAGAACAAGTATGAAACTAGAAGTACTTTGTAGGCGTTTTTGGGTAAGCTTGCAAGAAAGTAAAGAACACGTAAATATAAACTACAGGCTGTTTAGATAAAGAATAGTTAAATTAGTAAAAGTAAAGAGCTTGTTGTCACGAGAAAGTTATTTGTCCCTAGGCAATCGATAACTAGACCGGTAATCATTATTGCAATTTTATTTGAGGGAGAGGCGTAAGCTAACATACTTTCTCTACTTGGATCATATGCACTTATGATTGGAACTCTAGCAAGCATCCGCTACTACTAAAGATTCATTATGGTAAAACCCAACCATAGCATTGAAGTATCAAGTCCCCTTTATCCCATACGCAAAAAACCTACTTACTCGGGTCTGTGCTTCTGTCACTCACGCCACCCACCATAAGCAAATCATAAACATATTGCAAACCCTACAGCGGGAATCCCTCACGCTTGCGCGACACGGAGAGCACCATAGGACAACACCAATAATAAAACATACAACTCAAATCAATCACGATCATCAAATAGCCATTAGGACAAAACAGATCTACTCAAACATCATAGGATAGCCATACATCATTGGGAAATAATATATAGCGTTGAGCACCATGTTTAAGTAGAGATTACAGCGGGTAAGAGAGAGGCTACACCGCTGCATAGAGAAGGGGGAAGGTGATGGAGATGTTGGTGAAGATGACGGCGGTGTTGATGAAGATCGCGGTGATGATGATGGCCCCCGGCAGCGTTCCGGCGCCACCGGAAGCAAGGGGGAGAGGGCCCCCCTTCTTCTTCTTCTTCCTTGACCTCCTCCCTAGATGGGAGAAGGGTTTCCCCTCTGGTTCTTGGCTCCCATGGCTTGGGAGGGGCGAGAGCCCCTCCGAGAATGGATCTATCTCTCTGTTTCTGTGTTCTCTGTGTTGGCAGATTCTACCCCTTTACCGTTCCTTTTATATCCGGATATCCTTAACTCCGATTGGGGTGAATCTTTCGCTCAGATCTTCCTTGTAAAATTAGCTTTCTTGTGCCATATGGAGAGCATCAACCACCTAACCGGTGGACCACGAGGGTCAGGGGCGCGCCTGGGGGGTAGGGCGCGCCCCCCTACCTCGTGACCACCCTGGACACCGTTTAGCGTTGATTTTACTTCCAGAAAATCATAAATATTCCAAAAAAAATCTCCGTCCGTTTTTATCCCGTTTGGACTCCATTTGATATTGGGTTTCTGCGAAACAAAAAACATGCAATAGACAGGAACTGGCACTGGGCACTGGATCAATATGTTAGTCCCAAAAATAATATAAAAAGTTGCCAAAAAGTATATGAAAGTGAATAATATTGGCATGAAACAATCAAAAATTATAGATACGACAGAGACGTATCACATCTCCATCACCTTCCCCCATCTATATTTAGCGGTCCACTCTCCTGCAACCCGCTGTACCCTCTACTTGAACATGGTGCTTTATGCTTCATATTATTATCCAATGATGTGTTGCTATCCTATGATGTCTGAGTAGATTTCCATTGTCCTATCGGTGATTGATGAATTGCTATGATTGGTTTGAGTTGCATGTTTTATTATTGGTGCTGTCCTATGGTGCCCTCCGTGTCGCGCAAGCGTGAGGGATTCCCGCTGTAGGGTGTTGCAATGCGTTCATGATTCGCTTATAGTGGGTTGCGTGAGTGACTGAAACACAAACCCGAGTAAGGGGATTGTTGTGTATGGGATAAAGGGGACTTTATGCTTTAATGCTATTGTTGGGTTTTACCTTAATGAATCTTTAGTAGTTGCGAATGCTTGCTAGAGTTCCAATCATAAGTGCATATGATCCAAGTAGAGAAAGTATGTTAGCTTATGCCTCTCCCTCAAATAGAATTGCAATAGTGATTACCGGTCTACTAACGTAGTCAATTGCTTAGGGACAATTTCACAACTCCTACCACCACTTTTCCACACTCGCTATATTTACTTTATTTCTTCTTTATCTGAACAGCCCCTACTTTTTATTTACGTGTTCTTTATTATCTTGCAAACCTATCCTACCACACCTACAAAGTACCTCTAGTTTCATACTTGTTCTAGGTAAAGCGAACCTCAAGCGTGCGTAGAGTCGTATCAGTGGCCGATAGCACTTGATAGAGTATTTGTTCTACCTTTAGCTCCTCCTTGGGTTTGACATTCTTACTTATCGAAAGAGGCTATAACTATCCCGTATACTTGCAGGTAATCAAGACCTTTTTCTGGCGCCGTTGCCGGGGAGTCATAGCGTGGGGTGAATATTCTCGTGTGTGCTTGTTTGCTTTATCACTAAGTAATTTTTATTTGCTATTCTTAGTTGTTTTCTATCTTTAGTTATGGGTAGGAAACGCAAAATACCAAAAAAATTAGTTGTACCTACTGAACCAATGGTTGAAGAACCACTCAAAATCTATCACACTCCTGAAGCTTTTTACTTGGATCATCTTCGATCCCTTTGTGCTCGTGCTGAAACCCCAACTAGCTTAGTTGAGGGAAAATCTTTAGATGAGCATGCTTGTTATGTGCGACACCGTATATCTGAAAAAGGGGAACTTTTACTGGATCAAATCCATCATTTGCAATGCTATGCTTGGAATTTATGTGAAATATATGATATTACTTCTTGTTCTGAAAACCCTAAGAAACACCTTCCCTACCAATGTGAGTTTATTGATAATGGAATCGTATCTTCATATGCTAAGGGTGTTTATAATTACTATGATGTTCAACAAATTGAAGAATTTGTTGCTTTTATGGGTGCTTATGAAATTGCTTCTTTGATTGAAAAGTATGATGCTACTCTCTACAAATCTGAAAATTTTGCCATACTTGAATATTGTTATGATAATTATGCTTCTAATGCCTATGTTAAACTATATATTGAGAAATTCTCCGTTGTCCAAGAAGAGACTAATATTTTGCAGGAAGCTATGGAAGAAGAAATTGATGAAACTGTGAGCTCATTGGATGAAAAAGATGACGAGGAGAGCGAAGAACAAAAGGAGGAAGAGCGGATTGATCACCCGTGCCCACCTTCTAAGGAGAGTAACTCTTAAACTCATATATTGTTTAATTCCCCTTCGTGCTTACTGAACGATGATTGCTATGATGATTGTTATGATCCCGTTGATTCTCTTGAAATATCCCTTTTTGATGATGCTTGCTATGCTTATGGCCAAGATGCCAATATGAATTATGCTTATGGAGATGAACTTGCTATAGTTCCTTATGTTAAACATGAATTGTTGCTGTTGCACCCACGCATGATAGTCCTATTATCTTTTTGAATTCTCCAAACTACACTATATCGGAGAAGTTTGTGCTTATTAAGGATTATATTGATGGGTTGCCTTTTACCATTGCACATGATGATTTTGATGAATATAATATGCATGTGCTTGCTGCTCCTACTTGCAATTATTATGAGAGAGGAACTATATCTCCACCTCTCTATGTTTCCAATATGATAAAATTGCAAGAAA
The DNA here is from genome assembly GCA_963921465.1 of Triticum timopheevii. Taxonomy (NCBI): domain Eukaryota; kingdom Viridiplantae; phylum Streptophyta; class Magnoliopsida; order Poales; family Poaceae; genus Triticum; species Triticum timopheevii. Next base: position 284,652,229 of record OY997268.1, on the reverse strand, counting down.
CTGTTTATATTATGCATTGGCCTTTACTATGTGTGCATGAATTGTTCTTTTATGACATGACGATGCATAGGAAGAGAGTTAGACTTCATCATTGCTTGATATATGTTACTTTGTTCTCACTACTAAATTACAAATCATTGTTAATTAAAATTGGCTTTGATATACCTTGGGATCCGGGTGGATTTGTTACTTGAGCACTAAATGCCTAGCTTAATGGCTTTAAAGAAAGCGCTGCCAGGGAGACAACCCGGAAGTTTTACAGAGTCAATTATTTATGTTGAGTGCTTTTATATAGTTTATAAACAAAAAAATAAATAGGGGAACCTAAAACTTTTCAAAAAAGGAAAGTGAAAGTGAGAGAGACAAGCATAGTTGAAGTGGGGGTTAGCCTTGAACTTTGTTCATGCTCACGGAAACTTTGTGAATCTTGATTACAGAAAATTTTCATCAAAAATAATTATCCCCTTGTATAATTCCATTGTATTATAAAAATAATGTGCCAAGGTTTGCCTTTAGGATGTTTACAATGCTTGTTGGTTTGTACGGTGCAGGACAGAAACTTTGGCTGTAGTGTGCGATTTTACATTTTTAACTGAAACGTCAATTGGTTCTGATTCCTTTTGAAATGTCTTGCTATACAACTTGTTATTTCATAATTTTGGTAGAATTTTGGGGTACCAGGAGTATGGTGGATGTTCAGATTGCTACAGACTATTCTGTTTTTGACAGATTCTGTTTTTGATGCATAGTTTGCTTGTTTTGATGAATCTATCAATTTATATCAGTGGATTAAGCCATGAAAAAGTTATGTTACAGTAGACACAATGCAAAAATAAAATATGAATTGGTTTGCTACAGTACTTAGAGTAGTGATTTGCTTTATTATACTTACGGATCTTACCGAGTTTTCTGTTGAAGTTTTGTGTGGATGAAGTGTCTAAGCGAGGATGTCTCGATATGAGAAAAAGGAAGAGAGGCAAGAGTTCAAGCATGGGGATGCCCGAGGCACCCCAAGTAAATATTCAAGTAGACTCAAGAGTCTAAGCTTGGGGATGCCCCGGAAGGCATCCCCTCTTTCTTCAACAAGTATCGGTATGTTTTCGAATTCGTTTCGTTCATGCGATATGTGCAACTCTTGGAGCGTCTTTTGCATTTAGTTTTCACTTTTTATTTTATGCACCATGCTGGTATGAGATAGTCCTTGGTTGATTTATAGAATGCTCATTGAATTCACTTAAATCTTTTGAGTATGGCTTTATAGAATGCTTCATGTGCTTCACTTATATCATTTGAAGTCTGGATTGCCTGTTTCTCTTCACATAGAAAACTGCCATTTGTAGAATGCTCTTTTGCTTCACTTATAATTGTTAGAGCGTGGTCATATCTTTTGTAGAAAGAATTAAACTCTATTGCTTCACTTATATCTATTCAGAGAGATGACAGGAATTGGTCATTCACATGGTTAGTCATAAAATCCTACATAAACTTGTAGATCGCTGAATATGATATGTTTGATTCCTTGCAATAGTTTTGCGATATAAAGATGGTGATATTAGAATCATGCTAGTGGGTGGTTGTGGATTGTAGAGACACTTGTGTTAAGGTTTGCAAGTCTCATAGCATGCACGTATGGTAACCGTTGTGTGACAAATTTGATGCATGGGGTGTTTCTTTGATTGTCTTCCTTATGAGTGGCGGTCGAGGACGAGAGATGGTCTTTTCCTACCAATCTATCCCCCTAGGGGCATGCGTAGTAGTTCTTTGCTTCAAGGGCTAATAAACTTTTGCAATAAGTATATGAGTTCTTTATGACTAATGTGAGTCCATGGATTGTACGCACTATTACCTTTCCATCATTCCTAGCCTCTTCGGTACCGTGCATTGCCCTTTCTCACCTCGAGAGTTGGTGCAAACTTCACTGGTGCATCCAAACACTGTGATACGATATGATCCATAACACATAAGCCTCCTTATATCTTCCTCAAAACAGCCACCATACCTACCAATCATGGCATTTCCATAGTCATTCCGAGATATATTGCCATACAACTTCCATCATCATATATACATGACTTGAGCATTTATTGTCATCTTGCTTTGCATGATCGTAAGATAGCTAGCATGATGTTTTCATGGCTTGTCCCTTTTTTATGTCATTGCTACGCTAGATCATTGCACATCCCGGTACACCGCCGGAAGCATGCATATAGAGTCATATCTTTGTTCTAGCATCGAGTTGTAATATTGGGTTGTAAGTAAATAAAAGTGTGATGATCATCATTATAGAGCATCGCCCCATAAAAAAATAAAAAGAAAAAAAGAAAAAAAGGAAAGGCCAAAGAAGCCTAAATAAAAAAAGGGGCAAAGAAGCCCACCGAAAAAAATAAAAAGAAAAAAAAAGAAAAAAAAAAGAAAAGGGGCAATGTTACTATCATATTTCCACACTTGTGCTTCAAAGTAGCACCATGTTCTTCATATAGAGGGTCTCCTATGTTATCACTTTCATTTACTAGTGGGCATTTTCATTATTGAACTTGGCTTGTATATTCCGACGACGGGCTTCCTCAAATGCCATAGGTCTTCATGAGCAAGCAAGTTGGATGCACACCCACTTAGTTTCAGTTTGAGCTTTCGTACACTTATAGCTCTTAGTGCATCCGTTGCATGGCAATCCCTACTCCTCGCATTGACATCAATTGAAAGGCATCTCCATAGCCCGTTGATTAGCCGTGTCGATGTGAGACTTTCTCCTTTTTTGTCTTCTCCACGTAAACCCCCACCATCATATTCTATTCCACCTATAGTGATATATCCATGGCTTGCGCTCATGTATTGCATGAGGGTTGAAAAAGCTGAAGTGCGTTAAAAAGTATGAACCAATTGCTCGACTTGTCATCGGGGTTGTGCATGATGGGATCATTTTGTGTGACGAAAAAGAAGCATGGCCAAACTATATGATTTTGTAGGGATAAGCTTGCTTTGGCCTTGTTGTTTTGAAAAGACATGATTGCTTTATTGGTACGCTCGAAGTATTATTGTTTTTATGTCAAATGATAGACTATTGCTTTGAATCACTCGTATCTTAATATTCATGCCATGATTAGACATATGATCAAGATTATGCTAGGTAGCATTCCACATCAAAAATTATCTTTTTTTTATCATTTACCTACTCGAGGACGAGCAGAAATTAAGCTTGGGGATGCTGATACGTCTCCGTCGTATCTATAATTTTTTATTGTTCCATGCCAATATTCTTCAACTTTCATATACTATTGGCAACTTTTTATACTATTTTTGGGACTAACATATTGATCCAGTGCCCAGTGCCAGTTCCTGTTTGTTGCATGTTTTATGTTTTGCAGAAAACCAATATCAAACGGAATCCAAACAGGATAAAAACGGACGGAGAATTATTTTGGAATATCTGGGATTTTCCGGAGGAAGAATCAACGCGAAACGGTGTCCAGGGTGGCCACGAGATAGGGGGGCGCGCCCTCCCCCCTGGGCGCGCCTGGCACTCTCGTGGGCCACCCGTAAGGCGGTTGAAGCTCTTCTTTTGCCGCAAGAAAGCTAATTTTATGAGAAAAAACTGGGAGAAAGATTCACCCCAATCGGAGATATGGTTCTCCAGATATAAAGGAAACGGTGCCAGGGGAGAATGCCAGAACGCAGAAACAGAGAGACACAAAGAGATAGATCCAATATCGGAGGGGCTCTCGCCCCTCCCAAGCCATGGGAGCCAAGGACTAGAGGGGAAACCCTTCTCCCATCTAGGGAGAAGGTCAAGGAAGAATAAGAAGAAGGGGGGCTCTCTCCCCCTTGCTTCCGGTGGCGCCGGAGTGCTGCCGGGGGCCATCATCATCACCGCGATCTTCACCAACACCTCTGCCATCTTCACCAACATCTCCATCACCTTCCCCCATCTATATTCAGCGGTCCACTCTCCCGCAACCCGCTGTACCCTCTACTTGAACATGGTGCTTTATGCTTCACATTATTATCCAATGATGTGTTGCCATCCTATGATGTCTGAGTAGATTTCCATTGTCTTATCAGTGATTGATGAATTGCTATGATTGGTTTGAGTTGCATGTTTTATAATTGGTGCTGTCCTATGGTGCCCTCCGTGTCGCGCAAGCGTGAGGGATTCCCGTTGTAGGGTGTTGCAATGCGTTCATGATTCGCTTATAGAGGGTTGCGTGAGTGACTAAAACACAAACCCGAATAAGGGGATTGTTGTGTATGGGATAAAGGGGACTTGATGCTTTAATGCTATGGTTGGGTTTTACCTCAATGAATCTTTAGCAGTTGCGGATGCTTGCTAGAGTTCCAATCATAAGTGCATATGATCCAAGTAGATAAAGTATGTTAGCTTATGCCTCTCCCTCAAATAGAATTGCAATAGTGATTACCGGTCTAGTAACGTAGTCAATTGCTTAGGGACAATTTCACAACTCCTACCACCACTTTTCCACACTCGCTATATTTACTTTATTGCTTCTTTATCTAAACAGCCCCTACTTTTTATTTACGTGTTCTTTATTATCTTGCAAACCTATCCTACCACACCTACAAAGTACCTCTCGTTTCATACTTGTTCTAGGTAAAGAGAACGTCAAGCGTGCGTAGAGTCGTATCAGTGGCCGATAGGACTTGAGATAGTATTTGTTCTACCTTTAGCTCCTCGTTGGGTTCGACATTCTTACTTATCGAAAGAGGCTACAGCTATCCCGTATAGTTGCGGGTTATCATTGGGCTATGGTGGTTATCAATCAATGCAATGGCAAGGAGTAGACAAAGATGTCATCGCGGTTACCGTCCTTGCTTACGGTTGAAGTTGTTGACGACGAGTCCGTTGTGAAGATGAGCGGTGGTTATGTTGATGTCTCACCATACCTATATAGCCGAAACACAATAGGACACGGGAACCACAACTCAAATTCTCAAAACCAAAGTCGAATGGTGGTATAGTTTGGTATGTCGTGGGGTTGGCTGAGTTTAGGTAGTGGTGGTTGAAGTGGGTATGCGGAGGCGTAGGTGGTGGTGGACAGAACTGCAGAAAACGTACTTTCAGCAGAGATAGCTGGATGATCCGGGCCAGGAACCGGATGACCCGGGCGGGTCCGGATGATCTGGGTCAAGGTCCGGATGATCCGGGCAGGTCAACAGCGCACGAGAATGGCTCGGGATTAACTCGAAAATGGGGAGAAATTCGAGGATTTCACGGATTTTGGATGGATTTTGAGGGTGATATGGTGGGGAAAGGCAAGATCCACTTGCAACCCAACGAATTCACGGATTAAAATCAACAAAACTTCATATACCAACAAATCACAAAAAAATTTGGGGGGATATTTTTGTGGGGATTTTCGGATTAGGATGAAAAACAACAAAAACAAGCTAGAAAACAAAGGTAGGGGCTCCAAATACGTGATCAACGTGGCTTCATACCAAGATGATGTATGGTAGAACCCTAGCAGCCCGATATTTCATGATTGGAGCGAACCTACAAAGAACACGAGGGAATCACTCAAACCAAAAAGATATGGTCACACATGTGCTAGATCCTCCAAACACAAAGAGATAGACAATCCAAATCCAGCAAAGGACGATGCAAGTAGCTAGGTCATATCATTAGGAGGTATTGAGGGGTCTTCCCGTGAGGGTGTCTTGAATCCGCTTGGGGGATTTTCTCCGTAGAGGTCGTGAACTCTGATGGAGAAGTAACCAAGTGGATGAGCAAAGCTCTATCTCTAATATGAGCTAAACCATTGCTAACCCTAGAAAATAGGTGGAGGAGTCATTTATATAGGCAAAGGGGGCGAGGGGATACATGGGCCTCGGCCCAACACGCGCACGCAGGTGGGGGTCCGTATGATCCGGGCTTCAGGGATCCGGATGATCCGGGGGACGGTCTGGATGAGGCGAAGGGGCAGTCGGTGGCGGCGACAGCCCGGATGTTCGGAGGGGGGTCCGGATGTCCGGCTGGGGTCTGGATGATCCGGGACTCGTCCAGATGGTCCGGCTTTTGGGTCCAGCTTCACGTGACTTCGAGCACATTATCCGGATCGTCCGAACCGGGGTCCGGATCGTCCGGGACCTCGTCCAGATCGTCCGGCCAGCCTTGGACTTCGCTGATTTCTTCTCCGTCTTCGCGCATGCCTTCCGCTTCTGATTCTCATTGCTCCTTAGCTTCTCCATGGCTAACTCCTTGGTACCTGAGTATGAAAAGCGTCTCCGTTTGAGGTAGTAGCCATGTCTCATGTGATTCAAAAGGGAGTTGTGAGAGGAGTGATGCCACCTCGGTTTCGAGAGCTCTTGCACGTGCTCTTGTCATTGGTCCAAGTGGTGTTGTAGGAGATGTAGATGCGTCCATGGGGATGATCGTGGGATGCTCCACATTAGATTGTGCTTTAGAGCAATTGATAGACTGTCAAGCAAGAGTAGTTTTGTCAATTCTATGTATCTATGTACTGTACATTGACTATGCTCAATCTGCATTCTTATTTTTATTTTTAAAGAATGTTGTCTTAACCGGCCAGTGGCTTCTACCTCCCCTATCAGTGATCAAGAAGTGTTCCATACTACGTGCCTTGGGAAACAAGGCAACACTTTGAGAACCAGGAAATCCAGCCATCTGGCTTGAACGGATGGGACATGTGCAGAGAGTTATGTTATATTACTGTTTGACGTAAGAAACATCTTCCGATGAAAATAGTTCCTCCAAATTTTCCTTTCTTCGGGTAGATTTATAGACCGGATACATGAGATCAACGGAGACCAATGGCTATGAAAAAATCCTGGTGATAAGCGTGAGTCTATATTCACTTACCTTAGGCCAACTTATATTGTATTCTGTAAGAATGCTAGCTTTCGGCTTCACCCGTCTGAGGTACGGTCCCGGATGACCCGGTCGTAACAATCGTAGAGGTGCTCCCTTTACTCCCTAGCCGAAAAATCGGGAATGTAGGGGTAAACACAGGAGCCAGGCAACACAGCTTGGCAAAGATCTTGAGTCAAATAAGTGCATTTTTTGGCTTGAATGATATGAGAAGGCTACAATCGAAACGAATGCAATTTATATTGATTATATTACTCGACTCCTCTAAGGGAGCCCCCATGCAAAGCTAGGTGTTACATTCAATGATGTATACGATATTAGCATGGTATGGTTCAGTTTAGCCGAACGCTCGCCATGTCCAAAAAAGAAAAAGAAAAAACAAAGAGAGGTGAGGATGTATGCAGATGATGATGTCTAACTTAGGCGTAAAAGCGCCGTAGCTGGGCTACGTTCCACGGGTTTGGCTTGAGGCAATCATCGGACGGGCGGCGAAGGCGATATGCTCCTCCTGCAAGTACTTCGTCAATGATGTACGGGCCCTCCCATTTGGGCGAGAGCTTATGCTTGTGCTTTTCGGGGAGCCGGAGGACGAGGTCGCCCATGTTGTATGTCTTCGCCCAGACTTCATGGTTTTGGTAGCTTCGTGCTTGCTGCTGATAAAGTGCGGATCAAGCCCGAGCTATATCCCGTTCTCCTCCAAGAACATCCAAGTCATCCTGCCGATCCAACTCGGCTTCCTTTTCTTCATACATGCGCACTCTAGGCACGTCATGGATGAGATCGCATGGGAGAACAGCTTCCGCACCTATACAATAAAAAATGGTGTGTATCCGGTTGATGAGTTAGGAGTAGTGCACAACACCCATAATATAGAATTGAGTTCCTCGACCCAATGGTAGTCTAATTGTTCAAGTGATCGGACCAAGAGAGGCTTGATGCCGCTCATAATGAGCCGTTGGCCCATTCGACCTGTCCATTGGTCTGCGTGTGGTACACCGAAGCGTAACTGAGCTTAATGCCCATTTTGCCGCACCAGTCCTTGACTTCCTGGGTGATGAATTTGGTACCATTATCGGTAATTATGTTGTGGGGGACACTATAAAGGTGTACGACGTCAGATAAGAAGTCGACGACCGGTCCAGATTCTGCCAAAGTGACGGGCCTTGCTTCAATCCACTTGGTGAATTTGACGACCCTGACCAATAGGCACTTCTTTTTCTTTGTGCCCCCTTTGAGTGGCCCGACCATGTCGAGACCCGAGACTGTGAAAGGCCATGTTATTGGTATTGTCTGAAGAGTTGTGGGGGGCATGTGACTCTGATTTGCGAACAACTGGCATCCAACTCAATGTTGGACAAAAGCCCGGGCGTCCTCATGGGAGGTAGGCCAAAAGAATCCTGTTCGGAAAGCCTTGCTGACTAAGGTCCGAGCTACCGCTAGTGGCCGCCCATGCATGCATGTAGTTCTGCTAGGAGTTGACGCACCTCTTCTTCGGAGATGCACCTTTGCAAGATTCTTGTGGTGCTTTTTTTGTAAAGCTCGTCATCATGGACCTTGTATGCTTTAGAGCGCCGGACTATATGTCGTGCCTCTGTCTGGTCCTCTGGGAGCTGTTGTCGAGTGAGGTAGGCGAGTAGAGGTTTTATCCATGGGAAATTATGGCCATGATTTCGTGGGCAGAAGGTATTTCCTCGAGTTCGGAGCAACCGATGATATGATCGTCGGGCTCCTTTTCCGGGGAAGCATTGTGAGCAGGCTCATTGACTAGTGCACCGGCATCACCGTCCTACCATACTACGGAGGGCTTGAAGATCCGCTCGAGGAAAGAGTTTTTGGGAACCCGGTAGCGCTTGGCACCCATGCAGGCAAGGGCGTCCGTGGCTTGGTTGCTGTCCCTAGAGACATGGTGGAATTCTAGGCCCTTGAATCGGGCCAATATCTGAAGAACCACATTTCTGTATGCCGCCATCTTGGGGTCAAATTTGCTGTTGACTTGAGAGATCGCTAGGTTTGAATCTCCCCTTACTTCGAGGCTCTGCACTCCCATTGATGTGGCCAGACGAAGACCATGTAGGAGTGCTTTGTATTTAGATGCGTTGTTGGAGTCCATGTACATTATTTGTAGGACATACCGAACAATGTGTCCTGTAGGGGAGATTAGGATGACCCTAGTGTCGGTGTCAAAACCGGCGGATCTTGGGTAGGGGGTCCCGAACTGTGCGTCTAGGCGAATGGTAAGAGGAGACAAGGGACACGATGTTTTTACCCAGGTTCGGGCCCTCTCAATGGAGGTAAAACCCTACTCCTTCTTGATTGATATTGATGATATGGGTAGTACAAGAGTAGATCTACCACGAGATCTAGGAGGCTAAACCCTAGAAGCTAGCCTATGGTATGATTGTTGTTCATCCTACGGACTAAAACCCTCCGGTTTATATAGACACCGGAGAGGGCTAGGGTTACATAGAGTCGGTTACAATGGTAGGAGATCTACATATCCGTATTGCCAAGCTTGCCTTCCACGCCAAGGAAAGTCCCATCCGGACACGGGACGAAGTCTTCAATCTTGTATCTTCATAGTCTTGGAGTCCGGCCAATGATGATAGTTCGGCTATCCGGACACCCCCTAGTCCAGGACTCCCTCAGTAGCCCCGGAACCAGGCTTCAATGACGACGAGTCCGGCGCGCATGTTGTCTTCGGCATTGCAAGGCGGGTTCTCCTCCAAATTCCATGTACTCACCGAACGGTGTCCGACTCTTTATAAATGCTGCGCTCCTTGGCTTCCACGTCCAATAATGGCCATCTTCCACGTGTCGTACGAATGCGAAAAGCCAGGGTGTTTTTACATCCCACCCCCTAGCTGCGCGAATGAGCTGCCTATAAAGAGAGGCGAGGATCTAGATCCGAATCACACCATCCTCCTTTCATGAGCATTCATCGGAGCGCCTCTGACCAAAAATCCATTCCATCATGGACAGTCGACGCGGTTCCTCCTCTCGCGCTCCCAGCCCTCAGCCAGGAGATTGGGGGAGATGCTCGGTCCCGCATAGTGAGCTGGTGACGCTCCAAACCGAGGGATTTCTTCCCCCAGCCTTCACGGTTCCGGTTCGAGCCGGACTTGCCACCTACAAGGGCGGGAAGCAGGCGGAGAGAGTCCCCAATCCCTCCAAAGGAGAGCGGGTATGCTTCGTCCCTTATCTAATAAGAGGACTCGGATTTCCCATACATCCGTTTCTCCGGGGGCTCCTGGAGTTCTATGGGCTCCAGCTTCATCATCTTACGCCTGCCTCTATCCTGCACATCGCGGGCTTCGTGGCCCTTTGCGAGCTGTTCTTGGGCATCGAGGCCCATTTTGCATTGTGGAAGAGATTATTCTGCCTCGTACCCCATTCTCATGAGGGGTCGATATATCAAGTGAGCGGAGCCGAACTATGGCGCATCGCCGGGACCGGATATCTATCCGGAACCCCAAAGAAGGCATCCGAAGACTGGCCTTCGGAATGGTTTTATATGGAAGACGCCCCGCTACCGGACCCAGTTCGGATCGGCCTCCCGGAATTCAGCAACGCTCCCCTGAAGAAACGCCTGAGTTGGCGCCCGCGGAGCCCTCAACGGGAGAATGATAGGGACGTTCAATATCTGATGGCCCGAATAAGGTTATTGGCTCATTCCGGATTAACCATGATCGGAGTCATGGCCACGTGCATCATGCGAGGGGTGCAGCCACTCCAATATAGGGGCCACCCCATGTGGGATTTCAACGGGGAGGATGATGCCACCCGTCATGGCCGCAAGGGGCCGGGATCGGTTGCCGATCTGGTGAAGATCCTGTCCGGCTTGTACAAGGGGGAGAAGGAGGACTTCCTCCATGCTAGTCCATTGAATGAATTTTCCATGAACAACCCTCGGAGCTGGGTAAGCGGACGTTTGTCTATCCGATCCATATTTCCAATGTTTAAGTGTCTTACTTTGTGATTTCGACGCAGGAACTGCGCCGGGCCGTAGAGGATATACACGGCCCGGCTCCACAACCAGAGGATCCGGAACGATCCCTTGATCCGGCCTCCGAAGAGGATCCAGACATAAAGGTGGAGCTGATCGATGGGGTGTTCCACCAACTTAGCATCGACAATGCTCTGGTCGACATTACGGCCGACTACCTCGGTATATCTCCGGCTTCCCAAGTAACTATGACCGGAGTCCTGATACCATTACTCATCCATGCTTATTTCTGACCACCGTATACCAATGGTGCTCCGTAGGAGGTGCCTTTGAGGCAGGAAGCCGAACCCGCGGCGGCTGACCAACAAGGGGCAGCTTGGCCCAGCAGGCAGCAACAAAGTGCGGCGCGAATCGAGACGTCGCCGCAACGGTATGGCGTGCCCCCATGTTTCTGGAAAAGATTCCTGGAAGGCATACTAACGCTCGTGGTTTTTTCAGGAGAAAGAGCGCTCGCGGGACTGTGCCCGGAGAGGTTGCCAATCCCGCCTCCACCGGCCAGGCTCCAACACCAGGTCCGGACGGGGAGGCGAACGCAAGGCGCGCGTCGGGTGCTCCTTCAACGGAGGACGCCGACAGGTTGTCCGCCACCAGATCTGAGGTGGAGAGCGCCATGAATCACAGGCGCCGCCGAACAGTTCTTCGTGACGCATGCTTCTCCCCCGAGGCATTAAATGCCTTTAATTCGGGTGATGTGCACCTCCGTGCTGCTCAAGATGGTCTAGCAAGAGCCACGAAGCAGTATGTGAAAGACATACGGGTGAGGAATTTTGACAGTTATATATGCCAGTAGCCCCCGAGACTTAAAATAGTTAGAGTAACTGATTTAAGGATCATTTGTTATGCAGGATCTTACGGAGAAGAATACCCACCTGTCCCAGGAGCTTCAAGAGTGCAAGGCCCAACTTGAGGCCGCACTTGCCGCCGCAGGGGGAGCCACAGAGACCCCCTCTGGTAATACATACTTCGAAAGATAAGTAGTTTATGAAGTGCGGCGTGTGTATAAGTCTGACAATAATGTTGCAGATGGCGCCGGACTAGATCCGGACAAGCAGCAGCTACTGCACCAACTGAAGGCCGGCGAGAAGGTGCTTATGAGGGTGCAGCAGGAGAGGAACAAACTCCAAGATGCCAACACCCAGCTTGGCGAGGAACTAAAAGATGTTCGGGCCCAGTTGTCTGACTCCGTGAAGGAGAATCGGCGGCTTCGTCGCGACATTTATAGTAAGTGCTTGAGCAAACTTTTTGAAAAGAAGAGTTCGACGAGGAAGTCGATTGAAAGAAATATGTCTGTAGGCGTGCTCACAGGTCGTCCTGCGGAGGAAATGCCCGGTTCAACGGGTGACCTACTTCCCGAGCTACTGCAACTGTGCGAACGAGTTCGGCAGGTGACGAGCGGAGTCGCCCAGGCCTTGTGGCCTTCCATGTCCCTGCCCGAAGGTCTTGGAGAGCTTGTGGATAAACATCAGGGAGCACGGCGGCACTTCCGGTTGTGGAAGATATCGGCCTGCCGTCAAGGCGCCAGGGAGGCCTGGGCATGGTGAAGACACGGTATACGAAGGCTGACCCGAACCACATGGCCGAGGTCGGACCTGTGGGGCCTGATGGGAAGGAGATCCCTGTGAGCTTAGTGTACGACCAAGTAGAGTTGGCCGCAAAGTATTCAAAGCGGGACTGTAAACTAGACAATTTATTAGATGGTATCAAAGAGTAATACCATCAGTCAGCTTGACTATGTAATTTGAACTGACATGAAAAATGCCTTCTAGCCGGATTGTAGATCGTTTGTCATTGCGGACCTTTTCGCTTCAACCTCGGGACCCGACAGTCCGGAGTGTGTCCGAATACCCTCACAGTTATGTAAAAACCGGGGCATGCATGGAGACCAGGCGTAGGGGTCATTAGTGCTTTATCAGACAAGTGCCCAACTAGTTATGTTATATTACATGGTTAGTAAGAAACATCTTCCAGGGAGAATAGTTCCGTTAGGGGTTCCTTTCCCTGGGAGACATGCCCTAAAGTGCATGTCCGGACTGCAAAAAAAGCAGGAAAGCATCTGGGGGCAGATAAATAAATAGGTAAGAAATCATCTTTCAATTCACCGACCGAATATTCCCTTAAGAACGCTAGCTTTCGGCTTCACCCAGTCTGAGGTACACATCCGGCTGACCCGGCAGTAACAATCGCAGAGGTGCTCCCTTTACCTCCTAGCCGAACAATCGGGAACGTAGGGGTAAGCACAGGAGCCAGGCAACCCAGCTTGGCCAAAACTTAAGTCATATAGATGCATATAATGGTGAATAAAAGGTACATGCGGAAGTGTGACACATGTGTTGGGCACAAGGCCCGTATAAGCTTCTGTTAAAGAAGCCCCCAGGTATAATGAGTGCGAGTAGCACGTCAAGTGTGTGCGATCAATGTGCAGGCGAGCCTTCGAAGGCTATGAGAAAGGGGGAGGGAGAAGGAGAGAAATAAAGGACAGCTAAAGTATAAAATGTAGTGGGAGAAAGGAGACGAACTCGGAGTCCGGCGCTAGGCGTAAAATCTTCGAATACGGGCTGCGTTCCATGGGTTCGGCTCTAGTCGGTTATCCGATGTGTTTCGAAGACGGTAAGCTCTGCCGGTCAGGACTTGGTCGATGATGAAGGGACCTTCCCATTTGGGCTTGAGTTTGTCCTTTTTCTTGTCCGGCAGGCGTAGAACTAGTTCGCCAACATTGTAAGTTTTGGCCCGTACTTCTCTGCTTTGATATCTTCGAGCCTGCTGTTGATAGAATGCGGAACGAGCTTTTGCCACATCGCGCTCCTCCTCTAAGGCGTCCAAACTGTCCTGCCGATCCAGCTCGGCTTCTCTTTCTTCGTACATGCGCACGCGAGGTGAGTCTTGAATTATGTCGCAGGGCAAAACTGCCTCTGCGACGTATACCATAAAAAATGGTGTGAATCCGGTAGTATGATTTGGCGTGGTTCGCAGCCCCCAGAGTACGGAGTCGAGCTCTTCTACCCAGTGCGTGTTAGATTCCTTAAGGGACCGCACTAGTCTGGGTTTGATGCCGCTCATGATTAGACCGTTTGCTCGTTCTACTTGACCGTTAGTTTGAGGGTGATAGACTGAAGCGTAGTCGAGCTTGATGCCCATGTTTTTGCACCAGAGTTTAACCTCGTCGGCCATGAAGTTCGTGCCGTTATCAGTGATGATGCTATGGGGGACGCCGTAGCGGTGTACTACCCCCGATATGAAGTCTATCATAGGCCCGGATTCGGCCGTCTTAACTGGCTTGGCCTCTATCTATTTGGTGAATTTGTCCACCATGACCAATAGGTAATTTTGCTTGTGGGTTCCTCCTTTAAGTGGTCCAACCATGTCAAGCCCCCAGACCGCGAACGACCAGGTGATGGGTATAGTTTTGAGGGCGCTGGGTGGCATGTGGCTTTGATTAGCAAAGAGCTGGCAACCAACGCATCATTGGACTAAGTCCTGAGCATCTGCCCGGGCAGTCGGCCAATAAAATCCTGTACGGAAGGCCTTGCCTACCAGGGCCCGGGTTGCGACATGGTGCCCATCGAGTCTGGCGTGAATTTCAGCCAAAAGATTTCGCCCTTCCTCTTCGGAGATGCACCTTTGAAAGACTCCGGTTGTGCTTTTCTTATAAAGCTCTCCATCATGGACCTTGTAGGCCTTAGATCGCCGTACTATGCAGCGGGCCTCGTTTTGGTCTTCGGGAAGTTCCTGCCTTGTTAAGTAGGCTAGGAATGGTTCCGTCCACGGGGCAATGACTGCCATTATTTTGTGGGCTGAATGTGTTATTTCATTGGCAGAGCCACCGATTGTGTCAGAGTGTTCGGTGTTGGGCGGTGCGATTGGTTCCGGGTTGTTGTTTCCGGACTCCCCTTCCCATAGTACGGATGGCTTGAAAAGCCGCTCCAGGAAGATGTTGGGAGGGACGGCGTCGCGCTTTGCGCCGATGCGTGCCAACACGTCGCCCGCCTGGTTATTATCCCGGGCTATATGGTGGAGTTCGAGTCCTTCGAACTGAGCTGACATTTTTAAGACGGCGTTACGGTAGGCTGCCATTTTCGGATCCTTGGCGTCAAAGTCTCCATTTATTTGGGATATTGCGAGGTTTGAATGCCGCGGACCTCTAGGCGTTGAATGCCCATGGAGATTGCCATCCGGACACCATGTAGAAGGGCCTCGTATTTGGCTACATTGTTGGAGTCCGTGTACATTATCTGGAGTATGTATTGGACTGTGTCTCCGGTTGGGGACGTCAGGACGACGCCAGCCCCCAGGCCGGCCAACATTTTGGAGCCGTCGAAGTGCATGATCCAATTGGAATATGCGCCGTACTCTCTAGGGAGTTCGGCTTCAGTCCATTCGGCGATGAAGTCAGCCAAAACCTGCTACTTGATAGCTCGTCATGGCTTATAGGTTATGTCGAATGGGAGGAGCTCGATGGCCCATTTTGCAATCCGGCCAGTCACGTCGCGGTTGTTTATAATGTCATTAAGGGGTACTTCGGAGGCTACTGTTATCGAACACTCTTGGAAGTAGTGTCGCAGCTTCCGGGATGCCATGAACACCGCGTACGCTATCTTCTGGTAATGTGGATACCGGGACTTGCATGGAGTTAGGACAGTGGACACGTAGTAAACAGGTTTTTGAAGGGGGAACTTGTGTCCGTCCGTTTCTCGTTTGACGACGAGCACCGCACTTACAACTTGATGTGTTGCCGCGATATATAATAACATTGGTTCGCCCAAGTTGGGCACGGCCAGGACTGGATTTGTTGCCAATATGGCTTTGATTTCTTCGAGTCCGGCCGTGGCGGCATCCGTCCACTCAAAGTGTTCGGTGCGCCGGAGGAGGCGATAAAGGGGTAATGCCTTTTCTCCTAAGAGGGAGATAAAATGGCTTAGAGCCGCCATGCATCCAGTCAATTTTTGTATTTGCTTGAGGTATTTTGGGATATCCAATTGTGACAGAGCTCGGATCTTGGCTGGGTTTGCTTCTATTCCTCTACCGGATACAATGAAGCCCAAGAGCTTTCCTGCTGGTACGCCGAAAACGCATTTTTCCAGGTTGAGCTTAATGTTGTATGTTCAGAGATTGTAGAATGTGAGCCTCAAGTCGTCTACTAGGGTTTCGACTTGCTTGGATTTGACGACCACGTCATCGACGTATGCCTCCACTGTTTTGCCGATCTGGTTTGCCAGACATGTCTGAATCATGCGCTGATATGTTGCGCCGGCATTTTTGAGCCCGAAGGGCATTGTGTTGAAGCAGAATGGTCCGTATGGAGTGATGAATGCCGTTGCGGCTTTGTCTGGCTCCGCCATCTTGATTTGGTGGTAGCCGGAGTATGCATTGAGGAAGCACAATGAATCGTGTCCTGCGGTAGCGTCGATGATTTGATCGATGCGCGGGAGGGGGAATGGATCCTTTGGGCAAGCCTTATTAAGGTCTTTGAAGTCGACACATAGGCACCAGGATTTATCCTTCTTTGGTACCATCACCAGGTTTGCTAGCCAGTCTGGATGTTTTATGTCTCTGATGAATCCGGCTTCCAATAGTTTGGCTAGCTACTCTCCCATTGCCTGTCTTTTGGGTTTGGAAAATCGCCGAAGAGTTTGCTTGACTGGATTGAATCCTTTTAGGATATTTAGGCTGTGCTCGGCCAGCCGCCTTGGGATTCCTGGATTGTCTGAAGGGTGCCAGGCGAAAATGTCCCAATTTTCCCGTAGGAATTCTCGTAATGCGGCGTCTACATCAGGGTTTAATTGTGCCCCAATGGAGGCCGTCTTTGTGGGGTCCGTTGGATGGACCTGGAATTTGACTATTTCGTTCGCTGGCTTAAAAGAGGTGGACTCGGATCTTTTGTCAAGTATCACGTCGTCCCTGTTCACCGTGGAGCGCAGTGCTGTGAGTTCCTTGGCCACTAGGGCTTCAGAGAGCGCCTCTAGGGCTAGTGCGGCCTTTTTATTTTCGGCTCGGAGTGCTATGTCTAGATCACTAGCAAGGGTGATGATTCTGTTGGGCCCGGGCATTTTGAGCTTCATGTACCCGTAATGGGGTATAGCTTGAAAAATTGTGAATGCCTCTCGTCCTAATAAAGCGTGATATCCGCTGCTGAACGGGGCCACATGGAACGTGACCTCCTCGGACCTGTAGTTGTCCGGCGAGCCGAACACCACATCCAGTGTGATTTTTCCTGTGCAGCATGCTTCCCGACTAGGGATTATTCCTCTGAAGGTTGTGCTGCTTCGCTCAATGCGGCTCCAGTTTACTTCTATTTTTCGAAGGGTTTCCTCGTAAATGAGGATTAATCCGCTGCCGCCATCCATGAGTACCTTAGTAAGGCGAAAGCCATCCACTATTGGACTGAGGACCAATGCGGCTGGTGCTCGGGCTGTTCGGAATTTAGGTTCGTCACTGGCGTTAAAGGTAATAGCCGTGTCACTCCATGGATTTATTGTTGCTACTTGGTAGACTTCGGCGAGGCTGCGGAGTGTTCGTTTCCGCATATTATTTGATGCGAAAGTCTTGAAGACTATTAATACCGTACTGGTATCGCTGGGCTGGTTCTCTGGAGCTAGAAGCTCTTCGCCACTTTTGGCCAGCTGTCGTAGTATCCAACATGCTCGAAGGCTATGTGTTGGAGTGGTGCCCTCTGTACTATGAATTTTGCAGGGTCCGCTGAGCCATCCCCCCAGTACGGTTCCGTGCCCTTTAGGGTTTTTTTGTTTTTTGGTTTTTAACCCAGGTGCCTGAATATGATGCACCCTTTATTTCGGAATAGGGTTGTATTCGGAGCCGGATTGTCCCAGAACTTGGTTTCGGTTTTCCAGGCACTCTCCATCGCACAGTACTTTCGTACTGTGGATGCCAAGTCGGCGAAGCATGTAATTTCGCGATGACTTATGGCGTTCATGATTCCCTTATCCGTGCAATTATTGCAGAAGATTGCAATTACGCTTTCCTCACGGCAGCCCTTTACCCTGTCCATGACCAGGAGGAATCTGGCCCAATAATGGTGTACTGTTTTAGTGGGCTCTTGCCGGATTCGGGATAAATCGCTTATGCCTGGGTGGGTGGTTGGTTTTGGATTCAAAACCCCGTCCAATCTAAGGCTTAAGGGCCGAAAGGTTTCCAAACCTTGGAGCTTGGGTTCTTGGGTATTGTCCAATGAATCCTGCCAGCTGCCTGACTTTAGGTTCAGGGTTTGATCGACGTCTGTCCCTCCGCGGGAATCCGGCATGGAGGGGTCAGGAATCCGGACATAACTAGTCCTTAGTATAGAAGAAGAGTCGCCGCACTGTTCCTCCACCACAGCGACGTGGTGGGTAGCCTGGGGAGAGTTCATCTCTCTCAGATCGGTTTTAGGCCCAATCTGATCGTAGTTTGTAGCGACTCCCAGGGTAGCGATGCGATCCAAGAGCTTGTTTACGGAGGAGAGCTCCATCAGATCTAGCTGCTCGGCGAGTTCCGAGTTGACGTGAAGATCGCTTTTGATGACCCGAGAGGTCATCGTCGGCGCGGAGGCCGAACAGGCGGTCATAAGAAAACCACCTAGCCGGATAGTTTGGCCGATGGCCAAAGCTCCTTTGGCAACGGTACCGTCTTTAAAGACGGGATGAGGCATCCTTCCTGATTGCGACGGCACAGAGGAACTCTCAATAAAAGCACCAATGTCGGTGTCAAAACCGGTGGATCTCGGGTAGGGGGTCCCGAACTGTGCGTCTAGGCGGATGGTAACAGGAGACAAGGGACACGATGTTTTTGCCCAGGTTCGGGCCCTCTCGATGGAGGTAAAACCCTAGTCCAGCTTGATTGATATTGATGATATGGGTAGTACAAGAGTAGATCTACCACGAGATCAAGGAGGCTAAACCCTAGAAGCTAGCCTATGGTATGATTGTTGTTCGTCCTACGGACTAAAACCCTCCGGTTTATATAGACACCGGAGAGGGCTAGGGTTACACAGAGTTGGTTACAATGGTAGGAGATCTACATATCCGTATTGCCAAGCTTGCCTTCCACGCCAAGGAAAGTCCCATCCGGACACGGGACGAAGTCTTCAATCTTGTATCTTCATAGTCTTGGAGTCCGGCGAATGATGATAGTTCGGCTATCCGGACACCCCCTAGTCCAGGACTCCCTCACCTAGCCCCCAATCCGACTAACATTTTGGAGTCGTCGAAATACATCGTCCAGTGCAAATATGTACTATACTCTTGGGGTAGTTCGGCTTCGGTCCATTCGGCTATAGATCGGCCAGTACTTGAGATTTAATAGCTCGGCATGGTTTGTATGATATCTCGAAGGGAAGGAGCTCGATGGCCCATTTGGCGATGCGGCCCGTGGTGTCCTTGTTGTTGATTATTTCATTCAAGGGGACCTCTAACGCCATTGTGACCGAACATTCTTGAAAGTAGTGTCATTGCTTTCGGGACGCCATAAAAACCGTATAAGCTATCTTTTGATAGTGGGGGTATCGTGATTTGCATGGCGTAAGTACCTTAGACACACAATAGGCTGACTTCTGGACTTGGAACTTGTGGCCATCAGACTCCCGCTCCACGACAAGCACCACGCTAACCACCTGATTGGTGGCTGAAATGTATAGTAGCATGGGCTCGTCGACACTAGGTGCGGCCAGGATAGGGTTGCCAGCGAGAAGTGTTTTAATCTCCTCGAGCGCTGCAGTTGCTTCGTCTGTCCATTGGAAGTTCTTGGTATTTTTAAGCAGCTTGTAGAGTGGGAGCGCCTTTTCTCCGAGGTGAGATATGAAGCGGCTCAAAGCTGCCATGCATCTGGCCAATTTTTTGACGTGCTCGAGCTCTGTTGGTATTGTGAGCTGGGATAGCGCACTAATTTTGGCCGGGTTGGCCTCGATTCCTCTATGGGAGACGATGAATCCGAGAAACTTTCCGGCACGGACCCCGAAGACGCATTTTTTCGAGTTGAGTCATATAGCATAGGCGCGTAAGTTGTCGAAGGTTTGGCGGAGGTTGTCTATCAGCTGGTCGATGTTTTTGGTTTTGACAACCGCATCGTCCGCGTACGCCTCGACCGTTCTGCCGATTTGGTATTCGAGGCATGCTTGAATCATGCGTTGGTATGTGGCTCATGCGTTTTTCATCCTGAACGACATGGTGTTGAAGCAAAAAGGTCCATAAGGAGTGATGAATGCGGTTGCCGCCCGGTCAGACTCCTTCATCTTGATCTTGTGGTATCCGGAGTACACGTCAGGAAGCATCACGAGTTGTGTCCGGTGGTGGCGTCAATGATCTGGTCTATTCTTGGCAAGGGGAAATGGTCCTTAGGCCAGGCCTTGTTAAGGTCTTTAAAATCGACATAGAGGCACCAGGATTTGTCCATTTTGGGTATTATAACCAGATTTGCTAACTGGAAGTGCATTAGGCACTTAAACTTTATTTTGGTGTGATGACAATGTGGTTAGTGGAACTAATATCTCCTGCTATAGTTTATCTCAGGATATTGGTTCCATATTGCGTTTGATGGAGATGTGCGACCCCTCAATTCAAAAAGATCAAAGGCGTGGTCTTTCGGTGATTCAAAGGTTTTATTTTGGTTTACTTTGTGTTGTAGGAAAGACCGCACTATTAAGAGGGGTCAGTGTGGATATGTGTTGTGTGAGAATGTCATTGCCGAACATATACACCAGCCTACCCATTCCTACCACTATAATCCATAGTGTGCGTGCATGTGGTACTCAGAGGGCTTGCAACAGAAAGTTTCTGTGTACCCCGTGCGCACGGGTTCTTTTCATCTCTATGCGCACGGGGTACTGCGTAACTCTCTGGGTACCCCGTTTGCACGGGGTCTTTTGACTCCCATGCGCACGGGTGGTGTGAAAGTCTCTGAATACCCCATGCGCATGGGGATAACTGTAACACCCATGATGCGGTTATATCTCTCGCGTGTCGAGGCACGACTTAGAGGCATAACCACATTGTAGGTTTTGTCGCAAGAAGGGTCATATTCACACAATCCCATGTAATGAACAAGAATGGGATAAAGAGAGTTGGCTTACAATCGCCACTTCACACAATACATAAATAGATTCATACATCATCCAAAATACACTCATAGACCAACTACGGTCAAATCCAAGTGAAAAGAAGATAACCTAAATGCTAGATCCCCGATCGTCCCAACTAGGCTCCACTATTGATCATCAGGAAACGAAACATAGAAACGACCAAGGTCCTCGTCAAACTCCCACTTGAGCTTGATTGCGCCACTTGCACTGGTATCCTCAGCACCTGCATCTTTTTTGGTAGAATCTGTGAGTCACGGGGACTCAGCAATCTCACACCCGCGAGATCAAGACTATTTAAGCTCATGGGTAGGAAAGGGGTAAGGTGGTGGAGCTGCACCAAGCACTAAGCAGGTATGGTGTCTAATATACGCAAGTAAGAGCGAGAAGAGATGCAACGCATCGGTCGCGAAGCTAGAAGTGATCAAGAAGTGATCCTGAAACTACTTACGTTCAAACATAACCCAAACCGTGTTCACTTTCCGGACTCTGCCGAGAAGAGACCATCACGGCTACACACGTGGTTGATGCATTTTAATTAAGTCAAGTGTCAAGTTCTCTACAACCGGACATTAACAAATTCCCATCTGCCACATAATCGCGGGCATGGCTTTCGAAAGATAATACCCTGCAGGGTGTCCCAACTTAGCCCATCACAAGCTCTCACGGTCAACGAAGGATATTCCTTCTCCCAGGAAGACCCGATCAGTCTCGGAATCCCGGTTTACAAGACATTTCGACAATGGTAAAACAAGACCAGCAAAGCCGCCTGATGTGCCGACAAATCCCGATAGGAGTCGGACGTATCTCATTCTCAGGGCACACCGGATGGGCAAGACGTCGGGTTGGCATAGACCCTGGTTGCCCAGGGGGCGCCGGACATCGCCCAGGTTGGGCCAGCACTCGAAGGAGCACTGGCCCGGGGGTTAAAATAAAGATGACCCTCGGGCTCGCGAAAACCCAAGGGAAAAAGGCTTAGGTGGAAAATGGTAAAACCAAGGTTGGGCCTTGCTGGAGGAGTTTTATTCAAAGCGAACTGTCAAGGGGGTCCCAGAAATCACCCAACCGCGTAAGGAACGCAAAATCAAGGAACATAACACCGGTATGACGAAAACTAGGGCGGCAAGAGTGGAACAAGACACCAGGCATAAGGCCGAGCCTTCCACCCTTTACCAAGTATATAGGTGCATTAATTAAACAAGAGATATTGTGATATCCCAAAATATCCATGTTCCAACAAGAAACAAACTTCATCTTCACCTGCAACTAGCAACGCTATAAGAGGGGCTGAGCAAAAGCGGTGACATAGCCAAACAACGGTTTGCTAGGACATGATGGTTAGAGGTTTGACATGGCAATATGGGAGGCATGATAAACAAGTGGTAGGTAGAGCAAACATAGCGATAGAGCGAGCAACTAGCAAAGCAAAGATAGAAGTGATATCGAGGGTATGGTCATCTTGCCTGCAACGTTCTCAGAGCTGTCGAAAGCTTGATCCTCGTTAGCGTACTCAACAGGTTCCTCGTGCACATACTCGTCTCCCGGCTCTACCCAAAGCAAGAACACAAGCAATGGAATCACAATCAACCACGGTGCAATGCACAAGCAACGTGATGCAATACATGGCATGATATGCGAGATGTGATATGCGATGCATTTGCGGGTTCCGAATGGAAAAATGATGAACAAGGCAATATGCCGCTGGAAAGATGAGGTGATTTCGGTTGAAATCGATATAAAGATCGCCGGAAATGGATGCACGGTTTGCAAATGGCAAGCAAAACATGACACAATTCTGCGATTAACAACATGATAGCACTTAGAATACATCAAGGAACTATGCTACAGCACCCCAACATATCAACAAAGCACATGGCAGTGGTCTACAATATATGCTTGACGAAAGATGAACATTGAGCAACGGCTAATTCACACACTAACAGGTTCAAACAAGCATGGCAAACATGCAAAAGATATCAGCTTCACAGATGGTGAAACTACTGAACATGGCAGAAACATCATCAGGAAGCAATGTTTAGGGCAAGCAAACATCATGCTACAGGAACATATCATAGAAACTTAAGGCATGGCATGATACTACTAAATGCATAGAACAAAAGTCCCTTACTGACCATGAGCCAAAAAGGATCATAAGATATGATGGCACCCATGTAAACATAGCAAGTTTCGTTAACAGATTCAGACTTGGAACAGAAAACAGAGCATGGCATTAACAGAATTATGAAGGCAGCTTTGCAAGCTCGATTCACTCACCACAAGGCATTTCATGACAAGATAAGCTAGCACCAGCAAGAAGACATGTTTATGAAACTAAACAAGGAAACAACAAGCTCATACCATGCAAGGATCAACTACAACAACCTTGGCAAAATTGAATATGTGAACAATCTGCCAGGAAACATTTCATAGCAAAAGTAGAGCCAGAAAATGACATGCTAGACTACTCTATAATTGCAAACATGGCCATGGATTGATAGAGCATAACCATATGATCAAAACATCCTTACTGAAGTATCTCAAAAAAAGCATGGATCTCTCTGTAGAATCAAGTTTACATGGCATCAATATAACAGCAGAACAGGGACTGAAATCAGCAACATCACGAAGCCTAGTTTGCATGCTTGTGCTAGTCACCACATAAATCACAAAAATACATGGCAAGCACCTATGTAAAGAAGACATGGCATAGTTTAAAACACATGTAGATCTCATGCCGACAAGATGCACACATCAAATGTGACAAAAATGACAAATGCACATAATCTGTTAAGAATCAGAAACTAACATTTTATAGCACTCTTGCATCAGAGATTTGGGCATCAAGATGAGCTCAAACGAACATGCCACAATGGAAAAAAATGAAGAGCACATCCTGATGAACATTTAGATATAGTGCATGCATAAAACGGAGCTATGGATGATGAGTTATGGCATGAAGAACAGGGCAATAAAATACTGCAGAAAAATGACAGAAGAAATCTGGACCTCCTGATCTAGGGTTCTTCGCACGAAAATCGATGCGGCGGCGCAAGCTCGCCAGAGATGGACGGGAGGCGCTGGATCCGGGCGGCGCCTTGCCGGATCCGAGGCGCCGGCGAGCGGGGAGGCGGCGGCGGCGGGCGCCGGCGCGGAGGCGCGAGGCGGGCGGGCGGGCGGCGGCGGCGCGCGGGCGAGCCGCAGGCGCTCGGGTTGCGGGGCGGCGGAGGCGGAGGCGGGCCACGGGGGCCCCGCGCGGGCTCGGCGTGCCGACGCGGTGGGAAGTGGTGGCGGCGACACGTGGCATGCCCGGAGTGGCTGGGGCGCGACGGCGGACGCGTTCGGCTCTGCCCGGACGTGTCCGGCGACGGAGAGGGAGCAGGGCTAGGGTTTGATCTGCGGGATATTCGGAGGGTAGCACCTATTTATAGGTAGAGGGAGCTAGGAGGCTCCAAATGGAGTGCGGTTTTCGGCCACGCGATCGTTATCGAACGGCCGAGAGGATGGAGGGGGTTTGGATGGATTTTGGGCCACTTTGAAGGGGTGTTGGGCTGCAACACACACGAGGCCTTTATGGTTACCCGGTTAACCGTTGGAGCCTCAAACGACCTCCAAATGGAACGAAACTTGACAGGTGGTCTACCGGTGGTGTACCAAGGCCACTTGGCAAGCCTCGGTCCATTCCGAGAACGTTTAACACCCGCTCACGAAAAGAGACAAGAGGGGTGCGCCGGTGAATGTGGGAGTGTCGGATTGCAAAATGGACAACGAGGAAAATGCTCGGATGCATGAGACGAACACGTATGCAAATGAGATGCACATGATGACATGATATGAGATGCATGACATGAACAAAAAGCAAAACGAAAAACAAAACCCAACCACGGAGGGAATATCATAACACATAGCCGAAAATGGGAAGAGGTTGAGTTACAAATATGGGAAGTTACACCCGGGGTGTTACAACACTCCACCACTACAAGAGGATCTCGTCCCGAGATCTAGGACTGAAATAACTCCAGATATTCGGAACGGAGGTGATCCTCGCGGTCCCAGGTGGCTTCTCGGTCGGAATGGTGTGACCACTTCACTTTCAGGAATTTGATTGACTTGTTGCGAGTCTTGCGCTTGGTTTCTTCAAGAATAGCATCGGGGTGCTCATGATAAGAGAGATCTTCTTGGAGGTCAATCTCTTTGAAGTTTATAGTGCGCTCAGGAGTCTTGAAGCACTTGCGAAGTTTTGACACGTGAAACACATCGTGCATGTTTGCAAAGCTGGACGGAAGCTCAAGTTGATAGGCGAGGTCGCCTCTTTTGCCAATGATCTTGAAAGGACCCACGTATCTAGGGGCAAGCTTCCCTTTGATACCGAAGCGGCGAGTGCCTTTCATTGGAGAGACGCGGAGGTAGACATGGTCTCCGATTTCAAAAGCCACATCATGGTGCTTGTCATCATAATAGCTCTTCTGACGCGATTGCGCGGCTTTGAGATTCTCATGAATGACTTTTCACATTTCTTCGGCTTCTGTGATCAAGTCATTGCCAAGAAGTTGGCATTCACCTGTCTGGGGCCAATTGAGAGGAGTACGGCACTTTCTGCCATATAGAATTTCAAATGGGGCCTTGCCCGAACTTGCTTGGAAGTTATTGTTGTAGGAGAACTCGGCATATGGAAGACAACATTTCCACTTCATGCCAAAGGAAATGACACAAGCCCTGAGCATATCTTCGAGAATTTGATTGACTCGCTCGACTTGGCCACTTGTTTGAGGATGGAAAGCTGTGCTGAAGCGAATGTTGGTTCCCATTGCCTTTTGGAAGGAGTCCCAGAACTTAGAAGTGAAGATGCTTCCACGGTCTGAAGAAATCAATTGTGTAATGCCGTGCAAGGAGACAATCCTGGAGGTGTATAGCTCTGCCAACTGAGCTGCTATGATGGATTCTTTGATTGGAAGGAAATGAGCTACTTTTGTAAGCTTGTCAATGACAACGAAGATAGCATCATTTCCACGCTTAGACTTAGGAAATCTAGTCACGAAGTCCATCTTGATATGATCAAACTTCCATTCCGGAATAGCAAGAGGTTGGAGGAGACTAGCTGGTCATTGGTGTTCTGCTTTCACCCTTCTGCAGACATCATATTCATTCACAAATTGAGAAATCTCTCGCTTCATTCGAGTCCACGAATACGATTGCTTGAGGTCATGGTACATCTTCGTACTTCCAGGATGAATGGATAGAAGTGAGTTGTGTGCCTCGTTCATAATGACTTTTCTCAGATCGCCTTTAGGAACCACAATACGATCCTCAAAGAAAAGAGTATCTTTGTCATCAATGTGGAAGCACTTGTATTTGGAAATGCCCTTGTCGATACCACGTTTTACGTTTTTCACCATGGTATCCAGGAATTGTGCCTCAGGAATTTGATCTTCCAAAGTAGGAGAGACTATGAGGTTGGCAAGAAAGCCTTGAGGAACAACTTGAAGATTCAGTTTGCGGAAAGCTTCATAAAGGTCCGGTTGGAAGGGCTTGAGAATTAAGCTGTTGTAATAAGCCTTTTTGCTCAAAGCATCTGCAATCACATTCGCCTTGACTGGAGTATATTCAATACTTTGATTGTACTCTTGAATCATTTCGACCCATCGAGTTTGTCTGAGGTTGAGGTTGGGTTGAGTGAAGATATACTTGAGGCTCTTGTGATCGGTGAAAATGTCCACTTTCCTTCCCAACAAGAGATGTCTCCAAGTTATTAATGCATGGACAACTGCCGCCAACTCAAGATCGTGAGTGGGGTAGTTCTTTTTGTTGGGCTTCAACTGACGAGATGTATAGGCCACAACTTTCTTCTCTTGCATTAACACAGCACCGAGACCTTGAAGAGAAGCATCATAGAAAACTTTGAATGGCTTGGATTCATCAGGAGGAGTCAAGACAGGAGCTGAGACAAGCTTCTCTTTGATGGTGTTGAAAGCAACGTCACACTCAGGCGACCAGACATACTTGACATGCTTCTGGAGGAGGTTGGAAAGAGGCTTTGCAATCTTAGAGAAGTTCTCAACGAATCTTCGGCAATAGCTTGCAAGACCAAGAAAACTACGGAGCTGCTTGACATTCTGAGGAGGTTCCCAATTCACAATTGCAGACACCTTCTCGGGATTAACAGCGATGCCCTTGGCGGAGATGATGTGACCAAGATAAAGAACTTCATCAAGCCAGAACTCACATTTGGAAAACTTCGCATAGAACTGATGCTCTCTGAGCTTGTCGAGCACCAATCGCAAATGTTTGGCATGATCCTTCTTATTCTTGGAGAAGACCAAAATATCATCGAGATACACCAAGACGAATTCATTGGTGTAGGGGTTGAAGATGAATTTCATCATTTGAGAGAATGTTGGAGGAGCATTGACAAGGCCGAAAGACATGACAGTATACTCATAAGAACCATAGCTTGTTCTGAATGTTGTCTTGGGAATATCTTGTTCACGAATGCGAATCTGATGATAACCCATACGGAGGTCAAGCTTGGAGAATACTTTAGCACCTTTGAGTTGCTCGAATAGCTCATTGATGCTGGGAAGTGGATACTTGTTCTTGATTGTCTTCTTATTCAATGGACGGTAATCGACACACAGTCGGTCCGTGCCATCCTTCTTCTGGACAAAAAGAACTCCACAACCCCATGGACATGAACTCGGTCTGATCAAACCCAAACGCTCTTGTCCATCGAGTTGTTTCTTCAATTCCTTCAGCTCTTTAGGTCCAAGCTTATATGGACGCTTGCAAACGGGTTCAGTGCTAGGCTCAAGATCGATAACGAACTCGACTGGCCAGTGCAGAGGCATACCCGGAAGCTCTTCTAGAAAGACATCTTGGTACTCACAAACGACTGGAATCTAAGAGATAGCATCCAACTCGCCCTTCTCATTGAGAGAGAATAACCGAATGGTTTCATCACGAGCAGCATAGATGATAACATCCTCAGAAGAGTGTGTCAAGTGAATTTCCCTGGCAGCACAATCAAGTTGAGCTTTGTGCTTAGAAAGCCAGTCCATCCCGAGAATTAGATCAATATCAGAGTCACCAAGGACCATTGGAGAAGACAGAAATCTATAGTCGCCCATCTTGATAGAAACATCCGGAGCCATCATTTTGGTATTCATGAACAAACCAGGAGAGGAAACCGCTATCGGCTTAGGCAGATCAACAGTATGCAAATCGTGCATGGATGCAAAAGGCTTTGATTTGAATAAAATAGATGCACCCGTATAAAATAAAACTTTTGCAGGAATATCATTAACTGGAAGATTATCCATAATCACATCAGTAGATTCCTCCACTTGCGCTGCATTCATCATGTTCACCTTTGCAGACTTGGGATTATGCTTGACCACCGCATTGCTTGAAGATCTCACAGGAGGAGGAGGCAGAAGGCGCCTTTGGTTGAAGCACTTGTTCGCATAGTGACCTTTCTGTTGGCACTTGTTGCAAGTCACCTTTGAGAGCGGAAGATGATAAGGAGCATTTGACCTTGGAGCTTGAGAATTTGACTTGTTCTGATAGCCTGGGTTGGGTGGGTGGGAAGATCCACGACCACCTGAGTTCTTCTGCTGGTAAGGCTGACGAAACGGAGGAGGAGGAAGGTAGAACTTCTGCTGCTTAGCTGCCACTTGTGAGGAAGAAGAAGACTGAACTGCATTCCTGATTCTCTTCTTAGAAGCCTCACACTTGAGCTGAGCACCTTCTTGCTTGAGGGCCATATTGTAGAATTGATCGAACTGAGTAGGCTCAACAAGAACGAGAGCTAACTGCAGATCCTCTCTGAGGACACCTTTGAATTGATAGATCATACTCTTTTCATCAGGAACATCTTGTTTAGCAAAGCGAGCAAGTTTCTGAAACTACTTGTTGTATTCGTACACACACATGCTGCCTTGCTTGAGATTGCGGAACTCCTCACGCTTGCTCTCAACAACACTGGTAGGAATGTGGTGAGCTTTAAAGTCCCGACAGAAGTCAGTCCAAGTAATCACTCGACCTCCTCTAGAATCTTTGTATTGTTGGAACCAATCAGCTGCTTGGTCCTTGAGCTGAAAAGAAGAGAACTTGACGTAGTCCTTAGGCCTGACATTGCTACATTCAAAATGCTTGTTTATGTCCATGAGCCAATCATCGGTGTCTGTGGCCTCAGCATAGTAGCTGAAAGACTTCGGGTGATTTTCAAGGAACTGGTTGAGGGTAGGAAACTGAGGCTGAAGATTGAACTGCCCTTGACCTTGATTCCCTTGGTTGCCTTGGACTTGGTTGTGCTCTTGCATGAGCTGAATCATCATCTGAGCATTGACGTTTGTGGCCGCCATCAAAGCTTGCCATGCCTCCGGAGGCGGAGGTGGAGGTGGAGGGTCATTGCGTTTCGGATTCTGACGCGTTGGTGGAGCCATCCTGAAGAGGGTGACATCCGTTAGCATCTTGATAGACAGATAGACAAGTTGAATCAACGGACAGAAATTGCAACATATAGTCTTCACGATAAACATTCGAACAAGAATGAACGAATGAATTCCAAAGCTAACATCACGTCCATTAAGGTGAGAAGCCACTTGATAAGGGGTTGATGAATGAAATAAACAAGGTACACCTGGAACAAATAGGTGGTAAGGATTACCCAATCACAAACCAAATATCTGGGGGAAGAAATGCTAGAGCTACTTGAATCCCACCTATAAACTCCTGAAACTTTCTAGTTATGCAATCAGGTGTTGGGGATACAGGGGAAGCAATATATCTCACCCAAACTAACAATCCCTACATCCAGCTGTATCCATCCGTCAACACATAACCAAGAAACCTTCGGAAATCATGTACCTCAACCTTCGAAAAGCATCCGTTATACGAGTTATGGCAATACTCCCGAACTCCCCAATAGTTGGTGACGTCGAGGTTATCTCACCAACAACTGCATAAAAGAGATTTTCGATGTCGGCAAAACTCGGGTATTCTAGAACTGCAACGATACAATTGTGACGACAACACCTCGGAGCTCAACTCCCCGGGACACTGCCACAACCCCTAAATGTCAGGAGGCACCAAGAACAATGTTCTCATCACAAAACCATCGGAACGATTCCAAGATACCCGCGTGATCCTAAATTTTTTTTAGTGAAATTTGAGGAGAGGAAAATCAAAACATCTACGTCAGGAGACCTCACCAGAGCGACGAAGGGACTGAGGAGTAAAAAGAATCCTACTCTCTGATATATATAATCCTAAGACTCAAAACATTTTTGTTCTAGACTTAACAGCGCCAGCGATTCGATCAAGCAGGGGGCTCCTAAGTCTGGGGAAGGCTCTGATTACCAACTTGTAACACCCACGATGCGGCTATATCTCTCACGTGTCGAGGCACGACTTAGAGGCATAACCACATTGTAGGTTTTGTCGCAAGAAGGGTCATCTTCACACAATCCCATGTAATGAACAAGAATGGGATAAAGAGAGTTGGCTTACAATGGCCACTTCACACAATACATAAATAGATTCATACATCATCCAAAATACACTCATAGACCGACTACGGTCCAATCCAAATGAAAATAAGATAACCCCAAATGCTAGATACCCGATCGTCCCAACTGGGCTCCACTTCTGATCATCAGGAAACGAAACATAGAAACGACCAAGGTCCTCGTCAAACTCCCACTTGAGCTCGATTGCGCCACTTGCACTGGTATCCTCGGCACCTGCATCTGTTTTGGTAGAATCTGTGAGTCACGGGGACTCAGCAATCTCACACCCGCGAGATCAAGACTATTTAAGCTCATGGGCAGGAAAGGGGTAAGGTGGTGGAGCTGCAGCAAGCACTAAGCATGTATGGTGGCTAACATACGCAAGTGAGAGCGAGAAGAGAAGCAACACATCGGTCGCGAAGCTAGAAGTGATCAAGAAGTGATCCTGAAACTACTTACGTTCAAACATCACCCAAACCGTGTTCACTTCCTGGACTTCGCCGAGACGAGACCATCACGGCTACACACGCGGTTGATGCATTTTAATTAAGTCAAGTGTCAAGTTCTCTACAACCGGACATTAACAAATTCCCGTCTGCCACATAACCGCGGGCACGGCTTTCGAAGATAATACCCTGCAGGGGTGTCCCAACTTAGCCCATCACAAGCTCTCACGGTCAACAAACGATATTCCTTCTCCCAGGAAGACCCGATCAGTCTCGGAATCCCGGTTTACAAGACATTTCGACAATGGTAAAACAAGACCAGCAAAGCCGCCCGATGTGCCGACAAATCCTGATAGGAGTCGCACGTATCTCGTTCTCAGGGCACATCGGATGGGCAAGACATCAGGTTGGCATAGACCCTGGTTGCCCAGGGGGCGCCGGACATTGCCCAGGTTGGGCTAACACTCGAAGGAGCACTGGCCCGGGGGTTAAAATAAAGATGACCCTCGGGCTCGCGAAAACCCAAGGGAAAAAGGCTTAGGTGGCAAATGGTAAAACCAAGGTTGGGCCTTGCTAGAGGAGTTTTATTCAAAGCGAACTGTCAAGGGGGTCCCATAAATCACCCAACCACGTAAGGAACGCAAAATCAAGGAACATAACAACGGTATGATGGGAACTAGGGCGACAAGAGTGGAACAAGACACCAGGCATAAGGCCGAGCCTTCCACCCTTTACCAAGTATATAGGTGCATTAATTAAACAAGAGATATTGTGATATCCCAAAATATCCATGTTCTAACAAGAAACAAACTTCATCTTCACCTGCAACTAGCAACGCTATAAGAGGGGCTGAGCAAAAGCGGTGACGTAACCAAACAACGGTTTGCTAGGACAGGATGGTTAGAGGCTTGACATGGCAATATGGGAGGCATTATAAACAAGTGGTAGGTAGAGCAAACATAGTGATAGAGCGAGCAACTAGCAAAGCAAAGATACAAGTGATATCGAGGGTATGGTCATCTTGCCTGCAAAGTTCTCAGAGCTGTCGAAAGCTTGATCCTTGTAAGCATACTTAAAAGGTTCCTCATGCACGTACTCATCTCCCGGCTCTACCCAAAGCAAGAACACAAGCAATGGAATCACAATCAACAACGGTGCAATGCACAAGCAACATGATGCAATACATGGCATGATATGCGAGATGTGATATGCGATGCATATGCGGGCTCCAGAAGGAAAAATGATGAACAAGGCATCAACTTGGAAAACCAAGTATGCCGTTAGAAAGATGAGGTGATTTTGGTTGAAATCGATATGAAGATCGCCGGAAACGGATGCACTGTTTGCAAATGGCAAGCAAAACAAGAATGACACAATTCTGCGATTAACAGCATGATAGCACTTAAATACATCAAGACACTATGCTACAGCAACCCAACATATCAACCAAGCACATGGCAGTGACCTACAATAGATGCTTAACAAAATATGAACACTAAGATACGGCTAATTCACATAATAACAGGTTCAAACAAGCATGGCAAAAGTGCAAAAGATATCAGCTTCACAGACTTTGTGAAAATACTGAACATGGCAGAAACAACATCAGGAAGCAATGTTTAGGGCAAGCAAACATCATGCTACAGGAACATATCATAGAAACTTAAGGCATGGCATGATACTACTAAATGCATAGAACAAAAGTCCCTTACTAACCATGAGCCAAAAAGTATCAGAAGATATGATGGCACCCATATAAACATAGCAAGTTTCGTTAATAGATTCAGACAAACAGAAAACAGAGCATGGCATTAACAAAATTATGAATGCATCTTTGCGAGCTCGATTCACTCACCACAAGGCATTTCATGACAAGATAAGCATAGCACCAGCAAGAAGACATG
This sequence comes from Triticum timopheevii, assembly GCA_963921465.1. NCBI lineage: Eukaryota > Viridiplantae > Streptophyta > Magnoliopsida > Poales > Poaceae > Triticum > Triticum timopheevii. Next base: position 284,619,469 of record OY997268.1, on the reverse strand, counting down.
TTGAACAAGCTCATCGGATGCAAGGATCAACTACAACAACCTTGGCAAAATTGAATAACATGTGAACAATCTGCCAGGAAACATTTTATAGCAAAGGTAGAGCCAGAAAATGACATGCTAGACTACTCCATAATTGCAAACAGGGGCATGGATGGATAGAGCATAACCATATGTTAAAAACATCCTTACTGAAGTATCTCAAAATAAGCATGGATCTCTCTGTAGCATCAAGTTTACATGGCATCAAAATAACAGCAGAACAGGGACTGAAATCAGCAACATCACGAAGCCTAGTTTGCATGCTTGTGCTAGTCACCACATAAATCACAAAAATACATGGCAAACACCTATCTAAAGAAGACATGGCATAGTTTAAAACACATGTAGATCTCATGCCCACAAGATGCACACATCAAATGTGACAAAAATGACAAATGCACATAATCTGTTAAGAATCAGAAATTAACATTTTATAGCACTCTTGCATCAGAGATTTGGGCATCACAATGACCTCAAACAAACATGCCACAATGGAACAAAATTAAGAGCACATCCTGATGAACATTTAGATATATTGCACACACAAAACGGAGCTACGGACGATGAGTTATGGCATGAAGAATAGGGCAATAAAATACTGCAGAAAATGACAGAAGAAATCTGGACATACAGATCTAGGGTTCTTCGCACGGAAATCGATGCGGCGGCGCGAGCTCGCCGGAGATGGACGGGGAGGCGGCGTCGGCGGGGGCGGCGACCGCGTCGGCGGGCGGGAGGTGGCGGCAGGCGCCGGCGCGGAAGCGCGAGGCGGCGCGAAGGCGACTGCGGCGGGTGCTCGGCGGGCGGCGGCGGCGGGCGGGCGAGCCGCGGGCGCTCGGGCCGCGGGGCGGCGGCGGCGGAGGCGGGCCGCGGGGGCCCCGTGCGGGCACGGCGGGCCGGCGCGGTGGGAGGTGGTGGCGGCGACACGTGGCACACCCGGAGTGGCTGGGGCACGGCGGCGGACGCGTTCGGCTCTGCCCGGACGTGTTCGGCGGCGGAGAGGGAGGAAGGCTAGGGTCTGATCTGCGGGATTTTCGGAGGGGAGCACCTATTTATAGGTAGAGGGAGCTAGGAGGCTCCAAATGGAGTGCGGTTTTCGGCCACGCGATCGTGATCGAACGGCCGAGAGGATGGAGGGGGTTTGGATGGCTTTTGGGCAACTTTGAAGGGGTGTTGGGCTGCAACACACACGAGGCCTTTACGGTTACCCGGTTAACCGTTGGAGCCTCAAACGACCTCCAAATGGAACGAAACTTGATAGGTGGTCTACCGGTGGTGTACCAAGGCCACTTGGCAAGCCTCGGTCCATTCCGAGAACGTTTAACACCCCCTCACGAAAAGAGACAAGAGGGGTGCGCCGGTGCATGTGGGAGTGTCGGATTGCAAAACGGACAACGGGGAAAATGCTCTGATGCATGAGACGAACACGTATGCAAATGAGATGCACATGATGACATGATATGAGATGCATGACATGAACAAAAAGCAAAACAAAAAAGAAAACCCAACCACGGAGGGAATATCATAACACATAGCCGTAAATGGCAAGAGTTGGAGTTACAAATATGGAAAGTTACATCCGGGGTGTTACACTAACTTAGCCTGTGCGCACGGGGTCCAACGGGAAGAAACGGCCACCCGGGCACAAACCCTATCAGAGCCCCCCTTCTTCCTCTTCCATCCCTAACCCTAATGTCTTGTTGAGGTCCACCATTGCTACACCCCTTTTTTCTCAATACTCTCAATCCCTCCGCCCAAACTCGTTGAAAGTTTGGGGATTGGGAGAGCAAGACCCGATGTACATCTTGACCAAAGCAAATTGCGTTCCCCGCAACATTTCTTCCCTATTGACTTGGTACTCTTGGAGCTTAGGTCCTAGGTGGTAGAGGTTCCTGCGGAAGCTTCCTTTCATGTGGTGTGCTCCGGAGATGTTTGCAAAGGTGTGGTGGTCGCCTTCAAGACCAACCCCGAGTGATTCAAGGCTCATCCATTATGGGTGACTCGAAAGAGACTATGGTGAGTGAAAGTGCATTATATCGACTAGAGGGGGGGTGAATAGGCGATTTTTATGAATTCTTCACTGAGGAATTTTCTGGTGAGGAAATTCCTTAGCGAAGAACTACTTGCAGCGGAATAAGTACTCAGAAGTAAGCATAACAGGATACAAGCATGGTCATCATGATGAAATGAAGACTAGCACAGAGTACAGAAAGCGTAGTCACAGGATAACACAAGATGAAGACAAACAGACTGAAGAAATTGAACTGAGGAATTTGAGAAAGTCTTCAGTCAAAGTCTTCAAGCACAGATATGAACAAACACTCAACACAGTAATGAGGAAATGAAAGGGTTGAGGAGATAGAACCAGTTAGTTGGTGAGGACAATGATTTGGTAAACCAGTTCCAACTGCTGTCTCAGTTGTACGTCTGGTTGGAGCGGCTGAGTATTTAAACTCGAGGACACACAGTCCCGGACACCCAGTCACTGAGCCGCAACTCAGGACACCCAGTCCTCACCGTATTCTCCTTGAACAAAGACCACGCAGGCCTCGTCCAATCACTCGTGGTAAGTCTTCAGGTGACTTCCAAACCTTCACAGACTTCCAAACCTTCACAGACTTGGTCACTCGGTGATCCACAATTCCTCTTGGATGCTCTAGACCTTGACGCCTAACCGTTTGGAAGAAGCACAGTCTTCAAAGGTAACAAGCGTCGGATCCACGCAGGATCAATTTCTTCAGTGATGCTCAATCACTTGGGTTTGTGGGGGTTTGGTTTTGGGATTTTCCTCACTTGATGATTTTCGCTCAAAGTCCTCGGAGGATGGGTTGCTCTCAAATGACAAGTGTCAAGTTCTCTCGGAGCAGCCAACCAACTAGTGGTTGTAGGGGGCGGCTATTTATAGCCTAGGGAGCAGCCCGACATGATAAGACATAAATGCCCTTCAATGATATGACCGTTAGGTGGATAAGATATTTTGGGACAGCCGGCGCGCAGCACAGCAACGGTCAGAAATTTGACTCTCAAATTCCTCAGGGCTATCATGTTCCTCACTGTGTAGGCAATTCGCACTGGCGAATTCCTAACTCCTCAGTCAGAGCAAAGTCATCAGTGACCAGAAGAACTGCGTCTCTTTCACTGAAGAAATTGACTGAACGGTATGAGATTTCCAATGGCTTCACTCGAAGGGATTGGTAGGTGTAGGATTTTGAGTTGAGCATCACATGGAAATTTTTCCTTAGTATTTCCTCGACCCCCTTTAACAGTACGGTGTTTCCTATGACTCAAGAAAGAGAAAATGAAACTACGAAAACAAAAGTCTTCACGCTTCATGTTCCTCAAATGAATATCAAGTCTTCAAGGTCACACCAATTTCTTCACTTTCAAAGTCTTCAGAAAGTCTTCAGTCGAAGAACTTCATTTTTAGGGGTCGACTTTCTCTGTAAATATCAAACTCCTCATAGACTTATAGATCTGTGTACACTCACAAACGCATCAGTCCCTTAACCTATAAGTCTTCAATACACCAAAATCACTAAGGGGCACTAGATGCACTTATAATCTCCCCCTTTTTGGTGATTGATGACAACATAGGTTAAGTTTTCAACGGGGATAAACATATGAAGCGAAATACTGATATTGAGGAATTTGATTGCAAGATACAGAAGAACTCCCCCTGAAGATGTGCATAGTGAGGAATTTGCTTTTGAGGCAATGCACATTTGAAGAGTTGAATCATGGAGATCTCCCCCTATATCTTGTAATTCATACACACATTTGATATATAATATGAAGAATTTGAAATGCATGATGAAATGTGGTGCCTGATGAAATTCAGCATGCGTGCAATAATATTAACGGGGAATAAGCATGCCGAAAGCATCAAAAGTATCAGAGCATAGTGCAACAAAAGTATCAGAGCACCATCCAAAAGTATCAGAGCACCATCGGGTTTAAGATTACAACTCGATCCAATAAAAGTTTCGGAAGAACGAGAGTTGTAACTTAAAAAAAACGCCCATAATATAAACCCGCTTGAAGACTAACTCAGATTTCTCCCCCTTTGTCATCAAATGACCAAAAGGATTGAAATTGAGGACTAACGCCCTTGAAGAATTTCAAGTTGATGGAGGAGCGCCAGCGTTGTCGGAGTTGTTTGTTGTAGCAGGGCCTGCCGCAGTGTCGTCCAAATCTTCAGACTCATCAGTGTCATGCGATGAAGAATAAGAGCTGGCCACCAGATCAGGAACTTTGACCCTCTTGAATTTCTTCGGAGGAGGTGCAGACCAGTCAAATGCTTCCTTGAGACCCATAGTCTTCAGTTCTTCCACGCTATATACATGAGTGAGGATAGCCCAGGTGCGGTTTAGGGTTTCATGAAGGTGATAATGGTTTTTCTTCACTGCATTATGGGTTGAGGTCATATTGTGAAGAACGGCAGCAAACTGACGCTTTACCCATTTGTGATTGCGATCAACCTTCTGATGAAGACTGAGGAGTAACTCACGGTCAGTCATCACCCTGGGTGCTGTGGCTTGAGGATTTTGCTTAGCTGAGGTATTTGCGGCAGTTTCATGTGTGGCAGAGTCGTCATTGGTAGAGTAAGATGTAGCCAGACGAAATTGACCATCCAATGGACGAATGCCTTCATCGATCACAGCAGCTGCCTTGCCTTTATCATCAGATGATGAAACTGGCCGCTTGAGGACTTCAATGGGAGGCAAGTAGCTACCATGGTTCAGAGTGTCAGCTTTGTAATTCAGTGAAGATCTTGCCCTTATGAATCTCATAATCCAAGGCGCATAGGGCTTCAGCTCGAAAGGTGACATAGCAACATTTGCCAGAGTCCTCATGAAGAAATCATGGAAGTTGACGGGAACGCCATGAATGATGTTGAAAAGCATGTTCTTCATGATGCCAACGACATCTTCATCATTTGAGTCGTGGCCTTTGATAGGACTCATTGTCTTCGTCAGGATGCGATAGACAGTCCGAGGCACATAAAGCAATTCCTTGACGAGGAATTTGGTTCGTGGGGCCTGCCCAGGCTTCAAAGGCTTCATGAGCACTTGCATATAATGATTTGTCAGTTCAGGGTCATTGTAGATGCAACGTGCACTGTCATGGGGAGGATCAAGAGGAAGGACACGAAGCAATTCAGTTACCGGTGCCTTGTAGTGAGTGTTTTCGGTCATCCAATCCAACACCCATGAAGTGACGTCTTCAGCGTTTCCAGTGATATGCAGTGTTGCGTAGAACTGAAAAATGAGTTCTTCATTCCAATCGCATATGTCAGTGCAGATATTCGGTAATCCTGCATCATGAATAACACTGAGGACTGGGTAGAAGCATGGCAGAGATTCCATATCCACGTGAGGAATATGTTCATGATCGAAGATTTTGTCCTTGTCAAACAGCACTGAGGAATAGAAGTTGGCTTGACTAGCAGTCCAGAAACGCCTCTTCCTTATGCGAGCAGAATCATATGGGTTGTAGTCAGTGAAGAACACATGCTTGGAAAAGAAGTCTTCAGCCTTGAACTTCTGTTTGCTTGAGAACGGATTCTTTGGCTTCGGCAGAGGAATGTCAATGATTTGCAGTACCACCTCAGGAATCGCGAGCTCAGGTGCTTCAGGCTGAGGAATTTCTGGTTCCTCTTGTGCAATCTGTGGATCAGCAGCAGCAGGTTCTTCAGCACTAGTGGCTGGAATTTCTTCATGAACAGAGGAAGTGGGATGAGTTTCTTCAGAGCCCATTTGAACTGTTGTTGCTGGGGACTGAGGAATCTGTTGAATAGGAGTGAAGAGAGGAGTATTGGGATGCTGAATTTCCTAGAAGTCATCGTTCATCACAGGTGTGGTGCACCCAATATCCACTTCTTCATCTTCAATTTCCTCAACACCAGCCTCTTCAGCTGTGAACTGAGGCATAGGTGAGGAATTGACTGTCGTTGAAGGGAAGGTATCCACTTCAATTTCTTCATCAATCTGCTCTGACGAAGCAGCAGAATGATTTTCTTCATTAGATCCGCTTGGAATCTTGTAGTCTTCTCCAAAAGGAACAATTTCCTTTGACGACATGGAGGAAATCGGAACGGCATCAATTGGATGTTTAAGTGAGCTGGCCATTGGCTTCATTTTCTTCGCAGCCAAAGAATTTGACGCAGCTGATGCCTTCCTTTTCTTCACTGCAGCTCGCTCTGCAGCCTTGGTCTTCTTCACTTCATAGGCAGAAGGAAGAATTGGAGTTGGTGTAGGCGCGGGAGGAGCTGAGGAATCTGGTTGATTTTCTTCAGGTGCAATTGATGCAGTTGCCCTCATCTCTTCAGTTTCTTCAGGCGCACCACCAGTGGATGCCCTGGCAATTTCTTCAGCGGCTGGAATGGAGTCATCAGCCCTGGAACTTACATTTTCTTCAGCAGGCTGAAAGTCATCAGCGGTGTTGGCATGTTCTTCAGCAGGCTGAGCAGAGTCTGCAGCCTGAGGATTTTCTTGTTGCAATGGGGCTGCAACAGTTGTCATTTTCTTCGTCAGGTTGACGAATCTCACTTTGGCTCCTTGCCAATCAGCATAGTATGCATCGAAGTCTTTGCTGAGGGCTTGGATTTCAGACTGAGCCTGGAGAAGTTCCTCGGGTGTCATTCTGACAACGTTTTTCTTCAGGAGCTTCTCCTTCCTGTATTGAGCCTTCTTGATTTCACGTGCCTTTTCAAACTTCCATTTCTCTTGAGTATGAAATGGGTCAGCATGTGACTTTGACCAGGAGTCAGTTGAAAGTCAGGCATGGGGGTGTTTGGATCCTTGTGCCAGAGGTCAATGTAGTTGAGGATTTTCCTCGGATCCAAAAGCAGTGGCACAGATGTGCCTTTGGCTCTAGCGGCCTTCACTTGTCTGTCTCTGATGATTTCTGCAAGTTCTTCATCAGAAGCTTCATCATCAGAGGGCACTTGGAATGCAACCTGTTTCTTCCTTGGACTTGGCCGAGGACCGCCTCCAGCTGTTGCTTTAGTCTTCAATAGTGTGGGGCCTGATGAGGACATTGGTGCAGCTGAGGAACTCGCTGAGACACCAGAAGCAATTGAGAAACCCGTAGTCCTTTGACATGTAGCCAGATGCACAGGAGTTGAGGACTTTGAGGGAGCTGCTGAGGACTTTGGTGGAGAAGTAGCAGTCTGAGGAATTTGCCATGAGGGCGTAGCTGAGGAACTTGGCCGTGAGGGCGCTGTTGGTGAAGCACTTGGCTTACGAGCAGGCTTCTTTGGCATTGATTTCCTCGGTTTGACTGAGGTCTCTCCTCATTGAATTTCCTCACTGCCTCCTTGGCTTTTCTTGCCAATTTTGCTCGGCGCCTAGCCCATTCTTCAGGGAAGTCCTCACCACGCTTGATGCTGGTGGGATCAGCTACTTGGCCAGGTGCCAATGGAGCTCTTGGGCATGGAGGATTTAAAGCGAATTTCTTCATGTACTTTGGAGTAACATATCGATATTCCCTCCATTCTCTTGCCCATCTCCGTTCAATCCTCTGAATGCGCACTTTGCGCTGATTTTTGTTCTCTTTGCCAAATTTGGCTTCATCAGGTGTGCAATAATCCTTGTATATGTCATCAGGGATGTCAAAAGCAGTCATGACCTCAGGTTTCTTTCCTCCTTTCTGCGGTCTCTTTCCTTCAGCCATATTCTTCAGATGAGGAATTTGAACAATTGAACACTCTGAAGAAGTATGCAGTTTTTCTTCGAGGAACACTACAAATGAGTTAAGTTGATGAGAACCTAGTGATTCAGCAGCAGACATGAGTACCTGTGAACAGAGTGTAGGTGCGAGGAATTTGGAGAGGTCATATGCGTTCTCAGAAGGTTTTTCGAAAAGACAAGTTTTGAGGAATTTGACCAGTTGAGCCTTGAGGAATTTCACTAAGCATTCTTGTCTTAGGTTCCAGAGTTGTACAGATTGAAAATCCACACAATTGAGGAATCTTGAAGAAAATGAGTGCTTAGAGAGATGGATCAAGAGCATACAGTGTGTGAGGTGTTCAGATGTGTGAAGATTTGAAGAATAAAACACCTTTGAAGATTTTCAGGAAAGCTTGAGAATCAAAGTGAGTAATAAAGTAACTTTTAATTACCCGAACTGAAGAACACAACGAACTGAGATGAACAGCGGTGAAGATCGTCAAGTTAGATCTCCCACGCCCTAACTTGGCAGAGGGAGACACCTACGGAGGCAGCGGAGTGAAGATTTCCGCAACCGGCGCGAGTATGACGGCGACAAGGTCAAGGCAGCGAAGCTCTTCCTCACCAGCGACGATGGAGTAGCGGCGGCGCTAGGGTTTGAGGAGCTCGAGCGAGAGAGAGCGCGGTCGAGCGGAGTAAATGAAGTGAGGAAGAGGAGAGGGGTATTTATAGCCACGGTGAAAAACTGTTCGCCCGAAGATTTTGGGACGAATATGCCCCTGCCCTTTCTCCTTCACGTGACGTGTGTCACCCATGTACTGTGCAGATGAGATCGTGTAAGATCGTGGGTGAATATAATAATGCATCATGGGATGCGGAACGGTTTGAGCGGCAAAAACCGAAAATCTGGATAAGATTTGTTTTAAGGTTTCGTTCGCAATTTCTTCAGCTGACAAGGACACAGTGAAGACTTTGAACGAGTTTCAATTAGAACGCACATGAAGAATTTGTGAATAGATTGGGTTGAGTATAGCATAGAGGGGGAAGGGTCCGATCACGTTCACTTAGCAGAAAAAGCAACTTGAAGAAATAGCCATAAGTGAATGCTGTAGAGGACATAAACTCATATATATATATATATATATATATATATATATATATATATATATATATATATATATATATATATATGTAGCCAATGAAGAGAAACGATGGAAACAGTGAAGATTTTGCAAAGTTGAAGAATTTGAAAAACTGAAGAATTTCAAAAATGAGGAAAAAAACTCAAATTGAAGATTTTCAACTTTTTGTGGTGGCGTGGCCCACTGTATAAGAATGATGATTTCAGACACCGCGTACAATTGTCGTAGGGTTCTGAGAATCAAATTCTTCATTAATTTCTTCACACTTAGAGTGTTATTCTTCATTGATTGAAGAAAAACGTGTCTTCATGTGTTGCACATCTAAGTCATCAATTTTGCATAAGTGTTAGGATGTGTGTCCTTTTCAAAGAACATTCGAAGACTCTAAGATATTTAGCTCACACCGTAACTTGCTAAATCTCTTCTCATCCAAGGGCTTAGTGAAGATATCAGCTAGCTGTTCTTCAGTCTTCACATGCTCGATGGAGATGTCGCCCTTCAACACATGATCACGAAGAAAATGATGACGAATCTGAATGTGCTTTGTCTTCGAGTGCTGAACTGGGTTGTGAGCAATCTTGATGGCACTCTCATTGTCGCAGAGGAGAGGCACATTCTTCACGTTGACGCCATAGTCCTTGAGGGTTTGCTTCATCCAAAGCAGTTGAGCACAGAAAGTGCCAGCAGCAATGTATTCAGCTTCAGCAGTAGACAGTGATACGCAGTTCTGTTTCTTCGAGGACCAACAGACCAAAGATCGTCCGAGGAAATGACAAGTACCAGATGTTGACTTGCGGTCCACACGATCACCAGCATAGTCAGAGTCAGAATATCCAATGAGATCAAAAGCAGAGCCCTTGGGGTACCATAATCCTAGTGTTGGTGTGTGAGCTAGATATCAAAGAATATGCTTCACAGCCTTATGGTGTGATTCCTTCGGTGCAGCTTGAAATCGGCCACACATGCAAACACTAAGCATTATATCTGGCCTAGATGCACATAAGTACAATAAAGAACCAATCATGGAGCGGTATACCTTGTGATCAAAGTCAATACCATTTTCATCAGTGCATAGATGGCCATTTGTGGGCATAGGAATTTTGACACCTTTGCAATCTTGCATGTCGAATTTCCTCAGTACATCTTTGAGGTATTTCTCCTGAGATATGAACATGCCATTGCGCTGCTGACGAATTTGAAGGCCTAAGAAGAATTTCAACTCTCCCATCATAGACATTTGATATTCTTCACTCATCATATAGGCAAATTCATCACTATAACGTTGGTCAGTACAGCCAAAGATAATATCATCAACATATATTTGGCACACAAACAGTTCACCATCATAAGATTTAGTAAAGAGAGTAGGGTCGAGTGAACCGGGTGTGAAGCCATTCTTCACGAAGAATTCCTTCAATGTATCATACCATGCCCGAGGGGCTTGCTTGAGGCCATAGAGGGCTTTATTAAGTCTGAAGACTTTGTCAGGATTCGTTGGATCTTCAAAACCTGGGGGTCGAGCAACATATACTTCTTCCTCAAGCTTACCATTGAGGAATGCACTTTTCACATCCATTTGATATAAAATGATATCATGATGATTAGCATAAGCAAGTAATATGCGAATAGCCTCAAGTCTAGCAACAGGTGCAAAAGTTTCATCGAAATCAATTCCTTCAACCTGTGTGTAGCCTTGAGCTACTAGTCGTGCCTTATTCCTCACCACAAGGCCATTTTCATCTTGCTTGTTGCGGTAGATCCACTTTGTGCCAATGATATTATGCTTGCGAAGATCTGGGCGATTGACCAATTCCCAGACATTGTTAAGCTCGAACTGATGTAATTCTTCTTGCATAGCTTGAATCCACTCCGGCTCCAGAAATGCTTCATCTACCTTAGTGGGTTCTGTGATAGAGACAAAAGCATAGTGCCCACAAAAGTTAGATAAATGTGAAGCTTTTGAGCATGTGAGAGGACCTGGTGCGCTAATGTCATCGACGATCTTCTCCACTTGCACTTCTTTTGCAACGCAAGGATGAGCTGGTTGTCGCTGAGGAATTTGATCAACATTTTCTTCAGCACCATTTCCTCAGCATTTTCTTTAGGTGCATCAGCTCGACGTTCTTCATGAATTGGAATGAATTCTTTAGCAGATTCTTCAGTAGGAATGACATCCTCAGTTGCCTTGAATTTGATAGAATCCTCAGGTGCTGGTTCATCTAACACAGAAGGTAGGTGCTCTCTTTGCGAGCCATTAGTTTCATCGAACCGCACATCTACAGTGTCAACAATCTTGTGAAGAAGAATGTTGAAGACTCTGTAGGTGTGCGAGTCCTTTCCGTAACCAAGCATAAAACCTTCATGTGCTTTTGGTGCAAATTTAGAGTTGTGGTGAGGATCTCTAATCCAACATTTAGCAACAAAGACTTTGAAATAACTCACATTGGGTTTCTTGTCAGTGAGGAGTTCATAGGCCGTCTTCTTGAAGAATTTGTGAAGATATACTCTGTTGATGATGTGGCATGCAGTATCAATTGCATCAATCCAAAAACGCTGAGGCGTTTTGTATTCATCAAGCATAGTGCAAGCCATCTCAACAAGAGTTCTGTTCTTGCGCTCCACGACGCCATTTTGCTGAGGAGTATAGGGAGCAGATAACTCATGAGTAATACCAAGTTCATCAAGATAGGCATCAAGACCGGAATTCTTGAACTCAGTTCCATTGTCACTTCTGATGTGCTTGATCTTCACACCAAAGTTGGTTGAAGCCCTCGAGGAAAATCGTTTGAAGACTTCCTGCACTTCGTGTTTGTAAGTAACAATGTGTACACATGTATATCGAGAATAATCATCAACAATGACAAAACCATATAGAGATGCATCATTAGTGACTGCTGAGTAATGATTAGGTCCGAAAAGGTCCATGTGAAGCAATTCGAATGGACGGGTAGTGGTCATGATAGTCTTCGATGGATGCTTGGCCTTGGTCATTTTTCCAGCTTCACAGGCTCCGCATAAGTGATCCTTGAGGAATTTGACATTCTCAATGCCAATGACATGCTTCTTCTTCGCAAGCGTGTGCAAATTCCTCATGCCTGCGTGACCAAGTCGTCGATGCCATAGCCAGCCTTCTGAAGCTTTTGCAAGTAGACACACGGCTGGTTGTGGTCCTGTAGAGAAATCAACAATATACAGATCTCCTCTCCTAAAGCCTTCGAAGACTTTGGAATTGTCAGCTTCCATAATCACAACACATCGATACTTGCCAAAGACAACAACCATATCAAGATCACAAAGCATTGAGACTGACATTAGATTGTATCCCAAGGACTCAACAAGCATGACTTTGTCCATGTGTTTATCCTTAGAGATTGCAACCTTACCAAGACCTAATACCTGACTTTTTCCTTTGTCAGCAAAGATGATATGCTTCAGAGGTGATGGTGATAAGGGAGCATCCATCAATAGATTCTTGTCACCAGTCATGTGATTCGTACATCCACTATCGAGGATCCATTCAGTAGTTTTGGGTTGATCATCCTACAGATGAATTAGTGTAGCTTACAATCTCATATGCTTCATCAGTGAAGAATATGATATCAAGTTCATCAGATGAATTTCATCAAGCAGTAAACAGATATAGCAGTATGAGGACGTGTGAAATGAATGTTCATTTCATCATGATTCGTCTGCGTCCTTTCAGGCAGTTTCGTCAGGTCCCCAACAAATTCTTCAGACGTTAAAGCACGTCTGGAGACCTGACCCTGCAGAAGAGATTAGTTCTTTTTCTTCACCACCCACATCTGGAGGGGTGGCAAAGAATTCATCACTCTGCGAGCACCATATGAGAATGGTGGCAAAGATGCCAAACCATTTCGTTTCACATAAGAGGGGTTAGGGTAAGCATATGAATAAGTAGAGAAATTCTTCGAGGACTTATGAACATAATGGTTTGAAGAATAATGCACATATTCATAGCCCTTAGCTCTACCCTGCGAGACAGAGTTGTTAGCACGATGATAGTCATATGAGGACTTTGATCCTTTTGAGGAATTTGATCCATATGAGGAATTTGGTCCGTATGAGGACTTGGATCCATATGAAGAATTTGGTCCATATGAAGAATTTGATCTGGGGTTCCTGTTCTTCACTGGTGGTGTCATGAGGACATTCACCTAAAGACTTTCAATATAACTTTTGGGAACCCAGATTTTCTTCATAGGGGAACCGTTCCTGCAGTTAGTGCCAACATACCTAGCAAATACTTCACCATTCTGATTTTTGAACAGTTTATAGTTGGAGTCAAATGACTCATCAGAAGAATGAGGAGATTCACATGTAGAGCCAGATAAGTTAGATGGATCAACTGGAGGTCCCTTTGCAGCAACCCGCGAGGTTTTGGGGTACTGCTCAGGCTTCCAATATGTTCCATCAGCATTGAGTTTCCTCTCAAAGGCAATACCCTCTTTCCTAGGGTTTCTGTTGAGGATCTGCTTTTTAAGCACATCACAAAGAGTCTGATGCCCTTTGAGGCTTTTGTACATGCCTGTCATGTACAATTCCTTCAGCCCTGCATTGTTAGTGATACTAGCAATGTCCTCAGATGAGGAATTAGTGATAGTAGAGGCAGATGAAGAATTTGTAACAGTTAAAGCATTTGAACATTCAGGTGAAGAATTAGCAGATTCACGTTCAATGCACTTTAAGCATGGAGGAACAAATTCTTCCTGAGAAGCGCTGATTTGTTGAGCTAGTAATGAATCACGCTCCTTCTGAAGATCTTCATAACACACTCTTAGCTTTTCAAGATCTTCCTTTCTTTGAAGAGATTCAGAAGAAAGCTTCTTGTGATCAGTCAAGAGGGTATTATGTTGATCTTGAAGGGCGTCAAACTTGGAGCGAATTCTCTGAAGACATTCACCCAATGCTTTTGACTGATCCATTTCTTTACGCAACATATCATCACTTTTGTCTAGCATGTTTTGAACTTGTTCCAAAGCCGTTTGTTGTTTAGTGGCAATGCAAACAAGTTTGGTATAACAAGATTCAATATCATCATGAGATTCATCATTATCAGATTCATCGTCACAAAACTCGGATGAGGAGCATTCGGTTACCTCAGCACCGTCTGCCATGAGACATGATGCAGAAGATGATGATTCTGGCTCGAAAGTCATCGTTCTGAGAGATTCCTTGAAGTCCTCAAACCAGGGATCATGACGGGTTCGATGACCTTCAGAGACATCAGAGATTCGGTCCCAGATAAGCTTCAAATTGCCAAGATGCACAATGCGCTCGAATTGATCTCTGGATAGGCAAGAACAGATGATATCCTTCGCCATGAGGTCAAGTCGAGTGTACTTGAGAATATCATCAGCGTCCGCCATCTTGCATAGATCAGTAAGACCAATCTTAGTGACGGTCCACAGCTTGCTGTTCATTGCCATGAGGCGCTTCCTCATCATGGCCTTCCACTTGGGATAGTCGTGACCGTCAAAGATAGGGCATGTCACTTTCTTCATACCTGCGGTCGACATAACTAAAACTCCAGGCGGTTAAACCAAAATCACACAGAACAAGGGAGTACCTCGCTCTGATACCAATTGAAAGTGCGTTATATCGACTAGAGGGGGGGTGAATAGGCGATTTTTATGAATTCTTGACTGAGGAATTTGCTAGTGAGGAAATTCCTTAGCGAAGAACTACTTGCAGCGGAATAAGTACTCAGAAGTAAGCATAACAGGATACAAGCATGGTCATCATGATGAAATGAAGACTAGCACAGAGTACAGAAAGCGTAGTCACAGGATAACACAAGATGAAGACAAACAGACTGAAGAAATTGAACTGAGGAATTTGAGAAAGTCTTCAGTCAAAGTCTTCAAGCCCAGATATGAACAAACACTCAACACAGTAATGAGGAAATGAAAGGGTTGAGGAGATAGAACCAGTTAGTTGGTGAGAACAATGATTTGGTAAACCAGTTCCAACTGCTGTCTCAGTTGTACGTCTGGTTGGAGTGGCTGAGTATTTAAACTCGAGGACACGCAGTCCCGGACACCCAGTCACTGAGCCGCAACTCAGGACACCCAGTCCTCACCGTATTCTCCTTGAACAAAGACCACGCAGGCCTTGTCCAATCACTCGTGGTAAGTCTTTAGGTGACTTCCAAACCTTCACAGACTTGGTCACTCGGCGATCCACAATTCCTCTTGGATGCTCTAGACCTTGACGCCTAACCGTCTGGAAGAAGCACAGTCTTCAAAGGTAAAAAGCGTCGGATCTATGCAGGATCAATTTCTTCAGTGATGCTCAATCACTTGGGTTTGTGGGGGTTTGGTTTTGGGATTTTCCTCACTTGATGATTTTTGCTCAAAGTCCTCGGAGGATGGGTTGCTCTCAAATGACAAGTTTCAAGTTCTCTTGGAGCTGCCAACCAACTAGTGGTTGTAGGGGGCGGCTATTTATAGCCTAGGGAGCAGCCCGACATGATAAGACATAAATGCCCTTCAATGATATGACCGTTAGGTGGATAAGATATTTTGGGACAGCCGGCGCGCAGCACAGCAACGGTCGGAAATTTGACTCTCAAATTCCTCAGGGCTATCATGTTCCTCACTGTGTAGGCAATTCGCACTGGCGAATTCCTAACTCCTCAGTCAGAGCAAAGTCATCAGTGACCAGAAGAACTGCGTCTCTGTCACTGAAGAAATAGACTGAACTGTATGAGATTTCCAATGGCGTCACTCGAAGGGATTGGTAGGTGTAGGATTTTGAGTTGAGCATCACATGGAAATTTTTCCTTAGTATTTCCTCGACCCCCTTTAACAGTACGGTGTTTCCTATGACTCAAGAAAGAGAAAATGAAACTACGAAAACAAAAGTCTTCACGCTTCATGTTCCTCAAATGAATATCAAGTCTTCAAGGTCACACCAATTTCTTCACTTTCAAAGTCTTCAGAAAGTCTTTAGAATATCAAAGTCTTCAGTCGAAGAACTTCATTTTTAGGGGTCGACTTTCTCTGTAAATATCAAACTCCTCATAGACTTATAGACCTGTGTACACTCACAAACGCATCAGTCCCTTAACCTATAAGTCTTCAATACACCAAAATCACTAAGGGACACTAGATGCACTTACAGTGAGCCTTCGTGGCATTCCGCAAGCTTTGGCTCCGACACCGCTCTAAATGGAGAGTAGCTCTTCCCCAAGGAAGATTGAACTTCGGGATAAAATCGTCGTCCTCGCCTCACTTGTGGTTAATCCTCTCCCACACTTTCCTTTGTCTTGTATGCTTGAGGGCTTGCTAATTAGATTGTTTCCTAGCATACTTTTATTAAAGCTTGCTTGTCATATAGGTTATGTTCACCAAGTTGCATATCTAGTGAACCCTATTTATTTGCTAAACCTTAAAGTTGACAAGAAAAGTTAAAAATTGCTGTCTCCTATTCACTCCCCTCTAGTCGACCGTATCGATCCTTTTAATTGGTATTAGAGCCTCGTGTTCTAATATAAGGTTTTACAACCTTAGAGGATATGGTTGATCTAGGGAATGAGGGAGGTAGTGCACCCGTTGCGCAGGATGGTCAAAACCTACCCCCCCCCCCCCCCCCCCCGCCACGCCAGAGGCACTTGGTGTCTCGGTCGTTTCTCCTGCCGCTCCTTTCAACCTGGGTGCCCCTTTGACCACGGCCGATATTCTTACAATGTTTGCGGATCTCAAAGCCTCTATATTGAAAGATGTTCATTCCTCGGTCAAGGAGGAAATTGATGCTCGCTTAAAGCCCTCGACATCCACATCTAACTCATTTGATCCAAATGCCATTCATGATGCGGCTCACTCTAGAGAACCTCTTGCATCTCCCGCTCGTACTCAATTTCCCAAGTACAATGTCGTGGAACCTTTTTACTCTCCACAACCCTTGCAACATCCTCGCATTAATCATGTTGGGCCTCCCCCGTTTGAAAGCTAATGCGTTTGTTAAATGGAAGCTGGATATGGAGTCTCATATTCATAGTGCGTCGACTCAACTTTGGTGGATTATGTTCAATGGATTCGAACCCAAGAACCCAATGGATCTCACTCCAATAGAAGCGGTTGATGACCAACTTAATGGCACCGCCCACAACATGTTGCGCACCGCTGTGACCGAAGACTATAGTGACTCCATTGCTCTCCTTAAGACCGCCAAGGAAATATCGGATTTCCTTGAGGAGGCTCTCGACAGAGATGAAGCAATTCGAAGATCTCGATTGGCTTTGCTCAAGAAAGAAATCAACCTCTTTGTGAGGAATGAGGGTGAGTCCGTGGAAGAGGATTACCGAAGGTTAAAGTCCCTTGTGCTCAACTTGAGAAACTTTTGGTGCCCTTGGACAAATGATGACTTCATCAAGGACAAGTTCATAGATCATATGGTTCTCACAGAACATACCATGTTCATGATGATTCAACAACGTCCAGATTATCACAAGTTGACTACGTCTCAAGTTGTTTCTACCTTCTCCACTCATGTTCTTTTGGATACCAAGCCCAAGAAGACCTTTGCAATTGCTCAAGCAACCAAGAACTCTAATCTTGCCTTGAAGGCTAAGAAAGTGATAAGCCAACCCTCAAGGGATGAAGAAGTGAGTGAAGAGATATGTGAGGAAGATGTTGACACCTCATGCCCGGCAAATGACCTTGCGGAAGACTTGGATCTTTTAGTCAAAAAGTACTCCGGGACCATGGCAAACAAAGGGAAGAATCTTCAAGGAAGCTCGTTTGGACGAAGGAAATGCTACAATTGTGATAGCCCAAGACACTTTGTACATGATTGTCCCTATGAGAGACGTGAAGACAAATTCGAGAAGCTTGTGGTCAATAAGAAAAAGTTCACCAAGTTTGCAAAGAGGAATGATGACAAGGCTTTCGTTCATGGAGAATACATGTCCGGAGATGAAGATGACAGTGATGATGATCAAGTGGGCATGTCCGCCATTGCCACGCATGCCACTACCTCCTCCTCCACCACCGGCCTCTTCGACTCTCCAAACGAGGACAAGCCTTTCACTCATCAATGCCTTATGGCCAAAGAGGTAAAATAAAAGTCCAAATAAAAACACCCGCCATCTACACTCCCAATGTCTCATGTGAGATAGTGGAGGATGAGTGTGATGAGGGCGTGGATAAAGATGAGGTATACTTAATGGCTTTCATGAAAACTCTTCATGGTGAAGCTCATGCTCGTTTTGGCAATCTCCTTAAGTCACTTGCCGAATGCGATGACTTTATTGAGAACGTTGAAAACCTACTCATAGAGGAAAAAGAGAGAGTCAAACTCCTCGAGCACGAACTAAATGAAGAGAGTGTCATGAGAGCATCACTTGAGGAAGCCTTGTCAGCTCAAAAAATTGACCTTGCTAAAACCAACGATGCTTTGCAACTTGCTCTTGAGAACAAAGATGCTCTTAACGTTAGAGTTGAAAAGTTTCTAGGGGTAGTCCCTCCCTCCGCGATCCCTCCCTCCACGCTCCCTCCGCACCGGTAGCCACTCCGGCTCCGGCAGCCACCCTCCACCGGCGCGCATGGCCAGCCGCGTTCAGCTCTCGGGCTCCCCTTCCGCTAGCTCATGTCTGGCATCCCCCACGGACTTCGGCCGCATCTCCTCGCTGCCACTTGCCACCCCAGCCCCGCGGCTCCGCTCCCTCATCATCGCCCCACCCACGCCGCCGCTGCGGGCCACCCTAGTTGCTCCGATCACGGGGGAGGGTGGCGCCCTGGCAGCAGGTGCGGACCCGCAAGGAGTGCCGGCCGCCAACGCCAAGACCTCAATCCAGTTGGCTCTTCTCGGCTCGGCCGTGGAGCCCAACCCTATTCGCGTCGCTGCATAGTTGCTGCTACAATTGCAGCGAAGACAACGGCCGCATCTCGCGCCACTGCACCAACCCGACGAGATGTGTGCGCTACGGTGGTCAGAACCACATCTCTAGGGGCTGCACTCGACCTCGCCCCCGCAGCTCCTGTATGGTGGATCCACCCTGCCCCCCTTCCGCACTTCCACCCCGCCCGTAGCCCACGCTGGTGGGACCCCATCCCGCTACTGCCACCGTTGCCTTTGATGTTGGGGGCTAGGCACCCCCAGTCCATGCTCCCCCTCCCCCGTCGGCGGGCGCCGGCCGGCTTGGGAGGCCTTGGAGCCAGGTGGTGCACTCGGGGTCTTGCGAAAGTGTCGTCGACCCGGGTTTCTCAGTCCCGTTTGCACCAGCGACCGTTCCAGTTCAGGTGGATGACCAGCTGGATGTATTCTTCATGGAGACCGGTCCGGACCTCCTTGTCTTGGAGGAGGAGCTTGTCCGAGCTGTTGTGGTCACCGTGGTGGGACGACGTGAGGATGCTGACCTTGTGACAGTGGCGGCCGTCATCCATGAGGAATTTGTGGTGGGTTCTTCGGATATGTCCATCACGTCATACTTCCCCGAGGACTTTCTGGTGCTCTACAGCTCGCCGGAGCTGCGCAACTGGATGATCCACCATGGACGCATAGGGTTCAGGAGGTTTGACTTGCTGTTGCGACCCTGGCTGCGCTAGGCAAATGGAACTGGCATTGCGATGCCATTCTTGGTCCCGCCGGCACTCCATGGTGTCCTGGTGAATGCGTGGACGAGGCGCACTGCCAACGTGCTTCTCCATGGGCTCGACATCATCGTCAAGGTGGATGCTTCTACAGAAGGCAGGAGCGATATGTTCGGACACACCGTTACGCTGAGGTGTTCCAGGCGGCGTGAGTTGTGAAATGATTCCACATTTCCTTAAGTGCGTACCAAATTCTTGACTTAAATATTCTCCTCCACGATCTGATCGTAGAAACTTTATCTTTTGGTCACGTTGATTCTCTACCTCATTCTGAAATTCCTTGAACTTTTCAAAGGTCTCAGACTTGTGTTTCATTAAGTAGACATACCCATATCTACTCAAGTCATTAGTGAGAGTGAGAACATAACGATATCCTCCGCGAGCCTCAACGCTCATTGGACCGCACACATCGGTATGTATGATTTCCAATAAGTTGGTTGCTCGCTCCTTTGTTCCGGAGAACGGAGTCTTGGTCATTTTGCCCATGAGGCATGGTTCACATGTGTCAAATGATTCATAATCGAGAGACTCTAAAAGTTCATCAGCATGGAGCTTCTTCATGTGCTTGACACCAATGTGACCAAGGCGGCAGTGCCACAAGTATGTGGGACTATCGTTATCAACTTTACATCTTTTGGTATTCACACTATGAATATGTGTAACATTACCCTCGAGATTCATTAAGAATAAACCATTGACCATCGGGGCATGACCATAAAACATATCTCTCATACAAATAGAACAACCATTATTCTCGGATTTAAATGAGTAGCCATCTCGTATTAAACGAGATCCAGATACAATGTTCATGCTCAAACTTGACACTAAATAAAAATTATTGAGGTTTAAAACTAATCCCGTAGGTAAATGTGGAGGTAGCGTGCCGACGGCGATCACATCGACCTTGGAACCATTCCCGACGCGCATCGTCACCTCGTCCTTCGCCAGTCTTCACTTATTCCGCAGCTCCTGCTGTGAGTTACAAATATGAGCAACGGCACCGGTATCAAATACCCAGGAGTTACTACGAGTACTGGTAAGGTACACATCAATTACATGTATATCAAATATACCTTTAGTGTTGCCGGCCTTCTTGTCCGCTAAGTATTTGGGGCAATTCCGCTTCCAGTGACACTTCCCCTTGCAATAAAAGCACTCAGTCTCAGGCTTGGGTCCATTCTTTGACTTCTTCCTGGCAACTGGTTTACCGGGCGCGGCAACATCCTTGCCGTCCTTCTTGAAGTTCTTCTTACGCTTGCCCTTCTTGAACTTGGTGGTTTTATTGACCATGAACACTTGATGTTCTTTCTTGATTTCTACCTCTGCCGACTTCAGCATTGAAAATACTTCAGGAATAGTTTTCACCATCCCCTGCATATTGTAGTTCATCACAAAGCTCTTGTAGCTCGGTGGGAGCGATTGAAGGATTCTGTCAATGACCGCCTCGTCCGGGAGGTTAATGTCCAGCTGGGACAGGCGGTTGTGCAACCCAGACATTTTGAGTATGTGCTCACTGACAGAACTATTTTCCTCCATCTTACAACTATAGAACTTGTCGGAGACTTCATATCTCTCGACCCGGGCATGAGCTTGGAAAACCATTTTCAGCTCCTTGAACATCTCATATGCTCCGTGTTGCTCAAAACGCTTTTGGAGCCCCGGTTCTAGGCTGTAAAGCATGCCGCACTGAATGAGGGAGTAATCATCAGCACGTGACTGCCAAGCATTCATAACGTCTTGGTTCTCTGGGATGGGTGCTTCACCTAGCGGTCCATCTAGGACATATGCTTTCTTGGCAGCTATGAGGATGATCCTCAGGTTCCGGACCCAGTCCGTATAGTTGCTGCCATCTTCTTTTAGCTTAGTTTTCTCTAGGAACACGTTGAAGTCATGTTGACATGAGCGTTGGCCATTTGATCTACAAGACATATTTGCAAAGGTTTTAGACTAAAGTTCATGATAATTAAGTTCATCTTAATCCAATTATTTAATGAACTCCCACTCAGATTAGACATCCCTCTAGTCATCTAAGTGTTACACGATCCGAGTCCACTAGGCCGTGTCCGATCATGACGTGAGACGAACTAGTCATCATCGGTGAACATCTCCATGTTGATCGTATCTTCCATACGACTCATGTTCGACCTTTCGGTCTCTGTGTTTCGAGGCCATGTCTGTACATGCTAGGCTCGTCAAGTTAACCCTAAGTGTTTTGCATGTGTAAAACTGTCTTACACCCGTTGTATGTGAACATAATAATCTATCACACCTGATCATCACGTGGTGCTTCGAAACGACGAGCTTTAGCAACGGCGCACAGTTAGGGGAGAACACTTTCTTGAAATTGTTATAAGGGATCATCTTATTTACTACCGTCGTTCTAAGTAAACAAGATGCATAAACATAATAAACATCACATGCAATTATATAATAGTGACATGATATGGCCAATATCATATAGCTCCTTTGATCTCCATCTTCGGGGCTCCATGATCATCTTCGTCACCGGCATGACACCATGATCTCCATCATCATGATCTCCATCATCGTTTCTTCATGAAGTTGTCACGCCAACGACTACTTCTACTTCTATGGCTAACGCTTTTAGCAATAAAGTAAAGTAATTTGCATGGCGTTCTTCAATGACACGCAGGTCATACAAAAATAAAGACAACTCCTATGGCTCCTGCCGGTTGTCATACTCATCGACATGCAAGTCGTGATTCCTATTACAAGAACATGATCTCATACATCACAATATATCATTCATCATTCATCACAACTTTTGGCCATATCACATCACAAGACACTTGCTGCAAAAACAAGTTAGACGTCCTCTAATTGTTGTTGCAAGTTTTACGTGGCTTCTATAGGTGATCTAGCAAGAACATTTTCTTACCTACGTTAAAGCCACAACGTGATTTGTCAACTTCTATTTACCCTTCATAAGGACCCTTTTCATCGAATCCGCTCCAACTAAAGTGGGAGAGACAGACACCCGCTAGCCACCTTATGCAACTAGTGCATGTCAGTCGGTGGAACCTGTCTCACGTAAGCGTACGTGTAAGGTCGGTCCGGGCCGCTTCATCCCACAATACCGCTGAAGCAAGATAAGACTAGTAGCGGCAAGAAAGTTGACAACATCTACGCCCACAACAAAATTGTGTTCTACTCGTGCAATAGAGAACTACGCATAGACCTAGCTCATGATGCCACTGTTGGGGAATGTTGCAGAAAATTAAAAAAAATTCTACGGTTTCACCAAGATCCATCTATGAGTTCATCTAAGCAACGAGTGATAGGAGTGCATCTACATACCCTTGTAGATCGCGAGCGGAAGCGTTCAAGAGAACGGGGATGATGGAGTCGTACTCGCCGTGATCCAAATCACCAATGACCAAGTGCTGAACGGACAGCACCTCCGCATTCAACACACGTATGGAGCGGATGACGTCTCCTCCTTCTTGATCCAGCAAGAGGGAAGGAGAGGTTGAGGAAGAAGACTCCAGCAGCAGCACGACGGCATGGTGGTGGTGGAGAGGCAGTACTCCGACAGGGCTTCGCCGAGCTCTTAACGGAGGAGGAGAGGTGTTGGGGAGGGGAGGGGCTGCGCCTTGGATGTGGTGTGCAGCCCTCCCCTTGCCCCTCTATTTATAGGGGAAGGGGGAAGGGGGCCGGCCCCCTCTAGATGAGATCTAGAGGGGGGCGGCCAAGGTAGGGGGCTTGCCCCCCAAGCAAGGGGGGCGCCCCCACTAGGGTTTCCCCCCAACCCTAGGTGCATGGGCCCAAGGGGGGGCGCCCAGCCCTCCAGGGGCTGGTTCCCCTTCCCACTACGGCCCATGACGCCCTCCGAGAGATGTGGCCCCTCCCGGTGGACCCCCGGAACCCCTCCGGTGGCCCCGGTACAATACCGATATGCCCCCGAAACTTTCCGGTGACCGTATGACAACTTCCCATATATAAATCTTCACCTCCGTACCATTCTGGAACTCCTCATGACGTCCGGTTCTCATCCGGGACTCCGAACAACATTCGGTAATCACATACAAGTCTTCCTAATAACCCTAGCGTCACCGAACCTTAAGTGTGTAGACCCTACGGGTTCTGGAGACACGCAGACATGACCGAGACGGCTCTCCGGTCAATAACCAACAGCGGGGTCTGGATACCCATGTTGGCTCCCACATGTTCCACGATGATTTCATCGGATGAACCACGATGTCGAGGATTCGATCAACCCCGTATACAATTCCCTTTGTCAACCGGTACATTACTTGCCCGAGACTCGATCGTCGGTATCCCAATACCTCGTTCAGTCTCGTTACCGGCAAGTCACTTTACTCGTACCGTAATGTATGATCTCGTGACCAAACACTTGGTCACTTTGAGCTCATTATGATGATGCATTACCGAGTGGGCCCAGAGATAACTCTCCGTCATACGGAGTGACAAATCCCAGTCTCGATCCGTGTCAACCCAACAGACACTTTCGGAGATACCTGTAGTGCACCTTTATAGTCACCCAGTTACGTTGTGACATTTGGTACACCCAAAGCACTCCTACGGTATCCGGGAGTTACATGATCTCATGGTCTAAGGAAAGGATACTTGACATTGGAAAAGCTCTAGCAAACGAACTACACGATCTTGTGCTGTGCTTAGGATTGGGTCTTGTCCATCACATCATTCTCCTAATGATGTGATCCCGTTATCAACGACATCTGATGTCCATAGTTAGGAAACCATGACTATCTGTTGATCAACGAGCTAATCAACTAGAGGCTTACTAGGGACATATTATGGTTTATGTATTCACACGTGTATTACGATTTCTGGATAATACAGTTATAGCATGAATAAAGACAATTATCATGAACAAGGAAATATAATAATAATCCTTCTATTATTGCCTCTAGGGCATATTTACAACATTCTATCAGTGGAAAGTTGCTCCAGGGCCCATCTCTCTCCTGCCAGTGGTCGATCGGCGTGCACTTCAGGACAAGAGGGGGATCAGATGGGGCATCTAGAGCCTGTTGCTGCCTTGCCCAACAGCTCCCCTGTGTGGCCCCAGGGAGACAGCCCGCAGTCGCCTCACATGGGTGGTGTTTCCGCGCGCCACATGCCAAGAAGCCCGACTGATGCGCCTAGCGATTCTTCGACAATTCAGATTGGTGGGTGGGATCTGTGCATCCCAGAGGCGGGACCCATGGATAGGCAGTTCAACTTTTCATAGGGGAATCTCCTAGAGACCGAGGAGGATTGCGATAGCATTGTGGCAGCGACTTTCGACAAGATGGGGGAATTAGTCTAGCTGGGGCCCACCTTTCATGGCGACGTCACCCCCCCATGTATGCGGGATGAGAGTTAGTTCCTGGTTAGTCTTTCGGAGGTGGAACAGGAAAATGCCTCCCCTGCTTCGGAAGCCCAGGACAGGAGAAATGCAGAAATATTAGTGCCACAAACCCCACCCTCCCCGCGGACCCATGTCACACACCTCTGCAACAATCTGCGAAGTGCATTGTCGCCCATGCTATCCCAGCCTAGCCGTCGTGAGTTGCCAAAGCAGCAGAGAAGACCAAGACAAAACCGGCCAGCAATCACTACCCCGCGTAGAAGTGTCAGGCTAGCTAAGGTAGGAAAGGGATCCAAGGCCTCCAAGAAGCAGGCGGTAATCATCAAAAAATTATGCCTAGAAAATGAAGGTGACCAGATCACCGATGAGGCTCTTGAGGCCTACGCTCGGCTGTTTGAGAAGCCGCTGGTCAACAGCCGTGTGAAGGCCATTTTGGCACTGTTTGGCTGGGATGCAACGTGCCTTCCGCTTTAGAGCGAGGATGTGGCCATGGTTGAGGGCCAGTAGTGTCGTGCGTCTCAACAGGTGGGGCTGTTGTGGGTCTACAACATGTCAACCCCCCCCCCCCAAATGCTAGTGTGGAATGTACGTGGCCTTAACTCGTCGGTAAGGCGACATGCAGTATACCAAGTTGTGGAGGTAGCTAAGGCAAGCATTGTGTGCCTTCAGGAGACTAAGTTAGAGGTGGTTATGCTAGAGATTGTAAAACATTGCCTAGGGAATAAATTTGAGAACTTTTACTATGTCCCTGCGGTAGGCACTCGAGGGGGACATTTGCTAGCTTGGGACACATTGGTGGTGACAAGCTCTAACTGCTACATCACTGAGAATGCAATCACGGCCTTGGTACAACAAGAACGAGCGCCCATGTGGTGGCTCATAGGGGTATACGGACCATAGGGAAATGTGGAGAAGATCACATTTTTTACAAGAGCTAGAAGACATCAGGGACTTGCATGCCAGCCCATGGGCTCTGGCTGGTGATTTCAACCTCATTGCCAACTCCGAGGATAAGAACAATGCTCATATCAATCGGTGGATGATGGCAAGATTTCGAGCCCTACTGAACAGACTGGAGCTGAAAGAGTTATACCTCAATGGGTGGAGGTACACGTGGACAAATGAGAGGCTAAACTCCATGAAAATTGACCACATCTTTGCGACGAACACTTGGGAGGATATTTACCCAGCAAATCTTCTCACAGCCCTATGAACAGCAATCTCAGATCACTGCCCACTCCTGGTGGACCTGGATGTGGAATTTCATATGGGCCATCGTTTTCGCTTTGAAAGTTTTTGGACCAAGGTAGATGGGTTTCAGGACATAGTCCAACAGGCGTGGCAGTCTGTGCCGGCAGATGGCAATCCATTCATAGTGTTGAATAACAAACTGAGAGCAACGGTGAAAGCCCTGCAGAGCTGGAGCGATCGCTGGATTGGAAACATTAAGCTTTAGTTTGCGATGGCAATGGAGCTAATTTCTCGGTTAGACGCAGCGACCGACAAGCGTGCACTCACGACCCTGGAGCATGGCCTGCAAAAAGTGTTGAAGAAGAAACTTCTTGGCTTATGCTCTCTCGAGCGAACCATCGCTCGTTAGTGGTCTCGGCTTCTCTTCTTGAAGGAGGGGGATGCGAACACGGGCTTCTTCCACAAGCATGCAAGCTATATGCAGCGGAAGAATGCCATTTTAAGCCTGCAGCACCAGGGTGAGATCATAACTGGCCAAGATGATATTTCTACTGTGTTGGATACATACTATGATGCTTTGTTGGGTGATTCACCAGCAAGAGTGGCCTCCATCAACCTTGATCTTTTAGACCTGCCCTCGTATTACCTATCCCATCTCGAAGCTCAGTTCACTACTGAGGAGGTAGAGAAGACCATCAAGGACATGTCGCTCGACAAGGCACCAGGCCCGGACGGCTTTACCAGGCGCTTCTACACCTCATGCTGGCATATTATAAAAATGGACCTCATGCGGGCGCTCGACCAATTCCACCAAAGCAACATGCATGGTATAGCAGTGATCATTAAGGTGATGGTATTGTTACTACCAAAACCTGAAGGGCGGTGGACATCAAAGATTTCAGGCCCGTGAGCTTAGTGCATAGTGCCATCAAGATTTTCGATAAAGCTCATGCCTTGAGGCTTGCGAAGGATCTGCCAAGACCTGTCGGACAGCACCAAAGTGCGTTTGTACATGGAAGATCATTGCATGACAACTTTATGTTCGTGCAGTGCACAGCGAGGCGGTTTCACGCACTTCGGCAACTATCAATCATGCTCAAGCTCGATATTACCAAGGCGTTTGATACGGTAAAATGGCCTTTTCTGCTAGAGGTGCTCGGGAGATTTGGATTCGGGAGCCGGTAGTGAGCATGGATGTGTGGCTTCCTTGCCACCTCGTCGATGAGAGTAATGATAAATGGTGCACCTGGCAAGCCGATCATGCCATATAAAGGGCTGCGTCAAGGGGCTCTAATTTCTCCCTTGTTGTTCATCCTCTGTATGGATCCCCTATGATGCCTCTTACAATATTGCTTGAAACAAGGGACGCTCACTCCTCTCACCAAAACGGGATTCCAACAATGGGTATCCTTATTTGATGATGACGTCATGGTCTTCTTCAAACCAACCGAACTGGAGACTCGCACTTGTGGAACCATCTTGGACTTGTTCGGGCATGCCTCGGGGCTGATTGTCAACATGAGCAAGAGCTCCGCCATACCTATCCGCTGCTCCTAAGATTAGATGTCACTAGTATGCCAATTCTTGGATGCTTGAGTGCCTCATTCCCATGCACATATTTGGGGCTGCCGCTCACTCTACGCAAGTAGTCTACGGTGCAACTTCGAAGCCTAGTGGACAAGCTCGTCGACTATCTTCCACATTGGAAGGGAGCAATGCTTCCAAAGAGTGGTTGCCTAACATTGATCTTGTCGGTCCTCTGCACAATACCAATACACTCCATGCTTCCTATGAATCTACCGGTGAAAACCATCATGGCACTTATCAAAATATGTCGTGGGTTCCTTTGGTGTGGCAAGAAGGAAGCAACATGTGGGCACTATGTCGTGGCATGGGAGAACGTATGCAGGCCCAAATGGGCAGGTGGCTTAGGAATCCCTAATCTGAGATGGTTGAACAAGGCTCTACAAGCAAGGTGGCCATGGTTACAAAAAAGGACAAAGATAGGCCCTGGGCGGAATTCAAAATAGACGTCCCAGCTGCGTCCCGTGCTCTATACCTTGCAGCCTCAAGGACAATTGTGGGCAATGGACGAAGTGGACTTTTCTAGGAAGACAGGTGGCTCGAGGGATACCGGGTAGGCGAGCTGGCTCCGGACATCTACAACCGCATTCAGAGACATACACGAGACTCACGGACAGTCGCAGACGCACTCACCGATGGGGAGTGGGCAAGAGACATTGGGCAAAATCTATCAACCACGGAGCTGACATAGTTTTTGGCATTGTGGCACAAGATCGAGGACACACAACTAGTGGAAGGGGAGGATGACAGAACTATATGGTCATGGGAGCAGGACGGAAGCTTCTCAGCCCGGTCTGCCTATGCGGCCAAGTTCATGGGCCTAGAGGTGTCACCAATAGCTGCTTTCACCTGGAAGTCAAAGGCGCTCCTTCAATGTTGCTTTTTCCTTTGGCTCGCGATCCAAAATAGATGTTGCACTTCGGACCGTTTGGCCAGACGAGGTCTACTGCATCAGTGTCCCTTCTGTGACCAACATGAGGAATCAATATAGCACCTGCTGCTAGGTTGTGCTTTTGTGAGACAAGTCTGGCATAAGATGGGATGATGACAGGACAACAAGAGTTGGAGCCTGTAGGACCTTGAAGTATGTCTAGAGGGTGGGTGATTAGACTACTTGACCAATAAAAACTTAACCATTTCCCAATTTTAGAGTTTGGCAAATTTTAGCTATTTTAGGACAAGTCAAGCAATCAACACACAATTCAAGCAAGCATGCAAAGAGTGTATAGGCAGTGGAAATTAAAGCATGCAACTTGCAAGAAAGTAAAGGGAAGGGTTTGGAGGATTCAAACGCAATTGGAGACACGAATGTTTTTGGCGTGGTTCCGATAGGTGGTGCTATCATACATCCACATTGATGGAGACTTCAACCCATGAAGGGTAACGGTTGTGCGAGTCCACGGAGGGCTCCACCCACGAAGGGTCCACGAAGAAGCAACCTTGTGTATCCCACCATGGCCGTCGCCCACGAAGGACTTGCCTCACTAGCGGTAGATCTTCACGAAGTAGGCGATCTCCTTGCCCTTACAAACTCCTTGGTTCAACTCCACAATCTTGTCGGAGGCTCCCAAGTGACACCTAGCCAATCTAGGAGACAACACTCTCCAAGAAGTAACAAATGGTGCGTTGATGATGAACTCCTTGCTCTTGTGCTTCAAATGATAGTATCCCCAACACTCAACTCTCTCTCATAGGTTTTGGATCTGGTGGAAAGAAGATTTGAGTGAAAAGCAACTTGGGGAAGGCTAGAGATCAAGATTCATATGGTAGGAATGGAATATCTTGGCCTCAACACATGAGTAGGTGGTTCTCTCTCAGAAATGGTAAGTTGGAAGTGTAGGTTCATTCTGATGGCTCTCTCCACGAATGAAGAGGAGGTGGAGGGGTATATATAGCCTCCACACAAAATCAAACCATTACACACAATTTACCAAACTCGGTGGGACCGAATCGTTAAACTCGGTCGGACCGATTTAGTAAACCTAGTGACTGTTAGTGATTTTCGATGGGACTGGCATGCATCTCGGTGAGACCGATTTGGTTAGGGTTAGGGCATAACGTAATTTCTGTAAGACCGATTACACAAACTCGGTGAGACCGATTTGGTAATAAGCTTTCCAGAGAGTTGGTCAGGTAAACTCGGTGGGACCGATTTGCTCTTTTCGGTAAGACCGTAATGTTACAAAAAGGAAACAGAGAGTTTACATTGCAATCTTGGTGGGACCGATCGCTCACTTCGGTTAGACTGAAACGTTACGAAGGGAAACATAGAGATTACAACCCCATCTCGGTGAGACCGAGATCCCTGTCGGTAAGACCGATTTGCTTAGGGTTTGTGGCAGTGGCTATGACTTTTGAAATCGGTGGCGCCGGATAGGAAGAATCGGTGTGACCAATTTTGGCTTTGGGTTTAGGTCATTTGGATGTGGGAAAGTAGTTGAGGGTTTTGGAGCATATCACTAAGCACATGAAGCAAGAGGCTCATTAAGCAACACCTCATCCCTCCTTGATAGTATTGGCTTTTCCTATAGACTCAATGTGATCTTGGATCACTAAAATGTAAAATGAAGAGTCTTGAGCTTTTGCGCTTGAGCCAGTCCTTTGTCCTTAGTATTTTGAGGGATCCACTTTCATCATCCATGCCATGCCATTCATTGAGCTTTCCTGAAATAACAGTCTTGGAATAGCATTAGCTCAATGAGCTATATGTTGTTATGAATTACCAAAACCACCTAGGGATAGTTGCACTTTCAGTCTCCCCCTTTTTGGTAATTGATGACAACATATAGATCAAAGCTTCGACAAATGATAATAAGATTGAATAACATCGTCGCTTTGAGAAGTATGTGATAAGCAAGAGCTCCCCCTAAATTTGTGCATGGGTTAAGATTTGCTTTGGACTACAAATGCACAATGAATTAGGCTCATGGGTTACTCTTCCATGTCACATACATCTTGGTGGAGCACTCAAAATAATAAACAATGAATACATGCACTCATCACCAAGCATAGTGAGTGATCACATAAGATAGATAGAATAATATCAAGCATGCATAAGTGTAGCTTATGATCAAACACATGATCATCAATTTCTCACAAGCATAGTATCTCAACTAAAAGCAAACAAAGTTTGAAAAACCACCAAATAAAGCAAGAGAGAACAAAAGCAACACTCTCTCTCTCAAAGCCTATGATCTATACATTTTTCTCCCCCTTTGGCAACAAGTTACCAAAAAGTTCATAGAAAATGCATAGTGCTAGATCGACTCTCAGGCTTGATCTTCTGGTGGTGGTGTC
Source organism: Triticum timopheevii (assembly GCA_963921465.1). NCBI lineage: Eukaryota > Viridiplantae > Streptophyta > Magnoliopsida > Poales > Poaceae > Triticum > Triticum timopheevii. The sequence continues at coordinate 284,588,577 of OY997268.1, read as the reverse complement.
CTAATAGATCCTTGGACGAAGGCTTCAGTTGAAGTAGAGGGTGCTGGAGTGGATGCTGGAGCTGGTTGCACTGGAGCTGTTGGGGCAGTAGCTAGTGCTGAAGTTGTTGCTCTAGTGTCTGTCACTGGCACTGCAACTGACCTTTGGGCCTGGGTACTCTGGCAAACACATTTGTGGTAGTATTTCCCTTCCTCTCCTGCATGTCATCTTGCAGCTGCTCTACAACTAACTGAATCTCAGTTACTTTAACATCTAGATCATAGAATTTTTGTTCCATGATTCTTTCAAGGCTCTCCTAATTCTGAGTGAGGGTGGCCAGTCCTTTCTCAATCGTCAGAGTTGATGCTACAAGTAACCAAGCTGCTCCTGTTTGGTTTTCAAGAAATACTCAGATGCCTCCTCTTGAGTTGGCATCTTGGCAGCCTTCTCCTTCTTTGCCTTCTCCTTCTTCTCCTAAGCTTGAACTAATTGTGGATCATCTTCATTCATGACAACCTCATTGTCCTCAAAGTCTGGATAAAGTGGAAAATGTTCCTTATCCAACTAATATTTCCCTGTGCCCATCTTTGAGTTGATCAATTCCTGAATCTGAGGTGCATATCCACAGCTCCTCTTCTGATCTGCTGAAGTCCTCTTGATTGTTTCAATGATTAGGCTCATGACTTTGAACTTCTGTGGCACATCAAACACATGCAGCATGTTGATGGCATGCCCTCTGATCATGTTGTGGTCACCAGACTTGGGCAACAAAGTGTGCCTCAGAATCCAATTGATGGTTGGCAATCCTGACAGCAGAAAGTGAACTGATCCAAACTTGTGAGTCTCTACTGCTTTGTCTGGGATCTCCTTGTACATGTGAGCCATGGAGTTGTGACCCAACTTCTTCTTTGCATAAATGTCCAGGTCATCATCATCTTCCTTGGGGGCATTTATCAGACTTGCCCATTCTTCAACAGTGGATTGGTACCTTGTACCTTCAGACATCCAAACAATTCTACCATCTGGGTAAAAATGTGCTGTGGAGTAGAATTGCATGATAAGCTCATCATTCCAGTTGTTGAACTTCTGTCCAACAAAATCAGCAACTCCACAAGCAACAAAGCTTTCTTGCACTCCAGGATAGTGCTGCTCATTGTCCTTGATGTAGGTCCAGTCGACCCACCTCATGTCACAGACTATAGGCTTCTTGTCCAATGGAATTGTTTCATAAAAGTCTTGTTGTTCCTTTGTATGGAACCTGTAGTCAACAGCAGTTCTTCTTCTTGAAGCATATGGATCTTCCATCCTCCACAGTCTTAGCCCTGAATCCTTCCTGATTCTCATGTCCTCAGCCACAGGATGGGCATCATTGTGGTCTGGTATCTTGGGCTTGAGCTTTCTAAGGACCTGTCCTTCTTCATCCTCTTCTTCGGCAACATTTGGCACTGGGGCCTTGTTCTTCTCAGCAGCTGGAATACTCCTAGTATTCCTCTTTGGAACTTTCTTGGCCTTGGAGGCAGCTTTGGGTGCTTCCTTGGGCTTGGATGTTGCAGCCCCTGATCTGATTGCATCTCCCATAAGCTTAGCTGCCTTAGGTGCTGGTGCAGCATCCTCTTCCTCTTCATCAGAATCTCTTCTCATAGAGGGCTTTCCAAGGACCTTGGCAGTTGTGGTTCTTGCTCTCTTCTTTTTCTTGTCCTGATCACCATCATCCTCTGATTCAATTGTGAACTTCATAGTTGCACCAGTGGGGACATTCTGAGGTTTGGATGATGTATCTTTCCTTGCAGGTGCCTCTTTGGGTTGAGCCTGAGTTGGCACTTGAGTGGACTTTCTAGCCTTTGGCATTGGTGTCCTCTTGGCAGGAACTTTCTTCTTCAGACCTGGCATTGTGCTTTGTGCAAAGCCATATTCTTTCTTGAGCACCACTTTCTTGTAAGTGGCCTCATCTTCCTCAGCTTTGTAATCTTCATCCTCAGAATCTGAAGTTCTTTTCCTCCTTTGCCTAGTTGCAGCCTTAAGCAAATTGCTAGGAGTACTTCTGCTCCCATCATCTGTAGTTGAGGGACTAGTTCCCTGACTCAAGTCCATCTGCTCTTCTGACCTGTTCTGGCTGTCACTCTGATCAGACATACTGCAAAAGCTGACTGTTGACCCTGTGAAGAGTTATAGATGAGATAGAAAAGATGAGCATCACAAAATGGAGAGATTTTTGCAAAAGAATGATTCAAAAGTTCAGTTTTAGTTTTCCACAGAAAGCATTTCGGATCAACCGATTTTCAAACTCGGTGATACTGAAGTAGTTTTGGAACCTAAACTGATGATCTCGGTTGGACCGAGTCATAGTTCGGTGGCACCGAGACTGCTAGGGTTTCACAGAATCCTGAAATTGGTCGCACCGATTAGTAATTCTCGGTCGGACCGAGAGTCACTAGTGCAATGGCATAAGCCAAATCGGTGAGACCGAGTTTTTCAACTCGGTGGGTCCGTGATGGTTTCGGCGGAAACCTAACCCTAAAAATTTGAATCTCATCTAATCTATGGACTACTTTGGCTGGATAGAACAGTTTCAATCATGGCAAGATTCAATAGAAATACAATGTGCTAGGAATCAGACGTGGATAGCACAAAGATCAAGTCCATACCCTAACTTGGCGGTGGACTTGCTACGGCGACAATGGCGGGGACGAAATCCGTTGACGGCGGCGGAGACCAGCGACAGGAGGCTGCTGGCGACGAGGAGAAGATCCGGAGACCACCGATGGAAGAGCGAGCTGTTGCGCGGGCGAAGGGTTTCAGAAGAATTTCCAACATTTTGCCCGTGGCTATATATAGCCCGACCCTGTCGGTGTGACCGAGTGGAACAACTCAGTGGCACCGAGATGCATAACTGTGTTCAGTTACAGCAAATCGGTGAGACCGAGAAGTTCAAATCGGTTGCACCGAGATTGAAAACTCAGAACAACTTGATGATCTCGGTAGGACCGAAATGTGGGAATCGGTCTGACCGAGAATCACAAAGAGGTTTTGGAAGTTTAAGTCTATGACGAATAGGGGACTCCGAGTGCTCCTCACACAGAGTGGTTCGAATCTCACTTGATCAAATTTTGTGATGTAGCATGAATAGAGTTTGAGATGAGAAAAGCATAGATTGCTAAAGAAGGTTCTTAGGCATTCTTGTCCATCCACTTGGCAAAAAGAAAATAACCAAATAATCAAAACAACAAGTGGATGTCCTTGAATGAGTAAAATATGCACCAACATGCTCACACAATAAGATGGCAAATGAAATATGTGGCAAAGCATGCACAACCAATTCTAGCATCTATCAAACCATTGGCGATGACTAGGTCATCTATATATGAGTATATTGACTTAGGAGTCAAATGAGAACATTTGATCATAGGTCATACTCATCATTTAAGCTCAAGTGAGATTACCACTTTTACATAATGCATTGATGTGTTCACACCAATAGAGTTGCTTTGACTCAATTCTTAGAGTTAAGCTCCCCCTAGATGTGAGATCCCCCCTTAGAGGGATGAACTAACCTTGGGTTTTGTCGATGATGACTTCATGTAGGTGTTGAAGATGTAGCTGCTCAATGTTGATGTAGATCATTTGGAGCAATCCTTTGGAGTGAGTTGCACTTTCAACTTACCTACATGGGTTAGTCCCACAAGGAACAAACAAGAATATCCATAGACATAGAGTGATGCACACACAAGATGATGTCCATGAAATCATTAGGTTACCTTGTCCCTTGCCTTACCAACATGAGGGTTTGTGACTCCTTGAACTAGTGCAAGATGTGGAAGTTGATTGCACTTGTTCTTGCCAAAATGATATGAGTGAAGAATGTTGGCGGAGTCACCCTCAAGAACTCTCTAGTTTTTCTTCTTCGGGATCCACATCATCTTGATGGGAATCCTTGGAGTTTTAGTTGTACTTGATGAAGTAGAACTTGACGGAGTCTTGGGGACCCACTTGAACGAGGCTTTAGGTGCTTCTTCAAATGCATCAATCTCTTCTTGAAGCTTGTCCTTGCCTTTGTTCTTGTGGTCTAGTGGTGGAAGATCATCTTGAGCTTGTGTTCCCTTGAAGGAAGTAGGATCATACTTCTCTTGTTGAGGAACAAACTTCGTCTTGGGGTATTGATCTTCTTCCCACTCAACTCCATTGGCATTGAACTTTCGTTCAAAACCAACACCTTGATTCTTCCGGTGCCTTCCTTGCTTGCGTACAATTTCCTTGAGTTGCTTACTCCTGGAAAGGCTCTTGTAAACACCTTTCTCTATAATTCCCTTCAATAAGTTATTTTCTTGCTCAAGTGTAACTTGGCTAAGAGAATCATTAGTGGAATCAAGAGAACTACTAGAAGCAACAATATTGGATTTGACATTATTATTGTTACTACTAGAGGAAGTATCTTTCTTGTACTTGTTACTAGACTTGACTTGAGGCATGTAAGTAGATAAGAGTAAATGCTTGGCAATGTAAGAAGAACTTTTCTTGCGGAGATCATCATTGATTGCTTTTAAGAACTCATGCTCTTGCTCAAGATTGAGCTTTTCAAAGCGTAACTTCTCATGAGCCCTTAAAAGTTCTCGATGATCTTCGTAGATAGTTTCATGAGCTAACTTAAGAGAGTTTAGTTCTTTAGTTAGAAGCTCAATCTTCTCCTTATCATTGTCATTCGTTTTATCTTGATTAGCATGATTAATTGACGTTTCATCATAGTATTCATCACTAGAGTTGTCAACAAGTAAATCATCATCCATAAGCAAGTCATCTTCATCACTATTGAAATCAACATACTCAGGATGTGTTACCTTTGGACCTTTGGCCATGAAGCATCTTCCAACACCTTCATTTGGTGAGTCAAATATGTCGTAGGAGTTGGTTGACACAAGTGCTAGACCGGCAACACCTTCATCTTGAGTATATTCGGAGTCGGAGTGATAGCTTCTCCCGGAGTGATTGTCGGAGTCGGAGCCGGAAACCCACTCACCAACATGAGTTTGATGTCTTCGTTTTGTGTAGCTCCTTGATGACTTGTCCTTCCTTTCCGAATCCTTGCTTCTCCGTGAGGGTCTTCGTTCATAAAGATCATCTCTACTCCTCCTCTCTCTTGGTGGTGATTCTTCTCTTTTGCTTCTTCTTCTTGGAGAATCTTCTCTTCTTCTGTAGGGTGTCGTACACTCATTGGAGTAGTGTCCGGGTCTCCCACAATAGTAGCAATTGCGCTCTCGACTAGAAGATCTTTTGTCATTGTAAGACCTTGACTTGGAGCTTCTTTCTTTGCTTCTACTCTTGTAGAATTTGTTGAAGTTCTTCACCATTAAGCTCAATTCTTCATTGAAGGTTGGTTTCTCACTTGATGATGTGGGGGCTTCACTTAAGGCTTTGTAAGCACCACTTGACTTGTTGTGAAGTTCCTCCTTATCCTTGAGTGACATCTCATGAGCAACAATTCTTCCAATGACTTCCGTTGGCTTGAGATCTTTGTAGTTTGGCATCATTTGGATCAATGTGCACACGGTATCATACTTTCCATCCAATGCTATTAGAATCTTCTTGATGATGAATTTGTCGGTCATCTCTTCACTCCCTAAGCCGGCAATCTCATTTGTGATAAGAGCAAGCCTAGAGTACATTTCAGTGACACCTTCACCATCCTTCATTTTGAACTAGCTGACTTTGGAGCACATCCAACTTGGATTCCTCGACAGACTCGGTACCTTCATGCATATCAATCAAAGTATCCCAAATTTCCTTTGCATTCTCAAGACGGTTGATTTTGTTGAATTCTTCGGGGCACAATCCGTTGAAGATGATATCACAAGCTTGAGCGTTGTATTGCAGCATCATCAATTCTTCCGCATTAGCTTCACGGTTCGGTTCTCTCCCATTGAAAAATTCACCTTGCAAGCCAATACAAATAATTGCCCAAACGGCGGGGTTATGTCCGAGAATATGCATTTTCATCTTATGCTTCCAACTAGCAAAATTAGTACCATCAAAGTAAGGACCTCTACGGTGATAATTTCCCTCGCTAGACGCCATACTCTCCTAGGTTGTGAAACCAAGGCTATGACCACCAAAAGCTATGGAAATCAAAGCAAATGGAGACCAAAGCTCTAATACCACTTGTAGGACCATGAAGTATGTCTAGAGGGGGGTGATTAGACTACTTGACCAATAAAAACTTAACCTTTTCCTAATTTAGAGTTTGGCAAATTTTAGCTATTTTAGGACAAGTCAAGCAATCAACACACAATTCAAGCAAGCATGCAAAGAGTGTATAGGCAGCGGAAATTAAAGCATGCAACTTGCAAGAAAGTAAAGGGAAGGGTTTGGAGGATTCAAACGCAATTGGAGACATGGATGTTTTTGGCGTGGTTCCGATAGGTGGTGCTATCGTACATCCACGTTGATGGAGACTTCAACCCACGAAGGGTAACGGTTGTGCGAGTCCACGGAGGGCTCCACCCACGAAGGGTCCACGAAGAAGCAACCTTGTCTATCCCACCATGGTCGTCGCCCACGAAGGACTTGGCTCACTAGCGGTAGATCTTCACGAAGTAGGCGATCTCCTTGCCCTTACAAACTCCTCGGTTCAACTCCACAATCTTGTCGGAGGCTCCCAAGTGACACCTAGCCAATCTAGGAGACACCACTCTCCAAGAAGTAACAAATGGTGCGTTGATGATGAACTCCTTGCTCTTGTGCTTCAAATGATAGTCTCCCCAACACTCAACTCTCTCTCATAGGTTTTGGATCTGGTGGAAAGAAGATTTGAGTGGAAAGCAACTTGGGGAAAGCTAGAGAACAAGATTCATATGGTAGGAATGGAATATCTTGGCCTAACACATGAGTAGGTGGTTTTCTCTCAGAAATGGTAAGTTGGAAGTGTAGGTTCGTTCTGATGGCTCTCTCCACGAATGAAGAGGAGGTGGAGGGGTATATATAGCCTCCACACAAAATCTAACCGTTACACACAATTTACCAAACTCGGTGGGACTGAATCGTTAAACTCGGTCGGACCGATTTAGTAAACCTAGTGACCGTTAGTGATTTTTGGTGGGATTGACATGCATCTTGGTGAGACCGATTTGGTTAGGGTTAGGGCATAACGTAATCTCGGTAAGACCGATTACACAAACTCGGTGAGACTGATTTGGGAATAAGCTTTCCAGAGAGTTGGTCAAGTAAACTCGGTGGGACCAATTTGCTCTTTTCGGTAAGACCGAAATGTTACAAAAAGGAAACAAAGAGTTTACATTGCAATCTCGGTGGGACCGATCGCTCACTTCAGTTAGACCAAAACGTTACGAAGGGAAATAGAGAGATTACAACCCCATCTCAGTGAGACCGAGATCCCTGTCGGTAAGACCGATTTGCTTAGGGTTTGTGGCAGTGGCTATGACTTTTGTAATTGGTGGCGCCAGATAGGAAAAATCGGTGTGACCGATTTGGCTTTGGGTTTAGGTCATTTGTGGATGTGGGAAAGTAGTTGAGGGTTTTGGAGCATATCACTAAGCACATGAAGCAAGAGGCTCATTAAGCAACACCTCATCCCTCCTTGATAGTATTGGCTTTTCCTATAGACTCAATGTGATCTTGGATCACTAAAATGTAAAATGAAGAGTCTTGAGCTTTTGAGCTTGAGCCAATCCTTTGTCCTTAGTATTTTGAGCGATCCACTTTCATCATCCATGCCATGCCATTCATTGAGCTTTCCTGAAATAATAGTCTTGGAATAGCATTAGCTCAATGAGCTATATGTTGTTATGAATTACCAAAACCACCTAGGGATAGTTGCACTTTCAGAGCCACTTCAAGATGAATTGTTGAGTGCTTGGTGCCTGAGGCAGGATCAAGATACGAGACACCAGAAATCCACTCGGGCTAAGTGCCTCCTTGCCATGTGGACGATTTGGAAACATCACAATGATATCATCTTCAATGGGGTGCCACTATTTCTGTCGATGGTCAAGGAATGGCTTCGAGAGGAAGCAAAGCTCTGGGCCAAAGCCGGCATGTTCAAGAATGAAAACAGAGGGTTCGAGTAGTTAGGTAGCGGGTGGACAGGTTGTGAGTAATCCGATATAATGTAATGGTGGAGTAGGGAGCATATCCCATGTGTAAATATTGTAAACCAAGTGGGTGTTTTGGGAGTCTTTCTCCCCTCCTTCTATAATGAATGATACGTACTCTCGTGCATATCCGAGAAAAAAAGATTCTGTCACCTCTGCAAATCTCTGCTTCCCTCTGCGAAGGGCCTATCTATTCACTTTTAGTGTTGAGTCATCATCATCTCATTAAAGCACAAGCTGGAGAGTACTATTGTCATTTAAATGCTTTGTTTTTATTCGATATTGAGTATGACTATGACTAGATCTATTTTGCCATGAATTTCAATGTCCAGTCAGTCCTTGATCTTCAGGGGTGCTCTGCATTTATGTTTTGCGGTCTCAGAAAGGGCTAGCAAGATACCATTTTGTTATATTATATCATGATTGCTTTCAAAAAGTGTTGTTAACCGAGATATCTTATTATTGCTCGCTAGTTGATTATGTCGTTGATATGAGTAAATGTGAGACCTAAATATTATTGCGAATATGGTTAGTTCATAATCTTTGCTGAAAACCTGAATATTGTCTAGACATATTTGCAACAACACAATCAAACCGAGTTTGTAAAAGTTTTTCTTTATCACTTTCAGTTTGTCAACTGAATTGCTTGAGGACAAGCAATGGGTTAAGCTTAGGGGAGTTGATACGTCTCCATTGTATCTACTTTTCCGAACTCTTTTGCCCTTGTTTTGGACTCTAAATTGCGTGATTTGAATGGAACTAACCCGGATTGATGATGTATTTAGCAGAATTGCCGTGGTGTTCATCGTGTTTTATGATAGGGAGCCGCCTCCACCTACTTTTCTTCATCAGGAGGGATGATCTGGAGTCTGTTTGGGGCTCCGGACGGTGGACTCCGTCGCCATCGTCATCATCGACGTTCCTCCATCACCAATTCCATGATGCTCACCGCCCTGTGTGAGTCCATTGTAGGCTTGCTGGACGGTGATGGGTTGGATGAGATTTATTATGTAATCGAGTTAGTTTTGTTAGGGTTTGATCCCTAGTATCCACTATGTGATGCTGAGCATCCTACGGACATCACCATGTCAAGAGTACATTTGGCAATTGACACGTGTGACATCTACTTCTCATACATAAAGGTGAATCTTCTCCTTTACACGTGTTCACTTGACCCCTTCGAGGATGGCATACTACTTGACTCTCCACTCTTGTGCATGCATAGGTATTGCCGGAGCCTCACGGACGACGAGGAGGAGTGCAAGCGCCAAGGAACACCTACACCAGCCGCGAGGGAAGCATGGAAGAGAAGATGGAAGAAGAGGGAGCTGTCACGGAAGCTACATGCTCCAGACGACCGGCCAAGCCCGGACGTCCGACACCTTCCAGGGTCCGGACGACCGGACACCTACGGACGTCCGACGCTGTGACAACAGAACCTAATCTACAGAAATCCAAGGAAGACCGGACGACCGGCGACCGGACGACCGGACACCTACGGACGTCCGGACCCCCGCAAGCCACCGGACGACCGGACCCTGGCTGTGTCCAGTCACGGGCTAAGGCCCATGCACCCCTTCATTTTACCCCCATTTGCACTAAGACTATAAATAGACATCTCCCTCCACCTTTCTAGGTCACCAAATATGATAGCTCATTCTTAGGTGAGCTTTGCTCCTACCTCCTCCTCTTGAGAGAGAGAGACCACTCCCATGGAGTTCAAGACCTCCATGTGAGAAGATCCTGTGGGATATCATCAAGACCCCCTTGCGGGAAGATCCGTATAGGATACCATCAAGAGCTACTCTTGGAGATGAACTCTACCTTGTATCTTTCCTTTTGTTGTTCATGTACCTTGTGGATCTTGTGTGTTTGATTGTCTAGTGGATGTGTGATTGGAATTGTTCTTGATTGTTTCTCCTTGTGATTTCTCTCTGTTCTTCCCCATGTTCATCGTGTTCTTCGAGGGAGCCCACTCCAATTATGAAAGATCGGCCTACACCGGGTTAGCCCCGTACCACCATGTTTTGAGATTGATGTTGCTATGACTTTGCTATGCTTAATGCTTGTCACTAGGGCCCGAGTGCCATGATTTCAGAATTGAACCTATTATGTTTTCATGAATATATCTATGTTCTTGATGCTATCTTGCAAGTTGTAGACACCTATTACGAGTTATGATCTGCATATCCCAATGTGACAATAATTGGGATTCTTTCCGGTGATTACCATAGTTTGAGGAGTTCATGTATTCACTGAGTGCTAATGTTTTATTTTGGTCCTCTGTTGATAGGAGGCCTTAATATTCCTTAGTTTCCATTAGGACCCAGCTGAGGGTAGGACAAAAGATGTCATGCAAGTTCTTTTCCATAAGAACGTATGACTATATACGGAATACATGCCTACATTATATTGATGAATTGGAGCTAGTTCTGTGTCGCCCTAGGTTATGACTGCAACATGATGAATATCATCCAACACAATTATCATTGCCGATCCAATGCCTATGAGCTTTTCACGTATTGATCTTTGCTAAGTTACTTTCGTTGCTATTGCTATTACAATCACTACAAACTACTACTGCTACTAAATACTTTGCTGCAGATATTAAGTCTTTTAGGTGTTGTTAAGTTGACAACTCAACTGCTAATGCTCGTGAATATTCATTGGCTCCCCTTGTGTGGAATCAATAAATTTGGGTTGAATACTCTACCCTCGAAAACGGTTGCGATCCCCAATACTTGTGGTTTATAAGACCTTTTTCTGGCACTGTTGCCGGGGAGCATAGCTCTATTTGCTGAGTCACTTGGGATATATATTTGTTGATCACTATGAGGAATCTTAAAAATACCAGAACCGAGTTTTTCCCTCTACTACGAGGGGAACTGCCATCTAGCTCAGTACTTGATTCACCTTCTGTTTTGAGTAAGCTTGCGACACCTACACCTGCTATTAATTCTCATATGTCGCAAGTTCTATTGGTGCTACTTCTGCTATGAATGATGCTTATGATGATACTAGTACTTTGCTTGATAAGACTGTGCCACTGGGTGAATTTCTTGATGAACAACTTGCTAGAGCTAAAGATATTGAGAATGCTGAAACTGATGAAATTATTGAAACTAAACATTTTGAAACACCTATTAGACCTAGCACTCCTAGATATGAATTGCCTATGATACCCGAGGATTATGTTATGGATGGAGAGGTAGCTAGAGACTTTCTTTCTTGTAAAGATAGAGAGGATCATAAGAAATTACTAGTCAAGTTGAAAGAAAAATCTTTGAATACTAGAATGCAATATGATCCTAAGTTTGCTACTTCACCTATCTTTGTTACTGATAAGGATTATGAATTCTCTGTGGATCCTGAGTTAATTACTTTGGTTGAATCTGATCCTTTCCATGGTTATGAAACTGAAACTGTTGTGGCACATCTTACTAAATTAAATGAGATAGCCACCCTATTTGCTCATGAGGAAAAATTCGCTTTTACTATATTCTTAAGTTGTTTCCTTTCTCATTAAAGGGTGATGCTAAGATATGGTTTAATTCTCTTGCTCCTGGTTGTGTGCGTAGCCCCCAGGATATGATATATAACTTCTGTAAAAAAATTATTTTCATGCTCATAAGAAACAAGCTGCTTTAATGGAAATATTTAACTTTGTGCAAATTGAAGAAGAGAGTCTCACACAAGCTTGGGGGAGGCTTCTCCAATTACTTAATGCATTGCCTGATCATCCTCTCAAGAAAAATGAACTACTTGATATCTTTTATAATGGACTAACCGATTCTTCTAGGGACCACCTAGATAGTTGTGTTGGTGTTTTCAGGGAACGAACGGTTGAACAAGCCGAAGAACTATTGAATAATATACTGAGTAATGATAATGATTGGACTCTTCCTGAACCACCTCCTAAGCTAACTCCGAAGAAAAGGGGTATTCTATTTGTCAGTCCTGGAGACATGCAAGAGGCAAAGAAAACTATGAAAGAAAAAGGTATTAAAGCTGAAGATGTTAAGAATTTACCACCTATTGAAGATACATGGTCTCAATACCTTGACATAGGTAGTAGAGGTAAATTCTCTCTATAGATTTGATGAAGGTGATATTCCTTATACTAAATCAGCTATCAATGCTTGGATGAATTTGATAACTTTACTGTTAAAAAAGAAAACTTCAATGCATATGTTAGTAGACAATTGAAACGAAATGCTTATATGATTGGACACTTGAGTGACTATATGTTTAGAATGGTTAATGATCTCAGGGTTGTTAGTAAACATGCTTCCATGGTAAAAAAACTCAAGTAGAACAAGTTCTCAAGACACAAAATGATTTGCTTAATGAGATGAATACTAAAAGGAATGATCATGCTGTTAGAGTTATGACTAAAGATGGTAAAATGACTCAGGAACCCTCATATCCTAAAGGCCATCCTAAAATAATTGAGCTAGACACTCAAAGAATTAATACTAATGGACCTTGTCCTTCTAGTAGTAAAAGGAAAAACAATGATGATATGTGACGCCCCCGATTCAATCGTACACTAATCATGCACGCAAACGTGTACAATCAAGATCAGGGACTCACGGGAAGATATCACAACACAACTGTAAAAACATAAATAAGTCATACAAGCATCATAATACAAGCCAGGGGCCTCGAGGGCTCGAATACAAGTGCTCGATCATAGACGAGTCAGAGGAAGCAACAATATCTGAGTACGGACATAAGTTAAACAAGTTGCCATAAGATGGCTAGCACAAACTGGGATACAGATCGAAAGAGGCGCAGGCCTCCTGCTTGGGATCCTCCTAACTACTCCTGGTCGACGTCAGCAGCCTGCACGTAGTAGTAGGCACTTCCAGTGTAGTAGTCGTCGTCGACGGTGGCGTCTGGCTCCTGGGCTCCAACGTCTGGTTGCGGCATCCGAGAAGAAGAGGAAAACGGAGGAAAAGAGGGAGCAAAGCAAGTGTGAGTACTCATCCAAAGTACTCACAAGCAAGGAGCTACACTACATATGCATGGGTATATGTGTAAGGAGGCCATATCAGTGGACGGAACTGCAGAAAGCCAGAATAAGAGGGGGATAGCTAGTCCTATCGAAGACTACGCTTCTGGCAGCCTCCGTCTTGCAGCATGTAGAAGAGTGTAGATTGAAGTCCTCCAAGTAGCATCGGGTAGCATAATCCTACCCGGCGATCCTCCCCTCGTCGCCCTGTGGAAAAGCGATCACCGGGTTGTCTGTGGAACTTGTCTGGGTGTGTTTTACTAAGTATCCGGTTCTAGTTGTCATAAGGTCAAGGTACAACTCCGGATCGTCCTTTTACCGAGGGACGCGGCTATTCGAATAGATAAACTTCCCTGCAGGGGTGCACCACATAACCCAACACGCTCGATCCCATTTGGCCGGACACACTTTCCTGGGTCATGCCCGGCCTCAGAAGATCAACACGTCGCAGCCCCACCTAGGCACAATAGAGAGGTCAGCACGTCGGTCTAAATCCTATGCGCGCAGGGGTCTCGGCCCATCGCCCATTGCACACCTGCATGTTGCGTGGGCGGCCGGAAGCAGACCTAGCAACCTCCATTACAAAGGAAGTCACGTTACGCGGTCCAATCTGGCGCGCGCCGCTCCATCGCTAACGTCAAGAAGGCTTCGGCTGATACCACGACGTCGAGTGCCCATATCTTTCCCGCGTAGTTGGTTAGTGCGTATAGGCCAGTGGCCAGACTCACATCAAATACCAAGATCTCGTTAAGCGTGTTATTATGAAGCAACCGTGAACGCCGACTAGGGCCAGGCCCACCTCTCGCCTAGGTGGTCTCAACCTGCCCTGTCGCTCCTCCACAAAGATCCACACAGAGGGCCGTCGGGACAAAGGTCCTTTCAGCCCCCAATCCGTGAATCACTCACGGGTACTCCTCGAGCCGACCCGACTTTAGTCACCATCTGTAGTATGTATATATGTATAATATATACCCGTGATCACCTCCCGAGTGATCACGGCCCAATAGTATAGCAAGGCAGACTGACAAGAATGTAGGACCAATGATGATAAACTAGCATCCTATACTAAGCATTTAGGATTGCGGGTATGGTATCAATGACTGTAGCAACAATGACAGGCTATGCAACAGAATAGGAGTAACCAAACAGTAACATGCTACACTACTCTAATGCAAGCAGTATAGAGAAGAATAGGCGATATCTGGTGATCAAGGGGGGGGGGGGGGGCTTGCCTGGTTGCTCTGGCAAGGAGGGGTCGTAAACTCTGTAGTCGAACTGGGGGTCGCCGGCAGTCTCGGCGTCTACCGGAAAGAAGTAACGGAGGGGAACACAATAAATAACAGAGCAATCAAAGCATCATAAAGCGTAACGTGGCAATACGCGGTGCTAGGTGTGCCCTAACGCAGCAGTAGGTGGTACCGGCGAAAGGGGGAAACATCCGGGAAAGTATCCCCGGTGTTTCGCATTTTCGGACAGATGAACCAGAGGTGAAATGTTGCAGGTTCGCTATGCTAGGGATGTGTGGCGGACGAATGGGCTGCGTATCCAGATTCGTCTCGTTGTTCTGAGCAACTTTCATGTACAAAGTATTTTCATCTGAGCTACGGTTTATTTTATATTAATTTTAAAAGATTTAATCATTTCTAGAATTTCTATAATTAATTTAATTCAACATTATCCAGAATAGTGTATGCTGAGTCATCATGACGTCAGCACAACGTCAGCAGTCAATAGAGGTGTTGACTGGTCAAACTGACGTGAGGGTCCCGCTTGTCATTTACTGATTAATTAACTAACAGTTAAATAGGTTAATCAGTTAATTAACTAATTAATTAGTTAATTAATTAAATTTATTTTTATTTACATATTTTTTTTAATCTCTTTTTAATTCGTTCTGGGGGCTAGGCCCCGTTATCCAGTGGCACAGAGGCCTTAGTGGGTCGGGCGACGGGCGCTGGGCGCAGCAGTTACGGGCGACGGGCACCCACCCGTTAGGTCGCTTGCCAAGGCCAGGGGCTGGCTAGTGGGGCGCAGGCGAGTGGCCGGCGTGGGCTCAGCGGCGGGCACCGCGAAAAGGGGCGGTAGCGGGCGACGGCGCGGGGAGCACGGGCTGGGGACCCCCGGGGCACGCACGGGGTGGCCGGTGCGTGGGCACGGACGCGGCTACGGAGGGGTGAGCGCGGCACGGGGGGTGGGGGCGGCCTACGGCGACCGAAGCAACGGGGAATGAAGCGAGGGCGGACGAGGCCTCACCGGGGCCCTGTAGTTGTGCTTAAGTCGGCTCGGGGAGGCGGTCGGCGATGGCGGGGACGAGGCGACGACGACGATGGAGTCTGGCGAGGAGGAGGATGGGGAGGAGACGAGGTAGAGGCGATCCGGTGACAGCGACGGGGCGGCGTTCACCGGGGTTGGCGCAGAGGCGGGAGGGCGGCATCGATGTGGCGGCGGGCGCCGGCGTGAGGCGGGCGGTCCGGCGACGGTGTCGGTGGAGAGCGGCGTACGCCCCCCGATCCAGATCGGGGGAGGGGAACCGAGCGAGAGAGAGAGAGGGGAAGTGGGGAGGGGTTCTCCCCGATCCAGATTGGATCGAGAGGGGTTGGAGGAGTGGCGACGTGGGGGGAAGTGGGGTGCGGTAGTGGCTAGGGTTTCGGGGATGCGGGATATGGGGAGTGGGATGTGGGCCGGCCAGTTGTGGCCTGGTGGCCAGCTGGGCCACGACCCAGCAAGGGGGGCGGCTTTTATTTTCTTTTGTTGTTTTTTTTTCTTTTAGTCTTTTCCTGTTTTTATTTATTTTCCCTTTCTGCTTTAATTCATTTTAAAGTATTTAGGCATTTTGAAAAAGCGTGATTTCTTCACCATAATTACCTATGCAATAATTTGCACACTCCGAACATTTTAGTTCTAATATTTGAAAATTTTTATTATTTGCCTTTTACTTGAATATGAATTTGAACCGAATTTGAACTAACGGTAATCACGGTGACGTGGCATCATTAGCAGGAAATTACTATAGCTTGATTATCTGGGTGTCACATGATAGGACTTTGCATGCTTCTAGTGAACCTATTGTAGACACACCTGAAAATCCAAATGATATTTCTATTTCTGATATTGAAACTCAATCTGGTGATGAACATAAACCTAACAATAATAATGATGATGTTCATGTTGATGATCAACCTAGTATGATAATGATGTGGACATAGAACCTGTTGTTGATCTTGATAACCCACAACCTAAGAATAAAAGGTATGATAAAAGAGACTACATGGCTAGGAATCATGGTAAACAAAGAGAACCATGGGTTCAAAAACCTATGCCCTTTCCTCCTAAAGCTTCAAAGAATAAATATGATGAATAATTTGAGCGCTTTGTTGAAATGCTTAGACCTGTCTTTTTGCGTTTGCATTTAACTGATATTCTGAAAAGGTCCCCTTATGCTAAGTATATGAAAGATATTGTTACAAATAAAAGAAAGATATCGAAAGCTGAAATTTCCACCATGCTTGCTAATTATACATCTAAAGGTGGAATACCATAGAAACTAGGAGATCCTGGAATACCAACTATACCATGCTCCATTAAAAGAAACTATGTTAAAACTGCTCTTTGTGATTTGGGAGCCAGTGTTAGTGTTATGCCTTTTTTCCTTGTATCGAAGGCTTGATTTGAATAAGTTGACACCAACTAAAATCTCTTTGCAAATGTGTTATAAATCAACTGCTACACCCATCGGTATTTGTGAGGATGTGCCTATCGTAGTTGCAAATGTTACTATCTTGACGGACTTTGTTATTCTTGATATACCCGAGGACGACAGTATGTTGATCGTCCTTGGTAGACCCTTTTTGAATATATAGGGGCTATTATTACAAAGGCAATGCCACTTTTCATGTTAATAGTAATGAGCATACAGTACACTTTCCGAAGGAACAACCTCGAGTGAATAGTATCAACTCTATTGAAAATTTTTCAACAATTACTATTGTTGGTTTTGAATTCCCTATTCCTACTATCAAAAAGAAATATGAAATTCTTATTATTGGGGACATGCATATCCCCGTTGAGGTAGCCTAGTGTTAAACGAAGATTCTCCGGTTTCGTGTCATTCAGAAGAAGTTTGTTAATAAGACTTGATCAACCTTATTAATGGATTAAATTTTATGGGCATGATATGGATGAATTTAGTAAACACAACTTTTTGCGCCCACCTTTTCCTTTCTATTATTCAGATTTAATAAAGTAGAAATGCTATTATTTTAATATTTTCTGAATTATCCGTGCAAAAAATAGACCAGAAAATAAAATTTCTCCAAATGCCCTGAAAACTTTATGTGTTTTTTTCAAGAATATTTGAATAATTTTGGCACTAAACATACCCTGGGGGGTGCACCTATGAGCCACAAGCCCACAGGGCGTGCCCACCCCCTCGGCGCACCTAGGAGGCTCGTGGGGCCCATGTATCCCCCTCACTTATTCCGGCCACCCATCCACTTCGTCTTCCTCCAGAAAAAATCACACTATTGGTCAAACCCATGTTCTTGCTCATCTTGCTACCATTTTCGATCTGCTTGCTTGGGGCTCCTTTTCTGAAACTATTTTGGGGGATTGTGTTCGGTATGTGACTCCACCAATGGTCCAATTAGTTTTTGCTCTAGTGCTTTATATATTGCAAATTTTTGCTAATGTGGTGACCATGTTCTTGAGTTTGCATGTCAAATTTATATGATCCAAAGTAGTTTTGTTGCATGATATAGCCTCTAGGCACTTATGGGAGTAGTTGCTACCAATTTTGTTGAGTTTTGATCACTTTTATTTTGAGTCACTAAAAAATTTCAGAAAATTTCAGAGAAAAGAAAAACTATGAGTTGGTTAAGGGGCTCATCAAGCCATAATACGGAGGAAACTTCGGAGGAAACTCTGCAAGAGAGGCCGAAATACAACCTCCCTCGTGTGGTGGAGGTTCGGCCATGTGAATGGCCAAGTGATACATTCTTGAAGGAGGCAGGAATTTATGATTATCCTATTATTTGGCTGATAATGCCGGCATCATTCCTTCCTGCAAGATAAGTGCGACCAATACATCCTACTCACTAATACCTTCGTGCAAAACTTTCGCTTTTTTCCTAGGAAGGAACCACCCATGGTAGAATTCCACTTATATGATGTGCCTAAGGTAATGACATTATATGATTTTTGCAATGTTTGCAATAAACCTTTTGAGGGGCATATCAGTGAGCCACATCCTAGAGACATGGAAGATTTTATCTGTGAAACAACTATGGAGGAAGAGAGAGGAGTGACGGAAGCGAGAGTGGCTAGTTTACATTTTCCTGTTTTACGTTACTATGCATTATTTGCCGGGAGATGTTTGACTCGTCTTGGGGATAGTGGAACTCTCAGTTCACCCGACCTTGCCATTTTGCACCGTGCTTTATATGCTGATAGAACTTTTAGTTAGGGAGCTATGGTTGCTCGGTGTTTACACACAAACTGTATGAAGGGTAGTATTTTTGGTGGTGTCCATGCCTCCCGCCTCACGAAACATTTTGAGATTCCTATTAGACACGAGGAGGACGAGGAGATGCTTCTACCAATGAAATATTTAGATTATGCGAGCAAGGTAGCACATTATTTTATTGATAACAATAGGCACAAACGTCTGCGCTATAACTTAGTATTCAGTTAGGGCACCTGTGAGATTATTACCTTGCCTACACCTTCTTTGTTCGATATTCGTTTAGGCAGGTACATTATTATGCCCGAGGACATCTACGCATACTGGGAATTGACGCAATCCCGAGCACCTGAGCCAGCACCAGCACCTAAACCATATCAAGAGCCTGTTTACTAGTGGGAGCCACAGGAGCTCGCCAACCAGTGGAACCCTCAGGACCCTCCATAGTATCAAGGAGAGGGTTATTTCTAGTCGTGGCCCAAGAACAACTTAGTCCAAAAGCCTAAGCTTGGGGGAGTACACATTTCTCGCCGACATTACATTCATGTTCACACATTCATTCAAGTTGTCGATGTTCATCCATTTCCATTGTATTATCAATGTTAGTTTATTTTTCTTGCTTTCTTCTTGTGTGTTTGAAAAACTTTGATAGAATCCAAAAATATTTCTCGCTTCTTTTTTGTTTTCCTTTCTAGTTTAATTAGTTGTAGTATTAAAAGAAAACCCCAAAAGATTTCTCATTCTTCTTATGTTTGTTGGGAGCTTTCCCATGTAAATAGTTTTTCTCATTTTCGTTCTTCTTTCTTCAGAAAAAACCAAAACTCCAAAACTATTTCAGTGTGTATCTTTGAAATTATTTTCTTTTCTTTGGGTCTTAAGGCGAAGGCCACGATGAAAATGTTGATTGGCTCTCATATGCATTATTGTTGATCTAGCAGAGAGCCCATAATACCTTGTATTCTTCTTTGAATAAATGTTTATAGATTCTAACTTAGTCCAATGCACGTGCACTCTTATTATTATTTACATCAATTGGCCATGTAAGTTAAATGCAATAATGACGATATTTGATGAAATGATTGAGATGAAGAAAAGCTGGTATGAACTTGACCTATTTTGTTTTTGTAAATATGATTAGCTCATCGTTCTTGATTCAGCCTATTATGAATGAAACATGTTTGCAATGACAATCAGAGATTATAGTTACTCATGCCATGGTTAATTAGCTAGGAGTGGATAATGGTTTGTCTTGTGTGCCAACATGCATTTAAAATGGTTACGATGTAGTATCATAGGATGGTATCCTCTTTTGAATGACTCAAGTAGCTTGACTTGGCACATGTTCACGTATGTAGTTGAATCAAAAACAACATAGCCTCCACGATATTTATGTTCATGGTGATTTATATCCTACTCATGCTTGTATTCAATGTTGAATAACCTCAATGCCTGTTTATGACCCTTGTCGCTCTCTGGTTGGTCGCCCCTCAATGTCTTTGCTAGCCTTCACTTGTACTAAGCGGGAATACTGCTTGTGCATCCACTTCCTTAAACCCAAAGTTGTTCCATATGAGTCCACCATACCTACCTATATGCAGTATTTACTTGTCGTTCCAAGTAAATTTGCATGTACCAAACTCTAACCTTCAGATAATAATCTATTTTCTATGCCCGAATCACTCATGTAGCAACCGGGGGCTGTCAGTATCTTCCATGCTAGGTGGGTTACTCTCACGATGAGTGTTTATTAACTTGTCATTCACTGGCTGGTAATCTGGATGCCTAGTTCCATGATCAAAATCAAATCAAAATATAATAATGAAACAAAACTCCCCATGACTATTGTTGGTATGGACGGTACCTGTGGATTCGGCTAGCCGTGGAGTGTGATTGTTGGTGGAGGGGGAGTAAAAACTTTACCATCCTGTTTGGGAACTGCCTATAATATGTCTAGCATGGAAGATAGTGAGATCTCTTAGTTGCTAGGTTGACAATGAAAGCATGCCTCTCAAAATTATATTCATCTCTGTTTTAAAAGCTTCGACCTCTGACACCTTTGCAAATCCCTGCTTTCCTCTACAAAGGGCCTATCTATTCACTTTTAATGTTAAGTCATCATCTTCTCATAAAAGCACCAGATGGAGAGCACTATTGTCATTTAAATGCTTTGTTTTTATTCGATATTGAGTATGACTATGACTGGATCTCTTTTTCCATGAATTACAATGTCCAGTCACTCCTTGATCTTCAGGGGTGCTCTACATTTATCTTTTATGGTCTCAGAAAGGGCTGGCGAGATACCATTTTGTTATATTATATCATGATTGTTTTGAAAAAGTGTTGTCAACCGAGATATCTTATTATTGCTCGCTAGTTGATTATGCCATTGATATGAGTAAATGTGAGACCTAAATATTATTGTGAATATGGTTAGTTCATAATCTTGCTGAAAACTTGAACATTGGCTAGACATATTTGCAACAACAAGATCAAACAGAGTTTGTAAAAGTTTTTCTTTATCACTTTCAATTTGTCAACTGAACTGCTTGAGGACAAGCAATGGGTTAAGCTTGGGGGAGTTGATACATCTCCATCGTATCTACTTTTCAAAACTCTTTTGCCCTTGTTTTGGACTCTAATTTGCATGGACTAACCTAGACTGACGTTGTTTTGAGCAGAATTGCCATGGTGTTATTTTTGTGCATAAATAAAAATATCAGATTGACCTAAAAATTTACTGAGAATATTTCTGGAATATATAAAAAATACTAGCGGAAAAAGATACTCAAGGGCGCCATCAAGGAGCCACAAGCCCCGGGGGCGCGCCTAGTACCCCGTGGCGTGCCCCTGGCTTGTGGGGCCCCTAGTGCTCCGGCAACCCTAACTCCAACTTCATATATACCTATTTGTGAGAAGGATTCATCGCGCTTTACGATACGGAGCTGCCGCCACCTCCTGTTCTTCATCGGGAGGGATGATCTGGAGTCTGTTCGGGGCTCCGGATGGTGGAATCCGCCGCCATCGTCATCGTCGACCTTCCTCCATCACCAATTCCATGATCCTCACTGCCGTGCATGAGTAATTCCATTGTAGGCTTGCTGGATGGTGATGGGTTCGATGAGATTTATCAGGTAATCGAGATAGTTTTGTTAGGGTTTGATCCCTAGTACGCACTATGTTCTGAGATTGATGTTGCTATCTCTTTGCTATGCTTAATGCTTGTCACTAGGGCCCGATTTCAGATCTGGACCTATTATGTTTTCGTGAATATATGTGTGTTCTTGATCCTATATTGCAAGTTGTAGACACCTATTACGAGTTATGATCCGCATACCCCAAGTGGACAATAATTGGGATTCTTTCCGATGATTACCGTAGTTTGAGGAGTTCATCTATTCACTAAGTGCTAATTCTTTGTTCCGGTTCTCTATTAAAAGGAGACCTTAATATCCCTTAGTTTCCATTAGGACCCCGTTTCCACAGGAGGGTAGGACAAAAGATGTCATGCAAGTTCTTTTCCATAAGCATGTGTGACTATATACGGAATACATGCCTACATTATATTGATGAATTGGAGCTAGTTCTGTGTCACCCTAGGTTATGACTGCTACATGATGAATATCATCCAACACAATTATCATTGTCAATCCAATGCCTATGAGCTTTTCACATATTGATCTTTGCTAAGTTACTTTCGTGGCTACTGCTGTTACAATCACTACAAACTGCTATTGCTACTATTGCCACTGTTACCATTACTATCATACTACTTTGCTACTAAATTCCTTACTGCAGGTATTAAGTCTTTCAGGTGTGGTTGTATTTACAACTCAACTGCTAATACTCATGAATATCCTTTGGCTCCCCTTGTGTCAAATCAATGAAATTGGGTTGAATACTCTACCCTCGAAAAGTGTTGCACCCCCTATACTTGTGGGTTATCAACACCTTTTACTGGCGCCGTTACCGGGGAGCATAGCTCTATATGCTGAGTCACTTGGGATTAATATCTGTTGATCACTATGAGGAATCTTAAAGATACCAGAACCAACATTTTTCCCACTAGTACGAGAGGAGGGAAGGAACTGCCATCTAGCTCTACACTTTTTTCGCCTTCTGTTTTGAGTAAGCTTGCGAAACCTACACCTGCTATTAAATCTGATATGTCGCAAGTTCTTGATGATGCTACTTCTCCTATGAATGATGCTTATGATGATACTAGTACTTTGCTTGATAAGACTGTGCCACATGGTGAATTTCTTGATGAATAACTTGCTAGAGCTAAAGATATCAAGAATGCTGAAACTGATGATATTTCCGAAATTGATGAAATTATTGAAACTGAACACATTGAAACACCTATTAGACCTAGCACTCCTAGATATGAATTGCCTAAGGCACCCGAGGGTTATGTTATGGATGGAGAGGTATCTAGAGGCTTTCTTGCTTATAAAGATAGAGAGGATCTTAAGAAATTACTAGTCAAGTTGAAAGAAAAAACTTTGAATGCTAAAATGCAATATGATCCTAAGTTTGCTACTTCACATATCTTTTTTACTAATAAGGATTATGAATTCTCTGTAGATCCTGAGTTAGTTACTTTGGTTGAATCTGATCCTTTCCATGGTTATGAAACTAAAACTGTTGTGGCACATCTTACTAAACTAAATGACATAGCCACCCTATGTGCTCACGAGAATATTTTTTGCAATTACTATATTCTTAAGTTGTTTCCTTTCTCATTAAAGGGTGATGCTAAGACATGGTTTAATTCTCTTGCTCCTGGTTGTGTGTGTAGTCCCCAGGATATGATATATTACTTCTCTGAAAAATATTTTCCTGCCCATAAGAAACAAGCTACATTAAATGAAATATTTAACTTTGTGCAAATTGAAGAAGCGAGTCGCACACAAGCTTGTGGGAGGCTTCTCCAATTACTTAATGCTTTGCCTGATCATCCTCTCAAGAAAAATGGAATACTTGATATTTTTTGAGCGGACTAACCGATGCTTCTAGGGACCACCTAGATAGTTGTACTGGTTGTGTTTTCAGGGAATGAACTATTGAACAAGCCGAAGAACTATTGAATAATATATTGAGTAGTGATAATGATTGGAATATTCCCGAACCACCTCCTAAGCCAACTCTGAAGAAAAGGGGTATTCTATTTCTCAGTCGTGAAGATTAGCAAGATGGAAAGAATTCTATGAAAGAAAAATGTATTAAAGCTAAAGATGTTAAGAATTTTCTACATATTGAAGATACATGGTGTCAATACCCTACCATTGGTAGTATAGGTAAATTCTCTCTATTGACTTGATGAAGGTGATATTCCTTATACTAAATCTGCTAGTCAATGCTTGGATGAATTTGATAACTTTATTGTTAAACAAGAAAACTTCAATGCATATGTTAACAGACAATTGAAACGAAATGCTTATATGATTGAACACTTGAGTGACTATATTTTTAGAACTGTTAATGGTCTCAAGATTGTTAGTAAACATGCTTCCATGGTAAAAAGTCAAGTAGAACAAGTTCCGAAGGCACAAAATGATATGCTTAATGAGATGAATAGTAAAAGAATGATCCTGATGTTAGAGTTATGAATAGAGGTGGTAAAATGACTCGGGAAACCTTATATCCTGAAGGTCATCCTAAAAGAATTGAGCAAGACTCTCAAATAATTAATACTGATGCACCTAGTCCTTCTAGTAATAAAAGGAAAAAAGAATGATGATAGAACTTTGCATGCTTCTAGTGAACCTATTGTACACACACCTGAAAATCTGATAGAGGCGGAGGTGTCCCGTCTTTCAATGAGATGATGGATTTCGCTTTGGTGGAAGTCGACTTTGACGATCCGACTACAAACGTGCGAGGACGTCGCGCCTTAGCAATCGCTAAACCAACTCCGAGAGGTTATTGACCACGCCGGAGCACGATCAACCTGACCACGAGGGTCTGTTTCCTGCGAGCAAACGAAGAACAAGCAAGAAACTGAGATTGCAATCTGGATATTGCGAATATAAGATGAAAGCTTTATTGATCAAGGTGGGGTTCTGTGACGCCTTTGTATGGTCGTTGAACACAAACGAAGTACGCGAAGTTGCAGCTATGGCGAACTTTTAATCTAAACAAAACCCAAAGTCTAAATGACGCCCTAAGGGCTATATATATGGGGGAAAAGGAGGGAATTTCGTGGCCCTTGAGGGTGGGGTCCGAAACCAACCCTAACTCTTGTTTCCCCACACATACGGACTCTAAAAATAGCCTATACTTAAGTATTTCGAAATTACATGGGCCTGGCCCAATAATAAGGTGACGCAGCACCTAGAATAGCCTATGGACGAATATTATGAAGTGGCATCTTGTATATTTCGTCCAAGGCTTCATGCACTCCTTATGGTGGCTTCAAAGTCCTGAAATCATCACTTGTAACTCCGTTCTTGATCCCCTTGCGCATGCCATCAACTCCATGCGTGTTCTTGCTCCAATGTTCATCCTTCTCCAAGCTAGGCCCTGGTAATTTAATTGGCGTGCGCGAGCTCTAGTAATTGGTCCCGTATATGTAACAGTAGGGGCTGTGGGTGTAACAATGGTATTGATGTCCTCATCAAAATCCAATTGATATTTCTATTTCTGATGTTGAAACACAATCTAGTGATGAACATGAACGTAGTAATAATAATAATGATGATGTTCATGCTGATGCTCAACCTAGTAATTATAATGATGTGGAGTTAGAATCTGTTGTTGATCTTGATACCCACAACCAAAGAGTAAAATGTATGATAAAAGATACTTCATTAGTAGGAAACATGGTAAATAAAAAGAAACATGGGTTCAAAACCCTATGCCCTTTCCTCATAAAGCTTCAACGAATAAAGATGATGAATAATTTGAGCGCTTTGTTGAAATGCTTAGACCTGTCATTTTGCGTTTGTGTTTGACTGATATTCTAAAAATGTCCACTTATGCTAAGTATATGAAAGATATTGTTACAGATAAAAGAAAGATACCGGAAGCTGAAATTTCCACCATGCTTGCTAATTATACATTTAAGGGTGGAATACCATAGAAACTAGGAGATCCTGGAATACCAACTATACCATGCTCCATTAAAAGAAACTATGTTAAAACTGCTCTATGTGATTTGCTAGCCAGTGTTAGTATTATGCCTTTTTCCTTTTATCGAAGGCTTGATTTGAATAAGTTGACACCAACTGAAATCTCTTAGCAAATGGCTAATAAATCAACTGCTATACCCATTGGTATTTCTGAGGATGTGCCTATCATAGTTGCAAATGTTACTATCTTAACGGACTTTGTTATTCTTGATATACCCGAGGACGATAGTATGCCGATCGTCCTTGGTAGACCCTTTTTGAATATGTAGGGGCTGTTATTGATTGCAACAAAGGCAATGTCACTTTTCATGTTAATGGTAATGAGCATACAGTACACTTTCGGAAGGAACAACCTCGAGTGAATAGTATCAACTCTATTGGAAAATTTTCAACAATTACTATTTGAGGTTGTGAATTCCCTATTCCTACTATTAAAAAGAAACATGAAAATCTTATTATTGGGGACATGCATATCCCTGTTGAGGTAGCCTAGTGTTATACGAAGATTCTCCGGTTTAATGTCATTTGAAAGAAGTTTATTAATAAGACTTCATCAACCTTATTAATGGATTACTTTTGACGGGCATGAGATATTAAACACAATTTTCTATACCCACATTTTGCGTTATGTTATCTAGATTTTATAAAGTAGAAATGCTATTATTTTACTGTTTTCTGAATTATCCCTGCAACAAAAAATGACCAGAAAATAAAAGTTCTCCAAATGCCCTGAAAATTTTATATGATTTTTTCTAGAATATTTGAAAAAAAATTGGCACTAAACACCCCCCCGTGGGGGTGCACCTGTGAGCCACAAGCCCATAGGGCGCACCCACCCCCTGGACGCGCCTAGGAGGCTTGTGGGGCCCATGTAGCCCCCCTCACTTATTCCAGCCACGCATGCACTTCGTCTTCCTCTAGAAAAAATCACACCATTGCTCAAACCCGTGTTCTTGCTCATCTTGCTGCCATTTTCGATCTCCTTGCTCGGAGCTCCATTTTTGAAACCGTTTTGGGGGATTGTTCTTCGGTATGTGACTCATCCAATGGTCCAATTAGTTTTTGTTCTAGTGCTTTATATATTGCAAATTTTTGCTGCTGTGGTGACCATGTGCTTGAGTTTGCATGTCAAATTTATATGGTCCAAATATGTTTTGTTGCATGGTTGTAACATCCCAAAATTCTAAATAAATGAAAAGGGAATTTTTGCTGCTGTGGTGACCATGTGCTTGAGTTTGCAAATTTTTGCTGCTGTGGTGACCATGTGCTTGAGTTTTTGTTGCATGTTTTGTTATAATAAATAAATAGATTTGATTGATTGATTGTTTGTTGTGTGATTGATTGAGTGAAATTGAGTGGAATTTGAAACTTTTTTGAAAGTTGAATGAGAGGGAATGAAATGACTTTCCCCGACTTTCACTTTACCTTTTCATATCCATGAATTCAAATTCAATTCAAACACAAAACCCTAGAGAGAAGATGATATGACTTCTTCATTTAAATAAAGGAAAAGGGTTTTGAAAAAATTTGAATTCCGTTCGGAAATATTTCAAATTTAGAAATTTATGCAACTCAATGATTTTCATGAGGGAAGATAAAATGACTTCTTCAGATTATATGAAATATGAGTTGGAAGTTAAAAAGAATCAAATTGAAAGTCATTTGGAATTATTTTGAAACCCCCTTTCAATTTGGAGTTATTTGGGTTTTATTCAAATTATTTTTCTCCAAAAATAAAATATATTAAAATAATGGTGAAATGATTCCCTTCCATGGAAAATTAGGAGAAAATAAATTTGAAATCATTTTGGTATTTAAAAAAATGATTTTTGTTGGGTTTTAATGCAACAGCAGCATTGTTTGACTTTTGTCAATTTGTGTGTACTTTATTTCGCCATGAAAGTATGTTCATGTTTTAGAAAATCTTTTTCTGAATTTTTTGATACATAATATGCCTATATAAATTTTGTTTATATTTTTTCCTGGCTGTTTTTTCAAAAAAAAAAAATGAAGCCCGCTAGGCCAGCCGGCCCAGCAGGCCCAGGCTCGCACGAGAGCTGCCCTAGCGAGCGCTCCCAACTCCCAGGAGCCGCCGCCACCTCCCTCGCTCGCCCAAAATCTCTTTCTCTCTCGTTGACATCTCTACATCTCTGGCGCCTGGACCGCACCCTTTTCTTTCTTCTTCTTCACGTACGCGTACACAAGAAACTCCTACGTGTATCGCTCCCGACGCCGCCGCCGCGCCCGATCTTCACGGGAACCCTACCCCGAGTCCACCCCTTCCCCAAGCCTCATGTCCTATAAATACCCGAGGTCATCTTTTCCTGTTTCCCTTTGAAAACCCATGCCCAAGACCACCTCTAGACGACGCCCTCCTTGTTCCAATCTAGGCCGGCCAAGCAGAGTTCATGGCTCGACTCCGACCATCGGTGAGCTTTCCGGGACCCCTCCTTCCATACTCTACTTCCCCTCGGGATTGTGCATCTATTTGACATAACCACGCCGTCCAGGGAACACCGGAACCTAGTCCTCAACCTCGTCCACCGTCGCCGGGGCTCCCAGTTCACCCTGGACATCCCCAACCTCCACCTTCAACAAAAATCGGACCCCCTCGCCTTGCTGCACTATCTAGACATCACCTCCGCCCCTGAAGATCACCGGAACCCCACCGCCGGCCGCGCCCCTCTTCCCTGCCTATGCACTGGTTCTCTGTAAGTCACGTACATGTTAGATCCTTTGTTTTTCTTTAATTATTCAAAGCGTTAAGTGATAGATCGGTTTTAGTAGATCGGTTCTTTAGATCGGTTGGGTGGTTTTATTACACGGTTTATTATGGTTTATATCAAACCGGTTTGCCGGTTTTCTATTTTAAACATACGTGCACGTTCATGTAAAGTTCCGGCCGAGCGACGGTTAGTTACAGATCACTCAGCTCCTAGCCCAATAGACTTCCCCTTTTTTTTCGTTTCTGAACAAAAAAACAGGAAAGTTTCAATCTTAGATATTCTATATCTTTTATTTTATAGATCCAAATTGAGTGATTCTTTTTGCATTATGTCACAAATTTATTGAAGTTTCTGTTTGTGCAATTGGATTTCAAGTTTGAGTAGTTCAAATTTGAATTTGATGGAATATGTTCAAATTAGTATTTTTGCCATAACTTGAGTTTAAAACTAGGTTTTTAGTTAATTCTTTTTGCTCCTTCTCACTAGGACCTTTGTTTATCTAGTAGTATTTAGTATTTCATTTTTAGGTTAATTTAAATTAGGTATTTAGCAAAACAGTACTATTTTACTTATAGTTCTGTTTTAACCTTTTCTTTATTGTTTTTATTAGTTTTAAATTATTATTTTTTTGTCACTCTTACAAATTTATCTTAGTTTATGTTAGTCAACAAAATAAAATTTTGATTTTATTTTCAAAATTTATTTTGTTTAGTTTTGTATGAAAACTTGTAGAGGTCATAGTTAGTGTTTCATAAACGCTTTTTATCTGTTTCTTTTTGCAAATAAAATTTTTATGAAAAATACTTTCTGTTCACTTAGTTGTTTTACTTTTTATTTTCTATTAATTTATTAGTTTAGTGTTTTAATTGCTGTTAAGTTTTTACTTAGGGCAAAACTATATTAGATGTTTGTAGCAAAGTCATAGATCTTGGTTAGTAGTTTTTCTTTCTAGTTTTATTTGAAGCTTCCTTGGAATTTGTTTGAGTTTTGTTATTGAGTTTTCTTTGTTGTTTTAATTGTTATTTTGAATGCTAGAAGTTGCTTGCTAGAATGAGTGCTTATGTGAATGCTATGTTTCACTTCTATAGATTCTCTTCGGAGAGTGACGAATAGTTCTACCAAGTTTTGTGAAGCGTTATTATCTTCATCAAGTAATACCAGGCAAGATTACTTTGACCATATTTTCATACCTATGTTTTTATTTGCATCTAGTGTCATCTTCGCAACAATCCCTCCAGTAGTGGTATTGAATCCTTGTAGTTGAGTAGTATGCATGAGGTAGAAACCCATCACCCTGTTACCAAGCCCGGGACGTTATTTTTTTAAGGCTACGCTATAGTAGACGGGGTTGGTATGAGAGATTCGGGAGTGGTGTGAGAATGGAGGACTCTACGCCAATGATGACAACTTCATGATGACATCGGCAAGGACGGCATCTTTAGGACCTCAAGATTTCGAGACTCAAGACAAGAATTCAATACACACTACTGGGTGAAGAATGGTTGACGGGCACCCTGGAGAAACCAGTGGATGGCCGGGATGCATTGAGAAGCGCCATGACATCTTGCGGAAAGCTTCACCCAGACTCAAAGAGACGGAAGAATACTTTATGCCCGGAAGCTTACCTGTGCAACCGCAAGTCACTATGGGCTCTGGCTTGGTTGACCTTAGTTGTGACTCTGGCTGGGACAATGCTAGCATATGTAGAACTACGGTAGGATTGGATGAGCACCGGACAGTTGTCAGGGGAACTCTTCGGAAGACTATGTTTCGGTCGTCTTGTTCTCAAACACCCTGAAGTGCGAGAACATAAAGAGAGGGATCGAATCTTGTGGGTGAAGTGTACAAACCTCTGCAGAGGGTTAAAACCTAATCGATTAGCCGTGTCCCCGGTTATGGACAATTTGAGCCTCTGGACTTGGATCTATCTCGGAACTCTCAACACCGGATTGATAACTTAATTGTGGGCAACTTATGTTGATTTGGGCTATGAGACATCGGTTGGCGGAACCATGTCATGATAGAAAACTCCATAGTACAGACTCCAGTTATTCCTTTGATGTAGGCAAAATAAAACCAGCTTTTATGCAAAACAAAACTCGGACCCAGAGCCACAAAGCCATATTGCATATAGAATAGTTTTACCATCTGCTTTCTCTTATTGTGATCTTGCCGGTACATTCAATGTACTGACCTACACGGCTGCAACGTATTATGTTGCAGGATTTTATACGACGAGTGAGTTTCGTTGATTGGGTTACGGTCTACACACAACCTGCCGATGGCGTTGATGGGACTCCACACCCGATTGTTTGTTTCTGCTGAGACTTATGAGGTATATATCAGTTTTACATTATTTATACATGTGATTGCACTTTGATATATACATTGATGTACTGTGTGTTCCAGCATACTGATCCAGGGATGGCATAGATACATAGAGACTTGACCGTCTGAGGTCGGGACGCTACAGATATGGTATCAGAGCACATGTTGACTGTAGGAAGTGACCCTAGAAATCGGAAAGCCCCTAGGACCGGAAATCTCTAAAACTTTATTTTCAAAAAGATCCTTTACTTCTCATCTTTTCTGATTTTACCAAATAGCCTCCTTAACTCAAATAGTTAGAATATATCATAACCCTTTGACCACCCGAAGGATCAACTGAAGCCGCTCCAAGAAGGATCAGATATCGGAGAACTGATGGCCTCTTCAGAGTAAAGTAGATTTCACCATGCATTAGAAGAGTTGAAGCTACAATAGTTGAGGACTCTGAATAATTATTTGACCTCTAGAAGACCAAACCCCTATTATACACTTACATTATATGCGACGATTTGTGAGCTGTCATTTGTTTCATGTTTTTTTTAACAGCCACAAAGTAAAACCCCTTTCTTCAAAACTATTGTTTATATAGTGTGTATCCCTCCCCACCTCTCTCATATCTCTTCCCAAAACTTTTGGACCCCATAGATGATGTATGAAGTTGGACTGGTATTCTCTGGACCGAAAACTTAGCCGGAGGCAGAGCTATGGATTCAGAACATGGAGAATCACTTCGGGAGCAATTTGGTTTCAAGGAATAATGAAGTATCACACGCTCTTCAGTACTTTGAAGGAAGTGCTGCAACATGGTGGCAGATGCATCAAGCCATACAGGGATGGAATGGAGCAAAGACTTGGGAAGAATTCAAGAAGACTCTAACAAGATCTGGTCTTATCCAGAAGCCATGTGACCCTAAAGTGAAGAAGCCTTGTGCATGCAGGATTTGCGGAGAAATAGGACACCCCCAGGAGGAATACAAGGATGGATGCCCTCATTGTGAGGAGAATCACCCAGCCGAAGAATGCCCAACTGGGCAGGTTACTTGCTTCCTGTGTGAAGGAACCACGGACTACCCGGCTCAATGCCACATTTACCCCAAGGTACATGAAGTTACCAAGCAACAGAAAGAAGCCCTCAGAGAAGTTTTAGAAGAACCTGTGATGAAGGAAGATGTTGAAGACCCCGATGGAGAAGGCCTAATCAGATTCTACTCCAACGCTTGCTATTCATGTGGAGAAGAAGGACATTATTCCCAGTATTGCACCAAGGAAAGAGAAGAACATCTCGGAGACTTCCTGACAGTAGAAGTGAAGTTTGATCCTCAGGAAATAAGAAAACGAAGGCATCCCCAGAATAACCCAATATCTGCAGAGAAGGACTTTAGTAATATCACTTGTTACAGGTGCAAGGATTTAGGTCGCTATGCCGATAAATGTCCGGAAAAGAAGCTAAAAATCCAACGAGCTTACATAATCACAAAGAAGCCCCGAGACATGTCGGAAGTTATTTGTTTTTTTTGCAAGGAAGTAGGACATTTTGCTAGGGAATGTTCAGATCAGGAGAAAGCTGGAGCTAAGTAGTGGAGATGTTGATATTAGTAATAAGTGTAGTATGGAAAACACTTTTATTTTCATGAGAATGCGGAGTTGAGTTATGTAATAGATTACTCAGAGATTGTAATAAATTCATGACTCAATAAAGTTGATATATCATATGCTGAAAGGCTTTAAGGAGTTGTTATGTTTTATTGTGGAAATTAATTTTCTGGGAGAACATGGAATAAAATGAGTTGTGATGCATGAACTAGATGTTGGAAATTAAGTTTGAAGATTTGTTTGGATGATATGAATGTTTACCCAAGGAGATACATACCTTATTCTGAGTACCATTTTGTTCTACAACTGCAGATGACGACCCTTTATGAGTCTTTTCTCAAGGGCTCGGAAATGATCATGACCTTGACAAGTGATCATGATTACCCAAAAATCCTGAGGGACATGGTGAGGCATATTCACCTTGAAGGAGATGCAGTCTACAAAGGCTACCCCTTCATGCAAAAGGGAGTGGAACATTGGTATGTGGAGGTACACCTCCACCGTATGAAAGGAGCTTTCCCAAAGATGATGGGGCAATACTTTTTCATCTCACGTGTACCACAAGAAACTTTCTTTGACGCTGGTTGTGAAGCATCCATGGAAGCCATACGCCAGATCGGAGAAATACTTGAAGCAAGACTCTGTTATACTCAGGAATACCTAAGAGAAGTGCATGCAGAGATGATGGAGATGAAGCTCAAGGCCACCACGATGAAACAGAAGATTGAAGATTTCAAGGAGCATGTCGCACAATTCCAGTGGGACTGAAGGATCCTCAAGGAGGAAAAATGAATAAAGTGGGAAGTAATGCTTGACCATACCAAACCATGTGGGTGGCAGCATTTGTAATAAAGTACTTTTTGGAATTTGGATTCATGAAAAATGGTTAAGGATGTAATAAAAGATTTGATATGAAAATAATATGATTTATGGATGAACTAGTGCATTTCATTTTAAGTGTGGTAGTACTTCGTAAAGCCACATGATCAATGAAGAAAGAAATGTGTTATTCATGACGGTCCATAGAAGGGAGCTGGACCAAATAAGTTGGAGTTTTGTATGATCGTCACCACCAGGGTATGAAGGAATGAAATACTATTGGATTTAAAAGAGGTATACTGTGGGAATATGGAACAATAATCCTTGGAAGGATGAGTTAAAGATGTACTAGTGTTGAAGTGGGCCATAACCCATAGGCCCAGGAATTTATAAGGAATCAAGGACTCCCTGGAGAAGAAATTCCATCAGCAGATGTTTCATAGGAGGTTACGCAAAAACCCGAGAGTGGTGAAGAAATGATAGATGTCTTGTTCAGCTTGCAGAACTAATGGATTTACCCGAACCCTGCTCGAGGACAAAAGAAATTCTGCAATGCTTGTGAGGATGCCCGAGTGTTAGAAATACGAGATTCGTGAAACCTTATACAGGGTAATGATTTTGTGCGGAATGGATAGATCACCATACCGACTTACTCTTATCATTCGCTCTTGATATTTGGAATGGTAAATCTGAGAGACTTACCCATATTAAAGTGACGACGCTCGTTGAAGCCTTGCTTAAGCCTTAGGATGGTATGATGATAAACCCATGTACATGGCAGCTGTTGCCAATCATAGATTGTACGGTGAGAATGAAGCCAAGGCCCTTTTTCTGCGGAAACCATTAATGGTGGACCACCATGAGTATTTCGATAGTTGTCTAGAATGGACGCAGACCTATCAGCTAAGAAGATCCAGTCTGGGACGAACTTCATCCTTGATGAAGCGACCCAAGATTTTGAGGAAAACGCTATGCTTCTGACAGAAGGGCGTTAATGAAGGAGCTATTGTAAGATATGTGAAGAGACAGATATTGTCGGCACTCCAGAGGAAGTATCTGAGTTTATTGGAACCGTAACCTTGTTTTTAAGTGTGGTAGCACCCCTGACCTTTCTGACCAAAAGATTTGCTAGAAGACCCCCAACCCCTAACCCTTTCTTGCTAGCCTCTTCGAATCTCAAGGACGAGATTCATTTTAAGTGTGGTAGGTTTGTAACATCCCAAAATTCTAAATTTCGGAATGTTATAATAATAAATTGATTTGATTGATTGATTGTTTGTTGTGTGATTGATTGAGTGAAATTGAGTGGAATTTGAAACTTTTTTGAAAGTTGAATGAGAGGCAATGAAATGACTTTCCCCGACTTTCACTTTGCCTTTTGATATCCATGAATTCAAATTCAATTCAAACACAAAATCCTAGAGAGAAGATGATATGACTTCTTGCATTTAAATAAATGAAAAGGGTTTTGAGAAGATTTGAATTCCGTTTGGAAATATTTCAAATTCAAAAACTTTATGCAACTCAATGATTTTCATGAGGGAAGATAAAATGACTTCTCCAGATTATATGAAATATGAGTTGGAAGTTAAAAAGAATCAAATTGAAAGTCATTTGGAATTATTTTGACACCGCCTTTCAATTTGGAGTTATTTGGGTTTTTATTCAAATTATTTTTCTCCAAAAATAAAATATATTGAATAAGGGTAAAATGATTCCCTTCCATGGAAAATTAGGAGTAAATAAATTTGAAATAAGTTTGGTATTTAAAAAAATGATTTTTGTTGGGTTTTAATGCAACAGCAGCATTGTTTTGACTTTTGTCAATTTTTGTGTATTTTATTTCGCCATGAAAATATGTTCATGTTTTAGGAAATCTTTTTTTGAATTTTTTTATATATAATATGCCAATATAAATTTTGTTTATATTTTTTTCCTCACTGTTTTTTCAAAAAAAAAAACGAAGCCCGCCAGGCCCAGGCACAGGAGTTGCCCTAGCGAGCGCTCCCAACTCCCAGGAGCTGCCGCCACCTCTCTCGCTCGCCCAAAATCTCTCCCTCTCTCTCGTTGACTTCTCTACATCTCTGGCGCCTGGACCCCACCCTTTTCTTTCTTCTTCTCCACGTATGTGTACACAACAAACTCTTGCGTGTATCGCTCCCGCCGCCGCCGCCGCGCCCGATCTTCACGGGAACCCTACCCCGAGTCCACCCCTTCCCCAAGCCTCATGTCCTATAAATACGCGAGGTCGTCCTGTCCCGTTTCCCTTTGAAAACCCTCGTTGTTCCAATCTAGGCCGGCCAAGCAGAGTTCATCGCTCGACTCCGACCGCCGGTGAGCTTTCCGGGACCCCTCCTTACATACTCTACTTCCCCTCGGGATTGTGCATCTATTTGACATAACCACGCCGCCCAGGGAACACCGGAACCTCGTCCTCAACCTCGTCCGCCGTCGCCGGGGCTCCCTGTTCACAGGAGCTTCTCGAGTCGCCCTGCTCGCCCTGGACATCCCCAACCTCACCTTCAACAGAAACCGGACCCCCTCGCCTTGCTGCACCGTCTGGACATCACCTCCGCCCCTAAAGATCACCAGAACCCCGCCGCCGGCCGCGCCCCTCTTCCCTGCGTACACACTGGTTCTCTGTAAGTCACGTACATGTTAGCTCCTTTGTCTTTTTTTTCATTATTCAAAGCATTAAGTGCTATATCGGTTTTAGTAGATCAGTTCTTTAGATCGGTTGGGTTGGTTTAGTACACTGTTTATTATGGTTTAGATCAAACCGGTTTGTCGGTTTTCTATTTTAAACGTACGTGCACATTTCTGTAAAGTTCCGGCCGAGCGAAGGTTAGTTATAGATCGCTCAGCTCCTAGCCCAATGACTTCCCCGTTTTTTTTCGTTTTTGAACAAAAAAATAGGAAAGTTTCAATCTTAAATATTCTATATCTTTTATTTTATAGATCCAAATTGAGTGATTCTTTTTGCATTATGTCACAAATTTGTTCAAGCTTCGTTTTGTGCAATTGGATTTCAAGTTTGAGTAGTTTAAATTTGAATTTGATGGAATATGTTCAAATTAGTATTTTTGCCATAACTTGAGTTTAAAAATAGGTTTTTAATTAGTTCTTTTTTCTCCTGCTCACTTGGACCTTTATTTATCCAGTAGTATTTAGTATTTATTTTTAGGTTAATTTAAATTAGGTTTTTAGCAAAATAGTACTATTTTACCTATAGTTCTGTTTTAGCCTTTTCTTTATTGTTTTTATTAGTTTTAAATTATTATTATTTTGTCACTTACAAATTTATCTTAGTTTCTGTTAGTCAATAAATGAAATTTTTGTTTTTATTTTAACAATTTATTTTATTTAGTTGTTTTACTTTTTATTTTCTTGTCTTGAGTCAAGAATTCAATACACATATTTAGTTATTTTAACAATACACACTACTGCCGTGAGACATTGGTTGGCGGAACCATGTCATGATAGAAAACTCCATAGTACAGACTCAAGTTATTCCTTTGATGTAGGCAAAATAAAACCAGCTTTTATGCAAAACACAACTCAGATACAAAGACACAAAGCCCTATTGCATATATAATAGTTTTATCATCTGCTTTCTCTTATTGTGATCTTGCCGGTACATTCAATGTACCGACCTACACGGCTGCAGCGTATCATGTTGCAGGATTTTATACGACGAGTGAGTTTTATTGATTGGGTTACGGTCTACACTCAACCTGCCGATGGCGTTGATGGGACTCCACACCCGATTGTTTGTTTCTGCTGAGACTTATGAGGTATATATCAGTTTTACATTATTTATACATGTGATTGCACTTTGATATATACATTGATGTACTGTGTGTGCCAGCATACTGATCCAGGGATGGCACAGATACACAGAGACTTGACCGTCTGAGGTCGGGTCGCTAAAATGATATAGCCTCTACGTACCCGTGGGAGTGATTGTTACCAATTTTGTTGAGTTTTGATCACTTCTATTTAGAGTCACTAAAATTTCAGAGAAAAGAAAAACCATGAGGAGGTGGTTAAGGGGCTCATCAAGCCGTAATTCAAAGGAAACTTCAGAAGATAAGCCTAAATACAACCTCCTACGTGTGCTGGAGGTTCGATCGTGTGAATGGCCAAGTGATACATTCTTGAAGGAGGAAGGAATTTATGATGTTTTCTATTATTTGGCTGATAATGCCGACATCATACCCTTCCAACACAAGTCGTCCGAAGGGTAGTATTTTTGGTGGTGTCTATGCCTCCCGCCTTGCTAAACATTTTGAGATTCCTATCAGACACAAGGAGGACGAGGAGATGCTTCTAGCAACAAAATATTTAGATTATGCTAGCATGGTAGAGCATCATTTTATTGATAACTATAGGCACAAACTTCTGCGCTATAAATTACTATTCAGTCAGGGCACCTGGGAGATTATTACCTTGCCTGCACCTTCTTTGTTCGATATTCGTTTAGGCAGGTACATTATTATGCCCGAGGACATCTACGCATACTAGGAATTGACGCAACACCCAGCACCTAAGCCAGCACCAGCACCTGAACCATATCAGGAGCCTGTTTATCGGTAGGAGCCACAGGAGCTCGCCAACCAGTGGAACTCTCAGGACCCTCCGCAGTATCTAGGAGAGGGTTATTTCCAGCTGTAGCCCAAGAACAACTTAGTCCAAAAGCCTAACCTTGGGGGAGTACGTATTTCTCACTGACATTACATTCATGTTCACACGTTCATTCAAGTTGTCGATGTTCATCCGTTTCCTTTGTATTATCCATGTTAGTCTATTTTTCTTGCTTTCTTCTTGTGTGTTTGAAAAACTTTGATAAAATCCAAAATTATTTCTCGCTTCTTTTTCGTTTTCTTTCTAGTTTAATTAGTTGTAGTATTAAAAGATAACCCAAAAAGAATTCTCATTCTTCTTGTGTTTATTGGGAGCTTTCTCATGTAAATATATTTACTCATTTTCGTTCTTCTTTCTTCAGAAAAACGAGAACTCTAAAAATATTTTAGTGTGTTTCATTGAAATTCTTTTCTTATCTTTGGGTTGTAAGGAGAAGACCATGATGAAAATGTTGATTGGCTCTCGTATGCATTATTGTTGATCTAGCAAAGAGCCCATATTACATTGTCTTCTCCTTTGAATAAATGTTTGCAGATTCTAACTTAGTCCAATGCACGTGCACTCTATTATTATGTACATCGATCTTTCATGCAAGTGAAAGGCAATAATGACGATATTTGATGAAATGATTGAGATGAAGAAAAGCAGGTATGAACTTGACCTATTTTGTTTTTGTAAATATGATTAGCTCATTGTTCTTGATTCGGCTTATTATGAATGAAACATGTTTGCAATGACAATTAGAGATTATAGTTACACATGCCATGCTTAATTTGCTAGGAGTGTATAATGGTTTATCTTGTGTGCCAACATGCATTTAAAATGGTTATGATGTAGTATGATAGGATGGTATCCTCTTCTGGCTGATTCAAGTCGCTTGACTTGGCACATGTTCATGTATGTAGTTGAATCAAAAACAACATAGCCTCCACGATATATATGTTCACGGTGATTTATATCCTACTCATGCTTGTATTCAATGTTGATTAACCTCAATGCATGTTTATGACCCTTGTCGTTCTCTATTTGGTCACCCCTCAATGTCTGTGCTAGCCTTCACTTGTACTAAGCGGGAATACTGCTTGTGCATCCACTTCCTTAAACCCAAAGTTGTTCCATATGAATCCCCCATAGTGTAACACCCCGAGACCGATGCTCTAGATGCCTTCTAGTTATTTCATTGTCGTCAAGTGTTTTATTTGCTTGTTGCATTCATCATCGCATGATTCACATTGCATTAGCACTCCACTGCCGTCATTTTTCAAAACTTGCATCCGTCCATAGTTCCCGCTTCTCCTCGTTGCCTTGTTTGTCTGTTTCGAGACCAACCACACTTGCAACCTGGTTCTTCGTTTTCTCTCTTCCTAAACCGGAGTCTCTCTGCACAGCATACCCCCTTGCATGCACATCTAAAACTCCCTCGGACCCCACCCAGGCTACCGTGACCGGTGGGCCCGGATCAACCATGAACATCCCGAATATATCTTCGGTTTCTTCATCGGACTCCCTTAGCCTTTTCTTCTCAACCGCCCGATCTAAACCGGAGGGACCAAATAGCCCCTAACCTAACCGACTACTATATAAACAATCTAACCCTAGATCCTATGGTCTTGTTCGATCACTCCCATCGCCGCAGCCAGCCAACTAAACACTCTCCTCCCACCTCTGGATACATCCCTCCCCAACCATCTCTCACCTCCTACAGCCTCCAGATCCCCTCGCCCTCCTCTTTGCTCGATGCCCCAGCCGACGCCAGGAGCTTAACCCCACCGGCCCGCCTCCTCCATGCCACCAGATCGGAGCCCCGTGCTCCCCACCACCTCGTCCTCGCGAGCACTACCACCGGGGTGCCACCTCACTGGGCCTCTTCCTGCTCCCGTGCGCCCGATGGCCCGAGACCAGGCGCCACCAGCAGGCCATCCTCGTCGCCACTGCTCCCTTCCCTTTCTCTTCTTCGCTAAAGCTCCCCCTGACCACCCCTCATCCTGTTTCTCTCATAGGGATCCATGGCGCCGCCGCTTGGAGCTCCACGACCGCGCCTCCTCTCCCCTCTCTGGCCAGATCCATGGCCCAGTGAGAGGATCCGCCCTCTAGCTTCCCCGCCTTCCCGGAGTCTCGTGCCCCTTCACTGCACAAACTGCCAGGGATTCGTGCTCCTCCTGCACGTGCGTGTGCGTCGGGGAGGACGTGCGCCAGGTCCACCAGCCGCGTGGGCCATCCCAGCCATCGACCTCCTTTGCGAGCCTCACCTCCCCTGCAAGCTCTCGCCGCCACGCCGAGTTCCTACCGCCGCAGCTGCTTTGCTGGAGAGCTCCACCGCACCAAGTTCCCCTGCTCGATCCCCTGCTTCCTTTGTGTTGAGCAGCAGCTCGAGCGCTGAGCTCGCTCGTGTGCATCGCCCGCACGTGGGCCGTATGCTCCTCCGCGGACCCAACAACCATGCTAGATCCGCCAGCCCAAGCTGGCCTGCTACACCGGCCGGGCCAAGCCCATGGTCAGCACTCGGCTATTCCACGCCCGTGAGTGCAACATTGTATCATGTGCCCACTAGATTCGGCCTAGTGCTATGTTTTTCTGCCTGGACGATCTTTCCTATTATCCGGAGAACACTAGCTTCTCAGAAAACCCCCTAAGTTTCATGCATATCATATCTCACAAACGATGCGTCGGATTAAAACAAGCTATATATGTAAAATGCTTAGAATTTCATCTAGTTTCATAATATGCTGCTTTCATCCATGATTAAAATTTTTAAATTGCTGTTTGCATTTAATTTGCGTAAATATCATGTTAAAATGGTTTATTTCATAACTAATTAACCATAGCTTCGAATTAAATGAACATTATATGTAAATGGTCTAGAAAAATGTATAGATTAACATGGTGGCATTACTTTGCATGTTTGGCAAATTTAAAATTGTGTATAGGGCAGAACAGTATCAAGTCAAAATTATGCATATGACGATTTTCTGGAACTGTTGTTTGTTGTTTTGTCCTCATTTAAACTTTTTCCTAAATAGGTAATTTGCATATGCTTCACCTCTTGCCATGTTTAACAACATTTAATTTGGTTGGGTACATAAACAAGAGTGAACTAAATAACTGAATGTGGAACTCATTGCATATTGAGCTCCACTTAATTGATAGTATTGTTTGTTGCACTTTGTCATGCCATGCCTATTTAAATCGGACATGCATCATACTTGGTTGTGCATCATGCCATGTTTATGCTTGTATGTTTACCATGTCGTTTGCTTCTTTCCGGTTGTGCTCCTTCTTGATAGTTCCGGTTATGTTGCGAGTGTGAGGATTCGTTTGACTATGCCCGTTCGTCTTCTTCATGGATTCGGTCTTTTTTTATCGGGATTTCAGGCAAGATGACCATTACCTTGGACATCACTACTATCTTTGCTTTGCTAGTTGTCTCGATGCTATTGCTATGTCGTGCTACCTACCACTTGTTTATCAAGCCTCGCAATATGCCATGATAAGCCTCTAACCTTTTCCATCTTCCTACCAAACCGCTATTTGGCTATGTTACCGCTTTGCACAACCCCTTTTACAACGTTGCTAGTTGCAAGTTGTTTCATGTTGGGACATGGATATCATCGGATATCACAACCTCTTATTTAATTAATGCATATATATACTTAGTAAAGGGTGGAAGGCTTGGCCTTTTGCCTGGTGTTTTGTTCCATTCTTGCCGCCCTAGTTTCCGTCATATCGGTGTTATGTTCCTTGATTTTGCGTTCCTAATATGGTCGGGGTTTATGGGCCCCCATGACAGCTCGCGTTTAATAAAACTCTTTCAGCAAGGCCCAACTTTGGTTTTACCATTTGCCTAATAGGAACTAAAACTTGCATAGGGACTTTTCGGAGCCCGAGGATAATTAATCAACAACCCAGGTTGGTGCTCCTCATGAGTGTTGGTCCAAAACAGAGCACCTTGTGGCGCGGCAACTTGGCTTTCAGCCAACCGTAAGGTCTGCTTATCCATCATGACCTGATATTGAGATACGCGCGGCTCCTATCGGGGTGTCGACACGTCGGGAGGTCTTGCTGGTTTGTTTTACCACTGTCGAAATGTCTTGTGCATTGGGATCCCGAGTTTGATCAGGTTGTCCCGAGATAGAGATTTACCTCTGCGGATCGTGAGAGTTTGTGATGTACTAAGTTGGGACACGCCTACAGGGTTTAATATTTTTCGAAAGACGTGCCCCGCGGTTATGTGGCAGATTGAATTTTATAATATCCGGTTGTAGAGAACTTGACACTAAACCCAAAATAAAATACACCAATCGCGTGCGTAACCATGATCATCTCTTTTTGAGGGAGTTCAGGAAGAGAACACGGCGGGGTTATGTTTGACTCCTAAGTAGTTAAGGATCACTTCTTGATCATTACTAGTTTTCCACCGTTATCTGTAGTTACTCTTCTTATTCTTGTACCCGTAAGTTAGCCATGATACAATGCTTAGTGCTTGCGGCAACCTTACCACTTATCCATTCCATACCCATTGAGCTTTGTTAGTCTTGATAACCATGGTCGTGGTATTGCTGTGTCCTCATGGCTCACAGATTACTACAACAACAGTTGCAGGTACAGGTAATGCGATGATATGATGTGAGTGTGATGCTTGCTTGTTTGGAGTTCTTCTCCTGCTTCTTCTTCTTTGATCAAGGGATAGGTTCTGGGTCGGGAGCCTGGGATTAGCAGGGTGGATGTCGTTTTTATTTTTCGTTTGTTTTTCATCTGTAGTCGGATCCTGCTCTTCTGTATGATGGTTGCTATGTATTGATGTATTGATATATTCATGTTGTAGCTTGTGGCGAGTGTAAGCCTTTATCTTGTATTCTCAACTATTCAGTACATGGTGTGTTGTAATGATATCCACCTTGCTATGCGCTCGAAATGCGATTGTGCACCAATCATGAATTCATCATGTGATTGGGATAGAGTCGCATCTTGGGTGCTACAAGTTGGTATTAGAGCCTTACCGACCGCAGGAGCCCCCTTGATTGATTGAACCGTTGCCGTTGTTGAGCCTAGAAAAAAATCTATTTTGAGTCTAGTTATATATCGGAGAGTAGGAGTTCCTTTTACTCCTTATCCCCTTCATCGCTCTGGTAAGGATTTGTGACGTATGTGTTTTGATTCCATTACTCTCCTTTTTCACTCAAAATTTTTAGGATCACGTGGATATTGTGGAATCTGTCCAATATCATTGTGACGAAAATTCTGTTCTTGGTGCCTCCTGACATTTAGGGGTTGTGGTAGTGTCCCTGGGAGTTGAGCTCCAAGGTGTTTTCGTCATAGTGCTTATCGTTTCAGTTGCGAAATACCAGAGGATGCCGACAACGGAAACGCTTCTATACTCTTTGTGGTGAGAGTAGTTGACGCCACCCTGTACTGGGGAGAGCGATCAAATGTATTGCCGCAGCTAGTATAGTTGTTGTTTTTGAAGGTTTGAGGTACACAATTTCTGAGATTCTTGGTTATGTGTTGATGGAGGCAATATATTTGGAGCGTAGAATTCTGCTAGGAGTTGTGTGATGATATTTTGCTCCATGTACTTGTTGTACCAGATTGCATAATTGAAAATTTCAAGAGTTCTTAGGTGGGAATTCAAGAAGGTACCTAGGTTTATCCTTCCAACAAATGCATGAGGGGTTATGTATATGTTTTTGGCTTATTTTTGGAAGCCAAATCCTTGTTTTTTTTATTTGTGGTATTCGAGTTGCTTCTAAGGCAAGAATTGATCCATACCTTTTCTCTAAGAGGTGTTCTCATATTTCTATGTGATGCGGAGCATCCCATGATCATCCCCATGGACGTA
The DNA here is from genome assembly GCA_963921465.1 of Triticum timopheevii. Classification (NCBI taxonomy): domain Eukaryota; kingdom Viridiplantae; phylum Streptophyta; class Magnoliopsida; order Poales; family Poaceae; genus Triticum; species Triticum timopheevii. The sequence continues at coordinate 284,544,951 of OY997268.1, read as the reverse complement.
TCTACATTTCCCACGACACCACTTGGACCAATGACAAGTGCTCGAGCAAAGGCCATCGAAGATAAGGTGAACTCGCTCCTCTCCGAACTCCCGCTCTCTACACATGAGACATGGCTACTACCTCAAGCGGAAACACTATGTGTGATCAGGTACTCGTAGGAAGGCCACGGAACAGCTACATCCAATGGACAAGACGGCGAGCACACCAAGTACCAAGGACAAGAAGAACAACTACCGAAGAAGCTCCAGCCAGTGGACGTTCGCCCAGGACCGGACGTCCGGTGCCTAACGCTCCAGCCAGCGGACATCCAACCAGATGTCCGGCATCTGAAGGCCCAGCCGACCCAAGTCCCAGCCTACAAAAGCTACAGCGAGTGGACGCCCGCCCAGGACCGGACGTCCGGCGACACTTCCCAGTGAGCGGACGCCCGACTCCAACCGGACGACCGGTAGTTCCACAGTAGAAGCGTTTCAACAGAAATCCAACGCCTCTAGACGACGTCGACCGGACGATCGATCGTCTCCGAGCATCCGGTACCACTGTTACAGAATGAAATTAGCGGAAGTCCGAGCCCTACCGGACGTCTAGACCTATCGGGCATCTAGGGTTCTACCCTACATCATCTTGGTAAGATGAGCCACATTGATCACGTAATTGGAGCCCCTACCCCTCTTTTTATAGCTTGATTTTGTTGTGTTCTTCCCTAATTTCAAAAATCCCCACCAAAAATAGCCTCATTTTTTGTGATTTGATGGTCTGATGAAGTTTGTTGGATTTGGTCCATGGATTTTGTTGTAGGGTGGAACCCTAAGATGAGATCTTTCATGAATTGGAGGGGGAATACCCAATAACAAGAAGAACACAAGGGGAAAAAGAAGAGGAACACTCATGAACAAGTCCAATCACACATCCACTAGACTCACATCCACACAAGATCCACAAAGGTACAAGAACAACAAAGGGAAAGGTACAAGGTAAAGTTCATCCCACTCCTATGGAGGTGAGGTCTTGGTGATCCTATGATGGGGATCCTTCCCTAGATGGGGGCTTTATCCACTAGGGATCTTCTCCAAAGGAGGTCTTGTACTCCAATGGAGTGTCTCTCTCTCTCAAGAGGAGGTACAGGGAGCAAAGCTCACATATATCAAGTCATATCCTTTGCTAAGTCTAAATGAAGGAGGAAGGGGAGTATATAGGTCCAAGGGATGAAGGGGTGAGGAGGGACGAGATGGGGATACAAGGGCCAAGCCCAACAGCCACACACAGGGGGCCCCGTGCGCACGGGGTCTTTAGGGACTTGACGCATAAGCCCGTGCACACGGGGTCCGTGAGGCCCGTGGCCATGGTACACGCCAGTGCGCACGGGGTCTTCAGGACCGCCAGCTCGGGAGGCCCGTGGGCACAGGGTCGGAGGGGCCCGTGCACACGGGGTCGCCTAGGAGCTGTTGCCTTCTTCTTGGCGCTTCCTTCTCCGCTTCTAGGCTTCCCTCTTGGATGGTGTAGATGTTCTCTTCTTGGACTCCTCGTCGTTGAATGTGTAGCTCCGCTCACACCTATGCATGCACACGAGAGAGGGGTCAAGTAGTATACCATCCTCGAAAGGTACAATGTGACACGTGTAAAAGAGATGATTCACCTTTGTATCTATGAAGTAGATGTTCCATGTGTCACTTGCCAAATGGACTCTTGACATGGTTATGTCCATAGGATACTCCACATCATCCCCTCCCCCTTGGTAAAGATCCAACCTCGGATCGAAATCCAAATCACCATGGGAAATAGATGATGTCACCGGGTAGATGTGGACGATCACCAAGCATTCATCATCTTGCAGTTCCAAATGAGCACTCTCCAATGTCGCACCGTCTTGTAATTTCTTCAAAAGGAGCAAAGATAACAAGCACATGGAAAAACAAATGTGGTTAGCATAAAAGCAAAATCAAGCATTCAAGAGGCAATTCACCCAACAAGTGTTGTCATCAAGCATAGCATATGGTTTGACAAAGTAGTGTGGCATGGCATTTAAGCATATAAGTTGAGCACAATGAAGTACATCATGGAAACAAGCATGCAACTGGGAGGTCAAGATGCAAATAGTTGTGACAAGTGAAAAAGCATCTTTCTCAAGGTCATAGCAAGCATGCATAAAGCACTCAACAAATGGTCTATGGTATGCATAGGAATCATTTACAATACCAAATAAAATGAAGTGTCTAAACACATGGGGCAAGACAATCCAAGCATAATGTTCATATGGTGAGGTGAAGATATCATGGCACTCAACACAATGGAAAGAGCAATCGTTCAACATGTGTCAGGCAATCAAGTCAATCATGTGACAAGCAATGGGACATGGCATATGTGAATAAATGACATTGGTGCAACCAAACATATGATAGGAGCAAGTAATCCAAGAATTGGGTGCAACACACAAGGCGTCATGAGGCATAGAAATGTGTCAAAGATAAGTTAAAGCAAGATTGCTAGCATGTGTGCAAAGTGTCTTGGTGCAAGCAACACTTGATTTATGATCCACAATATGCATGCTCATGGTTTGGGTGTTCTCGAGATAGAAGGATATCACCTCAAAAGCATGTCCTTGTGCGTCCTTCACAATGCCGAAGTGGTAGGAAATGTGGTGTAGAAGCGAGTCGTGGTCGAATGTATTAGGCTTGCTCTCAAGAGCTCGAATGGTCAACTTAGGTGAAGTGGAAGTCGACATGAAGTCCAAGTATCCTACACATGCACACAACAAAACAAATAATGTATGCGCATGGTAGATAAACACATCATCCATCATGATGCTTCTCTTCTCTTGCACATAACCATTAGAAGCAAACGTGCATGAATAATATGATGCAATGGCTATACTCATGGCACTAGGTATATGGTGCAACCTATTGCAAAGAGGTAAGACAAGCATGCTTCACGAGGAATATATCAAAATATCCAAATATATGTGATAATTCTATGGGGGCAATCTCATGAGCAAGATGAAGAGCATTGTTGCACTCAATACATGGCAAATCATCTCGCATAAGAGATGCAACATATGGAGACATATGACAACATGTAATAGCAATCATGTGTAAAGCATGGAAATGAATGCCATCAACCGCATGAGTTGAGCAAGTATGAATCATGGGTGATGCAACATAAGCAAGCATATCAATCATATCGTGCAAACTAGTGGAGCGAAGATGCAACGCACTAGAGGATATCAGGGCAATCATGTCATGTGAGAAAATAATAGGCATAGGCAATGCACATGACATATGGCAAGGACAAACACAAAGCAAGATCAAAGTATCATCAATGGCATGTGGCACATAGCAAACATGGAAATAACAAGCAATATCTCCACCAAGCATGCAAATACAAATGCAAGTATGAGAATCAATCATCATGTGCAATGCAAAGCATGGGTCACAAATGCATGGCAAAGGCATAGGAATGAGCATATCATGCAAAGTGAACATGGCAATATGGGCATAAAGTGAGAAGTGGTAAATAACCCATAACCATTTGAGGGCCATGTAGAAGAGATGCGCGAAGTCTTTGCATGAAGTGAGAGGTGGGAATGAAAATCCACGGGATCCCAAGTCATCATTGCTCTCTAGAGCTCGTTCCGTCAACTCATGGGATTGTGAGGTTGACGAGTGTTCATGGGTACCTACACAAAAGAGACACAAACCAAAGAAAGTGTGTGCATGGTAAATGTACAGATCATCCATCATGACGTGTATCTGCACATTAGAGTTAGCACAAGATAAGCATCACAAAGAAATTGGAAGCATGGTATATGAACATGTCATCCATCATGAAAGAATAGTTGTTATGTATGCACGATGGGGGTGCAAATCTAGCATACAAGTATATGGCACATCAATAGCATGTTTATTCATGTGGAGCATATGGTGCTCGCAAGTATCGGGATCATGCAATGGATGAGATGGATCAAAATCTCCTAAAATGTATGAGGAAACTATGGGGGTCTCCTCACGAGCAATAGGGGAAACATCATATGGAGAAAATTGAAAACATGACAAACAATGCATATCCGAAGCTAGGTGGTCATGGCATGGCATATGAGATAAATGATGCAAAGGAAGCATATCAATATCATAACAAGAAAAACGAATGGCAATAACCATGGGTTTGTCATCTATGACATATGTGCAAATTGGGTTTATTTTAATGGCATATGCATAGTTACTACGATAAGATTGCAACTTGGACATATGATTGATCTTATGCATAGCATATGAAAAGTCAAGCGGATTGTAAAACATGATGTGACCAAGAGAATTATCACAATAAATCCTACGTAACATGGCATCACAACTAATAGACTCCACATGACAATCATCAAACTCATCATAAATGGGTAAATCATCGCATGGGGAAATCATACTAGCATGAAGCCCAATAATAGGTGGATCAACATCATGCAAGAAATCAATATCAAGAATGTCCACTAGTGGGACTAGAGCATCACCTTCACCTATGTTCCCTTTCTCGTTGCACTCTAGTGGTGTAGTTGAAGTGGGAAAGATCAAATCATGGTCATCTTCATCTTGATGGAACCATGTGGGGGTGCATCATAGTCCACCATGGCCATCGTCATGTCCAAAGGAAGGACGAAGTCGTCGATGATCGGCGTGTCATCATATATGGGACCTATCACCAAAGGAGAAGACACAATAGAGGTAGAGGGTAAGTTGTTAGCAATCGAAATGGCCTCGCATGCCCTATCAACTACCTCACTCTCTCTATGTGGTGGTGACTCACTCACTCCCTCAAGGTAAGTGCACTCAATGTCACATATGGTGGAGTCACTCAAATCACTCAAGTGGTGGTGGTGGTGGCTCTCCTCACATGGGAATTGGGGCAGCTCATCATATATGGGGCTAGTGGTGAAGTCACTCTCACTCTCAATATGGTGGCTAAAGTCATTCAAGTCATCTTATGTCGCCGTGGTCAAAGGGAAAATCCCATGCTCAACCATCTCGTAGTTGTCGCCGTGGATAAAGGCCGAAGATGACACATCATCACTCTCGTCATGGATGAAGGCCGAAGATGGCACATCATCAATCTCGTCGTCTTCTAGCATGGATGTTGCAAAGTGAGCTCGGGGTCGAATAGACTTGGCCTTCTTGAGTTCTTGCTCCGTCTTGAGAGCACCAATGTAGTTGTCGTCGAGGGACTTGTAGTTCTCGAGGAAGATAGTCTTGGAGATGTCGTTGTTCAATCCCATCATTTAGTAGAACTTCATCCAAATGGGGTCATCCACGCAGGCACGTCGTAAGGCTTCCTTCATGTTCTTGATGTACTCATCAAGGGACTTGAATCCTTGTATGGTGTTCTCCAATTGGTGTTGAAGATGTTCCGTGTAGGTGGAAGGCACAAATTCTCGCCTCAAAGCTCTCTTCATCTTGGGCCAACTCATGTCGTATCGCTCCAAAGGTGTGTGAAGCCACCATGCCGATGCGTAGTCATGGAAGTTACTTCTGGCACACTTCACTTGATCTTTGGGAGGAACTTGATGTAGCTTGAGGTATTCGTCCATTAGGTGCTCCCACTCGAGATACTCCTCGGGTTCTTGAGTCCATAGAAAGGAATCGCGTGGTTGGTGTTGAGGTCATAGCAGCTCGTGGAAGTCGCGGACTTGAGCTCATGGAGTAGGCGAAGATGCCATACATCCGAAGGTGAAGATGCCTTGAAGTCACTTGGCGAAGACGCCAATGGTGTTGAAGAAGCCGAAGTGTCGGGGTTGATGTCACGACTCTGTGTAGCCCGTGCGCACGGGGGTGCTGGAGGACGTGTGCATGGGTTCCCGTGTGCACTAGGGTCAGAGGCCCGTGTGCACGAGGTTGACAGAGAGGCCAACATGCAGTTGGAAGGCTACTCTTCCATTCTCGTGGTATGCCCTTGATGGCCTTCAGCTCCGTGGTCTTGTCGGTGTTGATGCTTTTGCGTACTTGCCGGAGAGGGTAGCTCGGGAGTCTTTGCACGTCTTCTCGGAGATGAGGAAGACCACTTTGGTTCTTGATCAGGACCTTGAGCTCCTCCATGTGCTTGTCCATCTTGGCATCGATGAAGTTCTTCATAGCGTCGGACTCGTCGTCGTCGTTGTAGACCGGAGCTGATGTGCTTTGCCTATCCATCACAAGACTCGAGCAAAGGTGAGTAGGAAATGAGATAAACAATACCAAGCTACCTTTTCCCAAAGTTGATGATGTATCTTGAATCACTCAATGTGAAATGAAAGAATAATGGAATTGGTACCAAACTTGTTCACTCACACCCACAAAGTAAAGCTTATCAAGGGGCTTGGTTAGGACAAGTGGCACAAATTCATGCAAATTGAAGTCCAAGATATTGTAAATGTTGAGATAAATCCAAAGGACTCAAAATGCAAAACAAGTGATCACAAATATAGAGGAGGGCAATAACGAAACACACATGGGATAGTGGGGCTTGTACAACTATGGGGATGAGCAATACAAAATTTCCTAACAAAGACTAAGCTTGTGTTGCACAAACACTAGGAGAGCACTAGCTTGATTGCACACTTGGGCACGATTCACCACTTGGCACCAACCTATACGTATGCAAGCTAAATGTTTCCTATTCCATGTATCCTCATGCACAAGTATCTCTTTTCATGCTCAACTCCCTTTTGCTTATAAGCTTATGATCATTCTTTTCTTGCTTAAAAGCTTTTTTTGCTCTTCTCTTCCTTTCCACTTTTCTTATTGAGTCTCAACCAATCACATGAGATAAGTATCACAAGATATGCATAGGAGCAAGCTATTGCACAATATGATGTAACCATATGATATTGTGTCACTATGGTGCACAAGTTTTTGCAAAGCCCGGCAATACTCGGATAGCTAGTCTCATTAGGTACGAAGGTATGCGCAAAGATGGTGGGGCTATCAAGATGTAATTGCAAGGAAGGAAAAGTTTATGACAGAATGGATACCTTCGTCAAACTTAACCTTTCATGAAGTCGGGGGTAACCGGCCTTGCTTCTGGTTGAAGATGGTCTCAAAGGATGGATGGATGTCATCGATGTGGAAGCTCATGGTGGATGTAGTCGATGGAACGATACAAGTCGCTGGTGTTGATGAAGATGTAATCGTCCCTAAGTAGCCGAAACACCTTAGGATACTCAAATCACAACTCATACAACCACAAATAATAAAGGAACCCAAATGGGTTAGTTTGCGGAAGATGTATGTGGTGGTGCGGAAGTTATGGTGGAGGGCCTATGCAAAAGATGCAAAATGGACAAAATTTGATGGAGTAAAATGGTGGTAAAACCAAGATGAGCAGCTCGGGCATGTCACTAGCTTTTCAACGAGCCAAAGAACACCCAAATCGGAGTTCGGGAGTGAAAGTTATGGGCAAAACGATGAAATGCTGGCGGCTGTTCCTGGGAGGGCCGTCCACACGGGGTCCAGGGCCCGTGGACATGGGGTCCCGTGCGCACAATACGCGCACCGAGGACACGGGGGCCCGTGGACACGGGGTAGGCGGAAATTTTGCAATTTTTGGGTAAACTACAATGGGGGGAGAGAAATTGAGGTATGGGGACGCAATAGGAGTTAGATCTACTTGCTAGACACGAGATCCACGGATCAAAATCAATAAAAACTCACAAAAACTTCAAATAACAAAAAAAATTGGTACGGCTCTTTTTGTGGGGAATTTTCGAAATTGGGCAAGAACAAACATTAGGCTAGAAAACTAAGAGTTGCACTCCAATTTCATGAGAAACTATGGCTCTGATACCAAGATGTTGTAGGGTGGAACCCTAAGATGAGGTATTTCATGTTGTCGGTGTCAAAACCGGTGGATCTTGGGTAGGGGGTCCCCAACTGTGCGTCTAGGCGGATGGTAACAGGAGACAAGGGACATGATGTTTTTACCCAGGTTCGGGCCCTCTCAGTGGAGGTAAAACCCTACTCCTGCTTGATTAATATTGATGATATGGGTAGTACAAGAGTAGATCTACCACGAGATCAAAGAGGCTAAACCCTAGAAGCTAGCCTATGGTATGATTGTTGTTCGTCCTACGGACTAAAACCCTCCGGTTTATATAGACTCCGGAGAGGGCGAGGGTTACACAGAGTCGGTTACAATGGTAGGAGATCTACATATCCGTATCGCCAAGCTTGCCTTCCACTCCACGGAAAGTCCCATCCGGACACGGGACGAAGTCTTCAATCTTGTATCTTCATAGTCTAGGAGTCCGGCCAACGCTGATAGTCCGGCCATCCGGACACCCCTAATCCAGGACTCCCTCAGTAGCCCCTGAACCGGGCTTCAATGACGACGAGTCCGACGCGCATATTGTCTTGGGCATTGCAAGGCGGGTTCCTCCTCCAAATACTTCATAGAAGGTTTCGAACACAAGGATAGTGTCCGGCTCTGCAAAACAAGTTCCACATACCACCGTAGAGAGAATAATCTTTACACAGATCTGCTGACGTATTCCGCGGCGTGGCATCTCACCACGGCCAGGCCTTTATTCGAATCATTTTTACTGTTCCACCTCAGCGCGTTTAGCGAAGCGGTTTCCTTGGCACGTCTTTTCAAAGCAGAGATCGTGTCCCCTCATTCTGGGATTCTCATCAATACGGGCATGGGTAACCCAACCGCGCCATTGATTACGGCGCTTGTGAGATAAGCGAGTTTTACAAGGCTGGTGGTGACGCATAGTTTCGCCCGTCCATATAAGGGGATAAGGATCCACCTTTTTACCTACACCTTCTTCCTCCTTTGCTTATCATTTCCGCACACTCGAGCTCCAGTGCCCAAGTCCACATATCTCGCCTCAACCTTCCCCAGCCATGTCCGGAGCGGGAGGCAAGTGGATGGCCTCCTTCGTCACGGAGGGGCACATCAAAAAGTTTAGTAAAGCCGGATACCTGCACAACGACATTGCGCACCGGCTTCCAGACGAGGGGCAGCTCGTCCCCACCCCCAGGCCCCATGAGCGGGTGGTGTTCCTTCCCCATTTCCTCCGTGGACTGGGCTTCCCACTCCACCCATTTGTCCAGGGGCTCATGTTCTACTACGGCCTGGATTTCCACGATGTGGCCCCGAATTTCATCCTCAACATCTCAGCGTTTATCATTGTGTGCGAGGCCTTCCTCTACATCTAGCCCCACTTCGGCTTATGCTGAAGACCTTCAATGTCAAGCCGAAGGTAGTGGGCGGCCGCCAAGCGGAGTGCGGAGGTGCCATGGTGGGCAAGATGCCCAACGTCCTATGGCTCGAGGGCTCCTTTGTGGAGACCATAAAGGGGTGGCAATCGGGGTGGTTCTACATCACCGAGCCGCGTGACCCTGAATGGGCAGCGGCCCCCGAATTCAGATCTGGCATCCCCACACGGCTCACCACCTGGAAAGAGAAGGGCCTATCATGGGGTGATTCGGAGGAGCTGACCGGACTCCAATCCTGCGTCCAAACCTTGCTGCACAAGAAGCTCAAGCTTGTCAAGGTAGTCCAGGTCATGCTCATCCGCCGGATCCTCCCGTGCCAGAAACGGGCCTTTAATTTGTGGGAGTTTGATCCGGCACAGCACCAAACCCTGAGCAGGCTCTTCGACACTATGTACGAAGATGCCTGGAAGGTGCTTTTCAAGGGTGCCAAGGCTCCCGCATCCGCTACCGAAGATCGCGGATTCAGCTCGCAGCGTCAAGCCGGCGAGGTAAGCTATTTTACCCTTTACAGGACGCTTATTTTCCATAGTTTGACTCTATGCGGGATCTAAACTCCCTTTACCTTTGACAGGGCAGGCAAAAGACGTCCGGGCAGGTTAACTATCCGGCTCCCTTGCCAGAAGACCCAGCGGACGCCCAATTAACGGGGCTGCTGGCTCCGGCGCCTTACGTGGTGCCGGAGAAGAAGGCCAAGAAGAAGGCCACGGGAACTCGAAGGAGTTCCCGGCGCCAGGTGTTGTCGGACTCATCGTCCGACGACTCCGAGGCAGACTCCTCCCGCGAAGACGGGGAGGAGGAAAAAGAGGCTTCTCCCCAAGCGGGGGGAGAGAAGAAAAGGAAGGCCTCCCCAACTAGGGAGGCTGGAGGGTCCAAGAAGGGAAGGACCCTTCCTTCGGACTACTCCACCAACGCCGAGGACGACGAAGAGGAGTGGCCACCGAGGGCCAAGCCCCTGGCGAGATCGTAAGTGTACGGATTCTAGAATGACTGATGATTTTTCCTTTGTCGCGTAGTGTCTTCTAACGCTGAATACAACCCTGCAGCCCGCCGAAGGACGGGCTTGATATTTCAATGAGAGGCTCCCTGGCTCCATCGGATGTGAATAATACTTCACTTCCGGCCGCCTCTTCTCCTCGCGCTGCTGATGACGCCGAGGTGGGGTCCCGAAAGGGGCCCAGCCAGGAGGAGGAGGAGGTCCCGGAGGTGCCGCAAGGCATCCTCCCGGACTTTGGGCACGAGGGGGATCAACCCCCAAAGGGTTCTGAGTTCGGCACTGGGCCGGACTCCGCACCGGAACCTTTAGTGGTTCCGGAGTCCAGCGGGCGGCCCCTTCGTAAGAAGGGCGAGACTGCGACACCGGTGACCTTCGTCCAGCCGGAGACACAGGATAATTTGCTGGAGGCGCTCAATGGCGCCTCCATCTACGAGGAGCACCGCACTGTTATGAGTGCGGTGATTCAGAAAGTTCAGTCCGCCAAGAGCGGGCTGACTGAAGCCTGTACCAGCCTTCTAATAGGCATTGAGGTATGTAATTAAGATATGTAAAAATAGTACCGCATAGACAGTAGCCCCTGATGCTCAGTTTGGTGTTCGGAAAGAAAAGCCGAACTGAGGATCTAAAAAGATATACGCAGGAGTCTAACATAAGCATGTCAATATGGGAATGCAGGTTGCGCTGCTGACCTCTGCCGCACTGACTGCGGAGGTCAATGTATTGAAGCAGAGCCTCGAGCGGTCCGAGAACGAGCTCGGCCGTGCCAAGAAGCAGCTCGAGGACAAGGAAGGTAAGTAATACCTTATTAAAGTAATACCTTATAGAAAGGATTTGGTTGCAAAAAATGACAGGAATAACGTGAGTATTGCAGGGGCCACGAACGAGGTGGCGACCCTGAAGGAGGCGTTATCCAAGGTAGAAAAAAGTGCGGCAACGGAACGCACCGAGCGAGAGAAGCAAGAGGCGCGGGTGGCGGAGGTGCAGCAAGAGCTCCAGGCTCTCGTGGAAAAACACGAGAGTTTGGAGCGTGACTCGAAGACTCGAGATTCCAAGCTCGCCTCGGCTCTTGAGAGTGCCAAAGCCGCTAAGGCCGAAACCCAAAAAGCCCTCCAGGAAATTGAGGCAATAAAGAAGATAGCAGCGGGTAAGGCATTCTTCATGCAAAGCAAGCACGTGAAAGTGAATTATTTGTTACTTACCCGAATTCGGAGCTCTCCAGGAGCATTCGCAGATCTGCCCCGTAGTGTGTCCGATGCTGCCGCTTTGTACCGAGCCAAGGAGGGGAGCTTGATGGAAAAGGTGTTCTGGTCTCAATATGCCGAGGCCGAACATCCGGTGCCCCTGAGCGACCAGCTGAAGCAGCTAGTCGAGCTCCACAAGGTGGCCGAACAGGCCATGAAGGGCCTCATAGTTTGGCTGTGGCCTAAAGAAGCCATGCCTGGGAGCTACTTCGGGCTGGTGCGGCGGCTAGTGGACGCCTGTCCATGGATTGAAGTCGTCAAGCGCTCCGTCTGCATCGAAGGTGCCCGTAGGGATCTTGCCCGTGCTAAAGTGCATTGGGGCAAGATGGACACTGAGAAGCTTGTGACGGATGCTCCACCGCTGGGCAGGGAGTATCGCAAGCCCGAGATGTATTATGGGAACGTCCTGAAGGGTGCCCTCCTTATACCGGGTGAATGCTCCAAAGATGTAATTTTTGAGTAAACTCGCATTTGTTATCCTGTACGCTTGAAAACTTGTTCATATGCGCTAAGCAACGCTTGTGAATTTAAAATATTACCTTCTGTGCGGCCGTTTATCAAATTTGAGAGATGGGAAGTCGTTGGCTTCAGCCCCCATCCCACGAGTGCTGGGGTGTTCGGGATAAACTTGAGCGCTCTTGTTCCCATTTTTGGGTCCTTCGAGGGAGGCGCTCAACACAACGAACGAGGCAACCGGACTTATAATGCTTGAACACTCCCACTTAGCCATAGAATTCTATAATTTTAAATTTCGGCGAAGCCCCTAGTGTTCGGAAGACCGAATACGGGGTGCTATTCACGCCTGGGCCGGACAAAGCCGGCTCCTCGCTCTAAGCGGCATAAGTCTTTAGGGACTCGAAAAAACCTCTCGAACAGCGACTGGCTCTCGCCCTACCATGACGGTCAGTTTTAGCTTTCTCCACTGAGGTGCTCAACCCAGCTCAACTGGGGCACAATCGCAGTGGTTCTCCCAGCGCTACCTTAGCCGATATAATGGAACGTAAGGTACCAAAACATGGGAGCCGGGCAAACGCAACTATTGACCCAAGACATGATTCAGAGCCGATGCATATAATGCTATAAGTTCGGGGTGCCGCACTTGTGAAAGTGTTCGGACTTATCACACCATATTTTGGGGAACTTAAGCCCCTGGTATATTTGGCCATACCAAAGCGTACGGATGCAACATGTCATAACGGAACATGTATAGATAGAAAAAGGAATGCAATGATAGGCAAAAGGCGATGCATTGTTTATTCAAAAAATACTTCAATGAAGGCGGAACGATACAAATAGTGCGATAAGCAAGGGATGGGACTATTTAACATGTCCCCCTCCAGGGGTAGGCTGCGGGATGGTATGTAAAACAGGTATACTGCTCGTAATAGAGACCACCTAGACACTCGACGTAGCTTTTCTGCTTCCCTGGCTGTTACATCGTGAGTTCGGCAATTCTACTGCCGGACAGGGCTTCTGGAAAACGGAGTCCTGCGAATAAGAAAAAAAAGAATGACACAATTGGGAGCCCCTGGTGTGCTTGAGCCGCTCTCCGGGCATGCCGTGGTCGTGCCCCTACCCCTATGCCCATGGTATCTCCAGAGCGTAGTTATGTACGCGTAGTATGTTGGAAATATGCCCTAGAGGCAATAATAAAAGTATTATTATATTTCCTTGTTCATGATAATTGTCTTTTATTCATGCTATAACTGTATTATCCGGAAATCGTAATACATGTGTGAATACATAGACCACAATATGTCCCTAGTGAGCCTCTAGTTGACTAGCTCGTTGTGATCAACAGATAGTCATGGTTTCCTGGCTATGGACATTGGATGTCGTTGATAACGGGATCACATCATTAGGAGAATGATGTGATGGACAAGACCCAATCCTAAGCATAGCACAAAGATCGTGTAGTTCGTTTGCTAGAGCTTTTCCAATGTCAAGTATCTCTTCCTTAGACCATGAGATCATGTAACTCCTGGATACCATAGGAGTGCTTTGGGTGTATCAAACGTCACAACGTAACTGGGTGACTATAAAGGTGCACTACAGGTATCTCAGAAAGTGTCTGTTGGGTTGACATGGATCGAGACTGGGATTTGTCACTCCGTGTAAACGGAGAGGTATCTCTGGGCCCACTCGGTAGGACATCATCATAATGTGCACAATGTGACCAAGGGGTTGATCACGGGATGATGTGTTACAAAACGAGTAAAGAGACTTGCCGGTAACGAGATTGAACAAGGTATCGGTATACCGACGATCGAATCTCGGGCAAGTACAATACCGTTGGACAAAGGGAATTGTATACGGGATCGATTGAGTCCTTGACATCATGGTTCATCCGATGAGATCATCGTGGAACATGTGGGAGCCAACATGGGTATCCAGATCCCGCTGTTTGTTATTGACCGGAGAACGTCTCGGTCATGTCTACATGTCTCCCGAACCCGTAGGGTCTACACACTTAAGGTTCGATGACGCTAGGGTTATAAAGGAAGTTTGTATGTGGTTACTGAATGTTGTTCGGAGTCCCGGATGAGATCCCGGACGTCACGAGGAGTTCCGAAATGGTCCGGAGGTAAAGATTTATATATGGGAAGTCCTGTTTTGGTCACCGGAAAAGTTTCGGGTTTTTCCGGTAACGTACCGGGACCATCGGGAGGGTCCCGGGGGTCAACCAAGTGGGGCCACCAACCCTGGAGGGCTGCATGGGCCAAGTGTGGGAGGAGACCAGCCCCAAGTGCGCTGGTGCCCCCCCCACAGGGCCCAAGGCGCAGGAAGTGGGGAAGGGGGGGCAAACCCTAGGGCAGATGGGCCCTAAGGCCCACCCTAGGTGCGCCTCCCCCCTCTCCCCTTCTGGCCGCCACCCAGATGGGATCTGGGGGCTGCCGCCACCCCTGGGGAGGGAATCCTAGAGGGGGCGCAGCCCCCTCCCCTCCCCCTATAAATACTTGAGGTCTTGGGGCTGCCCAACACATGAGTTTTGACCTCTCCCTGGCGCAGCCCTACCTCTCTCCCTCCTCCTCTCTTGCGGTGCTTGGCGAAGCCCTGCAGGATTGCCACGCTCCTCCACCACCACCACGCCGTTGCGCTGCTGCTAGATGGAGTCTTCCTCAACCTCTCCCTCTCTCCTTGCTGGATCAAGGCATGGGAGACGTCACCGGGCTGTACGTGTGTTGAACGCGGAGGTGCCGTCCGTTCGGCACTAGGATCTCCGGTGATTTGGATCACGACGAGTACGACTCCTTCAACCCCGTTCTCTTGAACACTTCTGCTTAGCGATCTACAAGGGTATGTAGATGCACTCTCCTTCCCCTCATTGCTGGTTTCTCCATAGATAGATCTTGGTGACACGTAGGAAAATTTTGAATTTCTGCTACGTTCCCCAACAGTGGTATCAGAGCCAGGTTTATTGCGTAGATTCTTTGCACGAGTAGAACACAAAGTAGTTGTGGGCTTTGATGTTGTTCAGTATGCTTACCGTTACTAGTCCAATCTTGATTCGGCGACATCGTGGGATGAAGCGGCCCGGACCGACCTTACACGTACTCTTACGTGAGACAGGTTCCACCGATTGACATGCACTTGTTGCATAAGGTGGCTAGCGGGTGCCAGCCTCTCCCACTTTAGTCGGATCAGATTCGATGAAAAGGGTCCTTATGAAGGGTAAATAGCAATTGACATATCACATTGTGGTTTTTGCGTAGGTAAGAAACGTTCTTGCTAGAAACCCATAGCAGCCACGTAAAACATGCAAACAACAATTAGAGGACGTCTAACTTGTTTTTGCAGGGTATGCTATGTGATGTGATATGGCCAAGAAGAATGTGATGAATGATATGTGATGTATGAGATTGATCATGTTCTTGTAATAGGAATCATGACTTGCATGTCGATGAGTATGACAACCGGCAGGAGCCATAGGAGTCGTCTTTATTTATTGTATGACCTGCGTGTCATTGAACAACGCCATGTAATTACTTTACTTTATTGCTAACCGGTAGCCATAGTAGTAGAAGTAATAAGTTGGCGAGACAACTTCATGGAGACACGATGATGGAGATCATGATGATGGAGATCATGGTGTCATGCCGGTGACGATGATGATCATGGAGCCCCGAAGATGGAGATCAAAAGGAGCAATATGATATTGGCCATATCATGTCACATTTTGATTGCATGTGATGTTTATCATGTTTATGCATCTTATTTGCTTAGAATGACGGTAGTAAATAAGATGATCCCTCATTAAAATTTCAAGAAAGTGTTCCCCCTAACTGTGCACCGTTGTGAAAGTTCGTCGTTTCGAAGCACCACGTGATGATCGGGTGTGATAGATTCTTACGTTCACATACAACGGGTGTAAGCCAGATTTACACACGCGAAACACTTAGGTTGACTTGACGAGCCTAGCATGTATAGACATGGCCTCAGAACACAAGAGACCAAAAGGTCGAGCATGAGTCGTATAGTAGATACGATCAACATGAAGATGTTCACCGATGATGACTAGTCCGTCTCACATGATGATCGGACACGGCCTAGTTGACTCAGATCATGTAATCACTTAGATGACCAGAGGGATGTCTATCTGAGTGGGAGTTCATAAGATGAACTTAATTATCCTGAACATAGTCAAAAGATCTTTGCAAATTATGTCGTAAGCTCACGCTTTAGTTCCACTGTTTAGATATGTTCCTAGAGAAAATATAGTTGAAAGTTGAAAGTAGCGATTAGGCGGACAGAAGAAAGCTTGTGTCCTTAATGCACCACTCAGTGTGCTGAACCCCAAACGTCGTTTGTGGATGTTGCGAACATCGGACATACACGTTTTGATAACTACGTAATTGTTCAGTTAAATGGTTTAGAATTGAGGCACCAGAAGACGTTTTCGAAACATCGCGGAACATATGAGATGTTTCGAGGGCTGAAATTGGGATTTCAGGCTCATGCCCACGTCAAGAGGTATAAGACCTCCGACGATTTTCTTAGCCAGCAAACTAAGGGAGAAAAGCTCAATCGTTGAGCTTGTGCTCAGATTGTCTGAGTGCAACAATCACTTGAATCGAGTGGGAGTTGATCTTCCAGATGAGATAGTGATGTTTCTCCAAAGTCATTGCCACCAAGCTGCTAGAGCTTCGTGATGAGCTATAACATATCAGGGATAGATATGATGATCCTTGAGGTATTCGCGATGTTTGACACCACGAAAGTAGAAATCAAGAAGGAGCATCAATTGTTGATGGTTGGTGAAACCACTAGTTTCAAGAAGGGCAAGGGCAAGAAGGGATACTTCATGAAACGGCAAGTCAGCTGCTGCTCTAGTGAAGAAACCCAAGGTTGAACCCGAAACCGAGACTAAGTGCTTCTGTAATAAGGGGAACAACCACTGGAGCAGAATTACCCTAGATACTTGGTAGATGAGAAGGCTGGCAAGGTCGATAGAAGTATATTAGATATACATTATGTTAATGTGTACTTTACTAGTCTCCTAGTAGCACCAGGGTATTAAGATACCGGTTCGGTTGCTAAGTGTTAGTAACTCGAAATAAAAGAGCTACGGAATAAACGGAGACTAGCTAAAGGTGAGCTGACAATAAGTATTGGAAGTGTTTCCAAGGTTGATGTGATCAAACATCGCACGCTCCCTCTACCATCAAGATTAGTACTAAACTTGAATAGAGATTTGGTGTTTGCGTTGAGCATAGACATGATTGGATTATGTCTATCGCAATACGGTTATTCATTTAAGGAGAATAATGGTTACTCTATTTATTTGAATAATACCTTCAATGGTCTTGCACCTAAAGGAATGGTTTATTGAATCTCGATCGTAGTGATACACATTTTCATGCCAAAAGATATAAGATAGTAATGATAGTACCACTTACTTATGGCACTGCCATGTAAGTCATATTGGTATAAAACGCATGAAGAAGCTCCATGTTGATGGATCTTTGGACTCACTCGTTTTGAAAAGTTTGAGACATGCGAACCACGTCTATTGGTGTATACGCATGAAGAAACTCCATGCAGATGGATCGTTTGGACTCACTTGATTTTGAATCACTTGAGACATGCAAATCATACCACATGGGCAAGATGACTGAAAGCCTCGTTTTTCAGTAAAATGGAAAAAGAAAGCAACTTGTTGGAAGTAATACATTTTGATGTGTGCAGTCCAATGAGTGCTGAGGCACGTAGTGGATATCATTATGTTCTTACTTCACGGATGATTTGAGTATATTTACTTGATGAAACACAAGTCTGAATTATTGAATGGTTCAAGTAATTTCAGAGTGAAGTTGAAGATCATCGTGACAAGAGGATAAAATGTCTATGATATGATCATAGAGATGAGTATCTGAGTTACGAGCTTTGGCACGCAATTAAGACATTGTGGAAATTGTTTCACAATTAATACCGCCTGGAACACCATAGTGTGATGGTGTGTCCGAACATCATAGTTGCACCCTAGTGGATATGGTGCATACCATGATGTCTCTTATCAAATTACCACTATCGTTCATGGGTTAGGCATTAGAGACAACCACACTCACTTTAATGGGGCGCCACGTAATTCCATTGAGACGACACCGTTTGAACTGTGGTTTGGAGAAACCTAAGTTGTCGTTTCTTAAAAGTTTGGGGCTGCGAGGCTTATGTGAAAAAGTTTCAGGTTGATAAGCTCGAACCCAAAGCGGATAAAATGCATCTTCATAGGACACCCAAAACAGTTGGGTATACCTCCTAATTCAGATCCGAAAGCAATAGGGATTGTTTCTTGAATCGGGTCCTTTCTCGAGGAAAAGTTTGTCTCGGAAAGTTGAGTGGGAGGATGGTGGAGACTTGATATGGTTATTGAACCGTCACTACAACTAGTGTGTAGCAGGGCACAGGAAGTTGTTCCTGTGGCACCTACACCAATTGAAGTAGAAGCTTATGATAGTGATCATGAAACTTCGGATCAAGTCACTACCGTACCTCGTAGGGTGACAAGGATGCGTACTACTTTGGAGTGGTACAGTAATCCTGTCTTGAAGGTCATGTTGCTAGACAACAATGAATCTATGAGCTATGGAGAAGCGATGGTGGGCCCAAATTCCGACAAATGGTTATAAGCCATGAAATCCGAGATAGGATCCATGCATCAGAACAAAGCATGGACTTTGGTGGACTTGCCCAATGATCGGCAAGCCATTGAGATAAATGGATCTTTAAGAAGAAGACGGACGTGGATGGTAATGTCACCATCTATGAAGCTCGACTTGTGGCGAAGAGTTTTTCACAAGTTCAAAGAGTTGACTACGATGAGATTTTCTCATCCGTAGCAATGCTTAAGTCCGTCGGAATCATGTTAGCATTAGCTGCATTTATGAAATCTGGCAGATGGATGTCAAAACGAGTTTCCTTACCAGTTTTCGTAAGGAAAGATTGTATATGATACAATCAGAAAGGTTTTGTCGATCCTAAGGATGCTAAAAGGTGTGCTAGCTCTAGCGATCCTTCTAAGGGCTGGAGTAAGCATCTCGGAGTTGGAATATGCACTTTGATAAGATGATCAAAGATTTTTGGTTTATACAAAGTTTATGAGAAACTTGTATTTCCAAAGAAGTGAGTGGGAGCACTATAGAATTTCTGATGAGTATATGTTGTTGACATATTGTTGATCAGAAATGATGTAGAATTTTCTGTAAAGCATATAGGGTTATTTGAAAAGTGTTTTTCAAGTGAAAACCTGGTTTAAGCTACTTGAGCATTGAGCATCAAGATCTATGAGGATAGATCAAAAACCGCTTAATGGTACTTTCAAATGAGCATATACCTTGACATGATCTTGAAGGTGTTCAAGATGGATCAGTCAAAGAAGGAGTTCTTGCCTGAGATGTAAGCTATGAAGTCAAGACTTAAAGCTCGACCATGGCAGAAAAGAGAGACAGGACGAAGGTCATCCCCTATGTTTCAGATGTAGGCTCTATAGTATGCTATGCTGTGTACCGCACCGGAAGTGTGCCTTGCCATGAGTCAGTCAAGGGGTACAAGAATGATCCAGGAATGGATCATTGGACAGCGGTCAAAATTGTCCTTGGAGTAAACAAGGACATGTTTCTCGATTATGGAGGTGATAAAGAGTTCGGCGTAAAGGGTTACGTCGATGCAAGCTTTAACACCTATCCAAGTGACTCTGAATAGCAAACCGGATACGTATAGTGGAGCAACCATTTGGAATAGCTCCAAGTGGAGCGTGGAAGCAGCATTTACAGAATGACCTAGAGATTTGCGAAGTACATACGGATCTGAAAGTTGCAGACCCGTTGACTAAAACCTCTCTCATAAGCAAAACATGATCAAACCCCAGAACTCAATGAGTCTTAATCACATGATGATGTGAACTAGTTTAATGACACTAGTAAACTCTTTGGATGTTGGCCACATGGCGATGTGACCTGTGAGTGTTAATCACATGGTGATGTGAACTAGATTATTGACTCTAGTGCAAGTGGGAGACTGTTGGAAATATGCCCTAGAGGCAATAATAAAAGTATTATTATATTTCCTTGTTCATGATAATTGTCTTTTATTCATGCTATAACTGTATTATCCGGAAATCGTAATACACGTGTGAATACATAGACCACAATATGTCCCTAGTGAGCCTCTAGTTGACTAGCTCGTTGTGATCAACAGATAGTCATGGTTTCCTGGCTATGGACATTGGATGTCGTTGATAACGGGATCACATCATTAGGAGAATGATGTGATGGACAAGACCCAATCCTAAGCATAGCACAAAGATCGTGTAGTTCGTTTGCTAGAGCTTTTCCAATGTCAAGTATCTCTTCCTTAGACCATGAGATCGTGTAACTCCCGGATACCGTAGGAGTGCTTTGGGTGTATCAAACATCACAACGTAACTGGGTGACTATAAAGGTGCACTACAGGTATCTCCGAAAGTGTCTGTTGGGTTGACACGGATCGAGACTGGGATTTGTCACTCCGTGTAAACGGAGAGGTATCTCTAGGCCCACTCGGTAGGACATCATCATAATGTGCACAATGTGACCAAGGGGTTGATCACGGGATGATGTGTTACGGAACGAGTAAAGAGACTTGCCGGTAACGAGATTGAACAAGGTATCGGTATACCGACGATCGAATCTCGGGCAAGTACAACACCGTTGAACAAAGGGAATTGTATACGGGATCGATTGAGTCCTTGACATCGTGGTTCATCTGATGAGATCATCGTGGAACATGTGGGAGCCAACATGGGTATCCAGATCCCGCTGTTGGTTATTGACCAGAGAACGTCTCGGTCATGTCTACATGTCTCCCGAACCCGTAGGGTCTACACACTTACGGTTCGATGACACTAGGGTTATAAAGGAAGTTTGTATGTGGTTACCGAATGTTGTTCGGAGTCCCGGATGAGATCCCGGACGTCACGAGGAGTTCCGGAATGGTCCAGAGGTAAAGATTTATATATGGGAAGTCCTGTTTTGGTCACCAGAAAAGTTTCGGGTTTTTCCGGTAACGTACCGGGACCATCGGGATGGTCCCGAGGGTCCACCAAGTGGGGCCACCAACCCTGGAGGGCTGCATGGGCCAAGTGTGGGAGGGGACCAGCCCCAGGTGGGCTGTTGCGCCCCCCCCCCACAGGGCCCAAGGCGCAGGAAGTGGGGAAGGGGGGCAAACCCTAGGGCAGATGGGCTCTAAGGCCCACCCTAGGTGCGCCTCCCCCCTCTCTCCTTCTGGCCGCCACCCAGATGGGATCTGGGGGCTGCCGCCACCCCTGGGGAGGGAACCCTAGAGGGGGCGCAGCCCCCTCCCCCCCTATAAATACATGAGGTCTGGGCGCTGCCCAACACATGAGTTTTGACCTCTCCCTGGCGCAGCCCTACCTCTCTCCCTCCTCCTCTCTTGCGGTGCTTGGCGAAGCCCTGCAGGATTGCCACGCTCCTCCACCACCACCACGCCGTTGTGCTGCTGCTGGATGGAGTCTTCCTCAACCTCTCCCTCTCTCCTTGCTGGAACAAGGCATGGGAGACATCACCGGGCTGTACGTGTGTTGAACGCGGAGGTGCCGTACGTTCGGCACTAGGATCTCCGGTGATTTGGATCATGACGAGTACGACTCCTTCAACCCCGTTCTCATGAACACTTCCACTTAGCGATCTACAAGGGTATGTAGATGCACTCTCCTTCCCAAAGTTGCTGGTTTCTCCATAGATAGATCTTGGTGACACGTAGGAAAATTTTGAATTTCTGCTACATTCCCCAACATAGTACAGGTTTCGAAATTTCACGAGGGCTGGGGTTGGGCCCGCATTGCTACGCGTGCTTGGAACATGCCAGGCGGTCTTGTTGTAGGTTACTCCGGGCGCGCTTGACGGTGTCCGGCCGCTTAACAGCCGGACTCAAGAATTGCCTTAAGAGGCTGCTTTGTACTTCCGCCGCGAGAGCCGCTGTATGCTCCTCCGTCCGGAGAGAGCGTTCGGTGTTTCCGTTGACCATAATGACTACTCGAGGGCCTGGCATTTTGAGCTTGAGGTATGCGTAGTGCGGCACCGCATTGAACTTTGCAAATGCGGTTCGTCCGAGCAGTGCATGATAGCCGCTGCGGAACGGGACTATGTCGAAGATTAACTCCTCACTTCGGAAGTTATCCGGGGATCCGAAGACCACTTCAAGTGTAATCCTTGAAGGTCGTCCTTGTGGGTTTAATCCTTGAGGGGTCTATGCCCATCTTGCGCACTGTATCCTGATAAAGCAGGTTCAGGCTGCTGCCGCCGTCCATCAGGACTCTAGTGAGGTGAAATCCGTCGACGATTGGGTCTAGAACCAATGCGGCGAATCCGCCATGGTGGATGCTAGTGGGGTGGTCCCTTCGATCAAAAGTGATCGGGCAGGAGGACCACGGATCGAACTTTGGGGCGACTGGCTCCATCGCATATACGTCCCTGTGTGCACGCTTCCGCTCCCTTTTGGGTATGTGGGCTGCGTATATCATGTTCACCGTCCGCACTTGTGGGGGGAAACCCTTCTGTCCTCTATTGTTCGGCGGCCGGGTCTCCTCCTCGTCATCGCTATGCAGCCCCTTGTCATTGTTTTCGGCAGTTAACTTGCCTGCCTGCTTGAACACCCAACAATCCCTATTGGTGTGATTGACTGGCTTTTCGGGTGTGCCGTGTATCTGGCACGAGCGATCGAGTATTCGGTCCAAATTGGACGGGCCCGGAGTATTTCTTTTGAATGGCTTTTTCCGCTGACCGGGTTTAGAGCCTCTGAATCCGGCATTGACTGCCGTATCCACAGTATTGTCGCCATTAATGCGGTGCTTGTGCTTGTTGCGACGCGACTTGCCGTTGGTGTCCTTGGTATCCGAATTACCAGGGCTCTTGGTCATGTTGTTACTACGAGCTAGCCAGCTATCCTCTCCCGCGCAGAAGCGGGTCATGAGTGTTGTGAGGGCTGCCATGGATTTCGGCTTTTCCTGTCCTAGGTGCCGGGCAAGCCACTCATCGCGGATGTTGTGTTTGAAGGCTGCAAGGGCCTCTACATCCGGACAGTCGACAATTTGATTTTTCTTGGTTAGGAACCGTGTCCAGAATTGTCTGGCCGATTCTTCTGGCTGCTGAATTATGTGGCTTAGGTCATCGGCGTTTGGTGGTCACCCATAAGTGCCCTGGAAGTTGTCGACGAATGCGGCTTCCAGGTCTTCCCAACAACTGATTGACTCTGCTGGCAAGCTGTTAAGCCAATGTCGAGCTGGTCCTTTAAGCTTGAGTGGGAGGTATTTGATGGCGTGTAGATCATCACCGCGGGCCATGTGGATATGGAGGAGATAGTCCTTGATCCAGACCACCGGATCTGTTGTGCCATCGTATGATTCAATGTTTACGGGTTTGAAACCCTCAGTGATTTGATGATCCATCACTTCGTCTGTGAAGCATAGTGGGTGTGCGGCGCCTCTGTATTGGGCTATATCACGACGCAGCTCAAATGAGCTTTGTCTACTATGTTCGGCCCGGCCGGAATTGCCATATCCGGCGTGACGGTTATCATCATGTTTCGTGGGGTGCCCACGCGATCCGTAGATCGATCTTGTTTGCCTTGCCTTGTCCTCAAGTATATCCCGCAGGTCTGGCGCATTTTCCCGCGCCTTGGTATTTTTTGAGCCGCGCCGGGGTGCGGCTTGAGTGTAGGGCCGAGAGGCCTCTCTGTCGCGGCCACGAGGTGGCCGGTCGGCCGTATTATGCGCTGGTGATGTAGGTCTAGGTGCTTCCTCCTCTAATCGGGGTAGCAGCCTGCGTTTTGGGTAGCTCTTGGAGGGGCGTTCGAGTTCATACTCTTCGGCCGCAAGGACTTCAGTCCATCTGTCGGCTAGCAAGTCTTGGTCAGCTCTAAGCTGTTGCTGCTTTCTCTTGAGGCTGCCTGTCGTGGCCATAAGTCTGCGTTTGAAACGCTCTTGTTCGACGGGATCCTCAGGCACGACAAATTCGTCGTCGTCGAGGCTTGCCTCGTCTTCGGAGGGAGGCATATAATTATCGTCCTCTACCTCTCTCTCTGCCGCTCTCTCATGAGGGCTGGCTTCTCCATCCTCCTGCGCTGAATCCTGCTGGAGGGGGTTGTCTTCGGCACTGTGTGGGGTGTTATTGTCTCCGGTGCCGGAATCTCCATTTTTGCTGTGGCGGGATTTAGAGCGGCGCCGCTGACGCCGGCGCTTAGGATGTTTCTTGGAGGGGTCGTCCTCCATTGTTCCATCGCCATTCCCATCCTTTGGGATGTCCACCATGTAAATGTCGTATGACGAGGTGGCCTTCCAGTGCCCTGTAGGCGCTGGTTCTTGGTCGTCTCCTGCATTGTCGTCCATACCATCGATGTCTTCGGAGTCGAAGTCTAGCATGTCGGTTAAGTCATCGACAGTGGCTACGAAGTGGGTGGTGGGTGGGCTTTGAATTTCTTCGCCATCTGCATCCCAACCGTCCTGACCATAATCCGGCCAGGGCTCTCCTGATAAAGAGAGACACTTCAGCGAATTCAGGATGTCGCCAGAGGGCGAGTGCTGAAAGATGTCTGCAGCGGTGAACTCCATGATCGGCGCCCAATCGGATTTGATTGGCAGGGGTGCAAAAGGTTCGGAGTCCGGAGAGGTGTCCGGCACCTTGGAGTCACGAGCTTCACAAAGGACAGGGTTGGTATTCAGCTCTATCGCCGTAGAGGTAGCAGCCCCCGAGGCGGTGTCCAGCCACCCGTCCTCGATCGGCGCAGTCGACTCCGAGCTAAGGGTCGGAGCAGACACTTGTGCGGCCTCCAGGGCACTGTCCGGCAGCAGAGCTAGATCATGCCCATCGTGACAGTGCGGCGCGCTTGGCTGTGGCTCGAACCCGTCGAAGATCAAGTCCCCGCGAATGTCAGCCGTATAGTTCAAACTTCCAAATCTGACCTGATGGCCAGGGGCGTAGCTTTCAATCTACTCCAGATGGCCAAGCGAGTTGGCCCACAGTGCAAAGCCGCCGAATACGAAGATCTGTCCGGGGAGAAAAGTCTCACCCTGGACCGCGTCATTGTTGATGATCGAAGGAGCCATTGGGCCTAAAGGTGACAACACAGAGGAACTCTCAATGAAAGAACCAATGTCGGTGTCAAAACCGGCGGATCTCGGGTAGGGGGTCCCGAACTGTGCGTCTAGGCGGATGGTAACAGGAGACAAGGGACACGATGTTTTAACCCAGGTTCGGGCCCTCTCAGTGGAGGTAAAACCCTACTCCTTCTTGATTAATATTGATGATATGGGTAGTACAAGAGTAGATCTACCACGAGATCAAAGAGGCTAAACCCTAGAAGCTAGCCTATGGTATGATTGTTGTTCGTCCTACGGACTAAAACCCTCCGGTTTATATAGACACCGGAGAGGGCTAGGGTTACACAGAGTCGGTTACAATGGTAGGAGATCTACATATCCGTATCGCCAAGCTTGCCTTCCACGCCAAGGAAAGTCCCATCCAGACACGGGATGGAGTCTTCAATCTTGTATCTTCATAGTCTAGGAGTCCGGCCAACGGTGATAGTCCGGCCATCCGGACACCCCCTAATCCAGGACTCCCTCACACGTATTGGAGGGGGAATCCCCAAGAACAAGTAGAACACAAGGGGAAAAAGAGGAGGAACACTCAAGAACAAGTCCAATCACACATCCACTAGACGCACATCCACACAAGATCCACAAAGGTACAAGAACAACAAAGGGAAAGGTACAAGGTAAAGTTCATCCCACTCCTATGAAGGTGAGGTCTTGGTGATCCTATGATGGGGATCCTTCCCTATATGGGGGCTTTATCCACTACGGATCTTCTCCAAAGGAGGTCTTGAACTCCAATGGAGTGTCTCTCTCTCTCAAGATGAGGTACGAGCAGCAAAGCTCACATATATCAAGCCATATCCTTTGCTAAGTCTAAATGAAGGAGGAAGGGGGTATATATAGGTCCAAGGGATGAAGGGGTAAGGAGGGACGAGATGGGGATACAAGGGCCAAGCCCAACAGCCACGCCCAGGGGGCCCCGTGTGCACGGGGTAAGTGGATCCCGTGCGCACGGGGTCTCCAGGGACCTGACGCATGAGCCCGTGCGCACGGGGTCCGTGAGGCCTGTGGGCACTGTTGAATATATCGTGTACGTGTGTATTGTGTCTTGGGCTCATCTGCTAGTTCCTCTGTATAGTTGAGATTGTGGCCCCCTTCTGTACTCATATATATGTGCCTGGTGCACCGATCAATGTATTGTGTTGCACAGCCTATTCTCTCCCTTCTACATGGTATCAGTTTAGCACGTCGAGCCTAACCCTAGCTTTCGCTCCTCTAGCGCCGCCGCCGCCACGCCGCCGCTGCCGCAGGTCCTTGCCGCCGCCGCCACGCCGCCGCTGCCGCAGGTCCTTGCCGCCGCCGCGCCATCCTCCTCTCGCCGCTGCCGCAGGTCCTTGCCGCCGCCGTGCCATCCTCTTCGCGCCGCCGCCGCACTCCTTGCTGCCACCGCATCTCACCTTCCTCCGTAGCCGCCGCACCTCCTGCCATCGCTGCACTTCTTCTCACCCGGCCCAATCACTAGCTAGTCAACCAAATCGCTAGTCAAATCCATCTAGCTGTGTGCCTGGGTGTTTGCTAGCTTATACGTTCCCGTGTGCTTGGTTGGCCACTGCCGCTTTCTTTTTCTTGCCCTAGCCGCCGCTGGCCCCCGCTGCTATGGCCTCCCCTAGCTCCTCCATCTACGGTTCCTACATCATGCCCGTCATGCCCATGCAGCATATACAGCCTGGTGCGTCAGCCCCTGATGTACGCATGCAGGCAAGCGTGTTTGCTCCCTTCGCCCACCTGCAACAGCCGGGCGCGTCCACTCGCTTCGACCCCATGCAACCGGACGCCTCCGCTCCCTTTGGCCAGATGCAGCCGGACGCCTCTGCGGCTCTACTCGAGATGCCGATGGACGGCGGACATACTTCGCCGCCCCGGTTCAGCCCTACGGCGGCTTCGCCTCGCTGCCGGTCTCACCGTCATGGGACACTACTTCCTTGGCCGCCCTGCACTCGGCCCCATCCCCGCCGGCGCTTGGTATGGGCGGCTCTTGGTACATGGACTCGGGCGCCACCACCCACATGACATCTCATCCCGGTACTCTAACCTTCTCCACTCCGGTTCATACTCCTACTTGCATCACCATTGGCAACGGTTCCTCTTTACCTATCACACATGTTGGTCATGCTTCGTTTCCTTCCACATCTACACCTATTACTATGTCTGATGTTCTTGTGTCTCCTGATTTAGTTACAAACCTTGTATCTGTTCGTCGTCTTGCCCGTGAGAATCCCATTACCGTTGAATTTGATGATGTCGGTTTTTCTGTGAAGGACACCCGTACTCGGATGGTCCTTCACCGTTGCGATAGTCCTGACGAGCTCTATCTGGTGCACTCCTGCACCACCGCCTCCACCACCCCAGTCGCCCTCGCCGCAGGTGTCGACCTTTGGCATGCTCATTTGGGACACCCGCACTCCACCGCTTTGCGTCAAATACTTAAGAGTTTTTCATTCTCATGCAATAAGATCGACTACCATGCTTGTGAGGCTTGTTGTCTTGGCAAGCGCGTTCGTCTTCCCTTTAGCACATCTACCACTATTTCCACTTTTCCGTTTTAGTTATTGCATAGTGATGTTTGGACATCCCCGGTTGCAAGCAACACGGGCTACCTATAATATTTGGTGATCTTAGATGATTTCTCTCATTATGTGTGGACATTTCCTCTTCGTCGCAAGTCCGACTCTCTTGCCACACTCACTGCATTTTATTCCTACGTCACCACACAGTTCGGTCGTCCTATCCTTGCTTTACAAACTGACAATGGAAAAGAGTTTGACAACACCGCTGTTCGTAACCTTCTAGCCTCCCACGGCACTATCTTCCGCCTCACTAGCCCCTACACGTCCCAAAAAAATGGTCGTGCCGAGCGTATCCTTCGCACTCTTAATGAATGTGTCCGCACGTTACTCTTTCACTCTAACGTGCCTCCCCGGTTTTGGCCGGACGCTCTCGCCACCGCCACCCTCCTCAGTAACATCCGCCCGTGTCGCCCATGCTGGAACTATGCCCCTCACCATCTCCTCTTCGGTGTGCCCCCATCTTATGATGGCCTTCGCATCTTTGGCTGTCTCTGCTATCCTAGCATCGCCGCCACTACGCCTCATAAGCTTGCACCTCGCTCAGTCGCTTGCATCTTCCTCGGCTACTCACCTAACACCAAAGGACACCGCTGCTACAATCCCGTCTCACATCGTGTATTCACCTCTCGACACGTTAACTTTGATGAGATGGTGTTTCCATTTCAGCAGGTACCTCCCGCCGCCCCGTCGCCGCCGGCCACCGGCGGCCCTCCAGCGACCCCGTCAGGTGGACGGCCGCGCTCGATTCTTGGACCGCTTCCGGGCTTCGGCGGTCCTCCCGCCGTGGGACGAGCTGCGACTCGCGCCCCCACAACGTCCTCGCCGACTCCGTCATGGGCCTCGGCATCGCCCGCCTCCCCGGCATCTTTGCCGGCAGCCGCTGCTTCACCGACCTCTTCACCGGCATCTTCGCCAGCCGCCCCGTCGCCTGTATCTTCACCGGCCACCTTAGGCGACGCCCCGTCGCTAGCTATCTCGGGCGGCCCCGCCGCCTCGGGTGCCTCGGGCGGCGCCCCCGCCTCACCTTCCCCCTACGCCGTGGGCACGGGCGCTTCGGAAGCCTCGGGCATGGGCACTTTGGTGGCCTCGGGCGCCGCTTCTTCACCGGCCATCTCGCCGGCGGCCTCGCCGGCTGCTTCGCCGACCGACTCGCCAGTCGCCGAGTTGCCATCTCGCCCCATCACTCGGGCTCGAGCCGGCGTTCATCACTCGAGTCTACGGTACTCCAGCGACGAGTATCTTCTCGCCGCCTCCACCACTGAGCCGTCACCGATCCTCGCGTCCGCTCGCGCAGCCCTTCGTGATCCTCACTGGCTTGCCGCGATGCAGGAAGAGTTCGATGCTCTTCAGCGGAACCGTACCTGGACACTGGTTCCTCGGCCTTCTCGCGCCAATGTCATCAGCGGCAAGTGGGTCTTTCGCCATAAGACCCGCTCAGATGGTACACTTGAGCGCTACAAGGCTCGCTGGGTGGTCCGTGGTTTTCGACAGTGTGCTGGAGTCGACTTCACCAGGACGTTTGCCCCGGTTGTCAAACCGGGCACAATCCGCATAGTTCTCCAGCTGGCAGTTTCTCGAGGCTGGCCGGTTCATTAGATGGATGTCTCCAACGCCTTCCGTCACGACCATCTTGAGGAACAGGTTTATTGTGAGCAGCCGACCGGTTTCGTCAACACATCCCTTCCTGGGCATGTGTGTTTGCTGTCCCGGTCTCTCTACGGGCTCAAGCAAGCACCTCGCGCCTGGTACCAGCGTATCGCCAGGTTCCTTCAGATAGTGGGCTTCAGCGTCACTCGCTCGGATCCCTCGTTGTTCGTCTATCACCGTGGCGGCACGACTTCATATTTGCTCCTCTATGTCGACGACATCATCCTGACAGCCTCCTCCGCAGCCCTTCTTCAGCAGATTACTCTCCGGCTGCGTGATGAGTTTGCCATCAAGGACCTGGCCGCTCTACATTATTTCCTTGGCATTGAGGTCATTCGGCGACCTGACGGCTTCTTTCTGCATCAGCAGAATTATGCGCATGAGCTACTTGAGCGTGCTGGCATGCTCAACTGTCACCCTGTTGCTAGTCCTGTTGACACGAAGGCCAAGGTTTCTGCTCTCGAGGGCTCTCCCGCGTCGGATGCTCCATTCTACCGGTTCATTGTTGGTGCTCTTCAGTATCTGACTCTCACCCGACCGGATTTACAGTATGCTGTTCAGCAGGTGTGTCTGCATATGCACGCCCCTCATGACTCCTATTGCACCCTCGTGAAGCGGATTCTCCATTACATCTGCGGCACGATGACTCTTGGGCTTACTCTCACGGCGTCCACTTCTCTGGAGATGGTGGCCTACTTCAATGCGGACTGGGCCGGCTGCCCCGATACCCGTCGGTCCACCTCTTTCTACTGCGTTTATGTCGGTCCTTCACACGTCTCGTGGTTGTCCAAGCGACAACCTATGGTTTCGCGCTCTAGCGCGGAGGCTGAGTACCAAGCTATGGATAACGTCGTCGCCGAGTGCACCTGGCTACGACAGTTACTTCAGGAGTTGCATCATGACGTCTCCCAGGCTACGGTTGTCTACTGTGACAACGTTTCTGTGGTGTACCTTTCTGCCAACCCCGTTCATCATCGCCGGACTAAGCACATTGAGCTAGACATTCACTTTGTGCGCGAGCAGGTGGCTCTTGGACGTACTCGGGTCCTCCATGTTCCGACTGCCCAACAGTTCGCCAACGTGATGACTAAGGGACTGCCGACTTCCACCTTCGAGGAGTTTCGTTCTAGTCTCTGCGTCTCCGGCGCCGCTTCGACTGCGGGAGGGGGGTGTGTTGAATATATTGTGTACGTGTATATTGTGTCTTGGGCCCATCTCCTAGTTCCTCTGTATAGTTGAGGTTGTGGCCCCCCTTCTGTACTCATATATACGTGCCTGGTGCACCGATCAATGCATTGTGTTGCACAACCTATTCTTTCCCTTCTACAGGCACGGTACGCGCCCGTGCGCATGGGGTCTTTAGGACTGCCAGCCTGGGAGGCCCGTGGGCACGAGGTCGGAGGGGCCCGTGTGCATGGGGTCGCCTGGGAGCTGTTGGCTTCTTCTTGGCGCTTCGTTCTCCGCTTCCAGGCTTCCCTCTTGGATGGTGTAGATGTTCTCTTCTTCTTGGACTCCTCCGCGATGAATGTGTAGCTGTGCTCACACCAATGTATGCACACGAGAGATGGGTCAAGTAATATACCATCCTCGAAAGGTACAAGTGGACACGTGTAAAGGAGATGATTCACCTTTGTATGTATGCAGTAGATGTCGCACGTGTCACTTGCCAAACGGACTCTTGACATGGTGATGTCCATAGGATGCTCCACATCAGATTTGCCTTGCCACGAGTGGATCTAGCTTTCCCCCATTATATCCACCTTCTCCATCCAAAAAATCGCTCAGATTTGACCAATTTCGCCACTTCCACCATGAACCCTAGCTGTTCATCCTGTGCCCGAAATCACCCACGCACCGGAAGTCCGCTGTCCACTGGACGTCCGACGACCGGATGACCGCTCCCAGACATGACGTCCGCTGTTCCCCGACAAAACTGATTTTTTTTCGCCCGAAAATTTTTAGCCGCCACCCCACTTCCGCATACGCACTATACCTCCCATTCCACCACCACTTACGCACTCCGATACCACCACTACTTTCCGCAAGCACCACCATCGCTTAACTGCTACAACCTTCGACAATTTTGACCCATTTTTGTCTTTGGGAATTTGAGTTGTGGTTCCCATGTCCTATTGTGTTTTGGCTATATAGGTATGGTGCGACATCAACATTCACCACCGCTCATCTTCGCCAAGGACTCGTCATCGCCAACAACCATCCTTGCTTACAAATGACTACCTCGACGATAACCTCGACGACATCTTTGTCTATTCTTTGCCATTCTATTGATAACCCCATAGCCTTACTTTTGCGTCTCTTACCCATCAAGACTAGCCTTTGAGTATTGCCGGCAACGCGACTTGTGCACATTAGTGATCATACTTCCCATAGCATACATACCATATCATTGTGGTGCATATCTTGGTATCATCTCTTGTGTCACAAAGTTGTCATTGTATATACACAATTGCTATCTTGGTTCGTGAAGTTTTGCATGAGAAAAGAGCTCAAAAGAGAAAGAGCCAAACAAGATTTTAAGCAAGAGGGATAGATAAGCAAAGAGCTTATAAGCGAGAACCATAGCATCATACTACATTAAGATTGTCATACTCGATCATCTTGGATCATATCACCGGAATACCATACATATAGCATACTTGGGATAGAAGTCGTTGCATTTTTTCTTAGCAGATTGTGCACACGTTTCGTATCCGCCTATTGTGCAATCGTGCTAGCGTCTCTCTAGTGTTGTGCAACAAGAGCATTTTCGTGGATTCCACATTTTGGCTCATTCCTTGGTTGCACGACCCCACTTATCTATTTGCGTGTGTGTTTCCGTGTACCATATCTTGCTATTGGTCTACTTGTTGCATTTCTGAATTTGTGAATCTTTTCCAACATTATTGAGGCTCGCTCACAATTGCATTAAATTTTGTGCCACCATCCTAACTGAGTTCCACCATAAGTTTTTACTTGTGTAGGTGTGAGAACCGACAAGAATTGGTACCAATTGTGCTATTTCCTTGTTCCACATTTGAGTGATTATTGATCCATCTTCAACATCGGTCAAGGTACATTTGGCATAAGTTCTTCTCTTTATCCCACTCGCATATTTGCTTGGATTGATGGATAGGCCAAGTTCTTCTACCAACCCACTCTTCATTGAGCAAGATGACAACATGTCATCCTATGTCACCAAGAGCCACCTCTTCGGTGCATAAAGAGCTTTGCATCAAGAACAACAAGCAATGAGCGACCGCATCGACAATCTCGCCACCGACTTGCGACTCTTCGAGCAACGAGCAAGAGATTACTTCGACAACAAGCTCGACGGACACAAACAAGAGAATGATGCAAGAATGAACAAGATTCATGCCTTGTTGGTAAACCGCCCTTCTACCACTTTGTCCTACTCAAGACGGAGCCACTCGAGTCGACACTCCGACGACACGCTCTCCGGCTCAAGTACACCGACATCATACACTCTATGTCAAGCCACGCGCCAAGACCGTCAAGCAACTTGCAATCCTCTACAAGGCAATCACCCACCAGAGCAATTCGACGAGCAAGCACATCGTCATCGCCAAAACCAAGCTACTCTTGCGTGAGCACAAGAAAGGCAACATCAACATCACCAAGAGGAAGAACGAGCGTGCCAACACCAAGACAAACAAGATGTCGAGGATCAACGTCTTCAACAACAACAACGTGAAGCACAAGCACTTGAGGCGCAACGCGCCCTTTGAGAGTCAAGTCGAGCCATCACCAACCGCAATGGAGATACACGCAATCAAGAGGAAGCACTTTGCGAAGAAATTCAAGAGAAAAACTACCAAGCAAGAGTGCATCGTCAAGTTCCTCAAGCTCCTCCACAAGCTCGACAAGCTCCTCTCCAACCTCAAGTTCACCAAGAGCATGATGACTATGGAGACCCTCCACGCCAAGAGCAATATGAGGTTGACAATCATCCACGTCAAGGGCGTCATCATAATCCTCGACCCCAACACAATGAGCAACACTACGTCGAGCTCAAGTTCACCATGCCCAAGTTCAACGGAAGCAACGATCCCAAAGAGTACCTTTCATGGGCATTGAAGGTAGACAAGATCTTTCGCTTGCACAACTATGAGGAAGAGAAGAAGATCGCTATGGCATCCCTTGAGTTCCAAGACTATGTGCTCATATGGTGGGAACAAGTCCTTGAGCACCGAGAAGCAAGAGGTGAACCACCAATCACCACATGGGATGAAATGAAGCATGTCATGCGAGCACGCTTTGTGCCAACATACTACAACCGCGACCTCAGCAAGAAACTCTAACTCCTCAAGCAAGGAACAAAGAGCGTTGAAGAATACTACGAGGAAATGGAGATTGCCATGATAAGAGCCAATGTCACGGAAGATGATGAACAAACTATGGCCCGTTTCTTGAATGGCCTCAATCATCCCATCAAGAAGATTTCCGACTTCCAACCCTACTCCAACCTCATTGAGCTCGTGCATCTAGCTTGTTGGAAATATGCCCTAGAGGCAATAATAAAATGATTATTATTATATTTCCTTGTTCATGATAATTGTCTATTATTCATGCTATAAGTGTGTTATCCAGAAATCATAATACATGTGTGAATACATAGACCATAACATGTCCCTAGTGGGCCTCTAGTTGACTAGCTTGTTGATCAAAAGATAGTCATGGTTTCCTGACTATGGACATTGGATGTCATCGATAACGGGATCACATCATTAGGAGAATGATGTGATGGACAAGACCCAATCCTAAGCATAGCACAAGATCGTGTAGTTCGTTTGCTAGAGCTTTTCCAATGTCAAGTATCATTTCCTTAGACCATGAGATCGTGTAACTCCCGGATGCCGTAAGAGTGCTTTGGGTGTACCAAACGTCACAACATAACTGGGTGACTATAAAGGTGTACTACAGGTATCCCCGAAAGTATCTGTTGGGTTGACACGGATCGAGACTGGGATTTGTCACTCCGTATGACGGAGAGGTATCTCTGGGCCCACTCGGTAATGCATCATCATAATGAGCTCAATGTTACCAAGAGTTTGGTCACGGGATCATGCATTACGGTACAAGTAAACTGACTTGCCGTTAATGAGATTGAACGAGGTATTGGGATACCGACGATCAAATCTCGGGCAAGTAACGTACCGATTGACAAAGGGAATTGTATACGGGATTACTTGAATCCTCGACATCGTGGTTCATTCGATGAGATCATCGTGGAACATGTTGGAGCCAACATGGGTATCCAGATCCCACTGATGGTTATTGTCCGGAGAGCTGTCTCGGTCATGTCTGCGTGATTCCCGAACCCGTAGGGTCTACACACTTAAGGTTCGATGACGCTAGGGTTGTAGAGATATTAGTATGCGGTAACCCGAAAGTTGTTCGGAGTCCCAGATGAGATCCCGGACGTCACGAGGAGTTCGGAAATGGTCCGGAGGTGAAGATTTGTATATAGGAAGTCCAGTTTCGGCCACCGGGAAAGTTTCGGGGTTCACCGGTATTGTACCGGGACCACCGGAAGGGTCCCGGGGGTCCACCGGGTGGGGCCACCTATTCCGGAGGGCCCCATGGGCTGAAGTGGGAGGGGAACCAGCCCTTGGTGGGCTGGTGCGCCCCCCTTGGGCGTCCCCCTACGCCTAGGGTTGGAAACCCTAGGGGTGGGGGCGCCCCACTTGGCTTGGGGGGCAAGCCCCCCCCCCCCCTTCGCCGCCGCCTCCCTTGAGATTCAATCTCTAGGGGGCCGCCCCCCCAGGGCCCCTATATAAAGAGGGGGGAGGGAGGGCTGAGCACCCCTGCTCCTGGCGCCTCCGTCTCCCCTCGTAACACCTCTCCCTCTCGGTGAGCTTGGCGAAGCCCTGCCGAGATCACCGCTGCTTCCACCACCACGCCGTTGTGCTGCTGGATCTCCATCAACCTCTCCCTCCCCCTTGCTGGATCAAGAAGGAGGAGACGTCTTCCCCAACCGTACGTGTGTTGAACGCAGAGGTGCCGTCCATTCGACACTAGGATCTTCGGTGATTTGGATCACGACGAGTACGACTCCCTCAACCCCGTTCTCTTGAACGCTTCCACTCACGATCTACAAGGGTATGTAGATGCACTCCTCTCTCTCATTGCTAGATGACTCCATAGATTGATCTTGGTGAAGCGTAGAAATTTTTTATTTTCTGCAACGTTCCCCAACAAAGCTACCAAAGCGGAATGTCAAGTGCAAGATGACTTCAAGTATGGCAAGTATTCTTTCAAGTGCTACAACTTCTCCAACAACCAAGCTTCAACGACTCCAACACCTTCTACCTCAACCAAGCCATCTATAAGCAATGGCGACAAGTCAAGTTACAAGAAAACTTTGACAACCTCAAGTCGTCCTCCTAATACAAGCAACTTCAAGCCGAGAGCTTCATCATCTACTCAAACCGATGAGACTGCCAAGACAAGTTCAATGAAATGTTTCACATGCGGCGGCCGTGGCCACAAGTCCTTTGAGTGTACCAACAAGCGCACCATGATCCTCAACAACGACGGAACCTATGACTCCATGAGTGAAGAGGAGATGGAAGCCCTTGAGCAAGTGGATCCACCAACGCGTGAACAAACATGAAGATGATCAAGTCTTTTGTGATGAGGATTCGAGCCCCGCTCTTGTTGTCTCCAAGGTCTTGATGATTTAACATCAACAAGACGAAGACCAAAGATGCCATATCTTCCACACCAAGGCCGGCATCAATGGAAGGTCCGTCAAGGTCATCATCGATGGAGGGAGTTTCCATAACTTGGCAAGTAAAGAACTATGCTCCAAGCTCCAATTAGTCAAGATGAAGCACACACACCCCTAGAAGGTTCCATGGCTAAGCGATTTGGCACTATCCAAGTCAAGCATACTGTCGGATTTCGGGTTCTGCAAACCCTTGAGAGGTTCGAACTCTGGGGTGCGTGCAAAGATCTCAACCTACCCAACCTGCCAACTTGCGAACTTCACAGCCTAGCGCGACGAGCTCGAAGGGAAAGAGAGACACGACAGTTTACCCAAGTTCGGGCCACCTTGCGATGTAAAACCCTACTCCTGCTTTGTGGTGGATTTGCCTCGAGGGGCTGAGGAAGAACTAGTACAGTGGTGAACAGCCTCAGGAGGCATGTTCTTCAGCTTGGATGAGCTGGTGAGGTGGACAGGGTGGAATGGATTCTATCCCTCCGTTCACTTTCTATGGTGGTGGCTAGGTCCTATTTATAGTGGCCTTGGTCCTCTTCCCAAATGTAGATGGGAAGGGATCCCACAACGGCCAAATTTTAAGGGAGACAACAAGTACGTCCTATCTTGACTAAAGTGGTCTTCGCCTGCAAAAGCCTCTGGTCGTGACGCTGTGATGGGCTCAGCGATGACCTCCGTCCTGCCGTCCTTGCGGTCTTGTCTTGTTGCACCACAATGGAAACCTTTGGTGCATTCCTCGGGACTTCGCGCCTGCTTCTTGCATCCATTGCACCGAAGAGGAAACTGGTACTCTATGCCTGCTGGCGCCCGCCTAGCCTTGTCGTCATGGCTCACATCAGCTGAGCCTCGGGAGGTGCACCTTGCATAGGAATCTCTGCTCCTCGGGAGCCAACTTGGGGAGGCTGATCCCCTTGGAGGTCTTGGCGTCGCCCGCTTCACGAGGCTTGGCCCCTCGCGAGGGTCTTGAGATGTTGATGCTGAAGCTGGGCCGTACCAGGCTGTCGATGAAGCCACGCAGTGGGCCACAAGCAGGCAAGTTTGGGTACCCCCGTATCCAAAACGCCAATAGTAGCCCCCGGGCCTAAGGCGCGCTCGGACTTGGCTTCTAGGCAAAGCCAAAGGGCAAGTGTGGAGCGCCACGGGCCATAACCTCCTGCGGCCTTGGTCGACGTGTGGCGATTGATGCGACGTGGGCATCTCCACTTCTCCATGCTGCCTCGGCAACTGTTCGACTTGACGAGTCAATGCTGCATGCAGAAAAACATCATTACGCGAGATCGTTGAGGCCGGCAGTTAGCCTCCCTCCGGATATAAATGAGGGGAGGGGAAGAGCCCCCCTCGCTCATCTCTTTCTTCGTCTTCGCTACTTGTCCCTCCTTCTTCTCCACCTTGCCGTAGAATCCATGGCGCCGATGAGGAGGTTCTCGGCCGCCGAGAAGCGGAAGGCTCCTAAGGAGGGACCGGCTTCGCCACCACCCAAGAGGGGCCGTAGCCGTCCCCGCAAGCACGTCGCGACCTTGGTGGCGACACCCAGGGGCCCGTGCGCGTGTCTCCAGGGGCCAGCGTCTCCCTTGGCGTCTATGGTGGTGTTTGTTCTTGCGGTGGGGGCCACGGGCACGGGGCAACCCCCACGATGAGGGGAGGCACGCCATGGTCGCTCGCCCTCCTGGACCGCGCTTCTCCTCGATTGATGTGCTCCCAGAGTTCATGGTGTGGTCGGAGAGGCCCTCCGGCTCCTCGTTCCAGCTTCCACGCTTCTTCACCGGCGAGCTGGCAACCTTGGGGCTTGACGGCCTCTAGCTGCAGGCCGACGACTACCGCAGCAGGGCCTCATGGGTGGGGATCGAGGTTGGCACCGCGGGCAGCATGATTCTGACCCATGGCTGGCAGGCATTTGCCCGCGCACGAGGCCTGGGCGGGAGGTGTACCCTCCACTTCAAGCACGATGGCCTAGCGACCCTCTTCGTGAGGGTGTTCAGGGAAGACGGCCGCCGCGTGGCCCAGAAGATGGCAGCGACGATGAGCTTGGCCTTGACGTCGGCTGCGCCGGCGACGAGGGTGAGCTTGGCCTTGACGACGTCCACACCTCCTCCCGCAGCAGAAGCTCTTCCTCGGTGAGAGCTCAAGCAGCGGCGGCTACGATCAACCTCCGTGCCGCCGAGCTCGGATCGAGTGAGGCAGCGGATCGTCTCGTCACGACATCCCAGTGCAGCAGGAGGGAAGCCCAGCCTGAGCACAGGGCTGCTGAACTTGGACTCAAAACCCGCCATGGCCCTGTGGGCCACTTTTGTTTAACCTTTCCTTCCTTCTGCAAACTAAAAAAAGTAGGGTGCCCCGCTAGGGTGTGTAATGAACTATGGCAGTTATGCCCTTTATGCTATGCTTGTTATCTCAATGTTGTGTTGTGATGTTTGTATCTCGGTAGGCAAGGGTAGGGTAACTTAGCTTGACATGCTTGCGGCAGCTTCTCACTTTACCGGGCGTGACCCTTGACGCCTGGCAGATCCCCCCTTCTAGATGACTCGGGGGCTAGATCTCGGGAGGTGCCGGAGGCCTCAGGACACATCGTAGACATGCCGCAGGGCTGTTTAGAAAAAAAGAAATCTTAATGGGCACCTCATTCCTCCTTGCACGAGCCCCCTGCCATAAGTTTAGCTGTGGCTTAATGCACCATGTTGCGCTGCCCGAGGGGCACGAACATAAGAGGGCGCTGGTGCCCACAAGCTTGATCAAGGGCTCCTTGCGAGGAACATGAAGCTGAAGCACTGGGGCAACGGG
Source organism: Triticum timopheevii (assembly GCA_963921465.1). Taxonomy (NCBI): domain Eukaryota; kingdom Viridiplantae; phylum Streptophyta; class Magnoliopsida; order Poales; family Poaceae; genus Triticum; species Triticum timopheevii. The sequence goes on along the minus strand of OY997268.1, from coordinate 284,506,097 downwards.
GTTCGGTGAGGGGTGCTTGTGTGAGGGCGGGCCCATGCACACACACCTACCTAGCCCCCATGCACGAGGTGCGCGAGGAAGAGCGACGGGCAACTGTCGCCCTTTCCTGGCCCAGGCTAAGGATGAGAGAAACGAGAGGAGAGAAAATCCAACTTGGCAAACCAAAGCACGAAAACTCCAAATTCCATTAAAGATCACTAAAAGATTGCGAAACAACTTCGGAAAGCAAGCAAATGAATAGTCGCGTCCGGCACCTAGTCTAGTCTTCTCACCAGCGTAGAGCTAAGTGCTGCCACTAGAACGTGGGAGGGAGCCCCCATGAGGCCCCAGGGCAGCTCTTAAGAGACTCCGGGGCGTGTACAACCCCACCCATTATTACGTGAGAGTGTCACGAGCGGAGACCTTCACAGGCCGGAGCCTTGCTTCATGGGTAGAACTTTCAAAGGTGCTGGATGTTCCAAGCGTTCTGGATGGGGATCCCGTCCTGTGTATCCAGGCACGCGGCACCAGGCTTGGAGACACGAGCAATCCTAAATGGGCCCTCCCACATGGGAGAGAGCTTATGCAGCCCTTCCCTAGAGAGCACCCGCCTCAGGACGAGATCACCCACCTCGAGCGTCCTGGGGCGGACGCTGCGACAGTGGTACCGCCGCAGCGCCTGCTGGTACCTTGCTGCTCGGAGCGAGGCTTGACCGTGGCATTCCTTCCCCAGCACGAGATCCATCCCCTGCGTGGCATCCTGGTGTGCCTCATCGAATGCCAGGACCCGCGTGGAGCGATGCTTGACCTCGTGTGGGAGAACCGCTTCAACTCCATAGACGAGGAAGAACGGCGTCTCGCCCATCGGCTTGGTCGCGGTGGTGCGGTTGGACCACAACACAGATTGGAGCTCATCGAGCCAGCCCCTGCCGCAGGCCTCAAGCTTCTTCTTGAAGGTCCTTGCCTTGAGGCCTCTCAATACTTCTGCGTTGGCACGCTCGGCCTGGCCGTTGCTCCTAGGGTGCGCCATTGAGGCATAGTATATCTGCGTTCCAAGGTTAGCACAGTATGTTTTGAAAAGGTTGCTAGTGAACTGTGAGCCGTTGTCGGTTATGATGCAATTAGGAACCCCAAACCAGCTCATGAGGCCCTTGATGAACCTGACGGTTGATTCGGCTGGAATGGTGCGGACGACTTCTACCTCCACCCACTTGGTGAACTTGTCGATGGCGACGTAGACCTTGGCGATCGATGAAATGACCCCAAGATGTCTAGCCCCCAGACCGCGAACAACCACATGAGCGGAATAGTCTGGAGGCCCTGCGCAGGCTGGTGGTTCTGCTTGGCGTGGAACTGGCAGGCTTCACATGAGCGCACCAGCTCGGTGGCATCGTTGAGTGCCGTGGGCCAATAGAACCCTCTGCGGAACGCCTTGCCCATGAGGGTGCGTGATGAAGAGTGGTGTCCATAGTCCCCACCATGTATGTCTACCGGCAGCTCAAGCCCCTGCTCCCTGGAGATGCATCGCAAAGAAATGTCATTGGGCCTTTTGCGATACAGCTCACCGTTTGGGATGCAGTACGCGGTGGCCTGGCGAGCCACCCGCTCTGCATCCTCTTCCTTTTCTGACAGGGTCCCTTGAAGCAGGTATGTCTTGAACTCCTCGATCCAGCACCCCTCCTAAGGTTCAAGCGCGACGAGCAGGCGGACCCCTGAGGTCGGGCCGCAGGCCGGGGCGCCTGTTGCTGGGGCTCGGGGCAAGTCCTCCTGAGGTAGTGCTGGTGCCGCAACAGGGGGAGTCGCCGATGGCTTGAAGAGCTGTTCTTCAAATACTCCTGGCTCCTGAGGTAGCCATCTGGATGCCCTGTTGGCGACATCGCCACCTCCTTGTTCGTGCCTCGTGGCACGTGTTGCAATTCCAAGCCCAAGAATTGCTTCTCCACTCTCCGTACCTCTTCCAGGTATGCCTCCATGTGCTCGTCGTTGGGGACATACTCTTTGTTGGAGAAGTTGATGAGGAGCTGGGAATCTCCCCTGATGGTGAGGTGCTTCACTCCCAGCACCGCCGTGGCCCTGAGGCCGGCGAGTAGGCCTTTGTACTCTGTGATGTTGTTGGAAACCTTTTCGCCCTGCTGGAAACAGAGTTGTACAACGTAGAAGAGCTTGTCATTGGCGGGTGAGATGAGGACGGCTCTAGCCCCCGCGCCCTATCGTGCGAACGTGCCATCTAAGTACACGATCCACCCGTCTAGCGCCTCGTCACCGGGCAAGAGGGATCGATCCTCGCATATTCCGCGGTCAGGGACATCAGTTCACTCTGCCACAAAATCTACGAGGGTCGCGCCCTTGATGACCCTAGTGGTGCTGAACTCGAGCTGGAACGCCTGTAGCTCGATGTTCCACTCTGCGACCTACCCGGTGGCATTAGGGCTCCGGAGTACCCTCTCCAGTGGGTAGGCTGAAATGACCTTGATGGGATGGCCCTGGAAGTTGTGGCGCAGCTTTCGGGAGGCGACGAGGAGTGCGAGCTAAAGCTTTAGGGGCATGGGGTAGCGCGCTCGGGCCTCCCATAGCACCATGCTAACGAAGTAGACTGGATGCTCAACGATGGAGGAGGTGTTGGTGAGGTCTTGTGTCTCTTGAGGATGCTAACCCTCAGGGGTCCCATCACCTGCTGTGCCAGCTGCAGCCTCGTGAGCTTCAGCCTCAGGAGCCCCTCCGGCTGAAGGGTCGGCTTGAGCCTCAGGAGGGATATTGACAGTCAGGTCAGCTGAAGCCTTGGGAGCGCCATCCTGAGGCTGGTGCACCTTACTTGGTGACATGGCGCCCTGCTGAGGGTCCTTGATCGGGCGCTCTTCCCTCAGCGCCACCAGTGCGGCGATGGCGGAGTGAGGGGTGGCGGCCAAGTAGAGCACCGAGGGCTCAAGAGGGCGCGGCGCTACCATCACCGGCGGGCTGGTTATGTATCTCTTAAGGTCTTGGAAGGCCGTGTCAGCTTCAGGGGTCCATTCAAACAACCCCTTCCTCTTCATCAGCTTGAAAAATGGGAGGGCGCGTTCCTCCAGCATGGAGATGAAGCGCCCCAGCGAGGTCACGCAGCCCGCCAACTTCTACATCTCCTTGAGCATCTGTGGCGGGCTCATGTCTTCTATGGCTTTGACCTTCTTCGGGTTGGCCTCGATTCCTCTGTGCGACACCAGGAAACCCAACAGCTTGCCAGAGGGGACCCCGAACACACACTTCTCAGGATTGAGCTGCAGGTCCACCTTGCGCAGGCTGGCAAACGTTTCCTTGAGGTCTTCGATCAGGGTCTTCGCCTCAAGAGAGTTCACCACTATGTGATCAACGAAAGCTTCAGCATTCCTCTCGAGCTGCCGGCCCAGGGCCATGTGCATCAGCCGCTGGAAGGTAGCCTCGACATTATGCAGTCCAGAAGGCATGCAAGTGTAGTAGTACACCCTGTAGGGGGTCAAGAATGCCGTCTTATCTACATCTTGCACATCCATCTTGATCTTGTGGTAGCTCGAAAAGGTGTCCAAAAAGCACAGTAGGTCGCACTCAACGGTGGACTCGACGATCTGGTCGATGCGCGGGAGCGGGAAGGGATCCTGAGGGCAGGCCTTGTTGAGGTTGGTGACATTGACGCACATGCGCTCCTTCCCCCATTTCTTGGGGACGACGACTGGGTTTGCCAGCCACTCCGGGTACGGCACCTCCTGGATGACTCATGCATCCTATAGCTTGCGGGTTTCTTGGACGATGAACGCATGCTTCTCGATGGACTGTCGTCGGGCCTTCTGCTTCACTAGGCGCACATTTGGGCACACCCTCAGGTGGTGCTTGATTATTCCCCTTGGGATCCCGACCAGTTCCTTGGGCTCCCATGAAAACACATCCTTGTTGGCGCGCAAGAGGCTGACCAACGCTTTTTTCCTTGTCCGGGGGAGGCCAGCTCATATGGTGAAGGTGGCACCTGACGCCCCATCCTCATCAACTGGCAGTTGCTTCGTCTCGGCTCGGTCTTGGGAGAACAACTGCTTCTTCTTGGCTGGTGCTGCCCCCGGAGCTTCGGGCCCCCCTTCTTGCTCGGCTGCACAGACACCGCAGGCCTGAAGGCGAGCTTGAGGGACTGCAGCGCATCCTTGGTGTTTGCTACCACCGTGAGGACACTGTTGCTACCTAGCATCTTCATGAGGTTGTAGGCTGGATGTATTGCCGCCATGAACTTGGCCAGGGCTGGCTACCCAAGGATGGTGTTGTATGGTAGGTCGATTCGGGCGATTTTGAAATTGATGAGCTCAGTGTGGTAGTTGTTGCAGGTCCCAAAAGTGATGGGGAGGCAGATTTGCCCCAGGGGGCTGGTGGAACCATCACCGACTCTAGAGAACGGCTTGGTGGGGTGGAGTCAGTCGTGGGGCACATGAAGTAGGCCGAGCACCTCCACGGAGAGCACATTTAGGCCGGCTCCACCGTCGATGAGGGTCTTGGTGACTGCCACGTTGTAGATGGTTGGGGTGCAGAGCATCAGGAGCACGCCTGCTCCCGCCGTGGTAGCTGGGTGATCTTCTGGGCCAAAGGTGAGGTCGGCCTTGGGCGCTGCCTAGCCCGGGGGAGCCCCCGATTGCACTTGGGCGGCGCTTACCTGGCGGTAGAACTGCTGGGTGTGGCGGTCGGAGGGTGGCGCCTGCGAGCCACCCAGGAGAGTTGCGACAGCAGGAGGCACCGGTGCCGCGAAGTGCGTGATGAAGAGGCCACACAGCTCCTCCCAGGAGGCCACCGAAGATACCGGCAGGATGAGCAGCTAGGCACGTGGCGCACCCACGAGGGCCATGGGGAGCCAGTTGGCCATCACCTTGTCGTCTCCACCGGCCGCCAAAGCTGCCTCCTCATATTCCTGGAGGAAGCCAGCCAGATCCGCCGCACCATCATAGCGGGGCGGCATCTCCGGCCTGAACTTGGGTGGCCACTCCACCTGTCGCAAGGCGGGGGTGAAAGCGCGGAGGCCCATGGCTCCACCAAAGGTGGGATGTGGCGGATGAAGCGGCACATCTCCGACGCACCCCTACCTGGCGCGCCAAATGTCGGATTTCAGGTTCCGCAAACCCTTGAGAGGATCGAACTCTGGGGTGCGTGCAGAGATCTCAACCTACGCAGCCTGCCAACTCGCAAACTTCATAGCCTAGCATGACGAGCTCGAAGGGAAAGAGAGACGTAGCAGTTTACCCAGGTTCGAGCCACCTTGCAATGTAAAACCCTACTCCTGCTTTGTGGTGGATTTGCCTCGAGGGGCTAAGGAAGAACTAGTATAGTGGTGAACAACCTCAGGAGGCGTTTTTTTGAGCTCGGATGAGCTGGTGAGGCGGAGAGGGTGGAATGGATTCGATCCCTCCTTTCCCTTAAAATGGTGGTGGCTAGGTCCTCTTTCCCAAATGTAGGCAAAGGGATCCCACAACACCCAAATTTGAAGGGAGACAACAAGTACGTGCTACCCTGACTAAAATGGTCTTCACCTGCAAAAACCTCTGGTCATGACACTGCGGTGGGCTCGGTGATGACATCCGTCCTGCTGTCCTGGCAGTCTTGGTCTTGTTGCACCAGAATGGAAACCTTTGGTTGATTCTTGGGACTCTGCGCCTGCTGCTTGCCTCCTTTGCACCAAAGAGGAAATTGGTGCTCTACGCCCGCTGGCGCCCACCTAGCGCCCGCCTAGCCTTGGTCGTCATGGCTCATGTCAACAGAGCCTTGCGAGGTGCACCTTGCATACAAATCTCTGCTCCTTGGGAGCCAGCCTGGGGAGGCCGATCCCCTTGGAAGTCTTGGCGTCGCCTGCCTCGCGAGGCTTGGCCCCTCGCGAGGGTCTTGAGCTGTTGATGCTAAAGCTGGGCCGTACCAGTCCATCAATGGTGCCACATAGTGGGCCGCAGGCAGGCAAGTCTGGGTACCCCCGTATCCAGCATGCCAACACATACGGTGAAAGTTTCTTTCAAGATAGGAGCATATGAAGACACTTTGGAGTGTGATGTTGCCCCGATGTTCGTTTGCCACCTCCTTCTTGGTCTAGCATGGCAATTTGACCGAGGCGGCATCCACAACGGGTGTACCAATCACTATAGCTTTAAGATGAAAGGAAAGGAGTACGTGCTACGACCTATGTCTCCAAGTCAAGTGATCGCCGACAAGCAAGCCACCCATCATGGAGAAAAGAGTGTGAGAGCGACCCACCCAAAAGAGAGTGAGCGCCACAAGCCAAAATCGAGTGCCTCCACGATGAGCGACAAGAAGAACTTAGTTCTATTTGCCACCAAAAGTGAGATGAGAGAAGTGCGTGAGAACCCATCAAGTGTTATGCACTATGTCCTTTTGTGCAAGGACGAGGCACCAAAAACTAACACCTCTCACAATCTACCTTTAGTGTTGTCTTCTCTTCTGTAGGAATTCCAAGATGTTTTCCCTGATGAGCTACCTCCGGGACTACCACCTCTACGAGGCATCGAGCACCGGATCGACCTCATCCCCGGAGCACCTCTACCTAACAAGGATCCCTACCGCGTCAACCCCGAGGAAACTAAGGATATCCAACGACAAGTACAAAAACTCATCAACAACGGTCATGTACATGAAAGTTTGAGCCCTTGTGCGGTACCGGTAATCCTTGTCCCTAAGAAAGATGGCACTTATCGCATGTGTTCCGAGGCCGTCCTATCAATGCTATCACCGTTAGATATCGTTACCCTATTCCACGCTTAGATAGTATGCTTGATGAGCTTAGCGGAGCCACCATCCTCTCTAAGATTGACCTTAAGAGTGGTTACTATCTGATACACATCCAAGAAGGTGATGGATGGAAAACCGCATTTAAGACCAACTTTGGCTTATATGAATGGCTAGTTATGCCAATGGGTTTATCTGAAGCACCCACTACTTTCATGCGAGTCATGCATTTTGTTCTTCGACCCTATATTGGTATATTTGTTGTGGTATATTTTGATGATATTCTTGTCTTTAGCAAATCCCTCAAAGATCATGTCACCCATCTTAGAACCGTGTTGCAAACTCTCAGGAAAGAGCGCCTTTATGCTAATATGGACAAATGCCTTTTTGGTGTTGATAAACTTGTTTTCTTGGGTTTCGTTGTGTCTTCTAAGCGTGTTCATGTCGACGAATCTAAGATCAATGCTGTTAAAACTAGGCCCCAACCAACCAACTTGCAACAAGTGCGTAGTTTTCTTGGTTTAGCCGGTTTCTATCGTAGATTTGTGAAGGATTTTAGCACCATTGCATCACCTTTGCATTCTTTGAGTAAGAAAAATGCGCCATTTGTTTGGGGACTATCCCAAGATACCGCATTTAATGATCTTAAGAATTTGCTTACTCATGCTCCCGTGATTGCATTACCCAACTTTGAGAAACCTTTTGAAATTCATTCTGATGCTAATGGTAATGGCATAGGAGGTGTGTTAACACAAGAGAAGCACCCCATAGCATACTTTAGTGAGAAACTTTTCGGAGCACAACTCAATTATCCCATCTATGACAAAGAGCTATATGCTTTAGTGTGAATTTTGTGTGAATGGGAACATTATCTTTGCCCTCATGAATTTATCATCCATACTGATCATGAAACGCTCAAGTATCTAAAGGGTCAAACTAAGTTGAACAAGCGTCATGCTAAGTGGAGTGAATTCATTGAGTCTTTTCCTTATGTCATCAAGTACATAAAAGGTAAGGAAAATGTTGTGGCGGATGCTCTTTCCCGCATATGCATGCTTGTCACTAAACTTGAATTGAGTGTCATTGGCTTTAGCACATAAAAGACTTGTATGCGCATGATCCTACTTCTACAATTCCTTTTGCCAATTGTTTGAGCATACATCTTGGGAACGCTATTACATCAAGGATGATTATCTTATGAGAGCTAAAAAACTTTGCATCCCTGAGTCTTCTCTTCGTTTGCTCCTTTCGCAAGAGGCTCATGGAGGCGGACTAATGGGACAGTTTGGACGCGACAAGACATTCACTATGCTCTCCAAGAACTATTTTTGGCCCAAGATGTTCCACGACGTCTCATGCTTCACCAACCGATGCTCTACATGTCGCAATGCTAAGTCAAAAGCTCAATACCATGGTCTTTCCATGCCCCTTCCAATTCCATATCAACCTTGGGAAGACATTAGCATGGACTTTGTACTTGGTTTGCCTAGAACTCAAAATGGAAAGGATTCCGTGTTTATTGTTGTGGACCAATTCTCTAAGATGCCTCATTTTATCCCATGCAACAAGATAGCCGATGCTTCACATATTGCAAATCTTTTTTTAGGGAAATCTTGCCCCTCCATGGAGTGTCAAAGACGATTGTCTCGGACCGCGACGTCAAGTTCTTGAGTTACTTTTGGAAGACTCTATGCGCCAAGCTCGGAATCAAGCTCTTCTTCTCTTTAGCATACCATCCTCAAACCGACGGCCAAACGGAGGTGGTGAACCGAACACTCTCCACTATACTATGCGTTTTGATCAAGAGGAACATCAAGGATTGGGAGGAGTGCCTACCCATCACCGAGTATGCCTGCAACCGTGCTAGACACACCACAACCGGCAAGTCCCCCTTCGAGGTCGGCTATGGTTTCAACCCGTTGTCCCCATTGGACATTCTTCCTCTTCCTCTACAAGAGAGCACTGACATGGACGCGACTACACGAGCAAGCTACCTCATGAAGATGCATGAAGATACAAGGCACACCATCGAGTGCCAAGTACAACGACTCGCAACCAAGCTCAACATCAACAAGCAACCCATGTTATTCAACATCGGAGATCTAGTGTGGCTACACCTTCGCAAGGAACGCTTCCCTAACGAATGGAAGTCCAGACTTCTACTCGAGCCGATGGACCCTTCAAGGTGCTAGCACGCTACAACAACAACACTTACAAGATCGACCTCCCAAGCGACAAGTACAACATGAGAGACATCTTCAATGTCAAAGACCTATCGCCATACCATGGTGATGAAGCTTTCGATCCGAGGTCGGATCTTTCCCAGGGGGGCGGGGAGATGATGCAGAGCATCCCACAATCATCCCCATGGACGTATCTACATCTCCCACGACACCACTTGGACCAACGACAAGAGATCGAGCAAAGGCTATTGAAGGTAAGGTGAAATCGCTCCTCTCCGAACTCCCACTCTCTACACATGAGACATGGCTACAACATCAATTGGAAACACTATGTGTGATCAGGTACTCAGAGGAAGGCCACAAAACAGCTACATCCAATGGACAGGACAGCGAGGACACCATGTACGAAGGACAAGAAGAAGAGCTACCGAAGAAGCTCTAGCCAGCGGACGTCCGCCCAGGACCGGACGTCCGGCGCCTGACGCTCCAGCCAACGGACGTCCAACCAGGACCGGACGTCCAGCGCTTGAAGGCCCAGCTGATCCAAGTCCCAGCCTATGAAAGCTACAGCGAGCGGACGCCCGCCTAGGACCGAACGTCCGACGACACTTCCCAGCGAGCGGACGTTCGCCCCCACCGGACGACCGGCAGTTCCACACCCGAAACATTTCAAACGGTAATCCAACGCCTCCGGACGACCGGTGACCGGACGACCGGCAGTCTCCGGATGTCCGGTACCACTGTTACAGAATGAAATTAGCGGAAGTCCGAGCCCACATAGGCAGCGGACGTCTGGTCTCTACCGGTCGCCCGGTCATTCCGCCCCCTTTTGCACTTAGACTATAAATAGACCTCCTCCTTCTCCTAGTTAGGGTTAGCATTAGTTTAGCACATATTTGAGATAGAGATTTGCTTATCCACTTGGTTACTTCTCCATCAGAGCTCACGACCTCTTCGGAGAAGATCCCCCAAGTGGATTCAAGACCCCATCACGGGAAGACCCTTCAAGACCTCCTCCCAGAGAATACCTTTTGTATCGTCCATTGTTGACTTTGAATCGTGTATCACTCTTTGTGTTTCGAGGATCTAGCATATGTGTGACCAAATCTTGTTGGTTGAGTGATACCTCTCGTGTTTCCCCTCGTGATTTCTCCTTGTGTTCCTCGTGTTCTTCGTAGGATTCCCTCTAATCGTGAAACATCGGGCATCTAGGGTTCTACCCTACATCACTATGTGAATGCTAATCCTTCTGGATCATTGAAATTGTCATGTCAATCCTTTTTAACCGGTGCACTTCTCTTCAAGTTATTCCATACGAGCACCGTTAAGAAGCCTAAGGATTTGCTTGTTTTGTCCGTCCCAAGTTGCCTTTGTTTTTCCCACCCTCCCACCCTTTCTCTTCATGGAGTCAGAGGTCGCAATCAAGTATCCATTTTATTCATGTGAAGTCTCTTCATTCTTTTGCTTCAATGTTTTGTCTGGTGACTCTCGTGAAGATGCGAAGGAAGCTTTAAGTTTATCATTCTTCATTCTCTTCCTTCTCCGGTGGGCAAAATTCAAGGTTCGATGTTGATCATATCTCTTACTATTGTTTCACATGCTTTCCCGTGTTGGAAGTTCTTATCCAAGCCTCTCTTGTTTATTCACCTCTCTCTATTCATATCAAGAGTGTAGAAGATATCTCAGAAGACTCGTGTTTCCATTCTTAATCCGTTCAAGCCATGTTGAGATTGTTACCTCATTCAAGCCATCCAATTCAACCGGTGCAATATATCCTTAAAAATCGCTCAAATATGTTTCTTTTGAGTGGGCCCATAAACCATAGGTCTTTCCCAGGATCTTACCTGACTCTTCTAATTTTTTCTTTCCGGAGTAATTCTCAAATTGTTTTCAAATTTTGATGTAAGAATGAATTATCATCAATCATATGCCTTCTCCAAGATCGCTTTCAAATTATTCTCATCGCTGGCTCAACCTTTCTCTTCAGATTATTTCAGAATGTCTCAACAATTCATGGTGGTCTTCCTCACTGTTTATTCTCAGATTTGAAGACGGAAGAAGAGTTTCTCTTAAATCGTGGTCTATTCTCTTGAAGATTCATGGTTCAAGCTTGTTGCTATATTCCCAATTGTTTCGAGTCATGAGAAGTCTTTTCATACCCATCTGAAGCATTTCGTGTGTTCTTTCTTTTTTCGATCATCCGAAGGCCATCATTTCAGAAGATTTCTTCGTTCTAAGTTTTTAGCTTTGTTCTCCAATTATTCTAAATTGTGTATGCTCCATTCATCTCCATATTCTTTCGGTGCATCATTCAAGTATTCTCTAGTCCTCTCGTTATCTCTTCGTTCTTTTGTATCAAATTTCCTTCGAGTGTCTTCATCATTTTCTAAATTCTTCCCAGTGATTCATTCACTTTTCTTCAATCGTTTTCAATTCTTACAGTGGTTCATTCAAGATTCCTTTTCCTTGTTACCGTATCAATTTATTCGTTGTTTCCAATTCCTACTGGTGGTTCATCAAAGACTTTCCCAAGTTGATCTATATCAATCCTTTTTCAACGGGAATAAGTAGTATGCCAAATCCATTGCTTGTCATCAATTTAATTTGATGAAGGACAAGCATACAATAAATCTTATTCTTATTTCCTCGAGGTGATTAATTTCCTCTTTCTGAAGTTGTTCATCATATCACATTCTTGGTTCGAGACGCTTCATCTTTTCTTTTCGGAGTTCCAAGCTCTCTCAACTATCTCGTCCCGAAGGTCCATATAAATCATTGCAAGCATTCAATTCTTGTCTTGCAATCTTTGCTTCTTTTCTACCATCCTTTTTTATCCGAAGTTCTTCGAGACTTTTTTCATGGTGGTTCATTAAGGATTTAATTCATCCTTGAATTGTTCTGTCAAGATTCTTGTTGGAGGAGCTCATATATTCTTTGTTTTGCATTCCAAAGTGCAAATTCTTTTGTCTTATCTTTTTAAGTGATGTTATGTCATTCTTGACAATTTTGGTTCACAAGTGGTCAGGAATGATATATTTAAAAACCATCATTTTCTCTTTATTCATGAGACCTTTTTAACCCAGAAATTTCTTTGTTGGAGTTATCTTGGCTTATATTTCACCTAAGGCCTTCCCTAAGGAATGTTGCTATTGTGGTGCTTATCAATGATCCAAGTTATCTCTTTATCATCTTGGTGGAAGAAGTTTTTCATCTCGTTGGTGTTCTCAATCAAATTAATTTATTCCGTCAGTGGCAGGTCTTTACCTCAAAATTTTGGGATGTTTTCTATAAACCCACGGGAATAATGTATTTCGTTGTTGATCATCCAACAACTCCGATCAATCGTCCTTTTTAAGGATGCTCTCTCAAATTCCTTTGAGGTAAAAAATGTTGTTTTCTTCTCCGTTCTTTCCATTCCATTCTTAATTTGTTCCCGAGGCATTGTGTTGTTGCTCTCTTTGACCCATCATCTTGTTTTGTGAATATCATGTTCTTTTCCTTGCTTATCCATTTAGCAGGAGTGTTGTGTCCTTCGTTCAAGTTCTTTCCATCTTCTCAAGTCTTGCCTCTCTTTTCAACCAGAGTGCTGCCCACATTCTTTCGTATCCCTTGATTCTATTTTCAACTGGAGTGTTTTCTACTTTGTTCATCTTTGTTGTATTGTTCTTTTGAAGTTGTTCAAACTCTCAATGTTCTTTGGTTTCACTCGTTTGTCAAGAAGCAACTTAGTTTTACCTCTTCTCTTCCTCTTCCGCATTTCTTTCCTAGATCTTGAGGCGAGATCTCTTGTAAGTGGAGGAAAGTTGTCGTCATGTGTTTTACTTGTTTGTTGCATTCATCATCGCATGATTCACATTGCATCGGCACTCCACTGCCGTCATTTTTTTCAAAACTTGCATCCGTTCATAGTTCCCGCTTCTCCTGGTTGCCTTTGTTGTCCGTTTCAAGACCAACCACACTTGCAACCTGGTTCTTCGTTTTCTCTCTTCTTAAACCAGAGTCTCTCTACACAGTGCACAGACCCCCTCACGTGCACATCCGAAACTTCCTCGGACCCGACCCGAGCTTCGTGACCGGTGGGTCTGGATCAACCCCGAACATCTCCAATATATCTTCGGTTTTCTTCGTGGACCCCCTAGCCTTTTCTTCTCAACCGCCCGATCTAAATCGGAGGGTCCAAATAGCCCCTAACCCAACCCACTCACTATATAAATAGTCTAACCCTAGATCCTAGGGGCTTGTCCCATCAGTCCTGTCGTTGCCGCCAACCAACTACCCACTCTCCTCCCACCTCTGGATCCATCCCTCCCCAACCATCACTCGCCACCTACAGCATTCAGATCCACTCGCTTTCCTCTCTTCTCGAGGCCCCAGCCGACGCCAGGAGCTTCACCCCACAGGCCAGCCACCAGATAGGAGCCCCGTGCTCCCCACCATCTCGTCCTCGTGAGCACCACCACCGGGGCGCCACCTCACCGGGCCTCTTCCTCCTCCCATGCGCCTCGTTAGACCAGCCACCGCTGACGGCCGGAAACCAAGCACCAGCAGCAGGCCGTCCTCGTCGCCCCCTGCTCCCTTCCCTTTCTCTTCTTCGCTGGAGCTCTCCTTGACCACTCCCTCATCTTGTTTCTCTCACGGGATCCATGGCGCCGCCTCTTGGAGCTCCACGACCGTGCCTCCCTCTCCCGTCTCCAGCCAGATCCATGGCCCACGGAGCGGATCCGCCCTCCAGCTTCCCCGCCTTCTCGGAGTCCCGTGCCCTATCGCCTGATGAACTAACAGGGATTCGTGCTCCTCCCGCGCGTGTGTGTGCGTCGGGGATGACGTGCGCTAGGTCCACCAGCCACGATGGCCACCCCAGCCATCGACCTCCTCTGCGATCCTCACCGCCCTTGCACGCTCTCGTCGCGGCGCCGAGTTCCTGCCGCCGCCGCTGCTTCGCTGGAGAGCTCCGCCACACCAAGTTCCTCTACTCGATCCCCTTGTTCCTCTGTGTCGAGCAGCAGCTCGAGTGCTGCGCTCACTTGCGTGCATCGCCCGGACGTGAGCCGTCTGCTTCTCCGCGGACCCAGCAACCGCGCCAGATCCGCCAGCCCAAGTTGCCTGCTGCACCGACCGGGCCAATCCCATGGTTAGCTTTCGGCTACCCCACGCCCATGAGCGCAACATTGTATCTTGTGCCCACCAGATTCGGCCCAGTGCTATGTTTTTCTGCCTGGACAATTTTTCCTATTATCCAGAGAACACTAGCTTTTCAGAAAACCCCCTAAGTTTCATGCTTATCATATCTCACAAACGATGCATCTGATTAAAACAAGCTATATATGTAAAATGCTTAGAATTTCATCTAGTTTCATAATATGCTGCTTTAATCCATGTTTAAAATGCTTAAATTTCTATTTGCATTTAATTTGCGTAAATATCATGTTAAAATGGTTTATTTCATAACTAATTAACCATAGCTCCGAATTAAATAAACTTTATATGTAAATGGTCTAGAAAAGTGCATACATTAACATGGTGACATTACTTTGTATGTTTAACAACTCTAAAATTGTGTATAGGGAAGAACAGTATCAAATCGAAATTATGCATATGATGATTTTTCAGAATTGTAGTTTATTGTTTCCGGCCTCATTTAAACTTGCCTAAATCGGTAGTTTGCATATGCTTCACCTCTTGCCATGTTTAACAACATTCAACATGGTTGGGTACATAAACAAGAGCCAACTAAATAATTGAATGTGGAACACGTTGCATATTGAGCTCCACTTAATTAATATTATTGTTTGTTGCACTTTGCGATGCCATGCCTATTTAAAACAGACATGCATCATACTTGGTTGTGCATCATGCCATGTTTATGCTTGTGTGTTTACCATGCCATTTGCTTCTTTCCGGTTCTGCTCCTTCTTGACAGTTCCGGTTATGTTGCGAGTGTGATGATTCATTTGACTATGCCCGTTCGTCTTCTTCATGGATTCAGTCTTCTTCCTAGTGGGATTTCAGGCAAGATGACCATTACCTTGGACATCACTACTATCTTTGCTTTGCTTGTTGTCTCCATGCTATCGCTATATTGTGCTACCTACCACTTGTTTATCAAGCCTCCCAATATGCCATGATAAGCCTCTAACCTTTTCCACCTTCCTAGCAAACTGTTGTTTGGCTATGTTCCCGCTTTGCTCAGCCCCTCTTACAACGTTGCTAGTTGCAGGTGCAGTTGCAGGTTGTTCCATGTTGGGACATGGATATCATGGGATATCACAATATCTATTATTTAATTAATGCATCTATATACTTGGTAAAGGGTGGAAGGCTTGGCCTTTTGCCTGGTATTTTGTTCTACTTTCGCCACCCTAGTTTCCGTCATACCGGTGTTATGTTCCTTGATTTTGTGTTTCTAGCATGGTTGGGGTTTATGGGCCCCTTCATAGTTCGCTTTGAATAAAACTATTCCAGCAAGGCCCAGCTTTAGCTTTACCATTTGCCTAATAACAACTGAAACTTGCATAGGGACTTTCTGGACCTCGAGGATAATTAATCAACAACCCGGGCCAATGCTCCTCATGAGTGTTAGTCCAAAACAGAGCACCTTGCGGCGCCCCCTTGGCAACTTGGGTCGCAGCCAACTGTAAGCTCTGCTTATCTATCGTGGCCGGATATTGAGATATGTGCGGCTCCTATCGGGTTGTCGGCACATCGAATGGTCTTGATGGTTTTCTTTTACCATTGTCGAAATGTCTTGTGCATTGGGATCCCGAGTTTATCGGGTTGTCCCAAGATGGAGATTTACCTCCGTGGATCGTGAGAGTTTGTGATGGACTAAGTTGGGACACCCCTACAGGGTTTAATATTTTCGGAAGTCGTGCCCACGGTTGTGTGACAGATTGGAATTTATAATATCCGGTTGTAGAGAACTTGACACTAAACCCAAAATAAAATACACAACCGGATGCATAACCGTGACCGTCTCTTTTCGAGGGAGTTCGGGAAGAGAACATCGTGGGGTTATGTTTGACTCATAAGTAGTTAAGGATCACTTTGTGATCATTACCAGTTTGTGACCGTTATGCGTAGTTACTCTTGTTATTCTTGTACTCGTAAGTTAGCCATCATACAATGCTTAGTGCTTGATGCAACCTCACCACTTATCCATTCGATACCCATTGAGCTTTCTTAGTCTTGATAACGATGGTAATGGGATTACTGAGTCCTCGTGGCTCACAGATTACTACAACAACAGTTAGAGGTACAAGTAATGCAATGATATGAGGTGAGAGCGATGCTTGCTTGTTTGGAGTTCTTCTCCCGCTTCTTCTTCTTCGATCAAGGGATAGGTTCCGAGTCGGGAGCCTGGGATTAGCAGGGTGGATGTTATTCTTTTTTTTTGTTTTTCATCTGTAGTCGGATCTTGCTCTTCCGTATGATGGTTGCTATGTATTGATCTATTCATGTTGTAACTTGTGGCGAGTGTAAGCCTTTATCTTGTATTTTCATCTATTCAATACATGGTATGTTGTAATGATATCCACCTCGTTATGCACTCAAAATGCGATTGTGCCGCAATCATAAATTCATCATGTGATTGGGATAGAATCGCATCTTGGGTGGTAGAAGTTGGTATCAGAGCCTTATCGACCGTAGGAGCCCCCTTGATTGATCGAACCCTTGCCGTTGTTGAGCCTAGAAAAAAAAATATATTTTGAGTCTAGGTGTATATTGGAGAGTAGGAATTCCTTTTACTCCTTATCCCCTTCGTCACTCTGGTGAGCATTTGTGATGTAGGTGTTTTGATTCCATTACTGTCCTTTTAGGATCACGCGGGTATTGTGGAATCGGTCCAATATCATTGTGACGGGAATTCTGTTCCTCGTGCCTCCTGACATTTACAGGTTGTGGCAGTGTCCCGGGCAGTTGAGCTCCAAGGTGATTTCGTCTCAGTGCTTATCGTTTCACTTACGAAATAACAGAGGACGCCGACATGGGAAACGCTTCTATACTCTTTGTGGTGAGAGTAGTTTGACTCCACTTAGTACTGGGGAGAGCGACCAGATGTATTGACACAACTAGTATAGCTGTTGTTTTTCGAAGTTCTGAGGTACACAATTTCCGAGATTCTTGGTTATGTGTTGATGGAGGCAGTACATTGGAGCATAGAATTCTGCTAGGAGTTGTGTGATGATATTTTGCTCCTTGTACTTGTTGTACCAGATTGCATAATCAAAAATTTTGGGAGTTCTTAGGTGTGAATTCAAGTAGTTACCTAGGTTTATCCTTCCAACAAATGCATGAGGGGTTATGTATTTGTTTTCGGCTTATTTTTGCAAGCCAAATCCTTGTTTTTTGAGTTGTGATAGAGTTGCTTCGAAGTCAAGAGTTGATCCATACCTTTTCTCTAAGACTAGTTGACCCATTGCGCCAAATGGCGCAGAGACCCGCTGAAAGCCACGTTGTCGATGAAAATGGTATCATTTAGCAAGGACATATTCAGTAGAAAGCCTGATGAGGACATCAATACCATTGTTACACCCACATCCCCTACTGCTATACAGACTGGACCAATTACTAGAGCTCGCGCACGCCAACTAAATTACCAGGTACTTTCATTTCTTGGTAATGATTCTAATGTTCATGAGAATATGATGCTGCCTAAATTGGATACATTTGTTTTTCTTACAATTGTAGGACCTAGCTTGGAGAAGTATGAACATTGGAGCAAGAACAAGCACGGAGATGATGGCATGCGCAAGGGGAACAAGAACGGAATTACAAGTGATGATTTCAGGGCTTTGAAGCCACCATAACGAGTGCATGAAGCCTTGGACGAAATATACAAGATGCCACTTCATAAATTTCGTCCAGAGGCTATTCTAGGTGCCGCGTCACCTTTTTATTGGGCCAGGCCCATGTAATTTCGAAATAAATAAGTATAGGCTATTTTTAGAGTCCGTATGTGTGGGGAAACAAGAGATAGGGTTGGTTTCGGACCCCTCCACCAAGGGCCACGAAATTCCCCCCTCTTCCTCCATATATACAGCCCTTAGGGCACCATTTAGACTTTGGGTTTTTGTTTAGATTAAAAGTTCGCCATAGCTGCAATTTCTCATACTTCGTTTGTGTTCAACGACCAGACCAAGACGTCATAGAACCCCACCTTCATTAATAAAGCTTTTCTCTTATATTCGCAATATCCAGATTGCAATCTCAGTTTCTTGCTTGTTCTTCATTTGCTCGCAGGAAATAGACCCTCGTGGTCAGGTTGATCGTGCTCTGGCGTGGTCAATAACCCCTCGGAAGTTGGTTTAGCGATTGCTAAGGCGCGACGTCTCGCACGTTCGTAGTCGGACCGTCAAGGACGACTCCCGCCAATGCGATATCCACCATCTCATCGAAACATCGGGACACCTTTGCCTCTATCAAGTGGTATCAGATTTTCAGGTTGCTCGGTGAGATTTTACTCGTAGTTTAGATCGAGTCTTTTCTTCATACCTATAGTCCACGAAAAAGCCAAAAAGAATTAGGGTTAGTTTATCCTATCCGAACCAATCTGAGCCTTTGCATAATCTCTTTTGTATTTGCTTTGTTGAATTTGCGGTTGCATCGTCGTGTCAAGTTACTGGTCTTAGCGTCTAGTCCTTTAGAGATTCGAGTTCTGTTCACAGGTTGTCACGTCGTCGCTGCCATATATCACCACCGCATCATCATCATTGCTGCTACCGTACACCACCACCGCACCAACTTCATCACCGGTGCCATATACCACCACCACATATTCACCGCCAATCCGAGTCCATATACGACACCGCATATCTGCTGCCATCACGCCAATCCGAGTCCACCTGCAACATATATCCGCCACCAGTCCGAGTTCCATCAGATTCATCTCCGCCACCAGTCTGAGTTCCACCAGATTCATCTGCGCCACCAGTCCTAGTTTGAGTCCAGTATTTTGTTTCTCTAATTTGGATTTCGAGATCACGCGATACTCCGAGTCGTGACAGAGTAGGAATCCCGAACTATCGTGCTACCCGCAGTAGAAAAATAGTTCTAGTTTAAAAAAAACTAAGTCTGGAAAATTCTGGCTAGGCAGTTTTTAGGCCATCTGTAGACATTTTCGAAAAAAATTTGTTGCGGAGCAAAAAAAAGAGGAAAAAAGTGCAAAAAAAGTGAAAAAATGAAAAAAAAAAATCAGAGTGTGCTCCTCCCTTGATTACGTGCTGCGCCGTGATTTTGTTAGTGTTCAAGGCTCGTGTCTCTAGCACGGTCTAGCCTAGGACCAGCACAGTGCCATTGTTGAGCGTTTATTCAACTTTGCATCTCTGAATTGATTATTGCTGACCCTTTTTGCTACAATACTATAAGCCTTCCCAGCTCCACATACATCTACGTCGTGCGTTTGACTCTCCCTGGTTATCGCTCTATCCAAGCTTTGAGAGCTTTGACTACAACAGTTGCCGATCACCACCTACTGCTGGGTAAGAACTGGTAAGAATTTGAGATTCGCTTAAAGGATTTGTGACACACCACCATCACCAACGCTTCCTATTAGTCTGTAGGATCATATTGTTTTGTGCTTCTATTGCTACTAACCATGGCAGGATCACAAGCCGACGAGATTGACTGGGAGAACATGACGAACAAGGAGCTTCATGATAAGTTTCATCAAATGTTGGGTCAACAGGTGGAAGACTTGATGGCCAGCTTTGGAAAGGCATTGGAGAGGATGGATGACATTGAGAAGACCATTGACACCAAATTGGACGCCAAGTTCGATGAATTACCCAAACGTCTCCCACAACCAGTTCTACGCCGCGATACAGTAGGGCGAGCACAGTGTGTTCCTATTGAGCCAGGACAAAATTCTGGTGCCGCTGCTACTGCTGTTGGTGTTTCTGTAGCTCCTGCTGCAAGTACGGAGGTGGAGGACTATTATGAGGATGAGGTTGATCAAAATCAGAACTACGTGCAGCCACCAGCACCACCACCAGCAGGTCGACCTTAGGTATTTATTCGCAACGGTAGGCCTGCACCACCACCTCAGGTACGAGATAATGACCATATTCCTAAACTGAAATTGAATATTCCACCATTTGAGGGTAGATATGTTCCTGAGGTATATCTTACTTGGGAATTAGAAAACTGAATAATGTTTTACATGTTTACAATATCCCGAGGAGAGATGGGTTGCTGCTGCTGTTTGTGCTTTCACTACTTTTGCATGTGTATGGTGGTCTGAACATTGTAGATTATATCCTATTCCAACTACTTGGGCTGCTTTGAAAACTGCTATGCGTACTCGTTGGGTTCCACCATATTATCAACGTGAATTGCTTCAAAAATTGTAGCGTTTAAGACAAGGCAAAAATTCTGTAGAAGAATATTGTCAGGAATTACAAACTGGCATGATTAGATGTGGTATTGTTGAGGAGAATGAAGCTATGCTTGCACGCTTTGATGGGTGGATTAAATAGAGAGATTTAGACCATTCTAGAGTATAAGGAGTATACTAATATCACTCGTTTATTTCATCTTGCTTGTAAAGCTGAAGGTGAAGTACAGGATCGACAAGCATTGGCGCCGAACTAACTTTTCTGCAGGTCGACCTTCATCATGGTCACCGCGTGCATCTTCTACTTCCACTGCACCAGCACCTCCATCAGGTGCCACATATATCCATGATACAAGAAAGAAGGCACAACCACCACTATCTGCCAAGAGCACACCTGCCGGGCCTTCACAGAGCTCTTCTTCTTCCATGGCATCAACTGGGCACACAAGTGATATTATTTGTCGTCGTTGTAAGGGAAGAGGTCATTATGCAAGAGAATGCAAATCTCAGCGTGTGATGATTGCTACTGAGGATGGTGCGTATGAGTCTGCTAGTGACTATGATGAGGAGACTTTGGCTGTTATTACAAGTGAAGAATATGGTGGAGCTGATTCTGATCATGAGATGCAATACATGGCTCCTGAAGACGCTGACAGGTATGAATGTTTAGTTGCTCAACGTGTTTTGAGTGTGCGGGTTACACAAGCTGAGCAAAATCAGAGGCATAATTTGTTCCATACAAAGGGAGTTGTGAAGGAACGTTCTGTTCGCATCATCATAGATGGAGGGAGCTGCAACAACTTGGCTAGCATGGACATGGTGGAGAATCTATCTCTCACCACAAGACCACATCCACATCCTTACTACATCCAATGGTTCAACAACAGCGGCAAGGTTAAGGTAACACGTATTGTTTGTGTGCATTTTAGTATCTCTACATATGATGATTATGTTGGTTGTGATGTGGTACCTATGCAAGCATGTTCCTTATTACTTGGTCAACCATGGCAATTTGATAAAAATTCTGTACACCATGGTAGAAACAATTAGTATACTCTTGTTCATAAGGATAAAAATATTACTTTGCTTCCTATGACTCCCGATTCCATTTTGAAAGATGATATTAATAGACCTAATAAAGGAAAACAGGAGAAGAATAAGAGTGAAAATCAGATTGTGGCAAAAGAATTTGAGCAAGAAATGAAGCCTAATAATAAACAATCTAGTGTTGCTTCTGAAATTAAATTGAAAAGTGCAGGTTTACTTGCCACCAAATCTGATATTGATGAGCTAGATTTCAACAAATCAGTTTGCTATGCTTTTGTGTGCAAAGAGGCATTATTTTCATTCGAGGACGTGCCTTCCTCTTTGCCTCCTGCTATCACTAACATTTTGCAGGAGTTCACTGACGTCTTTCCACAAGATGTGCCATCGGGATTACCGCCTATTCGAGGGATTGAGCATCAGATTGACTTAATTCCCGGTGCTTCACTGCCAAACCGTGCGCCATACCGTACCAATCCAGAGGAGACGAAGGAGATTATGCGCCAAGTACAGGAGCTTCTCGACAAAGGTTATATACGCGAATCCCTTAGTCCTTGTGTTGTGCCTATTATTCAAGGACGTGCCTTCCTCTTTGCCCCCTGCTGTCACTAACATTTTGCAGGAGTTCGCTGGCGTCTTCCCACAAGACGTGCCACTGGGATTACCACATATTCGAGGGATTGAGCATCAAATTGACTTAATTCCCGGTGCATCGCTACCCAACCGTGCACCATACCGTACCAATCCAGAGGAGACGAAGGAGATTATGCGTCAAGTACAAGAGCTTCTCGACAAAGGTTATATACACGAATCCCTTAGTCCTTGTGTTGTTCCTATTATTCTAGTGCCGAAAAAGGATGGTACATCGCATATGTGTGTTGATTGTAGAGGCATTAATAATATTACTATTCGTTATCGTCATCCTATTCCTAGGCTAGATGATATGCTTGATGAATTGAGTGGCTCTACAATATTCTCCAAAGTTGATTTGCGTAGTGGATACCATCAAATTCGTATGAAATTGGGGGATGAATGGAAAACAACATTTAAAACTAAGTTTGGATTATATGAGTGGTTAGTCATGCCTTTTGGGTTAACTAATGCACCAAGTACTTTCATGAGATTAATGAACGAAGTTTTACGTGCTTTCATTGGACGATTTGTGGTAGTTTACTTTGATGACGTATTGATTTATAGTAGATCCTTGGAGGAACATTTGGAACATTTATGTGCCGTTTTTATTGCTCTACGTGATGCACATTAGTTTGGTAACTTTGGGAAGTGCACCTTTTGCACCGACCGAGTGTCTTTTCTTGGCTATTTTGTTACTCCATAGGGAATTGAAGTTGATAAAGCCAAGATTGAAGCTATTGAGAGTTGGCCGCAGCCCAAAATGGTCACACAAGTGAGGAGTTTTCTTGGCCTCGCTGGATTCCATAGGCGTTTTGTGAGAGATTTTAGCACCATTGCTGCAGCTCTCAATGAGGTTACAAAGAAGGATGTGCCTTTTGTTTGGGGTACCGCACAGGAAGAAGCCTTCACGCTGTTGAAAGATAAGTTGACACATGCTCCTTTACTCCAACTTCCTGATTTTAATAAGACATTTGAGCTTGAATGTGATGCTAGTGGAATTGGATTAGGAGGTGTGTTATTACAAGATGGCAAGCCTGTTGCATACTTTTCTGAAAAATTGAGTGGGCCTAGTCTGAATTATTCTACTTATGATAAAGAATTATATGCTCTTGTTCGGACTTTAAAAACATGGCAACATTGTTTATGGCCCAAAGAATTTGTTACACACTCTGATCATGAATCTGTGAAACATATTAAAAATCAAGCTAAACTGAATCGTAGACATGCTAAATGGGTTGAATTCGTTGAGACTTTCCCATATGTCATTAAACACAAGAAGGGAAAAGAAAATGTTATTGCTGATGCATTGTCTCGTCGCTATACTTTGCTTTCACAACTTGACTTCAAAATGTTTGGTTTGGAGACCATCAAAGTTCAATGTGTGCATGATGCTGATTTTAAAGATGTAATGCAGAATTGTGAAGAAGGAAGAATGTGGAACAAGTTCGTCATTAATGATGGATTTGTGTTCTGTGCTAACAAGCTATGCATTCCAGCTAGCTCCCTTCGTCTTTTGTTGTTGCAGGAGGCGCATGGAGGAGGATTAATGGGACACTTTGGCGTGAAGAAGACGGAGGACATACTTGCTACACATTTCTTTTGGCCAAGGATGAGACGGGATGTTGAGCGTTTTATTGCTCGCTGCACTACATGTCAAAAAGCTAAGTCACGACTCAATCCTCATGGTTTATATATGCCTTTTCCTGTACCTAGTGTTCCTTGGGAGGATATTATGGACTTTGTTTTAGTTTTACCTCAAACAAAGAAGGGGAGGGATAGCATATTTGTTGTCGTGGATAGATTCTCGAAAATGGCACACTTTATACCATATCATAAAAGCGAAGATGCTGTAAATGTTGCTGATTTGTTCTTTCGTGAAATTTGGGGACTTTGGGAGGATATATCGATGGACTTTGGGAGGATATAAACCATGAGGATTGAGTTGTGACTTAGCATTTTGACATGTAGTGCAGCGAGCAACAAAATGCTCAACATTCCGTCTCATCTTAGGCCAAAAGAAATGTGTAGCAAATACGTCCTCCGTATTCTTCACGCCAAAGTGTCCCATTAATCCTCCTCCATGCGCTTCCTGCAACAACAAAAGACAAACAGAGCTAGCTAGAATGCACAGCTTGTTAGCACAGAACACAAAGCCATCATTAATAACGAACTTGTTCCATGTTCTTCCTTCTTTACAACTCTGCATTACATCTTTAAAATCATCATCATGCACATATTGATCTTTGATGGTCTCCAAACCAAATATTTTGAAGTCAAGTTGTGAAAGCATAGTATAGCGACGAGACAATGCATCAGCAATAACATTTTCTTTATCCTTCTTGTGTTTAATAACATAAGGGAAAGTCTCAATGAATTCAACCCATTTAGCATGTCTACGATTCAGTTTAGCTTGACTTTTAATATGTTTCAAAGATTCATGATCAGAATGTATAACAAATTCTTTGGGCCACAAATAATGTTGCCATTTCTCTAAAGTCCGAACAAGAGCATATAATTCTTTATCATAAGTAGAATAATTCAGACTAGGACCACTCAAATTTTCAGAAAAGTATGCAACATGTTTGCCATCTTGTAATAACACACCTCCTAATCCAATTCCACTAGCATCACATTCAAGCTCAAAAGTCTTATTAAAATCAGGAAGTTGGAGTAAAGGAGCATGTGTCAACTTATCTTTCAATACCATGAAGGCTTCTTCTTGTGCGGTACCCCAAACAAAAGGCACATCCTTCTTTGTAAGCTCATTGAGAGGTGCATCAATGGTGCTGAAATCTCTCACAAAGCGCCTATAGAATCCAGCAAGGCCAAGAAAACTTCTCACTTGTGTGACCGTTTTGGGCTGCGGCTAACTCTCAATAGCTTCAATCTCGGCTTTATCAACTTCAATTCCCTGTAGAGTAACAACATAGCCAAGAAAAAACACTCGATCGGTGCAAAAGGTGCACTTCCCAAGGTTACCAAACAAACATGCATCACGTAGAGCAATAAAAACAGCACGTAAATGTTCCAAATGTTCCTCCAAAGATCTTCTATAAATCAATATGTCATGAAAGTAAACTACCACAAATCGTCCAATGAAAGCACGTAAAACTTCGTTCATTAATCTCATGAAAGCACTAGGTGCATTAGTGAACCCAAAAGGCATGACTACCACTCATATAATCCAAACTTAGTTTTAAATGTTGTTTTCCATTCATCCCCCAATTTCATACGAATTTGATGGTATCCACTACGCAAATCAACTTTGGAGAATATTGTAGAGCCACTCAATTCATCAAGAATATCATCTAGCCTAGGAATAGGATGACGATAAGGAATAGTAATATTATTAATGCCTCTAGAATCAACACACATACGCGATGTACCATCCTTTTTCGGCACTAGAATAATAGGAACAACACAAGGACTAAGGGATTCGTGTATATAACCTTTGTCGAGAAGCTCTTGTACTTGACGCATAATCTCCTTCGTCTCCTCTGGATTGGTACGGTATGGTGCACGGTTGGGTAGTGATGCACCGGGAATTAAGTCAATTTGATGCTCAATCCCTCGAATAGGTGGTAATCCCGGTGGCACGTCTTGTGGGAAGACGCCAGCGAACTCCTGCAAAATGTTAGTGACAGGAGGGGGCAAAGAGCAAGGCACGTCCTTGAATGAAAATAATGCCTCTTTGCACACAAAAGTATAGCAAACAGATTTGCTAAAATCTAGCTCATCAATATTAGATTTAGTGGCAAGTAAACATGCACTTCTAAATTTAATTTTAGAAGCAACACTAGATGGTTTATTATTAGGCTTCATTTGTTGCTCAAATTCTTTTGCCACAATCTCATTTTCACTCTTATTCTTCTCCTGTTTTGCTTTATTAGCTCTATTAATATCATCTTTCAAAATGGAATCAGGAGTCATAGGTAGCAAAGTAATATTTTTATCCTTATGAACAAGATTATACTGATTGTTTCTACCATGGTGGACAATTTTTTTATCAAATTGCCATGGTCGACCAATTAATAAGGAACATGCTTGCATAGGTACCACATCACAATCAACATAATCAGCATATGTATATATACTAAAATGCACACGAACAGTACGTGTTACCTTAACCTTGCCACTGTTGTTGAACCATTGGATGTAGTAAGGATGTGGATGTGGTCGTGTGGTGAGAGATAGCTTCTCCACCATCTCCATGCTAGCCAAGTTGTTGCAGCTCCCTCCGTCTATGATAACGCGCACAGAACATTCCTTCACAACTCCCTTTGTATGGACCAAATTATGCCTCTGACTTTGCTCAGCTTGTGTGATCTGCACACTCTAAACACGTTGAGAAACTAAACATTCATACCTGTCAACGTCTTCAGGAGCCATGTATTGCGTCTCATGATCAAATTCATATCCACCATGTTCTTCACGTGTAATAAGGGCCAAAGCCTCCTCATCATAGTCACTAGCAGACTCATACCCACCATCCTCAGTAGCAATCATCAAACGCTGAGATTTGCATTCTCACGCATAATGACCTCTTCCCTTACAACGACGACAAATAATATCACTTGTGTGCCCTGTTGATGCCATGGAAGAAGAAGAGCTCTGTGTAGGTCCGGCAGGTGCGCTCTTCGCAGATAGTGGTGGTTGTGCCTGCTTTCTTGTATCACGGCTGGAGGTGGCACCTGATGGAGGTGCTGGTGCAGTGGAAGTAGAAGATGCACGCGGTTTCCATGAGGAAGGTGACTTGTAGAAAAGGTAGTGCGCGCCATTGCTTGTCGATCCTGCACTTCACGTTCAGCTTTACAAGCAAGATGGAATAAACGAGTGATATTAGTATACTCCTTATACTCTAGAATGGTCTGAATCTCTCTATTTAATCCACCCATAAAACGTGCAAGCATAGCTTCATTCTCCTCAACAATACCATATCTAATCATGCCAGTTTGTAATTCCTGATAATATTCTTCTATAGAATTTTTTCCTTGTCTTAAACGCTGCAATTTTTGAAGCAATTCACGTTGATAATATGGTGGAATCCAACGAGTACGCATAGCAGTTTTCAAAGCAGCCCAAGTAGCTGGAATAGGATATAATCTACAATGTTCAGACCACCATACACATGCAAAACTAGTGAAAGCACAAACAGCAGCAGCAACCCGTCTCTCCTCGGGATAGTGTAAACATGTAAAACATTGTTCAGTTTCTAACTCCCAAGTAAGATATATATCAGGAACATATCTACCCACAAATGGTGGAATATTCAATTTCAGTTTAGGAATATGGTCATTATCTCGTACCTGTGGTGGTGGTGCAGGCCTACCATTGCGATTATATACCTGAGGTCGACCTGCTGGTGGTGGTGCTGGTGGCTGCACATAGTTCTGATTTTGATCAACCTCGTCCTCATAATCGCCCGCATACTCATCATCCTCCTGGGTACTAGCAGCAGCTGTGGCAGGAGACAAAGAAGCATCAACAACAGGTACAACAACACCAGAAGTTTGGCCATCCTCAAGAGGAACACGCTTCACTCGTCCATACTGATTCGGAAGGGGGCGTTGTTGTTGTCGTTGCAGAGCTGCGATAGGTGCAGCCGGCGGTGGTTGTGGAAAACGTGCGAGCAATTCATTAAACTTGTTATCAAGCTTTGTTTCGAATGTCTTCTCAATGCCATCTATCTTCTCCATGGCCTCTTCAAATCTATTGAGCACATCTTGCACCTGTCCACTCATCATTTGCTGAAATTTTTCATGTAGTTGTTTGTTCGTCAGGTTCTCCCAATCAGTCTCATCGGCTTGTGATCCTGCCATGGTTAGCAGCAAATAGAAACACACAAGAATATGATCCTACAGACCACTAAGAAGTGGTGGTGGTGTATCACAAACCCGTGAAGCAAATCTCAAATTATTACCAGTTCTTACCCAGCAGCAGGAGGTGATCGGCAACCGTTGTAGTCAAAACTCTCAAAGCTTGGATAAAGCGATTACCAGGGAGAGTCAAACGCACGACGTAGATGTATGTGGAGCTGGGAAGGCTTATAATATGGTAGCAAAAAGGGTCAGCAATAATCAATTCAGAGATGCAAAGTTGAATAAACGCTCAACGACGGTACTGTGCTGGTCCTAGGCTAGACCGTGCTAGAGACGCGAGCCTAGAACACTAACAAAATCACGATGCTGCACGTAAACAAGGGAAAAGCACACTCTGGAATTTTGTTTTCGCTCTGCTTTTTTTTTTGCGCTCCATTTTTTTGTGCTGCTCTTTTTTTTGGGCGAAAATCACTATAATGGCGAGTGTTTGAAAAATCTTCCCAGGTCAAACCGACAGGTGGGCACAAAATTTTTTTGACAATTTTTTTTGGAAATTAGGGCAGCAATGACGAAAAGTGCGACAAAAATTCACTATGATGGCGGATGTCTCAAAACACTCCCTGGCACCTAAAAATAGGATAGTAAAAAAATATTTTCGGTCGCCAAAATTTTGGCCTAAAAACTGCCCGGGGGTCTCCAGACTCTTTTTTTTCCGAAACCTACTCAGTCAAGGAAACACAAATCAGAAATTAGATGGATCTCGGAAACAAACCTAATAGGAAAAGAACTCGGATTGGTGGTGGATATATGGTGGTAGGATATGGTAGCGGTGGTGGTATATGATAGCGATGGTGGTATATGGATATGGATCGGTGGTATATGGCAGCGTTGGTGGGATATGGCAGCGGTGGTGGTATAAGGCAGCGTTGGTGGGATATGGCAGCGGTGGTGGTATATGGCAACAACGATGAAGATGGTGCGGCGACGGCGTGACAAACTGTGAGAGAACTCGAAACTCTAAAGGACTAGGCGCTAAGACCAGCAACTAGACACAACGATGCAACCGCAAATTCAACAAAGCAAAACCCTAAAAAGATTATGCAAAGGCTCAGATTGGTTCACATATGATGAACTAACCCTAATTTTTTTTGTGGCTTTTTCATGGACTGTAGGTATGAAGAACAGACTCGATCTAAACTACGAAAAACTGTAAAACCTCACCGAGCAACCTGGAAATCTGATACCACTTGATAGAGGCAAAGGTGTCCTGTTTTTCAATGAGATGATGGATATCGCTTTGGTGGAAGTCGACTTTGACGATCTGACTACGAACGTGCGAGGACATCGCGCCTTAGCAATCGCTAAACTAACTCCGAGAGGTTATTGACCACGCCGGAGCACGATCAACCTGACCACAAGGGTCTATTTCCTGCGAGCAAATGAAGAACAAGCAAGAAACTGAGATTGCAATCTGGATATTGCAAATATAAGATGAAATCTTTATTGATCAAGGTGGTGTTCTGTGACGCCTTTGTCTGGTTGTTGAAAAGAAACGAAGTACACGAAGTTGCAGCTATGGCGAACTTTAAGCTAAACAAAACCCAAAGTCTAAATGACGCCCTAAGGGCTGTAAATATGGAGGAAGAGGGGGGAATTTCGTGGCCCTTAAGGGAGGGGTCCGAAACCAACCCTAATTCTTGTTTCCCCACACATACGGACTCTAAAAATAGCCTATAATCAAGTATTTTGAAATTACATGGGCCTGGCCCAGTAATAAGGTGATGGAGCACCTAGAATAGCCTCTGGACGAAAATTATGAAGTAGCATCTTGTATATTTCGTCCAAGGCTTCATGCACTCATTATGGTGGCTTCCACGTCCTCAAATCATCACTTGTAACTCTGTTCTTGTTCCCCTTGCGCATGCCATGATCTCCATGCTTGTTCTTGCTCCAATATTCATCCTTCTCAAAGCTAGGCCCTTCATTTGTAAGCAAAACAATTGTATCTAATTTAGGCAGCATAATATTCTCATGAACATTAGAATCATTGCCAAGGAACGGAAGTACTTGGTAATTTAATTGGCGTGCCCAAGCTCTAGTAATTGGTCCAGTATGTATAGTAGCAGGGGCTGTGGGTGTAACAATGGTATTGATTTCCTCATCAGTAGACCATAGGGTATCCCTTGCCAAGTTCTTTATTGTCCCATAGCCTGTGAAAATGGAGTAGTGTGATGTCACACTATTGGCTTTTACTGTAGAAAAACTGCTGCAACAAGAAAAAGAAAAACTGAAAAATTGTGCTTATGCACAGTATAATGCCTGGCCATCAGTATTTTGCATCAAATCTCAGCTAATGCTCTAAATACATATATCAGGAAGTTCAGAATCCTTCAGAATTAATCGGCTGACATAAAACTGGTGAAATCAATAACACAATAGAACAGTAATTAAATGTTTCAAGAAGCTTCTCTCTTGCGAGATCAAATGACTTTTCAAGAGACTCTACTGTCCATATCCATAGATGTCTATTTCAGAAGTTTTAAGTTTTACCGAATGGACCAACCTACCAACATAGAATTGGCAAAAAGAATACAAAGCTGGCAGATATTGCAACCTACACAAGATAGTAACTGCGATCAACAAAAACAATAGGCTCCTGAAACATGTATTCCCAGTTTTCCAGAATAAACCTGATAAAGATGTGGTTCTATATAGTTAGTAATCTTCAGAAGAGAAACTCTGACTTTCACTTGGATCAATGGTGTGCAGTTTGCCCCTCATTATCTTTTTTACCATCAGATACGTTTGAAATGATTTTTTATCAGAGCTACAAATTTAAGGTACCACTTTTTCCTGTATGGGAAGTACGCCAAATTGAGTATTTGCGCATATAGATTCTAAAAAAACTCAAAATATGCATACATATTATGTACAGACTGGGTCAGTGACTTAATTTTATGTATTTTAACTTGTGGCATGCTATTTTCACATTGAAAAATAGAGAGTACTTGGCTTAAAACACTCAAAAATGCATAGGTATTATGCTCATATTCGTCAGGCTCTCCTATTTCCCCTCCAAATCTGTTTGTGGCTGAGCACCATCGAAGGACGAGTCCCTGTATGAATAGAGAAGATGAACATCAGCAAGGGTGTTGTTCTCCAAAACAAAGATGAACTCCACGGTATGAAGGAGAAAATGAATGCATCAGAAGGCACACCCCTTCACTTCAGATGAATCAATCAAGATGAGAAGAAACTCATCACCACACAAAAGTTTCAGATTTCAAAAGGACTTGCATATGTAACATAGCAAACTCTAACTGGCTGCCATCGAGTTGCCCTAAGCCTAATCATTCAAAGACATGAGCACAGTCACATAGAAGAAGAGGTTAAAAGCCAATAACAAAAAGGAATTGATCTTCCTTAGCTTTGGTCTGCTGCTACTGCCTCTCTCTTGGATGATTTTTTGTATAGTCATTGGAAGTTTTTAGGAAAAATGGAGAGTGGGAGGCTCACCTTGTTATTGAGGAGGTAGTGGCAGAGGAGCGTGTCAGGGAAGCCTCAGAGGCCGAAGTTGGCCGGCGTCGTCCTTCATCTCGTGCACGTGCCATCCTCGGCGAGAAAATGCACCACCTACACCTCAACCAACTCAACACATTGCTGAGCGTTTGGCGGCGGCTCAAACAAAGTACTAATGTCAGATTGCTTGCTTAGTTGAAGGAACACTTCATACAACATAAATAATAGCAGGCACATATGCGACGCCTCCTCTTTGCTGGCATTGGCGGAACCAGAGGGTGTGCCGGGTGTGCCGTGGCACACACAGAAATCTGAGAGGTTCCTTGGAGTTGTTCATGTTGCCAATACAACTTCATTGTTACTTAAGGATGCAATTCAAACTTTGCTTAAAGATCATCATTTGACTCCTAGTGAAATACGTGGGCAAGGATATGATGGGGCTAGCAACATGAAAGGGGAGACTAAAGGGTTGAAAACATTGATCATGAAAGAGTCACCCTCTGCCTATTACATCCATTGTTTTGCACATCAACTTCAGTTGGTTCTTATAGCTGTGGCAAAGGAAAATGAACCATGTTTTTGGTTCTTTGATCATGATTCTTACTTGCTCAATATTGTTGGAGTTTCTTGTAAGTGCCATGATATGGGGATGTTAGAGCTCAAAAGGTGTTGGAAGCACTTGAAATGGGTGAGATTGGAAGTGGAAGTGGGCTAAACCAAGAGATGGGACTAGCTAGACCCGGCGACACTCATTGGGGTTCTCATTTTAAAACCATTATGCACATTGTTAGCATGTATTGCACAATCCTTGAAGTACTTGATGCTATTGGAAAAGATACTTCACAAAAAAGTGAGTGGACAAGAATACGTGGAGTTGCTCAAACCTTTGAATCATTTGGCTTTGTTTTCAATCTTCACTTGATGCTTGTTATTCTTGGCTATACAAATGAGTTGTCCAAATCTTTGCAAAAGAGAGATCAAGATATTTTCAATGCAATGGCACTTGTTAGTTTGGCAAAGAGTAGAATGCAACACATGAGGTCTCATGGTTGGGAAGAATTTCTTGCAAAGCTAACCTTATTTTGCAACAAACATGAGGTTCAAGTTCCTTTGGGAGGATATTTATGAGCCTAATCGAAGATTACGTCGGTATTATGAAGTGCAAACAAATGATGATCATTATATAAGAGAAGTATATCTTGGTGTCACTGATCAAACCATTCAAGAGCTTGACAATCGGTTTGATGAGGTTAATACGGAGTTGCTTATTTGCATGTCGGCTTTGAACACTACAAAAAAAAGACACATCCATGACATTTTGGGCCGAACGAAATTTTTTCTGTCATACATATGACACTTCTATGACAATAATTGTGACAAAACCTAGTATCATCATAGATGTGGTGGGATTCTACTTCTATGACAAAAAATCATGATAGAAAATGGGCTTTTCATCCTGGGCGGGCCGGAGACGCAACTGCATGACATTCTTTGGGCCATCCATGACAGAAAAACCGTGGTAGAAGCGAGGGGGAGGAAAATTTTGGGGAGTTGCCAGTTACGGTGGGAGGTCGGGGGCCGAGCGATGCGCGTTTCTCTCGTACAGGTACGTGCGTGTGTGCGAGGCGTTGGCTCTAACTGAACCAGAGCGATTGCACTATAGGCTACGCGTTACTGAACCCGAGCGATCGATCGATGGCTGTTAACTGAACCCGATTGAGCGATTCCTTCACTACTGCTGCTAACTGAAGCCGATCGATTGGATGAACAGTGAGCATTGCGGGGGGGGGGGGGGGGTTGGATGAACAGTGAGTGGTGGCGTTGTCTCTGGGTGAACAGGACCCCTTAGTGTGGAGGGCTGGATGAACAGTAGACGATGGAGGGGTGGCCGTGGAGGGGTGGTTGAACAGGCCCCCGTGGTGTGGAGGGCTGGAAGAACAGTAGACGATGGAGGGGTGCCCGTGGAGGGGTGGTTGAACAGTAGCCGGTGGAGTAGCGTGCGATGGAGGCTGGATGAACAGGAGCCCGTGGAGGCTGGAGGAGGTCGACGGTAGCCCGTGGAGGCTGGAGGAGGTCGACGGTGGAGATGAACAGTATCCCGTGGAGTCTCGTTTTGCGGTACGCCACACCCCTCCCGATGAATAGGACCCCCGTTTCGACCGTAGCGCTCCAACACAAGTCCGTTTCGTCTGTTTTGCAGTGCGCCACACCCCTCCCAATCAACAGGACCCCTGTTTCGACCGTAGGAGGTCCGTTTCATCCGTTTTGCAGTACGCCACACCCCTCCCGATCAACAGGACCCCTGTTTCGACCGTAGGAGGTCCGTTTCCTTCGTTTTGTGGTACGCCACACCCCTCCCGATCAACAGGACCCCGTTCCGAACGTAGGAGGTCCGTTTCCTCCATTGTGCGGTACGCCAGGCCTCGTTTCCATCGCCTGTTCCGTCCAAGCGCTCTCGATGAACACGACCACGCATTCCGTTCCGACCCAGCCGGTTGGCTCCCCATGAACACGACGACTACGCTGTTTCTCCGTTCTGACCCAGCCATGTACGTATGCGTGAGTAGGCGTTAGAGACCCTGCCCGTATGTACGTACGTGGCCGTATTTTCTTTCTTGCACCCTCACTATTGTACGTACGTGTACATGCTACGTGCGCGCCTCTACTACGACACGTGTGCACCTCTACAACGACCAGTATGTACGTACATGTTCGCGACCAGAATGACAACGCTACGTACGCTTCGACTAGGTGGGTCCCAACTGTCAGGCACTTCCTTGCCTGCGAAGATGTAGCTGATGGGTCCCAACAGTCAGGGGGGCGAATCGTTTTTTTTGCCCGGACTTACTTCCTTGCGTGCGGAGATGTAGCTGGTGGGTCCCAGCAGTCAGGGGGAAACATTTTTTTCATGAAATACGATGGCCCGTCCGGTGGGTCCCCGCTGTCAGGTGGAGGAATAATTATTTTGCGCGTAATAAGGAGGCACTTCCTTGCTACGGCAGTGGACCCAGCTGTCAGCCTCTCCACGTACAGTCCACGTCCGATGGAAGCCATTCCTTGACCATGTTGACCATGCTGCGCCAAGAGCACCAGGGCGGTGGACGACGGCGAGGCCTAGGAAGGGGACGACGCGGAGCCGGGGAAGACGCGACATTGGATGCCCACACGTAGAGGAGTACGAGGGTTCACTGGTTCGCTGCAGTGTGAGGCTGCCGTCGCCGCAGAATAATAGGGGGTGTGGGTGAGTAGAGGGATGGCCTGGCCAGCGGTGGGAGTAGTAGGGGGCGGTGAGGCCTCCGCCGCATCGCTGTCGGCCACGGGAGGCAGGAGCACGAGGCACGACTGGCGCTGATTTGGGTGGCTGGAGCAAGAAGACCAGAGGTTGAAGACGCACTATGGTCGTTGGATGGACATCGTATGGTCACTGGAGCTAGAATCATGCATATTGACTAAGTTGACAAAGCCCTCCGTCCTCGTCAACTTAGTAGGCCCACAAGTCAGCCTGCCACTATACTGGGTCCCAGCTAACAGGGGGAGTATTCATATTTTTTGTGCGTAATAAGGAGGCACTTCCTTGCGTGCGAATATATAGCTGGTGGGTCCGAGCTCTCAGCGGCGGTAACATTTTTTTCACGAAATACAGGCCCTTTCGGTGGGTCCCTGATGTCAGGTGGAGGAATCATTATTTTGCGCGTGATAAGGAGGCATTTCTTTGCGTGCAGCCGTGGACCCAGTTGTCGGCCTCTCCACGTACAGTCCACTTCAGATGCATGTCGGTCGTTGACCATGTTGACTAGGCCACGCCGAGAGCACCAGGGCAGTGGAAGATGACGAGGCCTAGGAAGGGAACGACACAGAGGCAGGAAAGACTCAGCAGCTGTTTCCCACGCGGAGGGGAGTACGACTGTACGAGGGTTTACTGGTTCGTCTGCCGTCACCGGAGAATAACAGCAGGTGTGGGGGAGTAGAGGGATGGCTAGGCCAGCGATGGGAGTACGATGGGGCGGTGAGGCCTACACGGCAGCACAGCCGGCCACGGGGAGGAGGGAGCAGGCAGTCCCGCTGGCACTTGTTTGAGCGGCTGGAGCAGGAAGAGCAGAGATTGAAGAAGCACGATAGCCGTTGGATGGACATCCAACAGTCACTGCTTGTGCGTCAACCTTTTTTTAGGAAAGCCTCAAATCTATGGAAAACAACATACAACCCATCTGCCATTATTTCTAATAATTTATAGCCCATTTGCTAATTCTTAAGGTTTCTTTGAGCCCATATTGTTTTTGTTAGCATTACAGCCCATATTGTGGCCACGGTTAAAAATTTATACGAAATTTTGCATATTTCGGTGCGGTCTGAACTATTTTTAATCCCGAAATTTCGACTCACATTCAAACTGATTTTAAAAATAAATGTATATCAATATAAAACCCAACAAATTCTCCACGCATAAAAATTAATGTAATTTAAAATCTCGAAATGAAAAAAAGATATTTGAAACTAATTGCCGGTTTGATGTGTTTTAAAAATGTACAACCCATTTCTCATTACTGACAGGCCATTTTCTCGGCCAACCGAATGAAGCTCTCCTCGTCTTGAAAGATTTGTAGCCCAACAGGCCTGACAAAGCGACTTACTTGGCAAATCACAAAAAAACAGGGCTGTGGCCGTGGACCCAGCTGTCAACCTCTCCACGTACAGTACTCTTCCGATGAAAGTCGGTCATTAACCACATTGACCACGCCGCGCCGAGAGCACCAAGGCGGTGGACGACGGCGAGGCCTATGAAGGGGACGATGCGGAGCCGGGGAAGACGCGGCAGTGGATGCCCACGCGGAGAGGAGTACGAGGGTTCACTGGTTCGGCTGCGGTGTGAGGCTGCCGTCGCCGCAGAATAACAGGGGGTGTGGGTGAGTAGAGGGATACCCTGGGCCAGCGGTGGGAGTAGTAGGGGGCGGTGAGGCCTCTGCGGCATCACAGCCGACCACAAGAGGCAGGAGCACGCGGCACGACCGGCGCTGCTTTGGGCGGCTGGAGCAACAAGACCAGAGGTTGAAGAAGCACTATGGCCGTTGGATGGACATCGTACGGTCACTGGAGCTAGAATCGTTCATATTGACTAAGTTGACAAAGCCCTCCGTCCTCATCAACTTAGTAGGCCCACAAGTCAGCCACCCACTATGGTGGGTCCCAGCTAGTAGGGGGTATTCATTTTTTGGTGCGTAATAAGGAGGCACTTCCTTGCGTGCGAAGATATAGCTGGTGGGTCCGACCTGTCAGCGGGGGAACGTTTTTTTCGCGAAATACAGAAGCCCTTCCCACGTACAGTGCATGTACAGTGCGTAATAAGGAGGAACTTTCCTTGCGTGCGACCATGAACCTCGTGGGTCCTAGCCGTCAGGCTCTCCACGTACAATCCTCTTCCGATGACTCTCATATGTTGACCACGCCACGTCGGGCGCACCGAGGCGATGGACGACAGCGAGGCCCCAGACTGGAATGACCAGGAGATGGGGAAGACGCGACAGTGGAGTCGCAGACTGAGAGGAGTGGGAAACTTGATTGGTTCGGGTGCGGGGTGGGCCTACACTCGGCAGAGAATAATAGGAGGTGCGGAGTGGAGGGATGGCCTGGCCGTTGGCGGGGTAGCGTTTCGCTGAGGAGCGCGAAACAACGCCGCTGGACGCCGAAGGCTGGAGCAGGCAGTTCTGGCAGCGCTGGGGGAAGAAGACGAGAGATTGAAGAAGAATGCCGACCGTTGGATGTAAATCCAACGCCTTCTTAGGCTTCGACATACTGGCCCACATGTCAGCCAGTCCATTTGTTTTTTTAGTCCATTTGGTGGGCTGGGTGAAACAATGATGTAGCATCTATGCAGCCCGTTTAAATCCCATTTGCATTTTTCTCTAAATCCGCGGACTTGCTGGGCTGGGTGAAAATATCATGTTGGGCTAGACGGAGAAATGTTATAAAAACATAAACACATGATTGCACGTCAGTAAAATCTTTGCAAGCTTATGTACGCAAATCACTAGGAGTTAGCTTGGCAAGTTATATATAAACAATTATTATTATTATTATTTTGTAAGAACTTTCAACTTACAAAATAAAATATCATTTTAATTTGATGAGTTAATAGTACGTGGGGTATTATTATTTTTTAGGCTAGACGTGGGACAGTTGAGTTGGTTCTAGGGGAAAGTACTGGGAGAAAACTCAGTTTACATTGAAAAAGAAAGTGGCAGAAAATTCAGAGACCTGCTGGGTCCACCTGAGGAGAGGAATATGTTGGGAGGAAGGAGATTCAAAGCACGGCAGCCGAGTGAACTAGTTTTTTTACGGACAAGTGAACTAGTTTACATACATAAGCAAATAGCCACTAAAAAAAGCAATTAGGTTAATGGGTTCTTAAAAGAAATATTTCGGACAAAACAGATAATTACGACACATAGGCTAATGCATGAAACACTCAGATGATAAAGGTACTTATAAACAGATAAAGTACAACTTTTAGACCTTCCTAGCACGCTTGATCATGACGTTGCGGCTGTCCGTGCACTCGTCGGTTACGGGAAGCAGACACGCCCTCATGTCCAAGATCCGCCTATACATGTCGTAGCATGTGTATGCGTCCTTGTCCCCGTAGGTTATGTAGGCTAGATTCAGAGGTACCTCCCACGTGTTCAGGTCGTCTTCTTTCATGTTGGCATATCAGGGGTCGATGATGGTCTCAGCAAGGTCAACCACGGAGTCCTTCTCCTGCCCGTTGCTGATGATCTTATATTGCTTCTGGATGTCGACAAGCTTGTTGCACCAGATGGCCGAATCGTCGCGTTCTTCCTTCTCTCCACCGTAGCGAAGGTGCAGTCGGCGCTGCCGATGAAACGGGCGAATGATCTAGAACCTGGTGCAGCCTTAGGACTGAGGCGAGGCAGAGCTTCACCGAGTCCGTATTGTTGGTGTACATCACATTCAACTTGGTGCGGCCATAGGACTGAACGGCGAACTAACTCCTTGCTGAAGTCCATATCCAGCAGGCTCACCCTCGGATCGCCATTGGAGTCTCTTTGAGTGAACGAGTGTGTAGGCGGCGGCAGCAGTTCGTTTTTCAGCTATTGGGGAAATGGATTCAACAGTAAGCTGAGTGTGTACAGGCGACAACAGTTACTACCCCTCCCTCGTCCGCTGCACGCCCGGCAGAAGATGCACCCTCGGCACATTCAAACGCCTCCATTACGAAACCTACTCCGGCCACACGTCGGTTCACGAGCGGGTCTGTATTGGTACTATAATAACAGGAGTTAGTGGTCACTTTACTTAAATTCAATTAGCTTTAATAGAAATTTA
Organism: Triticum timopheevii; assembly: GCA_963921465.1. Classification (NCBI taxonomy): domain Eukaryota; kingdom Viridiplantae; phylum Streptophyta; class Magnoliopsida; order Poales; family Poaceae; genus Triticum; species Triticum timopheevii. The sequence continues at coordinate 284,467,536 of OY997268.1, read as the reverse complement.
TACTTAAAACAAGCAATGCATTGCTCGTTCTATCAGTGCCACAGGATCGACATGCACAACAATTAGCATTATTATTCTTAGGACGCACACGATCAGCACATTTGTCGCACTTTCATAAAGATAATACTACCAAGTTTGAACTGTTTGTTATGGTTGTTGTCCTCTGCATCATCATGCCGTGTTTCCCAGCTTGCAAGATTCAAAACCAACAAATAAGATCCAAATAATAAGTACAACAAAGATGCCTACACATCTCATTGATTCCCAGCTTGCAAGATTCAGAACCAACAAATAAGATCCAAATAATAAGTACAACAAAGATGCCTACACATCTCATTGATTCCCAGCTTGCAATATTCAGAACCAACAAAGAAGATTCAAATAATAAGTACAAAAAAGATGCGTACACATCTCATTGATTCCCAGCTTGCAAGATTCAGAACCAACCCATTAGATCCTTTTGATAAAGTGAATATCGGGATTAAATCCATCTTGGCTAGCCATGTCATACAATCGAAGAACTTAGCGAATGCTCTTGTATGTCACAACATATGTAGTTGAGTATTCCTGTTTGCACAGCATGTTTGCACAGCACAAACAAGGAGACAGGAGAGCATGATTTCACTTTAATAGCGGCCTCCTTGAACTCAACCTCCAGCTCCACTAGGATGAGGTCTGCCTGGAGTTGCATGATTCAATTCATGCGCCTTTTTCTACAGTTCACCTGAAATGAAGCAAAGATTGCATCATTCTGCTAGCAAGAAGTACTTGCTCTTGTGAGCTGGCAGGTTCTTCTTTAGTAGTTGCAGTAAAATTGAGGAACATTAAGGTTGGCTGTCCGGCTCATGTAAGGTCCAACTATAATTTTCTTATCCTCTTATGCAGTTGCACTAAAATAAAGTGCCATTGTGGTGATAGTGACGGCTCCATCTTGCAAAGGCTAATAAAATGTTGCACGAGATTACCAGCAGAACTTGACGGAGATTTTGGAAACTCCAATCACCATTTTGTGCAGTTGCACCAAAATTGAGAGATGTTGCCCACGTGACATTTTAGTTGAACTGCACAAGACACTCATTCCAAAAAAGTGTTTTGTGCAGTTCACCAAAAGGTCACAATAGCAACAAGGTGAAATGGATATCCCTATCTACACAAAATGATAGAAAGTAAATAGTTGCTGGTCAATAAGAATATACGAAACATATACAAAATGAAAAGAAGCATCTTAATTATGTTCATGGAAATCATGCAAGGACAGTAGAAATTTTAAAACGTCAGCAATGCTTCATGTTACCAGAAGCATTATGATCAACAATGAGATTCCTCAAATATGGGATTACTTTAATGGTGGCATTGTTTGTTTACCAAACATAGTAAATCAACAATAGCTAAAGAGTTGGTTTAAGGGCATGGGACCGTGGGGACACCAGGACACTCAATAGCGTAAAGGAGCAACTTACTTATCATACTGGGGAAAACAGCAGGAGTGCCATTTGTAACACAATTTAATTGCATCTTATCACTGGAGGCATTAGATTAACAATAACACTGGTTAGACATGTCCCTAAGGTAACAGTGTGATCGCTTCATTTTACATGCGCCCTTACATTAATAACAGCAAAAGGTTGGTATAAGGACATGCGACAGTGGACACATCAGCACAATGCACCTACAAGGAGGCATAAAGTGGTGATGCCGAGCTTGTTCACGCTATGTGAGGGCAGCAAACGTAATCCTGGAGACCTTGTACTATGTGAGGGCAGCAAATCTAATCCTGGAGACCTTTTACTATGTGAGGGCAGCAGATCTAATCCTGGAGACCTTTTACTATGTGAGGGCATCAAATCTAATCCTGAGACCTTTTACTATGTGAGGGCAGCAAATCTAATCCTGAGACCTTTTACTATGTGAGGGCAGCAAATCTAATCCTGAGACCTTTTACTATGTGAGGGTAGCAAATCTAATCCTGGAGACCTTTTACTATGTGATGGCAGCAAATCTAATCCTGCACATACTCTGTTGACTTGTCCACCAGCCGCCACTTTCTATCCTTTTTTCAACCAATAATAGATCTGTTCCTTATCCAGTTTGTACTGCGTTTTCCCATTATTTCCCTTTTCAACCAAGAGACCGGTTGGGTATCCGGTCTCTACTACTTTCACCATATTATTTCCTCTTTGAATGAAGTCCTAGATTCATGCTACAACTTTCCCCCCCTTTCTTCGTTGTTTGAACAAAGCCCTAGATTCGAATGCATGAAGTAGATTTACCTCTAATAATACTAAAAATTTAGGTGGCTTTGGAAGAGCTGATGGGAGTAGAAAAAGATGCACATGCAGACACGTGGGGAGTTGGGGCAGTAGAGCAAGGCCTCTTTGAAAGAACTTATACCTGAAGGTCGCCGGGATGTCGATGGCGGCAGGTCGGATCTGCGGACAATACGGCAGGGAGGAAGAAGGGCCGGAGGACCTCCCGAGCCGGTGCTGTGTCGGAGAGAATGGCATGGGAAGAGGATCGGGCCCCTCCGGTAGCTGTGCATTTCCTCCCTCGGCCGCAATGATCGCGTGAATGATGCACCTTTTAGTCCTCTACACACACCGGCCGAAGGGATCCCGCCGGATCTGTGACCAACGGTGAGCAGAGAGAAAATGTCACTACCGCTGTCTTGTTTATATCTGGAGAGGATGAGAGAATGAAGAGAGCAACCCTAGTAAAGCAAGAGCTCAGGCCCCTGCGTCCATATATTGTGGAGTGATTATCTTTTTTCTCTCCACAACAAGCATTTCAATTTGTGTACGTGGCATTAAAAAAAAAGAAACTCTCTATTTAAGGTGACTACTCTACGACTCCTACTTACTACTGGTGAATAAACATACAGTAAGTATTGTATTTATATAGAACAAACAATCTCGAACTATTTTCACATAGTTAAAAGTAGAGGGCGGGGCTTTTCCCGGGCAGTACGCGCGGCAGTTTTCAGGTAGGCGGTTTGACAGAGAGGCGAGGAGGGTGAGCGAGTGGGGCTGTGCGATTTGACGGCGCGTTACTGCTGGAAAGACTTGTGATATGTCCACTCACTATAGTCATGGATTACTGCCGCTCCGACCGGGGTGTTGCCCCCCTTATGTTCCGCGCTCTAATCTGGTGCATGACACGTCGACCCGGATGCTGGCTCTCCCACATGTCGGAGTAGTAAGAAGGAGCAAAGAATGATGCGGTATATACTAGTACTATACTAGTACTACTCAGGTCAGAGGAGTGCGAACCACGGCAGCCCAGTGAACCAACCGTGCGAACCACTGTAGCCCAGTGAACCAGCAGTAGAAAACAATGTGGTGATATGAACATAAAAAACAATGTGCTACGGTCCACACTGTAGCATGTACAGTAACACTCCTCTTTGTTTGGATCCTTGAGTTAGAGCTAGTTTGGGTTGAAATAGCCTCAAATTATCGAAACAAGAGGGGTTAGTTTGAGCTAGTTTGCTCTAACCCAGCTAAAAAAACTAGCCCGGTGGAGAGGTTCTAATTGGGTTAGTTATCCTCGGGCCCACTAAAAGAGAACTAACTAAATCTCAACTGCCCCCACTAGATCGCTCCCCTAAAACAATCTCACCTGCCCGCACCAGATCGCTCCCCCCCTTGCACAACTCCTCTCTGTTCCCCATAGGGCCGCCCGCCCAAGCGCCGCTCGCCCTCTCTCTCCTCCGGCCGCCCTCTCCTTCCGGCCTCCGCCGCCCTACTCCGGCCGCCCTCACCCTCCGACCTTCGAAGATCGCCCCGCTCCCCCTTCACCAATCGTTTTTCTCCCTCTGTCGTGTGCGGCAGCGGCGCATCTACCAGGGAGGTCGCGAGAGGGGTGAGTTTGTTCGTTCCTTCTCTGTCTCACGGCCATATCATTGATCTTGCTTGCTTTAGCGCTAATTCTGATTTGGAAAAGTAGATCCTGATCAAACTTGCTATAGATTTGTGGTGCACGTATGGAATTGTTTGATGCTGCTTGAGGAGGTAGTAAATCTTTCTAGAGGCCCAAAGATTATGGTCACCTTTCTAGGTATTTCAATTTCAGGCTTGCATTATTTGTAGAGGCCCAAATATTCAGTTCACCTTTATAGGTATTTCAATTTCAGCCTTGCATTGTTTCTAGAGGCCCAAAGATTCAGTTCACCTTTCTAGGTATTTTAGTTTCAGGCTTGCATTATTTCTAGAGGCCTAAAGATTCAGTTCACCTTTCTAGGTATTTCAGTTTCAGGCTTGCATTATTTCTAGAGGCCCAAAGATTCAGTTCACCTTTCTAGGTATTTCAGTTTCAGGCTTGCATTATTTCTAGAGGCCCAAAGATTCAGTTCACCTTTCTAGGTATTTTAGTTTCAAGCTTGCATTATTTCTAGAGGCCCAAAGATTCAGTTCAACTTTCTAGGTATTTCAGTTTCACGCTTGCATTATTTCTAGAGGCCCAAAGATTCAGTTCACCTTTTTAGGTATTTTAGTTACAGGCTTGCATTATTTCTAGAGGCCCAAAGATTAAGTTCCCAGTCGGCAGCAAGCGGCCCTGCTACCCATGCCGGTGTCGACCTCAACTCAAAAGGGCCGGCGTCGGAGGGGTTCCCGGGGCTTGGGCTCTACAGAGCCTTCCTCCAGAGCGACGATGGCGAGCTCCTCCCTCGGTGCGTGAGGGGCTCCGGGCTCCCTCCCTATCGTGAATGACTTCCGTGATGAGTTAGCTCATTCTTTGTTTCATGAAGTATTTTTTTATTTTGTGAAGCTTGATTGACGACTTGTATGTTTAAGTGGGATATCTCATTTGTATTGACAAAGTAAAAATTATCATGTTTTGCATGCTTGATTTGTATAGATGGTTCATTTATGTCAATTGTGAGCGGAGGAGGCCACAGAAGAGCCGACCACACCAAGAGGGTGCTTGGATCCAAGGGACTTATTTTAGTTTGACTAAAAATAGGGTCCAAAGTAGTCAAATGATTGAGATAGAGCATTTATTGTTAATCTAACTCTGCCATCCATACACCTCTTTGGTTTAGAGTTAGTTCAGGGTTAGAATCTAACTCTAACCTCTAACTGAGTTAGAGTTCTCCTCGTCTCGGTTCATCGCCATCATACTTTCCCCATTCCTGTGTTTTCAGTATCCTGCGAATCGAAGAGGCCCTTTTTTGCGGGAAAAATCAAAGAGGCCCTTAGACTGGTTTAGGTCCGGTCATTTTTTATAAACGGGTTATGTCCAAAATTTAATGAACGTGCTCCGGTTTCCATGAAAATAATCCGGTTTCATGTAGTAATTCATTCAATTATTTATTCTTCTGCGGGGGGTTTGCATGTAATTCGTGAGGTCTGAAATGTAAAGTACCCCGACATATGCTTCGAGTCGTGCATGCACTACGACCCAGATGCTCTATGTCCCACATGTCGGCGAATGGGAGCACGTGGAAATAGCCTAGGAGTACATATAGGAGGATAAATGCGTGAAAAAGTATGTACTGTGAAGCATAGCCGCGGTTCGAAAAGGAGACCTAAAGTGATGACAGCTATAGGTCGCACGCACCCAACTAGTGGTAGTACTAGACATACGACTAATTTTTCCCTAAAAAAAAGAGGCACGAGTGCTCAGTACTCCTATTCTATAAACACGAGTCCCATCTGACAACAGCGTCCGTGCTACAGCTAGCTCTCCTCCCTCATTTCTCTCTTCTAATTCTAAACTCGGCCGACGCCTGGTGGGCGGGGTGGGTTTGCTCAACTGCGGCCCCACTTCACAGTGAAAATGTTACGACTGGAATAAAAATGCCATATACTCCCTCCGTTCATAAATATAAGCCTTTTTAGATACTAGTTCAAATGGAATACAACATATACAAGTATGTAGACATAGTTTAGAGTGTAGATTCACTCGTTTTGCTCCGTATGTAGTAGTCACTTGCTAGAATCTTTAGAAAGACTTATACTTGGGAACGGAGGGAGTACTATACTAATAAAACATTAAGGCCACGGGGCGATGCAGTGCTGGTTACAGGAGGCAAGAAGAAGAGATGCATCCATCGACGACGTCCACCTCCTCGACTCAGGGCGCCGGCCCACCGAATGGCGCCTAAGTAGCAGCGGCTTTCGTGGCCAGGTCGACGTGCTTCTGGACAATGGCGTCCAAAGATTCCAGCCGCTGGAAGAAGGCCAACGTCTTTCTGTCCTCACTTGCCTTCTAGTGGCCTATGTAGACGATTTCCTCGTAGACGTGGATGTGCAGGTCGATGGTTTCTTGCATGGCGAGGCGCTGCGCGGCGAGCGTGGCCTCGAGGTGCACATTCTTCGTTGTGACCTCCGACACCTGCAGGGCCACCAGGGCTTGAAAGAGTTCGCCATCATGTAGGCCCATGAGGGTGGCAGGCAATGAGGAGCCTGGGCGCGCGAGCTGGAGCAGTACGGCAAGGTCGTCCGCGCGCTTCTTGACGGCGGTGAACTTGCGGATGGAGTTGACCATCATGTCGTCCATGCGAGAGGCGAAGCCGGCGTCGGCGAGGGCTACGATGCCTGCGATTGCCAGCACCGTCTGGAAATGCTGCACGGTGCGGGGCCGCAGGCCGACGCCTTGGATGATTTGGCACAGCCGACTGCCGCTCAAGTCCATCGCCTCCTTAGGTGCTTGTGGCTTCTGGTCACTTGGTCTTGGATTGGAGTGAGCAGTGTGCACAGAGACTTGGGAGTAGATGGATTGGAGTGGTGGGGTGCCTTTATTATATGAGAGTCCAAACTCTGTTGCATTCACATCGTGTTGGCTCTATTCTGCTTCTCCAATTAATTCCCTCTGCATGTAATTGAGGATGCATCACTGACCGTTCAACGTCTCGGGAACCGCTACCCTCTTCCACCATGGCATTCAAGCACCTATGGACCCGTCGACGACGAGGTGCCTATGGTGACTTCATAAATTTCAAGGTGATAGTGCTGTGCGTGTGTGCGTTCATAGGGGTGAGTGTATGCGCGTGTATATGAGCGCTTGCGTCTGTACTGTGTCAAAAAAACGTAAATGCATGTCAAAAAGAGACTAGTAAGTATACTCAATATTGTGCAGATTCACTCATTTTGCTCCATATGTACTCCGTCTCGGTGTAGTCTAGTCATTTGTTGAAATCTCTAGAAGGGAACATACTCCTTTCTGGTTTACAGGGCTATACTAGCAAGTAGTTGTACGTACTAGTACAATAGTGGGCTCACATAGCAATTTTGTCTCATGCAAGAGCCTGGCTATATGCGTGCTCTAATGTTCGCAACTACAACGTTCGGTTTGCGCTTGGCTCTTCGCCTCTTCGAGAAGACGAACAATGATGTTACTACTTCTGCTAATACAGTGTCGAATCCACTTCTGCATGTCCATCCACTGCGAGCGAGACGGATAGCTTGTTGTAGAAGTACTACTAAGCAAAAGCCTGTCCTCGTTTGCGAGCGACCGCACGCATGGGCGAGGGAGAAGGCGTGTAGTAAAATCAAGCTTCTCCTCGTTGTACGAGTTGACGCAACAAATCATAGCACTGGCCCCACATGCTTGCCTCTAAACTTGGCTAAAAGACCCGCAGTGTACAATATATTTGCTGCAACCTCTAACATTTACCCACCACAAATTAAAATATATGTGGCCGTATGCATCGTTCTGATGCAGAGGCCGGGGAGTCCCCCCTTTAAAAAAACAAATTAAAATATATATTCTTGTGTTGACCAGATGAGCGTGCAAACTACAATCACCAGGGTGACAGGTAGGGCCAGAAGACTATTTTAATTTTTTTTTAAAAATTTTGAGACGACCACATAGCATGGAGCCGACCCCAACGATTTTAAGCTTACATGCACGGTACACGCTATCCTAGACTACTCTACACATGAAACTGCCACACGAGCGTCCGGGCTGCGCTTGGCTCTTCGCCTCTTCGGGAAGTCGAACAATGATGGAGTACTACTGCACTGGAGGAGTACTATAGTACGCTTCTGGCCATCTGACACCGATTGAACTGCTGCATGTCCACCGTGTGCGGGAGGGAGAGCATGTAGCAAAAGCTTCTCCTAGTCTTGCCAGCCACCACGCCCATGGGCAAGGGAGGGACGCTCCTGCCTTTGCGTGTATGACAGGTGGGCCCAACAGGTGTGTGGCCAACCTGTCATACAGCCAAAAGCAGGTGCAGTTAAGTCTGCGAGGGAGAGGATAATCAAACTTCTCGTTGATGTACGAGTTGACGCGACACATCAAAGCACTATACTCGATTTATTTCAATAATTTGCGTTTACCGATGCATTAATTACAATGCATGCATGCATGCCATGATTCATCTTTTGATACTTGCATGTGTTGATTTAATGCACCTTGAAGTAGTACTCCCTTCGTTCCTAAATACTATAAGTCTTTGTAGGGATTCCATTAGGCTGGTCATAGTGGAGAGTAACTGTAACGCCCTCGATGCGGCTATATCTCCCACGTGTCGAAGCACGACTTAGAGGCTTAACCGCATTGAAAGCAATGTCGCAAGTGAGGTAATCTTCGCACAACCCATGTAATACATAAGGGAAAGAGATACATAGTTGGCTTACAGTCGCCACTTCACACAATACATAAATAAACATCCATCATTCAGTTTACACTCAAGGTCCGACTTCGGAACCAAAATAAAAGAAGACTACCCCAAATGCAACACAGATCCCCAATCGTCCCAACTGGGCTCCACTACTGATCGTCTGGAAATGAAACATAGTAACGACCAAGGGCCTCATCAAATTCCCACTTCATCTCAGTTGCGCCATCTGCGCTGGTATCACCGGTACCGGCATCTGTTTTGGTAGAATCTGTGAGTCACGGGGACTCAGCAATCTCACACCCGCAAGATCAATACTATTTAAGCTTAAAGGAAGGGGGGGGTGTAATGAGGTGGAGCTGCAGCAAGCGACTAGCATATATGGTGGCTACGATCGCAAAAGAGAGCGAGAAGAGAAGCAAGGCACGGTCATGAAGCTAGTAGCGATCAAGAAGTGATCCTGAAACTACTTACGTCAAACATAACTCCAACACCGTGTTCACTTCCCGGACTCCGCCGAAAAGAGACCATCACGGTTACACACGTGGTTGATGTATTTTAATTAGGGTCAACTTCGGGTTTTCTACAACCGAACATTAACAAATTCCCATCTGCCTCATAACCGCGGGCATGGCTTTCGAAAGATAATACCCTGCAGGGGTGTCCCAACTTAGCCCATCATAAGCTCTCACGGTCCACGAAGGGTAAACCTTCTCCCGGGAAGACCCGATCAGTCTTGGAATCCCGGTTCGCATGACATTTCGACAATGGTAAAACAAGACCAGCAAAGCCGCCCGATTGTGCTGACAAATCCCGATAGGAGCTGCACATATCTCGTTCTCAGGGCACATCCGGATGAACACTACGTACGGCAACCGAGGATACCCCAAGTTGCCTCAGGGTGGCACCGCAAGTGGCTCTAGTTTGGACCAACACTCAGAGGAGCATTGGCCCGGGGGGTTAAATAAAGATGACCCTTGGGCTCGCGAAAACCCAAGGGAAAAAGGCTTAGGTGGCAAATGGTAAAACCAAGGTTGGGCCTTGCTGGAGGAGTTTTATTCAAAGCGAACTGTCATGGGGGTCCCATAAATCACCCAACCGCGTAAGGAACGCAAAATCAAGGAACATAACACCGATATGACGGAAACTAGGGTGGCAAGAGTGGAACAAAACACCAGGCATAAGGCCGAGCCTTCCACCCTTTACCAAGTATATAGTTGCATTAATTAAAACAATAGATATTGTAATATCCCAAAATATCCATGTTCCGACCAGGAACAAACTTCATCTTCACCTGCAACTAGCAACGCTATAAGAGGGGCTAAGCAAAAGCGGTGACATAGCCAAACAACGGTTTGCTAGGAAAGGATGGTTAGAGGTTTGACATGGCAATATGGGTGGCATGATATAGCAAGTGGTAGGTAACGTAGCATGGGCATAGCAAAAGAGCGAGCATCTAGCAAGCAAAGATAGAAGTGATATCGAAGGTATGGTCATCTTGCCTGCAAGGTTCTCAGAGTTGTCGAAGGCTTGATCCTCGTAGGCGTTCTCAACAGGTTCCTCGTTCACGTACTCGTCTCCCGACTCTACCCAAAGCAAGAACACAAGCAATGGAACAACAATCAATCAAGGAGCAATGCACAAGCAATATGATGCAATACATGACATGCTATGCGAGATGTGATATGCAATGCATATGTGTGCTCCGGAAGGAAAATAATGAACAAGGCATCAACTTGGCAAACCAAGTACGCTGCTGGAAAGATGGGATGATTTCGGTTGAAATCGATATAAAGATCACCGGAATAGGATGCACGGTTTGCAAATGGCAAGCAAAACAATAATGCCACAAATCTGCGTTTAACAGCATGATGCTACTTAGCATGCAACAAGAAACTATGCTACAGCACCCCAACATAAAAACAAAGCATATGACAGTGATCTACAAGAGATGATTAACAAAAGAGGAACACTGAGCTATGGCTAAATTACATCATAACAGGCTCAAACAAGCATGGTGAAAGTGCAAAAAAATATCAGGTTCACAGACTTAGTGAAAATACTAGTATGCCAGAAATTAACATCAGGAAGGCATGTTTAGAGCAAGCAAACAACAAGCTACAGGAACTTATAATAGCAAAACAAGACATGGCATGATTCTACTCAAAGCATAGATCAAAAGTCCCTTACTGACCATAAGCCAAAAAGGACCATAAGAAATGATGGCACCCATGTAAACATAGCAAGTTTCATTACAGATCTCAGACTTAGCAGAAAAACTGGACATTACCAAAACAGAAATCAAGTAGGCATGTTCGTGAGCTCGATGCACTCACTATAGAGCATCTCATGATAAACTAAGCATACACCCATCAAGAAGACATGGCTTAGAAGCTATACATGGAAAGAACAACATCATAGCATACACGGATCAACTACAACAACCTTGTGAAAATTGAATCTCATGTAAACAATCTGCCAGGAAACATTTTGAAGCAAAAGTAGAGCACGAAAATGACATGCTAGACTACTCCATAAATGCCAACAAAGGCATGGATGGATAGAGCACATCCATATGTTCAAAACACCCTTACTGATCATGCTCAAAAATGGCATAGATCTCTCCGTAACAACATGAACATATGGCATAAAAATAACAGTAGGACATGACTTAGTGAAAACACTAAGTTCCTGAAATCAGCAACATTATCATCCCTAGTTTGCATGCTTGTGCTAGTCACCATAGAGATCACAAAAATACATGGCATAGACCCCTGTAAAGATGGCATGGCATAGATCAAAACATATGTAGGGCTCAAGTTCATAAGGTGCACACATTAATCATGGCAAAAATGACAAAAGTGCAAGTTCTCTTAAGAAACAGAAACTAACATCACATAGCCCTCTTCCAACAGCATTTCGGGCATCAAGAGGAGCTCAAATGAAAATGGTGCAATGAGATGAAATGATGTACTCATCCAGACGGACAATTTGATATGCTACACGCCCAAAACGGAGCCACGGTTGCAAAGATGTGATGCGATGAAAATGCAATAAAATAATGACAGAAATGACTTAGTGGATTTCGGGGGTCGGGGAAAAAGTCAACCGTCGCGTTTTTTTTCAGATCGGATCTGGCCGGAGTTCGAGATCGTCGCCGGAGTTGTCGCCGGAGAGCTCGGGGCCGGAGGGAGGAGAGGCCGGGGCGGCCGGAGGCGGGGCCGGGCGGCGGCGCGGACGGCGCGGCCGGGCGGCGCGGCGGCGGCGCAGCCGGACGGCGAGGCCGGGCGCGGCGGGGCGGCGCGGAGGCGGGGCGGCCGGACGGCGAGGCCGACGGCGACGGCCGGCGGCGCTGCGGAGACGAGGCCGGGCGGGGTCCCGCGCGGGGCGGCGCTGTGGAGGCGGGCCAGGAGGGCCGGCCGCGGGCTCGGCGGGTCGGGGCGGCGCGCGGTGGCCAGGTGCCACGTGTCGCGCCCTGGTTCGCCGGGCGGCGGCGGCGCGGACGCGTCCGGCCCGATCCGGACGTGTCCGGCGGCGGCGGAGGAGCGGGCTAGGGTTTGGGGATCCGAGAATTCGGGGGAGTGCACATATTTATAGGTAGAGGGAGCTAGGAGACTCTAAATGGGGTGCGGTTTTCGCCCACACGATCGTGATCCGACGACAGAGAGCATGGAAGTGACTTAGATGGGTTATTGGGCTGTTTTGGAGGGGTGTTGGGCTGCAGCCCAAAAGATGCCTTTGCGGGAGTGCGGTGAACCGTTGGAGTATCAAACGAGCTCCAAATGATCCGAAACTTGACAGGTGGTCTACCAGTGCTATACCAGGGCCACTTGGCAAGGCTCGGTCCATTCCGAGAACGTTCAACACCCGCACATGGAAAATGTGAAAGGGAGCACCGGGGAACATAGGAGTGCCGGATTGCAAAACGGACAACGGGGAAAATGCTCGGATGCATGAGACGAACACGTATGCGAATGAGATGCACATGATGACATGATATGAGATGCATGACATGGACAAAATGCAAAACGAAAACAAAACCCAACCATGGAGGGAATATCATAGCACATAGGCGAAAATGGCAAGAGTTGGAGTTACAAATATGGAAAGTTACATCCGGGGTGTTACAACACTCCACCACTACAAGAGAATCTCGTCCCGAGATCTAGGACCGAAAGAACTCCGGATATTCGGAACGGAGGTGATCCTCGCGCTCCCAGGTGGCTTCTCGGTCGGAATGGTGTGACCACTTCACTTTCAGGAATTTGATTGACTTTTTGCGAGTCTTGCGCTCGCTTTCTTCAAGAATAGCAATGGGCTGCTCAAGATAAGAGAGATCTTCTTGGAGGTCAATTTCTTCAAAGTTGATAGTGCGCTCAGGAATCTTGAAGCACTTGCGGAGCTGTGACACGTGAAACACATCGTGCACGTTTGCAAAGTTGGATGGAAGCTCAAGTTGATAGGCGAGATCGCCTCTTTTGCCAATGATCTTGAAAGGACCCACGTATCTAGGGGCAAGCTTCCCTTTGATACCGAAGCGACGAGTGCCTTTCATTGGAGAGACGCGGAGGTAGACATGGTCTTCGATTTCAAAAGCCACATCACGGTGCTTGTCATCATAATAGCCCTTCTGGCGCGATTGCGCGGCTTTGAGATTCTCACGAATGACTTTGCACATTTCTTCGGCTTCTGTGATCAAGTCGTTGCCAAGAAGTTGGCGTTCACCTGTCTCGGACCAATTGAGAGGAGTACGACACTTTCTGCCATAGAGAATTTCGAATGGGGCCTTGCCCGAACTTGCTTGGAAGCTGTTGTTGTAGGAGAACTCGGCATATGGAAGACAATCTTCCCACTTCATGCCAAAGGAAATGACACAAGCCCTGAGCATATCTTCAAGGATTTGATTGACTCGCTCGACTTGGCCACTTGTTTGAGGATGGAAAGCTGTGCTGAAACGAATGTTGGTGCCCATGGCCTTCTGAAAGGAGTCCCAGAACTTAGAAGTGAAGATGCTTCCGCGGTCTGAAGAGATCAATTGTGGAATACCATGCAAGGAGACAATTCTGGAGGTGTATAGCTCTGCCAGCTGAGCTGCTGTGATAGATTCTTTGATAGGAAGGAAATGAGCCACTTTAGTAAGCTTGTCAATGACAACGAAGATAGCATCATTTCCACGCTTGGACTTAGGAAAACCAGTCACGAAGTCCATCTCGATATGATCAAACTTCCATTCTGGAATAGCAAGAGGTTGGAGGAGACCAGCTGGTCTTTGGTGTTCTGCTTTCACCCTTCTACAGACATCACATTCATTCACGAATTGAGCAATTTCTCGCTTCATTCGAGTCCACCAATACGACTGCTTGAGGTCATGGTACATCTTTGTACTTCCAGGATGAATGGATAGGAGGGAATTGTGTGCCTCATTCATGATGACTTTTCTCAGATCGCCTTTGGGAACCACAATTTGATCCTCGAAGAAAAGAGTATCTTTGTCATCCAAGCGATAGCACTTGTATTTGGAAATGCCCTTGTCAATACCACGTTTCACCTTCTTCACCATGGTATCCAGGAGTTGTGCCTCATGAATTTGATCTTCCAAAGTAGGAGAGACTATGAGGTTGGCAAGAAAGCCTTGAGGAACAACTTGAAGATTCAGCTTGCGGAAAGCTTCACAAAGATCCGGTTGGAAAGGCTTGAGAATTAAGCTGTTGCAATAAGCCTTTCTGCTCAGAGCATCTGCAATCACATTCGCCTTGCCAGGAGTATATTCAATACTTGGATTGTACTCTTGAATCATTTCGACCCATCGAGTTTGTCTGAGGTTGAGGTTGGGTTGAGTGAAGATATACTTGAGACTCTTGTGATCGGTGAATATGTCCACTTTCCTTCCCAACAAGAGATGTCTCCATGTTATCAATGCATGGACAACTGTCGCCAACTCAAGATCGTGAGTGGGGTAGTTCTTTTCATTGGGCTTCAACTGAAAAGAGGTATAGGCCACAACTTTCTTCTCTTGCATTAACACAGCACCGAGACCTTGAAGAGAAGCATCACAGAATACTTCGAATGGCTTGGATTCATCAGGAGGAGTCAAGACAGGAGCTGTAACTAGCTTCTCTTTGAGGGTGTTGAAAGCGACGTCACACTCAGGCATCTAGACATACTTGACATGCTTCTAGAGGAGGTTGGAAAGAGGCTTTGCAATCTTAGAGAAATTCTCAACGAATCTTCGACAATAGCTTGCAAGACCGAGAAAACTGCGGAGCTGCTTGACATTCTGAGCAGGTTCGCAATTCACAATTGAAGACACCTTCTCGGGATTAACAGCGATGCCCTTGGCGGAGATGATGTGACCAAGATAAAGAACTTCATCCAGCCAGAACTCACATTTGGAAAACTTCGCATAGAATTGATGCTCTCTGAGCTTGTCGAGCACCAATCGCAAATGTTTGGCATGATCCTGCTTATTCTTGGAGAAGACCAAAATATCATCGAGATACACCAAGACGAAATCATTTGTGTAGGGGTTGAAGATGAAGTTCATCATGCGAGAGAAAGTTGGAGGAGCATTGACAAGGCCGAAAGACATGACAGTATATTCATAAGAACCATAGCTTGTTCTGAATGCTGTCTTGGGAATATCTTGTTCACGAATGCGAATCTGATGATAACCCATACGAAGGTCAAGCTTGGAGAATACTTTAGCACATTTGAGTTGCTCGAAAAGCTCATTGATGTTGGGAAGTGGATACTTGTTCTTGATTGTCTTCTTGTTCAATGGACGGTAATCGACGCAAAGTCGGTCCGTGCCATCCTTCTTCTGGACAAAAAGAACTCCACATCCCCATGGAGATGAACTCGATCTAATCAAACCCAGACGCTCTTGTTCATCGAGCTGCTTCTTCAATTCCTTCAGCTCCTTGGGTCCAAGCTTGTAAGGACACTTGCAAACGGGTTCAGTGCCAGGCTCAAGATCGATAACGAATTTGATTGGCCAATGAGGAGGCATACCCGGAAGCTCTTCTGGAAAGACATCTTGGTACTCACAAACGACTGGAATCTGAGAGATAGCATCCAACTCGCCCTTCTCATTGAGAAAAAACAACCGAATGGTTTCGTCACGAGCGGCATAGATGATAACATCCTCAGAAGGGTGTGTCAATTGAATTTCCCTGGCAGCACAATCAAGCTGAGCCTTGTGCTGAGAAAGCCAGTCCATCCCGAGAATTAGATCAATATCAGAGTCGCCAAGAACCATTGGAGAAGATAGAAATCTATAGTCGCCCATCTTGATAGAAACATCCGGGATGCAATTATTAGATGTCATTTGCTTACCTGGGGACACAATCTTCAACGGGACAGGAATCTTTTCCATCACAAACTCATGCTTGGCAACAAAAGGTCTTGAAATGAAAGAAAGCGATGCACCAGTATCAAATAAGATTTTTGCAGGAATAGAGTTAACTGGAAGGTTACCCATGATCACATCTGAAGAATCCTCTGCTTGAGCTGCATTCATCATATTCACCTTTGCATGCTTTGGATTATGCTTGACCACTGCATTGCTTGAATACCTCACAGGAGGAGGAGGAGGAAGGCGCCTTTGGTTGAAGCATTTGTTCGCATAGTGACCTTTTGCTGACACTTGTTGCAGGTCACCTCTGAGAGCGGACGGTGATAAGGAGCATTTGACCTTGGAGCTTGAGGCTGAGACTTGTTCTGATAGACTGGGTTGGGTGGGTGGGAAGATCCACGACCACCTGAGTTCTTCTGCTGATAAGGCTGACGGAACGGAGGAGGAGGATGGTAGAACTTTTGCTGCTTAGCTGCCACTTGAGAGGAAGAAGAAGACTGAACTGCATCCCTGATTCTCTTCTTTGAAGCCTCACACTTGAGCTGAGCACCTTCTTGCTTGAGGGCCATATTGTAGAATTGATCAAACTGAGTAGGCTCAACAAGAACGAGAGCTAACTGTAGATCCTCTCTAAGGCCACCTCTGAATTGATAGATCATACTCTTTTCATCAGGAACGTCTTGTTTAGCGAAGCGAGCAAGTTTCTGAAACTGCTTGTTGTATTCGTACACTGACATGTTGCCTTGCTTGAGATTGCGGAACTCCTCACGCTTGCTCTCAACAACACTGGTAGGAATGTGGTGAGCTTTAAAGTCTCGACAGAAATCAGTCCAAGTAATCACTCGACCTCCTCTGGAATCCTTGTATTGCTGGAACCAATCAGCTGCTTGATCCTTGAGCTGAAAAGACGTGAACTTGACGTAGTCCTCAGGCCAGGCATTGCTGCATTCGAAATGCTTGTTGATATCCACGAGCCAATCGTCGGCGTCTGTGGCCTCGGCACAGTAGCTGAAAGACTTTGGCTGATTTGCAAGGAACTGGTTGAGGGTAGGAAACTGTGGCTGATGGTAGAACTGCCCTTGACCTTGATTCCCTTGGTTGCCTTGGCCTTGGTTACGCTCTTGCATCAGGCAAATCAACAACTGAGCGTTGGCGTTAGTGGTTGCCATCAAAGTTTGCCATGCCTCCGGAGGCGGAGGTGGAGGTGGAGGGTTCGCCTGACTCCCATCACTGCGTTCCGGATTCTGACGCGTTGGCGGAGCCATCCTAAAGAGGGTGACATCCGTTAGCATCTTGATTGACAGATAGACAAGTTGAATCAACGGATAGAAATTGCAATATATAGTCTTCACAATAAACATTCGAACAGGGATGAACGAATGAATTCCAAAGTAAACATCACGTCCATTAAGGTGAGAAGCCACTTGATAAGAGATTGATGAATGAAAATAAAAACAAGGTATGAATGGAACAAATAAGTGGTAAGGATTACCCAATCACAAACCAAATATCTGCGAGAAGAAGTGCTAGAGCTACTTGAATCCCACCTATAAACTCCCGAGACTTTACGGTTATGCAATCAGGTGTTGGGGATACAGGGGAAGCAATATAGCTCACCCAAACTAACAATCCCTACATCCAGCTGTATCCATCCGTCAACACATAACCAAGAAACCTTCGGAAATCGTGTACCTCAACCTTTGAAAAGCATCCGTTATACGAGTCATGGCAATACTCCCGTACTCACCTCAGTACTGGGTTATCGGGGTTATCTCACCAACAACTGCATAAAAGAGATTTTCGATGTCGGCGTACTAAACTCAGGTATTCCAGAACTGCAACGATAAAATTATGATGACAACACCTCAGAGCTCAACTCCCCGGGACACTTCCACTAAACCCCTGACAGGAGGCACCAAGATAATGTTCTCATCATAAAACCATCGGAACGATTCCAAGATACCCGCGTGATCCTAAAAATTTTTTTTTAGAGAAATTTGAGGAGAGGAAAGTCAAAACTTCTACGTAAGGAGACCTCACCAGAGCGACGAAGGGACTGAGGAGTAAAAAGAATTCCTAACTCTCCGATATATATATAATCCTAAATGAGTCAAAACATTTTTCTAGATACAACTCGTCCGCTAAAAATGATCAAGCAGTGGGGCTCCTAAGGTCGGGGAAGGCTCTGATTACCAACTTGTAACGCCCTCGATGCGGCTATATCTCCCACGTGTTGAAGCACGACTTAGAGGCATAACCGCATTGAAAGCAATGTCGCAAGTGAGGTAATCTTCGCACAACCCATGTAATACATAAGGGAAAGAGATACATAGTTGGCTTACAGTCGCCACTTCACACAATACATAAATAAACATCCATCATTCAGTTTACACTCAAGGTCCGACTTCAGAACCAAAATAAAAGAAGACTACCCCAAATGCAACACAGATCCCCTATCGTTCCAACTGGGCTCCACTACTGATCGTCTGGAAATGAAACATAGTAACAACCAAGGGCCTCATCAAATTCCCACTTCAGCTCAGTTGCGCCATCTGCGCTGGTATCACCGGTACCTGCATCTGTTTTGGTTGAATCTATGAGTCACGGGGACTCAGCAATCTCACACCCGCGAGATCAAGACTATTTAAGCTTAAAGGAAGGGGGGTGTAATGAGGTGGAGCTGCAGCAAGCGACTAGCATATATGGTGGCTACGATCGCAAAAGAGAGCGAGAAGAGAAGCAAGGCACGGTCGTGAAGCTAGTAGCGATCAAGAAGTGATCCTGAAACTACTTACGTCAAACATAACTCCAACACCGTGTTCATTTCCCGGACTCCGCCGAGAAGAGACCATCACGGTTACACACGCGGTTGATGTATTTTAATTAGGGTCAACTTCGGGTTTTCTACAACTGAACATTAACAAATTCCCATCTGCCTCCTAACCGCGGGCACGGCTTTCGAAAGATAATACCCTGCAGGGGTGTCCCAACTTAGCCCATCATAAGCTCTCACGGTCAACGAAGGGTAAACCTTCTCCTGGGAAGACCCGATCAGTATCGGAATCCCGGTTCGCATGACATTTCGACAATGGTAAAACAAGACCAGCAAAGCCGCCCGATTGTGCCGACAAATCCCGATAGGAGCTGCACATATCTCGTTCTCAGGGCACATCCGGATGAACACTACGTACGGCAACCGAGGATACCCCAAGTTGCCTCAGGGCGGCACCGCAAGTGGCTCTAGTTTGGACCAACACTCAGAGGAGCATTGGCCCGGGGGGTTAAATAAAGATGACCCTTCGGCTCGCGAAAACCCAAGGGAAAAAGGCTTAGGGCATCTCCAGCCGTTCGGCCCCCAGGGCGTCTAAATTCGGCATCCTAGGGGCATGCCGGCGCTAGCTCGGCCCCTGGGGGCGAGCTAGCGCCCAGTCACGCACCCAACGCACCGGCCCCAGGACGCGGTTAATTCAAACTCGGCCGTTCCCGCTCTCAAGACGCCGCAAGTCCGACGATCGGGCATAGTCTGTCGTTACAAAAAAATAGAGCGCCGCCGCCCTCGGCGTGTTCATTCATCACTCGGCGGAACAGGAGCCCCTTCGTCGGAACAGGAGCCGGCTCCTCCTCCTCCTCCTCGTCCTCCTCCTCGGGCTCCTGCGCATCGTCGCCGTAGACGTAGCCGAGCTCGGCCTCCATGTCGCCGTTGAGGTCGACCACCTCATCCTGGGTGGCGAAACCGGGAGACGAGGCGGCCGCGGCCGATCCGGTCGCGATGATGTCGTCCATGTCGGCTCCCGTGTCATCGGCGTCGCCGAGGTGCAAGAAGGGCAGCGGCCCGCGGTAGAGATGTGGAGTTGGCGTGGTTGCGTAGGCAGGGGGCGGCGAGTAGTTGTTTGGCGGGTACTGCACACCGGCGAAGGCCGGCGATGGCGTGCGTGTAGCGGGGTGACCATGAGGGAAGGTCACGTTTGGGTTGAACCCGCCGTGCGCGTCGCCATCGGCGTAGCCTGGCGACGATGAACCCCATGGAGATCCGGCGCCTTGCTGTCCCCAGGGCGCGTACTGGTGGGCGTGGCCGACGACGGGAGCATCGGCAGAAGAGGAGGACGCCGCCGCATGCGCCGCGTTGTCGCGGGCCTTCTTGGCTATCCCCCGGTTCCGCCTGTCGGCGGTGACCGCTTCTCGGCGCTGTACTTCCACCTTCCACTCGGCGTTCGACAGGCCCGGCGGCTTCGTTGGAGGCGCCCTCGGCTTCCTCTGTTTCGGTTGGGTAGCGGCGCCCGTCGCGGTCGCTGCGGCGCGCGGCATGGTGTATTTCTTCGGCGGCATGGGCGGCGGGCTGCGAGCGGGGTTGGCGGGAGAAAGGGGGAGAATGGCGGGAGCAAGGCGAGCGAGCGGGAGAGAAGTGAGAAAAAAGGCAGTAAAACGGCGGGAAAAGGCCTTCGGTCGCCTCCAGTGCGGGTCCACGTGCCTTTTTCGCTTGCGCCGGCTCCCCAAGCGCCCCCCAGGGCGCCGGGTTCGGCCTGGGTCCGCCGGCACCAGTTTTGGCCCGAGCCGGCGAAAAACGGGCTTCTGGGGGCGCGACTGGGGCCTTTTTTCGGCCCCGGCGCGGCGAAATCGCCTGGGGAGGGCCTGTTGGGGGCGCGGCTGGAGATGCCCTTATGTGGCAAATGGTAAAACCAAGGTTGGGCCTTGCTGGAGGAGTTTTATTCAAAGCGAACTGTCACGGGGGTCTCATAAATCACCCAACCGCGTAAGGAACGCAAAATCAAGGAACATAACACCGGTATGACGGAAACTAGGGTGGCAAGAGTGGAACAAAACACCAGGCATAAGGCCGAGCCTTCCACCCTTTACCAAGTATATAGATGCATTAATTAAAACAATAGATATTGTGATATCCCAAAATATCCATGTTCCGACCAGGAACAAACTTCATCTTCACCTGCAACTAGCAACGCTATAAGAGGGGCTAAGCAAAAGCGGTGACATAGCCAAACAACGGTTTGCTAGGAAAGGATGGTTAGAGGTTTGACATGGCAATATGGGTGGCATGATATAGCAAGTGGTAGGTAACGTAGCATGGGCATAGCAAAAGAGCGAGCATCTAGCAAGCAAAGATAGAAGTGATATCGAAGGTATGGTCATCTTGCCTGCAAGGTTCTCAGAGTTGTCGAAGGCTTGATCCTCGTAGGCGTTCTCAACAGGTTCCTCGTTCACGTACTCGTCTCCCGACTCTACCCAAAGCAAGAACACAAGCAATGGAACAACAATCAATCAAGGAGCAATGCACAAGCAGTATGATGCAATACATGACATGCTATGCGAGATGTGATATGCAATGCATATGTGTGCTCCGGAAGGAAAATAATGAACAAGGCATCAACTTGGCAAACCAAGTACGCTGCTGGAAAGATGGGATGATTTCGGTTGAAATCGATATAAAGATCACCGGAATAGGATGCACGGTTTGCAAATGGCAAGCAAAACAATAATGCCACAAATCTGCGTTTAACAGCATGATGCTACTTAGCATGCAACAAGAAACTATGCTACAGCACCCCAACATAAAAACAAAGCATATGACAGTGATCTACAGGAGATGATTAACAAAAGAGGAACAATGAGCTACGGCTAAATTACATCATAACAGGCTCAAACAAGCATGGTGAAAGTGCAAAAAAATATCAGGTTCACAGACTTAGTGAAAATACTAGTTTGCCAGAAATTAACATCAGGAAGGCATTTTTAGAGCAAGCAAACAACAAGCTACAGGAACTTATAATAGCAAAACAAGACATGGCATGATTCTACTCAAAGCATAGATCAAAAGTCCCTTACTGACCATAAGCCAAAAAGGACCATAAGAAATGATGGCACCCATGTAAACATAGCAAGTTTCATTACAGATCTCAGACTAAGCAGAAAAACTGGACATGGCAAAAACAGATATCAAGTAGGCATGTTCGTGAGCTCGATGCACTCACTATAGAGCATCTCATGATAAACTAAGCATACACCCATCAAGAAGACATGGCTTAGAAGCTATACATGGCAAGAACAATATCATAGCATACACGGATCAACTACAACAACCTTGTGAAAATTGAATCTCATGTAAACAATCTGCCAGGAAACATTTTGAAGCAAAAGTAGAGCACGAAAATGACATGCTAGACTACTCCATAAATGCCAACAAAGGCATGGATGGATATAGCACATCCATATGTTCAAAACACCCTTACTGATCATGCTCAAAAAGGGCATAGATCTCTCCGTAACAACATGAACATATGGCATAAAAATAACAGCAGGACATGACTTAGTGAAAACACTAAGTTCCTGAAATCAGCAACATTATCATCCCTAGTTTGCATGCTTGTGCTAGTCACCACAGAGATCACAAAAATACATGGCATACACCCCTGTAAAGATGGCATGGCATAGATCAAAACATATGTAGGGCTCAAGTTCATAAGGTGCACACATTAATCATGGCAAAAATGACAAAAAGTGCAAGTTCTGTTAAGAAACAGAAACTAACATCACATAGCCCTCTTCCAACAGCATTTCGGGCATCAAGATGAGCTCAAATGAAAATGGTGCAATGAGATGAAATGATGTACTCATCGAGGCGAACAATTTGATATGCTACACGCCCAAAACGGAGCCACGGTTGCAAAGATGTGATGCGATGAAAATGCAATAAAATAATGACAGAAATGACTTAGTGGATTTCGGGGGTCGGGGGAAAAGTCAACCGTCGCGTTTTTTTTCAGATCGGGTCTGGCCGGAGTTCGAGATCGTCGCCGGAGTTGTCGCCGGAGAGCTCGGGGCCGGAGGGAGGAGAGGCAGGGGCGGCCGGAGGCGGGGCCGGGCGGCGGCGCGGCCGGACGGCGAGGCCGGGCGCGGCGGGGCGGCGCGGAGGCGGGGCGGCCGGACGGCGAGGCCGACGGCGGCGGCCTGCGGCACTGCGGAGACGAGGCCGGGCGGGGTCCCGCACGGGGCGGCGCTGCGGAGGCGGGCCGGGAGGGCCGGCCGCGGGCTCGGCGGGTCGGGGCGGCGCGCGGTGGCCAGGTGCCACGTGTCGCGCCCTGGTTCGCCGGGCGGCGGCGGCACGGACGCGTCCGGCCCGATCCGGACGTGTCCGGCGGCGGCGGAGGAGCGGGCTAGGGTTTGGGGATCCGGGAATTCGGGGGAGTGCACATATTTATAGGTAGAGGGAGCTAGGAGACTCCAAATGGGGTGCGGTTTTCGCCCACACGATCGTGATCCGACGACGGAGAGCATGAAAGTGACTTAGATGGGTTATTGGGCTGTTTTGGAGGGGTGTTGGGCTGCAACCCAAAAGAGGCCTTTGCGGGAGTGCGGTTAACCGTTGGAGTATCAAACGAGCTCCAAATGATCCGAAACTTGATAGGTGGTCTACCGGTGCTATACCAGGGCCACTTGGCAAGGCTCGGTCCATTCCGAGAACGTTCAACACCCGTACATGGAAAAATGTGAAAGGGAGCGCCGGGGAACATAGGAGTGCCGGATTGCAAAACGGACAACGGGGAAAATGCTCGGATGCATGAGACGAACATGTATGCGAATGAGATGCACATGATGACATGATATGAGATGCATGACATGGACAAAATGCAAAAAGAAAACAAAACCCAACCACGGAGGGAATATCATAGCACATAGCCGAAAATGGCAAGAGTTGGAGTTACAAATATGGAAAGTTACATCCGGGGTGTTACAGTAACTTAGACTAGTAACATGCATATGTTACTAGTCTATGTTACTATCTTGATAGTGGGTAGTATCATATATGTGATAATATAGATGTCTTCATTTATTACTTTGTAGACTCATTTTGCATTGGGAAGCGCTATGTGATGGTAACATATTATGTTACTCTATTTGCCTCTCTCCTTATTAACTAATTGACACCTCATCATTTTTGCTTATGTGGCATCTAAGTTACTACCTATGTTACTCCCACTATGACCTGCCTTATGAATTACATACAGATGTATATAGATGCATTTTAAGTGTGGATTCATTCATTTTGCTCCGTATGTAGTACACCTAGTGAAATCTCTATAAATACTTACATTTAGGAACCGAGGGAGTATAAAATATGTGACGGTAAAGCTCTGTAATACCCCGGCCCAAGTCGAGAGATGGTTGTGCACGAGGAGGGCGAGATTATGCAGACCGAACAGGAACAGGACCCAACGATGGAGCTCTCTAAGGTCTCGATGGACCTCACCGTGCTCCACTGCCCCTTGTGCCTCCACCCCTTGACGCCACCAGTCTGAGTTCCACCAGATTCATCTGCGCCACCAGTCCTAGTTCGAGTCCAGTATTTTGTTACTCTAATTTGGATTTCGAGATCACACGATACTCCCAGTCGTGATAGAGTAGGAATCCCGAACTGTCGTGCTACCCGCAATAGAAAAATAGTTCTAGTTTAAAAAAAAACTAAGTCTGGAAAATTCTGGCTAGGCAGTTTTTAGGCCATTTGTAGACATTTTCGAAAAAAAATTGTTGCGGAGCAAAAAAAAGAGGAAAAAAAGTGCAAAAAAAGTGAAAAAATGAAAAAAAAATTCAGAGTGTGCTCCTCCCTTGATTACGTGCTGCGCCGCGATTTTGTTAGTGTTCAAGGCTTGTGTCTCTAGCACGGTCTAGCCTAGGACCAGCACAGTGCCGTTGTTGAGCGTTTATTCAACTTTGCATCTCTGAATTGATTATTGCTGACCCTTTTTGCTACCATATTATAAGCCTTCCCAGCTCCACATACATCTACGTCGTGCGTTTGACTCTCCCTGGTAATCGCTCTATCCAAGCTTTGAGAGCTTTGACTACAACGGTTGCCGATCACCACCTACTGCTGGGTAAGAACTGGTAAGAATTTGAGATTCGCTTGAAGGATTTGTGACACACCACCATCACCACCGCTTCCTTGTAGTCTGTAGGATCATATTCTTTTGTGTTTCTATTGCTACTAACCATGGCAGGATCACAAGCCGACGAGATTGACTGGGAGAACATGACGAACAAGGAGCTTCATGATAAGTTTCATCAAATGTTGGGTCAACAGGTGGAAGACTTGATGGCCAGCTTTGGAAAGGCATTGGAGAGGATGGATGACATTGAGAAGACCATTGACACCAAGTTGGACGCCAAGTTCGATGAATTACCCAAACGTCTCCCACAACCAGTTCTACGCCGCGATACAGTAGGGTGAGCACAGTGTGTTCCTATTGAGCCAGGACAAAATTCTGGTGCCGCTGCTACTGCTGTTGGTGTTTCTGTAGCTCCTGCTGCTAGTACAGAGGTGGAGGACTATTATGAGGATGAGGTTGATCAAAATCAGAACTACGTGCAGCCACCAGCACCACCACCAGCAGGTCGACCTCAGGTATTTATTCGCAACGGTAGGCCTGCACCACCACCTCAGGTACGAGATAATGACCATATTCCTAAACTGAAATTGAATATTCCACCATTTGAGGGTAGATATGTTCCTGAGGTATATCTTACTTGGGAATTAGAAAACTGAATAATGTTTTACATGTTTACAATATCCCGAGGAGAGATGGGTTGCTGCTGCTGTTTGTGCTTTCACTACTTTTGCATGTGTATGGTGGTCTGAACATTGTAGATTATATCCTATTCCAACTACTTGGGCTGCTTTGAAAACTGCTATGCGTACTCGTTGGGTTCCACCATATTATCAACGTGAATTGCTTCAAAAATTGCAGCGTTTAAGACAAGGCAAAAATTCTGTAGAAGAATATTATCAGGAATTACAAACTGGCATGATTAGATGTGGTATTGTTGAGGAGAATGAAGCTATGCTTGCACTCTTTGATGGGTGGATTAAATAGAGAGATTTAGACCATTCTAGAGTATAAGGAGTATACTAATATCACTCGTTTATTTCATCTTGCTTGTAAAGCTGAAGGTGAAGTACAGGATCGACAAGCATTGGCGCCGAACTAACTTTTCTGCAGGTCGACCTTCATCATGGACACCGCGTTCATCTTCTACTTCCACTGCACCAGCACCTCCATCAGGTGCCACATATAGCCATGATATAAGAAAGAAGGCACAACCACCACTATCTGCCAAGAGCACACCTGCCGGGCCTTCACAGATCTCTTCTTCTTCCATGGCATCAACTGGGCATACAAGTGATATTATTTGTCGTTGTTGTAAGGGAAGAGGTCATTATGCAAGAGAATGCAAATCTCAGCGTGTGATGATTGCTACTGAGGATGGTGCGTATGAGTCCGCTAGTGACTATGATGAGGAGACTTTGGCTGTTATTACAAGTGAAGAATACGGTGGAGCTGATTCTGATCATGAGATGCAATACATGGCTCCTGAAGACGCTGACAGGTATGAATGTTTAGTTGCTCAACGTGTTTTGAGTGTGCGGGTTACACAAGCTAAGCAAAATCAGAGGCATAATTTGTTCCATACAAAGGGAGTTGTGAAGGAACGTTCTGTTCGCATCATCATAGATGGAGGGAGCTGCAACAACTTGGCTAGCATGGACATGGTGGAGAATCTATCTCTCACCACAAGACCACATCCACATCCTTACTACATCCAATGGTTCAACAACAGCGGCAAGGTTAAGGTAACACGTACTGTTTGTGTGCATTTTAGTATCTCTACATATGATGATTATGTTGGTTGTGATGTGGTACCTATGCAAGCATGTTCCTTATTACTTGGTCAACCATGGCAATTTGATAAAAATTCTGTACACCATGGTAGAAACAATTAGTATACTCTTGTTCATAAGGATAAAAATATTACTTTGCTTCCTATGACTCCCGATTCCATTTTGAAAGATGATATTAATAGAGCTAATAAAGGAAAACAGGAGAAGAATAAGAGTGAAAA
The DNA here is from genome assembly GCA_963921465.1 of Triticum timopheevii. Lineage (NCBI taxonomy): Eukaryota > Viridiplantae > Streptophyta > Magnoliopsida > Poales > Poaceae > Triticum > Triticum timopheevii. The sequence continues at coordinate 284,440,711 of OY997268.1, read as the reverse complement.
TCAGATTGTGGCAAAAGAATTTGAGCAAGAAATGAAGCCTAATAATAAACAATCTAGTGTTGCTTCTGAAATTAAATTGAAAAGTGCATGTTTACTTGCCACCAAATCTGATATTGATGAGCTAGATTTCAACAAATCAGTTTGCTATGCTTTTGTGTGCAAAGAGGCATTATTTTCGTTCGAGGACGTGCCTTCCTCTTTGCCTCCTGCTATCACTAACATTTTGCAGGAGTTCACTGACGTCTTTCCACAAGATGTGCCATCGGGATTACCGCCTATTCGAGGGATTGAGCATCAGATTGACTTAATTCCCGGTGCTTCACTGCCGAACTGTGCACCATACCGTAACAATCCAGAGGAGACGAAGGAGATTATGCGCCAAGTACAGGAGCTTCTCGACAAAGGTTAGATACGCGAACCCCTTAGTCCTTGTGTTGTGCCTATTATTCAAGGACGTGCCTTCTTCTTTGCCCCCTGCTGTCACTAACATTTTGCAGGAGTTCGCTGGCGTCTTCCCACAAGACGTGCCACCGGGATTACCACATATTCGAGGGATTGAGCATCAAATTGACTTAATTCCCGGTGCATCGCTACCCAACCGTGCACCATACCGTACCAATCCAGAGGAGACGAAGGAGATTATGCGTCAAGTACAAGAGCTTCTCGACAAAGGTTATAAACACGAATCCCTTAGTCCTTGTGTTGTTCCTATTATTCTAGTGCCGAAAAAGGATGGTACATCGCGTATGTGTGTTGATTGTAGAGGCATTAATAATATTACTATTCGTTATCGTCATCCTATTCCTAGGCTAGATGATATGCTTGATGAATTGAGTGGCTCTACAATATTCTCCAAAGTTGATTTGCGTAGTGGATATCATCAAATTCGTATGAAATTGGGGGATGAATGGAAAACAACATTTAAAACTAAGTTTGGATTATATGAGCGGTTAGTCATGCCTTTTGGGTTAACTAATGCACCAAGTACTTTCATGAGATTAATGAACGAAGTTTTACGTGCTTTCATTGGACGATTTGTGGTAGTTTACTTTGATGACGTATTGATTTATAGTAGATCCTTGGAGGAACATTTGGAACATTTACGTGCCGTTTTTATTGCTCTACGTGATGCACATTAGTTTGGTAACTTTGGGAAGTGCACCTTTTGCACCGACCGGGTGTCTTTTCTTGGCTATTTTGTTACTCCACAGGGAATTGAAGTTGATAAAGCCAAGATTGAAGCTATTGAGAGTTGGCCGCAGCCCAAAATGGTCACACAAGTGAGGAGTTTTCTTGGCCTCGCTGGATTCCATAGGCGTTTTGTGAGAGATTTTAGCACCATTGCTGCAGCTCTCAATGAGGTTACAAAGAAGGATGTGCCTTTTGTTTGGGGTACCGCACAGGAAGAAGCCTTCACGCTGTTGAAAGATAAGTTGACACATGCTCCTTTACTCCAACTTCCTGATTTTAATAAGACATTTGAGCCTGAATGTGATGCTAGTGGAATTGGATTAGGAGGTGTGTTATTACAAGATGGCAAGCCTGTTGCATACTTTTCTGAAAAATTGAGTGGGCCTAGTCTGAATTATTCTACTTATGATAAAGAATTATATGCTCTTGTTCGGACTTTAAAAACATGGCAACATTGTTTATGGCCCAAAGAATTTGTTACACACTCTGATCATGAATCTGTGAAACATATTAAAAATCAAGCTAAACTGAATCGTAGACATGCTAAATGGGTTGAATTCATTGAGACTTTCCCATATGTCATTAAACACAAGAAGGGAAAAGAAAATGTTATTGCTGATGCATTGTCTCGTCGCTATACTTTGCTTTCACAACTTGACTTCAAAATGTTTGGTTTGGAGACCATCAAAGTTCAATGTGTGCATGATGCTGATTTTAAAGATGTAATGCAGAATTGTGAAGAAGGAAGAATGTGGAACAAGTTCGTCATTAATGATGGATTTGTGTTCTGTGCTAACAAGCTATGCATTCCAGCTAGCTCCCTTCGTCTTTTGTTGTTGCAGGAGGCGCATGGAGGAGGATTAATGGGACACTTTGGCGTGAAGAAGATGGAGGACATACTTGCTACACATTTCTTTTGGCCAAGGATGAGACGGGATGTTGAGCGTTTTATTGCTCGCTGCACTACATGTCAAAAAGCTAAGTCACGACTCAATCCTCATGGTTTATATATGCCTTTTCCTGTACCTAGTGTTCCTTGGGAGGATATATCTATGGACTTTGTTTTAGTTTTACCTCAAACAAAGAAGGGGAGGGATAGCATATTTGTTGTCGTGGATAGATTCTCGAAAATGGCACACTTTATACCATATCATAAAAGCGAAGATGCTGTTAATGTTGCTGATTTGTTCTTTGTGAAATTTGGGGACTTTGGGAGGATATATCGATGGACTTTGGGAGGATATAAACCATGAGGATTGAGTTGTGACTTAGCATTTTGACATGTAGTGCAGCGAGCAACAAAACGCTCAACATTCCGTCTCATCTTAGGCCAAAAGAAATGTGTAGCAAGTACGTCGTCCATATTCTTCACGCCAAAGTGTCCCATTAATCCTCCTCCATGCGCTTCCTGCAACAACAAAAGACGAACAGAGCTAGCTAGAATGCACAGCTTGTTAGCACGGAACACAAAGCCATCATTAATAACGAACTTGTTCCATGTTCTTCCTTCTTTACAACTCTGCATTACATCTTTAAAATCATCATCATGCACATATTGATCTTTGATGGTCTCCAAACCAAATATTTGAAGTCAAGTTGTGAAAGCATAGTATAGCGACGAGACAATGCATCAGCAATAACATTTTCTTTACCCTTCTTGTGTTTAATAACATAAGGGAAAGTCTCAATGAATTCAACCCATTTAGCATGTCTACGATTCAGTTTAGCTTGACTTTTAATATGTTTCAAAGATTCATGATCAGAATGTATAACAAATTCTTTGGGCCATAAATAATGTTGCCATTTCTCTAAAGTCCGAACAAGAGCATATAATTCTTTATCATAAGTAGAATAATTCAGACTAGGACCACTCAAATTTTCAGAAAAGTATGCAACATGTTTGCCATCTTGTAATAACACACCTCCTAATCCAATTCCACTAGCATCACATTCAAGCTCAAAAGTCTTATTAAAATCAGGAAGTTGGAGTAAAGGAGCATGCGTCAACTTATCTTTCAATACCGTGAAGGCTTCTTCTTGTGCGGTACCCCAAACAAAAGGCACATCCTTCTTTGTAAGCTCATTGAGAGGTGCATCAATGGTGCTGAAATCTCTCACAAAGCGCCTATAGAATCCAGCAAGGCCAAGAAAACTCCTCACTTGTGTGACCGTTTTGGGCTGCGGCTAACTCTCAATAGCTTCAATCTCGGCTTTATCAACTTCAATTCCCTGTAGAGTAACAACATAGCCAAGAAAAAACACTCGATCGGTGCAAAAGGTGCACTTCCCAAGGTTACCAAACAAACATGCATCACGTAGAGCAATAAAAACAGCATGTAAATGTTCCAAATGTTCCTCCAAAGATCTGCTATAAATCAATATGTCATGAAAGTAAACTACCACAAATCGTCCAATGAAAGCACGTAAAACTTCGTTCATTAATCTCATGAAAGCACTAGGTGCATTAGTTAACCCAAAAGGCATGACTACCACTCATATAATCCAAACTTAGTTTTAAATGTTGTTTTCCATTCATCCCCCAATTTCATACAAATTTGATGGTATCCACTACGCAAATCAACTTTGGAGAATATTGTAGAGCCACTCAATTCATCAAGAATATCATCTAGCCTAGGAATAGGATGACGATAACGAATAGTAATATTATTAATGCCTCTAGAATCAACACACATACGCGATGTACCATCCTTTTTCGGCATTAGAATAATAGGAACAACACAAGGACTAAGGGATTCGTGTATATAACCTTTGTCGAGAAGCTCTTGTACTTGACGCATAATCTCCTTCGTCTCCTCTAGATTGGTACGGTATGGTGCACGATTGGGTAGCGATGCACCGGGAATTAAGTCAATTTGATGCTCAATCCCTCGAATAGGTGGTAATCCCGGTGGCACGTCTTGTGGGAAGACGCCAGCAAACTCCTGCAAAATGTTAGTGACAGCAGGGGGCAAAGAGGAAGGCACGTCCTTGAATGAAAATAATGCCTCTTTGCACACAAAAGTATAGCAAACAGATTTGCTAAAATCTAGCTCATCAATATTAGATTTAGTGGCAAGTAAACATGCACTTTTAAATTTAAATTTAGAAGCAACACTAGATGGTTTATTATTAGGCTTCATTTGTTGCTCAAATTCTTTTGCCACAATCTCATTTTCACTCTTATTCTTCTCCTATTTTGCTTTATTAGCTCTATTAATATCATCTTTCAAAATGGAATCAGGAGTCATAGGTAGCAAAGTAATATTTTTATCCTTATGAACAAGAGTATACTGATTGTTTCTACCATGGTGGACAATTTTTTTATCAAATTGCCATGGTCGACCAAGTAATAAGGAACATGCTTGCATAGGTACCACATCACAATCAACATAATCAGCATATGTATATATATACTAAAATGCACACGAACAGTACGTGTTACCTTAACCTTGCTGCTGTTGTTGAACCATTGGATGTAGTAAGGATGTGGATGTGGTCGTGTGGTGAGAGATAGCTTCTCCACCATCTCCATGCTAGCCAAGTTGTTGCAGCTCCCTCCGTCTATGATAACGTGCACAGAACATTCCTTCACAACTCCCTTTGTATGGACCAAATTATGCCTCTGACTTTGCTCGGCTTGTGTGATCTGCACACTCTAAACACGTTGAGAAACTAAACATTCATACCTGTCAGCGTCTTCAGGAGCCATGTATTGCGTCTCATGATCAGATTCATATCCACCATGTTCTTCACGTGTAATAAGGGCCAAAGCCTCCTCATCATAGTCACTAGCAGACTCATACCCACCATCCTCAGTAGCAATCATCAAACGCTGAGATTTGCATTCTCACGCATAATGACCTCTTCCCTTACAACGACGACAAATAATATCACTTGTGTGCCCTGTTGATGCCATGGAAGAAGAAGAGCTCTGTGTAGGTCCGGCAGGTGCGCTCTTCGCAGATAGTGGTGGTTGTGCCTGCTTTCTTGTATCACGGCTGGAGGTGGCACCTGATGGAGGTGCTGGTGCAGTGGAAGTAGAAGATGCACGCGGTTTCCATGAGGAAGGTGACCTGTAGAAAAGGTAGTGCGCGCCATTGCTTGTCGATCTTGCACTTCACGTTCAGCTTTACAAGCAAGATGGAATAAACGAGTGATATTAGTATACTCCTTATACTCTAGAATGGTCTGAATCTCTCTATTTAATCCACCCATAAAACGTGCAAGCATAGCTTCATTCTCCTCAATAATACCACATCTAATCATGCCAGTTTGTAATTCCTGATAATATTCTTCGACAGAATTTTTTCCTTGTCTTAAACGCTGCAATTTTTGAAGCAATTCACGTTGATAATATGGTGGAATCCAACGAGTAAGCATAGCACTTTTCAAAGCAGCCCAAGTAGCTGGAATAGGATATAATCTACAATGTTCAGACCACCATACACATGCAAAACTAGTGAAAGCACAAACAGCAGCAGCAACCCGTCTCTCCTCGGGATAGTGCAAACATGTAAAACGTTGTTCAGTTTCTAACTCCCAAGTAAGATATATATCAGGAACATATCTACCCACAAATGGTGGAATATTCAATTTCAGTTTAGGAATATGGTCATTATCTCGTACCTATGGTGGCGGTGCAGGCCTACCATTGCGATTATATACCTGAGGTCGACCTGCTGGTGGTGGTGCTGGTGGCTGCACGTAGTTCTGATTTTGATCAACCTCATCCTCATAATCGCCCGCATACTCATCATCCTCCTGGGTACTAGCAGCAGCTGTGGTAGGAGACAAAGAAGCATCAACAATAGTTACAACAACACCAGAAGTTTGGCCATCCTCAAGAGGAACACGCTTCGCTCGTCCATACTGATTCGGAAGGGGGCGTTGTTGTTGTCGTTGCAGAGCTGCGATAGGTGCAGCCGGCGGTGGTTGTGGAAAACATGCGAGCAATTCATTAAACTTGTTATCAAGCTTTGTTTCGAACGTCTTCTCAATGCCATCTATCTTCTCCATGGCCTCTTCAAATCTATTGAGCACATCTTGCACCTGTCCACTCATCATTTGCTGAAATTTTTCATGTAGTTGTTTGTTCGTCAGGTTCTCCCAATCAGTCTCATCGGCTTGTGATCCTGCCATGGTTAGCAGCAAATAGAAACACACAAGAATATGATCCTACAGACCACTAAGAAGTGGTGGTGGTGTATCACAAACCCGTGAAGCAAATCTCAAATTATTACCAGTTCTTACCCAGCAGAAGGAGGTGATCAGCAACCGTTGTAGTCAAAACTCTCAAAGCTTGGATAAAGCGATTACCAGGGAGAGTTAAACGCACGACATAGATGTATGTGGAGCTGGGAAGGCTTATAATATGGTAGCAAAAAGGGTCAGCAATAATCAATTCGGAGATGCAAAGTTGAATAAACGCTCAACGACGGTACTGTGCTGGTCCTAGGCTAGACCGTGCTAGAGACGCGAGCCTAGAACACTAACAAAATCACGACGCTGCACGTAAACAAGGGAAAAGCACACTCTGGAATTTTGTTTTCGCTCTGCTTTTTTTTTGTGCTCCATTTTTTTGTGCTGCTCTTTTTTTTTTGGGCGAAAATCACTATAATGGCGAATGTTTGAAAACTCTTCCCAGGTCAAACCGACAGGTGGGCACAAAATTTTTTTGACAATTTTTTTGGAAATCAGGGCAGCAATGACGAAAAGTGCGACAAAAATTCACTATGATGGCAGATGTCTCAAAACACTCCCTGGCACCTAAAAATAGGATAGTAAAAAAATATTTTCGGTCGCCGAAATTTTGGCCTAAAAACTGCCCGGGGGTCTCCAGATTCTTTTTTTTCCGAAATCTACTCAGGCAAGGAAACACAAATCAGAAATTAGATGGATCTCGGAAACAAACCTAATACGAAAAGAACTCGGATTGGTGGTGGATATATGGTGGTAGGATATGGTAGCGGTGGTGGTATATGATAGCGATGGTGGTATATGGATATGGATCGGTGGTATATGGCAGCGTTGGTGGGATATGGCAGCGGTGGTGGTATAAGGCAGCGTTGGTGGGATATGGCAGCGGTGGTGGTATACGGCAGCGGTGGTGGTATAAGGCAACGTTGGTGGGATATGGCAGCGGTGGTGGTATATGGCAACAGCGATGAAGATGGTGCGGCGACGGCGTGACAAACTGTGAGAGAACTCGAAACTCTAAAGGACTAGATGCTAAGACCAGCAACTAGACACGACGATGCAACCGCAAATTCAACAAAGCAAAACCCTAAAAAGAATATGCAAAGGATCAGATTGGTTCAGATATGATGAACTAACCCTAATTTTTTTGTGGCTTTTTCGTGGACTGTAGGTATGAAGAACAGACCCGATCTAAACTACGAAAAACTGTAAAACCTCACCGAGCAACCTGGAAATCTGATACCACTTGATAGAGGCAAAGGTGTCCTGTCTTTCAATGAGATGATGGATATCTCTTTGGTGGAAGTCGACTTTGACGATCTGACTACGAACGTGCGAGGACATCGCGCCTTAGCAATCGCTAAACTAACTCCGAGAGGTTATTGACCACACCGGAGCACGATCAACCTGACCACAAGGGTCTATTTCCTGTGAGCAAACGAAGAACAAGCAAGAAACTGAGATTGCAATCTGGATATTGCAAATATAAGATGAAAGCATTATTGATCAAGGCGGTGTTCTGTGACGCCTTTGTCTGGTTGTTGAAAAGAAACGAAGTACACGAAGTTGCAGCTATGGCGAACTTTAAGCTAAACAAAACCCAAAGTCTAAACGACACCCTAAGGGCTGTAAATATGGAGGAAGAGGGGGGAATTTCGTGGCCCTTAAGGGAGGGGTCCGAAACCAACCCTAATTCTTGTTTCCCCACACATGCGGACTCTAAAAATAGCCTATAATCAAGTATTTTGAAATTACATGGGCCTGGCCCAGTAATAAGGTGATGCAGCACCTAGAATAGCCTCTGGACGAAAATTATGAAGTAGCATCTTGTATATTTCGTCCAAGGCTTCATGCACTCATTATGGTGGCTTCCACGTCCTGAAATCATCACTTGTAACTCTGTTCTTGTTCCCCTTGCGCATGCCATCATCTCCATGCTTGTTCTTGCTCCAATATTCATCCTTCTCAAAGCTAGGCCCTTCATTTGTAAGCAAAACAATTGTATCTAATTTAGGCAGCATAATATTCTCATGAACATTAGAATCATTGCCAAGAAACGGAAGTACTTGGTAATTTAATTGACCTTGGAGCTTGAGGCTGAGACTTGTTCTGATAGACTGGGTTGGGTGGGTGGGAAGATCCATGACCACCTGAGTTCTTCTGCTGATAAGGCTGACGGAATGGAGGAGGAGGATGGTAGAACTTTTGCTGCTTAGCTGCCACTTGAGAGGAAGAAGAAGACTGAACTGCATCCCTGATTCTGTTCTTTGAAGCCTCACACTTGAGCTGAGCACCTTCTTGCTTGAGGGCCATATTGTAGAATTGATCAAACTGAGTAGGCTCAACAAGAACGAGAGCTAACTGCAGATCCTCTCTAAGGCCACCTCTGAATTGATAGATCATACTCTTTTCATCAGGAACGTCTTGTTTAGCGAAGCGAGCAAGTTTCTGAAACTGCTTGTTGTATTCGTACACTGACATGTTGCCTTGCTTGAGATTGCGGAACTCCTCACGCTTGCTCTCAACAACACTGGTAGGAATGTGGTGAGCTTTAAAGTCCCGACAGAAATTAGTCCAAGTAATCACTCGACCTCCTCTGGAATCCTTGTATTGCTGGAACCAATCAGCTGCTTGATCCTTGAGCTGAAAAGACGCGAACTTGACGTAGTCCTCAGGCCGGACATTGCTGCATTCGAAATGCTTGTTGATATCCATGAGCCAATCGTCGGCGTCTGTGGCCTCGGCACAGTAGCTGAAAGACTTTGGCTGATTTGCAAGGAACTGGTTGAGGGTAGGAAACTGTGGCTGATGGTAGAACTGCCCTTGACCTTGATTCCCTTGGTTGCCTTGGCCTTGGTTACGCTCTTGCATCAGGCAAATCAACAACTGAGCGTTGGCGTTAGTGGTTGCCATCAAAGTTTGCCATGCCTCCGGAGGCGGAGGTGGAGGTGGAGGGTTCGCCTGACTCCCATCACTGCGTTCCGGATTCTGACGCGTTGGCGGAGCCATCCTGAAGAGGGTGACATCCGTTAGCATCTTGATTGACAGATAGACAAGTTGAATCAACGGATAGAAATTGCAACATATAGTCTTCACAATAAACATTCAAACAGGGATGAACGAATGAATTCCAAAGTAAACATCACGTCCATTAAGGTGAGAAGCCACTTGATAAGAGATTGATGAATGAAAATAAAAAAAAGGTATGAATGGAACAAATAAGTGGTAAGGATTACCCAATCACAAACCAAATATCTGCGGGAAGAAGTGCTAGAGCTACTTGAATCCCACCTATAAACTCCCGAGACTTTTCGGTTATGCAATCAGGTGTTGGGGATACAGGGGAAGCAATATATCTCACCCAAACTAACAATCCCTACATCCAGCTATATCCATCCGTCAACACATAACCAAGAAACCTTCGGAAATCGTGTACCTCAACCTTTGAAAAGCATCCGTTATACGAGTCATGGCAATACTCCCGTACTCACCTCAGTACTGGGTTATCGGGGTTATCTCACCAACAACTGCATAAAAGAGATTTTCGATGTCGGCGTACTAAACTCAGGTATTCCAGAACGACAACGATAAAATTATGATGGCAACACCTCAGAGCTCAACTCCCCGGGACACTTCCACTAAACCCCTGACAGGAGGCACCAAGACAATGTTCTCATCATAAAACCATCGGAACGATTCCAAGATACCCGCGTGATCCTAAAAAAAATTTTTAGAGAAATTTGAGGAGAGGAAAGTCAAAACTTCTACGTAAGGAGACCTCACCAGAGTGACGAAGGGACTGAGGAGTAAAAAGAATTCCTAACTCTCCGATATATATAATCCTAAATGACTCAAAACATTTTTCTAGATACAACTCGACCGCTAAAAATGATCAAGCAGTGGGGCTCCTAAGGTCGGGGAAGGCTCTGATTACCAACTTGTAACGCCCTCGATGCGGCTATATCTCCCACGTGTTGAAGCACGACTTAGAGGCATAACCGCATTGAAAGCAATGTCACAAGTGAGGTAATCTTTGCACAACCCATGTAATACATAAGGGAAAGAGATACATAGTTGGCTTACAGTCGCCACTTCACACAATACATAAATAAACATCCATCATTCAGTTTACACTCAAGGTTCGACTTGGGAACCAAAATAAAAGAAGACTACCCCAAATGCAACACAGATCCCCGATCGTTCCAACTGGGCTCCACTACTGATCGTCTGGAAATGAAACATAGTAACGACCAAGGGCCTCATCAAATTCCCACTTCAGCTCAGTTGCGCCATCTGCGCTGGTATCACCGGTACCTGCATCTGTTTTGGTAGAATCTGTGAGTCACGGGGACTCAGCAATCTCACACCCGCGAGATCAAGACTATTTAAGCTTAAAGGAAAGGGGGTGTAATGAGGTGGAGCTGCAGCAAGCGACTAGCATATATGGTGGCTACGATCGCAAAAGAGAGCGAGAAGAGAATCAAGGCACGGTCGTGAAGCTAGTAGCGATCAAGAAGTGATCCTGAAACTACTTACGTCAAACATAACTCCAACACCATGTTCACTTCCCGGACTCCGCCGAGAAGAGACCATCACGGTTACACACGCGGTTGATGTATTTTAATTAGGGTCAACTTCGGGTTTTCTACAACCGAACATTAACAAATTCCCATCTGCCTCATAACCGCGGGCACGGCTTTCGAAAGATAATACCCTGCAGGGGTGTCCCAACTTAGCCCATCAGTCTCGGAATCCCGGTTCGCATGATATTTCGACAATGGTAAAACAAGACCAGCAAAGCCGCCCGATTGTGCCGACAAATCCCGATAGGAGCTGCACATATCTCGTTCTCAGGGCACATCCGGATGAACACTACGTACGGCAACCGAGGATACCCCAAGTTGCCTCAGGGCGGCACCGCAAGTGGCTCTAGTTTGGACCAACACTCAGAGGAGCATTGGCCCGGGGGGTTAAATAAAGATGACCCTTGGGCTCGCGAAAACCCAAGGGAAAAAGGCTTAGGTGGAAAATGGTAAAACCAAGGTTGGGCCTTGCTGGAGGAGTTTTATTCAAAGCGAACTGTCACGGGGGTCCCATAAATCACCCAACCGCGTAAGGAACGCAAAATCAAGGAACATAACACCGGTATGACGGAAACTAGGGTGGCAGGAGTGGAACAAAACACCAGGCATAAGGCCGAGCCTTCCACCCTTTACCAAGTATATAGATGCATTAATTAAAACAATAGATATTGTGATATCCCAAAATATCCATGTTCCGACCAGGAACAAACTTCATCTTCACCTGCAACAAGCAACGCTATAAGAGGTGCTGAGCAAAAGCAGTGACATAGCCAAATAACAGTTTGCTAGGAAAGGATGGTTAGAGGTTTGACATGGCAATATGGGTGGCATGATATAGCAAGTGGTAGGTAACGTAGCATGGGCATAGCAAAAGAGCGAGCATCTAGCAAGCATAGATAGAAGTGATATCGAAGGTATGGTCATCTTGCCTACAAGGTTCTCAGAGTTGTCGAAGGCTTGATCCTCGTAGGCGTTCTCAACAGGTTCCTCATTCACGTACTCGTCTCCCGACTCTACCCAAAGCAAGAACACAAGCAATGGATCAACAATCAATCAAGGAGCAATGCACAAGCAATATGATGCAATACATGACATGCTATGCGAGATGTGATATGCAATGCATATGTGTGCTCCGGAAGGAAAATGATGAACAAGGCATCAACTTGGCAAACCAAGTACGCTGCTGGAAAGATGGGATGATTTCGGTTGAAATCGATATAAAGATCACCGGAATAGGATGCACGGTTTGCAAATGGCAAGCAAAACAATAATGGCACAAATCTGCGTTTAACATCATGATGCTACTTAGCATGCAACAAGAAACTATGCTACAACACCCCAACATAAAAATAAAGCATATGATAGTGATCTACAGGAGATGATTAACAAAAGAGGAACGCTGAGCTACGGCTAAATTACATCATAACAGGCTCAAACAAGCATGGTGAAAGTGCAAAAATATATCAGGTTCACAGACTTAGTGAAAATACTAGTATGCCAGAAATTAACATCAGGAAGGCATGTTTAGAGCAAGCAAACAACAAGCTACAGGAACTTATAATAGCAAAACAAGACATGGCATGATTCTACTCAAAGCATAGATCAAAAGTCCCTTACTGACCATAAGCCAAAAAGGATCATAAGAAATGATGGCACCCATGTAAACATAGCAAGTTTCATTACAGATCTCAGACTAAGCAGAAACACTGGACATGGCAAAAACAGATATCAAGTAGGCATGTTCGTGAGCTCGATGCACTCACTATAGAGCATCTCATGATAAACTAAGCATGCACCCATCAAGAAGACATGTCTTAGAAGCTATACATGGCAAGAACAACATCATAGTATACACGGATCAACTACAACAACCTTGTGAAAATTGAATCTCATGTAAACAATCTGCCAGGAAACATTTTGAAGCAAAAGTAGAGCACGAAAATGACATGCTAGACTACTCCATAAATGCCAACAAAGGCATGGATGGATATAGCACATCCATATGTTCAAAACACCCTTACTGATCATGCTCAAAAAGGGCATAGATCTCTCCGTAACAACATGAACATATGGCATAAAAATAACAGCAGGACATGACTTAGTGAAAACAGTAAGTTCCTGAAATCAGCAACATTATCATCCCTAGTTTGCATGATTGTGCTAGTCACCACAGAGATCACAAAAATACATGGCATACACCCCTGTAAAGATGGCATGGCATAGATCAAAACATATGTAGGGCTCAAGTTCATAAGGTGCACACATTAATCATGGCAAAAATGACAAAAGTGCAAGTTCTGTTAAGAAACAGAAACTAACATCACATAGCCCTCATCCAACAGCATTTCGGGCATCAAGATGAGCTCAAATGAAAATGGTGGAATGAGATGAAATGATGTACTCATCGAGACGAACAATTTGATATGCTACACGCCCAAAACGGAGCCACGGTTGCAAAGATGTGATGCGATGAAAATGCAATAAAATAATGACAGAAATGACTTAGTGGATTTCGGGGGTCGGGGAAAATGTCAACCGTCGCGTTTTTTTTTTCAGATCGGGTCTGGCCGGAGTTTGAGATCGTCGCCGGAGTTGTCGGCGGAGAGCTCGGGGCCGGAGGGAGGAGAGGCAGGGGCGGCCGGAGGCGGGGCCGGGCGGCGGCGCGGCGGCGGCGCGGCCGGACGGCGAGGCCGGGCGCGGCTGGGCGGCGCGGAGGCAGGGCGACCGGACGGCGAGGCCGACGGCGGCGGCCGGCGGCACTGCGGAGACGAGGCCAGGCGGGGTCCCGCATGGGGCGGCGCTGCGGAGGCGGGCCGGGAGGGCCGGCCGCGGGCTCGGCGGGTCGGGGCGGCGCGCGGTGGCCGGGTGCCACGTGTCGCGCCCTGGTTCGCTGGGCGGCGGCGGCGCGGAAGCGTCCGGCCCAATCCGGACGTGTCCGGCGGCGGCGGAGGAGCGGGCTAGGGTTTGGGGATCCGGAAATTCGGGGGAGTGCACATATTTATAGGTAGAGGGAGCTAGGAGACTCCAAATGGGGTGCGGTTTTCGCCCACACGATCGTGATCCGACGACGGAGACCATGAAAGTGACTTAGATGGGTTATTGGGCTGTTTTGGAGGGGTGTTGGGCTGCAACCCAAAAGAGGGCTTTGCGGGAGTGCGGTTAACCGTTGGAGTATCAAACGAGCTCCAAATGATCCGAAACTTGACAGGTGGTCTACCGGTGCTATACTAGGGCCACTTGGCAAGGCTCGGTCCATTCCGAGAACGTTCAACACCCGTACATGGAAAAACGTGAAAGGAAGCGCCGGGGAACATAGGAGTGCCGGATTGCAAAATGGACAACGGGGAAAATGCTCGGATGCATGAGACGAACACGTATGCGAATGAGATGCACATGATGACATGATATGAGATGCATGACATGGACAAAATGCAAAACGAAAATAAAACCCAACCACGGAGGGAATATCATAGCACATAGCCGAAAATGGCAAGAGTTGGAGTTACAAATATGGAAAGTTACATCCGGGGTGTTACAGTAACTTAGACTAGTAACATGCATATGTTACTAGTCTATGTTACTATCTTGATAGTGGGTAGTATCATATATGTGATAATATAGATGTCTTCATTTATTACTTTGTAGACTCATTTTGCATTGGGAAGCGCTATGTGATGGTAACATATTATGTTACTCTATTTGCCTCTCTCCTTATTAACTAATTGACACCTCATCATTTTTGCCTATGTGGCATCTAAGTTACTACCTATGTTACTCCCACTATGACCAGCCTTATGAATTACATACAGATGTATATATATGCATTTTAAGTGTGGATTCATTCATTTTGCTCCGTATGTAGTACACCTAGTGAAATCTCTATAAAGACTTACATTTAGGAACCGAGGGAGTATAAAATATGTGACGGTAAAGCTCTGTAATACCCCGGCCCAAGTCGAGAGATGGTTGTGCACGAGGAGGGCGAGATTATGCAGACCGAACAGGAACAGGACCCGACGATGGAGCTCTCTAAGGTCTCGATGGACCTCACCGTGCTCCACTGCCCCTTGTGCCTCCGCCCCTTGACGCCTCCAGTGTATGAGGTTTGAATACACCTCGTCCGTTCGGCTGATTGAGCAAGGTGCAGGTTTCTTGATTGATGTGCTGTTCGATTGATTTCTGGAGTGCAAGGGAGGGCACCTGGCCTGCGTAGACTGCCGCGTTGAGCGCCCTATGAACCAGTGGCAGTGCCAGAAGTGCGAGCGCGGCGGTGGCTTCAATGTGCGAAACACGGTGGTCGACTCCGTCCTTTTGTCGGTGAGGGTGGAGTGCCCGCACGAAGGCTGTGGGCTCTACGTCACTTACCACAAGCTCGCCGATCACCAGAGCGTGTGTCCGCTCGCGCCCTGCAAATGCCCCGTGCCCGTCTGCGGCTACGAAGGCCCGCCGCCGGTGCTCTACCATCACATCAGCACCGCGCATCCCATGCCCGTGCACAGGATCCAGTACGGCAAGGTGCTCCAGCTGCAAGTGCCACTGTCGGAGCCACGACTCATGCTATTCGCGGAGGAGGACCGCTGCACGTTTTTCTTGGTCGGCGGCATGCTCGACATTGGCGTGCCTATCACCGTGTCGGTTGTCTGCATTAGAGCGGGGGCGTCCCCACTACCGCACTACTTGGCCAAGCTATGGGCGAACGGCCCGCCGGGGGAGCCCAAAGGCACGACTGACACCGTCAAGGTGGAAATGGAGGTGACAAGCAGTAAGGATCCCGGCGATGTTGACGTACAGGAGCTGACCTTCTTGACAGTTCCGCCCAAGCTGCTGGCTGGGGCCAAGCTTGTGTCCCTCCACATTCAGATTGACAAGCTCACGTCCTAAATGTTTCGACAGTGCCTTCTGTTTATCTTAGTAATATGCTAATATAGGGATTACCTTGGTCTACTTTATCTTAAGAAATGGTGGGTTTTGGTGGCGATGCAGCAATTACTTCGACATCAGATTAGTAATTTCCAACAGTCGAACGGATATTTTGTGTCTGTTGGATATAAAGTTCCTTTGGGTAAGAAGTACTACTTGTCATCAAAATGGATGAAAGGAGATGTATGTAGACGTATTTTAGTTCTAGATACATCCCTTTTTATTCATTTTGATGACAAGCACTCCCTCCGTTCCACAATACATGCCTTCCATTTGTCAAAATATAGATGTATCTAGACATGTTTTAGTATATAGGTACATCCATGATAGAGCCAATCGGATGGTTGAGAACACCACAATTCGTAGCTACAGATGCGTGTGTGACTCCCAGATGCAGAGGCCGGGGGTCATCATCCTCCTTTTCGAGAAAAAACAGACGCGTGTGTGAGAGCACGAGTGCATGCGTGCACCTCTTCTCTTCCTGTATAACGTACTACTAAACTCAGAGTACAAGTTTTTATGGGTGGCACGATGGTGCGTGCGAGAAGTCCCGAGAGATAGGTTTAATGCGTCTGAAAAAAGGACTAGCCTAGAGCTCGCCACGCGGCTATTCCTGTCGTACGCCCCATTAACCGTAAGATATGTATACGACTGTGCCAGTTATTGCACGTACACAGCAGTACTCCCTCCTTTCCGGTTTATGGTGAGTGGTGGAATATTTTTTGTAGTTTGCAAAAGCCCTAATTAATGCTCTTGTTTTTCTCAAAAATTTATGTTTATCAATGCATTAATTGCAATGCATGCATGCATAAAGTACATGCATTGGTCAATTTTCTCTTAATACTTGCATGCAATGATTTAATGCACCTTGGAATCTGAACATGTGTTGGGGAACAACCAAATTGAGCCTTATAAAATGGAAAAACTAAAATTTTGAGATAAGCCCTATAAAACTGGAAAGGAGGGAGTAGAAAAAGAAGTACTCCATACGGGAATAGTGCCGCACTTCGAAACTAGAACCGTCAATAAATTTTGAGCTTGCATCTCGTCACATTCCAAATTACTCCATGCTATATTGAATTGCAAACCTGTTCACACCGATCACAATCTAAACGGTTTCCCACTTAGGAGCGTATTAGTACCATGCAATATTGAATTCCAAACCTGTTCACACCGATCACAACCTAAACAGTTTCCCACTTAGGAGCGTATTAGTACTCGGTTATAAATACTAGTATGCCAAGATGACTGCACATTCCTCCTCAAATCCTCATCCAAAAAAACAAACAAGTCATTAAGCATCCTTCCCTTGCGTCTGCCATGGCCAGCGTGAGTTCTGGGTCGAGAGATTGCCACCAGGGAGAGGCGAGCATGGAAGCGGAAGCACGAGAGATGTCCTGCCTCGCTGCGAGAGCAGCCAACATGTCCCACCACGTGGAAGTAGCAGCACAGAGGTCCCGCCGGGCCGCTGAAGTAGCACGGAGGTCCCGCCGCACCGTCAATGCAGCAGACTGGTCCGCCCGCACCGCGGAAGTAGCAAAGATGTCCCGCCGCGCCGTGGCGGCCTGGGAAAATTTCTCGCGGGCACGGACGACTGTTACAGGTGCATGCATGTGATCGTCCATAGCCAGATGGATCAGATCTCCGGCTTGGCGAGGTTGCAGGACGACGTGAAAGCCTCGTTTGAACAGGCTACCGGCGTCATCCGGCAACTAAGGGAGGGCAATGAGAGGCTCCGGGCCGAGCGTGACCTACTGAGGGAGAAGATCGTCCGAAGTGAAGACCAGCAGGAGGAGACAAGTGCCTTGTTGAGGAGGACCGGCGTCATCGTCAAGAAACTTATGGACGAGAATGACATGCTCCACAACGAGCGCCAAAGGCTGGTGGAGGAACCCGTGGATGTTCTCAAGTAGCATCTTGAGGACACGAAAGAGCTCATCGCCGCTCACCGCGGAGACTAGTTCCCGCGGCCTGCAGCAACGCATCAAGAAAGTAGAGATCAGCGAGCCAGATCCTTCTCTTCCTTCTTCTTTTGCCCTTGTGTATTTCGGGCGTAGCCGCATGTGGCTTTTTAAATTATCTTTCTAATTATGTAAGACAATTAATCGTCCTTATCTTTTTGTGGAAGATCAATGTTGCGAGGCTGGAACGAATAAAACTCTTGCTGTGGCGACCCTGGCGTTGCTGTTCTTCTAGTTGCTGCTGGCCTTCCTTCAGTTTCCTGGTTTATTTTGATGTAATAATTGGTTTAGGATGTGGATTGTGTCGTTAGCTGTGAAATGTTGGGTTCTAGCGCGGATGTTTGGCCTTTGTTGGCCTCTTGGGTTGTTGCGATTTCAATCTGGTAGCTTTTAGTCCTTCGTGTTAGGCTGGAGTTGTGTTGAACTTCTTTTGAATTGTGGTAGTTTTCAGTAATGAAAATCGGAAGGGGCAAGCCCTTCTTTGATAAAAAAATCGTCCTTATATATTCATCAGTCTTGCTATAAGTCAGAGTAGATGCTATATAGGTCCATCAGATCTTACATCAACATCCGTGCTTTCAGATTTTCTTTTTTCTCTCTTAAATCTCAGTCAAGTGAGACATAGCCACGCCGTTAAACAGAGGCACGGGCGCCATTAATGGAGACCTTGGGAGAGAGGTGGACAGCAGATGGAGGTCAAAGGGCTCTCCTCCCGATAAGCACGCGCAGGGGTCTGATCGCACGCCTCTCGTACTCAAATAGCTACCCTGCATGGCGCCTCCTAGCTAATAAAAAATGGGGACACGTGGCGGCACGTAAATGGTACTAGTAAGTAGAACGCCCACGGTTTCAATAATACTTGTGTTTCCGATTGTACCGTAACAACACTTGTTCCAAAATGACTTTGCTGATTGTTAATGTGTGCGCCTTCGCAAATCGAACTGCAAATTTACAACAGCATGTTGGTGCCATGTCATGGCACCAATCCAAGTTTCATTATTTTCATGCGTGTTTTGGATTTACAGGAATTAAAAAACTAAGTTTCTCAATGTTTCCAACTCAGCCACGACGCCCAGAATTTTGAATTTCATTCCCATTTCTTGCATGGAACCTAGAAATTTACCCGAGGACACACATGTGATTTTTCAACCAACTTTGGTGCACTGGAACATGTGCTTGTATTTCAAATCTGAATTATGCACACAAAGGTGACGCGTTCCCTCCCAGAACCACGAGCCTTCTTGAGAGTAGCTCCGATTTGCAAGAACCTTATACCAAAATTTCTACCTATTCGAGCAAATTTTTTTACCACGGCATGGTACTACCATGACATGACACCATGCCAAGTTTCATGATTTTAAAACCAAGTTTCTCAATGTTCTCGACCGAGCCACAATGCCCAGATGTTTGAATCTTATTCTTATTTTTTGCATGGGACCTACTCCCTCCTTCCATCTATATAGGGCCTAATGTGTTTTTCAAGACAGCCTTTGACTATTGACAAGATTAATAGCACATGAGATGTATACTATGAAAATTATATTATTGGATGCTCCTTTGACATACAGATTTGAAGGTATGCTTTGTTTAAGTTGCATGTCATATATTATTGCTCTAATGTTTGGTCAAAGTTAGCCTCGAAAAATGCATTAGGACCTATATAGATGGAAGGAGGGAGTAGAAATTCACCCGAGGACGCAAATGTGATTTTTCAACCAATTTTGGTGCACGGGAGCACGTGCTTGTAGTTCAAATTTGAATTATGCACATTAAATGACCAAAAATTCAATTAATGTGTAAATAAGGCCAAACGAAGCCGGAATAATTCCACAATTTAACAGGGTACTCATGTAGTTCTATGTTGCCTTTGTAATTAAACTCAAGGGGGACAACGTATATCTTTTCGCACTCAAAGGTGACACGTTCCCTCTCAGAACCACGAGCCTTCTTGAGAGAAGCTTCGGTTTGCAAGAATCTTATACCAAAATTTGTTCCTATTCGGCCATTTTTTTACCACACCATGGTAGTACCATGACATTACATCCATGCCAAGATTCATGATTTTTAGACGTGTTTTGGATTTACAAGAATTTTAAAACCAAGTTTCTCAATGTTCTCGGCCGAGCCACGATGCCCAGATGTTTTAATTTTATTCTCATTTCTTGCATGGGACCTAGAAATTCACCTGAGGACACAAATGTGATTTTTCAACCAACTTTGGTGCACGAGAGCATGTGCTTGTAGTTCAAATTTGACTTATGCACATTAAATGACCAGA
Source organism: Triticum timopheevii (assembly GCA_963921465.1). NCBI lineage: Eukaryota > Viridiplantae > Streptophyta > Magnoliopsida > Poales > Poaceae > Triticum > Triticum timopheevii. Next base: position 284,420,582 of record OY997268.1, on the reverse strand, counting down.
AACTCAATTAATGTATAAAAAACGACAACCGAACCCGGAATAATTCCAAAATTTAACAGGGCACTACTGTAGTCCTATGTTGCCTTTGTTAAGAAACTCAAGGGCGGGGGGGGGGGCAGCGTATATCGTTTCACACTCAAAGGTGGCACGTTCCCTCTTAGAACCACGAGCTTCCAAATCGGCCCAATTTTTTACCACATCATGTTAGTACCAGGACATGACACCATGCCAAGTTTCATGATTTGCAGCCAAGTTTTGGATTTACATGAATTTAAAATCTATATTTCTCGATGTTCTCAGCAGAGTCATGATGCCCAGATGTCTAAATTTCATTCTCATTTCTTCCATGGGACCTAGAAATTCAACCAAGGACACACATGTGATTTTTCAACCCACTTTGGTGCACCGGAGCATGTGCATGCAATTCATATTTAGATTATGCACATTAAAAGTCCAGAAACTCAATTAATGTATAAAAAGGCCAAGTGAACCCGAAGTAATTCCAAAATTTAACAGGGCACTCATATAGTTCTATGTGGCCTCTGTAAATAAAATCAGGGGGGAGGCAAAGTATATCATTTCGCACACAAAGGTGACACGTTCCCTCTCGGAACCACGAGGCTTGTTGAGAGAATCTCTGGCTTTGCTAGAGGCTTATACCAAAACTTGTCCCAATTCAGCCAAAAATTATACGTATGAAAATAGGGTTTAGATTATCCCAAACATCTCGCTACCTAGACCAATAATGTACTATGATTTGAATTCAACATAAAATGGATACAGATATTTGAATTGGAGAGCGTATGGTACATGTAGTTCATAGTGAAATATGATTACTGCTATATGCATGTCTTTTTGTTTTCAAGATAATATTTAAATTATTGTATACCTTGACAACAATCGTATTCAAATAAGGAAAATTGATTCAAATTTAGTCCATATGGTAGACGACAATATATATGTTCACATGGTGGAGTAAAATGTTCATATATGATGGAAGATCAAAATGTACGACTACATCAATTATAAACCGCAATGTCACCTAATGATATATTTGAATTCAACATAACGTGGATTCAAAAATTGAAATTTGAGATCATGGCATCTGTAATCATATAAAAAGGGACGTTACTCTTTCTTTGGTGGGAATTGATTTTTTTTGTTGTTGTTGAGGGAAGTGCGAATCGATTTTGTACTGTGCAGGGTAATCTTGTTCTCCCGATTTTTTTAAAATTTTTCTTTTAGTTTTTTCAATGGCATCTATAGCAATATAGTAAAAGGGGACATGACTCTCTTGTGTCTTGTATGAATTGTTTTTTTACAGATTAAGTTTGTTCTGCCGAACAAGGAATCCACACCTTGTTATCCCGAAATTTTCAAGCTCGAGTATCTTTTGTCTCACCTGCTTTGAAACTCCCGCTTCTTCAACCCGCGCCGCGCCTTGTTATCCGGAAATTTGGATGCGCGCGAGAACTCCCTCCTTATCTGAAATCGCTCCCGCAGCCCAGACACACGAAATCCCCCTTCTACCCCTCAGCCGGAAATGAAGTTCCACGTCACGGTGTCAAAACTGGTGGGGTATGCTGGTAACTTATCCTACATTTCGGACAAGCGCGTCCCTAAGCTTGCCTCCCCCTCTCCCTTCGCCCCCCCATTCCTACACCGAGGCCGCCAAAACCCGCGAAACCCCACGCTCCTCCTTCGGCCTCCCGACCGCCGCCCAGCCGGAGACTCTTCCCCGACTACGTCGTCCACCGCAACAGCTTGTTGTCCCTCATCCACCGCACCGAATGAGGATCCATTGTCGATATCGTCATCCCGCCGGATCAGCCGCCCCGTCCTCCACCTCCAAGGAGCTGCCCCGACGTTCGCCTCGTCTATCGCGCCAACTCAATTCCCATAGCGTCATCTTGACCTGCCCCACCGGAACCACAGCACCCTCACCAATTCCTCCGATGAAGCCGAGGACAACTCGGTGCCACCAAGGAGGTTCTGCACTCACCGCTGCATTTTATCTTTTATTCGATCTCACGGGGCTGCCGGTGCTCGATACCGAGCAGACATGGTGTCTCCATCGACGGCGCCGTCGCCGGGCACATCATCCACGACGTCTCTCCCCCATGTCGTTGCTTCCTCGGCGGCGACTTCCACAACGGCACTAGCTGCAGCTGCTCCGACTCTCGCTCGCGCCGCGGCTCTATTCTTGCTGTCGGTCGCGCTGCTGCACTGCTCCTGCTTTCGTTCATGCTGCTGTTCTGCTCTTGCTCTGGCTTGCGCTGCTGCTGCTGCACGACCTCCGGCAGCTACAGGAGTTGCTGCTTTAGCACTCGCTCACGGTGCTACTGCACGACTTGCTCTCTGCTAGTGTGTTCCCTGCTCGAGCGTCTGCTGATTTAGATCACTGCTTCTCTGCTACTAGTGCTCGAAAGCCCTAAACATCTATTGCAATGCTCTGTTACTAGTTCAATCAGTTTCGACTGTGAAGTTCATTTTCTTCAGTTAAGTTCAGAGTGAACAACACTTACAGCATCTGTCGGAGCGGCCGTGGCGCGGCTGATGTGTTTTACATCTAGCACTTTTTGGTGATGTATTTTACATCATCTATTGTAGATGATATTAGGGTCCCACTTCAGATTAACGTTGTCTGTCTTGTCATGCTTCAGCCTCGTTGCCATACACCTTAGCGAAGCTGCTCCAACAACGGAACCGTCCATCACAGTGGAGCAGTACCCTCGGCGCCGTTCCCAGAGGCCTCGGATCTTCTTCCCCGCCTCCGACAGTCACACCAGCATCAGCACCATCCTCCACGTCCAACCCAATGATGCTGAGGTCAACAAGGCTATGCGAAAGAGGTTGTACACTCGTCGCATCACTTTGTTTCTCCATTCCTCTGTTCTTCCAATTCATGTGAGCCAAACACACAGGTTGACTGAAATCCTATGTTTCCAAATGCTCTGTTTTGCACGTGCATTCCTATCCTATTCCTGTGTTTTTCCTGTCCCTGCGCTTATAGAATCCTCCAATTCTAAGGAGCCCTTACAGATTTACTTCATTTTCAGATTGGCGTCAAAGAAAACTATCTGTGTTATGTCCTGCTCCTGTTGTGTCGTCATCCTCCCCACCTGAGGTGCACCATCGACAGAAGCATTCACTGCAGCAGAGATCCCCCCTGCAGACTTTTCTTTGGCCGCCTTAGATCATCTTCTCCGTTGCCAGCAGCCATGCCAACTGCATTACCATCATCGACTGAGCAGATGAACCTGAGGACTACACAGTTCCGGAAGAGAGGTCGCAGTCTTTCGTGTTTGCTTATGTTATACATCGGTTTTTATTACCTACTACTTTATTGTTCAATCTTGAGTTTTGAATTGCCCATGGGTCTCATATCGAGCCAGCAACGAATAGTATCTGTCTACTATCTGGTTCATCTGGGGTCTTCTATGTGGTTCATGTTGGGTGGGCAACAAACAATAGATGATCCATTGTCTATCTTTTTAAACTGAAGCTATAATCTACCTGCTATCATTAGTTTTGGATCCATACACTCGTTTGCTACCATCGGTCTTGATTTTTGCATGCACCCCTTAGGCCTTACAAAATCTAACTATTTTTTTTATTATGCATGTCAGATATTGTACACAATCGTACTGAACATGTAGAGAAAAAGAGAAGACCGTTGCGTGCGAATATAATGCCATGTAGACGCTGCTCCATGGTGGGCGAAGTGTCCATGCATGTTTACCACCTGAGGTGCTTGCTCTAACCTAGCATGCTGATGTTGGTCATATCATGCATATGGCGCCTTGCATTGCTTACATTATACATCTTATATGTCATCAGCTTAGTTTAGATTTGCTTTGTGTGAATGCCACCTGTTTGGTTTCTATATCATACTCCCACCATTCCTAAATATTTGTCTTTTTAGAGATTTCAACAAGTGACAACATACGGAACAAAATGAGTAAATCTACACTCTAAAATATGTCTATATACATACATATGTGGTAGTCCATTTGAAATCTCTAAAAAGATAAATAATTAGGAACAGAGGGAGTATATGGGAATTATGCAATGCCATTGCTACGTCTTGAGCTTGCGTTGGTTTTCCTCGAAGAGGAGAGGGTGATGCAGCAAAGTGTAGCGTAAGCATTTCCCTCAGTTTGAGAACCAAGGTATAAATCTAGTAGGAGTCTCCTCAAAAGTCACACGCACCTACACAAACAAACTGAGAACTCGCAACCAACGCAATAAAGGGGTTGTCAATCCCTTCACGGCCACTTGCGGAAGTGAGATCTAATAAAGATAAAATGATAAGATAAATATATTTTTGGTATTTTTAGGATATAGATGCAAAAAAGTAAAGATGCAAATAAAGGTGGGTGAACAAATTACTGTCGAGCAATTGATCGAAAAGCGCATAGTTATGAGATTATCTAGGCATGATCATGTATATAGGCATCACGTCCATAACAAGTAGACTGACTCCTGCCTGCATCTACTACTATTACTCCACATATCGACCGACTCCTGCCTGCATCTAGAGTATTAAGTTCATAAGAACAGAGTAACGCATTAAGCAAGATGACATGATGTAGAGGGATAAACACATGCAATATGATATAAACCCCATCTTGTTATCCTCGATGGCAACAATACAATACGTGTCTTGCAACCCTTTCTGTCACTGGGTAAGAAAACCGCAAGATTGAACCCAAAGCTAAGCACTTCTCCCATGGCAAGAAAGACCAATCTAGTAGGCCAAACCAAACTGATAATTCGAAGAGACTTGCAAAGATAACTCAATCATACATAAAAGAATTCAGAGAAGATTCAAATATTATTCATAGATAAACTTGATCATAAACCCACAATTCATCGAATCTCGACAAACACACCGCAAAAAGAGATTACATCGAATAGATCTCCACAAGAGAGGGGGAGAACATTGTATTGAGATCCAAAAAGAGAGAAGAAGCCATCTAGCTAATAACTATGGACCCGTAGGTCTATGGTAAACTACTCACAACTCATCGGAGGGGCAAGGATGTTGATGTAGAGGCCCTCCATGGTTGCTTCCCCCTCCGGCAAAGTGCCGGCAAGGGCTCCAAGATGGGATCTCGCGGATACAGAAGGTTACGGCGGTGGAAATTGTGTTCCGTGGTGCTCCTGGATGTTTTCAGGGTACGTAGGTATATACATGAAGACAAAGTACGTCGGTGGCCTCCCGAGGGGCCCACGAGATAGGGGGTGCGCCCTACAGGGGGGGGGCGCCCTCCTATCTCATGGGGCCCTCGGAGGCTTCTTGACTTGCACTCCAAGCTCTCCGGATCAGATTTGTTCCAAAAATAACGCTCCCGAAGGTTTCATTCCGTTTGGACTCCGTTTGATATTCCTTTTCTTCGAAATACTAAAATAGGCAAAAAAACAGAAATATGGGTTTGGCCTCCGGTTAGTAGATTAGTCCTAAAAATGATATAAATGTGTAAAATAAAGCCCATAAACATCCAAAAGAGGTAATATAATAGCATGGAACAATCAAAAATTATAGATACGTTGGAGACGTATCAAGCATCCCCAAGCTTAATTCCTGCTCGTCCTCGAGTAGGTAAATGATAAAAAGAGAATTTTTGATGTGGAATGCTACCTAGCATAATTCATAATGTAATTTTCTTTATTGTGGCATGAATGTTCAGATCCAAATGAATACAAAATAAAAGTTCATATTGACATAAGAAATAGTAATACTTCAAGCATACTGATCAAAGTAATCATGTCTTCTCAAAATAGCATGACTAAAGAAAGTTATCCCTACAAAATCATATAGTCTGGCTATGCTCTATCTTCATCACACAAAGTATTTAATCATGCACAACCCCGATGACAAGCCAAGCAATTGTTTCATACTTTAATAATCTCAAACTTTTTCAACTTTCACGCAATACATGAGTGTGAGCCATGGACATAGCACTATATGTGGAATAGAAGGGTGGTTGTGGAGAAGACAAAAAGGAGAAGATAGTCTCACATCAACTAGGCGTATCAACGGGCTATGGAGATGCCCATTAATAGATATCAATGTGAGTGAGTAGGGATTGCCATGCAACGGATGCACTAGAGCTATAAATAGATGAAAGCTCAACAAAAGAAACTAAGTGGGGTGCATCCAACTTGCTTGCTCACGAAGACCTAGGGCACTTTTGAGGAAGCCCATCATTGGAATATACAAGGCAAGTTCTATAATGAAAAATTCCTACTAGTATATGAAAGTGACAACATATGAAACTCTCTATCATGAAGATCGTGGTGCTATTTTGAAGCACAAGTGTGGAAAAGAGATAGTAGCATTGTCCCTTCTCTCTTTTTCTCTCATTTTTTTTTCTTTTTTTCTTCTCTTCCCTTTTTTTCTTTGGCCTATCTTTTTTTTTCTTTTTGGCCTTTCTCCCTTTTTTTTTCTTTTGGTAACTCTGAAGTCTAATCCCGACTTGTGGGGGAATCATAGTCTTCATCAGTCTTTCCTCACTAGGACAATGCTCTAATAATGAAGATCATCACACTTTATGGATTTACAACTCAAAGCTAGAACAAGATATGACTCTATATGAATGCCTCAGGCGGTGTACCGGGATATGCAATGAATCAAGAGTGACATGTATGAAAATTATGAAAGTGGCCTTGCCATAAATACAATGTCAACTACATGATCATGCAAAAAGCAATATGACAAAAGTAATGCGTGTCATATGAACGGAACGGTGGAAAGTTGCATGGCAATATATCTGGGAATGGCTACGGAAATGCCATAGTAGGTAGGTATGGTGGCTGTTTTGAGGAAGGAGTATGGTGGGTGTATGGTACCGGCGAAAATTGCACGGTACAAGAGAGGCTAGCAATGGTGGAAGGGTGAAAGAGTGTGTATAATCCATGGACTCAACATTAATCAAAGGAACTCATATACTTGTTGCAAAAATTTAGAAGTCGTCAAAAACCAAAGTACTACGCGCATGCTCCTAGGGGGATAGATTGGTAGGAAAAGACCATCGCTCATCCCCGACCGCCACTCATAAGGAAGACAATCAATAAATAAAATTGTGCTCCAACTTCATCACAAAGCGGTTCACCATACGTGCATGCTACGGGAATCACAAGCTTCAACACAATCATTCTTTAAATTCATAATCACCCAACTAGCATGACTTTAATATCACTACCTCCATATCTCAAAACAATTATCAAGCGTCAAATTGATCATAGCATCCAATTCACTTTCTATGATAGTTTTTATTATACCCAACTTGGATGCTCATCATTCTAGGACCAACTTTATGATCATAGCAAATACCATGTTGTTCTAGAAGACTCTCAAAATAATATAAGTGAAGCATGAGAGACTAGCAATTTCTTCAATATTAAGACAACACCATGCTCTAAAAGATATAAGTGAAGCACTAGAGCAAAACTATCAAGCTCAAAAGATTTAAGTGAAGCACATAGAGTATTCTAGCAAATTCTAATCAAATAGGCTTCTCCAAAAAGGTGTGTACAGCAAGGATGATTGTGGTAAACTAAAAAGCCAAGACTAATATAATACACGACGCTCCAAGCAAAACACATATCATGTGGCGAATAAAAATATAGCTCCAAGTAAAGTTACCAATGAACGAAGACGAAAGAGGGGATGCCTTCCCGGGGCATCCCCAAGTTTAGGCTTTTGGCTATTCTTGAATATCTTGGGGCGCCATGGGCATCCCCAAGCTTAGGCTCTTGCCACTCCTTATTCCATAGTCCATAAAAGCTTTACCCAAAACTTGAAAACTTCACAACACAAAACTCAACAGGAAATCTTATAAGCTCCGTTAGTGAAAGAAAACAAAACCACCACATAAGGTACTGCCATGAACTCATTCTTTTAATTTGGTGTTAAACCTACTGTATTACAACTTCTTTATGGTTCATAGACTGATCTACTAGCCATAGATGCATTGAAATAAGCAAACAACACACGAAAAACAAAATCTGTCAAAAACAGAACAGTCTGTAGCAGTCTGTAACTAACGCAAACTTCTGGAACTCTAAAAATCCTACAAAAATAGGAAGTCCTGGACAATTTGTCTGTTGAACAGAAGCAAAAAGAATCAACGCAAAATCACGTTCCTGTGATTTAACAAAATTATATTCGTGCGCGCAAGGTTTGTGTTTTTCAGCAGAATCAAATCAACTATCATCGTAGGTTACCCTATAGGTTCTACTTGGCACAAACACTAATTAAAAGATAAAAACACATCTAACCAGAAGGTAGATGCAATATTTATTACTAAACAGGAGCAAAAACAAAAAAATAAAGAAAATTGGGTTGCCTCCCAACTAGCGCTATTGTTTGACGCCCCTAGCTAGGCATAAAAACAAAGATAGATCTAACGAGTGCCATCTTTGGCACTAAATTCATCAATAGAGCGCTTGTGATCTCAAGGGATTTCTTCACTTTTAGCATTGGCTAAACCTTTAGGCAAAAATTCAAGAAATTCACTGGTAGCAAAAGGTTCCTTAACGATAGAGAGGCAATTGGGAAGAACACTTATGGATTTGAGATCCGCATCTCCCTTACTAGAAGATTCACCCTTATTTTTAGGAACATAAATAAACTTGGCAATTTTAGTAGGGGGTTTTGGAGTGTTTTCCGTGGGGGAAAACGCGGAACCCAAGTTTGTAACGATATCCTCAAGTTTACTGATTCTAGAAGAGTCTAGATCTATTTTTCATTGACTATAGGTTCTTTTTCCTTAAGATTTTTCAAAGTAACTCCAACCCTAGATCCAAACTGGGTAATGTGATTATGAATCTTTTTATCCAAATTTTCAATCAATTCAACAATGGCAAATTTATTTTCAATAACATCAAGCCGTTGCATCACATGTTCTAGAGTTTAAACCGTTCCATTGACCAAAAGAGGTGGTGGGCCAAACAAATCTAACATAGCATTATAAGCATCAAAAGTATGGCTACTCATGAAATCACCTCCGGTAGCAATATCAAGAACACATATATTCCAAGGAGTAATGCCTACATAAAAATTGCGGAGAAGAACGGAAGTAGCAAGCTTCCTAGTAGCTTTATATTGGGCATTGTAAATTCTATGCCAAGCATCTTTTAAACTTTCTCTTTCCCTTTGCTTAAAATTGTGAATTTCTTGTTTGGGAGTGAGAATAAAGATAGGAGGACTAGCCATAACGAAAAGGTAAACGAACTAACACACGAGCAAACAGAAAAACGTCAACCGAAAAGAGAGGACGAGATTGGGAAAGAGAGGGCGAAAAAACGGCAAGGGTGAAGTGGGGGAGAGGAAAACGAGAGGCAAATGGCAAATAATGTAAATGCGAGGGAGATGGGTTTGTGATGGGTACTTGGTATGTCTTGACTTGAGCGAAGACCTCCCTGGCAACGGCGCCAGAAATCCTTCTTGCTACGTCTTGAGCTTGCGTTGGTTTTCCTCGAAGAGGAGAGGGTGATGCAGCAAAGTGTAGCGTAAGTATTTCCCTCAGTTCGAGAACCAAGGTATCAATGCAGTAGGAGGCTCCTCAAAAGTCCCACGCACCTACACAAACAAACTGAGAACTCGCAACCAACGCAATAAAGGGGTTGTCAATCCCTTCACGGCCACTTGCGGAAGTGAGATCTAATAAAGATAATATGATAAGCTAAATATATTTTTGGTATTTTTAGGATATAGATGCAAAAAAGTAAAGGTGCAAATAAAGGTAGATGGAAAGCAAATATGATAAGAGATAGACCCGGGGGCCATAGGTTTCAGTAGAGGCTTCTCTCAAGATAGCATTAGTATTACGGTGGGTGAACAAATTACTGTCGAGCAATTGATCGAAAAGTGCATAGTTATGAGATTATCTAGGCATGATCATGTATATAGGCATCACGTCCATAACAAGTAGACCGACTCCTGCCTGCATCTACTACTATTACTCCACACATCGACCGACTCCTGCCTGCATCTAGAGTATTAAGTTCATAAGAACAGAGTAATGCATTAAGCAAGATGACATGATGTAGAGGGATAAACACATGCAATATGATATAAACCCCATCTTGTTATCCTCGATGGCAACAATACAATACGTGTCTTGCAACCCTTTCTGTCACTTGGTAAGAAAACTGCAAGATTGAACCCAAAGCTAAGCACTTCTCCCATGGCAAGAAAGACCAATCTAGTAGGCCAAACCAAACTGATAATTCGAAGAGACTTGCAAAGATAACTCAATCATACATAAAAGAATTCAGAGAAGATTCAAATATTATTCATAGATAAACTTGATCATAAACCCACAATTCATCGGATCTCGACAAACACACCGCAAAAAGAGATTACATCGAATAGATCTCCACAAGAGAGGGGGAGAACATTGTATTGAGATCCAAAAAGAGAGAAGAAGCCATCTAGCTAATAACTATGGACCCGTAGGTCTGTGGTAAACTACTCACAACTCATTGGAGGGGCAAGGATGTTGATATAGAGGCCCTCCGTGGTTGTTTCCCCCTCCGGCAGAGTGCCGGCAAGGGCTCCAAGATGGGATCTCGTGGATACAGAAGGTTACGGCGGTGGAAATTTTGTTTCGTGGTGTTCCTGGATGTTTTCGGGGTACGTAGGTATATATAGGAAGAAGAAGTACGTCGGTGGCCGCCTGAGGGGCCCACGAGACAGGGGGGGCATGCCCTATAGGGGGGCGCCCTCCTATCTCGTGGGGCCCTCGGAGGCTTCTTGACTTGCACTCCAAGCTCTCCGGATCAGATTTGTTCCAAAAATAACGCTCCCGAAGTTTTCATCTGTTTGGACTCCATTTGATATTCCTTTTCTTCGAAATACTGAAATAGGCAAAAAAACAGCAATATGGGCTGGGCCTCCGGTTAGTAGGTTAGTCCCAAAGATGATATAAATGTGTAAAATAAAGCCCATAAACATCCAAAAGAGGTAATATAATAGCATGGAACAATCAAAAATTATTGATACATTGGAGACGTATCAGCCATCTTCTTTAGCCAGGCATCATATACGTGAATCATGCAATGCCATCCTGTTTAGCCAGTCATCGTATATGTGAATTGTATCGTGCCATATTTTTTTCCATAATGTATTTCATTTGTCAACAATGTTTATACATTCATCTACTCTTCCTGTGCATCAGCCATGTGAGTCGGTCATAGGAAAATCTGGAGTGAAAACAAGGTCTTCTGAGCAGTCAGTGCTACCTGTCGATGCAGATTTCTTGCTGGTTACAGATAGCTCCTCAGAGGAGGATTCAGAGAGAGATGACCAGTCGTATTCCCCCCCCCCCCCGAGGTGCATGCTCTAACTTGGCTGGGTTATATTGCTCATATCATGCATATGGTGTCTTACATTGCCATGCCATCTGCTTAGATTAGACATGCTTTGTGTGAATGCCTCCTGTTTGCTTTCTGTATTAGATATATGAACTATGCAATGCCATGTTTTTCAGTCAGTTATCATATATGTGAATTATGCACCGCCATGGAGCCAGGCATCATATATGTGAATTATCTCATGCCATCTTTTTTTTCATTACGTATTCCATTTGTCGACAATCTGTGTATATTGAACTACTCTTCATGTGTATCAGCCATTTGAGCCGGTTATGGAAAAATCTGGAGTGAAAACAAAGTCTTCAGAGTAGGCAATGGTACTTGTTGAAGCATATATCTCGATGGTTACAGGGAGCTCCTCAGAGGAGGATTCGGAGACAGATGACTAGTCCTATATCCCACCTGAGGTGTATGCTCTAAGTTGCAATGTTTATATTTCTCATATGATGCATATAGTGTCTTGCATTGCTTAGTTTAGACATCATATGCACAATATTGAATTCTATCTGCTTAGTTTAGAGATCATACATGCGAGTGCCAGGTGCTAAGTATATGAATCAATTATGTCAATTATATCATGCCATCCTGTATACTTAGACAACATGTATGTGAATTATTTCATCCCAACCTGTTTTAGAAAGACATCATATAGTTTTTTCATGTCATTCTGTTTAGGTACTCATCATATGTTGAATTATGCCATTATATCCTATTAAGTTATCCATCATATATCTGAAACTGTGTCGTGCTATCCTGTTTAGTTAGGCATAATATATGTGAAATTGTGTCATGCTGTTCTGTTTGGTTAGACAACATATATGTGAATTACCACATCTGTCTATCATACAATGTCTGTACGTTCAATTTCTTTTCTTGTTTATCAGCCATTTGAATTGGAGGGCGTGATGGCGGGAGCAAAAACCCGTTCTTCACAAAAGACAGTGCTACTCGTCGATGCAGATAGAACCATGGTTGTACTAGCCCACAAACTAGCCCCACCACACATATTCGAGACCCTTCCAGATTGCACACTTACACCGTTGGGCAGAGAACCAGCTACAACCCATCTAACCGCAACCCCAGCGGATAGTAACCCACTTATAGTTGACAAAGCACCATGTCCACCACAGAGTACCCCCACACGAGCAGTTTGTAAAGCTACTGCAGTGCCCAAAGCACAAAGACCACCATAGCTAACCCAAACTCCACGTCTAAAGCAGAAGAGCAACTATTCTCTGGTCAGATTCCATAGCTATGGTCCATACCCCTTTGCTGTTGCATCACAGTATTTACTCATACCAACTACTTTCGAATTTGAAGGATCCAATTGAAACTCCAATGGTGCAACAGGTATGTTTTAAACCTATTTCTTTAACTGGATTACCGTTCTAACTTCTTGCTCTATGTTGATTTCAGTTTAAGTTGTATAAACAGTTATGATCTCATGTGATGCACATTACAAGTGCTGCCAATGTTGTGTATTTTCTCACACTTATATTCTGTCTATGCTGCTGTGTCTTAAAAATATATGAGTTGAACTGTGTCTCTATCTTTATTAGGGAACATAAACTAGAATGATATGGACAATACAGTGACCATAGTACATAGATATATGTTTGTTTCATGCTGTTATCCTGTCCACCTTACTACTGATCCGGTTTACCAAAATGACTTTGGTATACTACAAGCTAAACCTATGATGTGTCTGCTTGTTTCTCTTGTAGTATGCAAACAGAATATTGGAGAAGAGCACCCCACTATGCAATGATAGAGAAAGTAATGCAGATAAGGTTCAAGATAGTGAGACAACCCTGTTGGTCTCCAAGAAAGGTGATAAAAATGATCTTGTAGACAGTGAGAAAACCCCACAGTCCTGCGTTGATGTAGTGTTCGAGTTACTGGCCAGTACCGCTGGCACAAGATCTTCGAACTCGCTGCCTGAATCACTTCGGCTTCTTCAGTCTTAGCTACAAGCTGAAAGGCATCAGTCAGCTGTGCTGCGGCAAGAAGCCGAAGGACGGAGGAAGTCCCTGCAGAATTCAGATGCGTACTTTCTTGTGCAACAACAAGCGCTGGAGGATTTAAGCGCCAAACAAGAGAAAGTTAATAAGCTTGCTAAGCATCTTGCCAGCATTATGGGTACCCAGGATATTGTTTCTTGAACTCTTCTGAAGTGGTTTCAGTTCTGGACTTGTTTTGCTGCGGCGTTTATATGCTATTGTGTTCCCTATATTTGCACTGGTTGTGAACTTTGATGCCCAGTGGATGTAATATGTGTAATAGCCGTGATAGCCTAGCATAAGTTGCTTGCTTATTTATTTCCTTGTTGTCTTGTTTATCTGTTTGCTTGTAGTCAATGCAGTTCTTTTTCCGCGGTTTGCTAGTGGCTGCAATAACCTATTTTTTAAAACTAGGCCACAATAACCATGGGCTAATATTTACTATAGTGACACTGGGCCTCCTACGGGCCGTAGAAACAGTGGGCCTCCTACAGGCCGTAGAAACAGTGGGCCTTCTACGGGCCGTAGAAATAGTAGGCCTTCTACGGGCCGTAGAAACAATGGGCCTTCTACGGGCCGTATCATCAATGGGCCTTATACGGGCCGTATGATCGATTGGCCAAACATGGGGCAATAACAGGCCGCATTATGGCCGTAAACGGGCTAGAGTTGGAATCGTCCGTTCATGGGCCGACCATAATGGTCCATCATTAATAGGCCGTATTTGATGATGCTATGAAAACAGCCAACGCATTAATGGACCACAAATGGGCCGACTGTAACCACGGGCTGAATTTGGTCCACAAGCAGAAAATGACAGTAACGGGCCGTAAGTAAACGAATGCTGGAAATGAGCCCAAGAATAAATGGGCTCTGAGAAGGCCGAAAGATAACGTGGGCTGGAAACGGCCCAACTGAATAACAGGCCCTTAATGGGTATAAAGTGATACACTGTTCACTACGGGCCAGTTTCACCACGGGCCGTTAATGGGTGTAATGTGATACATTGTTCATTGCGGGCCAGTTTCACTACGGGCCGTTAATAGGCCAAGAGTTACATAGGGCCTCATATGGGCTGAAAGACGTCATGGGCCATACATGGGCCAGAAGTGAAAACGGGTTGGAATCATATTGGATGGCCCAGATGATGCTACTGGGCCTAATTCGGATAGGGTGTAACGGGCCTTGGGTTAGCGGGCTGTAAATGGGCTATATGCAAACATGCCGTTAAAGGCTTTCCATGGGCCAGCCCGCCACCTTTTGACCAAGTCAAACGGGCCAGCCTTTTCACAGGAATGGGCCTCTGTTGGGCCGTGCCACATGTCGACGTATCATAGGCGCCTTCTGTCCAATGATTGGATGACATCTGTCCCAACGATGAGCCGACACGTGTTTCCTCCAGCCAATGATGATTTTACACGTGGAAAATCCCCATTGGTCGGGGCTGTTAACGGGTTATCAGATCCAAAACCCGACCCGATAGCTTAATGGCGTTCCGTTACGGTGGATGCCACATGTCGGTCACCCTTGACGAAAGCACTTCTGTGACGCGCGATTTATCGTCATGCAAGTGGACACTTCCGTGATGATAATTTTGGTAATGTCATGGAACACTTCTACGACAGCACAGGTATGACTATCTTGATTCTGTCATAAAATCGTCATGGATGTACATGCATGACAAAAAATGCGACCTACTGTGACAAACACGTATCATCACGGAAGTGTATTTTCTTTGTAGTGGAATCCCCTCAATTCATTTGCTTCTTATAATGCACTCAAGGTAATGAGACTTGTTGAATTCTATCCCATGGACATTTCAAGCACAGATTTGATAGGACTAGAATTTCAACTTGTTAATTTTATTGATGATATGAGACAATATGATAGGTTTAGAAATGCAAGTGATATTGGTGATCTCTTTATTATGCTTGTTGCAACTAAGAAGCATGTTATTTATGATTTGGTCTACTTACTCATCAAATTGATATTGATTTTACCGGTGGCGACGACGAGTGTTGAAAGAGTATTTTCAGCAATGAATCTAGTGAAAAATAAGTTGAGGACTACAATGGGTGATGATCGCTTGAATGATTGCTTGGTGACATTTATTGAATGGGATGTGTTCATGAAAGTAAGCGAAGATGGCATAGTTGATGCATTCATAGCAATGCAAAAACGTAGAGTTACCTAGTGATGTAATTTTCTACTTGTGCTTCTTTCATGTAAGACTACACGTATTGTAATTGAGCACATTTGAGATATATTTTGTGAACTAAATTGTTGTGAGATTTGCATTCAGGTACTCATGTTATTATTTTGCCATATTTTGTCTGACACATGGATTAGGTAGATTTTTTTAGAGTGTGCACAACCTTGATTTTTTTCCTAGGTCCGCCACTGTTGTGAGTGATGATCGCTTGAATCGCTTGGTGACATTTGTTGACCGGGATGAGTTCATGAAAGTAAGCGAAGATGACATAGTTGATGCTTTCATGGCAAAGAAAAAACGTAGAGTTACCTAGTGATGTATTTTTCTACTTGTGCTTCTTTCATGTTAGACTACTCGTATTGTAATTGAGCACATTTGAGATATATTTTGTGAACTAAATTGTTGTGAGATTTGCATTAAGGTACTCATGTTATTATGTTTGCCATATTTTGTCTGACACATGGATTAAGTGGAATTTTTTTAGAGTGTGCACACCCTTGATTTTTTTCCTGGGTCCGCCACTGTTTGCTGGTTATGATTAACCAAATATAAAAAACCAGTTGCAGGTGTCGTAGACGATGGATGAACCTCGCAAGACAAGAAAACACCTCCGCCAAACAAAACATTGCAACATAAAGGATGCGTGAGACAATGAACTTGCAAAACCCCATGTGTAAGGAAATATTGAATCTGTAAATTCATACCTGAGACAATGAACTGAACATTAGCGTTGTACATTCACCAAGATACAGATAACATGGAACAAAAAAACTGAACGTGAAAAAAACTGTGTTCTTGTCGCCGTCGAAGAACGCTGCATGCTTCTGCAATGCCGTCATGCCGCAAGCACCCGAATCATTGCGGTACCCCGACGCCTGGTTCCCTTCCGTTGCCCTCACCGGTGCTCGCTATCGCCCATCCGGCGAGTCTTCCCCAACCGCGGAGCCACATCTACCGCTCCTTCAAAACCCGCTGCTTCCACCAACAGCCGTCGTGGCCTTCATGGCCTCCTTCAGTTCTGCCCAGGCCCGACCCGGCCACCGTCATGGACCCTAGCAACGGGAGGTGGTCGGCCGTGGTCATGACGAACACCAGCTCGCCCCTGGTGTTGTAGACGGGGAAGCCATCGGTGCTATTGAACTGAACTCGCAAACTGGGGCCCGGTATAGCCGCTTCTGCCGCCTCACGCCCAAGCGGCGCCGCTTCGCAACTCGACGTCACCACCACTGCTCCTCTCACGCTGTGGCTGACAAGGAGATTAGGAAGGAGGAGGAAGCTAGAAGAGAGAGAGGAGGAGACGAGTGCGTGTGGCGATAGTAGGTATCTGGGAAGGAGGTGGAGGCAGAAGAGGGGAATGGGTGTGGCGGCTTTGAGGGGGAGGAGGAGGTAGGAGTGCGTGGCTGGGATTGGGGGCTAGGGTTGACATGGTTGTGTCCAACCAGACGACGACACCCGCATCCAGTGTAGCTGACGAGTGGGACCAGGAGCAACGCTGGCCCACCCGTCACTATGGCAGGTCAAAGGTGGGTGCACAAGCCGGCTGCACATGCACCAAACGGCCCCTCCGTAGCTGCTGCCTCCAACGCATGATGCAGGCAGCGCGCCAGGAAGCGGTTGACCCCGGAACTCTAGCCTACAACCTACACTACATGACGGGCACCCACTGTAACCGACAAGCGGGAGCAAGAGCAGCACTGACCCACCTGTCATCGGTAGAGCACAGATACGGGCAGAGAAATCGGGTGCATAAGCGCTGGCCACCCCTCTGCGGCTCGCCCAGGCCGCACGACACGAAGGGCATGACGCGCGCGATGCGATGCGTTTGGGGAGGCACGCGGACACCCAAAAAAGATTGACCTAGCCTATCAGCACTGGCAATGAGTCCACTGGTCATTCGCCCCTGCATTTTGACCACGCGGTGATAACGGGACGCACTGCAGTGAAGGAAATCGAACGAGAGGCAGCACAACAAAGACCGAGCTGACCAGGATCGAACGGCCAAGAAGGATGCAAATCGGGGGAGCCTCCTCCATGCGAGTTAGCTAGCCTATTTAATGGTTTAAATGTGTTCTCATATGTCTATGTGAATGCTAATCCTTCTGGATCATTGAAATTTTCATGTCAATCCTTTTTAACTGGTGCACTTCTCTTCATGTTATTCCATACGAGCGCCTTTAAGAAGCCTAAGGATTTGCTCGTTTTGTCTGTCCCAAGTTATTCCATACGGAGTCAGAGGTCGCAATCAAGTATCCATTTTATTCATATGAAGTCTATTCAATCTTTTGCTTCAATTTTTTGTCCGGTGATTCTCGTGAAGATACTAAGGAAACTTTAAGATTATCATTCTTCGTTCTCTTTCTTCTCCGGTGGACGTATTTCAAGTTTCGATGTTGATCATATCTCTTCTTATTGTTTCACATGCTTTATCATGTTGGAAGTTCTTATCCAAGCATATTTTGTTTATTCACCTCTCTCTATTCATATCAGGAGTGTAGAAGATACCTCAGAAGATTCGCCTTTCCGTTCTTAATCCGTTCAAGCTATTTCAAGATTGTTATCTCATTCAAGCCATCTAAGTCAACCGGTGCAATATCTCCTTAAAAATAATTCAAAGATGTTTCTTTTGAGTGGGCCCATAACCTAAAGGTCTTTCCGGGGATCTTGCCTGACTCTTCTAATTTTTTTATTTCCGGAGTAATTCTCAAGTTCTTTTCAAAGTTTGATGTAAGAATGAATTATCATCAGTCATATGCCTTCTCCAAGGTCGCTTTCAAGTTATTCTCATCACTGTATCAACCTTTCCATTCAAATTATTCCGAAATGTCTCAACAATTCATGGTGGTCTTCCTCGCCATTTATTCTCGGCATTGAAGACAGAAGAAGAGTTTCTCTTAAATCTTGGTCTATTCTCTTAAGGATTCATGGGTCAAACTTGTTGCTATATTCTTAATAGTTTCAAGTCGTGGGAATTCTTTTCATACCCATCCAAAGCATTTCATGAGTTCTTTCTTTTTTCGATCATCCGAAGGCCATCATTTCAAAAGATTTCTTCGTTCCAAGTTTTTAGCTTCATTCTCCAAATAGTATAAATTGTTTATTCTCCATTCATCTCCATATTCTTTCAGTGCATCGTTCAAGTATTCTCTAGTCCGCTCGTTATCTTTTTTCCTTTGTATCAAATTTCCTTCAAGTGTCTCCGTCATTTTCTAAATTCTTCCAGGTGCTTCATTCACTTTTCTTCAATCATTTTCAGTTCTTATGGTGGTTCATTCAAGTTTCCTTTTCCTTGTTACCATATCAATTTATTCGTTGTTCCAATTCCTACCGGTGGTTCGTCGAAGACTTACCCAAGTTGATCTATATAAATCCTTTTTCAACGGGAATAAGTAGTATGCCAAACCCATTGCTTGCCATCAATTTAATTTGATGAAGGACAAGCATACAATAAATCTTATTCTTATTTCCAAGAGGTGATTAATTTCCTATATCCGGAGTTGTCAACTGAATTGCTTGAGGACAAGCAATGGATTAAGCTTGGGGGAGTTGATACGTCTCCATCATATCTACTTTTCGAAACTCTTTTGCCCTTGTGTTGGACACTTATTTGCATGATTTGATTGGAACTAACCCGGACTGACGCTGTTTTTAGTAGGATTGCCATGGTGTTATTGTTGTGCAGAAATAAAAGTTTTCGAATTGACCTGGAAATTTACAAAGAATATTTCCGGAATATATAAAAAATACTGGCGGAAAAAGGTACCAGAGGGGGGCCACCCAGGAGCCACAAGCCCCGGGGCGTGCCTAGCCCCCAGGGCGCACCCCTGGCTTGTGGGCCCCTGCTGCTCTGGCAACACTAACTCCAACTTCATATATACCTATTCGTGGAGAAAAAAATCAGAGAGAAGGATTCATCACGTTTTACGATACGGAGCTGCCACCACCTCCTGTTCTTCGGCGGGAGGGATGATCTGGAGTCCGTTCGGGGCTCCTGAGGGTGGAATCCGTCACCATCATCATCGTCGACCTTCCTCCATCACCAATTCCATGATGCTCATCACCGTGCGTGAGTGATTCCATTGTATACTTGCTGGACGGTGATGTGTTGGATGATATTTATCATGTAATCGAGTTAGTTTTGTTAGGGTTTGATCCCATGGTATGCACTATGTTCTGAGATTGATGTTGCTATGACTTTGCTATGCTTAATGCTTGTGACAAGGGCCCGAGTGCCATGATTTTAGATCTGAACCTATTATGTTTTCATGAATATATGTGTGTTCTTGATCCTATCTTGCAAGTTGTAGACACCTATTACGAGTTATGATCCGCATACCCCAAGGTGACAATAATTCGGATTCTTTCCGGTGATTACCGTAGTTTTAGGAGTTCATGTATTCACTAAGTGCTAATGCTTTGTTCTGGTTCTCCACTAAAAGGAAGCCATTATATCCCTTAGTCTCCATTAGGACCCCGCTGCTACGGGGGGGGGGGGGGAGGACAAAAGATGTCATGCGAGTTCTTTTCCATAAGCATGTATGACTAGACACGGAATACATGCCTACATTATATTGATGAATTGGAGATAGTTTTGTGTCACCCTAGGTTATTTCCTCTACATGACGAATATCATCCAACACAATTATCATTGCTGATCGAATGCCCACGAGCTTTTCACATATTGATCTTTGTTAAGTTCATTTCGTTGCTACTACTGTTACAATCACTACAAACTACTACTGCTACTTTTGCCACTGTTACCGTTACTATCATACTACTTTGCTACTAAATACTTTCCTGCAGATATTAAGTCTTTCAGGTGTGGTTGAATTGACAACTCTACTGCTAATACTCATGAATATTCTTTGGCTCCCCTTGTGTGGAATCAATAAATTTGGGTTGAATACTCTATCCTCGAAAACTGTTGCGATCCCCTATACTGGTGGGTTATAAGACCTTTTTCTGGCGCCATTTCCAGGGAGCATAGCTCTATTTGTCGAGTCACATGGGATATATATCTGTTGATCACTATGAGGAATCTTAAAGATACCAGAACCTAGATTTTTCCCTCTACTACGAGGGGAGGTAAGGAACTGCCATCTAGCTCTGCACTTGATTCGCCTTCTGTTTTGAGTAATCTTGAGACACCTACACCTGCTATTAATTCTGACATGTCGCAAGTTCTTGATGGTGCTACTTCTGCTATGAATGATGCTTATGATGATACTAGTACTTTGCTTGATAAGACCGTGCCACTAGGTGAATTTCTTGATGAACAACTTGCTAGAGATAAAGATATTGAGAATGCTTAAACTGATGATATTTCTAAAACCGATGAAACACCTTTTAGACCTAGCACTACTAGATATGAATTGCCTAAGATATCCAACGGTTATGTTAAGGATGCAGAGGTAGCTAGAGACTTTCTCGCTTGTAAAGATAGAGAGGATCTTAAGAAATTACTAGTCAAGTTGAAAGAAAAATCTTTGAATGCTAGAATGCAATGTGATCCTTAGTTTGCTACCTCACCTATCTTTATTACTGATAAGGATTATGAACTCTCTGTCGATCCTGACTTAATTACTTTGGTTGAATCAGATCCATTCCATGGTTATGAAACTGAAACTGTTGTGGCACATCTTACTAAATTAAATTACATAGCCGCCCTATTTGCTCATCAGGAAAAAAATCGCTATTACTATATTCTTAAGTTGTTTCCTTTCTCATTAATGGGTGATGCTAAGATATGGTTTAATTCTCTTGCTCCTGGTTGTGTGCATAGTAGGATATGATATATTACTTCTTTGAAAAATATTTTCCTGCTCATCAGAAACAAGCTGCTTTAAAGGAAATATTAACTTTGTGCAAATTAAAGAAGAGAGTCTCACACAAGCTTGGGGGAGGCTTCTCCAATTACTTAATGCATTTCCTGATCATACTCTCAAGAAAAATGAAATACTTGATATCTTTTATAATGGACTAACCGATGCTTCTAGGGACTACCTAGATAGTTGAGATGGTTGTGTTTTCAGGGAACGAACTGTTGGACAAGCCGAAGAACTATTATATAATATATTGAGTAATGATAATGATTGGACTCTTCCTAAACCACCTCCTAAGCCAACTCCGAAGAAAAGGGGTATTCTATTTCTCAGTCCTGGAGATATGCAAGAGGCAAAGAAATCTATGAAAGAAAAAGGTATTAAAGCTGAAGATGTTAAGAATTTACCACCTATTGAAGGTACATGGTCTCAATACCCCGATATAGGTAGTAGAGGTAAATTCTCTCTATAGATTTGATGAAGGTGATATTCCTTATACTAAATCTGCCTATCAGTGCTTGGATGAATTTGATAACTTTACTGTTAAACAAGAAAACTTCAATGCATATGTTAGTAGATAATTGAAACGAAATGCTTATATGATTGAACACTTGAGTGACGATATGTTTAGAACTATTAATGATATCAAGGTTGTTAGTAAACATGCTTCCATGGTAAAAACTCAAGTAGAACAAGTTGTCAAGGCACAAAATGATTTGCTTAATGAGATGAATACTAAAAGGAATGATCATGCTGTTAGAGTTATGACTAGAGGTGGTAAAATGACTCAGGAACCCTTATATCCTGAAGGCCATCCTAAAATAATTGAGCAAGATTCTCAAAGAATTAATACTGATGCACCTAGTCCTTCTAGTAATAAAAGGAAAATGAGTGATGATAGGACTTTGCATGCTTCTAGTGAACATAATGTAGACACACCTGAAAATCAAAATGATATTTCTATTTCTGATGTTGAAACACAATCTGGTGATGAACATGAACCTAGTAATAATGATAATGATGATGTTCATGTTGATGCTCAACCTAGTAATGATAATGATTTGGACGTAGAACCTGTTGTTAATCTTGATAACCCACAACCTAAGAATAAAAGGTATGATAAAAGAGATTACTTTGCTAGGAAACATGGTAAAGAAAGAGAACCATGGGTTCAAAACCCTATGCCCTTTCCTCCTAAAGCTTCAAAGAATAAAGATGATGAATAATTTGAGCGCTTTCTTGAAATGCTTAGACCTGTCTTTTTGCGTTTGCATTTGACTGATATTCTGAAAAGGTCCCCTTATGCTAAGTATATGAAAGATATTGTTAGAAATAAAAGAAAGATACCGGAAGTTAAAATTTCCATCGTGCTTGCTAATTATACATTTAAGGGTGGAATATCATAGAAACTAGGAGATCCAGAAATACAAACTATACCATGCTCCATTAAAAGAAACTATGTTAAAACTGTTCTTTCTGATTTGGGAGCTAGTGTTAGTATTATGCCTTTTTCTTTGTATCGAAGGCTTGATTTCAATAAGTTAACGCCAACTGAAATCTCTTTGCAAATGGCTGATAAATCAACTGCTATACCCGTCGGTATTTGTGAGGATGTGCCTGCTGTAGTTGCAAATGTTACTATCTTAGCGGACTTTGTTATTCTTGATATACCCGAGGATGACAGTATGTTGATCTTCCTTGGTCGACCCTTTTTGAATATGCAGGGGCTGTTATTGATTGCAACAAAGGAAATGTCACTTTTCATGTTAATGGTAATGAACATACGGTACACTTTCCGAAGGAACAACCTCGAGTGAATAGTATCAACTCTATTGGAAAATTTTCAACAATTACTATTGAAGGTTTTGAATTCCCTATTCCTACTATCAAAAAGAAATATGAAATTCTTATTATTGGGGACATGCATATCCCTGTTGAGGTAACCTAGTGTTATACGAAGATTCTCTGGGTTCATGTAATTCGAAAGAAGTTTGTTAATAATACTTGATCAACCTTATTAATGGATTACTTTTGACGGGCATGAGATGGATGAATTTAGTAAAGACAACTTTCTGTACCCAACTTTTCCTTTCTGTTATTCAGATTTAATGAAGTTGAAATTCTATTATTTTACTGTTTTCTGAATTATCCGTGCGATAAAAAATGACCAGAAAATAAAAGTTCTCCAAATGCCCTGAAAATTTAATATGATTTTTTCTATAATATTTGAAAAACATTTGACACTGAACACACCCTAGGGGTGGGGTGCACTTGTGAGCCACAAATCCACAAGGCGCGCCCACGGCCATCGGCTCATCTAGGAGGCTTGTGCGGCCCATGTAGTCCCCCTCACTTATTCCATGTAGTCCCGTGTTCATGGTCATCTTGGTGCCATTTGCGATCTCCTTGCTCGGAGCTCCATTTCCAAAACTATTTTCCGGGATTGTTCTTCGGTATGTGACTCCTCCAATGGTCCAATTAGTTTTTGTTCTAGTGCTTTATATATTGCAAACTTTTGTTGCTGTGGTGACCATGTTCTAGAGTTTGCATGTCAAATTTATATGGTCCAAAGTAGGTTTGTTGCATGATATAGCCTCTAGGCACTTGTGGGAGTAGTTGCTAACAATTTTGTTGAGTTTTGATCACTTTTATTTTGAGTCACTAAAAAATTTCAGAAATTTTCAAGGAAAAGAAAAACCATGAGGAGGTGGTTAAGGGGCTCATCAAGCCACAATTCGGAGGAAACTTCAGAGGAAACTCTGAAAGAGAAGCCCAAATACAACCTACCGCGTGTGGCGGATATTAGGCCATGTGAATGGACAAGTGATACATTCTTGAGGGAGGTGGGAATTTATGATGATTTCTATTATTTGGTTGATAATGCCGGCATCATTCCATTACTCCAAGATAAGTGCGACCAATACCTCTTACTCACTAATACCATCGTGCAAAACTTTCGCTTTTATCCTAGGAAGGAACCACCCATGGTAGAATTCCACTTATATGGTGTTCCTAAGGTAATGACATTATATGATTTTTGCAATGTTTGCAATATACCTTTTGAGGGGCGTATCAGTGAGCCACATCCTAGAGACATGGAAGATTTTATCTCTAAGACTACTGTGGGGGAAGAGAGAGGAGTGCCGGAAGTGAGAGTGGCTAGTTTACATTTTCCTGTTTTACATTACTACACATTATTTGCTGGGAGATGTTTGACTGGTCGTGGGGAGAGTGGAACTCTCACTTCACCTAAGCTTGCCATTTTCACCATACTTTATATGTTGATATAACTTTTAGTTTGGGCGCTATGGTTGCTTGCCATTTACAAACAAACCGTACGAAGGGTAGTATTTTTGGTGGTGTCTATGCCTCCTGCCTCTCTAAACATTTTGTGATTCCTATTAGACACGAGGAGGACGAGCAGATGCTTGTACCGACGAAATATTTAGATTATGCTAGCATGGTAGCGCATCATTTTATTTATAAGAATAGGCACAAACATTTGCCCTATAACTTAGTATTGAGTCAGGGCACCTGTGAGATTATTACCTTGCCTACACCTTCTTTGTTCATTATTCATCAAGCAGGTACATTATTATGCCCAAGGACATCTACACATACTGCGAATTGTCGCAACCCAAGGCACCTGAGCCAGCACCAGCACCTGAACCATATCACGAGCCTGTTTATCAGTAGGAGACACAGGAGCTCGTCAACCAGTGGAACCCTCAGGACCCTCCATAGTATCAAGGAGAGGGTTATTTCCAGTTGTGGTCCTAGAACAACTTAGTCCAAAAGCCTAAGCTTGGGAGAGTACGTATTTCTCATCGACATTACATTCATGTTCACACATTCATTCCAGTTGTCTATGTTCATCCATTTCCATTGTATTATCCATGTTAGTTTATTTTTCTTGCTTTCTTCTTGTGTGTTTGAAAAACTTCGATAAAATCCAAAAATATTTCTCTCTTCTTTTTCGTTTTTCATTCTAGTTTAATTAGTTGTAGTATTAAAAGAAAACCGAAAAGATTTCTCATTCTTCTTATGTTTGTTGGGAGCTTTCCCATGTAAATAGTTTTTCTCATTTTCGTTCTTCTTTCTTCAGAAAAAAACAAGAACTCCAAAAATATTTCAGTGTGTTTCTTCGGAATTCTTTTATTTTATTTGGGTCATAAGGAGAAGACCGCGATGAAAATGTTGATTGGCTCTCGTATGCATTTTTGTTGATCTAAAAAAGAGCCCATATTACCTTTTCTTCTCCTTTGAATAAACGTTTGCAGATTCTAACTTAGTTCAATGCACATGCACTCTTATTATTACTTACATCAATCGGTCATGCAAGTGAAAGGAAATAATGATGATATCTAATGAAATGATTGAGATGAAGAAAAGTTGGTATGAACTCGACCTATTTTGTATTTGTAAATATGATTAGCTCATCGTTCTTGATTCAACGTATTATGAGTGAAACATGTTTGCAATGACAATTATAGATTATAGTTTCTTATGCCATGCTTAATTAGCTAGGAGTGGATAATGGTTTATCTTGTGTGACAACATGCATTTAAAATAGTTATGATGTAGTATGATAGGATGGTATCCTCTTCTAAATGATTCAAGTGGTTTGACTTGGCACATGTTCACGCATGTAGTTGAATAAAAAACACATAGCCTCCACGATATTTATGTTTATGGTGATTTATATCCTACTCATGCTTGTGTTCAATGTTGATTAACCTCAATGCAGTGTGTGACCGTTGTCGCTCTCTAGTTGGTCGCCCCTCAATGTCTTTCCTAGCCTTCACTTGTACTAAGTGGGAATACTGCTTGTTGATACGTCTCCGACGTATCTATAATTTTTTATTGTTCCCTACTGTTATATTATCATTCTTGGATATTTTACGGTATTTTTATAGTAACTTTATATCATTTTTTGGGGCCAACCTATTGACATAGTGTCCTATGCCAGTTGATATAATATGTGAGTCATGTTTATGAGTAATTATGCTTTAGTAAGAATATTCTTGTTATCGTTTGTGATTGCCTATGCAAGCACGAAAGTCAATAGTTATGCAGTGAAATTATATCCTACTTGTGGTGCATTATTCGGTGTTAGTTATGCTTAATGCTCGCTTATGAGATTTTCCGTTTCTTGGTTGGATGCTTCCCAATCTTTTGCTAGCCCTCATTTGCACTAAGTATGATCACTACTTGTGCATCCAAAATCTTTAAACCCAGTTTTGCCACATGAGTCCACTATATCTACCTATATGCAGTATTTCCGTGCCGTTCTAAGCAAATTTGTATGTGCCATCTCTATTTTTCAAAATAAATTTCCCTTTTGTGTGCTCATACCGCTCATGAAACGGTAGGGGGTGGCTGATATTTTTCCATTCTAGATGTGTTATTCTCAAGATGAGTGTCTATTCACTTGTCATTGCACGAGAGTACGACAAAGGTATTAGGGATGCCCAGTCCCTAAATGAAAAATGAATTTACTTTATGTTGTCAAGTAATAAATTCCTTGGAAAGTGTTGGTATGGATGACACCCATGGACTCGGTTAGCCGTGGAATGTGAACATATTGGAAAAAGGAATAAACTTTATTTTCTGTATGGAAACCACCTATGATATATCTAGCATGGAAAGTATTGGGAACTACTCGATTGTTCTGGTTGCACCCAAAATGTTTTATCTCTACCTTTTTTGCTTTGAGCTCTGGCACCTCTACAAATCCCTACTTCCCGCTATGAAGGTCCTTTCTTTTAATTTATGAAACTTTTATTTTTTGAGTCTCCATCTTCTCTTATAAAGCGCCAACTAAGGGGCACTATGATCGTACTTGAGCATTGTGTGTAGCTAATATGCGAGGTGTTTCATGAATGGATCAATGATTGAGAATAATGGTCTAAGGATAACTTGCTTTAGTGTTGATATTTTGAAAGACATGGTTGCTTGTTGATATGCTTGAGTATTGAAATCTTCATGTCAAAACAAGACTATTGGTTTGAACCATATAAAAGTCCAAATGTGCAAGCTACAAAGAAAAGAATATGTGATGAACATGTTAGACAACATTCCACATCAAAAATTCTGTTTTTATCATTTACCTACTCGAGGACGAGCAGGAATTAAGCTTGGGGATGCTGATATGTCTCCAATGTATCTATAATTTTTGATTGTTCCATGCTGTTATATTATCATTCTTGGATCTTTTACATTCATTTTATAGCAACTTTATATCTTTTTTTGGGACTAACCTATTGACTTAGTGCCCAATGCCAGTTGTTGTTTTTGGCTTGTTTTTTTACTTCGCGGGAAATAAATACCAAACGGAGTCCAAACGCAGTGAAACGTTTTGGTGATTTTTTCTGGACCAGAAGACACACGATGGGCCAAGAAAGTACCTGAGGGGAGCACAACCCACCAGGGCACGCCAGGGGGCCCAGGAGCGCCCAGGTGGTTTGTGCCCACCTCGGTCGCCTCCCGTGTCGCCTCTGTGCTCTAAAATACCCCAATATTCTAGAAACCCTAGGGGAGTCGATGAAAATCAATTCCGGCCGCCGCAAGTCCCAGAAACCACAGATCCAATCTAAACACCATGACGGAGGGGTTCATCATCCTCATTGGTGCCTCTCCGATGATGCGTGAGCAGTTCATTATAGACCTACGGGTCCACAGTTAGTATTTAGATGGCTTCCTCTCTCTCATTTGATTCCCAATACAATGGTATCTTGGAGATCTATTTGATGTAACTCTTTTTGCGGTGTGTTTGTTGGGATCTGATGAACTTTGAGTTTATGATCAGGTCTATGTTTTTATCCATGAAAGTTATTTGAGTATTCTGAACTCTTATATGCATGATTACTTATAGCCTCGTATTTCTTTTTCGAGTCTTTGGTTTAGTTAGGCCAACTAGACAGATTTTTATTCACATATCATTCACGAGAAAGTAGCTGGTAATTGCGATGCCCAGTTCCATGATCAAAATCAAATCAAAATATAATAACGAAACAAAACTCCCCCCCCCCACGATTATGGTTGGTATGGACGGTACCCGTGGATTCGGCTAGCCGTGGAGTGTGATTGATGGTGAAGGGGGAGTAAAAACTTTACCATTCTATTTGGGAACCACCTATAATGTGTCTAGCATGGAAGATAGTGAGATCTCTTGGTTGTTATGTTGACAATGAAAGCATGCCTCTCAAAGTTATATTCATCTCTGTTTTAAAAGCTTCGAGCTCTAGCAACTCTGCAAATCCCTGCATCCCTCTGCAAAGGGCCTATCTATTCACTTTTATTGTTAAGTCATCATCTTCTCATCAAAGCACCAGCTGGAGAGCACTATTGTTATTTATATGCTTTGTTTTTATTTGATATTGAGTATGACTATGACTGGATCTCTTTTGCCATGGATTACAATGTCCAGTTAGTCCTTGATCTTCAGGGGTGCTCTGCATTTATGTTTTGCGGTCTCAGAAAGGGCTAGCGAGATACCATTTTGTTATACTATATCATGATTATTTTGAAAAAGTGTTGTCATCCGAGATATCTTATTATTGCTCGCTAGTTGACTATGCCATTGGTATGAGTAAATGTGAGACCTAAATGTTATTGTGAATATGGTTCCTAATCTTTGCAGAAAACATAAACATTGGCTAGACATATTTGCAACAACAAGATCAAACAGAGTTTGTAAAAGTTTTTCTTTATCACTCCCAGTTTGTCAACTGAATTGCTTCAGGACAAGCAATGGGTTAAACTCGGGGGAGTTGATACGTCTCCATCGTATCTACTTTTCCAAACTCTTTTGCCCTTGTTTTGGGCTTTAGTTTGCATGATTTGAATGGAACTAACCCGGACCGACGCTGTTTTCAGCAGAATTGCCATGGTGTTATTTTTGTACAGAAATAAAATTTCTCGGATTGACCTGAAAATTTACGGAGAATATTTCTGAAATATATAAAAAATACTGGCGAAAAAAGATACCAAAGGGGGGCCACCTAGGAGGCACAAGCCCTGGGGGCGTGCCCCCCGGCTTGTGGGGCCCCTAGAGCTCCGACAACCCTAACTCCAACTCCATATATACCTATTCGCGGAGAAAAAAATCAGAGAGAAGGATTCATCGTGTTTTATGATACAGAACCGCTGCCACCTCCTATTCTTCGTTGGGAGGGATGGTCTGGAGTCCGTTCAGGGCTCCAGAGGGTGAAATCCGTCGCCATCGTCATCGTCCACCTTCCTCCATCACCAATTCCATGATGCTCATTGCCGTGCGTGAGTAATTCCATTGTAGGCTTGCTGGACGGTGATGGGTTGGATGAGATTTATCATGTAATCGAGTTAGTTTTGTTAGGTTTCGATCCCCAGTATCCACTATGTTCTGAGATTGACGTTGTTATGGCTTTGCTATGCTTAATGCTTGTCACTAGGGCCCAAGTGCCATGATTTAATATCTGAACCTATTATGTTTTCATTAATATATGTGTGTTTTGATCCTATCTTGCAAGTTGTAGACACCTATTACGAGTTATGATCCACATACCCCAAGGTGACAATAATTGAGGTTCGTTCCGGTGATTACCGTAGTTTGAGGAATTCATGTATTCACTAAGTGCTAATGCTTTGTTCCGGTTCTCCTATTAAAAGGAGGACTTCATATCCCTTAATTTACAATAGTACCCCATTGCCACGGGAGGGTAGGACAAAAGATGTCGTGCAAGTTCTTTTTGATAAGCACGTATGACTATATACGAAATACGTGTCTACATTATATTGATGAATTGGAGCTAGTTCTGTGTCACCCTAGGTTATGACTGCTACATGATGAATATCATCCAACACAATTATCATTGCCGATCCAATTCCTATGAGATTTTCAAATATTGATCTTCGCTAAGTTACTTTCATTACTACCGCTGTTACAATCACTACAAACTGCTACTGCTACTTTTGCCACTGTTACCGTTACTATCATACTACTTTGCTAATAAATACTTTGCTACAGATATTATGTCTTTCAGGTCTGGCTGAATTGACAACTGAACTGCTAATACTCGTGAATATTCTTTGCCTCCCCTTGTGCCGAATCAATAAATTTGGGTTGAATACTCTACCCTCAAAAATTATTGCTATCCTCTATACTTGTGGGTTATCGGTGCACCGGCCTTCTCCCTGGCAGTTAAACACTTTGCGTTGAATAAAGCAAAGTAATTCACAGAAGGAAACTGCAAACTAGTGGCAGTGGCTTTTGAGACGGCCCTTTCATCACCCACTATTAAAGTGCGGAGAAAGTCCTCAAACTCTGCCGGTCTAGGATCTCTTAATTCCCCATCAGAGGGAATCAAACATATGTCACAGAAGTCAGTGAGTGGTATCAGATAGGTTTCAGAATATAGATTAAACCACACCTCAGGAGGATTGTTCCTAGTTAAGAAATATAAATTTTGCACAAAGGAATTTGTCAGGAGGTGATGTTGGTCACATTCATCTGCGAGGAAGTCGGTTAGCCAGGCATTTGCAACGAATTAGGCAAACTCTTGATGGAACCCGACCTCCTCCATGAAGGCATTATGTGGCCATTCGCACGACTGCACCTTCGCCATTCTTGGAGTGTTGAGTTCATTGTTCGATGTTTCCCCAATGACTCCCTTAGCATTTTTTTGGAGGAAAAATTCTGGAAGATACTCATCTTGTTCCTATGAATAAAATTCTGAAATTTGGTCCCACAAAAGTTTTCTCAGCAAAACTTCACAAGATTGGTAGAAACTACTCATAAGGATGCCTAGAGGCCATATCAAGCATTCAAGTTACATAGAACTCTAAGAATTCAACATGCAAACCAATTTACAATAGCACCAAGAGTAGCTAATTACTCAAAATATAAACCACTAGAGCAAAAACTAATTGGAGCGATGTGGGAGTCACATACCAAGTAGCAATCCCCCAAAACAGTTTCGCATATGGAGATTCGAGCAAAGAGATCGAAATCCGCAGGTCTACAGCAAGAGCACGAGAGAGAGAGAGAGAGAGAGAGAGAGAGAGCAAGAGTGATTTTTTCTGGAGGTAGGAGATGACATGGACTAAATGGATAAGTGAAGGGACCACGTGGGTCCCATCACCCACCATGGCGCACCTGGGGTGGCTGGCGCGCCCTGGCGTCTTGTGGGCATCGGGGGCACCCACCTCTAATGTTATTTGTACCATAAATTCTCAAATATTTAGAAAAAAACTTGTTAAAATTTCAGGTCATTCTGAGCACTTTTATTTTTAACCACTTTTTTATTGCACGGAAAACTCGGAAAATAGGATAAACATGGCATTTTACTTTATTTAAATAAGAAAAACAAAAAACAAAAAATGGGGACAAAAGGTTCTGCCTACTAAATTCATCGACCAAATGTCTCTCGGAAACAATTCATTAATAAGGTTGATCAAGTCTTATTAAC
Organism: Triticum timopheevii; assembly: GCA_963921465.1. Taxonomy (NCBI): domain Eukaryota; kingdom Viridiplantae; phylum Streptophyta; class Magnoliopsida; order Poales; family Poaceae; genus Triticum; species Triticum timopheevii. The sequence continues at coordinate 284,388,718 of OY997268.1, read as the reverse complement.
AATCACTTTCGATTATCATGAACCCGAAGAAGTTTCGTAAAAAACTAAGTTACCTCAATGGTGATATGCATATCCCCAACAATAAGTATGTCATATTTCTTTTTGGCAGTAGGTAAAGGGAGTTGAAAACTTCTAATAGTAATTATCGGAGACTTTTCAATAACATTAATACCATTCACTTGGAATTGTTTCTTCGGAAAGTGCACCGTATGCTCATTACCATTGATATGAAAAGTAACTTCGCTTATTGCAACCAATAAAAGTCCCTACAATATTCAAAAAGGGTCTACCAAGGATAATCGACATGTTGTCGTCCTCGGGTATCTCAAGTATAACAAAGTCTGTTAAAATAGTAACATTTGCAACAACAATGGGCACATCCTGACAAATACCGATAGGTATGGCAGTTGATTTGTCAGCCATTTGCAATGATATCTCAGTAGGTGTGAGTTTATTCAAATAAAGTCTTTTATATAAAGGGAAATACATAACACAAACACAAGCTCCTAAATAATAGAAAGATGTTTTGACATAATTTCTTTTAATAGAGCATGGTATAGTTGGTGTTCCTGGATCTCCAAGTTTTTTAGGTACTCCATCCTTAAAAGAATAATTAGCAAGCATGGTTGAGATTTCAGCTTCATGTATTTTTCTTCTATTAGTGACAATTTAGCATAAGGCACCATCTTTAAAATATCAGTCAAGCGAGTGCGCAAAATGACTGGCCTAAGCATTTCAACAAAGCGTTCAAATTCTTCATCATCTTTTTTCTTAGATGGTTTAGGAGGAATGGGCATGGGTTCCTGAACCCTTGGTTCTCATTCTTTACCATGTTTCCTAGCAACAAAGTCTCTTTTATCATATCTTTTATTTTTAGGTTGTGGGTTATCAAGATCAACAATAGGTTCTATCTCAACATCATTATCTTGTTCTTTATCATTGTCTGGTTGAGTGTCTGCATGAACATCATCATTATCTTTTTCATTATCACCAGATGAATGTTCATTACCAGATTGAGTTTCAGCATCTAAGATAGAGACATCATTATTATCTTTAGGAGGTTTTTCTTTTTCAGGTTCACTAGAGGTATGCAAGTCCTATTATTTTTCTTTCTATTTTTCCTTTTAGAAGGACTAGGTGCATCAGTGTTAATTCTTTGAAAGTATTGTTCATTTCTTTTAGGGTGTCCCCTAGTATAAAGAGGTTCCTAAGTCATTTTACCTCCTCTAGTTTCTACTCTGACAGCATAATCATTTATATTATTGTTTCATTTCACTAAGCAATTCCCTTTGAGATTTAGCAACTTGTTCTAGCTGAGTTTGAACATAGAGGCATGTTTTCCTACACCTCTAACATCATTAGTTATTCTAAATAACTAGTCACTCATGAGCAATCATATCAGAGTTTTGTTTCAATTGTTTCATAACATTTGCATTGAAGTGATCCCGTTTTCTAATGTAATTTTCAAATTCATATAGACATTGGCTGGGATGTTTATTGTAAGGGATGTCACCTTTCATCAAACTTTAATAAAGAATTTACCTCTACCACCTATGGTGGTTGTGTGTCAAGTCCATGTATTTCTTCAATAGGTGGTAAACTCTTAACATCTTTAGCTTTAATGCCTTTTTCCTTCATACATTTCTTTGTGTCTGGCATATCTTCAGGACTGAGAAATAAGATACCCTTCTTCTTCGGAGTGGGTTTAGGCAGTGGTTCTGGAAGAGTCCAATCATCATAATTTTTCAATATATTATCCAATAATTCCTCAGCGTGTTCAATAGTTCGTTCCCTGAAAACACAACTAGCACAACTATCTAGGAAGTCCCTAGAAGCATCGGTTAGTCCCTTATAGAAGATATCAAGTATTTGTTTTTTCTTAAGAGGATGATTAGGCAAAGCATTAAGCAATTGGAGAAGCCTCCCCCAACCTTGTGGGAGACTCTCTTCTTCAATTTTCACAAAGTTAAATATTTCCTATAAGGCAACTTGTTTCTTATGAGCAGGAAAATATTTTTCAGAGAAGTAGTAGCTCACATCCTGGGGACTACACACACAACCAGGAGCAATAGTATTGTACCATATCTTAGCATCACCCTTTCATGATAATGGAAATAACTTGAGAATATAGTAGTAGCGAATTTTCTCATCATGAGCAAAAACGGTGGCAATATCATTCAGTTTAGTAAGATGTGCCACAACAGTTTCAGTTTCATAGCCATGGAAAGGATCAGATTCAACCTAAGTAATTAACTCTGGGTCGACAGAGAACTCATAATCCTTATTAGTAACAAAGATAGTGAAGTAGCAAACTTAGGATCACATTTCATTCTAGTATTCAAAGATTTTTCTTTCAGTTTGCATAATAATTTCTTAAGATCATCTCTATCCTTACAAGGAAGAAAGTCTCTAGCTATCTCTCCATCCATAACATAACCCTCAGGTATCTTACGCATTTCAAATCTAGGAGAGCTAAGCCTAATAGGTGTTTCATAATTCTCAGTTTCAAAGACTTCATTAGTTTCAGTAATTTCGTCAATTTTAGCATTCTCAATATCTTTAGCTCTAGCAAGTTGTTCATCAAGAAATTCACCTAGTGGCACATTATCATCAAGCAAGGTACTAGCATCATCATTAGCATCATTCATAGTAGAAGTAGCATCATCAATAACTTGTGACATACCATGATTAATAGCATGTGGTGTTGTTGCAAGTTTACTCAAAACATAAGGCAAATCAAGTGCAGAGCTAGATGGTAGTTCCTTACCTCCCCTCGTCTTAGAGGCAACGATCTTGGTTCTTGTATCTTTCAGATTCATCATAGTGATAAATAGATAATAATCCCAAGTGAGTCAACGAATATAGCTACTCTCCTTGGCAACAGCGCCTTGATAACCCACAAGTATAGGGGATCGCAAAAGTTTTCGAGGGTAGAGTATTTAACCCAAATTTATAGATTCTACACAAGGGGAGCCAAAGAATATTTGTAAGTATTAGCATTTGAGTTGTCAATTCAACCACACCTGGAGATTAAATATCTATAGCAAAGTGATCAGTAGCACGGTAATGTTGATAGTAGTAGTAACGATAGCAGTGGTAACGGTAACCTCAGTACCAATTTTCTAGCAGTTGTAAGAGTAGTAATAGCAATAGTAACTTAGCAAGAACCATATGTGAAAAACTCGTAGACATTGAATCGGCGAATTCATTGGATGATATTCATCATATATCAGTCGTAACCTAGGGCAACACAGAACTAGCTCCAGTTCATAAATATAATGTAGGCATGTATTCCATAAATAGTCATACCTGCTTATGCAAAAGAACTTGCATGACTTCTTTTGTCCTACCCTCCCGTGGCAGCGGGGTCCATAAGGAAACTAAGGGATATTAAGGCCTCCTTTCAATAGAGAAATGGAACAAGGCATCAACACAAAGTGAATACATGAACTCCTCAAACTACGGTCATCACCGAAAAGTATCCCAATTGTTGTCACCTTGGGGTTTACGTATCATAACTCATAATAGGTGAATATGACTTGCAAATCAGATCTAGAACATAGATATAATAGTGAAAACAGAAACAATTCATATCTGAAATCATGGCACTCAGGCCCTAGTGACAAGCATTATGCATAGCGAAGTTATAGCAACATCAATCTCAAAACATAATGGATACTAGGGATCAAGCCCTAACAAAACTTACTCGATTACATGATGAATCTCATCCAACTCCTCACCGACCAGTGAGCCTACGAAGGAATAACTCACACCCAGTGGGGAGCATCATGGAATTGGTGACGGAGGATGGTTGGTGATGACGAAGACCGAGGATTCCCCTCTCTAGAGGCCTGAACGGGCTCCAGATCTGGCCTCCCGATGAAGAACATGATGTGGCGGTGGCTCTGTATCGTAAAACACGATGAAACTTCCTCTCCTATTTTTTGAAAAATAGGATTTTATAGCATCGGAGTTAGGGAAAGTGGAGCCAGAGGGCCCTACCACTCACCAGGGCGCGCCAGAGGGGGTGGACACGCCCTGGTGTCTTGTAGGCAGCCAGGGCACCCGCTCCGGTGGGTCTTGGTTCCAATATTTTTTATTTATTATAAAATAATTCTCCAAAAAGTTTCGTCCAAGTTCGACAACTTTTATTTCCGCACAAAAACAACACCATGGTAGTTCTACTGAAAACAGCGGCAGTCTGGGTTAGTTTCATTCAAAGCATGCAAATTAGAGTCCAAAACAAGAGCAAAAGCATTAGGAGAAGTAGATACGATGGAGACGTGTCAACAGGCAAGGTCCAAATGGACGTGGCCTTTTTTGAGAACAATGTGGCCGGACCCCGTGTAGCGACGGACGAAACAGAGCAACCAGTTCGATCGAAACGCAGTGGACGATCTGGTTAACAATAAATCCAAACGTATAGAGAATGGTTTTATAAATGTATGAAGAACTATGAAAGCTTACGTCTTTTAATATTAGTTACAGATGATTATACTAGTCGCAAAATAATGAAAATTTTATATTATATTTTTTTCATCATTATTATTAGTGTTTCTATCATTTTGGGACTTTATTTCTTTACTACTAGGTCTATTTTGAGTATTTTATTTTGTTATGTCTGTCATTAATCTTAATCTTTTTTATGTGGGCTGTTATGGCGTTGCGCTTTAGGGCTATACCAGCAATGGCCCACCCAAGTCAACTTAGTAAAAGACCTAAGTCATAGCCCTCTCATTTCACACCCACCCTGTATACACTGCCCCCTCGACTAGCCACCCCCACCGCCGCCCCATCGCCGCCCCTTGTCGGCAGCAAGGTTTGATCCACTCCTTCGTCTCTAGTCCCACCTCCTCCGTTCGCGGGCATGCCACAAGGAATCCATTAGGATTCATGTAGTTGATTTAGGGGCTTGCTTTAATTTGTGTAGAAATTTAAGTATATATCATGGATTGCTTTGTGTGATTTACAATCCAAAGTTAGTTGCATGGATTGCGTTGTGTAGAAATTTTAGTGATAATCCGATTCCTATTGTGTAGAATCCGATATTTATAGTGCATTTTGATTAGAAATATTTTGGGTGTCTATAATATTAATGATTCAATTTCAACTTAATTTGTTATTGTAATCTAGAATTTAGGAATAAATAAAGTGAACTCCTACAAATTACTAGTGTAAAATTTATTAATTTATTTTGTTTATTTGTGTATACAATTACTAGTGTAGAATTATATGCTTACTTTTGAATATGTTTTCAATATGTTTTGTGTAAAATGAGCTCCAATTATGTTTAGTAGAAATTGATTTACTTGTGTACAAACTAATTATATACATAGTTTTCAATGTACACTACTAGGGAAAAGCCTAACACTAGCGCGGGTCAAAGGCCTAGCAGTAGCACGAGCAGTCGCGCTTCTGTTCCGGCGCTACAGCTAACTTGTAGCAGTAGCGCATCTTAGCCCGCGCTTGTGCTATCTGTATGTAGCAGTAGCGCATTTTACTAAACCACGCTACTGCTAATAGCTGTAGCGCTTTATTTTAAAGCTCGATACTGCTAAGGACTCGCTGCTACTAAGAACATTCCCCGCGGTACTGTTATTAGTTTCCAGAAAAATTCTGCTGCATATTTCCTTTGTATTTGTAAAGGTTTTATAGAACAGTCTCTAGCATATCATGCACATACAAATAGTATCATCAAATCATGCCATCATCATAATCATCAGCCAACACAAAATGATGTCTCTCGTCATCATCTCGAAATAGCGATACAAGTTAAGACATGTCTCAAATACTTGCAATTACATCGTTATCCATCTAAACAATGATGTAGAAGAGAAGAGCTATCATTATGAGTGAGAGCAGAACTATGCAGTACATGAGGCGGCGGTTCTGATTCCTCTCTCATGCTAGTGTGAACCTCAAGTAACTAGCTTTTGCTTGTTGTCTACTATCGAACCCTTTATGACTGGCGCCCGAGAACTGCTCCACTTGAGTCTAACACTCGGGCCACTTGTCATACACTCCCGGAACCTTCCCTATGTACACGGCATAGCACTTCTTCGCCATCAAGGACCTATGTACCTGTTAGAGATGCATCTTCATAGAGAGAATCGACAATAATATGCAACAAGATATGCTTGAGCAACACAAAAAGAAAGGGTTAGCAAATAGATGCAACATATAGTAAACATAAATAATCGAGGCAGGTTCATCATATGCAAACTAATTAACTAGAGCTACGCATCTCATCATACCCAAAATAACAAACTCGCATTAGGCAATGATGTAGGGTGGAACCCTATGGCGACGATCTTTCACGTTTGGAGTGGATCCTATGGGGAATCACGAAGAACACGCGGAAGCACAAAGGGAAAACACGGGGGAAAACGAGAGAGAATCACTAAACCGACAAGGAATCAATCACACAAGTGCTAGATCACCACACACATAAGGTAGCACAAGGTTCAAGATCTACAAAGGTAAGGATACAAAGGAACCATTCTTCTCCGCGAGGAGGCCTTGATGTTCTTCCCTACAAAGGGGTCTTGAATCCGCTTGGGGGATCTTCTCCGAAGAGGTCTTGAACTCCGAGGAGAAGTATCCAAGTGGATGAGCAAAGGCTCTCACACAAACATGAGCTAATCCAATGCTAACCCTAGCTAGGAGGTGGGAGAGGCCTATTTATAGTCTTAGTGCAAAAGGGGGCGAAGTGGAGGGGTACATGGGCTTCGGCCCAAAACTGTGCACAGACAGGTACCGGACGTCCGCTGGGGACCGGTCGTCCGGTGGCTCATGGGGGTCCGGTCGTCCAGTATTGTCAGACGTCCGCTGGATGCATTCTGTGAAGGAGGCGCCGGTCGTCTGGAATCTTCATACTTCCGTTAATATTGTCGGACGTCCAGTGTGGGGTCGGGCGACCGCTTGCTGGGAGGTGTGTAGCTGGCGTAGGCTGGTCTTCAGGCGCCGGTCGTCCGCCAAGGGCCGGACGTCCGCTCGCTGTGAGAGGCCGGTCGTCCGGTGTCATCCAGACGTCCGCTCACTGGAGCTTCTTTGGTAGCTCCTTCTCTTGGTCCTTGTACTTGGTGTCCTCGCTAGCTCGTCCATGGTCTTCCTCCTTGTTCCTGGTCATGCATAGCACACATATTTGAGGTAGTACCATGTCTCACATGTGGAAAGTGAAGGTTCGGAGAGGAGCGAATTCACCTTGTGTCCAATGGTGTATCTTCGAGGCCTCGTCATATGTCCTCTTGGGGTTTGGAGAGTAGTCAGAGTGTACATGGGGATGAACGTGGGATGCTCCGCATCATCTCCCCCCCCCCCTTGGGAAAGATCCGACCTCGGATCGTGATCCTCATCACCATGGAAACGGTTGTCGTAGACGGACTTGTAGTTGGATGAAGTTGAAGACATGGCGCAATCCAAGTAGTCCAAGGTGTCGCCGGAGTGATAGACATGCAAAAAGAGCAAACACAAGCAACACTCCGAAATACAATGGTTAGCGCACACAAAGTGTCCATCATGTAAGAATGAGTCCGTGCGGCAAGATTGGTCGTGACAAAGCGCATGAAGCTTATCAAGATGATCTAGAATGAGATGCAAAGCATTCATTGGAGGAAATGCAATCATTGTGCACACAAATGTGTTGTAAATATGATCAATGCAACCACGGTGCAAAATGATGTCATAGTGAGACGGTTTATCAATAGCATGAATATGGCAATGGATGCTCAACATGTGTATGTTATCATGCAATTGATGGTGGACAATATGATCATGATGTATGAATATGCCATCAAGGTAGATCACAACAAATTTGCTAAGGAAGTGCACAAGCTCATATATCATGGCTGACATGGAAATTGATGCAACAAGACAAGCATAATATGAGTCAATCCATGCATGGGGTGCAAACTTGTGGTGACTATGATATGTCCATCGAGCATGGCATGTATGAGCACAATCAACAAATATGGAGGTGTTGGTGTACCAAAGCTCGGTGTCGAGGCATGAGTGGAGTTCCGAAGGTGCATCCAATAAGTGTGAGCGCTCCTCAATGTGAAGGTCCATGTAGCCAATCTCCAATGTCGCTCCTCCGTTCACGGGATGTATCATGTAGACAACAAGAAGGAAACAACAATGAAAGAGTGACCCATCCAATATGCGTATTTGAGGATGGCTCAAAGAGAAGGAGTTCACCTCAAGAAAGTTCCCAAAGATGTTGGAGTTGTACATCATGTATGCCTTCAAATAGCCAATATGTCTCATGACGGTAATGCCTTGTGAATCCTTCAAAATGAAAGAACATGACAAACACTCGGAAAAACAAATGAGGTTAGCGGAAGTGCAAAACCTATCATTCATGTGGTAAGATACCCAACAAGTGTATGCATCATTCTCATCATAAGAAAGTACAAGGGAGCATTTCATAGTATGGCGGCATATGATGCAAGAACAACCAAATACAAGAGGCTCAATCAAACAAGCATGCATCACAAGTAAAGTGTCTGAGCCTCCAAGATCAATAAGCATAGCAAGTTGGCACTCAATACAAGGTGATATGTGAGGTGCAACTAATGGAGACAAGAGACAATGATCAAGATATATCATGTGAGAGGCATGAGCATATATGTCATCAACCCAAGAAAGCGAGTAAGAGTGGAACATGGGTGATGCAACCAAGCAAGCAATCATAGCAATCAAGTCAAGCAAGCTAGTAGTGCAAAGATGCAACATACTAGGAGGAATCGTGGCAAGCATGTCATGTGTGCAAATAGTGGGCATGAATAATTCACATGTCATAGCACAAGCATGAAAGCAAGATATGAGTAAAATGTCCTCAATGTATTGGCGAGAGACCATATGTAAATAGCAATGGGGCATCATGACTCTCCCAACACAACAAGCATCGATAGAATGGGGCACATGATAAACATGGCAATAGCAAGATGGATCTCCACCAAGCATGCAAATACACATAGGGTGAATCATGGGTAGATGCAAGCAAGGGTCACAATTGCATGGCAAAGGCGTAGAAGCAAGTATAACATGCAAAGTGAACACGGGAAAATGAGAATGAAGTGACAAATTGTAAATAGCCCATAGCCGTGTGAGAGCCAAGTAGAAGAGATGCGCGTAGTCCTTGCGCGAAGAGAACGGTGGTAAGGATAGTCCACGGGATCCCAAGTCATCGTTGCTCTCAAGAGCTCGTTTCGTCAACTCTTGGGATTGAGAGGTTGACGAGTACACATGAGTACCTACACAAAACAAAGACAAAGAGAAAATTGTGTGTGCATGGTATATGTACACATCATCCATCATGATGCGCACATGTATGTGTCGGTTAGCACAAAATAGCCAATGCTCAAATAAATGAGATGCGTGATATAGAAACATGTCATCCATCATGATAGGTTTGTTATTATGTATAGCATAATGGAGACTCAAATTGTGTAATGCATTACGAGCAATATCTAGAGCATTGTTATTCATGGAATGCATATGGTGTACACTATCATGGGAATAATGCAAAGTATGAAATGCATCAAGATCTCCTAATATGTATGAGGAAACTATGGGGATCTCCTCATGAGCATGAGTAGCAACATCACATGGAGAATATTGACAACATTCAAAACAATGCATGTTCGAAACAATGTGATCATGGCATGTCATAGTAGATGAATTGCACAAATCATGTAAAGGAAGCATGGCAAAATCATCACATGAAAAACAAAAGCCAATGACCATCATCTCGTCATCTATGCCATAAGTGCAAATAGGATTGATTTTAATGGGGCATGCATAGTTACTATGTTGAGATTGTAATGATGCAATATGGGAGATCTCACTCATAGCATATGATAAGTTCAATGGGTTGTCAAACATGATGTGACCAAAAGAATTTTCACATGATATCCTATGGAGCATAGCATCACAACTAGGCAACTCAACATGCTCATCATCATATTCATCATAAATAGGTAAGTCAAGGCATGAAGAAGTCTCACTGGTGTGAAGCATGGTAATAGGTGGGTCAACATCATGGGAGCAATCGATGTCAAGATAGTCCACTAGTGGGACAAGAGAAGCACCATCACCTATGTTACCTTTGGAGTGTCGCTCATGTGTTGTAGGTGAGGTGTTGAAGATCGTCTCGTTGTTATCTTCATCTTGATGGAACCATGTGGGCGGTGCATCATCGTCCACCATGGCCATCGGTTTCTCCATTGGCGGGATGGACTCGTCGAGGATAGGCATGTCGTCATGTAGGAGACCTAGCACCAAAGAATAAAACACACTAGGAGTAGAGGTTAAGTCGTTAGAAATCATAGTGGCCTCACATGCCGTATCAACTACCTCACTCTCTAAGTGTTGTGGCTCACTCACTCCCTCAAGGATGCTCTCACTCATATGGTTGGTGGAGTCACTCAAATGGCGCTCAACCTCACATAGGATGTGTGGCATGCTCTCATGTGTGGGGCTAGTGGTGGTCACACTCATCCTCTCATAGGAAATGCTCTCAATGTCACGTATGGTGGAGTCACTCGTGTCACTCATGGGGTGGTGGCTCTCCTCACATGACAAATGGGGAATCTCGACATATGTGGGTGTCGGAGAGATGTAGGTGCAAATGTCTCCATGCTCAACTCCTATCGCCGTGGTCGAACGGGATGGCCCTTGCTCGACCTTCTTGTCGCCCTCTTGTTGTTGGAGGCCCATATGATGTGGCACCTCGTAGCTCATCTCCATGACCGAAGGGAGTTTCCCATGCTGGGCCGTCTTCCTTGAGGGGCTTCCGAAGATGGAAGTGTCGCCCTCGCTCGTAGGTAGTCGCCTTGGACTTGATGAAGTCGTTGTAGGCGTACTCATGGGAAGTAGGCGAAGATGCCATACATCCAAAGGCAAAGATGCCTTGAGAACACTTGGCGAAGATGCCGAAGTGGTTGATGTAGCTGTAGCTCCGTCTTGGTGGTGGTCGTCTCGCGGTCTTCTCTTTTGCTCATGAAGCTTGGACTTGGCATGATGTAGGGCTTGTTGGGACTTGTGCATTTGCGCTTGTGGAGTATCTTCATGATGATGATGTTGTTGTCGTGTTTGAGATCGTAGTAGATGTCGTTCGTTGTCATCGTGCACATGTTGATTGGAGGTGACTTGCCCTTCATGACGATGTTGATCACGAACATGATGGTGGTCGCCATGTAGATGTGGACGAGCACGGTTTGCACTTGCATCATTTTTGCGCTCCGAAGACTTGTGGCTTGAATGTCGTTGCCTTGAAGATGACGAAGGGGAAGAAGACTTGATCAAGACTCTAATCTCCTCCATCCTTGCATCTTGCTCCTCTTTATGTGCGGAAAGCTTCTTATCGATGTAGCCCCTTTTCCTTGCTTCGGAGTGACGAATGCCGATGGAGATGTTCTCGATGCGCTCTCGCAATCTTGATTATGCACCTTGCATTTGTCGTTGTAGATCGAAGATGGACGCTTTGGAGATGTAGTTGTTCATGCCGTCCTTGTTGTCGTAGACTGGAGAGGAAATGCCTTGCCTATCCATCACAAGACTCGAGCAAATATGAGTGGGAGAAAGAGAAGAACTTATACCAATGTACCTTGACCGATGTTGACAATGAATCAAGTTCACTCAAATGCGGACAATGAAATAGCACTATTGGTACAAATCCTTGTCGGTTCTCACACCTACACAAGTAAGGCTTATAGTGGAGCTCGGTGAGGATAGTGGCACAAAAATTTGATGCAAAATGTTAGCAAGAGTCAATAATGTTGAAAGAGATTCACAAATTTGCAAGTGAAACAAATGGACCAATAGCAAGCAATGGCACACGGAAACACACACACGGATAGATAAATGGGATCGTGCAACCAAGGAATGAGCACAAAATGTGGGATCCATGGAAAACGCTCGTGTTGCACAACTCAAGAGAGACGCTAGCACGATTGCTCAATAGGCGTATACGACACTTGTGCACAACCTATAAGATGCAAAATGGATAAACTTTCTATCCCAAGTATGCTATGTATGTATGGTTCCCGGTGTTTCTCTCAAGATGATCCAAGATGATCGGATATGACAATCTTATATGCAATGTGGTATGATGCTATGGCACTTGTTTACAAGCTTCTTTGCTCTCTCTTTTCCTTTTGCTTAAAAGCTTTATTCTTTTTTTCTATGGCCACTTTTGCACAATGCACAAACCAAGATAGCAATTGTGTATATGTGGGAACAAACTTGTGACACAAGATATGATACCAATATGAAATGGTATGTATGCAATGGGAAGTATGATCACTAATGTGCACAAGTAACATTGCCGGCAATACTCAAATGGCTAGTCTCGATAGGCAAGTAACGCAAAATGGGATAGAGGTTATCAATGCAATGGCAAGGGAATATACAATGGTGTCGTCGAGGTTACTGTCCTTTGCGATGATGAGTGGCGGTGTTCTTGATGTGGATACCAAGATGATCAAGACTCGTCCCTAAGTAGCCGAAACACCTTAGGAAACGGAAAAACCGCGAACTCAAAATCTCAAATGACAAATGTCAAATGGTGGTAGCGGAAAGCGGTGGTGGTTTTGCACTAGGCAATGCGGAAGTGGAATGATGGATATACACGTGTCCGAGTTGAAGTTGCCGTCCCTAAGTAGCCGAAAAAACTTAGGAGACACAAGCCACAACTCAAACAAGCTCAAACAACTATTGGGTTAAGTTGGGGGTTGAAATGTATGATGGGTAAGCCTATGCGGAAGTGGTGGTGGTGGTTGATGAAGAAGCAATTGTCCCTAAGTAGCCGAAACACCTTAGGAGACTCGAATCACTACTCAAGCAACCACTAATGCTATGGGGAACAAAATGGGTTAGGTTGCGGAAGTCGGTGGTGGCTATGCGGATGATGTGGTGGACGCCCTAGGCAAAGATGCCAAAATTCACATAATTTGATGGAGTCAAATGATGTTGGTGGTATTTTTGTGGAAATGGGGGTGTCAAGAGCTTCAAAACGAGCTAAAGAACGTCAAAATCGGAGTTCGGATGAATTAGTTATGGATGAAACAAGAATCAACCGAAGTTGATATATACAGGTAGCGGACGTCCGGAAATGGACGGATGTCCGGTGGCCGGACGTCCGGTGAGCTCGGAAATCCGCTAATTTCGTTCTGGAATGGGCTGCCGGACGTCCGGTAAGTAGCGGATGTCCGGTGGTTCCTGGGGCTCCGGACGTCCGGTAAAGTGGCGGTCGTCTGGTGGGTCGGGGTCAACGCGGGATTTGAGCTCCGGGACGCGATTTTAGGAAGAAAATGGAGATTTCGGGGTCAAAATTCGCGGGATGTCGTGGATGGAAGATGGGGAAACTTGGGGAGATGCTAGATCCACTTGAATCCAAGCAAATCCATGGATCAAAATCAACAAAACATCATCAAACCAACAAATCACAAAAAAAATTTGGGGTCTATTTTTGGTGGGGATTTTCAGATTTAGGACGAAATCAACAAAATCAAGCTAGAAAACGAGGGGTAGGAGCTCCAAAAACGTGATCAACGTGGCTCATGATACCAAGATGATGTAGGGTGGAACCCTATGGCGACGATCTTTCACGTTTGGAGTGGATCCTACGGGGAATCACGAAGAACACGCGGAAGCACAAAGGGAAAACACGGGGGAAAACGAGAGAGAATCACTAAACCGACAAGGAATCAATCACACTAGTGCTAGATCACCACACACATAAGGTAGCACAAGGTTCAAGATCAACAAAGGTAAGGATACAAAGGAACCATTCTTCTCCGCGAGGAGGCCTTGATGTTCTTCCCTAGAAAGGGGTCTTGAATCCGCTTGGGGGATCTTCTCCGAAGAGGTCGTGAACTCCAAGGAGAAGTATCCAAGTGGATGAGCAAAGGCTCTCACACAAACATGAGCTAATCCAATGCTAACCCTAGCTAGGAGGTGGGAGAGGCCTATTTATAGTCTTAGTGCAAAAGGGGGCGAAGTGGAGGGGTACATGGGCTTCGGCCCGAAACTGTGCACAGACAGGTACCGGACGTCCGCTGGGGACCGGTCATCTGGTAGCTCATGGGGGTCCGGTCGTCCGATATCGTCGGACGTCCGCTGGATGCGTTCTGTGAAGGAGGTGTCGGTCGTCCGGAATCTTCATACTTCCGTTAATATTGTCGGACGTCCGGTGTGGGGTCGGGCGTCCGCTCGCTGGGAGGTATGTAGCTGGCATAGGCTGGTCTTCAGGCGCCGGTCGTCCGCCAAGGGCCGGACGTCCGCTCTCTGTGAGAGGCCGGTCGTCTGGTGTCATCCAGACGTCCGCTCGCTGGAGCTTCTTTGGCAGCTCCTTCTCTTGGTCCTTGTACATGGCGTCCTTGCTAGCTCGTCCATGGTCTTCCTCCTTGTTCTTGGTCATGCATAGCACACATATTTGAGGTAGTAACCATGTCTCACATGTGGAAAGTGAAGGTTCGGAGAGGAGCGACTTCACCTTGTGTCCAATGGTGTATCTTCGAGGCCTCGTCATATGTCCTCTTGGGGTTTGGAGAGTAGTCGAAGTGTACGTGGGGATGAACGTGGGATGCTCCGCATCAGGCAAGTTCGATAGGGACCATGGACATCACAAAGTTTCATCACTACAGAAAGTATACAAGTTCAACCGACACATCATCATCGGAACCATCAATCACGGGAAGTTCCATCCATCCATATCCAAGAGGATGCACCCTAGCTTCAGGAATGACGTTAGGTCTTGACGTTGTAGGCCTATGCGTGTCCAGACGTCAGCTCACGATATAGGGACGTGGGGGAACATCCCCTTCTCTCCGAAGTCTTCTTTCATGATGATCGTTGCAATGTCCCTCTAGATGCGAAAGAACTCATCTCTGAGTTTATAACCCGATTCTTCTCCTAGGGATTCTACCCATTTGCGTATAAGATCATCATTTCTGGTTGTCATGCAAAGCTGTTGGTGATCCCTTCTGAACTCCATCATGAGATGGAGGAGGTAGGATCCATTGTTCTTGCTTCATGTCGGTTGATGGATGCTGCAGAAGCTAGTTTTATGCGAGAAACCAGCTTGCTCTTCCTTTGTTTCCTGATATCGAGGTGGCCACCCTCATGCTGAAGCTATGGAGAGCATCATCTAGAATATCCATTATATGGGTGTAGTCCTTCTTTTCTTAGTTTCTGTAAGGGTCAAAATACATGGCGTGGGAGACTCACAGGAAAACAACGATAAGGACGACACGCCCGTTGCTGCGAAAAACAACACCTCAAATTATTCTCCATATGAGCGAGAAGGAATGATTGAAATGTACGGAAGGGTTATCCGGCAATGACTTACATTGGATGCAAAGGCAGGAGAACCTTTTCCTTGTCCTTATTCCTTATCATGAAGTTTTTGATGTACTCCCTAGCAGCTTTACGCTCAAAGTCACCGAGACTCGATAAGGACTCGTGCATGTAGTATGGATCCGCCACATAGATTTGCGAGATTTGTTCTCTCCTGATGACGAAGTTCATATGTAGCGTAAAAAGGCGGACGATTGTAAAATCGATCCGCCTTGTGAGAAACATCTCAAAGATATGATCAAACCACGGGAACAACACCTCCGTGGGAAGTGTGTTGATGTAGCACTTCCCCTCAAGCACACGAACCATGTAAAGCGGATATCATGGATCCTTCGAGGCTAGAATACTTTTCTCAATCGTCAGCACATTGTCGTGTAATTTCCTAAGATCCCCTGATATGCCCTCTAGCGGTTTCAGTGGCAGGATCGGCTCGCGTGCGCATGGTACGTCGCCACACCTTTGACCTTTACACGGTATGCAAAATTGGTCGGCGGAGCCGACTGTCTTCTATAAGCTTTGTCCTATCTGTAGGCAGTAGAGCCTCTCTTCGGCGGTCTCTTCCTCTCCTTCTTGGGGTGACCTTCTAGACCCTTCCTTAGCCCCACAACCAGTATTGTCGGGCTAAGCATTTTATGACCCTCGGCTAGTTGACCCTGCATTGTGGCGGCATCTTGAGGTGTGTCCTTTGAGGAATGCATGAAGAGAGACTTCTTGCAATCAACCCTGGGACGTTCCTACTCAGGAACATCATCTATCTCCTCATCCGCATGCTCATAGCCCGAGTCATACGGGTGACTCATCAGTCCTCCTCAATCTCATAATCCATTTCTTGTTCCACGGGGGCAATTCCATCATCCACTATTGGACCCCTTTCGTCGCGTCGTCCACTGCTCTCAACCGGCACGAGATCAGGCACTGGTAATTGCGTAGGAGGGGTGGTGTCCATAACTTGCTGATGTGATGTTGTCATTAGTGTGCTCTCGGCCGCCTCCACACGAAGAAGATTCTTCGGCCACAGAAGCATCCAACCTTGCATTGATGAAGCCGCATCGGGGTCTCACCATGCTCTTCCCAGATCCGTACTAGAGGAGCCAAATCCTCATGGCCTGCTTTGACACTCACCAACAAAACCCTAAAGTTGCCAACGGGGATCGACTGGCCATTTGGGCTTCTCAATCGTCATGGTTCCCATGTCCACCTTTGGGCCATTGATCATGTAGGGTATGGTGCACGGGGTTTGGTCAGCCTGTAAAGACATGTCTGTGGTGCCACACATATGAAAGGTAACATAAGAAGAAGACTATAGATATGTTGGTTGGACACGCAATTACCATGAGGGCGTTGAGCTCAGGCAAAGTTGAATCCCCGCCTCGCTTGCCAGATACGGAGGACGGGCTGCTATGAGCGGGTGTGGGACCTTGTGTGCTAGCGGCAGCAGGTGCTATTGGTGTGATGGCCATCGAGTTGCTCCCAACGAAGCTGGGCATGGGAAAGTCTTGCGGCCCTTTGTCTGGGTTTTTCTTTGTCTAGCCGACAACAACTAGAACCAAGGTGATGCGGAGCATCCCTCGACCATCACCATGGACGTAGCACCACCACCGCAAGCATGGAGAGAACCTATGACAAGAGCTCATGCCCGTGCCATCGAGAACGAGGTGAACTCCTTCCTCTTCGAGCTCCACTCAAATTCACTCGAGAGTTGGGTACTACCTCAAACCAAAGTGGTGTGCATCCTCAGGTACCAAAGAGATGATCATGAAGAAGCGAGCACAGAGACCCAAGCATCCATGGAGGAGGAGTAGGAGGAGGACGTACGACAAAGAGAGCGAGAAGCGAGAGAGCTCTCGGGCCACTCCGGGTGTCTGGCCACCAAGGCCCCCGGGTGCCCAGCCACCCCTAGCCGCCGGCTGGCCATGCCTCTGGCCGCCCTGGGTGCCCGGGCCTTGAGCCCCTGGATGCCCGGCCGCCACCTGGGCAGCGCCCGTGGTCGCCCGAGGTTCCTGGGCATTCAACCCCCGGGTGCCCGCCCCCCCATCGCCACTACGTGGAGCCACCCATGGTGCCCGGGCCTTGGACCCCCGGGTGCCCGGCCTCCTCCCTCCAGCCGCCTGGAGCCACCCTGGGTACCCAGGCTTGGAGCCCCCGGGTGCCCGGTCCACCTGCAGCCCCGACCACTGACCGGTCCGGGTGCCCGGCCACCTTTGCCCCGGGTGCCCGGATCCCTCTGTATGCCTGCGCGCAAGTTGGGGTTTTTGACCCTTGTATCCCCCTCTCCCTCTTATTTGGTCTCTAAACTATATAAGGACCTCCCCTAGCTCATTAGAAGTATAGCAAAGTATTTGATAGACAAAGAGAGAGCTTTGCTCATCTTCCTCCTCATGGAGATCATGACCTCCTATGGGAGAAGATCCACTTGTGGATATCAAGGCCTCCTCTTGGAGAAGGATCTCCATCATAGGATCATCAAGACCTCTCTCCTCATAGGATTGGGATGAACTAGTACGTTGTATCTTTCCTTTGTTGTCCTTGAATCATTGTGACCTCTTGTATGTTCTTGGATCTAGCATATGCGTGATTGGATCTAGTCAATTTGAGTGTTTTCCCTCTCTTCTTTTCTTCGTGTTCTTCATGTTCTTGGGGATTTCCCCTCCAATTCGTGAAAGATCTCCACATAGGGTTCCACCCTACAACACAAGGTTTCCACCAAAGATAGAAAATCTACTATGCAGGTAGATACTGCTGCATCGACTGCCACTTTGAGCAACTCATCTCTCAGGGCTTCTTGGGTCTCAGCTGCCGCTTTGACCAACTCAAATTTCATGACTTCTTGGGTCTCAGCTGCTCTTTTGTCGAGCGCAACCTCCAGCTTCTCATCAATGTTCACCTGATTAAACTTCCTTCTTTGCCTTCTGACCTCCCGATCCTCGTTGTAGTAATCCTTCCATGTGGCACCATCTCCAACGCTATGCACACGTCCATACCGTGGACGCTGGCCCTCGGGAAGTCCCTTCAGTATGTTCAAGGCCCGGTTGAGAGGGGTGTCTGATACGTCCATTTTGCATCATGTTTTCCTACTATTATTTATAGTGTTTTTATGCATTATAAAACTTTGTGGAGTAATTCTAATTCCTTTTCTCTCATAATATGCAATGTTTACACAAAGAGGGAGAATACCGGAAACTGGAATTCTGGACCTGAAAAAGCTATGTCAGAGAATTCTGCACATCTCCAAATGAGCTGAAATTTTACTGATAATTATTTTGGAATATATAATAAATATTGGATAAAAGAACTACCAGAGGGGGCCACCCAGGAGCCCACAAGGCACCAGGGCATGCCCCCTCCTCTAGGCGCGCCCTGGTGGCTTGTCGGGCCCTTGGCCCACCTCTGGTGCCCATATTCTAGTACATAAGGTATTGTGACTAAGGAAAACATAAAGAGAGAACTTTCGGGACGGAGCCCCGCCGTCTCAAGGCGGAACTTGGGAAGGAGAACTTTTGCCCTCTAGCGGAGCAATTCCCTCGGGCGAAATTCTGTCCCGAGGGGGAAATCGAAGCCATCGCCGTCACCAACAATTGTCTCATCTTTGGGAGGCCAATATTCATCAACATCTTCAACAACACCATCTCGTCTCGATCCCTAGTTCATTTATTGTGTGCAATCTTTGTGTCAAAACCTCAGATTGCTACCTCTAGGTGACTAGTAGTGTTGATTACATCTTGTAGTTGATGCTAAATGGTTTATTTGATGGAATATTATATGTTCAGATCCATTACGATATTTATTACTCCTTTGATCTCGAGCATGATTATTATTTGTGAGTAGTTGCCCTCATTCTTGAGGCCACGGGAGAAGTCATGTTGCGATTAATCATGTGAATTTGGTATTCGTTTGATATTTTCATGATATGTATGTTGTGATTCCCTTAGTGGTGTTATGTGAAAATCGACTACATGACACTTCACCATCTTTGGGCCTAAGGGAATGCATTGTGGAGTAGTTATTAGATGATGGGTTGCTAGAGTGATAGAAGCTTAAACCCTAGTTTATGCGCTATTCTGTAAGGGGCTGATTTGGATCCATATGTTTAATGCTATGGTTAGATTTTATGTTAATACTTCTTTCATAGTTGTGAATGCTTGCGAGGGGTAAATCATAAGTGGGAGGCTTGTTCAAGTAAGAACAACACCCAAGCACCGGTCCACCCACATACCAAATTATCAAAGTAGCAAACGCGAATCAAACCAACATTATGAAAGCGACTAGATGAAATTCACGTGTGTCCTCAAGAATGTTTTACATATTATCTAAGACCATTCCGGCCTATGCTTTGCTACAAAAAGGATTGGGCTACCTTGCTGCACTTATTGTTACTATTATTACGTGTTACTTGTTACAAACTATCTTGCTATCAAAGTACCTGTTATTGACAATTTCAGTGCTTGCAAAAATTACCTTGCTGAAAAACACTTCTCATTTCCTTCTGCTCCTCGTTGGGTTCGACACTCTTCCTTATCGAGAGGACTAT
This sequence comes from Triticum timopheevii, assembly GCA_963921465.1. Taxonomy (NCBI): domain Eukaryota; kingdom Viridiplantae; phylum Streptophyta; class Magnoliopsida; order Poales; family Poaceae; genus Triticum; species Triticum timopheevii. The sequence continues at coordinate 284,368,830 of OY997268.1, read as the reverse complement.
GATTGATACCCTATACTTGTGGTTCATCAAGACTCTTTTCTGGCGCTGTCACCGGGGAGTGAAGTGCTCTTGGTAAGTGGAAATTGGTAAGGAAAAACTTATACTACGTGCTGAAATATACTGTCACTTGTTACGATGGAAAACAATCCTTTGAGCGGTTTGTTCGGGGTATCTTCACCTCAACCGGAAACACAAAGAGTTGTCCCTCAACCTACTACACCTACTGGAAATATTAGTTACGAAATTCCTTTGGTATGATACAACAACTGCTAGCTAATCCTTATGCAGAAGACGAAACGAAGTATCCCGATATGCCTTTGATACATGTGGATGAAATTTGTGGATTATTTAAGGTTGCAGGTTTACCCGGAGATGAAGTTAATAAGAAGTATTTCCCTTTATCTTTGGGGGGAAATCATTGACATGGTATAGGCTATGCGATGATATTGGATCTAGGAATTGGAATCGATTTAAATTGGAATTTCACCAAAAGTTTTATCCTATGCATCTAGTTCATCGTGATCGGAATTATATATATAATTTTTGGCCTTGTGAAGGAGAAAGTATCGCTCTATCTTGGGGGGGGGGCCTTAAGTCAATGTTGTATTCATGCCCCAATCATGAGCTCTCAAGAGAAATTATTATTCATAATTTTTATGCTCGGCTTTCTCGTAATGATCAATCCATGATCGATACTTCTTGTGATGGTTCTTTTATGAAGAAGACTATTCAATTCTGGTGGGATCTTATCGAGAGAATTAAACACAACTCTAAAGATTGGGAACTTGACAAAGGTAAAGAGACAAATATTAAGCTTTAGTTTGATTGTGTTAAATGTTTTATGAATACTGAACTTTTCACAAGTTTAGCACTGAATATGGACTTGCCTCTGAGATAGTAGCCTCTTTTTGTGAATCATTTGCTACTCATGTTGATCTCTCTAAATAGAAGTGGTTTAAATATCATCCCCCCTATTAAGGAAGAAATTGAAGAAACGATTATAGTTAAAGATGAAACTATCATTTACAATGTTGATCCAGTATTACCCCCTGCTTATATTGAAAAACTACCTTTCCCTATTAGGATAAAGGAACACGCTAAGGTGTCATCAGTGGTTCACAAAAGTAATATTAAAGCACCTAAACCCTCTGAACAAATTGAAGTAGAACCTAGTGTTTCTATGGTTAAAGATCTCTGGGTCGAAAATATTGATGGGCATGTTATTTGCTTCTGTGATGAAACATCTAGAATTGCCAAACCCGACAATAAAGATAAGAACAAGCCTGCTGTCTCAGTTAAAATAGGAGATCATTGCTATCCTGGTTTATGTGATTTGGGGTGCTAGTGTGAGTGCTATTACTTTTACATTATATCAAGAAATTATGAATGACATAGGACTCGCTGAAATAGAAGACATAGATGTCAGTATTAAACTTGCCAACAGAGATACCATCACACCACTTGGGATTGTTAGAGATGTTGAAGTCTTGTGTGATAAAATAAAATACCCTACTGATTTTCTAGTTCTTGGTTCCCCACAAGATGATTTTTGTCCCATAAATTTTGGTAGACCTTTCTTGAACACTATCAATGCTAAGATAGATTGCCATAAAGAAACAGTCAGTGTCAATTCTGATGAAATAATTGGTCTTGCTTCTATTGCCGTACCTCCTACTAATCTACTAGAACAATATTTGCTAGACCATAAAAATTATATGCACTTTCGAGAAAGAAATGAAATAGACAAAATAATCTTTGAACAACAACCTCTCCTTAAACACAATTTGCCTATTGAAACTCTAGGAGGTTCTCCTCTACCTAAAGGTGATGTTCTGTTTGAAATAAAGCAATTGCCCGACACTTTGAAATATGCTTATATCAATGAGAAAAAGATATATCATGTTATTATTAGTGCTAACCTTTCAAAAAACGAAGAAGAGAGATTATTAAAAATTCTGAGGAAGCATCATGTTGCTATTGGATCTACTCTTGATGATCTTAAGGGCATTAGTCCCACTCTCTGTTAGCACACGATTAATATGGAACCTGATGCTAAACCCCGTTGTTGATCATCAGTGATGATTAAATCCTAAGATGAAGGAAGTCGTAAGAACTGAAATACTAAAACTTTTGGAAGCAGGTATAATATATCCCATAGCTAATAGTAGATGGGTGAGTCATTACCATTGTGTCCCTAAGAAAGGAGGTATTACTATTGTTCCTAATGATAAAAATGAACTTATCCCACAAATAATAGTGACTGGCTATAGAATGGTAATTGATTTTAGAAAAATTAAACAAAGCTAGTAGAGAAGATCATTACCATCTGCCTTGCAATGATAAAATGTTGAAAGATTTTCAAAGCACACACACTTTCGTTTTCTTGATGGATATTATGGTTTCTCTCAAATACCTATTTCATAACCTGATCAATAGAAAACCACCTTTACTTTCCGTTTTGGAACTTTTTCTTATAGACGTATGCCTTTTGGTTTATGTAATGCACCTGCTACCTTTCAAAGATGTATGACTGCTATATTCTCTGACTTTTTTGTGAACATATTGTTGAGCTTTTCATGGAAGATTTCTTCATTTACGGAACTTCCTTTGATGATTGCTTAAGCAACCTTGGTCGAGTTTCATAGAGGTGTGAACAAACTAATCTTGTCTTGAATTTGGAGAAGTGCCACTTTATTGTGAATGAAGGTATTGTCTTGGCGCATAAAATTTCTGAGCGAGCTATTGAGGTGGATAAAGCGAAATTTGATGCAATTGAGAAAACGCCATGTCCTAAAGGCATTAAAGGTATTCGTAGTTTCCTTGGTCAAGTTGGTTTCTATAGGAGGTTTATTAAAGATTTCTCTAAGTTTCTAGGCCTCTTACTAACCTTTTACAAAATGATGTTCCATTTGTTTTTTGTGATGATTGTGTAGAAGCCTTTGAAACACTTAAGAAAGCCTTAACTTCTGCACCTATCGTTCAACCATCTGATTGGAACCTACCCATTGAAATTATGTGTGATGCTAGTGATTATGCTGTTGGTGTTATTCTAGGACAAAGAGTTGATAAGAAATTAAGTGTTCCATTATGTTAGTAAAACTCTAGACAGTGCCCAAATGCTATTACTGAGGAACATTTTTAGCAGTTGTGTTTGCTTGTGATAAATTTAGATCCTACATTCTTGATTCCAAAGTAATTGTTCACACTGATCATGCTGCTATAAAATATCTTATGGAAAAGAAAGATGCTAAACCTAGACTCATTAGGTGGGTTTTCTTGCTACAAGAATTTATTTGCATATTACTGATAGGAAAGGAGCTGAGAACCCCGTAGCTGATAACTTGTCTAGGTTAGAAAATATTCTTGATAACCCACTACCTATTGATGATAACTTTCCTGATGAACAACTAGCTGTCATAAATGCTTCTCATAATACTCCTTTGTATACTGACTATGCTAATTACAATGTTGCTAAATTTATACCACCTAGTTTGACATACCAACAAAAGAAAAAGTTCTTATATGACTTAAGACATTACTTTTCGGATGGCCCACATCTATATAAATGAGTAGATGGTATTATTAGACATTGTATACCTGAGCATGAACTGGAACAAATCCTACGGAAATGTCCCTGAAGCTTATGGAGGACATCATGCGGGAGATAGAACTGCACATAAGGTATTACAATCTAGTTTTTATTGGCCTACTCTTTTCAAAGATGCTCGTAAGTTTGTCTTATCTTGTGATGAATGCCAAAGAATCGGTAATATTGGTAAGCTTCAGGAAATGCCTATGAACTACTCACTTGTTATTGAACCATTTGATGTTTGGGGCTTTGATTATATGGGACCTTTTCCTTCCTCTAATGGGTATACACATGTTTTGGTTGCTGTTGATTATGTCACTAAGTGGGTAAAAGCTATTCCAACTAGCAGTGCTGATCATAACACTTCCATTAAAATGCTTAAAGAAATTATCTTCCCGAGGTTTGGAATCACTAGATATTTAATAACTGATGGTGGTTCACATTTTATTCATGGTGCTTTCCGTTAATTGCTTGCTAAATATGATGTCAACAATAGAATTGCATCACCCTATCATCCTCAATCTAGTGGCCAAGTTGAACTTAGCAATAGAGAAATAAAATTAACATTACAAAAAGTTGTCAATAGGCCCCTAAAGAATTGGTCTAAGAAATTTGATGATGCACTTTGGGCCTATAGAATAGCTTATAAAAATCCTATGGGTATGTCTCAATATAAAATGGTTTATGGAAACGCTTGTCATTTGCCTCTTGAGTTAGAACATAAAGCATATTGGGCATTAAAGAACTCAATTATGACTTCAGACTTCTGGTGAAAATATGTTATTTGATATTAGCTCACTAGATGAATGGATAACCCAAGCTTATGAAAATGCCAAACTGTCGGTACAAAAAACCTTCACGTATGTGGCCCGGACTGTACATAGGCTCAGTGGCAGAGATGCAAACTCCACCAAGTATTCAAGATAAAACCAAACCAGAGAGATAAACCTTTGAGGAATCAAGGGGCGGATCAAGAAGACCAAGACGAGCCAAGAGAACAAGATATCACTAAGGAAAAACCTCCCTTGTCGGGAAGGCGATTGTGGTCAGGTCGAGGCCAACCGAAGACAAGTTCCAAGATCTCCCCGACAGGTTCATCGGGGCCGCTGGCGGCCTACATCCCCCCAAGGCTCTGCCGCTCCACTGCATTGCAACGCAAGTCATCTATCGGCGCGGTGTCAAGCCCCCAGATAGCTAAGTGGCTGTCATTTGGCACGTGGCAGCCATTTAGGAGGAAGATCACCTCTATATGACACCCGTCCAGAGGCGTGTCAAGCAGACAGGTGGAGGATGACTAAGCGGCGCGGAAGGCCTGCCAGGCCGCATCCACAACAGCACACCTAGCAGTGCATTTAATGCACTTTGTCCTAACTGCCAGAGTTAGGTACGATAGCACTGTTAGATATATAATCACTGGATAATGACAATTTTGGCATTGTGGTAACCCTTTATCCTATAAAAGGAGGACTGTGGCAACCTTACAAAGAATTCAGACCCTCATGTACTCATACGCGCGTAGCTGCTCTCCCCAAGGCGACCTTGCCGAGATTGAGCGCCACACATTCTTCACGGTTCCTCCATCAATCCACCAAAGTAGGAGTAGAGTTTTATGCTTCTCAGCGGCCCGAACCTGGGTAAAAAACCACCAGTATCATCACTGTCGTGTTGTCTCATGGCCTCTGCTCTTTGTGCAATGCGACCTCCCCCCTGCTGAACCACAAAGGGGCCGAAGGCCCCATAGGTGGCTGTGTTCTACCACGACATCTGTGGCGTGCTAGGTAGGGCGAGCGCTTGTGCGAACCTGAAGTTGTTAACAGCGCGTCAGTCTTCATCATCGTCTTCTTCATCGCCAGCTTCATCATCCATGGCGCCCAAGAAAAAGTCCGACGCAACTTCTCATCCTTCCACCTCAAAGGCCTCCTCGCCTGCAGCCGCCAATGCTGTCGGGGCTGCAACAGCGTAGGGGGATGCGTACGCCATGGGGAGCAAGACTGGCACAGGTGGCGCCGTCATCGTTCCCCCGCGGCCGAAGCAGGAGCAGGAAACGTCGGAGCAAGGCTGTATCAACAGCATTCCGATGGCCATGCTCCACAACGCATGGGTGGGGAGAACACTCAGTCTCCACCTCGCCACCATGCCAAAGGACGCAGCCACAACAACAACGCTTGCTCTGGTGTGAACCGTGCCCCCCTAGTTATCCCTACAACGGGCGCAATGGCGTCCCCCGGGGTGGGGTAACAAAGATGAAGCGCCGAACAGGGTTGTCAACCCCCAGGCGCACCCTTCTCACCATCGTACCACCATGGCGGCTGGCACGGAGCGACAAGAGCAAGTGCCGCCGCGACTGGTACTGGTAGGAACCGAGCAACGTCGCGGTCCGCGTCATCGTCTATGCCAAGCATTGCTTCGGAAGCCATGGCCTGAGCCCAACTCTTGCTGAGATTCCCGCCCGCGGCCGATCAAATGGATGAGTGGAGAGCCACTATCCAGAGTTTGATCAGTTTTTCTGAAGTAGGAGGGTCACAGCGGATGAATCCGTCGCGGCACCCACAAGAAATAACCATAGTTCAAGCCACTGGCCAAGTCGAGGGGGCCACTCCAATGGTACAGTCCCCTCCATGACAGCCAGCACAGATGCTACAACCAAAACCACGCAACCAGGAGCCCGACGAGGTATCAATGTCTTCATCTAACCCTCGGGCCCGTCAAGATCAGCGACAGGTCCTGGAAGATCGGCGGAGGGAGGACGTGCGCATCACCACGGAACGACGCCACGAAACCCACCGCCAAATCGGACAAGCGCAATGCCCAGACATCAACGAACTCGCGCCCAGTGAAGGCAGATACTTGGCTTTCAAGGTTGGCTGCCCTGCCTTCACTCGCGAGCTGCGGCAAGTCCATTGGCTATTTGCCCTTATTTTCAAGCCAGAAATACCAGAGAACTATGATGGAAGGTTGAACCCGATAGAGTTCTTGAGCATCTACACTATCGTTGCTCAAGCCGCCGGGGGAAGAGATGAGAAGGTGTTCACCAATTACCTCCCTTTGACACTCATGCCAAATGTGAGGTCATGGTTGATGCACCTTCCGGAGAATTCCATCGCATCATGGGCTAACGTACGAATGAGTTTGTTGGTGCCTTCACGGGCGGCTATCAAGAACCAGGACGGCCCAGCAATCTGTTGCTCCTTCCACGAAAGGAAGTGGAGAGCTTACAGAAGTACATACAGAGGTTTAGCTAGGTGCATAGAAACATTCAGACATCCACCCGGCAGTTGTGATTGCCACGTTCCAGTCCAACGTGTGCAACAGGAGGATACATTCGAAGATGAATGTCCTGTTGCCCAAGATTGTGAAGGAGATGTACACCCTGGCAGATAAGTGTGCCCGCACATAGGAAGGGAGGCGGCTCCCTGGAAAAGAGGATGGTGTCAAAGTCGACTCAGGGGATGGCGATGATGTCGCTGACCAGAAGAGGAAGAACAAGAAATGCAATAAAAAGCGCAAGGAAAATGCAGTATTGGCTGTTGAGGGCTCACGAACTCCTAGTACCATCAAGAAGGCTTAGACGTAAGCCCCCGACAAGGAAGCTGTCGCATGCACTGATTGTCGGGAGGCTCCGGCAGCCGAAAAGGCTGGGAAGGCTCACGAGCCATATTGCAAGTTCCACCGGACCAGGGGCCATGATGTCCAAGAGTGTCACCAAGTTGAGAAACTTGTCAAAAAGCAAAGAGCCGAGTATGAGAAGTGTGACAAGGAAAGAGACCAAGAATGTGTTGGCGGGAATGTTCGCAAAAGCAGAGGAGGCCGCCGCGGCAAGGCTCCCCAGGATCAGGAGAAACCTGCAAGAGGCCGTGAGAAAAGAGAAGGCGATGACGAAAGTGATGAAGGGGATGAAGAGGAAACCAACGAGCAAGAGTTCCAGAAGGCCACTAAGGCCCTATGTGTTGACGAAGGCGCATCTTTGCACTCCTCTCACTGCCAGCTTAAATAGTGGGCGCGTGAGGTCAACGCCGTAGAGCCAGCGACAGACTCCCAGAAACCGCTCAAATGGTCCCGCGCGCCCATCATCTTCGACGAAGAGGATCACCCTAACCGTACCACCGCGGTAGGGTGCTTGTCGTTGTTGGTTTCACCAACAATCTGCAAACCTCAAGGTCACAAAGATGTTGCTTGACGGCGGGGCTGGGTTGAATCTGATTTCCCCCAAGGTGCTCAGCAAGCTTCAAATATCAGATGAAGAGCTCAAGATTACTAGCACTTTCCAAGGGATCAACCCTTGCAGGAGTCGTGCTAAGGGAAAGATCACACTGCCAGTGACGTTTGGAGGAGAATTGAACTACCAGACCGACAAGGTTGTGTTTGATGTGGCTGATTTCCCCCTACCGTACAATAGGATCCTTGGTCCAGCCCTAGCAAAATTCATGGCGACGTCCCACTATGCCTACAACACACTAAAGAATGCCAGGGCCGATGAGAGTCATTTCCATGCCTTCGGACAAGAAGGACGCTATCATATGCGTAGACAAGATGTACGGAGACGCAGCCGCTGCTGAGGCCGTGGAAGCTGCAGCTCCCGCCAAGGAAAGTAAGAAAGGAAAGAAAGCTAGCAAAGATACCAGCAGTGAATCTGGGAAGCGCACCTCTTCAGAGTGTGCAACAGCCGTTGATGATTTTCCCGAGAGCTCCTCTAGCAAGAAACCCAAGATTACCTCACCGCGGTGAAGAATATCCTGGTAGGGATGGATGGTGCTGGTGGTACGTTCACCATCATCTCCACCCTTGATGACAAATAGGAAAGCACGCTCGTTGCCTTCCTGTGTGCGAGTGTAGATGTGTTTGCCTGGCAACCATCTGACATCCCTGATGTTCCCAGGGAGGTAATCAAGCACCACCCAGCCCGTCAAGCAGAAAAACAGTTCATTACCAAGGAGATCAAGAAACTTGAAGCAGCTGGTTTGGTCAGAGGAGTGTTGCACCCAACATGGTTGGCGAACCAGGTGGTGGTGCGCAAGGTGAACGGAAAATGGAGGCTTTACATAAACTTCATGGATCTGAATAAAGCATAACCGAAGGACCTATTCCCTGTTCGCACACGAACACGTCACCGTGTACCTCCAGCGCCGAGGGTGATGCACCGCAGCTCTGGTTGATGTAGACCCGTCCGGAAGTGCGGTTTGCAGGCAATCCGGCGGGTGCTTTTGAAGACCCGAAACCCCACACGCCCGGGAGGGACCCCGTCAGGGCGCGCGGAGGCTATCGGCTGCTCTAGGTCGGTCTGACCGCCCCTAGGGCCTCGAGGTTCTCCGCCCTGCAACAAGAAGAATGAATGAAGAACAAGGAAGAAGAAGAACTAGGGTTAAGGAGAAAAGATAAAAGATAAAAAGTGGTAGATGAATTAATCGATTGTGTGTTGTTCAATCAGCCATCCCCCCTTAATTATATAAGAGGCGGCTGGACTTCCCGTGCAAGGAAAAGGCTTGGATTTATGTCCAAAACCCGAGTCAAATTCGGATTGGTTTTGTCCGAACTTCCCAAAACTGTTTGGTTGAAACTGGCTGCACCTTGCGGGTCTTCTTTTGGCAGTAAACCACCCCGGTTGAAGACGCACCCAAAAGCATATTTACTCGTTTCGATGAGACGAAAAACTTTTATGTTGAAATTTTTTCAATTCGAAGCCATCTTCTGGGTCAAAACGGTCACGCAAAACATCTGTTTGCTCGCGCTACCCATGAGACATAACGTCTGGTGGGGCGCGCCATATTTCGCCTCCTGACAGGGCTGCATTACGATAGCTGTAACTTTTGCATACGAACTTGGATTGGGACGATTTTTATACCAGAATCAATCGTTTCGACGAGACGAAGACAACTCGTGTAGATCATTTTTCCATACAAGGGCGTCGTGAGGGTGTAATCAGCCGAATAGTGTTCTGAATACAAAATCTCAGTACTTCAAACACAACTTCGGCCTTAGAGATGAGATCGGATGACTATGGCCCAAATATCAAAGTTTCTCATTTTGCCGATGCAGTACTTTCTCACTTTGAGCACTTATTCATTTGAGGCTATCTTAATTGTGTTTTTGACCATGCCAAAATCTGGTGTCAACACACGCCCCCCTGTTTTTCGGCAAAGCTTGTGTGCCGAAAAATAACTTGCACATAGCTTGCTCTAAGGATGATGCCAACACTTCATCGGCTATTTTGACGTTCTTAGGAAGATAAGTATATATCGGCCATTTAGATTAGCAACAAAAGTGAAGCTAATCAAACATATGATGATTTGGTAATACCCTTTCATGAGGTAAGCAATTATATTGCATCCATGGATTGAAATAAGCCCATTGAGGGTAAGCAATCATACGTGATAATGAATCCCATGGCATAGGCATCAACGACATTGTTGGAGAAAATGGATAATGTGTGGACCGAAGATGTTGAAACCTTCGGCTTGGTCCATCATAGTTTTCACTCTTTTCCTTCTTCACCTTTGCCGCACTCCTTGTAAAGGAAGCTCGCACATAATTCTTATTTTGAATACTTTCTTTGGGAACCCATGCCATGTTTCTCTTTTCAAGTTCTTATGCACTAAGCTTTTGCAACTTCTTCTTTTGCCAATACGATAAGCCGAGTGGGCACCCCAGCTGCGATTTTGTTTGAAGTAATGGCAATTCTTGTTTTACCTTGTGCACTGTCAACTTCTTTCCTTCAGATTTGACACTTGATTGACTTGTCTCATTGCCTTTTGTAGCCAATGTTAACACTATAATTGGCTCTTTTTCATTTGAGATCATATCTGAAGTGGCACTGTTACAACCATCTCTTTTGACGCGGTAGACTTGCTCAACCACCTCCTTATTCTTCCTTGTGCTCTAGACCAATTATTTTTTATTGAAACGGTCTTGAACATATGACTGTTCATTGAATGTTGGTCTTCTTGGAGCTGCATAATATTGGCGAGATGGTTTATAATAATATGGAGAATGTGCCCTTGTATCATACTTGTCCCATGATGGATATGGATTTACGTGAGCATAGGGAGGCATCCATGACATTGGCATTGGTGGCTCAATATAAGGATATGAACAAGTTGCATTCAAATTCTCTTCTTGCCAATATCGATCCTTGGATTTGCGCCTAGGGGGTGATCTTGATGCTTTTGCATTAGTTGTCCGATAAGCACTGTTCTCCTCACTTATCTTATGATATTTTTCCAATAGTTGCGCGAAAGTGACTTTTGGCTTTTTACCTTTTGACGGGTGGTTGGTGCAACATATGCCAAAGGATAGCTAATCACTGTGGGAGTTAGTAAGACCTCGCCGGTGCCTGGAAACAGGATGAGGCAAAGACATGCACGCCGGCGAATCTTACCAAGGTTCGGGGCTCTCCTAGGAGATAACACCCCTAGTCCTGCTCTGCCGGGTCTCCGCATGATCACTAAATCAACAAGTGGCTACAAGTTGCTTCTTGAGCTGTTCGGCTAGAGGAGGAAGAAAGGCAAGGCTAGCTCTACTCCTCTCTCTATATGTGTGTGTGAAACTCTAAGAGATCAACCCCTTACATGGGTGCCCTGGGGGGGGTTTATATAGGCCTACCCCCAGGGGTACAATGGTAATCCGGTCGGGTGTAGTCCCAGGTCGTCAATGTCTGTGGTGGACGGCTTCTCCGCTGTTAGCTGGGGCCCGCCGCCTGGGTGGGTCACGCCAGCTGCCGGGCTCTCGGCCAACAGGTTGGGCCCACCACTTGTGGGTCCTATTGGCTGCTCATCACTATAGCCTTCTCCCTGATGACGATGGCTTGGTCGGGGCGAGTGTGGCTACAGTGCCGCCGCCTGGTGGGCGTTCACTATAGCCACACCCCGTCTTCTGGTTAATGGTGCACAAAGTCTAGGGGAGGGGAGGGCCGACTGCTGGGAGCCAGCCTCCCCCTTTGCCAACTGGTCTGGTGGTGCCACCTTTGGGTATCTCTCTGGCAGGTAGGGCCCGCCACCTCCGGGCCATATCGACAGCCCGTCGTGGGAGTATGGCAGCTCTGCCATGGGTGATGTCATGGTCAACATGGCAACAGTGTTGCACCGGGCGAGGGATGGCCGCCCGGTACGTGGCACTGTGGCCACGCCCGCTCCGGGATTCGAGGGTGATAGGCTGCACTATAGCCACGCCCCGTCTTGTCGCCGTTATGTGGGTGCAAACTTTGAGGGTGCCCAGGTGGGCTGCCTGCTAGTAGTCGGCCACTCTGGTAGCCGCCTACTAGGAGTCGGCCCACTTTGAGACCGCTCGTTGGGCCTTGCCGCCTTCCTGCAGCCGGCCACTTGGACCAGCCGGCCACGAGAAGGCGGCCCTTTGTTTTGGATGCTTGAGGGGCGCAGCCGGCCCTGATGTCTTGAAACGCCATGGGAGGCAGATAAGGCTACACATGGTCATTTACTCCGACAGCTTTGTTCTTACATCGGCCTTTGTTTTCTTTGGTTTTGCTTGCACGGATCATTGGATTTTCTTGTTGCCCCCGGTTCTTGGCGTCTCCATTGTAGCTTTAATGGAATTCTCGTCCTCAACATTATGTTCATTATGTTCTTCAACAACTTCTTTACGTGAAAACTTGATCCCATCACACACAGTTTTTACCTTCTCTTTAAATTGATCGGCTTGAAGCATCCAATGCAAAAAGCTTTTACCATTGGGACCAATTGGAATAGACTCATCATTTCTTGGTGTCTCAACAAATTTCAATTGTCCTTTATCAATGGCCGATTTAACTATTTGACGAAATATGTTGCAATCCTCAATACTATGCTTGAACGAATCATGCAACTAACAATAAATTCGTCCTTGAATAGATCGTTTGGTGTGGTGATCAAGAATGTAATTATTTTTCAACAACAAATCAAATATTAGATCACAGATGTTTGAATCAAAGGTATACCTTTTGTTTTCTAACCGATCTAGATGTGTGAATGGCTTTGGAGGTAAGCAAACGAATGGTTCATATTTAGAATCTCAACATTCGGCTAAGCATTGTGTTTTGCACATTATCTCTGATGTCTTTGTATAAGATATAATATTAGCATAGGATTTCTCAAAAGAATTTCACCTTGGCTTTGTACTTATGAAACAAAAATAGTTAGAACATACATGTCTCAATTGAGACCATGCGTAAGCCAAATATGAAGCAAGCAAAGCTACCCAATTAGATATGAACTTTAAATAAAGCAATGGGAGAAGCTTTGGCTGCAATAATAAGTCAATATCGGTCTCTTCGAGCGGTACAATGTATTGATCGATATGCTTTGTAACAATTTTATAGCTAGCGATCTCTTTGAATGGTATAATGTACTGAACAATATGCTTTGTAACAATTTTATTGCTAACAAGTAAATTACCGTTCATCATTTGTCTTTCAAAATTACTTACAAGATTTTTCGTAATAGATGCATCAACAATAAAGTTGTGATCAAATCTGAAAGTAGACAAATCACTTGCTAGACATACTTCTTCATACATGTTGGGAGAGCATGATGGTTGAGTTACTTGAATAATACTTTGCTCCACTTTTAAATGACTCTCCAATGCTTTGGCGTCCTCTTTTTCTGCAATAAATTCGGTACACATACTATTTGATTCGGCTTTTTTAATAATCGAATTAACTTTGTTATCCAAATCACCACTCTTTCTTTCTTTGATTCGCAAGGTTGCTTGTTCTTGTCTAAATTCAGCAAACATTGCAGCTAGGCTATCTTTAAGCTTTTTTCGACCAATTTCAGCCCAATCTTCATCGAATTGCCCCCCCCCCCCAATACTTTGAGACACTTTCGGCAATGGTGTGTTGCCGAAATTCTGTAATTGTGCAGGGGCAACATGATATGCTATGTTACTACATAGAGACACATGCGCTTTGGTAGAATTCTCACTTATTCGGCCATGAGCATGAAGGTGTGGAGCCGAATTATGAACATCTACAATTGCGTATGGTGCCGAAAAATAGTAGCATGAGGTTAGCATACAATGTTTGAGGGTAATTGACCAAATAACTAGAAGTAGCATGGCAAATTTCCCTATCCACCGGCACGTTTGGATTAACATGTTGCAAATTAGTTGACAATGAATAAAAAGATGAAACACTATGTTGCATGCCATTGAAAGTTCCTACATGAGGTGTTTCAACTTGATTAACTGAATTCATCACGTTGTTCATCGACATATAGATTTGTGGGGTTGCCGATGCATGGGAGTTAGGATACATATGTTGCATGGTGCTAAAATTATTTTGATTCGGCTGTTGCACATAATTAGATGCATGATTGATAAAACTAGGGCTAGCCGATACAATATGCTCATTAGACGATCTAACAACCACATATGCATTATTTGCATCTACATAAGTGAATTGGGTATTCATACTACCTTTGTAGACTACAAACCCTAGATGACGATCTCTTCGCAGCAAGAACGAGCCGGAGACCATTCAAAGCTTCGTCCCCAGCGGAGTCACCAAAAAGTGTGTTCGCACATGAACACGTCACCGTGTACCTCCAACACCGAGGGTGATGCACCGCAGCTCACGTCGAAGGAGACCTCTCCAGAAGCGCGGTACGCAGGCAATCTGGCGGGTGCTTTTGAAGACCCGAAACCCCACACGCCCGGGAAGGACCCCGTCAGGGCGCACGGTGATAACCCACAAGTATAGGGGATCGCAACAGTTTACGAGGGTAGAGTATTCAACCCAAATTTATTGATTCGAGACCAGGGGAGCCAAAAAATATTCTCAAGTATTAGTAGTTGAGTTGTCAATTCAACCACACCTGGATAACTTAATATATGCAGCAAAGTACTCCCTCCATCCCATAATGTAAGACACTTTTTGACACTTGTATAGAGTCAAAGAACGTCTTACATTATGGGACAGAGGGAGTATTTAGTAGCAAAGTAGTAGTATGGAAGTAACGGTAACAGTGGCAAAAGTAACAGTAGCAGTTTTGTAGTAATTGTAACGGTGGCAACGGTAAAGTAACTAAGCAAAGAGCAATATGTGAAAAGCTCGTTGGCATTGGATAAGTGATGGATAATTATGTCGGATGCGATTCCTCACGCAATAGTTATAACATAGGGTGACACAGAACTAGCTCCAGTTCATCAATGTAATGTAGGCATGTATTCCAAATATAGCCATACGTGCTTATGGAAAAGAACTTGCATGACATCTTTTGTCCTACCCTCCCGTGGCAGCGGGGTCCTATTGGAAACTAAGGGATATTAAGGCCTCCTTTTCATAGAGTACTGAACCAAAGCATTAACACTTAGTGAATACATGAACTCCTCAAACTATGGTCATCACCGGGAGTGGTCCCGATTATTTTCACTTCGGGGTTGCCGGATCATAACACATAGTAGGTGACTATAGACTTGCAAGATAGGATCAAGAACTCACATATATTCGTGAAAACATAATAGGTTCAAATCTGAAATCATGGCACTCGGGCCCTAGTGACAAGCATTAAGCATAGCAAAGTCATAGCAACATCAATCTCAGAACATATGGATACTAGGGACCAAACCCTAACAAAACTAACTTGATTACATGGTAAATCTCATCCAACCCATCACCTTCAGCAAGCCTACGATGGAATTACTCACGCACGGCAGTGAGCATCATGAAATTGGTGATGGAGGAAGGTTGATGATGAGGACGGCGACGGATTCCCCTCTCCAGAGCCCCGAACGGACTCTAGATCAGCCCTCCCGAGAGAGATTAGGGCTTGGCGGCGGCTCTGTATCGTAAAACGCGATGAATCCTTCTCTCTATTTTTTCTCCCCGAAGGTGAATATATAGAGTTGGAGTTGAGGTCGGTGGAGCACCAGGGGGCCCACGAGGCGGGGGCGTGACCAGGGGGGTAGGCGCGCCCCCACCCTCGTGGACAGGGTGTGGGCCCCTTGACCTTGATTCTTTCGCTAGTATTTTTTATTAATTCCAAAAATATTCTCCGTGGAGTTTCAGGTCATTCCGAGAACTTGTATTTCTACAGAAAAATAACACCATGGCAATTCTGCTGAAAACAGCGTTAGTCCGGCTTAGTTCCATTCAAATCATGCAAGTTAGAGTCCAAAACAAGGGCAAAAGTGTTTGGAAAAGTAGATACGATGGAGACGTATCAACTTCCCCAAGCTTATACCTTTGCTTGTCCTCAAGCAATTCAGTGCATAAACTAAAAGTGATAAAGAAAAACTTTTACAAACTCTGTTTGCTCTTGTTGTTGCAAACATGTAAAGCCAGCATTCAAGTTTTCAGCAAAGATTATGAACTAACCATATTCACAATAACACTTAGGTCTCATGTTTACTCATATCAATGGCATAATCAACTAGCGAGCAATAATAATAAATCTCGGATGACAACACTTCCTCAAAACAATCATAATATGACATAACAAGATGGTATCTCGCTAGCCCTTTCCGAGACCGCAAGACATAAATGCAGAGCACCTCTGAAGATCAAGGACTGACTAAACATTGTAATTCATGGTAAAAGAGATCCTGTCATAGTCATACTCAATATAAATTAATAGTAATGCATGCAAATGACAGCGGTTGAGGGAGTCCTGGACTAGGGGGTGTCCGGATAGCCGAACTATCATCTTTGGCCGGACTCCAAGACTATGAAGATACAAGATTGAAGACTTCGTCCCGTGTCCGGATGGGACTTTCCTTGGCGTGGAAGGCAAGCTTGGCAATACGGGTATGTAGATCTCCTACCATTGTAACCGACTCTGTGTAACCCTAGCCCTCTCCGGTGTCTATATAAACTGGAGGGTTTTAGTCCGTAGGACGAATAACAATCATACCATAGGCTAGCTTAGGGTTTAGCCTCCTTGATCTCGTGGTAGATCTACTCTTGTACGACCCATATCATCAATATTAATCAAGCAGGAGTAGGGTTTTACCTCCACCGAGAGGGCCTGAACCTGGGTAAAAACATCGTGTCCCTTCTCTCCTGTTACCATCCGCCTAGATGCACAGTTCGGGACCCCCTACCCGAAATCCACCGGTTTTGACACCGACATTGGTGCTTTCATTGAGAGTTCCTCTGTGCCATCGCCGTCAGGAAGGATGCTCATCCCGTCTTTAAAGACGGCACCATTGCTAAAGGAGCTTTGGCCATCGGCCAAACTATCCGGCTAGGCGGTTTTCTTATGACCGCCTGTTCGGCCGCCGCGCCGACAATGACCTCTCGGGTCATCAAAAGCGATCTTCACGTCAACTCGGAACTCGCCGAGCAGCTAGATCCGATGGAGCTCTCTTCCTTAAACGAGCTCTTGGATCGCGTCGCCGCCCTTGGAGTCGCTACAGACTACGATCAGATTGGGCCTAAAACCGATCTGAGAGAGATCAACTCTCCCCAGGCTACCCACCACGTTGCTGTGGTGGAGGAACAGCACGGCGACTCTTCTTCTGTATTAAGGACAAGCTATGTCCGAATTCCCGACCCCTCCATGCCGGATTCCTGCGGAGGGACGGACCTCGATCAAGTCCTGAACCTAAAGTCAGGCAGCGGGCTGGATTCGTTGGACAACATCCAAAAACCCAAGCTTCCAAGTTCGGATACTTTTCGGCCCTTGAGTCTTAGATTGGACGGGGTTCCGAATTTAATTCCACCCGCCCACCCAAACATAAGCGATCTATACCGAATCCGGCAAGAGCCCGCTGAAACAGTACACCATTACTGGGCCAGATTCCTCCTGGTTATGGACAGGATAAAGGACTGCCGCGAGGAAGACGCAATCTCTCTTTTCTGCAATAATTGCACGGACAAGGGAATCATAAACGCCATAAGTCGTCGTGAAATTACACGCTTTGCCGACTTGGCGTCCATAGTACGAAAGTACTGTGCGATGGAGAGCGCCTGGAAAACCGAAACCAAATTTTGGGATAATCCGGCTCCGAATACAACCCTAGTCCAAAGTAAAAGTGTGCATCATCCCCAGGCACCCGGGTTAAATACCTAAAAGCAAAAAACCCCTAAAGGGCATGGAACCGTATTGGAGGGATGGCTCAATGGACCCTGCAAAATTCATAGTACAGAGGGCGCCACTACAACTCATAGCCTTCGAGAATGTTGGATACTGCGGCAGGTGGCCAAAAGTGGCGAAGAGCTTCTAGCCCCGGAGAACCAGCCCAGTAGCACCAGTACGGTATTAACAGTCTTCGAGACTTTCGCATCAAATAATATGCGGAAATGAACACTCCGCAGCCTTGCCGAAGTCTACCAAGTAGCAACAATAAACCCATGGAGTGACACGGCTATTACCTTTAATGCATGTGACGAACCTAAATTCCGAACAGCCCGAGCACCAGCCGCATTGGTCCTCAGTCCAATAGTGGATGACTTTCGCCTTACTAAGGTACTCATGGACGGCGGCAGCGGATGAAACCTCATTTACGAGGAAACCCTTCGAAAAATAGAAATAGACTGGAGCCGCATTGAGCGAAGCAGCACAACCTTCAGAGGAATAATCCCTAGTCGGGAAGCATGCTGCATAGGAAAAATCACACCGGATGTGGTGTTCGGCTTGTCGGACAATTACAGGTCCGAGGAGATCACGTTCCAAGTGGCCCCGTTCAGCAGCGGATATCACGCTTTATTAGGGCGAGAGGCATTCACAATTTTTCAAGCTATACCCCATTACGGGTACATGAAGCTCAAAATGCCCGGGCCCAACGGAGTCATCACCCTCGCCAGTGATCCAGACATAGCACTCCGCGCCGAAAATAAGATAGCCGCACTAGCCCTCGAGGCACTATTCGAAGCCCTAGCGGCCGAGGAACTTACTGCGCTGCGCTCCACGGTGACCAGGGACGATGTGATACTCGATAAGAGATCCAAGTCCACCTCTTTTAAACCAGCGGACGAAATAGTCAAATTCCAAGTCCATCCAACGGACCCTACAAAGACGGCCTCCATTGGGGCACAGCTAAACCCTGATGTAAACGCCGCACTACGAGAATTCCTACGGGAAAACTGGGACATTTTTGCCTGGCACCCTTCAGACATGCCAGGAATCCCACGCCGGCTGGCCGAGCACAGCCTAAATATCCTAAAAGGATTCAAGCCAGTCAAACAGGCTCTTCGGCGTTTTTCCGAACCCAAGAGACTGGCAATGGGAGAGGAGCTAGCCAAACTTTTGGAAGCCGGATTCATCAGAGATATAAAACATCCGGATTGGCTAGCAAACCTGGTGATGGTACCAAAGAAAGATAAGTCCTGGCGCCTATGTGTCGACTTCAAGGACCTTAACAAGGCTTGCCCAAAGGATCCATTCCCCCTCCCCCCGCATCGATCAAATCATCGACGCCACTGCAGGGCACGATTCATTGTGCTTCCTCGACGCATACTCCGGCTACCACCAAATCAAGATGGCGGAGCCAGACCAAGCCACAACGGCATTCATCCCTCCATAAGGACCATTCTACTTCAACACAATGCCCTTCGGGCTAAAAAACGCTGGCGCAACATATCAGCGCATGATTCAGACATATCTGGCAAACCAAATCGGCAAAACAGTGGAGGCATACGTAGACGATGTGGTCGTCAAATCCAAGCATGTCGAAACTCTAGTAGATGACTTGAGACTCACATTCGACAATCTCCGAACATACGACATTAAGCTCAACCTGGAAAAATGCGTTTTCGGCGTACCAGCCAGAAAGCTCTTGGGCTTCATTGTATACAGTAGAGGAATTGAAGCAAACCCAGCCAAGATCCGAGCCCTGTCACAATTGGATATCCCAAAAGACCTCAAGAAAATACAAAAATTGACTGGATGCATGGCGGCTCTAAGCCGCTTTATCTCCCGCTTAGGAGAAAAGGCATTACCCCTTTATCGCCTCCTCCGGCGCACCGAACACTTCGAATGGACGGATGCCGCCACGGCCGGACTCGAAGAAATCAAAGCCATACTGGCAACAAATCCGGTCCTGGCCGCGCCCAATGTGGGCGAACCAATGTTTTTATATATCGCGGCAACACATCAAGTTGTAAGCGCGGTGCTCGTCGTCGAACGAGAAACGGACGGACACAAGTTCCCTCTTCAAAAACCAGTTTACTACGTGTCCATTGTCCTAACTCCATGCAATTCCCAGTACCCACACTATCAAAAGATAGCATACGCGGTGTTCATGGCATCCTGGAAGCTGCGACACTACTTTCAATAGTGTTCGATAACAGTAGCCTCCGAAGTACCCCTTAATGACATTATAAACAACCGCGACACGACTGGCCGGATTGCAAAATGGGCCATCGAGCTCCTCCCATTCGACATAACCTATAAGCCATGGCGAGCTATCAAATCGCAAGTTTTGGTTGACTTCATCGCCGAATGGACTGAAGCCGAACTCCCTAAAGAGTACGGCGCATATTCCAATTGGATCATGCACTTTGATGGCTCCAAAATGTTGGCCGGCCTGGGGGCTGGCGTCGTCCTGACATCCCCAACCGGAGACACAGTCCAATATGCACTCCAGATAATGTACACGGACTCCAACAACGCAGCCGAATACGAGGCCCTTCTACATGGTCTCCGGATGGCAGTATCCATGGGCATTCAGCGCCTAGAGGTCCGCGGGGATTCAAACCTCGCAATATCCCGAATAAATGGAGACTTTGACGACAAGGATCCGAAAATGGCAGCTTACCATAACGCCGTCTTAAAAATGTCAGCTCGGTTTGAAGGGCGCGAATTTCGCCATATAGCCCGGGATAATAACCAGGCGGCGGACGTATTGGCACGCATCGGTGCAAAGCACGATGCCGTCCCTCCCAACATCTTCCTAGAGCGGCTTTTCAAGCCATCCGTACTGTGGGAAGGGGAGTCCGGAAACAACAATCCAGACCAAACAGCACCGCCCAACACCGAACATTCTGACACAATCGGTGGTTCTCCCAACGAAATAACACCTTCAGTCCCACGAAATAATGGCAGTTATTGCCCCGTGGACCGAGCCATTCCTAGCCTACTTAACTAGGCAGGAACTTCCCGAGGACCAAAACGAGGCCCGCTGCATAGTTCGGTGATCTAAAGCCTATAAGGTCCATGAGGGAGAGCTTTATAATAAAAGCACATCTGGAGTCCTTCAAAGGTGTATCTCCGAAGAGGAAGGGCGAAATCTTTTGGCTGAAATTCATGCCGGACTTGGTGGGCACGACGCCGCAGCCCGGGCCCTTGTAGGCAAGGCCTTCCGTACAGGATTTTATTGGCCGACGGCCCGGGCAGATGCACAAGACTTAGTCCAACGATGCGTCGGTTGCCAGCTCTTTGCTAATCAAAGCCACATGCCACCCACCGCCCTAAAAACTATACCCATCACCTGGCCGTTCGCGGTCTGGGGCCTTGACATGGTTGGACCCCTTAAAGGAGGAACCCACAAGCAAAAATACCTATTAGTCATGGTGGATAAATTCACCAAATGGATAGAGGCCAAGCCAGTTAAGACGGCCGAATCCGGACCTGTGATAGACTTCATATCAGGGGTAGTACACCGTTACGGCGTCCCCCATAGCATTATCACTGATAATGGCACGAACTTCACGGCCGACGAGGTTAAACTCTGGTGCAAAAACATGGGCATCAAGCTCGACTACGCTTCAGTCTATCACCCTCAAACTAACGGTCAAGTGGAGCGAGCAAATGGTCTAATCATGAGTGGCATCAAACCCAGACTAGTGCGGTCCCTTAAGGAATCTAACACGCACTGGGTAGAGGAGCTCGACTCCGTACTCTGGGGGCTGCAAACCACGCCGAATCGCACTACCGGATTCACACCATTTTTTATGGTATACAGCGAAAGGCAGTTTTGCCCTACGACATAATTCATGACACCTCGAGTGCGCATGTACGAAGAAAGAGAAGCCGAGCTGGATCGGCAGGACAGTTTGGACGCCTTAGAAGAGGAGCACGATGTGGCAAAAGCTCGTTCCGCATTCTATCAACAGCAGGCTCGAAGATATCAAAGCAGAGAAGTATGGGCCAAAACTTACAATGTTGGCGAACTAGTTCTACGCCTGCCGGACAAGAAAAAGGACAAACTCAAGCCCAAATGGGAAGGTCCCTTCATTATCGACCAAGTCCTGGCTGGCGGAGCGTACCGTCTTCGAAACGCATCAGATAACCGACTCGAGCCAAACCCATGGAACGCAGCCCGTCTCCGAAGATTCTACGCCTAGCGCCGGACTCTGAGTTCGTCTCCTTCCCCCGTCTATATTTTATACTTTAACTTTCTTTTATTTTTCTCCTTCCCCCCTTTTTTCTCACGAGCCTTCGGTGGCTCGCCTGCGCATTGTTCGCACACACTTGACGTGCTACTCGCACTCATTATACCTGGGGGCTTCTTTAACAGAAGCTTATTTATACGGGCTTTATACCCAACACATGTGTCACACTTCCGCATGTACCTTTTATTCACCATTATATGCATCGATATGACTTAAGTTTTGGCCAAGCTGGGTTGCCTGGCTCCTGTGCTTACCCCTACATTTCCAATTGTTCGGCTAGGAGGTAAAGGGAGCACCTCTGCGATTGTTACTACCAGGTCAGCCGGATGTGTACCTCAGACTGGGTGAGGCCGAAAGCTAGCGTTCTTAAGGGAATATTCTTTCGACGAATTAAAAGATGATTTCTTACCTATTTATTTATCTGCCCCCAGATGCTTTCCTGCTTTTTTCGCAATCCGGACATGCACTTTAGAGCATGCCTCCCAGGGAAAGGAACCCCTAACGGAACTATTCTCCCTGGAAGATGTTTCTTACTAACCATGTAATATAACATAACTAGTTGGGCACCTGTCTGATAAAGCACTAATGACCCCTACGCCTGGTCTCCACGCATGCCCCGGTTTTTTATACAACCGCGAGGGTATTCGGACACACTCCGGACTGTCGGGTCCCGAGGTTGAAGCGAAAAGGTCCGCTACGACAAACGATCTACAATCCGGCTAGAAGGCATTGTACATGTGATTTTAAATTACATAGTCAAGCTGACTGATCATATTCCTCTTCGATACCGTCTAATAGACTGTCTAGTTTACAGTCCCGCTGGGAATACTTTGCGGCCAACTCTACTTGGCCGTACACTAAGCT
The DNA here is from genome assembly GCA_963921465.1 of Triticum timopheevii. NCBI lineage: Eukaryota > Viridiplantae > Streptophyta > Magnoliopsida > Poales > Poaceae > Triticum > Triticum timopheevii. Next base: position 284,346,118 of record OY997268.1, on the reverse strand, counting down.
CACAGGGATCTCCTTCCCATCGGGCCCCACAGGTCCGACCTCGGCCATGTGGTTCGGGTTAGCCTTCGCATACTGCGTCTTCACCATGGCCCAGGCCTCCCTGGCGCCTTGACCGCAGGCCGATATCTTCCATAGCCGGAAGCGCCGCCGTGCTCCCTGAAACTTCTCCGCAAGCTCTCCAAGACCATCGGGTAGGGACATGCACGGCCACAAGGCCTGAGCGACTCTGCTCATCACCTGCCGAACTCGTTCGTGCAGTTGCAGCAGTTCGGGAAGTAGGTCACCCGTTGAACCGGGCATTTCCTCTGCAGGACGACCTGTGAGCATACCTACAGACATGTTTTTGTTAATCGACTTCCTCGTCGAACTCTTTCTTTCAAAAGTTTGCTCAAGCACTTACTATAAATGTCGCGACGAAGCCACCGATTCTCCTTCACGGAGTCAGACAGCTGGGCCCGAACATCTTTTAGTTCCTCGCCCAGCTGGGTGTTGGCATCTTGGAGGTTATTTTTCTCTTGCCGCACCCTTGTAAGCACCTTCTCGCCGGCCTTTAGCTGGCGTAGTAGCTGTTGCCTGTCCGGATCTAGTCCGGCGCCATCTGCAATATTATTGTCAGACTTATACACACGCCGTACTTCACAAACTACTTATCTTTAGATGGGTATTGCGGCTAGTGCGGCCTCAAGTTGGGCCTTGCACTCTTGAAGCTCCTGGGACAGATGGGTATTCTTTTCTGTAAGATCCTGCATAACAGATGACCCTTAAATCAGTTATTCTAACTATTTTAAGTCTCGGGGGCTACTGGCACATATAACTGTCAAAATTCCTCACCCATATGTCTTTCACATACTGCTTCGTGGCTCTGTCTAGACCATCTTGAGCGGCACGGAGGTGCACATCTCCCGAATTAAAGGCATTCAATGCCTCTTGGGAGAAACATGCGTCACGAAGGATTGTCCGGCGGCGCCTGTGATTCATGGCACTCTCCACCTCAGATCTAGTGGTGGACAACCTGTCGGCATCCTCCATTGGAGGAGCACCCGACGCGCGCCTTGTGTTCGCCTCCCCCTCCGGACCTGGCGTTGGAGCCTGGCTGGCGGAGGCTTGATTGGCAACCTCTCCGAACATAGTCCGACGAGCGCTCTTTCTCCTGAAAAAATCACGAGCGTTAGTATGCCATCCAGGAATCTTTCCTGGAAACATGGTGGCGCGCCATACCATTGCGGCGACATCTCAATCCGCACCGCACTTCTTTTCCGCCTGTTGGGCCGAGCTGCCCCTTGTTGGCACTCGCCGCGGGCTCGGCTTCCCGCCTCGAAGGAACCTCCTGCGGAACACCGTTTGTATGCGGTGATCAGAAATAAGCACGGATGGGGCATGGTATCTGGACTTTGGTCACAGTTACCTGGGAAGCCGGAAATATTCCGGGGTAGTCGGCCGTAATGGCGACCAAAGCATTGTCGATGCTAAGTTGGTGGAACACCCCGTCGATCAGCTCCACCTGTATGTCCGGATCCTCTTCGGAGGCCGGATCGAGGGACCGTCCCAGATCCTCGGGTTGTGGGGCCAGGCTGTGTATATCCTCTATGGCCCGGCGCAGTTCCTGCGACGAAATCACAAAATGAGATACTTAACCATGGGAATGTGGATCAGAAAGGCAAAAAGAAATGTCCGCTTACCCATCTTCGAGGATTGTTCATAGAAAACCCGTTCAGCGGACTGACGCGGAGAAAATCCTCCTTTTTCCCCTTTGTACAGGCCGGACAAGATCTTCACCAGATCGGCGACCGATCCTGGCCCCTTACGGCCATGGCGGGTGGCATCGTCCTCCCCATTGAAATCCCACATAGGGTGGCCCCTATACTGGAGCAGCTGCACCCCCTGCATAATGCATGTGGCCATGACTCCGATCATGGTCAATCCGGAATGAGCCAATAATCTTATTCGGCCCATCAGGTAAAAGACATCCTTGTCATCCTCCCATTGAGAGCTCCGCGGACGCCAACTTATGCGTTTCTTCAAGGGAGCATTACTGAACTCCAGGAGGCCGATCCGAACTGGATCCGGTAGCGGGGCGTCTTCTATATAGAGCCATTCTGAAGGCCGGTCTTCGGACGCCTTCTTCGGGGTTCCAGATAGATATCTGGTCCCAGCGATGCGCCATAGCTCGGCTCCGCCCACTTGATATATTGACCCCTCATGAGAACAGGGTATGAGGCAGAATAATCTCTTCCACAGTGCAAATTGAGCCTCGACGCCCAGGAACAGCTCGCAAAGGGCCACGAAGCTCGCGATGTGCAGAATGGAGGCAGGCGTAAGGTGGTGTAGCTGGAAGCCGTAGAACTCCAAGAGCCCCCGGAGAAACGGATTTATTGGAAATCCGAGTCCTCTTATTAGATAAGAGACAAAGCATACCCGCTCTCCTTTGGAGGGATTGGGGACGCTCTCCGCCTGCTTTCCGCCCTTGTAGGTGGCGAGTCCGGCTTGAACCGGAACCATAAAAGCTGGGGGAAGATATCCCTCGGCTTGGAACGTCACTAACTCACTATGCGTGACTGAGCACCTCCCCCAATCTCCTGGCTGAGGGCTGGGAGCGCGAGAGGAGGAGCCGCGTCGACTGCCCATGATGGAATGGATTCTTGTCAAAGGCTCTCCGGTGAGTGCTCGCGGAGGGAGGATGGTGTGATTCGGATCTAGATCCTCGTCTTCTTTTATAGGCGGTTCATTTGCGAAGCTAGGGGGTAAGTGTAAAAATACTCTGGCTTTTCGCATTCGTTTGACACGTGGAAGATGGCCATTATTGGGCGTAGAAGCCAAGGAGCGCAGCATTTACAAGAAGCCAGACACTATTCAACATAGGATTTGGAGAAGAACCTGCCTTGCAATGCCAAAGACAATCATCATCATCATTGAAGCCTGGTTCGGGGGCTACTGAGGGAGTCCTGGACTAGGGGGTGTCCGGATAGCCGAACTATCATTTTTGCTGGACTCCAAGACTATGAAGATACAAGATTGAAGACTTCGTCCCGTGTCTGGATGGGACTTTCCTTGGCGTGGAAGGCAAGCTTGGCGATACGGATATGTAGATCTCCTACCATTGTAACTGACTCTGTGTAACCCTAGCCCTCTCTGGTGTCTATATAAACCAGAGGGTTTTAGTCCGTAGGACAAACAACAATCATACCATAGGCTAGCTTCTAGGGTTTAGCCTCCTTGATCTCGTGGTAGATCTACTCTTGTACTACCCATATCATCAATATTAATCAAGCAGGAGTAGTGTTTTACCTCCACCGAGAGGGCCCGAACCTGGGTAAAAACATCGTGTCCCTTGTCTCCTGTTACCATCCGCCTAGACGCACAGTTCGGGACCCCCTACCCGAGATCCGCCGGTTTTGACACCGACAACGGTGCTCTCCAACTGGTGCTTTTTAATAAGAGGATGATGACTCAACATAAAAGTAAATAGATAAGCCCTTCGCAGAGGGAAGCAGGGATTTGTAGAGGTGCCAAAGCTCGATTTTGAAATAGAGATAAATAATATTTTGGGTGGCATACTTTCATAGTCAACATAACAACCAAGAGATCTTGATTCTTCCATGCTACACACATTATAGGCGGTTCCCGAACAGAATGGTAAAGTTTATACTCCCCCACCACCAGCAATCATCAATCCATGGCTTGCCCGAAACAACGGGTGCCTCCAACTAACAACAATACTTGGGAGTTTGTTTGCAATTATTTTTGATTTGAGCATGGGACTGGGCATCCCGGTTACCGGCCATTTTCTCGTGAGTGAGGAGCGGAGTCCACTCCTCATGAGAATAACCCACCTAGCATGGAAGATGTAGACAACCCTAGTTGATCCATGAGCTGTTCGAGCATACAAAACAGAATTTCATTTGAAGGTTTAGAGTTTGGCACATACAAATTTCCTTGGAACGGCAGGTAGATACCGCATATAGGAAGGTATGGTGGAGTCATATGGAATAACTTTGGGGTTTATGGAATTTGGATGCACAAGAAGTATTCCCGCTTAGTACAAGTGAAGGCTAGAAAAAGACTGGGAAGCGACCAACTAGAGAGCGATAACAGCCATGAACATGCATTAAAATTGATAGACACTGAGTGCAAGCATGAGTAGGATATAAATCACCATGAACATAAATATCGTGGAGGCTATGTTGATTTTGTTTCAACTACATGCGTGAACACTATAACAGGCTGGTTTTTGGCCCTTTTCTTTTTCTTCTGATTTATTTGGGTTTTGCTCTATTTTTCTTTTTGGAGTGGTTCTGTGGCTTTGTCACCTGGGAAATCATCCTCATTTGCCCTCCCAAGTTGCTAATCATTCTCAAAACCTTGCCAAGATCATGTCACTTCACTCCTTGAACAAACCCTAATTTCTTTTTCTAGGGAAAATTCCTTTTTCATTAAAGGAATAACCCTATCTGCCCAAGGTTGTGAAGCAACCTATATTTCTGGCCATCCAAAAATCCCCAAACAATTCTCAAAATTCCGTTGGGTCATATATAGCTCAAATATGCCCAAACATTTCCTTGGCCATGAAGGAAGGAGAGAGGCTATGGGATTCATCACATTTTTATTAGCTTTGTGGCCGTTAGTATATACAGTTTACAGAGGCATCGTGTGCCAATACCAGGGGCGATCGTGGGTAGCCATCATGCCCACTACTCACGCACACGCATAGACCAGAGGTCGTGCTACATACACAGTCCGTACGCAGTATTCTACGTATACTCTAACACCCCCCCCCCCCACCCCCCCCCCCCCCCCCGCAGTCTTGACGTCGACTGGAGCGACGCAAATACTTGCCCGGAACTGAAGAAAAATGTCCGTGGACAAGCCTTTGGTCATGACATCCGCGAGTTGCTGCGTGGTGGGGATGTGAAGAACTCTGAACTGGCCCAGCGCCACACGCTCACAACAAAATGGATGTCGAGCTCCACGTGCTTGGTGCGCCGGTGATGCACTGGGTTCGCGGAGAGGTAGCAAGCCAAGACATTGTCGCAGTAGATCACGGTCGCCGTGTAGACGGGAAGGAGGAGCTCGCCAAGTAGTTGACGAAGCCAGATGCACTCGGCCACAGTGTTGGCAACACCGCGGTATTCTGCTTCGGCGCTAGAGCGCGACACCATGGCCTGGCGTTTGGACGACGAGGAGATGAGGGAGTCGCCGAGGTAGATGCAGAAGCCAGACATCAAACGGCGGGTGTCCGGGCAACCCGCCCAGTCAGCGTTAGTGTAGGCGCGGAGATCCAGTGTCGGAGAAGCATGGAGATGCAGACCGTGGGCGGGCGCCCCGCGAACATAGCGCATCACGCGCTTGATGAGAGCACAGTGACACTCGCGCGGGTCGTGCATATGCAAGCATACCTGTTGCACAGCATAGGCGAGCTCGGTCCTGGTGATGGTGAGGTACTGCAGAGCCCCGGTGAGGCTGCAGTACTCCGAGGGATCAACGACGCGAGGGCTTGCACATGTCCATGCCCACGCGCTCGAGAATCTCCTCAGCGTACTGCTTCTGGCAGAGGAAGAAGCCAACCGGCGTGCGCGTGACCTGGATGCCGAGGAAGAAGCGCAGGGCACCAAGGTCCTTCATGGCGAACGCGTCGGTGAGCCGATGCACGATGCGGTGAAGGAGCGCCAGCGTGGAGGCAGTACAGACGATGTCATCGATGTAGAGCAGGAGGAAGGCCGCATCGTTGCCACTGGTGTAGGTGAACAGAGAGATGTCGGAGCGCGTCGCGTTGAAGCCGATCGTCTTGACGGAGCTAGCGAAGGTCTGGAACCAGGCGCGTGGAGCTTGTTTAAGCCCATACAGTGACTTGTTCAGTCGACACACGTGGTGCGACTGGTGCTCGTCAATGAAGCCGGTGGGCTGAAGACAGTACACCTCGTCAGCAAGTGTTCCGTGCAAAAACGTGTTCTTCACGTCGAGTTGATGAACCGGCCACTGCCGCGAGGCAGCAATGGTGAGCACGGCGCGGATGGTGGCTGGCTTGACCACCGGGGAGAAGGTCTCGCTGTAGTCGACGCCGGCGCGTTGATGAAACCCGCGAACCACCCATCTTGCTTTGTAACGCTCGAGGGAACCGTCAGCGTGAAATTTGTGCTTGAATATCCACTTGCCACTGATCAGATTGGCACCAGGCGACTACGGAACGAGCTCCCAGGTATGGTTGGTGACGAGGGCCGCGTATTCTTAGCGCATGGCAGCGAGCCAATGCGGGTCGCAAACGGCGACAGGAATGGAGCTCGACACAGGGGAGAGCACGGCGGAAGATGATGAAGTGGCGGTGTCGTAGTACTTGGGGTTTGGCTTGAAGACGCCGGTCTGGGCGCGCGTCGGCACACGCCGTGGTGGATCGGCCGGAGCTGGTGCAGCAGGCGAGGAACATGCACTAGAAGCAGGTGTTGTTGATGACGACGAGCTGGAGCCGTGTGATGACGAGGCGATGGCGGAGCTTGAACGGGCAGAGCGCGCGCTAGAGCCAGCAAGGCGTGAGCCGTCCACGGAGGATCCGACGTCCCCGTTTGAACGGGCGGATGGCGCGCAAGCAGAAGCGTGTGTGAGGCCGTCTGGGGACGATCCGACGGCCCTATTTGAACAGGCCGGAGGCGCGGGAGCATACGCAGGCACGATGCCGTCCAGACTGGATCCGACGGTCCTCGTCGAAGAGGGACGAGAGGCGGGCGGAGAGGAGTCTGAACTGGTGATCTGAAGAATTGGCGGCGTGCTAAGAGGCAGAGGCGGCATGCAAGGGGTGGATGCGACACCGTGGGCGTAGGGAAAGATGTCCTCGTGGAAATATACATGGCGTGATGTGATGACGCGTTTGGACGCAAGGTCAAAACAGCGATAACCACGGTGATCGGAGGGATATCCGAGGAAGACACATGCCATAGAGCATGGGGCGAGTTTGTGGCGCGCGATGGCAGCAGTGCTGGGGTAGCACAAGTAGCCAAAAACACGGAGCAGGCTGTAGTCGGGGGCAACCCCGAGCAAGAGCTCGTGCGGCGTGCACGGCGAATTGTGATGGCATGGGCGTCTGTTGAGCAGATAGCTGGCTGTATTCAGAGCTTCTGCCCAAAACTGCGGCGGCCAAGATGTGTGAATGAGGAGCGCACGCACGCTGTCGTTGAGAGTGCAGAGAGTTCTCTCCGCCTTGCTGTTCTGTTGACTAGTGTACGGGCAGGAGAGAGGTAGGACGGTGCCGTGGGAGGCAAGGAGAGCGCACGTGGCGTGACTGTCGAACTCGCGCCCATTGTCAGTTTGGACAGAGAAGACAGGTAGTTGAAACTGAGTGCGAGCGTAGGAGTAGAGATCACGCAGGATGGGCAAGACATCTGATTTGTGTTTAAGAGGGAAGGTCCAGACGTAGTGGCTATAATCATCAAGGAGAACCAAGTAAAATAGATACCCAGAAATGCTGGGAACCGGAGAAGTCCACACATCCAAATGCAACAACTGAAAGGGAAAATATGTATAGCTGATAGATTCAGAAAACGGTAAGCGCACATGCTTGCCAAGGCGACATGTGTAGCAAGAGCGAGGCGCTGATTTCTTGAAGCTAAAAGAAAACTGAGGAGCTACATGCTAGAGCTGGGCAGGCCCAGGATGCTGCTACGTCTTGAGCTTGCGTTGGTTTTCCTCGAAGAGGAGAGGGTGATGCAGCAAGTGTAGTGTAAGTATCAGTTTTGAGAACCAAGGTATCAATCCAGTAGGAGGCTCCTCAAAAGTCCCACGCACCTACACAAACAAACCGACAACTCGCAACCAACACAATAAAGGGGTTGTCAATCCCTTCACGGCCACTTGCGAAAGTGAGATCTAATAAAGATAGAAAGATAAGATAAATATTTTTTTTGTTATTTTATAATATAGATGCAAAAAGTAAAGATGCAAATAAAAGTAGATTGAAAGCAAATATGATAACAGATAGACCCGGGGGCCATAGGTTTCACTAGAGGCTTCTCTCAAGATAGCATAAGTATTACGGTGGGTGAACAAATTACTGTCGAGCAATTGATAGAAAAGCGCATAGTTATGAGATTATCTAGGCATGGTCATGTATATAGGCATCACGTCCATAACAAGTAGACCGACCCCTGCCTGCATCTACTACTATTACTCCACACATCGACCACTATCCAGCATGCATCTAGAGTATTAAGTTCATAAGAACAGCATAACGCATTAAGCAAGATGACATGATGTAGAGGGATAAACTCATGCAATATGATATAAACCCCATCTTGTTATCCTCGATGGCAACAATACAATACGTGCCTTGCAACCCTTTCTGTCACTGGATAAGGACACCGCAAGATTGAACCCAAAGCTAAGCACTTCTCCCATGGCAAGAAAGACCAATCTAGTAGGCCAAACCAAACTGATAATTCGAAGAGACTTGCAAAGATAACTCAATCATACATAAAAGAATTCATAGAAGATTCAAATATTAATCATAGATAAACTTGATCATAAACCCACAATTCATCGGATCTTGACAAACACACCACAAAAATAGTTTACATCGAATAGATCTCCAGAAGAGAGGGGGAGAACATTCTATTGAGATCCAAAAAGAGATAATAAGCCATCTAGCTAATAACTATGGACCCGTAGGTCTGTGGTAAACTACTCACAACTCATCGGAGGGGTAAGGATGTTGATGTAGAAGCCCTCCATGGTCGATTCCCCCTCCGGCAGAGTGCCGACGAAGGCTCCAAGATGGGATCTCGCGGATACAGAAGGTTATGGCGGTGGAAATTGTGTTTCGTGGTGCCCCTGGATGTTTTCGGGGTGCGTAGGTATATATAGGAGGAAGAAGTACGTCGGTGGCCGCCCGAGGGGCCCATGAGACAAGGGGGCACGCCCTACAGGGGGCGTGGCCTCCTATCTCCTAGGGGCCTCAGGTGCTTCTTGACTTGCACTCCAAGCTCTCTGGATCACGTTCGTTCCAAAAATCACGCTCCCGAAGGTTTCATTCCGTTTCGACTCCGTTTGATATTCGTTTTCTTCAAAATACTGAAATAGGCAAAAAGACAGCAATATGGGCTGGGCCTCCGGTTAGTAGGTTAGTCCCAAAAATGATATAAATGTGTAAAATAAAGCCCATAAACATCCAAAAGGGGTAATATAATAGCATGGAAGAATCAAAAATTATAGATATGTTGGAGACGTATCAAGCATCCCCAAGCTTAATTCCTGCTCGTCCTCGAGTAGGTAAATGATAAAAAAAGAAATTTTTGATGTGGAATGCTACCTAGCATAATTCTCAATGTAATTTTCTTTATTGTGGCATGAATGTTCAGATCCAAATGATACAAAATAAAAGTTCATATTGACATAAGAAATAGTAATACTTCAAGCATACTAATCAAAGTAATCATGTCTTCTCAAAATAACATGGCTAAAGAAAGTTATCCCTACAAAATCATATAGTCTGGCTGTTGCTCTATCTTCATCACACAAAGTATTTAATCATGCACAACCCCGATGACAAGCCAAGCAATTGTTTCATACTTCAATAATCTCAAGCTTTTTCAACTTTCACGCAATACATGAGCGTGAGCCATGGACATAGCACTTTATGTGGAATAGAATGGTGGTTGTGGAGAAGACAAAAAGGAGAAGATAGTCTCACATCAACTAGGCGTATGAACGGGCTATGGAGATGCCCATTAATAGATATCAATGTGAGTGAGTAGGGATTGCCATGCAACGGACGCACTAGAGCTATAAATATATGAAAGCTCAACAAAAGAAACTATGTGGGCGTGCATCCAACTTGCTTGCTCACGAAGACCTAGGGCATTTTTGAGGAAGCCCATCATTGGAATGTACAAGCCAAGTTATATAATTAAAAATTCCCACTAGTATATGAAAGTGACAACATATGAGACTCTATCATGAAGATCATGGTGCTACTTTGAAGCACAAGTGTGGAAAAAGAGATAGTAGCATTGTCCCTTCTCTCATTTTCTCTCATTTTATTTTTTCTTTTTCTTTTTTTCTTTCTTTTTTTTTCTTTCTTTGGCCTTCACTTTTTTTCTTTTTGGCCTTTCTCTTTTTTTTCTTTTTTTCTTTTTGTAAAGTCCGAAGTCTCATCCCGACTTGTGGGGGGAGTCATGGTCTTCATCATCCTTTCCTCACTAGGACAATGCTCTAATAGTGAAGATCATCACACTTTTATGGATTTACAACTCAAAGCTAGAACAAGATATGACTCTATATGAATGCCTCCGGCGGTATACCGGGATATGCAATGAATCAAGAGCTACATGTATGAAAATTATGAAGGTGGCCTTGCCACAAATACAATGTCAACTACATGATCATGCAAAAAGCAATATGACAGAAGTAATGCATGTCATATGAACGTAACGGTGGAAAGTTGCATGGCAATATATCTCGGAATGGCTATGGAAATGCCATAATAGGTAGGTATGGTGGCTGTTTTGAGGAAGGAGTATGGTACCGGCAAAAGTTGCGCGATACAAGAGAAGCTAGCAATGATGGAAGGGTGAAAGGGTGTGTATAATCCATGGACTCAACATTTATCAAAAGAACTCATATACTTGTTGCAAAAAATTTAGAAGTCATCAAAAACCAAAGTACTACACGCATGCTCCTAGGGGGATAGATTGGTAGGAAAGGACCACCGCTCGTCCCCGCCCGCCACTCGTAAGGAACACAATCAATAAATAAAATTGTGCTCCAACTTCATCACAAAGCGGTTCACCATACGTGCATGCTACGGGGATCACAAGCTTCAACACAAGCATTGTTTAAATTCATAATCTCCCAACTAGCATGACTTTAATATCACTACCTCCATATCTCAAAACAATTATCAAGCATCAAGTTGATCATAGCATCCAGTTCACTTCCTATGATAGTTTTTATTATACCCAACTTGGATGCTCATCATTCTAGGACCAACTTTAAAACCATAGCAAATACCATGCTGTTCTAAAAGAATCTCAAAAAGATATAAGTGAAGCATGAGAGGCTAGCAATTTCTTCAAAATTAAGATACCACCGTGCTCTAAAAGATATAAGTGAAGCACTAGAGCAAAAACTGTCAAGCTCAAAAGATATAAGTGAAGCACATAGAGTATTCTAGCAAATTCTAATCAAATAGGCTTCTCCCAAAAGGTGTGTACAGCAAGGATGATTGTGGTAAACTAAAAATCAAAGACTAATATAATACATGACGCTCCAAGCAAAACACATATCATGTGGCGAATAAAAATATAGCTCCAAGTAAAGTTACCAATGAACGAAGACGAAAGAGGGGATGCCTTCCCGGGGCATCCCCAAGCTTAGGCTTTTGGCTATACTTGAATATCTTGGGGTGCCTTGGGCATCCCCAAGCTTAGGCTCTTGCCACTCCTTATTCCATAGTCCATAAAAGCTTTACCCAAAACTTGAAAATTTCACAACACAAAACTCAACAGGAAATCTTATAAGCTCCGTTAGTGAAAGAAAACAAAACCACAACATAAGGTACTGCAATGAACTCGTTATTTATTTATTTTGGTGTTAAACCTACTGTATTCCAACTTCCTTATGGTTTATAAACTAATTTACTAGCCATAGATGCATTGAAATAAGCAAACAACACACGAAAAACAGAATCCGTCAAAAACAGAACAGTCTGTAGCAATCTGTAACTAACACAAACTTCTGGAACTCTAAACATCCTACGAAAATAGGAAGTCCTGGACAATTTGTTTATTGAACAGAAGAAAAAAGAATCAACGCAAAAGCACGTTCCTGTGATTTAAGAAAATTATATTCGTGCACGCAAAGTTTCTGTTTTTCAGCAGAATCAAATCAACTATCATCGTAGGTTATCCTATAGGTTCTACTTGGCACAAACACTAATTAAAAGATAAAAACACATCTAACAAGAAGGTAGATGCAAGATTTATTACTCAACAGGAGCAAAAACAAAAAAAACATAAAGAAAATTGGGTTGCCTCCCAACTAGCGCTATCGTTTAACGCCCCTAGCTAGGCATAAAAGCAAGGATAGATCTAACGAGTGCCATCTTTGGCACTAAATTCTTAAGTAGCACGCATGATAGATTCATAAGGTAATTTGACTTTGTTTCTTGGAAAGTGCTCCATGCCTTTCTTTAATGGAAATTGAAATCTAATATTCCCTTCCTTCATATCAATAATCGCACCAATCGTTCTAAGGAAAGGTCTACCAAGAATAATAGGGCAAGAAATATTGCAATCTATATCAAGAACGATAAAATCTACGGGCACCAAATTTCTATTTGCAACAATAAGAACATCATTGATCCTTCCCATTGGCTTTTTAATGGTGGAATCTGCAAGGTGCAAATTTAAAGAGCAATCATCAAGATCATGGAAACCTAGAATATCACATAAAGTTTTCGGAATCGTGGAAACACTAGCATCCAAATCACACAAAGCAAAACACTCATAATCTTTAATTCTAATCTTTATAGTAGGTTCCCACTCATCGTTAAGTTTTCTAGGTATAGAAACTTCCAAATTAAGTTTTTCATCGTAAGATTGCATCAAGGCATCAACAATATGTTTGGTAAAAGCTTTATTTTGACTATAAGCATGAGGAGAATTAACAACGGATTGCAACAAGGAAATACAACCTTTTAAAGAGCAATTATCATAATCAAATTCCTTGAAATCCGAGATAGAAGGTTCAATATTATTAGAAGTTGAGGATTCTCCAATCTCACTTTTACCAAATTTAGCATTAAGATCTAAAGACTCCGAATTCTTGGGATGCCTTGTAGGCAAAGTTGATTCATCATCAGTTCCGTAATCATCAAAATTCATATTGCAAAACATAGATCTAATCGGAGACGCATCAATAACTTTAAGATCCTCATCATTATTTTCACGAAAACTAGAAGAACACGCTTTTATAAAGCTTTCTTTTTTAGCATGCAATCTAGCGGTTCTTTCCTTGCACTCGTCAATGGAAATTCTCATTACTTTGAGAGACTCGTTGATATCATGCTTAGGAGGAGAAGATCTAAGTTTAAGAGAATCAACATCAAGCGAAAGTCTATCAATGTTCCTAGCCAAATCATCAACTTTGAGCAATTTTTCTTCAAGCAAAGCATTAAAATTCTTTTGAGAAATCATAAATTCTTTCACACTATTCTCAAAATCAGAGGCCATCTTATTAAAATTACCATAAGAATTATTGTAGGAATTTCCATAATTATTAGAGGAATTACTAGGGAACGGTCTAGCATTAAAATTTCCTCTATAAGGATTGTTTCCAAAACTATTCCTACCAACAAAATTCACATCCATAGATTCATTATTATTCTCAATCAAGGAAGACAAAGGCATATCATTGGGATCAAGAGGAGTATTTTTAGTAGCAAACATCTTCATAAGTTCATCCATCTTTCCACTCAAAACATTGATTTCTTCTATAGTATGCAATTTTTTACTAGAAGATCTTTCGGTGTGCCATTGAGATTAATTAGCCATAATATTATCAAGAAGTTTTGTAGCATCTCCTAATGTGATTTCCATAAAGGTGCCTGCCGCGGCCGAATCTAAGATATTTCTAGAAGCAAAGTTCAAACCGGCATAAATGTTTTGTAAGATCATCCATAAATTCAAACCATGAGTAGGGCAATTGCGAAGCATCAATTTCTTTTTTTCCCCAAGATTGGGCAACATGCTCATGATCAAGTTGTTTAAAATTCATAATATCGTTCCTAAGAGTGATGATCTTAGTGGGAGGAAAATACTTAGAGATAAAAGCATCTTTGCACTTGTTCCAAGAATCGATACTATTTTTAGGCAAAGACGAAAACCAAACTTTAGCACGGAAATAACTTCAATTTGACAATATTGTTATCCGTATCTTTCTTCTTTTGCATATCACACAAATCAACAAAATTGTTTAGATGAGTAGCGGCATCTTCACTAGGATGGCCGGCGAATTGATCTTTCATAACAAGATTCAGCAAAGCAATATTGATTTCACAAGACTCAACATCATTAAGAGGAGCAATCGGAGTACTTAGGAAATCATTATTATTTGTATTCGAGAAATCACACAATTTGGTATTATCTTGTGCCATGGCAAAAAGTAATCCAACACACAAGCAAACAGAAAAAGGTCAAGCAAAAAGAGAGGAGGAGATTGGGAAAGAGAGGGCGAATAAAACGTCAAGGGTGAAGTGGGGGAGAGGAAAACGAGAGGCAAATGGAAAATAATGTAAATGCGAGGGAGATGGGTTTGTGATGGGTACTTGGTATGTCTTGACTTGAGCGAAGACCTCCCCGGCAACGGCGCTAGAAATCCTTCTTGCTACGTCTTGAGCTTGCGTTGGTTTTCCTCGAATAGGAGAGGGTGATGCAGCAAGTGTAGCGTATGTATTTCCCTCAGTTTTGAGAACCAAGGTATCAATCCTGTAGGAGGCTCCTCAAAAGTCCCACGCACCTACACAAACAAACTGAGAACTTGCAACCAACGCAATAAAGGGGTTGTCAATCCCTTCATGGCCACTTGCGAAAGTGAGATCTAATAAAGATAGAAAGATAAGATAAATATATTTTTGGTATTTTATAACATAGATGCAAAAAGTAAATATGCAAATAAAAGTAGATTGAAAGCAAATATGATAAGAGATAGACCTGGGGGCCATAGGTTTCACTAGAGGCTTCTCTCAAGATAGCATAAGTATTACAGTGGGTGAACAAATTACTGTCGAGCAATTGATAGAAAAGCGAATAGTTATGAGATTATCTACGCATGATCATGTATATAGGCATCACGTCCATAACAAGTAGACCGACTCCTGCCTGCATCTACTACTATTACTCCACACATTGACCGCTATCCAGCATGCATCTAGAGTATTAAGTTCATAAGAACAGAGTAACGCATTAAGCAAGACGACATGATGTAGAGGGATAAACTCATGCAAAATGATATAAACCCCATCTTGTTATCCTCGATGGCAACAATACAATACATGCCTTGCAACCGTTTCTGTCACTGGGTAAGGACACCGCAAGATTGAACCCAAAGCTAAGCACTTCTCCCATGACAAGAAAGACCAATCTAGTAGGCCGAACCAAACTGATAATTCGAAGAGACTTGCAAAGATAACTCAATCATACATAAAAGAATTCAGAGAAGATTCAAAAATTAATCATAGATAAACTTGATCATAAACCCACAATTCATTGGATCTCGACAAACACGCCGCAAAAAGAGTTTACATCGAATAGATCTCCACAAGAGAGGGGGAGAACATTCTATTGAGATCCAAAAAGAGAGAAGAAGTCATCTAGCTAATTACTATGGACCCGTAGCTCTGTGGTAAAGTAATCACAACTCATCGGAGGGCCAAGGATGTTGATGTAGAAGCCCTCCATGGTCGATTCCCCCTTCGGCAGAGTGCCGACGAAGGCTCCAAGATGGGATCTCGTGGATACAGAAGGTTACGGTGGTGGAAATTGTGTTTCGTGGTGCCCCTGGATGTTTTCGGGGTACGTAGGTATATATAGGAGGAAGAAGTACGTCGGTGGCTGCCCGAGGGGCCCACGAGACAGGGGGGCGCGCCCTACGGGGGGGGGGGGGGGGGGGGGGCGGCCTCCTATCTCGTGGGGGCCTTGGTGCTTCTTGACTTGCACTCCAAGCTCTCCGGATCATGTTCGTTTCAAAAATCACGCTCCCGAAGGTTTCATTCCATTTGGACTCCGTTTGATATTCCTTTTCTTCGAAATACTGAAATAGGCAAAAAAACAGCAATATGGGCTGGGCCTCCGGTTAGTAGGTTAGTCCCAAAAATGATATAAATGTGTAAAATAAAGCCCATAAATATCCAAAAGGGGTAATATAATAGCATGGAATAATCAAAAATTATAGATACGTTGGAGACGTATCAGATGCCCGAGCCACTGGTGCATACGATCTGCGGTGACAACACCGGCAAAAGGAAGCGCATTGGGTCGCCGAGTGTCAGTGTACTAAAGTAGGGGTACCTTAGTACCCTGAACTTGTGCACGGGCAGTCGCAGCACCCAGCGGCAAGTGTGACACCCCAAAAATTTGGCCTTGTTTTAATGAATTAAATTTTTTTTACCAGGAATTAAAACTTTGAATTTCTGAGCTCCATTTTGATTTTTAATCATTTCCTTCCCTGTTATGATGAGTTTTTCCCTAAGTGAAAACTTTTCAAAATATGTTATTGGACTTATTTAACCTCTCAAGAAAAACTTTTCTTTTATCAGTATAACTAATTAAATAATTAAATTGCTTGATCTTTATTTTTCTAGAAAATGGTGTTTCAAGGTTATATGGCCATATTTGAACTACAACCATTTGATAAATTCACCTAAAATTCTAACCAAAAATTTGAGATATCATGTGATGTTTTTAAATCACTTTTATACAAAAATATCTTTTATTGATGTAATAATTTGAGCTCTGCATCATTTTTTTCCTTCTCTGGTCCAGAGTGCAATTTGCACTACAACTCTTTAAAATAATTCTTTCTAGCCTCCACCAAAATTATGGGATGTTGATAGTGGCATATGATTCAACTTTATGCAAAAACCTAGTGCTATTCTTTGAAAATTTTGAGTGATTCAACCTCTTTTCATTTCTGGTCCAGCCTTGTGATTTCTACTGCAACCCTATTTAATTTTGATCCAAAGATCTTGTGTTTTCTCCTAGTTGTAGACAGCCCTACCAAACCCTAAAATCCAGCAGCATGCACCCAGTGGATTAATTTTGGTTCATGAAATAATGTCATTTATTTCCTGTCCAGAATTCAAGTTTTGTAAAACCTGCACTAACAAGTTCCTCCTTTTGCCAAACTAACCCTACCACTCTCTCTTGCATCTAAAGAGACCACCATCTGGAGTTTTTGGCCACTCCAAGACCTGCCTAAGTGCCCTTAGCATTTTGTCAAACACCTTTCGGGCATGATCAGTTTTGACATGAGTCCTTGTTTGCACTATGGACTTGATCCCCTGGCCAAACCAGCATGTCAAATAGCTTTGCCTTAGATTATAACCCCACCCTGCCAACTCCCAGCTCCAACCAAGCGCTCTGGAGTGCCATGGCATTTCGCCGAGCACGTCCCGTGCACGCCCGGAGCGCGAGCAGAGCGTGCGTTTGGCACGCACGCACGCCGAGCCGACACGCTGGCCCCCACGGTTTTGGCCCGCTCTGCAGCACCACGCCACGCACTCCCCGCCTCACCGCAACACGCCAAGCCGCCCCTCGCCACGCCCCGGCACGCCAACAGCTAGCCGCCACCGCCGCCGACAGCCCCTGCTCCGTTCAGCGCCGCCCAAGCCTCCTCCGCTCGCCACCTGGCCCCTGGAACAGCGCGAGCTCATCCACACGGGTGTCCGCTAGCATTCGTCGCCGCCACGTCGCCCTAGCTACAGAGAGGCGGTTCGCCGGAGAGCTTATCCCCACCGCCGCGGAACCGACCTCGGCGCGCTATAAATGGACCCCCCGAGCTTCCCCGAGCACGCAGGCGACCCTATGCTACCCCCATGGCGCTCCCCTGCCTCGCATTCGACCCGGGGAGGCCTCCTTCCTCATCTCCGGCAACTCCTGCCGCCGCCACCGCCCCGGCCAATCCGGCACCTCTAGTACCTCCCCCTCTCCGTTCTCTTCGCCAGGAACCTCCTCATCCTCCCGTGAGCCTTTTCCCCTACTCAATTTTGATCGGGAGCCATCACCGCCACAAAAGCACTTTGCTCCCGAAGCCTTCTCCGCCGCGAAGCTCGCCGCCGGCAGCTCCCTCCGTCCCCACCTGCTTGGCGACCATCGGAAGGATCGCCCTTGAGTGGCGGATCCATCCCTGGCCTCGGATGCCCTCGAAGAGCCGCAAATCGCCGGCGACGATCGCCGGAGTTCCGCCTCCGCTCGGGACAGAGGAAGAGGAGGGAGAAAGTCTAGTCAAACCTGACTAGTGGGGCCCCTGGACCCACTGTCAGCGACCCCGTGCCTATCCACGTGGGATTAAGTGAAGGCGTAATCCGCCCAGTACGTTTCCGCCGCTCCGAAAACGTATTCCTCTCTGAATCGTTTTCTTTTTCTGTTTTTATTAAAAACAGATTTTGACCAAATCTTTGACTGCCTATAACTTTTTAAATATAACTCCAAATGAAATGATTCTTTTTCCTACCTCTCTCAAATTTCATCTAGTTTATTTTAAGATTTATTTGAAAAAAATTCAGAACAACTTTTGGTGCTGTTTTTATTTTGTGTGTTAATTCTTTTATATTGCTAAAATAGGATTTTTGAAGAGAGGAGAAATGTTTCAAGTTTTGGAGTGCACCCCTGCCTTTCCCCACATTGAAGGCAAGCATTCTGAATCCCGGCATAATATTTTGGGTGTGATCGTTGATACATTTATAACACCACCGCAATTCGAAGGACCTATTATTTCATGTGATATGATCATATGCATGAGTGCATATTAATGATTTCCATGCTGTTGGAAATGAAGACACTTGTGATGATAATCATCCTCATGTGCCTTGCATGCATACCGGCAGGAACCCGGGAAAACCTCTGCCTTGGGTAGGCATGAGTTTGTCGCCGGTGTCCGTCGGGACGGTTATGTCTGGTATGGCATGGCAAGGTGACATGAGCAGTGACTCTGTTGGTTGAAATATATTCGTTATGCTAATCATGCAGGGAATACTTAAACCTCCTGAGTCGACCGTAGATCGAGTCTTGTGCCAGTAACCCCCATACTTGTTTCGTACTACCACTCGTCTCTACAGCAAGTAGAGTACGGTTCAGTAAGTTGTCAACCTCTTTCTAGCACACACCGTACAGAGAGGCCATGGTGGAAGATATCGGTTGTAGCCGGTAGGCATGCCACCTGGTCTGGGGGCATGGGTGTTTCCGGTTGAGACCGAGAGGGGAGGCCACCCCTTAGAGCGCGCGATATAAATTTGATCCCATGCTACGCGAGGTTGTAGCCTCCCCACTTAGAGTTTGCTTAACAGGTGTCGTGGGTGATTCCAGACACGTGTGAGTTAAGCTGGTGTGTGCAAGTTAGGTGTGTTTTCAATTAAAAGGCCGTAGACGGAATTAGTCTTGATGGACTAAAGGAATCCGTTACTCGTGGGTAAAGAGTACACCCTCTGCAGAGATTAAACCTTTTCGAATAGCCGTGTCCATGGTTAAGGATTACAGTCTGGGATGGGTCAAGTGTCGGTCTGAGTGTCGGTCTTCGGAGGTGAAACTGTTAACCAGAACTGGAACTACTACGGGTGACTTGTGATAATTATGATTATTATTATTGTTGACTAACCCGTGATATTATTGTCATTATCGAGTATCTCTGGGACGGTTCTGCCTCCGGGATACTCACTATGATTGTTTATTTTAAAGCCCTTTATGTGGTGTCGCTCAGACACCCGACTGTGGCATTTCTTTTAAAGCCCTTTATGTGGTGTCGCTCAGACGCCCGACTGTGGCATTTCTTTTAAAGCCCTTTATGTGGTGTCGCTCAGATGCCCGACTGTGGCATTTCTTTTAAAGCCCTTTATGTGGTGTCGCTCAGACACCCGACTGTGGCATTTCTTTTAAAGCCCTTTATGTGGTGTCGCTCAGACACCCGACTGTGGCATTTCTTTTAAAGCCCTTTATGTGGTGTCGCCCAGACGCCCGACTGTGGCATTTCTTTTAAAGCCCTTTATGTGGTGTCGCTCAGACGCCCGACTGTGGCATTTCTTTTAAAGCCCTTTATGTGGTGTCGCACAGACACCCGACTGTGGCATTGCTTGTTATTTATTTCATAAATTTTAGTACTACTATGTTATTGCATATTTATAAACAACTTGCTTGCACGCATCAGAATTTCATTTATATTTTGTGACGGGCGTCATGAGCATAAAATATTTTCAGCACATCATTGTTATATTATACCTGTGTTCATAATGTTTGCGAGTACATTCAAAGTACTCACTGGCTTGTCCCTGGCTATTGTCTTGGCCAGATTTTCTTGCACGGAGAGGGGCGGCGCGATGACAGCCCCGGAACCTAAGCAATGGAGATAGCAGCCTCGCGAAGATAGGAGTTAACCTGGTCAGCCGTTCCTGTGGGAAATGGAGTTCCATAGACACTGATGTTACACAACCCGCTTCCGCCATCAACCACTAGAAACCTTTTGTTGTACTCACAGGCCAGAACGGTCTTGTACTACATATTTTGTTTTATTTCTTGGAATTTCTGTATCAAGTTGGAGCCTCATCAGCTAACAGTAATCCTGGGGCTGATGAGCACGACGGTCTTTTCTGGAAATTTATACCTTGAAAACCGGTCGTGGCAGCAAGGCTTGCCGGGCGTTCGCCAAGATCCTCCTTAGCTCATATTGATGCCATTCAAGAACAAAGTGTTTTGATTGAGAAGACAAGGCTCCGGCAAGAGTAGCTCGCCGGGAAGGACAAGGCCCCGGCAAGAGGAGCTTGCTGGGAAGGCCAACCAAGGCACTGCGAAGGACTTGCCGCGACGTGCCACGCGTCCCGGCAGGGCCCGACGAGCGGCAAGCTCTCGGGTGCGGCAAGACAATGACCGCGGCAAGGCGCTTGCCGCGGCGAAGCCACCACTCTGCGCCCACGCTCCAGCGCATCCGACGACGTGTCGCCCCAAGACCGTTCCTGGCGCACGTGGCGGGTGGCTGTGTAGCCAAGCGGTGCGAGGTGGCAAGTGGAGATGACAAGAAGGCCATCGTGGCAGGCGGTGGCGTCCCTAACGGTCGCTTCTCTGCACTGTTTGGGCGACCGGATGGGCATTAAATGCCCTTGTCCCCTGCCGTCAGAGTTAGGTAGGGGGCACTGTAGATAGCGGTTGTACCAACCCCTCTTTTTACTTTTATACCCCTCTCTCTGCGTTGCCACCTGTCGGTGACCCCTTTAGCCTATAAAAGGAGGCCCATGCGCAACGTAGAAGGGGTTTCGACTCCTTCGGAAACACAGAATGCTCACACTCTTGAGCAAGAACATAATACCACCACAAAGCAGCAGTAGGAGTTTTATCTCTCCGGAGAGCTCCGAAGCTGGGTAAAATCCCTCGCGTGCTTCACCTCGATCTGCTCTTCGTGCGCCCTCCGCTCCCTTGCCGGACCGAAAGAGGCCCTGCCCCATAGGTGTTCGTTTCCCACGACATCTTTGGCGCGCTAGGTAGGGGGGCGTCGAGGTTGTGCGAACCTGATCCGGCGTTCGTGCGCGCTACATCAACACGTTCATCGACATGCCACCGAAGAAGAAGGCTTTGGAGGTGGCCGCTCCGTCCACATCGATCCCACCGCCACCGGAGCAAACGGGCGGTGGGGTGGACGCCGGCGGAGGAGCGGGCGCCGACGGGGGGACTCACGTCGTCACCAGATCCAAGGACAAGGCCCCGCAAGCTTCAACGTCTGTACATACACCGCACCCCTCCCAGGAGGTGCAGAATCGACAACGCCATGGTGCTCCTAGCACCGTACTCGCGTTGGAACAAGGCCGAGCTGGTGGATCGCGGGACGCTCAAGGCCAACATGCCCGTCAACATGTTGGCACGAGCGCAGTACGGTCGCCTGGACGAGATGTTGCTCCTTCTAACACTGTTAGAAGTTTGAGCATATCCCGCTCCTCGCGTCGTTCGCCACCACCACCCAAGACTCCAGAGGAAGCGCTGGCCCGAGCCCAGCTGCTTCTAGATTACCCTCCAGCGCCAGACAAGATCGACGACTGGAGGGCCACCATTCAGAGCCTCATCGGCTTCGCCAACGGCGACAAGCCCCGGCAACCGAGCACATCGAAGCCCCGGCAAGACGCCCAGGCGCAAGCCAACGCCAACAAGACTGCTGGGGGTGCCACCACCGTGCACTCCCCGCCCCGAAGGCCAAGATCGCCGACTCGCCGGGCTAACCTCGACACCGACTACACCGCGTCGTCGGACCCGCGAGCTCGTCATGATCAGCGCCAAGTTCTCCAAGAACGACGACAAGAAGACGCTCGCACTCGCATCGAGCGTCGAAGAGAAGCGTGGCGTCAGTCAGACCAGCACGCTGGGCCCGCTGTTGATATGCATGCGCCATGGGAACCAGGCGACTTGCCGTACGCGGTAGGTTGCCCTGCGTTCACTCGTGAGCTGCGGCAGGTCCAGTGGCCAAGTACCAAGAATTTCAAGCCAGATGTACACGAGAAGTACGATGGCAGGATACATCCGTCAGAGTTCCTTAGCGTCTACACCATCGCGGTGCAGGCTTCCGGGGGGCGCGACGAGAAGATCCTCGCCAACTACTTCCCGTTGGTGCTCAAGCCCAACGTCAGATCTTGGTTCATGCACTTGCCGGATAACTCCATCTCTTCATGGGAAGATCTGTGCCATCAGTTTGTCGGCGCCTTCACAGGCGGCCACAAGCCCCATGTCCAGGAGAGTGATCTTCATCTGCTCGCCCAGAAAGAAGGAGAACCTCTGCGCAAGTACATTCAAAGATTCAGCCAAGTGCAACGCAACATCCCAGACGTCCACCCTGCCGCGGTTATCAGCGCATTCCATCAGAACGTGCGTAACCGCAGGATGAGGGAGGAGATGGCGATGTGCAAAATCAGAGATGTCAGCGAGCTATATGCTCTGGCCGACAAGTGTGCACGTGCTGAAGAGGCGAGGAAACTCCCCGGAGAGAACGCAGGAGCAGAGGGATCTGACAGTGAGGATGCCGCTCCGGCAAAGATGAACTGGAGGTGAAATAACAGGAAGAGGAAAGCTAAGGATGTGTTAGTTGTCGAGCAGTCCGGCAACGGAGGTGGCGCCGAGAAGGCCAAAGCTGGTGACTCCGGCGAGGCCGTGGTGGCCGCCGACAAGCAGGACGGCTCCAGCAAGCAGTACTGCAAGATCCACCGCACCAAGGGCCATGATCTCCAGACTTGCAAGAAGGTTGAGCAGCTTGTTGAGCTACAGAAAGCTAAATACGAGCGCCGCGACAAGGAGAAGGCCCAGGAAGGTGGCGGAGGATCCGGCACGAAGCGTCCCGGCCTGGGAGGGCGCCGCGGCAAGGCCAAGCAGCGGCAAGGAGACAGGCCTCCCAACGGCCGCGACAAGGACGAAGACGAAGACGAAGATGAAGAGATGGATGAAGATGAAAACGACGAGCAGGAGTTTTAGAAGGCAACAGAGGTTTTGTGCGTCGACGGCGGCGCTTCTCTGCATACTTCGCACCGCCAACTCAAACAGTGGGTGCGTGAAGTTAATGCGACAGAATCAACGGTTGAGTCGCGCAAGCCTCTGAAGTGGTCCAGCACGCCCATCATCTTTGACGTTGAGGAACACCCTGATCGCATAACTGCGGTCGGGTGCTTGCCGATGTTGGTTTCGCCAACTATCCGCAACCTCAAGGTCACGAAGATGCTGGTTGACGGCGGGGCCGGTTTGAATCTGATCTCCTCCGCAGTGCTCAAGAAGCTCCAGATCCTCGACAGCGAGCTCGAAGAGACTGGTACCTTTCAAGGAATTAACCCGGGAAGGAGCAAGCCGAAGGGGAAGATTACACTGCCAGTGACATTTGGCAGCGAGCTGAACTTCAGGACAGAGAAGGTCACCTTTGACGTTGCTGATTTCCCATTGCCCTACAATGGGATACTTGGTCGTCCAGCGCTCGCCAAGTTCATGGTAGCCTCTCATTATGCTTATAACGTGCTCAAGATGCCCGGTCCGATAAGTGTCATTTCTGTCCCTGGCGGCAAGAAAGATGCCCTTATCTGTACCGACAAGATCTACCGGGAAGCAGCATCCGCAGCAGATAGCAAGACACTTGCCGCTGAAGCTCCCGGGGGGAAGAAGAAGACCAAGTCCGGCAAGAACTGCTCTGGTGCCCACTCCGGCAAGCGCACCTCTTCGGAGTGCTGCGCTACCGTCGAGGACGCACCATCGAGCTCCACCGGCAAGTGCAAGAAGGCAAAGACAGCTTCACCAGAGACCAAGAAAGTGGCCGCCAAGGAGGACGGCACTGGTGGTACCTTCACCATCGGTGCCACGCTTGACCCTAAATAGGAAAGCGCGCTCGTTGCTTTCCTGCGGGCGAATGTTGATGTGTTTGCATGGCAACCATCTGACAACCCCGGTGTTCCCAGGAAAGTAATTGAGCACCACCTTGCCGTCTTCCCTCACGCGCGGCCCATCAAGTAGAGAGTTAGGAAGCAAGCAGTGGAGCGTCAAGAATTTATTACTGAGGAGATCAAGAAGTTGGAAGCAGCAGGCCTTGTCAGAGGAGTGCTCCATCCTACGTGGTTGGCCAATCCTGTAGTCGTGCGCAAGGCGAATGGGAAGTGGAGGCTTTGTATTGACTTCACTGATGTTAATAAAGATTGTCCCAAAGATCCATTTCCCTTGCCGTGCATTGACCAGATTGTCGACTCCACGGCAGGATGTGATTTGCTTTCATTTCTTGATGCATACTCAGGATATCATCAGATCTTCATGGCAGAAGGGGATGAAGAGAAAACCGCATTCATTACTCCATGTGGCACGTACTGCTTTGTACGAATGCCTTTCGGACTAAATAATGCTGGTTCAACATTTGCAAGGGTGGTCAATCATGCTTTTGAGCCACAATTGCACAGAAATGTAGAAGCTTACATGGATGACATAGTGGTCAAGAGCAAAGACAGAGCAACTTTGATCCAAGACTTGGACGAGACCTTTACAAATCTGCGCAAGATCAATCTCAAGTTGAACCCCGAGAAGTGTGTGTTTGGAGTCCCTTCCGGCAAGCTTCTCGGTTTCTTTGTATCCCAGAGGGGGATTGAAGCTAATCCCGACAAGATCAAGGCCATTGAGCAGATCGAAGCACCGAAGCGCGTCAAGGATGTACGAAGGCTTGCCGGCTGCGTTGCTGCTCTTAGCAGGTTCATTTCCAAGTCTGCTGAACGCGCCCTACCGTTTTTCAAAATTTTGAAAAAGGCAGGTCCAATGAAATGGACTCCAGAAGCGGAGGCTGCGCTGCAAGACTTGAAGAAATATTTGTCCTCCACTCCAATACTTGTCGCACCTAAGCCACAAGAGAAGTTGCTGCTATACCTAGCGGCAGCTAATCAAGTGGTTAGTGCTGCGTTAGTAGCGGAGAGGGAGGCAGATGATGAGCCAGCGGCCGCGGCAAGCACATCCAGCGACAAGCAGGGGGCTTCCCCGACAAGCTCTGGTCCCGACAAGGATAGATCTGTGCAGCCAAAGGAAGAGAAGCAGAAGAAGATGGTGCAGCGCCCAGTTTACTTTGTCAGTTCCCTTCTGCAGGGGGCTAGATCAAGGTACTCTAGTGTGCAGAAGTTGCTTTTCAGCCTTCTCATGGCCTCGAGGAAGCTGCGCCATTACTTTCAAGCACATGAGATCACAGTTGTCACTCACTTTCCATTGAACAGGATACTGCAGAATCCAGAAGCAACAGGCAGGATTGTCGAGTGGGCACTGGAACTGTCGAGCTTTGGCCTCAAATTTGAGAGTACCTCAACTATCCAGAGCCGAGCATTGGCAGAATTCATAGCAGAGTGGACGCCAACACCTGATGAAGAAACTCCAGAGACGAGCATCCCCGTCAAGGAAGCAAACAAGGAATGGATCATGTACTTTGATGGTGCCTTCTCGCTACAAGGCGCCGGTGCGGGCGTACTACTTGTTGCACCCACCGGAGAGCACTTCAAGTACGTCGTCCAGATGCACTTTCCCAAGGAGCAAGCGACAAACAATACTGCAGAATATGAAGGCTTGCTTGCCGGACTCAGGATCGCAGCAGACCTTGGGATCAAGAAGCTTATTGTCAGGGGAGATTTGCAGCTTGTCGTCCGCCAAGTTAACAAAGATTATCAGAGTCCGTTGATGGAAGCCTACATTGATGAAGTGAGAAAACTAGAAGAGCATTTTGACGGCCTACAGATGGAACATGTTCCGAGAGCTCAGAACGACATTGCAGATGGCCTGTCAAAATGCGCCGCACTCAGGTTGCCTGTGGAACCAGGGATCTTTGTGCTCAAGTTGACTCAACCGTCTGTAATACCATCAAGTGGACAGAGCAAGAAGAGGAAGTTGATTTCTGGTGACTACTTTCCGGCTGAGATCCCCGAAGCCGCCACCAAGAGGGTCCCCAAGATCAACACCAAGAGTGCTGAGGGGCAGTCTGCTCCGACAAGCCCTAGGGTTTGTTTCGTTGAAGCACACGCCCCCGACAAGTTTTGCTCTAGCGAGCTTGCCGGGGAACATCAAGCTCCCGCTGAACCTCAGGTTCTTGCCGTAGAAGCTGATGTTCCCGCAGCAGCATTTGTGCCTTTAGTCCTTGTCGTTGAGCCGCAGGCTCCGGCATGGGCGCAGCAGATTGTCCGTTTCCTTCAAACAGGAGAACTTTCCGAGGAGCAAGAAGAAGCCGAGAGAGTAGCCCGACAATCAAGTATGTACCAGTTTGTCGATGACATACTGTACAGAAGAAGATTCAACGGAGTGAAACTGAAGTGCATTCCCCGAGAAGAAGGACAGGAGCTTTTGGCGGAGATACATGGAGGCATATGTGGTCACCACATTGGCGCAAGAGCACTTGCCGGCAAAGCTTTCCGGCAAGGATTCTTTTGGCCGACAGCCCTCCAGGATGCAACTGCACAAGTAACTAAATGTGAAGCGTGCCAGTTCCACTCCAAACAGATACATCAACCAGCTCAAGCTCTCCAAACAATCCCTTTATCCTGGCCATTTTCGTTATGGGGGCTCGATATCCTCGGCCCCTTCCCTCGAGCTGTCGGGGGCTTCGAGTACTTGTACATGGTGATCGACAAGTTCACGAAGTGGCCGGAGGTGGAAGCAGTGAGGAAAGTGAAAGCACAGTCAGCAGTCAAGTTTCTCAGGTCAATTGTTTGCCA
This sequence comes from Triticum timopheevii, assembly GCA_963921465.1. Taxonomy (NCBI): domain Eukaryota; kingdom Viridiplantae; phylum Streptophyta; class Magnoliopsida; order Poales; family Poaceae; genus Triticum; species Triticum timopheevii. Next base: position 284,319,198 of record OY997268.1, on the reverse strand, counting down.
TTTCGGAGTCCCTAACAGGATCATCGCCGACAATGGCACACAATTCACGAGCCGCACCTTCATGGAGTATGTCCAAGATCTTGGCGCCAAGATCTGCTTCACTTCTGTTGCTCGCCCGAGAAGCAACGGTCAAGCGGAGAGGGCGAACGCTGAAGTGCTGCGCGGGCTCAAGACCAGAACTTTCGACAGGCTACACAAGTGCGGAAGAAATTGGATCGAGGAGCTGCCAGTGGTTCTTTGGTCGATCAGGACGACACCAAATCAAGCCACTGGCCAGACACCTTTTGCTCTAGTCTATGGAGCAGAGGCAGTTCTCCCCATGGAACTCGTATACGGATCGCCTCGAGTGCTCGCTTATGATGAGCTTGAGCAAGAGCAGCTGCGGCAAGATGACGCGCTGCTCCTTGAGGAAGATCATCTTCAGGCTGCTGTACGAGCTGCTCGATACCAGCAAGCTTTGCGTCGTTACCATAGCCGCAAGGTTAATGCCAGAAGTCGCGAGGAAGGCGACCTTGTTCTTCGGCGCGTTCAATCCGCCAAGAATTCCAACAAGTTGACGCCGAAGTGGGAAGGCCCTTATCGGGTAAAGCGAGTCACCAGGCCCGGCGCTGTCCGCCTTGAGACCGAAGATGGCTTTCCGGTGAGCAATTCCTGGAACATAGAGCATCTTCATAAGTTTTACCCATAAGGCGCGGTTGCCGGAACCTATTCCGGCAACCACCTTTTGTACAAGCCTTGCCGCTGTTGCATGTAACCCTTTGTACAAAGCCGGGCGCAGATCCCGTGCATAAATAAAGTTCATGTGCTTCGCACATCTTGCCAAATTTCATGCATTCTTTCTTTTTTGCATGCTTTATCTGACACTTTGTGCAGCACTTGCCCCGGTAAGCAATAACGAGCCTTAAGGCTCCATATCGTTATTTTCTCTTCTTTTTCTCAAAGAGAAGGTTCCTTCACCCACAAGTTCACCGAGGGGGGAGGAGAAGATGAGAAGATAATGGTGTGAACTGGGCGTCGTTCAAAGAAGTTTGGCCTTGCCGGGACACAGACGACAAAAAGAAAAAGCTAAGTAGCCAAAATCTGAGCATGATCAGTTCTTAAAATTTTAAGTTATCTTCCTTGAACGACCGTACTTTGTATGGAAAACCTGTGCGCGAAGGAACCTCCTAGTAGCTAGTTGCGCCCTTACTTTTGTTTCGAGTCCGCTCAACAACTTAAGTGTGCTGCAACTAGTTGCGGCAAGGTTTCTTGCCGGAACCGGCACCGCCAGCGGGCTGCTGATGTTCCGCACTCAGCGCTCGCGGCAAGCGTGCCTGCGCCGGCAAGTTCCCTAAAAGCGTAGGGTAAAAACATACAGAGAAAGGAATCAAGTAAAGGAGATAACGTAGCAAGCATTGCCAAGAATAAAGTTATATTACAAAAGTAACTTGTTGCGGCACTGACTAAGTTGTTCTCATAACTTAAATAGCAGCAACAAGGAAGGGAGAAGAAGGGTAGCCTAATCCACGTGCTCGCCGTCGATCCTCCTGACCTCATTCACCTTGTCCACAATGGGTGCGACAATGGCTTTGAGCTCTTCAAGATCAGCGCCCGCCGGCAGCTTCTTGAGGACGCGGGTGAGGTCGAGGCCCGGATTGCGGAAGAGTATCTTCACCAACACCTTCTCCAAGACCTTGGCGCAGATTGCGCGTGACTCGTCAGCCAGCTTCTTTGGGATCCTTTCCCGGAGCTGCTGGAGAGCCGTCGCCACACCCTTGAAGAAAAGAGTAAGCTTGGCGCTGGGCTGGAGGTTCTCGTCGGAGTACCCGAAGCCCGCCAAGTCCAGTTCCGCCAGCTCTTCGTCGATGACTGCAGCGATGTTGACGAGGCCCTCAGTCCAGAGCTCCACCGTAGCCTTGAAGGTGTTTTGAGTCTCGGCGGCCCTCGTTAGCAGCTCCTCGTTGGCCTTGATCTCTTTCTTCAATTCCTCCTCTCGCCTCTTGGCGCCGCCCAGCGTCTCCGTCAGTGTGGCCAGCTTCAGCTCCAGATCAACATTTGAGTCCTTGGCGGCGTTCAGTTCCTTGCCCTTATCGGCGAGTTGGACTTGCAGATCACCATGAGCAAGAGCATCTTTCTCGCGTTTGCGCTGGAGCGCGGCAAGCTCCTCATCTTTTCCTTTCAGATCAGCCTCCAGCTGCGTCATCTTCATCTCTAGTTCCTTCTTGGCGGCCTCGGCAGCTGCGGCAGCGTCCTTTGCTTCTTTGAGTGCCCCGCCAAGTGATTGCTCGCGTGCGACAAGCTCCTCCTCGTAGCTGTCCAGATTGACTTTCCGCTGTGTCAGATCACCTTCCCGGGTGGACAGCGCTTCAGCGGCAAGCCTCTGCTGCTCCTCGGCTTCAGCCTTCTCAAGGATGAACGCCTTCTTCGCCTCCGCAAGCTGCACCCTCTCCTCCACGATGGACCGGAGGGCCTCTTGGTTACGGCTCTGGAGCTCCTCCGCATGCTTCTCTATGTCAACTCCCGCCTGAGCGACAAGCGCTTCCCGGGACTCCAGCTTCGCTTGTCGGGCGCGGTAGAGCGACACCAACTTCCGAAGCAGCTGCTCCTCTTCAGAATCGCCACTACTGCTGCTTGGCGCGTCAACCACCGCCAGCCCAGCGGAGGCGAGTACTTCTCCGTCAAAAGTCTCTCCCTCGACCGGCGCCCTGGAACTTGACGCCCAGGGGAGCCTGATGAAGATACCTTCGCCGGCCTTCAAGTAGGCGCCGGGCTGGGGCTCTTCGGGGCCTGGTGCTGCGTCAGTGGCGGAGGGATCGGTGTTCGGTGTAGCGCCCAGCGCTCCTGCGGCCCCCAGGTCGTCAGGACGATCGCCGGATCCCTCGCTAGCTCCAGCGCCAGCAGCCTTGGCGGCCTCCTCGTCGGCGGGGTCATCAGCGTCGGCCTCCTCCTCAGTAGCAGCGGCATCGCCAGTATCGCCGCACAAGTTTTCCTCGCCGGTGTCCTCGGTCTCCATTGGCTCCACAGAGGGAGGATCTAAACGCAGGAAAAAGGGGGGAGAAAAAGTCAAGCAAATATCCAAAAAGAAGACCAGAAGAAGAAGAACCCAAGGGAAAATTTCCGACAAGGAGGGTTACCCGTGCTGGGCTCTGTGACCATGGGTTCCACCACCAAAGGCTCACCGGTCCCGTCCCTTGCCGGGGAACTGCTCCTTGCCGGGGACCGCTCCCTTGCCGGAGAGCGCTCCCTTGTCGGAGAGTCGCCCCTTGGCGGCGAAGTTGAAGCAGATTGCACCTCCGGAGCGGCTTCTGGTTGCTCCTGATGGGCCTGTTCTGCTCCTGCACAAGCAAGTTAACAACCAAGATATCAGCAAGGAGAAGGCACCCATGCGCGCCCACAATAGGAAGTGAACAAATACTTACGCTGGGGGCTGCGCTGGGGGCTGCTTCGAGGAGAGGGTGCCGGGTCCGTCAAGGTAGTCTCGGACGTGTCCTCTGCCACTACAGCAGGATCGTCCTCGATGACAACTACGAGCACCTTGGCCCTCTTCGCCGCTCTCTCGGCCAGAGTCCTGGAATGGAACGAGGTTCAGAGGGAAGCAGATCAGATATGAAGACAAGAAACAGCGAAAATCGAAGAAACATGAGTACAACAAGAAGAAAGCCTTACTCCTCCTCTTATTCTTCCTCCTCGTCGGAGCTCAGCGCGGAGAGGTCGAAGTCCGGCACCCTCTCAGCGTGACGAGGCGGGGGAGTAGGCTCCCTTGGACGCTTGGCGGGTGCCGCGGCAGGATCAGGAGTAGCGGCTCGAGAAGATCCCGCTCCAGTTGCCGGCGCGGCATGAGACGCTCCCGCGGCAACGGTGCTTGTCGCGGTAGAGCGTGTCCCGCGGCGCTGTGCCTATTGGCCTGCCCGCCGCCCTGCTGTGTCTCCAGTCTTGCGGAGGCGCCTCCTTGGTTGAGCTGGGGGCTGCACTGAGGTCCCCGTCTGCGGCAGGTTACTTGAAGATGGTTGGCCACTTGCGCCCCCGGCAGGCTCGCTTGCCTCGGCCTCGGACTCCCCCTCGCCAGCGACCTCCCCGCCAAGGTCCTCTCGGTCGGCAAGCCTTGCCGCCTCGGCCGCCTCTGCCTCCTCTAACGTGAACCCAAACTCGCCCGCGGCGGCGGCTGCCGCTGCCTCTTCGGCCATGGTGGCGATATACCGCATTTCGTCATCAGTGGTGTCGCGGGTGAGGAGCCTCTTCTCGTCGGCACGGTTCGCCACCTCCACCAAGTTGTCGAAGAAGTTCTGCACGACGTCGTCGGCAGGCTCCTGCCACGTTGGGATAATCCCATGCGAGTCGCACTCCGGCATCATTGCGCGGATGCGATCGAGCTGGGAATTATTGCACAACGGCACGACACCCTGCGGCAGCCTGAACCACTCCGGATGGTTGGCGTCATGCTTGAATAACTCCTTGAGCATCCCATCCAACTCCAAGACTGGGAAATTAAAATTGAGGCCTGGACGCAGCCTCATGATATCTGTCGGGCCCCCGAACAGCCAGGCGGGCCTCTTCCTCTCCTGCAGAGGGGCGATGCGGCGGCGAAGGAAGTCCGCGCCAACGGCCCTTACAGTAAGCCCGGCAAGCCTGAGCCGCAGAATCCGCATGGTGGCAATCTTCAATCTGTCGTCGTCCGCCGCCAGGGCGCTCCAGTCGCCGCCGCGCACCACTCGGGCTTGACGCAGGCTTGTGAATGGCTGCGGATCTGCGTCAACAATCCAGCACCACTCCGCCCTCCACTCATCCCACTTGCTGCGGAGCTCGCCTTCCAGATAAACCTCCTTCATGCCGACCCTCGAGATCCAGGCGATCCCGCCAGCTAAGGGCTCTCCCTTCTCGGCCCGGGGTATGAAGTAGTGGCGAAAGAGGGCAACATTTGGGTGGATTCGAACGAAGTTCTCGCAGAGGTGTGCGAAAACCGCCATTGTCAGAACGGCGTTGGGGGTGAAGTCAAGAAGATGAAACCCATAGGTATTCATGATATCACAGAAGAAATCGGAAAAAGGTGGGCAAAGCCCGCAATAGAAGAACAGGGGGAAGAAATAGTATCCTCTGGGACACTTTTTCGAAGTAGAAGCTTCGGCGGAGAGTACCTGCGTGCGCGGGTGCGCCCGCGTCTCCGTCGACCAGAAGAGATAGAACTCCTCCCGCGGCGCCTTCGGGGTGAGCTCGGGGGGGGGGGGGGAGCGCTCGTTCCTTGCGTAGCGCCTCAAGCCGCAGCGCCTCGGCCGACTTCACGCTCTTCCCGGTCTTCGGAGCCATGGCGGAAGCGGTGGAATAGGTTGGCGGCGACGGCGGCGGCGATGGCGGAACGCTGCTCTCTTTCGGCTTGGGAAGCGGAAGGGAGCGGCGGAGCTTTCTGAGGAAGGAACTGCAAGTGGTGAAGGTGGGGGAACGGCCCCTGTTTCCCCTGCTTATAAAGAGGAGAGGCGAACGTTACGCCTTTCCTGATTAAAGAATTGCCCACGATCTCTCCCACGACGCCGCGTTTGACGCGTGCCATTACGGGAGGGCGCGGTGGATACGGAGTTAGATTTGGTATGGACCCAGGCCGCGAGTGCCCGTGCCCTGTTTTGGGCCTGGCCCAACAGCGCTCGGCACCGTGTGTGGCCCAGGCCCGGGGGCTCCTGTCGGTGTACTAAAGTAGGGGTACCTTAGTACGCCGAAGTTGTGCACGGGCAGTCGCAGCGCCCAGCGGCAAGGCTTGCCGGGCGTCCGCCAAGATCCTCCGTAGCTCATATTGATGCCATTCAAGAACAAAGTGTTTTGATTGAGAAGACAAGGCTCCGGCAAGAGTAGCTCGCTGGGAAGGACAAGGCCCCGGCAAGAGGAGCTTTCCGGGAAGGCCAACCAAGGCACTGCGAAGGACTTGCCGCGACGCGCCGCGCGTCCCGGCAGGGCCCGACGAGCGGCAAGCTCTCGGGTGCGGCAAGACAACGACCGCGGCAAGGCGCTTGCCACGGCGAAGCCACCACTCTGCGCCCACGCTCCAGCGCATCCGACGACGTGTCGCCCCAAGACCATTCCTGGCGCACGTGGCGGGCGGCTGTGCAGCCAAGCGGTGCGAGGTGGCAAGTGGAGATGACAAGAAGGCCATCGTGGCAGGCGGTGGCGTCCCTAACGGTCGCTTCTCTGCACTGTTTGGGCGACCGGACGGGCATTAAATGCCCTTGTCCCCTGCCGTCAGAGTTAGGTAGGTGGCACTGTAGATAGCGGTTGTACCAACCCCTCTTTTTACTTTTATACCCCTCTCTCTGCGTTGCCACCTGTCGGTGACCCCTTTAGCCTATAAAAGGAGGCCCATGCGCAACGTAGAAGGGGGTTCGACTCCTTCGGAAACGCAGAATGCTCACACTCTTGAGCAAGAACATAATACCACCACAAAGTAGCAGTAGGAGTTTTATCTCTTCGGAGAGCTCCGAAGCTGGGTAAAATCCCTCGCGTGCTTCACCTCGATCTGCTCTTCGTGCGCCCTCCGCTCCCTTGCCGGACCGAAAGGGGCCCTGCCCCATAGGTGTTCGTTTCCCACGACACCGAGCCGCCGCCACAGAGTAAAGGTCGCTAGTGGAATCACATCGGAGGATCACCGCCCGAGGAAGGTCCTTGACAGAGAAACCAAACAAGTCAAATTGCACGGAAACGGGATTGTCACGACAAATCTGACGGACAGAAAGGAGATTTTTGATGAGGGAGGGCGAGACAAGGATATCGCGCAGCTGGATAGGAGAGGTGCTAGTGATGAGCGAGCCAGAGCTAGTGTGTGCAATCGGAAGGTGCTCGCCACTACCAACAATAATGTGAGAGGAAGAAGAAGAAGGAAGTAAAGTCTAGAGAGTACCGGGCGAATTGGTCATGTGGGCAGCCGCGCCGGAGTCCATGTACCACTCGGAGGTGCCAGAGGACGACGGCCCCGCTGTGGTGCTGTGAAGTGCAGCCTGGAGGGAGGCCATGTCTAGGGGCTGTTGTGGCGGTGGCGCACCAGAGGGCGGTGGAGCGTAGCCGGGGATGTACCCAGCGGGAGGGTAGCCGCCGTAGTTGTAGCTGCCGGGCAGAGGCGGCGCGGGAGCGGCATACATGGCCTGTTGGCGCGGAGTCCCAGGGCGAGGACCGAGCACGCCGGAGCCTGGGGCGCACCAGGGGATGGGCCACGCCTGAACGAGTCGTGTCTAGGAGTTGGTGCCGGGCGTAGGAGTGGGCAAGCCAGTAATGCATGGCGGCGGCTACAGCGAAGGCGCACCGCCGGTGTCGTTGCCACGGCCACCACGCGCGCGACCAGAGGGATCAGGCACTGCGGGGGGCGCAGCTGGGGCCGAGGGAGGTGGTGAGGCGGCGCCACAGCCGGCGACGAGGGCATGGGTGCCCTGGAGACGCGCAGTATGCTCGGCGCGGTGTTCTTCGAGGAGGAGGAAGGAGCGCGTCTAGAGGAGCAATGGGAGCGGAGACTGCGCGGTGATGTGAGGGATGGCGTCATGGTACTGGCGGTTGAGGCCGCGCAGCAGTTGAAAAACCTGCCGCGGCTCCGTCACCGGCTGGCCGAGGTCACGAAGTTGGTCGGCGGACGTCTTCAGCTTGGTGCAGTATTGCATGATGGTGAGATCGCCCTGGACGACAGCGTGATATTTAGCGTCGATGTAGATAGCCCGGGCGAGCTGATTATCGCGGAAGATCCCGTCGATCGCCATCCAGACGATGAGCGCGGTGTCGTCCTCCGCCATGACAGCGTCTAGGAGATCGGGCGCGATGGTGGTGTTCAGCCATTGAACGACGGCATGATCAGCCATCACCCAGTCGGGGTTGTCGAAGCGCGGGACAGCCTCAGCGTCGACGTGGTCGCGGAGACCAAACATCCTGATCGCTGTGTCAAAGTGGCGGCGCCACTGGGCGTAGTTGCCGGCCAGCAAGTCGAGGGTGAAAGGGACGTGGCGGCGAATGTCGATGGTCTGCAACACCGAGGAAGAGACGACGGTGGTGGTCGGGGCATGGGGCGCACGGCCGGGCGCGCAACCGCAACCAGAGCAGCTGGGAGCAGGGCAGGTGGTGGTGGTGGTTCATCGGCGACAGGGGCGCCGAGGCCATCAACCATAGCGGTGGAAGCGGGATCGTCGACCGGAGCCGGAGGAGGAAGCCGGTCGTCGGTATCTAATACCATGAAGGAAGGAGAGAAGCTATGGGATTCAGCACATTTGCATTAGCTCTGTGGCCGTTAGTATATACAGTTTACAGAGGCATCGTGTGCCACTACGAGGGGTGATCGTGGGCAGCCATCGTGCCGACTACTCACGCACACGCACTGACCAGAGGTCGTGCTACATACACAGTCCGTACGCAGTATTCTACGTATACTCTAACAGGCCAGTTCAAAAATAATTCCCCAATATTCCTTTTTCTATTCTGCCCAACATTTCCTTGCTGCATTTATGGTGATTTATTAGTATTGTAGTAGTTTCATATCATGCTTAGTAGTTGCTGTGGTATCATGGTAGCTGTTAATTTAATTAACCAACTTAATGCTATGTTGTTGTGTTGCCTTGATGTTTTTGGTTGTTGTGAGCTTGCAAGTACATTCAATGTACTGACCTGGCATGTCATGCCAGATTGAAGGTGATGCCGTGATTGCTTGATTGCTTGTCGTGCTTTCCGTTCATGCGAGCTAGATCGTGTCCCAGCCAGAGTCCTTGCAGAGTGGAGTTCACCACCTTCGTCGTTGTTCCGCTAATAGAAGATTTCCGCTGCTTCGAGTTGTTTCGCTGCTAGCATAGAGCAAGTGTAGTACCGCAGGCGTAGTGTCGCCATGCTGATGTGATTCTTTGTAACATCAGATCAGTGTATTATTATTCTGGTAATAAGAGCTGATTTGTTCTAGAGGAGTATCCAAATGAGTTGAACTTCTGCACACTCTTTGAAGTGGTCATATTAACCCCCTCCACCCATTCACAACCCCATCCAATTATATATGTGAGTACGGGAGCAAATCTTTGATTTTGGCAATATTTTCACGTTGTGAAGCAAGTGTATTTTATATTGCTTCAAAAATCCTGATAAATTACCAGACCGTTCTTATACCCACAAAAAATCTCTCCACCCAATTTGGCATCATTTCAGTGAGCCATTTGATCACCAAAATTATTTCAAGTTTGTGGTCAGCAGAGATGTTTGTGAAGCAAGGGCCATTTTGGCTTGGCCAATTGGTATGGGACTTTTTGAGCATCTTCATATGACCAAATGACTAAGCCTTGCCAAATCGGAGCTCAAGTGGCATCACCATTTGAGTGCATCATCTTAATCTTGTTTGTGACCAGATTATGTGGTTGTTAAGCAACTACATTAAATCTTTATCCAAATCTTCTCAAAGTTACCAAGATGAAAGTCCTTCTTACCCTAAACCTCGCAGACAAACTCTCTGGCTCCAGTTCCTTTCCTGTTGATCACCAGTGCTCACCCAAGTTTACTACAGTAAACTTCAGAGGTGGCTTACCGTTTAACCAGAGCAGTTTTAACCAAACTACCACCACAGTTGAAACCTACCTTGGAAGGACTACACCACTGACAAAGTTTGGCACTAAGTAGGAAGCCAGAGCGCGTGCTGTCGGTGGTGACCACGGGAGATGCCAGCCAAAACGGTGGTCTCGCCACTGTTGATAACAGCAGCACCACTCCGGCCGGTTCTGGCTTGTCCCCAATTGTCAAACAGCTCAGCCTCGTCGTCCTCTTCCCTCTGGACCCCTCTCCCCCACCGGTAGCTTCCTCACCGACGCTCGCCCACGGGTGCACTATGCTCCATTTGGATCCGAGCTTGTTTCGGCCACTTCCTCTACCCCTCCCTTGGTCGTCTCTTTCCCGTGAGCTCTCCCATGTGCCCTCCCTGTCATTACCCCTGAGTTCATGCGCGCAAGCACGCGTCCATGGCGCCGGACACGCATCCGCGGTGGTGCCAGCTTGGCCACCTCGCCCCGCGGCTATTTAAGCCATCCCCGAGCGCCTCCGAGCTCACCACCAGCCTCAGAACTCTCCTCTGGTCCTGCCCAGCCTCTCCAATGAGCCTCTAGAGCTCTCCCCAACGTAGGTGAGAGCTGAGCCCTGGCTCTCCTCATAGCCACTACCAGAGCCCTGCCTCTCCTCATAGCTGCCGGCCTTCTTCACCTAAATTTGCACGAACTTAGCCCTGCCTCTCCTCATAGCCACTACCAGAACACCACCTAGTCCCCAGCGGTCCTCCCCATCTACTTCGTTCATTGCCAGAGCACTCATTGCCGCGTGGCCCATCTTGGCCGAAGACCACGCCCATGGTTGCTCCCTGTTGTCGCCGCTTCAGCGCTCCCCGGCGTAGGTGCAGCCCCTGGATGGGTGCGGGCCTCTGTCCCGAGGCCACCGGAGTCCTCCCCCTGGCCGGAGATGGCCGGAGCCGCCGTGCCCGGCGATGCAGCATCCCTGCCCCGCGTTCTGTCGAGGAGAGGAGGAGCAGACACGGGGGAAGAAGAAGGATGCGTGGGAGGAGAGAGAGAAGCAGCGCAGGCCCCACCCGTTAGCCTCAGGAGCCGGCCCCGCGTTGACCCCGTCCACGCTGACATGGTTAGTGGAAACGTATTCCGCAGAATATGTTTTCTCTAACCGAAAGCGTGTTCCTATTTTGCGCCTCTGCCTTATCCACTCAGGGACCCGGCTGTGAATATTATTTTTGCAGGAAAGTCCCTAAGCTTCAACCCTTCATAACTTTTTAACCGTAGCTCCAAATGAGGTGATTCCAAAGCCTACTTCTTCATATCATCGAGCCTGTTCTGTTGGTTTCATTTTCACTATGGTTTGACACTATGAAGTTGACCATTATGCCCTTGCCCTTATTCATCCCCCTCCGAGAGAGTACGGTTTCCGGTGATTCGTTCCGCGAGTTTGTCGCACTTTCTCCCGGTGATTTCTTCCACCCCAGGAAAGCCACACCCTTCAGTTGCATCACTGTAATACAGTGACATGGTTTAATTTATTTGAACTTGTTTAAAATATTGCTTTAGCTACATGACTTGGTGCATGGTAGTTTCTCAGAGTATTATCTTGATCTTGCTGTTGTCATGCTATTGTTTGGATTACTAGGAGATATGGTTAGTTGATGAATACCATGTTGTCATTGGAGTATTAGTGGTTGGTATTATGATTATTTCCATGATGGTATTTGTTTTGGAGTATTACTTTGTATATCATGCTGCCTTTGGATTATTAGTGGTTAGTTGATGTCTGTTGCTTGGAGTATTATTTTCAGCATGATTATTTTCATGAGGATAGTTGATGTCTGTTGCTTGGAGTATTATTTTCGGAGATGATGTTTACATGTGGATCTTAGCTAGATAGCTTTATTCTTGTTATTGGAGTAGTAGGATTATGGTTTTTAGATTCAGCATGATAGTAGTGTTATGCTATCCTCGGAGTATTTTGGTATGATCGCCGGAAAGATCACCAATTGGTTTTGATCACGAGGTGATCGAGATGGTATATTGCTTGGCCGGTTAGTCAAGAGGGATATGGTTATGGAGATTTGAGATGGTGATTTATCAGTATTGTAGTAGTTTCATATCATGCTTAGTAGTAGCTCTGGTATCATGGTAGCTGTTAATTTAATTAACCTACTTAATGCTATGTTGTTGTCTTGCCTTGATGTTTTTGGTTGTTGTGAGCTTGCAAGTACATTCAATGTACTGATGTGGCATGTCATGCCAGGTTGCAGGTGATGTCGTGATTGCTTGATTGCTTGTCATGGTTTCCGTTCGTGCGAGCTAGATCGTGTCCCAGCCAGAGTCCCTGCGAAGTGGAGTTCACCACCTTCGTCGTTGTTCCGCTGCTAGAAGATTTCTGCTGCTTCGAGTTGTTCCGCTGCTAGCATAGAGCAAGTGTAGTATCGCAGGCGTAATGTCGCCGTGCTGATGTGATTCTTAGTAACGTTAGACCCGTGTATTATTATTCTTGTAATAAGAGCTGATTTGTTCTATGTCAAGCAGTGCCCTATTCCACAGACTTCTCCTCGATCTCTGGGATGGAATACGGGGCAATCCGGTTTCTCTAGCCGGGGTGCCACAAACATGTGCCAAGTCAAGCCACTCGAATCATTCGAAGGAGGATACCACCCTATCATACCACATCACAACCATTTTAATAACATGTTGGCACGCAAGGTAAACCATTATAAACTCCTAGCTAGTTACGCATGGCATAAGGAACTATAATCTCTAATTATCATTGCAAACATGTTTATTCATAATAGGCTTGTCGGTGTACTAGAGTAGGGGTACCCTAGTATCCCGAACTGGTACACGGGCAGTCGCAGCGCCCTGCGGCAAGGCTTGCCGGGTGCCCGCTAAGGTCCTCCGTGGTTCCTTTGGAGCCATTCAAGAACAAAGTGTTCAAGTCAAGGAGACAAGGCCCCGGCAAGAGGAGCTTGCCGGGAAGGCCAACCGAGGCATTTCAAGGAACTTGCCGCGACACGCTACGCGTCCCGGCAAGGCCCGGCGAGCGACAAGCTTCCGGGCGCGACAAGACAACGACCGCGGCAAGGCGCTTGCCGCGGCAAGCCACCTTTCTGTACCAACGCTCCAGCGCATCCGTCAACGTGTCGCCACGGGACCTTTCCAGGCGCGCGTGGCGAGAGGCTGTGCAGCCAACGGTGCGAGGTGGCAAGCGGCGTTGACAAGGTTGCCATCATAGCGAGCGGTGGCGCCCCTGACGGTCCCTTTCCTGCACTTTTTGGGCGACACAGACGGGCATTTAATGCCCTTGTACCCTGCCGTCAGGGTTAGGTAGGATACACTGTTCAGGTAGTTGTACCAACCACAACTCCTTTTCCATTTTTGCCCTCGCCTGCGTTGCCACCTGTCGGTGACCCCTTTAGCATATAAAAGGAGGCCCATGCGCAACGTAGAGGGGGTTCGGAGCATTCGTAACCAGAAAACACTCACGCTCTCGAGCAAGAACTCAATACAACCATAAAGCAGCAGTAGGAGTATTATCTCTCCGGAGAGCTCCGAAGCTTGGTAAATCGCTCGTGTGCTTCGCCTCGATCCACTCTTCGTGCGATCTCTGCCCCCCGCCGGACCGAAAGGGGCTCCTGTCCCATAGGTGTTCGTTCCCACGACATCTTTGGCGCGCCAGGTAGGGGGCGTCGAGGTTGTGTGAACCCAATCCGGCGTTCACGCGAGCTAGATCTTCATCTTCTTCATCATCTTCATCGACATGCCACCGAAGAAGAAGACTTCGGAGGTGGCTGCTCCGTCCACGTCGATCCCACCGCCACCGGAGCAAACGAGTGGTGGGATAGATGCCGGTGGAGGAACGGGCGTCGACGAGGGGGCTCACGCTGCTGCCAGATCCAAGGACAAGGCTGCCAATCCTCGGCGTCCGTACATGCACCACGCCCATCTCAGGAGGTGCGGGGCCAACAACGTCATGGTACTCGCGGTACCATACGCTCGTTGGACCAAAATCGAGTTGGCGGATCTCAAGGTGCTCAAGACCAGCATGCACGCCAACCTGCTGGCACGAGCAATACACGGTCGCCTGGACGGGATCCTGCTCCTTCTAACATAGTTAGAAGTCCGAGCATATCCCGCTCCTCGCACCGTTCACCACCGCCACCCAAAACTTCGGAAGAAGCTTTGGCACGAGCTCAGCTGCTCCTGGATTACCCTCCAACGGCGGACAAGATCGACGATTGGATGGCCACCATTCAGAGTCTCACCGGCTTCGCCAATGGCGACACTCCATGGTAGTCGGCTACACCGCAGCCACGGCAAGATCGCCAGGCACGAGCCAATGGCGACAAGACTGGTGGGGGTGCAACCACCGTGCACTCTCCACCCCGAAGGCCAAGATCGCCGACTCGCTGGGTCAACCTTGACACTGACTCCACAGCGTCATCAGATCCACGAGCTCGTCGCGATCAGCGCCAAGTTCTTCAAGAACGACGGCAAGAAGATGCTCGTACACGCATCGAGCACCAAAGAGAAGCGCGGCGTCAGTCAGACCAGCGCACTGGGCCCACTGTCGACATGCATGCGCCAGGGGAACCAGGCGACTTGTCGTACGCGGTAGGTTGCCCTGCGTTCACTCGTGAGCTGCGGCAAGTCCAGTGGCCCAGTACGAAGAATTTCAAGCCAGATGTACCAGAGAAGTACGACGACAGGTTGCATCCGTCGGAGTACTTCAGCATCTACACCATTGCGGTGCAAGCTGCCGGGGGGCGCGACGACAAGATCCTTGCCAACTACTTCCCGCTGGTGCTCAAGCCCAATGTCAGATCCTGGCTCATGCACTTGCCGGACAACTCCATATCCTCATGGGCGGATCTGTGCCATCAGTTTGTCGGCGCCTTTACAGGCGGCCACAAGCCTCATGGCCAAGAAAGCGACCTTCATCTGCTCGCCCAGAAGGAAGGAGAGCCCCTGCGCAAGTACATTCAGAGATTCAGCCAAGTGCAGCGCAACATCCCAGATGTCCACCCTACCGCGGTCATCAGCGCGTTCCATCAGAACGTGCGTAACCGCAGGATGCGGGAGGAGATGGCGATGTGCAAGATCAGAGACGTCAGTGAGCTATATGCCATGGCCGACAAGTGTGCACATGCTGAGGAAGGGAGGAAACTCCCCGGAGAGAACACAGGAGCAGCGGGATCTGACAGCGAGGATGCTGCCCCGGCAAGGAAAAACCGGCGGCGGAACAACAGGAAGAAGAAAGGCAAAGATGTGCTAGTCGTCGAGCAGTCCGGCAACGGAGGTGGCGCCAAGGAAGCCGAAGCTGCGGCGGCCGCCGACAAGCAGGACGTCTCCGGCAAGCAGTACTGCAAGATCCACCGCACCAAGGACCATGATCTCTAGAGCTGCAAGAAGGTCGAGAAGCTTGTCGAGCAGCAAAAGGCTGAGTACGAGCGACGCGACAAGGAGAAGGCCCAAGAAGGTACTGGAGGGTCCGGCAAGAAGCGTCCTGGATGGGGAGGACGCCGCGGCAAGGCCAAGCAGCGGCAAGGAGACAGGCCTCCCCGCGGCCGCGACAAGGATGAAGATGAAGACGACAATGAAGATATGGATGATGACGAGGCCGATGAGCAGGAGTTTCAGAAAGCCACAGAGGTCCTTTGCATTGACGGCGGTGCTTCTCTACATACTTCACACCGCCAGCTCAAACAGTGGGTGCGGGAAGTCAATGCAGCAGAACCACCCGTCGAGTCACAAGCCTCTGAAATGGTCCAGCACGCCTATCGTCTTTGATATTGGGGACCACCCTGATCGCATAACTGCGGTCGGGTGCTTGCCGATGTTGGTCTCACCAACTATCCGCAACCTCAAGGTCACTAAGATGCTAGTTGACGGCGGGGCCGACTTGAACTTGATCTCCTCCGCGGCACTCCAGAAACTCCAGATCCCCGGCAGCGAGCTTGAAGAGACCGGCACATTCCAAGGAATTAATCCGGGAAGGAGCAAGCCGAAGGGGAAGATCACGTTGCTGGTGACATTTGGCAGCGAGCTGAACTTCAGGACTGAGAGGGTCACTTTTGACGTTGCTGATTTTCCATTACCATACAATGGGATACTCGTCCGTCCAGCGCTCGCCAAGTTCATGGCAGCCTCTCACTATGCCTACAACGTGCTCAAGATGCCAGGTCCGATAAGTGTCATCTCTGTCCCTGGTGACGAGAAAGATGCTCTTATCTGTACCGACAAGATCTACCGGGAAGCAGCAGCCGCAGCCGATCGCAAGCCACTTACCGCTGAAGCTCCTGGGGGAAGAAGAAGACCAAGTCCGGCAAGAGTTCTGATGCCCACTCCGACAAGCGCACCTCTTCGGAGTGCTGCGCTACCGTCGCGGACGCACCATCGAGCTCCACCGGCAAGTTTAAGAAGACGAAGGCAGCTCTGCCAGAGACCAAGAAGGTGTCCGCCAAGGAGGACGACACTGGTGGTACCTTCAACATCAGTGCCACTCTCGACCCTAAATAGGAAAGCGCGCTCGTTGCTTTCCTGCGGGCGGACGTCGACGTGTTTGCGTGGAAACTGTCTGACATCCCCGGTGTTCCTAGGAAAGTAATTGAGCACCATCTTGCCGTCTGTCCTCATGCACGGCCCGTCAAGCAGAAAGTCAGGAAACTAGCAGTGGAGCGCCAAGAATTCATCGCAGAAGAGATCAAGAAGTTGGAAGCAGCAGGCCTTGTGAGAGGAGTGCTCCATCCTACGTGGTTGGCCAATCCTATTGTCGTGCGCATTGACCAGACGTGGTTGGCCAATCCTATTGTCGTGGTTGGCCAATCCTATGGGAAATGGAGGCTTTGTATTGACTTTACTGATGTTAATAAAGCTTGTCCCAAAGACCCATTTCCTTTGCCGCGCATTGACCAGATTGTTGACTCCACGGCCGGATGTGATTTGCTTTCATTTCTTGATGCATATTCAGGATACCATCAGATCTTCATGGCAGAAGAGGATGAGGAGAAGACCGCATTCATCACTCCGTGTGGCACGTACTGTTTCGTACGGATGCCTTTCAGTTTGAAGAATGCTGGTTCAACATTTGCAAGGGTAGTCCATGACGCTTTTGAGCCACAGTTGCACAGAAATGTGGAAGCCTACATGGATGACATAGTGGTCAAGAGCAAGAACAGAGCAACTCTGATTCAGGATTTGGACGAGACCTTTGCAAATCAGCGCAAGATCAACCTCAATCTCAACCCCGAGAAGTGTGTGTTTGGAGTTCCTTCCGGCAAGCTTCTCGGGTTCTTCGTGTCTCAGCGGGGAATTGAAGCCAATCCTGACAAGATCAAGGCCATTGAGCAGATTGAAGCACCGAAGCGCGTCAAGGATGTACGAAGGCTTGCCGGTTGTGTAGCTGCTCTCAGCAGGTTTATCTCTAAGTCTGCTGAGTGCGCCCTGCCATTTTTCAAAATATTGAAAAAGGCAGGTCCAATGAAATGGACTCCGGAAGCGGAGGCTGCGCTACAGGACTTAAAGAGATACCTGTCCTCCACTCCAATACTTGTCGCACCTAAACCACAAGAGAAATTGCTGCTGTATTTAGCGGCAACCAATCAAGTGGTTAGTGCTGCGTTAGTAGCGGAGAGGGAGGCGGATGATGAGCCAGCGACCACGGCAGACGCATCTAGCGACAAGCAGGGGGCTTCCCGGACAAGCCCTGGTTCCGACAAGGATGGATCTATGCAGACACAGGAGGAGAAACAGAAGAAAATGGTGCAGCGCCCAGTTTACTTTGTCAGTTCCCTTCTGCAGGGGGCTAGGTCAAGGTACTCTAGTGTGCAGAAATTGCTTTTCGACCTTCTCATGGCCTCGAGAAAGCTGCGCCATTACTTCCAAGCACATGAGATCATAGTTGTCACTCGCTTTCCGCTGAAGAGGATACTGCAGAATCCAGAAGCAACAGGCAGGATTGTCGAGTGGGCACTGGAACTGTCAAGCTTTGGCCTCAAGTTTGAGAGTACTTCAACTATCCAGAGCCGGGCATTGGCAGAATTCATAGCAGAGTGGATGCCAACACCAGATGAAGAAATTCCAGAGACGAGCATCTCAGTCAAGGAAGCAAGCAAAGAGTGGCTGATGTACTTTGATGGTGCCTTCTCGCTGCAAGGCGCCGGTGCGGGCATGCTACTTGTCGCACCCACCGGAGAGCACCTCAAGTACGTGGTCCAGATGCACTTTCCCAAG
Source organism: Triticum timopheevii (assembly GCA_963921465.1). Lineage (NCBI taxonomy): Eukaryota > Viridiplantae > Streptophyta > Magnoliopsida > Poales > Poaceae > Triticum > Triticum timopheevii. Next base: position 284,301,496 of record OY997268.1, on the reverse strand, counting down.
GAGCAAGCAACAAACAATACTGCAGAATATGTAGGTTTGCTTGCCGGTCTCAGGATCGCAGCTGACCTTGGGATCAAAAAGCTCATTGTCAGGGGTGACTCGCAGCTTGTCGTCCGCCAAGTCAACAGGAGTTATTAGAGTCTGTTGATGGAAGCTTACGTTGATGAAGTGAGAAAGTTAGAAGAGCGCTTTGACGGCCTACAGATGGAACAATTTCCAACAGCTCAGAATGACATTGCTGACGGCCTGTCGAGGTGCGCCGCACTTAAGTTACCTGTGGAACCAGGGATTTTTGTGCTCAAGCTGACTCAACCATCCGTAACACCATCAACTGGACAGAGCAAGAAGAAAAAGTTGGTTTCTGGTGACTATTTTCCGGCAGAGCTCCCCGAAGCCGCCGCCAAGAAGGTCCCTAAGATCAACACCAAGAGTGCTGAGGAGCAGTCTGCTCCGACAAGCCCTAGGGTTTGTTCCGTTGAAGCAGACGCTCCTGACAAGTTTTGCTCCAGCAAGCTTGCCGGGGAACATCAAGCTCCGGCTGAGCCGCAGGTTCTCGCCGTAGAAGCGGATGTTCCCGCAGCAGCATATGTGCCTTTAGTCCTTGTTGTCGAGCCGCAAGCTCCAGCATGGGCACAGCAGATTGTCCTTTTCCTTTAGACAGGAGAACTTCCCGAAGAGCAAGAAGAAGCGGAAAGAGTAGCCCGGCAGTCAAGTATGTACCAATTTGTCGATGACATACTGTACAGAAGAAGATTCAACGGTGTGAAATTGAAGTGTATTACCCGGGAAGACGGACAGAAGCTGTTGGCGGAGATACATGGAGGCATATGTGGTCACCACATTGGCGCAAGAGCACTTGCCGGCAAAGCATTCCGGCAAGGTTTCTTTTGGCAGACAGCCCTCCAGGATGCAACTGCACAAGTAACCAAGTGTGAAGCGTGCCAGTTTCATTCCAAGAAGATACACCAGCCAGCTCAAGCTCTCCAAACGATCCCTTTATCCTGGCCATTTTCGGTCTGGGGGCTCGACATCCTCGACCCCTTTCCCCGAGCTGTCGGGGGCTTTGAGTACTTGTACGTTGCGATCGACAAGTTCACAAAGTGGCCGGAAGTGGAAGCAGTGAGGAAGGTGACAGCACAGTCAGCAGTCAAGTTCTTCAGGTCGATTATTTGCCGTTTCGGGGTCCCTAACAGGATCATCACCGACAACGGCACGCAATTCACGAGCTGCACCTTCATGCAGTACGTCCAATATCTTGGCGCCAAGGTCTGCTTCGCTTCTGTTGCTCACTCGAGAAGCAACGGTCAAGCGGAGAGGGCAAATGCAGAAGTGCTGCGTGGGCTCAAGACCAGGACTTTTGACAGGCTGCACAAGTGCGGAAGAAACTGGATTGAGGAGCTGCCGGTGGTTCTTTGGTCGATCAGGATGACGCCAAATCGAGCCACTGGCCAGACACCTTTCGCTCTAGTCTATGGAGCAGAGGCAGTTATCCCCACGGAACTCGTATACAGATCGCCTCGAGTGCTCGCTTACGATGAGCTTGAGCAAGAGCAGCTGCGACAAGATGACGCGCTGCTCCTTGAGGAAGATCGTCTTCAGGCTGCTATACGAGCTGCTCAATACCAGCAAGCTTTGCGCCGCTACCATAGCCGCAAAGTTAATGCCAAAAGTCTCGAGGAAGGCGACCTTGTTCTTCGGCGCGTTCAGTCCGCCAAGAATTCCAACAAGTTGACGCCGAAGTGGGAAGGCCCTTACCGGGTGAAACGAGTCACTAGGCCCGGCACTATCCGCCTTGAGACCGAAGATGGCTTTCCGGTGAGCAACTCCTGGAACATTGAGCATCTTCGTAAGTTTTACCCATAGGGCGCGGTTGTCGGAACCTGTTCCGGCAACCACCTTTTGTACAAGTCTTGCCGCTGTTGCATGTAATCCTTTGTACAAAGCCGGCGGCAGACCCCGTGCATAAATAAAGTTCATGTGCTACGCACATCTTGTCAATTTCATGCCTTCTATTTTTTGCATGTGTTATCTGACACTTTGTGCAGCACCTACCCCCGGTAAGCAATAACGAGCCTTAAGGCTCCATATCTTTATTTTCTCTTCTTTCTTTTTCTCGAAAGGAAGGTTCCCTCGCCCACAAGTTTGCCGGGGGGGGGGGGGGGAGGAGGAGATAATGATGTGGACCAGGCGTCGTTCAAGGAAGTTTCGCCTTGTCGGGACGCAAACGACAGAAAAGCTAAGTTGCCAAAGTTTGAGCAATCAGTTTTAAATTTTTTTTAAGTTATCTTCCTCGAACGACCGTGCTTTGTATGGAAAACCTGTGCGTGGAGGAACCAACTCGTAGCTAGTTGCGCCCTTACTTTGTTTCGAGTCCGCTCAACAACTTAAGTGTGCTGCGACTAGTTGCGACAAGGTTTCTTGTCGGTAGCGGCACCGCCAGCAGGCTGCTGATGTTCCGCACTCAGCGCTCGCGGCAAGGGTGCCCGCGCCGACAAGTTCCCTAAAAGCGCAGGGCAAAAACATACAAAGGAAGGAATCAAGTAAAGGAGATAACATAGCAATTGATACCCAAAATAAAGTTATATTACAAAGATAACTTGTCACAGCTCTAATAGATTGTTCTCGTAACATGTCTAGCAGCGGCAAGAAAAGGAGAAAACAGGCGGCCTAATCTATGCGATTGCCGTCAAGTCTCCTGACTTCATTCACCTTGTCCACAATGGGTGCGACAAGGGCCTTGAGCTCTTCCAGATCAGCATCCGGAGGCAGCTTCTTGAGGACATTGGTGAGGTTGAGGCCTGGGTTGCGGAAGGCCACCTTCACCAACACTTTCTGAAGAACTCTCGCGCAGATTGTGCGTGACTTGTCGACCAGCTGCTTTGGGATCCTTTCCCGGAGTTGCTGGAGGGCCGTCGCCACGCCCTTGAAGAACAAAGTAAGCTTGGCGCTGGGCTGGAGGTTCTCATCGGAGGAATACCCGAAATCCTCCATCCCCAGCTGCGCCAGCTCCTCGTCGATGGCTGCGGCGATGTTCACGAGACCCTCTGTCCAGAGCTCCATAGTCTCCCTAAAGGTGTTCTGGGTTTCGGCGGCCCTCGTCAGCAGCGCTTCGTTGGCCTTGATCTCCTCCTTGAAGGCCTCCTCCCGCTCCTTGGCGCCGTCCAGCGTCTCGGTCAAAGTAGCTAGCTTCAACTAAAGATCGGTGTTGGAGTCCTTGGCGGCGCTCAGCTCTTTGCCCTTCTCGAGGAGACGACCCTGCAGCTCACCGTGGGCGAGGCCGTCCTTCTCGCGCTCGCGCTGGAGCGCGGCAAGCTCTTTGACCCTCGCCCTGAGATCCGCCTCTAGCTGCGCCACCTTCACCTCCAGCTCCTTCTTGGCGGCCTCGGCAGCTGCGACAGCATCCTTTGCTTCCTTGAGGGCCCCGCCAAATGTTTCCTCGCGCGCGGCAAGCTCCTCCTCGTGGCTGTCAAGATTGACCTTCCGCTGCGCCAACTCACCTTCCCGCTTAAACAGCTCCTCGGCGGCAAGCCGCTGTTGCTCTTCGGCTTCAGCCTTCTCGAGAAGGAAGGCTTTCCGCACCTCGACGAGCTGTGCCCACTCCTCTGCAATGGACCGGAGGGCTTCCTGGTTGCGACTCCGGAGCTCCTCCGCATGCTTCTCAATATCCACTCCCGCCTGCGCGACAAGCGCTTCCCGGGATTCCAGCTTGGCTTGTCGGGCGCGGTAGAGCGACAGCAGCCTCCGCAGCAGCTGTTCCTCCTCAGGATCACCGCTGCTGCCGCTTGGCGCGTCGACTAGTGTCAACCCAGCGGAGGCGAGCACTTCTCCGTCAAAGACTTCTCCTTCGACCGGCGCCCTGGAGCTTGACGCCCAGGGGAGCTTGATGAAGACGCCATCACCAGCCTTCAAATAGGCGCCGGGCTGGGGCTCTTCGGAGCCTGACACTGCACCAGCGGCGGAGGGATCGGTGGTCGGCGTAGCGCCTTGCACTCCTGCGGCCTCAGGGTCATCAGTGCGATCGCCAGACCCCTCACCGGCTCCTGCAGCGGCAGCTTTGGCGGCCTCTTCGCCGGCGGCGGCGTTGTTGGTGTTGCCGCGCGCGTCCTCCTCACCGGTGGCCTCGGTCTCCATCGGCTCCGTGGAAGGTGGATTTGAAGGCAGGAAGAGGGAGAAAAAGTCAAGCAAATATCCAAAAAGAAGATCAGAAGAAGAAGAACCCAAGGGAAGTTTTTGAGCAAGAAGGGTTACCTGTACTGGGATCTGCAGTCATGGGCTCCACCACCGAGGGGTCGCTGGTGCCGTCCCTTGCCAGAGAACTGCCCCTTGCCGGAGACTTCTCCCTTGCCGGAGAGCGCTCCCTTGCCGGGGAATCCTCCCTTGGCGGCGTAGTTGAAGCAGATAGCACCTCGGGGGCGGCTTCCGGTTGCACCTGGTGAGGCTGCTCTGCTCCTACACAAATCAATAGACAGATATCAGCAAATAAAGAGCACCCATGCGCAGCCAACAACGGGAAGTAAACAGATATTTACGCTGGGGGCTGCGCTGGGGGCTGCTTCGGGGAGTAGTTGCCGGGTCCGGCAAGGTGGTCTCGGGCGCGCCCCCTGCTATCGCGGTGGGCTCGTCCTCGATGATGATCACCGGAGCCTTGGCTCTCTTCGCCGCTCTTTGGGCCAGGGTCCTGAAAAGGAACAGGTTCAGAATAGAGCAAAATCAGACACAAGATAAAACAACAAGAATTGAAGAACTACAAATACAACAAAGCATCTTACTCCTCTTCTTCCTCGTCGGAGCTGAGCGCGGAGAGGTCGAAGTCTGGCCCTCTTTCGGCGCGACGAGGCAGAGGAGTAGGCTCCCTTGACCTCTTGGCGGGGGCGGGGGCAGGATCAGAAGCGGCGGTCCAGGAGGACCCCGCTCCAGTCGCCACAGCGGCGTGAGACGCTCCCGCGGCAACAGTGCTTGTCGCGGTGGAGCGTGTCCCGCGGCGCGACGGCTGTTGACTCGTCTGCCGCCCTGCTATGTCCCCGGTCCTGCGGAGGCGCCTTCTTGGTGGAGCTGGGGGCTGCGCTGGGAGCTCTGCTTGCGGCAAGCTACTTGAAGACGGCCCTGCCGCTCGCACCCTTGGCGGGCTCGCTCGACTCTGCTTCCGGCTCAGTGAGCTCCCCCTCGCCGGCAAGCTCTCTGGCAAGCTCGTCTCGATCGGCAAGGCTTGCCGCCTTGGCTGCCTCTACCTCCTCCATGATGAATCCAAACTCACCCGCGGCGGCGGCTGCTGCCGCCTCTTCCGCCCTAGTGGCGATGCGCCGCATCTCCGCATCGGTGGTGTCGCGGGTGAGGCTCTTCTGTTCATCGGAGTGGATCGCCACCTCCACCAAGCCATCGAAGAACTGCTGCACGACATCATTTGCAGGCTCCTGCCAAGTTGGAACAATTCCATGCGAATCGCACTACGGCATCATTGCGCGGATGCGATCGACCGAGGAATTGTTGCACAACGGGACGACGCCCTGCGGCAGCCTGAACCACTCGAGATGCTGAGGATCGTGCTTGAACAGCTCCTTGAGCATCGCATCTAGCTCCAGGATAGTGAAGTTGAAGTTGAGGCCCGGGCGCAGCCTCATGATATCCGCCGGACCCCCGAACTCCCAGGCGGGTCTCCTCCTCTCTTGCAGGGGGGCGATGCAGCGGCGAAGAAAATCCGCGCCAGCAGCGCCTACAGTAAGCCCGACAAGCCTGAGCCGCAAGATCCGGGTGATGGAAATCTTCAGCTTGTCGTCGTCCGTGGCCAGGGCGCTCCAATCATTGCCGCGCACTACTGGGGTTTGGTGTAGGGCAGTAAACGGATGCGGGTTCTCCTCGACGATCCAGCACCATTCCGCTCTCCACTCCTCCCATTTGCTGCGGAGCTCCCCCTCCAGATAGGCCTCCTTCTTTCCGGCTCTCGAGATCCAGGCGATTCCTCCAGCTAGGGGCTCTCCTCTCTCGACCCGGGGCATGAAGAAATGGCAGAAAAGAGCTACGTTTGGGTGGAATCCAACAAAGTTTTCACAGAGATGTGCGAAAACTGCCATGGTCAGAACGGCGTTGGGGGTGAAATCAAGGAGGTGGAACCCGTAGGTGTTCATGATGTCACAAAAGAATTCAGAGAAGGGCGGGCAGATCCCGCAGTAGAAGAACAGCGCGAAGAAAGGGTATCTGTTCGGAGCCCGTTCGGAAGCGGCGGCGGAGAGTACCTTGGTGCGCGGATGCGCTCGCATCTCCATCGACCAGAAGAGGTAGTACCACTCCCTCAGCTCCTTTGCGGCGAGCTCGGGGGGGGGGGGGAGTTGCCCGCTCCTTTCGCAGCGCCTGGAGCCGCAGTGCCTCGGCCGACTTCACACCCTTCCCGGCTTTCGGAGCCATGGCGGAGGTGGTGGAGGAGATCGACGGCGTTGGTGGCGACGGCGGCGATGGGGGGCGGAGCGCTGCTCTCTTTCTTGGGTTTGGAAGAAGGGGGAGCGGCGGAGATTTCTGAGATTGGAAGTAGCAACGGGCAAGATGGGGGAACTGCCCCTGTTTCCTCTGCTCATAAAGAGGGACGGGGCGGACGTTCCGCTTTTCCGAATAAAGAACCACCCACGATCTCTCCCACGACGCCGCATTCAACGCGTGCCGTTAGGGGAGAGGGCGGTGGATACGGAGTAAGATACGGCGTGGACCCAGGCCGCGCGTGCCCATGCCCTGTTTTGGGCCTGGCCCAACAGCGCTCGGCATCGTGTGTGGCCCAGGCCCGGGGGCTCCTGTTGGTGTACTAGAGTAGGGGTACCCTAGTATCCCGAACTGGTACACGGGCAGTCGCAGCGCCCCGCGGCAAGGCTTGCCGAGTGCCCGCCAAGATCCTCCATGGTTCCTTTGGAGCCATTCAAGAACAAAGTGTTCAAGTGAAGGAGACAAGGCCCCGGCAAGAGGAGCTTGCCGGGAAGGCCAACCGAGGCATTTCAAGGAACTTGCCGCGACACGCTACGCTTCTCGGCAAGGCCCGGCGAGCGACAAGCTTCTGGGCGCGACAAGACAACGACCGCGGCCGCGGCAAGCCACCTCTCTGTACCAACGCTCCAGCGCATCCGTCAATGTGTCGCCACGGGACCTTTCCAGGCGCGCCTGGCGAGAGGCGGTGCAGCCAGCGGTGCGAGGTGGCAAGTGGCGCTGACAAGGTTGCCATCGTGGCGAGCGGTGGCGCCCCTGATGGTCCCTTTCCTGCACTGTTTGGGCGACACAGACGGGCATTTAATGCCCTTGTCCCCTGCCGTGAGGGTTAGGTAGGATACACTGTTCAGGTAGTTGTACCAACCACAACTCCTTTTCCATTTTTGCCCTCGCCTGCGTTGCCACTTGTCGGTGACCCCTTTAGCATATAAAAGGAGGCCCATGCGCAACCTAGAGGGGGTTCGGAGCATTCGTAACTAGAAAACACTCACGCTCTCGAGCAAGAACTCAATACAACCACAAAGCAGCAGTAGGAGTATTATCTCTCTGGAGAGCTCCGAAGCTGGGTAAATCGCTCGTGTGCTTCGCCTCGATCCGCTCTTTGTGCGATCTCCGCCCCCCGCCAGACCGAAAGGGGCTCCTGTCCCATAGGTGTTCGTTCCCACGACAAGGCTGAATCAGGAACGATGAACTAATCATATTTACAAGAACAAGGTAGGTCGAGTTCATACAACTTCTCTTATATCAATCAGTCCATCATATATCGTCATTATGGCCTTTCACTCGCACGACCGAGCGGTGTGGATAATAATAATAGTGCACGTGCATTGGACTAAGCTAGAATCTGCAAGCATTCAATTCAAGGGAGAAGACAAGGTAATATGGGCTCTTGGTTAAATCAATAATAATGCATATGAGAGCCACTCAACATTTTCATCATGGTCTTCTCCTCTCGACCCCCAAAGAAAAGAAAAGAAATAAAACTATTTACACGGGAAAGCTCCCAACAAGCAAAAGAAGAATGAGAAATCTTTTTGAGTTTTCTTTTAATTACTACTACTACAGGCATGGAAAGTAAACTAACTAGAAGCTACAACTAATTTTTTTGTTTTTCTTAAGGTTATTCAAACACACAAGAAGAAAGCGAGAAAAAAAATAAACTAGCATGGATAGTATATTGAAAAAGTATGAGTACCGACAACTAGAATGAGTGTGTGAACATGAATGTAATGTTGGTGAGAAATACGCACTCTCCCAAGCTTACGGCCTAAGTTGGTCTAATCCCATGCACCGAAGCTACTCTCTCCGGTGTACTAAGGAGTGTCATCTGGGTGCCACTGGTTGGCGATCTCCTCCAGATCGCACTGATAAACGGATTGTCGATAAGGGTCAAGTGGTGGTTCCGGCTCGGGCTCTGGAGCTAGTGTTAGGCTCCGGTATGCGTAAACGGCCTCCGGCAAGATGGGGTACGTGCCTGAAAATATGTTAAACAAAGAGGGTGTAGGCAAGATAATAGTCTCATAGTGAGTTCTATTAAATCTCAAATCATACTTAAGCACCATCTCCTTATTTTTAACAATATATTCATGTGCTACCATACTCTTATAATCTTGAAAAATAGGGGGCAACAACTTTTCCTCTTTCTCATAATGCCTAATAGGTATCTTAAAGTGTTTAGCAAGGCGTGAAGCAAAGATGCCTCCAAAGATGGTGCCCTTTGTACGGTTCAGACTTAATCGTTTAGCAATAATAGCACCTAAACAAAAAGTATTATCGCAAAACAAAGCACGGCACAAAATAACAATATCAGGGGCACCAAGGTTTCCACAGTTCCCACGACCAATTAAGCATCTACTAGCAAATATTGCAAAGTAACGTAGAACAGGAAAGTGTATGCTAGTAATTCTTGCATTGGAAACTTTCCTTGTCTCCCCTACAACGATCATGTCAATAAACCCTTCCACATCGCTACGATGTGGTTCCTCTATGCTGCCCTCAAAGGGTATCGTGCAGACCCGACAAAAAATCATATAATGACATCTCCTTAACCTCATTATGTAAATGAAACTCCACTGAAGGTGGTGATTTGCTAGCATGAAAGTAAAATTTTTGCACAAAAATATTAGTGAGTAGGAGATACTGATCGAGCTCGTCATGGAGGAAGTCGGTGAGGCCTACATTCTTAGCCAAATAACAAAAATCATCATGAATCTCGGCTGTTCTCAAGAATTCATCACAAGGCCATTCACATGGCCGAACCTCTGCGGTGCGAGGGAGATTATATTTGAGCTATTAGGCTCTTCACTTTGCTTATCCTTCGAGTTTCGGCTCGAAGAGCCCCTCAAAAATCTCTTCATTATTTTCTGAAATTTTTAGTAACTCAAAATAAAAGTGAGCCAAACTCAACAAAATTGATAGCAACTACGCCCACAAGTGGAGACTATATCATGCATTAGAACTACTTGGGATCAAATAAATTTGACATGCAAGCTCAAGAACAGGGTCACCTAGGCAACAAAAATTTGCAATGAATAAAGCACTAGAACAAAAACTAATTGGACCATTGGAGGAGTCACATACCAAAGAACAATCCCCCAAAGCAGTTTTGTGAGTGGAGCTTTGAGCAAGGAGGTCGAAAATGGCAGCAAGATGAACTAGAACTCGTGCTTGAGCTGGTTGGTGATATTTTTGGGAGGAAGAAGGAGTGTGTGGGTGCTGGAATAAGTGAAGGGGGGCCACCAGGGGCCCACGAGGCAGGGGGCGCGCCCTGGACCCTCGTGGCCAGGTGCTGGCTCCGCCTGATGTGTTCTTAGTGCCAGATATTCTCAAATATTCTAGAAAAGTTAATATTTCATTTCAGGGCATTTGGAGAACTTTTATTTTCGGGGTAATTTTTTTATTGCAAGGATAATTCAGAAAACAGACAGAAAATACTATTTTTGCTTTATTTAATCTAAATAACAGAAAGTCAAAGGAGGGTACAGAAGGTTGTGCTTTCTAACTTCATCTATCTCATGCTCGTCAAAAGGAATCCACTAACAAGGTTGATCAAGTCTTGTTAACAAACTCTTTCCGAATAACATGAAACTGGAGAATTTCGAATAACACTAGGTTACCTCAACGGGGATATGTACATCCCCAATAATAAGAATATCATATTTCTTGTTGACAGTAGGAAGAGGAAATTCAAAACCTCCAATAATAATCGATGGAATTTTTCCAATAGAATTGATATTGTGAACTTGAGGTCATTTCCTCGGAAAGTGTACCGTATGCTCATTACCATTAACATGAAAAGTGACATTGCCTTTGTTGCAATCAATAATAGCCCCTACAGTATTCAAAAAGGGTCTACCAGGGATAATCAACATACTATCGTCCTCGGGAATATCGAGAATAACAAAGTCTGTTAAGATAGTAACGTTTGCAACCACAACTGGCACATCCTCACAAATACCGACAGGTATAGCGGTTGATTTATCGGCCATTTGCAAAGATATTTCAGTAGGTGTCAACTTATTCAAATCAAGTCTACGATATGAAGAGAGAGGCATAACACTAACACCGGCTCCAAGATCACATAAAGCAGTTTTAACATAGTTTATGTTAATGGAGCAAGGTATAGTTGCTACTCATGGATCTCCTAGTTTCATTGGTATTCCACCCTAAAAGTATAATTAGCAAGCATGGTGGAAATTTCAGCTTCCGGTATCTTTCTTTTATTTGTAACAATATCTTTCATGTACTTAGCATAAGGATTCATGTTAAGCATATCAGTCAAACGCATATGCAAAAAGATAGGTCTAATCATTTTAGAAAAGCACTCAAAATCCTCATCATACTTTTCCTTGGATGGTTTAGGAGGAAAAGGCATGGGTTTCTAAACCCATGGATCTTTTTCTTTATGGTGCTTCCTAGCAACGAAGTCTCTCTTATCATAACATTGATTCTTTGATTGTGGGTAATCAAGATCAACAGCAGGTTCAATTTCTACATCATTGTTATTGCTAGGTTGAGCATCAACATGAACATTATCATTAACATTATCACTAGGTTCATGTTCATCACCATATTGTGTTTTAGCATCAGAAATATAAATATCATTGGGATTCTCAGGTGTGTCTACAACAGGTTCACTAGAAGCATGCAAAGTCTTATCATTTTTCTTCTTCTTCTTTTTGGAAGGACTCGGTGCATCAACATTATTTCTCTGAGAATGTTTCTCAATTCTCTTAGGGTGGCCCTTAGGATACAAAGGTTGCTAAGTCATTCTACCACCTCTAGTCACAACTCTAACATCATTATCATTTTTCTTATCATTTAATTCATTGAGCAAATCATTCTGAGCTTTTAGAACTTATTCTACTTGAGTGGTAACCATATAAGCATGTTTACTAATGAGTTTAAGTTCACCTTTAACTCTAGACATATAATCACTCAAGTGTTCAATCATATAAGCATTACGTTTCAATTGTCTACCAACATAAGCATTGAAGTTTTCTTGTTTAGCAATAAAATTATCAAACTCATCCAATCATTGACTAGCAAACTTATAACAAGGAATATCACCTTCATCAAATCTATAGAGAGAATTTACCTTTACTACCTGTGTCGGGTTAGCAAAACCATGTATTTCTTCAATAGGCGGTAAATTCTTAACATCTTCAGGTTTAATACCCTTTTCTTTCATAGATTTCTTTGCCTCCTGCATATCTTCAGGACTGAGAAATAGAATACCCCGTTTCTTCGGAGTTAACTTTGGAGTTGGTTCAGGAAGTGTCCAATTGTTTTCATTAGTCAACATATTATTCAATAACAATTCAGCTTGATCAACAATTCTTTCATTGGAAACACAACCAGCACAACTATCCAGGTGGTCTCTCGAAGCATCAGTTAGTCCATTATAAAAGATATCAAGTATTTCATTTTTCTTGAGAGGTTGATCAGGCAAAGCATTAAGTAATCAGAGAAGCCTCTCCCAAGCTTGTGGGAGACTCTCTTCTTCAGTTTGCACAAAACTATATATTTCCCTTAAAGCAGCTTGTTTCTTATGAGCGGGGAAATATTTAGCAGAAAAGTAATAAATCATATCCTAGGGACTACGTACACAACCAGGATCAAGAGAATTAAAGCATATTTTAGTATCACCCTTTAGTGAGAACGAAAATAATTTAAGGATATAGTAGTAACGAGTTTTCTCATCATTAGTGAATAGGGTGGCTGTATTAGTTAACTTAGTAAGATGTGCCACAACAGTTTCAGATTCATAGCCATAAAAAGATCAGATTCAACCAAAGTAATTATCTCAGGATCGACAGAGAAATCATAATCCTTATCAGTAACACAGATAGGTGAAGTAGAAAAACTAGGGTCATATTTCATTCTAGCATTTAGAGACTTTTCTTTAAGCTTAGCTAAAAATTTCTTAAGATCAGATCTATGATTGCAAGCAAGAAAATCTCTAGCAGTTTCTTCATCCATAACATAACCCTCAGGCACAACAGGCAATTCATATCTAGGGGGAGAATCTTCATCATCACTTTCATCAATATTATTAGTTTCAATAATTTCATTCTCTCTAGCCCTAGCAAGTTGTTCATCAAGAAATTCACCTAGTGGCATAGTATTATCAAGCATAGAAGTAGTTTCATCATAAGCATCACGCATAGCAAAAGTGGCATCATCAATAACATGGGACATATCAGAATTAATAGTAGAAGCATGTTTAGGTGTCGCAAGTTTACTCAAAACAGAAGGAGAATCAAGTGCAGAGCTAGATGGCAGTTCCTTACCTCCCCTCGTAGTTGAGGGATAAATCTTGGTTTTCTCGTCTTTCAAGTTCCTCATAGTGATCAGCAGATATAAATCCCAAGTGACTCAAATAATTGAGCTATGCTCCCCGGCAACGGTGCCAGAAAATAGTCTTGATAACCCACAAGTATAGGGGATCGCAACAACTTTCAAGTATTAGCAGTTGAGTTGTCAATTCAACCACACCTAGAATATCTGCAGCAAAGTATTTAGTAGCAAAGTAGTATGGAAGTAACGGTAACAGTGGCAAAAGTAATAGTAGCAGTTTTGTAGTAATTGTAACAGCGGCAATGGTAAAGTAACTAAGCAAAGAGCAATATGTGAAAATCTCGTAGGCATTGGATCAATGATGGATAATTATGTCGGATGCGATTCGTCTTGCAATAGTTATAACATAGGGTGACATAGAACTAGCTCTAGTTCATCAATGTAATGTAGGCATGTATTCCGAATATAGTCGTACATGCTTATGGAAAAGAACTTGCATGACATCTTTTGTTCTACCCTCCTGTGGAAGCGGGGTCCTATTGGAAACTAAGGGATATTAAGGCCTCCTTTTAATAGAGTACCGGACCAGAGCATTAACACTTAGTGAATACATGAACTCCTCAAACGACGGTCATCACCGGGATTGGTCTCGATTATTGTCACTTCGGGGTTGCCGGATCATAACACATAGTAGGTGACTATAGACTTGCAAGATAGGTTCAAGAACTCACATATATTCATGAAAACATAATAGGTTCAGATATGAAATCATGGCACTTGGGCCCTAGTGACAAGCATTAAGCATAGCAAAGTCATAGCAACATCAATCTCAGAACATAATGTATACTAGGGATCAAACCCTAACAAAACTAACTCGATTACATGGTAAATCTCATCCAACCCATCACCGTCTAGCAAGCCTACGCTGGAATTACTCATGCACGGCGGTGAGCATCATGAAATTGGTGATGGAGGAAGGTTGATGATGACGACGGCGACGGATTCCCCTCTCCGGAGCCCCAAACGAACTCCAGATCAGCCCTCCCGAGAGAGATTAGGGCTTGGCAGCGGCTCCGTATCGTAAAACGCAATAAATCCTTCTCTGTGAATTTTTTCTCCTCGAACGTGAATATATAGAGTTGGAGTTGAGGTCGGTGGAGCACCAGGGGGCCCACTTGGCAGGGGGCGTGCCTAGGGGGGTAGGCGTGCCACTCATCCTCGTGGACAGGGTGTGGGCCCCCTGGCCTTGATTCTTTTGCCAGTATATTTTATTAATTCCAAAAATATTCTCCGTGGAGTTTTAGGTCATTTCGAGAACTTTCATTTCTGCACAAAAATAACACCATGGCAATTCTGCTGAAAACATCGTTAGTCCGGGTTAGTTCCATTCAAATCGTGCAAGTTAGAGTCCAAAACAAGGGCAAAAGTGTTTGGAAAAGTAGATACGATGGAGACGTATCACGCGACGGCTATGGGCTGCCCTAGGTCGGCTTGACCGCCCCTAGGGCCTCGAGGTTCGCCACCCTGCAACAAGAAGAACGAACGAAGAATGAGAAAGAAGAAGAACTAGGGTTAAGGAGAAAGGATAAAAGATAAAAAGTGGTAGATGAATTAATCGATTGTGTGTTGTTCAATCGGTCGTCCCCCCTTAAGTATATAAGAGGCGGCTGGACTTCCTGTGTAAGGAAAAGGCTTGGATTCACGTCCAAAACCCTAGTCAAATTCAGATTGGTTTTGTCCAAACTTTCCAAAACTGTTTGGTTTAAACTGGCTGCACCTTGCAGGTCTTTTTTGGCAGTAAACCACCTCGGATGAAAACACGCCCAAAAGCATATTTACTCCTTCCGACGAGACGAAAAACTTTTATGTTGAATGTTTTTCGATTCGAAGCCATCTTGTATGTTGAAACGGTCACACAAAACATATGTTTGCTCGCTCGCCCATGAGACATAGCGTCTGGTGGGGCACGCCATATTTCGCCTCCTGACAGGGCTGCATTCCAGTAGCTGTAACTTTTGCATACAAACTTGGATTAGGACAATTTGTATATCAAAATCGATCGTTTCGATGAGACGAAGACAACTCATGTAGATTATTTTTCCATACAAAGCCGTCTTGAGGGTGTAATCAGTCGAATAGTGTTCTGAATACAAAATCTCAGTACTTCAAACACAACTTCGGCCTTAGAGATGAGATCGGATGTCTACGGCCCAAATATCAAAGTTTCTCATTTTTTGACGATACAAAACTTTCTCTCTTTGAGAACTTCTTCATTTGAGGCCATCTTAATTGTGTTTTTGACCATGCCAAAATCTAGTGTCAACATTCCCATTGTCGTGCATCGACCAGATCGTCGATTCCACTTCCGGGTGTGACCTGCTGTCCTTCTTGGATGCATACTTTGGGTACCATCCGATATTCATGTCCAGGGGGACGAGGAGAAGACTGCATTCATAACTGAGGGAGTCCTAGATTCGGGGGTCCTCAGGTCTCCGGTCTATTCGATATGGCCGGACTGATGGGCTGTGAAGATAAAGCAGAAGACCATCCCATGTGTCTGGGTAGGACTCCTATATGCGTGGACTGCAAGTTTGGTGTCCGGATGTACTGTTTCTTCTTTTGTAAACCGACTCTGTACAACCCTAGGCCCCATTGATGTGTATATAAAATGAAGGGTTTAGTCCATAGAGGCTATCAGAACAATCATAGGCTAGACAACTAGGGTTTAGCCATTACGATCTCGAGGTAGATCAACTCTTGTAACCCCTATACTCATCAAATACAATCAAGCATGATGTAGGGTTTTACATCCTTTAAGAGGGCCCAAACCTGGGTAAACATCGTGTCCCCATTGTCCCTTGTTACCATTGATCCTTAGACTCACAACTTGGGCCCCTCTACCCGAGATCTGCCGGTTTTGACACCAACATTGGTGCTTTCATTGAGAGCTCTGTTGTGTAGTCGCGAAAAGCGATCTATGGCTCGCCTTGTCATCAACAACTACATCACTTTTGGAAGGAGCCTAACTTCAGAACAGATCCTCCAGCTCGGCGATTTCACCGTGGGTGCCAGCATGACCATTAAGCCGACAACATCCCCCACGATCGCCAAACACCACCCCCGCATCGTTCTTGAATACTCTGAAAAGATGGATCCAACGGACATCTCGTCCTTAAATGAGCTGCTAGATCGCATCACCGCCCTGGGAATTTCAACATACTATGATCGGATCAGGTTTAAACCTGACCAGAGGGAAATCAATCTCCCGCCTATCACCCACCTGGTAGCGTTTGTCGAGGACGGAGCCGAAAACACTTCTTCCCGTAAATTAAAAACCATATATGTTCGGGTCTCCAAACCCCTTGCGCCGGATACCCTTCCTTTGGATGGGACTCTGCGTCTCCCAAACTCAGGGTCGGGCATAGGGTCCAGGGAGCACTTGGATCCTCCCGGACCCGAACTGGTGACCTCGGAAATTTACAAGCTCTGGACACAATTTGAGGTCGGGATTCAAGTTTTACCCCACCCACCCACCACAATCAATACACTCCAAGTAATTCAGGCCCTACAGACATAAATGACCTTATGTATGTATGGCAACAACCTCAGGAAATGGTCCATCACTTTTGGGTCAGGTTCCTACTTGTAAAAAACAAGATCAAAGATTGTTGCGATGATGATGTAGTCTCGGTCTTTCATCACAATTGCACAGATGAGGGAATTCGGAATGCCCTCGACCGTCACCACATACAAAGTTTCATAGAACTATCGCAAATAGTATAGAAGTACTGCGCGATGGAAAGCACATGGAAGGCCCAGAAAACACAATTGGAACATGCTGCCTTTAAGCAGTGCACTACCCGGGCAAAATGGATACACCTTTACGAGGCATCCAACCATAAGCTCGTCGCCAAGAAAAACAAACCCTTTACGGAATACAGGTCCGTTCTAACTCGACAAACCCTGTCCTATACATGCAACGCCGAGCACTGATTCAACTCACAGCCTTCGGGCATGTTGGGCACTCTGGCAGGTACCTAAAAGTGGGGAGACTATCCTCACCACCTCCACTCCAAAGAAGCATTCTTCAGAGGATTACGATTTTAAGGTCCTCATGGTCTTCGAGACTTTCTCTTCAAATAATCAGCGTAAGAGGGCCCTCCACGACCTCGCCGAAGTCCACCAAGTAACCGAAGTGAGCCCATGGAATGACACGGCAATAACCTGCACCGCTGATGACGAACCAAGGGCCCAACCAGTCCGAGCACCGACCACATCTTTACCCAATTAATATTAAAGGACTGAGGCTTTCATAGTTCTCCATACGTCGTCCCTTTGAAAGTAGATCTATGTTACATAAAATTATAAGGCATGTACACAACCTATCGTTGACACGTCTATGAAGAGTGTTTTTTTAGAGTATTAAGAGTCCAGTGCGCACACAAATACATTGGTGTTCTTTTTGTTTTGATGGGTTAGATTTCTAATGGATTGGACATATTCCTCGCCCTATGGTAATTTAGCTGTAGCTCTTCAAAGTTTGCCCACTCCACCACATCTAGCTTGGACCCCTCGCCCCACGAATCGGACAGATAGTCTGGCAATCTATTCCCCTCGATGGACCCCCACGGAGATAACGCAATCGCAGCATGCTGGCGACAAACCTACCAGCATGGGCTACTTCGTCAACCTTGACCATCTATTCACCGGTGGGTTCCCGCTGACAAGGGTGTACTCGCATCCACATTGATGCCATACAAGTGTCTCGTGGACTGATGATCGGAAGGAAGCTCTAATTTGGAAGACAGTCACCATCCAATCTGGGAAGAAAGACGTGTTGTTTTCAGGTCACCACCACGTTTCTAGGACCTTAGCATGATGGCGGGCACAGAGAGCATGAGCGAGCGAGCAGCAGGGTCGGGGGGGGGGGGGGTACGACAAGCTGACCGTCATCGTCGCGCCCGATGGCGCTGCCATGCTCTGGGTTTTCATGTTCCCGACCACCAGAAGAGAGGCGTCGACTGCGTCTGGCTCCGGCTCGCACCTCGCCATTGTCGTTGTTGACAATTCTAGGTAGCATTACATCGACCCCAGCTACTGCGTATCCACCACGGCCTTCGCGGCCATGCGCTGGAAGGATAGTGTCGCCAGCAATGGCTCATTGGTGCACAACACCGAGGCCTCCAAGCACGTCGATGTGGTAGAAAGGTTTCTCTTATGCGATGCCATTGCACCCTCATGTTGCCTGCTATCAATATATGCCTCTAATGCACTGCCGCAGTAGCCTCAAGTTACTTCCCATAGGATGCATCAGCTACATCGGGTTGTTTCTTATACATGGCCAATGCCACAATCCTATGTATAGATCCTCAAGGCACATCTGCTGCTCCTTTCTCCCATGGCGCATATGCTGAACTGAGTTATGTTGCTAGGGAAGATGCCATGCGGAATGCGGAGGCACTGTACTGATTGCTACATGCATGCAGTGGGACGACAGGGGCAGGCGGCTCTGAGCATGGAACACAGGCACCAGCCGCTTGGTGCGCGTGTTTTCATGTTGATGTTGTTGTACTCAGCACGGATATGGGGTTGGAGCTACGTGTGTGTCCTTCATCATGTGCAGGACAATTTGGCAGGACATGCGTGGATGTTGTCCTCCATCATGTGCCCGTGCATGGCAGTCTGGCCTCCATGCACATCAAGTGTTCGATGGAATAGCCAGCCGTAGTGGTGTTTTTCTCAACTTGCCTGACTGCTGCGTCAACAAAACCACCATCACAGACCACTTTGCAACGTGTCGGGGGGTGTTTTAAATTGCCCATTATTGCAAAGTTGAAGGGTTTTGTGTTGAGGGGTAATGTGGCCCAAACCTAAAAGTTTAGGGGGCCTACACATTTAACTCCTGACTGGATGGTCATTTCCATTCATAACAAGGTCAAAAATTCGGAGAGGCATGCGAGTGCGGTGGCACGCACTTGCCAATTCCTGCCGCCCGTTCGATTGACCCGCGATTCATGAAGTTGTTATACCCCGTAAAAAGGCACAATAACTTTTAAGTTTCAACGTTGAAGCTTACGGTTTTTGCATCTTAAGATGCCAAGTTTCAAAGGTTGAATTCTAAGCAATTTTTCCGGTCGGCCGTAGGCACAAAATACTTTATTTTTATTGGTCGCTCGCACCAAGTTTCAACATTGAACCTTAGCATAATTTTTTGATAAGTCATAAATATATATATAAATGGACCTTATTTGAAAGCACGGGTCCTGAGAAAGAAAAATATGAAAACATAACATAATTTGAAATTTCTGTTTAAAAAATATAGAAGTTAATTATACTTTTTCATTTGCTAGGGACCATAAGTTGTGATACCTGCTCCTCCCTTATATTGGCCGCTAGAATATTTAGGTTCCCGTTGCAATGCACGAGCCTTTTTGCTAGTTAGTTCTAAACCCAATTGTCGACGGCTTTCGACTTACCAAAGTGCTCATGGACGGCGGCAGTGGGCTTAACCTCATTTAGAAAGACACGCTTGACAAAATGCAGGTTGATAGAACACGCATCGAGCAAACCAGTACCACCTTTCAAGGCATCATCCCCAGTCGAGAAACACGATGTTCGGGGAGAACTAAACTTGACGTAGTATACGGCACACCTAAAAATTACAGGTCGGAAGAGTTGGTCTTTCACATTGCTCCCTTCAATAGCAGATATCACGCCCTTCTAGGGCGGGGCGCTTTTTCCCGCTTCCAAGTCATACCCCATTATGGGTACATGAAGCTTAAATTGCAAGGGCCCAATGGAATAATCACGGTTATAAGTGATCCGATTAAAGCACTCTGTGCCAAAAACAAAACTGCATCCTTGGCCCTTGAGGCACTATCTGAAGCCCTTGCGGCCGAAGAACTAGCCACATTATGATCCACGATGGACAAGGATGATGTGATTCTCGATAAGAGACCTAAATGCACCTCTTTCAAGCCAGCAGATGAAATAGTTAAATTTCAGGTGCACCCAACGGATCCTAATAAAACAGCGTCCATCGGAGCACAGCTGGATCCGACGGTGGACGCCGCCTTAGGCGTGTTCCTACGAGAAAATTGGATATCTTTTCCTGGGACATGCCTGTAATCCCATGCAGACTGGCCGAACACAGCCTCAACATAATCAAAGGATTCAAAACCAGTCAAGCAAACACTATGGCAATTTTCTAAACCCAAATGACAAGCTATGGGGGAGGAGCTAGCCAAACTGCTCAAGGATGGATTCATCAGAGAAATCAAACGGCCGGATTGGCTAGCCAACTTGGTCATGGTGACGAAGAAGGATAAATCTTGGCGCCTTTGCATTCATTTCAAAGACCTCAATAAGGCTTGCCCTAAAGACCCTTTCCCGTTGCCCCGCATGGACCAGATTATTGATGCGACCGCGGGACACAACTCATTGTGTTTCCTCTACGCTTACTCCGGATACCATCAAGGAGTCCCACCAGGCCACAACGGCGTTCCTCACCCTATATGGGCCATTCTGTTTCAACACTATGCCTTTTGGGCTTAAAAACGCTAGTGCCACTTACCAACACATGATTCAAACATGCTTGGAAAAACAAATCGGCAAGATAGTTGAAGCATATGTGGATGACGTGGTCATCAAGACTAAACACGTCGAATCATTGGTGGACGATCTCCGCCTCACGTTTGACAACCTCAGAGCATACGCCATATGACTCCATTCGGAAAAATGCATCTTCGGCGTTCCAGCCGGAAAGCTACTAGGGTTCATTGTCTCCAATAGAGGAATAGAAGCAAACCCAGACAAAATTCGAGCCTTGTCGCAATTGGCTACACCAATAGACTTAAAAGTAGGTCCAAAAGCTAGCAGGGTGCATGGCGGCTTTGAGCCGCTTTATCTCCAGATTAGGAGAAAAAGCATTACCACTTTACAGACTGCTTAGACGCACCGACAAGTTCGAATGGACAGATGCGGCCATAGCCGGATTGGAAGAAATAAAAACCTTATTAGCAGGCAAACCAATCCTAGCAGCCCCAAGTGTTTACGAGCCTATGTTGCTTTATATATCCGCAACTCACGAGGTCGTGAGCGCTGTACTCATTGTCGAGCGAGGGGAAGAGGGACATAAATTCCCCATCCAAAAGCGAGTGTATGACATATCGGAGGTCCTTACACCATGTAAATCCTGATAGCCTCACTAGCAAAAGATAGCCTAGGCAGTATTTATGGAATCACGAAAACTCTGAAACTATTTTCAAGAGTGTTCGATCGCGGTGGCATCCGAAGTACCACTTAACGACATCATAAACAACAGGGACACCACCGACCGCATAGCTAAATGGGCCATTATCTCTTACCCTTTGAAATAACATACAAGCCATGCCGAGCTATCAAATCTCAGGTGCTGGACGACTTTGTCACCGAGTGGACGAAAGTCGAGCTCCCTAAAGAGTACAGTTCATACTCCAACTGGATCATGTACTTTGACGGCTCTAAAATGCTAGCAGGACTGGGGGCTGGTGTCAGGACCCCGACTCAATGCCACATCGATCTAGCATGTAACACCTCATATCACTTTGCGGCCTCACGCACGGTATTCCCACGGGTGTCGCCTTACCTTTGCCCGGGACCGTTTGCGCCTTTTGGCACACGTATATGATAGTGTCGCTAGCATCCATATGATAAGGAGCCTGGGCTGACATGGCTAGTCGTCAAAGCAAAGTGGCACGAACTTACAGGGACATGCATCCATGACCCAGCATCGAACGTGTCGGTCATCAGCGAGTGAATCCAGGCTGTAGCACTGGGCTAGCAGGACTCCGGTGAACCGGGCTGTAGCGGGCTAACAGGACTCCGGTATTCATCGCGTGACATTTCCCCGAAGGGACAGACACAGGAACGAAGAAGGACACATGCCGGCCAGCCTAAGTGTTCCGGAGCAGTAGCAAGCTACAATGGCTCGGTGGAAACACTAGGAGACATTTCCCGGTAAGAGAGGCTACTAAGGATAAACAACTAGATAGTCAGATCCCACACATACCAAGCATTTCAATAACATACACACAATATGCTCGATATGTGCAAATACAACATGGCATCACAACATGACTCTATGACTCAAGTATGTATTCATTAGGCTCCGAGGAGCGAGATATTACAAACATGGGTCTCACGACCCAACATTCAGAGCATGCAAGTCAAAGCACAAGCGGAAGCTAACATGTTTGGGTACAGACATCTACAAATGAAAAAGGCTTAGAAGCCTGACTATCTATCAGATCCTGCCGAGGGCACAAGATTGTAGCTGAGGTATCAAGCTAAACGTCGAAGTCCACGCGGAACTACTAGCGAGACCGAGGTCTCTCTACAAAAACATAAAATAGGCAAACGTGAGTACAAATGTACCCAGCAAGACTTACATCAGAACTAACTACATATGCATCATTATCAACAAAGGGGATGGTGGAGTTTAACACCAGCAAGCCAACTTTGACTCGGTGGCTATCCTAAACTACGACTGCAAGTAACTCTTTTGAGGTGGCGCACATGAGTCCACATATTCACCATATCAATACACCAATATGGATCCGCTCCGTCTCCCTACGAGAACGCCATCCATAGCACTCACACTTATCTTGCGTATTCTAGAGTATCCACTTTCACTTGTCTATGAACTGTACAGGCAACCCAGAAGTCCTTTACCGCGGACACGGCTATTCGAATAGATGATGTTAACCCTGCAGGGGTGTACTTCTTCACACACGCTCTCACCACTTACCGTCGTTTACACAACATGTACTCGGCAACCTTCAAGCGGAAGCCCAACGAGGGTGTCGGCCACGACCTACCTAAACACTCAAGTCCCTAGTCCAGGTTTATCGCCTATTCGGGTTCCATCCATGAGGAGATCCGGCCGAAGTTTCGCTCACAGCCCCAAACGATGTGAGCAGGGTTCCCGAGACACCAAACGGGCGCCCAGTACACCGTGCCACGTGCCTACCGCATCACAGCCCACGCCTACGGTCAGCGCTGCGCACGGCCTCCAGCATACTACAAACACCAGAAACTACTTGCAACTCCTGGACAGAGGACAAGGGTGATTAAGAAGCCGAGAGGGTCCATTGGTTTCGGGCCCAATGCGTGGTAGTAGCTGAATCATGGATCACAAACACAGAACTCAGTTCCTGAGGACGGCTGCAATGAGACAACCCACCATGTACTCCTACATGGCCTCTCACCGCTACCTTTACCAAATCGTGTTCACACACTTAGCTCACACACAGTAGGACATGTTCACGCACCTCTGATTCATCCTCGATGAATCAGACCCGACTCAACTCTAAGTAGTAGTAGGCATGACAAACAAGCATGTATGAGTAGGCACAACAAGGCTCAAACAACTCCTACTCATGCTAGTGGGTTTCATCTATTTACTGTGGAATGACAGGTCATGCAAAGGATAAAGGGGTTCAGCTACCGCAGCAAGTAACAGATGAATCGTTGTTGTCCTAATGCAGTAAAATAGAGCAGGAGCGAGAGAGTGGGATTATATCAGAATGAACAAGGGGGTTTTGCTTTCCTGGCACTTCCGAAGATAATATAGCTCTTCATGAGTGTCATCGATCTCGTCGTCGAAACCACTTCTATCGAGAGGGGACAAATACCGGCAACAGAGAAGAAACATAATCAATGCAATGCACAATATGATGCATGATCATGACATGGTAAAATGAGTGTGTTGGGCTAATGCAACTACAACCAGATGGGTTTGAGCTATTTTGAACCAAAGATTCAAAGTTCAAACACATTTGTGATCTTAAATAGTGCTTTATCATGATTTGCACTAAACAGCAGGTTAACTTGTTTAAACATGCATGAAACTGGTACAGATGGATAGATTTGATTTTTCTGATCATTTTTCATATATAATTTGTTTGATTTGGAACTACGGTAGATTTTATATGAATTTTAGAAGTTTGCAACAATTTCTGGAATTTCCTGAATAAAAATAAATCCAGAAATTAGTTATTGCATCAGCATGACATCACCCTGATGTCAGCAGGTCAACTGGGCGCCTCCAGATCAAACCTGAACAGTGGGGTCCACTGGTCAGTGACTGGGGCTGGTTAGTGACACGACCAGGTGGGTCTGGTCAATGCCCACGTCAGCAAAGTCAACATGACATGTGGGGCCAGTCAACAGCCCAGTCAGCATGGTCAAAGCTGACGCGTGGGGCCTCTGTGGTTAGTTAAACATAACAGGAAATAAACTAAGATTAATTATGGGCGTGGGGCTCATCCATCAGTGAGCTATGGGGTTAGTTAGTGGCGTCATTAGTGGCTAATGATGAGCCAGGTCATCAGTCGCCGGAGTTTCACCGGCGACGACCATTTCGCGCGGCGGAGATCAACGGGATTTCGCTACAGCCCATGGTTTGAGGCGGGGTTTGCTCCTACGGCTTCCTGGCGCTGTTGCGCATCTAGTGGTGGCAGCGGTAGCAGCTGGGACAGCCTGAGTCAACGGCGGCAGCGAGCTAGGCGGCGGCCGGAGTTCGGCCAACAACGGTGTGGGCGGTGCAAGGCACGGGAGGAGCCGTGGAGAGTCGTGTTCGACTCGCGGGGGTGCGGTGAGCTCAGTGGTAAGCCCGGACGCGTGCTTGCACGGCCGTAGCCGCGGTGGCGACATGGCCGGCGGCGAGGAGCAATCGGCTCCGATGACCATGGTGGATAGAAGGCGCGGACGAGCATGGGGAGAGAGGGGAAAGAGGCAGGGGCTCACGGAGAATCCGGTAGAGGCAACATCGAGGCCGGGGAGGGACTGGAGCTCGTGACTCCACGAAGAGTTCGCCGGCGGCCAGAGGTTGAAGACGATGCCGTGGACGATGCTGCAGGGCTTCCGGCGGGGCGCGGCTCGGTGGAGAGGAAAGGGGCGTCACGGCAGAGCTCGGGGGCATGTCGGAGGGGCTCAGAGATGGCTGTGGCCGTGGGGGAGCTCGTCGGCGGCGACGGCTGCGTTCAGTCGCACTCGGGGAAGGAACTAGAGGGCGAAGGAGAGAGCAGAGAGTGAGGGAGAGGAGCGAGGGGCCGCAGAACGTCTCCGTGGCGTCGCTAGAGGGACCGAGGAGGAAGCAGGAGGTGGCCAGGGGCGAGCGCGCGCGCGGGCGACACGCCTCTGCCTACTGGCAGAGGTTGAGGACGACCGCTTTGGCCAGTGGGCTGGGCCAGCTGTAGGGGCTGGGCCAAATGGGCTGCCAGGTAAGTCAGGTGGGTCTCTCTCTCTCTTTGTTTATTTGTTTCTGTTTCCTATTTTTTTTAAATTCAGGGCTTTATTAAAAATGTCAGGGCATTACCAAAAATCATGAAACTAATCATGACAACTGTTTGGGATATATCCAACAGTAAACATTTTAGTTTATGATTATTTGAGCATTTAAAATATTTAGTAGCATTTAAATGCCCAAATGCAAATACTATATGATTTTATTCAGTGACCAAATATGTCATGGAAAAATGTGCAACACCTCTGGTTATGGATCTAGCATTTTCCAGAAACGATGAACATTTTTGAAAGCCATTTGGAATTCACTGAAAATATTTTAGTTGAACCTAGTGAATTCCTTTGATGCTAGGGTTTGAACAATCCCCATTTCAGGTTTAAATGAAATTTAAACATGATGCAACACTCTAATGCATGCACTAGGCATTGTCAGAACTAGGGATGTGACAGCTCACCCCCACTAAACAAGAATCTTGTCCCGAGATTCAATACGTGAGGTAAGAAGACAAAGGGGACACAAGCTAACACAACTTCACGATCCAGATGTCTTTCTCAAGGATGCCGATTCAGTGCTCCAATTGATCTTGATGTCTTTGCTTTTGAGATCTTCATCCAACACGAGGACAGAAACACTCTACAAGGATGGATCATTTAGTGATCACAAGATCAACTTACGGAATGAGATGTAGAACATCTCTTGAGCTGAGAGGCAAGACATGCATCAGGAGGGATGGAAGAAGCAATTTGACGAGGGTTTCAAGTAGCGAGGATAAACTGCCATGATTCCATAACGGGGCACCTTAGGGAAGGTGGCTCGTAGAATCATCACTTAAGTGGCAAAAAGAATTACCTTTGATTCAAAGATCATTGAGGCTCTTTATACCAGCTTAAGGAAAATCATAATCGATCATTTGAAGGAGTCCGGAAGAATGACATATCCGGACTAGTATGGATGATGTGGATTACCTTGTTGAGGAAAACACAATGGATGATTTTAGTAACTGGGGAGAAGCTCAACAGTAGAGAGTGGATCCACTGTTGGATTGGTTATAGCATAACCGAGGAAACTGAGAACAATCCCGGTTAGTAACTATGATAGCACCTAATGCTTGTGCGTGCTTTCAAGAACTTGAACATTTCCATATTCATCAAGGTTTTACCAATATCCATGTCAGGGATGCTGACAACACAACATACTACCATGATGAATAACGATGGACGATGCAGATGCAAAGGAAGATAACACTTTCTCAGATTTCACCTTAGCGAGACCAAGGGGACAAAATCTGGATGATCGACCGAGAGACATTTAGCACTCTGCTTCTAATGTTCTCCATGATGTACCAGCGTATCCCATTCATAGATATGGTTTGATATCTAGAACATCAAGTAACAGGTCGGACTTCGGGAGCACAAAAATCATAAGGCACACAAATAGGGAATAATTCCTACGAAGTCCTTATGGAGAGGTGGCCAACTTCTTCAATCAAGATATTACAATAACAGGTCTTCCGGCTGGGTGTGTTGGCCACGACATCCATTTTACCGGGTTACAGAGAGACCAATAATATAATTCTTGGGAAACGTTCCAACCATCATATCTGCCTGAGATTCAGATCTGGTTGGTGTCAGAATAATCTAGACTCATCGAGTCTAGAAAGTAAATGAAAGGTTGCAACACAAATCGACGAGATAATGTTGCAAGATTCTCGGGAAATGAACTATGGTAGTAAGCTCCAAAACACGAGCCGGTTCTGCTACAAACATGTGAACACGCTGTCGCAGACAAGCATGACCACGTAGTAGTCTTATAATAAAACACTATTGAGTTCAGGTGGGGAACCATCAACGAGGATAATGAAGTCTTGTGCATGAACTAGTATTCGCACAACAACTCCTTTTCCTTGAACAAGTCAATCAGTGGCTTGGTGTGCTGGGGATACAAGTAGAATGGAGGTAGCAAGCCTATCAAACCATAGTATACTTCGCACATGCATGACTGACAAGAGATGGTTCTGGAGGAGGCAACATTGACTTTCTCAAATTCACTGCGGCTACTTGCATCAAATGCACATGAATTAGAGGAGGTCACTTCTTTCATCCGAACATATGCTTCATGCACGGGACATGAAGATAATGCGTACAAAAGTTTCCAACACTAGCTTGACGTTCAACATGAATCATGGAGGAGATAAGGATGTTGTCGATGGGCTCAACAACAATTCATCTAGGTTCCCATGGAGATG
The DNA here is from genome assembly GCA_963921465.1 of Triticum timopheevii. Taxonomy (NCBI): domain Eukaryota; kingdom Viridiplantae; phylum Streptophyta; class Magnoliopsida; order Poales; family Poaceae; genus Triticum; species Triticum timopheevii. Next base: position 284,274,203 of record OY997268.1, on the reverse strand, counting down.
GAATTCCATAACTGTGTGAACAAGGTGATAGTATTGGTCAGACCCAAAAGACATAATGGTGTATGCTCGAGGAAAATCCACGAGTAAGACAACATTACGAACATCGTTGGTTTTGATTTGATTTGATCATAGCCCATACTCAAATCAAAGGTTTGGGGTAAGACAATAAATCCAACAATTGACCACGAGGATCAATCAATGAAGATATCATCTTTCTTCAACACACATACACAGAGAGATATAACTTTGGAATGAACTGAGTTGGACAAGCTTTCATCTTCCAACTCTCCAAGTTGTTGTTTAGCTTAACCAACCAGCTCAGGGGTATCCAACACGGATTCTTGGAAAAAGGGTGGTTTCGAAAACCAACCTGATCACGAGCTCAACATAGCGGTCAGATGACATCCTGGTGATACCTCCGAGAAGACAATCGGAGAATCACGAACCACCGATATGTTACTAAGCTCGAGAACAATCTTGGTTTTCAGGGCAAGACGATATGACCAGAAGAGCGAGGGATTGGCACAATCCTAACTCATTGATCGAAGGGTGCACCGGAAATAAGGACTAGGTAGCACGATCATCCTTAGGGTGATGATTCCATAACCAACACACTAAGAATGGGAATATTGTCCATTTAACTACCAAGCAACAAAGTTGCTAGGAGTATAGATTTCACACATCACGATTCACTTGTCGGCATTCCGGTTACAATAACACGGAAAACCGAGGAGTGAACAATGATGGCAAGAAGTATTACTGCGTCAAGAATTCATAAGAGGTAGTGCAATTCTCATGATATTCTTAATATAAAGATAATAATACTCCAAGGTAGAACAGAACAAAAGCTGGATTGGCATTTTGATCTGTGGAATACAACTGCTTTGACCCAATCCTAGATATGGATCAGGTTCTGGAGTTTAGAATGGCTTGACGGACCACAAGAGTAATAGGTATCGATGAACGATCGCACGCATAATCTTGACTATCAAATGATAGACGGGGGTCAGAATACAACTAAAGAGGGACAACCCAAAAGGACATACGATTTTCTGAGTTGTGGATGCACAGATTAGTATGTCGGGCAAAGCTCAACATTTTTCTTCCGGATAACCCATGCGGGGAAGGTAGGACTGGCAGATTCACAATGTGGAATGAAGAACTCATCAAGATCATTCTTATTATGATCTTTTGGTTCAAAGAACTTCTGCCATAATGGTTCATGGTATTGGAAGAACGGTATACCACAGACCTCGAGGACAAATGCAAAGGTTACTAATAACCTAAGGGAGCTAGCAATTACTATCAACATGAAGTAAGTAGGGTGAATCTCGGGTTCAAGAACCCAGGAATAGAATACCTACTACTAAATGGCATCACAGGATGCTTTCGAGAATGATGGCCAGAATCTTCACACTGGAAACACAAAACATTGCTAGATTACTAGGTGATCCCCTAAGACACCTAGGGTCATAATAGTAATTCCAACATATATGTCGAGGCAATAGAATACCTCAACTCACCGTTTAGTGTGGTTAATCTGGCCCAAAGGGACATCGGAGTGGGAGGAAGGGATTTTGCAAATGCTTCAGACTATTTAGAAATCTGGGATGACTCGGACAGCATAACGGCTGTAAATGCTCAAAATGATTTGAGACATCCTGCAAAATAGTGGCATGACCACTCAACATCACAATAACAAGGTTCTGAGACCAGCTATGAACACACGGAAGTAGTAAATGCTGAACTGAGATTTGAAACTAACGATTCTATAAGTCTATGGATTAGTAACACCTCATCCTGATAGATAGATGAGAAGGCCTAGTTCTTAATCCCCGTAGAAGAGAAGAGGATGACTCAGATCAGAAGGCCATGAGGTATAAGGAGTAAAAAGAGCCTTACGTTCCCTTCCCCAATCAATTCCCTTACATAACTAAAGCATTTCTAGACACAACTTTGACCAGTTTGGCTTGGTAATCCTACAGGCAGTCAAGCTCTGATACCAAAGCTGTCAGGACCCCGACTCAATGCCACATCGATCTAGCATGTAACACCTCATATCACTTTGCGGCCTCACGCACGGTATTCCCACGGGTGTCGCCTTACCTTTGCCCGGGACCGTTTGCGCCTTTTGGCACACGTATATGATAGTGTCGCTAGCATCCATATGATAAGGAGCCCGGGCTGACATGGCTAGTCGTAAACCCAAAGTGGCACAAACTTACAGGGACAAGCATCCATGACCCAGCATCGAACGTGTCGGTCATTAGCGAGTGAATCCAGGCTGTAGCACTGGGCTAGCAGGACTCTGGTGAACCGGGCTGTAGCGGGCTAACAGGACTCCGGTATTCATCGCGTGACATTTCCCCGAAGGGACGGACACAGGAACAAAGAAGGCCACATGCCGGCCAGCCTAAGTGTTCCGGAGCAGTAGCAAGTTACCATGGCTCGGTGGAAACACTAGGAGACATTTCCCGGTAAGAGAGGCTACTAAGGATAAACAACTAGATAGTCAGATCCCACACATACCAAGCATTTCAATAACATACACACAATATGCTCGATATGTGCAAATACAACATGGCATCACAACATGACTCTACGACTCAATTATGTATTCATTAGGCTCCGAGGAGCGAGATATTACAAATGGGTCTCACGACCCAACATTCAGAGCATGCAAGTCAAAGCACAAGCGGAAGCTAACATGTCTGGGTACAGACATCTACAAATGAAAAAGGCTTAGAAGCCTGACTATCTATCAGATCCTGACGAGGGCACAAGATCGTAGCTGAGGTATCAAGCTAAACGTCAAAGTCCACGCGGAACTATTAGCGAGACCGAGGTCTCTCTGCAAAAACATAAAATAGGCAAACGTGAGTACAAATGTACCCAGCAAGTCTTACATCAGAATTAACTACATATGCATCATTATCAACAAAGGGGATGGTGGAGTTTAACAGCAGCAAGCCAGCTTTGACTCGGTGGCTATCCTAAACTACGACTGCAAGTAACTCTTTTGAGGTGGCGCACACGAGTCCACATATTCACCATATCAATACACCACTATGGATCCGCTCCTTCTCCCAACGAGAACGCCATCCATAGCACTCACACTTATCTTGCGTATTTTCGAGTATCCACTTTCACTTGTCTATGAACTGTACAGGCAACCCAGAAGTCCTTTACCGCGGACACGGCTATTCGAATAGATGATGTTAACCCTGCAGGGGTGTACTTCTTCACACACGCTCTCACCACTTACTGCCGTTTACACGACATGTACTCGGCAACCTTCAAGCGGAAGCCCAACGAGGGTGTCGGCCACGACCTACCTAAACACTCAAGTCCCTAGTCCAGGTTTATCGCCTATTCGGGTTCCATCCATGAGGAGATCCGGCCGAAGTTTCGCTCACAGCCCCAAACAATGTGAGCAGGGGTCCCGAGACACCAAACGGGCACCCCGTACACCGTGCCACGTGCCTACCGCATCACAGCCCACCCCTACGGTCAGCGCTGCGCACGGCCTCCAGCATACTACAAACACCAGAAACTACTTACAACTACTGGACAGAGGACAAGGGTGATTAAGAAGCCGAGAGGGTCCATTGGTTTCGGGCCCAATGCGTGGTAGTAGCTGAATCATGGATCACAAACACAGAACTCAGTTCCTGAGGACGGCTGCAATGAGACAACCCACCATGTACTCCTACATGGCCTCTCACCGCTACCTTTACCAAATCGTGTTCACACACTTAGCTCACACATAGTAGGACATGTTCACACACCTCTGATTCATCCTCGATGAATCAGACCCGACTCAACTCTAAGCAGTAGCAGGCATGACAAACAAGCATGTATGAGTAGGCACAACAAGGCTCAATCAACTCCTACAAAGCTTTCAGGACCCCGACTCAATGCCACATCGATCTAGCATGTAACACCTCATATCACTTTGCGGCCTCACGCACGGTATTCCCACGGGTGTCGCCTTACCTTTGCCCGGGACCGTTTGCGCCTTTTGGCACATGTATATGATAGTGTCGCTAGCATCCATATGATAAGGAGCCCGGGCTGACATGGCTAGTCGTAAACCCAAAAGTGGCCCAAACTTATAGGGACAGGCATCCATGACCCAGCATCGAACGTGTCGGTCATCAGCGAGTGAATCCAGGCTGTAGCACTGGGCTAGTAGGACTCCGGTGAACCGGGCTGTAGCGGGCTAACAGGACTCCGGTATTCATCGCGTGACATTTCGCCGAAGGGACAGACACAGGAACGAAGAAGGACACATGCCGGCCAGCCTAAGTGTTCCGGAGCAGTAGCAAGCTACCATGGCTCGGTGGAAACACTAGGAGACATTTCCCGGTAAGAGAGGCTACTAAGGATAAACAACTAGATAGTCAGATCCCACACATACCAAGCATTTCAATAACATACACACAATATGCTCGATATGTGCAAATACAACATGGCATCACAACATGACTCTACGACTCAAGTATGTATTCATTAGGCTCCGAGGAGCGAGATATTACAAACATGGGTCTCACGACCCAACATTCAGAGCATGCAAGTCAAAGCACAAGCGGAAGCTAACATGTTTGGGTACAGACATCTACAAATGAAAAAGGCTTAGAAGCCTGACTATCTATCAGATCCTGCCGAGGGCACAAGATCGTAGCTGAGGTATCAAGCTAAACATCGAAGTCCATGCGGAACTACTAGCGAGACCGAGGTCTCTCTGCAAAAACATAAAATAGGCAAACGCAAGTACAAATGTACCCAGCAAGACTTACATCAGAACTAACTACATATGCATCATTATCAACAAAGGGGATGGTGGAGTTTAACAGCAGCAAGACAGCTTTGACTCGGTGGCTATCCTAAACTACGACTGCAAGTAACTCTTTTGAGGTGGCGCACACGAGTCCACATATTCACCATATCAATACACCACTATGGATCCGCTCCGTCTCCATACGACAACGCCATCCATAGCACTCACACTTATCTTGCGTATTTTAGAGTATCCACTTTCACTTGTCTATGAACTGTACAGGCAACCCAGAAGTCCTTTACCGCGGACATGGCTATTCGAATAGATGATGTTAACCCTGCAGGGGTGTACTTCTTCACACACGCTCTCACCACTTACTGCCGTTTACACGACATGTACTCGGCAACCTTCAAGCGGAAGCCTAACGAGCGTGTCGGCCACGACCTACCTAAACACTCAAGTCCCTAGTCCAAGTTTATCGCCTATTCGGGTTCTATCCATGAGGAGATCCGGCCGAAGTTTCGCTCACAGCCCCAAACGATGTGAGCAGGGTTCCCGAGACACCAAACGGGCGCCCGGTCCACCGTGCCACGTGCCTACCGCATCACAGCCCACCCCTACGGTCAGCGCTGCGCACGGCCTCCAGCATACTACAAACACCAGAAACTACTTGCAACTCCTGGACAGAGGACAAGGGTGATTAAGAAGCCGAGAGGGTCCATTGGTTTCGGGCCCAATGCGTGGTAGTAGCTGAATCATGGATCACAAACACAGAACTCAGTTCCTGAGGACGGCTGCAATGAGACAACCCACCATGTACTCCTACATGGCCTCTCACCGCTACCTTTACCAAATCATGTTCACACACTTAGCTCACACATAGTAGGACATGTTCACGCACCTCTGATTCATCCTCGATGAATCATCAACTCTAAGCAGTAGCAGGCATGACAAACAAGCATGTATGAGTAGGCACAACAAGGCTCAAACAACTCCTACTAAGCTGTCAGGACCCCGAATCAATGCCACATCGATCTAGCATGTAACACCTTATATCACTTTGCGGCCTCACGCACGGTATTCCCACGGGTGTCGCCTTACCTTTGCCCGGGACCGTTTGCGCCTTTTGGCACACGTATATGATAGTGTCGCTAGCATCCATATGATAAGGAGCCCGGGCTGACATGGCTAGTCGTAAACCGAAAGTGGCACAAACTTACAATGACAGGCATCCATGACCCAGCATCGAACGTGTCGGTCATCAGCGAGTGAATCCAGGCTGTAGCACTGGGCTAGCAGGACTCCGGTGAACCGGGCTGTAGCGGGCTAACAGGACTCCGGTATTCATCGCGTGACATTTCCACGAAGGGACAGACACAGGAACGAAGAAGGACACATGCCGGCCAGCCTAAGTGTTCCGGAGCAGTAGCAAGCTACCATGGCTCGGTGCAAACACTAGGAGACATTTCCCGATAAGAGAGGCTACTAAGGATAAACAACTAGATAGTCAGATCCCACACATACCAAGCATTTCAATAACATACACACAATATGCTCGATATGTGCAAATACAACATGGCATCACAACATGACTCTATGACTCAAGTATGTATTCATTAGGCTCCGAGGAGCGAGATATTACAAACATGGGTCTCACGACCCAACATTCAGAGCATGCAAGTCAAAGCACAAGCAGAAGCTAACATGTCTGAGTACAGACATCTACAAATGAAAAAGGCTTAGAAGCCTGACTATCTATCAGATCCTGCCGAGGGCACAAGATCGTAGCTGAGGTATCAAGCTAAACGTCGAAGTCCATGCGGAACTACTAGTGAGACCGAGGTCTCTCTGCAAAAACATAAAATAGGCAAACGTGAGTACAAATGTACCTAGCAAGACTTACATCAGAACTAACTACATATGCATCATTATCAACAAAGGGGATGGTGGAGTTTAACAGCAGCAAGCCAGCTTTGACTCGGTGGCTATCCTAAACTACGACTGCAAGTAACTCTTTTGAGGTGGCGCACACGAGTCCACATATTCACCATATCAATACACCACTATGGATCCGCTCTGTCTCCCTACGAGAACGCCATCCATAGCTCTCACACTTATCTTGCGTATTTTAGATTATCCACTTTCACTTGTCTATGAACTGTACAGGCAACCCAGAAGTCCTTTACCGCGGACACAACTATTCGAATAGATGATGTTAACCCTGCAGGGGTGTACTTCTTCACACACGCTCTCACCACTTACCGCCATTTACACGACATGTACTCGGCAACCTTCAAGCGAAAGCCCAACGAGGGTGTCGGCCACGACCTACCTAAACACTCAAGTCCCTAGTCCAGGTTTATCGCCTATTCGGGTTCCATCCATGAGGAGATCCGGCCAAAGTTTCGCTCACAGCCCCAAACGATGTGAGCAGGGTTCCCGAGACACCAAACGGGCGCCCTGTACACCATGCCACGTGCCTACCGCATCACAGCCCACCCCTACGGTCAGCGATGCGCACGGCCTCCAGCATACTACAAACACCAGAAACTACTTGCAACTCCTGGACAGAGGACAAGGGTGATTAAGAAGCCGAGAGGGTCCATTGGTTTCGGGCCCAATGCGTGGTAGTAGCTGAATCATGGATCACAAACACAGAACTCAGTTCCTGAGGACGGCTGCAATGAGACAACCCACCATGTACTCCTACATGGCCTCTCACCGCTACCTTTACCAAATCGTGTTCACACACTTAGCTCACACACAGTAGGACATGTTCACGCACCTCTTATTCATCCTCGATGAATCAGACCCGACTCAACTCTAAGCAGTAGCAGGCATGACAAACAAGCATGTATGAGTAGGCACAACAAGGCTCAAACAACTCCTACTCATGCTAGTGGGTTTCATCTATTTACTGTGGAATGAGAGGTCATGCAAAGGATAAAGGGGTTCAGCTACCACAGCAAGTAACAGATGAATCGTTGTTGTCCTAATGCAGTAAAATAGAGCAGGAGCGAGAGAGTGGGATTATATCGGAATGAACAAGGGGGTTTTGCTTGCCTGGCACTTCCGAAGATAATATAGCTCTTCATCAGTGTCATCGATCTCATCGTCGAAACCACATCTATCGAGAGGGGACAAATAACGGCAACAGAGAAGAAACATAATCAATGCAATGCACAATATGATGCATGATCATGACATGGTAAAATGAGTGTGTTGGGCTAATGCAACTACGACCAGATGGGTTTGAGCTATTTTGAACCAAAGATTCAAAGTTCAAATACATTTGTGATATTAAATAGTGCTTTATCATGTTTTGCACTAAACAGCAGGTTAACTTGTTTAAACATGCATGAAACTGGTACAGATGAATAGATTGGATTTTTCTGATCATTTTTCATATATAATTTGTTTGATTTGGAGCTACGGTTGATTTTATATGAATTTTAGAAGTTTGCAACAATTTCTGGAATTTCCTGAATAAAAATAAATCCAGAAATTAGTTATTGCATCAGCATGACATCACCCTGATGTCAGCAGGTCAACTGGGCGCCTCTAGGTCAAACCTGACCAGTGGAGTCCACTGGTCAGTGACTGGGGCTGGTTAGTGACATTGCCAGGTGTGTCTGGTCAATGCCCACGTCAGCAAAGTCAACATGACATGTGGGGCCAGTCAACAGCCCAGTCAGCGTGGTCAAAGCTGACGCGTGGGGCCTCTGTGGTTAGTTAAACATAACAGGAAATAAACTAAGATTAATTATGGGCGTGGGGCCCATCCATCAGTGAGCTATGGGGTTAGTTAGTGGCGTCATTAGTGGCTAATGATGAGCCAGGTCATCAGTCGCCGGAGTTTCGCCGGCGACGACCATTTTGCGCGGCGAAGATCAACAGGATTTTGCTACAGCCCACGGTTTGAGGCGGGGTTTGCTCCTACAGCTTCCTGGCGCTCTTGCGCATCCAGTGGTGGCAGCGGTAGCAGCTGGGACAGCCTGAGTCAACGGCGGCAGCGAGCTAGGCGGTGGCCGGAATTCGGCCAACAACGGCGTGGGCGGTGCGAGGCACGGGAGGAGCCGTGGAGAGTCGTGTTCAACTCGCGGGGGTGCGGTGAGCTCAGTGGTAAGCCCGGACGCGTGCTTGCACGGCCGTAGCCACGGTGGCGACATGGCCGGCGGCGAGGAGCAATCGGCTCCGATGGCCATGGTGGCTAGAAGGCGCGGACGAGCATGGGGAGAGAGGGGAAAGAGGCAGGGTCTCACGGCGAATCCGGTAGAGGCAACATCGAGGCCGGGGAGGGACTGGAGCTCGCGAATCCACGAAGAGTTCGCCGGTGGCCAGAGGTTGAAGACGATGCCGTGGACGAGCTGCAGGGCTTCCGGGGGGCGCGGCTCGGTGGAGAGGAAAGGGGCGTCACGGCGGAGCTCGGGGGCGCGTCGGAGGGGCTCGGAGATGGCTGTGGCCATGGGGGAGCTCGTCGGCGGCGACGGCTGCGTTCGGTCGCGCTCGGGGAAGGAACTAGAGGGCGAAGGAGAGAGTAGAGAGTGAGGGAGAGGAGCGAGGGGCCGCAGAACGTCTCCGTGGCGTCGCTAGAGGGACCGAGGAGGAAGCAGGAGGAGGCCAGGGGCGAGCGCGCACGCGGGAGACACGCCTCTACCTACTGGCAGAGGTTAAGGACGACCGCTTTGGCCAGTGGGCTGGGCCAGCTATAGGGGCTGGGCCAAATGGGCTGCCAGGTAAGTCAGGTGGGTCTCTCTCTCTCTCTCTCTTCGTTTATTTGTTTCTGTTTTCTATTTTCTTTAACTTCAGGGCTTTATTAAAAATGTCAGGGCATTACCAAAAATCATGAAACTAATCATGACTATTGTTTGGGATATATCCAACAGTAAACATTTTAGTTTATGATTATTTGAGCATTTAAAATATTTAGTAGCATTTAAATGCCCAAATGCAAATACTATATGATTTTATTTAGTGACCAAATATGTCATGGAAAAATGTGCAACACCTCTGGTTATGGATCTAGCATTTTCCAGAAATGATGAACATTTTTGAAAGCCATTTGGAATTCACTGAAAATATTTTAGTTGAACCTAGTGAATTCCTTTGATGCTAGGGTTTGAACAATCCCCATTTCAGGTTTAAATGAAATTTAAACATGATGCAACACTCTAATGCATGCACTAGGCATTGTCAGAACTAGGGATGTGATAGCTGGCGTCATATTGACATCCCCTATGGGGGCCATAGTCCGCTACGTGTTGCAAATCGTGTATACGGACTGCAATAATGCAGCCGAATACGAGGCACTTCTACATGGTCTCCACATGGCTGTCTCCATGGGCATACAACGCCTAGAGGTACGCTGCCCCTCAAACCTCACAATATCTCAGGTGAACGGAGAGTTCGATGCAAAAGATCCAAAATGGCGGCATATCGAAATGCCATATTAAAAATATTGGCTCGATTCGAGGGGCTCGAATTTCACCACATCGCTCTAGACCGTAACCAGGCAGAGGACATCCTCGCTCGCATGGGTGCCAAGCACGAACTCGTCCCACCCAACACCTTTGTGGAAAGGCTCTTCAAGCCATCTGTGGTATGATCGGGTGAGAGCCGAGATGCCAGTACGGACTTGTTCACACCCCCAGCAGCCGAACACAATACAAATATCATCGGGGGGTTCGGATACCGAAATAACACCCTCCACTCATGAGATCATGTATGTTATTTCTCCATGGACTGAACCTTTCCTGGCCGACCTGAATAGGCAGGAGCTTCCTAATGATCAAAATGAGGCCTATCGCATAGTTCGGCATTTTAAAGCCTATAAAGTACACGAAGGTGAACTGTACAGGAAAAGCACTACCGGAGTTCTCCAAAGGTGCATCTCCGAAGAGGAGGGGTGGCAATTCTTGGTGGAAATACATGCTGATTTGGGTGGCCATCACGCCACAGCTCAGGCCCTCGTAATCAAAGCCTTCCGGATAGGTTTCTTCTGGCCAGCGACCCGAGCAGACGCACAAGACCTTGTCCAATGTTGTGTGGGCTATCAGCTTTTCGGCAATCAAGGCCATATGCCTCCCACTTCCTTAAGAACAATACCCATCACTTGGCCCTTCGCGATCTAGGGGCTCGATATGGTCGGACCCCTTTGTCGGTGTCAAAACCGGCGGATCTCGGGTAGGGGGTCCCGATCTGTGCGTCTTAGGCTGATGGTAACAGGAAGCAAGGGACACAATGTTTACCCAGGTTCAGGCCCTCTCGATGGAGGTAAAACCCTACTTCCTGCTTGATTAATATTGATGATATGAGTAGTACAAGAGTAGATCTACCATGAGATCATAGAGGCTAAACCCTAGGAGCTAGCCTATGATGATTATGATTGTAATTGGGATTGGCCTTCTAAGGCCAACCTCTCCGATTTATATAGACACCGGAGAGGGCTAGGGTTTACATGGAGTCAGTTACAAGGAAGGAAATACAATATCCAGATCGCCAAGCTTGTCTTCCACACAAAGGAGGGTCCCATCCGGACACGGGACGGAGTCTTGAGTCTTGTATCTTCATGCTCCAATAGTCTGGACGATGTATATAGTCTGACTATCCGGATACCCCCTAATCCAGGACTCCCTCACCCTTAAAGGGGGAAGCCACAAAAAGAAATATTTATTGGTTATGGTGGATAAAGTCACTAAGTGGATAGAGCCCAAACCAGTAAAAATAGCTGAAGCAGGGACATTGATTGAATTTTTATCCGGTGTGGTACACCGCTGTGGTGTCCCGTGCAGCAGCATCACTGATAATGGCTCCAATTTTACAGCTGATGAGGTGAAAAACTGGTGTGCTAACTTGGTCACTAAACTCGATTATGCATCCGTCTACCACCCTCAAACAAATGGTCAGGTTGAACGGGCCAATGGCCTGATAATGAGCGGCATTAAACCCAAACTTGTGCGCTCCTTATGGGAGTCAGATAAGCACTGGGTCGAGGAACTCGATTTCGTGCTCTGGGGGCTGCGGACTATGCCTAATCAAATGACCGGATACACACATTTCTTCATGGTGTACGGCGTAGAAGCTGTCATGCCCTGCGACATTAGTCATGACTCACCTCGACTGCACATCTACAAAGACCGAGAAGCTAAGCTCGATCGGCGGGATGACCTAGACGGCCTTGAAGAGGAGCGCGATATTGCACAATCCCGTTCTGCATTTTATCAAAACAGGCGAGGCGATACCAAAGCAGAGAAGTGCGGGCCAAGACATATAGCATCGGCATCCTCGTCTTGTCTCTCCCAGAGAAGAAGAAGGATAAGCTCAAACCAAAATGGGAGGGGCCCTTCATCATAGATGAAGTTCTCACAGGAGGAGCCTATCACCTCCGTAATGCATAGGATAATCGCCTTGAGCAGAATCCATGGAACACTACTCGACTCTGACGATTCTATGGATAGTTCGGTCGCACTCTTTTCATTTTTTACTTTGACTAGGTTCCTCTTTCTCCTCTCCTTCTTATTTTTTCCTTTTTATATCCCAGCGTATGTTCGGATCTACCAAACTATTCGGGGTACACATCTTTAAATGTATACACTGCACTATAACTGGGGGATTCTTTGACGAAGCTTATTATTGAAGGCTTGTTGCCTCCATTGTTTCCGTCGTTTGTTCTATACATATTTTGCCATTATATCCACCTCTATGACTTAAGTTTTTGCTAAGCTGGGTTTCCTTGCTCCTATGTTTATGAAGGAAATATGCCCTAGAGGCAATAATAAAGTTATTATTTATTTCCTCATATCATGATAAATGTTTATTATTCATGCTAGAATTGTATTAACCGGAAACATGATACATGTGTGAATACATAGACCAACATAACGTCACTAGTATGCCTCTACTTGACTAGCTCATTAATCAAAGATGGTTATGTTTCCTAACCATAGACATGTGTTGTCATTTGATTAATGGGATCACATCATTAGGAGAATGATGTGATTGACATGACCCATTCCGTTCGCCTAGCACTTGATCGTTTAGTATATTGCTATTGCTTTCTTCATGACTTATACATGTTCCTGTAACTATGAGATTATGCAACTCCCGTTTACCGGAGGAACACTTTGGGTGCTACCAAACGTCACAACGTAACTGGGTGATTATAAAGGAGTACTACAGGTGTCTCCTAAGGTACATGTTGCGTTGGCGTATTTCGAGATTAGGTTTTGTCACTCCGATTGTTGGTGAGGTATCTCTGGGCCCTCTCGGTAATGCACATCACTATAAGCCTTGCAAGCAATGTAGCTAATGAGTTAGTTACGAAATGATGCATTGCATAACGAGTAAAGAGACTTGCCGGTAACGAGATTGAACTAGGTATTGGATACCGACGATCGAATCTCGGGCAAGTAACATACCGATGACAAAGGGAACAACGTATGTTGTTATGCGGTTTGACCTATAAAGATCTTCGTAGAATATGTAGGAGCCAATATGGGCATCCAGGTTCCGCTATTGGTTATCGACCGAGAATAGTTCTAGGTCATGTCTACATAGTTCTCGTACCCGTAGGGTCCGCACGCTTAACGTTACGATGACAGTTTTTATTATGACTTTATAAGTTTTGATGTACCGAAGTTTGTTCGGAGTCCCGGATGTGATCACGGACATGACGAGGAGTCTCGAAATGGTCGACACATAAAGATTGATATATTGGACGAGTATAATCGGACACCGGAAGTGTTCCGGACATTTTTCGGAGAAAACCAGAGTGCCGGAGGGTTACCGGAACCCCCCCCCCCCCCCGGGAGAAGTAATGGGCCTTATGGGCCTTAGTGGAGAGAGAGAGGGCAGCCAGCATGGGCCCCGCGCCCCCTTCCCCTCTGGTCCGAATTGGACTAGGAGGGGGGCGATGCCCCCCTCTTTCCCTCTCCCTCTCCCCTTCCTTTCCCCCTCCTAATAGGAGTAGGAAAGAGGGAGTCCTACTCCTACTAGGAGGAGGACTCCTCCTCCTTGGCGCGCCCTCTAGGGCCGGCCGGCCTCCCCCCTTGCTCCTTTACATACGGGGGCAGGGGGGCACCCTAGGACACACAAGTTGATCTACGTGATCGTTCCTTAGCCGTGTGCGGTGCCCCCCTCCACCATATTCCACCTCGGTCATATCGTCGCAGAGTTTAGGCGAAGCCCTGCGTCGGTAGAACATCATCATCGTCACCACGCCGTCGTGCTGACGGAACTCATCCCCGACACTTTGCTGGATCGGAGTCCGGGGATCGTCATCGTGCTGAACGTGTGCTGAACTTGGAGGTGCCGTACGTTTGGTACTTGGATCGGTTGGATCGTGAAGACATACGACTACATCAACCACGTTGTCATAACGCTTCCGCTTACGGTCTATGAGGGTACGTGGACAATACTCTCCCCTCTCGTTGCTATGCATCACCATGATCTTGCGTGTGCGTAGGAATTTTTTTGAAATTACTATGTTCCCCAACAGTGGTATCCGAGCCTGGTTTTATGAGTAGATGTTATATGCACGAGTAGAACACAAGTGAGTTGTGGGCGATACAAGTCATACTGCTTACCAGCATGTCATACTTTGGTTCGGCGGTATTGTGAGATGAAGTGGCCCGGACCGACATTACGCGTACGCTTACGCGAGACTGGTTCCACCGTTATGAGCACTCGTGCTTAAAAGTGGCTGGCGGGTGTCTGTCTCTCTCACTTTAGCTGAATCGAGTGTGGCTACGCCCGGTCCTTGCGAAGGTTAAAACAACACTAACTTGACAAACTATCGTTGTGGTTTTAATGCGTAGGTAAGAACGGTTCTTGCTCAGCCCGTAGCAGCGACGTAAAATTTCCAACAACAAAGTAGAGGACGTCTAACTTGTTTTTGCAGGGCATGTTGTGATGTGATATGGTCAAGACGTGATGCTATATTTTATTGTATGAGATGATCATGTTTTGTAACCGAAGTTATCGGCAACTGGTAGGAGCCATATGGTTGTCGCTTTATTGTATGAAATGCAAACGCCCTGTAATTGCTTTACTTTATCACCAAGCGTAGCGATAGTCGTAGAAGCAATAGATGGCGTAACGACAACGATGCTACGATGGAGATCAAGGTGTCGCGCTGGTGACGATTGTGATCACGACGGTGCTTCGAAGATGGAGATCACAAGCACAAGATGATGATGGCCATATAATATCACCTATATTGATTGCATGTGATGTTTATCCTTTATGCTTCTTACCTTGCTTTGATTGACGGTAGCATTTTAAGATGATCTCTCACTAAATTATCAAGAAGTGTTCTCCCTGAGTATGCACCATTGTGAAAGTTCTTCGTGCTGAGACACCACGTGATGATCGGGTGTGATAGGCTCTACGTTCAAATACAACGGGTGCAAAACAGTTGCACATGCGGAATACTCAGGTTAAACTTGACGAGCCTAGCATATAACAGATATGGCCTCGGAACACAAAGACCGAAAGGTCGAGCGTGAATCATATAGTAGATATGATCAACATATTGATGTTCACCGTTCAAACTACTCCATCTCACGTGACGATCGGACATGGTGTAGTTGTCGGTGTACTAAAGTAGGGGTACCTTAGTATCCCGAACTTGTGCACGGGCAGTCGCAGCACCCAGCGGCCAGGCTTGCCGGGCATCCGCCAAGATCCTCCGCAACTCATGTTTGTGCCATTCAAGAACAAAGTGTTTTAACTAAGAAGACGAGGCCCCGACGAGAGGAGCTTGCCGGGAAGGACAAGGCCCCGGCAAGAGGAGCTTGCCGGGAAGGCCAGTCAAGAAACTTGCCGCGACGCGCCGCGCGTCCCGGCAAGACCCGGCGAGCGACAAGCTTTCGGGTGCGACAAGACAACGACCGCGGCAAGGCGCTTGCCGCGGCGAAGCCACCACTCTGCGCCCACGCTCCAGCGCATCCGACGACGTGTCGCCACAGGATCGTGCCAGGCACACGTGGCGGGGAGCTGTGCAGCCAAGCGGTGCAAGGTGGCAAGTGGAGATGACAAGAAGGCCATCGTGGCAGGCGGTGCGCCCCTTACGGTCGCTTCTCTGCACTGTTTGGGCGACCAGACGGGCATTAAATGCCCTTGTCCCCTGCCGTCAGAGTTAGGTAGGGGACACTGTAGATAGCGGTTGTACCAACCCCTCTTTTTACTTTTATACCCCTCTCTGCGTTGCCACCTGTTGGTGACCCCTTTAGCCTATAAAAGGAGGCCCATGCGCAACGTAGAAGGGGTTCGACTCCTTCGAAAACACGGAACACTCATGTTCTTGAGCAAGAACATAATACCATCACAAAGCAGCAGTAGGAGTTTTATCTCTCCGGAGAGCTCCGAAGCTGGGTAAAATCCCTCGCGTGCTTCGCCTCGATCTACTCTTCGTGCTCCCTCCGCTCCCTTGCCGGACCGAAAGGGGCCCTGCCCCATAGGTGTTCTTTCCCCACGACAGTAGTTGATATGGATCACGTAATCACTTAGAGGATTAAAGGGATGTCTATCTAAGTGGGAGTTCTTAAGTAATATGATTAATTGAACTTAAATTTATCATGAACTTAGTACCTGATAGTATTTTTCTTGTCTATGTTTGTTTTAGATAGATGGCTCATGATGTTGTTCTGTTGAATTTTAATGCGTTCCTTGAGAAAGCAAAGTTGAAAGATGATGGTAGCAATTACACGGACTGGGTCCGTAACCTGAGGATTATCCTCATTGCTGCACAGAAGAATTACGTCCTGGAAGCACCGCTGGGTGCCAGGCCTGCTGCTGATGCAACTGACAACGTTAAGAATGTATGGCAGAGCAAAGCTGATGACTACTCAATAGTTCAGTGTGCCATGCTTTACGGCTTAGAACCGGGTCTTCAACGACGTTTTGAATGTCATGGAGCATATGAGATGTTCCAGGAGTTGAAGTTAATATTTCAAGCAAATGCCCGGATTGAGAGATATGAAGTCTCCAATAAGTTCTATAGCTGCAAGATGGAGGAGAATAGTTCTGTTAGTGAACACATACTCAAAATGTCTGGGTATAATAATCTCTTGATTCAACTGGGAGTTAATCTTCCTGATGATAGTGTCATTGACAGAATTCTTCAATCACTGCCACCAAGCTACAAGAGCTTCGTGATGAACTATAATATGCAAGGGATGGACAAGACTATTCCCGAGCTCTTCGCAATGCTAAAAGCCGCGGAGGTAGAAATCAAGAAGGAGCATCAAGTGTTGATGGTTAACAAGACCACCAGTTTCAAGAAAAAGGGCAAGGGAAGAAGAAGGGGAACTTCAAGAAGAACAGCAAACAAGTTGCTGCTCAAGAGAAGAAACCCAAGTCTAGACCTAAGCCTGAGACTGAGTGCTTCTACTACAAGCAGACTGGACACTGGAAGCGGAACTGCCCCAAGTATTTGGCGGATAAGAAGGATGGCAAAGTGAACAAAGGTATATGTGATATACATGTTATTGATGTGTACCTTACTAATGCTCGCAGTAGTACCTGGGTATTTGATACTGGTTCTGTTGCTAATATTTGCAACTCGAAACAGGGACTACGGATTAAGCGGAGATTGGCTAAGGACAAGGTGACGATGCGCGTGGGAAATGGTTCCAAAGTCGATGTGATCGCGGTCGGCACGCTACCTCTACATCTACCATCGGGATTAGTTTTAGACCTAAATGATTGTTATTTGGTGCCAGCGTTGAGCATCAACATTATATCTGGATCTTGTTTGATGCGAGACGGTTATTCATTTGAGTCAGAGAATAATGGTTGTTCTATTTATATGAGTAATATCTTTTATGGTCATGCACCCTTGAAGAGTGGTCTATTTTTATTGAATCTCGATAGTAGTGATACACATATTCATAGTGTTGAAACCAAAAGATGCAGAGTTGATAATGATAGTGTAACTTATTTGTGGCACTGCTGTTTAGGTCATATCGGTGTAAAACACATGAAGAAACTCCATACTGATGGGCTTTTGGAATCACTTGATTATGAATCACTTGGTACTTGCGAGCCGTGCCTCATGGGCAAGATGACTAAAACGCCGTTCTCCGGAACTATGGAGCGAGCAATTGACTTGTTGGAAATTATACATACTGATGTTTGTGGTCCAATGAATGTTGAGGCTCGTGGCGGGTATCGTTATTTTCTCACCTTCACAGATGATTTGAGCAGATATGAGTATATCTACTTAATGAAACACAAGTCTGAAACATTTGAAAAGTTCAAAGAATTTCAGAGTGAAGTGGATAATCATCGTAACAAGAAAAGAAAATTTCTATGATCTGATCATGGAGGAGAATATTTGAGTTACGAGTTTGGTCTACATTTGAAACAATGCGGAATAGTTTCGCAACTCACGCTAGCCGGAACACCACAACGAAATGGTGTGTCCGACCGTCGTAATCGTACTTTACTAGATATGGTGCGATCTATGATGTCTCTTACTGATTTACCGCTATCGTTTTGGGGTTATGCTTTAGAGACGGCCGCATTCACGTTAAATAGGGCACCATCAAAATCCGTTGAGACGACACCTCATGAACTGTGGTTTGGCAAGAAACCAAAGTTATTGTTTCTTAAAGTTTGGGGTTGCGATGCTTATGTGAAGAAACTTCAACCAGATAAGCTCGAACCCAAATCGGAAAAATGTGTCTTCATAGGATACCCAAAAGAGACTATTGGGTACACCTTCTATCACAGATCTGAGGGCAAGTTTTTCGTTGCTAAATTTGGATCCTTTCTAGAGAAGAGGTTTCTCTCGAAACAAGTGAGTGGGAGGAAAGTAGAACTTGATGAGGTAACTGTACCTGCTCCCTTATTGGAAAGTAGTTCATCACAAGAACCGGTTCCTGTGACAACTACACCAATTAGCGAGGAAGCTAATAATATTGATCATGAAACTTCAGATCAAGTT
Organism: Triticum timopheevii; assembly: GCA_963921465.1. NCBI lineage: Eukaryota > Viridiplantae > Streptophyta > Magnoliopsida > Poales > Poaceae > Triticum > Triticum timopheevii. The sequence continues at coordinate 284,255,475 of OY997268.1, read as the reverse complement.
TCTACTGAACCTCGTAGGTCTACTATAGTAAGATCCGCACCAGAGTGGTACGGTAATCCTATTCTAGAAGTCATGTTACTTGACCATGATGAACCTACAAACTATGAGGAAGCGATGATGAGCCCAGATTCCGCAAAATGGCTAGAGGCCATGAAATATGAGATGGGATCCATGTATGAGAACAAAGTATGGACTTTGGTTGACTTGCCCGATGATCGGCAAGCCATTGAGAATAAATGGATTTTTAAGAAGAAGACTGACGCTGATGGTAATGTAACTGTCTATAAAGCTCGACTTGTTGCGAAAGGTTTTCGACAAGTTCAAGGGGTTGACTACGTTGAGACTTTCTCACTCGTAGCGATGCTTAAGTCTGTCCAAATCATGTTAGCAATTGCCGCATTTTATGATTATGAAATTTGGCAAATGGATGTCAAAACTGCATTCTTGAATGGATTTCTGGAAGAAGAGTTGTATATGATGCAACCAGAAGGTTTTGTTGATACAAAAGGTGCTAACAAAGTGTGCAAGCTCCAGCGATCCATTTATGGGCTGGTGCAAGCATCTCGGAGTTGGAATAAACGCTTTGATAGTGTGATCAAAGCATATGGTTTTATACAGACTTTTGGAGAAGCCTGTATTTACAAGAAAGTGAGTGGGAGCTCTATAGCATTTCTGATATTATATGTAGATGACAGATTATTAATTGGAAATGATATAGAATTTCTGGATAGCATAAAGGGATACTTGAATAAAAGTTTTTCTACGAAAGACCTCGGTGAAGCTGCTTATATATTGGGCATCAAGGTTTATAGAGATAGATCAAGACGCTTAATTGGACTTTCACAAAGCACATACCTTGATAATGTTTTGAAAAAGTTCAAAATGGATCAGGCAAAGAAAGGGTTCTTGCCCGTACTACAAGGTGTGAAGTTGAGTCAAACTCAATGCCCGACCATAGCAGAAGATAGAGAGAAAATGAAAGATGTTCCCTATGCTTGAGCCATAGGCTCTATCATGTATGCAATGCTGTGTACCAGGCCTGACGTATGCTTAGCAATAAGCTTGGCAGGAAGGTACCAAAGTAATCCAGGTGTGGATCACTGGACAGCGGTCAAGAATATCCTGAAATACCTGAAAAGGAATAAGGATATGTTTCTCGTATATGGAGGTGACAAAGAGATAGTTGTAAATGGTTACGTCGATGCAAGCTTTGACACTGATCCGGACGATTCTAAATCGCAAACCGGATACGTGTTTTTATTAAAGGTTGGAGCTGTAAGTTGGTGCAATTCTAAACAAAGCGTCGTGGCGGGATCTACATGTGAAGCGGAGTACATAGCTGCTTCGGAAGCAGCAAATGAAGGAGTCTAGATGAAGGAGTTCATTTCCGATCTAGGTGTCATACCTAGTGCATCGGGACCAATGAAGATCTTCTGTGACAATACTGGTGCAATTGCCTTGGCAAAGGAATCCAGATTTCACAAGAGGACCAAGCACATCAAGAGACGCTTCAATTCCATCCGGGACCAAGTCCAGGTGGGAGACATAGAGATTTGCAAGATACGTACGGATCTGAATCTTGCAGACCCATTGACTAAGCCTCTTCCACGAGCAAAACATGATCAGCACCAAGACTCCATGGGTGTTAGAATCATTACTGTATAATCTAGATTATTGACTCTAGTGCGAGTGGGAGACTGAAGGAAATATGCCCTAGAGGCAATAATAAAGTTATTATTTGTTTCCTCATATCATGATAAACGTTTATTATTCATGCTAGAATTGTATTAACCGGAAACATGATACATGTGTGAATACATAGACCAACATAACGTCACTAGTATGCCTCTACTTGACTAGCTCATTAATCAAAGATGGTTATGTTTCCTAACCATAGACATGTGTTGTCATTTGATTAACGGGATCACATCATTAGGAGAATGATGTGATTGACATGACCCATTCCGTTAGCCTAGCACTTGATCGTTTAGTATATTGCTAGTGCTTTCTTCATGACTTATACATGTTCCTGTAACTATGAGATTATGCAACTCCCATTTACCGGAGGAACACTTTGGGTGCTACCAAACGTCACAACGTAACTGGGTGATTATAAATGAGTACTACAGGTGTCTCCGAAGGCACATGTTGGGTTGGCGTATTTCGAGATTAGGTTTTGTCACTCCGATTGTCGGAGAGGTATCTCTGGGCCCTCTCAGTAATGCACATCACTATAAGCCTTGCAAGAAATGTAGCTAATGAGCTAGTTACGGAATGATGCATTGCGTAACGAGTAAAGAGACTTGCCGGTAACGAGATTGAACTAGGTATTGGATACTGACAATCGAATCTCGGGCAAGTAACATACCGATGACAAAGGGCACAACGTATGTTGTTATGCGGTTTAACCAATAAAGATCTTCGTAGAATATGTAGGAGACAATATGGGCATCCAGGTTCCGCTATTGGTTATTGACCGAGAATAGTTCTAGGTCATGTCTACATAGTTCTCGAACCCGTAGGGTCCGCACGCTTAACGTTACAATGACAGTTTTTATTATGAGTTTATAAGTTTTGATGTACAGAAGTTTGTTCGGAGTCCCGGATGTGATCACGGACATGACGAGGAGTCTCGAAATGGTCGAGACATAAAGATTGATATACTGGACGACTATATTCGGACACCGGATGTGTTCCGGACGTTTTTCGGAGAAAACCGGAGTGCCAGAGGGTTACCGGAACCCCCCCGGGAGAAGTAATGGGCCTTATGGGCCTTAGTGGAGAGAGAGAGGGGCAGCCAGCATGGGCCGCGTGCCCCCTACCCCTCTGGTCCGAATTGGACTAGGAGGGGGGGCGGCGCCCCCCTCTTTCCCTCTCCCTCTCCCCCTTCCTTTCCCCCTCCTAGTAGGAGTAGGAAAGAGGGAGTCCTACTCCTACTAGGAGGAGGACTCCTCCTCCTTGGCGCGCCCTCTAGGGCAGGCCTCCCCCCTTGCTCCTTTATATATGGGGGCAGGGGGGCACCCTAGGACACACAAGTTGATCTACGTGATCGTTCCTTAGCCGTGTGCGGTGCCCCCCTCCACCATATTCCACCTCGGTCATATCGTCGCAGAGTTTAGGAGAAGCCCTGCGCCGGTAGAACATCATCATCGTCACCACGCCGTCGTGCTGACGGAACTCATCCCCGACACTTTGCTGGATCGGAGTCCGGGGATCGTCATCGTGCTGAACGTGTGCTGAACTCGGAGGTGCCGTACGTTCGGTACTTGGATCGGTCGGCGTGAACACGTACGACTACATCAACCGCATTGTCATAATGCTTCCGCTTACGGTCTACGAGGGTACATGGACAATACTCTCCCCTCTCGTCCCTATGCATCACCATGATCTTGCGTGCGCGTAGGGAAATTTTAGAAATTACTACGTTCCCCAACAGTTTATACCCTACGTTCTCGATTGTTCGGCTAGGGTGTAAAGGGATTACCTCTGCGACTGTTACAATCGGGTAATCCAGATCTGTACCTCAGATGGGTGAAGCCAAAAGCTAGCGTTCTTAAGGGAATAATTGGTCGGCAAGCAATGATAGATTGTTTACGTTTATGTAATTTTGTAACAAATACGGGATAGGCTGCCCGTAATTCGGATCAAAGCCTGGGCATGCATAATTAAGCATGTCGACCCAAGGATCGGAACCCTTAATGGAACTATTTTCCCTAGAAGATGTTTCTTACGTTAAATAGTAATATAACATACCTCCCTGAACAAATTTTGTCTGTTTGAGAAATATGACCGGTTGCCTAGTTTCTGGACATACTGAATGTTTATTACATTCGAACATGGTATCCGGAAACACTCCAACTTCTTGGTTCGGAGGTTGAAGCCGAAGGCCTGTGATGACAAATTTTGAAAAGTTCTGTTGGGGATAAGTTCGATGATAAAGTACATTGATACATGGAATCAAACGTCTAGTCTTTATCTATGTCCTCTATAAGACTGTTTAAGATACAGTCGTCTTGCGAATATTTCACAGCTATCATCACTTGGTCCTATACCAAGTTCACGGAAATATCTTTTCCGTCCGGTCCCTGAGGTCCAACTCGGGGCATATGATTCAGATCAAGCATAGTGTAGCGCGTTTTCACTATCGCCCATGCCTCTCGTGCACCTTCCCGGCATGTTGACGCCTTCCATAGCTGAAAATGGCACTAGGCACCTTTGAACAGGTTCACCAATCCCTCCATACTTTCTGGAGGGGCATCGGATGGCCATAAGCTCTGACCATAGTCTTCATGGCTTTCCGGGCCCGCTCATGCACTATAGACAACTCCTTCAGAGTGTCGCCTCTGAATCCGGATACTTCTTCAGGATGTTCGGTTAATAGACCTATAAGAACAGCATTATAAAACTCTGTATTATGGGATTATATGAGTCCCCTGGATGGTTTAAAGGTCAAACCGAATATGCCTCCTTTCAACTTTTTATTCTCTTTTTGTGCGTCCGATAATTGAGCCTTTAAGCTCTTTATGTCTTCGGCTTGCTTATCCTTTTCCTCCTCCAGTTTGTTCTTTTGGTCACTGGTCATCGTGACTTTCTTCATTTCCTCTAGCTCTAAGGTGGCGGTATGTAGATTTGTCCAGCTTGTTTCAAGCTCCTGGGACAGCACATTGTTCTTCTCTTTGAGAACCTGCAGTGATAACGATCCTTAAATCGGTTGGTCTAAACGGCTTCATGTCTCGGGGGCTACTGGCATATATCTATTAATTTTACACAAACCATTACCTGCATATCTTTTGAAAACAGGTGAGCAACTCCAGCAAGTCCATCCCGGGTAGCTCGGATATATGCATCCACGGTTCTGAGGGCAGTAAACTCCTGCTTAGCAAAAATTAGAGCACGCATGGTCTCTTTCAGTCGTCAATGATTCCTCACGCTCTCCACTTTAGAATTTGTGACGGATACGTCATCCGAATCCTCATGAGGTGGATGAGTTGGTGTTGTATCCATATTGGCTCTCATCTTGGTTGATGAGATTGGTGCCAGATTAGTTGGTGATCGGCTAGTGGGACTTTGGACACAGTTTGCCATGTGCTCCTCCTGAAATAAGATGGGAGGAGAAATACGACAATCTGGTCTTATGCCTAGGCACATGATAAAAGTTATACCTCTTCGATGAAGGAGGGGGCTTGATGGCCCTCCCGGCTTCCTTTTTTGAAGGCTCACCTTGCGTAGATGCTACTTTCCTAGAGGCCACCCTCGATGGAGTGCGGCTTGCTGAGCGCCGATCCTATGTGGCACAACTCAGTGTAAAGTTTGAGACACAAGTAGGGGGCTCCTTTTTTAGGGGTGATTTCCGAGTACTTACAATGGAGAAAGGAAGAAGGCTGGGGTAGTCAGCCATAGTAGCCACTTCCGAGCCATCAAGGCTCGCTTGATAAAAGACTCCATCATCAAACTCTATAAATATATCCGGATCCTCGCGAAAGTCGGGGTCCTTGTTGCGAGCATAGTCCTCTGGCTATGGGGAGGGGAAATGAACATTTTCGACCACCTTCCTCCAAGTCTGCTTTAAGATGACCAGAACAATTTGATTAGAATACCTCGATAATGAGGTGGCACAATGCTGATAATAAAAAACTTACCCATTCAATGGGGTTATACATGGAGAAACCTTCCTGACAGTTTAAACGGGTGAATTCTTCTTTCTCCCCCTTATAAAGATCTGCCAAGATGGCGGCCAGAGCAGCTGGGGTATCCGGGCCCTCGTACTTATAACGAGATGCGTCATCCTCTCCGTTGTAACACCATAAAGGGGTTACTCTAGACTGATGGGGATGGATGCATCGATTTATCGCGATGGCCATGACTTCAACTATCAAGAGTTCGGAATGAGAGAGTAACCTAACCTTGCTGACCAACCTCATTACTTCTGCACTGTCTTCTTGCTTGGGGATCTGGGGGCACCAGTTGAGGCGTTTCTTCAAAGGAGCACTAGACAATTCGAGAAGACCGCATCGAACTGGGTCCGGAAGGGAAACATCCTCAATATAAAACCATTTCGGAGTCCATTCTTTGGCTCCCTTTTTGGGAGTTCCGATGAGGTAAACTGATCCGGCTATGCGACATACTTCAATGCCGCCCACTTCAAATATAGAACCCCCTTAATGATGAGGGACGAGGCAAAATAACTTTCTCCACAATTCAAAATGAGCCTTGCAGCCTAAAAACAGTTTGCAGAGAGCGACAAAACCTAATATGTGCAGGATAGAACCTGGTGTAAGGTTGAGTAGTTGGATCCCGTAGAACTCCAGTAGACCCGTGACGAAGGGGTGGATCGGGAATCCTAAGCCCCTCAGAAGTAACAAGACGTAGCACACCCTCTCCTCCTTTGTTGTGGTTGGGGAAATTCTCTGCTAGCACGTCATTGCCAATCGAGGCCAATCCCGCCCGCATGAAGACTAGATCTACGGGAGGGAGATATCCCTGCATCTGAAGTTGATTCAGCTGGAGGTGGGACACTGAGAAGCTTCGCCAATCACCCTCTTGAGGGCCATGAGGGCGAGAGGAGGAGCAAGGAGCGCTTGCCATGTTTTGAAGTTTTTCGTGGTGTGCTTCGATGCTCTTTGTGCGATCTGGGTTGGTATTTGGGGATCTAACCTCTTTATATAGATGCCACCCGTGCATGGTAAGGGGATTATTTGTAAAAAAAATATGGACCGTTCACATTCATGTGGAAATTGAGGCGACGATAGGAAGGAATCGTAAAGGCGGAACATGGAGGCCAAAACTGGACCATCGTCAATCCAAAGTATGATGAAGAACCCTCCTTGCAAAGCCGAAGACATAAGCCGGATACTACATCGTCATTGAAGGCTAGTTTGGGGGCTAATGAGGGAGTCCTGGATTCGGGGGTCCTCATGTGTCCGGTCTATTCAATATGGGCCGGACTGATGGGCCGTGAAGATAAAGTAGAATACTATCCCCCGTGTTCACGTAGGACTCCTATATGCGTATACGACAAGTTTGGTGTCCGGATGTACTATCTCCTTTTTCTGTAAACTGACTCTGTACAACCCTAGGCCCCTCCGGTGTGTATATAAATCGGAGGGTTTAGTCCGTAGAGGCTATTATAACAATCATAGGCTAGACATCTAGGGCTTAGCCATTACGATCTCGAGGTAGATCAACTCTTGTAACCCCTATACTCATTGAATACAATCAAGTAGGACGTAGGGTTTTACCTCCTTTAAGAGGGCCCGAACTTGGGTAAACATCGTGTCCCCATTGTCCCTTGTTACCATTGATCCTCAGACTCACAGCATGGGCCCCCCTACCCGAGATCTGCCAGTTTTGACACCGACAATAGCCCCATGTTGTACATACTGCTTCGTGCGGATGCCCTTCAGGTTGAAGAGTGCTGGATCCAGCGTTGCAAGAGTGGTGCAAATCGGGCTTGAGTCTCAAGTGCATCGGAACATTGAAGCCTACATGGATGACATAGTCGTCAAGACCAATGACAAATCAACTCTCATTCAGGACTTGGAAGAGAACTTTGCAAACCTGTGCAAGGTCAACTTAAAGTTGAACCCTGAGAAGTGTGTGTTTGGTGTTCCCTCTGGCAAGTTACTTGGTTTCATTATGTCCCACCGGGGGATAGAGGCCAACCCAGACAAGATCAAGGCGATCAAGCATCAAGCACCCAAGACAGTAAAAGACGTGAGGTGACTAACCGGATGAGTTGCTGCGCTGAGTGTGCTTGTTTCCAAGTCTGCTGAGTGTGCCTTGCCGCTCTTCAAAATTTTGAAGAAGGCAGGGCCAATGAAGTGGACCCCGGAAGCAGAAGCAGCGTTGCAAGACTTTAAAGCTTATCTTTCCTCCGCTCCCACCTTGGTCGCTCCTGAACAGCAAGAGCCATTGTTGGTGTACTTAGCTGCAACCCATCAAGTGGTTAGTGCAGCGTTGGTGCGGCAGCAGGAACTAGCTGAAGGAGCAGCCGCAACTGCTGTCCTTCCCGAAGAAAAACCCATCCGGCAAGGTCCGTTGTAGATTAGGAGAAAGAAGAGCAGGATAACAGAAACAATTCCATGACCGTGGAAAAGAAGAAGAAGGTGCAGCAGCTGATGTACTTTGACAGCTCCCTGTTGCAGGGGGCTAGATCGAGGTACTCTGGCATGCAAAAGTTGATCTTTGGCCTCATCATGGCCTCGAAGAAACCGCGCCACTACTTCCAAGCCCACAAGATCACAGTTTTCATGCATTTCCGTTTGCAACGCATACTGAGATACCCGGAGGCCACTGACAGAATAGTGGAATGGGCTTTGGAATTGTCAAGCTTTGGTCTGAAGTATGAGAGTACATCAACCATTCAGAGTAGAGCACTGGCAGAGTTCATCGCGAAATGGACACCAACGCCAGATGAGGAGACACCGGAAACAGCTATCCCCGACAAGGATGCCCCCCAAGAGTGGATCATGTACTTTGATGATGCCTTCTCACTACAAGGTGCAGGAGCTGGTGTGATCCTTGTCGCACCCACTAGAGAGCACCTCAAGTATGTGATCCAAATGCATTTTCCCCAGGAGAAAGCTACCAACAACACTACAGAATATGAAGGACTCGTTGCTGGTCTCAGGATTGCAACAGAGTTGGGAATTAAGAAGTTGATCATTCACGGAGATTCGTAGCTTGTGGTGAGACACGTGAACAAGCATTACCAAAGTCCATTGATGGAGGCATACCTGGAGAAAGTGAGAAAGCTGTAGGAGCGTTCTGATGGATTGCAAACAGAGCACATGCCACGTGCAGAAAACAGTGTTGCCGATCATCTATTAAAACGTGCTGCAAAAAAGCGTCCCATGAAACAAGGGACTTTTGTTCTCCACCTGACTCAACCCTCAGTATCCTTGACAACAATGGGCAAAAAGAGGAGGAAACTTGACTCCGGAAAGTCTCTCCTGGCGGAGCTTCCCAAAGCCCCCGGCAGAGAGGTTGGCGGGAACAACTCCACTTTGCCTGGTGAGCAGGACCCTCCCGGCGAACTACCGGTTCTCATGGTTGAGATATGCGCTCCCACGAATGAGGAGGTGCCATTAATCCTTGCTACTAAGCCTCAGGCTCCAACTTGGGCACGACACATAGTCCATTTGCCACAAACATGAGAACTTCTCGAAGAGCAAGAAGAAGCTGAAAGAGTAGCCAGAGGGCAGGTATGTATCAGTTTGTTGATAACATGTTATACAGAAGGAGGCGCAATGATGTGAAATTGAAGTGTATTTGTCGGGAAGAGGGGAAGGAACTGTTGGCAGGGATACACAAAGGCATGTACGGCTCCCATATTGGATCAAGTGCCTTGGTTGGAAAAGCTTTCCTGCAAGGTTTCTACCGGTCCACGGCCCTCCAAGATGCAATTGAGCTAGTCACCAGATGTGAATCCTGCTAGTTCCACTCCAAGAATATCCATCAACCTGCTCAAGGTCTCCGGACGACCTCTTTGTGATGGCCATTTTTGGTCTAGGGGCTCGACATCTTGGGCCCCTTCCCCCGTGCTACCGGGGGCTTTGAATTCTTGTACGTGGCAATCAACAAGTTTACAAAGTAGCCGGAAGTGGAGCTTGTGAGAAAGGTGACCGACAATCAGCTATCAAGTTCTTGAAGGGATTGGTGTGCCTCTTCGGAGTACCCACCAGAGTCATCACTAACAACGGCACCCAATTCACAAGCCGCACCTTCATGCAATACGTTCAAACCCTCGGAAGCAAGGTTTCATCCGCCTCTGTTGCTCATCCCAGGAGCAATGGACAAGCTGAGAGGATGAATGCTGAAGTGCTGCGAGGACTCAAGACAAGAACTTTTGACAAGCTGCAGAAGTGCGGTAGAGGCTGGATTGACGAGATGCCGGTGGTTCTTTTGTCCCTCCGTGTGACACCAAATCAAGTTACCGGCCAGACTCCCTTCTCCCTAGTCTATGGGGCAGAAGCAGTGATCCCCACGGAACTGATATACGAATCCCCTCGAGTATTTGCCTATGATGAAGTAGAGAAACACCAGCACCGGCATGACGATGCCGTGCTCCTTGAGGAGAACTGTCTCCGGGCTACTACATGTGTTGCACGCTATCAGCAAACCCTGCGTCGCTATCACAGCCGCATGGTTCATGCCCGTAGCCTTAAGGAAGGCGATCTTGTCCTTACGTGCGTTCAGTCTGCCAACGGTGCAAACAAGTTGACACCTAAGTGGGAAGGCCCATACCGGGTAGTACGAGTCATCAGACCTGGCGTAGGCCGTCTGGAGACCGAAGATGGCATTCAATTGCAAAACTCATGGAACATTGACCATCTTCAGAAGTTCTACCCATATGGCGTGGCTGTGGGGCCCTGCCCGGTAGCCACCCTTTTGTACAAGCCTTTCCGATGCGCATGTAACCCTTTGTACAATGCCATGCATAGACCCTGAGCATAGACAGTAAAACAAAGCGGTGGCGCCCTAAAAACAACTTGCATGCATGCATAGCATAACATGAAATTGCCATGATCATGTAGATAAGATCGATGTTACTTTGTTTTCCTCTGCACTAACTGCAGGGCTCTTGCCGCAGACTCGATCCCGAAAAGAAGAAACGGAAACAAGCCTAAATATCGACCTCAACAAGCCAAACAGATAAGTTCCCTTTTATCCATACATGTCTCTATAAGAAGAAAAATTGTGCATAGAGAAACCACATCACCTTTCAAGCATTTATGTTCCCATCCTTTGACCTAAACGTTGCTTCGGTCAAGATGGTTGTAGTGGCTTTTGATGGAGAAGGTTCGACGAGGGGCTGGTCCCCTTCCATAGTTTTGAGCTTGGCAGGCCAGGCCCCGCAGCAATAAATGGAAGGTACCGGCAGGAGAAAACTTGTTTACTTAAAAGTATAGAGGCACTCCTCCTCGTACGAATGTAGCACATGCACAAGTACCCAGCAAGACCAACTTTTTTCTTTAATATGCGGTAAACGAGTACAAAGCTTACAAAGTACAAACATGGATAGAAGAGATTACATATTTGAAACTAAAGTTTGGCAATTGCCTATATGTTTTAGATTGAAAAAGGATAAGTACCCCATAATCCTTTCTTGTCCCTCTCCTCCTAGGAACTACAATGGAAGGTGAAGAGGGCAAAAGGAGTGCCTAGGCAGAAGCCGAGCCTGACCCCGTCAAGGCCTGTTGGATACAGCCTGACAAGATCGGGAGGGCGCGGACGAAGGTGATGGGTAGAGAGAGCGGCTAGGTGATACCCTGGTCACTGCCACCAGGGCCAGCAGGACACAACAGGGCGAACAAAGCCGGAGTCCACGGGGAAGCCTGCCAGGGTCCAGCTAGAAGGCCGCTGGAGGAGCCAGAGACATCATCCACACCCAACACCCCGGCAAATCGCCTTGGCGGGGAGGAGATGCAGGTGCAGATGGTGGTGCCGACGGCCCCCCGCTAATGCTGATGGTGCGGCTTGCATTCAACCGGGGTCGGAGCCGCCGTTCTCCCCATCGACGCCTCTTCATCACCGTCACTGTCCTTCTCGTCACTATCGCTTGAGTAGGAGCTTTTATCGTCAGTCGAGGTCTCTGCGCAGCACCCTAAGCGAGCACCCGAACGCCCGAAGACCTTGACGGAGAGCAGGGCAACGTCTATTAACTTGAAATAGGGAACATGCCCGGCCGCCAAGCTATGGGCATGGGCGAAGATCTTCCAGCCATACAGGAGAAGCATGACATGAGGAGCAAGGAACTCCATGTCCGCCTCCATGCTGCCATTGCAGCAACCCCTCATATGCAGCCTCAGACGCGGGGGCTGCTCGACCTCCATCTCCCTTGCAAATGGGGTAGGGAGCCGAAGATGAATGCGTGGGGGCCCATGTAGCTTGATGATAAACTCCAGCGGCTGGTTCCCGATGTGGCCTTCGTTCGGGTCCTGAGTGGCCGGAGGAGGTGCGATCAGAACACCGCCCCGTCCTCCTCGACTCCGGGCACCACGACGACCATGTCCGTGTCCTCTCCCGCCTCCTCTCACGGCGGGCTCCGCCCCCGCATCCCAAGTAGGAGGAGGGAGGTGCTGTTGAGCAGAAGCCTTGGTCGCCACCACTGGGGTGTCACTACGCCCTCTTCCCCTCACCATGATGGAGAGATAATATTAGAAGGAAGGAGGAAGAGATAGGTGTTTGACACCACCATGCCCACGTTCCCTTTTATAGGCAAACATGACCGGGGGCTGGCTCCTGACCCAGGGGGCAATCGCCCTGTACCACGAATCCAACTCCTCTGCGTCAGTAACGGCGCACAGAATCAAGACCGACCTGCTGCTCCTATCCTTGGCATCTAGCTTTCTGCCTTGGCACTAATTCTTGTGCCCTCCGCATCCACCACCAACCTTGTGCAATGCATGCGGCATATGTGGCAAGGGCAGGGGAATTAGTGGAATGGCAGTTACTACCCCGTGAACGTGGAACGTGGGCGACCACGGGTCATGGCATAAGTCTCCCCCATGATGTCTCGCATGACGCGTGGAAAAACTGGAAACTGACTCAAGCATATGTTAATAAATAAGCAAAGAAAATATCAAGAAAGAGGAGAATATCATTGCAAATACCCTGCCTGTGTACCAGACAGGGCCTACCCCAACGATGCTCAGCAACACATTTGGACCAGTCCCGGGGGCTCCTATTAGTACAACAAACCTTCATGTATGTTGCTCGGACTGTACATAGGCTCAGTGGCAGAGATGAAAACTCCACCAAGCATTCAATATAAAACCAAACCAGAGAGATATCCCTTTGAGGAAACAAGGGGCGGATTAATAAGACCAAGACAAGCCAAGAGAACAAGATATCACTAAGGAAAAACCTCCCTTGCCTGGCAGGTAAGCCTGATCAGGTTGAGGCCACACCCAAGACAAGTCCCAGGATCTCCCCGGCAGGCTCGCCAGGGCTGCTGGCGGCCTACATCCCCGCCAAGACTCCGCCGCTCCACCGCATCACAACGCAAGTCATCCATCAGTGCAGTGTCGAGCCCGAAGGTAGCTAAGTGGCTTTCATTTGGCACTTGGCAGCCATTTAGGAGGAAGATCACCTCTATATGACACCCGTCAAGAGGCGTGTCAAGAAGACATGTCGAAGGTGACTAAGTGGCGTAGAAGGCCTGCTGGGCCACATCCATAGTGTGACACCTAATAGTGCATTTAATGCACTTTGTCCCAACTGCCGGAGTTAGGTATGATAGCACTGTTAGCTATCTAATCATTGGATAATGACCGTTTGTACATTGCGGTAACCCCTTAGCCAATAAAAGGAGAACTGTGGTAACCTTCACTGCAAAAAAATACACTTCTGTGATGATACGTGTTTGTCACAGTAGGTCATGTTTTTTCATGCATGTACATCCATGACGATTTTATGACAGAATCAAGATAGTCATACCTATGCTGTCATAGAAGTGCTCCATGACATTACCAAAATTATCATCACGGAAGTGGCCACTTCCATGACGATAAATCGCGTGTCATAGAAGTGCTTTCATGAAGGGTAATCACCATGTGGCATCCACCATAACGGGTCGTCGTTAAGCCATCGGGTTCCAGTTTGGATCTGATAACCCATTACCAGCCTGGACAAATGGGGATTTTCCACGTGTAAAATTCTCAATGGCCAGAGGAACCATGTGTCGGCTCACCGTGGGATAGATGTCATTCACTCGCTTATGATACGTCGACATGTGGCATGGCCCAACAGAGTCCCATTTTAGTAAAAAGGCCGGTTCATTTGACTTGGTCAAAAGGTAGCGGGCCAGCCCACGGAAAGCTTGTTAACGGCCTATTCGCATATAGCCCATTTACAGCTCGCTAACTCATGGCCCATTATGGCCTATCCGAATTGGTCCTAGCGGCATCATCTAGGCCATCCAATATGATTCCAGCCCATTTTAACTTCTAACCCATGTATGACCCATGACGTCTCTTGGCCCATACGAGGCTCTTTGTAACTCTGGGCCCATTAAAGGCCCGAGGTGAAACTGGCCCATAATGAACAGTGTATCACTTTATACCCATTAACGACCTATTATTCTGTAGGTTTTCTCCAGCCTGTGTTACCTTTGCCCTTCTAAGGGACCATTTATTATTGGGCTAATTTCCAGAATTCAGTTACTTACGGTCCGTTACTGGCATGTTCCACTTGTGACCAAATTCGACCCGTGGCTACAGTCGACCCGATTGTGGCCTGTTAACCCGTTGGGCTGTTTTCATAGCATCATCAAATACGGACTGTTAACGGCCCGTTATGGTCGGGCAATAAACAGACGATTTCCACTCTAGCCCGTTTTCGGCCCATTTTGCGGACTGTTAATGGTCCACAAATAGTACGACCCATGTGTGGCCAAACGATTATTTGGCCCGTAATAGGCCCATTGGTTATATGGCCCATAGAAGACCTATGGATCCTATAGCCCGTAGAAGGCCTATGGATCCTACGGCCCGTAGAAGGCCCATGGATCCTACGGCCCGTAAGAGGCCCATGGTCACTATAGCAGGTAGCAGGACCATGGTAACAATGGTCCGTGTGTTTCCGTGGTTATTGTGGCCTAGTTATAAAAATAGGCTACTATGGCCACTAGAAAAATGCGGAAAAAGAACCGCAGTGACTTGCAAACAAATAAACAAGACAATAAGGAAATAAATAAGCAAGCAACTAACACTAGGATATTACGGCGACTCGGCATCATAGTTCGCCACCAGTGCAAATATAGGGAACAAAGCAGCATATTACATACACTGGCTATCTAAATTGGCCACCAGTGCAAAAAAAATGTGGCAGCAAAATAAGTCCATAACTGAACAACTTCGGAAGATCTCAAGAAACATTATGCTGGGTGTCCATCATGCTGGCAATAAGCTTAGCAAGCTTATCAGCTTTCTCCTGTTTGGCACTAAAATCCTCCAACGCTTGCTGCTGAAATAGAAAGTTTGCATCTGAATTATCCAGGGTCTTTTGCAGTCCTCCGGCTTATTGTCGCAGCACAGCTGATCGATGTCTTTCAACTTGTAGTTGAGACTCAAGAAACCAAACTGATTCAGACAGTTAGTTCGAATAGCTTGTGCCAGCGGTAGGGGCCAGTAACTCGAACACTACACCAAGACAGGACTTTGGGGTTGTCTCACCGTCTTCAAGATAGTTTTCCTTAGCTGTTTTATCATCTTTGTTGGAGACAAACAAGGATGTCTCACTATCCTGAACCTTATCTACATTACTTCTTTACCATTGCTTAATAACGCACTCTTCCCAATATTCTGTCAGCATTCTAAAAGAAGAAACAAGTAGACACATCACAGGTTTTGCATGTAGTATATGAAACTCATTTCGGTTAACCAGTTCATTAGTAAGGTGGACAGGATTAAACTACCAAGTCTTCTATTGCAAAGTAGTACATAATAAAAGCATTAAACAAACATATATCTATGTCCAATGGTCACTTCATTGTCTTGCCAAATCAAAATAGAGACACGGTTCAAATCATATCAGTTCAAGACAAAGCAGCATTGAAAGAATATAAAGCATGGGAAATTACACAGCACAACAAGATTTCAGATGGGTACCACGGGTCTATATGTACAACAACACTATTGGCTCTGTTGTGATGTTACTAATGTGCATGATATGAGAAGTCAACTGTATACACAATTGAAATTGAAATAAATAGAGCTATTTATAAGAGCAAACTTGTTAAAGAAACATGCTTATACATAACTGTTGTGCCATTGGAGTTTTGATTGGATCCTTCAATTTAAAAATTAAGTTTGTATAAGTAAATACGGTGATACAAGAGCAAAGCCGTATGCACGATAGCAATGGAATCTTAAATGAGAACAATTGTTCTTTAGGTTTAAGCACTTGTTCTACACGAACAGAGTACAGTAAGACACATGCATATAGTACTTAAAAATAGGAAATGAGCTCATAGACCTTACCACATTCTTGGTTCGGGACCAGTACGGAACAAGGCATTCCCAGTCATCTTCCCATAAATGTGTGTCAGGAGAACGTAAGGAAATTTGATGAGTTTCTTTGCTAGTGAAGTATGTTTTCTTTAGGTAATTTTGATAATACCACCAAGCATTCTTGAAGATAAAAGAGGTATTAGCAGAGGTTACCTCATCAAGATTTTCCAAATTGGTCTTTCTCTATAGAGAAAAAAGGGAAAATTTGTTGTATTATAACCATCATGGAGGTCGAATGTATGGGACAAAGCAAAATAATTGCCATGAATAACATTACTTACACATAACTCCTGGACGAAAACCTGCAACTGGCATTTTTCTTCATCTTTCGTATAATATTTCCATGATGGGAATATACACACATAGGATTTAACAACATCAAATGCGATAGATGTTAAACTACGAATGGCTGGTTTTGCTTCCTCCATAGGAATCGGTGTACTAACTGGTGGAGTTGGGGTTCGCCATGATAGTATTAGCACTTTGGGCACTTGAGCTGTCTTACTAACTGCTCTTGTTTGGGAGCTATGTGGTGGAGGTGGTGTTGTGTCAACGGGAATTGGGCTATTATCTGCTGGGGTTGGGGTTAGATTGGGTGAAGCTGGTTCTCTGTCCATCACTATAGGGGTACAATCTGCAAGAGTCTGAGTTATGTGTGGTAGGGCTGGTTCTCGTGCATGTACAGCCGGGGTGCTATCTCCACCAAGAGGTAGCACTGTTTTATTTGAAGACTATGTTTTTACTCCACTAGATACTGCCATCACCCGCTCCAATTCAAATAGCTGATAAACAGGAAACATAGTTGAATGTACAGACCTTGTATGAGAGAGAGATGCAATAAATAGTGTGGAAAAAGAGGGCATGAAATAGTTGACATGTATATTGTTTAACTAAGCATGGCATAATTTCACACATATGATGTCTATCTAAACTGGATAGCATAGCTTGACATAATTCAAAGATATGATGACTAACTAAACAGGATGGCATGAGATAATTATATGATGTCAGCAAATAGGTTCGCATGACATAATTCACATACATGTTATCTAAGTAATTAGGATCGCATGATTTAATTCACATATGTGATTTATATACGAAGCAGAGGGCATCACATAAATGATGTCTGAACTAAGAACATGGTGTTGAATATTGTGTATATGACGTCTAAACTATGCAATGCAAGACACCAGATGCATGATATGAGTAGTATAACCGTGCCAAGTTAGAGCATACACCTCGGTGGGGAAATAGGACCAGTCATCTCTCTCTGAATCCATCTCTGAGGAGCTATTGGGACCCAACAAGAGATCTGCTTCGACAGGTAGCACGTATTCTCTAAAGACCTTGTTTTCACTCCAGATTTTGCCATCACCCACTCATATGGATCATTCACAGGAAGAGTAGTTTAATGTACAAACATTGTCGACAAATGGAAATGTAATGAAGAAAAGGTTGGCAAGATATCATTCAAATATATGATGCCTAGTTAAACAGGATGGCATTGCATATTTCACATATATTATGGCTGGCTTAAAGAGACGAGACTGCATAATTCTCATACATGATATAGAAACTAAACGTGTGGCATTACAGAACATGTCTAAACTAAGTAGATGACATATGTGATGTCAAAAGTAGGCACTACAAGGCAACATATGCATGATATGACCAACATCATCATGCCAAGTTAGAGCAAACACCTTAGTGGGTAAATAGGAGTGGTCAACTGCGTCTGAAACTGCCTCAGAATAGATATCTTCCTCTGGATTACAATCTAGAGAGGAGGGGAAGATTTGCCATTGAACCCACCATGGAGCGATGTCTGCATGACATTGTATTGCTGCGCAAAACTCTTCTCTTTTTCTCTACTTGTTCAACATGATTGTGTACAATATCTGACATGCATACAAAAAAAATAAAGTGAGTTTATGTAAGGAGAGCATGCAGAATCTAGAGTGATGGTAACAACCAGTGGATGGATCCAAAAAAATGATAGCAGGCTGATGATAGCTCTAATTTAATAAAAAGACAGATGATGATTGCTTTACTATTTGTTTCCCACCCGAGATGAACAACATAGGCATACCCTAAGTGAACCGGATAATAGACAGAGATACTATTCATTGCTGCCTTGATATGTGCCCTACAATTAATATTAAAATTCAAGTTTGAACATTAATTTGGACCTGACTTGAAGTCTAAGAGGTGAACAGGACGATAAAGTAGCAGGTAATATTAAGAAATCCATAACATAAGCAAAAACAAAAGAGTGTGACCTCTCTTATGGACCTATGTACTCCTCAGGTTCATCCGCTGAGTCGATGTTGGTAATGCAGTTGAAGTGGGTGCCGACGGCAAGGAAGGAGATCTGAGGGTGCGAAATACGGTTAGGAGTCGTGATGTCTGGTTTGGTGGATGCTTCTGTCAATGGAGCAATTCAGGTAAGGTGGACGACATCGCGGCAGGAGCAGGACAAACCACACAAAGTTTTCTTTGGCACCTATCTATAAATGAAGTAATTCTGTAAGGGCTCCTTTGGCTTGCGGGACTATAAAAACGCAGAGGTAGGAAAATCACCGGAATAGGATAGGAGCGCACGTGGGAAACAGAGCATTTGTAAACACATGATTTCTGTCAACTTGGGCGTTTTGTTTACATGAAATGGAAGAGCAGAGGAATGCAAAGAAATATGGCAAAAAGTGAAACCATATGAAAGTGTGTACAGTTAGAATGCTATTCTGCCACTAATGCACTTAGTCTTGTTTTCATGCATAGGATTTTGAAAAGTAGCTCCAAGGTGATGTTTTTCTCCATTCCTTTCAACGAAATGCATGAATAATTGAATAGTAGAGTGCCATAGGAAAATTTCCAATTGCTATGTTTTTCCTTCACTTTTTCCTTTGAACCAAAATAGCCCTAATGGATTGACATGAATGTAGAGTAATAAGTGATGTGACAAGTGTATAGCCTCTTTGGCGTAGCCATGTCCGCCTCAGCATCATTGGGTTGGTCGCTGAAGAAGTTGCACCAGAGGTGGCTACCGTAGGTGTGGAGGAAGATCTGAGGTGTCTGTAGACGGCATCCAGGGAACTGCTCTATTGTGATGGATGGTTCCATCATTGGAGCAGGTCTGGCGAGCCGTAGTACGTTGAGGCTGATGTAGTACAAGACAGACATCGTTAATATGAAGTGGTATTCCAATAGCATCTCCAATAGATGATGTAAAATACATTACCAAAAAGTGATAGATGTAAAATTTACATCACGAAAAAACACCTGACTAAAACAGATGAGGTAAAAAACTGTTGACTCTGAACTTAACTGTCGAAATTGAAATGTACTGTGGTATCTGAATGTTACTATCAAAACTGAACGCACTGGTAGCAGAGAGGCACTTCACATATAATTTAGGTGGCTCGAGCACTAGTAGTAGAGAAACAGTGATCTAAATCAGCAGGTGATCGACGGGGAACATAGTAGCAGATAGCAGCCGGAGAATCAGCTCCTGGAGGAACAACCTGAACTAGAGCCAGAGCAGCAACTCATGTAGCTATAGCAGCCTGTGTACCAGCATCACCAATGTGAGCGAGAGCAAGAGCGGAGCAGCAGCACGAGCGAGCGAGAGACGAAGCAGCAGCAGCGCGAGTGAGCGAGAGCCGGAGCAGCAGCAAAGCGAGCGAACGAGAGACGTAGCAGCAGGAGCGACGCGAGTGAGCGAGCGAGAGCTGGAGCAGCAGCAGCAGCAGCTTTGGCTGGTATGGATGCCGCCACAGAGGAAGCCTTGCATGGGGGAGAGCCGCCGTGGAGATGTCACCGGCGGCGCTGGCTTCAAGGGAGCCGCACCATGGGGTGTAGGATGGAGCACCGTCGGTGCCGGGAGGTCGAGTTAAGGAGAAGGTACGATGCGATGAGTGTACAAGCTCTTTCGTAGCACCGAGAGGGCCTCGGCTTCTTCCGAGTTCGGGAGGATCCTGCAGTTCCAGTGGAGCAGGTTAAGGTGGCGCTATGGGGGTGGAGCAGCCAGGATAGACGAGGCGATCGTCGGACCATCTCCTGGGAGGTGGAGGACGGGGCGGCTGAACCGGCGGGACGACTAGATCGATGACGGATCCTCATCCGGGGAGGTGGCTGAGGGATGTCAAGCTGTTGCGGTGGACAACATCATGGGGGAAGAGGCTTCGGCTGGGTAGCGGTGAGGTGGAGGATGAAGGAGGGTGGCGTTTCTTAGCTGGAGCAGAGAGGTTATGGCGGCCTAGGATTTCAAATGGCAAAAAGGAGGTGATGGGATGGGGGAACCATGACTTAGGGACGCGCTTGTCCAAAATGTAGGGTGTGTTACAAAAGTACACCCACCGATTTGAACTAGCAGCCCTTTCGGCTCAGGGTTAGAATGGGGATTTTGGTCTGTCGAGATTTGCCAGCTGGAGGTAGTTTTTGCGCGCGTTGTAACTTCGGGATAGCAAGGCGCATGTTGTGAAGACGCGAGTTTTGGGAGCACGATATCTGAATTTTCGGGATAACAAGCCGGGGGTTGAATTTTAGGGACAAACCTAATGTGTAATATGGTACGTACCAAATCAATTCGCACTTCCCTCATTGAAAAAAACGAAATAAATAAAACTATTCGCACTACACAAACAAAGAGTCTTGTCCCGTTTTACTGTACAAATGCTATTCAAAGCTATGAATCCATGTTATGTCCAATTAAATTTTTTCGCTGGCTGTATAATGCACGTAACCTACTCATACAAACATTTAGTGCATTCCAAATGTCTATGCCACCATAGCAATTCAAACTAAATTTGAGTTTGTTTGTCTATTTGAATAAGAATCTACAATCATGATTGTTGCCAAGTTAAACCATCATTTGGATATTATGTTAACAACACACCACATGATTACTATAGAGATAGATATGAACTATGTGTACTATATGAACTCGAATTCCAAATGTTGAATACACTTGATGTTGATTCCAAATAATAGTATATTTGATGTACTAACTAGATCTTCATAATTTAAACCATGTTTCATACGTACACTGTGTTTATCACACAAAGTATAGTGCCCCGCCCCCTACATTATAACAAGTATTTAGCCCTGAGCTGCAAAAGCCACACATTATCACAAATTCAAATAAATGTTCTATATATTATATGTAGTATAACATGTTCATAACCACACCATGCGTATCACCATTATATATATTCATCCATGCGTCGGTTTAAAATACTTTGATTTCTTCTTCAAATATCCGAATCTACTTTTTTATAATGAATTATGATCTCTGTTTGTCTTTTACACCCACACAATCCTCTTCTATTTGTAGCCAACGCTAACTTTCTATCGTGCATGCACATGCCCTCCCCCTCTCACCCTCCCTCAGTGTCCCCTTCATCGCGCACATTCGTTATTTCTCTTTAGGTCGTTCATCCACGGTGTGTGTAGGCCCCCCGGCTCCTTCTATCCGGCACACACCGGTCGATATACTTCTCTAGCCAAGTGTGCCTACCACAAAGACACACTTTCTCTCTCCTCTTCTTACCGTCCATGCCCCCACATGTCCAATACGGTTCCACGCAAGTGCACACTCCCACCCCTCTTTTCATTGATCTCATACTCGCACACTCCTCCCCCTTGATATAGTAGGCCTCTCGCACCAACTCCTAGCCGCATCTCTCTCCCACTATCCGTCTCTCCGGACCTCATTTGCATGTATACCTACCGATCTCCCTACATATAGCTAGGTCAACTATAAGTCTTTTTCCCCACGCACCGATCAATGTACCTCACTAGTTATGTCTCTCCCTTTCTCCGAGACATGATGATTGATCTTCCTATGTAGTTATGTCTGCTTACCACAACCGCATTGCCCCCCACATCATCCTTGCATACCTCCCAACCCGTCTCTCACATGCACGTGCATAGACAGGTAGACATCCCCCCTCTTATTGGTATTGCTATTGTACCCTCGGTTTGTCTAGCAGGCTACTCCCACCATTTGTGAAGCAACTCCACCACCAACTCTCCGGCACTATACCTTTGTCTCTCTCCCAACCTTGTTCCTCTGCTACACATATGCATGGATGCCGATCGATCTCCCTCAGTACATAGCAAGGTCTCTCTCCTTCTCAACACATATACTATTCGAATCATCAATCTACCTCTCTACAGTTAGGTCTGTACCCCCTCTCCCCCCCCACACACACCGATAGTCGAACATTGTAGGTAGGTATCCATGCCACAGAACCAAACTGCACCTCTTCCCTCTCACATTCTAGTAGGCCAGCTGATGTGGAGCATCCTTCGGTCATCCCCATGGACCTTCCATCGTCTCACCAAGCACCAAGAGGACCCATGACTAGAGCATGTGCTAGAGCTCTCAAGACCGAGGTGACTTCTCTCCTTAGTGATATCTCATTTGATCCTCTCGAGACATGGCTACTACCTAAGCCCGAAGTGTTGTGCATGATTAGGTACCAAGAGGACCCTCCCGACGATGTACATGAAGATGGTCGAGACCCCAAGTCCACGGAAGAAGAGAACCAACGGAAGAAGGCAAGAACAACCCCCAGGCACCGGACATCCGGCCAGGACCCCGAACATCCGGCCCCTGGAGATCTACATGGCCAGGATTCTGCAGAAGAAGCTAAAGGAACCGGACATCCGGCGGCGAGCCCGGACATCCGACCCCCCTCACCAGAAATCCGGCCAATCGCCCAGACATCTGGCCCCAGCATCCAGAGAGCACAGAAGCTTGCCCTGACAGCCCGGACATCCGGCTGCCTCACCGGACATCCGGCCCCTCCTGAAGCATCGGACATCCGGCCCCTCTGCCCGGACATCCGGCGTCGCCCATCCAGAGAACAGAACGGCCATCTGCACCAGCCCGGACATCTGGCCCTTTAGCCCGGACATCCGGCCCCTCGCGAGCCACCGGACATCCGGCCCGACGCCCGGACATCCGGTCCTCCCTGTCTGCGAACAGTGTAAGGGTCGAGGCCCATGTACCCCTCTTCGCCCCTAGACTATATATACTCCATCCCCACCTACCTTTTAAGGTTAGCATTGTGATAGCTCATTTGATATAGAGCATTGGTCATCCATACCGGATCTACTCCTCGTGAGGGACCGCACCTCTTCGGAGAAGATCCATCCGGATTCAAGGCCTCCATCCGGAGAAGACAATCAAGACCTCCTCACGGAGAAGAACGGTTACTCTTGTATCGTCCTTTGTTGACTTTGGATCGCGTGTTACTTTGTGCCTCGATGATCTAGCCCTTGTGTGATCAATCACTTGTCGGTTGAGTGTTTATCTTGTCCCCCCCCCCCCCCCGTGATTTCCCCCGTGTTCTTCCACGCGTTCTTCGTGTTTCCCCATAGTATCCTCTAAAAAACGTGAAAGATTGGCCCCTAGGTTTCCGCCCTACATCATCTTGGAATCATGAGCCATGTTGATCACATTTTTGGAGCCCCTACCCCGTGTTTTCTAGCTTGATTTTGTTGTTTTCTTCCTAAATCCGAAAATCCCCACCAAAAATAGCCCCAAATTTTTTTTGTGATTTGTTGGCGTGATGAAGTTTTGTTGGATTTGATCCATGGATCTGCTTTGCATCGAGTGGATCAAGCTTTTCCCCATCGCTCCGGCAATTTCCATCCACCAATTCGTCCGAATTTTGCCCCGGAGTTGCAACTTTTCCCGTGGAGTTGATCGAGTTCGTCCCTGATCCAGGAGCCCGGACATCCGCCCGTGTCCACCGGACATCCGGTGTCCCGGACATCCAGCAGCTGGCCCAGACATCCGGTCCCTGGCAGCAGCAAATCCATCCCCTGCGCCCATTTCCGCTTAGTTTCACCCAATTTTGCCCCGGTGCCCACGCTTACTTCCGCATTCCCCCACCGCTTTTCGCAAGCACCACCACTTCTCACCGCTACCTCCTATGACGATTTTGACACGTTTGGGTCTTTGAGATTTTGGGTTGTGGTTCCTGTGTCCTATTGTGTTTCGGCTATATAGGTACGGTTCAACGTCAACATCACCACCGCTCATCTCCATCGACTACTCATCATCGCCAAGGACGGTAACTTCGACGACATCTTTGTCATACCTTGCAATTGCATTGATAACCACATGGCCTTACATTTGTGTAGCTTACCCATTGAGACTAGCCATTGAGTATCGCCGGCAACGTGACTTGTGCACATTAGTGATCATACTCCATAGCATACATACCATACCAAAGTGGTGCATATCTTGGCATCAACTTTTGTGTCACAAAGTTGTCATAGCATACACAATTGCTATCTTGGTTTGTGAAGTTTTGCAATAGAAGAGAGCTCAAAAGTGAAAGAGCCACCCAAGCTTTTAAGCAAAGAGGAAAGATAATCAGAGAGCTTATAAGCAAGAATCATAGCATCATACTACATTAAGATTGTCATACTCAATCATCTTGGATCATAGCACCGAAATACCATACATATAGCATACTTGGGATAGAGGTCGTTGCATTTTTGCCTAGTAGGTTGTGCACAAGTTCCGTATCCGGCTATTGTGCAATCGTGCTAGCGTCTCTCGTGTATTGTGCAACAAGAGCATTTTCGTGGATTCCACATTTTTGCTCACTTTTGATTTGCACAATCCCACTGATCTATTTGCGCCGTGTACCTCCACTTGCTTGGTCTACTTGTTGCATTTGCAAATTTGTGAATCTTTTCCAACATTATTGAAGCTCACTTACAATTGCATTGAATTTTGTGCCACCATCCTAACCAAGCTCCACCATAAGCTTTTACTTGTGTAGGTGTGAGAACCGACAAGAATTGGTACCAATAGTGCTATTTCATTGTCCACATTTGAGTGAACTTGATTCATCGTCAACATGAGTCAAGGTACATTGGTATAAGTTCTTCTCCTTCTACCACTCACATTTTTGCTTGGAATGATGGATAGGCCAAGTTCTTCTACCAACCCACTCTTCATCGAGCAAGACGACAACATGTCATCATACGTCACCAAGAGCCACCTCTTTGGTGCACAACGAGCGTTGCATCAAGGGCAACAAGCTATGAACGAACGCATCGACAACCTCGCCACCGACTTGCGACTCTCCAAGCAATGTACCAAGGACTACTTCGACAACAAGCATGACGCGCACAAGCAAGAGAACGATGCAAGGATGGATGAGATCCATGCTTTGTTGGTGAACCGTCCTCCTTCTACATCGTCATACTCAAGATGGAGCCACTCAAGTCGACACTCCGACGACTCCTTCTCCGGCTCAAGTACACCGCCATCGAACACTCGTCGACGAGCCGCGCGTCAAGACCGTCATGCATCTCGCAATCCGCTACACGACAATCATTCACAAGAGCAAGTCGATGAGCAAGTAGCTTGTCCTCAACCACACCAAGTCGCTTTTTCTCAAGCTCAAGATCGAAAACGACAACGGCGCCAAGAAGAAGAACGAGCGCGTCTCCGCCAAGAGGAACAAGACGCCGAGGCTCAACGTCTTCAACAACAACAATGTGAAGCGCAAGCTCTTGCGGCGCAACGTGCCCTTCAAGAATCAAGTCGAGCCATCGCCAACCCCAATCGCGAACGGCGCAATCAAGAGGAAGCCCTTCGAGAAGAAATCCAAGAGAGGAACTACCAACCGCGCGTGCAACGTCAAGTTCCTCAAGCTCCTCCACAAGCTCGTCAAGCTCCACGTCAACCTCAAGTTCAACAAGAGCAAGTTGATCATGGACTTCCTCCACGCCAAGAGCAACATGAGGATGATTAGCTACCACGTCAAGGGCATCATCATCACCATCGCCAAAAACACAATGAAGAGCAACGCTACGGCAAGCTAAAATTCACCATGCGCAAGTTCAATGGAAGCAATGATCCCGAAGAATACCTCTCATGGGCATTGAAGGTCGACAAATTGTTTGCACAACTATGAGGAAGAGAAGAAGATCGCTATGGCATCACTTGAGTTCCAAGACTATGTGCTTATATGGTGGGAACAAGTCCTTGAGCGCACAGAAACAAGAGGTGAACCTCCAATCACCACTTGGGTTCAAGTGAAGGATGTCATGCGAGCACGTTTTGTGCCCACCTTCTACAACCGCGATCTCTTCAAGAAGCCACAACTCCTCAAGCAAGGAACAAAGAGTGTTGACGAATACTACAAGGAAATGGAGATAGCCATGATTCGAGCCAATGTCACGGAAGATGATGAGGAAACTATGGCACGCTTCTTGAATGGCCTAAATCATCCTATCAAGAAGATCGCCGACTTCCGACCCTACTCCAACCTCATTGAGCTCGTGCATCAAGCTACAAAGGCGGAACGTCAAGTGCAAGATGACTTCAAGTACGCCAAGTACTCTTCCAAGAACTACGGCTTCTCCCACAACCAAGCTTCAACAACTCCTCCAACCACTACATCAACCAAGACTTCTCCATGCAACGACGACAAGTCAAGTTACAAGAAAACTTCGACAAGTTCAAGTCGTCCTCCTACTACTACAAGCAACTTCAAGCTACGTGCTTCGTCATCTACTCCGACCGATGAGATCGTCAAGACAAGCTCCTTCAAGTGTTTCACTTGCGGCGGCCGAGGCCACAAGTCTTATGAATGCACAAACAACCGCACCATGATCCTCAACAACGATGGCACCTATGACTCCATGAGCGACGAGGAGATGGAAGCCCTTGAGAAAGTGGCCATGCACTGGCGAGTGAATGAGGATGAAGATGATTAAGTATTTTGTGATGAGGATTCGAGCCCCACTCTCGTTGTCTCCAAAGTCTTGACTCTTCAACATCAACCAGAAGAAGACCAAAGATGCCACATATTGCACACAAAATCTAGCATCAATGGAAGGTCCGTCAAGGTCATCATCGTTGGAGGTAGTTGTCACAACTTGGCAAGTGAAGAACTATGCTGCAAGCTTCAATTGGTCAAGATGAAGCACCCGCACCCATACAAAGTCCAATGGCTAAGTGACTCCGGCATTATACGAGTTGAGCATATGGTCCAAGTCTCCTTCAAAATCGGTGCATATGAGGATACTTTGGAGTGTGATGTTGTCCCGATGTCCGTTTGCCACCTCCTTCTTGGTCGACCATGGCAATTCGACCGTGGTGTCATCCACAACGGGCGTACCAATCATTATAGTTTCAAGATGAAAGGGAAGGAGTATGTGCTACGACCTATGTCTCCTAGTCAAGTGATTGCCGACAAGCATTCCACCCATCGTGGAGAGAAGAGTGAGAAAGTGATCCACCAAAAAGTGAGTGAGAGCCACAAGCGAAACTTGAGCGCCTCTTGGGCTAGAGAGAAAAACCTAGTACTATTTGCCACAAAAAGTGAGATGAGAGAAGTATGTGAGAACCCATCAAGTGTTATGCACTTTGTCCTTGTGTGCAAGGATGGGGAACCAAAAACTAACACCTCTCATGAGCTACCTTTAGTGTTTCAATCTGTTTTACAGGAATTCCAATATGTTTTCCCCGATGAGCGACCTCCGGGTCTACCTCCTCTACGAGGCATTGAGCATCGAATCGACCTCATCCACGGAGCACCCCTACCAAACAAACCTCCATACCGCGTCAACCCTGAAGAAACTAAGGAGATCCAACGGCAAGTACAACAACTAATCGACAACGGTTATGTACGAGAAAGCTTAAGTCCTTGTGTCGTTCCCGTTATACTTGTCCCTAAGCAAGATGGAAGTTATCGCATGTGTTCCGATTGTAGACCCATCAATGCTATTAGCGTTCGTTATAGGCATCCCATTCCTCGCTTATATGATATGCTTGATGAACTTAGCGGTGCCGCCTTTTTCTCTAAAATTGATCTTAAAAGTGGCTATTATCAAATCTGCATACAAGAGGGCGATGAATGGAAAACTGCTTTCAAAACCAAATTTGGCTTGTACGAGTGGTTAGTTATGCCTATGGGTTTACCGGAAGCTCCCTGAACTTTCATGCGTCTTATGAATTTTGTGCTTCGACCTTATATTGGAGTCTTTGTTGTGGTTTACTTTGATGATATTCTTGTGTTCAGCAAATCCATGAAAGAGCATATTAATCATGTTAGGTTTGTTTTGCAAACGCTTCGCAAGGAACGTCTTTATGCCAACATGAAAAAGTGCACGTTTGGTGTTGATAAACTTGTTTTCTTGGATTTTGTCGTTTCTTCAAAGGGTGTCCATGTTGATGAATCTAAAATTGAAGCAATTAAAACTTGGCCCCAACCCACCAATTTGCAACAAGTGCGTAGCTTTCTTGGTCTTGCGGGTTTTTATCGTCGCTTTGTGAAAGACTTTAGCACTATTGCCGCTCCTTTGCATGCCTTGAGTAAGAAGAATCCTCCTTTTGTTTGGGGATCTTTGCAATCCACCGCTTTTGATGAGCTCAGGTCTTTGCTTACTCATGCTCCGATTCTTGCTTTGCCCAATTTTGACAAAACTTTTGAGGTTCATTGTGATGCAAGTGGTACCGGAATTGGCGGAGTTTTGATGCAAGAAAAATGAGCCATTGCTTATTTTAGTGAAAAACTCTCCAGTGCTTAACTTAACTATCCCATCTATGACAAAGAATTGTATGCTTTAGTGCGTGTGCTACATGTTTGGGAACATTATCTTAGACCTCATGAGTTTGGCATCCATACCGATCTTGAAGGCCAAACTAAACTGAACAAGCGTCTTACCAA
Source organism: Triticum timopheevii (assembly GCA_963921465.1). Lineage (NCBI taxonomy): Eukaryota > Viridiplantae > Streptophyta > Magnoliopsida > Poales > Poaceae > Triticum > Triticum timopheevii. The sequence continues at coordinate 284,226,755 of OY997268.1, read as the reverse complement.
ATGGAGTGAATTTATTGAATCTTTCCCCTATGTGATCAAGTACATTAAGGGTAAGGAAAATGTTGTTGCGGATGCACTTTCACGCATATGCACACTTGTCACTAAACTTGAATCGAATGTTATTGGATTTGAGCACATAAAAGACTTGTATGCTAATGATCCATCTTTTGCTACTCCTTATGCTAAATGTTTGATGCATACATCTTGGGAACAATACTACATCAAAGATGGTTATCTTTTGAAAGCTAACAAAATATGCATTCCCGAGTCTTCTCTTCGTTTGCTCCTTTTGCAAGAGGCTCATGGAGGCGGACTCATGGGACATTTTGGATGCGACAAGACATTCGCCACGCTCTCCAAGAACTACTTTTGGCCCAAGATGTTCCACGACGTCTCACGCTTCATTAACCGATGCTCTACGTGTCACAAAGCCAAGTCTAAAGCTCAATACCATGGTCTTTACATGACTCTTCCTATTCCTTATCAACCTTGGGAAGACATTTGCATGGATTTTGTACTTGGTTTGCCTAGAACGCAAAATGGCAAGGATTCCGTATTTGTTGTTATGGACCAATTTTCTAAGATGGCACATTTCATTCCTTGCAACAAGATAGATGATGCTTCACACGTTGCAAATCTCTTTTGTAGGGAAATCTTGCGCCTCCATGGAGTACCAAAGACAATCGTCTTCGACCACGACATCTTCCGGATGCACTTTCACATATATGCACACTTGTCACTAAACTTGAATCGAATGTTATTGGCTTTGAGCACATAAAAGACTTGTATGCTAATGATCCATCTTTTGCTACTCCTTATGCTAAATGTTTGATGAGTACACGTTATGCGCCAAGCTCGGAATCAAGCACTTGTTCTCATCCGCATACCATCCTCAAACCGACAACCAAACGGAGGTGACGAACCATACGCTATCCACTCTACTTCGTGTGTTGATCAAGAAGAACATCAAGGAGTGGGAGGAGTGTCTACTCATCACCGAGTACACCTACAACCGTGCAAGACACTCGACGATCGGCAAGTCCCCTTTTGAGGTCGTCTACAGCTTCAACCCGTTGTCCCCATTGGACATTCTACCTCTTCCTCTACAGGAGCGAACCAACCTCGACGCAAGTGCCCGTGCAAGCTACATCAAGAAGATGCATGAAGATACTAGGCACACCATCGAGCGCCAAGTACAACGACTCACGACCAAGCTCAACATCAACAAGCATCCCATGATATTCAACATTGGAAACCTCGTGTGGCTACACCTTCGCAAGGACCGCTTCCCCAACGAACGCAAGTCCAAACTTCTCCCTCGAGCCGACGGACCCTTCAAGTTGCTAGCACGCTACAACAACAATGCTTACAAGATCGACCTCCCACGCGACAAGTACAACGTGAGAGACATCTTCAACGTCCTCGATCTCTCCCCGAACCATGGTGATGAGGATTTTGATCCGAGGTCTGATCTTTCCAAGGGGGGGGGGGAGATGATCCGGAGCATCCTTCGGTCATCCCCATGGACCTTCCATCGTCTCACCAAGCACCAAGAGGACCCATGACTAGAGCACGAGCTAGAGCTCTCGAGATTGAGGTGACTTCTCTCCTTAGTGATATCTCATTTGATCCTCTCGAGACATGGCTACTACCTAAGTCCGGAATGTTGTGCTTGATTAGGTACCAAGAGGACCCTCCCGACGATGTACATGAAGATGGTCGAGACCCCAAGTCCACGGAAGAAGAGAACCAACGGAAGAAGGCAAGAACAACCCCTAGGAAGCGGACATCCGGCCAGGGCCCCGGACATCCGGCTCCTGGAGATCAACATGGCCAGGACTCTGCAGAAGAAGCTACAGGGACCGGACATCCGGCGTCGAGCCCGGACATCTGGCCCCCCTCACCGGAAATCCGGCCAATCACCCAGACATCTGGCCTCGGCGTCCAGAGAACACAGAAGCTTGCCTTGACAGCCCGGACATCCGGCCCCTCCTGAAGCACCGAACATCCGGCCCCTCCGCCCGGACATCCGGCATCACCCATCCAGAGAACAGAACGGCCATCTGCACCAGCCCAGACATCCGGCCCTTCAGCCCGGACGTCCGGCCCCTCGCAAGCCACCAGACATCCGGCCCGACGCCCGGACATCCGGTCCTCTCTGTCTGCGAACAGTGTAAGGGCCGAGGCCCATGTACCCCTCTTCGCCCCTAGACTATATATACTCCATCCCCACCTATGTTTTAAGGTTAGCATTGTGATAGATCATTTGAGAAAGAGCATTGCTCATCCGTAGCGGATCTACTCCTCTTGAGGGACCGCACCTCTTCGGAGAAGATCCATCCAGATTCCAGGCCTCCATCCACAGAAGACAATTAAGACCTCCTCACGTAGAAGAACGGTTACTCTTGTATCGTGCTTTGTTGACTTTGGATCTCGTGTTACTTTGTGCCTCGATGATCTAGCCCTTGTGTGATCAATCCCTTGTCGGTTGAGTGTTTCTCTTGTCCTCCCCGTGATTTCCCTCGTGTTCTTCCGTGCGTTCTTCGTGTTTCCCCGTAGTATCCTCTCCAAATGTGAAAGATCGGCCCCTAGGGTTCCGCCCTACATCACCAGCCGCCCTGTATCTTTGACGTGGGCAAACACAAATTCTATGGCACTCTTTAACGATCGTGCACCCACACACTTCACCCCTATTTTCGATTCTATCGATATCTCATGCCGATGATCCCTCCACTCTCTTCTCGTGGATTGCTCCCTCTATATATGATATATCCATGACTCTGTTTCCCACACATTGCATATGTTACATTTTTTTGTTTGAGGTATCATCGACACATTGCCTTTGTTTCGCGCAAACCATCTCTCTCACACCCACCCACATACGTACCTGCACGTAAAGAAGAGGTGCATGCACGTACTCGCATCTCGTTCGCGGCCACACCCGCGCGCGGACGAGTTCATTTCTGTATGAAAAGGCAGCGAACGTGATAATTTTAATTGTGTAGCGGTTGTTTACTCGAAGGAGGGTCGTGTACCACGCGTACACGAAACAAAGTTCGACTTGACGCGTTAGTATGAAATTAAATTATTGTCATCGGGAAAAAAGAAATCCGCTCCACTATATACAATGGAGCCTGCCTGTTAAGGTGTCGTCACACTATCTCACACAAGGAAGCGGTGGTCTCTCTCTCTCTCACCATTGGTCACTAATCCGGCCGCATCCCGTCCACTGGCAGAAAGGGAGGATCTGCATCGTTTCTTTGTTCGATGGCATCGAGGTAACATCTCCCGATCTACGGTACCCGTTGTTATCTCTGACCAAGCTCTGGCGCGATCGGGCCTTTGCCACTTGCTTGCTGCTGCCGTATGGGAAGATCCCGGTCGCCGGCGCCCTACTAGTTACATCCCGACGACCCCCAGGTACAATTTCCTCGGGCCTTGCTCCACTGCCCTTCTTCCCACATTGCTGCATGTAGAAAATCTTGCATGTGGATCTTCCCTAATTCTTTGCCTAAGACATAGCTCGATCGGCGTACTTGCCATCTTACAATCTCATCCTCACACCATTTTTGATATGGAATATGTTATTTTGTCGGCGTATGTGTCTTTGACCCTTTATTGGGAAGTAATTGTTTCCTTTCTACCTCCTTTTGTAAATAGGGCTATCCATTTCACCTTGTTCCTATTGCGACCTTTTGGTAAACTGCACAAATCACTTTTTTCTTAAGCGTGTTTTGTGCAATTCCACCAAAATGTCACACGGGCAACATTTTTACATTTCTATGGGACTACAGAAAGGGAGATTGGTCTTGCTATCCTCCTCATCCAACTTCGAGCCTAATCTTCTCCAACAAGTAGTTAGTCTTAAAGAGAGATCATAGAGGTGATCGGCTTCTATTTGTGAGTGTTATGTTTCATCATCTAGTTCAACTATTATTGTAATCACACTAACTGGATATCTTTGCAAACAGGGATGGTAAGCTTGATTTCAATGGAACTTCACAAAATGATCGGATTGTGATGTCCTCCATACACCTCTTTCTTGGCTACAGAGCTGCGTGAAACTAGCTGCCTGATACATCCATTTTGCATCATGCTTTTATATCAACATTTATTGCATTATGGGCTTTTATTACACATTATATCTCAATACTTATGGATATTCTCTCTTATTTTGCAAGGTCTACCATGAAGAGGGGGAATGCCGGCAGCTGGAATTCCGGCTGGAAAAGGAGCAAACGTTGGAACCTATTCTGCACAACTCCAAAAGTCCTGAGACTCCACGAAACAACTTTTTGGATTTAATAAGAATTTATCAGCGAAAGAAATAGGCCAGGGGGCCCACAGCCTGTCCAGGAGACAGGGGGCGCCCCCCCCCCTATATGGCGCACCCTCCTATCTCCTGGGCCCCCTGGTGGGCTTCCGGCGACCATCTTCTGCTATATCATCACTTTTACTCTGAAAAAAATCGGGGGCAAGCTTACGGGACGAAACTCCGCCGCCACAAGGCGGAACCTTGGCGGAACCAATCTAGGGCTCTGGCAGAGCTGTTCTGCCAGGGACACTTCCCTCCGGGAGGGGGAAATCATCACCAACGATCCTCTCATCGGGAGGGGGTCAATCTCCATCAACATCTTCACCAGCACCATCTCGTCTCAAAACCCTAGTTCATCTCTTGTATCCAATCTTGTATCAAAACCACAAATTGGTACCGGTGGGTTGCTAGTAGTGTTAATTACTCCTTGTAGTTGATGCTAATTGGTTTACTTGGTGGAAGATCATATGTTCAGATCCTTTATGCATATTATTAATCCTCTGATTATGAACATGAATATGCTTTGTGAGTAGTTACGTTTGTTCCTGAGGACATGGGTGAAGTCTTGCTATTAGTAGTCATGTGAATTTGGTATTCGTTCGATATTTTCATGAGATGTATGTTGTCTTTTCCTCTAGTGGTGTTATGTGAACGTCGACTACATGACACTTCACCATTATTTGGGCCTAGAGGAAGGCATGGGGAAGTAATAAGTAGATGATGGGTTGCTAGAGTGACAGAAGCTTAAACCCTAGTTTATGCGTTGCTTCGTTAGGGGTTGATATGGATCCATATGCTTAATGTTGTGGTTAGGTTTACCTTAATACATTCTTTTGTAGTTGCAGATGCTTGCAATAGGGGTTAATCATAAGTGGGATATTTGTCCAAGTTAGGGCAGTACCCAAGTACCGGTCCACCCACATATCAAATTACCAAAGTACATGAAGAAAACTAGCTTGACGATAATTCCCAATGTGTCCTCGGGAGCTCCTTTATCATTATTAGAATTTGTCCAGGCTTATCCTTTGCTACCTAAAGGATTGGGCCACCTTGCTGCACTTTATTTACTTTATTTACTTGTTGCTCGTTACTATTTATCTTATCACAAAACTATCTATCACCTACTATTTCAATGCTTGCAGAGAAAACCTTACCGAAAACCGCTTATCATTTCCTTCTGCTCCTCGTTGGGTTCGACACTCTTACTTATCGAAAGGACTACGATAGATCCCCTACACTTGTGGGTCATCAAGACTCTTTACTGGCGCCGTTGCTGGGGAGTGTAGCGCTTTTGGTGAGTGGAACTTGGTAAGGAAACATTTATATAATGTGCTGAAATTTTCTGTTACTTGTTACTATGGAAATTAATCCTTTGAGGGGCTTGTTTGGGGTATCTTCACCCCAACCATAAGAACAAAGAGTTGCTCCTCAACCTACTGAACTTTATGAAAATATTCACTTTGAGATTCCTTCTGGTATGATAGAAAAATTGCTAGCTAATCCATTTGCAGGAGACGAAACATTGCATCCCGATTTACACCTTATCTTTGTGGATGAAGTTTGTGGATTATTTAAGCTTGCAGGTATTCCCGATGATGTTGTCAAAAGGAAGGTCTTTCCTTTATCTTTGAAGGGAGATGCATTGACATGGTATTGGCTATATGATGATACGAGATCTTGTAATTATAAGCGATTGAAGTTGGAATTTCACCAGAAGTTCTATCCTATGCATCTTGTTCATCATGATCGTAGTTACATATATAATTTCCAGCCTCACGAAGGAGAAAGCATCACTCAAGCTTGGGGGAGGCTTAAGTCAATGTTATATTCATGCCCCAATCATGAGCTCTCTCGGGAAATGATTATTTAGAATTTTTATGCTTGGCTTTCTCTTGATAATCGCAACCTGCTCGATACTTCCTGTGCTGGTTCTTATATGCTGAAGACTATTGATTTCAAATGGGACTTATTGGAAAGAATTAAATGCAACTCTGAAGATTGGGGTTCCGACGATGGTAAGGAGTCAGGTATGACACCTAAGTTCGATTGTGTTAAATCCTTTATGGATACCGATGCTTTTCATAGATTTAGCGCTAAGTATGGACTTGACTCTGAGATAGTAGCTACTTTTTGTGAAACTTATGCTACTCACGTTGATCTCCCTAAAGAGAAGTGATTTAAATATAATCCTCCTGTTGAAGTTAAAGTAGTTGCACCTATTACAGTCGAAGAAAAGACTATTACCTATAGTGATCCTATTATTCCTACTGCTTATGTTGAAAAACCTCCTTTCCTGTTAGGATAAAAGATCATGCTAAAGCTTCAACTGTTGTTCGTAAGAGTAATACTAGGACTTACACACCTCCTGAGCAAATTAATGTTGAACTTGGTATTGCTATGATTAAAGATCTCTTGGATGAGGACTTAGATGGGCATGTTATTTCTTTCTTGGGTGAAACTGCTAATATTGCTAGACCTGATACTAAGACACGTAGACCTGTTGTAGGCACGCCTGTTAATTCTGTTAAAATAAGAGATCATTGTTATCACGGCTTATGTGATATGGGTGCTAGTGCTAGTGTGATACCTTATGATCTTTATAAAGAAATTATGCACGACATTGCACCCGTTGAATTAGAAGACATTGATGTTACTATTAAGCTTGCTAATAGGGATACCATTAAACCTATTGGGTATGTTAGAGATGTTGATGTTTTGTGTGGGAAGGTTAAATACCCTGCTGATTTTCTTGTTCTTGCTTCCCCACAAGATGATTTTTGTCCCATTATTTTTGGTAGACCCTTCCTGAATCCTACTAGTGCTAAGATTAATTGTGAAAGGAATGTCGTCACTGTTGGTATAGATGGTATGCCTCATGAGTTTAATTTTGCTAAGTTTAGTAGACAACCTCGTGAAAGGGAACCACCTAGTAAGGATGAGATTATTGGTCTTGCTTCCATTGCTGTTCCCCCAACTGATCTGTTAGAACAATATTTGTTAGACCATGAAAACGATATGTTTATGAAGGAAAGGGAATAAATAGATGAAGTGTTCCTTAAACAGGAACCTATGCTGAAACAAAACCTTCCACTCGAAATTCTTGGGGATCCCCCTCCACCCAAGGGTGATCCCGTGTTTGAACTCAAACCATTACCTGATAATCTTAAGTATGCTTATCTTGATGAAAAAGAAATACATCCTGTTATTATTGGTGCTAACCTTTCAGAGAAAGAAGAAGAAAGATTATTGAAAACTCTGAAGAAGCACCGAGCTGCTATTGGATATACTCTAGATGATCTTAAGGGCATTAGTCCCACATTATGTCGGCACAAAATTTCTATGGAGAAAGATGCCAAACCAGTTAGAGATCCTCAAAGACGATTAAATCCCAAAATGAAGGAAGTGGTAAGAAAGGAGATACTAAAGCTCCTTGAGGCAGGTATTATTTATCCCGTTGCTAAAAAGGGAGGTATTACCGTTGTTCCTAATGATAAAGATGAATTGATCCCGCAAAGAATTATTACAGGTTATAGGATGGTAATTGATTTCCGTAAGTTAAATAAAGCTACTAAGAAAGATCATTACCCTTTACCTTTTATTGATCAAATGCTAGAAAGGCTATCCAAACACACACATTTTTGCTTTCTAGATGATTATTCTGGCTTCTCTCAGATACCTGTGTGTAACATCCCAAAATTCTAAATTTTGGAATGTTATACAAATAGATAGATTTGATTATTTGTTTGATTGATTGTGTGAAATTGAGTGAAATTCGAAACTTTTTGAAAGTTAAATAAGAGGGAATAAAAGGACTTTCCCAAACTTTCATCTTGCTTTTACGATCTCCGTGAATTCAAATTCTTTTCATCACAAGACCCTGGAGAGAAGATGACATGACTTCTTCCATTTATTTAAATGAAAAGGGGTGTTGAAAATATTTGAATTTCAATTGGACAATATTTCCAACCCAGGAACTTTATGCAACTCAATGATTCTCACGAGCGAAGATAAAATGACTTCTTCAAAACATATGAAATATGAGTTGGGAGTTTCAAAGAATTAAATTCAAAATTCTTTTGAATTTATTTTTCAATTTGGAGTTATTTGAGTTTTATTCAAATTATTTTTCTCCAAAAATAAAATATATGGAAAATAGGGTAACATGATTCCCTACATCAGAAAATTAGAGAGAAATAAATTTGAAATCATTTTGGTATATTTAAAATGATTTTCGTTGGATTTTATTAGAGCAGCAGCAGTGTTTGAGTTATTTGAATTTTTGTAGATTTTATTTGAAGCTAGAATAATGTCCATGTTGTAGAAAATCTTTTTCTAAAAATTTTGATATATTATATGCCTATTATTTTTTAGTTATTTTGTTTTTTCTTTTAGTTCTCTGAAAAAAATTGTTTATATATATATATATATATATATATATATATATATATATATATATATATATATAAAAGATCTTCTCCTCTCCCCGCGGGCCAACTGGGGTGCCCAGCCAGCCGGCCCAGCCCAGCGCGCCAGCCTCGCTCCCATCGCCGATAGGGACTCCTCCCGAGTCCGCCGCCGCACCGCCATGGAGCCGTGCCGCCTCCGGCCTCCTCTGCCCCCTTCCCCACGTCACCGCCCCCTCCTCTGCCTTGAAAAGGTGAAGCCGCCGCCCCCTCTCTCCTCTTTTCTCCTCTGCTGCACCGCACCGCCGCCTTTGCGCCGCATCTCGCCGCCGCCGGCGAGATCCGCCGTCGCCGCCTGCTTCGTCCCATCCCCGTGGACCACCGCCGACGCCGCCATCCTCACCGCCGCGCCGCGCCGCCCTCCCTAGCTACTCCGTCGCCACCGCCGTGCCCCGCCACCGCCGGAGCCACTTCGCCCCACCGCCGCCGGAAGCACGACTCGCCGGAGCCACCGCCGCCGTGGTAAAACCCTAACCTGGTCTGCCTTCGATTTTTATCAAAAAACCGTTGCCTCGGTCCGCTGGTTTTCTCGATTTTTTTTAAAGACGGTTTAGTTATCTATTCAATGAACGTTATCTGTTTAGAACTAGTTAGCGAGCATTGGTTCAATAGGTTTTTCTTTTATTTTTAATTTCGGCCAGGGACCCGACTGTGAATATTTTTATTTATAGATTAGCCCTGGACTTCAAACCATCACTACTTTTCAACCGTTTATCCAAATCCAACGAAACCAACGCCCACTTCTTCGTTATGATCCCCTCTATCCAGTAAAACAACTTCAACAAGTTTTTGAAAGTTTAAAATACGAATTAGATCAGATTTGAATTTGAACTTCGTTTGATCGTAACTTGAGTTTTATAACTCCGTTTGAGTTCATTCTTTTTGCTATTCGAAGCTATTGACCTAAACTTTCTGATAAGGCCAAATTCACATAATTTTGGTACTGTTAGAAATTGTTTTATGTTGCAAGAGTTATTTGCTTGGTTTTGATGTTTTCCGGATCGTCTTCTTTGTTCTTTCCGATCTTTTGAGTCATTGCTTATGTGTGGTTACTACTGCTTTCTTACGATAGATTGACCGGAGTGTGACGAGTAGAACTATCTAGAGTTTGAGTGCGAATCATCTTCATCAACATTGCAGGCAAGTTCACACTTTGATCATACCCCTTCATACCCAGTTTTTATGCATTAGCTTCGCCCTCAAACATTGCATGATTACGATGCCTTTAATTTGTGGTTTGGGAAGTAGTTGCTGAGGTAGAACCTATGGGAGTTACTTCTACGTTATGCTTATATTGCCATGCTATGCTCGTAGACATGGATTGGATTTGAGTGATATCCGTGACAGATGTGAGATTGTTAATTAATGGTTTACTTAAGGTGGCCACTTTAATACACATCTAGGTGGATTGAGGCACCCGGGGTATCCAGCGATTGCCTGTTTTATTTTTGGAAATCCCGGGGTTACCGTGTGATTCTCCTATGGACCGCCACCCAGGCTCAAAGGGAACTGAGTCTATTCATGCTAGAAACTTCCGTGTGCAGCCGCAAGCTATTATGGGCTCTAGCATAGTTAAGTAAGTTGCGTGAAGCTCTTGAAGAGGTGGATCAGCAGGTAGTGGGTTTGTAGGTTTGGTATGGTCTGCCCGGAGTAGAGAGTTAATGCTTCTGAAAGACTGTGTCTCGGTCATCCGTCTCTAAAACACCATGTAGTGTGAGAAATCAACGGAGGCGATCGAGTCTTGCGGGGAAAAGTGCGCAAACCTCTGCAGAGTGTAGAATCTAATCATGGTTAGCCGTGTCCCCGGTTATGGACAATTCTGAGTATCTAGTACTTGAGTATTCGCATGTATCTCAACACTCTTAATTAATCTTGCTGGGTTGTTAAGTATTTTAATTAGGATCATTGAGTTGGGGTTACCTTCTCAAATGATGTTTCAACCACCATACTAGTTAAACTAAAACTGATTCCTTTGTAGTAGGGAAAAATTGGCTTTTCGCAAAAACTATAACCATAGAGCTTTCCACCAGCCAAATATGCATGTAGTGATAGTTATTATTCATCATTATCCTATGGTGTGAATTTTCCAGTACATTCAATGTACTGACCCTCTGTGGCTGCAACGTCTCATGTTGCAGGATCTTACGACGAGTAAGTGATACGTTAGGGTTACGATTTCCTATACTCAACTTTGCCGTTGGTGTTGATGGGAATCCACAACCTTGTTACTTCCGCTATTTTGGATTGAGGTAATGGTATTTACGTTATTTTATACATGTGATTTACCTCTGTTATAAATCCTCAAGTACTGTGTGTGTCAGCATACCGATCTAGGGATGACACCTAAGCACAGAGACTTGACCGTCTGACGTCGGGTCGCTACAAGATGGTATCAGAGTACATGTTGACTGTAGGACATGACCCTAGAAACTGGCAAACCCATAGGAAAGATTTTCTCTACAACTTTCTTTTCAAAAGATCTTTTACCTCTCTTCTCTTCTGAGCTTATTCAAATACTCCCTTTTAGTGAGACCAAACCCCTTTCCCCTTTTGACCCCTCGAAGATTCGACTGATGAGACCACTCCAAGAAGTACAAGATATTGGACAACCAAGACCACTTCGGAATGAAGAGGATTTTACCATACATTATGATAATGGAAACTACGACGGATAAAGACTTTGAAGACTAGGAGAATTTGAAAGCTTTGAAGAATTTTCAGATTTGGTATGACCAAGGAAGGCTACACTTATGGAACTTGGCAGACTATGGAAGTTGTCAATACCCAAGATCAAGGTGTACCGGAGAAAGATCGGAGCATGGAGATTTAAAAACTCAAAGTTCTGTCAAGGAAAACCCTAAAGGCAGGAGATATCAACTATGGAGAGATAGCTCGTGGAAATGACAAGAGCAGAAACACGCTATCCATGATGTTATCGCCCGCTTATGCTATTGTCACCGTGCTGAGTTAAACATGTAGATGCATGGAAGGATGGGATGGTAGAAGGCTGATGGAGCAGCTGTCGGCAAAAGGATGCAGCTTTAACCTTAGCTGGTGTATCACTAGGATCTGGAGTAGTACATCAGGAAGTTTAAGATGGACCTTCGGGAAGCCGTATTTGACAAGGAAGCAGTTCGTGAAGAACTCAGGACCCTGAAGCTGAAAGTAGCCAAGCTAGAGGAGCAAAACCTCGAGATACAGGAGATTCATTAGGAACTGAAGGACAGAAGGACATAGTTCATGCCAAGGATGTTGAGATCCAGAAGTTTGGAAAGCAACTCCAAAAATATTGAAGGACACCACGAGAGACTTCGCGTCAATAGAGATGATCTGGCGAAAGAACTTGAGAAGGACGAACATGATCAGAAGAAGCTATCAGAGGCATGACCAAGACTTGAAGAGTTTGATGACGTTGAGATCTATAGACCATTAGAAGACCAAACCCCTGTTTTATACCTACGTTAGATGCGACGTTTGTGAGCTGTCATTTGTTTGATGTTTTTCCGACAGCCACAATAAAATCTGTATTTTCAAAACTATTGTTTGTACTGTGTGCATCCCTCTCGATCTCTCTTATCCCACCCCAAACCCATGGACCCAATAGAGGATGAATGGAGATGAGCTCATATTTTCTGGACCGATGAGTCAATAGGAGACAGACCAATGGATTCAGAACATGGAGGATCACATGAATTATAACACTATAGCCGAAAAGGATATGGCCCAGCATGCTCTTCCGTTCTTTGAAAGAAGTGCTGCTACCTGATGGAGGATGTACCAAACCATCAATGGATGGCAAGGAGTAACCGTTCGGGAAGAATTTAAGTTGACTCAGCTAAAGTCTCGGTTTGTGTCCCAGAAGTTGAAGCCTTATGGAAGTGATATGAAGAAACCTTGTGCATACAAGTTTTGTGGAGAAATAGGACACAACCATAAGCAAAACAAGGATGAATACCCTCATAAGCGGAGGATTACCAAAGGAGTTAGCCGAGGACTTTCAGGAAACTTCGGTTGGAGATTGTTCCCAAAGGTTTTGTTGCAGCAATGGAAGTTTAGCCTACATTGTTGGGAAAGATCCGTGAAGCTCAGAAGTATGACAAAGAGATTGCTGAGATAAAAGAGATGATGAGCAAAGGAAAGACCAAAGGTTTTCGTAAGGATGAGCACGGCACCTTATGGTTCGAGGACCGTGTATATGTTTGCAATAATGCAAAGATAAGGGAGTAAATATTTCAAGAGGCTCAAGACTTACCATACTCGATTCGCCCTGGAAACACCAAGATGTATTTGGATTTGAAGGAGTGTTTCTGGTGGACTGGTATGAAGAAGGATATTACGGAGTATGTAGTTGTAGGTGATGTATGCCAGAGAGAGTAAAAGCAGAGCATCAGAAGCCAGCCGGATTACTACAGCCTAGGCCGATACCCGAATGGAAGCGGGATAAGCTTGGCATGGATTTCATTACCGGATTTTCCAGAACCCGAACGCGATATGATTGGGTAGTAGTTGATTCGCTTGACCAAAGTGGCTCACTTTATCCCAGTGAAAACCACCTATACAAGTGCGAAGTTGGCCAAGATATATTTGACCAGGATCATATGTTTGCATGGAGTTCCGAGGACCATCGTATCAGATAGAGGAACACAATTTACCCCAAAGTTTTGGAATCAGTTGCACCTGACTTTGGGTACTAGGCTAGAGTTCAGTACAACCTTTCATCTGCAGACAGATGGATAATTGAGAGAGTCAATCATATTCTGGAGGACATGTTGAGAGCGTGTGCGCTAGATTATGGATCTAGTAGGGATGATAATCTACCTTACGCAGAGATTATCATACAAACAGTTACCAAGCCAGTTTAAAGATGGCCCCTTTTGAAGTTTTGTATGGGAGAAGGAGCCAGACACCGTTGATGTGGGATGAAGTTGCACACCGTCAGTTGTTTGGACCAAATGTGATCAAGGAATCAGAAGAGAATGTTAAGTTGATTCGAGATAGACTGAAGGTAGCTCAGTCCAGGCAGAAGAGTTATGCAGACTCAAAAAAATGCAAGGAGGTAGTCCATGAAATTGGAGACAGAGCATGTCTTCGTGTGTCCCCTCTGCGAGGAGTTAAACGATTTGGAGTTAAGGGAAAGTTAGCCCCGAGATTTGTAGGACCATACTGAGTTTTGGAGCATATGGGAGAAGTGACCAACAAGTTGGAATCACCCGAAGGACTGTCAGGAGTTCATGATGTGTTTCACGTTTCCAAGTTGAAGAAGTGCCATGCAGAGATGGCCAATATTCCCCTGTAAGGATGCTTGACCCTGGAAAGGATAATGATGTTCCACAAAGTGGAGTATGGACTTCATAAATATAAGTTTTATCTCGATATGTGGGATATTCCACGAGGATGAAGAGATGAATTACTATTGGACATAAATGAGGTAGGATGTTGGAAATATGGATCAATGGAAATTCCATGATGAGTCTGAGTAATCATGTCCTAGTTTGGTGCCAATAGAAGGAAGAAAGACATTACAATTGGATGGATTTAAAAATGCCAGGAAGTTGGATGTTGGAATAATGATCAGTTGCCCCGATGAGAAGTTCAAGGTTTACAATTGACGAGATGGGCCATAACCCACAGGCCCCAGGACCTGCCAAGAAGCAAGCACACTCTTGCTGAAGGAGAAACCCTAGAAGAGGATATGCCCTTATCGACCAACGATTCTATAGGAGTTTATGCAAAACCTAAGAGTTGTTAAGGAACGATAGATGTTTGTTTGGCTTGCAGAATCAATGGATTTATCCGAACTTGGTTCATCGACAAGAGAAATTCTGCAATGCTTGTGAGGATGACCGAGTGTTAGAATGCGAGATTTGCTAAACCATGTACAAGGTAATGATTTGGGTGCGGGATGGATTGATCACTATACCGCTTACTCTTATTATTCGCCTTGCTATATGGGATGGTAAATCTGAGTGGCTTACCTATATTAGAGAGACGACGATCAAAACCTTGTTTGAACCTTAGAATGCTATAAGTATTTTCCCTTGTACACGGAAGCTGTTGCCAATCGTAGGATATACGGTGAGGTTCAACCCAGACCCGTTTTCTGCAGGAGAAACCATAAATTGTTGGCCACCATGAGATATCGATAGTTGTCTAGTATTGGTGCCAGACCCGTCAGCTAACAAGACCCAGTCTCGGAATAACCTTATCAGGATGAAAGGACAGAAGAATTGCGGTAGAGGTTATGCCACTACCGGAAGAGCCCAAAGAAGGAATTTT
Organism: Triticum timopheevii; assembly: GCA_963921465.1. Classification (NCBI taxonomy): domain Eukaryota; kingdom Viridiplantae; phylum Streptophyta; class Magnoliopsida; order Poales; family Poaceae; genus Triticum; species Triticum timopheevii. The sequence continues at coordinate 284,211,701 of OY997268.1, read as the reverse complement.
TCCGAGAATCTGAGAAGACCAACACTGTCAAGAATAAGGATGGAGTATATGAGTTTTGATGGAACAGTAACAATGCTTCTAAGGGTGGTAGCACCCGAGACCCTGGAGACGATCAATGGATTCTGAAGACCCCCTACCCTAACCTATTTATTTCTAGCCTCTCCGAATCTCGAGGGTGGTAGGTTTGTAACATCCCAAAATTCTACATTTTGGAATGTTATACAAATAGATAGATTTGATTGTTTGTTTGATTGATTGTGTGAAATTGAGTGAAATTCGAAACTTTTTGAAAGTTAAATGAGAGGGAATAAAAGGACTTTCCCAAACTTTCATCTTGCTTTTACGATCTCTGTGAATTCAAATTCTTTTCATCACAAGATCCTGGAGAGAAGATGACATGACTTCTTCCATTTATTTAAATGACAAGGGGTGTTGAAAATATTTGAATTTCAATTGGAAAATATTTCCAACCCAGGAACTTTATGCAACTCAATGATTCTCACGAGCGAAGATAAAATGACTTCTTCAAAACATATGAAATATGAGTTGGGAGTTTCAAAGAATTAAATTCAAAGTTCTTTTGAATTTATTTTTCAATTTGGAGTTATTTGAGTTTTATTCAAATTATTTTCTCCAAAAATAAAATATATGGAAAATAGGGTAACATGATTCCCTACATCAGAAAATTGGAGAGAAATAAATTTGAATTCATTTTGGTATTTTTAAAATGATTTACGTTGGATTTTATTAGAGCAGCAACAGTGTTTGAGTTATCTGAATTTTTGTAGATTTTATTTGAAGCTAGAATATTGTACACGTTGTAGAAAATCTTTTTCTAAAATTTTTGATATATTATATGCCTATATAATATTTTTTAGTTATTTTGTTTTTTCTTTTAGTTATCTGAAAAAAAATGTTTTTATATATATAAAAAAGATCTTCTCCTCTCCCCGCGGGCCACCTGGGCCGAAGCCCAGCCAGCCGGCCCAGCCCAACGCGCCAGCCTCGCTCCCGTCGCCGACCGAGACTCCTCCCGAGTCCGCCGCCGCACCGCCATGGAGCCGTGCCGCCTCCGGCCTCCTCTGCCCCCTTCCCCACGTCACCGCCCCCTCCTCCGCCTTTAAAAGGCGAAGCCGCCGCCCCCTCTCTCCTCTTTCTCCTCTACCGCACCGCACCGCCGCCTTTGCGCCACATCTCGCCGCCGCCAGCGAGATCCACCGCCGCCGCCCGCTTCGTCTCGTCCCCGCGGACCACCGCCGACGCCGCCATCCTCACCGCCGCGCCGCGCCGCCCTTCCTAGCTACTCCGCCGCCACCGCCGTGCCCCACCACCGCCGGAGCCGCTTCGCCCCACTGCCGCCGGAAGCACGACTCGCCGGAGCCACCGCCGCCATGGTAAAACCCTAACCCAGTCTACCTTCGGTTTTTATCAAAAAACCATTGCCTCGGTCCGCTGGTTTTCTCGGTTTTTTTAAAGACGGTTTAGTTTTTTTTAGTTAGATCTATTCAATGAACGTTATCTGTTTAGAACTAGTTAGCGAGCGTTCGTTCAATAGGTTTTTCTTTTATTTTTAATTTCAGCCAGGGACCCGACTGTGAATATTTTTATTTATAGATTAGCCCTGGACTTCAAACCATCACTACATTTCAACCGTTTATCCAAATCCAACGAAACCAACGCCCACTTCTTCGTTATGATCCCCTCTATCCAGTAAAACAACTTCAACAAGTTTTTGAAACTTTAAAATTTGAATTAGATCAGATTTGAATTTGAACTTCGTTTGATTGTAACTTGAGTTTTATAACTCCGTTTGAGTTGATTCTTTTTGCTATTCGAAGCACTTGACATAAACTTTCCGATAAGGCCAAATTCACATTGGTACTGTTAGAAATTGTTTTATGTTGCAAGAGTTATTTGCTTGGTTTTGATGTTTTCCAAATCGTCTTCCTCGTTCTTTCCGATCTTTTGAGTGATTGGTTATGTGTGGTTACTAATGCTTGCTTCCGATAGATTGACCGGAGTGTGATGAGTAGAACTATCAAGAGTTTGAGTGCGAATCATCTTCATCAACATTGCAGGCAAGTTCACACTTTGATCATACCCCTTCATACCCAGTTTTTATGCATTAGCTTCTTCCTCGAAGATTGCATGATTAGGATGCCTTTAATTTGTGGGTTGGGAAGTAGTTGCTGAGGTAGAACCTATTACCTGTTTTATTATCAAACCCTTGGGAGTTACTTCTACGTTATGCTTATATTGCCATGCTATGCTCGTAGACGTGGATTGGATTTGAGTGATATCCACAACAGATGTGAGATTGTTAATTAATTGTTTACTTAAGGTGGCACCTTTAATACACATCTGGGTGGATTGAGGCACCTGGGGTATCCAGTGATTGCCTGTTTTGTTTTTGGAAATCCCGGGGTTAACGTGTGATTCTCCTATGGACCGCCACCCAGGCTCAAAGGGAACTGAGTCTATTCATGCTAGAAACTTCCGTATGCAGCCGCAAGCTATTATGGGCTCTAGCATAGTTGAGTAAGTTGCGTGAAGCTCTTGAAGAGGTGGATCAGCAGGTAGTGGGTTTGTAGGTTTGGTATGGTCTGCCCGGAGTAGAGCGTTAATGCTTCTGAAAGACTGTGTCTCGGTCATCCGTCTCTCAAACACCATGTAGTGCGAGAAATCAACGGAGGCGATCGAGTCTTGCGGGGAAAAGTGCGCAAACCTCTGCAGAGTGTACAATCTAATCATGGTTAGCCGTGTCCCCGGTTATGGACAATTCTGAGTATCTAGTACTTGAGTATTCGCATGTATCTCAACACTCTTAATTAATCTTGCTGTGTTGTTAAGTATTTTAATTAGGATCATTGAATTGGGGTTACCTTCTCAAATGATGTTTCAACCACCATGATAGTTAAATTAAAACTGATTCCTTTGTAGTAGGGAAAAATTGGCGTTTCGCAAAAACTATAACCATAGAGCTTTCCACCAGCCAAATATGCATGTAGTGATAGTTATTATTCATCATTATCCTATGGTGTGAATTTGCCAGTACATTCAATGTACTGACCCTCTGTGGCTGCAACGTCTCGTGTTGCAGGATCTTACAACGAGTAAGTGATACGTTAGGGTTATGATTTCCTATACTCAACTTTGCCGTTGGTGTTGATGGGAATCCACAACCTTTTTACTTCCGCTATTTTTGATTGAGGTAATGGTATTTACGTTATTTTATACATGTGATTTACCTCTGTTATAAATCCTCGAGTACTGTGTGTGTCAGCATACCGATCCAGGGATGACACCTAAGCACAGAGACTTGACCGTCTGAGGTCGGGTCGCTACACTGTGTCAGTGAAGGATCAATCTAAAACTACTTTTACTTGCCCTTTTGGTACTTTTGCTTATAGACGTATGCCTTTTGGTTTATGTAATGCACCTGCTACCTTTCAAAGATGCATGATGGCTATATTCTCTAATTTTTGTGAAAAGATTTGTGAGGTATTCATGGATGACTTCTCCGTCTATGGATCCTCCTTTGACGATTGTTTGAGCAGCCTTGATCGAGTTTTGCAGAGATGCGAAGACACTAGTCTCGTCCTGAATTGGGAAAAGTGTCACTTTATGGTTAATGAAGGCATTGTCTTGGGGCACAAGATCTCCGAGAGAGGTATTGAAGTTGATAAAGCCAAAGTTGATGCTATTGAAAAGATGACATGTCCCAAGGACATAAAAGGTATAAGAAGTTTCCTTGGTCACGCCGGTTTTTATAGGAGGTTCATTAAGGACTTTTTGAAAATCTCTAGGCCTCTGACTAATTTATTGCAAAAACATATTCCTTTTGTCTTTGGTGATGATTGTGTAGAAGCATTTGAAACACTTAAGAAAGCTTTGATCACTACACCTATTGTTCAGCCGCTTGATTGGAATTTACCTTTTGAAATTATGTGCGATGCTAGCGATTATGCTGTAGGTGCTGTTTTAGGGCAAAGATTCAAAAAGAAATTGAATGTTATCCAGTATGCTAGTAAGACTCTTGATACTGCCCAGAGAAATTATGCTACTACTGAAAAAGAGTTCTTAGCAGTTGTGTTTGCATGTGATAAGTTTAGACCTTATTTTTTTGATTCCAAAGTTACTATTCACACTGATCATGCTGCTATTAAATATCTTATGGAAAAGAAAGATGCTAAGCCTAGACTCATTAGATGGGTTCTCCTCTCCAAGAATTTGACTTGTATATTATTGATAGAAAGGGAGCTGAGAACCCCGTTGCTGATAACTTGTCTAGGTTAGAGAATGTTCTTGATGACCCACTGCCTAATAATGATAGCTTTCCTGATGAACAATTAGCGGTTGTCAATGCTTCTCGTACTGCTCCTTGGTATGCTAATTATGCTAATTACATTGCTGCTAAATATATACCGCCTAGTTTCACATACCAGCAAAAGAAAAAGTTCTTTTATGATTTAAGACATTATTTCTGGGATGACCCACACCTTTATAAAGAAGGAGTAGATGGTGTTATTAGACGTTGTGTGCCTGAGCATGAACAGGAACAGATTCTACATAAGTGTCACTCTGAATCTTATGGAGGGCACCACGCTGGAGATAGAACTGCACACAAGGTACTACAATCTGGTTTTTATTAGCCTACTCTCTTCAAAGATGCTCGTAAGTTTGTCTTATCCTGTGATGAATGTCAAAGAATAGGTAACATTAGTAGACGTCAAGAAATGCCTATGGATTATTCTCTTGTTATTGAACCGTTTGATGTTTGGGGCTTTGATTATATGGGACCTTTTCCTGCCTCTAATGGTTATACACATATTTCAGTTGTTGTTGATTACGTTACTGAGTGGGTAGAAGCTATTCCAACTAGTAGTGCTAATCATAACACTTCTATTAAAATGCTTAAAGAAGTTATTTTTCCGAGGTTCGCAGCCCCTAGATATCTTAGGACTGATGGTGGTTCACATTTTATTCATGGTGCTTTTCGTAAGATGCTTGCTAAGTATGATGTCAATCATAGAATAGCATCTCCTTATCATCCGCAGTCTAGTGGTCAAGTAGAGTTGAGCAATAGAGAGCTCAAATTAATTTTGCAAAAGACTTTGAATAGATCTAGAAAGAATTGGTACAAAAAACTTGATGATGCATAATGGGCCTATAGAACTGCATACAAAAATCCCATGGGTATGTCCCCTTATAAGATGGTTTATGGAAAAGCATGTCATTTACCTCTTGAACTTGAACATAAGGCATATTGGGCAATCAAAGAGCTCAATTATGACTTCAAACTTGCCAGTGAGAAGAGGTTATTTGATATTAGCTCCCTTGATGAATGGAGAACCCAAGCGTATGAGAATGCCAAGCTTTTCAAAGAAAAAGTCAAACGCTGGCATGATAAGAGGATACAAAAGTGTGAGTTTAATGTAGGAGATTATGTGTTATTATTCAACTCTCGTTTAAGATTTTTTGCAGGAAAACTTCTCTCAAAATGGGAAGGTCCCTACGTTATCGAGGAGGTCTATCGTTCTGGTGCTATAAAAATCAATAACTTCGAAGGCACAAATCCGAGGGTGGTTAACGGTCAAGGAATTAAACATTATATTTGAGGTAATCCTATCAATGTTGAAACTAATATTATTGAAACCGTAACCCCTGAGGAATACATAAGGGACACTTTTCAGAATGTTCTAGACTCTGAAAAGGTTAGGTATGTGGTATGGTAAGTAAACCGACTCCAAAATAACTCTAAAGGCAATTTTTTTCAGTTTTGGATTATTTAAAATTTTAGGAAGAAAGAAGTAGTCCGAAAGGGAGACGAGGCCCCCACTAGAGTGGAGGGCGCGCCCCCTGTAGGGCGCATCCCCCTGTCTCGTGGGCACCTCGTGTGCCTCCCGGACTCCATTTTCTTGTATGTTACGTATTTTGGTCGGTAAAACTTCATTATATATACCCCCGAAGGTTTTGACCACTGTATCACACAATATCCTCTGTTTTCGTTTCGAGTTGTTCCTGTTGCAGAATAAAGCAAGATGTCTTCTCAGGAGTTAGTTGGGGAGAGTCCGGTGTCTCACCCAACGCAAGGTCCCAGAGCAAATAGCGATGCCTATCACTTTGGACCATCAACAGAGGATGAGATGGAGGCTGATTTGAAAAGAATAGATGCCATGGAGGAAGATCAAGAAGTTACCTCTCGTCTCCGAGAAGAATTCACTATGGGGGAACTTCCTTACCTGGCTGTCCCTACTTCGGTCACTCCTTCAACCTCTAGATTTATTTCTTATGAAAATATGAAAAAGAGTTTCACTTGTTCTCCAGAAGCTATGCAGCATCCTTGGGTAAAAGGAGCTTTGTCCGTTACGGGCAAGCTCCATAAAGAAAATATGGACCTCAAACAACAGGTCAATAAGCTCGAGGAGGAGAACCGTATCCTGAAGGACATCATCACTAAGAAGATCATAACACCAACCGTGAAGGAGAAATAATTATATGGGTATGGGCACTCCCCTTGGCAACTGCCAAGCTGTGGGGAGGTGCCCCGGTACCGTATCACCATCACACTCCTATCTTTACCGCTTTATTTAGTTCGATCCTTTTAGTAGTATCTTGATCTAGTAGTTTGAAGTTTTGATATCAAGTAGTTTTGAGTTTTGCATTGTGATCTCTTTATGTAATCGAGTCCGTGTGCTATCTATAATAAAGATTAGTGTTGAGTCAAGGGCTTTGATATGGTTGCTATGATCTTGAGAAAGTAGAAAGAATAAAAGAGTTCATATTGATCTTATGGATAGTGATAACTTCACACATAGAAAGTATGAGGCATAAAAATTGTTGAGAGTTGATGAATGTAGCCTTGGTCATCGTTGCAATTAATAGGAAGTGATAAGGAAAGAGGGGTTCACATATAAATATATTATCTTGGACATCTTTTATGATTGTGAAGCACTCATTAAGTATGACATGCTAAAAGAGTTGACGTTGGACAAGGAAGACAACATAATGGTTTATGTTTTCCGACATCTCAGTTAAAGTATATTGTCATTGACCTTCCAAACATGTTGAGCTTGCCTTTCCCCCTCATGCTAGCCAAATTCCTTGCACTAAGTAGAGATACTACTTGTGCTTCCAAATATCCTTAAACCTAGTTTTGCCATGAGAGTCCATCATACCTACCTATGGATTGAGTAAGATCCTTCAAGTAAGTTGTCATTGGTGCGAGCAATAAAAATTGCTCTCTAAATATGTAAGACTTATTAGTGCGGAGAAAATAAGCTTTGTACGAACTTGTTGTGGAAGTAATAAAAGCGACAGACTGCATAATAAAGGTCCACATACAAGGGGCAATATAAAGTGACGTTCTTTTGCATTAAGGTTTTATGCATCAACCCTAAACGCGCATGACAACCTCTGCTTCCCTCTGCGAAGGGCCTATCTTTTACTTTATGTTTTTACTTTATGTTTGAGTCAAGGTGATCTTCACCTTTCCCTTTTTCACTTTATCCTTTCGCAAGCTCCTCGTGTTTGAAAGATCATGATATATATATATATATCCAATTGGATGTAAGTTGGCATAGGCTATTATTGTTGACATCACCTAAAGGTGAATACGTTGGGAGGCAACACAATAAGCCCCTATCTTTCTCAGTGTCTGGCTAAAACCCTATAACCACAAGTATTGCGTGAGTGTTAACAGTTGTAGGAGACTACGAGATAGTTGAGTATGTGAGCTTGCTGAAAAGCTCTATTATTGACTCTTTCTGATGTTGCGATAAATTGCAATATCTTCAATGACTGAGATTATAGTTTGTTAGTTCCCAATGAAGTTTTTGAACCATACTTGACATTGTGAATTTCTTATTACTTGAGCATGAGAAATCATATGACAAAATCTATATATGTTGCTGTTATTAGAATGATCATGATGCCCTCATGTCCGTATTTTCTTTTTATCGACACCTCTATCTCTAAACATGTGGACATATTTTTTGATTTTGGCTTCCGCTTGAGGACAAGCGAGGTCTAAGCTTGGGGGAGTTGATACGTCCATTTTGCATCATGCTTTTAAATCAATATTTATTGCATTATGGGCTGTTATTAGACATTATATCTCAATACTTATGGCTATTCTCTCTTATTTTACCAGGTTTACCATGAAGAGGGGGAATGCCGACAACTGAAATTCTGGCTGGAAAAGGAGCAAACATTGGAAACCTATTCTGCACAACTCCCAAAGTCCTGAGACTCCACGAAACAACTTTTTGGATTTAATAAGAATTTATGAGCGAAAGAAATAGGCCAGGGGGCCCACAGCCTGTCCAGGAGACAGGGGGCGCGCCCCCCTATAGGGCGCACCCTCCTATCTCCTGGGCCCCCTGGTGGGCTTCCGGTGACCATCTTCTGCTATATCATCACTTTTACCCTGAAAAAAATCGGGGGCAAGCTTACGGGACGAAACTCCGCCGCCACGAGGCGGAACCTTGGCGGAATCAATCTAGGGCTCTGGTAGAGCTGTTCTGCCGGGGACACTTCCCTCCGGGAGGGGGAAATCATCACCAACATCCTCACCAACGATCTTCTCATCGGGAGGGGGTCAATCTCCATCAACATCTTCACCAGCACCATCTCCTCTCAAAACCCTAGTTCATCTCTTGTATCCAATCTTGTATCAAAACCACAAATTGGTACCTGTGGGTTGCTAGTAGTGTTGATGGTTTACTTGGTGGAAGATCATATGTTCAGATCCTTTATGCATATTATTACTCCCCTGATTATGAACATGAATATGCTTTGTGAGTAGTTACGTTTGTTCCTGAGGACATGGGTGAAGTCTTGCTATTAGTAGTCATGTGAATTTGGTATTCGTTCGATATTTTGATAAGATGTATGTTGTCTTTTCCTCTAGTGGTGTTATGTGAACGTCGATGACACGACACTTCACCATTATTTGGGCCTAGAGGAAGGCATGGGGAAGTAATAAGTACATGATGGGTTGGTAGAGTGACAGAAGCTTAAACCCTAGTTTATGCGTTGCTTCGTTAGGGGTTGATATGGATCCACATGCTTAATGTTTTGGTTAGGTTTACCTTAATACCTTATTTTGTAGTTGCAGATGCTTTCAATAGGGGTTAATCATAAATGGGATATTTTTCCAAGTTAGGGCAGTACCCAAGTACCGGTCCACCCACATATCAAATTATCAAAGTACCGAACGCGAATCATATGAACGTGATGAAACGCTTGACGATAATTCCCAATGTGTCCTCGGGAGCTCCTTTATCATTATTAGAATTTGTTCAGGCTTATCCTAAGCTACCTAAAGGATTGGGCCACATTGCTGCACTTCATTTACTTTATTTAATTGTTGCTCGTTACTATTTATCTTATCACAAAACTATCTATCACCTACTTTTTCAGTGCTTGGAGAGAAAACCTTACCGAAAACCGCTTATCATTTCCTTCTGCTCCTCGTTGGGTTCGACACTCTTACTTATCAAAAGGACTACGATAGATCCCCTACACTTGTGGGTCATCATTGTCAACCAATGAAAACCGTGGCCAGGAAATGGAGCCATGCCTATGAATAGCATCGATCAATTATACTCCATTTTTCTTTATTTGACACCTTCTCACAACTTGTCTTTAGTTGTGATGTGAATATTGGCGCTGATCTACGAATCATTGAGATGCATTAGCAGCCATGGTATTTTCATTTCTGTTTGATGGAATGTTGTAATGAGACAATGTTGAGGCAAGAGGACACATGAATCCTAAAGAAACCTTTTTTCTGCGGGAACAAAAGTTGGAACCTTCATAGAATTATAATACAATTTCATTATGCTGGACAATTATTCCAGAAACCATTCAACTTCATTTCGCAGACATGTGGGACATCCTTCATTCAGCTCACCTGCAATGCACCAATATTGAGTGCACAACTGCAAGGGAGATGCACCATGGTCGTTGCACAATAGTAATAATGACTAGGAAGCAGTCAAATCACAAAGCCCCACCTTCGCCACAATAATAAGTTGCTCGAGCGAAGCAACCATCATTTCACTCTTCATTGAATCCGATGGTACTCCAATATTCCCTTGCTCGGACGAAGCAACCATCACTTCACCTTTCCATAGTAAGTACCTCTTTTTTTATTCCAGAAACCACCACACACGAATATTGGACGGTAGCATCACAACATCAAGTGTACTCACTAGTCAATTCAAAAATCGAAACCAACCAATGAACCACTAGAGATGGCGAGCATTTGCTAGTAGTATCATGTACTCCCTCTGTCCGGCTAGGGCCTATGTACACCTACGACCTCTCCCTCGCACACGCGCATGGTGGCTCGCAGGACGACGAGAGGGTATTGACTACAACACCCTCTCCCTCGCCCGCGCCATCATGGTGGACGTGCAGCAGTTCAGCCATACATATAGGACATGCAAGTTGCTCAGAGCATACCGTCAATTTCGTACGTGAAACGGTGAAAGGATCTTCAAATGATACAATTTTCAAATTATATAAAATCTTATCAATAGTCAAAGGCAACCTCTAAGAATACATTAGGCCCTATATATATATGGATGAAGGGAGTAGTATTAATCGCAACGCATGCATGCATGAGGAGTACTACAGTAAACAAGGACGTCTTGGCATAACAATAGAGTACAATAAATTTTTTAGACTAGACCCACTCACGGCACGACACGCCTGTCTCGTTTGGTTCGTCGGTTAAAGTGATTCCTCTTCTTGGCATAACAATAGAGTATAGTAATTTTTTTAGAATGCTCTTCGCATGTCGCTAACATGTGGGAGCGAGTGTGATTTAACCAACCTTAATACTAAACGGCAAAATCGTCAGCCCGCCGCACTTTGAGAGAGACGAGGAGCAAGAAGAGATACGAGCTGGTGGATTACTAGAGCTAGGTATTGCATGGAGGCTAAGAAATATGGTGATAGCGTGAGGTGGGCAACGTATGATGTAAACTACACTGGGCTGCCGTGTTTCGGAGGTATACTGATGTGGAGAAGATTGGTTTGATTATATATCGCTGAGTATATAAAATATATTAAGAGTCCAGAACGCTCCACCGCGAGGTTCCTTGCTCCTCCTCGGTTGTCGGAATGCATTCTTCTTCGTCTTGCCAACACTTGGGACATCCAGCATCTAGGTCCATGGGTCATGCAAGAGTAAGTAGTAGGAGAGACTCACCAACGATCACAAACGTAGGTGGAGTACGTGCACAAATCATCCGAAAAAAGGAATACGCGCACAAAGAGAAGAGGTGCAGGCACCGACGCAGGTATTACTCTTTTGGTGAGTGTAGTAGTTGTCAGTGGTGGCCAGGGAACCAGGCGTGTACGAATCATAGTTCGACTATGACGTTGTGGTGCGTTATTTATAAATGAAGTTATTCTATTCGATGGCACATACACAACATTATTTTCTTCAATGGAACATGAATCATGCACACATTCAATGACGGAGCAAGGGATGGTACTCCCTCCGTCTAGGTTTAGATCTTATGAAAACCAAATAATCCCAAAACACTTGGATGCGGTGCATTAACTTTCACCTCGTTTCTTGTTTCTTGGCATAAATAAAGGAATCAACCAATAAGAGATGTGGGGCGTCTATGACATCAATGACTTAGACTTTCAAACACGAAATGCAGTGGTGAGTTCATTGCATGCAATTGTATTAATTAGCAAATAAGCATTAAAATCTCTCGTTTTCCCCTTCGTCTTGGCCACGGTGCACAACCGGCTATACTTCCAATGCATTGGTGCTTACATGAGGTGCTAGGCACATTAAAAACTTTAGTAACTAAATCCCCCAATGCATACTAGGTGCTTAACTTGTTGGTGCTAAGCATCCTTCATTTAATGATTTTGCAACTCCGTGGCCCTTCGTCCTTCAGAGTGTAAATATTTAATCCAATGACATGTGGGTCTACCACAACAGGGCCCATATGCCAGTTAATGGAAGAGAGAGGTGCGTAGGCGTATTTGCGGAAGCGTACCTCTTGGGGAAGCATGCTTCACTGGCAAACATGATGGCAGTACATGGTAAGGCTGATTTAGTATCACAAACATGCTGGCTGAGCTTATTAACTGAGTGTCCCATCTGCTGCAGCGTGTATTGTCACTTCATTGACTAGGTGAATAAGTAGTTCTCTCTGACAAAGATGGGGAATAATGGATCGCCAAGACTTCCTATCTACAGTATCCCTATGCCTCTACTCTCATCTTGTCCAACAACAAGAACCATTGGCCAAGTCACGGCTACTCCCTCCTTCCGGTTTATACGCAGGTCAATAAAAAATCATCAACCAAGGTAGTAGTAAATGATGAGTTCCCGAACGATTTTTTTCCAAAAGTAGTACTCAATAATGGGTTCGTTTTCCTCAAGAAAAATTGTTTTTACGAACATACTAATTGGAATACATGCGTGTATGCGTGAAGAACAAAAGACCAGAACTTTTACATGCGTCGATGAGTATTCTCTTAATTCTTGCATGCAACGTTCTAATGAAGCTTGAAATATGAACATGTAAATGGGAGGGAGTAGAAGCCTCATGCATGCATGCTTGCATGGAACACTCACACGTACCCATGCATGCATGCAACACTCACGCATCCATGCAGCACACAGCACACGACGCAATACACACGCTCATGCTCTTAACCTACTCCCTTCGTCCGTGAAAGACGGTACATATAGAGAATTACACATTGACAAAGAGGAATGGAACTCCACATCATTTAGAGCAAGTACTCCCTCCATTTTTTTCTTTGATTCACACATCATTTAGAGAAAGTACTAGGATTCTTAAAATGCAGGAATAGGAAAAACAAATGATTCGAGTGGCATGTCCACTTGAATCCCATAGTATTAGCACTGAGTGTTTGATGCCACAGGAGAGAGAAAGCAAGTGAAAAAAAAGTTGGAGCAGATTCTAGATTTCCAATGAAATGTTGTAGTAGTACACGTGATTCCATACCACTCCCTCTGTTCCCAAATATAAGTTTTTTCTAGATATTCCAACAAGTGACTACATATGAAGCAAAATGAGTGAATCTATACTCTAAAATATGTCTACATACATTCGTATGTTATAATCCATTTGAAATGTCTAAAAAGACTTATATTTAGGAAAAGAGGGAGTAGTAAAAATTCCTATAGGATTAAATCCTATGAATCAAACGACTAATATAATGTACTAAGGTCCACGGTCAAGGCGGCAAAGGGAGGACGCGACCTCTCACTGCATCCGCCATTGAAGCGGCACACTGGCCAAGGGTGCCGTCCGCTGAACGCCGGGCTGAACGAGCCTCAGCGCCACATTTAAATGCCTACATTAAACCCTCCTGGATTCCGAGATACCTACTCCACGTGGAAACCAGTTATTTTATGTAAACTAGCAAGATGCCCGTGCGTTGCACGTAACATCAAGATGCATTTGTATGAGTAGTTTTTCTTCTGAGAGAAAAGATTAAATAAGGGAAGGCCTTATTTGCAAATGTGGAGAGGGGTGTGGGTATGTTTTTGCAAAATTGCCATAGTTTCCTTCCTATCCATCAGATATAAATCGGATGGCCTATATTGCTGGATGGCAGGCACACCATCATTAACAACTCTGTTTTTTATAAGAGTAGAGATGTAAAAAAGACCGTGTTTGCATGAATTTGTTTACGTAAAATCTGAGTTGATTGCTCCAGTGGTCATCACACGTGAGCCATCCGATTCAAACCCTTTCGCTCCATTTTATCTTGCGTTACTTCCTCCGTCCAACACACTGACAAGTGGGCCCCATGATAGAGTCAGCTATCACACCCTTCCTGTGCTACATCAAATGAATCCATTGGAAACAAGTCTAGACTTGTTCGGTTCAATCGCCTCCCTAGGTGTTTGCAGAGGAATTGGCCGATGCAAGGTGGTCCTATAGGCAGGCATGCGGCAAAAACAAGGAAAATGCGGGGACCAGCTAGACGAGGGAGGGATACTTCCAAATTCGCGGGGGGCGTGGCATTGGCCATTGGGCGGCAACAGGCGGTCATCTGGGTACGCCATAAAGGACACGAAGAGGCATCATATATCAGCAAGGACCAGCTTCCCAACCGATAGCTCATCTAACAAAACTCCCAAGTTAACTGCGCTGAGGCTTGAGTAGTCATCGGATGGGTGACCAGATGGAAAGTGGCCTCGATGTTATTAACTGATGGAATGGGTCACTTTAAATACTTAATTTACTTAAATGTGTATAGTGCTTCGTCCTATCATTGAATTAACCACGAGGTCCTTGTTTTGTAATTTTTGACCTTTTTGTTTTTTGAACACATGTTAATCGAAGGTCTATTGTGTTACTTTGTTTTTTGAACACATGCTAATTGGCGTGAAAGAAGGTCCATCGCGTTACTTTACGACATGTTTCCAAAAAAGTGATATGACTTCTATCAACTTATAAGTCATGTCTGTCAGTCCTATCAATTGAATTAACCTTGAGGTCCTTGTTTTGTAATTTTTGACCTTTTTTGTTTTTTGAACACATGTTAATCGAAGGCCAATCACGTTACTTTTTGTTCTTTGAACACATGTTAATTGGCGTGAAAGAAGGTCTATCGTGTTACTTTATGACATGTTTCCAAAAAAAGTGATATGACTTCTGTCAACTTATAAGTCATGTCTGTGAAATTAACCTTTGTGTACTTGTTGTCAAATTAACCTCCTGGCCATGCAGGAGTGCTGCAATGTGGCAGCGTAAAAGTGCAATATGAGCCAGCAAGCTAACAGTGGAGTTGCCAATATGCTCAAAGTGCACACAACATTGAGTTGACAGAAGCATGGACACTACAACATATTTTTATGTCTCCTCTAGATTACATGACAGGCTTAAGATAAAACTATCTTATCAAGCACTGTGCAATCTTTAAATAGTAACAAATTAACATTTGGGTAGTTGATAATAACATGTGAGATTATGAATATATCTTTTCGCAAATATATCACAACGAAGTGTTCTTTTTTTGCTGGTAGAAAAGAATGTTTAATGTAACTGATTAGCTCCATGATGGTTTTGACTACTTTAATTTAAAAAGGAACCCCGTGTTTTCTTTGGTAACAAAAAATTATTAAATAACTGGAGATTGGACACCATGTCCTACCACGTACATAAGTGCAGCAAGCAAGATTTATTCACGTACAGGGCAGGCTTGTACTTCTTAGAGAAAAGTAAAGAAAAGAAATGGGGAAGCTAACTACGACAACATGTGAAGTTCCACTGCGAGGTTACTTGCTCCTTCTTGGAAGTCGGGAATCTATGTTCTTCCACTCTTTTTTACGTGAGCTTTGTTCATCATTTTGCCAACACGTGGGACATCTAGCATCAAGGTGCACGTGTCATGCAAGAAAATGGAGATAAGCAGTGCGTAAGTGAGTCGTGCACTTCGATGGCACGTACTACATAATATCTTCCCCCCTCGATGGCACGCGAATCGTGCACGTACTCAATGACGGAGCATGGGATGGTAGCCATGGACATGGTCAGTCATTTTGGGAGAGAGTACTAAATAACTTTGATGTGTCCCACCAACTCGTAGAAGGACGAGAAGCTTGCTTACTACACCCTCTCCCTCGCCCACGCGCGTGTGATGGCTCGCAGCACGAGGCGAAGCTTTTGCTTTATACAAGCGGTGGACATGCAACACTTCATTCAGTGTCAGATTGCTAGATGTATATACAGTAGTAGTACTACTACTGTAGTACCATCATCATTGTTCAACTTCTGGAAGAGCCGAAGAGCTAAGCGCAAGGTCACCTAGTACTAACCTTTAGTAGGAATACAGTACTATAGCCAAAGCTGGGCCACCTTATTAGAGCATGGTTAAATTAATATAGGCGGCTCTTGAAGAGGCACATCATTTAGAGCAAGTACTCTCTCCGTTTAGGAGCAGGACGCCGACCAAGATCCTCCTTCCACCACTTTCTCCACTCTTTCGGCTGCATCCGATGAGCAGGAAGAGCAGTTCTCCAGCATAAAAGCTGTTTGGGTGGCCCGCTGAGCCCGGCAGTTACGAGCGAGACAGCTCGCTGCTCCACCTACATCGCCTAGCCCGACGGAGCAAGTTGCTGCCTTAAGCCAGTGCGTGGTTCCGCAACTGGCCGCTCCAATCCCGCTCATGGAAGAGTGCCGAGTTGCTCCACGCTGACTTTTCGGGGAGCACAGGGGCACGGGCATCATCGCTACCCTTGCCACCGCCGCATCGTACAACGGCTCCAATGCCTGTGACTACGCCATCTGCCATCGCCGCGCGTGTAGCCGCGGCATGCAAGCAGAGAAAGAAGCTGGCGAGGATGTCGATGAGGTGACGCGGATAAGAGGATTTCAACAAGGTGATGGCCAACACGTCCCCGCCCGCCGCCATCATCGAGAAGAAGTAGAACACGGGAGGTTGTCGCCTATTGTATCCCATGAAAACAGCCGGTGTCTTGTACCATTCTTCTTCAGCCAGATGCTGGAGGAGGACAAAGAGATCGGCTAGCGACAATTTAGATTAGGTATATTAATTCTACCTGTAGCTCTGGACGAGCACAACTTATTTAACGTAAATGTAATGAAATCCGTCATGTTTATATGAAATCCGGCCGTGTTTGCAAGAATTTCCGTCCACGTTCGCGCTATCGGGCAAGCGCTGTTTGTCGCTGGAGTGGGTCGACGGACACCGTTTCTAACAACCTTGCAAAGTGCATCACCACCTTTGTGATGGACATGACGCGACGAAAGAACGACGTCCTTCATTCCGTATTTGATGGCCATTACCATGCGCTCGTCTAGCCGGCTCGGTAGCTCATGAAGCAACACCAACAACATTCCTTTTGCGTCTTGTACTCCATTGCAGTCGTAGTTGTTGCATGCACAACTCGGATTGCAGTTTCAGGTGAGCACAGCGACGCTGCGTCGCCATCCATCAATAGTGGCTGGTATGAGGATGACATCGCCATGTACATCCTATTTGTACTAAAAATCATGAATGAAGTGTATAAACATGTTTACGTACAATCTGAGTGGATTGCTCCAGTGGTCATCGCATGTGTAGTGTCATGCAAAGCTTCATTTGTTAGGTTATAGAGTCATTTTGTTTTGCTATGTGTGAAGTTACTCATAGAATGAGTAACTAGCTAGGCCTTGGTCGGTTCAACCTGCTCCCAAGGGGTTTGTAGAGGAATGGAGGGGAATTTGGCTTGTACATGATTTAATGCCCCCACAATCCCTGTTAATCCCCGTTAAAACCCCTTGAACCGATTATGCCCTTAAGTTTAAAAATGAACAGGATTACAGAGGACAGGGTACAAACTTCAGGGATTTAAAGGTGAGGGTTTGTTTCCGACTAGCTCTACAACCTCAAGGTTTATAAATCTGACTTCACTCCCCCCTCACGCACACGCGCGGGTACACTCACGGTGGAGTGCATTTGCACACAAAAAGGCAGGTGACATGAAAATTTGAGACATCTAGTCGTCCACTTAATGTTAACCATACCAAGTGTGACCTGTACGCGGTGGCACGGTTATTGATCAAATTTCTTTTTACCGGTACGTTAAATGAAAAGATGGCTCCGCGTGTATTCAATTAAAAACGGTCGCTACGGAGAGAAAAACAGTTACTACTCCACTAGTCCACTTTGGGACTTGCTTGCTATGGCTGCTCTCTTCTTCTCACTCTCTCACCCTCTCCAGATCTGAACAAGATGGTTGTGTCCACTCTCTTTGTCTCTTTCTATCTCTTCTCTCCAGTAGACAGAGATCCGACCGGATACCTTCCGCTGGTGGTCGCCGGTGGTGAGGGAGGAAGCCGACGCGCGCCATCTTCTCTGACCAGGCACCCGCGTGGGAGGTCCTCCTCACCCTTGCCTGTGCCGTCGAGTTGGCAGATCCCGCCGCCTGCCTCACCACATCCTGCCAACTACATGTATAACTTATTTTAGAACCGGCCTTGTTCTAATGGCCCAGCTCCCCACGTCACTGCATCCCTTTTTTTCATCAAGCTAGGATTGCTCCCCACGTCGCTGCATCCTGCATGTGGATATTCTTCTAGTATTACAAAGCTCCCCATGTAGCTAGCTCTGTCGGCTTCTCGAACACTCGAACACCACCTAAATTTTTACTATTAGAGGGAAAAAGTTACTATAGATACTGGCTAAAGAACCAATCTCTTGGTTGGAAAGGGAAATAAAGATGCTCGCCTTACCAATCTCTTGGTCGAAAAAGGATAGAAAGTGGGGGGTGTTGGGTCGACAATGCAACCGAGAATGAGCACGTCTAGATTTCTTGTGGTCACATAGGAAAGGTCACTGGTGAGAACAACAAACGCACAAATCTAGACATGCTTTGCATGTTTGCCACACTCGGCAACAGCTCTGCATCACCACTTTATGCCTTGGTGGATGTAAAATGTGCTTGTGCCTCCCATGTTCCTATGCCCTTACTGTTGTTGTTAATCTAACATCATAGGTAAAATGAAATAATGTCACTATTAATGCGATTTCGTTGTTAAGTAATGTTGTTGTCTATCTATTGCCATTGATAAAATGAATCAATGCCACCACCGTTTTATGAAATGCTTTTGTCTTGCTTTATTTCTCATAAAGAGTGTTTTGGGCCATTACACTAAACTCTAACACCGGTAACATAGCTACATCTCCGTTGAACAGCACAAAATTTAATTGCACAATGGTTGACACAACGATGTGTTTCTCCTTTCCGTATAACCCTTTGTTAGAACAATCATTCCTGTTAATCGTGCACGTACGCACTGATCAAGAGCTACTCCCAATCTATCATCACATAGTCATATTGCAACTGTTATGCATGTTAATGTAAGCATCCGTTAATCCAGCGCCAGTGTTGATTTGATGTGATGGCACTTCTTAGTTAATGGCACCTTTTCATACTGTCACTGTAATGCCATTGATAACATATGAGATGTTGCTCTTAATCATATGCCACTGCAAAAAAATGACATTGCTTAAATAACCCTGTTACATATATGGGCAAATAGGGTTGTCTATCTCCATATGGTGCCTATTTGTGAAAAGTAAAGCACAGACCTCAATTTTAGTGGAACCTACTGTCAGCTGACCTCACGGTGCTCCAAGTATTCCTACATTCGTAACTAGGTAGAATGTCCAACGCAAGATGAAATAAGCTTATCCATACATTGACTTGCTGTTTCTAGTGTGGAATGAGCCTGTCATGTGTGGAGGAGCAAACAAGCACTGCAGCCGTGCCATTAATGCAAGATAAAAGAGACCGAGTCATTGATGGCCTGGCCGGCGAGTAGGGGTTGTGCAAACGGCGGTGCATCATTTCAATGGAACTGCACAAAAAAGATATTGGGCTTAGTCAGACAAATATTCTACAGGCATAGGGAAGGAATTGCGCTCATCAATTGCATAGAATTACCTTTGTGCCATCATAGGAGATCCCAAGGTGGAAATCAACTAACCACCTATAAAATTATGCATAATCTTCCTCACACAGGTTAGTATCCCCTTCGTCCAGATGATCGTGTTTTGTCATGCCGAGTTATTTATATGTGCTACTGTTTTGCGACATCGCTTAAGTACAACGCTTTCTTATATTGTCACATTTAGGACAATGAAGATGATTTCAGTGGAACTGCATAAAATGGTCTGATGTTGAGTGATCTCTATTGCCTCCTCTGTTTGCTACAATGTGTCAGCATAAATTGCAAGATGAGCCATCAAGCTAGCTGTGGAGTTGCCAACATGCTCAAAGTGCACGCAACATTGAGCAGAAAGAAGCATGCCCAGGAAATTAATGCGTGCGTAGGGAGGCCCTTTGCTCAGAGAAGCATCGATCGTTTTTTCTTTATTTCTACACCTTCTCATAGCTTTGTCTTGGTTATAGTCTTGTGAATCATTTAGATGCGTAAACATGTTGAACTTAAGTGCTTTTGAATGTTAGCTAGTATGCATACCGTATCTTGTGAAGCTTAGTTTGAGTGTTAGCCTATCAGCCTTTACAATCTATGTATATTGTGGGCATGTTATTCGACCCCTTATTTTGCCGCGCTATGACCAGTGTGAGTGTATGCATGCAGTACATTTGGCACCCCGGCTCAGAGCAACCGGTTTACCATGCATTGCCTGCTCAGAGACCTTATCTTCTGGCAACACACAACATCTTGGTACAGAAAACAACCACTTTATTGATGCTAGCGGATTAGAGTTTATATTACAATAGTTGGCGAGGCCAAGCGGCACACACGGTACAGCTGAACAATATGTACATTATTTAGTGAACATAAAGGGGCCTCGATCATGACAACTACACGACAGCGGAACAACGTCGTAGCGGAACTCCATAGCACAGGGACACCAATGTGGACACGATCTAGACTCGGACAGCACTCCTTTCCAACGAGACTTTCCTGAAATCTGGCATGACATGCCAGGTCAGTACATTGAATGTACTTGCAAGCTTACAACAAGCATAAACATAATGACAAACAATATCATGACAATTAACCAATTCATAATAATGCAACAATATATCCAACATGTTGTGACCATGCTCTTGTGATAAAAGCCCCTCGGACTAGCTTACCAACCGTGATCGCTCTTGGATCACAAACATACCAACCTCAAGGTATCAACTAGAGACATCTCGTGATCCTTCCGGCGATCACAACCACGACCAATATTTGCTCTCAAACAGTGATCCTTCTGGCGATCACAACCACGACCAACACTTGGTCCAAATCAACACGATGGTCTTCCCGCCACCAACAACAGTGCAAAATTCATAACTTAGTGTGCAATATTTATTAAACCCTGACCCATGGTGTGACCTACTTTCGAGCGTATCCATAACTGTGGACTTGGCTATCGATAGATTAATACACTCTACAGAGGTAGCGCACTGGACCCACACCACGGAACCCATGGCCTCGCACTCCCATTCGGGTGGACCAACGGCATTCCGAGGAAACCCCTCCATTGCCATGACTCTCTCCCGGCCACTCCAACTCACTCCCCATCGGGCTAGTCCTGGGTGGCCCCGTGTCTACGAAAGACACAACGACCACCGTCGTGGCCAAACATAAACAATCCCACATGGGGACCCAGTACCATAAACACAACAACGGGCACATAAGGTTATGTCTACTTACCGGGCTAGGGTACCGCACACCCATAACCTTCCCTAGTTGGAGGCACCGACCAGAGGCATGACAACGGAACGAATAAAGGCCGTCCCATACCGGCAAATGTGGTTGCATTGGGAAAACTCGATTCAGCGGCACCATGACCCGGTCAACAATGTATTCAAGTTGAGTTATTATCAGGTTCAACTTAAAGTGAAAATAACCGGCATCATAATGCCATGACATGCAACACTAACTTATGCATCACATATCAACAGAAATGACTGAGTCAACTATATCCACACTAAGCATCAACAACTCATGATGCTTCTATGGTTGAGACCAAACCTCACTTTAAACAGAATCTTTTCTAGCAAATTTATCGTTTTTACTCATGCAAGAAAATAACTCCACTAATTATTTATATCCATAACCATATTATCCTTTCATCACCCAAAAACTAAATCCTTGTTTTTTTACCAACTAAGTCCACTTCAAACTTTCTGTAAATCAAGCATATTCACTTAAACAAGCATCTAACAGAATATAATTAACATAATAATGATTTAAATGCATGGATAATCATTTTTTCAAGTAGACAATCACAAATATTGTAATGGCACCATGAAAATGTTGTTGTGGCTTGCCTTAGTGCAGATGAGGTTCACAAGCCTCCTAGTGATCCTCAAGACAAGCCTGACCTTCTGAAAATATTTAAAAACACAAAAAGAAATCATCAAGAAACCTTCTGAAATTCACCAGAAAATCTAGACAACAGGGAAAATCCCCATCTTTGGTGAGCTGCTAGATTTTTGCACAAAAACACAATGGAAAAAGAATCAATTCATTTGGACTTATGGTTAAAAAGTTTTGGCCGTTTGAAGTTCTCTAGATTTAATTAAATTTTGAATTTAAATAAACAGACTGAGGGGGGGGGTGACGTCGAAGGCGTAAAGCCTCGGGGCGCCACCACTCGTACTGCTTCACGGCGTACTGAGTGGCTGACTAGCGGGCCCCGCTAGTCAGGTGAGGTGGAGGGGGAGAGGGAAACAGAGGGCGGCGAGGGGTTGTCGGACGGTGCCAGAATCAGCCTCTCTAGCGGAGGCAGAGAGCAGCGGTCGCCGAAGACGAAGACGACGGCGACCAGAGGCGACTCCAGGGGCTCCAACTGGGCGGAATGGCACCACCGGAGAGTGGCAGAGGCCCTGGAAGGGTTGCCCTGGCCTAGGAAGGGCTGGAGCTGCGCAGACGACCCAAGGGGATCGCCGACGAGCTCGAGTTTGGGGACGGCGGCCCGTGGCCTGCCCGGCCGGGCTACGGCTTTCTACACGCTTGTGGAGTGTGTGGGAGTGGAGGAGGGTGCTCGAGGAGGCTGGGGATGGCCCTATTTATAACCGAGCGTCGAGGGGGTTTCGGGCTCCGCCGGTGGACACCTGGCCGCGGCGCCCAGCGACGAACAACATCAGTGAGAGGGGGAGAAGAAGACGTAGCTCACGCGTGGACTGTTGGAGACGGGGACGAGCACAGGGGCGAGAGGAAGACAACGAGCATAGTGCACCGCGCACTGTGGCGTTGGCCGGACCGTGCCCGTGCCCGCTGCAGTGAACTCTGGCGTCAGTGAGTGCCAGGGGGAGTTAAGGGGGTCGAGACGATGATGGTGGCGCAGTTTGGCACGCTCAGGCAGGCGGGGCAGCGAGGACGCGCACAACAGAGCGCTCGGTAGCACTCAGAGCGCGTCGGTTGCATGCCATCACACATGGACGAACGCGGTCACCGCGTGAGCTATGACCTCAGGCCGACCTAAGCCCAAACTTCATGTCTGGCCTGTTTTTCCATGCTGGGGTTTGGTTTCAGGTGCAGTAGAAATGATTTCACACTCCTGGTAAGTTTCTGGATAGTAACTTTGAGAGCTTACTCTGGTCAAACCACTAGGAGTTGAGGGCTGGGCTTTGGAGGCTAGCAATCATCTACTAAGCTGATGATGCACGAGGAAAACCTACTACAATGGAGCAAGTAAAATGATAGTTGTTGTAGAAACTACCATTTCTGTCCAGAACAAAAATTATTTTCTGTAGCCAAAATATTCCAAAAAGTCGTGAAATATTTTTGCTCAGAAAGGTGCCCTTGGGTTCAAAGAATAATTGGGATTTTTCTCAGAATTTATGGGCAAGAAAAATTGGGGTTGCTTTGGAGCATATTGATCTAGCTAGGGTTTAAGAGGGGAAAATGAATATCTTTCATTAAAGAAAATTATTCTAAATATTATCTTGAGGTGAACCAGAGATGGAATGATGGTTAGAGGGGGAGATGAAGCACTTGGTTGAAAGCCAAGGGGTACCCAAGTGGTTAAGTCCATATGAAAAGATTCCAAAACTCCAAATTTCAAATTCAAACCAACTGAAAATCAGGCAAAGAAGAGAGGGCAAAAACCAGGCTGTCACAAACCTCCCCCACTTAGAATGAATCTCGTCCTCGAGATTTGGTTGCTTGGGAAAACCATTCTGGATAATGTGCTCTTAGAAATTCTTCCCGTTCCCACGTTGATTCTGACTCTGTGTGATGCTCCCATTGGACTTTGTAAAACTTCCTTGCTTTACTACGAGTGACTCTTTTCATTTGATCCAAGATTATAACCGGCCTCTCTTGTATGCTAAATCCTTTGCCAGCTCTATTTCCGTCATATCAGCCTTTTTCTCAGGCGGCGATATGCATCGCCGTAACTGTGAAACATGAAACACGTTGTGCATGTTCGACAATTCAAGGGGTAGTTCCAACTGATATGCAAAAGTACCCACTCGTGACATAACGGGAAATGGACCAATAAATCTGGGTGCCAACTTTCCACGAGTCTGAAATCTCTTGACTCCTTTCATAGGCGTGACTCATAGGTATACGTGTTCTCCGGGTTCAAAACTGATCTGTCGGTGCTTTGCATCATAATAACTCTTCTGTCAAGATTTGGCCAACTGCAATCTGTCTCTGATTTCCTTGACTTGCTTCTCGGCTTCCAGAATGAGATCCGTTCCAAAAATACGACTATCTCCAGTTTGAGACCAATTTAAATGAGTGCGGCACTTACGGCCATACAAAGCCTCATACGGTGACATCTTTAAACTGGTCTGGAAGCTATTGTTATAAGAGAACTCGACATATGGCAAACAGTTTTCCCATTTTGGTCCTTGGGCCAAAGCACATGCTCGCAGCATATCTTCGAGTATTTGGTTTACCCGCTCTGTCTGTCCATCAGTCTGAGGATGATAAGCGGTACTATATTTCAAGGTTGTCCCCAAGGCTTGATGGAGACGGGACCAAAAAGCGGAGGTAAAAAGTGAACCTCGGTCAGAAGTGATGGTTCAGGGGTACTCCATGCAGACTGACTCTTCTGGATACATACAACTATGCAAGTTCATCTGCTCGATATGTGGTTTTGATCGGGATAAAGTGGGCTACCTTGGCTAAGGTGTCCACTATGACCCAGATTGCATCATTGCCCCGTCGAGTCTTAGGTAGTCCTGTGATGAAATCCATACAGACATCATCCCATTTCCATTGTGACACTGGCAGTGGTTGGAGAAATCAGCTGGCTTCTGATTTTCTGCCTTCACTTTGTTGCATATGTCACAACAGGCCACGAAATAGGCAATGTCTTTCTTCATTCCATCCCACCAGAATATTTGTCGAAGGTCTTCATACATCTTCGTACCTCCAGGGTGAATAGAATACGTGGATTCGTGTGCTTCTGACAGGATCTTCTGCTTTAAATCTGCTTGATTTGGCACACAAATCCTTCCACGGAATCAGAGGTTACCGAACTGATCCTTCGAGAAATCGAAGTCTGACTTGCTACCATATGCTTGGCACATTTCTGCAGATCGATGTCATCTGGCTGAGCCTTGCAGATATCTTCCTCAAGTGTGGGAGTAACTTCCAAAATATTAGCAAGGCCAGCATCAACTATGACCAGGTTGAGCTGAGCAATCTCTTCTTGAAGTTCAGGAGGCAAGGATTCCAATATGACATTTAGGCTGACGGGCTTTCGACTGAGTGCATCGGCAACCACGTTGGCCTTACCCTGGTGGTAATTTATTCCAAGGTCATAATCCTTGACTAACTCAAGCCATCTTCGCTGACGAAGATTTAAATCTGGCTGAGTAAATATATACTTGAGACTTTTGTGATCTGTAAAAATTTGGCACCTCTTCCCGATGAGATAGTGTCTCCAAATTTTTAAAGCATGAACCACCATGGCTAAGTCCAAATCATGAGTAGGATAATTTCCCTTGTGGGGTCGTAGCTGTCGTGAGGCATAGGCTACTACCTTGCCATCTTGCATAACTATGCATCCAAGTCCTTGTCTGGAAGCATCGCAGTACACATCAAAACTGCGGTAGATATCTGGAAGAGTCAATACCGGTGCAGTTGTCAGCCATATCTTTAACTCATTGAAACTTTTCTCACAGTCCTCAGTCCATTCAAACTTCTTATCCTTTTTGAGCAGCTCCGTCATTGGTTTAGCAATCTTGGAAAATCCTTCAATGAAACTACGGTAATATCTGGCTAATCCAAGAAAACTCCAGATCTGAGATATGGTTGTGGGTGGCAACCAATCGAGCACATCGTTTACTTTGCTTGGGTCCATGGCTATACCTTCTATGGATAGCACATGTCCAAGGAATCCAATTTGCTTGAGCCAAAACTCACATTTACTGAATTTGGCGTATAACTGATGTTCACGGAGTCGTTGCAACACTGCTCGAAGGTGTTCCTTGTGCTCTTCTTCACTTCTTGAGTAAATAAGTATTTCATCGATGAAGACTGCCATGAACTTAACGAGGAAGTCCATGAATACCTTGTTCATCATATGCATGAAGAAGGCAGGGGCGTTGGTGAGACCAAAAGACATAATTGTATATTCATAAAGACCGTATCGAGTGGTGAATGCGGTCTTAGGAATATCCTCCTTTTTAATCTTGAGCTGATGGTATCCAGTCCGTAAATCAATCTTGGAGAATACCTTGGCCCCACTGAGCTGATCAAACAGGTATCAATCCTTGGAAGTGGATATTTGTTTTTGTTTGTGACGTCATTCAGCTGACGGTAATCAACACACATGCGGAGGTTGCCATCCTTTTTGTCCACAAAGATAGCAGGTGATCCCCACGGAGAAGAACTGGGACAGATCTATCCTTTCTGGAGCATTTCATCTAGCTATTTCTTTAGCTCCACTAATTCTGATGAAGGCGTCCGGTAATACTTCTTGTGTAACGGTGTGGTTCCGGGCATAAGATCTATTGCAAACTCAAGCTCACCATCGGGTGGCATGTGTGGCAGTTCTTCTGGAAATACATTAGGAAACTCACTGACCATAGGAATTAATTCCAACTCAGCCACTGTGGTGAAGACCGTTTCTTTCTTGGGTATGCTTCTGCGAGCATAGAATTTGTAGTCTGCCCTTCCTGGCTAGTCAAAGTGACTTCTCGGGTCGCACAATTTATGCATACTTGATACTGAGTCAGCCAATTCCTACCCAAGATAACATCTAAATTAGCAGACTCAATAATTATCAAAGAAGTTGGAAAACAGACTCCGTGGATATTGACTTCCAGATAACGGCAGACTAGATTGCTCCTGATTAAGGATCCCGGGGTTTGTACTGGCATATTCTTGCCCAAAAGCGAACAAGGAAATTTTTTACGGGCAACAAAACTCCGAGAAATAAAAGAGTGGGAAGCCCCAGAGTCAAATAAAATCACTGCAGGTATGTTATTAACAGAAAACATACCAATGACGACTTCAGGGTTCTCTTGGGCTTCATTGGCGGAGAGGTGATGAACGTACCCCGCGATGTTTTGGTGGTTCGGGCATGAATCCATAAAATTTACTAGTGTCCTGAATATAGCATTCGACTTGTTGTTCTTGGGACATTGTCTGGCATAACGTCTGATTTGCCCACAACTGAAACAAGAATTGTTGTGCTGCCACTCCTCTTGCACTGAGTTGGTCACAACATTCTTGACTTGAGTGGTGGTCTTATTAACATTCTGTTGCCAATTGGGCTTGTATTCCACTTGAGTCTGCTGCCAGGTTCGATCCTTCTGCATTGGTTGTGCTTCCTTCCATGGCTCAAACTTGCGCTTGTGATCGTTGTTAGCAGACCTATTATCTAATACAAGCTTGTGCTCCCTTTCAGCAATGAAAGCCTTGTTCACCAGAGTTTGGAAGTCTGGGAAATCAAACATACTAAGAGTACACCTAAGTTGCGGGTTTAATCCACCAATAAATTTGTCAATCTTTCTTTATTCAATGGCCATGTCATATAGGGAGTAACGTGATAGATGATTGAATTTTTGCAAATATTCACTCACAGACTGATTTCCTTGGAGGAGCGCGAGAAATTCACGCTGCTTAGTCTTCATAATTCTAGTAGGGATATGATATTTCCGGAATCGTTCCTTGAAATTTGACCAGGCGATTTCTTCATCAGCAGGCCACATGGCTTTTTCATTTTCCCAGCATATGGCAGCAGCGCCTTCAAGATAATGAGTTGCAAATGGAACCTTATCTCCTTCTTCAGTACGAGCAATCTCAAGCTTCTTCTCAATAGTTTGCAACCAATCGTCTGCATCCAAGGGGTCAATAACCTGAGTGAAACTGGGAGGCTTGGTCCTTTGAAAATCTGACAGCTTGGAGTGATGGCCGGGTAGATTTCCATTCTGTCCAACCACAGCTTGAATGCTTCTTAATATTTCAATCAGATCATTATTCCATCTTTCCTCAATCATACGCAGAATTTGCTCGGTGGAGGGCGGATTTGGCGGTGGAGGCGGTGGTGGAACGTACGGCTTGGGTGAGTGTCCTGCCTGTCGTACAGAACGACGAACAGGAGAACCCTCGCGAATGTTGCTACTGCTGCCTCCCCGCATCATCCTATTGTGATTTTTCCCAAGGCAACGCAACCGAGATGAGAAGCATTCAAAATAAATTGGGGGAAAGCCAGCAACAAAAGCCCAAGAAAACCGAAATGACGAAGAAAATACGACGAATAAAATAGAGTTCCAATATAATTATACATAGACTCATACATGAAAGATAACAACATGCCAGGTTCAACTACTCTTATACATGAAACGAAACATCATGACTCGTACCACTACATCCGTACACCATCCTGACGACTGCGAATACTCAGAAGCTCTACTGCTCTGCTGGTGCTGTGGGGTCCTCTCCTGAAGCGGACTCGGATCCCGAGCTAACATGGTTAACTGAGACCTCCGTGTTAAAGGTGACATGACGACGCTGCCTCAAGAGCTCTCCCTCCGGAGCAGGGGTAGGGTGAAGCATCGAGGCTATAGGAGTAGCGAGAAGTGAAACCCACTCAGTAGGAGCACTAAGCGGACTCACGGTCGCGGTGCCCGAGCTACTCGAAGGAGTAACCGGTGAAATAGGGGAACTAGAACTGGCTGGAATATAAGGAGTAAATCGCACAAATGCTGGAGCAGTACGGGCATGAGTCAGCTCTCGAGCCAGCTCGTGGATCATAAGATAGCTAGCAGTGATATAACGAGAAAGGTGGCTAGCAACACTATCAGACTCCGGATCAATGATAGGGAAACGGACATGACCATTATTGTGCAGAGAAGGATAGTAGTAGAAACTCGGGTGGTTCTTAATCCGGACCTCGTTGTACTGAAGCTCGACAAGGACCTCGAATGCAGCAAACTGGATAGCCTGAGAAGCGGTAGAAGCGTAAGCGCCCCGAGAGGTACGAGTGTAAGTGCTGGAATCAGAACTGGTGCAAAGAGTAACCACGACGTGATACTCATACACTGAGTCTGCAAGACGCTCCCGGTACACACGATAGGTTGGGTCGTCACCGAGGGGGTACAGCCGACGCCACACGTTACGAAGGAGATGCGGCGACGTGTACGGCATTAGCTGCAACTGGCACATATATGGCACCGGAGCCATCTACACTCACAACCATTAGCAGGTTAGCATAAAAATAAAACAAGTGCATGCAATGCAACAACCAGCTACAAATGCTACCGGCACTCAACTACAACTCGTATCTAGCATCCAGTTAACATGTCGTAGTCTAGCGTGGCCTACCGTCAACGCGGCTCTGATACCAAGCGTTGTGGCACCCCGACTCAGAGCAACCGGTTTACCATGCATGGCCAGCCCAGAGACCTTGTCTTCTGGCAACACACAACATCTTGGTACATAAAATAACCGCTTTATTGATGCTAGCGGATCAGAGTTTATATTACAACAGTTGGCCAGGCCAAGCGGCACACATGGTGCAGCTGAACAATATGTACATTATTTAGTGAACATAAAGGGGCCCCGATCATGACAACTACACGGCAGCGGAACAACGTCGTAGCGGAACTCCATAGCACAGGGACACCGACGTGGACACGATCTAGACTCGGACATCACTTCTTTCCAACAAGACTTTCCTGACATTTGGCATGACACGCTAGGTCAGTACATTGAATGTACTTGCAAGCTTACAACAACCATAAACATAGTGACAAACAATATCATAACAATTAACAAATTCATAATAATGCAACAATATGTCCAACATGCTATGACCATGCTCTTGTGATAAAAGCCCCTCGGACTAGCTTACCAACCGTGATCGCTCTTGGATCACAAACGTACCAACCTCAAGGTATCAACTAGAGATATCTCGTGATCCTTCCGGCGATCACAACCACGACCAATATTTGTTCTCAAATAGTGATCCTTCCAGTGATCACAACCACGACCAATTTTGGTCCAAATCAACACGATGGCCTTCCCGGCACCAACAACAGTTTAAAATTCATAACTTACTGTGCAAGATTTATTAAACGCTGACCCATGGCGTGACCTACTTTCGAGCGTGTCCGTAATCGTGGACTCGGCTATCGATAGATTAATACACTCTGCATAGGTAGCGCACTGGACCCACACCAAGGAACCCATGGCCTCGCACTCCCATTCGGGTGGACCAACGGCATTCCGACGAAACCACTCCATTGTCATGACACTCTCCCGACCACTCCGATCACTCCCCGTCGGGCTAGTCCTAGGTGGCCCCGTGTCTACCAAAGACACAACGACCACCGTTGTGGCCAAACATAAACGATCCCACACGGGGACACAGTACCATAAACTCAACAACAGGCACAGAAGGTTATGTCTTCTTACCGGGCCAGGGTACCGCATGCCCATAACCTTCCCTTGTTGGAGGCACCGACCAAGAGGCATGACGACGGAACGAATAAAGGCCGTCCCATACTGGCAAATGTGGTTGCACTGGGAAAACCCGATTCAGCGGCACCTGAACCAGTCAACAATGTATTCAAGTTGAGTTATTATTAGGTTCAACTTAAAGTGAAAATAACCGGCGTCATATTGCCATGACATGCAACACTAACATATGCATCACATATCAACGGAAATGACTGAATCAACTATATCCACACTAAGCATCAACAACTCATGACACTTCTCTTGTTGAGATCAAACCTCACTTTAAATAGAATGTTTTCTAGCAAATTTATCGTTTTTACTCATGCAAGAAAATAACTCCACCAATTATTTATATCCATAACCATATTATCCTTTCATCACCCAAAAACTAAATCCTTATTTTTTTTTACCAACTAAGTCCACTTCAAACTTTCTGTAAATCAAGCATATTCACTTAATCAAGCATCTAACAGAATATAATTAACATAATAATGATTTAAATGCATGGATAATCATTTGTTCAAGTAGAAAATCACAAATATTGGAATGGCACCATGAAAATGTTGTTGTGGCTTGCCTTAGTGCAGATCAGGTTCAGAAGCCTCCTAGTGATCCTCAAGACAAGCCTGATGATGTAGGGTGGAACCCTATAGCGGCGATATTTCACATTTGGAGTGGATCTTACGGGAGAAACACGAAGAACGCGCGGAAGAACACGAGGAAATCACGGGGAAGAACGAGAGAGACACTCAACCGACAAGAGATCAATCACACAAGGTCTAGATCATCGAAGCACGAGTAACACATGGTCCAAAATCAACAAAGGAAAGATACAAAGGTAACCGTTCTTCTCCGAGAGGAGGTCTTGAATCCACGAGGGGATCTTCCCGTAAAGGGGTCTTGAATCCGAGAGGATCTTCTCCGAAGAGGTCATGGTCTCTCACGAGGAGGAGATCCGATAGATGAGCGATGCTCTATCTCAAAAACGAGCTAAATCAACGCTAAGTCTCAAAGTGAGGAGATGGGGTCCTATATATAGAGTTGGGGGCGAAGGGGTACATGGGCTCAGCCCAACACGCGCGCGCAGGCGCTGGCCGGATGATCCGGACGAGGGTTCGGATGATTCGGGCTGGTCTGGATGATCCGGGTGGAGGCCCAGATGAGCTGGAGGGTCGGCTGGTGGTCG
The DNA here is from genome assembly GCA_963921465.1 of Triticum timopheevii. Taxonomy (NCBI): domain Eukaryota; kingdom Viridiplantae; phylum Streptophyta; class Magnoliopsida; order Poales; family Poaceae; genus Triticum; species Triticum timopheevii. The sequence goes on along the minus strand of OY997268.1, from coordinate 284,180,093 downwards.
TGCAGGGCCGGATGTCCGGCTGGAGGTCCAGATGTCCGGGCCGGGTCCGGATGATCCGGGACGGGGTCCGGATGATCCGGCTTCAGGGTGGAGCTTCTGTTGCCTTCGGTTGATTTAGCCGGATCGTCCGGGCCGGGGTCCGGATTGTCCGGGCTCTGTCCGGATCGTCCGGGCCGCCGTCCGGATCGTCCGGCCACCCTGGTCCTTGGTGCTTTTTCTTCTCTGTCTTCTCGCACGTCTTCTGCTTCCGGTTCTCCTTGCTTCCTAGACTCTTCATGGTTGACTCCTTGGTACCTGAGTATGCATAGCATTTCAGTTTGAGGTAGTAACCATGTCTCATGTGAATCGAAAGGGAGTTGTGAGAGGAGTGATGTCACCTCGGTTTCAAGAGCTCTTGCACGTGCTCGAGTCATAGGTCCTTGTGGGGTTGGATGTGTTGATGTAGAGTTCGTGGGGATGATGGAAGGATGCTCCGCATCATATCCCCTCCCTTCGAAACGATCCGACCTCGGATCTAGATCTTCATCACCATGGAAAGGCGAGAGGTCTTTAACGTTGAAGGTGTCGCTCACGTTGTACTTGTTGTTTGGTAGGTCGAGCTTGTAGGCATTGTTGTTGTAGCGTGCTAACACCTTGAAGGGTCCATCGGCTCGAGGTAGAAGTTTGGACTTGCGTTCGTTGGGGAAGCGTTCCTTGCGAAGGTGTAGCCACACGAGATCGCCTATGTTGAAGATCATGGGTTGCTTGTTGATGTTGAGCTTGGTCGCTAGTCGTTGTACTTGGCGCTCGATGGTGTTTCTTGTATCTTCATGCATCTTCTTGATGTAGCTTGCACGGGCACATGCATCGAGGTTGGTGTGCTCTTGTAGAGGTAGAGGTAGAATGTCCAATGGGGACAACGGGTTGAAGCCGTAGACGACCTGAAAAGGGGACTTGCCGGTCGTCGAATGTCTTGCGCGGTTGTAGGCGTACTTGGCGATGGGTAGACACGCCTCCCACTCCTTGATGTTCTTCTTGATCAACACACGAAGTAGAGTGGAGAGCGTTCGGTTCGTCACCTCCGTTTGGCCGTCGGTTTGAGGATGGTATGCGGATGAGAACAAGAGCTTGATTCCGAGCTTTGCACATAGTGTCTTCCAAAAGTAACTCAAGAACTTGACGTCGCGGTCGGAGACGATTGTCTTTGGTACTCCATGGAGGCGCAAGATTTCCCTACAAAAGAGATTTGCAATATGTGAAGCATCGTCTACCTTGTTGCAAGGAATAAAATGTGCCATCTTAGAAAATCTATCCACAACAACAAACACGGAATCCTTTCCATTTTGAGTTCTAGGCAAACCAAGTACAATGTCCACGCTAATGTCTTCCCAAGGTTGATATGGAATTGGAAGAGGCATGTAAAGACCATGAGATTGGGCTTTTGACTTAGCTTTGCGGCATGTAGAGCATCGGGTGGTGAAGCGTGAGACGTCTCGAAACATCTTGGGCCAAAAGTAGTTCTTGGAGAGCGTGGCGAAGGTCTTGTCGCATCCAAAATGTCCCATGAGTCCACCTCCATGAGCCTCTTGCAAAAGGAGCAAACGAAGAGAAGACTCGAGTATGCATAGTTTGTTAGCTCTCATAAGATAACCATCCTTGAGGTAATATTGTTCCCATGATGTATGCGTCAAACATTTAGCATAATGAGTTGCAAAAGATGGATCACTAGCATACAAATCTTTGATGTGCTCAAAGCCAGTAACATTCAACTCAAGTTGGGTGACAAGCGTACATATGCGTGAAAGTGCATCGGCAACTACATTTTCCTTGCCCTTAATGTACTTAATCACATATGGGAAAGATTCAATAAATTCACTCCATTTTGCATGACGCTTGTTCAATTTAGTTTGACCTTTTAAGTATTTAAGCGTTTCATGATCAGTATGGATGACAAACTCATGAGGTCTAAGATAATGTTCCCAAACATGTAGGACATGCACTAAAGCATACAATTATTTGTCATAGATGGGATAGTTAAGTTGAGCACCGGAGAGTTTTTCACTAAAATAAGCAATGACTCGTTTTTCTTGCATTAAAACTCCACCAATTCAGGTACCACCTGCATCACAATGAACCTCAAAAATTTTGTCAAAATTGGGTAAAGCAAGAATCGGAGCATGAGTAAGCAAAGACTTAAGTTCATCAAAGGCGTTGGATTGCAAAGGTCCCCAAACAAAAGGAGTATTCTTCTTACTCAAAGCATGCAAAGGAGCTGCAATAGTGCTAAAGTTTTTCACAAAGCAACGATAAAAACCTGCAAGACCAAGGAAACTTCGCACTTGTTGCAAATTGGTGGGTTGGGGCCAAGTTTTAGTTGCTTTGATCTTAGTTTCATCAACATGTACACCCTTGGAAGAGACAACAAAACCCAAGAAAACCACTTTGTCAATGCCAAAAGTGCATTTTTTCAAGTTGGCATAAAGACTTTCCTTTCGAAGTGTTTGCAAAACAAGTTTAACATGATCAAGATGCTCTTTCATGGTTTTGCTAAACACAAGAATATCATCGAAGTAAACCACAACAAAGATTCCAATGTATGGTCGAAGTACATGATGCATGAGACGCACAAAAGTTCCGGGTGCTTCCGACAAACCCATAGGCATAACCAACCATTCATATAAGCCAAATTTTGTTTTGAAAGCAGTTTTCCATTCATCACCCTCATGAATGCGGATTTGATAATAGCCACTTTTAAGATCAATTTTTGAGAAAAAGTTGGCTCCACTAAGTTCATCAAGCATATCATCTAAACGAGGAATGGGATGCTTATAGCGCACGGTGATAGCATTTATAGGTCTACAATCGGAGCACAAGCGGAAACTTCCATCGGGCTTAGGTACAAGTATAACGGGTACGGCACAAGGGCTTAAGCTTTCACGTACATGACCGTTGTCGATTAGTTGTTGTACTTGCCGTTGAATCTCCTTGGTTTCTTCGGGATTGACACGGTAGGGAGGTTTGTTTGGAAGTGGCGCTCCGGGGATGAGGTCGATTCGATGCTCAATGCCTCGAAGAGGAGGTAGACTCGGAGGTAGCTCATCGGGGAAAACATCTTGAAATTCCTGCAAAAGAGATTGAAACACCAAAGGTAGCTCATGAGTGGTGTTAGTTTTTGGTTCTCCATCCTTGCACACAAGGACAAAGTGCATCACACTTGATGGGTTCTCACACAGTTCTCTCATCTCATGTTTGGTGGCGAATAGTATGAGGTTTTTCTCTCTAGGCGAAGAGGCGCTCAAATTTGGCTTGTGGCTCTCACTCACTTTTTGGTGGCTCACTTTCTCACTCTTCTCTCTTTGGTTGGTGGCTTGTTTGTCAGCTATCACTTGACTAGGAGACATGGGTCGTAGGACATATTCTTTGCCTTTCATCTTGAAGCTATAGTGGTTTGTACACCCATTGTGGTAAACACCACGGTCGAATTGCCATGGCCGACCAAGGAGGAGGTGGCAAATGGTCATTGGGACCACATCACACTCCAAAGTGTCCTATATGCACCGATTTTGAAGGATACTTGGACCGTATGCTCAACGCGTATAGTGCCGGAGTCACTTAGCCATTGAACCTTGTATGGTTGCGGATGCTTCTTCTTGACCAATTGAAGCTTGGAGCTTAGTTCTTCGCTTGCCAAGTTGTGGCAACTACCTCCATCGATGATGACCTTGACGGATCGTCCATTGATGCCGGCCTTTGTGTGGAAGATGTGGCATCGTTGGTCTCCTTCTTGTTGATGTTGAAGTGTCAAGACTTTGGAGACAACAAGAGCGGGACTCGTATCTTCATCACAAAAGACTTGATCATCTTCATCCTCGTTGATGCACCGGTGCATGGCCACTTGCTCAATAGCGTCCATTTCATCTTCACTCATTGAGTCGTAGGTGCCATCGTCGTTGAGTATCATGGTGCGCTTGTTGGTGCATTCATAGGACTTGTGGCCTCGGCTGCCGCAAGTGAAGCACTTGAAGGAGCTTGTCTTGACGGTCTCATCGGTTGGAGTAGATGATGAAGCACGCGGCTTGAAGTTGCTTGTAGTAGGAGGAGGACAACTTGAACTTGTAGAAGTTTTCTTGTAACTTGACTTGTCGTCGTTGCTTGGAGAAGGCTTGGTTGATGTCGAAGTTGGAGTAGTTGTTGAAGCTTGGTTGTTGGAGAAGCCGTATGTCTTGGATGAGTACTTGGCGTACTTGAAGTCATCTTGCACTTGTCGTTCCGCCTTTGTAGCTTGATGCACGAGCTCAATGAGGTTGGAGTAGGGTTGGAAGTCGGCGATCTTCTTGATGGGATGGTTGAGTCCATTCAAGAATCGTGCCATTGTTTGCTCATCATCCTCCGTGACATTGGCTCGAATGATGGCAATCTCCATTTCTTTGTAGTATTCTTCAACACTCTTTGTTCCTTGCTTGAGGAGTTGTAGCTTCTTGAAGAGATCACGGTTGTAGTAGGTGGGCACAAAGCGTGCTCGCATGACATCCTTCATTTGAGCCCAAGTGGTGATTGGAGGTTCACCTCTTGCTTGTCGGCGCTCAAGTACTTGTTCCCACCATATGAGCACATAGTCTTGGAACTCAAGTGATGCCATAGCGATCTTCTTCTCTTCCTCATAGTTGTGCAAACGAAAGATTTTGTCGACCTTCAATGCCCATGAGAGGTACTCTTCGGGATCATTGGTTCCATTGAACTTGGGCATTGTGAACTTGATCTTGCCATAGCGTTGTTCTTCATTGTGTTGAGGTCGATGTTGATGATGACGTTCTTGACGTGGAGGGTAATCATCCTCATGTTTCTCTTGGCGAGGAGGAAGTCCATGATCAACTTGCTCTTGTTGACCTTGAGGTTGTGGATGAGCTTGAGGAACTTGCGGAGGAGCTTGTGGGGCTTGACGTTGCGCACGCGGATGGTAGTTCCTCTCTTGTATTTCTTCTCGAAGGGCTTCTTCTTGATTGCGCCTTTCGCGATTGCGGTTGGCGAGAGCTCGACTTGATGCTTGAAGGGCACGTTCCGCCTCAAGAGCTGGTGCTTCTCGTTGTTGTTGTTGAAGACGTTGAGCCTCGGCGTCTTGTTGCTCTTGGTGTAGGCGCGCTCGTTCTTGTTCTTGTTGGTGACGAAGACGTTGTCGTTCTTGAGCTTGAGCAAACGCCACTTGGTTTGATTGTGGACGAGGAACTTGTTCATCAACTTGCTCTTGGGAATGCTTGTCGTGTAGCGGGTTGCGAGATGCATGACGGTCTTGACGCGCGGCTCGTCGAAGAGTGTTCGATGGCGGTGTACTTGTGTCGGAGAAGGAGTCGTCGGAGTGGTGACTTGAGTGGCTCCGTCTTGAGTGTGAGGAAGTAGAAGGACGCCGGTTGACCAACAAGGCACGGATCTCTTCCATTCTTGCATCGTTCTCTTCCTTGTGCGCGTCGAGTTTGTTGTCGAAGTAGTCTCTTGTACGTTGCTCGGAGAGTCGCAAGTCGGTGGCGAGGTTGTCGATGCGTTCGCTCATTGCTTGTTGCTCTTGATGGAGAGCTCGTTGTGCGCCAAAGAGGTGGCTCTTGGTGATGTATGATGACATGTCGTCGTCTTGCTCGATGAAGAGTGGATTTGTAGAAGAACTTGGCCTATCCATCATTTCAAGCAAATTGTGAGTGGTAGAAGGAGAAGAACTAATACCAATGTACCTTTGACCGAAGTTGAAGATGAATCAAGTTCAGTCAAATGCGGACAATGAAATAGCACTATTGGTACCGATCCTTGTCGATTCTCACACCTACACAAGTAAAAGCTTTTGGTGGAGCTTGGTTAGGATGGTGGCACAAAATTGATTGCAATCGTTAGCTTGACTCAAAAATGTTGAAGAAGATTCGCAAATTCGCATATGCAACAAGTAGACCAAGCAAGTAGTGGTACACGAAATCACACACGCAAATAGATAAATGGGATTGTGCAAACCAAAAGTGAGCCAAAATGTGGAATCCACGAAAATGCTCTTGTTGCACAATACTAGAGAGACGCTAGCACGATTGCACAATAGGCGGATACGGAGCTTGTGCACAACCTACTAGGCAAAAATGCAACGATCTCTATCCCAAGTATGCTATATGTATGGTATTTCAGTGCAATGATCCAAAATGATCTTATATGACAATCTTAATGTTGTATGATGCTATGCTTGTTGCTTATAAGCTCTTTGCTTATCTTTCCTCTTTGCTTAAAAGCTTGAGTGGATCTTTCTCTATTGAGCTCTTTTCTTATGCAAACTTGAAGAACCAAGATAGCAATTGTGTATGCGATGACAACCTTGTGACACACAAGTTGATTCCGAGATATGCACCACGATGGTATGTATGATATGGTGTATGCAACTAATGTGCACAAGTCACGTTGCCGGCAATACTCAATGGCTAGTCTCGATGGGTAAGCAACGCAAAAGATGGTCTATGATGGTTATCAATGCAATTGCAAGGTATGATAAAGATGTCGTCGAAGTTACCGTCCGTAGCGAAGATGAGTAGTCGACCAAAATGAGCGTTTGTTGTTGATGTTGCACCGCGCCTAAATAGCCGAAACACAAAAGGACACGGAAATCTCACTCAAATTGTCGAACCCAAAGTCGAATGGTGGTACGGAGGTTGTGTTGCTGGGGTTTGGCAAGTGGAAGAGGTGCTGGTTGGGGTGTGAATGCGGTATGTAGGTGTAGCTGGTGGTGGTGGTGTAGGGGGACTGCACCAGTGCAGTTTTGGCAGAGGAAGCCGGATGATCCGGGCCAGGAGCCGGATGATCCGGGCTCGTCCGGATGATCCGGGTCGGAGTCTGGATGATCCGGGCAGGTCAACCACGCACGGGAACTGCTCGGGAAGAACACGAAAATGGGGAGAAATTTGATGATTTCGGGGATTTTGGATGGATTTCGAGGGGGAGAAGGTGGGGAAAAGCAAGATCCACGAGTTACACACCGAATCCACGGATCAAAAACAACAAAACATCATCAAAACTAACAAATCACAAAAAAATTTGGGGGTTATTTTTGGTGGGGATTTTCGGATTTAGGACGAAAACAACAAAATCAAGCTAGAAAAAGAGGGGTAGGGGCTCCAAAAACGTGATCAACGTGGCTCATGATACTATATGATGTAGGGTGGAACCCTATAGCGGCGATCTTTCACGTTTGGAGTGGATCCTACGGGAGAAACACGAAGAACGCGCGGAAGAACACGAGGAAATCACAGGGAAGAACGAGAGAGACACTCAACCGACAAGAGATCAATCACACAAGGTCTAGATCATCGAAGCACGAGTAACACATGGTCCAAAATCAACAAAGGAAATATACAAAGGTAACCGTTCTTCTCCGAGAGGAGGTCTTGAATCCACGAGGGGATCTTCCCGTAAAAGGGTCTTGAATCCGAGAGGATCTTCTCCGAAGAGTCCGCGGTCTCTCACGAGGAGGAGATCCGATAGATGAGCGATGCTCTATCTCAAAAACGAGCTAAATCAATGCTAAGTCTCAAAGTGAGGAGATGGGGTCCTATATATAGAGTTGGGGGCGAAGGGGTACATGGGCTTAGCCCAACACGCGCGCGCAGGCGCTGGCCGGATGATCCGGACGAGGGTCCGGATGATCCGGGCTGGTCCGGATGATCCGGGTGGAGGCCCGGATGAGCCGGAGGGTCGGCTGGTGGTCGTGCATGGCCGGATGTCCGGCTGCAGGTCCAGATGTCCGGGCCAGGTCCGGATGATCCGGGACAGGGTCCGGATGATCCGGCTTCAGGGTGGAGCTTCTGTTGCCTTCGGTTGAATTAGCCGGATCGTCCGGACCGGGGTCCGGATCGTCCGGGCTCTGTCCGGATCGTCCGGGCCGCCGTCCGGATCGTCCGGCCACCCTGTTCCTTGGTGCTTTTTCTTCTCCGTCTTCTCGCACGTCTTCCGCTTCCGATTCTCCTTGCTTCCTAGCCTCTTCATGGTTGACTCCTTGGTACCTGAGTATGCGTAGCATTTCCGTTTGAGGTAGTAACCATGTCTCATGTGAATCGAAAGGGAGTTGTGAGAGGAGTGATGTCACCTCGGTTTCAAGATCTCTTGCACGTGCTCGAGTCATAGGTCCTTGTGGGGTTGGATGTGTTGATGTAGAGTTCATGGGGATGATGGAAGGATGCTCCGCATCACCTGACCTTCTGAAAATATTTAAAAACACAAAAAGAAATCATCAAGAAACCTTCTGAAATTCAACAGAAAATCTAGACAGTAGGGAAAAATCCCATCTTTGGTGAGCTGCTAGATTTTTGCACAAAGAACACAATGCAAAAGGAATCAATTCATTTGGACATATGGTTAAAACGTTTTGACCATTTGAAGTTCTTTGGATTTAATTAAATTTTGAATTTAAATAAACAGACTGAGGGGCGGGGTGATGTCGAAGGCGTAAAGCCCCGGGGCGCCACCACTCGTACCACTTCACGCGCGTACTGGGTGGATGACTAGCGGGTCCTGTTCGTCAGGTGAGGTGGAGGGGGAGAGGGAAACAGAGCGCGGCGAGGCTTCACCGGAGCGCACGCCGGTGGTGAGGGCTCCTTGGCCAAAATGAGAGGGAGGGATCGGGAGAGGAGACGGAGGCGCACCTGCCCGTACCCGTAGAGTAGCTAGGGGTGGTCGGACAGCACCGGAATCAGCCTCTCCAGCGGAGGCAGAGAGCAGCGGTCGCCGAAGACGAAGACGACGGCGACCAGAGGCAACTCCAGGGGCTCCAAACGGGCGGAACGGCACCACCAGAGAGTGACGGAGGCCCTGGAAGGGTTTCCCTGGCCTGGGAAGGGCTGGAGCTGCGGAGACGACCCGAGGGGATCGCCGGCGAGCTCGAGCTCGGGGACGGCGGCCCGCGGCCTTCCTGGCCGCGCTACGGCTTTGTACGCGCTTTTGGAGTGTGTGGGAGTGGAGGAGGGTGCTCGAGGAGGCTGGGGATGGCCCTATTTATAGTCGAGCGTCGAGGGGGTTTCGGGGTCCACCGGTGGACACCTGGCCGTGGCGCCCGGCGAGAAACGGCGTCAGTGAGAGGGGGAGAAGAAGACGTAGCTCATGCGGGGACTATTGGCGAATGGGGACGAGCATAGGGGCGAGAGGAAGATGACGAGCACAGTGCGCCACGCACTGTGGCTTTGGCCGGACCGTGCCCGTGCCCCCTGCGGCGAACTCCAACATCGGCGAGTGCGAGGGGGGGTTAAGGGGGTCGAGACGATGATGGTGGCACGGTTTGGCACGCTCAGGCAGGCAGGGCAGTGAGCACGCGCGCAACAGAGCGCTCGGCGGCACTCAGAGCGTGTCGGTTGCATGCCATCACACATGGACGAACGCGGTCACCGCGTGAGCTATGACCTCAGGCCGACCTAAGCCCAAACTTCATGTCTGGCCTGTTGTTAGTGGTAGTTTTGAATTTTTCCACGCTGGGGTTTGGTTTCAGGTGCAGTAGAAATGATTTCACACTCCTGGTAAGTTTCTGGACAGTAACTTTGAGAGCTTACTGTGGTCAAACCACTAGGAGTTGAGGGCTGGGCTTTGGAGGCTAGCAATCATCTACTAAGCTGATGATGCACCAGGAAAACCTGCTACAATGGAGCAAGTAAAATGATAGTTGCTGTAGAAACTACCATTTCTGTCCAAAACAAAAATTATTTTCTGTAACCAAAATATTCCAAAAAGTCATGAAATATTTTTGCTCAGAAAGGTGCCGTAGGGTTCAAAGAATAATTGGAATTTTTCTCAGAATTTATTGGCAAGAAAAATTGGGGTTGCTTTGGAGCATATTGAGCTAGCTAGGGTTTAAGAGGGGAAAATGAATATTTTTCATTAAAGAAAAATATTCTAAATATTATCTTGAGGTGAACCAGAGATGGAATGATGGTTAGAGGGGGAGATGAAGCACTTGGGTGAAAGCCAAGGGGTACCCAAGTCGTTAAGTCCATATGAAAAGATTCCAAAACCCCAAATTTCAAATTCAAACCAACTGAAAATTAGGCAAAGAAGAGAGGGCAAAAACCAGGCTGTCATATTACACCATCCTCCAATTTGGTGGATGCCAAGTCGGCCCGAAAAGGAGCTATAACTTTTTTTCAAGTTGAAAAATGTTACCGATGAGGAGCTATAATTAAGCTCGAGGCATCTCTTTTTTGCGTTCGAATGGGCAATAAGCTGGAGAGCTTGAGAGTGTCTCTAATGGGCTACCTCTAGTGTTAAGGCCCTCCAGTATGAAACACCGATAGCCGACTAAGCCCATAGAAAAGCCTATCCATCTTAAAGCCCATTTGTTTTTTTGCGAGGAAAATCCCATATGTCTTGAAGAGGGGGCAATCCCATAAAAACCCTCCTTCCTCCTCGCTTCCACTTATACTACAGCTTGCTAGACTCTCCCGCTTCCATCGCCCCCCAATTCCCCCTGCTCCCCATCTTCCTCACTTCTATAGAAAACCCCTGCTCACCTTCTTCCTCACTCATACAGAAAACGCCTACTCCCCTTCTTCCCATCCTACAGAAAACCCCAGCCCTCCTTCTTCCCCACCCGCACAACCACTAGGCTCGTATGTCACTACTCTGCTCAAAACCGTGAGCTCGGCGTGATACCCGCAAGGAAAATGGAGTCGGCTGGACACAACACCAAGAAGATGATGATCCCGCCAGCGGTGACACCGGTTGTAGATCAAACACCCGGAAGCGCGGGGAGAAGTGGCAAGCCCCGCCACCCGGATCTGAGGAACCCGTAGTATCTCTAGTGGACCGCATCAGTGATCTCCCGGACGACATCCTTGGGGAGATCATCTCCCTTTTCCCCACCAAGGTTTGCTGTCGCACACAAGTCCTCGCATCTCGGTGGCGCACTCTCTGGCGCACCGTGCCTCTTAATCTTGATTATCGTCAGATATCTGTCCTTCCTGAATTTGATCTCCTTAGAGCCATCGTCTCCTCCCACCAGGGCCCCGTTCAACGCCTCTACATCCCGACATGCTACCTGCTGTCTATACCCCGCACGGTGGACGCCTGGCTGATATCCACTCAATTCAAAAAACTCCAGCAGCTTGAGTTCTACCATTACTATGAAAAATATATGTCGCGATCCCAACTCCATGTATTTGTGCCCACACCATCATTGTCCATCTCGTGGTTTTCCTCCTCTCTCCACACCCTCACCATAGCCCGGTGCCATCTACCAGACAATCTAGAACTAATGGTTCGATTCCCACTGCTAAAAGACTTCTGTTTCTGGTGGTTGATCTGTCGGAGGCCTCACTACACATCATCATCCAATCCGGTTCCCCTGCCCTGGAGCGCTTGCTGCTTGTTTTCGGATTAGAAATATGTATCCTTTGTCTCCAAATAAAGTTGCCTCACTTTAAAAGAATTGGAATTTATTTTGAAGGACAGCAGCTCATCATCGAAGATGCCCCTTCACTTCAAAGGTTGCTCTTTGATTATTGTTATAAACCTTCGCAAATAACTGTCGTCTCCGCATTTGAGGCCTTGGGTCTAATTCATGATCCTTTGTGCATCAAGACATGGTGTTTGGCTCCACAATTATTCGGGCACCATATATTATCATCTACACTTTTGTAATCACAAGCTGAATTTTTCATTTGTGCGCATAAGTTTTATATCATCTTGGAGTACACTTTGGATACTAATATTATGTTATATGCTCAATGAAGAGTACGTCCGTCGATAGCCTATCAATGGTGTTGGATTCTGTCAAGATCTTATATATCAAAATATTTAGTATTGATATGAACACAATTATTGGCTTGCTGCGATGCTTTCCATGTCTGGAGAATTTGTATATAGAGGTGATTATTTCATGCACATTGAAAGCCCATATATATTGTACTAGAATTACTGTTCGGCTGACGCTCTATCCACATACTCTTTTTTAGACCTAACCATTTTCAATCATCATGTCTACGTAGGTAGCAACACATGGAGAAAACATATAACCAACCGGGATTTTCTCAGTTCTAATGACATTTGTTTGAGGACAATAAGGATGGAAGGTCATGCATCCAATCAGTCAAACAGAAACCTCATCACATTCTTCTTGTTGAATGCGAGGTTACTATTGTCCATGAGGATTAAGTTTTTCAACAAGAAATTTCTCACGGATGGATATGTCAAACAGCCAAAAAAGAAGTTTTAGGTCGACAAATGTGCTTCTGAACGTGCTCGGCTTCTATTTACAACTACTTGTAGTTATATGCCAGTAAACTTTTTGGCATAGGATGTTAATTTTATGGATCAGACCGACCCATTTGTTTGTGACTGCCAAAAACAGTGGTTGGGTTAGATGTTATTTCCATGTTCAGTATGGGGTTTGTCTAAATTTGATGAACAATTAATCCTTATAGTACCATTTGTAAGCTTGAGTTACATGTTGTTGCCCTTGTACTCCCCTCCGCCTGCCTCTACACTGCCGCATCTTCCACGGCTCATGTTCGTTCTCCACCTTGGTTCGCTCGCTGTGCCCGCTGGCGCTTGGCGTTGTCTACATGGTCAATAACTGAGAGGAATCAGGAGATGACTATACATGGAGAGGTTGACAATAAGGACCCACCAGGGTCATGGCATTACGCAAGCAGGTTCTTCGTTATTACAAGCCAAAAAATACTTCCTCTTAATTGTTTGTCATTTAGGTCCCACGCCATTGTCAATTTAGTCAATAAACGAGAAAATTACACAACGAGCGGCTAACACCAGGGACCCAGCAGCTCACCCAGTTGTTCTTTAGTTTTGGAGATGGAGGTCAACTGTGCGCTGTGCGGGGGCTATGGCCCATCTAGCCCACGCTTACGCTTTTATTCAAGCACATTAGAAGCCCAGTTGATATCTTTTTTCTTTCTGAAAAAGGCTAGCCCAGTTCTATTTTTTTGGAGAATACCCAACTGAGGCCTACTTGTTTTTCTCATCCTTACTGGGCTGCAAATCTTTCAAGACGAGGAGGGATGTATTTGGCTTCCCCAAAAAATGGGTTCTAAGTAGTAAGAAATTGGCTGTAAATTTTTAAACCAAAGCCAACCAGCAAATACATTCAAATTTCGTTTTGTATGGATTTGAATATTTTAAATTTACTCATTTTTACGGAGATCTTTTGTATTTTATTTTAATATAATTTAAAAAAATGTGACTCAAAAATTTCGTGACTAAAGAGTTTAGACCCCACCGAAATATGCAAAATTTCGTTGAATTTTTTAGAAGTGGCCAGAATATGGTCTATAATGCTAATAAAAAGAATATGGGCTTCAAAATATCCTTAAGAATTAGCAAATGGGCTGTAAATTATTGAAAATAATGGAAAATGGGTTGTATGCCGGATTTGGAGGCTGACTTCTGGGCCTACTATGTTGACGATGACGCTGTCCTAATAAAAATTTTGACGCGTACGCAAGGCTTTGTCAACTTAATTAACACAGAGAAGTGATTGTTGGATGTTCATCCAACGGCTGTCATGGTTCTTCAATCTCTAATATTCCTGCTCCAGCCACCCAAACCAGCGCGAGCGGGACTGCCTGCTCCCTCCTCCCGTGGCCTGCTATGCTGCCACCAGGCCATCCCTCTACACACCCGCACCTCCTGTTATTTTCTGGCGATGTCAGCCTCACCGCACAGCCGACAAGTCAGCCCTTGTACTCCCCTCAGCGCGGGCATTCGCTGTTGTGGCTTCGCCGGCTTCGGGTTGTACCTTCCTGGACATCGTCCTCGTCCACCATGTTGGTGCTCTCGGTGCTGCATAGTCAACATGGTCAACAAACAACGGCCATTGGAAGAGGGATGTAAGTGGAGAGGCTGACAGTAGGGAGCCACCCATGCAAGTGCCTCCTTATTACATGAAAAAATATGATTGCTCTTGCTAACAGCTAGGATCCACTGGCTGTATCTTTGCACTGAAGGAAGTGCCTCGCTGTTATGCAGAAAAAACTATTCCTCCCGATGACAGCTGGGACCCGACAGATTTGGTGGCTGACTTCTGGGCCTACTAAGCTGACGCGTATGCAGGGCTTTGTCAAATTAATCAACAAATGATTCAAGCAGCTTAACCATTGGATGTTAATCCAATAGCCGTGCTACTTCTTCAACCTCCGTTCTTGCTCCTGTCTCTCGTGGGCGGCAGTGCTGCCGCGCACACAAAACAGTCATGTTTCCCAATCCTCTCCATCTGCGACTCCACTGCCACGTCTTCCCCATCTCCGGGTCGTTCCAGTCTAGGGCCTCGCCGTTGTCCACTGGCATTGGTGCGCTCGGCACGGTGTGGTCAACATGGTCAACAAACAAGAGTCATTGGAAGATGACTGTACGTGAGAAGCTGACAGTGGGGACGCACCACACCAATGGATGCATGCATGCAAGTGCATCCTTTTTACCCTAAAAAATAATGTTTTCTCTCCCTGACAGCTGGGACCCACTAGCTACATCTTCGCACGCAAGGAAGTGCGTCCTTATGATAGAGGCAAAGGTGTCCCGTCTTTCTATGAGATGGTGGCTATCGTTTTGGTGGAAGTCGACTTTGACGATCCGACTACGAACGTGCGACGACGTCGCGCCTTAGCAATCGCTAAACCAACTCCGAGAGGTTATTGACCATGCCGGAGCACGATCAACCTGACCACGAGGGTCTATTTCCTGCAAGCAAACGAAGAACAAGCAAGAAACAAAGATTGCAATTTGGATATTGCGAATAATAGAGGAAAGCTTTATTAATGAAAGTGGGGTTCTGTGACGCCTTTGTCTGGTCGTTGAACACAAACGAAGTACGTGAAGTTGCAGCTATGGCGAACTTTAATCTAAACAAAACCCAAGCAAAAATCTACTAGATGGATCTACTTATATAGGAGTAAGGGTGGCGTCCAAGGAGGTGGGAGGACGTCCCAAGGCAGCTTAAGAGTAACCCTAGGGCGTACAAGGCTCATGGGCCAAATTGGAGGTGATGCAACACCTTTGGACTTGTTGTTTGACTCGGATTCTGCTACAACATCAGATTATTTCGTCGATATCTCAATGGTACGTACGAATTTCAAGGTGAATCTACTTGGGTTGGAAAGAGCATGAAATCTACTTTCCAACAAAAAAGAATCACCCAATTCGGAGTTCGTATGAAAAATTTGTTGGCGTTTTGAGTCAGGTATGTCTGTGCAGTCCGAATCTGAATCCAGAACGTGCGAGAGTTGGACTCTATCTTCTCTTGGCCCAAAAGTGACGTGAGAGGACTTTTTGAACAGAACCTAAACTTCTCCTTTTCCCTTATCTTCATATGTGTATTGTACAAATGTCCCATACACCTGCAATTAGACAAAACACAAAAGTGTGTGAAGTATTTTTGTTCTGGATAATATAAATAGATTATTGAATAGTTTGCACTAGAAATTACCTGACAAATATGCATGAATGCAATATTTTTGGTCTTATCCAAGGTAGTCATGTCCTCATCATCCTCCCCTTCTTGAAAACAAATCCATCCTCAGCGTTGCTTAATCTGAAATGTGGTTAACAAAAGAGACAAGGTCTACATGTTGTAGATGTATATGTCATCCATTTTTACTTCCCTTTACTTTTGCACATATGACACATGTATATATGAGGAATCTTCATAGACTATAAAATATAAAGCAAAAATATTATCATAGGTAAAAGTCATGAAAATATTGCAACTTAGTTTGCACATATAAGTGAAGCTCTCATTCATATCAAAAGATTGACAATATTCATCATTAAACCATCCCAACATTGGTGAATAAACCTTACATGCATCAAATTTACATGCTACAACATGCTTAAATAAGAAAACATGCAATAAGTCATTTGGCACACAATGATCACCAACATTAGAGTTCATATCAAAATGATTAAACATTGGCACAATTATTTTAAAATGTATTTGATCCAAATCTGATTTATTTCCTGATTCACATGGTTCTTTGACATCAACAATTAATTTAATGGGCGCACTCAAAATTGTTGGTATTTCAGTTGTTTGATCACATGATGCATTCATGATAGTAACCTGATTCTCTAAAATAGGTGGTGTGCTCAAATCAACAGGTAACTCAACACATGATGTATTTAAGTTAATTAGGGGTGCATCATTCTCATGTAAAGTTATATCATCAATACCTTTACTGTTACCTTGTCGCAAAGACGTAGCTGATGTAGGTATGGACAATGACAATGTACCATACACTTGAGATGATGTCGCACTCACAATCTGAGGTGTGGCTGACCTAGTAGGTGCAACGGTGGAGGAATCAACCGATGGTAGTGAGCATGAATTGGAATAGTACTTGTTGTAGTCACCCAATGCATCCTCCTGTAACTGTCTCTCAAAGGTACAAGCACGAACATACATACCAGTAATGCAACGAGGAATATACCGAAATCTTGCCTAAATATCATGGTTCAAACCACCAAAAAATCTATTCATTGTATCATCCTCAGATTCTTCTATGTCACAATGATGCATATATGATTTGAACTCTTGGTAGTAAGCATGAACAGTGTTGTTGCCTTGTTTAAATTGTTCAAATTTGCGAAGCAATTCATGATGATAGTAAGGAGGGAAAAATTGTTGTCTCATTACATGTTTCAAATCTTTCCAAGTTGTGGGTTGGTTATCAATGTTTTTCTTACAATGCACACTCCACCAAACAGAAGCAAAACTAGTAAATACTCTAGTGGCAGCTCGTACTCGCTCAAGTTCAAAAAAGTTATGGTGACTAAAAACTTGTTCTACTTCAAGCTCCCAAGCGAGAAAAATGGCAGTATTAAATCTACCCTCAAATGACGGTAAAGAGATAACCTGACCATGTGCTTGTGTGTGTTGTCACAACTCTCGTGATGGTGAAAATGTGTCCGTCGTCCAAGAACTTCTATCGCCGGAACCTGTCATGATTAGTAGAAACAAGAAACAAAATTCGAGAATAATGTTCCTATGAACTACTAGGATGTGGTTGTAAAGTGCTCACAGTAAAGCAAATATCAATATCTTACATGTTCTTACCATGCGGCAGGTGGTGATAGGCAATCAGCGGTGTCAAGTAACTCTGAAGATTGTGTGAAGCGATTGCCAGGGGAACGTACGTATACACGGTGTAGAAATATATGGAGCTGGGTTGGCTATATATGGTAGCAAAAAATTAGCAATAATCAATTCAAAGATGCAATGTTGAATAAATTCTCAACGATGGTACTGTGCTGGTCCTAGGCTAGAACGAACTAGAGACTGATAACCTGCAAGTATACGGGATAGTGGTAGCCTCTTTCGATAAGTAAGAGTGTCGAACCCAACGAGGAGCTAAAGGTAGAAAAAAAATACTCTCTCAAGTCCTATCGGCCACTGATACGACTCTACGCACGCTTGACGTTCGCTTTACCTAGAACAAGAATGAAACTAGAAGTACTTTGTAGGTGTTGTTTGGATAGGGTTGTAAGATAATAAAGAACATGTAAATAAAAAGTAGGGGCTGTCTAGATAAAGATCCAATAAAGTAAATATAGCGACCATGGAAAAGTGGTGGTAGGAGTTGTGAAATTGCCCCTAAGCAATTGACTATGTTACTAGACCGGTAATAACTATTGCAATTCTATTTGAGGGAGAGGCATAAGCTAACATACTTTCTCTACTTGGATCATATGCACTTATGATTGGAACTCTAGCAAGAATCTGCAACTAGTAAAGATTCATTAAGGTAAAACCCAACCATAGCATTAAAGCATCAAGTCCCCTTTATCCCATACGCAACAATCCCCTTACTCGGGTTTGTGTTTCAGTCACTCACGCAACCCACTATAAGTGAATCATGAACGCATTGCAACACCCTACAGTGGGAATCCCTCACGCTTGCGCGACACGGAGGGCACAATAGGACAGCACCAATAATAAAACATGCACCTCAAACCAATCATAGCAATTCATCAATCACCGTTAGGACAACGGAAATGTACTCAGACATCATAGGATGGCAACACATCATCGGATAATAATATGAAGCATAAAGCACCATGTTCGAGTAGAAGGTACAGCGGGTTGCGGGAGAGTGGACCGCTGGATATAGATGGGGGAAGGTGATGGAGATGTCGGTGAAGATGGTGGCGGTGTTGGTGAAGATCGCGGTGATGATGATGGCCCCCGGCGGCGTTCCGGCGCCACCGGAAGCAAGGGGGAGAGTGCCCCCCTTATTCTTCTTCTTCCTTGACCTTCTCCCTAGATGGGAGAAGGGTTTCCCCTCTGGTCCTTGGCTCCCATGGCGTGGGAGGGGCGAGAGCCCCTCCGAGATTGGATCTATCTCTCTGTTTCTGCGTTCTCAGATTCTACCCCTTCACCGTTTCTTAAATATCCGGAGATCCGTAACTCCGATTGGGGTGAATCTTTCGCCCAGATTTTTCTCGTAAAATTAGCTTTCTTGTGCCAAAAGAAGAGCGTCAACCGCCTTACGGGTGGCCCACAAGAGTGCAGGGCGCGCCCCCCTGTCTCGTGGCCACCCCGGACACCGTTTCGCGTTGATTTTACTTCCCAAAAATCATAAATATACCAAAAAAATCTCCATCCGTTTTTATCCCGTTTGGACTCCGTTTGGTATTAGGTTTCTGCGAAACAAAAAACATGCAACAGACAGGAACTGGCACTGGGCACTGGATCAATATGTTAGTCCCAAAAATAGTATAAAAAGTTGCCAAAAGTATATGAAAGTTGAAGAATATTGGCATGGAACAATCAAAAATTATAGATACAACGGAGACGTATCAGTATCCGCAAGCTTAATTCCTGCTCGTCCTCGAGTAGGTAAATGATAAAAAAGATAATTTTTGATGTGGAATGCTACCGAGCATAATCTTGATCATATGTCTAATCATGGCATGAATATTAAGACACGAGTGATTCAACGCAATAGTCTATCATTTGACATAAAAACAATAATACTTCGAGCATACCAATAAAGCAATCATGTCTTTTCAAAACAACAAGGCCAAAGCAAGCTTATCCCTACAAAATCATACAGTTTGGCCATGCTTCATTTTCTTCACACAAAATGCCCCCATCATGCACAACCCCGATGACAAGCCGAGCAATTGGTTCATAGTTTTTAACGCGCTTTAGCTTTTTCAACCCTCACGCAATACATGAGCGCAAGCCATGGATATAGCACTATAGGTGGAATAGAATAGAATGATGGAGGTTATGTGGAGAAGACAAAAAGGGAGAAAGTCTCACATCGACGCGGCTAATCAACGGGCTATGGAGATGCCCATCAATTGATGTCACTGCGAGGAGTAGGGATTTCCATGCAACGGATGCACTAAGAGCTATAAGTGTATGAAAGCTCAACAAAAGAAACTAAGTGGGTGTGCATCCAACTTGCTTGCTCATGAATACCTAGGGCATTTGAGGAAGCCCATCGTTGGAATATAGAAGCCAAGTTCTATAATGAAAATTCCCACTAGTATATGAAAGTGACAACATAGGAGACAATCTATATGAAGAACATGGTGCTACTTTGCAGCACAAGATATGAGACTCACTACATGAAGAACATGGTGCTACTTTGAAGCACAAGTGTGGAAAAAGAGATAGTAACATTGCCCCTATTTATTTATTTTCTTTTTTTTTTCCTTTTTCTTTTTTGTTATTTTTTTTTCTTTGGCCATTCTTTTTTTTTTCTTTTTGGCCTTTCTTTTTCTTTTTCTTTTTGGGGACAATGCTCTAATAATGATGATCATCACACTTTTATTTACTTACAACTCGATATTACAACTCGATACTGGAACAAAGATATGACTCTATATGAATGCTTCCGGCGGTGTACCGGGATGATGCAATGAATCAAGAGTGACATGTATGAAAAATAATGCATGGTGGCTTTGCCACAAATACGATGTCAACTACATGATCATGCAATGGCAATATGAAAAAAGTAAAGTATGTCATGATGATGAAGAATGGAACGGTTGAAAGTTGCATGGCAATATATCTCGGAATGGATATGGAAATGCCATAATAGGTAGGTATGGTGGCTGTTTGAAGGAAGATATAAGGAGGTTCATGTGTGATAGAGCGTATCGTATCACGGGGTTTGGATGCACCGGCGAAGTTTGCACCAACTCTCAAGGTGAGAAAGGGCAATGCACGGTACCGAAGAGGCTAGCAAAGGCGGAAAGGTAAAAGTGCGTATAATCCATGGACTCACATTAATCATAAAGAACTCATATACTTATTGCAAAAGTTTATTAGCTCTCAAAGCAAAGTACTACTATGCATGCCCCTAGGGGCATAGATTGGTAGGAAAAGACTATCGCTCGTCCCCGACCGCCACTCATAAGGAAGACAATCAAAGAAACACCCCATGCTTCAAATTTGTCACACAACGGTTACCATACGTGCATGCTACGGGACTTGCAAACCTCAACACAAGTGTCTCTACAATCCACAACCACCCACTAGCATGACTCTAATATCACCACCTTTATATCGCAAAACTATTGCAAGGAATCAAACATATCATATTCAGTGATCTACAAGTTTATGTAGGATTTTATGACTAACCATGTGAATGACCAATTCCTGTCATCTCTCTAAATAGATATAAGTGAAGAAAGAGAGTTTAATTCTTTCTACGAAAGATATGCCCACGCTCTAACAAATATAAGTGAAGCAAAAGAGCATTCTACCAATGGCGGTTTTCTATGTAAAGAGAAACAGGCAATCCAAACTTCAAATGGTATAAGTGAAGCACATGAAGCATTCTATAAAGCCATACTCAAAAGATATAAGTGAAGTGCAATGAGCATTCTATAAATCAACCTAGGACTTTCTCATACCAGCATGGTGCATAAAAGAAAAGTGAAAACTAAATGCAAAAGACCCTCCAAGACTTGCACATAATGCATGAACGAAACGAATTCGAAAACACACCGATACTTGTTGAAGAAAGAGGGGATGCCTTCCCGGGCATCCCCAAGCCTAGATGCTTGAGTCTCCTTGAATATTTATTTGGGGTGCCTCGGGCATCCCCAAGCTTGAGCTCTTTCCTCTCTTCCTTTTCCTCATATCGAGACATCCTTGATTAGACACTACATCCACACAAAACTTCAACAGAAAACTCGGTAAGATCCATTAGTATAATAAAGCAAATCACCACTCTAAGTAATGTTGCAAACCAATTCATATTTTGTTTTTGCATTGTGTCTACTGTAATATAACTTTTCCATGGCTTAATCCACTAATATAAATTGATAGATTCATCAAAACAAGCAAACTATGCATCAAAACAGAATCTATCAAAAACAGAACAGTCTGTAGCAATCTGAACATCCAGCATACTTCTGGTACCCCAAAAATTCTACCAAAATTAGGAACAATAAACAAGTTGTATATCAAGACAGTTAAAAAGGAATCAGAACCAATTGACGTTCCAGTTAAAAATGTAAAATCGCGCACTACAGCCAAAGTTTCTGTCCTGCACCGTACAAACCAACCAGCACTGTAAACATCCTAAAGGCAAACCTTGGCACATTATTTTTATTATACAATGGAAATATACAAGGGGATAATTATTTTTGTTGAAAAGTTTCTGTAATTAAGATTCACAAAGTTTCCATGAGCATGAACAAAGTTCAAGGCTAGCTCCCACTTCAACAATGCTTGTCTCTCTCACTTCCACTTTCCTTTTTGAAAAGTTTTTAAATTCCACTATTTATTTTTTTGTTTTTAAACTATATAAAAGCACTCAACAGAAATAAATGACTCTCTAAAACTTCCGGGTTGTCTCCCTGGCAGCGCTTTCTTTAAAGCCATTAAGCTAGGCATTTAGTGCTCAAGTAATGGATCCACCCGGATCCCAAGGTATATCAAAGCCAATTTTAATTAACAATGATTTGTAATTTAGTAGTGAGCACAAAGTAACATATATCATGCAACAACCACAACAAAGTCTAACTCTCTTCCTATGCATCGGCATGTCATAAAAGAACAATTCATGCACACATAGTAAAGACCAATGCATAGTATAAGGAGTTTCTTGCAATTTTATCGTGTTGGAAACATAAAGAGGCGGAGATGTAGTTCCTCTCTCATAATAATTCCAAGTAGGAGCAGCAAGCACATGCATATTATATCTGTTGACGCTCGAAAATGGCATGATCGCAAAGAGTGACTTGAGGCTATAATGAGATGATGTTAAAATTATGAGTTCATATCACCACTGGATGGCTTTCTTCAAGCCGATCGAAATAAATATGGAGATGGTCCAAAACGAAGCTCGGATACAAAAGTTACCTTAGAGATGCTCGTATTAACACCAGATTAAAGAATGGCAAGAAACCTAACAAATATGGTCTCGTATGGAAAAAGCTACAACTGCAAAGTTCTTCGCTCGTCGAAACGGACGATTTTGATATAGAAATCATCCCCGTCCGAGGTCGTATGCAAAAGTTATAGGCAAAACCGTGCGCTGCAGCAATGTTGGCCGGATCATCCGGGCCGGAGTCCGGATCATCCGGGTAATTCAAGCACCAAGATTCCAAAAGGTTGGCGCTGAAGCCGGATGATCTGGGTCAAGTCCCGGATGATCCGGGTAAATGCCGGATAATCCGGGCAACCGTCCGGACGTCCGGACAAGTTTTTCTGCTGCGGACTTTAGAAAACGGCCCGAAACACTCTCAATATGGCCTCAGATCAAAAAGTGTTCAACATGAAAGTTGTGTGTCTCATCAAGGCGGTTGATTTTCATATAAAAAGTGTCCAAATCCAAGGTCTTATGTGGATTCTAGAGTCAAAATAGTGAGCTGTTGTCAGAAAACTAGGCTAGGCCGGATCATCCGGGCCTTGAGCCGGACATCCGGGCCGGGGGTCATGAATAGTCCGTGTTTTATTAGGTTTTGCTAATTTGGATGGCTCGTCCTTTTCTTGTACAGGAAGTCCATCCGCCTCTTATAGAGATAAGAGGTGACAGCCGATTGAACAACAACACACAATCGAACATATCTATCTAAACTTTTTACCTTTACTTTTCCTTCTCCCTTGTTCTTCTTCTTCCTTGTTCTTCGTTTGTTCTTCTTATTGCAGGGCGGCGAACTTCGAGGCCCTAGGGGCGGTTAGACCGACCTAGGGCAGCCCATAGCCGCCGCGCATCCTGACGGGGTCCCTCCCGAGCGTGTGGGGTTTTGGGTCCTCAAAAGCGCCCGCCGGATTGCCCGCGTACCGCGCTTCCGGACGGGTCTCCTTCGATGTGAGCTGCGGTGCATCACCCTCGGCGTTGGAGGTACACGGTGACGTGTTCATGTGCGAACACACTTTTTGGCGACTACACTGGGGATCAAGCTTTGAACGGTCTCCGTCCCGTTCTTGCTATGAAGAGATCGTATTCTAGGGTTTGCAATCTACAAAGGTAATATGAATACCCAATTCACATATGTAGATGCAAATAATGCATATGTTGTTGCTAGATCATCTAAGGAGCATTATGTATTGGCTAGCCCTAGCTTTATCAATCATGCATCTAATTATGTGCAAGGGCCGATGCAACAAAATCTCCATGATTCTACTTCATATAATTTTAGCAACATGAAACATATGTATCCCAACTCCCATGCATCGGTAACCCACAAATTTATATGCCGATGTATAACATGATGATTTCGGTTAATCAAGTTGAGACACCCTATGTAGGAACTTCCAATAGTATGCAACAAAGTGTTTCAAGTTTTTATTCATCGGCAAATAACTTGCAGTACGCTAATCCAAACGTGTCGGTGGATAGGGGAATTGGCCATGTTACTACTAGTTATTTGGCCAATTACCCTCAAACATCATATGCTACGCCTAACGCTACTAATTTTTTGGCACCATACGCAACTGTTGATGTCCATAATTCGGCTCCGCACCTTCATGGTCATGGCCGAATAAGTGAAACTTCTGCAGGAGCACAAATGCCTTCACCTACTACTGTGGCATATCATATCCCCCCTACATAATTACAGAATTTTGGCAACATGTCATTACCGAAAGAGTCGAAAAGCATTGGGGGGCAACCATATCCAGACTGGGTAAGTGAGAACAAGCTTACATTCTCTTGGGATTTGTGCAACTCTATTCGCCAGGAACTAATAGAAGGCGGGAAGCCTCATGATTTTGCTGCTGTAAAAGCTAGAGTTGTGCAAATGATGCAGCCGCACAGTGTTGTACCATCCAGTGTACCACCTAAACAATCGCAAAGTTTCAGCACCTCATTGTCGAAAGAGTCTGAAAGTATTGGGGGGCAATCTCATGACGAGTGGATGGAAATTGAGATGAAAAAGTTTAAAGCTCGCCAAGCTGAGATGTGGGCTAAAATTAGACAAGAGCGAGAAGCCTTGCAAATTCAAAAAGATAAAGTTGTTGATTCAGGTAACAAAGAAAATTCGGTTATTAGAAAAGCCGAATCAAGTAGTATATATTCTGAGTCCATCAAATCCAAAGAGGCAAGCATTATTGAGAAAGGGCATGGAAAGCATAGCAAAACATCCATACTTGATTTTTACGAAGTCAACGGAACCTACTTCCTGCCCTATGAGTTTCGTGCCATAGAAATTGACAAGCCTCAAGGACAAGAACAAGTAGCCGAACAAAGTTTTGCTGACATGGATCTTCAAAGCAATGATGCATGGAATCAAGAAAAAGATGATGACAAGGTGTTGGGGAGCCATCCAAAGACGGAGCAAGATGTTCTTCAAGTGGCACCACCATCATGCTCTCCCAACATATTTGAAGAGGTATGGCTGTCAAGTAATTTACCTGTTTTCAGATTTGGTCACAACTTTATTGTTGATGCATCTATTAGACAAATCCTCACAAGTAATTTTGAAAGACCAATGAAGAAGGGTAATTTACTTGCTAGCAATAAAATTGTTATTGAGCATATCGGTCAACCCATTGCGCCATTTATAACGACCGATAATGACTTATTGTCACAGTCAAAGCTTTCCCCATTGCTTTATCTAAAGTTCATATCTAGTTGGGTAGCTTTGCTTATTTCATACTTGTCTTGCACTTGGTCTCAAGTGAGACATGTATGTTCTAAATATCTTCGTTTCAGAAATTTAAAGCCAAGGTTAAATTCTTTTGAGAAAACCGATGCTAATATAATATCTTATCCAAAGACATCGGAGATAGAGTGGAAAACACAATGCATAGCCGAATGGGGAGATTCCAAATCTGAACCTTTTGTTTGCTTATCTCCAAGGCCATTCAAACAGCAAGATCGGCTAAAAAACAAGAAGTATACCTTCAATTCAAGCATGTGTGATCACATATTTGATTTGTTCCTGAAAAATAATTACATTACAATTCTTGATCACCTTAAGCCATCAATCCAAGGACGAATTTATTGTAACTTGCATGATTCGTCCAAGCATAATTTTGAGGATTGCAACATGTTTCGTGAAATAGTTAAATCGGCCATTGAAAAAGGACGATTGAAGTTTGTTGAAACGCCAAGAGATGACCAGTCTATTCCGATTGGTCCCGATGGCAAAATTTTTTTGCATCGGCTGCTTCTAGCCGATACGTTTAAAGAGAAGGTAAAAACTACAGGTGATGGGATCAAGCTTTCAAGTAAAGAAGTTGTTGAAGAGCATAATGAACATAATCTTGAGGGTGAGAATTCCATCGAAGCTACAATGGAGACGCCAAGGACTGGGGGGCAACAAGCAAATCCAATGATCGATGAAAGCAAACCAAAAGAAAACAAAGGCCAAAATAAGCGCAAGTGTAAGAGATCAAAAATCACTTTCGCTGAACTATTGGATAAATATCAAAAGAAGAGTGAAGAGAAGAATGCTTATCGGCCAAATCATGCAAAGAAACCAAGATCACCCCCAAGGTGCAAATATGAGGATTGGTATTGGCAAAGTGATAATTTTAATGCAACATATTCATATCCTTATTTTGGGCCGCCAATGCCAATGCCGTGGATGCCTCCCTATGCTCATATAGATACATATTCATCATGGGGCAGGTATGATACAAGGGCACATTTCCATCTTATTCTAGACCATGTCACCAGTACTATGCAGCTCAAAGAAGATCAACATTTCAACAATCACGCGTCAAAGACCGTTTCAATCATAAGGAATCGGTCCAGAGCTCAAGGAAGAAGAAAGACGTAGTAAAGCATGTTTAACGTGTGACAAGAGATGGTAGTAAGTGTGCTACTTCAGATTTGATCTCAAATAACAAAGAGCCAGTTAAAGTGTTGACATTGGCTACAAAAGGCAAAGAAGTTAAGCAATCAATTGATAAAAATCAGAGTGCCAAATCTGAAGAAAAGAATTTGAGGGTGCACAAGGCCCAAAAGGAGTTGCCATTGGTTGAAACAAAATCACAGTCAAGGTGCTCACTCGGCTTGTCGTATTGGCAAAAGGAGTTACAAAAGCTTAGTGCACAAGAACTTGAAGAAAGGAACATGGCATGGGTTCCCAAAGGAAGTACTCAAAATAATAATTATGTGCAAGCTTCCATTACAAGAAGTGCGACGAAGGTGAAGAAGGAAAAGAGTGAAAACTATGAAGGACCAAGTCGAAGGTTTCAACATCTTCAGTCTACACATTATCCATATTCTTCAACTATGCCATTACCGCTTATGCCATGGAATTCGTCATCAGGGATGATTAGTAACCCTCAATGGGCTTATTTTAATCCATCGATGCAATATAATTTCTTACATCATGAAAGGATATTGCCAAATCACTATACATTTGATTAGCTACAAGTTTGTTGCTGATCCAAAGGGCCGAAGTACTTGATTTGTCATTTCATTTGTTTATTTCCGCTATATGTGCTTTGAATGAAGTTTACATCATAATGGCCGATATTTATCTATCGTCCTAAGATTATGTCAAAGCATGGCCGGTGTAGTATCTTCTAACATCGTCCTTAGTTCAATAGGAGACCAAAAATAAGCCTCATGCCACTTAAAATATTTTTGTACAATAATCACAACCGAATATGAAATTTTATTCAGTTTGGAGCTTTTGGTTGCCATAGGTGCTATACATATTGAGGCTTTCGGTGATTCGTTATGAGTAGTGCAATAAATATCCAAGGGTTATGAATGTTTTGACGAATCACTTGTAGTTTATCTTGAGGTATGCCTAGATGCAAAATTTACCTTGGGTTGCTTTAAAATTGTTTATATTTCTAGACATGACAATTCACAAGAGTTGGCACAGCAAAGCATCCAGCTACAATGTTATTTATGGTGCATTATATTTCTCTCAATAGCTGATGCTTAGTCTCGTCAGAATAGGTAAGGCCGAACCGAAGTCCACCGCTTCGGCCACGAATGAATTTTTCTTATGCAGGCGAAAGTAAGGATTGGAGAAATTTTATTGTTGATTATCTGCAAAATCCTAGCAAAAGGGTGAATTATATGGTTTCGAGGATGACCTTGACATACATATCTGTGAAACTTTATAATTGGATTGTTAATGAAGTTGAGAAGGTTTCACCAAAGTTTGCATCAAGGATTCAAACAAATAATGGCCGATATATATTTATCGCCCTAAGCACATGCAAAGTGGCCGATGGAGTGTTGACATCGTCCTTAGAACCAACACGATGCAAGTTATTTCTCGGCACGCTAGCTTTGCCAAAAAACAGGGGGGCATGTGTTGACGCTCAAAAATGGCATGATCGCAAAGAGTGACTTGAGGCTATAATGAGATGATGTTAAAATTGTGAGTTCATATCACCACTGGATGGCTCTCTTCAAGCCGATCGAAATAAATATGCAGATGGTCCAAAACGAAGCTCGGATGCAAAAGTTATGCCAACCTTAGAGATGCTCGTATTGACACCAGATTAAAGAATGGCATGAAACCTAACTAGGATAGTCTCGTATGGAAAAATCTGCAACTGCAAAGTTCTTCGTCTCGTTGAAACGGACGATTTTGGTATAAAAATTGTCCCCGTCCGAGGTCGTATGCAAAAGTTATAGGCAAAACCGTGCGCTGCAGCAATGTTGGCCGGATCATCCGGGCCAGAGTCCGGATCATCCGGGTAATTGAAGCACCAAGATTCCAAAAGGTTGGCTCTGAAGCTGGATGATCTGGGTCAAGTCCCGGATGATCCGGGTAAAGGCCGGACAATCCGGACAACCATCCGGACGTCCGGACAAGTTTTTCTGATGTAGACTTAAGATAACGGCCCGAAACACTCTCAATATGGCCTCAGATCAAAAAGTGTTCAACATGCAAGTTGTGTGTCTCGTTGAGGTGGTTGATTTTGATATAAAAAACGTCCAAATCCAAGGTCGTATGTGGATTCTAGAGTCAAAATAGTGAGCTGCTGTCAGAAAACTGGGCTAGGCCGGATCATCCGGGCCTTGAGCCGAACATCCGGGCAGGGGGTCGTGAATAGTACGTGTTTTATTAGGTTTTGCTTATTTGGACGGCTCGTCCTTTTCTTGTACAGGAAGTCCATCCGCCTCTTATATAGATAAGAGGTGACTGCCGATCGAACAAATCTATCTGAACTTTTTACCTTTACTTTTCCTTCTCCCTTGTTCTTCTTCTTCCTCGTTCTTCGTCCGTTCTTCTTGTTGCAGGGCGGCGAACCTCAAGGCCCTAGGGGCGGTTAGGCCGACCTAGGGCATCCCATAGCCGCCGCGTGCCCAGACGGGGTCCCTCCCGGGCGTGTGGGGTTTCGGGTCCTCAAAAGCGCCCGCCGGATTGCCTGCGTACCGCGCTTCCGGACGGGTGTCCTTCGATGTGAACTACGGTAGATCACCCTCGACTTTGGAGGTACACGGTGACGTGTTCGTGTGCGAACAATATCTATCAAAATCATCATGTGCAATGGTAAAAGGAAACCCATCAATATAATCCCTAATAAGCACAAACTTCTTCGATAAAGTGTAGTAGGGAGAATTCAAAAATATAATAGGACTATCATGCGTGGGTGCAATAGAATTAATTTCATGTTTAACATAAGGAACTATAGCAAGTTCATCTCCATCAGCATAATTCATATTGGCGTCTTGGCCACAAGCATAGCAAGAATCATCAAAAAGGGATATTTCAAACAAATTCAAGGGATCATAGCAATCATCATAGTAATCATCCTTCGGTAAGCACGAAGGGGAATTAAATAATGTATGAATTGGAGGGTTACTCTCATTAGAAGGTGTGCACGGGTAGCTAATCCGCACTTCCTCCTTTTGTTCTTTGCTCTCCTCCTCATCTTTTTCATCCAATGAGATCACAGTTTCATCAATTTCTTCTTCCATAGCTTCCTGCAAAATATTAGTCTCTTCTTGGACAGTGGAGACTTTCTCAATAAATGCATTAATATAGTAATTGTATTCATAATTTTCGTAGCAATATCTAAGTATAGCAACATTTTCAGGCCTATAAGCATCATCATCTAAAGCTTCATACTTTTGAAACAAAGATTCAATTTCATAAGCAGCCTTAAAAGCAACAAATTCTTCTATTTTTTCCACATCATAGTAATCATATATACCATTAGCATAAGAAGCTAAGGTTTCATTATCATTAAATTTGCATGAAAAGGGAAGGTGTGGAGCCTTCATCCTAGAGCAACAAGTAATGTCATATCTCAAGCATAGATTCCATGCATACCAACGCAACATAATAAATTGATCCCATAATAGTTTCCCTTTTTGTGTCGAGCGATAATCCCTAAAGTATTCACGTTGATCCAACGTGTCTCCCATTATAAAGTTGAATGGGGTTTCTCAGGATTATCAAAGTGGTACACAATATCTTTCGCATAATGAGAATCGAGGGTTTTAGGAGTTACCCCATCTCCATGAGTAGCAAGCACACCTAATTTTTTTGGTATTTTGCGTTCCATATCCATAACTAAAGATAGAGAACAACTTAGAACAGCAAATACAAATTACTTAGTGATAAAACAAACAAGCACACACAAGAATATTCACCCCACGCTATGACTCCCCGGCAACGGCGCCAGAAAAAGGTCTTGATAACCCGCAAGTATACGGGATAGTTGTAGCCTCTTTAGATAAGTAAGAGTGTCGAATCCAACGAGGAGCTAAAGGTAGAAAAAATACTCTCTCAAGTCCTATCGGCCACTGATACGACTCTACGCACGGTTGACGTTCGCTTTAGCTAGAACAAGAATGAAACTAGAAGTACTTTGTAGGTGTTGTTTGGATAGGGTTGCAAGAAAATAAAGAACACGTAAATAAAAAGTAGGGGCTGTCTAGATAAAGATGCAATAAAGTAAATATAGCGAGTGTGGAAAAGTGGTGGTAGGAGTTGTGAAATTGCCCCTAAGCAATTGACTATGTTACTAGACCGGTAATCACTATTGCAATTCTATTTGAGGGAGAGGCATAAGCTAACATACTTTCTCTACTTGGATCATATGCACTTATGATTGGAACTCTAGCAAGCATTCGCAACTAGTAAAGATTCATTAAGGTAAAACACAACCATAGCATTAAAGCATCAAGTCCCCTTTATCCCATACACAACAATCCCCTTACTCGGGTTTGTGTTTCAGCCACTCACGCAACCCACTATAAGCGAATCATGAACGCATTGCAACACCCTACAGCGGGAATCCCTCACGCTTCCGCGACACGGAGGGCACAATAGGACAGCACCAATAATAAAACATGCAACTCAAACCAATCATAGCAATTCATCAATCACCGGTAGGACAATGGAAATCTACTCAGACATCATAGGATGGCAACACATCATTGGATAATACTATGAAGCATAAAGCACCATGTTCAAGTAGAGGGTACAGCGGATTGCGGGAGAGTGGACCGCTGGATATAGATGGGGGAAGGTGATGGAGATGTTGGTGAAGATGACGGCGGTGTTGGTGAAGATCGCGGTGATGATGATGGCCCCCAGCGGCGTTTCTGCGCCACCGGAAGCAAGGGGGAGAGAGCGCCCCTTCTTCTTCTTCTTCCTTGACCTTCTCCCTAGATGGGAGAAGGGTTTCCCCTCTGGTCCTTGGCTCCCATGGAGTGGGAGGGGCGAGAGCCCCTCTGAGATTGGATCTATCTCTCTGTTTCTGCGTTCTCAGATTCTACCCCTTCACCGTTTCTTAAATAACCGGAGATCCGTAACTCTGATTGGGGTGAATCTTTGGCCCAGATTTTTCTCGTAAAATTAGCTTTCTTGCACGAAAAGAAGAGCATCAACCGCCTTACGGGTGGCCCATGAGAATCCAGGGCATGCCCAGGGGGGGAGGGCGTGCCCCCTGTCTCGTGGCCATCCCGGACACCGTTTCGCGTTGATTTTACTTCCCAAAAATCATAAATATTCCAAAAAAAATCTCCGTCCGTTTTTATCCCGTTTGGACTCCGTTTGGTATTGGGTTTCTGCGAAACAAAAGACATGCAACAGACAGGAACTGACACTGGGCACTGGATCAATATGTTAGTCCCAAAAATAGTATAAAAAGTTGCCAAAAGTATATGGAAGTTGAAGAATATTGGCATGAAACAATAAAAAATTATAGATACGACGGAGACGTATTAGAGACGCGAGCCTAGAACACTAATGAGGTCACATCGTAGCACAACCAGTATCAATGAAGGATACTAAGTAGCTCTGCACAGCAAGATATAAGTGAAGATCACAACGGCAGTAAAGATAATGATGAAAAACAACTGCCAAGCAGGATATACAACAACTCTCTCTCCAACTTTCCTCTTGAAAAGTTTGAGCCATTTTTCAGATAAATTTTTTCAAAGAATGCTACTAACTCAAGCTTTCCAATGTGATAAGAACATCAATACTATTGTTACACCCACAGCCCCTGCTGCTATACATACTGGACCAATTACTAGAGATCGCGCACGCCAATTAAATTACCAGGTACTTTCGTTTCTTGGTAATGATTCTAATGTTCATGAGAATATGATGCTGCCTAAATTGGATACATTTGTTTTGCTTACAAATGAAGGGCCTCGCTTTGAGAAGGATGAACATTGGAGCAAGAACAAGCATGGAGATGATGGCATGCGCAAGGGGAACAAGAACGGAGTTACAAGTGATGATTTCAGGACATGGAAGCCACCATAATGAGTGCATGAAGCCTTGGACGAAATATACAAGATGCTACTTCATAATTTTCGTCCAGAGGCTATTCTAGGTGCTGCGTCACCTTATTATTGGGCCAGGCCCATGTAATTTCAAAATACTTGATTATAGGCTATTTTTAGAGTCCATATGTGAGGGGAAACAAGAGTTAGGGTTGGTTTCGGACCCCTCCCTCAAGGGCCACGAAATTCCCCCCTCTTCCTCCATATATACAGCCCTTAGGGCGTCGTTTAGACTTCAGGTTTTAATTAGTTAA
The DNA here is from genome assembly GCA_963921465.1 of Triticum timopheevii. NCBI lineage: Eukaryota > Viridiplantae > Streptophyta > Magnoliopsida > Poales > Poaceae > Triticum > Triticum timopheevii. Next base: position 284,147,716 of record OY997268.1, on the reverse strand, counting down.
AAGTTGGCCATCGCTGCAACTTCGTGTACTTCGTTTGTGTCCAACGACCAGACCAAGACCGCTTATGAAACCCCACTTTTATCAACACTTCATCCATACTCGCAATATTCAGATTGCTTAATCATATTCTTGCTTATTCTTCGATTGCTTGCAGGAATAGACCTTCGTGGTCAGGTTGATCATGCTCCGGCGTGGCCAATAACCTCTCGGAGTTGGTTTAGTGATTGCTAAGGCGCAACGTTGCGCATGATTGTAGTCGGATCGTCAAAGTCATCTCCACCAAATCGATAGTTATCATCTCATCGAAAGATCGGGACCCTTGCCTCTATCACAATGCAAAAAGAATCACTCAATTCCGAGTTGATATCAGGAGTCAAAAAAATTCTAAAACTTGCTTGAAAAACTGGAATAAGCTGTGTTCGCGAACTTCAGAGGGCAAAAAGACCTATTTAGAAGCCGATTTAGAGGTGCCAAATATTGAATTAGCTTCTACAACTATTTCAATGCGGCTCGTTGCTAGCTTTCATTTGAGTACTAACGGAGCTAAAACGGACTTCGTATGAGGAAGTTATGCCTGTTTTACTGAACAGTGCGCAAAACAGATTCCAATCCGAATTCAACTACGAGATTGAGTCTAGATAGATCCGATTTTTTTTTCTTCTCTCTTTTTTTCCTCACACTTTTTCCTTCTTTTTCTTTCTCTATTTTTTTTCTTTTTTTCTCTATCTTTTTTTTCTCTCTCTCTCTTTCCAAAACAAACTAGATAAGATGTAGATTGGATCGAGCGAAGATATGAACAATCTCAACTATGATTATGACAATGAACGACGGGTAGCAAATGGTGGAAATTGATGGATGGGTGGTGGACAGTGGAAGGGATAACGATGCATCGGCGGCGTGACTAATGTGAACAGAACTCGAAACTCTAAACAAACTAGACACTAAGACCAGCAACTAGACACGACAATGTAACCGAAAATTCAACAAAGCAAAATACTGAAAAGACTATGCAATGGCTCAGACTGGTTCGGATAGGATGAACTAACCCTAATTTTTTTGTGGCTTTTTTGTGGACTATAGGTATGAAGAACAGACTCGACCTAAACTACGAAAAACTGTAAAATCTCACCGAGCAACCTGAAAAATCTGATACCACTTGATAGAGGCAAAGGTGTCCCGTCTTTCGATGAGATGGTGGCTATCGTTGTGGTGGAAGTCGACTTTGACGATCCGACTACGAATGTGCGACGACGTCGCGCCTTAGCAATCACTAAACCAACTCCGAGAGGTTATTGACCATGCCGGAGCACGATCAACCTGACCACGAGGGTCTATTTCCTGCAAGCAAACGAAGAACAAGCAAGAAACAAAGATTGCAATTTGGATATTGCGAATAACAGAGGAAAGATTTATTAATGAAAGTGGGGTTCTGTGACGCCCTTGTCTGGTCGTTGAACACAAACAAAGTACGTGAAGTTGCAGCTATGGCGAACTTTAATCTAAACAAAACCCAAGCAAAAAATCTACTAGATGGATCTATTTATATAGGAGTAAGGGGTGGCGGCCAAGGAGGTGGGAGGACGTCCCAAGGCATCTTAAAAGTAACCCTAGGGCGTACAAGGCTCACGGGCCCAATTGGAGGTGATGCAACACCTTTGCCTTCGGACTTGTTGTTTGACTCGAATTGTGCTGCAGCGTCAGATTCTTTCGTCGATATCTCAATGCTCCGTACGAATTTGAAGGTGAATCCAATTGGGTTGGAAAGAGCACGAAATCTACTTTCAAACAAAAAACAATCACCCAATTCGCAGTCCGTATGAAAAATTTGTTGGTGTTTTGAGTCAGGTATGTCTGTGCAGTCCGAATCTGAATCCAGAACGTGAGAGAGTTGGACTCTTTCTTCTCTTGGCCCAAAAGTGACGTGAGAAGACTTTTTTAACAGAACCTAAACTTCTCCTTTTCCCTTATCTTCATATGAGGATTGTACAAATGTCCCATACACCCGCAATTAGACAAAACACAAAAGTTTGTGAAGTATTCTTGTTCTCGATAACATAAATAGATTATCGAATAGTTTGCACTAGAAATCACCTGACAAATATGCATGTATGCAGTATTTTTGGTCTTTTCCAAGGTAGTCATGTCCTCATCACCTTATTATGGGAAAAAATGATTCTTCCCCCTAACAGCTGGGACCCAGCAGCTATATCTTCGCACACAAGGAAGTGCGTCCTTATCGTCCCTGACAGCTGGGACCCACCCGGTCGAAGCATACCTAGCGTTTTCGGTCTTGTCACGAACGTGTACGTACATACTGGTCGATCGGTCACTCTGCAACGATGAACCGTGGCCGAGTAAGTAGTGGCACATGACATAGTAGAGTGCCCCACATAGCAGTTTGGTTGTCCCCTCTAAACCATGTACACGTACATACAACCACACGTCAAAAAATATGGCCACGTATGTACATACTTGTGCATACGGACGGCCAGGGCTCGTGTACATGGGGAGGCAACTGAAGGTAGCGAGGTCGTCCTGTTCATCGGTAGCTAACCTTTTGGGTCAAAATAGAGGAAACATCGTCGTGTTCATTGGGAGCCAAGTGAGTGGGTCAGAACGCGTCCTGTGCATCGGAAGCGAGGCCACTGGGTCAGAATGAGTCGTGTTCAACAGGAGCCGATTGGCTTGGACGGAACAGCCAGAACAAGGTCTGGCGTAACGCAAAATGGAGGAAAACGGCCTTCAGTTCAACCGCGTACGGTTGAAACGGGGTCCTGTTCATCAGGAACGGTCAGGCATACCACAGAACAGAGAAAACGGACTTGTGTTCTAGCTCCTACGGTCGAAACGGGGTGCTGTTGCTCAGGAATGCTGTGGCGTACCGCAAAACGGAGGACACGGACTTGTGTTGGAGCACCTACGATGAAACGGGATCATGTTGATCCACCGTCTACTGCCTTGCTCCAGCCTCCACGGGATACTGTTCATGCACCGCCGACTTCGGCCTCCAGCCTCCACCTGCTACTGTTCATCCACCGTCAACTTCCTCTAGCCTCCACCAGCTACTGTTCATCACGGGGGGTCCTATTCATTCATCCTCCAACGGCTACTGTTCAACCAGCCCTCCACATGGGGTCCTATTCAACCAGCCCTCCGCGGGGTCCTGTTCATCTCCCCCAACCGGCTCGGGTGTGTGGCGGCCTCCTCTCGGTCGGGGTCCTGTGGGTCCTGTTCATCCAGCGGCAACAACCTCTACTACCATGGGGTCCTATTCATCCAACCCCCATCGGGAACTGTTCATCAAACCCCCAATAACACTCACTGTTCATCAAGAGGCAGCAGGTTCGATCGACTTTAGTAAGCAGCAGTAGCGAAGGAATCGCTCGCTCAGGTTTAGTTAACAGCCAGGGATCTATCGATCGCTCAGGTTCAGTAATGCGTAGCCTGCAGTGCAATCACTGGGGTTCAGTAAGAGAACGCCTCGCTCGGGTTCTGTTAGATGCCAACGCCTCGCACACACGCGCCTACGTGTACGAAAGAAAGACACAATCCCTTGGCCTCGACCACCCACCGTAATAGGGAACTCCCCGAAATTTTCCTTGGCCTCGCTTCTACCACAATTTTTGCCATCATGGACGAGCCAAAGAATGTCATGCAGCTGCGTCCCTGGTTCGTCCAGGACGAAAAGCCCATTTTCTGTCATGATTTTTTGTCATAGAAGTAGGAGCTGACCACATCTATGATGATACGCTCTTTTGTCACAATTATCGTCATAGAAGTGTCATAAGCATGACAAAAAAAATTCGTTCGGCCCAAAATGTCACATATGTGTCTTTTTTGTAGTGCTTAGAAAGGATTCGTACCCTCGTGTACTCGTACGCGCGTAACTGCTCTCACCAAGGTGACCTTGCCAGGCTTCAGCGCCACGCGTTCTTCACGGCCCCTCCATCAATCCACCAAAGCAAGAGTAGGGTTTTACACTTCTCAGCGGCCCGAACCTGGGTAAAAACCACAAGCATCATCACTGTCGTGTTGTCTCATGGCCTCTGCTCTTTGTGCAATGCGACCTCCCCCCTACTGAAGCACAAAGGGGCTGCTGGCCCCATAGGTGGCCGTGTTCTACCATGACACAAACTATTCAAAGAAAAATTTAAGAGGTGCATGACAAAAGAATCCAAAAACGGCGATTCAAAGTTGGTGAATATTTTCTATTGTACAATTCTCGTTTTAAATTTTTTGTAGGAAAACTTCTCTCTAAATGGGAAGGACCATATATCATAGAAGAAGTTCATCACTCAGGAGCTTGACAAGATTAATAATGCCAAAGGTACCAATCCGAAGGTGGTCAATCGGCAAAGAATTAAGCACTATATTTCAGGTATGCCTATTAATGTTAAAACTAACATTATCCAAACACGACACCAGAGGAATACATAAAAGAGACCTTCCAGAACACTCTAGAACCCTGAAAAGGAAGAGGTACATGATACGGTATGTAAACGGACTCTGAAAAATCCGCAAAAATATTTTTGTCAGTTTTGGAATATTAGAAAAACTACTAAAATAAGAAACAATCAGGAAAGCAACCTAGGTGCCCACAAGGCACTAGGGTGCGCCTGCCCCACCAGGCATGCCATGGTGGCTTGTGGCCACCTCGGTCACCTTCCCGACTCCGTTCTCCCTCCATATACTTGTTTCCCAGGATAAAAATACTCAACATATACCCCCCGATAATTTAACCTCCGTATCACGGAGAAATCCTCTGTTCTTGTTTCGTGCTATTTTTCTGGCAGATCTGAAAAATAAGCCGTCCCATGATTTAGAGGGAGAGAGCTATGTCACTAATTATATCACAAACCATAAGGTCTATGATGAGGTGGATCATTATAGTTCGACCAGGATGAGGAGGAACGTCGACATGGAGGAAACAAGGGATGATAGCTCTGAGGAAGATGAAGATCCACTACATCAACCTGGAGATATGCATGTGGAATTCAAGAAGTCAAGCCTTCCCAACAAAGGAAACAAACCTAAGGTTCAATTTATCCCATCCCATTTTCTGCAGGAGTGCAAGGCAGCATTATGCAAAAGGGTATTAAAGCTTGAGCTAGATAATGATGATCTAAGGAAGGAAAACTTTAGCCTCAGACGCAAGCTGGAGAAAAAGACTGCCTCATTACTGCCACCATCATAATCATCACCAAAGAAGGAAACTTGAGTAAACATGTATGGGGACTCCCCTTGGCTTGTGCCAAGCTTGGGGGAGATGCCTCGGTATCTTATCACCATCACTGTTATTACCTTTGCCTATCTTAGTTAGATCCTTAGCTATTTCATGATTCAGTTGAATAAAAGTTTAGTATGATCTATTTTCGAGTGCTAGTTTCGTGATCTATATATCTATGTAATCAAGTGAGAGTTATATAATAAAGTTTAGTTTGAGTTTTTGCTTCTTTACTTTTATGTTCCAATGAAAATAAAGAAAAATAATGAAAAAGATCATATGCTAATCTTATGTGGAATGACACCACATAAGGAAAAGTATAAGTGGTAAAATTTATTGAAAGTTGACAAACATAGCATTGGTCAATGATGCAATTCATGAAAGAATTAATAAGGGAAGAGAAGACTCACATGCAAATACACTATCTTGGACATAATTTATGATTGTGAGCCCCCATTAAATATCTTATTCCAAATTGTTGACGTTGGACAAGGAAGACAACGTAATGATTTATGTTTGTTCATATTCACATAGAAGTTATATTGTCATAGATCCTTCAACATGTGCTACTTGCTCAATATCTTTGCTAGCCAAAAATCCGCACTAAGTAGAGATACTAATTGTGCATCCAAAAACCCTTTAACCAAAATTCATGTTTTGAGAGTCCACCATGCCTACCTATGGATTGAGTAAGATCCTTCAAGTAAGTTGTCATCAGTGCAAAAAGGCAGGATAAATTGCTTCTAAATGTGTTTGATCTTTTACTATAAGGGAAAAAAGAGTTGTACAAACTTGTGATGGCAAAGTAATAAAACCGACATACTGGATAATAAAGTTGCTATCATAAGGGGCAATATAATGTGACGTTCCTTTGCATTAAGAGATTGTGCATACAAAACCAAAAAGCGCAAGACAACCTATGCTTCCCTATCTGAAGGGCCTATCTTTTACTTTTATGTATTTACCTTTTACGCAACAGTCAAAGTATTTTCCTCTATTCCTTTTTATTTTTGTCTTTGGCAAGCATCATGTGGTGGAGAAAGATCTAGGCACATATATCCAGTTGAATGTGAGTGATCATGAGTTATTATTGTTGACATCACCCTTAAGGTGAATGACTTGGGAGGCGAAACTATAAGCCCCTATCTTTCTATGTGTCCGGTTGAAACTCTTTGCTCATATATATGTTGTGAGTGTTAGCAATCATAGAAGATTAAATGATGGTTGAGTATGTGGACTTGCCAAAAGGCTCCAATACGAGACTCTTCATGAAAATATGATGAATTGTAATTATAAAGTTGACTAAGAACATAGTTTGTTAGTTTTCAACAAAGTTCATGCGTTCTACTTCGATGTTGTGATGAATTATTACTTGTTCACGAGGAGCTATGTGATAAAGTTTGTTGTTGTTATAATAATAAGCATGATGCTACTATGTCCGTATTTTGTTTTTATCGACATCTCTCTCTCTAAACTTGGACACGATTTTCGATGTCAGCTTTCGCTTGAGGACAAGAGAGGTCTAAGGTCGGGGGAGTTGATACATCTATTTTACATTATGTTTTCATACTATTATTCATAGTGTTTTTATGCATTCTAACACTTTATGGAGTAATTCTAATGCCTTTTCTCTCATAATTTGCAAGGTTTACACAAAGAGGGAGAATACCGGCAGCTGGAATTCTGGACCTGAAAAAGCTATGTCAGAGATACTTATCCTGTACATCTCCAAATGAGCTGAAACTTTACGAATAATTATTTAGGAATATATAATAAATATGGGAGAAAAGAACTAGCAGAGGGGGCCACCTAGGAGCCCACAAGGTCCAGGGCGTGCCACCCCCTCCAGGTGTGCCCTGGTGGCTTGTGGGGCCCCTGGCCCACCTCCGGTGCCCATCTTCTGGTACATAAGGTATTTTGACCTAGAAAAAAATAAAGAAAGGACTTTCGGGATGGAGTGCCGCCGTCTCGAGGCGGAACTTGGGCAGGAGCACTTTGGCCCTCCGGCGAAGTGTTTCCGCTGGGGGAAATTCCCTCCGGGAGAGGGAAATCGAAGCCATTGTCATCACCAATAGCCCTCTCATCTTTGGGTGGCCAAACTTCATCAACATCTTTAACACCACCATCTCATCTCATACCCTAGTTCATCCCTTGTGTGCAATCTTTGTATCAAAACCTTAGATTGGTACCTGTGGGTGACTAGTACTGTTCATTACATCTTGTGGTTGATGCTAGATGGTTTATTTGGTGGAATATTATATGTTCAGATCCATTATGATATTTATTACTCCTCTGATCTAGAGCATGATTATTATTTGTGAGTAGTTTCCCTTGTTCTTGAGGCCACGGGAGAAGTCATGTTGCCAGTAACGATGTGAATTTGGTATTCGTTCGATATTTTGATGATATGTATGTTGTGATTTCCCTGGTAGTGTTATGTGAATGTCGACTACATGACACTTCACCATCTTTGGGCCTAAAGGAATGCATTGTGGAGTAACAGAAACATAAATCCTAGTGTTGTGCAATAACCCCTGGGTCTGTTGCCTAGACCGTGCATAGGCCAAAAGGAGCAACCTTGCAAAATCCAAGACAATGCCAAGCTGAAGAGATCACGTCTTTGAGAAATCAGAGGGCATATCAAGAAGACCAAAGCCAAAGGAGCAACACACCACTAATGGAAAGCCTCCCTTACCAAGCAGGCAAGCCTAGAGAGGTCGAGGTGGTTCCAAGAGTAAGCATCAAGATCGTCCGGTAGGCCTGCCGGGCACAGCAAAGGCAAAATACCCCGTCAGGGCTCCACCGCTCCACCTCGCAGTGACGCAAGCCATCGATCGGTGCGGTGTCAAGCCCCCAAGTGACTAAGTGGGTGTTTTTTGCCACATGGCAGCCATTTCCTATGGAAATCACCTCCAAATGACAAGGCTTGCCGGGCATCCCATGATGTGACACTAAGCGGCGCATTAAATGCGTCTGCCCTGCCTACAGAGTTAGGTATCATAGCACTGTTTTCTATCTAATTAGGGCGCAATGACTAATTTGCCATTGTGGTGACCACTTGATCTATAAAAGGAGGGCCATGGCAACCATAGAAAGGATTCAATCCCCTGTACACTCATACACGCGTAGCTGCCCTCGGCCCAAGGCAACCTTGTCGGGCTAGAGCACTGCGTTTCCACCATTGTCCACCATTAATACACCAAAGCAGGAGTAGGGTTTTACGCCTCGCGGCAGCCCGAACCTGGGTAAAAACTTCCTGCGTGATCTTTGCCGTGTTGCGCGATGTTTTCCGCTCTTTGTGTAATGTGCTCATCCCCCTGCCGAACCATAAGGGGCTCATGGCCCCATAGGTGGTCATGGTTTTCCATGACATCTTTGGCGCACCAGGTAGTGGGAAGCGCTTGCGCGAACCCGAGAAGCGTACGCAGCACGTCACCTTCATCGTCATTTCTTCATCGACGGCTCCATCGCCCATGGCGCCCAAGAAGAAGCCTGGTGCTGCAGCCCATCCGTTCACCTTGAAGGCCCCATCGCGCACGGCCGTCGATGCCGCGGGGGCTACGGGAATGCATGGAGATGTGGACGCTGTGGGGGACAAGGTCAGTTCAGGAGGCGCTGTCACCACCTCCCCTGCGGCCCAAATGGGAGCCAGAGACACCAGAGAAGGACAGTATCAACAGCACCCCAGCGGCAATGCTGCGTGAGGTACGGGTGGAGATATCATTCTGTGTGCACCCCTCCGCCCGGCCGAAGGGCACAACCACAACAGAGGCACTCCCTCTGGGGCGAATCGCAACTCTCCGGTCGCTCCTGTTGCAGGCGCGACCACAGGGCATGCACCATCCCCGGAGCCAGCTGACCCAGTCGCTATGCCCAACGGAGCCGCTGGTCATCAAGCGCCTCCACCTCATCACCATGCCATCCTAGCGATTGGCTCACAGCGACGAGAACACGGCGTGGCCACTACCGGCAATATCAGGAGTCGTGTAATGTTACGATCTACGTCATCATCCAGCCAAGCACAACTTTGGAGGCCGTGGTGAGGGCTGAACTGCTGTTGAGATTTCCATCGACAACCGCTCATATGGATGACTGGAGAGCCACCATTCAAAGCCTGATTGGTTTCACCAAGGTGGGAGGATCGCAGCGAGCTAGCCTTCCACAGCCTCCCCAGGCAACGACAACGACCCGCACTGCTGGCCGCGCCGAAGGGGCCGCACCCATGGTGCAGCCCCCTCCATGGCAGCCTGCGCAGGGGCCACGGCCGGAGCCACGTAATCAAGAACACGACGATGTCTCAATAGCCTCGTCCGACCCTTGAGCGTGTTAAGGCCAACGGCAAGGCTTGGAGGACGGGCAACGGGAAGCCGCACGCATCACCATCGCACAACACCACGATACCCACCGCCGACGGCCCCTATGTCGACGAGCCTGCACTTGGCGAAGGTGGGTGCCTGCTTTTCAAGGCTGGGTGCCCCGCCTTCACTCATGAGTTGCGACAAGTCCATTGGCCATCCTCTCGCACGTTCAAGGCAGAAATACCAGAGAAGTATGATGGGAGACTGAACCCAGCAGAGTTCTTGAGAATCTACACCATCATTGTTCAAGCTGCCAGGGGAAGAGACGAGAAGGTGTTCGCCAATTACTTCCCTTTGGCACTCAAGCCAAATGTGAGGTCTTGGCTAATGCACCTGCCAGAGAACTTGATGTAGGGTGGAACCCTAGGGGCCGATCTTTCACGTTTTGAGTGGATCCTATGGAGAAACACGAAGAACACACGGAAGAATACGAGGGAAATCATGAGGGGAAAACGAGAGGAACACTCAACCGACACGAATTTGATCACACAAGTGCTAGATCATCGAGGCACAAAGTAACACGAGATCCAAAGTCAACAATGGACGATATGAGAGTAACCGTTCTTCTCCGTGAGGAGGTCTTGATTGTCTTCTCCGGATGGAGGTCTTGAATCCGAGTGGATCTTCTCCAAAGAGGTGGTCCCTCACGAGGAGTAGATCCGGTACGGATGAGCAATGCTTTGTCTTAATGAGCTAAACCAATGCTAACCCTATCTAGGAGGTGGGATTGGTCTATTTATAGTCTTAGTGCAAAAGAGGGGCGAAGTGAAGGGGTACATGGGCCTCAACCCGCAGCTGGACGCAGCCAGGGTCCGGTCGTTCGTGGGGCGCCGGTCGTCCGGAGGCTCGCGGAGTCCCGGACGTCCGGGGTTCCTCGGATGTCCGCAGAATCTGTTCTGTGGTCGCTGGCATGGTCGTCCGGACGCCTTCGTATTTCCGTAATTTCTGTTCTGTGGTCGCTGGCACAGTCGTCCGTAAGGGCTCGATCATCCGGATCCTGGGAGTGGCCGGTCGTCCGGGCTGGGCCGGTCGTCCGAGGCATGTAGCTCTGGCATGCCTCTCTCCTCTTGACTGTAGCTTCTTCCAGGGGTCGGACGTCCGTGCCTGGCCGGTCGTCCGGGGCCTGTAGCTTCCAAAGTGGTCCTTCCTCTTGATCTTCACGCTTGGGGTTCTCGCCGTCTTGGCCATTGAGTGTAGCTGCCCGTGGCTCTCCTCCAAGTACCTGATCACAAACAGAGTCTCCGCATGAGGTAGTAGCCATGTCTCGTGAGTAGAGAGAGGGAGTTCGGAGAGGAGCGAGTTCACCTTATCTTCGATAGCCTTTGCTCGAGCTCTTGTCATGGGTCCAAGTGGTGTTGAGGGAGATGTAGGTACGTCCATGGGGATGAGCGAGGGATGCTCCGCATCACCCCCCCCCCCCTGGGAAAGATCCGACCTCGGATCAAAATCTTCATCACCATGGTAAGGCGAGAGGTCTTTGACATTGAAGATGTCGCTCATGTTGTACTTGTCGCTTGGTAGGTCGATCTTCTAAGCGTTGTTGTTGTAGCATGCTAGCACCTTGAAGGGTCCATCGGCTCAAGGGAGTAGTTTGTACTTGCGTTCGTTGGGCAAGTGGTCCTTCCGAAGGTGTAGCCACATGAGATCGCCTATATTGAAGATTATGGGTTGCTTGTTGACGTTGAGCTTGGTCGCTTGTTGTTGTACTTGACGCTCGATGGTGTTCCTTGTATCCTCATGCATCTTGTTGATATAGCTTGCCCGTGCAATCGCATCCTGTTGGTGCGCTCTTGAAGACGTAGAGGTAGAATGTCCAATGGGGACAACGGGTTGAAGCCGTAGACGACCTCGAAAGGGGACTTGCCGGTAGTCGAATGTCTTGCACGGTTGTAGGCATACTCGGTGATGGGTAGGCATGCCTCCCACTCCTTGATGTTCTTCTTGATCAACACGCGAAGTAGAGTTGAGAGCGTCCGGTTCGTCACCTCCGTTTGGCCGTCGGTTTGAGGATGGTATGCGGATGAGAACAAGAGCTTGATTCCGAGCTTGGCGCATAGCGTCTTCCAAAAGTAACTCAAGAACTTGACATCACGGTCGGAGACTATTGTCTTTGGTACTCCATGGAGTCGCAAGATTTCCCTACAAAAGAGATTCACAACGTGTGAAGTGTCGTCTATCTTGTTGCAAGGAATGAAATGTGCCATCTTAGAAAATCGGTCCACAACAACAAACACGGAATCCTTTCCATTTTGCGTTTGGCAAACCAAGTACAAAATCCATGCTAATGTCTTCCCAAGGTTGATAAGGAATAGGAAGAGGCATGTAAATACCATGGGATTGAGCTTTAGACTTAGCTTTGCGACATGTAGAGCATCGATTGGTGAAGCGTGAGACGTCACGGAACATCTTCGGCCAAAAGTAGTTCTTGGAGAACGTGGCAAATGTCTTGTCACGTCCAAAATGTCCCATGAGTCAGCCTCCATGAGCCTTTTGCAAAAGGAGCAAATGAAGAGAAGACTCGGGAATGCAAAGTTTATTTGCTCTCATGAGATAATCATATTTGATGTAATATTATTCCCAAGATGTATGCATCAAACACTTAGCATAAGGAATACCAAAAGATGGATCATTAGCATACAAGTCTTTTATGTGCTCTAAGCCAATAACATTCAACTCAAGTTTAGTGACAAGCGTGCATATGCGTGAAAGTGCATCCGCAACTACATTTTCCATACCCTTAATGTACTTGATCACATAGGGGAAAGATTCAATAAATTCGCTCCATTTGGCGTGACGCTTGTTCAACTTAGTTTGACCTTTTAAGTACTTAGGTGTTTCATGATCGGTATGGATGACAAACTCATGAGGTCTAAGATAATGTTCCCAAACATGTAGCTCACACACTAAAGCATACAATTCTTTGTCATAGATGGGATAGTTAAGTTGAGCACTGGAGAGTTTTTCACTAAAATATGCAATGGCTCGTTTTTCTTGCATCAAAACTCCACCAATTTTGGTACCACTTGAATCACAATGAACCTCAAAAGTTTTTTCAAAGTTCGGTAAAGCAAGAATCGGAGCGTGAGTAAGCAAAGACTTGAGCTCATCAAAAGCGGTGGATTGCAAAGATCCCCAAACAAAAGGAGCATTCTTCTTACTCAAGGCATGCAAAGGAGTGGCAATAGTGCCAAAATCTTTCACAAAGCAACGATAAAAACCCGCAAGACCAAGAAAGCTACGCACTTGTTTCAAATTGGTTGGTTGGGGCCATGTTTTAATTGGTTCAATTTTAGATTCATCAACATGGACACCCTTGGAAGAAATGACAAAACCCAAGAAAACAAGTTTGTCAACACCAAACGTGCACTTTTTCATGTTGCCATAAAGACATTCCTTGCGAAGCGTTTGGAGAACAGCCCTAACATGCTTTAGATGCTCTTTCATGTATTTGCTAAACACAAGAATATCATCAAAGTAAACCACAACAAAGACTCCAATATAAGGTCGAAGCACAAAATGCATAAGACGCATGAAAGTTTCGGGAGCTTCCGATAAACCCATAGGCATAACCAACCACTCGTACAAGCCAAATTTGGTTTTGAAAGCAGTTTTCCATTCATCACCCTCTTGTATGCGGATTTGAGAATAGCCACTTTTAAGATCAATTTTTGAGAAAAAGGCGGCACCGCTAAGTTCATCAAGCATATCATCTAAGCGAGGAATGGGATGCCTATAACAAACGGTAATAGCATTGATGGGTCTACAGTCGGAACACATGCGATAACTTCGATCTTGCTTAGGCACAAGTATTACGGGAACGGCACAACGACTTAGGCTTTCACGTACATGACCGTTGTCGATTAGTTGTTGTACTTGCCGTTGGATCTCCTTAGTTTCTTCGGGGTTGACGCGGTATGGAGCTTTGTTTGGAAGAGGCACTCTGGGGATGGGGTCGATTCGATGCTCAATGCCTCGTAGAGGAGGTAGCTCATCGGGGAAAACATCTTGGAATTCCTGCAAAAGAGATTGAAACACTAAAGGTAGCTCGTGAGAGGTGTTAGTTTTTGGTTCCCCGTCCTTGCACACAAGGACAAAGTGCATAACACTTGACGGGTTCTCACACACTTCTCTCATCTCACTTTTTGTGGCAAATAGGACTAGGTTTTTCTCTCTAGGCGAAGAGGCGCTCAAGTTTGGCTTGTGGCTCTCACTCACTTTTTGGTGGATCACTTTCTCACTCTTCTCTCCACGATGGGTGGCTTGCTTGTCGGCTATCACTTGACTAGGAGACATAGGTCGTAGCACATACTCCTTCCCTTTCATCTTGAAGCTATAGTGATTCATACACCCATTGTGGATGACACCACGGTCGAATTTCCATGGTCGACCAAGAAGGACGTGGCAAACGGACATTGGGACAACATCACACTCCAAAGTGTCCTGATATGCACCAATTTTGAAGGAGACTTGGACCGTATGCTCAACATGGATAGTGTCGGAGTCACTTAGCCATTGGACTTTGTATGGGTGCGGGTGCTTCATATTGACCAATTGAAGCTTGGAGCATAATTCTTCACTAGCTAAATTGTGACAACTACCTCCATCGATGATGACCTTGACGGACCTTCCATTGATGTCGGCCTTTGTGTGGAAGATGTGGCATCTTTGGTTTTTTTCTTGTTGATGTTGAAGAGTCAAGACCTTGGAGACAACGAGAGCGGGACTCGAATCCTCATCACAAAAGACTTGATCATCTTCATCTTCACTCACTCGCCAGTGCATGGCCACTTGCTCAAGGGCTTCCATCTCCTCGTCACTCATGGAGTCATAGGTTCCATCATCATTGAGGATCATGGTGCGCTTGTTTGTGCATTCATAGGACTTGTGGCCTCGGCTGCCGCAAGTGAAACACTTGAAGGAGCTTGTCTTGACGGTCTCATCGGTCAGAGTAGATGATGAAGCACGCGTCTTGAGGTTGCTTGTAGTAGGAGGAAGATGACTCGAGCTAGTCGAAGTTCTCTTGTAACTTGACTTGTCGTCATTGCTTGGAGAAGGCTTGATTGAGGTAGAGGTTGGAGGAGTTGTTGAAGCTTGGTTGTTGGAGAAGCCGTAGGTCTTGGACGATTATTTGGCGTACTTGAAGTCATCTTGCACTTGTCGTTCCGCCTTTATAGCTTGATGCACAAGCTCAATGAGGTTGGAGTAGGGTTGGAAGTCGGCGATCTTCTTGATGGGATGATTGAGTCCATTCAAGAAACGTGCCATTGTTTGCTCATCATCTTCCGTGACACTAGCTCGAATCATGGCTATCTCCATTTCCTTGTACTATTCTTCAACACTCTTTGTTCCTTGCTTGAGGAGATGTAGCTTCTTGAAGAGATCTCGGTTGTAGTAGGTGGGCACAAAACGTGCTCGCATGACATCCTTCATTTGAGCCCAAGTGGTGATAGGTAGTTCACCTCTTGCTTCTCGGCGCTCAAGGACTTGTTCCCACCATATGAGCACATAGTCTTGTAACTCAAGTGATGCCATAGCGATCTTCTTCTCTTCCTCATAGTTGTGCAAACGAAAGATTTTGTCGACCTTCAATGCCCATGATAGGTACTCTTCGGGATCATTGCTTCCATTGAACTTGGGCATTGTGAATTTTAGCTTGCCATAGCGTTGCTCTTCATTGTATTGTTGGCGATGGTGATGATGATGCCCTTGACAGAGAGGGTAATCATCCTCATGTTGCTCTTGGCATGGAGGAAGTCCATGATCAACTTGCTCTTGTTGAACTTGAGGTTGAGGTGGATCTTGACGAGCATGTGGAGGAGCTTGAGGAACTTGACGTTGCACTCGCGGTTGGTAGTTCCTCTCTTGGATTTCTTCTCGAAGGGCTTCCTCTGGATTGCGCCATTCGCGATTGCGGTTGGCGATGGCTCGACTAGATTCTTGAAGGGCACGTTGCACCTCAAGAGCTTGCACTTCACGTTGTTGTTGTTGAAGACGTTGAGCCTCGGTGTCTTGTTCCGCTTGGTGTAGACGCGCTCGTTCTTCCTCTTGGCGCCGTTGTCGTTGTCGTTCTTTCCCTTGAGCAAACACAACTTGATGTGGTGGAGGACGAAGTTCTTGCTCATCGACTTGCTCTTGTGAATGCTTGTCATGTAATGGATTGCGAGATGCATGACGGTCTTGATGCGCGGCTCGTCCAAGAGTGTTCGATGACAGTGTACTTGAGCCGGAGAAGGAGTCTTCGGAGTGTTGACTTGAGCGTCTTCGTCTTGAGTATGCAGAAGTCGAAGGAGGACGGTTCACCAACAAGGCGCGGATCTCGTCCATCCTTGCATCGTTCTCTTGCTTGTGAGCGTCGAGCTTGTTGTCGAAGTAGTCCTTGGTACGTTGCTCGGAGAGTCGCAAGTCGGTGGCGAGGTTGTCGATGCGGTCGGTCATAGCTTGTTGCTCTTGATGCAACGCTTGTTGTGCACCAAAGAGGTGTCTATTGGTGACATAAGATGACATGTCGTCGTCTTTCTCTATGAAGAGTGGGTTGGTAGAAGTACTCGGCCTATCCATCATTCCAAGCAAAATGTGAGTGGTAGAAAGAGAAGAACTTATACCAATGTACCTTGACCGATGTTGACGATGAATCAAGTTCACTAAAATGGGGACAATGAAATAGCACTATTGGTACCAATTCTTGTCGGTTCTCACACCTATACAAGTAAAAGCTTATGGTGGAGCTTGGTTAGGATGGTGGCACAAAATTTGATGCAATTGTAAGTGAGCTTCCATAATGTTGGAAAAGATTCACAAATTTGCAAATGCAACAAGTAGACCAAGCAAGTTGTGTTACACGGAAACACACACGCAAATAGATAATTGGGATTGTGCAAACCAAAAGTGAGCCAAAATGTGGAATCCACAAAAATGCTCTTGTTGCACAGTACACGAGAGACGCTAGCATGATTGCATAATAGGCGGATACGGAACTTGTGCACAACCTACTAGGCAAAAATGCAACGATCTCTATCCCAAGTATGCTATATGTATGGTATTTCGGTGCTACGATCCAAGATGATCGGGTATGACAATCTTGATGTAGTATGATGCTATGGTTCTTGCTTATAAGCTCTTTGCTTATCTTTCCCTCTTTGCTTAAAAGCTTGGATGGTTCACTTTTGAGCTCTTTTCTCATGCAAAACTTCACGAACCAAGATAGCAATTGTGTATGCAATGAGAACCTTGTGACACAAAAGGTGATGCCTAGATATGCACCACTATGGTATGGTATGTATGCTATGGAGTATGATAACTAATGTGCACAAGTCACGTTGCCGGCAATACTCAATGGCTAGTCTCGATGGGTAAGCTACGCAAATGTAAGGCCATGTGGGTATCAATGCAATTCCAAGGTATGAAAAAGATGTCGTCGAGGTTACCGTCCTTGGCGATGATGAGACCTTTGCGAAGGTGAGCCACGGTGATGATGATGTCGAACCGTACCTATATAGCCGAAACACAATAGGACATGGGAGCCACAACTCAAAATCTCACAGGCCAAAACGTGTAAAAATCGTCCTAGGAGGTATTGGGGGATGATGGTGGTGTATGTGGGTATGGAAGATGTGGTGGAAGGTGGGGATGTGGTGAAGGCCGAACTGAACAAAATTCAGTTTCGTCAGAGTTGCCCGGACGTCCGGGTGGTCACGGTCGTCCGGTCGTCGTCGGACGTCCGACTGGGTCCGGTTGTCAAATTCAGTTTCGTCAGAGTTGCCCAGACGTCCGGGTGGTCACGGTCGTCTGGTCATCGTCGGACGTCCAGCTGGGTCCGGTCGTCCGTGTCCTGGGAGAAAATCGGGCACGGGATGAACTGCATGAGTTCGGGGTGGAAGGAAGTGTTGAAGTCGAAATCGAGCGGATTTGTGGATGGAAAAGGGTGGGGAGGGTGGGGAAAGCTAGATCCACACGTGGCAACACAAATCCATGGACCAAATCCAACAAAATTTCAACTCACCAACAAATCACAAAAAAAATTGGGGCTATTTTTGGTGGGGATTTTAGTATTTAGGAAGAAAACAACAAAATCAAGCTAGAAAACACGGGGTAGGGGCTCCAAAAAGGTGATCAACGTGGCTCATGATACCAAGATGATGTAGGGTGGAACCTTAGGGGCCGATCTTTCACGTTTGGAGTGGATCCTACAGAGAAACATGAAGAACGCACGGAAGAACACGAGGGAAATCACGAGGGGAAAACGAGAGGAACACTCAACCGACACGAATTTGATCACACAAGTGCTAGATCATTGAGGCACAAAGTAACATGAGATCAAAAGTCAACAAGGGATGATACAAGAGTAACCGTTCTTCTCCGTGAGGAGGTCTTGATTGTCTTCTCCGGATAGAGGTCTTGAATCCAGGTGGATCTTCTCCGAAGAGGTGCGGTCCCTCATGAGGAGTAGATCCGGTACGAATGAGCAATGCTCTATCTCAATGAGTTAAACCAATGCTAACCCTCTCTAGGAGGTGGGAGTGGTCTATTTATAGTCTTAGTGCAAAAGAGGGGTGAAGTGAAGAAGTACATGGGCCTCAGCCCGCAGCTGGACGCAGCCAGGGTCCGGTCGTCCGGAGGCTCACGGGGTCCCGGACGTCCGGGGTTCCTAGGATGTCCGTAGAATCTGTTCTGTGGTCACTGGCACGGTCATCCAAACGCCTTTGGATTTTCGTAATTTCTATTCTATGCTCGCTCGCATGGTCGTCTGTAAGGGCTCGGTCGTTCGGATCTTGGGAGTGGCCGGTCGTCTGGGCTGGGCCGGTCGTCCGAGGCCTGTAGCTCTGGCCTGCCTCTCTCCTCTTGGCTGTAGCATCTTCCAGGGGTCGGACGTCCGTGCCTGGCCGGTCGTCTGGAGCCTGTAGCTTCCAAAGCAGTCCTTCCTCTTGATCTTCATGCTTGGGGTTCTCGCCGTCTTGGACATTGAGTGTAGCTGTCCCGTGGCTCTGCTCCAAGTACCTGATCACACACAGAGTCTCGATTGCCCAAGACTGTGAAGGAGCTTTATACTCTGGTGGATAAGTGTGCTCGAGTAGAGGATGGGAGGCGACTCCCCGGAGAAGAGCATGGCGTTGACATCGACTCAGAGGATGATGATGAGGCCACCAGTCAGAAGAAGAAGAACAAGAAGCGCAATAAGAGGCACAAGGATAAGACAGTGATGATCGTTGAAGGATTGAGCACACATAGTACAGGCAAGAAGGCCAAGACCGAGGTTCCCCACAAGGAAGTTGCCATGTGTGCTGATTGCTAGGAAGCCGCGGCTGCCGAGAAGACAGGGAAAGTGATGGGCCATATTGTAAGATCCATCGGACAAAGGGCCATGATCTCCAGGAGTGTCATTAGGTTCACCAGCTTGTCAAGAAGCACATGGATGAATATGAGAAGCGTGGTAAGGAAAAAGGTCAATGAGGCGCTATTGGGAAGGGCCGAGGCGGCATAGCAAGCCGCCCCGGCAAGGCTCCTCGGGATCAAGGAAACCCAACAGATGCCATAAGGAGGATTGCAATGATGAGAGTGATGGAGGGGAGGAAACCAGCGAGCAGGAGTTCCAGAAAGCCACTGACACCCTGTGCATTGACGGGGGGGGGGGGCATATTTGCACTCCTCTCACCGCCAACTTAAACAATGGGCGCATGTAGTCAACGTCGTGGAGCCAGCAGCAGATTCTCGAAAGACACTCAAGTGGTCCCTCACGCCCATCATCATTGACGAAGAGGATCACCCCAACCGAGGGTGCTTGCCATTGTTTGTCTCACCAACGACCCGCAACCTCAAGGTCACGAAGATGTATTTTGACGGCGAGGCCGGGTTGAATCTAATCTCTCCAAAGGAAGATCTTGAAGTTACTGGCACGTTTCAAGGGATCAATCCTGGCAGAAGTCGCCCAAAGGGGAAGATCACACTACTGGTGACGTTCGTGGGGAATTGAATTACTGGACTGAGAAGGTCGTATTCGATGTGGTTGATCTCCCCCTGCCATACAATGGAATCCTTTGGTCGTCCAGCCCTAGCCAAATTCATGGTGGCATCTCACTATGCCTACAATGCCTTGAAGATGCATGGGCCGATTGGTGTCATTTGCATTCCGTCAGACAAGAAGGATGCGATCATTTGTGTGGACAAGATGTACCGAAGCAGTCATGGAAGAGGCCGCGGAAGCCAGTGTTCCCGGCAAGGAAAACAAGAGAAAGAAGAAAATTAAAGAGGGCCCCAGCAAGGAATCTGGGAAGCGTACCTCTTCAGGGTGCGCTGCTCCTGTTTATGACTTGCTGGAGAGTTCCAATAGCATGAAATCCACAGGTGTTGCGCCTGCCGTGAAGGTCCCGGCAGGGCTGGTTAGCACTGATGGTACCTTTACTATCGGTGCCACCCTTGACAACAAATAGGAAAGCGCGCTCATTGCCTTCCTGCGGGCGAATGTCGATGTGTTTGCATGGCAACCATCTGACATCCCTAGTGTTCCTAGGGAGGTAATCATGCACCACCTTGCTATCTGCCCACATGCCCGACCAGTCAAGCAGAAGGTCTGAAAGCAAGCTTTGGAGCGGTAGCAGTTCATTGCCGAGGAGATCAAGAAACTTGAGGTAGCTGATCTAGTCATAGGAGTACTACATCCAACATTGTTAGCAAATCCTCTAGTGGTGCGCAAGGCTATTGGGAAATGGAGGCTTTGCATAGATTCCACGGATCTGAACAAGGCATGCCCGAAGTACCCATTTCTCTTGCCGCGCATCGACCAGGTTGTTGATTCTCCCTCCGGGTGTGACCTTCTTTCTTTCCCGGATGCATATTTTGGATACCATCAGACCTTTATGTCTAAGGAGGATGAAGAGAAAACGGTGTTCATCACCCCTTGTGGCACGTACTACTTTGTAGGGATGCCCTTTGGGTTGAAGAGCGCCGGATCCACTTTTGTGAGGGCAGTCCAGATTAATTTTGAATCCCAGCTGCACAGAAACATTGAAGCTTAAATGGATGATATTGTGGTCAAGACCAAGGACAGATCAGCCCTTATTCAGGATCTGGAAGAAACCTTTGCTAATCTGCACAAGATCAACTTGAAGCTGAACTCAAAGAAGTGTGTGTTTGGCGTTCCTTCTGGCAAGCTACTTGGCTTGTTTATGTCCCATCGGGGGATAGAGGCCAACCCCGACAAGATAGGGGCTATCAAGTAAATTCAAGCACCCAAGACAGTTAGGGATCTGAGGCGCTGGACTGTATGTGTTGCCGCGCTTAGAAAATTCATTTCCAAGTCTGCCGAGCATGCCCTGCCTTTCTTCAGAATCTTGAAGAAGGCAGGACTCGTGGAGTGGACCCCGGAGGCAGGGCTACACTGCAAGATTTGAAGGCCTACCTTTCCTTTGTGCCCACTCTGGTTGCCCCCAAACCACAAGAACCATTGTTGCTATACTTAGCGGAAACTAATCAAGTGGTTAACGCAGCACTGGTGGCACAGTAGGAAGTAGATGAAGCAGCAGCCACAGCCATTCTCCCCTCGGGAGAGGAAAGTGAACATGTCCCGGCAAGGTCAGATGCAGTTCAAGACAAGGGAGAGCAAGGCGGCGGGGCAGTCCTAAGGTTGCGACAAGGAAGAAAGTGGTGCATCACCTAGTGTACTTTTTCAACTCCTTGTTGCAGGGTGCTAGGTCGAGGTACTTTGGCATGAAAAATTGATTTTTGGCCTCATCACGCCTCAAGGAAACTGCACCACTACTTCCAAGCCCACGAGATCATAGTTTCACCCGCTTCCCTCTGCAACGAGTACTTAGAAACCCTGAGGCCACTGGCAAGATAGTGGAGTGGGCCTTGGAGTTATCCAGTTTTTGTTTGAAGTTTGATAGCACATCAACTATGCAAAGAAGAGCACTGGCAGAGTTTATTGTAGAGTGGACACCAACCCTTGATGAAGAAGTGTTGGAGACGGTTATTCCCGGCAAGGAAGCGCCCCAAGAATGGATTATGTATTTTGATGGTGCCTTCTCCCTACAAGGTGGAGGGGCTAGCTTGCTTCTTGTTGCTCCCACTGGGGAGCACCTTAAGTACGTCATCCAGATGCATTTCCTCGGGAGAAGGCTACCAACAATACTACAGAGTACAAAGGGCTCCTTGCCGGGCTCAGGATTGCAACAGAACTGGGGATCAAGAAGTTGATCATCCACGGATATTCACAACTTGTGGTGAGACAAGTAAACAAGGATTACCAAAGTCCATTGATGGAGGCATACGTTGAGGAAGTGAGAAAGTTGGAGGAACCCTTCGACGGATTGCAAACAGAGCACATACCCCGTGCGGAAAACAACATTGCTAATCATCTGTCAAAGTGCGCTGCACAAAAACTCCGAGTGGAACCAAGGACTTTTGTTATCCATTTGACTCAGCCCTCTATATCCACAGCAACAATCGTTAGGAAGAGGAGGAAATTGGACTCCGGCCAGCCTCTCCCGGTGGAACCTCTTGAGGCTCCCAGCGGAGAGCTTGGCTGGAATAACTCCCCTTCAGTCATTGAGCTGCCCCTCCCGCCAGACCACCGGTCCCCGTGGTCGAGGAGTGCACTCTCACGAAGGAGGAGGTGCCTCTAGCCCTTGCTGCCGAGCCTCAGGCTCCAACTTGGACATGACACATAGTCCATTTCCTCCAAACTAGAGAACTTCCCGAAGAGCAAGAAGAAGCTGAAAGAGTAGCCCAGAGGGCCAGTATGTACCAGTTCATTGACAACATGCTGTACAGAAAAAGGCCCAACGGTGTGAAGTTGAAGTGCATCTGCTGGGAAGGAGGAAAGGAACTATTGGCAGAAATACACCAAAGCATGTGCGGCACACACATCAGATCGAGGGCTCTAGTTGGGAAAGCCTTCTGGCAAGGATTTAACTGGCCCATAGCCATCCAAGATGCAGTTGAGTTGGTCACCAAATGTGAAGCCTGCCAGTTCGATTCCAAGAATATCCATCTACCTACCCAAGCTCTTTAGACAATCCCTTTATCATGGCCGTTTTTGGTCTGGGGGCTCGACATCCTGGGCCCCTTCCCCTGTGCTACCGAGGGCTTTGAATTCTTGTTCATTGCAATCGATAGATTTACAAAGTGGCCAGAAGTAGAGCCCGTGAGAAAGGTGACTGCTCAGTCAGCTATCAAGTTCTTGAAAGGATTAGTGTGCTGTTTCGGAGTCCTGGCTCGAATCATCACTGATAAGGGCACCCAATTCACGAGCCACGCCTTCATGCAATACATTCATGCCCTCGGAAGCAAGATTTCATTTGCCTCTGTTGCTCATCCAAGGAGAAAGGGGCAAGCTGAGAGGGTGAACGCTGATGTGTTGTGAGGACTCAAGACGAGAACCTTTGATAAGATGTAGAAGTGTGGCAGGCGATTGATCGACGAGCTACCGGTGCTTCTTTGGTCCCTCTGAACAACACCAAATCGACCTACCGGGCAAACTCCCTTCTCCCTAGTCTACGGGGCAAAAGCAGTTATCCCCATGGAACTCATTTACAGGTCACCTCGAGTGCTTTCCTACGATGAAGTAGCACAGGAACAACACCAGTGTGATGACACTGTGCTACTCGTGGAGAACCGTCTCCATGCTGCTATGCATGCTGCATGCTACAAGAAAGCCCTGCATCGCTATCACAACCATAGGGTTCATGCTTGAAATTTTTAGGAAGGCGACCTTGTCCTTAGGCATGTTCTGTCCGCAAAGGTTACAAACAAGTTGACGCCAAAGTGGGAAGGCCCTTACCAGGTAGTATGAGTCACCAGACCCGGCACAGTCCATCTGGAGACCGGAGATGGCATTCAGTTGAAAAACTCATGGAACATTGAGCATCTCCGTGAGTTCTACACGTAAGGCGAGGCTGTCGGGCCCTGCCCGACAACCAACCTTTTGTACAAGCCTTGTCGATGTTGCATGTAATCCCTTATGCCAAGCCAGGTGCAAACCCTAAGCAATAGAGAAATAAATGAAGCATTGGGGGCCCCCAACAAATTGCATGCATGCATAAGCATATCATGAGCATAGTATGTCCATGTAGATAAGATCACATGTGGCATCATTCTCATTTGCACTAAGCTGCAGGGCTCTTACCGAGGACTTGGTCCCAAAGAAGAGAAGAGAAGAAAAGCCTACATCACGATCCCCGGCAAGCCAAACAGATAAGTTCTTCCTTACCCATACGCGTTCTGTAAATAGAGACTTGTGCATATGAAAACCTCGCCACCCTCGAAACTCGGTCAGGATGGCTGTAGTGGCCTTTGGCGAAAAGGGTTGGCGAGGGGGGTCCCTGTTTATGGTTTGTGCCCGGCAGACCTAGCTCCGCGGTAATAAACTGACGGTACCAGCATGATATCCTGCCGGGGAAAACTTGTTTACTTGAATGTATAGAGGCATTTCACCTCTGCATGGACATATTACAAGCACAAGTACCCAGCAAGATTTGTCTTTTTCATTAATATGCAGGTTAACCAGTACAAGATCATACAGAACACAAACGTGGGTAAAGAAGATTACATAATTTGAACCAAAGTTTGGCAAGTGCCTACATATTTAGATTGAAAAAGATAGATGCCCTTGATGCCTTTGGTCTGTCACTCCCCTATGTAGACCTGCAGGGGGAGATGAACAAGATGGAGGGAAGGCCTGGCTAGGATCCGGTGCCTCCCCAGGATCGGGATGGTACCGTTCTTAGGCTAGGAAGGAGAAACTGAAGGGCAGGAGCGGATGGTGATGCTGACGGATGTTGGGGATCATAGTACGCAATTTCAAACAATTTCCTATGATCACGCAAGATCTATCTAGGAGATGCATAGCAACGAGAGGGGGAGAGTGTGTCCACATACCCTTGTTGACTGAAAGCGGAAGCGTTAGTTAACGCGGTTGATGTAGCCAAATGTCTTCACGATCCAACCGATCCAAGAACAGAACGTACGGCACCTCCGAGTTCAACACACATTCAGCTCGATGACGTCCTTCGAACTCTTGATCCAGCAGAGGGTCGAGGGAGAGTTTCGTCAGAATGACAGCGTGATGACGGTGTTGATGATGTGATCCGCGTAGGGCTTCACCTAAGCACTACGATGATACTATCAGTGGAGTAAATGGTGGAGGGGGCACCGCACACGGCTAAGACAATGTTGTGTCTTTGGGGTGCCCCCTGCCCCCGTATATAAAGGAGGGAGGAGGTGGCTGGCCACCAGGGGCGCACCAAGGGAGGGGGAGTCCTACTAGGACTCCACTCCTAGTAGGATTCGCCCCCTCCTCCTCTTTTTTTCCTTCTTACGGAGGTGGAAAGGGGGAAGGAGAGGGAGTAGGAGAAGGAAAGGGGGGTGATGTCGGTGTCAAAACCGGCGGATCTCGGGTAGGGCGTCCCGAACTGTGCGTCTAAGGCTAATGGTAATAGGAGGCGGGGGACACAATGTTCACCCAGGTTCAGGCCCTCTCTATGGAGGTAATACCCTACTTTCTACATGATTGATCTTGATGATATGAGTATTACAAGAGTTGATCTACCACGAGATCATAGAGGCTAAACCGTAGGAGCTAGCCTATGATTATGATTGTTGTTCTCCTACGGACTAAACCCTCCGGTCTATATAGACACCGGAGGGGGCTAGGGTTACACAGAGTCGGTTACAGAGAAGGGAATCTACATATCCAAATTGCCAAGCTTGCCTTCCACGCAAAGGAGAGTCCCACCCGGACACGGGACGAAGTCTTCACTCTTGTATCTTCATAGTACAACAGTCCGGCATAAGCATATAGACCGGCTGTCCGAGGACCCCCTAATCCAGGACTCCCTCAGTAGCCCCTGAACTAGGCTTCAATGACGATGAGTCCGGCGCGCAGATTGTCTTCAGCATTGCAAGGCGGGTTCATTCTCCGAATATTCCAAAGTAGATCTTGAGCACAAGAATCGTGTCCGGCTCTGCAAAACAAATTCCACATACCACTGTAGAGAGCACAATATTCCACAAGTCTAATCTACTGACAACTTTCTCATAGTGTGTCATCACGCCATGGCCCGGTCATTATTCAAACCGTTTTTTCAACCTGCTACTGCACATCTTGCGAGGTGGTTTTATAGGCACGTCTTGTTGAAGCAGAGATCGTGTCCCCTTATCACGGGATTCTCATCAATACGGGTGTGGGTAACCCAACCGCGCCATTAACACGGCGCTTCAGAAATTAGCAAGTTTCCAGGGCAAGTGGGGAGGCGCACGACTCTTGTGACCTTTATAAGGAGATAAGGATACCCCCTTTTCACCCACGCCTTCTTCTTCCTCTACTCATCCATTCTCTCTCGCTCGAGCTCCAGCGCCCAAGCATTCGCCTTCTCCGCCCACAAAGGCCCTCCAAAAATGTCCGGATCTGGAGCAGGAGGCAAGTGGATGGCCTCTACCGTCCAGGAGAAGGATATCAAGAAACTTCGGGAGGCCGGGTATCTGGCCAAGAAGATCGGCCACCGCCTTCCGACGGCGGGACAGATTGTCCCTACTTCAGAACCCCACGAGAGGGTTGTATTCCTCCCTCACTTTGTCTGCGGGCCAGGGTTTCCCCTCCATGCATTCGTTCGCGGCATTATGTATTACTATGGGATCGATTTTCATGATCTATCCCCCAATTCCTTCCTCAACATCTCGACATTCATCATTGTGTGCGAGGCCTTCCTCCGCATCCCTCCACACTTCGGATTATGGCTGAAGATTTTCAATGTGAAGCCCAAGGTGGTGAGCGATGAGTACGCTAAGTGCGGAGGAGCCATGGTAAGCAAGATGCCCAACGTCACATGGCCATCAGGTACCTTCAATGATTCCGTCAAAGGGTGGCAACAACAGTGGTTCTATGTCACTGAGCCACGTGGCACAAAATGGGTCACAACTCCCGAATTCCGATCCGGAGCTCCATTGCGGCTTACGTCCTGGCCCAAGAAGGGCCTAAACTGGTCTTCGCCCGATGAGTTGTCGGTGCTCCAGGCGCGTGTCAAGGGTATGGAAGACAGGAATATCAAACTTGTCAACGTAGTCCAGGTGATGTTATTTCGCCGGATTCTCCCTTGTCAACACATGGCTTGTAATTTATGGGAATTCGACCAGGCCAAGCACCAAACCCTACTGGGGTTCTTTGACTCATCACATGAAGACATCTGGACGGTGCTCTTCAAGTCCGGTAAATTGTGGCCAGATTCAGCCGAGGACCACGGGTACCAACTATCCCGACCCGCGAGTTTGGTAAGTTTTCGTATGTTGGCAAGTCATGTGCTTTATCTGCATATCCGAGGGAAACGCTTAACGTGTCTTCCCACAACTCTCCTAGGGCTGCACGAAGAAGGCAGGGTGGATCTACTATCCGGCCCCGCTGCCAGAAGAACCAGCTGGGCCACTTCTGACAAAGATGCTGGTCCCGGCGCCTTACAAGGCGCCGAAGAAGAAAGCCGAGAAAGAGGCTAAAGAGACTAGGGGCAGCCTTCATTGCCAAGGCACTTCGGATGTAATATCCAAAGACTCCAAGGCCCGCTCTTCCTTAAAAGAGGACGAGGAAGAGGAGGAAAGCCAATCCCCCCAACAAGGGGAAGAAAGAAAATGACGGCCTCCCCACACTTGGAAGCTGAGTCGCCTAAGAAGGGAAAACTCCCCTTCCGAAGGAATCCGCCACCGCCACCGACAGTTGCCCGGAGTGGGATCCCAGGGTCCATCCCCTGGTGAAATCGTGAGTATATAAAATTCGGACACGTTTGTGTGTCCAGACTCACTATCGTATAGAGCTTAACGCCTTGAGTCACGCCATTTTTTGCAGTCCGGCCAGGTCCCGCGCCGAACAATTCTCATCGGAGGATTTACTGGGTTCGGATGCTATGGACAGTTGGACACCCCCGACATCCCCCTCCCCAAAACACATGAATGACACCGAGGTATCGTCCCAAAGGGACCTAGGCCGAGGAGGGGGCGGAAAGACCGTCAAGGCGGCACTAGAGGGTCAAACCTCGGCGGCCTGACACACGGGACATAAGGCTCCCATGGACACCGACGGTGGGAGCTATCTTGAATTCGGCCCCCGGTCGGACACAATTCCGGAGACCGACACGGCTCTAGAATCAGGCAGGCAACCTCCCTCGACAGGAGGGGGTGCGCCTGTTCCACCGGCAACCTCTGCCCAACTAGAGGTGCCGGATACCTTATCAGCGGTGCTGAAGAGCACCTCCATCGTTGAAGAACACTGTGCCCTTATGGGTGCGGTGATTGAGAGGATTCAGTCTGCCAAAAGCGGGCTGACTGAAGCCTGCATCAGCCTTATAACGGGCTTTGAGGTATGTTGTGAGGTTTCAGAGAGTGTGATAGTATAGATACTAGCCCCTGATCCATTGTTCGGTGTTCGAAAAGAAAAAACCGGACAGAGGATCAAATATATGTTTTCAGGAGACTGACCTTGTGGTACCTCTCCCTCTTTTGTTTTTTCTAAGCAAGCGTCTATAGTGACTGCCACCTCTCATACTGCGGAAGTCTCCGGACTGAAGCAGAGTCTGGAGCAGGCCGAAGAAGAACTCGGCCAACTGAAGAAGCAGTTGAAAGATAACCGAGGTAAGAAAAAACCTTGCTCGCATTCAGTACGAGTGAATAAATTGAGTATGACAATTTTTTTTCATGATGTGCTCTAGCAGCAATGGCTGAAGTCGAGGCTCTTAAGAAGGCGGTGGACGAGGCCGAGAAGAAGGCAGCCACAGAGCAGGCCCTTCGTGAAAAGCACTAGGCCAAGGTTACTGAAGTTCAGCAAGAGCTCCAAGAGGCCATGAAGAAATGCGAGGCCTTGGAGCAGAGTTTAACTGAGAAAGAATCCGAACTCACCAAGGCTCGTCAAGCCGCACACGATGCCCGGAGCGAAGCCCAAGGAGCCCTGCAGGAAATCCAGGAGGCCAGAAAGATCGCGGCGGGTAAGGCTCTGTCTATGCAAAGCAAATATTTAAATGGAGAAAATTACGTTACTAATTTGAATTCGGATTTCTCCAGGGGTATTTGCGGAACTGCCACGCAGCGTATCTGATGCCGCACAATTCTACCAAGCCGAAGAAAGGAGCTCTGCGGAGAAGCTCTTCTAGTCGCCATATCTGGCGCCAGAGTATCCAGTGCCCTTTGCAGATCAACTGAAACAGCTGATAGAACAGCATAGGGCGGCTGAACTAGCCATGAAGGATTTAATTATCCGACTAAGGCCTGCCGAGGCGATTCCCAGCAACTACTTCAGGCTCATGAAGTGGCTTGTAAGAGCCTGCCCTTGTCTGTATGGAAGGCGCGCGAATGGCCTTCGCCCGTGCAAAGGTGCACTGGGCGAAGATGGATGCCGAAAAGTTGATGACCGAAGGACCGCGTGCGGGAAGGAGCACCACAAGCCCGAGTTATATTATGACAGTGTCCTGAAAGGATCCCGCCTTGTAGCGGAGCAATGTGCAAGGATATTATATTCCCATGAATACATTCATGCTATCCTATGTAGTGTTGAACAAGGTCATTTATATGATATAATGCTTGTTATTTGAAAAATTTACCTCCTGTGTGGCCGTTTTATATGTTAATCCTGAGAGTTGGCCAGTCGTCGGCTTCTGCCCCCATGTAGGAAGTACGGGGGTGTTCGGGATAAACCTGAGCACTCTATACCCCAGTTTTGGGTCTTTGAAGGAGGTGTTCAGCGCAACGAACCAGGCAATCGGACTGTAAGGCTTTATCATCCTCACTTAGCCATAGGAGTTTGACAAAAGAAAGGTAGGCGCAGCCCCTGGTGTTCGGAAGACCGCACTAGGGGCTCTATAAGCACCTGATTGGAAGAAAATGCCGACCCATCGCACACTGCATTAGTTATGACATAATGTGGAAGAAATCCTTAAAGATTTCGTAACCTCTCGAGCAGCTGACCAGCTCTCGCCGTATCATGACAGTCAGTTTTTGGCTTTCTCTACTGAGGCGCTCGTCCGGAAGAACCGGGACAAAATCGCAGTAGTTCTCCCTTTACTACCCGAGCCGATATAGTGGAACGTAGGGTAGCAAGCACAGGAGCCGGGCAACCCAACTATTAACCCAATACATGATTCGGAGCCGATGAATATAATGCTATAAGTTCGGGGTGCCGAACGACCATGAAGGTATTCGGACTTTATTGCCGTATTATGGATACATCGAGGCCCCTGGCATATTAAGGTGTACCGTAGTGTATAGATGCCATTTGAGAAAGAATATCAATAAGAAAGAACAGCAAGTAATGGTCATATAAAGCGACATGTTGTAATTGAATAATACATCGAGGCATACGAGTACAAGTAGTGCGATAAAAATAAATATGACTTCAGAACCTGCTGAGACCAGGGGGGCTGTGTGCGGATCCGGGCAATAATCGGATGGTCGTCAAGGGGAATATCTAAGGATTCCCTTATGCGTTCCAGTTGTTTCCCTCCTTGGTATGTTCATCCCTTCATGGGTCTGGTCGCAATGTCGCCAGTGATGGCCTACACAAAAGTGGACCTGCAAAGAAAATGCAAAAAATGTTTGTGTGCCACGGAGCGGTTAGGCCGCATTGTATGGCCTAACCTAGCTTTGCCTCCGCCTACCGCCGGAGTGGTTAATTAAGCTCTTGACGAGCTGGGCTATCCCGCCGCGGAGTAGTTCGGACTCTTTTGATGGTGTCCAAGAACCTGGCTGTCGAATGAAGGTTCGATTGAGAAATGCCACTCTACACTTCTACTGTTAAGGCGGCGGTGTGCTCTTCAGTACGGAGGGAGCGTTTGGCTTTGCCATTAACTGTTATGACCCCACGTGGACCGTGCATTTTGAGCTTAAGATAAGCATAATGTGGCACCGCGTTGAATTGAGCGAACGCGGTTCGTTCGAGCAGTGCATGATAGCTGCTGCGAAAAGGGACGATATCAAAGATTAACTCTTCATTACGGTAGTTATCCGGGGGTCCGAAGACTACTTCTAAAGTGACGGAGCCTGTATAGCAGGCCTCCATGCCTGGTATCACACCTTTAAAGGTGGTTTTAGTGGGTTTGATCTTTGAAGGATCGATACCCATCTTGCACACTGTATCCTAATAAAGCAGGTTCAGACTGCTGCCTCCGTCCATAAGGACTCGTGTGAGGTGGAATCCGTCAATTATTGGGTCAAGGACTAATGCGTCTAAGTCGCCATGACGGATATTGGGGGGACGATCCTTGCGGTCAAAGATGATCTGGCCGAACGATCATAGGTTGTATTTTGGGGCGACTGGCTCCGTAGAGTCGACATCCCTAAGTGTGCGCCTCCGCTCCCGCTTGGGAATATGGGTGGCGTTTATAATATTCACTGTTTTAATTTGCGGGGGAAACTTCTTTTGCCCTCCTGTGTTCGGTTGCCGGGGCTCCTTCTCGTCGTCATCGCTTTGCGACCCCTTCTCCTTGTTTTCGGCACCTGACTTGCAGGCTTGTTTGAAGACCCAGCATTCTCTGTTGGTATGATTGGCTGGTGTTCCTGGGGTGCCATGAATTTGGCATGGACGATCGAGTATACGGTCGAGACTGGATGTGCCCGGACTATTTCTTTTGAACTGTTTCTTTCTTTGACCGGTATTAGAGCCGCTGAATCTGGCATTGATGGTCGTGTCTTTGGTGTTGTCGCCATTATTTCGACATTTGTGTTTGCTGCGTCGGGGCTTGACGTTGTTATCTCTTGGTTTAGAAGTCCCAGGATTGCTTGAGGTGATGTTTCTACAATCCAGCCAGCTGTCCTTGCCCGCACATAAGCGGGTAATGAGTGTTGTGAGGGCTGCCATGGATTTCAGCCTCTCTTGGTCAAGGTGTTGGGCAAGCCACTCGTTACGGATGTTATGCTTAAAGGCCGCTAGGGCTTCTGCATCCCGACGGTCGATGATTTGGTTCTTTTTAGTTAAGAACAGCATCCAGAATTTCCTGCCCGACTCTCCGGGCTGTTGGGTTATGTGACTTAAGTCATCAGCGTCCGGTGGTCTCACATAAGTGCCCCGGAAGTTGTCGAGGAATGCATCTTCTAGGTTCTCCCAACTGCCGATGGAGTTTGCCGACAGACTATTCAGCCAATGCCGAGCTGGTCGGTTGAGTTTTAGTGGGAGGTACTTGATGGCATGCAGATCATCGTCGCGGGCCATGTGAATGTCGAGAAGGAAATCTTCGATCCATACCGCGGGGTCTGTTGTCCCGTCGTATGGTTCGATGTTCACGGGCTTAAACCCTTCTGGGAATTCATGCTCCATTACTTTGTCAGTGAAGCATAGGGGGTGTGCGGCACCTCTTTGCCGGGCTACATCGCGATGCAGTTTGGATGAGTCTGGTTTGCTGTATTCGGCCCAGACGGATTTGTATTAGGTATATCCAGTGTGGCGATCATCGTCATGTGTTGGGGCGCGCCCCCATGATCCGTAGATCGATCTTGACTGTCCTGCTTTGTTTTCCAATTCGTCTCGTAGGTCATGCGTGTAGCCCAGGGCCTTTGTGTTTTTATTTGTTCAGCGACAGGGTGCGGGCTGGTGTTCGGACTGATACGCCGCTTTGTCTCGGCCACGAGGTGGTCGGTCAGCCGCATCCTGCGCTGGTAGTATAGGTTCTAGTGCCTCGTCCTCGAATTGAGGTAACAACCTGCGCCTTGGGTAACTTTTGGTTGAGCACTCGAGTCCGTATTTCTCGGCCGCCAGGACTTCAGTCCATCTGTCAGTGAGGAGATCTTGATCAGCTTGAAGCTGCTGTTTTTTCTTCATGCTCTTTGCAGTGGCTATAAGCCGGCGCTTGAAGCTCTCTTGCTCGGTGGGATCCTCAGGCACGGTAAATTCTTCATCGCCGAGGCTCACCTCGTCTTTGGAGAGAGTCATATAATTATCATCCTCCGAGTCTTCATCCATTGCCTGTTCATTAGGGCTAGCTTGCCCATCCTCCCGTCCGGCCTGGTCGAGGCTTGGCTGGGCAGGATGGTTTTTGTCTTCGGCATCATCCGGAGTGCTATTGTCTCTTGTGCCGGTATCGCTGTTTTTGCTATGGCGGGATTTAGAGCGGCGCCGCTGACGTCGGCGCTTGGGTTGCTTCTCAAGAGGATCATCCTCCATTGCTTCCTTTAGATCTTCGCCATTGTTTTCTTTGGGTGTGTCCACCATATATATGTCGTATTATGCGGTGGCTGTCCAGCGCCCTGTGGGTGGTGGTTCCTGTTCTTCTCCGGCATCGTCGTCCATACCGTCAATGTCTTCGGAGTCGAAATCAAGCATGTCGGTTAAGTCGTCGACAATGGCTATTAAGTGGGTGGTGGGTGGGTAACGAATTCCTTCATCGTCCACTTCCCACTCAAGCCAGACATAGTTCGGCCAAGAGTCTCCTAATAGGGAGAGAGATTTTAATGAGTTTAGCACGTCGCCCAAGGGCGAGTGCTGAAAGATATCCGC
Organism: Triticum timopheevii; assembly: GCA_963921465.1. Lineage (NCBI taxonomy): Eukaryota > Viridiplantae > Streptophyta > Magnoliopsida > Poales > Poaceae > Triticum > Triticum timopheevii. The sequence goes on along the minus strand of OY997268.1, from coordinate 284,114,682 downwards.
GGAGCTAAACTCCATGATCGGTGCCCAGTTAGATCCGATGGGCACGGATGTACGCGGTTCGGAGCCTATGGCCGGAGGCGAGTCCGAGGGTCCGATGACACAGACCTCCTTAGAAGTGAAATCTGTGTTTGCCTCTATTGCCGCTGAGTGTGCGACCTCCGTGGTGGGGTCCATCCTCCCGTCCTCGGATGGCACGATCTGCTCGGGATTTAAAGCCGGGGCAGCTGTAGGTGTGATCTCCTGAACATGGTCCGATGGAAGATCTAGGTCATGCTCATCGCGACTTCAGGGGGCACATGTAATGGGCTCGAATCCGTCGAAGATCAAGTCTCCGCGGATGTCGGCAGTGTAATTCAGGCTTCCAAACCTGACCTGATGGCTAGGGGCGTAGCTATCGAGCAGCTCCAGATGGCCAACCGAGTTGGCCCGCAGTGCGAAGCCGCCGAATACGAAGATCTGTCCGGGGAGGAAAACCTCACCCTGGACCGCATCGTTGTAGATGATCGAAGGGGCCATCAAGCCTTATGGTGAAGACACAGTGGAACTCTCAATGAAAGCACCAATGGCGGTGTCAAAACCGGCGGATCTCGGGTAGAAGGTCCCGAACTGTGCGTCTAAGGCTAATGGTAACAGGAGGCAGGGGACACAATGTTTACCCAGATTCGGGCCCTCTCTATGGAGGTAATACCCTACTTCCTGCTTGATTGATCTTGATGATATGAGTATTACAAGAATTGATCTACCACGAGACCGTAGAGGCTAAACCCTAGAAGCTAGCCTATGATTATGATTGTTGTTCTCCTACGGACTAAACCCTCCGGTTTATATAGACACCGGAGGGGGCTAGGGTTACACAGAGTTGGTTACAGAGAAGGGAATCTACATATCCGAATTGCCAAGCCTTCCTTCCACGCAAAGGAGAGTCCCTCCCAGACACGGGACGAAGTCTTCAGTCTTGTATCTTCATAGTCCAATAGTCCGGCATAAGCATATAGTCCGGCTGTCCGAGGACCCCCTAATCCAGGACTCCCTGGTGGCGCCCCCTTTCCCTAGTCCAATCTGGCCTCCCCCCTTGTGGGGGGCGCACCAGCCCCTTGTGGGCTGGTTAGCCTCCCTCCCATGGCCCATATGGCCGATATCTTCCTCCGGGGGGTTCGGGTAACCCTTCCGGTACTCCGGTTTATACCCGAGACACTACGGAACCCTTCCGGTGTCCGAATACCACCTTCTAGTATATCAATCTTTACCTCTCGACCATTCCGAGACTCCTCATCATGTTCGTGATCTCATCTAGGACTCTGAGCAAACTTCGGTCATCAAAAACACATAACTCATAATACAAATCGTGATCGAACGTTAAGCATGCGGACCCTACAGGTTCGAGAACTATGTAGACATGAACGAGACACAACTCCAATCAATAACCAATAGCGGAAATTTTATGCTCATATTGGCTCCTACATATTCTACGAAGATCTTTATCGGTCAAACCGTACAACAACATACGTTGTTCCCTTTGTCATCGGTATGTTACTTGCCCGATTTTTGATCATTGGTATCTTCATACCTAGTTCAATATCGTTACCGACAAGTCTCTTTACTCGTTCCGTAATGCTTCATCCCGCAACTAACTCATTAGTCACATTGCTTGCAAGTCTTATAGTGATGAGCATTACCGAGAGGGCCCATAGATACCTCTCCGATACACAAAGTGACAAATCCTAATCTTGATCTATGCCAACCCAACAAACACCTTTGGAGACACCTGTAGAGCATCTTTATAATCACCCAGTTATTTTGTGATGTTTGATAGCACACAAGGTGTTCCTCCGGTATTCGGGAGTTGCATAATCTCATAGTCAGAGGAACATGTATAAGTCATGAAGAAAGCAATAGCAATAAAACTTAACGATCATAATGCTAAGCTAATGGATGTGTCTTGTCCATCACATCATTCTCTAATGATGTGATCCCATTCATCAAATGAAAACACATGTGTATGGTCAGGAAACATAACCATATTTGATTAATGAGCTAGTCAAGTAGAGGCATACTAGGGACACATTGTTTTATCTATGTATTCACACATGTACTAAGTTTCCGGTTAATATAATTCTAGCATGAATAATAAACATTTATCATGATATAAGGAAATATAAATAACAAATTTATGATTGCCTCTCGGGCATATTTCCTTCAGTCTCCCACTTGCACTAGAGTCAGTAATCTACTTCACATCACCATGTGATTTAACACCAATAGTTCACATCTGTATGTGATTAACACCCATAGTTCACATCGCCATGTGACCAACAACCAAAGGGTTTACTAGAGTCAATAATCTAGTTCACATCGCTATGTGATTAACACCCAAAGAGTACTAAGGTGTGGTCATGTTTTGCTCGTGGGAGAAGTTTAGTCAACAGGTCTGCTAAATTCAGAGCCGTATGTATTTTGCAAATTTTATATGTCTACAATGCTCTGCATGGAACTACTCTAGCTAATTTCTCCCACTTTCAATATGTATCCAGATTGAGACTCAGAGTCATCTAGATTGGTGTAAAGCTTACATCGACGTAACTCTTTACAACAAACTCTTTAGCACCTCCACAACCGAGAAATACTTCCTTAGTCCTCTTAGGAAACTAAGGATAACTTTGACCGCTATATAGTGATCCACTCATGGATCACTATTGTACCCCTTGCCAAACACATAGAAAGGCACACAACTGGTCTGGTACATAGCATGGCATATTTTATAGAACCTATGACTGAGGCATAGGGAATGACTTTCATTCTCTTTCAATCTACTGCCATGGTCGGGCTTTGAGTCTTACTCAACTTTACACCTTGTAATACACGCAAGAACTCCTGCTTTGACTGATCCATTTTGAACACTTTCAAAAACTTGTCAAGGTATGTACTCATTGAAAAAATCTTATCAAGCGTCTTGATCTATCTCTATAGATTTTGATGCCCAATATGTAAGAAGCTTCACCGAGGTCTTTCATTGAAAATCTCCTTTCGAACTCTCCTTTCTGCTTTCCAGAAAATTCTACATCATTTCCAATCAATATTATGTCATTCACATATAATTATCAGAAACGTTGTAGTGCTCCCACTCACTTTCTTGTAAATACAGGCTTCACCGCAAGTCTTTATAAAACTATATGCTTTGATCAACTCATCAAAGCATATATTCCAACTCCGAGATGCTTGCACCAGTCCATAGATGGATCGCTGGAGCTTGCACACCTTGTTATTACCTTTAGGATCAACAAAACCTTCTAGTTGCATCATATATAACTCTTCTTTAAGAAATATCCATTTAAGGAATGTAGTTTTGCCATCCATTTGCCAGATTTCATAAAATATGGCAATTGCTAACATGATTCGGATGGATTTAAGCATCGCTACAATTGAGAAAATCTCATTGTAGTCAACACCTTGAACTTGTCAAAAACCTTTTGCGAAAGGTCGAGCTTTGTAGATAGTAACACTACTATCAGCGTCCGTCTTCCTCTTGAATATCCATTTATTTTATATGGCTTGCCGATCATCGAGCAAGTACACCAAAGTCCACACTTTGTTCTCACACATGGATCCCATTGCAGATTTCATGGCCTCAAGCCATTTTGTAGAATCTGGGCTCATCATCGCTTCCTCATAGTTCGTAGGTTCATCATGGTCTAGTAACATGACTTCCAAAATAGGATTACCATACCACTCTGGTGCGGACCATACTCTGGTTGACCTACGAGGTTCGGTAGTAACTTGATCTGAAGTTTGGTGTAGGAATCACTGGAACTGATTTTGGTGATGAACTATTTTCCAATTCGGGAAAAGGTACAATTACCTCATCAAGTTCTACTTTCCTCCCACTAACTTCTTTCAAGAGAAACTCCTTGTCTAGAAAGGATCCATTATTAGCAACGAATATCTTGCCTTCGGATCTGTGATAGAAGGTGTACCCAACAGTTTCTTTTGGGTATCCTATGAAGACACATTTCTACGATTTGGGCTCGAGCTTATCAGGTTGAAGCTTTTTCACATAAGCATCGCAGCCCCAAACTTTAAGAAACGATAGCTTAGGTTTGTTGCCAAACCACAGTTCATACGGTGTCATCTCAACATATTTTGACGGTGCCCTGTTTAACGTGAATGCAGTTGTCTCTAATGCATAATCCCAAAACGATAGTGGTAAATCGGTCAGATACATCATAGGGCGCACCATATCTAGTAAAGTGTTGTTACGATCTTCGGACACACCATTACGCTGTGGTGTTCCAGGTAGCGTGAGCTGTGAAACTATTCCACATTGTTTTAAATGAATGCCAAAATCGTTACTCAAATATTAACCTCCACGATTAGATCGTAAAAACTTTATTTTCTTGTTACAGTGATTCTCCACTTCACTTTCAAATTCTTTGAACTTTTCAAATGTTTCAGACTTGTGTTTCATTAAGTAGATACACCCATATCTTCTCAAATCATCTGTGAAGGTCAAAAAATAATGATACTTGCCACGAGCCTCAACACTCATCGGACCGCATACATTGGTATGTATTAGTCATTAGCTCGTTCCTTTGTTCCGGAGAATGGAGTTTTAGTCATCTTGCCCATAAGGCAAGGTTCGCAAGTATCAAATCATTCATAATCAAGTGATTCCATAAGCCCATCAGCTTGGAGTTTCTTCATGCGCTTTGCACCAATATGACCTAAACGGCCGTGCCACAAGTATGTTGCACTATCATTATCAACTTTGCATCTTTTGGAATCAATATTACGAATATGTGTATCACTACGATCGAGATTCAATAAACCATCAACATTGGGAGTATGACCATAGAACGTTTTATTCACGTAAATAGAATAACAATTATTCTCTCTCTTAAATGAATAACCGTTTTGCAATAAACATGATGTAATCATATTCATGCTTTAAGAGAAACACCAAATAACATTTATTTAGGTCAAATCTAATCCCAAAAGTATAGGGGGTGTGCGATGATGATCATATCAATCTTGGAACCACTTCCAACATACATCGTCACTTCACCCTCAAGTAGTCTCTATTTATTCTACAACCACTAGTACACATCGGTGATATACAAACGGTTTTTAACCACTGAGGGAGTCTTGGATTAGGGGGTCCTCAGACAGCCGGACTGTATGCTTATGCCGGACTATTGGACTATCAATATACAAGATTGAAGACTTCATCCCGTGTCCGGATGGGTCTCTCCTTTGCGTGGAAGGCAAGCTTGGCAAATCCGATATGTAGATTTCCTTCTCTGTAACCGACTCTGTGTAACCCTAGCCCCCTGCGTGTCTATATAAACCGGAGGGTTTAGTACGTAGGACAACAACAATCATAATCATAGGCTAGGTTCTAGGGTTTAGCCTCTACGATCTCGTGGTAGATCTACTCTTGTAATACACATATCATCAAGATCAATCAAGCAGGAAGTAGGGTATTATCTCCATAAATAGGTCCCGAACTTGGGTAAACATTGTGTCCCCCGCCTCCTGTTACCATTAGCCTTAGACGCACAGTTCGGGATCCCCTACCCGAGATCCGCCGGTTTTGAGACCGACATTGGTGCTTTCATTGAGAGTTCCACTGTGTCGTCACGAAAAGGCTTGATGGCTCCTTCAATCAACTACAACGTTGTGATCCAGGGTGAGGTTTTCCTCCCCGGACAGATCTTTGTATTCGGCGGCTTCGCACTACGGGCCAACTCGCTTGGCCATCTGGAGCAGATCGATAGCTACGCCCCTCACCATCAGGTTAGGTTTGGAAGCCTGAACTACACTGCCGTCATCCGCGGAGACTTGATCTTCGGCGGATTCGAGCCCATGACAGGTGCACCGTACAACCACGATGAGTATGACTTAGATGTGCCATCGGACGGTGTTCGGGAGATTACACCTGCAGCTGCCCTGGTTCTAAATCCAGAGCAGACCGTGCCATCCGAGGACGGGTGGATGGACCCTGCCATGGAGGCCGCACACTCAACGGCGATAGAGCCGAACACGGATCTCACTTCCAACGAGGTCTGTGTCAACGGACCTCCGGACTCGTCTCCGGTCATAGGTTCTGAACCACGTACATCCGTGCCTGTCGTATCTAACTGGGCACCGATTATGGAGTTTAGCTCCGTGGATATCTTTTAGCACTCGCCCTTCGGCAATGTGCTAAATTCATTAAAATCACTCTTCGTATCAGGAGACTCTAGGCCGAACTATGTCCGGCTGGAGTGGGAAGCGGACGACAAAGAAATTCATTACCCACCCACCACCCACTTAATAGCCATTGTCGATGACTTAACCGACATGCTTGATTTCGACTCCGACGACATCGACGGCATGGACGACGATGCCGGAGAAGAACCGGAACCACCGCCCACAGGGCACTGGACAGCCACCTCATCATATGATATATATATGGTGGACACACCCAAAGGAGATAATGGCGAGGATTAGAACATAGCGGAGGATGATCCTCTTGAGAAGCAAACCAAGCGTCGACGTCATCGGCGCTGCTCTAAATCCCGATACCGCATAAGAGACAATATCATCTTGGTATCAGAGCCACGTTGATCACGTATTTGGAGCCCCTACCCCTTGTTTTCTAGCTTGATTTTGTTGTGTTCTTCCCCAATTTTGAAAATCCCCACCAAAAATAGCCCCAATTTTTTTTGTGATTTGTTGGTGTGATGAAGTATTGTTGGATTTTATCCATGATTTGCTTTGCCACGTGTGGATCTCGCTTTTCCCCACCTTCTCCATCATTTCCATCCACAAAATCGCTCGGATTTGACCAAATTCCCCACCTCCCCCATGAACCTGAGCTGTTCATCCCGTGCCCGAAATCACTAAGCACCGGACGAGCGTTACCCACCGTACGTCCGATGACCGGATGACCACTCCCCACAAGACATCCGCTGATCCCTGACTAAACTAAAAGAAATTCAGTTCAGCCACCACTACCTCTCCACCTTCCACCACCGTTTGCGAACTCCGATACCACCACCGCTTTCTGCAAGCACCACCATTGCTTAACCGCTACCACCTCCACCAATATTGACCCATTTTGGTCTTTGAGATTTTGAGTTGTGGTTCCCGTGTCCTATTGTGTTTCGGCTATATAGGTACGGTTCGGCATCAACATCACCACCGCTCATCTTCGCCAAGGACTCGTCATCGCCAACAACCGTAGGTGCTTACAAACAACTACCGCGGCGGTAACCTCGACAACATCTTTGTCTATTCCATGCCATTGAATTGATAACCATATAGCCTTACTTTTGCGTTGCTTACCCACGGAGACTAGCCTTTGAGTATTGCCGGCAACGTGACTTGTGCACATTAGTGATCATACTTCCCATAGGATACATACCATAGCATCGTGGTGCATATCTAGGTCTCATCTTTTGTGTCACAAAGTTTTCATCGCATATACACAATTGCTATCTTGGTTCGTGAAGTTTTGCATGAGAAAGTGAAAGAGCCAAACAAGCTTTTAAGCAAAAGGGAAAGATTAGCAAACAACTTATAAGCAAGAACCATAGCATCATACTACATTAAGATTGTCATATCCGATCATCTTGGATCATACCATCGGAATACCATACACATAGCATACTTGGGATAGAAGTCGTTGCATTTTTTGCTTAAGTAGGTTGTGCACAAGTTCCATATCCGCCTATTGTGCAATTGTGCTAGCGTCTCTCTAGTGTTGTGCAATAAGAGCATTTTTGTAGTTTCCACATTTTGGCTCATTCCTTGGTTGCATGACCCCATTTATCTATTTGCTTATGTGTTCCGTGTACCATATCTTGCTAGTGGTCTACTTGTTGCATTTGCAAATTTGTGAAGCTTTTCCAACTTTATTGAGGCTCACTAACAATTGCATCAAATTTTGTGCCACCATCCTAAGCAAGCTCCACCATAAGGTTTTATTTGTGTAGGTGTGAGACCCGACAAGAATTGGTACCAATTGTGCTATTTCCTTGTTCCACATTTGAGTGATCATTGATCTATATTCAACATCGGTCAAGGTACAGTTGGTACAAGTTCTTCTGTTTCTCCCACTAACATATTTGCTTGGAATGATGGATAGGCCAAGTTCTTCTACCAACCCACTCTTCATCGAGCAAGACGACGACATGTCATCCTATGTCACCAAGATCCACCTATTCGATGCACAACAAGCTTTGCATCAAGAACAACAAGCAATGAGCGACCGCATAGACAATCTTGCGGCCGACTTGCGACTCTCCGAGCAACGAACAAGAGACTACTCCGGCAACAATCTCGACGCTCAAAAACAAGAAAACGATGCAAAAATAGACGAGATCCGTGCCTTATTAGTGAACGACCATTCTTCCACTTCTTCCTACTCAAGATGGAGCCGCTCAAGTCGACACTCTGATGACACCCTCTCCGGCTCAAGAACACCGACATCAAACACTCTACGTCGAGCTGCGCGTCAAGACCGTCAAGTAACTCGCAATCCTCTACACATCAATAATCCACAAGAGCACTTCGACGAGCAGGCACATCATCATCGTCAACACCAAGATCCTCTTGCACAAGCTCAAGAACGACAACGTCAATGTCACCAAGAGGAAGAGCGAGTGCGACAACATCAAGACGAACAAGACGCCGAGGCTCAACATCCTCAACAACAACAACATGAAGCATAAGCTCTTGAGGCGCAACGTACCCTTCAAGAATCAGGTCGAGCCATTGCCAACCGCAACCGAGATAGGCGCAATCAAGAGGAAGCATTTCGCAAAGAAATCCAAGAGCGAAACTACCAAGCAAGAGTGCATCGCCAAGTTCCTCAAGCTCCTCCACAAGATTGACAAGCTCCTCCACAACCTAAAGTTCATATAGAGCTAGATGACTACGTAAATCCTCCACGCGAAGAGCAACATGAGGTTGACAATCCTCCACGTCAAGGGCGTCATCATCACCCTCGACCCCAACACAATGAAGAGCAATGCTATGGCAAGCTCAAGTTCACCATGCCCAAGTTCAATGGAAGCAATGATCCTGAAGAGTGCCTTTCATGGGCATTGAAGGTCAACAAAATCTTTCATTTGCACAACTGAAGAGAAGAAGATCGCTATGGCATCCCTTGAGTTCCAAGACTATGTGCTCATATGGTGGGAACAAGTCCTTGAGTGCCGAGAAGCAAAAGGTGAACCACCAATCACCACATGGGAGGAGATGAAAGATGTCATGCGTGCATGCTTTGTGCCAACCTACTACAACCGCGATCTCTTGAAGAAGCTCCATGATAGAGGCAAAGGTGTCCCGTCTTTCTATGAGATGGTAGCTATCGTTTTCTGTGGGAGTCGACCTTGACGATCCGACTACGAATGTGCGAGACGTCACGCCTTAGCAATCACTAAACCAACTTCCGAGGGGTTATTGACCATGCCGGAGCACGATCAACCTGACCACGAGGGTCTGTTTTCCTACAAGCAAACGAAGAACAAGCAAGAAACTAAGATTGCAATCTGGATATTGCGAATATAAGAGGAAAGCTTTATTAATGAAGGTGGGGTTCTGTGACGCTTTTGTCTGGTCGTTGAACACGAACGAAGTACGCGAAGTTGCAGCTATGGCGAACTTTAATCTAAACAAAACCCAAAGTCTAAACGGTGCCCTAAGGGATGTATATATGGAGGAAGAGGGGGGTATTTCGTGGCCCTTGTCAGTGTCAAAACCGGCGGATCTCGAGTAGGGGGTCCCGATCTGTGCGTCAAGGCTGATGGCAACAAGAAGTAAGTGACACAGATGTTTACCCAGGTTCGGGCCCTCTCGATGGAGGTAAAACCCTACTTCTTGCTTGATTAATATTGATGATATGGGTAGTACAAGAGTAGATCTACCACGAGATCGTAGAGGCTAAACCCTAGGAGCTAGCCTATGATGGTATGATTGTAATTGTGATCGGCCTTCTAAGGACCAACCTCTCCGGTTTATATAGACACCGGAGAGGGCTAGGGTTTGCATGGAGTCGGTTACAAGGAAGGAAATATAATGTCCGGATTGCCAAGCTTGTCCTCCACGCCAAGGAAAGTCCTATCCGGACATGGGCCGAATTCTTCAGTCTTGTATCTTCACGCTTCAATAGTCCGGACGTTGTACACAGTCCGGCTGTCCGTATACCCCCTAATCCAGGAATCCCTCAGTAGCCCCTGAACCAGGCTACAATGACGATGAGTCCGATGCGCAGTATTGTCTTCGGCATTGCAAGGCGGGTTCCTCCTCCAAATACTCCAAAGTGATTACCGAACACGTAGACCGTGTTTGGATCAGCAAGATTGTCTTCATATGCCATCATAGAGGGAATGATATTTCACAAAGGCCATCTGGTGAAAAAAATTTCCTGATGACGTGATATGTTATTATGGTCGGATCATTATTCGATCTGTTTTCCCACAACCAGCTACAGCATGTATTGTGAGGCGGTTTCTTTGACACGTCTCGTCAAAGCAGAGATCGTGTCTCCTTATCACAGGATCCTCATCAATACGGGTATGGGTAATCTAACCGTGCCGCTAACCGCTGTGAGTGGGAGGCAGATGGGTTCCACCAGGCAAGTGGGGACTATTACCTTTACAAGGAGGTCAGGTTCCTTTCTCTTTTAACCACGCCTTCTTCTCCCGCTAGCTCATTCCCCTCTGTGCGAGCCCTAACGCCCAAGCACTCTTCTCCCCGTTGAAGGGAAGTTTCCCAAAGATGTCTGGATCTGGAGAAGGAGGTAGATGGATGGCCTCAACTGTCCAGGAGAAGGACATCAAGAAGCTCCGGGGAGCCGGGTATCTGGCCCGGAAGATCGGTCACCGTCTTCCACCGGCGGGACAGGTCGTCCCTACTCTGGAATCTCATGAGAGAGTCGTGTTCCTTCCCCATTTCATCTGTGGGCTCGGGTTTCCCTTTCACCCGTTCGTTCAGGGAGTCATGTATTACTACGGGATCGATTTTCATGATCTTTCCCCCAACTCCTTTCTCAACATCTCGACGTTCATCGTCGTGTGCGAGGCTTTTCTCTGGATCCCACCTCACTTTGGCCTATGGCTGAAGATCTTCAATGTGAAGCCCAAGGTGTTGAGTGGCGAACACGCCGAGTGTGGCGGCGCCATGGTAAGAAAGATGACCAATGCCATTTGGCCGAAAGGCGCTTTCAACGACTCCGTCAAGGACTGGCAGCAGTACTAGTTCTATATCACCGAACCACGCGGCAAGAAGTGGGCGGCAGCTCCAGAGTTCAGATCGGAGCTCCACTACGGCTCACATCCTAGACCGAGAAGGGCCCGAACTGGTGCTCGTCCGATGAGCTGTTACTCCTCCAGACGTGCATCCAGGGCGTGGTCGATAGGGACGTCAAACTCGTCGACGTAGTCCAGGTGATGCTAGTTCGCTTGGTTCTCCCTTGTCAGCGTCGAGCTTGTACCCTATGGGAATTCGACCTGGCTGAGCACCAAACCCTTCGGGAGCATTATGATTCCTCCCACAAGGATATCTGGAAGGTGCTACTTAAGTCCGGCAAATCATTGCCGGGCCCCGCCGAGGACCGTGGGTATTGATCAACCCATTCTCCAAGCTCAGTAAGTCACTGCCGCACTCTGTCTATTCGTGCCTCAGCTGACATGTTATGCGGGAGACACTTTAATCATGTTTCATTGCGACCTCAGGGATGGATAAAGAAGGTGGAGCGGATACATTGTCCAGCCCCCCTGCCGGAGGAACCGGCCAGACCTCTTCTGACGAAGATGCTGGTCCCGCGCCTTACAAGGCGCCAAAGAAAGAGGCCTCCACGAAGGTCAAGAAGACCCGGGGTGGCCTTCGCCATCGCGAAGCTTCGGACGCCAAATCTGAAGACTCCAGCGACGATCCTTCGTCCGAGGGCGAGGAGGAGGAAGCAGAGGAGGATAAGCCTCACTCTGAAGGTGGGAGGAAGAGGACGGCCTCCACCTCTGTGGAGGCCTGATCGCCCAAGAGGGGAAAAAATTCCCTCCTAGGGGCATCCCCCAAGGCTGCCGATAGCAGCCCGGAGTGGGATCCCAGGGCCCAGCCCATGGAGAAGTCGTAAGTATCTGAACATGCATATGCGTCCAAGATTGTTTTTGGGTGTAGTAGCTTTGACTATTGCCTATATATTGCACGGTCCGGCAAGGTCCCGCGCCGGCCAGTCCTCATCTGAGGATTCACTTGACTCGGACGCTTTGGCGAGCGAGACGCCTCCGCCGGCACCTTCCCCCAAGTCTGGGTGCAATGCTGAGGTGTCATCTCGACAAGACCCGGACCAGGAAGGACATATCCCTGGTGCCGAACACGCGGGGATGGATACGACCCCCAGGACCTCTAGGGTTTCGGGATCGAGCGAGCAGCCACCCCTGATGGCGGGGGGCCTGCCTACGCCGCCGGTGTCCTTTGTTCAAGCAGAGCTGCCTGGCGGTCTATCGACAGCGTTGAAGAATGCGTCTATTGTCGATGAGCATCGGGCCCTTATGGGCTAGGTGATTGAAAGGATTCAGTCCGCCTAGAGCGGGCTGAACGCGTCCTGCCTTAGCCTTATAAAGGTTTTTGAGGTATGTTTCCTAGGAAACCCTTGAGGAATTGTCATAATATGAGTAGTAGCCCCTGATGCACTGTCCGACGAAGGAGATAGAGTTGGGCAGGGGATCAAACCCCCTGCCTTCGCAGGAGCCTATGTAAATAACGTATACCCTTTGGTATGAAAACAGGCATCCGCAGAGAGGACGTCCGCTTTCAGTGCGGAAGTGTCTGAACTGAAGCAGAGCCTTGCACGGGCCGAGGAAGAACTCGGTCGTGTGAGAAAGCAACTGGAAGACAAGCAAGGTATGTTGAAAACATTTGTCTTGGGATGGCACGAATGAATGGTTTGTGCAGAATAATTTTTTTAGTATTGTGTGCTCTAGGAGCGGGTGCCGAATACGAGGCACTAAAGAAAGCTTTGGTCGATGCCAACAAGAAGGTTGAGGCCGAACAGGCGCTTCGTGAAAAACACGAGGCCAGGGTTATCACAGCTGAGCGAGAGCTCTAGGAAGCTGTGAAGAAAAGCGAGGGCTTGGAGCAGAGTCTAGAAGGGAAAGAATCCAAGCTCGCCCAAGCTCTCGAGGATGCAGAAGGTGCTCGGGAAGAAGCCCGAGGTGCTGCGCGGGACATTCAGGAGGCCCGGAAAGTGGCGGCTGGTAAGGCCTTCTGTATTCTTAGCTTTGTATATGTTAGAATGTGAAGAATCCAAGCGGCAAGCTAAATTCTTATTTTTCCAGGGGCTTTTGCGGATCTTCCTCGCAGCATATCAAATGCCGCTCAATTCTACCGCACCGAGGAGAAGAAGACGGCGGAGAGGGATTTCTGGTCGCAGTATCTGGCGCCGAACTATCCGGTGCCATTTATCGATCAGATGAAATAGCTGGTCGACCTACACCAAGCGGCCGAACTAGCCATGAAGGACTTAGTTGTCCGGCTGTGGCCTACGGAGCCGATTCCAAGCAGCTACTTCGCACTCGTCAAGCGGATTGTGGGCGCCTATCCTCGGCTTGATGCTATCAAGCGATCAGTCTGCATAGAAGGCGCGCGTATGGCGTTTGCCCATGCGAAAGTGCATTGGGGGAGGCTTGACGCGGAGAAGCTGATGACTGAGGGGCCGCCGGAAGGTAAGGAGCACTGCAAGCCCGAGCTATATTATGAAGGTGTGATGAAAGGGGCCCGCCTTGTGGCGGACAAGTGTGCTAAGGACATCGCATTTCCCTGAGGGCATTTGTGCCGCTTGTTGTAAAATGGGATAATGGCATGTTTATTATATATTGCCTGTTTTATTTGAACATATGTTCTTCCTGTGAGGCTGTTTTATTGTATGCAAATTCTGGGAGTTGGCCAGTCGTCGGCTTCTGCCCCCTCGTAAAAAGGATACGGGGGTGTTCGGGATATATCTGAATGCTCTTTATCCCATAGTTGGGTCCTTTTAAGGAGGTGTATCTTTCCGTGAACCAGGCAATCAGACTATAAGGCTTTATTACTCTCACTTAGCCATAGGAATTCGAGTATGGTCGGCGCAGTCCCTAGTGTTCGGAAGGCCGAACTAGGGGCTCTATTCGCGCCTGATCAGAAGACCGATCCGTCGCACTTAGCATTTATAATGGCGTTGTGCGGAATAAATCTTTAAGGATTTTATAACCTCTCGAACAGCGGACCAGCTCTCGCTTCATCATGATAGTCAGTTTTCGGCTTTCTCTACTGAGGTGCTCGTCCGGCTGAACTGGGACACAATCGCAGTAGTTTTCCCAGCGCTACCTTAGCCGATAGAACGGAACGTAAGGTACCAAAACATGGGAGCCGGGCAAACCCAACCAATGACCGAAGACATGATTCGGAGCAGATGCATATAGTGCTATAAGTTCGGGGTGCCGGACGACCGAAAAGGTGGTCGGACTTTATTGCCGTACTGTGGAGCCCCTGGTACAACCAGGCGAACGCGAAGCGTGGCTGTCATTTTTGGCAAAGAGGCGTCGACGATAATCGACAACCGGTAATTGCTATTTAAGTTTACGGATTGTAGTAGGATGATATGTCTATGCATATGAGTATGACGTATGGAAAGAGGTCTTATTTGGCGGAACCTGTTATGGCCGGACTGGAGGGGGTTGTGAGTGGATCGAAAATGAATCCGAACTGCCTTCTACCTGCATGTTCCTTCCTTTGTGTGTCCGGGATAATTCCATGCCGCCAGTTCTGTTCTGTGTCAGTCGTTAGTTTGGAAATGCGAAATGCTTGAAGGCAGCTAGGTGTCCTCTTTGTTGTTGCTCCACGGTCCCTAATCGGGCCCAGGTGTGTCCAGTCGTTAGACCATGAGGTAGTGCGGACTCCGCAATGGATGTCCAGATGGTTGGCCTGGGTAATTTACCACGTGGAATCTAGTCGACGTGGTTTTTCCCGTTAGCATACGGTAAACTATCGTATGGTGGGAAGGTGCCGAGGATTTATTCTTTGGCGTAGCATTTTTGGGTGATCCGAAGACAACTGTTTAGAGTGGTGGGACGATAAAACTTGGCCTTTGCGCATTACATCTTTTAGGAGATATTTTCCATGGCATCATACCCTTGTGGGCTTTGTGTGTTATGGAGCCCCCGGACAACTAGGTCTAGAGCCACTGCAATTGACTTGCCATGGTTTATGTGGTCCTGGGCGGTCGGGCGTACTGTTACGCTCTGGGGGGGGGGCCTTGATGAGGCATCTCCCCTTATTGCTTCCGATATTTTGAGGATCCTGCATTCTCTATTGGTATGCTTTGCCATCCTTCTGGGGGTACCGTGAATTTCACACGGCTGATCCAGCGTGTGGCTTCGGTCGAGTAGGCTTGTGCTGTTCTTTGTCCGTTTAGCGGACTGAGCGTTGCCGGACTTGGCACCAGCTTCCTTGTCTTGATGTTTATGACCTTTGTGTCGAGGCCTCAGGGTGCCTCTTCGTGTCTGCTTCTTGTCGCCTTGGACCGTAGTGATGCGTGGTCGTCTATGTGCATGCCCGTGGTTTTCCTGCTCGAGTCGAGGTAGCCAGTTGTGCCGTGTGTGCCCTTTATTGGGGCTGTCAAGTTCGTACTTTTCGGCGGCCAGTATCTTGGTCCACCAATCCTCTAGCACATCTTGGTCAGCTGTAAGCTGCTCTTGCTTCCTTTGCAGGCTCCTTGCGGTAGCCATGAGCCGTCGCTTGAAGCAAACTTGTTCCACTGGGTCTTCTGGTACGCCAAATTCGTCATTGCCAAGGCTTGCCTCGTCGTCGGAGGGGGGTGTGTGATTATCCCTCTCCAAGCATCCCATCGTCATTGGTCTGGCCTATTTAATTGTAGGCTAACTAGGGTTGTATTCCTCTTTGGCACCGTCCGGACTGCTCTAGTTTTCGGGGCCGTTTTTGATGTGGCGGGGCTTTGAGTGGTGCCGATAATGCAAATGTTTTACTTTTCTCCCTGAGGGGTTATCCTCCGTTGCCTCACCGCCACTGGTTTCTGTTGGGGTGTCCACCATATATATATTGTATGAGGAGGTGGCCACCCACCGCCTTGTACGCGGTGGTCCCTGTAGTCCTCCTGCATCGTCGTCCATACCGTCGATGTCTTCGGAGTCGAAGTCAAGCACGTCGGTCAAATCGTCGATCGTGGCAATGAAGTGGGTGGTGAGTGGGCAACGAATTCCTTCGTTGTCTGCTTCCCACTCGAGCCGGACATAGTTTGGCCCGGAGTCTCCTGACAAGGAGAGAGACTTCAATAAGTCCAGCATGTCGCAGAAGGGCGAGTGCTGAAAGACGTCCGCCGCAGTGAACTCCATCACCAGAGCCCAACCAGGATCGGCCGGCTCGGTGGCGCGCGGACTAGGACCTACATCCGGATATGAATCTGGGGGTCCAGAGTCACAGGCTCCCTCAGAGGTGAGACCTGTGTTTGGCTCCATCGCCGCTGAGGGTACAGCCTGCGGGGCGAGGTCCAACCCTCCGTCCTTAGGCGAAGCAACGTGCCTTGGATTTAGATCTGAAGCTTTTGCCGGGGTGAGATCCCGAGCAATGTCTAAGAGCAGGTCTAATCCGTGCTCATCGTGATTGTCCGGCGCTTCGGGCGCTGGCCCGAATCCATCGAAGATCAAGTCTCCGTGGATATCCGCCGTGTAGTTCAGGTTTCCGAACCTGATTTGATGGCCGGGGGCATAGCTATCGATCTGCTCCAAGCGGCCAAGCGAATTGGCCCGCAGCGTGAAGCCGTCGAACACGAAGATCTGTCCAGGGAGGAAAGTCTCACCCTAGACAGCATCATTAATGACGATTGAAGGAGCCTTCAATCCTGACAGCGACGACACAGAGGAACTCTCAATGAAAGCACCAATGTCGGTGTCAAAACCAGCGGAACTCGGGTAGGGGGTCCCGATCTGTGTGTCAAGGCTGATGGCAACAAGAAGTAAGGGACACATATGTTTACCCAGGTTCGGGCCCTCTCGATGGAGGTAAAAGCCTACTTCCTGCTTGATTAATATTGATGATATGGGTAGTACAAGAGTAGATCTACCACGAGATCGTAGAGGCTAAACCCTAGGAGCTAGCCTATGATGGTATGATTGTAATTGTGATCGGCCTTCTAAGGACCAACCTCTCCGGTTTATATAGACACCGGAGAGGGCTAGGGTTTACATGGAGTCGGTTACAAGGAAGGAAATATAATGTCCGGATCACCAATCTTGCTTTCCACGCCAAGGAAAGTCCTATCCGGACACGGGCCGAAGTCTTGAGTCTTGTATCTTCACGCTTCAATAGTCCGGACGTTGTACAGAGTCCGGCTGTCTGTATACCCCCTAATCCAGGACTCCCTCAGCCCTTGGTGGAGGGGTCCGAAACCAACCCTATCTCTTGTTTCCCCACACATACGGACTCTAAAAATAGCCTATACTTATGTATCTCGAAATTACATGGGCTTGGCCCAATAAAAAGGTGACGCAACACCTAGAATAGCCTCTGGACTAAATTTATGAAGTGGCATCTTGTATATTTCGTCCAAGGCTTCATGCACCCGTTATGGTGTCTTCAAAGCCCTGAAATCATCACTTGTAACTCCGTTCTTGTTCCCCTTGCGCATGCCATCATCTCCATGCTTGTTCTTGCTCCAATGTTCATCCTTCTCCAAGTTAGGCCCTTCATTTGTAAGCAAAAACAAATGTATCCAATTTAGGCAGCATCATATTCATATGAACATTAGAATCATTACCAAGAAATGAAAGTACCTGGTAATTTAGTTGGCGTGCGCGAGCTCTAGTAATTGGTCCAGTATGTATAGCAGCAGGGGCTATGGGTGTAACAATGGTATTGATGTCCTCATCATCCTCCCCTTCTTGAAATGAAGTCGTCCGCGACGGAAGTTCATCTTCCTCACCCAAATAAGGCTTCAAATCTGCAATGTTAAAAGTGGGACTGACCCCAAAATCTGCAGGCAGCTCAAGTTTATATGCATTATCATTTATTTTCTCTAACACCTTAAAGGGCCCATCAGCACGTGGCATTAGCTTTGATTTGCGCAAATCATATCCTGACACAAATGTAACCAAACAAGATCTATAGGTGCAAAGACAACATGTTTTCTACCCTTATCTCCAACAAGATTATATTTAGCATTCATACTCTCAATGTTTTCCTTACTTAACTCATGCATTTTTGAAATCAATTCAGCACATTGTTTAGCATCAAAATTAACCTTCTCTGAAGATGGAAGAGGCAACAAATTAATAGGTGCACGAGGTATGAAACCATACACAACTTTAAAAAGGCACATCTTAGTAGTAGAATGCAATGAACGATTATAAGCGAATTCAATATGAGGCAAGCATTCCTCCCACATTTTCTTATTATTCTTCAAAACAGCCCTAAGCATAGTAGACAATGTTCTATTGACTACTTCAGTTTGTCCATTAGTTTGGGGGTGACAAGTAGTACTAAAAAGAAGTTTAGTCCCCAACTTAGCTCAGAAACATCTCCAAAAGTGGCTAAGAAATTTAGTATCACGATCACCATGCAAGCGAATAATTTCACGAAAGAACAAATCAGCAACATTAACAGCATCATCGCTTTTATGACATGGTATAAAGTGTGCCATTTTCGAGAATCTATCCACGACAACAAATATGATATCCCTCCCCTTCTTTGTTCGAGGTAAACCTAAAACAAAGTCCATAGATATATCCTCCCAAGGAACACTAGGTACACGCAAAGGCATATATAAACCATGAGGATTGAGTCGTGACTTAGCTTTTTGACATGTAGTGTAGCGAGCAATAAAACGCTCAACATCCCATCTCATCTTTGGCCAAAATAAATGTGTAGCAAGTACGTCCTCCGTCTTCTTCACAGCAAAGTGTCCCATTAATCCTCCTCCATGCGCCTCCTGCAACAACAAAAGACGAAGGGAGCTAGCTGGAATGCATAGCTTGTTAGTATGGAACACAAATCCATCATTAACGACAAACTTGTTCCACATTCTTCCTTCTTTACAATTCTGCATTACATCTTTAAAATCAGCATCATGCACATATTGATCTTTGATGGTCTCCAAACCAAATATTTTGAAGTCAAGTTGTGAAAGCATAGTATAGCGACGAGACAATGCATCAACAATAACATTTTCTTTTACTTTCTTGTGTTTAATGACATAAGGGAAAGTCTCAATGAATTCAACCCCTTTAGCATGTCTACGATTCAGTTTAGCTTGACTTTTAATATGTTTCAAAGATTCAAGATCAGAGTGTATAACATATTCTTTGGGCCATAAATAATGTTGCTATGTTTCTAAAGTACGAACAAGAGCATATAATTCTTTATTATAAGTAGAATAATTTAGACTAGGCCCACTCAATTTTCAGAAAAGTATGCAACAGGTTTGCCATCTTGTAATAACACACCTCCTAATCCAATTCCACTAGCATCACATTCAAGCTCAAAAGTCTTATTAAAATCAGGAAGTTGGAGTAAAGGAGCACGTGTCAACTTATCTTTCAATACCAAGGAGGCTTCTTCCTGTGCGGTACCCAAAAAAAAGGCACATCTTTCTTTGTAAGCTCATTGAGAGGTGCAGCAATGGTGCTGAAATCTCTCACAACTTATAGAATCCAGCGAGGCCAAGAAAACTCCTCACTTGTGTGACTGTTTTGGGCTGCGGCCAACTCTCAATAGCTTCAATCTTGGCTTTGTCAACTTCAATTCTCTGTGGAGTAACAACATAGCCAAGAAAAGATACTCGGTCGGTGCAAAAGGTGCACTTCCCAAGGTTACCAAACAAACGTGCATCACGTAGAGCAATAAAAACAGCACGTAAATGTTCCAAATGTTCTTCCAAAGATCTACTATAAATCAATATGTCATCAAAGTAAACTACCACAAATCGTCCAATGGAAGCATGTAAAACTTCGTTCATTAATCTCATGAAAGTACTAGGTGCATTAGTTAACCCAAAAGGCATGACTAACCACTCATATAATCCAAACTTAGTTTTAAATGTTGTTTTCCATTCATCTCCCAATTTCATACGAATTTGATGGTATCCACTACGCAAATCAATTTTGGAGAATATTGTAGAGCCACTCAATTCATCAAGCATATCATCTAGCCTAGGAATAGGATGACGATAATGAATAGTAATATTATTAATGCCTCTACAATCAACACACATACGTGATGTACCATCCTTTTTCGGCACTAGAATAATAGGAACAGCACAAGGACTAAGGGATTCGCGTATATAACCTTTGTCGAGCAGCTCCTATACTTGACGCATAATCTCCTTCATCTCCTCTGGATTGGTATGGTATGGTGCACAGTTGGGTAATGATGCACCGGGAATTAAGTCAATCTGATGCTCAATCCCTCGAATGGGAGGTAATCCCGGTGGAACGTCTTGTGGAAAGACGTCAACGAACTCCTGCAAAATGTTAATGACAGCAGGAGGCAAAGAGGAAGGCACGTCCTCGAATGAAAATAATGCCTCTTTGCACACAAAAGCATAGCAAACAAATTTGCTGAAATGTAGCTCATCAATATCAGATTTAGTGGCAAGTAAACATGCACTTTTCAATTTAATCTCAGAAGCAACACTAGATGGTTTACTATTAGGCTTCATTTGTTGCTCAATGTCTTTTGCCACAATCTGATTTTCACTCTTATTTTTCTCCTGTTTTGCTTTATTAGCTCTATTAATATCATCTTTCAAAATGGACTCAGGAGTCATAGGAAGCAAAGTAATATTCTTATCCTTATGAACAAGAGTATACTGATTGTTTCTACCATGGTGTACAGAATTTTTATCAAATTGTCATGGTCGACCAAGTAATAAGGAACATGCTTGCATAGGTACCACATCACAATCAACATAATCAGCATATGTAGAGATACTAAAATGCACACGAATAGTATGTGTTACCTTAACCTTGCCGCTGTTGTTGAACCATTGGATGTAGTAAGGATGCGGATGTGGTCTTGTGGTCAGAGATAGCTTCTCCACCATCTCCATCCTAGCCAAGTTGTTGCAGCTCCCTCCGTCTATGATGACGCACAGAACGTTCCTTCACAACTCCCTTTGTATGGAACAAATTGTGCCTCTGATTTTTCTCAGCTTGTGTGACCCGCACACTCAAAACATGTTGAGCAACTAAACATTCATACCTTTCAGCATCTTCAGGAGCCATGTATTGCATCTCATGATCAGAATCATCTCCACCATGTTCTTCACGTGTAATAAGAGCCAAAGTCTCCTCATCATAGTCACTAGAGGACTCATACCCACCATCCTCAGTAGCAATCATCACACACTGAGATTTGCATTCTCTCGCATAATGACCTCTTCCCTTACAACGATGACAAATAATATCACTTGTGTGCCCTGTTGGTGCCATGGAAGAAGAACTCTTTGCAGGCCTGACGGGTGCGCTCTTGGCAGATAATGGTGGTTGTGCCTGCTTTCTTGTATCATGGCTGGAGGTGGCACCTGATGGAGGTGCTGGTGCAGTTGAAGTAGAAGATGCACACGGTGTCCATGATAAAGGTTGGCCTGCAGAAAAGTTAGTTCGCGCCAATGCTTGTCGATCCTGCACTTCACGTTCATCTTTACAAGCAAGATGGAATAAACGAGTGATATTAGTACACTCATACTCTAGAATGGTCTGAATCTCTCTATTTAATCCACCCATAGAACGTGCAAGCATAGCTTCATTTTCCTCAACAATACCACATCTAATCATCACAGTTTGTAATTCCCGATAATATTCTTTTACAGAATTTTTCCCTTGTCTTAAACGCTGCAATTTTTGAAGCAATTCACGTTGATAATATGGTGGAATCCAACGAGTACGCATAGCAGTTTTCAAAGCAGCCCAAGTAGTTTGAATAGGATATAATCTACAATGTTCAGACCACCATACACATGCAAAACTAGTGAAAGCACAAACAGCAGCAGCAACCCATCTCTCCTCGGGATATTGTGAACATGTAAAATGTTGTTCAGTTTCTAACTCCCAAGTAAGATATATATCAGGAACATATCTACCCTCAGATGGTGGAATATTCAATTTCAGTTTAGGAATATGGTCATTATCTCGTACCTGAGGTGGTGGTGCAGGCATACCGTTGCGAATATATACCTGAGGTCGACCTGTTGGTGGTGGTGCTGGTGGCTGCACGTAGTTCTGATTTTGATCAACGTCATCCTCGTAATAGTCCTCCACCTCTGCAGTAGCAGCAAGAGCTACAGAAGCACCAACAACAGTAGGAGCGGCACCAGAATTTTGTCCTGGCTCAATAGGAACACGCTGTGCTCGCCCTACTGTATCGCGGCGTAGAGCTGGTTGTGGGAGACGTTTGAGTAATTCATCAAACTTGGCGTCCAACTTGGTGTCAATTGACTTCTCAATGTCATCCATCTTCTCCATTGCCTTTCCAAGCTGACCATCACGTCTTCTACCTGTTGACCCAACATTTGATGAAACTTATCATGAAGCTCCTTGTTCGTCATGTTCTCCCAATCAATCTCGTCGGCTTGTGTTCTTGCCATAGTTAGCAGCAATAGAAACAGACAAGAATATGATCCTACAGACTACTGGAATATGGTGGTGGTGGGGTGTCACAAATCCGTCAAGTGAATCTCAAATTCTTACCAGTTCTTACCCAGCAGCAGGAGGTGATCGGCAACCGTTATAGTTAAAACTCTCAAAGCTTGGATAAAGCGATTACCAGGGAGAGTCGAAAGCACGTCGTAGATGTATGTGGAGCTAGGAAGGCTTATAATATGGTTGCAAAAAGGGTGAGCAATAATCAATTCAGAGATGCAAAGTTGAATAAACGCTCAACGACGGTACTGTGCTAGGCCTAGGCTAGACCGTGCTAGAGACGCGAGCCTAGAACACTAACAAAATCACGGTGCTGCACGTAAACAAGGGAAAAGCACACTCTGGATTTTTTTTCGCTCTCACTTTTTTTGCGCTCTGTTTTTTTTTGCGCTCCTCTTTTTTTTGCGAAAAATCACTATAATGGCGAGTGTCTCAAAACTCTTCCCAGGTCAAACTGACAAGATGGGCATGAAATTTTGTTGACAATTTTTTTTCGGAAATCAGGGCAGCGACGACGAAAAAGTGCGACAAAAAATCACTATGATGGCGAATGTCTCAAAACACTCCCTGGGACCTAAAAATAGGATAGGGAAAAAATATTTTTGGTCGCCAAAATTTTGGCCTAAAAACTACCTGGGGGTCGCCAGACTCTTTTTTATTGAAACCTACTCAGGCAAGGAAACACGAATCGGAAATTAGATGGATCTCGAAAACAAACCTAATACGAAAAGAACTCGGATTGGTGGTGGATATATGGTGGTAGGATATGGCAACGGTGGTGGTATATGATAGCGATGGTGGTGTATGGATATGGATCGGTGGTGTATGGTAGCGGTGGTGGTGTATGCAGCGTTGGTGGGATATGGCAGCGGTGGTGGTATATGGCACCGTGGTGGGATATGGCAACAGCGATGAAGATGGTGCAGCGGCGGCATGACAAACTGTGACAGAACTCAAAACTCGAAAGGACTAAACGCTAAGACCAACAGCTAGACACGACGATGCAACCACAAATTCAACAAAGCAAAACCTAAAAAGATTATGCAAAGGCTCAGATTGGTTCAGATATGATGAACTAACCCTAATTTTTTTGGCTTTTTCGTGGACTGTAGGTATGAAGAACAGACTCGATCTAAACTATGAAAAACTGTAAAATCTCACCGAGCAACCAGGAAATCTGATACCACTTGATAGAGGCAAAGGTGTCCTGTCTTTCAATGAGATGGTGGCTATCATTTCCTGTGGGAGTCGACCTTGACGATCCGACTATGAACGTGCGAGACGTCGCGCCTTAGCAATCGCTAAACCAACTTCCGAGGGGTTATTGACCACGCCGGAGCACGATCAACCTGACCACGAGGGTCTATTTTCCTATGAGCAAACGAAGAACAAGCAAGAAACTGAGATTGCAATCTGGATATTGCGAATATAAGATGAAAGCTTTATTAATGAAGGTGGGGTTCTGTGACGCCTTTGTCTGGTCGTTGAACACAAACGAAGTACGCGAAGTTGCAGCTATGGCGAACTTTAATATAAACAAAACCCAAAGTCTAAACTGTGCCCTAGGGGCTGTATATATGGAGGAAGAGGGGGGAATTTCGTGGCCCTTGGTCGAGGGGTCCGAAACCAACCCTATCTCTTGTTTCCCCACACATACGGACTCTAAAAATAGCCTATACATATGTATTTCGAAATTACATGGGCCTGGCCCAATAAAAAGGTGACACAGCACCTAGAATAGCCTCTGGACGAAATTTATGGAGTCGCATCTTGTATATTTCGTCCAAGGCTTCATGCACTCGTTATGGTGGCTTCAAAGCCCTGAAATCATCACTTGTAACTCCGTTCTTGTTCCCCTTGTGCATGCCATCATCTCCATGCTTGTTCTTGCTCCAATGTTCATCCTTCTCCAAGCTAGGCCCTTCATTTGTAAGCAAAACAAATGTATCCAATTTAGGCAGCATCATATTCTCATGAACATTAGAATCATTACCAAGAAACGAAAGTACCTTTTAGTTGGCGTGCGCGAGATCTAGTAATTGGTCTAGTATGTATAGAAGCAGGGGCTGTGGGTGTAACAATGGTATTGATGTCCTCATCACTCCAACTCCTGAAGCAAGGAACAAAGAGTGTTGAAGAATACTACAAGGAAATGGAGATTGCCATGATAAGAGCCAATGTCACGGAAGATGATGAGCAAACTATGGCCCATTTCTTGAATGGCCTCAATCATCCCATCAAGAAGATTGCCGACTTCCAACCCTACTCCAACCACACTGAGCTCGTTCATCAAGATACCAAAGCGGAATGTCAAGTGCAAGATGACTTAAAGTACGCCAAGTACTGATACAAGAACTATGGTTTCTTTAACACCCAAGCTTCAACGACTCCAACTCCTTCTACCTCAACCAAGCCATCTACAAACAACGGCGACAAGTCGAGTTACAAGAAAACTTCGACAACTTCAAGTCGTCCTCCTACTACAACAAACTTCAAGCCGCTAGCTTCATCATCTAATCCAACCGATGAGACCGTCAAGACTAGTTCTATCAAGTGTTTCAATTGCGGCTACCGAGGCCACAAGTCCTTTGAGTGTACCAACAAGCGCTCCATGAT
This sequence comes from Triticum timopheevii, assembly GCA_963921465.1. Classification (NCBI taxonomy): domain Eukaryota; kingdom Viridiplantae; phylum Streptophyta; class Magnoliopsida; order Poales; family Poaceae; genus Triticum; species Triticum timopheevii. The sequence continues at coordinate 284,089,399 of OY997268.1, read as the reverse complement.
CCTCAATGATGACGGAACCTATGACTCCATGATTGAAGAAAAAATGGAAGCCCTTGACCAAGTGTCTAGGCACCGGCATGTGAACAAAGATGAAGATGATCAAGTATTTTGTGATAAGGATTCAAGCCCCGCTCTCGTTGTCTCCAAAGTCTTAACTCTTCAACATCAACAAGACGAAGACCAACGATGCCACATCTTCCACACCAAGCCTGGCATCAATGGAAGGTCCGTCGAGGTCATCATCGATGGAGGTAGTTGTCATAACTTGGCAAGTGAAGAACTATGCTCCAAGCTCCAATTGGTCAAGATGAAGCACCTGCACCCCTACAAGGTTCAATGGCTAAGCGACTCGAGCACCATCCAAGTTGTGCATACGGTCAAAGTCTCTTTCAAAATTGGAGCATATGAAGACACTTTGGAGTGTGATGCCATCCCGATGTCCGTTTGCCACCTCCTTGTTGGTAAACCATGGCAATTTGACCAAGGCGTCATCCACAACAGCCATACCAATCACTATAGCTTCAGGATGAAAGGCAAGGAGTACGTGCTACGACCTTTGTCTCCAAGTCAAGTGATCGCCGACAAGAAAGCCACCCATCATGGAGAAAAGAGTGAGAGAGTGACCCACCCAAAAGAGAGTGAGCACCACAAGAAAAAATTGAGTGCCTCCATGATGAGCGACAAGAAAAACTTAGTCCTATTTGCCACCAAAAGTGAGATGAGAGGAGTTTGTGAGAACCCATCAAGTGTTATGCACTATGTCCTCGTGCGCAAGGACGAAGCACCAAAAATTAACACGTCTCACGATCTACCTTTAGTGTTGTGTTCTCTTTTGCAGAAATTCCAAGATGTTTTCCCTGATGAGCTACCTCCGGGTCTACCTCCACTATGAGGCATTGAGCACCGAATCGACCTCATCCCTGGAGCACGTCTACCTAACAAAGCTCCCTACCGTGTCAACCCCGAGGAAACTAAGGAGATCCAATGGCAAGTGCAACAACTCATCGACAATGGTCAAGTACATGAAAGCTTCAGCCCTTGTGTCGTTCCGGTCATACTTGTTCCAAAGAAATACGGTACTTATCGCATGGTTTCTGATTGCCGTCCCATCAATGCTATCACCGTTATATATCGTTACCCTATTCCACGCTTAGATGACATGCTTGATGAGCTTGGCGGAGCCACCATTTTCTCTAAGATTGATCTTAAGAGTGGCTACTATCAAATATGCGTCCAAGAAGGTGATGAATGGAAAACCTCATTTAAGACCAAATTTGGCTTATATGAATGGCTAGTTATGCCAATGGGTTTATTCGAAGCACCCGGTACTTTCATGCGAGTCATGCACTTTGTTCTTCGTCCCTATATTGGTGTATTTGTTGTGGTATATTTTGATGATATTCTTGTCTTTAGCAAATCCCTCAAAGATCATGTCAACTATCTTAGAACCATGTTGCAAACCCTTAGGAAAGAGCGACTTTTTGCTAATATGGACAAATGCCTTTTTCGTGTTGATAAGCTTGTTTTCTTGGGTTTTGTTGTGTCTTCTAAGGGTGTTCATGTAGATGAATCTAAGATCAATGCTATTAAAACTTGGCCCCGACTAACAAACTTGCAACAAGTGCGTAGTTTTGTTGGTTTAGCCGGTTTCGATCGTAGATTTGTGAAGGATTTTAGCACCATTGCTTCACCTTTACATTACTTGAGTAAGAAAAATGTGCCATTTGTTTGGGGTCCATCCCAAGATACCGCATTTAGTGAGCTTAAGAATTCGCTTACTCATTCTCCCGTGCTTGCTTTACCCAACTTTGACAAACCTTTTGAAATTCATTGTGATGCTAGTGGTAATGGCATAGGAGGTGTGTTAACGCAAGATAAGCACCCCATAGCATATTTTAGTGAGAAACTTTCCGGAGCGCAACTTAATTACCCCATCTATGACAAAGCGCTATATGCTTCAGTGCGAGTTTTGCGTGAATGGGAACATTAACTTTGCCATCATGAATTAATCATTCATATAGATCATGAAACGCTTAAGTACTTAAAAGGACAAACTAAGTTGAACAAGCGTCACGCTAAATGGAGTGAATTCATTGAGTCATTTCCTTATGTCATCAAGTACATCAAGGGTAAGGACAATGTAGTGGCGGATGCTCTTTCCCGCATATGCACGCTTGTCACTAAACTTGAATTGAATGTCATTGGTTTTGAGCACATAAAAGACTTGTATGCGCATGATCCTACTTTTGCTATTCCTTATGCCAAATGTTTGACACATACATCTTGGTTATGCTATCACATCAAGGATGATTATCTTATGAGAGCTAACAAACTTTGCATTCCCGAGTCTTCTCTTCGTTTGCTCCTTTTGCAAGAGGCTCATGGAGGCGGACTCATGGGATACTTTGGATGCAACAAGACATTCGCCATGCTCTCGAAGAACTACTTTTGGCCCAAGATGTTCTGCGACGTCTCCCGCTTCACCAACCGATGCTCTACATGTCGCAAAGCTAAGTCAAAAGCTCAATCCCATGGTCTTTACATGCCTCTTCCTATTCCTTATCAACCTAGGGAAGACATCAACATGGATTTTGTACATGGTTTGCCTAGAACTCAAAATGGAAAGGATTCCGTGTTTGTTGTTGTGGACCGATTCTCCAAGATGGCTCCTTTTATCCCATCCAACAAGATAGACGATGCTTCACATATTGCAAACCTTTTTTGTAGGGAAATCTTGCACCTCCATGGAGTGCCAAAGTCAATTATTTAGGACTGTGACGTCAAGTTCTTGAGTTACTTTTGGAAGACTCTATGCGCCAAGCTCGGAATGAAGCTCTTGTTCTCTTCTGCATACCATCCTCAAACCGACGGCCAAACAGAGGTGACGAACCATACACTCTCCACTATACTTCGCGTGTTGATCAAGACGGACATCAAGGAGTGGGAGGAGTGCCTACCCATCACCGAGTACTCCTTAAAGCGCGCAGGACATTCAACTACCAACAAGTCCACCTTTGAGGTCGTCTACGATTTCAACCCATTGTCCCCATTGGACATTCTACCTTTTCCACTACAAGAGCGCACCAACATGGACGCGAGTGCACGAACAAGCTACATGAAGAAGATGCATGAAGATACAAGGCACACCATCAAGCACCAAGTACAATGACTCACAACCAATCTCAATATCAACAAGCAACCCATAATATTCAACATCGGAGATCTTGTGTGGCTACACCTTCGCAAGGACCACTTCCCCAACGAACGCAAGTCCAAACTTCTACCCCGATCCGATGGACAATTCAAGGTGCTAGCACGCTAGAACAACAACGCTTACAAGATCGACCTCCCAAGCGACAAGTGCAACATGAGCAACATTTTCAATGTCAAAGACCTTTTGGCATACCATGGTGATGAAGCTTTTGATCCGAGGTAGGATCTTTCCCAAGGGAGCGGAGATGATGCGGAGCAGCCCACGATCATCCCCATCGACGTATCTACATCTCCCACGACACAAGTTGGACCAATGACAAGACCTCGAGCAAAGGCTATCGAAGACAAGGTGAACTCACTCCTCTTCAAACTACCCCTTTCTACACATGAGACATCGCTAATACCTCAAGCGGAAACACTATGTGTGATCAGGTAGTCAGAAGGAGGCCAGGGAACAGCTACATCTAATGGCCAAGACGGCGAGGACACCGATTATGAAGGACAAGAAGAAGAGCTACCTAAGAAGCTCTAGTGAGGGAATGTCCGCCCAGGACCGGACGTCCGGCGCCTGACGTTCCAACCAGCGGATGTCCGATCGGGACTGGACGTCCGATGCCTGAAGGCCTAGCCGACGAGAGCTACAACGAACACTACCCTGCGATCGGACGACCGAACCAACCGGACGACCGACAACCTGACGACCGGCCACCTCGGACGTCCGGCACAACGATCACAAAACGAAATTAGCGGAAGTCCGAGACCTACCGGACGTATGGACCTCCGCGAGCGACCGGACGACCGGTAGAGACCGGATGTTCGCTACCTATGTGCGTGCAACTTCGGGCCCGAAGCCCATGTACCCCTTCATTCCGCCCCCTTTTGCACTTAGACTATTAATAGAACTCCTCCTCGTCCTAGTTAGGGTTAGCATTGTAATAGCTCATATTTGAGATACAGCTTTGCTCATCCACTTGGTTACTTCTCCTTGGAGCTCACGACCTCTTCAGAGAAGATCCCCCAAGAGGATTCAAGACCCCATCACGGGAAGACCCTTCAACACCTCCTCACGGAGAAGACCCTTTGTATCGTCCCTCGTTGACTTTGGATCGTGTATGACTCTTTGTGTTTCGAGGATCTAGCATATGTGTGACTATATCTTGTTGGTTGACTGATTCTCTCGTGTTCCCCTCGTTTCCCCACTTGTGTTCTTCGTGTTCTGGGTAGGATTCCCTCCAAACGTGAAAGATCGGGCATCTAGGGTTCTACCCTACATCACGTTTCCTCCATACTGCGGTATGCCAGACCCCATTCCGGCTGTTCCGTCCAAGCCAGTTGTCTTCCGATGATCACGACGCATTCTGTTGCCTCCCGATGAACACGACGTCGTTTCCTCCATTCGGACCCAGCCGGATGGCTACCGATAAACAGGACGTCGTTGCTATACACATTAGAGACCCTGCCTGTATGTACGTACGTAGCTGTATTTACTTACTTACAGTGTGGTTTTTTGTACGTGTACACGATATATATATATATAATTATACATACATACATACATACATACATACATACATACATATACGGGACTATGTGACATGCTACGTACGGGCCTCTACTATGACACGTGCCGCTCCTTACTCGGGCACGGTTCATCGCTGCAAAGAGACCGATCGACCAATATGTACATACATGTTCGCTACCAGACAGACAACCCTACATACGGTTCGACCGGGTGGGCCCCAGCTGTCAGGGAGGATAAGGAGGCACTTCCTTGCGTGCGAAGATATAGCTGGTGGGTCCCAGCTGTCAGGGGGAAGAATCATTTTTTTGCGCGTAATAAGGAGGCAATTCTTAGCGTGCGAAGATGTAGCTGTTGGGTTCAGCTGTCAGCCTCACCTAGTACAGTCTTATTCCGATGGCTGTCATTCGTTGACCATGTTGACCACATGGCGCGGACAACACCTAGGTGGTTGACAATGGTGAGGCAGGTGATGAAGCGGAGACTAGGAACATGCGGAGGGTAGTAGGAGGGTTGACTGGTTCGGGTATCGTCTCCAAAGAATAACAGGGGGTGTGGCTGTGTAGAGGGGTGGCCTGGCCAACGGTGGGAGTAGGAGGGGGCGGTGAGGCCTACGCAACAACACAGCCGGCCACGAGAGGCAGGAGCACGTGGTGGTTTGGACGGTTGGAGCAAGAAAATCATAGGTTGAAGAAGTAGGATGACCGTTGGATGTTAACAATCCAATGGTCACTAGTGATGGAATCATTTGTTGACTAAGTTGACAAAGCCCTGCATATGTGTCAACTTAGTAAGGCCACAAGTAAGCCTCCAAATCTAGTGGGCCCCAGCTGTCATGGGGAGCAATCGTTATTTTTCTCTTAATAAGCAGGCACTTCCTTCCATGCGAAGATATAGCTGGTGGGTCCTAGCTGTCATGGGGAGGATTCATTTTTTGGCGTAATAAGGAGGTACTTGCTTGCGTGCGGCCATGGACCATGTGGGTCCCAACAATCTGTCTCTCCGGATACATCCCTCTTCTGATGTTTTTGTTTGTTGACAATGTTGACCATGCCGTGCCGAGAACACCAATGCAGTGGACGACGGCGAGACCCAGGAAGGGAATGACCCGGAGGCGGCGAAGCCACAATAGTGGAGGTATGTGGGTGGGTAGTGGGATGGCCAGGCCAACGGTGGGAGTAGTAGGGGCGGTGAGGCCTGCGCGGTAGCATAGCCGACTACGGGAGGCGGGAGCAGGCAGTCCCGCCGGCGCTGGATTTTGTGGCTGGAGCAATAAAATCAGAGATTGAAGAAGCACGACGGTCGTTGGACTAACATCCAATGCTCACTTCTGCTAGAATCGTTTGTTGACGTATATAATAAGTAAAAAAATCTTGCATACGCGTGAACTTAATAGGCCCACAAGTCAGCGAATTTACAATTTTTTTAATAATTTATAGCTCATTTGCAATTTCTTATGCAATTTACACATTCTGTTTATTTTGTTGGCCAGGGCCAGGGTTAAAATCTTAAATGTAATTTCACATATTTTGGTGATGTCCAAACTATTTTTAATACCGAAATGTCGAGCCAGATTTAAAGTACTTTGAAGATATATTTAAATGTGGTTAAAGCTTGGTGAAATTGGAATCTGAAAATGTGAAAGAATTCAGAAATTTGAAAGTAATTGCCCATTTGTCGTGTTTTTTATATTTATAGCCCATTTCATATTACTTTAAGATTTGTAGCCGTCTTGAAAGAGTTGCAGCCCAACAGGGCAGAGAAAAATAAGTAGGCCTAGGTTGGGTATGCCTAGATTGGGCATTCTTCAAAAAAATAAACTGTGCTAGCCATTTTCATAAAGAAAAAATGGCTGGGATAGTAATGTGGTGAACATAAAATAGAAGCCTGGGCTAGAAGGGCCACAACCCAGTTGAAACCCCGCTCCATCTAAAAACTAACAAAAAATACTACTCGAGCAGCTACGTCCCAGGTGTCAGCTGCTCTTGTGCTGTTCTCTTGTCTATTGACTATACGCCTCCCAAATGTCAGCAAACCACTAGAAGGAAGTATTTTATTTTTCTATACGCTGACAATGGTGTATATAAAAAATGAGGAACTTAATTGCGTACGGCCATGGACATGGTGGGTCCCTACTATCATCCTCTCCACGTTAGTCCTCTCCTGATTCCTCTTGTTTCTTGACTGTGTTGACAACGTGAGAGGGCGGCGCCATGGCAAGCGATGAAAGCACATGGAGGACGATGGCGAGGCCTCAGATGTTAGCGTTAACAATTTAGGAGACGGTGGGACGGTGATGCATGCGCTGAGGCTTAGCCAGCCGTGGGAGGAGCGAGCAGGCAGCCCGTCAGCGCCGGTTTGGTTTTGGCGGCTGGAGGAAGACAAAACTGAAGAAACATGATAGACTGTAAAAGCAACAGGAGTACTTAACAACCTTAACTAAAACTAGCAGGGGCACTTAACAACAATAGCTGAAAGCAGTATGAGTACTTATACAAGTTCAATCGTACAAAGCACACCTCAAACAGTGCTAGTTTGCCTACAGTTAACCAAGGGTGAGTGATGTAGGGTAGAACCCTAGATGCCCAATCTTTCACGAAATGGAGGGGATCACACGAAGAACACGAAGAACACGAGGGGAAAAACTAGGGGAAACGAGAGGAACTCTCAAGAACAAGTCCAATCACACATCCACTAGACAATCAAACACACAAGATCCACAAGGTACATGAACAACAAAGGAAAAGATACAAGGTAAAGTTCATCTCCAAGAGGAGGTCTTGAGCGGGGGGGGGGGGGGGGTTCTCCCATGAGGGGGTCTTGATGATATCCCACAGGATATTCTCCTAGATGGAGGTCTTAGCCTCCAATGGAGTACTCTCTCTCTCTCTCTCTCTCTCTCTCTCTCGAAGAGTAGTAGGAGCAAGCTCACATACAAATGAGCTATCACTTGCTAACCCTGGAAAAGAGGTGGAGGAGGTCTATTTATAGTTTAAGGGGAGAAGGGGTAAGTGAGGGGGCAAAACAGGTACATGGGCCTCGGCCTGAGACGTTGCACGTAGGCAAGGCCAGATGATCCGGATGGGGGTCCGGATGATCTGGGCATCTCCGGATGATCCGGGGCCTTGTCCGGATGATCCCACTTCAAGTGGAGGCTTTCGGGTGTCTTCGACGTGGTTATCCGGACGATTTGGGGGAGGGTTTGGATGATCCGGCTGAGCCCGGATGATTCGGATGGCGGTCCGGATGTCCGGCCTGGCTCCAGCAGCCTCTCCATCTTCTTCTCCTCCTTTCTTCCGTATTCTCTTCCACGCCTCCCTCGCGGATGGTGTAGACATACACTTGCACTTGCATTCCTTTGTGACATCCATGAAGTTTCGACAATACCTATGCATGCACATGGGATAAGTGTCAAGTAGGATACCATCCTCGACGGGGTCAAGTGAGCACGTGTAAAGGAGATGATTCACCTTTGTGTGTGTGAAGTAGATGTCGCACGTGTCACTTGCCAAATGGACTCTTGACATGGTGAAATCCATAGGATGCTCCGCATCATGCCCTCCCCCTTGGGAAAGATCCGACATCGGATCGAAAACAAAATCACCATGGGAAAGGGATGGCATCGCCGTGTAGGAGTGTTCAATCTCCAAGTTCTCGTCATCTTGAAGCTCGAAATGGGCACTCTCCAATGTCGCACCGTCTCGTGATTCCTTCAAAAGGAGCAAGGACAACAAACACTTGGAAAAATAAACGTGGTTAGCGTTAGTGTGAAACCAAGCATTCAAGCGGTGATTCACCCAACAAGTGTCATCATCAAGCATAGCATAAGGACTGACAAAGGATCGTAGCATGTCATGTAAGCATATGGATTGAGTAAAATCAAGGTCATAATGGAAACAAGCATGTAAATGTGAGGTAGCAATGCAAATGTGTGTGACAAGAGAAAAAAGCATCTACCTCAAGGTCATAGCAATCATGCATGGTCTATGGTAGGCATAGGAATCATTCAGAACACCAAATATAATGATATGTCTAAACACATGGGGCAAGTGCAAGACAATCCAAGCACAATGTGCATAGGGTGTAGTGAAGATATCGTGGCACTCAACACAATAGAAAGAGGAGTTGTTCATCATGTGTGAGGCAATCAAGTCAATCATGTGCCAAGCAATGGGACATGGCATATGTGAAGAAATGATATTTGTGCAACCAACCATATGATAGTAGCAAGTAGTCCAAGAATTGGATGCAACACACAAGTCATATATATAATGAGGAATGGAAAGGTGAAAATGACAAGTCGAAGCAAGATCCCTAACATGTGCACAATCAAGTGGTCCAAGATGACCAATAAGTCTCATGGTGCAAGCAACACAAGTAGTATGATCTACAATATCCATGATCAAGAAAGATGTCACCTTGAAGCCGTGTCCTTGTGCATTCTTCACAATGCCGAAGCGTAAGGAAGTGCGATGTAGAAGTGTCATGGTAGAAGGTGGTTCGCTCTCAAGAGCTCGGGTTGTCAACTCACATGAAGTGGAAGTCGACACGAACTCCAAGTATCCTACACATGCACACAACAAAAGAAAGAACGTATGCGCATGGTAGATAAACACATCATCCATCATGATGGTTCTCTTCTCTTGCACATAACCATTATAAGCACAAATGCATGAACAATATGATGCAACAATGTGTATATTCATGTCACTAGGCATATGGTGCAAAGAGGTAAGACAAGGATGCTTCACAAGAAATATGTCCAAATCTCCAAATATATGTGAGAATGCTATGGGGGCAATCTCATTAGCAAGACTAAAAGCATTGTTGCACTCAATACATGGAAAAGTATCTAGCATGAGAGAGGCAACAAATGGAGATATATGACAAGAAGCAATAACAATCATGTGCAAAGCATGGAAATAGATGCCATCAACCGCATGAAACGAGCAAGTACGAATCATCGGTGATGCAACAAGGCAAGAAATCATAGTGATCAAGTTGTGCAAACTAGTGGAGTGAAGATGCAACACACTAGAGGAAATCATGGCAATCACGTCATGTGAGAAAATAAGAGATATAGGCAATGCACATGACATATCGCAAGCATGAAAGCAAATCATGATCATAGTATCATCACAGGAATGGGTCACAAATGTAACATGTCAATAACAAGCAATATCTCCACCAAACTTGCAAATCCACATAGAAGTACTAGAATCAATCATCATGTGTAATGCGAAGCATGGGTCAGAAATGCAAGACAATGGCATATGAATGAGCATATCATGCAAAGTGAACATGGCAAGATGGGCGTATAATATGTAATGGATAATAACCCATAACCATGTGAGGGCCATGTAGAATAAATGTGCAAAGTCTTTGCACGAAGAGAGCGGCGGGAAAGACAATCCATGGGATCGCAAGTCCTCATTGCTGTCTAGAGCTTGTTTTGTCAACTCATGGGATTGTGAGGTTGACAATTATTCATGGGTACCTACACAAAAGAGACACAAATCGAAGAAATTGTGTGCGTGGTAAATGTACACATCATCCATCATGATGTGTATGTGGCGTTGTGAGTTAGCACAAGATAAGCATCGCTCAAAGAAATTCGATGTATGGTATAAGAATATTTCATCCATCATGAAAGAGTAGTTATTGTGTATGACATGATGCGGACACAAATTGAGGATGCAAGTATATGTCACATTTATATCATGTTTATTCGTGGGGAACATATGGTGCACATAATTATTTGGATCATGCAATGGATGGGATGGATCAAAATCTCCTCAAATGTATGAGGAAATTATGGAGGTATCCTCATGAGCAATATAGGAATTATAATGTGGAGAAGATGTACAACATCCAAAACAATGCATATTCGAAGCTAGGTGGGTATGGCATGGCATATGAGATAAATGATGCAAAGGTAGCATGTCAATATCATCACAAGAGAAACAAATGCCAATAACCATGGGCTTGTCATCTACGCCATATGTGAAAATTTGGTTTATTTTAATGGCATATGCATAGTCACTACGAAGACATTGCAAATATGACATATGGTTTATCTCATGCATAGCATATGAAAAGTCAATCGGATTTTCAAACATTATGTGACCTAAAAAATTGTCACAAGAAATCCTATGTAACATGGCATCACAACTAATAGACTCCACATGAGAATCATCATACTCATCGTAAACGGGCAAGAAATCATCACATGAGGAAGTCGCACTAGCGTGAATCATGGAAATAGGTGGATCAACATCATGCAAGCAATCAATTTTAAGAATGTCCACTAGTGGGACTAGAGCATCAGCGTCACCTATGTTACCGTTGTCATTCCACTCATGTGGTGTAGGTTAGGTGGCAAAGATCAAAATGGTGGTCATCATCACCAGGTTGATGGAACCATGTGGGGGTGCATCATATTCCACCATGGCCACCGTCTTGTCCAAAGGGAGGACGAAGTTGTCGAGTATCAGCGCGTCATCATAGATGGGACCTAGCACCAAATGAGAAGACACAATAAAGGAAGAGGTCAAGTTGTTAGTGTTGAAAGTGGCCTCACATGACCTATCAACTATCTCACTCGCTCTATGTGGTGGTTCACTCACTCCCTCAAAATAGGTGCACTCAATGTCACATATGGTGGAGTCACTCATCTCAGTCAAGTGGTGGGGATTGTGGCTCTCCTCACATAGGAATTGCGGCAACTCATCATAGATGGGGCTAGTGGTGAAGTCACTCTCACTCTGAATATGGTGGCACAAGTCACTCAAGTCATCATACGTCACCGTTGTCGAAGGGAAAATCCCATGCTCAACTATCTTGTCATCGTCGCTATGGATGAAGGCCGAAGATGGCACATCATCACTCTCGCCTCCTAAGATGGAAGCATCATCCTTGCTCGTCACTATGTCGCTCGCCTCCAAAGCTTGGTCCTAGAATGGCCCCGTAGTCGTACTCGTCGCCGCACCATCTTGAAAAAGCGTCAAAGTAGACTCGGCACCATCAATGCCACAAAGAGGGATGTCGATGAAGTCAGACTTGGGAGCATCATCTTGGAGCTCCTCAGGCTTGGACATCGTGGTGGTACTAGCCTCATGCTTGTCATCTTGGAGCTTTGTCTTCTAGAAGTGTGATTGGGGTGGAGAATCCTTGGCCTTCATGAGTTCTTGTTCCACCTTGAGAGCACCAATGTAGTTGTCGTCGAGGGACTTGTAGTTCTCGAGGAAGTTAGTCTTGGACATGTCGTTGTTCAATCCCATCATGAAGTGGAACTTCATTGAAATGGGGTCGTCCATGCTGGCTCGTCGCAAGGCATTCTTCATCTCCTTGAAGTACATGTCGATGGACTTGGATCCTTGGATGGTGTTCTCCAATTGGCGTAGAAGTTGTTCTGTGTTGGTTGGAGGCACGAACTCTCGCCGCATAGCTCTCTTCATCTTGTGCCAACTCATGTTATAGCTTTCCGAATGTGTGTGAAGCCACGATGCGTACTCGTGGAAGTTTCTTGTGGCGCACATCACTTGATCTTCAGAAGGGACTTGACGTAGCTTGAGGTAGTCGTCCATCAAGCACTCCCACTCAAGATAATACTCGGGTTCTTGAGTCCCGTAGAAAGGAATCACGTGGTCAATATCGAGGTCGTAGTAGCTCGTGGAAGTCGCGGACTTGATCTTGGGGAGCTTCTCTTGAGAGTAGTCTTGGGGTGCTTGTTGGCGAAGATGCCATATGTCTGTAGGCAAAGATGCCTTGATGCCGTTTGGCAAAGATGCCAAGGGAGATGGTGAAGTCGTTGAGCGATTGTTGTTGTTGAGCTCTTGACCTTCGCATTCTTGTTGGTGATGGTGTCGACGCCGATGTAATCTTGCCGGAGATGGTAGCTTGGAACCATGTGATGATGACACAGACCTGGGGTAGGGTCATAGGCCTAACCTATACGCCCTACCTAAGGTCACTACCCTAGAAGCAAAGAAGCTCAAGAGACAACAGGGAGTGCCAAATAAAGGCGTCGAGTGCAATCCACTCGACCAGGAGTCACACAGAACAGCAATGGTCAAGCATTCACTCTATAGTCTTTAAGGTCATTAAAGGCACTTATGGCTGGCGTTATCAGTAACGCCCCATCTTTATGTACATCGAAATCTTGGTAACGGGGTATGGCCGGGGTCCTGGCGCACTCTATATAAGCCACCCCCTCCTCTGGCACAAGGGTTCGCACCCCCTGTAACACACACACACTCATATAATCCAGTCGACCACCTCCGGGCACCGAGACATAGGGCTTTTACCTCCTCCGAGAGGGGCCTGAACTCGTAAACACTTGCATATAAACTTGACGTAGCTAGGACCTTGCCCTCCTCATTCGCACCCCCTATACTTACTGTCAGACTTAGAACCACGACAGTTGGCACCCACCGTGGGGCAAAGCATCTTAGCGACTTCCAGCGATGTTGCATTTTCTTCGATCTTCATCAGCATGGTTTTCGGCAAAGGTTTGATCATGGGCCGCAAGTTCCGACTCGGTGCGCTCACTTTCGTCGCCGACGACTCCGCCTGGCTCCAGGAGGCCCCCCTCGATGTCGAGGCTCTCCCGGCTCATGGCTCAGCGCACTTCCGCACGAGTTCATGCGGCGTCCTCCTCAGGCAGTCGTCTTCTCCGTACCAGTCGGTCATCGCATCGTCGTCTCACTCTGCTAGGCGCCGCCGCAAGTAGTCTGGGCGTTTGCGGCTCGAGCGGTGGGTGAGACATGCGTTGGCTCGTCAGGAGTACACCCCTCAAGTCACGACAATTGAGCCCGACGTGTTTCCTTGCGGATCGGTCGACCTGTCGACCGATTTCGCAGATACCTTCTATGAGAGCGGGAGTTGTGACCTTGCGATGCAGGTCCTCATGGTCGACTTCCATCGCGGTCCGCCTAGCTTTCGTCGCAGCGGCGACAGTGGCAGAAGCGTTGGCCCGTCACTCGACCATGATGAGTACTAGCCCCAACCTCTCAGCTCATAGCAGAGGGAGGAGCTGCATCATCGCAACATGGAGGCTCTCCAGACCCCCATCATAGGGGAAACTGCCAAGGCCCAGGCCTTGGAGGCGGTGCGCCTGACCACTCTAGCTGAGCACACTCGTCTGGAGAATCTCCAACATTCTCTCGACTAGCGTGCCCGTCGACTGATCCGCGAGTCCAGTCGGCGTCCACGACAATTGTTTCCACCGGAAACTCAGGTATTCTGTACACCGATTCATAATTTGGCAGCCGTTGCACATATTGTAGAGTCCATTCAGCCATCTTGTTTGGAGGCTGGAAGAGGCTTGGAATAGATCAGAACGCTGCTCCGAGCAGCGGAGACCAGAACTCCACTGTGTCCCAGTCGCGGAACAGAATCCATAGAAGATCCGTGAGAGCAGATACCGTTCAGTCGGCTCACAGTCCTAGGTCCCCTTTGCGGCATGGAGGTCGTGATCACCGCCAGGATCGGTACCTGGGAAGAGCTCATGGAGAATATGATCATGAATACGCCCGCGACAACTATCGTCGACCACCTTCGCTCCTTCGGAGGGACGGGTCGTACGCTCCCTGACGCAATGACGACAGGCGTCCGTATGGGAACGACAGCAGAGTTCCAGTCGACCCCAGAGAGCCCAGCTTTTATGCAAGGTCCGTCCTTGTGCAGGGTTTGGTTGATCGGAACAGAGCAAAGAGAGAAGGGCTGGATCAGTGTCGGTGTACTAAAGTAGGGGGGTACCTTAGTACCCCGAACTTGTGCATGGGCAGTCGCAGCAACCCGCGGCAGGGCTTGCCGGGCGTCCGCCAAGATCCTCCACGGCTACTTTGATGCCATTCAAGATCGAAGTATTCAAACCAAGGCCCCGGCGAGAGGAGCTTGCCGGGAAGGCCAACCAAGGTCCCGGCAAGAGAAGCTGGCCGGGAAGAAAACAATGGCCCCGGCAAGAGGAGCTTGCCGGGAAGGCCAACCAAGGCATCTCCAGAAGACTTGCCGTGGCGCCCCGCGCATCCCGACAAGGCCCGACAGCCGGCAAGCTTGCCGGCACGACAAGAGAAGGGTCGCGGCAAGACACTTGCCGCGGCAAGGCGGCCACCCAAAATCCAGTGCACCCAGCGACGTGTCACCCCAGGGCCACCCCAGGGGCACGTGGCGGGGCGTTGCGTAGCCATGCGGAGCGAGGTGGCAAATGGAGCTGACAGAGACGCCATCGTGGCAACCGGTGGCTCACCTAGCGGTCGTCTCTTTGCACTATTGGGGCGACCGGACGGGCATTAAATGCCCTTGTCCCCTGCCATCAGAGTTAGGTAGGGGACGCCGTTGGTCACTGTTGTACCAACCCGCGTTTTTACCTTTTTACCCCTCTTTCTACGCTGCCACCTGTCGGTGACCCCTTTATCCTATAAAAAGGAGGCCCATGTGCATGTAGGAGAGGTTCGACTCATTTGAAACTACAACCATACGCCCGCTCTCGAGCAAGATAAAATACAAACACAAAGCAGCAGTAGGAGTTTTATCTCTCCGGAGAGCTCCGAAGCTGGGTAAAAATCGCCCGTCTCCCAGCGCGCGCGCCCGACCTCGATCCGCTCTGCGCGCGGCCTCCGCCCCCCTTGCCGGACCAGAAGGGGCCCCCCGTGCCCCATAGGTGCTCGGCGGCCGCAGGAAAGGAGCGTCCCCCGACATCTTTGGCGCGCCAGGTAGGGGCGCGTCGAGGTCGTGAGCATCTGATCCGGTCTCTGCGCGCGCTGCACCAACGCCTTCATCAACATGCCACCGAAGAAGAAGCCTTCGGAGGTGGCCGCTCCGTCTACATCGATTCCGCCACCACCGCCGGAGCGAACGGGCGGTGGAGTGGACGCCGGCGGAGGAGCGGGCGCCGACGGTGGGACTCACGTCGTCACCAGATCCAAAAACTAGGCTCCGCAAGCGTCAGCGACCGTGCAGACACCGCACCCTTCCCAGGAGGTGCAAGGTCAACAACGCCCCGGTGCACCTAGCACCGTGCTCGCATTGGAGCAAGGCCAAGCTGGTGGGTCGCGGGACGTTCGAGGTCAGCATGCATGCCCGCATGCTGGCGCGAGCGAGGTACGGTCGCCCGGGCGGGGTGTTGCCCCTCCCAATCCAGTTGGGAGTCCGAGCACATCCCGCTCCTCGCGCCGCTTGTCGCCGCCACCACCCAAGACGGCAGAGGAAGCGCTGGCCCGAGCCCAGCTGCTTCTAGACTACCCTCCGGCGCCGCACAAGATCGACGACTGGAGGATGACCATATACAGTCTCATCAGCTTCGCCGACGCCGACAAGACCGCCGGGGGTGCCACCTCCGTGCACTCCCAGCCCCGAAGGCCGAGATCGCCGGCTCGTCGGGCCAACCCCGGCTCGTCGGGCCAACCCGACACGATCAACGCCACGTTCTCCAAGAACGGCGGCACGAAGACGCTCGCACTCGCATCGAGCGCAGAAGAGAAGCGCGACGTCAATCCGACCGGCGCGCTGGGCCCACTGTCGACATGCACGCACCCGGGGAACCAAGCGACTTGCCGTACGCGGCAGGTTGCCCTGCGTTCACCCGCGAGCTGCGGCAAGTCCAGTGGCCCGGAACCAAGAACTTCAAGCCAGACGTGCCCGAGAAGTACGATGGCAGGATACATCCATCGGAGTTGCTCAGCATCTACACCATCGCGGTGCAGGCTGCCGGAGGGCGCGATGAGAAGATCCTCGCCAACTAATTCCCGCTGGTGCTCAAGCCCAACGTCAGATCTTGGCTCATGCACTTGCCGGACGGTTCCATCTCTTCATGGGCGGACCTGTGTCATCAGTTTGTTGGCGCCTTCACAGGTGGCCACAAGCCTCATGGCCAGGAGAGTGACCTCCACTTGCTCGTCCAGAAGGAGGGAGAACCCCTGCGCAAGTACATACAGAGATTCAGCCAAGTGCAGCGCAACATCCCAGACGTCCACCCCGCCGCGGTTATCAGCGCATTTCATCAGAACGTGCGTAACCGCGGGATGAGGGAGGAGATGGCGATGTGCAAGATCAGAGATGTCAACGAGCTCTATGCTTTACCCGACAAGTGTGCACGGGCTGAGGAGGGGAGGAAAATCCCCGGAGAGGTTGCAGGAGCGGAAGGATCTGACAGTGAGGATACCGCCCCAGCAAGGAAGAGCCGGAGACGGAACAACAGGAAGGGAAAGACTAAGGATGTGCTAGCTGCTGAGCATTCCGGCAACGGAGGCGGCTCCGACAAGGCCAAAGCCGACGACTCCGGCGAGGCTATGGTGGCCGCCGACAAGCAGGATGGCTCCGGCAAGCGGTACTGCAAGATCCACCGCACCAAGGGCCATGATCTCCAAACCTGCAAGAAAGTAGAGCAGATGGCAGAACTACAGAAAGCCGAGTACGAGCGCCGCGATAAGGAGAGAGCCCAGGGAGGTGGCGGAGGATCCGGCAAGAAGCTTCCCGCCCGGGGAGGACACCGCGGCAAGGCCAAGCCGCGGCAAGGAGGTAGGCCTCCCCGCGGCCGCGACAAGGACGAAGATGAAGACGAGGATGATGAGATGGAGGAGGATGAGACCGATGACCAAGAGTTTCAGAGGGCAACAGAGGTGTTGTGCATCGACGGCGGCGCCTCTCTGCACGCCTCGCACCGCCAACTCAAGCAGTGGGTGCGAGAGGTGAACGCAGCAGAGCCGTCCGTCGAGGCGCGCAAGCCTCTGAAATGGTCCGGCACGCCCATCATCTTCGATGTTGAGGACCACCCTGATTGCATCACTGCGGTCGGGTGCTTGCCGATGTTGGTCTCACCAACAATCTGCAACCTTAAGGTCACGAAGATGCTGGTTGACAGCGGGGCCGGCCTAAACCTAATTTGCTCCGCAGTGCTCAAGAAACTCCAGATCCCCGACATCGAGCTCGAAGAAACTGGTACCTTTCAAGGGATAAATCTGGGAAGGAGCAAGCCCAAGGGGAAGATCGTGCTGCCGGTGACGTTTGGCAGTGAGCCGAACTTCAGGACAGAGAGGATCACCTTCGATGTTGTTGATATCCCATTACCCTACAATGGGATACTCGGCCGTCCAGCGCTTGCCAAGTTCATGGCAGCCTCTCACTACGCATATAACGTGCTCAAGATGCCTGGTCCGATGAGTGTCATCTCTGTCCAGAGCGACAAGAAGGATGCACTTATCTGCACCGACAAGATCTACCGGGAAGCAGCAGCCGCAGCAAAGTGCAAGCCACTTGCCGCTGAAGCTCCCCGGGAGAAGAAGAAGGTTAAGTCCAAGTCCAGCAAGAGCAGCTCTGATGCCCACTCCGGCAAGCGCACCTCCCCGGAGTGCTGCGCCGCCGTCGAGGACGCACCATCGAGCTCCACCAGCAAGTGCAAGAAGGCAAAGGCAGTTCTACCAAAGACTGGGCCCGGCAAGAGCAGCTCTGGTACCTGCTCCGGCAAGCACGCCTCCCCGGAGTGCCGCGCTGCCGTCGAGGATGCGCCATCGAGCTCCACCAGCCAGTAGGGCGAAGAAAGCGTCCAGTTTCAAGATTTTGAATTATATTCCCTGAGAATCCATACCTTGTACAAAGAACCTGTGCGCAGAAGGGTCGAATCGTGGCTAAGTTGCGCCCTTGATCCGTTTCGAGTCCGCTCAACGATGAAAGCGCGCCGCAACTAGCCCGACGAGTCCTTCCTGCCGGAAGCAACACCGCCAGCGGGCTGCTGATGTCCCGCACTCAGCAAGTGTGTTTGCGCCGGCGGGTTCCCTGAAAGCGCGAGGGGGTGAAAACGTACAAGGGAGGAAGTCAGGGGAGGAGTGCGGCCTCGCCGGACCGCGGAAAACAGAAAAGCTAAGTCACCCGAGCTTGAGTGCATAACACTTTTTAGTTCTAAGCTCTTATGTTATATTCCTCGAACGTTCGTCCCTTGTACGAAAAACCTGTACGCGGAGGAACCAACTCGTGGTTAAGTTGCGCCCTTGCTTTGTTTTCGAGTCCACTCAACAATACAAGTGCGCTGCAACTGGCCCGAGAAGGTTTCTTGCCGGGTACAACACTGCCAGCGGGCTGCTGACGTTCCGCACTCAGCAAGTGTGTTAGCACCGGCAAGTCCCCTAGAAGCGTAGGGTAAAAACGTACAAGGGATGTAATGAAGTAGAGGATGTAACATAGCAAGCCTTGCCATGGGACGTCCTTTGTATGATAAACTTGTGCGCAGAGGAGCTAGCTCGTGGTTAAGTTGCGCCCTTGCTTTGTTTTTGAGTCCGCTCAACAATACAAGCGCGTTGCAACTGGCCCGAGAAGGTTTCTTGCCAGGTACAACACCGCTAGCAGGCTGCTGACGTTCCGCACTCAGCAAGTGTGTTAGCACCGGCAAGTTCCTTAGAAGCGTAGAGTGTAAACATACAAAGGGCGAAACATGGCGTTGCATTGCCCAACTTGAAGTTACATTGTAAAGAGTAACTTATTACGGCGCTGTCTTAGTTATTCTTTGTGACTAAAATGACAGCGACAAGGAAAGAATAGAAGGGCACACTGGCCCCTGGGCCTCGGCAAACCAGCGTCGCTGGGGGCTGCGAGTACCAAGATCCCTACGCGGCAAGTCAGGGTCCCCGGGGGCTGCAACGCCGGCGGCAAGGACAAAGCAAGGTGCACCGGCACCTGGGTCTCGGCGGGCCAAAGTTGCCGGGAGCTGCAAATACCAAGGTTCACCCCCGGCAAGCCAGAGTCGCCGGGGGCTGTAATATCAGATAAGTTTTTTTTCATCCCTCGTCATGCATCCTCTTATGGACTGGGGAAAGCGAGGCCGCGTCCATGAACGTTCATGCCTTGTATAAAAAAACCTGTGCGCGGAGGAACCGGCTCGTAGCTAGTCGCGCACCGACTGTTGTTTCGAGTCCGCTCGACAATTTAGGTGAACTGCGGCTAGCTCAACGACAAGGTTTCTTGTCGGTCGCGGCACCGCCGGCAGAGAACCAACTCGTAGCTAGTTGCCTTACTATCGTTTCGAGTCCGCTCAACGACTTAAGTAAGCTGCGAGTAGCTCCGCGACAAGGTTCCCTGTCGGTTGCAGTTCCGTTGCCGACGTTCCGCACTCGGCGCTCACGGCAAGGTGCCCGCGCCGGCAAGTTCCCTAAAAGCGTAGGGTGAAAACGTACAAGGCACAAAATCAAGTAAAGGACTTAATCCGGCAAGCTTTCCCCTCTTTTCATTAAAAAACATCCCAATTTAGTGCAAGTCCATAGAGGATGAAAAACATGATAGAGAGGATTACAAACTTTAAATACAGCTAAGGCCCGAAGGCTTACAAATTAAAAGATAAGATGCCTGTAATCCCTCTCCTGTTTCTCTCTTCAGGAGGTAGGTCAACGAGGCCCCGGCAAGAGAAGCTTGCCGGGGAGGGAAAAAGGAGCGCCTAGGCGAACTACGGGTGCCAGAAGACACCAAGAGAACACCCCTGGGGCCGGCCAGGAGCTTGGCAGAGACGGAGGCGCCGGAGGCAGAGCTCGAAGACGGGGCGGCAGGACGTCAGCACGCTGTCGAGGGCACCTCGCCCTCGTACTCCGATTTGACGGCCTTGCCGCCACCCCTCTTCCTCCTCCGCATCCTCCCTACGCCAGCCGCCCAAGGAGACGGCCCCGGGGAGTTCAGAAGGCCGGCGACCCGGATGATGGGGTCGCCGGTGGCGCGCGCGAGGCGGCGTCCGTCGCCTAGTCGGACCCGCCGTCCTCGTCGTCGCTGTCGCTCCCTTCCTCGTCACTCTCGCTCGAGGAGGGACCTTCGCTATCGGAGGAGCTGTCCACGCAGCATCTCGCCCGGATGCCGGAGTCCCCGAAGACCTTGACGGTGAGAAGGTCGCCCTCCATTAACTTAAAATGGAGGGTAAACCCCGCCGTCAAGCTGTGGATGCGGGCGAACGTCTTCCACCCTCGATCGAAGTACATCACGCCGGGGGCTGGGGATACGACACTGACTCGAGTGCCGCTGATCCCGCAGCCCCTCATGCGCAACTCCAGCATCTCGGGCGGGTCCGGTTCCATCGCGCTCGCAAACGGAGCCGGAAGCCGGAGGCGTCGACGAGGTGCCCGGCGCAGCTTGACGAAGAACTCCCAGGGGTCGTCCCCGATGTGGACCGCCTCGAGGAGAGGAGCCACCGGCGGAGACGGGGGTGGCGCACTACCCCGGCCGCCTCTTCCCCGAGCGCCTCGGCCACGCCCTCGACCTCGTCCACGGCCTCGCCCCCTCCCTCTTCCCCTCGCGGCCGGCTCCGCCACCGCAGGGACGAGAGAGGGAGGGGTGCGCTGTCTGGCGGCAACCCTCGCCGCCACCGATGAAGGGCTAGGGTTCCCTTTCTCCATGGCGAATGGGAGAAAGGGGAGAAGAAGTTAAAAAGAAAAGAAGGAGATGAAGGAGTGTGGGCTTCCGTGCCCCCCCTCCTGCTCTTTATAAAGGAGCAGGGCGGGAGCCCGGCCGCCCCGCTCGGCGAATCAAGGCACGGGAGAGCAGGGAATCGGGACCGACCCGCTGCCTCTGCTCTCGCCGGCCCGGATTCCCAATCTCACCGTCCGTGACCCCAAGCGCATGGGAGCCGCGTGGCAGGGATGTAGCGCCGAGAGGATGGGTGAGGCGATCTCGCCCCCACCCCGTGAGCATGGGAGTGGACGCCTCAAAAGCCGCGCACTGGCCCCGTCCAGTAAATGCGCCACACCCCCACGCCTACCTCCGTTTAGGTAGGAGGGTGTGAGCCGTCCCCTTCATTATGGCTTGATGCATGCTCGCGAGGCTCAGCCCCGCACGCGCCACCCATGTCGCCCACGACGCCGTGTTTGACGCATACCACTCTGGGCGTGCGCGGTGGAAACGGAGTCCGATGCGATGTGACCTAGGCCGCGCGTGCCCGTGCACTGTTTTGGGTCTGGCCCAACAGCGCTCGGCACCGTGTATGGCCCAGGCCCGTGGGCTCCTATCGGTGTACTAAAGTAGGGGGGTACCTTAGTACCCCAAACTTGTGCACGGGCAGTCGCAGCAACCCGCGGCAGGGCTTGCCGGGTGTCCGCCAAGATCCTCCACGGCTACTTTGATGCCATTCAAGATCGAAGTATTCAAACCAAGGCCCCGGCGAGAGGAGCTTGCCGGGAAGGCCAACCAAGGTCCCGGCAAGAGAAGCTGGCCGGGAAGAAAACAAAGGCCCCGGCAAGAGGAGCTTGCCGGGAAGGCCAACCAAGGCATCTCCAGAAGACTTGCCGTGGCGCCCCGTGCGTCCCGACAAGGCCCGACAGCCGGCAAGCTTGCCGGCACGACAAGAGAAGGGTCGCGGGAAGACACTTGCCGCGGCAAGGCGGCCACCCAAAATCCAGCGCACCCAGCGACGTGTCACCCCAGGGCCACCCCAGGGGCACGTGGCGGGGCGTTGCGTAGCCATGCGGAGCGAGGTGGCAAATGGAGCTGACAGAGACGCCATCATGGCAACCGGTGGCTCACCTAGCAGTCGTCTCTTTGCACTGTTGGGGCGACCGGACGGGCATTAAATGCCCTTGTCCCCTGCCATCAAAGTTAGGTTGGGGACGCCGTTGGTCACTGTTGTACCAACCCGCGTTTTTACCTTTTTACCCCTCTTTCTACGCTGCCACCTGTCGGTGACCCCTTTATCCTATAAAAAGGAGGCCCATGCGCACGTAGGAGAGGTTCGACTCATTCGAAACTACAACCATACGCCCGCTCTCGAGCAAGATAAAATACAAACACAAAGAAGCAGTAGGAGTTTTATCTCTCCGGAGAGCTCCGAAGCTGGGTAAAAATCGCCCGTCTCCCAGCGCGCGCGCCCGACCTCGATCCGCTCTGCGCGCGGCCTCCGCCCCCCTTGCTGGACCAGAAGGGGCCCCCCGTGCCCCATAGGTGCTCGGCGGCCGCAGGAAAGGAGCGTCCCCCGACAATCAGGCAGACCCAGTGGAGGCAGAGTCCACATTTCTGGCCCCGAGTGTTTTGGAAGGGCCAACAGAGCTGCTGAGAACTCCCATAACTTCAGACTAGCGACTGGTGTCAGTAAGTTCATAGGAGAGTCGAAGCCCGATACTAGGCTTTAAGACTACAGAGTGGCTATGCACATTGGCGGTGACAGCAATGAGGTGGCCATGAAGCACCTTCCTCTGATGCTTGAAGGTTCTGCCAGAGCTTGGCTGAATCAGTTGGCCCCTGGGAGCATTTTGAGTTGGAATGAGTTAGCCCGAGTGTTCACCAGAACATTTGAGGGCACCAGCAAGAGACCCGCCGGTGTACCGGAGTTGCAGCATTGTGTGCAGAAACCGAATGAAACCTTGAGAGACTATATCCAGAGATGGATCACTCTGCACCACACAGTGGAGAATGTGTCAAATCACCAATCAATATGTGCCTTCAAGGAAGGCATTCACTATAGAGAGCTCAATCTGAAGTTCGGTCGGGCTGGAGACATGTCATTGACTCGGATGATGGAGATTGCCACCAAATACACTAACGACAAAGAGGAAGACTGACTCGGGA
This sequence comes from Triticum timopheevii, assembly GCA_963921465.1. Lineage (NCBI taxonomy): Eukaryota > Viridiplantae > Streptophyta > Magnoliopsida > Poales > Poaceae > Triticum > Triticum timopheevii. The sequence goes on along the minus strand of OY997268.1, from coordinate 284,066,142 downwards.
GTGGCAAGCACAAAACAGTTGCCCATGACACCGGAGGAGGAAATTCCAGTCGGAAGCAAAAGCGAAAGGCTAAGGTAGCAGGTCCTACCGAGGCAGCAGTGTTGAATCAAGAAAAGTTCAAAGGGAAACCCAAAGGGCCTTGGACCCCCAACAGAGTGAAGGACTTGGAAGGAAATGACGTGATGGATTTGCCGTGTCATATTCACACCAAGAAGGATGATGAGGGGAACCTGATTCTCCCCAAGCATACCACTCGACAATGTCGACTCCTAATCCAGAGCTTCCGAGAAAGTAAACCCAGTGATAAGGACAAAGAGCCTGAGAAGGAAGAAGAGGATAAGGATGATGACGATGGTTACCCCAACGTCAATGCCACCTTGGTGATTTTTGCCGATATTGAGAGCAAAAGTCGACTGAAGGTCATTAACAAAGTGGTAAACATGGTTGCTCCGGCAACACCAAGATATCTGAAGTGGTCGAAGAGCCCCATTACATTCGACCAGTCCGACCACCCGGCACGCGTAGCTACCCCTGGGCGGCAAGCGCTGGTGGTTGACCCAGTCATGGGAGGCACCCGACTGACTAAGGTCATGATGGATGGTGGCAGTGGCCTGAATATTATTTATGTTGAGGCCCTCAAAGGAATGGGCATTCTGATGTCGAAACTCAGCGAGAGCAACATGCAGTTCCATGGAATCATACAAGGAAAGAAAGCCCAATCACTCGGCCAGATCACTCTCGACATGGTTTTCAGCGATGAGAAGAATTTTCGCAAGGAGAAGTTGACGTTTGAGGTAGTGGATTTCCAGAGTGCATATCATGCCATTCTAGGCAGACCTACTTATGCTAGCTTTATGGCTTGACCGTGCTATGTTTATCTCAAGATGAAGATGCCTGGCCCGGAGGCGTAATAACGGTTTCCGGTAACCGTCAGAGAGCAGAAGATTGTCTTCAAGATGGGACAAAAATAACAGATGAGCAGATGGCAGCAGTAGAGTTTCAAGAATACCAGAAGACTGCAGATCCAAATGATTTGTTGTGCGCTAAGAGGCCTGCTTTGGAGTCCGCATTTCAGTCGGCCGGCGAGACCAAGCCAGTCCATGTTCACCCGACCGACCCCAATGCTGCTCCGACCCATATCTCGATGACACTCGACAGCAAATAGGAAGAAGCGCTCATCCAGTTCCTCCATGAGAACTGGGACATCTTTGCATGGAAACCATCTGACATGCCAGGTGTACCCAGGGAGCTGGCTGAGCATCATTTGCGAGTCGATCCAAAATTAAAACCCGTGAAAGAGCACCTCCGTCAGTCTGCCATGGAGAAGAGAAAAGCCATTGGCGAGGAAGTGGCTCGGCTCCTAGCTGCTGAGTTCATCTGCGAGATATACCACTCCGAGTGGCTCGACAATGTTGTCATGGTTCCCAAGAAAGACAAATCACTTCGAATGTGTATTGACTTCAAGCACATCAATTGGGCCTGCCCGGAAGATCATTTTCCTCTACCCCGCATCGACCAGATTGTCGACTCAACTGCGGGATGTGAGCGACTGTCCTTCCTGTACGCTTATTCCGGGTACCATCAGATCCGACTATATGGACCCGATGAGATAAAAACGGCTTTCATCACCCCGTTTGGGTGTTTTTGCTATGTTACTATACCCTTCGGCCTCAAGAATGCTGGTGCCACATTCATGCGCATGATTTAGAAGTGCCTGCTCACTCAAATCAGTCGGAATGTGGAAGCATACATGGATGACATATTGGTTAAGTCACGCAAAGGTTCCAACCTGCTGACTGACCTTGCTGAAACCTTTGCCAACCTGAGAAGGTATGATATCAAGCTTAATCCATCAAAGTGCACATTTGGAGTCCTAGGCGGAAAGTTACTCGGTTTTCTCATTTTCGAACGAGGGATCGACGCAAACCCACAGAAGATTGGCACAATCCTTCGAATGAAATGCCTAGTGCGTGTGCATGACGTTCAGAATCTTACTGGTTGTTTGGATGCTTTGAGCCGATTCATCTCACGCCTCAGTGAAAAGGCACTGCCTCTTTACGAACTGATGAAGAAATCTAACAAGTTTGAGTGGAATGACGAAGCTGAAGCAGCGTTTGAGGAGCTCAAAGCCCTGCTTTCCACCCAACCGGTGCTTGCTGCTCCGTTTAGCAAGGATCCTCTACTGCTTTACATTGCAGCCACGGACAAGTTGTTAGCACAATGCTCATGGTCGTGCAGGAAGAAGAAGGCAAGGCATTCAAAGTTCAGCGCCCCGTGTATTACATTTCAGAAGTCTTAACTCCATCCAAGCAGAGATATCCTCACTATCAGAAGCTTGTTTATGGGATTTACCTGACCACGAAGAAGGTTGCACATTATTTCTCTAATCACTTAATTTCAATCGTCAGCGATGCTCCATTGTCAGAGATTCTGAATAACAGGGACGCAACTGATCGAGTGGCAAAGTGGGCGATTGAACTTCTTCGTTTGGATATCAAATTTGAGGCAAAGAAGGCCATTAGGTCTCAAGCAATTGCAGATTTCCTTGCAGAGTGGACAAAACAACAACAGCCGATTCAAATTTTGTTGGAACGTTGGACCATGTTCTTTGATGGATCCAAGATGTTAAATGCTCTGGTGCAGGAGTGGTTTTAGTGTCCCCACGATTAGACAAGCTCAGTTATGTCCTCCAAATTCACTTTGATTCTTCGAACAATGAAGCTGAGTATGAGGCACTATTGTATGGGTTGCGTATGGCCATTTCACTCGGCGTCCGGTGCTTGATGGTTTATGGCGACTCAGACTTAGTGGTAACCAAGTAATGAAGGAATGGGACGTCAGGAGTCCCGCAATGACAGGTTACTGCAATGAAGTGAGAAAGCTAGAGAAGAAGTTTGAGGGGTTAGAGATCCACCACATCCCACGAATCAAGAATCAAGCTGCTGATTATCTAGAGAAGATAGGTTCCACTCGAAAGCCTATTCCCAGCAATGTGTTCTTGAAGCATCTCCATACCCCGTCGGTACAAGAAGATCCCATCAAGGAAGAGCCCCCGCAACCAATAAGTTCAACCAACCTGACTGAGATCGAGGTTCCAGCCATGGTCGACCTGATCATGGAAGTCCTGGTGGTCACGCCCGATTGGACAGTACCGTACATCGCATACATTCTCAGAAAGGAACTCCCAGAGGATGAAGATGACGCTCGCCAGATAGTCCGTCGATCGAAAGCCTTCACTGTGACGAAAGGGCAGCTTTACAGAGAAAGTATCACAGGAGTGGCCCAATGCTGCATCACCCCAGAAGAAGGCCGAATGATCCTAAACGACATCCACTCAAGGACCTGTGGTCATCATGCATCCTCTCAGACCATCGTGTCCAAAGCATACCGAGCGGGATTCTATTGGCCTCGAGCAAATGAGATGGCGAAAGATATAGTCGACAAGTGCGCAGGTTGCCAGTTCTACTCTAACATGTCTCACAAGCCAGCATCTGCCCTAAAGACTATTCCTCTCGTCTAGCCATTGGCAGTCTTGGGATTGGATATGGTTGGTCCCTTCAAGACCGGCGCGAGTGGTTTCACCCATTTACTCGTAGTAGTCGACAAGTTCACCAAGTGGATCGAAGCCAAGCCCATAAAAAACCTTGGAGCAAGCACTGCCGTTAGTTTCATCAGAGAGTTGATATTCAGATATGGAGTTCCTCACAGCATCATCGCAGATAACGGCTCCAACTTTGATTCTGATGAGTTCAAGGCGTTTTGTGCTTCCCAAGGCACTCGGGTCAACTATGCGTCCATCGCACACCCGCAGTCGAATGGACAGGCGGAAAGAGCGAATGGTTTGGTCCTTCAAGGACTAAAGCCTTGACTGATGCATTATCTTAAGGATGCTGCTGGAGCTTGGGTGACTGAATTGCTGTCGGTCCTATGGGGACTGAGAACGACGCCCAACCGGTCGACTGATTGAACCCCTTTCTTCCTGGTGTACGGCGCTGAGTCTGTGCTTCCGAGTGACTTGGTGCACAATGCTCCCCGAGTGGAACTATTCTCGGAAGCTGAAGCTGAGCAAGCACGCAAAGACACAGTCGATCTCCTGGAGGAAGAGCATGAGATGGCTTTGGTTTGGTTGACCATCTATCAGCAAGATTTGCGTCGATTCCACGCTTGCAACGTCAGAGGTCGAGAATTTCAGGAAGGATACCTTGTGCTCCGAGTGGTTCAGAAGTGACCTCACAAACTCGCTCCGGCCTGGGAAGGTCCCTTCATCATCGCCAAGGTGCTTCACAATGGAGCATATCACATTTACAACGTTGCCAAGAAGATGGACGAGCCACGCGCAAGGAACGCAGAGCTACTTCGTCCTTTCTATACCTAAAATCACTCGACCAAACGAGTTGTAATAAAAGCACTTCAGTTTGTTTTCCAAAGACAAGATTTTTACAGTATCTTAATAATTTGTTTCTCGTAATCACTTGTGTCCAAATACCCTAGTGGGTGACTTAGCTGTGAACCTGATTCGCCTAAGTTGAAAAACATTCCGAGTGGAGAGCAATCCCCGCACTCGGAAGCTTAGCTGCGACCCCGTAATGGACTGAGTTAAAAATATTCTGGGTGGAGAGCAATCCTCCCACTCGGGGGCTTAGTTGCGACCCCGTAATCGCCTAAGTTAAAAACATTCCGAGTGGAGAGCAATCCACCCACTCGGGGGTTTAGCTGTGACCCCGTAATCGCCTAAGTTAAAAACATTCCGAGTGGCAAGCAATCCTCCCACTCGGGGGGCTTAGCTGCGACCCCATAATCGCCTAAGTTAAAAACATTCCGAGTGGAGAGCAATCCTCCCACTCGGTGGCTTAGCTGCGACCCCATAATCGCCTAAGTTAAAAACATTCTGAGTGGAGAGCAATCCTCCCACTCGGGGGCTTAGCTGCGACACCGTAATCGCTTAAGAGAAAAACATTCCGAGTGGAGAGCAATCCTCCCACTCGGGGGCTTAGCTGCGACCTCGTAATCTCCTAAGTTAAAAAACATTCTGAGTGGAGAGCAATCCTCCCATTCAGTGGCTTAGCTGCGACCCCATAATCGCCTAAGTTAAAAACATTTTGAGTGGAGAGCAATCCTCCCACTCGAGGGCTTAGCTGCGACACCGTAATCGCTTAAGTTAAAAACATTCCGAGTGGAGAGAAATCCTCCCACTCGGGGGATTAGCTGCGACCCCGTAATCTCCTAAGTTGAAAAACATTCCGAGTGGAGAGCAATCCTCCCACTCAGGGGGCTTAGCTGCGACCCCATAATCGCCTAAGTTAAAAAACATTCTGTGTGGAGAGCAATCCTCCCACTCTGGGGCTTAGCTGCGACCCCGTTATCGCCTAAGTTAAAAAACATTCCGAGTGGAGAGCAACCCTCCTACTCGGGGGACTTAGCTGCGACCCCGTAATCGCCGAAGTAAAAAACCATTTCAAGTGGAGAGCAATCCTCCCACTCAGGGGCTTAGCTGTGACCCCGTAATCGCCTAAGTTAAAAACATTGAGTGGAGAGCAATCCTCCCACTCGGGGGCTTAGTTGCGACCCCGTAATCACCTAAGTTAAAAAACATTCCGAGTGGAGAGTAATCCTCCCACTCGGAGACTTATCCGCGACCCCGTACTCGCCTAGGTCACAAATATCCTCTGAGCTATGCCACAAATACAACGCGTGCTTCATCCTTATCCGCAAGGACGATGAGGTGTCGATTGAACACCACGTCTGAGCTACGCCATAAATACAACATGCACTCCATCCTTATCTGCAAGGATGACGAGGTGTCGATTGAACACCACGTCTGAGCTATGCCACAAATACAACATGCGCTCCATTGTTATCCACAAGGACGACGAGGTGTCGGTTGAACACCATGTCTGAGCTGCGTCACAAGTACAATGTACCATCCCTATCTGCAAGAACGACGAGGTGTCGATTGAACAACATGTCTGAGCTGCATCACAAGTACAATGTACCATACCTATCCGCAAGCACAATGATGCGTCGACTGAACACCGTGTTTGAGCTCCATCACAAGTACAATGTACCTTGCACTCGGCAAAAGGTGAGAAGATCAAGTCCACTCGGAACCACAAGACAGTTAGAAATAGTTCAAAGCCAGAACAAAAGCCATGATATTCAAAGGAACTCAAGTTCCAATAAACCCTGCAAAAGTTCAGGACCGCAATAGGCAGAAGTACTCAGGCATCAAGCCTGAAAGAGTTTAACGATTACATAATCACTCGGCATTCCGAGGCAAACAAAGGTGAGGCATAATGTTTTGATCACTCGTCAGGAGGAGGACTTGCTGGATCGCAGAAACTGTCAAGGTCAATGCTGTCTGTGATGCGAGTGGTAGCGTCAAGGAAAGTGTCCATGAAGGACTGGAAAGTGTGCTTCTTGGTGTTCACAACCTTGAGGTCCGCCAACTTGTCTTCTCTGACGTCCTTGCAGTGCCCTCGGACCAGTGACAGGGCGACGTCAGCGCCGTAGCGAGCAGATGATTACTTCATTCTTGCACTCGCCAGGTATTTAATTCAGTTGAGCCATCAAGGGCTCGAGGTCTTGCGAGAGTTCCGCCTGAGGCCAGAGTTCAGCATCAACCTAAGTCATCGCCGCCTTCAGTCGGGCAAGATAAGCAACAACGTTGTCCATGCATGATTCCAACCGCAGCACATTCATCACGACATCATCTTTGACAGGACAATTTATGGGGTCGAGACTGGTCTCGACCCACCCGGTTTCTTCTTCAAAGTCTTGACAAAGTTCTGCACAATCGGAGAAAATAGTGAGTCGACAGTTTAACAAAGCATGTCAGTTGACATCGATAAACCAGTCGAACAAGAATACCTTCAAGCTTCAAGACCAGTTTCGCAGCAAGTTGTCCCAGATAAGACTCTAGCTTGCCCTTCTTAGCCTTGAGGCTACCAACTTCATCGGTCAAGCTGTCCTTGTCTTTCTTTAGTTGCTCGACCTCCCGATTGGCCTTAGAGACAACAGTCTTCAGCTTAGAGTTCTCCTCTTCTAACATGCTGACTGAAGCCAGCTTCTTTTCCGCAAGCGTTGTTTTCTCTTGCGCCTCCTTCTGGGCAGCAGCAAGATCTTGATCCTTCTTCTCCAGAGCCTGCTTCATTTCCTCTAAGGAAATAACGTTCTTCAGACGAGCTTGAAGTTGACGGTTTTCACTATGCACATCTGTTCGAGTGAATTCACTCGGTTCAAAGGGACTAAAAGGAAAAACACGGAGAAGTGCGATTCACAAGGTGGAGAGTCGACAATTGGTTACCTCCCGATAGCTGCTTCGTCCTGAGCAGTCTTGAGGTTCTTCTTGGCCAGTTCCAGGTCAAGGTTGAGGCTGATTTGCTTCTTGTTCAGTTCAGAAAGTTGAGCCCCAAGATCACAAGACCTCTGCAGTCAGCAAATAAGATATGTCAGTCGATAGAAACAAAAGACAATCACAGTGAAAGTTGCTCTAAGAATACTGCCGAATCAAACATTCAGCAGTAGTCTTGGGGACTACACCAAGTGGGTGCACTTAGCATGCCCCCACTAGTTTGGTTTTACACTCGGCATGGTCTGCCCAGCGTGAGTAAAAAAGGAGATTCTCAGACCCCAGCCGACTACCAACAGTCGACCGCAGTCTACAGGACTACACCCAGTGGGTCCACTCTGCGTGGCCCCACTGGTTCGAAAAAACACTCGACTTAAACTAAGTCGACTCAAGTGGAAGACCTAAACAGCTCTAAGATAGAAACACCCCAGTGGGTGATTGGATGTGAAACACAGACCCATGATAGATGCACATAAAAGGTTCCAAAAACGCTCATCTGAGAGCACCATATGGGCCATGAAGCAACATTGGCAATTATCATTATTCAAAAGATCAGTCGGGAATCAACTAACCTTGATGTTGGTTTGCAGAGCGGTGCTGGCATTATAAGGCACCTGACTGGCCTCATGCACCACCTTCACCTGCTCCATCACAAGATTTACCTAGAGAAGAGCCTCCCTGGCAGCACTCGGTGAGTCATCTAGAGTTTGGTACGCAGTGAAGAGTTATGATGGCAAGGCAGTCGAAGTAGCCACTAGGTCAGATGCATGAAGTTGTACTGGAGCAGCAGGGGTCTAAGCAGTTGACCCTGATGGGCAATCATTCGACAGCGGGTTGGCGAAAGTGACATTGGTCCGAGCTGGATCTCCGGATCGCTCGACCACCGTCTCAAGCACCAGTGTCGATTAAGAGACCTGAACCTCAGGCGCTTTCCCACTTGATCCATTGCCCCCCTCCTCCTCTCCCTCAAAGGCACTTCTTCTTCATCATCATCTGGAAGCACGACAATGTCCCATGGAGCTGCAACAAAAAGAAACCTTAGAAATTCAACCAATAAACAATTCAATCGACAGAATAAACTTGAGTCAAGTGGACTTACTAGGTTTGGAGGTGGCCGCGTCATCTACTTCCTCGTCACCTAGGGCCTTGTCCACGTCCATGTCAGTCGCGGCGGAGGCTGGGTTGGAAAAGTTTACAATCCATTCAGTCAGAACAGAAGTGTCAGTCGATGGAAGAAAACACAGATAGAAAGAACACTCACCCGGAGGCAACAGGAACATCCATCTTGATCTTGGGCAAAGTCTTCCGAGTTTTTGAGGGGACGACCTTGGGCTACTTGGCGACTTTCTTCGTCGGCTCCGGAGTTGATGTCCGAGTACGCTTCTGTGTTTGGGTGCTCGGGGCCACGGTCTTGCCACGCCCACCCGCTGGATCATGGAGTAGCTTGGATCGACGTTCCGTACAAGGTGGTGAGTCGACTATCTCCTCGTCGTCCGACTCATCGCTTTCTTCTTCGTCCTCGTCGTCTGGAGATTGCCAATCGCCACTTTCCTCCGCGCTGTCCTCTCCCTCCTGGTCTTGCTCCAGAGCTTTTTCACCATTGGGCATCGAGTACATCTCAGTATAAACCTACAAGACAAGAAGTCGAGTGAAATTCAGTCGGATTCAAAGACAGTCGCAAGATGTACCCAAATTCAGTCGGTGGCAGAGACTGAACCTTGTCTGGCTGGTTGCTGTCGCTGAAGGGTTCGACTCTCCTGGGGCCTTTGGGTTTTCCTTGTTTCATGTGATACTCTTCAACCACTGGGCCACTGTCTTGGCTGATACTTCATCCGGATGAACCTGAGTGGTGTCGTTGGCTCCAGAATACATCCACATTGAGTGGTCACGAGCCTGGAGCGGCTGGATGTGTCGACTAAGGAATACCTCCAACAAATCCATGCCAGTGACACCCTGATTGATCAACTGGACCACCCTATCAACCAACATGTTTGTTTCCACCCTCTCCGCAGTGGTCACTTTCAGCGAGTAAGGGGTCTGGACACGATCTAAAGTAAAAGGGGGAAGTCCAGCGACTGGCCTGGAGTCCCAATGTCCTGGAAGTAGAACCAGGTCGACTGCCAGCCCCTGACCGAGTAAGGAAGGGTCATGGAAGGGAAAGAGGTCCTCTTCCTCTTCTGGATACCCAAACCCCCACACATTTGTATAACGTGTGTTTTCTCGTCACTCGTGTTTGCTTTCTTCACCGACTGAGAGCGGATTGTGAAGATGTGATTGAAAAGACCCTAGTGCAGCCGACAACCCAGAAAATTCTTGCACATAGACACGAACGCAACAAGGTATGTGATGGTGTTGGGAGAAAAGTGATGGAGTTGGACTCCGAAGAAGTTCAAGAAACCCCGGAAAAAGGGTGCGGGGGAAGCGAGAAACCGCGGTGGACATGGGTGGCGAACAGAACACACTCATCCGATTGCGGCTGTGGCTCTGTCTCCCCCTCCGGCAACTACGCAGCCCCATTGGCGATCAGTCCGGACTCACCCAGTTCCTCCAAATCTTCCGGCCGGAGCGAGGATCGGATCCAATCGCCCTGGATCCAACCGATCGGAAACGCCGACCGCGACGACGACCCCCGATTCGTCTTCTTGCCTTTCACCGCCCCAGTCGCCTTCTTCGCGCGTTCCAGCGCCGCCGCCTTGTCCTTCACCATGGTGGCGGAGCGGCGGCGTTCAGAGCGGAGGAGCCGGATGCGGTGGAGAAGAAGAGGGGAAGGAAGGAGAATGGGTGCGCACAGTGCAGGCGCCTCAGCTCCGTCGCCTTTTAAGGACCCACTTCCGAGTGGCTGACGTGTGGGCCCAGGCGATCCTGTCAAATCCTGCAACAGTCGCGCGCTGGGTACGTGGCGAAAAAGTTGGTGCAGGGATCGAGGCACTCCTATCTATCCATCCCGCTTACCATGGCATGCTCCGCCTCGCACGCTTCCCTGAAATTTCGAATCCCATGAAATCCGGGATATGCCGTAACCAATCGCTCCAAAGATTTCGCGACAAAAACAACACTCGACGGATGATGTTATAGACTCACTCAGCAACTTTTGAACCGATGAAGGTGACTGAAACGAAGCCAAAGTTCCAACATGGGCCTCCCGTTCAACATGAGTACTTGTGAAGCACAAGGGTCAAAGCGAGGTCAATTTCAACCTTCTTTTCACTCGTACCTCAATCCATCCAGGGGCTAATGATGATGATATAGACCTGGGGTAGGGTCATAGGCCTAACCTATACGCCCTACCCAAGGTCACTACCCTAGAAGCAAAGAAGCTCAAGAGACAAAAGGGAGTGCCCAATAAAGGCGTCGAGTGCAATCCACTCGACCAATCAATCACTCGGGTACCCCTCCTGCCTGAAGTCACACGACCAATCAACCACTCGACCTACTGAAGACCAGGAGTCACTCGGAAGAGCAATGGTCAAGCATTCACTCTGTAGTATTTAAGGTCATTAAAAGCACTTATGGGTGGCGTTATCAGTAACACCCCATCTTTATGTACATTGAACTCTTGGTAACGAGGGATGGCCGGGGTCCTAGCGCACTCTATATATAGCACCCCCTCCTTTGGCACAAGGGTTCGCACCCCCTGTAACACACACACTCATATAATCCAGTCGAACGCCTCCGGGCACCGAGACATAGGGCTTTTACCTCCTCCGAGAGGGGCCTGAACTCGTAAACACTTGCGTACATTCTTGCCATAGGTAGGACCTTGCCTCATCATTCGTACCCCCTATACTTACTATCAGACTTAGTACCACGACACCATGTGCCCTTGAGCATCTTCTCAAAGATGAGGAAGGTCACTTGTAGGACTTGTTGAGGACTTTGATCTCCTCCATTTGAGCTTGCATCTTGGCATTGAAGTTGTTTTCGTGTCATCGAACTCGTCGTTGTTGTTGTAGACCGAAAGAGGTGTGCTTTGCCTATCCATCACAAGACTCGAGTAGAGGTGAGTAGGAAATGAGATAAACAATACCAAGTTACCCTTCCTAATGTTGAGGATGTATCCCATTTCACTCAATGTGAAATGAAAGAATAGTAGAATTTGTACCGGACTTGCTCACTCACACTTAGAAAGTAAAGCTTATGGAGTAGCTTGGTTAGCATAGTGGCACAAAAATTTGATGCAAAATGTTAGCAGGAGTCAATAATGTTGAAAGAGATTCACAAATTCGCAAGTGAAACAAGCAGACCAATAGCAATATGTGGCACATGGAAACGCACACACGGATAGATAAATGGGGTCGCACAACCAAGGGATGAGCACAAAATGTGGAGTCCACGGAAAACGCTCGTGTTGGACAACTCAAGAGAGATGCTAGCACGATTGCTCAATAGGCGGATACGACACTTCTGCACAACCTATAAGATGGAAAATGTAACAACTTTTATGCCAAGTATGCTATGTATGTATGGTTCCCGGTGTTCTTTTCAAGATGATCCAAGATGATCGTATATGAAAATCTTAAATGCTATGTGGTATGATGCTATGGCTATTGCTTACAAGCTTCTTTGCTTAAAAGCTTATTCTTATTTTGTATGGCCACTTTTGCACAATGCACAAAACCAAGATAGCAATAGTGTATATGTGGGAACAATCTTGTGACACAACATATCATATGATAGCAAGATGATACCAATATGATATGGTATGTATGCAATGGAAGGTATATCGATGATCACTAATGTGCACAAGTAATGGTGTCGGCAATACTCAAATGGTTAGTCTCGATAGGCAAGTGATGCAAAATGGGCTACGGGTTATCAATCCATTTGCAAGGGGAATATACAATGGTGTCGTCGAGGTTACCATCCTTGGCGATGATGAGAGGCGGTATTGCCGAAGTCGACCCGTTCCTAGTTAGCCGAAACACCCTAGGAAACAGAAAAACCACAAACTCAAAATCTCCAAAGGAAAATGCCAAATGGTGGTAGCGGAAAGCGGTGGTGGTTTGCACTCGGCAATGTGGAAGTGGGATGATGGGTTATGTGAGTCGGTGTTGAAGTTGTCGTCCCTAAGTAGCCGAAACACCTTAGGAGACACAAGCCACAACTCAAACAAGCTCAAACAAAATTGGGTTAAATTCGGTTAGTGGAAGTGTATGGTGGTTGTGGTTGATGAAGAAGCAACCATCCCTAAGTAGCGGAAACACCTTAGGATACTCGAATCACAACTCTAACAACCACAAATGGGATGTTGAATGAAATTGGTTAGGTTGCAGAAGTGGGTGGTGGTAATGCAGATGATATGGTGGTGGCCCTAGGCAAAGATGCCAAAGTTCCAAAAACTTGATGGAGTCAAATGATGTTGGTGATATTTCTGTGGGATGGGGATGTCAATAGCTTCAAAACGAGTTAAAGTAGGTCAAAATCATACTCCAAATGAATTAGTTATGACCAAAACAAAATTTCAGCCATGTCAGTTTCAGGGTTAACCGGACATCCGGGAGCAGGTCCGGATGATCTGGGTTCGTCAACCGGATTTCTATTGTGTGAGGTGTCCAGACATCCGGGAGATGGTCCAGCTGATCCAGGCTGGTTTGGATGACCCGGGAGCACTTCCGGATGATCTGGGCAGGTCAAACTGCTCAGGATTTCTTCTCAAGGACGAATTTTGGGGCGGAAATTAGTGATTTCGGGGCAAAAATTGTGGAGGTTTCATGGATGGAAGGTGGGAAAAAGATGGGGGTGCTAGATCCAATTGAAACCAAGCAAATCCACGAATCAAAATCAACAAACCATCATCAAACCAACAAATCACAAAAAAATTGGGGCTATTTTTGGTGGGGATTTTCGAATTTTGGACAAAATCAAGCAAAAGAAGGCTAGAAAACAGGGGTAGGGGCTCCAAATTCGTGATCAACCTGGCTCATGATACCAAGATGATGTAGGGTAGAACCCTAGATGCCCGATCTTTCAGGAAATGGAGGGGATCCCGCGAAGAACATGAAGAACACAAGGGGAAACATGAGGTGAAACAAGGGGAACACTCAAGAACAAGTCCAATCACACATCCACTAGACAATCAAACACACAAGATCCACAAGGTACATGAACAATAAAGGATAAGATACAAAGTATAGTTCATCTCCAACAGGAGGTCTTGAGCGGGGGTCCTCCCGTAAGGGGATCTTGATGATATCCCGCATGATCTTCTCTTCGATGGAGGTATTGGCCTCCGATGGAGTAGTCTCTCTCTCTCTCAGGAGAAGAGTAGTAGGAGCAAAGCTTACATACAAATGAGATATCACTTTGCTAACCCTAGAAAAAAGGTGGAGGAGGTCTATTTATAGTCTAAGGGGCGAAGGGCTAAGTGAGGGGGCGAAACAGGTACATGGGCCTCGGCCTGAGATGTTGCATGCAGGCAAGGCCGGATGATCCCGATGGTGGTCCGGATGATACGGGCATCGTCCGGATGATCTGGGACCTTGTCTGGATGATCTGGCTTCAAGTGGAGGCTTTCGGGTGTCTTCGGCGTGGTTATCCAGAGGATCCGGGTGAGGGTCCGGATGATCCAGCTGAGCCCAGATGATCCGAACGACGGTACAGATGTCCGGCCTGGCTCCAGCAGCCGCTCCATCTTCTTATTCTCCTTTCTTCCGTCTTCTCTTCCATGCCTTCCTCGTGGATGCTGTATACGTATACCGGCGCTCCCATTCCTCCTCGACATCCTTGAAGTTCCAACAATACCTATGCATGCACACGGGAGAAGTGTCAAGTAGTATACCATCCTCGAAGGGGTGAAGTGAGCACGTGTATAGGAGATGATTCACCTTTGTGTGTGTGAAGTAGATGTCGCACGTGTCACTTGCCAAATGGACTCTTGACATGGTGAAGTCCGTAGGATGCTCCACATCAGTGAGGCCACCAAGCCCCAAGACAAGGCGCAAGCACCACCCCGCGCATCCACAACCTTCTTAAACGGCTTCACCTCGCAATGTGGTCAATAAAAAGGATATTCGCTTGAGATCTATGGAAAAGCATGAGCATAACCTTTTGTCCTATTCTTCAAGATGGACAGATCTTCATTATGTCAGACCACCCATGAATAAGTATCTTTTCACCCCCAAGGGAAATGTAGTAGGTCAACATAAATATCGTATTGTGATCAAGCACAAGTCTAACCCGACCATGGTCAGGCATCTGTATCAGAACAATAAAACTTGGCAGTTTCTGTTTCAAGAAGATCACAACTGTAAAACTGTGCATAAGCAAGAATTTATTAACAACATATATAACAGAAAACAGCTCATACCATATGTTTCTTGACACAGTTGGACCTCTTCAACGTGTGCACCAGTGGCACACATATCCCATGTGGCCTTCCACCATTGAAACGCCCCACAAGGACCTCAAGATGATCAGTTAAGTGTAGGAACTGGTGGATGCAGTCAACTTTAGTGCCATCAGTAACATTCAAGTTCTCATCAAATAACAAACGAGTAGTGTCATGAACTCTGTAATAACCTACACGTGCCACCAATTATAAGAAATATTAGTTAGAAGTAGCATCTCCGTGAGAGAAGGGAATGAAAAATAGTTGCTACTTCTAATGTCAAATTGTGATTAGTTGGACAAAATAGGTGGATTAATAAGTAATCGAGGCAACATGCAAGAACTAGATACAAAACTAACATGGATGAACTACTGGAACGACGTCGGGGTGGAAGGTCACAGTGAAGATGATACCAGGTTCCGCTATTTCCATCAACATTCGTGTGCTAACTTTCAGTCTGTCACATTTGAGGAAGTTTATCCAAGTTCGGCCATAAAAAAAGCAGCGATCTTCTTGGTTCATGAAAACTAGGAACTTATATCCATGGCGTGTCTTCAATGTGACCATTAAACTAGTGTATTCAGCTATGGCAAGGCCGACAATCTTGAGTACATGTGTTCTGGCAGAGCAAGGAATGCACTGTTGGAAAAATAATATGAGAACATAATTTATTGGCTATCCAAATGTAGAAATAATTTCCTCTTTCACGTCAGTGTTGACCATGGTACTAGTACCTTTTATCCAAATATAGCAATCCAAATTTCCAAATTACTCGACAACATGTTCAAAAAACCCCAATCCTCCCGGATAAAAAAGATGATCCTAGGAACATACTGTGCGGGTTTTAAAATCCTGTGTTAGGATAAGAAGGAGCAAGTGTGGCATCTCGCCGAGGGAATAGAAACCTGTAGTGTCCTCGCAGTAAAAATGAAACACACTAGATTCAGTAGGAAGAAAAATGCATCAACGACAACGGCTGCCATCCCAGGATTACTGGCGACCAAGGGACTAGGATTTATAGGGCATGGATAAAGAATTCATACCTGGTTCTCCATGAGACAACCCTAAGCAATCGCCGAGAGGAGGTTTTTTGATGTAGAGCATCCTTTGGTCATCCCCATGGACCTACCATCGTCTCACCAAGTGCCAAAAGGAACGATGACATGAGCAAGAGCTAGAGCTCTCGAGACCGAGGTGACATCTCTGCTCTGTGATATTCCATATGACCTACTCGAGACATGGCTACTACCTAAGTCCGAAATGTTGTGCATGATCAGGTCCCAAGAAGGACCCCTCGAAGATGCACGTGAAGACGGACAAGTCCCAAAGTCCATGGATGAAGAGAACCAACAGAAGGAGCCGGAGAAATCTCCAGGACCCGAACATTCAACCCCAAGCCCCGAACATCCGACACGTGGAGCATTTACCTTAGCCACCGCCTAGCCGAATCTACAGGACCCGAACACCCGTCCTAGGCCCTGGACATCCGTCCCAACCCCAGCCTGGAAATCTGGAGCCCTTCACAGAACCTCACCAAAGCCTGCCCTAACAGCACGGACATGCGGTTCCCCTCCCCGGACATCGGACACCCCCGACGCCCCGGACATCCGCCCCCCCTGTCTACGCACAGTAAAGGGCCAAGGCCCATGTATCCCTTCACCCCCTAGACTATATATACTCCTTCTTGTCCCTCTTTCTAGGGTTAGCAATGTGATAGCTTATTTGAGAGATAGAAATTTGCTCACCCACTTTATTACTTCTCCATCGGAGTTCATGACCTCTATGGAGAAGATCCCCCAAGTGGATGCAGGACCCCTCATGAGAAGACCCCTCAAGACCTCCCACGGAGAAGAACTACCGCCTCTTGTATTGTCCCTTGTTGCGTTTGCATCTTGTATCACTCTTTATGTTCATCAATTTGAGTGTTTTTCCCTCATGTTTCTCCTCATGTTCTTCGTGTTCATCATAGGATCACCTCCAAATCGTGAAAGATCGGCCTTAGGGTTTCCACCCTACATCATCTTGGTGTCATGACTAACCATGGCCACCTATGGGGCCATGAGCCCCTTTTGGTTCAGCGGGGGGATGGGCATGTTGCAAAAGGAGCGGAGCAGCATAACACAGCACGACGGAGATCACCCTAGCAATTTTACCCAGCTTCGGGCCGCCGTGAGGCATGAAACCCTACTCCTTCTTTAGTGCATTGATGGTGTATAATGGTGGTGAACGCATCACACTTGCCCGATAGGGTTGCCTTGGGGCGAGAGTGGCTATGCGCGTTTGAATGTGTGAGAGTCTGTATCCTTTCTATGGTTGCCATGGGCCTCCTTTTATAGATCAAGGGGTTACCATAGTGGCAAATCAGTCCTTACGTACTGATTATATATTAAAGAGTGCTATCATACCTAATTTTGCAGGCTGACAGAGTGCATTAAATGCACCGTCTAGTGTCACATCACAGCGTGCCCAACAAACCTTGCTGGGCTGTTTTACTAGGTTTGCATCTGCTTCCTTGACACGTCTCAGGACGGGTGTCATATGGAGGTGTTTGCTGTAGGAAGTGGCTACCATGTGGCAAAAAGCAGCCACTTAGTCACCTTGGATCTTGACACCGCACTCATCGATGACTTGCGTCACTTGTGAGGTGGAGCGGTGGAGTGGCTTGCCTCCGCAAGCCCCGGCAGGCCTGCCTGGATGATCTGGAGGCTTGCTTCTAGGGCAAACCCATCCTTGCCAGGCTCGCCTGCCCGGCAAGGAAGGTTCTTTCCTTAGCGATATCTTGCTTCCCTGGCTTATCTTGTTCTTCTTGATCTGTAATTGGATCCTTCAAAGAATTAATACCTGTTTATTGTTCTGATCTAGGTGTTGTAATCTTGTCCTTGGGCCTATGCACAATCTAGGCAATGGACCAAGGGTTTGTTGCACCGATAGGAGAACCCGGTCCTGGCACGAATGCGCCGCTAGGCATCATCGGGGTAGACCCTAACTAGTGCACAGGCAGGAGCGCAAGGGTGGCTCCGCCCTTTGAGATCTTGTTTGCTTCTTCATTAACCCGAGTGATGCGGAGCATCCCACGACCATCCCCATTGACGTATCTACATCTCCCACGACACCACTTGGACCAATGACAAAAGCTCAAGCAAAGGCTATCGAAGAAAAGGTGAACTCTCTCCTCTCGAAACTACCCCTTTCTACACATGAGATGTTGGGGAACATAGCAATAATTCAAAATTTTCCTACCTATCACCAAGATCAATCTAGGAGATTCAAGCAACAGGAGAGAGGGAGGGCATCTTCATACCTCTTGAAGATTGTGAAACGGAAGCGTTACAAGAACGCGGATGATGGAGTCGTACTCGCGGCGATTCAAATCGCAGAAGATCCGATGCAGCGACCAATGGACGGCGCCTCCGCGTTCAACACACGTACAACCCGGGGACGTCTCCTCCTTCTTGATCCAGCAAGGGGAGAGGAGAAGTCGAGGAAGAGCTCCGGCAGCACGACGGCGTGGTGGTGGAGCTTGTGGATTTTCTGTAGGGCTTCACCAAGCTCTATGGAGGAGGAGGAAGTGTTGGAGGAGGGAGGGGCTGCACCAAGGGAAGGGTGCGGCAGGCCTCCCCCCACTATTTATAGGGAAAGGGGAGAGGGGCATGACCCCCTTAGATCTCATCTAGGGGGGGGCAAGGGGGGAGCTTGCCTCCCAAGTTTGGTGGGAGGCGCCCCCACCCCCTAGGGTTTCTAACCCTAGGCGCCTTGGGCTCTTGGGGGGCGCACCAGCCCACTAGGGGCTGGTTCCCACCCTTTATTCATCCCACTAAGTCCCCTGGGGCAGGTGGCCCCATCCGGTGGACCCCAAACACGTTTTGGTGGTCCCAGTACAATACCGATAACCCCCGAAACTATTCAGTTGACTAAAACTGAACTTCCCAGATATAAATATTTACCTCCGGACCATTCCGGAACTCCTCATGACGTCTGGGATCTCATCCGGGACTCCGAACAACCTTCGGTAACCACATACTATTTCCCATAACAACTCTCACGTCACCGAACATTAAGTGTGTAGACCCTACGGATTCGGGAATCATGGATACATAACCGAGACATCTCTTCGGCCAACAACCAATAGCGGGATCTGGATACCCATGTAGGCTCCCACATGTTCCACGATGATCTCATCGGATGAACCACGATGTCTGGGATTCAATCAATCCCGTATACAATTCCCTTTGTTGACCGGTATGTTACTTGCCCGAGATTCAATCGTCGGTATCCCTATACCTCGTTAAATCTCATTACCGGCAAGTCTCTTTACTCATCCCATAATGCATGATCCCATGATTAATTCCTTAGTCACATTGAGCTCATTATGATGATGCATTACCGAGTGGGCCTAGAGATACCTCTCCGTCATACGGAGTGACAAATCCCAGTCTCGATTCTTGCCAACCCAACAGACACTTTCGGAGATACCTGTAGTGCACCTTTATAGCCACCTAGTTACGTTGTGACATTTGGTACAGCCAAAGCATTCATACGGTATCCAGGAGTTGCACAATCACATGGTCTAAGGAAATGACACTTGACATTAGAAAAGCTCTTAGCAAACGAACTACATGATGTTGTATTATCCTTAGGATTGGGTTTTGTCCATCACATCATTCTCCTAATGATGTGATCCCGTTATCAACGAAATCCATTCTCCATGGTCAGGAAACCACAGCCATCTATTGATCAACGAGCTAGTCAACTAGAGGCTTACTAGGGACACATTACGGTCTATGTATTCACACATGTATTACGGTTTCCGGTTAATACAATTATAGCATGAACAAGAGACAATTATCATGAACAAGGAAATATAATAATAACCATTTTATTTTTTCCTCTAGGGCATATTTCCAACAGTCTCCCACTTGCACTAGAGTCAATAATCTAGTTACATTGTGATGAATCAAACACCCATAGAGTTTAGGTGTTGATCATGTTTTGCTCGTGGAAGAGGTTTAGTCAACGCATCTGCGACCTTCAGATCCGTATGCACTTTACAAATATGTATGTCTCCATCTTGAACATTTTCACGGATGGAGTCAAAGCGACGCTTGATATGCCTAGTCTTCTTGTGAAACCTGGTCTCCTTCGCAAGGGCAATAGCTCCAATGTTGTCACAGAAGAGAGTCATCGGGCCCGACGCATTGGGAATAACTCCTAGGTCAGTAATGAACTCCTTCATCCAGATTGCTTCATGTGCTGCCTACGAGGCTGCCATGTACTCTGCTTCACATGTAGATCCCGCCACGATGCTTTGCTTGCAACTGCACCAGCTGACTTCCCCACCATTCAAAATGTACACGTATCTGGTTTGTGACTTGGAGTCATCTAGATCTGTGTTGAAACTAGCATTGACGTAACCCTTTACGACGAGTTCTCACCTCCATAAGTGAGAAACATATCCTTAGTCCTTTCTAGGTACTTCAGGATATTCTTGACCGCTGTGCAGTGTTCCATGCCGGGATTACTTTGGTACCTCCCTACCAAACTTACGACAAGGTTCACATCAGGTCTGGTACACAGCATGGCATACATAATAGACCCTATGGCTGAGGCATAGGGGATGACACTCATATTTTCTCTATCTTCTGCTAAGGGCGGGCATTGAGCCGTGCTCAGTTTCACACCTTGCAATACAGGCAAGAACCCCTTCTTGGACTGATCCATATTGAACTTCTTCAATATCTTATCAAGGTATGTGCTTTGTGAAAGACCGATGAGGCGTCTCGATCTATCTCCATAGATCTTGATGACTAATATGTAAGCAGCTTCTCCAAGGTCCTTCATTGAAAAACACTTATTCAAGTAGGCCTTTATGCTTTCCAAAAGTTCTATATCATTTCCCATCAATAGTATGTCATCTACATATAATATGAGAAATGCTACAGAGCTCCCACTCACTTTCTTATAAACACAGGCTTCTCCATAAGTCTGTATAAACCTAAACGCTTTGATCATTTCATTAAAGCGAATTTCCAACTCTGAGATGCTTGCACCAGCCTATAGATGGAGCGCTGGAGCTTCCACACCTTGCCAGCATTCTTAGAATCACAAAACCTTTCGGCTACATCATATACAATTCTTCCTTAAGGAAACCGTTAAGGAATGCCGTTTTGACGTCCATTTGCCATATCTCATAATCATAGAATGCGGCAACCTCTAACATGATTCAGACGGACTTCAGCTTCTCTACGGGTAAGAAAGTCTCATCGTAGTCAACCCCTTGAACTTGTCGATAACCCTTAGCGACAAGCCGAGCCTTATAGGCGGTCACATCACCATCCGCGTCAGTCTTCTTCTTAAATATCACTTATTTTATATGGCTTGCCGATCATCGGGCAAGTCTGTCAAAGTCCATACTTTGTTTTCATAAATGGATCCTATCTCAGATTTCATGGCTTCAAGCCATTTGTTGGAATCCGGGCCCGCCATCGCTTCTTAATAGTTCGAAGGTTCACCTTGTTCTAACAACATGATTTGCAGGATAGGGTTGCCATACCGCTCTAGTGGGAACGTGCCCTTGTGGACCTACGAAGTTCAGTAGCAACTTGATTCGAAGTTTCATGACCATCTTGATTAACTTCCTCTCCAGTCGGTGCAGGCACCACAGAAACATCTTCCGGAGCTGCGCTACTTTCCGGTTCAAGAGGCAGTACTTCATCAAGTTCTACTTTCCTCCCACTTACTTCTTTCGAGAGAAACTCTTTCTCCAAAAAGGATCCATTCTTGGCAACAAAGATCTTGCCTTCGAATCTGAGGTAGAATGTATACCCAATGGTTTCCTTAGGGTATCCTATAAAGACGCATTTTTCCGACTTGGGTTCGAGCTTTTTAGGTTGATGTTTCTTGACGTAAGCATCACATCCCCAAACTTTTAGAAACAACAGCTTAGGTTTCTTCCCAAACCATAATTCATAAGGTGTCGTCTCAACGGATTTAGACGGTGCCCTATTTAAAGTGAATGTGGTAAATCGGTAAGAGACATCATAGATCGCACCATATCCAATAGAGTGCGATTACGACATTTGGACACACCATTATGCTGAGGTGTTCCACGCGGCGTGAGTTGTGAAACAATTCCACATTTCCTTAAGTGCGTACCAAATTCGTGACTCAAATATGCTCCTCCATGATCTGATCGTAAGAACATTATTTTCTTGTCATGTTGATTCTCTACCTCACTCTGAAATTCCTTGAACTTTTCAAAGGTCTCAGACTTGTGTTTCATTAAGTAGACATACCCATATCTACTTAAGTCATCAGTGAGGGTGAGAACATAACGATAGCCACCGCGAGCCTCAACGCTCAATGGACCGCACACATCAGTATGTATTATTTCCAACAAGTTGGTTGCTCGCTCCATTGTTTCGGAGAACGGAGTCTTGGTCATTTTGCCCATGAGGCATGGTTCACACGTGTCAAATGATTATAATCAAGAGACTCCAAAAGTCCATCTGCATGGAGTTTCTTCATGCGTTTGACACCAATGTGACCAAGGCGGCAGTGCCACAAGTATGTGGGACTATCATTATCAACCTTACATCTTTTGGTATTTACACTATGAATATGTGTAACATCACGTTCGAGATTCAGTAAAAATAAACCATTGACCAGCGGGGCGTGACCATAAAACATATCTCTCATATAAATAGAACAACCATTATTCTTGGATTTAAATGAGTAGCCATATCACATTAATGGAGATCCAGATACAATATTCATGCTCAAAGTTGGCACTAAATAGAAATTATTGAGGTTTAAAACTAATCCCGTAGGTAAATGTAGAGGTAGCATACCGACGGCGATCACATCGACCTTGGAACCATTCCCGACGCGCATCGTCACCTCGTCCTTTGCCAGTCTCCGCTTATTCCGCAGCTCATGTTTTGAGTTACAAATATGAGCAACCGCACCAGTATCAAATACGCAGGAGCTATGACAAGTACTGGTAAGGTACACATCAATAACATGTATATCACATATACCTTTGGTGTTGCCGGCCTTCTTATCCGCTAAGTACTTGGGGCAGTTCCGCTTCCAGTGACCATTTCCCTTGCAATAAAAGCACTGAGTCTCGGGCTTGGGTCCATTGTTTGGCTTCTTCCCGGCAGCTGATTTACCGGGCGCGGCAACTCCCTTGCCGTCCTTCTTGAAGTTCTTTTTACCCTTGCCTTTCTTGAAACTAGTGGTCTTATTCACCATCAACACTTGATGTTCCTTTTTGATTTCCACCTCCACTGATTTCAGCATTGAATATAACTCGGGAATGGACTTCTCCATCCCTTGCATATTGTAGTTCATCACAAAGCTCTTGTAGCTAGGTGGGAGCGACTGGAGGATTCTGTCAATGACCGAGTCATCTGGAAGATTAACTCCCAGCTGAGACAAACAGTTGTGCAACCCAGAAATTTTGTGTATATGCTCGCTGACAGAACGGTTTTCCTCCATCTTACAACTGTAGAATTTGTAGGAGACTTCATATCTCTCGACCCGGGAATGACCTTGGAAAACCATTTTCAGCTCTTGGAACATCTCATATGCTCCGTGCTTCTCAAAACGCTTTTGGAGCCCCGGTTCTAAGCTATAAAGCATGCAGCACTAAACCAGGGAGTAATCATCACTACGTGACTGCCAGGCGTTCATAACGTCTTGAGTTGCTGGGAAAATGGGTGCGCCACCTAGCGGTGCTTCAAGGACATATGCTTTCTTGGCAGCTATGAGGATGATACTCAAGTTTCGGACCCAGTCCGTATAGTTGCTACCATCGTCTTTCAGCTTGGTTTTCTCTTCGAATGCATTGAAGTTGAGGGCAACATTAGCGTGTTCCATTTGATCTACAAGACATATTGTAAAGATATTTTAGACTATGTTCATGATAATTAAGTTCATCTAATCAAATTATTCAATGAACTCCCACTCAGATAGACATCCCACTAGTCATCTAAGTGATACATGATCCGAGTCAACTAGGCTGTGTCCAGTCATCGCGTGAGACGGACTAGTCATCATCGATGAACATCTCCATGTTGATCGTATCTACTATACGACTCATGTCCGACCTTTCGGTCTCTCGTGTTCCGAGGCCATGTCTGTACATGCTAGGCTCATCAAGTCAACCTAAGTGTTTTGCATGTGTAAATCTGGCTTACACATGTTGTATGCAAACATTAGAATCTATCACACCCAATCATCATGTGGTGCTTTGAAACAACGAACCTTCGCAATGGTGCACAGTTAGGGGGAACACTTTCTTCAAATTTTAGTGAGGGATCATCTTATTTATGCTACTGTCGTTCTAAGAAAATAAGATGTAAACATGACAAACATCACATGCAAATCATAAAGTGACCAATATCATCTTGCGCCTTTGATCTCCATCTTTGAGGCGCGACATGATCACCTTCGTCACCGGCATGACACCATGATCTCCATCATCGTGTCTTCATGAAGTTGTCTCCCCAACTATTACTTCTACTACTATGGCTAACGGTTAGCAATAAAGTAAAGTAATTACATGGTGTTTTCAATGACACGCAGGTCATACAATAAATTAAGACAACTCCTATGGCTCCTGCCGGTTTTCATACTCATCGACATACAAGTCGTGATTCCTATTACAAGAACATGATCAATCTCATACATCACATATATCATTCATCACATCCTTTTTGGCCATATCACATAACATAGCATACCCTGCAAAAACAAGTTAGACGTCCTCTAATTGTTGTTGCATGTTTTATGTGGCTGCTATGGGTTTCTAGCAGGAACGTTTCTTACCTATGGAAAAGCCACACCGGTGATATGCCAATTGCTATTTACCCTTCATAAGGACCCTTTTCACCAAATTCGATCCGACTAAAGTGGGAGACATATACACCCGCTAGCCACCTTATGCAACAAGTGCATGTCAGTCGGTGGAACCTGTCTCACGTAAGTGTATGTGTAAGGTCAGTCCAGGACGCTTCATCCCACAATGCCGCTGAAACATGATAAGACGAGTAATGGTAAGCAAATTGAACAAATCATCGCCCACAACCACTTTGTGTTCTACTGGTGCATAGAATCTACGCATAAACCTGGCTCTGATACCACTGTTGGGGAATGTAGCAATAATTCCAAAATGTCCTACATATCACCAAGATCAATCTAGGAGATTCTAGCAACAAGAGAGAGGGAGTGCATCTTCATACCTCTTGAAGATCAAGAAACGGAAGCGTTACAAGAAGGCGGATGATGGAGTCGTACTCGCGGCAATTCAAATAGCGGAAGATCCGATCTAGCGCTGAAGGGACGACGCCTCTGCGTTCAACACACGTATAGCCCGGGGACGTCTCCTCCTTCTTGATCCAGCAAGGGGAGAGGAGAAGTTGAGGAACAGCTCCGGCAGCACGACGGCGTGGTGGTGGAGCTTTTGGATTTTCTACAGGGCTTCGCCAAGCTCTACGGAGGAGGAGGAAGTGTTGGAGGAGGGAGGGGCTATGCCAGGGGAAGGATGCGGCAGCCCTCCCCCCACTATTTATAGGGGAAGGGGAGAGGGGGACGACTGAGGGAGTCCTCGATTAGGGGGTCCTCGGACAGCCGGACTATATGCTTATGCCGTTCTGTTGGACCATGAAGATACAAGATTGAAGACTTCGTCCCGTGTCCGGATGGGACTCTCCTTTGCGTGGAAGGCAAGCTTGGCAATTCGGATATATAGATTTCCTTCTCTGTAACCGACTCTGTGTAACCCTAGCCCCCTCCGATGTCTATATAAACTGGAGGTTTAGTCCATAGGACAAGAACAATCATAATCATAGGATAGCTTCTAGGGTTTAGCCTCTACGATCTCGTGGTAGATCAACTCTTGTAATACTCATATCATCAAGATCAATCAAGCAGAAAGTAGGGTATTACCTCCATAGAGAGGGCCTGAACCTGGGTAAACATTGTGTCCCCCGCCTCCTATTACCATTAGCCTTAGACGCACAGTTCGGGACCCCCTACCCAATATCCGCCTATTTTTACACCGACATTGGTGTTTTCATTGAGAGTTTCACTGTGTCATCACGACAAGGCTTGATGGCTCCTTCAATCATCTACAATGATGCGATCCAGGGTGAGGTTTTCCTCCCCAGACAGATCTTTGTATTCGGTGGCTTCGCACTGCGGGCCGACTCGCTTGGCCATCTGGAGCAGATCGATATCTACGCCCCTGGCCATCAGGTCAGGTTTGGAAGCATGAACTACACTGCCGACATCCGCAGAGACTTGATCTTCGATGGATTCGAGCCCATGACAGGTGCGCCACACAATCACGATGAGCATGACTTAGATCTGCCATTGGACGGTGTTCGGGAGATCACACCTGCAGCTGCCCCGGCTCTAAATCCGGAGTTGACCGTGCCATCCGAGGACGGGTGGATGGACCCCACCATGGAGGCCGCACACTCAACGGCGATAGAGCTGAACACGGATCTCACTTCCAACAAGGTCTGTGTCAACGGACCTTCGGACTCGTCTCCGGTCATAGGTTCCAAACTGCGTGTATCCGTGCCCGTCGTATCTAACTAGGCACCGATTATGGAGGTTAGCTCCGCAGATATCTTTTAGCACTCGCCCTTGCGCGATGTTCTAAATTCATTAAAATCTCTCTCCCTGTCAGGAGACTCTTGGCCGAACTATGTCCGGCTTGAGTGGGAAGCAGACAGTGAAGAAATCCGTTACCCACCCACCACCCACTTAATAGCCAGTGTCGACGACTTAACCGACATGCTTGATTTCGACTCCGAAGACATCGACGGTATGGACAATGTTGCCGGAGAAAAACGGGAACCACCACCCCGAGGGCGCTGGAAAGCCACCTCATCATATGGTATATATATGGTGGACACACCCAAAGAAAGCAATGGCGATTATGCAATGGAGGATAATTCCCTTGAGAAGCAAACAAAGCGCCGACGTCAGCGGCGCCGCTCTAAAGCCCGCCATAGCAAAAATAGCAATACCGACTCAAGAAAGCATAATACCCCGGACGACGCTAAGGATAACGACGACCCCATAGACCCAGCGATGGAGCAAGATGAGCCAGGGGACGGCGAACACAGTACGGGGCCGCTGTTCGATCACAACAATGCTGAAGACAAAACTTATAAACCAGTCCCGGGAGAGGAGAACAGTCTGAACGATGATGCACGCATCATCCCAGAAAAGCACTTGGAACAAGAGAACCTCCACAAAAGGCTTATCGCCACCGTTAGGTGCTTGAAGAAGCAAAAGCAAAGGCTTAAGGCCGCGTAGGATACGCTCTACCGCAGATGGAGCAAAGTGCTCGACACTGACGAAATATACGGCGGCGATCGCCACACAAAGAGCTACCCAAAGCGCAAGCTGCTGCCCGAATTCGACGACGAGGCTATAGAGCCCATTCCGCTGAAAAACAATACGGCCGATCTGCCGGACCGACCACCCAGTGGCCAGGACAGAGCGGCTAACGACACCGCACACAAGTCAGCACACGATCTACGTGAGCACCTGGACAAAAGAGCTGGCATGGCCAGATCCATCTATGGATCGAGGAAACATGTCCCCACGCAAGATCACGACTATACTGATCAACTACCAGCTCAGAATCAATACCGAACACTAAATCCATCGGACCCATGCCACGACACATCCAAGTACAGGGGTGCCGCACACCCCCTGTGCTTCACCGATGAGGTGCTAGATCATGAATTTCCAAAGGGGTTTAAACCCGTAAATATCGAGGCATGCGACGGAATGATAGACCCTGTAGTCTGGATCGAGGACTTTATTCTTCACATCCATATGGCTCGCAGAGACGATCTCCACGCCATCAAATACCTGCCCCTCAAGTTGAAAGGACCAGCTCGGCACTGGTTGAAAAGCCTCCCCGAAAACTCAATTGGAAGTTGGGAGGAACTCGAGGACGCTTTCAGGGCTAATTTTCAAAGGACCTATGTCTGACCTCCGGATGTAGACGATTTAAGTCACATAATCCAACAACCCGGAGAGTCAGCCCGTAAGCTTTGGAAAAGATTTCTCACCAAGAAGAATCAAATCATCGACTGTCGAGATGCCGTAGCCTTAGCAGCTTTCAAACACAGTGTCCAGGATGAGTGGCTTGCCAGACACCTCGGCCAAGAAAAGCCGTGGACAATGGCAGCCCTAACAACTCTCATGACCCGCTTCTGTGCGGGCGAGGATAGTTGGTTGGCCCGCAGTGGCACCAGCGACCCAGGAACATCCGAAATCAGGGATAGCAATGGGAAGTCGTGACGCAATAAAAACAAGCGTCAAAATAATGAAGACAACCCAGACAACACGACGGTAAACGCCAGATTCAGGGGCTCTCGACCCGGTCAACGGAAAAGGCTACTTAAAGGCAGCAGGGATGGACCGTCCAGCCTAAACAAAATTCTAGATAGATCATGTCAGATTCATGGCACCTGCGAGAAACCTGCGAACCACACCAACAGAGAATGCTGGGTCTTCAAGCAGGCCGGTAAGCTAAACGCAGAACACAAGGGGTGGGAGACGCCAAGTGAAGACGAGGGCGAACCTCGCCAGCAGAACCCTAGGGGACAGAAAAAATTTCCAACAAAGGTCAAAACAGTGAAAATGATTTACGCAACCCACATACCAAAGAGGAAGCGCAAATGCACACTCCGAGACGTATACGCTGTAGAGCCCGTCGCCCCCAAATTCAAACCATGGTCGGCCTGCCCGATCACTTTCCATCGTAGGGCTCATCCGACTAGTATCCGGCACGGAGGTTTGGCTGCCTTAGTGCTCAACCCAATAATTGACGGATACCATCTCACCCGAGTCCTCATGGATGGCGGTAGTAGTCTTAATCTAATATTACCAGGAAACTGTCTGTAAGATGGGGATAGACCCGTCAAGAATCTGCCAAAGCAGTACTAACTTTAAAGGAGTAAGACTAGGCGTAGAGGCCCGCTGCACGGGCTCTCTAACACTAGAGGTTGTATTCGGTTATCCCGAGAACTTCCGAAACGAAGAACTAATCTTCGACATTGCTCCATTCCGAAGTGGCTACCATGCACTACTCGGAAGAACGGCATTCGCTCGTTTCAATGTAGTAACGCACTACGCTTATCTTAAACTTAAGATGCACGGTCCACGTGGCATCATCACTATTAGCGGAAATACAGAGTGTTCCTTGCGTGCGGAAGAATATGTGGCGGCTCTAGCAGCCGAACCACTGAACAGCCTCTCCAACCCGAATAAATGATTGGTCTTCGAGACCATGGACACGGCTAGACGTGTTCGATGCACCACTAGTTGTAGCAGCCCAGATAATACTAAGCTTGGTCAAACGGACATGCCCCGATATATGGTGCTAGGGGCTGCCCGCATGTAAAAGGGTCCATAGTTCGGCTTGACGCTATTAACACAAAATAGATTGAATTCTCATGGTAGATTAAGAATAACGAACTTTGGGCACGGTCACACCAGATTCTTTCACCTGGTTTTTTTCCTTTTTTACAGATGACCATCGTGCTACACCCTTCCAGGATACGGCATAATGGAGACAAAGGCGCAGACGTGCAGCACGGCCCCGGTCAAAGGGTTCATTTTAGATTAAGACCCTGTGTAAACCTTTTTTATTGTCTCTTGTTGCTTCAGACCCTCCTGGGACTTAAAATAACCAAGAGAGATACCGGTGTTATTGGCAAGTTTATGCGCCAATCTAAAATCGACGTTGCAAGGGCAGCAACTAATGTGTTTTTGGGATCTATGCCCTCACCACAGCCGCTCTTTCATCGCGCCGAATTAATGCACGTACCCTGAAATTCAGGGATCATTATCGAGGGCGGTACTCAGCCCAGTATATGTTGTAAAGTCTGAATACCTTCGGGAGTGTTCAGCGTCGTGTGACACTCCAAAATTTTTATTTTGGTTTTCAGCAAAAACTTTGTGGTTTTTGAAATGAGGCCATTTAAAATTTTCCAGAAAACCTTCCTCTTAAAAAAACTTTCTTTTCTTTGGCAAGGATTTTATGTGTTATTCAAACTATGGTGTTTGATCTTTTGAAACTCCTCTGTTGGTTCTCTCTCAAATTATTTTGGGAGTTTAATTTAATCTTTTTCTTTTAAAAAGAAACTCTATGAAAATTTGGGATTTTCATATCTTGAAAACCATCCATGACTTTGTATTTTGCCTATATGGTAAAACCCCTCCAAAACCTCCCCTCCTCCTTGTAATCAACCTAAGCTCTCTGTTCCATCTAATCCAAGCAAGTTTTGGATTTTATTCTAATTATTTCTTCCCTCAAATCAATTCTGAAAATAATTTGGAGCCTGAGAGATTTTCAAAGCAAGTACCCTTTTTCATTTGAGTTTTGACCTCAAACCAATTCTCCTGGATTGTCCTTAGCATCCACAACCCAGAACCATCTTGATCCACTCCTCCTCTTTTCAATTTTTTTCAAAATTCAGTCTCTGCAAGTTTGGACCAGATTTGCCAAATTTGGTGAAATTCATATCTACACTTCTCCAAAAATTCCACCAAAATTCAGGCAGCCTTCTTGAGCAATGAGTAGCCACTCCACCAAAAATCAGCTCAAGGAAAAATCCCCAGAGGCCAAAAACATTCTGTCGAACACCTGAGCTGCACTGTTCCTTTGCAAATTCAGAAAAGATTCAGAGTTCAGTGTCGATCTTCGACAGAGGTTCAGTCACATGCCCACAGTGCCCTTGGCACGTTCCTCGCCGCCTCTTCCTCCTGTCTGGAGCATCCCGCACGCGCGCTTGGCGTCTTCCCGGCGTTGGTGGCGCCCCTGGCCGCCCGCGCCGGCGTGTCTTGCGACGGCCGAAAACCCGTTACAGCCGACAGGGAACAAGAACGGCGGCTCAACGCCGTTCCGCGCCGCCCATCGCTCCCTGGCTCTCCGCGTGGCCTCATGCATTCCAGCGCACCCCCGCTGCACCGTCGCCGTGGCCCGACAGCACTGGACGCGCTCTCTGCCGCCAACGGACCCGCGCCATCCCGTTCCGACCAAAGCCTGCCCTAAGCTTCTAATCCAAGTCCGGTTAGCGTCTAAACGGACCCAGTAAACTCCCACGACGGCGCTCGACTCCCTAATCACCCCGACCAAGCACTGCGCCACCGTAACCATCGCCGGAAATCCCCATTCACGGCCACCGCCTTGGACCGCCTATAAAAAGGGCCCCCGAGCTCACGCTCGTGCACGCATCATCACTACACCTCACCAACGCCCCGCCAGGCCACTAGGAGGACCTCGAGGAGGTCTCCTCCCCCAGCTCCGGCCGCCCCGATCCGCCTCGGCCTCCACCTCGATTCGCTCCGGTGAGGCCGTCTCCAGCGCCCAAACCCCGTCAGTTACTCCCTCTAGCTACCAGAAGCCTAACCCCCTCCTCAATTTGATCACTGCAGCTCTCTCCGACGAAGTCCGCAACCACCCGAACCGCCATCCGCCGGAGCAAGGCTCGCCGTCGACGTGGTGCTCACCGGCGACCACCACCACCACCAACCGACGCGGAATGGCGCCCTGAGCACGGAGGTACCCTCCGATCTCCCTGCCTCGCCGTGGATCGCCGCCGGCGACCACCGCGGCTCTCGGGCACCGGCGAACTCTGCCGCCCCGTTCAAACATTCAAACCTGACGGGCGGGACCCGCCTGTCAGCCTCTCTGTCCTGTCTAAACGAATCGTTTTCTGAAAACGTCTTCTGCCGAATGCGCTTTCCCTCTGGGCTGGCGTAGTCGCTACCGAAGCGCTTTCTGTTTTTATAAGCTAGCCCCTGGAAACTTTCTGTTTCATTACAGATGAGTCCCTGGACAAAAACCTTTATAACTTTTTAATAGAAAAGTATTTTTGATTGATTCTTTTTCTGTCCTCTTTAAAATTTTGTCTAGTTTTTTGCCAGATTTATTTGAAAAATATTTGGTATAATTTTTGTGCACCTGTTGGTATTTACGATAGCGCATATATTTTCTTTATACCGTAGATACCGAAGGAGGTGACGGAGCCGCGAACTTCACCGAGCTAGGCTCCGACTACTCCGAACCAGGCAAGCATGTTTGAGCTTTTGATATGATGAGTGTCTTGGCATGTTTTGCATTTAGTTAGTCTCATGGCATGTTGGTGAGCATACCGATGAATGTTATTGCGATGCACTGTTGAGGTAAGTGAGTTCGATGATCCAGGAGTGGATGGGTGTGAATATGAATGGCCATGTGTTGGCATGAGAACGGGTAAGATGGCAGTGTTGTAGCATGCCAGTCTTATGCCAGACTATGTGACTGCAGTGTCAAACCGTATCGGTCCAGTTCCTTCCATTTCCTTCCCTGTACTACCACATGTTTTCCGCAATGAATATGGCTTAGTAAGTTGCAAACCGCTTTCCTGGTACACACCAAAAGGAGAGGCCGTGATGATGGTTCCATGGCCCTGGATTAAAGCCAGTCATCCGGTCAGGGGGCATGGGTGTTTCCGGTTGGGACCGAGAGGGGGGCACCCCTTAGAGCGCGCGTATATAAATTTGATCCCATGCTATTCGAGATTGTGATCTCCCCGTCTCAAAAGTTTTTCTTGGACGATGTCTAGGGTGATTCCTAGCATCGAGAGGTAGGATGGGTGTGTACTGGTTAGCTGTGTTTCCTACCGAAAAACCGTAAACGGAACTAGTCCTTCGTGACTACGGAAATCCGCTGGCTGTGGGAAATTTTTTGTACAAACTCTGCAGAGTCATATATTCCTTCAAATCATCTATTCCATGTCCAAGATCGATATTATCTTATCCTGATCAGATGTCAGTTTTGATGACAGAGACTTCGGTGAATCGCATGAGTGCTAAGTCCGGTTAAATGATTACTCCTGTTGATGGACTAACCCATTTATTTTCATGAATTGAATGTTTATTATGAGTAATATTTACTTGTGGATAAAAGCCCTTTCTGTGATGTCGCTCAGACGTCCGACTGTGGCGTTTCTTTTAAAGCCCTTTATGTGGCGTCGCTCAGACGCCCGACTGTGGCGTTTCTTTTAAAGCCCTTTATGTGGCGTCGCTCAGACGCCCGACTGTGGCATTTCTTTTAAAGCCCTTTATGTGGCGTTGCTCAGATGCCCGACTGTGGCATTTCTTTTAAAGCCCTTTATGTGGCGTCGCTCAGACGCCCGACTGTGGCATTTCTTTAAAAGCCCTTTATGTGGCGTCGCTCAGACGCCCGACTGTGGCATTTCTTTTAACGCCCTTCCTGTGATGTCGCCCTGACATCCGATTGTGGTATTTCTTTTAAAGCCCTTTATGTGGTGTCGCTAAGACGCCCGACTGTGGCATCTTTTCCTTATATTTATTTGTTCACCTTTCGAGGCGTCGCTTCAGACACCCGATCGGTCTCCATTTATGTTTTGTTGGGATTTCAGGCGGACTACCGCTGTTTCCCTTTTTCTTACCTCGTTATGCTAATTTTTGAATGTACATTGGTGAATTAATCATGACGCATCCATGCATGCATTTGTTATATCTTACGTCTGAACTGTCTTGCGAGTACTTTCAAAGTACTCACTGGCTTGTTGATTTAGCCAGATGCTGACGAAGGCGATCTCATGGATGAAGAATTTGATAGCGAGTCCGACGCCTAGAGGAGTCCCAGTCAGTCTCATGCGACCCTGGATTTGGTCACTGTATTATATCCGCTTCCGCTACCTAATAAATTCATCGAGCCTCACCTCGACGCTCGATGAGATGACAGTTTTAGAGTCTTGTATCCCTCTCCCCGCTATGTTTATCCACCACCACCCTATCATCGAGTCAGTAGTATGCCTCCACACCACTGTGTCATGTCCGCCATTATGTTTAATTATTGGCGTGCTTGTAATAATTTGGTTGAGCAACCGTAGTTCGACCCTGTAATATATTTTATGCTACTGGCTTATTGTATCAAGATTTTGTCTACCAGTGAGGAGGATTTCTCTCATACTGGACTCAATAGATTGGTTTCTCAATAAATAATTTTATTGGAAAACCGGTCGTGACAAGCTTGGTACCAGAGCCAGGCTGACTATAGGAAGCCACTAGGTGCGATCGCTAATTGGTTATTAGCATAATAGAGCCATTTTATATTTTTCTGCAATTCTAGACATTTCTGACAGTCAGCATAAATTTATGATCTGACCATGCAGAATTTTTGCCTACTTTTGTAGATGGCCGACAACAGCTGCGAGTCTTAGACCTTGGCCAACGTGCCCGATGGGTTCGTCAAGCTTCTTTCCTTCATCGTTCAGGTCGCGATGGGGCCATCTGTACGCCCAGTCTTCACACTCTGCCAGCACCAAGTCAACGACAGTCTGACCATGCACCAGGCCGCGGTGCATTTCAAGGGAGGGCGTGGTGAGTTACGCCGCTTCCAGTTCTTGGGAAGAGCCATGCCTACGGAGAGGCATGCTATGCAGATGGCAGCCCGCGAGGCGATAGCTCGTCTCAGGGATGTCCTCCCCGTGATGAAGACTCGTCGTTACCGTTATCTTCCATGCCATGTGCCTTACACCTGTCACTATGCATTCTCCTGCCCCAGAGGAGAACAAGACGAGGCTTTTGAGATGCTTATTGAGTATCTCCGGGCCCTGGAGGCAGCCTTCGACAACCTGGTGGACGACTTCGTGGCTGCCCGCATGGACTCAGTTCATGGCTATGCTGCCAACAGGAGGGAGCTCCTACCCACCGCACCGCCACTGACTTTTGTCTCGTCCTCAGCAGCTTATGCGCCTACTCGTCGCCTGCCTTCTACCGAAGAACTCAACCAAGTTATTGCGCCCGCTCCAGCGCGCACTGCACCAACCTTCGCGCCCACTCCTATTCGTGTTATTCCGCCCCTGGCACCCGCTCCGTCCACCCTGCGCAACACTACACGTATGGAGCCTATTAGCGAGGAGGAAGTTGAGTCCCCAGCCTCGCTACGCCTCACCCTCGGCAGGGCAAAGGAGGTCGTCAACATCTCCGCCTGAGTACACTTAGCCGCCATGTAATGTACCGCTTTGTATGATATGTTTATATGTACATAGGTTGTGAGAAGTAGCCTGTTTGCGCATCATGTAGGATCTGGAGAAGTGCACTAGCCTAAATAACATGTCAGGATTATGTACGCATATCCTGAGTGATGTATTGTATAATTACCGCCCGCGTGTAAGATATGTAATGAGCAGTCCTTCTCCGTGCGCAAGTCGATTTGTTTTTCTTAAGTAAGCTTGGTTATTTAATTTTATTTGCCAGCTTTATGCATTTATGGAATCGTTTTTGCAACTCTTTCCGCTTTTCTTATGGGTTTTACAAAATATATCCCCAGAGTGAAAAATGTCTCATCCTTGGACTCGCTCCATGCCAACTCCACCAGAGGAAAATTTTGATACACAACCCAGCAACGAGTTCACTCAGGGACAGTCAAGCCAACAGGGCAGCGAGTCGGCACTTTCACAAATGTGCCGCCTTTATGAGCAGAGTCAGCAACAACATCGGGAAATGATGAACCAAGTCATCAACATGGGAAATCATCATGGACAGTATCAGCAGCATTCCAAGTTATCTGAGCTACAGAAGACACGTCCCCAAACATTTTCTCATACTGACAAACCTCTTGAGGCCGAGGATTGGCTTCGAGATATGGAGAGAAAATTAATAATTGCAAAATGTTCAGATCTCGAGAAAGTATTATATGCTCCGCAATATCTCACAGGAGCAGCCGCATCATGGTGGGAGAATTTTCTGCACATGCACCCCAACAAAAATGAAATAACCTGGGATGATTTCAAGTAAGGTTTCCGTGGTGCACACATTCCCAAGAGCATTATGAAAATTAAGAAGAGAGAATTCGATGACCTCAAACAAAGGAACATGACAGTGTCAGAATACAATGGTCAATTTACTCTATTGTCTCGCTACGCCAATGAAGAACGTATGACTGAAAGCAAGAAGATGGAGAAATTCCTTGACGGTCTGGCGCCCGCACTTAAATGCCAACTGGTCATGCACACTTTTCCAGATTTTAAAACACTAGTGGACAAAGCTATTACTCTGGAAAATGAGAGACGTAGCTTGGAGGATTTACGCAAGTGAAAAAGAGACCAGACTACTCTTGCACACAACCACCGAAGCAGGACAGATTTTCAGAAAGGTGGGACACACAAACCTACCACAAACATTTCTCGCCCAACCAAGAATTTCCATGCAAGGGACAAAGAGTTCACATATCACCCAGGCGTTACTTGCTACGCTTGTGGAGAAGAAGGGCATTACGCCAAACAGTGCCCCAAGCCAAGGAACTCGACCCCGAAGCCAAACAACGGTGGCAATAATTTGGCGCCCAAGCGCAACAATTTTAACTCCAATAACAACCACAGGAAGGGTCATCTAAACCACGTGACCAAAGAAGAAGCACAAAATGCTCCGGATATCGTACTCGGTACGTTTCCTGTCAACACAATACCTGCAACGGTTTTGTTTGATTCTGGAGCTTCTCACTCATTCATTTCGAAAAATTTTGCTTTGCAAAATAATTTTTCGATGTTTCCATTGGAAAAATCCATGATCATCAAGTCCCCTGGGATTCAGCAAGTTACTCAGAGTTATTGTCAGAATGTGGCCATTGAGTTCGCAGGATTGAAATTTTACGCCAATCTTATTGTGTTGGAAAATAGAGGACTGGATGTCATCCTAGGGATGGACTGGTTAACCACCAACAAAGGTTTTATTGACTGTTTCAACCGGACCGTAATTCTCATGCACCACCACGGGAAGACAATAAAAGTATCAGCCAAGGAAAGAAAAATACCCCGGCAGCCGAGATTGAATAAGGTGGACGTTTCTGAGTTAAGCAAGGTTCCAGTAGTATGTGGATTTCCAGACGTATTTCCTGAAGAACTACCAGGCATGCCACCAGACCGAGAAATAGAATCCAGCATTGAGCTAGCACCAGGAACCACCCCCATATACAAGAAACCATACAGAATGGCACCATCCGAGTTGATCGAGTTGAAGAAACAAATAAAGGAATTACTGGACAAAGGATACATTCGAGCCAGCTCCTCACCATGGGGATCACCAATTTTATTTGCCAAAAAGAAGGATGGAACACTGAGATTGTGCATAGACTACCGAGCACTTAACATGGTCACAGTCAAGAACAAATACCCGATGCCACGAATAAATGATTTATTTGATCAGCTCGCTCAGGCTAAGGTATTCTCAAAGATTGATTTAAGGTCAGGATACCATCAATTAAAAGAGCGGACAGAATATATCCCCAAAACAGCCTTCACCTCCAGATATGGACTATATGAGTTCACAGTTATGCCTTTTGGATTAACAAATGCCCCCGCATATTTTGTTCACCTCATGAACAAAGTATTTATGAAGTTGATGGACAAGTTCGTTGTGGTATTTATCGATGATATTCTAATATACTCCAAAACACCAGAGGAGCACGCGGGACATCTCAGGATTGTGCTAGGAGAACTCAGAAAGCATCAATTGTATGCCAAGTTCAGCAAGTGCGAATTTTGGCTAAGACAAGTAGGCTTTCTAGGTCACGTACTGACCCAAGATGGTATCGCAGTGGACCCGGAGAAAGTTAGGGCCATACTTGACTGGAAGGCACCAGCCAGCGTAACGGATATACGAAGTTTCTTGGGAATGGCAGGATATTACCGCAGATTTATTGAAGGATTCTCCACTCTAGCCAAGCCAATGACGCAGTTGCTCAAGAAAGACAAGAAGTTTGAATGGACAGAAGCCTGTGAAAAAAGTTTCCAAGAGTTAAAACGCAAATTAACCACAGCACCGGTATTAATTGTGCCAGACATACACAAAAACTTTGTGGTGTATTGTGACACATCCCGAAAAGGTCTCGGGTGCGTGCTGATGCAGGAAGGCAAGGTTGTCGCATACGCTTCACGACAACTCCGCAAGCATGAGGAAAATTATCCCACTCATGACTTAGAAATGGCAGCAGTCATTCATGCACTTAAGGAATGGAGGCATTTCTTACTTGGGAATCGATGTGAAATATACATGGACCATAAAAGTCTCAACTATATTTTCACACAGCCAGAACTAAACTTACGGCAACGACGCTGGTTGGAATTGGTAAAGGATTATGACATTGGTACCCACTATCATCCAGGGAAAGCAAATGTAGTGGTCGATGCTCTTAGTCGAAAACCCAGCTCCGACGAAAACAGACTGCAAAGTTTGAGACCTGAATTCCAACAAGAATTTGCAAAACTCAACTTGTTAATGATCGCGAAAGGCACCATATCAAACTTGGAAATAAAGCCCGACCTTGTGGAGAGAATTAAAGAAGCTCAGCCTGGTCACCCCAGCATTGAAGGAATTAAAAGGAAGGTGAGTATGGGCAAGGCCTCGGAATTTGTCATAGGCAATGATGGAATATTACGGTACAGGGACAGACTCTGTGTGCCAAACATAGAGGACCTCAAACAGCAAATCCTAGCTGAAGCACACACCACTCCATATTCAATCCACCCTAGAGGAACCAAAATGTATAAGGATATTCAGGAAAGATTTTGGTGGCACGGTATGAAGAGGGACATAGCCACATTCGTTGCATGTTGCGATTCTTGTCAACACATAAAAGTTGAGCATCAAAAACCAGCCGGACTACTGCAACCAAACAAAAAACCTGAGTGGAAATGGGATGAAATAGGGATGGATTTTATTGTCAGACTACCTCGGTCACGACACAGGTATGATGCCATATGGGTCATCACCGATAGATTAACCAAGGTGGCACATTTCATTCCAGTGAAGACAACCTACAACACTCAGAAGCTTGCCAGGATTTATCTCTCCCGTATAGTTTGTCAGCATGGAGTCCCGAAGACTATAATATCCGACAGAGGCACTCAGTTTGTCTTGAGATTCTGGGATCATTTACAACAGGCTCTGGGAACTCATTTGGCCTTCAGCACAGCCTACCATCCCCAGACTGCTGGACAGACTGAACGCGTAAACCAAATTTTAGAAGACATGCTGAGAGCATGTGTCCTCACCTATGGAACCAGTTGGGAAGAAAGCCTACCATATGCCGAGTTTGCATACAACAACAGTTACCAGGCCAGCCTGCAAATGGCACCTTTTGAAGCCCTATACGGACGGAGATGTCGTACCCCGCTAAATTGGTCAGAGACCGGAGACAGTCGTATCTTCGGCCCAGACATGCTCAAAGAAGCCGAGGAAAAAGTCAAGCTAATCAGGGACCGACTCAAGACCACTCAAAGCCGACAGAAGAGTTATTACGATCAGAAACATCATGGGGTCAATTTTGAACCCGGTGAATTTGTATACCTACAAGTATCACCTATGAAGGGACTGCAACGGTTTAAGATTAAAGGGAAGTTAGCACCAAGATTCATTGGACCATTCTGCATAGTGGCACGAAGAGGCACTGTAGCCTACCAGCTAGACTTACCCGAAGACTTGTCCGACATTCACGACGTGTTCCACGTCTCTCAATTAAGGAAGTGCGTAAGCAAACCAGAGAAACAAGTATCCCATGAGAACATTGACGTTCAACCAGATCTCACCTACCGAGAACGCCCAGTAAAAATATTAGAGGAGTCTGAAAGGAGAACCCGACAGAAGACCATCAAGTTTTTCAGAGTTCAGTGGAGCAACCACACCGAAAGCGAAGCAACTTGGGAAAGAGAGGATTTTCTTCGGACAGAGCATCCACACTTATTTGAGGAACAGTTGAAATCTCGGGGACGAGATTTTTCCTAAGGGGGTAGGTGTTGTGACACTCCAAAATTTTTATTTTGGTTTTCAGCAAAAACTTTGTGGTTTTTGAAATGAGGCCATTTAAAATTTTCCAGAAAACCTTCCTCTTAAAAAAACTTTCTTTTCTTTGGCAAGGATTTTATTTGTTATTCAGACTATGGTGTTTGATATTTTGAAACTCCTTCTCTGTTGGTTCTCTCTCAAATTATTTTGGGAGTTTAATTTAATCTTTTTCTTTTAAAGAGAAACTCTATGAAAATTTGGGATTTTCATATATTGAAAACCATCCATGACTTTGTATTTTGCCTATATGGTAAAACCCCTCCAAAACCTCCCCTCCTCCTTATAATCAACCTAAGCTCTCTGTTCCATCTAATCCAAGCAAGTTTTGGATTTTATTCTAATTATTTTTCCCCTCAAATCAATTCTAAAAATTATTTGGAGCCTGAGAGATTTTCAAAGCAAGTACCCTTTTTCATTTGAGTTTTGACCTCAAACCAATTCTCCTGGATTGTCCTTAGCATCCACAACACAGAATCATCTTGATCTACTCCTCCTCTTTTCAATTTTTTTCAAAATTCAGTCTCTGCAAGTTTGGACCAGATTTGCCAAATTTGGTGAAAATCATATCTACACTTCTCCAAAAATTCCACCAAAATTCAGGCAGCCTTCTTGAGCAATGAGTAGCCACTCTACCAAAAATCAGCTCAAGGAAAAATCCCCAGAGGCCAAAAACATTCTGTCGAACACCTGAGCTGCACTGTTCCTTTGCAAATTCAGAAAAGATTCAGAGGTTCAGTCACATGCCCACAGTACCCTTGGCACGTTCCTCGCCGCCTCTTCCTCCTGTCTGGAGCATCCCGCAAGCGCACTTGGAGTCTTCCCGGCGTCGGTGGCGCCCCTGGCCGCCCGCGCCGGCATGTCTTGCGGCGGCCGGAAACCCGTTACAGCCGACAGGGAACAAGAACGGCGGCTCAACGCCGTTCCGCGCCGCCCATCGCTCCCTGGCTCTCCGCGTGGCCTCATGCATGCCAGCGCACCCCCGCTGCACCGTCGCCGTGGCCCGACAGCACTGGACGCGCTCTCTGCCGCCAACGGACCCGCGCCGTCCCGTTCCGACCAAAGCCTGCCCTAAGCTTCTAATCCAAGTCCCGTTAACGTCTAAACGGACCCAGTAAACTCCCACGACGGCGCTCGACTCCCTAATCACCCCGACCGAGCACTGCGCCACCGTAACCATCGCCGGAAATCCCCGTTCACGGCCACCGCCTCGGACCGCCTATAAAAAGGGCCCCCGAGCTCACCCTCGTGCACGCATCATCACTACACCTCACCAACACCCCGCCAGGCCACTAGGAGGACCTCGAGGAGGTCTCCTCCCCCAGCTCCCGCCGCCCCGCTCCGCCTCGGCCTCCACCTCGATTCGCTCCGGTGAGGCCGTCTCCGGCGCCCAAACCCCGTCAGTTACTCCCTCTAGCTACCAGAAGCCTAACCCCCTCCTCAATTTGATCACTGCAGCTCTCTCCGACGAAGTCCGCAACCACCCGAACTGTCGTCCGCCGGAGCAAAGCTCGCCGTCGACGTGGTGCTCACCGGTGACCACCACCACCACCAACCGACGCGGAATGGCGCCCTGAGCACGGAGGTACCCTCCGATCTCCCTGCCTCGCCGTGGATCGCCGCCGGCGACCACCGCGGCTCTCGGGCACCGGCGAACTCTGCCGCCCCGTTCAAACATTCAAACCTGACGGGCGGGACCCGCCTGTCAGCCTCTCTGTCCTGTCTAAACGAATCGTTTTCTGAAAACGTCTTCTGCCAAATGCGCTTTCCCTCTGGGCTGGCGTAGTCGCTACCGAAGCGCTTTCTGTTTTTATAAGCTAGCCCCTGGAAACTTTCTGTTTCATTACAGATGAGTCCCTGGACAAAAACCTTTATAACTTTTTAACAGAAAAGTATTTTTGATTGATTCTTTTCCTGTCCTCTTTAAAATTTTGTCTAGTTTTTTATCAGATTTATTTGAAAAATATTTGTATACTTTTTGTGCACCTGTTGGTATTTACGATAGCGCATATATTTTCTTTATACCGTAGATACCGAAGGAGGTGACGGAGCCGCGAACTTCACCGAGCTAGGCTCCGACTACTCCGAACCAGGCAAGCATGTTTGAACTTTTGATATGATGAGTGTCTTGGCATGTTTTGCATTTAGTTAGTCTCATGGCATGTTGGTGAGCATACCGATGAACGTTATTTCCATGCACTGTTGAGGTAAGTGAGTTCGATGATCCATGAGTGGATGGATGTGAATATGAATGGCCATGTGTTGGCATGAGAACGGGTAAGATGGCAGTGTTGTAGCATGCCAGTCTTATGCCAAATTATGTGACTGCAGTGTCAAACCGTATCGGTCCAGTTCCTTCCATTTCCTTCCCTGTACTACCACATGTTTTTCGCAAGGAATATGGCTTAGTAAGTTGCAAACCGCTTTCCTGGTACACACCAAAAGGAGAGGCCGTGATGATGGTTCCATGGCCCTGGATTAAAGCCAGTCATCCGGTCAGGGGGCATGGGTGTTTCCGGTTGGGACCGAGAGGGGGGCACCCCTTAGAGCGCGCGTATATAAATTTGATCCCATGCTATTCGAGATTGTGATCTCCCCATCTCAAAAGTTTTTCTTGGACGATGTCTAGGGTGATTCCTAGCATCGAGAGGTAGGATGGGTGTGTACTGGTTAGCTGTGTTTCCTACCGAAAAACCGTAAACGGAACTAGTCCTTCGTGACTACGGAAATCCGTTGGCTGTGGGAAATACTTTGTACAAACTCTGCAGAGTCATATATTCCTTCAAATCATCTATTCCATGTCCAAGATCGATATTATCTTATCCTGATCAGATGTCAGTTTTGATGACAGAGACTCCGGTGAATCGCATGAGTGCTAAGTACGGTTAATTGATTACTCCTGTGGATGGACTAACCCATTTACTTTCATGAATTGAATGTTTATTATGAGTAATATTTACTTGTGGATAAAAGCCCTTTCTGTGATGTCGCTCAGACGTCCGACTGTGGTGTTTCTTTTAAAGCCCTTTATGTGGCGTCGCTCAGACGCCCGACTGTGGCATTTCTTTTAAAGCCCTTTATGTGGCGTCGCTCAGACGCCCGACTGTGGCATTTCTTATAAAGCCCTTTATGTGGCGTCGCTCAGACGCCCGACTGTGGCATTTCTTTTAAAGCCCTTTATGTGGCGTCGCTCAGACGCCCGACTGTGGCATTTCTTTTAAAGCCCTTTATGTGGCGTCGCTCAGACGCCCGACTGTGGCATTTCTTTAAAAGCCCTTTATGTGGCGTCGCTCAGACGCCCGACTGTGGCATTTCTATTAACGCCCTTTCTGTGATGTCGCCCTGACGTCCGACTGTGGTATTTCTTTTAAAGCCCTTTATGTGGTGTCGCTAAGACGCCCGACTGTGGCATCTTTTCCTTATATTTATTTGTTCACCTTTCGAGGCGTCGCTTCAGACACCCGATCGGTGTCCATTTATGTTTTGTTGGGATTTCAGGCGGACTACCGCCGTTTCCCTTTTTCTTACCTCGTTATGCTAATTTTTGAATGTACATTGGTGAATTAAACATGACGCATCCATGCATGCATTTGTTATATCTTACGTCCGAACTGTCTTGCGAGTACTTTCAAAGTACTCACTGGCTTGTTGATTTGGCCAGATGCTGACGAAGGCGATCTCATGGATGAAGAATTAGATAGCGAGTCCGACGCCTAGAGGAGTCCCAGTCAGTCTCGTGCGACCCTGGATTTGGTCACTGTATTATATCCGCTTCTGCTACCTAATAAATTCATCGAGCCTCACCTCGACGCTCGATGAGATGACAGTTTTAGAGTCTTGTATCCCTCTCCCCGCTGTGTTTATCCACCACCACCCTATCATCGAGTCAGTAGTATGCCTCCACACCACTGTGTCATGTCCGCCATTATGTTTAATTATTGGCGTGCTTGTAATAATTTGGTTGAGCAACCGTAGTTCGACCCTGTAATATATTTTATGCTACTGGCTTACTGTATCAAGATTTTGTCTACCAGTGAGGAGGATTTCTCTCATACTGGACTCAATAGATTGGTTTCTCAATAAATAATTTTATTGGAAAACCGGTCGTGACACGTCGCGAGTTTGGCCTTATATGCATCAGCTCCAAATCATGTCTTTTGTCAATAGTTAGGTTTGGCCGGCTCCTGTGTTTTGCTACCTTACGTTCCGCTCTATCGGCTAAGGTGGCACCGGGAGAATTACTGCGATTGTGCCCTGGTTCATCTGGATGAGCACCACACTAGAGAAAGCCGA
Source organism: Triticum timopheevii (assembly GCA_963921465.1). NCBI lineage: Eukaryota > Viridiplantae > Streptophyta > Magnoliopsida > Poales > Poaceae > Triticum > Triticum timopheevii. The sequence goes on along the minus strand of OY997268.1, from coordinate 284,022,283 downwards.
AAACTGACTGTCATGATAAAGCGAGAGACTGGTCAACCACTCGATGACCCAATGGAATCTTCATGATTCCTCTGCATTAACACTGGACCGGTTTCCCGGTCACGTATGTACATGCACCACATTCGGATGAGAGCGGACATACCAGGGGCTATATAGTAGCCCCACCGTCAAACTCCTATGGCTAAGTGAAAGTTTTAAAGCTATATAGTCTGATTGCCTTATTCGCCGCACTATTACCTCCTTAACGGACCAAGACGTTGGATCAAGTGTGATTACGCACTTTGCTAAACACCCCGGCATTATATGCGCGGGGGCTAAAGCCAACGACTGCAAACTTTCAGGTTATATATATATACATAAACGGCCACACAGGAGGCACTACAATACTTTACGGGCAAAAGTATAAATATAGCCTTTATTATCACAAGCATTGTTTTTACAATTAAGATACATGTCACTGGAACATGGTATTCTTTGAGCACTGAGCCTCTATTAAATGGGCACCCTCTAAGACTTCTTCAAAATAGTGCTCGGGCGAGTCCTGGCCCACGGGCGGACCCCTAGTTGCAATATCGGTGGCCTCCATCTTCGCCCAATATGTCTTCACACGGGCAAGGGCCATCTGCGCACCCTCTATGCAGGCCGACCTCTTGACAGTGTTGATATGCGACACAACACGAATAAATCGTTGCACCAAACTAAAATAACTATCCGGACTTGGCTCCTTCGGCCACAGGTGGTCCACGATGGCCCTCATGGCAAGTCCAGATAACCTATGGAACTCGGCGCACTCGACCATTTGCTCATTCAAAAGCAGCGGACGCCTTGGGTTACTGAACTGCGACCAGAACAATCTTTCCACCTCATGATCTTTTTGATCTTTGAAATAGTCCATCACATCAGCATCACTCTTTGCTAAATCCAAGTATGCGTCTGAAGAACTCCACACTTGATCAAGAGGGGCATACTTTGGATCAAAGCATACTATAAAAACTAGCATCATGCTCTTATTAATATTTGCTGACCACCCAAACTATACATACCCTATGCCTCGTCAAGCCGCTTGTTCACAAGCGAGATGTCCGCATCCACCATGTCAAGTTGCCGCCTCAGTTCGGCAAATTCAGCAGTCCGATCAGCCGCTGGATCAGCCGCCGCCTGTGCACAAAAGTAGCACTATCATTACTTGAGACTATGATCCTCTGATCGCCTCATCCGGACGGCAACCAGAGTCTCAGGGGCTACTATCTATACAAAGCACACCTTGAGTGTACGTTACAATCAAAAATATATATATCACTTTGCGTACCTCAAAGCCTCTTAGTAGCCTCGTAAAAGCTTCATTCAACCCGCTTTTTGCGGATGAAATCCTCTCCACCACCGTACCCATTAAGGTACAATGTGCCTCTGATATATCCGCTTGCTGCAGAAGACTCATCAATGTGTCCGGTTGTACATCGGACAACCCCGGGCTTTTTCTGTTGGTCTCCTTGGGAGCCGAGAACTCTGGACTTTGGGCGGCCGAAGAGTTACCTTCTGGCCTTTGCAGATCAGGAGAAATCCTCTGGGATGACACCTCAGGGTCGTCCGCCTCATGGGGCGGGGAAGCAGGAGGAGGCGTTTCGCTCTCCATCATCTCCGGAAGAAGATCCCCCGAGGATGAACATTGTTGAGAAGGGCTATGAGCCGAACTGCAAAACATATGTCTCGGTTGTTATCCTCAGAAAAAGAGCGGGGCGTGCTTAATAAAGTGCCTTTGTTCACTTACGGCTCGGTCGACGACTGGCCCTCTTGTGGGTGCTGTGCAATGAGGATGCCCTCGGGGGCAGGGCCCCCCTGGTGAAGGTTTCTTCCATCATTTGGAAACCTCCATTTCCAAGTCTTTAGGGGCGGTCCTTTTCTTCCCGTTGGGAGAAGGGATTCTAGATTCTCCTCCCCGATCATCCTCCAACACGGGGGCACTAATTCCCCTAGTTAGGGTGCATAATGTACCTCCAGCATGAAGCCCACTTTTGGCTTCCCTATTCCTCCCCTCGTCCTCCCCTGATGGCACTTGATAAGGTGCGCGAGCCAGCATCCTGGTTAGTACAGGATACGGCGAGCCTTCGGGGAGAGGGGCCGAACCCCTGATCCTCTCCGCCTTTCTTATCCAGTCGTGGCCAAGGGTGGTTTTTCAGAATAATGTTGTGACAAATATAATACAGCATGTTCGGTCGCGGAGTTACTTACTTGGGTATTTGGACGGTTGCACTTGGGACCCGCATCCTCTGTTGTGTCCGGACACTTTATTCGTGATCTGAAGAATAATCGGTACATCCCTTCGACCGTCACGCCGAAGAAGTGTTGAATGGTTTGCGGTCCTTCTGGATTGAACTCCCACATACGAAGAGATCGACGTTGACATGGCAGGACCCGATGAACTAACATTACCTGAATTACTTTGAGGAGACTGGTATCCCTCTTGAGGAGATCTCAGATGCGGCTTTGCAATGTCAGCATGTCATTAACCAGTCCCCAGTCCAGCCCCTTGTTGACCCATGATGCAAGCTGTGGCGGAGGAGTAGAGGGGAAGACCGGGGCGGCATCCCACTTTGTACCTCGGGGTGCTGTGATGTAAAACCACTCCTGTTGCCATAGGTCAGACACTTCTGGGAAGGAACTCTTTGGCCATAAGGCGTCGGCACCTTTGCTTATTATAGCGCCTCCGCACTCCGCGTATCACCCGTTGATCATCTTCGGCTTCACATTGAAGGACTTGAGCCATAAGCCCAAGTGTGGGGTAATGCAGAGGAAGGCCTCACACACGACAATAAACAACGAGATGTGAAGGAAGGAATCTGGAGCTAGATCATGAAAATCTAGCCCGTAATAGAACATGAGCCCCCTAACGAAGGGATCAAGACTAAAGCCTAGCCCTCGGAGGAAGTGGGAGATTAATACGACACTCTCGTTGGGTTCAGGAGTGGGGATAACCTGCCCTCACCACAAAAAAGACACATTCGTGACATTTTGGGCCGAACGAATTTTTTCTGTCATACATATGACACTTCTATGATGATAATTGTGACAAAACGTGGTATCCACATAGATGTGGTGGGCACAAAAAATCATGACAAAAAATGGGCTTTTCGTCCTGGGCGGGCCGGAGACGCACCTGCATGACATTCTTTGGGCCATCCATGACGGAAAAAATCATGGTAGAAGCAAGGGTGAGGAAAATTTCGGGAAGTTCCCGGTTACGATGGGCAGTCGGGGGCCGAGCGATGCGCGTTTCTCTCGTACACGTACGCGCATGTGTGCGAGGCATTGGCTCTAACTGAACCCGAGCGAGGTGTTGGGCTCTAACTGAACCTGAGCGATTGCACTGCAGGCTACGCATTACTGAACCCGAGCAATCGATCGATGGCTGTTAACTGAACCAAATCGAGCGATTCCTTCGCTACTGCTGCTAACTGAAGTCGATCGATTGGATGAACAGTGAGCGTAGCGGGGGGTTTGGATGAACAGTGAGCGGGGGCGTTGCCTCTGGATGAACAGGACCCCGTGGTGTGGTAGAGGGCTAGAAGAACAGTAGACGGTGGAGGGGTGCCCGTGGAGGGGTGGTTGAACAGGACCCCGTGGTGTGGAGGGTTGGATGAATAGTAGACGATGGAGGGGTGCTCGTGGAGGGGTGGTTGAACAGTAGCCGGTGGAGTAGCGCGCGGTGGAGGCTGGATGAACAGGAGCCCGTGGACGCTGGAGGAGGTCGACGTAGCCCATGGAGGTTGGAGGAGGTCGACAGTGGAGATGAACAATATCCCGTGGAGTCCAGTTTTGTGGTACGCCACACCCCTCCCGATGAACAGGACCCCCATTTCGACCGTAGCGCTCCAACACAAGTCGGTTTCGTCCGTTTTGCGGTACGCCACACCCCTTCCCGATCAATAGGACCCCCGTTACGACCGTAGGAGGTCCGTTTCGTCCGTTTTGCGGTACGCCACACCTCTCCCGATCAACAAGACCCCTGTTTCGACCGTAGCGCTCCAACACAAGTTTGTTTCGTCCGTTTTGCAGTACGCCACACCCCTCCTGATCAACAGGACCCCCGTTTCGACCATAGGAGGTCCGTTTCCTCCGTTTTGCGGTACGTCACACCCCTCTCGATCAACAGGACCCCGCTCCGAACGTAGGAGGTCCGTTTCCTCCGTTCTGCGGTACGCCAGGCCTCGTTTCCATCGCCTATTCCGTCCAAGCCCTCCCGATGAACACGACCACGCATTCCGTTCCGACCCAGCCAGTTGGCTCCCCTTGAACAAGATGATGACACTGTTTCTCTGTTCCTACCCAGCCATGTACGTATGCGCGAGTAGGCGTTTGAGACCCTGCTCGTATGTACGTACGTGGCCGTATTTTCTTTCTTGCACCCTGGCCGCTGTATGTATGTGTACATGCTACGTGTGCGCCTCTACTACGACATGTACATGCCTCTACTACGACACTTGCGCGCCTCTACATCGACTAATATATATGTACGTACATGTTCGCGACCAGAATGACAACGCTACGTACGCTTCGACCAGGTGGGTCCCGACTTTCAGGCACTTCCTTGCCTGCGAAGATGTAGCTGGTGGGTCCCAGCAGTCAGGGGGGCGGATCGTTTTTTGTTTTGCCCGGACGTGCTTCCTTGCGTGCGAAGATGTAGCTGGTGGGTCCCAGCAGTCAGGGGGTGAATCGTTTTTTTTTTGCCCAGACGCACTTCCTTGCATGCGAAGATGTAGCTGGTGGGTCCAAGTAGTCAGGGGGGCGAATCATTTTTTTGCCCGGACGCACTTCCTTGCGTGCGAAGATGTAGTTGGTGGGTCCCAGCAATCAGGGGGAAACATTTTTTCGCAAAGTACGGTGGCCCGTCTGGTGGGTCCCCACTATCAGGTGGAGGAATCATTATTTTGCGCGTAATAAGGAGGCACTTCCTTGCTGGGGCCGTGGACCCAGCTATCAGCCTCTCCACGTATAGTCCATGTCCGATGGAAGTCGTTCCTTGACCACGTTGACCACGCCGCATAGAGAACACCACGGCGGTGGACGACGGCGAGGCCTAGGAAGGGGACGACTCAGAGCTGGGGAAGACGCAGCAGTGGATGCCCACGCGAAGAGGAGTACGAGGGTTCACTGGTTCGGCTGCGGTGTGAGGCTGCTGTCGTCGCAGAATAACAGGGGGTGTGGGTGAGTAGAGGGATGGCCTAGCCAGCGGTGGGAGTAGTAGGGGGTGGTGAGGCCTCCGCAGCATTACAGCCGACCACTGGAGGCAGGAGCATGCGGCACGCCCGGTGCTGGTTTGGGCAGCTGGAGCAAGAAGACCAGAGGTTGAAGAAGCACTACGGCCGTTTGATGGACATCGTACAGTCACTGGAGCTAGAATCGTTCATATTGACTAAGTTGACAAAGCCCTCCGTCCCCGTCAACTTGGTAGGCCCACAAGTCAGCCTCCCACTATGCTAGGTTCCAGCTGGCAGGGGGAGTATTCATTTTTTGTGCGTAATAAGGAGGCACTTCCTTCCGTTTGAAGATAGCTGGTTGGTCCGACATGTCAGCGGGGGGCATGTTTTTTTCGCGAAATACAGAGGCCCTTCCAGTGGGTCCCAGCTGTCAGGTGGAGCAATCATTATTTTGCACGTAATAAGGAGGCATTTCCTTGTGTGCAGCGTGGACCCAGATGTCAGCCTCTCCACGCACAGTCTACTTCAGATGGTGTCGTTCGTTGACCACGTTGACCACGCCGCGCCGAGCGCATCCAAGGTGGTGGACGACGGCGAGGCCCCGGACAGCAACGAGCAGGAGATGGGAAGACGCGGGACTAGAGTCGCAGACGGAGAGGTGTACGAGGGTTAACTGGTTCAAGTGCGGTGTGGTTCAGCATTCAGTGGAGAAGAACAGGAGGTGTGGAGGGTTGGAGGGATGGCCTGCCCAACGGTGGAGTAGCGATTCATAGCGAAGCGTGCTAAGCAGAGCTGCTAGCAGCAAGAGGCGGGAGGTGGTCCGGTGGCGCTGGAGGAAGAAGACGAGAGATTGAAGATGGATGTCGATCGTTGGATGTAAATGCAACGCCTAACATGTAAGAATCATTTGTTGACTAAATTGACAACGATTTGCGTTGGCTTCGACCTATTGGCCCGCATTTCAGCCTCCAAAAATGTGGCACGTATTCAACCCATTTTTTCAGAATTTACAGTCTTTTTTTTTGCGCGGTAGAATTTACAGTCAATTTGATGTTTTTTTTGAATTACAGCCATTAGCTGGGCTGGGTGAAAAAATAATGTAGCGTCCATGCGGCCCATTTATTTTATTTCTTAAAAAATTACAGGCCATTTGCACTTTCTCGAAATACACGATTTTGCTGGGCTGATTAATTATAATTTTGGGTTGGGCCAGCAATGTTATCAAAAAATAAAAAGGGGCTGAGCATTTTGTTATATATAAATTTAAATAATAAGTGATATTATTACAATCGTCCTTAAATCTTACCAAGCTTTTGTACACAATCACAAGGATTTTCGTGCCAAAACAATCCAGGATTTTATTTGTTAAGAAATTATTTTCATAAGTTAATAAGATGTGGGATATTGTTTTCTTACATAAGTAAGTATCTGTTAAATATATGATGATAATAAAAATAATATATAATAACATATAAAATAATTTAATATAGTTAGAAGGGAAACATAAGTTGGACCTGGCGTTCCTATTCTTATATAGAAAAATAGAACAGACCTCTGCGTTTTCTTCAAAAAATACATAAATTGGGCTGCCAAAAATAAAACCTCAGATGGGAGGTCCATAGGCCGGTCGATACATGAGGGCCCTAAGAAAATACAAACAGGCCTATGGACCTCCCATCCGAGGTCGTGGGTTGCGCATGTTAAAAATGAAAGCCTAGACGGGGCAGCCCAAAACCACGTCCAACACTTGCCAAAATTTTGTCCCTCGTTTTCTCTGTGTTTCGCACACTCAACATTGTGTGGGCATTTTGACTGTGCATCATATGAAGATGTGCTATGCATGAATGTTGATCAGCATGATGTTAACTGGCTGGTAGTTCCATTTTCGACCATGAATAAAACTTCCAACATGATGTTAACCCTGTTTGAAAAGGCCGTCTTAATATAAATGCTCTGCCTCTGAAAGTTGCAGTTTCTTATTTGAAACTAAACTTGCAGTTTCTTATCTGAAACTGAAACTTGCAGTTTCTTCTCTGAGAATCACATTGTCTGCACTTTTATACTCCTATGAAACTACATTTTTTTAAGTGCTAAAAATAGATCTCTAGAATTCACTAAATACTTCATATGCTCAATACTGCAAATCTGAAATTCAAAAGACATTCATATCTGAAAGTACTCTCAAAATACACAACACAAAACACAATTCACAACCTGTAAATACTGACAACCCTAAGCTCCTCCTGACAATTCACAACCTGCCCTACTATTGGGCTGGGGGGGGGGGGGCGGGCAGTCCCCTCCTATTCCTCGGCGGCAGACAGCTGCCCCGTGAGATGATGTGAACGACGAGGGAGACGATGGCGGGGAAGCGTCGTCGGGCCAACTGCTTTTCTCCTCTTGCAGTTGGGTTCGGTCGACGAAGACTCCACCGGCTTGCTCTGGCAGGACACCCTCCCAAACGGCACCCTGTAGATGCTCGATCCTTCAATCTCTGGTGGATGCTCCAGTTGGGATCGATACTCCCACCACCGCTCCCTCACGATCGGATTCGGTGAATCTGTTTGCTCCATGGCCCAGAGGAGGAGCTCTATGTACTCCGGCGTGACTCGCTCCGGGAGTATCACCGCCTTTTCGCTCTCTTGCAGATATTTGGCCATGGATGTCGCCGTCGCCGCTAGTTGGTCCTTGTTGTCCAACCAAGACTGTATCTCCAACATCCTAGCTAGCTTCACGGGGTCGCCGTCTGCGATCCTCACGTATCGGTTGTACTCCTCCATCGATCTAATTCTCCACAGCACCTTCACTCGCCGGCGGTGGTTTTTGAATGGAAGAGGAGAGGAGCTGCGCTGGTTTTGGATGAGAACGGGAGAGGAGCGATGCTGGTTTTGGACTGGAATAGGAGAGGAGGGGCGGTGGTTTTGAAATGGAGAGGAGAGGAGTGGTGCTGGATTTAGATTGGAACAGGAGAGGAGCGGCGGTGGTTTAAGAGGAGAAGAGCCGAAGAGCGGCGCTGGTCTTGGAAGTATTTTTTTTGTTGTTTTGCATATTTTGGGTCAAAGTTTGACCACGTACTGTATTTGCCAAGCAAAATGTGACTGCATGTCACCAAAAATTGTATCGTTTGGTTCGTATCTGAATGAATTATATTATTTTTGCAACGTATAACATATATTTTATGTGCGAAAATCATGGTCAATTATGACCCAGAATAAAAGGGATACTAGTTAATGTGGGGTCACTTTCGTAATTGAAGGTTAAATTGATTTTGATTTTGTTCCAGTCACAGCGCGCCGGCCCTCTCGTCCAATCCTAAATCGCTGCCGCACGCTCCTCTCCCTCGTCTCCATTGCAAAACCACCTCCTCTCCTCTCCCTCTTCTCCATTGCAAAACCACCTCCTCTCCATCATCTCCATTCCAAAACCACCGTCTCGCCTCTCCCTCTTCTGATCTTCTCCACTGCAAAACCACCTCCTCTCCTCTCCATCATCTCCATTCCAAAACCGCCGTCTCGCCTCTCCCTCTTCTCTATTGCAAGACCACCGTCTCTCCTCCCAACTTCCAAAGCTCGCACCGGGCCACTCAGAAGGACATCTATCGAGAGGATGCAGTAGCAAATCAGGCAGATCGCCGGTGGCGACCAGGCAAAGTTAGCCAGGTTGAAGGAGATCCTTAGTTGGTTTGACAATGAGTGGGTGATTTCTAGGAAGGTGCAGGCCATGTGGCAATGTATGCGAAAGAGCGAGAGGGCGGTGATGTACATGTACTCCTCGGCGGCAGTCATGCCGCAGTCCTCCGAGTTCATCGAGTATCTCCTATGGGCGATGGAGCAGACAGATTCGCCCGAGGCGATAGTCAGGTGGAGGTGGTGGGCGTACAGGTCAAAGGTCGAGCACCCAGAGGATAACGAATCGATCGAGTATGGTGTGCCGTTCATGAGGGTGCAGAGCCAGCCGGAGCCACAGGAGTATTCTTTCTCCCACCGCAAGAGGAGGCCGGATGGCGCGAGTCGCTTCCCCGTCGTTCTCCGCGGTTCCCTCGACGCTCGCCTCGTTTCAACGGCGGCGGTAGGGTTTAAGGTAAGCTTCGCACTAACCTAATCTTCCACCTGCTCATGCTTATAATCAGTGTGACAGCTAATGAAAATCATGCTTACAATCAGTCTCCGAGTACTACGCCAATCGCCCTAAAATAGCTCTGGTCCTTTGGGTCAAAGTTGTGACACAGTGTAAAAATAAAGAAAAATAGATTGGTGCTTCTTTCAGAAAAGTGTACTCCCTAGAAAACTGCCAATATAAGCTACTAGTATTTGGTTAGAGGATTTGCTGTCGAGAAAGATCCGTCCACAGAGAGCACCACACATCCCACAGGTGGTGGTGGATGCCAATGCGTGCATGCAGCATGGTTGGTGTCTGTAAGTTTTACTTGGCACACCACGCACTCTGCATATATGCCGGTTCCATACATACATTTGTGCAGTTCCACCAAAATGCAGCTGAATAACCCTGCTTGCACAGATAATGAGAAAGCGTGATTACATTATAGTGGCACTAGTTAATGAAACACACAAAATAAATAGAAAAAATATTGCAATAGTATCATAGTATGCCATGCTGCGAGGGCGAGATGGGCCCTGCGACGCCTCATACGGTACGCCTCATACTGGACATCATCCCAAGTCTCCCAGATACACCTTCTGCCAGTGATGAACATCAGTGTACAATGGTAGTACAAGGAGGCGCCTTGAGACATTCAAATCTCTATTTTTGTACATATCAACTAAAATTAAGCACCCCAGTTTGCAGAAACGCTTAAACATTAACAATGGGACTAGTTGATGAAACATACATTAATAAAGAGAAGCACTTTCTTTATCTACATTGGAAATGAAATGATAGAGATGACACTCGCTCTATTTTAACTGTATTATTACTTCATTTTATTAGTGACACTAGGGTCAAGCAGGTGGCAAACGAGGTGTACCGTGCGTCGCAAGGATGGAGGCCGGGAGTGCTTAGACTGGGATGCTGAAGCTGGCTCTTTCAGTCACCAACATGGACGATTCAATTCATGGGACCTTTTGGTGCAGTTCACCTAAAATGAAGCAATGTCCCATGAGCTAGCAGCTTCTTCTTCAATTTTTTTTAAGAAAAGGGCTCCAGCCCCGGTTCCATTTCCATCAGAAAACGAAACCCACAGAGCTTCTTCTTCATTAGTTGCAATAAAATTGAGCAACATCAAGGTTGGTTGTGAAGCTCCTAGAATGCTCAACTATAATTTGGATATCATTTGTGCAGTTCAACTAAGATCGAGCGTGAAATGTATATCTCTGTTTGCACAAAAAAGGTGGAAAGGAGGGTGACTAACAAGTGATGAAACATGCATCAAATGAAAAGAAGCATGTTCCTTATCTGAATGGCAATCCTACAAGGACAGTAGCAATTTCTAAAGCAGTGGCATTGCTAGATATTAGTGTGGGCATTATGATTAACTATGACAACTGTTAAATACGACATTACTTTGGGCACGGGAGAGTAGGCGGACCAGGACAGTTGCATTTCTAACGAAAATAACCAACTTATCTTAATGGGAAATTTTAGCAGGACATGTAAAGAAGTGCCTTTGATTCATATTATTGGAGGCATTACATTGAAAACAACATTGGTTTAACGTGTCCTTACTTTTAACAGTGCGACTGCTACATTTTACCAGTGGCATTACATCAGAGTGGCTCGGGGCAACAAACATCAGAACAGGATATCTGGGTTGGTCCCATTTTTGTTCGGTATAGCCACCTTATACTGTGTGAGGCTAGCAAATCTAGTGCGGGACTTACTCTGTTGACTTCTCCCCCAGTCCCCACTTTCTTTCCTTTTTCATCCAATAGATCAGGTTTATATTGAGTTTGTACTGCGTTTCCCTTTATTTCCCTATTAGACATGGATACCAGTTGGATAGCCAATCTCTGCTACTTTTCACCCCCATTATTTCCTCTTTCGACCAAGTCCTAGATTCAGGTAACAAATCCTCCCCCACCCCCACCCCCTTTCTTCCTTGTTTGAACAAAGTAGTACTAGATTCGAGTGCATGAACTAGTTTTACCTCTTAATCGTAGAAAATTAGGTAGTTTTCGAACAGCAGATCGATCCTATCTACGAGGGGGCCTGAGAAATAGTAAAAGATACAAATGCACCGACGTCAGGAGCTCGGGAAGTAGAGCAAGGCCGGTTTTGAAGGAAGTTATACCTGATGGTCGCCGGGATGTCTCTAGGTGGACAGCGGGAGGCCGGATCTGCCCACACTACGGCAGCGAGGAAGAAGGGGTCGGAGGCCCTCCCTCGCCAGCGGTGCTTGGGAGAGAACGACAAGGCAGGGTGATCGGGACGCGCCCAACAGTGGGTAAGAGTCGTCACCGAGGACGACCGCATGAACGTTGCACCTTCTCACCTTCCCCAGCGGAGAGGATCCGGCTGGATCTGTGACCATCGGTGAGCAGAGAGACAGAGAGAGACAGAGTGGCCACCGCTGTCGTTTTAGATTTGAAGAGGCCGAGACAGTGTGAAGAGAGCAACACTAGCAAGCAAGCGCGGAGGCTCTGTGACACCCCTGATTCAATCGTACACTAATCATGCATGCAAACGTGTACGATCAAGATCAGGGACTCACGGGAAGATATCACAACACAACTCTAAAAACATAAATAAGTCATACAAGCATCATAATACAAGCCAGGGGCCTCGAGGGCTCGAATACAAGTGCTCGATCATAGACGAGTCAGCGGAAGCAACAATATCTGAGTACAGACATAAGTAAACAAGTCTGCCTTAAGAAGGCTAGCACAAACTAGGATACAGATCGAAAGAGGTGCAGGCCTCCTGCCTGGGATCCTCCTAAACTACTCCTGGTCGTCGTCAGCAGCCTGCACGTAGTAGTAGGCACCTCAAGTGTAGTAGTCGTCGTCGACGGTGCGTCTGGCTCCTGGGCTCCAAAGTCTGGTTGCGGCATCCGAGAAGAAGAGGAAAATGGGGGAAAAGAGGGAGCAAAGCAACCGTGAGTACTCATCCAAAGTACTCGCAAGCAAGGAGCTACACTACATATGCATGGGTATATGTGTAAGGAGGCAATATGGATGGACTGAACTGCAGAATGCGAGAATAAGAGGGGGATAGCTAGTCTTATCGAAGACTACGCTTCTGGCAACCTCCGTCTTGCAGCATGTAGAAGAGAGTAGACTGAAGTCCTCCAAGTAGCATCGCATAGCATAATCCTACCCGGCGATCCTCTCCTCGTCGCCCTATTAGAGAGTGATCACCGGGTTGTATCTAGCACTTGGAAGGGTGTGTTTTATTAAGTATCTGGTTCTAGTTGTCATAAGGTCAAGGTACAACTCCAAGTCGTCCTGTTACCGAAGATCACGGCTATTCGAATAGATTAACTTCCCTGTAGGGGTGCACCACATAACCCAACACACTTGATCCCATTTGGCCGGACACACTTTCCTGGGTCATGCCCGGCCTCGAAAGATCAACACGTCGCAGCCCCACCTAGGCACAACAGAGAGGTCAGCACGCCGGTCTAAATCCTACGAGCGCAGGGGTCTGGGCCCATCGCCCATTGCACACCTGCACGTTGCGTACGCGGCCGGAAGCAGAACTAGCCCCCTTAATACAAGAGTGGGCTTACGTTCCAATCCGGCGTGTGGCGCTCAGTCGCTGACGTCACGAAGTGCTTCGGCTGATACCACGACGTCGAGTGCCCATAACTGTTCCCGCGTAGTTGGTTAGTGCGTATAGGCCAGTAGCCAGACTCAGATCAAATACCGAGATCTCGTTAAGCGTGTTAAGTATCCGCGAACGCCGAACAGGGCCAGGCCCACCTCTCTCCTAGGCGGTCTCAACCTGCCCTGTCGCTCCGCCACAAAGTAATAGTCGGGGGCCGTCGGGAACCCAGGCCCACCTCTACCGGGATGGAGCCACCTGTCCTTTCAGCCCCCACATCGAAATCACTTGCGGGTACTCAACGAGCTGACCCGACTTTAGTCACCATCTGTATAGTATGTATGTATGTATAGTATATACCCGTGATCACCTCCCAAGTAATCACGACCCGACAGTATAGCAAGGCAGACTAACAAGAGTGTAGGGCCAATGATGATAAACTAGCATCCTATACTAAGCATTTAGGATTGCGGGTAAGGTATCAATGACTGTAGCAACAATGACAGGCTATGCAACAGAATAGGAGTAACCTAACAGTAACATGCTACACTACTCTAATGCAAGCAGTATAGAGAAGAATAGGCGATATCTGGTGATCAAGGGGGGAGGGCTTGCCTGGTTGCTCTGGCAAGAAGGAGGGGTCGTCAACTCCGTAGTCGAACTGGGCAGCAGCAGCGTCGGTCTCGTAGTCTACCGGAGAGAAGAGGGGGAAGAAACAATGAATACCATGCAAACAGATGCATATCGATGCATGACATGACAAGTAATGATGCTAGGTGTGCCCAATCGCGGTAGTAGGTGATACCGACGAAGGGGGAAAACATCCGGGAAAGTATTCCCGGTGTTTCGCGTTTTCGGACAGATGAACTGGAGGGGGAAAGTTGCGTGTTTGCTATGCTAGGGATGTGTGGTGGACGAATGGGCTACGTATCCGGATTTGTCTCGTCGTTCTGATCAACTTTCATGTAGAAAGTATTTTCATCCGAGTTACGGATTAAAAGATATGATTTTCTAAAGATTTAACTCATTTTCTGATTTTAATTATTTATTTAAATCCAACATTATCCAAAACAGTGAATGATGATGTAGGCATGACATCAGAGTGATGTCAGCAGGTCAACTGGTCGGCTGACCAGTCAAACCAGGCAGGTGGGTCCAGTGGGACCCACATGTCATTGTCAGGGGCACTAACAGGGGGTTTAAACTAACTAAATGGGTTAATTAGCAGGTGGGGCCCGATAGTCAGTGAGAGGTTAGTGTTTAATTAACCAATTTAATTAATTAGCAAATTATCTATTTATTTTTATTTGTTTATTTAGGTGGGGCCCATAGGTCAGTGAGACAGGGGGTGGCCTAGTCAGCAGTTGACTTGGCCAACAGGTCAACTGGGCCCCGGGGACCCACTGGCAGTGACCCAGGGGTGGACCCCACGCATGCCACGTCAGCTGGCCGGCGTTTAGACGCCGGCAAGTTCGTTTTCGCGGCGGCGCGGCGTGGGCGAGTGTCGGGTTTCGCCTGTAGGCCACCAAAACGGGCGGGACCGGTCGCATTCGAACGGCAAGGCGACGGCAGAGCGAATGGTGGTGGTTGTGGAGGCCGAGGTGGCCAGAGTCGAGCGCGGCGAGCTCATCAGCGGACGACCGGAGTCGGGCGCGAGAGGAAACGGCGACGCGGCACGCTAGCGAGCGAACTAAGAGGCCGGGCGAGACATGCGTCAGGTGGCGAATGCAATGGGTGTTGTCCCGTGAGCATTTGGTCACCGGAGGCACGCCAGCGACGAGCGCAGGCGGCAACGCGTTCGAGCGCTCAACGCGCAAGGGCATAGGGGCCATATGGAAGCGCGTGTGCGGGTGCGTTCGGTCCCTGGACGCGCCAGGAACATGATGCCGTGCTCAGCCGAGCATGACAGAGAGCATGGCCTCGGCGGCGAGGCGATCCGTGGCAACAGGCTCTCGGCAACGGCGACGAGGTAGCTACGGGGCGTGAGGGGCTTAACGAGGAGGAGTAGGAGGCGGGGGAGCTCACCGTGCGGTACGCAAGATGGCCCGTGGTAGCTTAGTAGCAGCAGAGGGATGTCGCCGGAGTTGGGGAAGAACAGTGGCGACCGGAGATGTGGAAGAAGGGGGGGGGCGTTGCAGCAGCGCCTCCGAGCTCCAGCTGTGGCCACCGGTCGACGAGGAAGATGACGGCGGTGATGACGGACACGCAGGCGCGGCGAGGCGATGACTGTGGCCGCGCGATTCACGACGGCGGTTCCATGGTGGCGCTCGGATGCGATGGGAAGGAGGAGAGCGGGGTGGATCTGAGGGAAGGGGGAGTGGCGCAGGAACCGAGGGCGAGCGGTGGGCGAGTGGGAGGAGAGACCGAGGGGGCGCGGCGTCGGCGTCCTTATCCACCTCGACGCCGGCGAGCGGGTTCGGTGGCGACCGCGCCCTGTAGCGGCGCGCGACCGAGGAACAGGAAGGGGTGCGGTGCGGGGGGGCTGGGCCGGCTGGGCCGACCAGGCTGGTTTAGCTGGGCCAGTTGGCCCAAGGGGTTTGGGGATTTTCCTTTCTCTTTCCCTTGTTTTCTTTTCTTTATTTTATTTTTCTTTTCTGTTTTATTTCATTTTAAAGTATTTAGTCATTTTCTAAAAATGTGTTTACTTCACCATAATTACCTATGCAATATTTGGCACTGCCCGAACATTTTTGTTCTGATGTTTGAAAACTTTTGTTGTTTGTCATATTTTGAATTTTGATTTTTGGACCGGTTTTGAACTTAATGAAAGATTAGCAATAGTAACGAAGGTGACGTGGCATCAATACGAGTTTTACTGTAGCATAATTATCCGGGCATTACAGGCTCCTGCCTATATAGTGGAGTAGTACTAGTTTTCTTTTGTCTACCGGAGCCGGCTTGACCTCGTCAATGACTGTCGAGAAGTCTTCATGCACGTGGACCGGAGGCGCAGTTGTCGTCATTTTGATCTGAAGCGCCGGATTATAACATATAACACGAAAAATTGCCACATGACAAGAAATCATAACCTCACTGCCCAAAGGAGACAACATGAATCCCGACGGACAAACTAGAGGAGGAACAAAGCTCAAATTAAAGATAAACTCGTAGAAAAGGTGTCCGTCGATAGATGTCCTAATTAACATAGCCGGCTTGACCTAGATGGCAGCCGAGTAGTCACTATTCGTGCATGTGCCCCCAATGACTAGCCCAACTCAGTTGTCGCTGTCTAACCCTCGCAGTGATCCGAAGAACATGACACCTAATTTTGCGAGATGACAAGAAACCTTTTTTTAGATTTCTCACCACAACTACAGCCATGTACAACACAACATGCACGATATGTAGACGATAGCCAATCCAGGCGTGTTTGCTGGAGTCTGGTCACATGCATGGACGAACTAATCTCCCGTGTCTTGCAGGCATCGTCCAGGCACCAACATAGTACAACACTTCTCTAGTACTATCGCTCGTCTCCCTCTTCTATTAAGTCTCCCGACTTGCAGGGTCGGGGAGTGTGCCTATGGTCGATTCTCAATTGCCGTCCCACATGTGTGTGCGAGTGCAATATGACGCGCGTTCCATTCAGAGAGCAGCGTGCCAGATCGACCGACCGTCTGGGTTGCAACGCGAACGCGACGGGGCGTGCTGTATACTCCGTACATGTGTACCGCCGTTTTCTAGACGCTTTGCTCCATGGCGCGGGCGCAATCCATGGATACAAAATTAGTATACTGTATACTATTTAAAAGTTGAGGGCGGGGCTTTTCCTGCACGGTAGGCGGCGGGGCAGTTCCGCCTAGTCGGTTCGACAGAGACGCAAGAAGACGAGGGAGTAGGCTGCTGCAAACGTAGGGTTGTGTGATTTGACAGCGAGTTATTGCTGGACAGGTGGGGCCCCGTGATTTGACTTGCCATTATCATTTTAACTACGGTGCTACGACCGGCGTGTGTCTCCCGATTCCTGACCACCTCCATACAGGTGCCTCTCCCAATGCTCCACCATGTAGTAGAGGCTGGCTCTTGCATGAGAGCCCACTTCTCCACTTTTTCCTTGCCTCTCTTTCCTCCACATATGGAAATGCCATGTAAAGCGCACTATTGTACTTACTTTCTCCTACAGGTGCTTAAGCTTGCCACATAGGCATAAAGTCTGATGTGGCAAGTTAATCAAGAAGAGAGAGACTAGTTTGGTGACCCAAGGAAGAAACGGTGCTACGCGCGTGTACCTAGGTGAAAAGACAATTTTGAGTCTATAGCTAATTAAATGAAGCAAACTTAGCAACACCATTTCATTGGAAGAGGTCACTCCTTGGCAAATGCAATAAATACTAGTACTCCCTGTGTCCCATAATATAAGAAGATTTTTGGCACTACACTAGTGTCAAAAACGTTCTTATATTATGGGACGGAGGGAGTACGAAGAAAGAGATAGAGAGAAGTAAAAAAATACACTTATAGCCAACCTTATAGCCAAAACCTTGTTGTAGTATGAGTGATTAAGTGATGACTATGTATGACATGCCAATATCAGATAGCCTAACGCACCATGTTAAATCTCCAAGGGCGCGACTGCACGAGCGACGCAACGTTCGTGGTAGGCGCGACCATGATACGGGCTGCTGGAGGCCCTTGGATCTGAGATCAAACGGTCGCATGCTAAGTTACTGAAAATTTGCAGAATAAGCTTCCAGGATAGGATATTCACCCATAGGTCTAGAATCACGCCATGCAACCGTTCGATCTCAGATCCATGGGGTCTCGGAAGCCCGTATCATGGGAGAATGGAAAGCCACTACCCTGCCATTCGCACGCTGGCAGTTCGCTCCTACTCGTCCCCGCACGTCCTTTAATACTACAGCGGTTTGCTCCTAGTCGTCCCATCCTTTCACATTACGGCTGTTCCACTAATCCTAACCCTCCTCCCAAATCCATGGCGTCCCAAATCTCCCCGATCGATGGTGAGTACAAGGTTAGAACCATCACCGGCGATGAGTTCGACGTCATCTACACCCGTTCTTCCGTGATAGTGAAAGGATGCCTTTCTTGCTTCAGACGCATGTTCGAAGACTCAGATGATGAGTGGGTCGCTAGGCTAGATGTTGAGTACACCACAGTTCTGGGACGAGAGAAGGATCTAAAGGACGAAGAGAGGAAGAAGCCCGCCGTGATCCAGGTTTGCATGCATGACTTATGCTTTGTCTACCACATATGCCATGCCGACATTGAGTGCCAGGATTTTAAGGACTTCCTCGAGAGCAACCTAGTCAAATTCGTTACTATAGACTTTGGTAACGACAAAAAAGTCCTGCGTTAGGTAGGCCTCGTTGTAGGCAACACCTTCGACCTCCAGAAGAATTGGCTGTTGTCCTCTCGTCAGCCTTCAATGCTGACCCTGGCAGGAGCCATGGTTCATCCTTCGTACGGTAAACTGGAGAAACCTCCATACACGTTTCATCGTCATGCATGGCAGTGAAATGTACTAGATATAGACCACATCCACTATGCTGCAATGGATGGCTACCTTTGTTTTAAAATCTACAAGGGTTGGATGAAGAGCAACAGCCAAGTTGGCGGTTCAAGCAAAGAAGTATCGGCCAAGAGGAAGAGGGACAAGGACGAAGTCAAGGACGTGGACGAGGACTCCGAGTAAGGTGGCAGTTTCGTTGCTCATGGTGGTTCTAATGCAGTGTCTACCAGAATAGTTGCAAAGTTTAATTTCAGGTGTGCTTAATTTAATTTGAGGGGTGTGTTGTGCTGAGCCCCCAGCAGAACTATGTTATGTTTCTTCTTGTTACTTTAACTCTTCAGTACGTACATACTAGTATTTCTTACATTTCTTCTTTTAGTTGGTATAGTACTACCACTCGTTTCTTCACATTATATACGTACAATATATATGGCCAACATCATATAGCCAGCAATTTAGTTGTCAAAGAATTTCAGGGTGCTTAGTTTTGTCAAAGAATTTCAGGGTGCTTAGTTTTATTTGAGGGGTGGGTTGTGCTGGACACCATTATTGTGACTAGCCTTTTTAATAGTACTATATGCATAATTTGGTGACAAGCACTCTCTATATGTACCACTTTTTTTTAATTTCAAGTTTTGCTCCATGGCGCAATCCATCGATACTACTGATGTACAAAAGTATACATTTTTTAAAAGGCTAGAGGGCGGGGCAGTCTATCTTGGTCGGTTTCACGAGAGGCGAGGGCCTTTGTGATTTGATGGCTCATTACTGCTAGAAGGCGGGCCTTGTGATTTGACTGCTCGTATAAATGCGCCGACGACCTGATCAATGACGAGCAAAGAACCGTGCGGTATACTCAAGATTTCCACTGGAGTAGTACTGCGACGGAGGAGCACGAAACACGGCAACCCAGTGCCATATGGCGATAAAAATGATCTAATTTGCTAGTCATCTCATTGTTAGCTTTGTTCTATTCATTCCCTAAAAAACCCATTGTTCTATTCATGCCTCGCAGAGAACGTGACACGTGCGGCGAAACACCCGAAGCAAAGATGAAACATAGCAGCAAAGGAAGAAGGAACATTATCACCCCAAATGATCTAATTCGCCGCGGAGTCGTAACTGCTTCTTCATCGCCTCCACGACCTCCATCTCCTTGCACGTCTCCTCCGCCATCTTCTTCATTCTGTCCATGACACGGGATTTCTCGACGCGAGCCTTCATCACCTGTTCCACGGCCGCATTACATACCTTGACAGCAGCCGGGTGCTCGATGCGGAGCTTCGCCAACTCCTCCTTCTGTTCCATGACGAGGGCCTACAACATCTTCATCAAGGAACTACTATTCTCATGCAGCTTCTTTCAGCCAGCATTCTTCTCCTTCAACAGGTCGATCTCGTGGCAGAGCTTCGCCTTGTCCTCCTGAAGTTGCAGGATTTCGCCGGTCGCCTTCTTCTCCGAGGCAATGCTCTTCTTCAGCAGCATCACCAAGCCGACGGTCAACTCCCCCTGCTGATTGAGCTCAGCGGACATGTCGTCGAGGCTCTCCTTCAGCAACTCCATCAAGCCTTGGATGAAATCCTTCTGCTTATTGAGGTGCTTATTGAGCTGATCGGGCATGCCGTTAAGGGATAACGACTCCAGCTCCGCCGGCTCGGCATGTTCGCCTCTGCGGCTAGGGCGCTCCTGGGAGCCATCGCCTGCCCATGAGAGATCTTTTGAGGTCTCTGCGTGGCGTCGAGCCCTCTTTTTTTTTTCTGCAGCCTTGGTTGCCTCTCCGTTGTTACGAGTAGTTCTCGACCTAGAGCTCTGCTCACCGGCCATCACAACGATGGACGAAGAAGAAGCACTTATGAGGAGGAAAGGTAGAGTAATTTTCGGTTAGGTAGTTCCCCTTTTTATAACCTAAGTACTAGCACTAGTACTAATACCTGCATAGTGGGAACACGTTCAGGTTTGGTACGTACTAGTAGGTGTGAGCAGGCTTTCGAATGTGATGGCAACAAGGTAAAGATTAATTGATGGTTTTGGTTTCGAGGCCCGAAACGGCTCCCGATGAGTTTAGCGGAACATAAATTTCAAGTACTACCCTGCTCAAATGCGTAAATATTATGTTACTGTCAAAAATTGGCACAAAATACGAAGGAGACCAATGGAAGTACTACTAGCAACCCATGATTTAACTACTCGCATGCGCGCAGTGGAGTAATAATGTTTTTCTTCCGCCGTCACGTCCACTCAATTTGCATGCGCTGTATTAATTGACCATCAATGAAGTGAACGACTTTACACGCGTCAAATTATCACATGGGGTGGATCTTGGTACAAAATTGCGTCCGCCTGTGTACCCGTGTGTGCGTGCGAGGGAATGAGTGCGTGTGTGGCGTGCGTGCACATCTTCGCTTCATGCATGTACCGCCAGTATGGCTCAGGGAGGACGAGTACATTCTTCTGGAACCAGCATCACGTCACTATGATCAATCCACGCAAGGAGGTCGTGACAACGCCTCCACATGTGCCACGTGGCTTCATGAACTGTAAGAGAGACACTATGTATCGTGCCATTGGTATTCTAATTTACGTGTTTTGCACATACTCGAAGTACTAGTAAGGTACACGTGCATTGCATGAATCAGATTTTGCAACCAAATTATGAATAAATACCACACTATAGCATGTAAGCTCTAAGTCATATATGCCTGATGTAGCCCTTCGTTTAATTCTTATAGTTCATCTCATTCAAAATCAGTTAATTTTTATAAAAAAGCTAAGAACGCGGGAATAGGAAAAACATGGGATTATAGTGGAATGTCGTCTTGAATCCTACAGGATTGTACGAGTGTTTGATTGTGCATAGAAAAAACGCAGAATTCTTTCAAAGAGGTTTGAGTGGATGGGATGTTTCCTATGAAATCTAGTGCAAATGAATCATATGGAAAAATTCCTATGGTTTACAATCCTACGAATGAAACAACCAAGATAGGAAAAATTCCTAATGATTAGAATCCTCCAAATTCCTTCGAGAATCCTTTGAATCAAAGAAGCCCTTAATCTATTTTATGATTTATGGAATTGTGCGTTTTAAAGCATAAAGTAAAAACAAATAATGGCAATTCAACTAGAAAAAAAGTTTGGGCAATTATAATACGGAAGATTCTAGAACAAAAGAGAACCACTATTGATTTGAGGTTTGTGCATTATGCTTAAGTTCAACCCTGGAGTCTGCTCGATTGTACATGTGGCAAAATCCGGTGGGGGGCTAGAAGATGGTGCGACGGGCCGAGTGGAGGGAGACTATGAAGGAATGCACAAGTGCGAATCGATATTTAGAGAGAGGGGGTGAACACGTGCGTTGTTGCACGCAGTGGCGGAGCCATGAAAAATAAATGAGCTAGGGGGCCAAGCATTGCTAATCCTTTACGTGGAGGGTCAATTCATGAAATTAAACCATTTTTAGCAGCAATTGTCTAATGATCACATAAATACTAGCCTCGATATAGAGTGATGTTAGGGGGAGCAGGGCCCTTACTGCCCCCTGTCTTCCCCATTGTGCACGCGTCTGAGAGATGAAGTGGAAGGCATGAATGATGAGAGGGGGACGTTGGATATATGATTAATGTGGGTGTATTAGCTATATATGTTAATCCTATATAGAGAGGTATAGATTGATCGATGTGGACGTGGGAAAGAGGGTGAGACCTCACTGGATATATTGATTGATCGGTTTGTGTGGAAAACTACGAAAGACCTAGCTATATACACACATACATAGAGGAACATCGATCGTTGCGCATGCACGCGTGAGAGATAAAGAATGCCCGATATGATGGAGAGGGGGATGTGTGTGGGTGTGTGCCTTCATGGGAGACCGACCATAAGAAAAAGATTGCATGCGTGCGATGGATAATGCCGACTGGTAGTGTGTGTGCATGCATGCACAAGAGAAAGTTAGTGGTACGATTATAAAGAGAAGACTACTGTGTGGGTGTAAAAGAATAGGTGAGGTCATAATCAATGTAAAGTTGAATTCAAATATTTGAATAAGAGATCCTCATGTTTGAAACCCATGCATGCATGAATATAACGGAGATCTGCGTGGTGTGGTATGGAAACAAGCATGATGTAATGTATACACATTGAACAAGGTCAGTCTGATTTGAATTTGAGATACCGATGGCAGACATCATTTGGCCATGTCGCATCCGTGCATGGACACACTATTCTAATTGGAGATGATGGGCGGCTTTCGCATCACATATCTATATCTATACCCCTATATATATTATATTTTATATATTTTTATGTTGTGTGCGGGTAACTTTAACTTTGAAAGATGGTCGTTGGATGAGGCGAATCCGATGGTCCCAAGATGGCAAATTTAGGCACTACTAGCCGTTGGATATCATCTAGATTCCACCAGATTTAGCCAAATGTATAATCTAGAAGACTCCATGGTTGAACTTAAGCATAATGCACAAACATCAAAACATAAGCACTTCTTATTTTTTCTCGAATCTTCCGTATCAGAATTGCCCAAATGTTTTTCTACATGATTTTCCATTATTTGTTTTTACTTTATGTATTACAACGCACAATTCCATGAATCTTAAAATAGTTTAGCTTTCTTATAAAAACTAGATGATTTTGAATCAAATGAACTATAAGAATTAAACGAACATCTACATCATGCATATATGACTCAAAGCTTGTATGCTATAATGTTGTATTTATTCATAATTTGGTTGCCAAATCTCATGCGTGCAATGCACGTGTACCTTACTCTAGTCTAAATGGTGTTTGTGTGTGTGTTGTGCATGTTGAGGTGCAAATAGTCTTTTTTGGGTACACGTTAAGCTTGTTCTTCCGAAATTTCAAGTCGCGCCTTGTTATGCTGAAAATTCAAGCTAGCGTCTCTGTCTATCGTGCTACGAAACTCCCGCCTCTTCAACCCGCGCCTTGTTAGCCCGAAGTATTTAAGATATATCTTTGTCTCATTGTGCTCCGACAACTCCCTCCATCTCAACCCGCGCCCTGCTATTCCGAAATTACAATGCGTGCAAAAACTACCACCTCCTGTGAAATCCCGACACGCGAAATGCCCGTGGTACCCTTGAACCGAAAGAACCGCCTCAAATCGGTGGGGGGTACTTTCGTAACTTACCCCACATTTCGGACAAGCGCGTCTCTAAGCCATGGTTCCCCACTGCCATCCCATCCGCCCACCCATTCGTACACCGAGGCCGCAAAAACCCGCGACCAGACCCCACACCCTACTCCATCCGCCACCCAGCCGGAGCCTCTTCCCCGATGATGTCATCCACTGCAAAACCTCGACGTCCCTCATCCACCGTACAGGATGAGGATCCGTCGTCGATCTCATCGTCCCGCCAGTTCAGCCACCCCGTCCTCCACCTCCAAGGAGCTGCCCTAACGTTCCCCTCGTCTTTCGTGCCACCTCCATTCCCACACCACCGTTTTCACCTGCACCACCGGAAGAGCATCATCATCACCATTTCCTCGGATGAAGCTACGGCCTAATCGGCGCCACTAAAGAGGTTGTACACTAATCGCCGCATTTTCTTCTTGATTCGATCTCATGGTGCTGCCGGCGCTCGGTCCCGAGCCGACACGGCGCGGCTCCATCCACGGCGGCGTCGTCGGCCACTTCCTCCATGGCATCGCTCCCTCGGTGGCAACGTCCACATTAGTAGGAGCTGCTGCTGCTTTAGCTCTCACTCTCGCTGCTGCTCTGCTCTTGCTCTCGGTCCCCTGCCTGGTCTGCTCTTGCTATTGCTCTTGCTCTTGTTGCTGCTCTCGTTCTTGCTCTTTCTTGCGATGCTGCTCTGATTTAGCTACACTTCAGTCGACTGAATCGACTTTTGGGTCAGTCGATTTTCAGGGGGGGGGGTTCGTCAGGGTGAAGGAAGAACCAGCCGCAGTGGGGAGGGTGGCTCGCCAGAGAGGTACCCCACTATCTATCTTAGGGTTCAGGATGGGGACGGTGGTCGCCGACGGTGGCGGGGAGTTGGCGGGGCGGTGGCGTGGGGATCGTCGGAGAAAAATCTCGGCATGTGGGGGGGCTAGAGGGATGGCCGGGGCGGCGGCAGACCGACGGTGGGGAGTGTTTTCGGGGCGGGCGGGGCGGCGGGGGGCTGCTGTTTTGCCAGTGGTGGCTGGTGGGTCAAGGGGGTGGAGATTGAAGATGAATCGCAGGCCCTTGATTTCATATCCAACGGCTGCAAAATCGACTGACCAGAGATGAAAAAGTTAGTCGACCGACGTGTAGCCTCACCTTGCTAGTGCGTTCAGTTTTGACAGCAAAATTCAGTTTCGCAGCAAAATTCAGTTTTGACAGTTAAGTTCAGTTTCGACAGTTTACTTCAGTTTCGACAGTTAAGTTCAAAGATGAGCAGCTGATTTATTTTACATCTAGCACTTTGTGGTTATGTATTTTATGTCATGCATTGGAGATGCTATTAGAATTCCACTCAGGTTAACGTTGTTCGTTGTATCTCTTGTCCTGCTTCAGCCTCGGCGTCGTACAACTCACCGGAGCTGCTCCAACGACGAAACCCTCCATCACAGCGGAGCAGTACCTCGGGCTCCATCTCCAGATGCCTAAGTTCTTCTTCCCCTCCTCCAACAACCAAGTCAGCCGAGCATCCTCACCGGCCAACCCAATCACGCTGAGATCGACATGGCTTCGCCAAAGAGGTTGTACACTTGTTGCATCTCTTTTTTACTCTACATGTTATATATATTGTCCACTGAGAACTCGTAGTAACGGGAAATACGATTATTTTATCCTACTATATGACAAGCAGAGAGGTACTAGGCAACTTAGCTATCCGTGATGGACTCTCTTGAACGCCATCATTATTTATCTCTGCGTGTTTGAGCTGTGCATTTGTGGATGGGCGTGTGAGTTGAGCTAGTATGGCAGTGGCCTTGGTCCAAAGTAATAGAAGTAGCACAAAAACATTTTTTTAGTGTAGGATTTTCCTTGCTCATGCCTGCCTACTATAATCGCCAGTGCTTGAAAGGAAAAGTGAATGAAAAACATAGGAATTGGAAAGTTTCCTATGGTACTACTTTTCATGAATTTGGTGCAAAGGAATGGAGCAAAGGAAAACTGTATGATTTGTTCCTTTAGTGTCTCCTTGAAACAAAAACCGTAGGAATTCTAATTTCCACTTCTCCTCCTTTTCATATTCCTTTCATCAAGCACAAGACTAAGAGATAGTAGCATAATAGCATTATAACCGTACATTTTCTTGTGGTTTGACTTAATCTCACCATGCTTTTTTGCATCCTGTGATCTTCCAATTGTTGTGAATCAAACACCCAGATTGGCAGAAATCCTGTGTTTTTAAATTCTCTGTTTTGCACGTGCATTCCTATCCTATTCCTGTCTATTTCCTATCCCTGCATTGTTAGAATCCTCAAATTCAAACAAGCCCTTACTCAATTACTTCTGTTACATATATGTGTCAAAGAAAACCTTGTGTGGTTTGTCCTGCTCCTGCGGCGCTGTGTTCCACCCCAGCTCAGCTGCTCCAACGACGAAAGGGTTCACCACAGCAGGGATCCGCTCTCTAGACTGTCTTTCGCTGCCTCAGATCTTCTTCCCCGCCGCCGGCAGCCACGACTGCATTACCATCATCAACTGAGCAGATGACCTTGACGACTACACTGGTCCGCAAGAGAGGTCGCACTCTTCCGTGTATGCTTACGTTATGTGTCGCCTAATATGATCATATGCTACATTATCGTCGTGTTCACCTATTAGACTCCGAGTCAGATCAAAACTAATGCCGAAACTTGAGTTTTTAAATGGTTGTGGGGTACATGTTGGGGCAGCAGTCAGTACATGTTGGGGTACATGTTGCTGAAACTATCTGTCTACTATCTGGTTAATCTCCAGTGTCTACTATGAGTTTCATGTTGGGTGCAAACAAACATTAAAGGAGCCATTATCTGTATTTTTTAACTAAAGCTATTATCTGCCTGTTATCATTGGTTTTGGGTCTATCCACAGTTTGCTACCATCACTCTGGATTTGTGCATGCACTCCTTACATAATCTCACTATGTTTTATTCCTATGCATGCCAGTTATTGTACACAATGGAACTGATCATGTAGAGCAAAAGAGACGAGCATTGCGTGGCAATAAAATTTCATGCAGACGTTGTTCCATGGTGGGCGCAAAGGAATCCCCCCTCCACCCATTTCAGATCGTAATCAAGAGGAAGATAACTGTTCTGAGGGGGATTCAGAAGGAGAAGACCACTCCTATTTACCCCATGAGGTCTTCGCTCTAACTTGGCATGCTGATGTTGGTAATATCATGCATATGGTGCCTTGCATTGCTTACTGTATACATTAAAGATGTCATCTGCTTAGTTTAGACATGCTTTGTATCAATGCCATCTATTTAGTTTCTTTAGCATATATGTGAATCATGCAATGCCATCTTGTCTAGCCAGGCATCATATATGTGAATTTTGCAATGCCACCCTGGTTAGCCAGTCATCTTATATGTGAATTATATCATGCCATCATTTTTTATTACGTGTTAAATTTGTCAACAAGTTTAGTACATTCAATTACTCTTCCTATGCATCAGCCATTCGGCACGGTCATGGAAAATTCTGGAGTGGAAATAAGGTCTTCAGAGCAGACAATGCTATCTGACAAAGTGCATGTCTTGCTGGTTACCGATAGCTCCTCAGAGGAGGATTTAGAGACAGATGACCAGTCATATTTCCACCCCGAGGTGCATGCCCTAACTTGGCAGGGTTATGTTGCTCATATGGTGTGTATGGTATCTTGCATTGCTATGTCATTTGCTTAGTTTAGACATGCTTTGTGTGAATGCCACCTATTTTGTGTCTAATTACCATATATGTGAATTATGCAATGCCATCTTGTTGCAAGACATTATATATGTGAATTATGCAATATTATCTTGTTGCAAGGCATTATGTATGTGAATTATGCAATGCCATGTTGTTTAGGCAAGCGTCATATATGTGAATTATATCATGCCGTCCTTTTTTGTATTTCTCATTGCTTTTGTCGACAATGTTTTTATATTCAACTGCTCTTCCTATGCATCAACCATTTGAATTGGTGATGGAGAAATCTGGAGTGAAAACAAGGTCTTCAGAGCAGATAATGCTACCTGCTGAAGCAGATATCTTGCTGGTTACAGATAGCTCTTCAGAGGAGGATTCAGAGGCAGACGGCCAGTCCTATTATCCCCCTGAGGTGTATGCTCAAACTTGGCAGGGTTATATTACTCATATAATGCATATGTTGTATTGCAATGCTTAGATTTTACATCATATACACAATATTGAATGCCATCTCCTTAGTTGACACATCATATATGCGATTGCCCTCTGCTCTCTTCCTTAGTATATAAATCATATATTTGAATTATGTCATGCCATGATGTTTACATAGACAGCATGTATCTGAATTATGGCATGCCAACCCATTTTCTAAAGACATAATATAGTTATATCATCTCATCCTGTTTACATAGTCATCATATTTTAAATTATGTCATTCTATCCGTGAATTATATCATGCCATCATGTTTCCATCGACGGCATGTTCGTGATTTATGGCATGCCAACCACTTTAATAGAGACATCGTATAGTTATATCATGTCATCCTGTTTACATAGTCATCATATTTTGAAGTATGTCATTCTATCCTGTTTAGTTAGACATCATACATGTGAAATTGTGTCATGCTATCCTGTTTAATTAGCCATCATATATATGAAATTATGTCCTGCTATTCTGTTTGCTTAGACTACAAAATGTGAATTATTCCATGCCCTGTTTTCTTCCCTACTATCCATTGCGCCTATCTATCTTACAATGTCTGTACATTCAATTACTTTTCTTGTTTATCAGCCATTTCAATTGGAGGGAGTGATGGCAATATCTGTGGGAGTAAAAACATGGTCTTCAGAAAAGATCGTGCTACCTGTCGATGCAGATAGAACCACGGTTGTACTTGCCCAAGAACCAGCCCCACCACACATAACCCACACTCATGCAGATTGTACCCCTACCCAGTTTGACAGAGAACCAGCTACAGCCCTTCTAACCCCAACCCCAGCAGATAGACGCCCAGTTCCCGTTGACACAGCACCATCTCCACCACAGAGCTCCCAAACACGAGCAGTTAGTAAGGCAACTGCAGTGCCCAAACCACGAGGACCACCACTCTAAACCCGAAGTCAACGCTTAAAGCAGAAGAAGAATTGTTCTCAGGTCAGGTTCAGTAGCTATGGTTCATACTACTTTGCTCTTGCATCACTGTATTTACTGATACCTACCAATTTCAAATTTGAAGGATGCAACTGAAACTCCAATGGTGCAACAGGTATGTTTTAAACCTGTTTCTTCAATGTGTTTGGTTGTTTGCTGTTTTAACTTGCTCTATGTTGATTTCAGTTTCAATTTAATAAACAGTTATGTTCTCATGCCATGCACATTACAAGTGTTGTTATTGTTGTCTAGTTTCCCACACTTATATTCTGTCTATGCTACTTTGTCTTAAATAGATATGATTCGAACTGTATCTATCTTGATTTGGCAACATAAACTAGTATGATATAAGACCATACAGTGACCATACTACATAGATATATGTTTGTTTCATGCTATTATCCTATCCACCTTACTATTGAACTGGTTTACCAAAATGAGTTTCATATACTACATTGTAAACCTAAGATGTGTTTGTTTGTTTCTCTTTTAGAATGCGGATAAAATATTGGAGAAGAGTACCCTGTTATGCAATGGTAAAGGAAGTAATGCAGATAAGGTTCAAGGTAGTGAGACATCCCTGTTGGTCTCCAAGAAAGCTGATAAAAACTATATTGAAGACACTGAGACAACCCCAATGTCCTGTCATGATGTAGTGTTCGAGTTACTGGCTACCACTGCTGGCACCAGCTCTTTGAACTCGTTGCTGAATCAGTTCCGCTTCTTGAGTCTAAACTTCAAGTTGAAAGACATCGATCAGATGTTATGCGACAGGAAGCCGAAGGACTGAGGAAGTCCCTGCAGAATTCAGATGCATACTTTCTGGTGCAACAGCAAGCGCTGGAGGACTTAAGCACCAAACAAGAGAAGGTTAATAAGCTTGATAAGCATCTTGCCAGCATTATGGGTACCCAGGATATTGTTTCTTGAGCTCTTCTGAAGTTGTTTCATTTCTGGACTTGTTTTGCTGTGGTGTTTATATGCTGTTGTGTTCCCTATATTTGCACTGGTGGCGAACTTTGATGCCGAGTGGATGTAATATGTGTAATAGCCGTGATAGCCTAGTGTAAGTTGCTTGCTTATTTATTTCCTTGTTGTCTTGTTTATTTGTTTGCTTGTAGTCAGTGCAGTTCTTTTTCTGCGGTTTGCTAGTGTCTGCAATAACCTATTTTTTAAAACTAGGCCACAATAACCATGGGCTAATATTTACTATAGTGACACTAGGCCTCCTACGGGCCGTAGAAACAGTGGGCCTTCTACGGGCCCTATAAACAGTCGGCATTCTACGGGCCGTAGAAACAGTGGGCCTTCTACGGGCTGTAGAAGCAATGGGCCTTCTACGGGCCGTAGAAACAATGGGCCTTCTACGGGCCGTATCATCAATGGGCCTTATACGGGTCGTATGATCGATTGGCCAAACATGGGCCAAACAGACCGCATTCTGGCCGTAAACAGGCTAGAGTTGGAATCGTCCATTCATGGGCCGACCATAACGGGCCATCTTTAATACGCCGTATTTGATGACGCTATGAAAATGGCCCAACGTATTAACGAACCACAAACGGGCCGACTGTAACCATAGCCTAAATTTGGCCCACAAGCAGAAAATGACAGTAACAGGCCGTAAGTAAACGAATGCTGGAATTGAGCCCAAGAATAAATGGGCTCTGAGAAGGCCGAAAGATAACATGGGCTGGAAATGACCCAACGGAATAACGGGCCGTTAATGGGTATAAAGTGATACACTATTCTTTACGGGCCACTTTCACCACGAGCTGTTAATGGGTGTAAAGTGATACATTGTTCATTACGTGCCAGCTTCACCACGGGCCGTTAAGAGTCGAAGAGCTAAATAGGGCCTCATATGGGCCGGAAGACGTCATGGGCCATACATGGGCCAGAAGTGAAAATGGGATGGAATCATATTGGATGGCCCAGATGACGCTACTGGGCCTAATTCGAATAGGGAGTAACGGGCCTTGGGTTAGCGGGCTGTAAATGGGCTATATGCGAACAGGCCGTTAACAAGCTTTCCATGGGCCGGCCCGCCACCTTTTGACCAAGTCAAATGGGACGGCCTTTTCACAGGAATGGGCCTATATTGGGCCGTGCCACGTGTCGACGTATCATAGGCGCCTTCTGTCCAATGAGTGGATGACATCTGTCCTAGCGATGAGCCGACATGTGTTTCCTCCAGCCAATGATGATTTCACACGTGGAAAATCCCCATTGGTCGGGGCTGTTAATGGGTTATCGGATCCAAAACCTGACCCGATAGCTTAACAGCGTTCCGTTACGGTGGATGCCACGTGTCGGTCACCCTTGACGAAAGCACTTCTGTGATGCGTGATTTATCGTCATGGAAGTGGACACTTCTGTGATGATAATTTTGGTAATGTCATGGAACACTTCTACAACAGCACAGGTATGACTAACTTGATTCTGTCATAAAATCGTCATGGATGTACATGCATGACAGAAAACGCGACCTACTGTGACAAACATGTATCATCACGGAAGTGTATTTTTTTGTATTGCCTTGAGCAAGTAGCCTGTGAAGGATTTCTGCATTTAGATACCTAGCCTCACTAAGCTTCTTGATGTCCTCCTCTCTGACGGAAGAGGCCATCCACCGGCCTTGAAGGTTGGATCCGGACATGTTTGATGGTCCAGAGCGCTTAGATTGAGCCTTGGGTGTTGGAGCTCAAGGTAAGGGAAGGGAAGGATCAGGCATGGAAAGAAAAGGACATGTCTTGACCTCTTTATATAGAGGAAGAATATCAACCTTCCTCTACGCAGCTGTTTGGAACTTGCCTAAATCGAGGAGTCGTACTAACGACACGGTTGGGTTACCCACGCCCGTATTGATGAGAATCCCGTGGTAAGGGGAACATGACCTCTGCTTCGACAAGACGTGCCAATAAAACCGCCTCGCAGGACGTGCAATGCCAGGTTGGGAAAAACGGTTCTGATAATAACCGGGACGCGGCGTGATGTCATGCTAGGTAAAAGTTGTCAACAGATTAGATTCGTGGGATATTGTGCTCTCTACGGTGGTGCGTGGGATTTGTTTTGCAGAGTCGGACACGATTCATGTGTTCAAAATCTACCTTGGAGTATTTGGAGGAGGAACCCGCCTTGCATTGCCGAAGACAATCTACGCGTCGGACTCATCGTCATTGAAGCCTGGTTCAGGGGCTATTGAGGGAGTCCTGGTTTAGGTGGTCCTCAGACATCCGGACTATATGCTTATGCCAGACTGTTGGACCATGAAGATACAAGATTGAAGACTTCGTCCCGTGTCCGAATGGGACTCTCCTTTGCGTGGAAGGCAAGCTTGGCAATTCGGATATATAGATTTCCTTCTCTGTAGCCGACTCTGTGTAACCCTAGCCCCCTCTGGTGTCTATATAAACCGGAGGGTTTAGTCCGTAGGACAAGGACAATTATAATCATATGCTAGCTTCTAGGGTTTAGCCTCTACAATCTCGTGGTAGATCAACTCTTGTAATACTCATATCATCAAGATTAATCAAGCAAGAAGTAGGGTAATACCTCCATCGAGAGGGCTCGAACCTGGGTAAACATTGTGTCCCCCGCCTCCTATTACCATTGGCCTTAGACACACTGTTCGGGACCCCCTACCGGAGATCCGCCGGTTTTGACACCGACAGACCCACTTAGATCTCATCTAGGGGGGGGCAA
Organism: Triticum timopheevii; assembly: GCA_963921465.1. NCBI lineage: Eukaryota > Viridiplantae > Streptophyta > Magnoliopsida > Poales > Poaceae > Triticum > Triticum timopheevii. The sequence goes on along the minus strand of OY997268.1, from coordinate 283,989,903 downwards.
GGGGGGGGAGCTTGCCCCGCAAGTTTGGTGGGAGGCGCACCTACCCCTAGGGTTTCTAACCCTAGGCACCTTGGGCTTTTGGGGGGCGTACCAGCCCACTAGGGGCTGGTTCCCACCCTTTATTCAGCCCACTAAGTCCCCCAGGGCAGGTGGCCCCACCCGGTGGACCCCCGGACACCTTTCGGTGGTCCCGGTACAATACCGATAACCCCCCAAACTATTCCGGTGACTGAAACTGAACTTCAAATATATAAATCATACCTCCGGACCATTCCGGAACTCCTCGTGACGTCCAGGATCTCATCCGGGACTCCGAACAACCTTCAGTAACCACATACTATTTCTCATAACAACTCTAGCATCACCAAACCATAAGTGTGTAGACCCTACGGGTTTGGGAACCATGCAGACATGACCAAGACATCTCTCCGGCCAATAACCAACAGCGGGATCTGGATACCCATGTTGGCTCCCACATGATCCACGATGATGTCATCGGATGAACCAGGATGTCGGTGATTCAGTCAATCCCATATACAATTCCCTTTGTTCACCGTTATGTTACTTGCCCGAGATTCGATCGTCGGTATCCCTATACCTCGTGCAATATTGTTACTGGCAAGTCTCTTTACTCTTTCCATAATGCATGATCCTGTGATTAACTCCTTAGTCACATTGAGCTCATTATGATTATGCATTACCGAGTGGGCCCAGAGATACCGCTCCGTCATACGGTGTGACAAATCCCAGCCTCGATTCGTGCCAACCCAATGGACACTTTCAGAGATACCTGTAGTGCACCTTTATAGCCACCCAGTTACGTTGTGACGTTTGGTACACCCAAACCATTCCTACGGTATCCGGGAGTTGCACAATCTCATGGTCTAAGGAAATGATACATGACATTAGAAAAGCTCTTAGCAAACGAACTACACGATCTTGTGCTATGCTTAGGATTGGGTCTTGTCCATCACATCATTCTCCTAATGATGTGATCCCATTATCAACGACATCCATTGTCAATGGTCAGGAAACCACAACCATCTATTGATCAATGAGCTAGTCAACTAGAGGCTTACTAGGGACACATTACAGTCTATGTATTCACACATGTATTACGGTTTCCGGTTAAACAATTATAGCATGAACAATAGAGAATTATCATGAACAAGGAAATATAATAATAACCATTTTATTATTGCCTCTAGGGCATATTTCCAACATGATACATGGCTACTACCTCAAGAGGAAACACTATGTGCGGTCAGGTACTTAGAAGGAGGCCATGGAACAGCTACATCCAATGGCCAAGACGGCGAGGACACCGAGTATGAAGGACAAGAAGAAGAGCTACCGAAGAAGCTGCAGTGAGCGGACGTCCGCCCAGGTCCATACGTCCGGCGCCTGGCATTCCAACCAGCAGACGTCCGATCAGGACTAGACGTCTGGCGCCTGAAGGCCCAACCAACGAGTGCTACAGCAAACACTCCCTAGCGAGCGAACGACCGAACCAACCGGACGACCGGCGACCGGACGACCGGCCACATAGGACGTCTGGCACAACGATCACAGAACAAAATTAGCCAAAGTCCGAGCCCTACCGGACGTCCGGACCTCCATGAGCGGCCGGACAACCGATAGAGACCGGATGCCCGTTGCCTGTGTGTGTGCGTAGCTTTGGGCCCGAAGCCCATGTACCCCTTCATTCCGCCCCCTTTTGCACTTAGACTATAAATAGAACTCCTCCTTCTACTAGTTAGGGTTAGCAATGTGATAGCTCATATTTGAGGTAGAGCTTTGATCATCCACTTGGTTACTTCTCCTCGGAGCTCACGACCTCTTCCGAGAAGATCCCCCAAGCGGATTCAAGACCCCATCGCGGGAAGAACCTTCAAGACCTCCTCACGGAGAAGACCCTTTGTATCGTCCCTTGTTGACTTTGAATCGTGTATCACTCTTTGTGTTTCGAGGATGTAGCATATATGTGACTCTTGTTGGTTGAGTGATTTCCCTCGTGTTTTTCTCGTGTTCCCCTCGTTTCCCCACTCATGTTCTTCGTGTTCTTGGTAGAAATCCCTCCAAACATGAAAGATCAGGCATCTAGGGTTGTACCCTACATCATCTTGGTATCATGAGCCACGTTGATCATGATTTTGGAGCCCCTACCCTTTGTTTCCTAGCATGATTTTTTTGTGTTCTTCCCCCATTTCGAAAATCCCCACCAAAAATAGCCCCAATTTTTTTGTGATTTGTTGGTGTGATGAAGTTTTGTTTGATTTGATCAATGGATTTGCTTTGCCACGTGTGGATCTAGCTTTTCCCCACGTTCTCCACCATTTCCATCCACAAAATCGCTCGGATTTGACCAAATTCCCCACCTCCACCACGAACCCGAGCTGCTCATCCCGTGCCCAAAACCGCCAGGCACCGGACGTCCGCCAGCCACCGGACATCTGACGACCAGACCCCGCTCCCCGTCCGGACGTCTGCTGAACCGCTGATCCAGTTTGGCCACCACCAGCTCCCCACCTTCCGCCACCTCTTACGAACTCCGATACCACCACTGCATTCCGTAACAACCACCATCATGAAACCGCTACCACCTCCAACAATATTGACCCGTTTTGGTCTTTGAGATTTTGAGTGGTGGTTCCCGTGTCCTAGTGTGTTTTGGCTATATAGGTACGGTTCGACATCAACATCACCAGCGCTCATCTTCACCAAGGACTCGTCATCGCCAACAACCATCCAGGCTTACAAATGACTACCGCAGCGTTAACCTCGACGACATCTTTGTCTATTCCATTCCATTGCATTGATAACCACATAGCCTTATTTTGCGTTGCTTACCCACCGAGACTAGCCTTCGAGTATTGCCCGTAACGTGACTTGTGCACATTAGTGATCATACTTCCCGTAGCATACATACCATAGCATTATGGTGCATATCTTTGTCTCATCTTTTGTGTCACAAAGTTGTCATCACATATACACAATTGCTATCTTGGTTCGCGAAGTTTTGCATGAGAAAAGAGCTCAAAAGTGAAAGAGCCAAACAAGCTTTTAAGCAAAGAGGAAAAGATAAGCAAAGAGATTATAAAAAAGAACCATAGCATTATACTACCTTAAGATTGTCATACTCGATAATCTTGGATTATATCACAGAAATACCACACATATAGCATACTTGGGATAGAAGTTGTTGCATTTTTGCTTAGTAGGTTGTGCACAAGTTCTGTATCCGCATATTGTGAAATCGTGCTAGCGTCTCTCTAGTGTTGTGCAACAAGAGCATTTTCGTGGTTTCCACATTTTGGCTCATTCCTTGGTTGCACGACCCCATTTATCTATTTGCATGTGTGTTTCCGTGTACCTTATCTTGCTATTGGTCTACTTGTTGCATTTGGAAATTTGTGAATCTTTTCCAACATTATTGAGACTCACTAACAATTGCATCAAATTTTGTGCCACCGTCCTAACCGAGCTCCACCATAAGCTTTTACTTGTGTAGGTGTGAGAACCGACAAGAATTGGTACCAATTGTGTTGTTTCCTTGTTCCACATTTGAGTGATCATTGATCCATCTTCAACATTGGTCAAGGTACATTTGGTATAAGTTCTTCTCTTTCTCCCACTCACATATTTGCTTGAAATGATGGATAGGCCAAGTTCTTCTACCCACCCACTCTTCATCGAGCAAGACGATGACATGTCATCCTATGTCACCAAGAGCCACCTCTTCGATGCACAACAAGCTTTGCATCAAGAATAACAAGCAATGAGCGACCGCATCGACAATCTCGCCACCGACTTGCGACTCTCCGAGCAACGAACAAGAGACTACTTTGACAACAAGCTCGACGCTCACAAACAAGATAATAATGCAAGAATGGACGAGATCAATGCCTTATTAGTGAATGATACATCTCCCACGTATCTATAATTTTTGATTGTTCCATGCTATTATATTACCCCTTTTGGATGTTTATGGGCTTTATTTTACACATTTATATCATTTTTGGGACTAACCTACTAACCGGAGGCCCAGCCCATATTGCTGTATTTTGCCTATTTCAGTATTTTGAAGAAAAGGAATATCAAACGGAGTCCAAACAGAATGAAACCTTCGGGATCGTGATTTTTGGAACGAACGTGATCCAGAGGACTTGGAGTGCAAGTCAAGAAGCAGCCGAGGCCCCCACGAGATAGGAGGCAGTGCCCCCCACCCCTGTAGGGCGTGCCCCCTGTCTCGTGGGCCCCTCAGGCGGCCACCGACGTACTTCTTCCTCCTATATATACCTACGTACCCCGAACACATCCAGGGGCACCACGAAACATAATTTCCACCACCGTAACCTTCTGTATCCGCGAGATCCCATCTTGGAGCCTTCGGTGCTCTGCCGGAGGGGAATCGACCATGGAGGGCTTCTACATCAACATCCTTGCACCTCTGATGAGTTGTGAGTATTTTACCACAGACCTACGGGTCCATAGTTATTAGCTAGATGGCTTCTTCTCTCTTTTTAGATCTCAATACAATGTTCTCCCCCTCTCTTGTGGAGATCTATTTGATGTAAACTCTTTTTGCGGTGCATTTGTCGAGATCCGATGAATTGTGGGTTTATGATCAAGTTTATCTACGAATAATATTTGAATCTTCTCTGAATTCTTTTATGTATGATTGAGTTATCTTTGCAAGTCTCTTCGAATTATCAGTTTGGTTTGGCCTACTAGATTGATCTTTCTTCCCATGGGAGAAGTGCTTAGCTTTGGGTTCAATCTTGCGGTGTCCTTACCCAGTGACAGAAAGGGTTGCAAGGCACGTATTGTATTGTTGCCATCGAGGATAACAAGATGGGGTTTATATCATATTTCTTGAGTTTATCCCTCTACATCATGTCATCTTGCTTAATGCGTTAGTCTGTTCTTATGAACTTAATACTCTAGATGCAGGAAGGAGTCGGTCGATGTGTGGAGTAATAGTAGTAGACGTAGGCAGGAGTCGGTCTACTTGTTATGGACGTGATGCCTATATACATGACCATGCCTAGATAATCTCATAACTATGCGCTTTTCTATCAATTGCTCGACAGTGATTTGTTCACCCACCGTAATACTTATGCTATCTTGAGAGAAGCCTCTAGTGAAACCTATGGCCCCCGGGTCTATCTCTTATCATATTTGCTTTCCATCTACTTTTATTTGCATCTTTACTTTTTGCATCTATATTATAAAATACCAAAAATACATTTATCTTATCATACTATCTTTATTAGATCTCACTTTCGCAAGTGGCCGTGAAGGGATTGACAACCCCTTTATTGCGTTGGTTGTGAGTTCTCAGTTTGTTTGTGTAGGTGTGTGGGACTTTTGAGGAGCCTTCTACTTGATTGATACCTTGGTTCTCAAAAAATGAGGGAAATACTTACGCTACTATTGCTACATCACCCTCTCCTCTTCGAGGAAAACCAAAGCAAGCTCAAGACGTAGGAAGAAGGATTTCTAGCGCCGTTGCCGGGGAGGTCTTCACTCAGGTCAAGACATACCAAGTACCCATCACAAACCCATCTCCCTCGCATTTACATTATTTGCCATTTGCCTCTCGTTTTCCTCTCCCCCACTTGACCCTTGTCGTTTTATTCGCCCTCTCTTTCCCAACCTCCTCCTCTCTTCTTCGCTTGCCTTCTTTTGTGTCATTGTTTGCTTGTTTGACCTTATGGCTTCGCCTAAGGGTCCTGACCACCTTCTCAGAAGGATGGATGAGATTAAATCAAATATTAGAAGCTTTATGAACTTGCAATTTGAGCATAATAATTTCTTTAGAAAAGAACTTAAGGAACAAAAAAGTTTTTTGGGGTTTATGAACAAAGAGCTTGATGATATGAATAAAGAATTTTATTGTGTTAACGCTCAAATTACCCGGCTTGAAAATGCTATAGCCAAAATTTCTGACAAGCAAGCCACCTTAGTCAATAAGATGGCCGCTAAACCAGAAAAATTACATGAAAATAATGATAAGGATCTTAAAGTTATTGATGCGTCTCCTATTAGATCTATGTTTTTCAATATGAATTTTGATGGTTATGGGACTGATGATGAATCAACTTTGCCTAGAAGGCGTCCCAAAAATTCGGAGTCTTTAGATCTTGATGCTAAAATTGGTAAAAGTGGGATTGGAGAATCCTCAACTTCTACTAACATTGAACTTACTATCTCGGATTTCAAGGAATTTGATTATGATAATTGCTCTTTAAAAGTTTGTATTTCCTTGTTGCAATCCGTTGTTAATTCTCCTCATGCTTATAGTCAAAATAAAGCTTTTACCAAACATATCGTTGATGCCTTGATGCAATCTTATGATGAAAAAATTAATTTGGAAGTTTCTATACCTAGAAAACTTAATGATGATTGGGAATCTAGCTACTATAAAGATTAGAACTAAAGATTATGAGTGTTTTGGTTTGTGTGATTTGGGTGCTAGTGTTTCCACGATTCCGAAAACTTTATGTGATATTCTAGGTTTCCATGATCTTGATGATTGCTCTTTAAATTCGCACCTTGCGGATTCCACCATTAAAAATCCAATGGTAAGGATCAATGATGTTCTCATTGTTGCAAATAGAAATTTGGTGCCCGCAGATTTTATCGTTCTTGATATAGATTGCAATCTTTCTTGCCCTATTATTCTTGGTAGACCTATTCTTAGAACGACTGGTGCGATTACTGATATGAAGGAATGGAATACTAGATTCCAATTTCCATTAAAGAAAGGCATGGAGCACTTTCCATGAAAAAAAGTCAAATTACTTTATGAATCTATCATGCATGCTACTTATGAACTTAGTACCAAAGAAGGCACCCGTTAGATCTATCTTTGCTTTTATGCATAGCTAGGGGCGTTAAACGATAGCGCTAGTTGGGAGGCAACCCAGTTTTCTTTATGTTTTTTGTTTTTGCTCCTGTTTAGTAATAAATCTTACATCTACCTTCTGTTTAGATGTGTTTTTATCTTTTAATTAGTGTTTGTGCCAAGTAGAACCTATAGGATAACCTACGATGATAGTTGATTTGATTCTGCTGAAAAACAGAAACTTTGCGCGCACGAATATAATTTTGTCAAATCACAGGAACATGCTTTTGCGTTTATTCTTTTTGCTGCTGTTCAATAAACAAATTTTCCAGGACTTCCTATTTTGGTAGGATTTTTAGATTTCCATAAGTTTGCGTTACTTACAGATTGCTACAGACTGTTCTGTTTTTTGACAGATTCTGTTTTTCGTGTGTTGTTTGCTTATTTCAATGCATCTTTGGCTACTAATTAGTTTATAAACCATAAGGAAGTTGGAATACAGTAGTTTTAACACCAAAATAAATAAATAATGAGTTCATTACAGTACCTTATGTGGTGGTTTTGTTTTCTTTCACTAACGGAGCTTATAAGATTTCTTGTTGAGTTTTGTGTTGTGAAGTTTTCATGTTTTGGGTAAAGCTTTTATGGACTATGGAATAAGGAGTGGCAAGATCCTAAGATTGGGGATGCCCATGGCACCCCAAGATATTCAAGAATAGCCAAATGCCTAAGCTTGGGGATGCCCCGGGAAGGCATCCCCTCTTTCGTCTTCGTTCATTGGTAACTTTACTTGGAGCTATATTTTATTCGCCACATGATATGTGTTTTGCTTGGAGCGTTGTGTATTATATTAGTCTTTGCTTTTTAGTTTACCACAATCATCCTTGCTGTACACACCTTTTGGGATAAGCCTATTTGATTAGAATTTGCTAGAATACTCTATGTGCTTCACTTATATCTTTTGAGCTTGATAGTTTTTGCTCTAGTGCTTCACTTATATCTTTTAGAGCACAGTGGTGTCTTAATTTTGAAGAAATTTCTAGTCTCTCATGCCTCACTTATATCTTTTTGAGAGTCTTTTAGAACAGCATGGTATTTGCTATGGTTACAAAGTTGGTCCTAGAATGATGAGCATCCAAGTTGGGTATAATAAAAACTATCATAGAAAAAGAATTGGATGCTATGATCAATTTGATGCTTGATAATTGTTTTGAGATATAAAGGTAGTAATGTTAGGGTCATGCTAGTGGGTAATTATGAAATTGAGAAATACTTTTGTTGAAGTTGGCAAGTCTCGTAGCATGCACGTATGGTAAAAGTTGTGTGACAAATTTGTTGCATGAGGTGCTCTTTTGATTGTCTTCCTTATGAGTGGCTGTCGGGGACAAGCGATGGTCTTTTCCTACCAATCTATCCCTCTTGGGGCATGCGTAGTAGTACTTTGCTTTGAGGGCTAAGTAGACTTTTGCAATAAGTATATGAGTTCTTTTTGACTAATGTGAGTCCATGGACATATGCACACTCATCCTTTCACTTTTCTAGCCTTTATTATTACCGCGCAACTTTCGCCGGTATCATAAACCCCTTATTTACCTTCCTCAAAACAGCCACCGTACATACCTATTATGGCATTTCAATAGCCATTCCGAGATATATTGCCATGCAACTTTCCACCGTTCCGTTTATTATGACACGTTCCATCATTGTCATATTGCTCTTTGCATGATCATGTAGTTGACATCGTATTTGTGGCAAGGCCACTTTCATAATTTTCATACATGTCGCTCTTGATTCATTGCATATCCCGGTACACCGCTGGAGGCATTCATATAGAGTCATATCTTGTTCTAGCTTTGAGTTGTAATTCTTGAGTTGTAAATCCATAAAAGTGTGATGATCTTCATTATTAGAGCATTGTCCTAGTGAGGAAAGGATGATGAAGGCTATGATTCCCCCACAAGTCGGGATGAGACTTCGGACTTTACAAAAAGAAAAAAAAATGAGAAAGGCCAAAAAGAAAAAAAAGGAAAGGCCAAAGCAAAAAAAAAGAAGAAAGAAAAAAAAAGAGAAAAAAGAAAAAGAAAAAAATGAGAGAAAAAGAGAGAAGGGACAATGCTACTATCTCCTTTTCCACACTTGTGCTTCAAAGTAGCACCATGATCTTCATGATAGAGAGTCTCCTATGTTGTCACTTTCATATACTAAGTGGGAATTTTTCATTATAGAACTTGGCTTGTATATTCCAATTATGGGCTTCCTCAAAATGCCCTAGGTCATCGTGAGCAAGCAAGTTGGATGCACACCCACTTAGTTTCTTTTGTTGAGCTTCCATATATTTATAGCTCTAGTGCATCTGTTGCATGGCAATCCCTACTCACTCACATTGATATCTATTAATGGGCATCTCCATATAGCCCGTTGATACACCTAGTTGATGTGAGACTATTTTCTCCCTCTTTTTGTCCTCACAACCACCACCGTATACCACTATAGTGCTATGTCCATGGCTTACGCTCATGTATTGCGTAAGAGTTGAAAAGGCTGAAGCGCGTTAAAAAGTATGAAATAATTGCTCGGCTCGTCATTGGGGTTGTGCATGATGGGAGTATTTTGTGTAATGAAAATGAAGCATGGCCTAACTATATGATTTTGTAGGGATAAGCTTTCTTTGGCTATGCTATTTTGATAGGACATGATTATTTGTTAGTATGCTTTGAAGCATTATTATTTTTATGTTTTATAAGCTTTTATTTTAAATCATTTGGATCTGAACATTCATGCTACAATAAAGAAAATTACATTGAGAATTATGCTAGGTAGCATTCCACATCAAAAATTTCTTTTTTATCATTTACCTACTCGAGGATGAGTAGGAATTAAGCTTGGGGATGCTTGATACGTCTCCAATATATCTATAATTTTTTATTGTTCCATGCTATTATATTACCCCTTTTGGATGTTTATGGGCTTTTTTTACACATTTATATCATTTTTGGGACTAGCCAACTAACCGGAGGCCCAGCCCATATTGCTGTTTTTTTGCCTATTTCAGTATTTCGAAGAAAAAGAATATCAAACGGAGCCAAATGGAATGAAACCTTCGGGAGCGTGATTTTTGGAGCGAACGTGATCCAGAGGACTTGGAGTGCATGTCAAGAAGCAGCCGAGGCCCCCACGAGATAGGAGGCCGCGCCCCTGTCTAGTGGGCCCCTCGGGAGGCCACCGACGTACTTCTTCCTCCTATATATACCTACGTACCCCGAAAACATCCAGGGGCACCACGAAACACAATTTCCACCACCGTAACCTTCTGTATCCGCGAGATCCCATCTTGGAGCCTTCGCCGGCGCTCTGCCGGAGGGGGAATCGTCCACGGAGGGCTTCTACATCAACAGCCTTGCCCCTCCGATGAGTTGTGAGTAGTTTACCACAGACCTACGGGTCCATAGTTATTAGCTAGATGGCTTCTTCTCTCTTTTTGGATCTCAATACAATGTTCTCCCCCTCTCTTGTGGAGATCTATTCGATGTAAACTCTTTTTGCAGTGTGTTTGTCGAGATCCGATGAATTGTGGGTTTATGATCAAGTTTATCTATGAATAATATTTGAATCTTCTCTGAATTCTTTTATGTATGATTGAGTTATCTTTGAAAGTCTCTTCGAATTATCAGTTTGGTTTGGCCTAATAGATTGATCTTTCTTGCCATGGGAGAAGTGCTTAGCTTTGGGTTCAATCTTGCGGTGTCCTTACCCAGTGACAGAAAGGGTTGCAAGGCACGTATTATATTGCTGCCATCGAGGATAACAAGATGGGGTTTATATCATATTGCTTGAGTTTATCCCTCTACATCATGTCATCTTGCTTAAAGCGTTACTCTGTTCTTATGAACTTAATACTCTAGATGCAGGCAGGAGTCAGTCGATGTGTGGAGTAATAGTAGTAGATGCAGGTAGGAGTCGGTCTACTTGTTATGGACGTGATGCGTATATACATGATCATGCCTAGATAATCTCATATCTAAGCGCTTTTCTATCAATTGCTCGACAGTAATTTGTTCACCCACCGTAATACTTATGCTATCTTGAGAGAAGCCTCTAGTGAAACATATGGCCCCCGTTCTATCTCTTATCATATTTGCTTTCCATCTACTTTTATTTGCATCTTTACTTTTTGCATCTATATTATAAAATACCAAAAATATATTTATCTTATCATACTATCTTTATTAGATCTCACTTCCGCAAGTGCCGTGAAGGGATTGACAACCCCTTTATTGCGTTGGTTGCGAGTTCTCAGTTTGTTTGTGAAGGTGCGTGGGACTTTTGAGGAGCCTCCTACTGGATTGATACCTTGGTTCTCAAAAACTGAGGGAAATACTTACGCTACTATTGCTGCATCACCCTCTCCTCTTCGAGGAAAACCAATGCAAGCTCAAGACGTAGCAGTGAACCGCCATTCTTCCACTTCTTCCTACTCAAGATGGAGCCGCTCGAGTCGACACTTTGACGACACTCTCTTCGGCTCAATTACACCAACATCGAACACTCTACGTCGAGCCGCGTGTCAAGAGCGTCAAGCAACTCGCAATCCTCTACACGGCAATCATCCAGAAGAGCACTTTGACGAGCAGGCACATCATCATCGTCAACACCAAGACCCTCTTACACAAGCTCAAGAACGACAACGTCAACGTCACCAAGAGGAAGAGCGAGCGCAACAACATCTAGACAAACAAGCCGCCGAGGCTCAACGTTTTCAACAACAACAACGTGAAGCACAAGCTCTTGAGGCGCAATGTGCCCTTCAAGAATCAAGTCGAGCCATTGACAACCGCAACCGGGATAGGCGCAATCAAGAGGAAGCACTTCACGAAGAAATCCAAGAGAGGAACTACCAACCAAGAGTGCATCGTCAAGTTCCTCAAGCTCCTCCACAAGCTCGACAAGCTTCCCCACAACCTCAAATTCATCAAGAGCAAGATTACTATGGAAATCCTCCACGCCAAGAGCAACATGAGGTTTATAATCCTCCATGTCAAGGGCGTCATCATCACCCTTGACCCCAACATAATGAAGAGCAACGCTATGGCAAGCTCAAGTTCACCATGCCCAAGTTCAATGGAACTAATGATCTCGAAGAGTACCTATCATGGGCATTGAAGGTCGACAAGATCTTTCGCTTGCACAAGTATGAGGAAGAGAAGAAGATCGCTATGACATCCCTTGAGTTCCAAGACTATGTGCTCATACGGTGGGAACATGTCCTTGAGCGCCGAGAAGCATGAGGCGAACCACCAATCACCACATGGGAGGAAATGAAAAATGTCATGCGCGCACGCTTTGTGCCAACCAACTACAACCGCGATCTCTTCAAGAAACTCCAACTTCTCAAGCAAGGAACAAAGAATGTTGAAGAATACTACAAAGAAATGGAGATTGCCATGATAAGAGCCAATATCACAGAAGATTATGAGGAAACTATGGCCCGTTTCTTGAATGGCCTCAATCATCCCATCAAGAAGATTGCCGACTTCCAACCCTAATCCAACCTCGTTGAGCTCGTCCATCAAGCAACCAAAGCGGAACATCAAGTGCAAGCTGACTTCTAGTAAGCCAAGTCCTCGTCCAAGAGTTACGGCTTCTCCAACACCCAAGCTTCAACGACTCCAACACCTTCTACCTCAACCAAGCCATCTACAACCAATGGCGACAACTCGAGTTACAGGAAAACTTCGACAACCTCAAGTCGTCCTCCTACTACAAGCAATTTCAAGCCGCGCGCTTCATCATCTACTCCAACCAATGAGACCATCAAGACAAGTTCCATCAAGTGTTTCACATGCGGCGGCCGAGGCCACAAGTCCTTTGAGTGTACCAACAAGCGTACCATGATCATCAACGACGACGGAACCTATGAGTCCATAAGTGAAGAATAAATGGAAGCCCTTGAGAAAGTGGCCATGCACCGGCGGGTGAATGAGGATGAAGATGATCAAGTCTTTTGTGATGAGGATTCGAGCCCTGCTCTCGTTGTCTCCAAAGTCTTGACTCTTCAACATCAACAAGACGAAGACCAACGATGCCACATCTTCCACACCAAGACCGGCATCAATGGAAGGTCCTTCAAGGTCATCATCGATGGAGGTAGTTGTCACAACTTGGAAAGTGAAGAACTATGCTCCAAGCTCCAATTACTCAAGATGAAGCACCCGCACCCCTACAAGGTTCAATTGCCAAACGATTCCCGCACTATCCAAGTTGAGCATACGGTCAAAGTCTCCTTCAAAATTGGACCATATGAAGACACTTTGGAGTGTGACATCGTCCCGATGTCCGTTTGCCACCTCCTTCTTGGTAGACCATGGCAATTTGACCGAGGCGTTATCCACAACTGGTTTACCAATCACTATAGCATCAAAATGGAAGGCAAGGAGTACGTGCTATGACCAATATATCCAAGTCAAGTGATCGCTGACAAGCAAGCCACCCATCATGGAGAAAAGAGTGAGAGACTGACCCACCAAAAAGAGAGTGAGCTCCACATGCCTAAATCGAGTGCCTCCACGATGCGCGACAAGAAGAACTTAGTCCTATTTGCTACCAAAAGTGAGATGAGAGAAGTGTGTGAGAACCCATCACGTGTTATGCACTATGTACTTGTGTGCAAGGATGAGGCACCAACAACTAACACCTCTCACAATCTACCTTTAGTGTTGTCTTCTCTTTTGCAGGAATTCCTAGATGTTTTTCCGGACGAGCTACCTCCGGGTCTACCTCCACTACGAGGCATTGAGCACCGAATCGACCTCATCCCTAGAGCACCTCTACCTAACAAGGCTCCCTACCACGTCAACCCCGAGGAGACTAAGGAGATCCAACGGCAAGTACAACAACTCATCAAAACGGTCAAATACGTGAAAGCTTGAGCCATTGTTCCGTTCCGGTCATACTTGTTCCAAAGAAAGACGGTACTTATCGCATGGTTTCCGATTGCCGTCCCATCAATGCTATCACCGTTAGATATCGTTACCCTATTCCACGCTTAGATGGTAAGCTTGATGAGTTTAGTGGAGCCACCATTTTCTCTAAGATTGATCTTAAGAGTGGCTACTATCAAATACACATCCAAGAAGGTTATGAATGGAAAACCGCACTTTAGACAAAATTTGGCTTATATGAGTGGCTAGTTATGCCAATGGGTTTATCGGAATCACCCGGTACTTTCATGCGAGTCATGCACTTTGTTCTTCGTACCTATATTGGTGTATTTGTGGGGTCTATTTTGATGATATTCTTGTCTTTAGCAAATCCCACAAAGATCATGTCACCCATCTTAGAACCATGTTGCAAACCCTTAGGAAAGAGCGACTTTATGCTAATACGACAAATGCCTTTTCGGTGTTGATAAGCTTGTTTTCTTGGGTTTTGTTGTGTCTTCTAAGGGTGTTCATGTAGATGAATCTAAGATCAATGCTATTAAAACTTGGCCCCATCCAACCAACTTGCAACAAGTGCGTAGTTTTCTTGGTTTAGCTGGTTTCTATCGTAGATTTGTGAAGGATTTTAGCACCATTGCTTCAGCTTTACATGCTTTGAGTGAGAAAAATGTTCCATTTGTTTGGGGACCATCCCAAGATACCGCATTTAATGAGCTTAAGAATTTGCTTACTCATGCTCCCGTGCTTGCATTACCGAACTTTGACAAATCTTTTGAAATTCATTGTGATGCTAGTTGTAATGGCATAGGAGGTGTGTTAACGCAAGAGAAGCACCCCATAGCATATTTTAGTGATAAACTTTCTGGAGCGCAACTTAATTACCCCATCTATGACAAAGAGCTATATGCTTTAGTGCGAGTTTTGCATGAATTGGAATATTATCTTCGCCCTCATGAATTTATTATTCATACCGATCATGAAACGCTTAAGTACTTAAAAGGAAAAACTAAGTTGAACAAGCGTCACGCTAAATGTAGTGAATTCATTGAGTCAATTCCTTATGTCATCAAGTACATCAAGGGTAAGGAAAATGTAGTGGCGAATGCTCTTTCCCGCATATGCACGCTTGTCACTAAACTTGAATTGAATATTATTGGCTTTCGGCACATAAAAGACTTGGATGTGCATGATCCTACTTTTGCTATTGCTTATGCCAAATGTTTCATGCATACATCTTGGGAAAGCTATCACATCAAGGATGATTACCTTATGAGAGCAAACAAACTTTGCATCCCCGAGTCTTCTCTTCGTTTGCTCCTTTTGCAAGAGACTCATGGAGGCGGACTCATGGGACACTTTGGAAGCGACAATACATTCCCACGCTCTCCAAGAACTACTGTTGGCCCAAGATGTTCCGCGACGTCTCCCTCTTCACCAACCGATGCTCTACATGTCACATAGCTAAGTCAAAATCTCAACCCCATGGTCTTTACATGCCTCTTCCTATTCCATGTCAACCTTGGGAAGACATTAGCATGGACTTTGTACTTGGTTTGCCTAGAACTCAAAATGGAAAGGATTCCGTTTTTGTTGTTGTGGACCGATTCTCTATCCCATGCAACAAGATAGACGATGCTTCACATATTGCAAATCTTTTTTGTAGGGAAATCTTGTGCCTCCATGGAGTGCCAAAGACAATTGTCTCGGACCGCAACGTCAAGTTCTTGAGTTACTTTTGGAAGACTCTATGCGCCAAGCTTAGAATCAAGCTCTTGTTCTCTTCGGCATACCATTCTCAAACTAACGGCCAAACGGAGGTAACAAACCGTACACTCTCCACTCTACTTCACGTGTTGATCAAGATGAACATCAAGGAGTGGGACTAGTGCCTACCGATCGCTGAGTACACCTACAATCGCGCAAGACATTCGACTACCGGCAAGTCCCCCTTCGAGGTTGTCTACGGTTTCAACCCGTTGTCCCCATTGGACATTCTACCTCTTCCACTAAAAGAGCACACCAACATGGATGCGAGTGCATGAGCAAGCTACCTCAAGAAGATGCGTGAAGATACAAGGCACACCATCGAGCGCCAAGTACAAGGACTCACGGCCAAGCTCAACATGAACAAGCAACCCATGATATTCAACATCGGAGATCTTGTGTGGCTACACCATTGCAAGGACTACTTCCCCAACGAACGCAAGTCCAAACTTCTACCCCGGGCCGATGGACCATTCAAGGTGCTAGCATGCTACAACAACAATGCTTACAAGATCGAATCCCAAGCGACGAGTACAATGTGAGCGACATCTTCAATGTCAAAGACCTTTCGCCATACCATGGTGACGAAGCTTTGGATCCGAGGTCGGATCTTTTCGAAGGGGGGGGGAGATGGTGCGTAGCATCCCACGATTATCCCCATGGACGTATCTACATCTCCCACGACACGACTTGGACCAATGACAAGAGCTCGAGCAAAGGCTAGCGAAGACAAGGTGAACTCACTCCTCTCGTAACTACCCCTTTCTACACATGAGATATGGCTACTACCTCATGCGGAAACACTATGTGTGAAAAGGTACTTAGAAGGAGGCCATGGAACAGCTACATCCAATGGCCAAGACGGCGAGGAAACCGAGTATGAAGGACAAGAAGAAGAGCTATCGAAGAAGCTCCAGCAAGCGGATGTCCACCTAGGACCGGATGTCCGGCGCCTAACATTCTAGCCAGTGGAGACCAGGACCGGGCGTCCGGTGCCTGAAGGCCCGGCCTACGAGTGCTACAGCGAACACTGCCCAGTGAGCAAATGACTGAACCAACCGAACGACCGGCGACTAGACGACCGGCCACATCGGACGTCCGGAACAACGATCACAGAACGAAATTAGCGGAAGTCCGAGCCCTACCGGACGTCCGGACCTCCGCGAGTGACCGGACTTCCGCTGCCTGTGTGTGCGCAGCTTTGGGACCGAAGCCCATGTACCCCTTCATTCCGCCCCCTTTTGCACTTAGACAATAAATAGAACTCCTCCTCCTCCTAGTTAGGGTTACCATTGTGATAGCCCATGTACCCCAGCACACCGCCCATCCGGCGCATGGGATGGCCCCTAGTCCTCATGTGGGTTTCCTTAACGGGTGGTGGCTTCATATCGCCAGGCCGTCTGGGACGATCCTGCTCTCTGTGGGGTTACCCGGAGTGCATGGCATTCGCCTAGGCTGGCACGACGAGAGCATCGGTGACGGTGGTGCGGAAGTCGGCGACAACCCACGATGCATCAAGAACGGGGGCAACCGTTCTGATGAGTCGTGTTTGCCAGTGACTCCGTCGCCTCCATCTAGGCTTCCGGCAGCGCTACCATTCATGCTTTCCCTCTGGTTTCTTCCTCCTAGCCTGGGAACGTCGCCATCCTAATCCTGGGGAGGCGCCGAATCCCAGCCAAGCCTTCCCTCCGCCTTCTCCATTCCTTCATGCAGTTTCGAAGAAGGAGAGGAAAAAGGGAAGGCATCGCGAGTATTTTATCTTTTTTCAATCTTAAATTAGTAGGCACTTGCCCAATTTTAGTTCAAATAATGTAATCTCTTGAATCCATGTTTGTGTCCTGTAAGGTCTGTACTTGTTTGATCAGCATATTAATGAAAAAGATAAACCTTGTCGGGGACTCGTGCATGTATATGTCCATGCAGAGGTGGGATGCCTCTATATTTTTAAGTAAACTAGTTTCCCCCGGCAGGCTGTCCTGCCGGTACCCTCTGTTTTGTTGCCGGGGAGTAGGCCTACCGGGCACAAGCCATAAAGAGGGACTAGCCCCCTGCGAGTCCTTTTCCATCAAAGGCCATTGCGACCACCCCGACCGAACTAACGTTCGAGTCGAAGGGTGGGAGCACCTAAGTTGCAAAGGGTAGCATGGTTTTCTCATGCACAAGTCCTTACTTACAGAACACATATGTATAAGAGAAAGAGCTTATCTGTTTGGCTCTCGTCTTCTCATTTCCTCTTCGGGACTGAGTCCACAGCAGGAGCCTGCAGTTTATCCAGATGAAATTGATGCCAGATGCAATCTTATCTACATGAACATGCAATGCTCATGATATGCTTATGCATGCATGCAACTTGACGGGGGGCCCCAACCCTTCATTTATTTCTCTGTTACTCAAGGTCTGCATCTGGCTTTGTACAAGGGGTTACAAACCAAACTTAGGCAAGGCATGTACAAATGGGTGGTTACCGGACAAGGCCCGACAGCCGCGCCTTACAGGTAGAACTTGCGGAGATGCTCAATATTCCATGAGTTTTGCAACTGAATGCCATCTCCAGTATCCAAATGGACTGCGCCAGGTTGGGTGACTCGTACTACCCGGCAAAGGCCTTCCCACTTCGGCGACAACTTGTTTGTACCCTTGGCGGACTAAATGTGCCTAAGGACAAGGTCGCCTTCCTCAAAACACCGGGCATGAACCTTGTGGCTGTGATAGTGACGCAGGGCTTGCTTGTAGCGTACAGCACGCCTAGCAACCTAGAGACGGTTCTCCTCGAGAAGCAGAGCGTCGTCACGCCGGTGTTGTTCCTGCGCTACTTCATCGTAGGCAAGTACTCAAGGTGATGCATAGATGAGTTCCGTGTGTATAACTGCTTCTGCCCCATAGACTAGGGAGAAGGGAGTTTGCCTGGTAGCTTGATTTGGTGTTGTTCTGAGGGACCAAAGAACCACTAGCAGCTCATCGATCCATCGCCTGCCGCACTTCTGCAACTTATCAAAGCTTATTGTCTTGAGTCCCCACAGAACTTCACCGTTCACCCTCTCAGCTTGTCCATTGCTTCTGGGATGTGCAATAGAAGCAAATAAGATCTTGCTTCCGAGGGCATGAACATATTCCATGAAGGCATGGCTCATCAACTGGGTGCCGTCATCGGTGATGATTCGGGCAGGGAGCCCGAAGCGGCACAAAAATCCTTTCAAGAACTTGATAGCTGACTAAGCTGTCACCTTCCTCACGGCATCTACTTTCAGCCACTTTGTAAACTTGTCTATTGCAAAGAACAACAATTCAAAGCCCCCGATAGCTCGGGGGAAAGGGCCGAGGATATTGAGCCCCCAGACCAAAAACGACCATGACAAAGCGATTTTCTAAAGAGATTGGGAAGGCAGATGGATATTCTTAGAATGGAACTGGCAGGCTTCACATTTGGTAACTAGCTCGACAACTAAAGCCCTTGATCCAATGCTTTCCCAACTAAAGCCCTTGATCCAATGTGGGAGCGGCACATGCCTTTGTGTATTTTTGCCAGTAGTTCCCTTCCTTCTTCCTGGTAAATGCACTTCAATTTCACACCGTTGGTCCTTCTTCTGTATAGTGTGTCATCGACAAACTGATGCATACTGGCCCTTCGGGCTACTCTTTTCCGCTTCTTCTTCCTCTTCTGGAAGTTCTCTAGATTGGAGGAAATGGACTATGTGCCTTTCCCAAGTTGGGCCTGGGGCTCGGCAACGAGGACTAGCGGTACCTCCTCATTCGTGGGAGCGCATTCCGCGACAGCGGGGACTAGTGGCCCGACAGGAGGGTGCAACCTGGCAACCGAAGGGAGTTGTTTCCGGCAGGGTCCCTGCCAGGAAGCCCCGAGAGGATCTACTGGGAGAGGCTTACCAAAGTCCAATTTCCTCCTCTTTCTGGCCATTGTTGTCGGGGATACAGAGGGCTGAGTAATATGGAGAACAAAATTTACTGGTTCCATGGGAAACTTCTGCGCAGCGCACTTTGACAGATGATCAGCAATGCTGTTTTCCGCACAGGGTACGTGCTCCCTTCGCAATTCGTCAAACCTCCACCAATCTTCTCACTTCCTTGACATATGCCTCCATCAATGGACTTTGGTAATCCTTGTTAACTTGTCTCACCACAAGTTGTGAATCTCCTCGAATGATCAGCTTCTTGATTCCCAATTTTGTGGCAATTCTGAGCCTGACAAGGAGCCCTTCATACTCTGTTGTATTGTTGGTCACCTCCTCCCAGGAAAATACATCTGGACGACGTACTTCAGGTGCTTTCCAGTGGGAGCAACGAGAAGCACGCCGGCCCATACACCTTGTAGGGAGAAGGCACCATAGAAATACATTATCCATTCTTGGGCCGTTTCCTTGCTGGGGATAATTGTTTCCAGCACTTCTTCATCTTGGGTTGGTGTCTATTCTGGAATAAACTCTGCCAATGCCCTGCTTTGAATCGTTGATGTGCTTTCAAACTTCAGGCTAAAGCTGGATAACTCCAATGCCCATTCCACTATCCTGCCGGTAGGCTCTGGGTTTCAGAGTATCCTTTGCAACGGGAAGTGTGTGACAATCGTGATCTCACGGGCTTGGAAGTAGTGGCGCAGTTTCCTTTAGGCCATGACAAGGCCAAAAATCAATTTTTGCATGCCAGAATACCTGGATCTAGCCCCTTGCAACAGGGAGCTGACGAAGTATATTGGGCGCTGCACCACCTTCTTCCTTGCCGCATCCTTGGGGTTGCCTCCGCTGTCGTGCTCCTCTTTGCCCTGATCCACATCTGGCCTTGCCGGGTTGTTCTCTCTCTCTTCCCTGGATGGGACATCTGCCGAGGCTGTTATCTCCTCCACTTCTTGTTGTGCCACTAATGTTGTGCTAACCACTTGATTAGTCGCTCCTAGATATAGCAGCAACGGCTCCTATGGTTTGGGTGCAACCAAAGTGGGTATAGAAGACAAGTAGGTCTTCAAATCTTGCAGCGCTGCGTCTGCTTCCGGGGTCCACTTCATGGGTCCTGCCTTCTTAAAAAATTTGAAGAACGGCATGGCGTGCTTGGCAGACTTGGTGATGAATCTGCTAAGCACGGCAACACATCCTGTCAAATGCCTCACATCCTTAACTTTCTTGGGTGCCTGAATCTGCTTGATGACCTTGATCTTATCTAGGTTGGCCTTGATCCTGCAGTGGGACACAAATAAACCAAGTAGCTTGCTGGAGGGAACGCCAAACACACACTTCTTCGTGTTCAGCTTCAAGTTGATCTTGTGCAAATTAGCAAATGTCTCTTCTAAATCCTGGATGAGGGTTGATCTGTCCTTGCTCTTGACCACAATATCATCCATATAAGCTTTGATGTTCCTGTGCAGTTCTGGTTCAAAACCAATTTGGAATGATCTTACAAGAGTGGACCCGACACTCTTCAACCCGAAAGGCATGCGCACAAAGCAGTATGTGCCGCATGGGGTGATGAATGAGGCCTTTTCTACATCTTCCTTGGACATAAAGACCTAATGGTATCCAGAGTACGCATCTAAAAAGGAGAGAAAATCACACCAGGAAGTGGAATCCACAATCTGGTCGATGTGCGGCAAGGGGAATGGGTCCTTTGGGCATGCCTTGTTCAGATCCGTGAAATCTATGCAAAGCCTCCATTTCCCATTAGCCTTGCTCTCAACCACTGGGTTTGCTAACCATGTTGGATGTAGTACTCCTCTGACCAAACCAGCTGCCTCAAGTTTATTGATTTCCTCGGTAATGAACTACTGTCACTCCAAGGCGAACCTTCAGCTTGATGGGTCAGGCATGTGGCCAGACAACTAGGTGGTGCTTCATTACCGCCCTGGGAACACCGGGGATATCAGATGGTTGCCAGGATAACACATCAATATTCGCCTGTGGGAAGGCAAAGAGCGCACTTTCCTATTTGTCATCAAGGGTGGCACTAATAGTTGAAGTACCATCTGCACTAGCCAGCCCTGCCGGGACCTTTTTCAGGTGCGGTGCTGGAGCCTTGGACCTCTTGCTGTTGGAACTCTCCAGCACGTCGTCAACAGGTGTGGCACACTCCAAAGATGTATGCTTCCCAAATTCCTTGTCGGCGT
This sequence comes from Triticum timopheevii, assembly GCA_963921465.1. NCBI lineage: Eukaryota > Viridiplantae > Streptophyta > Magnoliopsida > Poales > Poaceae > Triticum > Triticum timopheevii. The sequence goes on along the minus strand of OY997268.1, from coordinate 283,968,248 downwards.
CCCTGCTAGCCTTCTTCTCTCTTTTGCTTTCTTTGGCAGGCACTGTGGCTTCAGCGGCCCATGCCGCGACTGCCTCCCTATACATCTTATCCACGCAAATAATTGCGTCTTTCTTGTCTGACGGAATGGAATGACGCCTATCAGCATTGGCATCTTCAAGGTGTTGTAGGCATAGTGGGATGCCGCCATGAATTTGGCCAGGGTCGGGCGCACAAGGATTTTGTATGGCAGGGGGAGGTCGACCACATCAAACACAACCTTCTCAGTCCGGTAGTTCAACTCTCCTCCGAATGTCACTGGCAATGTGATCTTTCCCTTAAGATGACACATGACATGATTGAATCCTTGAAATGTGCCCATGGCCTTAAGCTCTTCCTCTGCTAACTCGAGTTTGTTGATAACCTCTGGGAAAATCAGATTCAATCCGGTCCCGCCGTCAACCAACATCTTTGTGACTTTGGGGTTGCAGATTGTTGGTGAGACCAACAACGACAAGCACCCTACCGCAGTGATGCGGTCGGGGTGATCCTCTTCATCAAAGATGATGGGCGTGCGTGACCACTAGAGCGGCTTCCGAGAACCTGCCGCTGGCTCCATGGTATTGACCTCATGCGCCCATTGTTTAAGTTGGTGGTGAGAGGAGTGCAAAGATCCACCCCGTCAATACACAGGGCGTCAGTGGCCTTATGGAATTCCTGCTCACTGGTTTCCTCTTCATCCCCTCCATCACTTTTAGCATTGCAATCCTCCTTCTCTCGGCCCCTGACGGGTTTCCCTTGGTTCCAAGGAGCCTCGTCGGGACAATTTGCTTCACCGCCCTGGCCCTTCCCGCCAGTACCAGTGTGACCTTTTTCCTTATCACGCTTCTCATACTCAGCCCTCTAGCTCTTGGCGAGCTTCTCAACCTGATGAATCATATAGTACGGTCCATTACTTTTCCTAGCTTTCTCGGCAGCCGCAGCGTCCCAGCAGTCAGCACACGCGGCAGCTTCCTTGCCGGGAGCTTCGGCCTTAGACTTCTTGCCGGTACTAGGCGTGCCTGATCCCTCAACGGTCATCGCCGCCTTATCCTTACGCTTCTCGTTGTGCTTCTTGTTCTTCTTCTTCTGACTGGTGGTCTCGTCGTCATCGTCTGAGTCGATGTCGACGCAATCTTCCTCTCCAAGGAGTTTCCTCCTCTCCTCCACCCGAGCACATTTTTCCACCAAGGTGTAAAGTTCCTTCATAGTCTTGGGCAACCGAACGTTCATCTTGGAACGTATCCTGCGGTTGTGCAAGTTGGATCAGAAGGCAGCTATCACAGCTGCCGGGTGGATGCCTGGAATATTTCTGTGGACTTGGCTGAATCTCTGCAAGTACTTTCGTAAAGTCTCTCCTTCTTTCTGCTGGAGAAGCTGCAAGTCGTTGGGCCGCCCTGGTTCTTTATGGCCGCCAGTGAAGGCGCCAATGAACTCATGGCACAGGTTAGCCCAGGTCTAAATGGAGTTCTCCGGCAGGTGCATGAGCCAAGACCTCACATTTACCTTGAGTGCCAAAGGGAAGTAGTTGGCGAACACCTTCTCATCCCTTCCACCGGTAGCTTTAACAATGATGGTGTAGATGCTCAAGAACTCTACCGGGTTCAGTCTCCCATCACACTTCTCGGGTATCTCTGGCTTGAACGTGCGGGCGGACATCCAATGAACTTGCCGCAGCTCACGGGTGAAGGCAGGGCACCCAACCTCGAAAGATAGGCACATGCCATCTTCTAGCGCGAGCTCGTCGACATCGCAGCCATCGCACCATTGGACCGGCGGTGGTTGTCGTGGCGTCGCTGGACGACGACACACATGCCTTCCCTCCGCCTATCCTCCGGGGCCTGCTGTTGGCCTTGGACTACTAGGGAAAACCTTATACATAGAATCTTACCAGTAGTGTGGGACAAAAAGAAGCGCTACTACAATTACCACTAGCGCGCGTCAACCAAACGCTACGGAGCTAAGTTTGTAGCAGCAGCATGTCTCACGGAATAAGCGCTACAACTAAAATTCCCCTACTGTTCTCGCCAGGCTACCAATAGTAGTAGCGATCTTAACAAAGTGCGCTGCTGCTAAGATTGTTGTAGCAGCGTGTTTTATGGAGAAAGCGCTACTGCAAATGAAAGGAAAATTAAATGAAAAACATACAGAAAAGTAAATGAAAATGAAAGAAATAGAAAAATGGGAAGGAAAAAAAGAAAATGTGAAGGAAAATAAATGAAAAAGAAAAATAAAGGAGAAAGGCATTGCAGCAGCGTGCTTTTAGGACAGGCGCTATAGCTAACTTAGCAGTAGCGCGTCTTGTCATCCAGCGCTATAGCTAAGTTAGCTATAGCTAATGTAGCAGTAGCGATTTTCCTGGCATGCGCTACTGCTATTTTTTACTTAACCGAGCGTGGTTCTTCTTCCCCACGACCACTTCCCCCAAATCCAAATCGTCTGCTGTCGCTGCCGTCATCGCCCTACATCGCTGTCGGCCGCCGCACGCTCTCCCATTGCCCTCCGCACGCCCTCGACGCCGCCCCCAACCCCGACCTCAACGCCTCCCCCGACCCCGACCTCGATTCCCTCCTACATCGCCGCCCTCCGCTACGATCCTGAGCCCCGACCCCGACCTCGACGCCGCGTGCCCCTCCATCAGCCGCTACCTAACTCTACCAGCGCCCTAGGTGAGCACGCCTACACCTCCTCCTCCTCCTCCTCCCCTACCTCTGCCTAGCTAGGGTTGCTAGGGTTCATCAAATTTTAGAGTTAGTCTAATTAGTTAGGGTTCATCAAATTAGATGCTAATTAGGGCAGTAGTTGTAGATGCTTAATTGTAAACTACATGTTAATTAGGGTAGTAGTTGTAGATGCTTAATTACTTTTTAGGACAAATTCCTAGGGTTCATCAATGGGTGCTTAAGTAGTTGTAGATGCTTAAGTACCTAGGTAGGGTTCATATAATTAGTTAGTACTTGTAGATGCGTAAGAACTAGGGTAGTAGGGTTAGGGCAGTAGGGTTTAACAAGGGAAGTAGCATTTAGTCTAGAGAAAAAATTCAATGTAATTTTTTTACTATTTTTTAGTAAGTGTTTAATAGAATTAGTAAGAAAATTAATAGAACTAGTTGAACTAATTTATTTTTAGTAAGAACTAGTTGAATTAATAGAACTAGTTTATTTTTAATAAGAAAATTAATAGAACTAGTTGAACTAGTTTATTTTTAGTAAGAACTAGTTGAATTAATAGAACTAGTTTTTTTTAGTAAGAAATAGTTTATTTTTATTTATAGTAAGTGCTTAGTTGAACTAGTTGAATTAATACAACTATTTTATTTGTAGTACGAAAATTAATCAAGCTAGTTTACTTTTTTAGTTAAAGAAATTATTCCCGCATCGACGTCGATGATGCCTATCCTGCATCCTCGTCATCGACTCAGCAGAGGAGGCCGTCTTGATCAAAGGGGCCATGTCTGAGACTGGGCTCCTCCGGGCTGGTACTGGGATGTGCTACCTTCCGGGAGTTGCAGCTTGGTGAAGAACCAGCCCGTCGTTGACCCAAACCTTCTTTGGTGGCAGTCGCGTGGGCCAGTGACGGTGTGGAGGCTTGTGGACCCCATGGAGGTTATATCTATGATACTATTCAAGATGTACTAGTGATAATATTCGACGATGTACGGATGCATGAGAAGATTTAGTTTTGCTTATTGAATGCATGCTAATTTGAAAACTAATTTATTCATGATTTAGTTTTGCTTATTGAATGCTCAAATTGGAGAACTACTCCTATTTTGAATGCTCAAATTGGAGAGCACTATTTTGAATACTATTTTGTTTGTGCAACCAAATCTCCATGTCGTCGCTGCCATCGTCCCCGTCACAGATCCCCTCCGACCTCGAGGTGAGACTAGCCAAATCTCCATGTCAATATGAGTCCTATAAGATATTATGAAATGTTTTTCTTCATACTTTCAACCATCGAAATGCAATGACCATCAAGTTTGAATGCAAATAGCATATGTGCTTGCCCAAGTGGCCATGTTTGCGGGTAACTCCTCCGAGTGTCCTATGTTTTGCCGGAGTGTTGATTAATTTCCATTCCGGCAAATTTCAGGGGCTCAATATGTCCTTTTGTTAGCAAAGGTCATGCCGGATTTTTCCGTGAATTTTGGCATGACTTGTGCTAGAATATGGAGGAAATATCGAGTGGCCTGGATTTTCTAGAAAGATAAGTAAACGAAATTTCGGGTTGATTTTAAGTCTATCGAGGCTCCATACATGACAATCAAAAAATGAGTGAGGGAGAAAGTCTGCCCCATATATGAGAGAGGAAGAAACCCGACTGTTGTCATAGGGTCGTTTCTCCTTCTTCTCCTTGTGCTAGACCTTTGTTATGCACTAGGGGAAGGAGGAGTAATGACCATCACCGACGGTCAAAAAATCAGTGAGGGAGTGTGTCCACCATATATGAGAGAAGAAGAATGCCGGCTATTGTTGTGGGGGTTGCTTCTCCTTCGTTGTCGTGTGCTAGACATTTTGGTTTAATGCACTCGGGGACGAAGGAAGGAGCGACCATCACCAACGGTCGAATATATACACCACGTGAGCTGAGAGTTTTCAAAAAAAAAGTCGACGAACCAATAGTCAACCCGTGCTGAATAATAAGGATCCAATTTAGTTTCTGTAGTACATATATTGAATTTTAGAAGTTTAATCTTTGAATTATGAACATAGGAAATGTCGTCGGACGAAAGTCTCGTGGAGTGCTCCTGGTGCGGTGACAACCAGGGTTTCTGCGATAGGCCTCACTTGGTAGAAGGTCGGCGCTTTAGCATTAAGCTCCAGGAGACCTGCGATGTTGAAACGGTACGCTATGATGCAAAGTGTTTTTTTCGTAATTAAGCTCGACTTCTACTACTTCAACATGTAATTTTCGTCTTTTACAATTCGACTAGCTTATCCCATGCCATCCAAGACGCTATGTCTTGGAGAGGATGGATTTTGAAGTTCATGAAAATATGGAAACAAAGAAAATTCACCTAAGGACCCATCATGGTATGGATTTTGAGGTAAATCTATACAATTCTGAGAGCGTATCCCATTTTGGTTGCCCGAATTGGGAAGCACTTTGCAAGATATATGATTTTCATGAGGTATGCTTGTCACCATGGATCTTGGCGATCCGGACATCGCCGGAGACAATTTGGACATTTGGGTCCTTGTTGATATGCTTCCAATTCTATCGCTATGTGGTTTCTCAAATGTAGTTATTAAGTAATTTATATTATTTATTTCAAATTAGTTGAAAGGTTATTTCCATTGAAAGCTTATTTTCATTCTTCAAAGAATGTGCGGAAGATGGTAGACAGAACCTACTACACTGATGGCTCAGAATTAACTTATCAGGAGAAAAAATCATTTGATCGCATTTATTACTGATCTTGAGAATTACAATATGTATTATCAAAGTCCTCCACATTATGGTCAATACGTGCCACTAGTGCACGTGTTGAACTATGCTAACATCCATGGATGTTTCATGGTAAGATTTTTTTAGTATTACGACATCTGTTAACTTATCAGGAGAAAAATCATCTAATTGCATTTATTAATGATCTTGAGAATTACAATATGTATTATCAAACTCCTTCGCATTATGGTCAATATGTTCCGCTAGTGCACATGTTAAACTATGCTAACATCCATGGAGATGTCATGGTAAGATTTTTTTAGTATTACGACATCTGTGCATGTTTTGCGTAAAATCTTCTAAAACTGAACTACATTGCTAACTACAAAGTTATTACTATGTTTTTCAATGGATAATCCCGCAGGAGTGTGTTTCTCATCTGATGTTTCAGAAAGGTCGCCTTGATGTTTTGAATATACGGCTAGGTCATCCTACGAATCACTCCTGTTCATATCGAATTTCTAAAACCAATGAAGACATGACAATCAAAGATTGGAAAAATGTATGGTAACTCGTAGGGGGCTACTTGGAAGCAACATTGTGCGAAGGGCAAGAATTGGAGAGAGGATAATCTCCATTCTCCATAAGTGAGAGTCGGGGCCTATCATGTTTTATGTTATTTTACCTAAGAGAAGTTAGTAGGTCCTATGAGTGAGAAGTAGGTCCTAGGTACAATGTGTTATTATGTGGTACAATGTGTTAGAGTTGATGATGATGAGCAGTTGTGATTATGACTACTGACCAACTTGTTATATGATGTGTCATTGATAAAAATATGATCATGAGGAGGTGTTATATGACAATGATGTATTATGATGATAAGTTGTTAATGATATCATGATGATGATGATATTTATTATATCACTGGGTGAAAGAACCGCAGATTAGTTTCAAGTGGATGTCCATCCACTTGAAACTAGTCCATGGTTCTTTCATGCAGTGATGTAATAACTCATTATGATGTAAAAACAATCTCTAAATTGATATTGTATTAAAACTTGTATAAAGGTGTATGAATACAACATGAAATAAGAAAGAAAAAGAATACGGAATAATAGTAGTAGCGTGGGCTGCCAGAAGCGCTACTAGTAGTTACTAGTAGCGCTCTTCCCAGGAAGCACTACTACTAAGTGGATATAGCAGTAGCGCGGGTGGACACACGCTACTGATAATCTTTAGCTGTAGTACCATATCAGTAGCGCGGTTACCCGTGCTACTGATTGGCAAAAAACACGTGCTACTGCTAGGCTTTTCCTTAGTAGTGTTGACATGCTTGAGGGTCGGAAGAGGCCATCAAGACGTCATCGGGTTCTTGTTTCCGCGGCTCCCGTGCTGCTTGCTATGGTTGGGATTGCACCGTAGGGGTGGCCCCTTCTGTACGGCCAGCTGCACGAGTTGTTGTCGTTGCCTGGGGAGGCCATGGCAACCAACTCGTTGTGATCATCCCACCTCGGCGAAACCAATCAGGCTTTGGATGGTGGCTAACCACGCATCCATCTGATCGGCTGCTGGCGGAAATCTCAATAGCAGTTTAGCCCATGCCATGGCCTTTGAGGCAGTGCTTGGCATAGGTGATCACAATGTAGATCGCAGTGTCACTCGGCTCCTGATGGTGCCGGTGGCAACTGTATCATTCCCTCTTTGTTGCGAACCAGCTGCTTGGATGGCGTGGTGACGCGGTGGAGGTGCTTGTGGGCCAACGGCTCCGTTGGGCACAGTAGTTGGGTCAGCCCGTTCCGAGGGTGGCGCGTGCCCTACGGTCGCGCTCGCAGCGGAGGCTGCTGGAGGGTTGTGATTCGCCCCAGAACGAGCTCCACCACTACAGTTGTTCCCTTTAGCGAGGATAGAGGGTGCAAACGGAATAATCCCTCCATCCATATCTCATGGAGCATGGCCGCTGGGATGCTACTGATGCTATCCTTCCCCGGTGCCTCCCGCTCCTGCGTCCACACCCTCACGCGTCCCTACATTCCTCGCAATGTTGGCAGTCGCGGGCGGCGTAGCTTTCAAGGTGGATAGGTGATTTGCAACTCCAGGCCTCTTCTTGGGCACCATAGTCGATGACGCCATCGATGACGAAAATGGCAATGAGGATGACGCGCTACTGACGCTCTCGGGTTGGCCCAAGTGATCCCCCTACCTGGCGCTCCAAAGATGTCATGGGAAACCATGGCCACCTATGGGGCCATGAGCCCCTTTTGTTTCGGCGGGGGGATGGGCACGTTGCACAAAGAGCGAAGAAGCGTAACACAGCGCGACAAAGATCACATGGGCAGTTTTACCCAGGTTCGGGCCGCCGTGAGGCGTAAAACCCTACTCCTACTTTGGTGGATTGATGATTGATAATGCTGGTGAACGCATCACACTTTCCTTGCAAAAAGCAGCCACTTAGTCACCTTGGGGCTTGACACCGCACTGATCGATGGCTTGTGTCGCTCGTGAGGTGGAGCATTGGAGTGGCTTGCCTCCGCAAGCCCCAGCAGGCCTGACGGGACGATCTGGAAGCTTGCTTCCGGGGCAAACCCGACCTTGCCAGGCTCGCCTACCCGGCAAGGAATGTTCTTTCCTTAGCGATATCTTGCTTCTCTGGCTTATCTTGGTCTTCTTGATCTGTACTTGGGTCCTTCAAAGAATTGATCCCTCTTGCTTGGTCTGATCTTGGTGCTATAATCTTGTCCTTGGGCCTATGCACAGTCCGAGCAATGGACCCAGCGTTTGTTGCCCTGACACTTGGTATCATTAGCCAAGGTTGATCAGGAATTTGGAGCCCCTACCCTTGTTTTCTAGCCTTGTTTTGTTGATTTTGTTCCAATTCCTAAAATTCCCCACAAAAATAGCCTCCCAAATTTTTTGTGATTTGTTGGTGTGTTGAAGTTTTGTTGGATTTGGTTTGTGATTTCATGTGTAACAGTCAGATCTAGCTTTTCCCCATCATTTCCCCAAATTTCGTCCACAAAATCACTTGTATTTTGCCCCGAAAGCCCCCTTTTCCTTGCAAGTTCATCAAGTTCATCTCGGATTTGGAGGCTTGGACATCCAGCCTGTGCCCCAGGGACATTCGGCTGCTCAGGCATCTGGCATGACCGCTCAGGCATCCGGCATCCCGCACCCCCATTTCCTTCACCACTCTACTTCTGCCTAACTTCCACAAATTTTAGCCTGGGTTCCCAGTTACCCTTCCGCATACCACCATCGCATACCCGCTACAAGCTCTGAAAATTTTGACACATTTTGTTCTTTGAGAATTTGAGTTTTGGTTTCTTTTTGCTAACGCGTTTCGGCAACTTAGGGATGGTTCAACATCGACATCACCGCCGCTCATCTTCGCCATAGAGGCGTCATCGACACCGACCACTTCATCATTATCCGTCCTTGCTTACACTAGACAAACCATGGACGGTATCCTCGACAACGCATTTGTGTACTCCCTTGCCATTGCATTGATAACCACCATAGCCCACTTTGCATACTTTTCCTATCGAGACTAGCCTCGGAGTATTGCCAGCAACGTTACTTGTGCACATTAGCTCCATACATACCATATTATCTTGGTACATATCTTCATATCATCTCTTGTGTCACAAGGTTGTCATCACATATACACAGTTGCTATCTTGGTTCGTGAATTTTTGCATAGTGGCCAAAGAAAGAGCTCAAAACATAAAGAGGCAAACATCCTTTTAAGCAATAGGAAAAGATAAGCAAAGAGCTTTTAAGCAAGAACCATAGCATCATACTACAATAAGATTGTCATACTTGATCATCTTGGATCATATCATTGGAACACCATACATATGGGGATAGAAGTCATTGCATTTTGCATAGTAGGTTGTGCACAAGTCTCGTATCCGCCTATTATGCAATCAAGCTATCGTCTCTCTAGCTTTGTGCAACAAGAGCATTTTCGTGGATTACACATTTTGGCTCATTCCTTGGTTGCACAACCCCGTTTATCTATGCGTGTGTCTGTTTCCGTGTACCACTATTTGCTATTGGTCTACTAGTTGCATTTGCAAATGTGCGGATCTTTTCCAACATTAGTGAGTCTCACTAACAATTGCATAACTTTTGTCCACCATCCTAACCATGCTCCACCATAAGCTTTATTTGTGTAGGTGTGAGAAATTGACGGGAACTAGTACCAATTGTGCTATTTCCTTGTTACATCATTGAGTGATCTTTGATCAATTCTCAACACCGGTCAAGGTACATTTGGTATAGTTCTTCTTTTTCTCCCACTCACACATTTACTTGGAATGATGGATAGGCCAACTACTTCTAACAATCCACTCTTCATCGAGCAAGACAAGGACCCGAACACCTACGTCACCAAGAACCACCTCTTCGGTGCACAACGAGCTTTGCATCAAGAATAACAAGCATTGAGCGACCGCATCGACAATCTTGCCACCGACTTGCGCCACACCGAGCAACGTACAAGAGACTTCTTCGACAACAAGCTCGATGAACAAAAACAAGGAAACAATGCAAGAATGGATGAGATTCATGACTTGTTGGTCAACCGCTCTTCTACCACTTCGTCATATTGAAGACGGGGCCACTTGAGTCGACATTCCTCCAACAACTCAAGTAACACAACGTTGAACACTCTTCGTCGAGCCACACGCCAAGCCCACCAAGCAAACCACAATCCTCTACACGGAACCAATCCTCAAGGGCACCACCTAGCGCAAGAACATCGACATTGTCAAAATCAAGCTACATTTGCGCAGGCACAAGAAAGGCAACGCCAACGCCAACAAGAGGAAGAGCAAGGACACAAACACCAAGACACATAAGATGCCGATGTAAAACGTCAACAACAACAACGGCGTGAAGCTCAAGCACTTGAGGTGCAACATGCCCTTCAAGAGACAAGTCGCGCCATAGCCACATGCAACTGGCTTACTCGTGAGCAAGAAGGAGCACTTCGCGATGAAATCCAAGAGAGGAACTATCAAGCAAGATTACACCGACAAGTTCCACAAGCTCCCTGACAAGAACCACAAGTTTGCCAAGAGCAACAAGACAATGGGAATCCTCCACGCCAAGAGCAACATCAGGTTGAAAACCCTCCATGTCAAGGGCGACATCATCCTCGACCCCAACACAATGAAGAGCAATGCTATGGCAAGCTCAAGTTCACCATGCCCAAGTTCACCGGAAGTAACGATCCCGAAGAGTACATATCATGGGCATTGAAGGTCGACAAGATCTTTCGTTTGCACAACTATGAGGAATACAAGAAGATCACCATGGCATCCCTTGAGTTCCAAGTATATGTGCTCATTTGGTGGGAGCAAGTCATTGAGCGACGAGAAGCAAGAGGTGAACTACCCATCAAAACATGAAGGATGTCATCAGAGCCCGCTTCATGCCAACATACTATAACTGCGACCTCTTCAAGCGACTACAACTCCTCAAGCAAGGAACAAAGAGCGTTAAAGAGTACTACAAGGAAATGGAGATCGCCATGATACGAATTATTGGCATGGAAGATGATGAGCAAACTATGGCATATCTTGAAAAGACTCAATTACCCTATCAAGAAGATCGCCGACTTCCAACCTTACTCCAACCTCATCGAGGTAGTGTACCAAGTGTCATGCTAAATGGAGTGAATTCATTGAGTCATTCCGTTATGTCATCAAGTACATCAAGGACAAAGAGAATGTTTTGGCAGATGCGCTTTCCTGTAGATGCACGGTTGTTACCCAACTTGAATTGAATGTCATTGGCTTTGAGAACATAAAGGACCTGTATGTGCATGATCCTACTTTTGCTATTCCTTATGCCAAATGTTTGACGCATACGTCTTGGGAACACTATTACAACAAAGATGATTATATTATGAGAGCTAACAAATTATGTATTCCCGAGTCTTCTCTTCGTTTGTTAATTTTACAAGAGGCTCATGGAGGAGGACTTATGGGACACTTTGGACGAGACAAGACCTTTGCTATGCTCTCAAAGAAGTACTTTTGGCCCAAGATGTTCCGTGACGTCTTACCCTTCACCAACCGATTCTCTACATGTCGCAAAGCTAAGTCTAAAGGTCAGTCCCATGGTCTCTATATGCTACTACCTATTCCATAACAGCCATGGGAATATATTAGTATGGACTTTGTGCTTGTTTTGCCTCGAACTCGAAATGGCAAAGATTCTTTGTTTGTTGTTGTAGACCGTTTCTCTAAAATGGCACATTTCATACCATGCAACAAGATAGACGATGCTTCACGTGTTGCAAATCTCTTTTGTAGGGAAATCTTGCGTATACCTGGAGTGCCAGAGACGATTGTCTTGGACCGTGACGTCAAGTTTCTAAGCTACTTTTGGAAGACGCTATGCACCAAGCTCGGAATCAAGCTTTTGTTCTCTTCGGCATACCATCCTCAAACAGACGACCGAACGGAGGTCACAAACCAGATGCTCGCCACTTTACTATGCGTGTTGATTAAGAAGAACATCAAGGAGTGGGAAGAGTGCATACCCATCTACGAGTATGCCTAGAACTACACAAGGCATTCTACTACTGGCAAGTCCCCCTACGAGGTCACCTACGGCTTCAACACGTTGTCCCCATTGGAGATTTTACCCCTACCACTACAAGAGCGCATCAACATGGAAACGAATGCTAGAGCGAGCTATCTCAAGAAGGTGCATGAAGATACAATAAACACCATCGAGAACCAAGTACAACACCTCGCGACCAAGATCAACTTCAACTAGCACCCCATGATATTCAACATTGGAGATCTTGTGTGGCTATACTTTCGCAAGGACCATTTCTCCAATGAACTCAAGTCCAAGCTTCGACCACGAACCAACGGAACCTTCAAGGCGCTTGAACGCCACAACAACAACGCCTACAAGATCAACATCTGATGCGGAGCATCCTTCGGTCATCCCCATGGACCTTCCATCGTCTCACCAAGCACCAAGAGGACCCATGACTGGAGCACGAGCTAGAGCTCTCGAGACCGAGGTGACTTATCTCCTTAGTGATATCTCATTTGATCCTCTCGAGACATGGCTACTATGTAAGTACGGAATGTTGTGCACGATTAGGTACCAAGAGGACCCTCCCGACGATGTACATGAAGATGGTCGAGACCCCAAGTCCACGGAAGAAGAGAACCAACGGAAGAAGGCAAGAACAGCCTCCAGGCACCGGACATCTGGCCAGAACCCCGGACATCCGGCCCCTGGAGATCTACACGGCCAGGAACCTGCAGAAGAAGCTACAGGGACCGGACATCTGGCGTCCAGCCCGGACATCCGCCCCCCTAACCGGAAATCCGGCCTCTGGCCCGAACATCCGGACAAGGCGTCCAGGGAGCACAGAAGGTAGCACCATCAACCCGGACATCCGCTCGCCACCCCAGACATCCGGCCCCTACGCCCGGACATCTGGCCCTTCCGCCCGGACATCCGGCCTCTCGCGAGCCACCGGACATCCGGCCTGATGCCCGGACATCCGGCCTTCCCTGTCTGTGAACAGTGTAAGGGCCGAGGCCCATGTACCTCTCTTCACCCCTAGAATATATATACGACATCCCTACCTACGTTTTAGGGTTAGCATTGTGATAGCTCATTTGAGATAGAGCATTGCTCATCCTTACCGGATCTACTCCTTGCGAGGGACCACACCTCTTTGGAGAAGATCCATCCGGATTCAAGGCCTCCATCCGGAGAAGACAATCAAGACCTCCTCACAGAGAAGAACGGTTACTCTTGTATCGTCCTTTGTTGACTTTGGATCTCGTGTTACTTTGTGACTCGATGATCTAGCCCTTGTGTGATCAATCCCTTGTCGGTTGAGTGTTTCTCTTGTTTTCCCCCGTGATTTCCCTCGTGTTCTTCCGCATGTTCTTCGTGTTTCCCCATAGGATCCACTCCAAACGTGAGAGATCGGCCACTAGGGTTGCGCCCTACATCATCTTGGTATCATGAGCCACGTTGATCACCTTTTTAGAGCCCCTAGCCCGTGTTTTCTAGCTTGATTTTGTTGTTTCAGTCCTAAAATCTGAAAATGCCCTCCAAAAATAGCCCCCAATTTTTTTTTGTGATTTGTTGGTGTGATGAAGTTTTGTTGGATTTGATCCACGGATCTACTTTGCATCGAGTGGATCTAGCTTTTCCCCATCTCTCCCGCGATTTCCATCCACCAATTCGCCTGAATTTTGCCCCGAAGTTGCAATTTTTCCTGTGGAGTTCTTCGAGTTTGTCCCCGATCCAGGAGCCCGGACATCCGCCCGTGTCCACCGGACATCCGGCGTCCCGGACATCCGGCAGCTGGCCTAGACATCCAGCCCTTGGCAGCAGCAACTCCATCCCCCGCTCCCATTTTCCACCTATATTTGCCAAATTTTACCCGGTGCCCACACTTACTTCCGCATTCCACCCCCGCTCTCCGCAAGCACCACCACCGCTCACCGCTACCTCCTATGTTGATTTTGACATGTTTTGGTCTTTGAGATTTTGAGTTGTGGTTCCCGTGTCCTATTGTGTTTCGGCTATTAGGTGTGGTTCGACGTCAACAACACCATCGCTCATCTCCATCGACTACTCATCATTGCCAAGGACGGTAACTTCGACGACATTTTTTTCATACCTTAATATTGCATTGATACCCACATGGCCTTGCTTTTGCGTAGCTTACCCATCGAGACTAGCCATTGAGTATTACCGGCAATGTGACTTGTGCACATTAGTGATCATACTCCATAGCATACATACCATACCATCATGGTGCATATCTTGGCATCAACTTGTGTGTCACAGAGTTGTCACAGCATACACAATTGCTATCTTGGTTCATGAAGTTTTGCATGAGAAAAGAGCTCAAAAGTGAAAGAGCCACCCAAGCTTTTAAGCAAAGAGGAAAGATAAGCAAAGAGCTTATAAGCAAGAACCATAGCATCACACTACATTAAGATTGTCATACTCGATCATGTTGGATCATAGCACCGAAATACCATACATATAGCATACTTGGGATAGAGATCGTTGCATTTTTGCCTAGTAGGTTGTGCACAAGTTCCGTATCCGCCTATTGTGCAATCGTGCTAGCGTCTCTCGTGTATTGTGCAACAAGAGCATTTTCGTCGATTCCACATTTTGGCTCACTTTTGGTGTGCACAATCCCATTTATCTATTTGCGTGTGTGTTTCCATGTACCCCTATTTGCTTGGTCTACTTGTTGCATTTGCAAATTTGTGAATCTTTTCCAACATTATTGAACCTCACTTACAATTGCATCAAATTTTGTGCCACCATCCTAACCAAGCTCCACCATAAGCTTTACTGGTGTAGGTGTGAGAACCGACAAGAATTGGTACCAATAGTGCTATTTCATTGTCCGCATTTGAGTGACCTTGATTCATCGTCAACATCGGTCAAGGTACATCGGTATAAGTTCTTCTCTTTCTACCACTCACATTTTTGCTTGGAATGATGGATAGGCCAAGTGCCTCTACCAACCCACTCTTCATCGAGCAAGACGATGCCATGTCATCATACGTCACCAACAGCCACCTCTTTGGTGCACAACGAGCATTGCATCAAAAGCAACAAGCTATGAACGAACGCATCGACAACCTCGCCACCGACTAGCGACTCTTTGAACAACGTACCAAGGACTACTTCGACAACAAGCTCGACGCGCACAAGCAAGAGAATGATGCAAGGATGGATGAGATCCGCGCTTTGTTGGTGAACCGTCCTCCTTCTACATCGTCATACTCAACACGGAGCCACTCAAGTCGACACTCCGACGACTCCTTCTCCGGCTCAAGTACACCATCATCGAACACTCTTTGACGAGCCGCGCGTCAAGACCGTTATGCATCTCGCAATCCGCTACACGACAAGCATTCACAAGAGCAAGTCGATGAGCAAGTACCTCGTCCTCAACGAGACAAAGTAGCTTTTGCTCAAGCTCAAGAACAACAACGACAAGGGCGCCAAGAAGAAGAACAAGTGCGTCTACACCAAGAGGAACAAGACGCCGAGGCTCAACGTCTTCAACAACAACAACGTGAAGCACAAGCTCTTGGGCGCAACGTGCCCTTCAAGAATCATGTCGAGCCATCGCCAACCAAAATCGCAAACGGCGCAACAAAGAGGAAGCCCTTCGAGAAGAAATCCAAGAGAGGAACTACCAACCGCGAGTGCAACGTCAAGTTCCTCAAGTTCCTCCACAAGCTCGTCAAGCTCCACCTCAACCTCAAGTTCAACAAGAGCAAGTTGATCATGGACTTCCTCCACGCCAAGAGCAACATGAGGATGATTACCCTCAATGTCAAGGGTGTCATCATCACCGTCGCCAACAACACAATGAAGAGCAACGCTACGGCAAGCTAAAAATCACAATGCCCAAGTTCAATGGAAGCAATTATCCCGAAGAGTACCTTTCATGGGCATTGAAGGTCGATAAAATCTTTCATTTGCACAACTATGAGGAAGAGAAGAAGATTGCTATGGCATCACTTGAGTTCCAAGACTATGTGCTCATATGGTGGGAACAAGTCCTTGAGCACCGACAAGCAAGAGGTGAACCTCCAATCACCACTTGGGCTCAAATGAAGGATGCCATGCGAGCATGTTTTGTGCCAAACTACTACAAGCGCGACCTCTTCAAGAAACTCCAACTCCTCAAGCAAGGAACAAAGAGTGTTGAATAATACTACAAGGAAATGGATATAGCCATGATTCGAGCCAGTGTCACGAAAGATGATGAGCAAACTATGGCACGATTCTTCAATGGTCTCAATCATCCCATCAAGAAGATTGCCGACTTCCAACCCTACTCCAACCTCATTGAGCTTGTGCATCAACCTACAAAGGCGGAACGTCAAGTGCAGGATGACTTCAAGTACGCCAAGTACTCATCCAAGACCTACGGCTTCTCCAACAACCAAGCTTCAACAACTCCTCCAACTTCTACATCAACCAAGCCTTCTCCAAGCAACGACGACAAGTCAAGTTACAAGAAATCTTCGTCAAGTTCAAGTCGCCTTCCTCCTACTACAAGCAACTTCAAGCCGCGTGCTTCATCATCTACTCCGACCGATGAGACCGTCAAGACAAGCTCCTTCAAGTGTTTCACTTGCGGCGGACGAGGCCACAAGTCCTATGAATGCACAAACAAGCGCACCATGATCCTCAACGACGATGGCACCTACGACTCCATGAGTGATGAGGAGATGGAAGCTATTGAGCAAGTGGCCAGGGACCGGCGCGTGAATGAGGATGAAGATGATCAAGTCTTTTGTGATGAGGATTCGAGCCCTGCTCTCGTTGTCTCCAAGGTCTTGACTCTTCAACATCAACAAGAAGAAGACCAAAGATGCCACATCTTTCACACAAAGGCCGGCATCAATGGAAGGTCCGTCAAGGTCATCATCGATGGAGGTAGTTGCCACAACTTGGGAAGTGAAGAACTATGCTCCAAGCTTCAATTGGTCAAGATGAAGCACCCGAACCCATACAAAGTCCAATGGCTAAGTGACTCCGGCAGTATACGAGTTGAGCAAAAGGTCCACGTCTCTTCAAAATTGGTGCATATGAGGACGCTTTGGAGTGTGATGTCGCCCCGATGTCCCTTTGCCACCTCCTTCTTGGTAGGCCATGGCAATTCGACCGTGGTGTCATTCACAATGGGCGTACCAATAACTATAGCTTCAAGATGAAAGGGAAGGAGTATGTGCTACGACCTATGTCTCCTTGTCAAGTGATTGCCGACAAGCAAGCCACCCATCGTGGAGAGAAGAGTGAGAAAGTGATCCACCAAAAAGTGAGTGAGAGCCACAAGCCAAACTTGAGCGCCTCTTCGCCTAGAGAGAAAAACCTAGTCCTATTTGCCACAAAAAGTGAGATGAGAGAAGTGTGTGAGAACCCATCGAGTGTTATGCACTTTGTCCTTGTGTGCAGGATGGGGAACCAAAAACTAACACCTCTCACGAGCTACCTTTAGTGTTTCAATCTCTTTTGAAGGAATTCCAAGATGTTTTCCCTGATGAGCTACCTCCGGGTCTACCTCCTCTACGAGGCATTGAGCATCAAATCGACCTCATCCCCGGAGCGCCCCTTCCTAACAAAGCTCCATACCGCGTCAACCCTGAAGAAACTAAGGAGATCCAATGGCAAGTACAACAACTAATCGACAACGGTCATGTACGTGAAAGCTTAAGCCCTCATGCCATTCCGGTTATACTTGTCCCTAAGCAAGAAGGAAGTTATCGCATGTCTTCCAATTGTAGACCCATCAATGCTATTACCGTTTGCTATAGGCATCCCATTCCTCGCCTAGATGATATGCTTGATGAACTTAGCGGTGCCGCGTTTTTCTCAAAAATTGATCTTAAAAGTGGCTATTATCAAATCCGCATACAAGACGGTGATGAATGGAAAACTGATTTCAAAACCAAATTTGGCTTGTACGAGTGGTTGGTTATGCCCATGGGTTTATCGGAAGCTCCCGGTACTTTCATGCGTCTTATGCATTTCGTGCTTCGACCTTATATTGGAGTGTTTGTTGTGGTTTACTTTGATGATATTCTTGTGTTTAGCAAATCCATGAAAGAGCATCTTAATCATGTTAGGGATGTTTTGCAAACGCTTCGCAAGGAACGTCTTTATGCCAACATGAAAAAGTGCATGTTTGGTATTGACAAGCTAGTTTTCTTGGGTTTTGTCGTTTCTTCCAAGGGTCTAAAATTGAAGCTATTAAAACTTGGCCCCAACCCACCAATTTGCAACAAGTGCGTAGCTTTCTTGGTCTTGCAGGGTTTTATCGTTGCTTTGTGAAAGATTTTAGCACTTTTGCCGCTCCTTTGCATGCCTTGAGTAAGAAGAATGCTTCTTTTGTTTGGGGATCTTTGCAATCCACCGCTTTTGATCAGCTCAAGTCTTTTCTTACTCATGCTCTGATTCTTGCTTTGCCCAATTTTGACAAAACTTTTGAGGTTCATTGTGATGCAAGTGGTACCGGAATTGGCAGAGTGATGCAAGAAAAACGAGCCATTGCATATTTTAGTGAAAAACTCTCCCATGCTCAACTTAACTATCCCATCTATGACAAAAAATTGTATGCTTTATTGCGTGTGCTACATGTTTGGGAACATTATCTTAGACCTCATGAGTTTGTCATCCATACTGATCATCAAACACTTAAGTACTTAAAAGGTCAAACTAAGTTGAACAAGCATCAATGCAAATGGAGTGAATTTATTGAATCTTTCCCATATGTGATCAAGTACATTAAGGGTAAAGAAAATGTCGTTGCGCATGCACTTTCCCGCATATGCACGCTTGTCACTAAACTTGAGTTGAATGTTATTGGCTTTGAGCACATAAAAGACTTGTATGCTAATGATCCATCTTTTGCTACTCCTTATGCTAAATGTTTGACGCATACATCTTGGGAACAATATTACATCAAGGATGGTTATCTTATGAGAGCTAACAAACTATCCATCCCCGAGTCTTCTCTTCGTTTGCTCCTTTTGCAAGAGGCTCATGGAGGCGGACTCATGGGACATTTTGGATGAGACAAGACATTCGCCACGCTGTCCAATAACTACTTTTGGCCCAAGATGTTCCGCGATGTCTCACGCTTTACCAACCGATGCTCTACATGTCGCAAAGCTAAGTCTAAAGATCAATCCCATGGTCTTTACATGTCTCTTCCTATTCCTTATCAACCTTGGGAAGACATTAGCATGGATTTTGTACTTGGTTTGCCTAGAACTCAAAATGGAAAGGATTCCGTGTTTGTTGTTGTGGACCGATTTTCTAAGATGGCACATTTCATTTCCTACAACAAGATAGACGATGCTTCACACGTTGCAAATCTCTTTTGTAGGGAAATCTTGCGCCTCCATGGAATACCAAAGACAATCGTCTCCGACCGCGACGTCAAGTTCTTGAGTTACTTTTGGAAGACGCTATGCAGCAAGCTCGGAATCAAGCTCTTCTTCTCCTCCGCTTACCATTCTCAAACCGACGGCCAAACGGAGGTGACGAACCATACACTCTCCACTCTACTTCACATGTTGATCAAGAAGAACATCAAGGAGTGGGAGGAGTGCCTACCAATCAGCGAGTACGCCTACAACCGTGCAAGACATTCGACAGCCGGCAACTCCCCCTTCGAGGTCGTCTACAGCTTCAACCCGTTGTCCCCATTGGACATTCTACCTCTTCCTCTACAAGAGCGCACCAACCTCGACGCAAGTGCCCGTGCAAGCTACATCAAGAAGATGCATGAAGATACAAGGCACACCATTGAGCGCCAAGTACAACGACTCGCAACCCAGCTCAACATCAACAAGCATCCCATGATATTCAACATTGGAGACCTCGTTTGGCTACACCTTCGCAAGGACCGCTTCCCCAACGAACGCAACTCCAAACTTCTCCCTCGAGCCGATGGACCCTTCAAGGTGCTAGCACGCTACAACAACAACGCTTACAAGATCGGTCTCCCACACGACAAGTACAACGTGAGCGACATCTTCAACATCTCCGATCTCTACCCATACCATGGTGATGAGGATTTCGATCCGAGGTCGGATCTTTCCCAAGGGGTGGGGAGATGATGCGGAGCATCCTTTGGTAATCCCCATGGACCTTCCATCGTCTCACCAAGCACCAACAGGACCATTGACTAGAGCATGAGCTAGAGCTCTCGAGACCAAGGTGACTTTTGTCCTTAGTGATATCTCATTTGATCCTCTCGAGACATGGCTACTACCTAAGTCCAGAATGTTGTGCATGATTAGGTACCAAGAGGACCCTCCTGACGATGTACATGAAGATGGTCGAGACCCCAAGTCCACGGAAGAACAGAACCAACGGAAGAAGGCAAGAACAGCCTCCAGGCACTGGACATCCGACCAGGACCCCGGACATCCGGCACCTGGAGATCTACATGGCCAGGAACATGCAGAAGAAGCTACTTGGACCGGACATACGGCGTCCAGCCCGGACATCCGCCCCCCCCCCCCCCCCACCGGAAATCCGGCCTCCGGCCCGGACATCGGGACAAGGAGTCCAGGGAGCACAGAAGGTAGCACCATCAGCCCGGACATCCAGTCGCCACCCCGGACATCCGGCCCCTCCTGAAGCCCCGGAAATCCGGCCCCTACGCCCGGACATCCGGCCCCTACGCCCAGACATCCGGCGCCGCCCGTCCAGAGAACAGAACGGCCATCTTCACCTGCCCGGACATCCCGCCCTTCCGCCCGGACATCCGGCCCCTCACGAGCCACCGGACATTCGGCCTTCCCTGTCTGCGAACAGTGTAAGGGCCGAGGCCCATGTACCTCTCTTCGCCCCTAGACTATATATACTCCATCCCTACCTACGTTTTAGGGTTTGCATTGTGATAGCTCATTTGAGATAGAGCATTGCTCATCCATACCAGATCTACTCCTCGTGAGGGACCGCACCTCTTCGGAGAAGATCCATCCGGATTCAAGGCCTCCATCTAGAGAAGACAATCAAGACCTCCTCATAGAGAAGAACGGTTACTCTTGTATCGTCCTTTGTTGACTTTGGATTTTGTGTTACTTTGTGCCTCGATGATCTAGCCCTTGTGTTATCAATCCCTTGTCGGCTGAGTGTTTCTCTTGTTTTCCCCCGTGATTTCCCTCGTGTTCTTCCGCGCGTTCTTCGTGTTTCCCCATAGGATCCACTCCAAACGTGAAATATCGGCCCCTAGGGTTCCGCCCCACATCAACATCCCACGTGACAAGTACTCCGTTAGTGACATCTTCAACATCAAAGATCTCTCTCCCTACAATGGTGATGAGGCTTTCGATATGAGGTCTGATCTTTCCCAAGGGGGGGAGATGATGCGGAGCATGCTTTGGTCATCCCCATGGACCTACCATCGTCTCACGAAGTGCCAAAAAGACCGATGACATGAGCATGAGTTAGAGCTCTCGAGACCGAGGAGACATCTCTCCTTTGTGATATTCCATATGACCGACTCGAGGCATGGCTACTACCTAAGTCTAGAATGTTGTGCAAGATTGATACGTCTCCAACGTATCTATAATTTATGAAGTTTTCATGCTATTATATTATCCACCTTGCATGTTTTATATGCATTTATATGCTATTTTATATTATTTCTGGGACTAACCTATTAACCTAGAACCCAGTGCCAGTTTCAGTTTTTTCCTGTATTTTGAGTTTTTATAGAAAAGAAATACGAAATGGAGTGCAAACGAGCTGAAACTTTACGACGATTTTTTATGGACCAGAAGAAGCCCACGGAGTATTGGAGATGGACCATAAGAGCCACGAGGCATCCACAAGGGTGGAGGTTGTGCCCCCTGCCTTGTCGTTGCCTCGTGGACCCCCCTGACTTGTGTCCGATGCCAAAAGTTCCTATAAATAGAGAAAAACTCCAAAAGAAACCTAGATCAGGAGTTCCACCACCACAAGCCTTTGTAGCCATGAAAAACAAATCGGGATCCAATTGCAGCACCCTACCAGAGGGGGAAACCATCACCGGTGGCCATATTCATCATTCCAGCGGTCTCCATGATGAGGATGGAGTAGTTCACCCTCGGGGCTGAGGGTATGTACCAGTAGCTATGTGTTTGATCTCTCTCTCTCTCTCTCTCTCTCTCTCTCTCGTGTTCTTGATTTGGCACAATCTTGATGTACCGCGAGCTTTGTTATTATAGTTGGATCTGATGGTGTTCTACCCTCTCTACCTTTTGATGAATTGAATCTTTTCATTTGAGGTTTTGTTATGTCGGATTGAATCTTTCGATGTGAGAGCACTTGATGTATGTCTTGTGATGGAATATCCATGGTGACAATGGGATGTTCTATTGATCCACTTGATGTATGTTTTGGTTATCAACTTGCGGATTGCCGTGGTGACATTGGGGTAATCTATGCATAGGGGGGCTGGTACACACTTTAATATTCCTTTCTCCGATAGAAAACTTGGGATACTCTTGAAGTTCTTTGTGTTGGACTGAATATTATGAATCTGAAGTTGTTTGATGCATATCGTATAATTGACCCACAGATACTTGTGGTGACATTGGAGTATCTAGGTGACATTAGGATTGATTGATGTGTGTCATATGGTGTTATTTTACTACGAACTCTAGGGTTGTTTGTGACACTTATAGGAATAGCTCAATGGATTGATCGGAAAGAATAACTTTGAGGTGGTTTCATACACTACAAGCAATTTCATCTTATGTTCTTTGTGATAGGAACTTTGGAGTGACTTTTGTCGCACATTGAGGGATTATTATATGATCCAATTATGTAATTATTGTTGAGAGAACTTGCACTAGTGAAAGTATGAACCCTAGGCCTTGTCCAAGCATTGCAATACCATTTTTACTCATTTTTATCGCTTGTTACCTTGCTGTTTTTATTTATTAAGATTATAAAAATATATTTCTACCATCCATATTACACTTGCATCACCATCTCTTTGCCGAACTAGTGCACCTATACAATTTACCATTGTGTTGGGTGTGTTGGGGACACAAGGGACTCTTTGTTATTTGGTTGCAAGGTTGTTTGAGAGAGACCATATTCATCCTATGCCTCCCATGATTGATAAACCTTAGGTCATCCACTTGAGGGAAATTTTCTACTGTCCTACAAAACTCTGCGCTTGGAGGCCCAACACGATTCTACAAGAAGAAGGTTGCGTAGTAGACATCAAGCTCTTTTCTGGCACCATTACCAGGGAGGTGAGTGCTTGAAGGTATATCTTTAGATCTTGCAAATCTTTAGTTTCTTGTTTTATCACTAGTTTAGTATATAAAAGAAAACTAGAGAAAATGGAATTGAGGTTGCCTCATATGCTTCATCTTTTTAATTTCTTTCATGAAAATTATGGAAAGGAAAATTGTGCTCAAGTGCTAGAAGAAGAAGTCAATAAATTGTTTGGCACTAAATATTTGAATGATGAGCATGATTGCAATGTTGTCAGTACGAACTCTTTGAATATCCATAGTACTAATGATGATTTCACTAGTCATGATGAAAATGTTTCCTATAAGTGTGTCAACTTTTGTGGAGCGCGTAGAGTTTGCAATTACATACTAAAAAGGGAAGATATATTTTGCAAGAGGCATAAGTATTTAGAAACTAAATGGTTGCAAGAGAGGCTAGATGTTTGTGTTGAAAGATTTAATTTTTCTCGCCATCCTTGTGACCTTTGCAATGAACGTGGTCATTTAAATCTCCAATGCAAATTGTTTCATGATTGAATCGTATCCAAAAATTGTGATGACTTGATTTCCCTTGCGCATCATAATGAACTTAGTTTGCTTCCGGTATGAAGAAATGAAACGTATAACTAAGGATATTCCAGAATATAACCTTAAGAGATTTCTTGATTTTGATCTAGAGGAAATTTATATGTATTGTGCGGTAAATTGCATGGAGAATCCTCATATTGCCAATTACTTAAAGAGAAGAAAACAAATAGAAGATGAAGAGAATACTAATGAAGGGGAAGAGGTTTCCAAATACCCTCCTATTATTTTCTTATGATGAATCAGGTAATGAGGAGGAGCTTTTTATTCAACCAATCTCATCAATAAGGAGCTCCAAAAAGGTGATTAAACCTACACATGATGTGAAGAAGAAAAAGAAAGCACGGAGAAGCAAAGGTAAAAAGGTATCCCTCCCAAATGACGTTGCTCCTATTATTGTTATACCTATTACTCATTGTGATGATTATGATTGGGAAAGTAATGATACTTGTTATGATCTTGAGAATCTTGTTGGCGCCAATTTAGAAAATTGTGATGATAATAATTGCTACACTATTGGTGCTATCCATACTATTAAGGGCCAATTCCAGTTCTACCCCTAACTCGAACCCACTACTCAGTTTTGCCCCTAATTTTCAGGTATGCTCAGTTTTGCCCCTCCGCCATTAGTGTCACTTATAGAAATGCCCTTTTTCACCGTTACCGTCTGGTCAAAGGACTTTGACCATCCAGAAAAAATAGAAAAAAACAGAAAAATCTAAAATTTTGTGGGATCAAAGATAGTCATGTCTGCAAGGAGCGTGCAAATTTTTGTGTTGGTTGTACACTCTGGGAGCTCATGGCAAAGGAAAACAAAAATAATTTATGCCTATGAACAGTAAATTCAAAAAAATAGCAAAAAAGTTTTAAAAAATTGATTTTTTTTGGCTTCAAAGAGGCTTGAGTGCACAAGGTGCTTGCAAGTTTTGGTGCAATTAATGTTTGTCCCAAGCTTGGGGGTGCTATGTTTAATGAAGATGATATTTTTAGTCCCCCAAGTTTTGATGTGGAAAGTTAATATGATGATAGTGTGCCTCCTACTTGTGATGATTGCAATATTTATGAAAGTGGGTTTGGAAGAGTGTCAACTTTAGGAAGTAGTTATCCCACTATTTTGGAGGGTGTTGAATCTTATTATAATTATAAAAGTGGATGTGGAGAGGTCATGACTTTATTTAGTAAAGATTCCACTATCTTGGAAGAGGTTTGAATTGATTTTGATGAGAACAAACTTGTTACTTATGATTATTATTGTGATGACACTTATGTTATAAAAACTCGTGATGATTATATTTATAAAACTTAACATAATTATGACTACCCTTTTTCTGAACACTAATCTTTTAATTTGTAAACAATTTATAATATTCAAGTTTCTTATGATACTCCCACTACTATTCATGAGAATAAATTTGATTATGTGGAGAGTAGTAAAATTTCTATGCATGTAGATCATGAAAAGAATGCTTAATGTGGTGGTTATATTGTTGAATTCATTCATGATGCTACTAAAAATTATTATGAGGGGGAATATATGCTTGTTGGAAATGCAATAATATCATGTTTCCTCTCTATGTGTTGAAAATCTGGAGTCCGTTTTTGACGTTTCCGTTTCGACTCTAACTTTTGCATCCGGAGTCCATTTTTGACGTTCTTTACCTCTTTGAGTATCTATTGACATCCCCATCCATATAGTTAGGTTTCCACATCATTTGACTCCATAAAAAATTGACATCTTGGCATCTTTGCCTAGGCTCTCCACCATATCATCAACAAAACCCCCATAGCCTTCCGCAACCTAACCCATTTTGCTCCATTTAGCATTTGTGGTTGTTTCGGTTGTGACTTGAGGCTCCTGAGGTGTTTTGGCTACTTAGGGACGGTTGCTTCTTCATCAACCACCACCACCACATGTTTTCTACCACCATTTGACATTCTACATTTGAGATTTTGAGTTTGCGGTTTTTCCGTTTCCTAAGGTGTTTCGACTACTTAGGAACGGTTCGGCTTTGACACCACCGCTACTCATCATCGCTTTGGTCCCGACATCGACAATGGACACTTCATCATTTTGACACCCCGACGGTACATAAGGACGGTAACCTCGACAACATCATTGTACATATTCCTTGCCTTCGCATTGATAGCCCCGAGCCTATTTTGTACCTTACCTATCGAGACTAGCGAGTTCAGAATTGTCGGGCCACGCTATTTTTGCACCTTAGTGATATGCTTACGCCGCATAGCTAGTTTTAGCGTGCAATCATCTTTCTATCATTATTGTGTTATAAGTCTCTCCCGTGCATATCTTACATACTTGTCTCATATCATTCTTGGCTCGAGCATCAAGCATATAAAAAAAGAGCAAAAAGCTTTCAAGCAAAAGAGAAGAGAAGCAAAGAGCTTATAAGCAATAGCATTGAGGCATTTTGTATAGTACACACACTTGGATCATACATACATAGCATACTTGGGATTAAAGACGACACGTTTACTCTCATAGGTGGGTGCACAAGCGTATCTTGCCCATTTGAACAATCGAGCTAGCATCTCTCTAGAGTTGTGAAACAAGAGCATTTTCCATGGATTCCACATTTTGAGCTCATTCCTTGGTTGCACGACCCCTTTTATCTATCCATGTGTGTGTTTCCGTGTGTCACCATAGCTTTGATCTATTTGCTTTACATTGCAATTTTGTGAATCTTCCTCAACATTTTCAATATCTTAGACTAACATTTGCTTGAATTTTGTGCCACTTGTCCTAACCAAGCCACTCGATAAGCTTTAATTTGTAGGTGTGAGTGAACAACTCCAGTACCAATTCCACTATTCTCTCATATCACATTGAGTGACACGGGATACATCCTCAACTTTGGGAAACAGTATTTTGTTATCGTTTATCTCATTTCCTACTCACCTCTAATCATGTCTTGTGATGGATAGGCAAAGCACAACTTCTTCGGTCCTCAACGGCATCGAGCGACTCGCCATTAACATACGACACACCGAAGCAAGGAAAAGGGACTACCTCGACGACAAGTTGGACGAGCACATGGAGGACATCTGACACGTGTCGGCCAACTACAAGTCTTCTTCCCCTTCATCATCTTCACGGCGGAGACGCTCCAGTCGTACACCTTCAGAGCGGCCACACGATGCAAGTACCATGCAGTACCATCATCATCTTCGAGACGCCCGCCAAGACCATGAACAAGACCATGAAGAGTGACCTTTGGAACGTGAGTTGGCTTCTTTGCCAACCCCGTGCACACAGGCCCTCAAAGCCCGTGCAAACGGCCTCCTGCACCCCCGTGCGCACTAGCTCTACAGAACATCACCATCGACCCCACGGCTGCAGCTTTATCAACAACTTCGGCATGTTGGCCAAGTGACTTCAAGGCATCTTCTCCTTTGGACGTACGACATCTTCGCCTACTTCCCAGGAGTACGCCTACTTTGACATCATCAAGTCCAAGGTGATCACCTATGAGCGAGGGTGACACTTCTATCTTCGGAAGCCCCTCAAGTAAGACGACCGAGCATGGGAAATTCCCTTCGGTCATGGAGACGAGCTACGAGGTGCCACATCATATGGGCCTCCTACAACAAGACGGCGACAAGACGGTCGATCAAGGGCCATCCCCTTCGACCACGGTGACGAGCACGAACCTCTTCAACAACATGAAGACGACGGCCAAATGGGACTCTTGCTCCGAGTCGAGCTACGACACCGCACATGAGACCTTATCTTTGGTCTCGGAGGAGAGCGATGATTTGCCACATCCTACGGCATTCATCTATGGAGGGATTATGGATGAGGAGGTTGAGCATGGGACTATCCCTTCAACCAAGGTGGCAATAGGAGTTGAGCATGGAGACATTTGCACCTACATCTCTCCGACACCCACATATGACGAGTTTCCCCAATTCCCATGTGAGGAGAGCCACCCCACCATGAGTGATATGAGTGACTCCACCATATGTCACATCGAGAGCATTTCCTATGAGAGGATGAGTGTGACCACCACTAGCCCCCCACACACGAGATTATGCCACACATCCTATGTGAGGTTGAGAGCCATTTGAGTGACTCCACCAACCATATGAGCGAGAGCATCTTACTGGGAGTGAGTGAGCCACAACACTTAGTGAGTGAGGCAGTTGAGATGGCACGTCAGGTCTCTATGGTTTCTAACGACTTAACCTCTACTCCGAGCGTGTTTACTTCTTTGGTGCTAGGACTCCTACATGAAGACATGCCTATACGCGACGAGTCCATACCTCCAATGGAGACGACGATGGCTATGGTGGACGATGATGCACCCCCACATGGTTCCATCACGATGAAGATGACAATGATTGGATCTTCGACACCTCACCTACAACACATGAGCGGTGCTCCCAAGGTAACATATATGATGGTGCTTCTCTTGTCCCACTAGTGGACTATCTTACCAATGATTTCTTGCACGATGTTGACACACCTATTTCCATGCTTCATGCTAGTGCGACTTCCTCATGTCACGACTTACCAATTTATGATGAATATGAAGATGAGCATGTCGAGTTGCCTAGTTGTGATGTTATGCTCCATAGGATATCATGTGAAAATTCTTTTGGTCACATCATGTTTGACAATCCTTTAAACTTGTCATATGTTATGAGCAAGATCTCCCATATTGCATCATTTCAATCTCAACATAGTAACTACGCATGCCCCATTAAAATAAATCCCATTTGCACTTATGGCATTGATGACGAGATGATGGTCATTGGCTTTTGTTTTGCATGTGATGATATTGCCATGCTTCCTTTACATGATTTGCACAATGCATCTACTATACCATGCCATGATCACATAGAAAAAATATGCTTTGTTTTGGATGTTGTCAATATGCTCCATGTGATGTTTCCATTAATGCTCATGAGGAGACCCCCATAGTTTCCTCATACATATTACGAGATTTTGATGCATTCCATACTTTGCATGATTCCCATAATTGCATGCACCATATGCATTCCATGAATAATAATGCTCTACATATTTCCCATGATGCATTACATCCATTGAATCTCCATTATGCTATACATAACACCAAACCTATCATGATGGATGACATGTTTCTATATCAGGCATCTCATCTATTTGAGCATTGGCTATTTTGTGCCAACCAACACATACATGTGTACATCATGATGGATGATGTGAACATATACCATGCACACACAATTTTCATTTTGCCTTTGTTTTGTGTAGGTACTCACATATACTTGAGAACCTCTCAATCCCAAGAGTTGACGAAACGAGTTGTTGAGAGCAATGATGCTTTGGGATCCCATGGATTATCCTTACCACCGTTCTCTTCACGCAACGACTACGCGCATCTCTTTTACTTTGCTCTCACACGTCTATGGGCTATATATCACTTGTCACATTATGCCCATTATATCATGTTAACTTTGCATGTTATGCCTCTTTCTATGATTTTTCCATACAATTGTTACACTTGCTTGCATCTACCATTGATGATAGAGGCAAAGGTGTCCCGATGTTTCGATGAGATGGTGGCTACAGTTTTCTGTGGGATTCGACCTTGACGATCCAACTACGAACGTGCGAGACGTCTCACCTTAGCAATCGCTAAACCAACTTCTGAGGGGTTATTGACCACGCCGGAGCACAATCAACCTGACCATGAGGGTCTGTTTCCTGCGAGCAAACAAAGAACAAGCAAGAAACTGAGATTGCAATCTGGATATTGCGAATATAAGATTAAAGCTTTATTAATGAAGGTGGGATTCTGTGACGTCTTGGTCTGGTCGTTGAACACAAACGAAGTACGCAAAGTTGCAGGTATGGCGAACTTTTAAACTAAACAAAACCCAAAGTCTAAACGACGCCCTAAGGGCTGTATATATGGAGGAAGAGGGTGGAATTTCGTGGCCCTTGAAGGAGGGGTCCGAAACCAACCTTAACTCTTGTTTCCCCACACATACAGACTCTAAAAACAGCCTATAATCAAGTATTTTGAAATTACATCGGCCTGGCCCAATAATAAGGTGACACAGCACCTAGAATAGCCTGTGGACGAGAATTATGAAGTAGCATCTTGTATATTTCGTCCAAGGCTTCATGCACTCATTATGGTGGCTTCAACGTCCTGAAATCATCACTTGTAACTCCGTTCTTGTTTCCCTTGCGCACACCATCATCTCCATGCTTGTTCTAGCTCCAATGTTCATCCTTCTCCAAGCTAGGCAGCATCATATTCTCATGAACATTAGAATCATTACCAAGAAACGAAAGTACCTGGTAATTCAATTGGCGCATGCGAGATCTAGTAATTGGTCCAGTATGTATAGCAGCATGGGTTGTGGGTGTAACAATGGTATTGATGTCCTCATCATCCTCCCCTTCTTGAAATAAAGTCGTCCTCGACGGAAGTTCATCTTCCTCTCCCAAACAAGGCTTCAAATCTCCAATGTTAAAAGTGGGACTAACCCCGAAATCTGCAGGCAGATCAAGTTTATATGCATTATCATTTATTTTCTCTAACACCTTAAAAGGTCTGTCAGCACGTGGCATTACCTTTGATTTTCGAAAATCAGGAAATCTATCCTTACGCAAATGTAACCAAACAAAATCTCCAGGTGCAAACACAACATGTTTTCTACCCTTATCTCCAGCAAGTTTATATTTAGCATTCATATGCTCAATGTTTTCCTTAGTTAACTCATGCATTTTCAAAATCAATTCAACATGTTGTTTAGCATCAAAATAACCTTCTCCGAAGATGGAAGAGGCAACAAATCAATAGGTGCACGAGGTAGGAAACCATACAAAACTTCAAAAGGGCACATCTTAGTAGTAGAATGCAATGAACCATTATAAGCAAATTCAATATGAGGAAAGCATTCCTCCCACATTTTCTTATTATTCTTCAAAATAGCCCTAAGCATAGTAGACAATGTTCTATTGACTACTTCAGTTTGCCCATCAGTTTGGGGGTGACAAGTAGTACTAAAAAACAGTTTAGTCCCAAACTTAGCCTGTAAACATCTCCAAAAGTGGCTAAGAAATTTAGTATCACGATCTTAAACAATAGTATTTGGCACACCACGCAAGCGAATAATTTCACGAAAGAACAAATCAGCAACTTTAACAACATCATCGCTTTTATGACATGGTATAAAGTGTGCCATTTTCAAGAATCTATCCATGACAACAAATATGCTATCCCTCCCCTTCTTTGATCCTGGTAAACCTAAAACAAAGTCCATAGATATATCCTCCCAAGGAACACTAGGTATAGGCAAAGGCATATATAAACCATGAGGATTGAGTCGTGACTTGGCTTTTTGACATGTAGTGCAGCGACTAATAGAACGCTCAACATCCCGTCTCATCTTTGGCCAAAATAAATGTGTAGCAAGTACGTCCTCCATCTTTTTCACGCCAAAGTGTCACATTAATCCTCCTCCATGTGTCTCCTGCAACAAGAAAAGACGAACAGAGCTAGCTGGAATGCATAGCTTGTTAGCACGAAACACAAATCCATCATTAACGACGTACTTGTTCCACATTCTTCCTTCTTTCCAATTCTGCATTACATCTTTAAAATCAGCATCATGCACATATTGATCTTTGATGGTCTCCAAACCAAATATTTTGAAGTCAAGCTGTGAAAGCATAGTATAGCGATGAGACAATGCATCAACAATAACATTTCTTTACCCTTCTTGTGTTTTAATGACATAAAGGAATGTCTCAATGAATTAAACCCATTTAGCATGTCTATGATTCAGTTTAGCTTGACTTTTAGTATGTTTCAAAGATTCATGATCAGAATGTATAACAAATTCTTTTGGCCATAAACAATGTTGCCATGTTTCTAAAGTCTGAACAAGATCACATAATTCTTTATCATAAGTAGAATAATTTAGACTAGGCCCACTCAATTTTACAAAAAAGTATGCAACAGGTTTGCCATCTTGTAATAACACACCTCCTAATCCTCAAAAGTCTTATTAAAATCAGGAAGTTCGAGTAAAGGAGCATGTGTCAACTTATCTTTCAATACCGTGAAGGCTTCTTCCTGTGCGATAACCCAAACAAAAGGCACATCTTTCTTTGTAAGCTCATTGAGGGGTGCAGCAATGGTGCTGAAATCTCTCACAAAATGCCTATAGAATCCAGTGAGGCCAAGAAAACTCCTCACTTGTGTGACCGTTTTGGGCTGCGGCTAACTCTCAATAGCTTCAATCTTGGCTTTATCAACTTCAATTCCTTGTGGAGTAACAACATAGCCAAGAAAAGATACTCGGTCGATGCAAAAGGTGCACTTCCCAAGGTTACCAAACAAATGTGCATCACATAGAGCAATAAAAACAGCACGTAAATGTTCCAAATGTTCCTCCAAAGATCTGCTATAAATCAATATGTCATCAAAGTAAACTACCACAAATCGTCCAATGAAAGCATGTAAAACTTCGTTCATTAATCTCATGAAAGTACTAGGAGCATTAGTTAACCCAAAAGGCATAACTAAACACTCATATAATCCAAACTTAGTTTTAAATACTATTTTCCATTCATCTCCCAATTTCATACGAATTTGATGGTATCCACTACGCAAATCAACTTTGGAGAATATTGTAGAGCCACTCAATTCATCAAACATATCATCTAGCCTAGGAATAGGATGATGATAACGAATAGTAACATTATTAATGCTTCTTTGCACACAAAAGCATAGCAAACAGATTTGCCAGATTTGGTGGCAAATAAACATGCACTTTTCAATTTAATTTCAGAAGCAACACTTGATGGTTTATTATTAGGCTTCATTTGTTGCTCAATATCTTTTGCCACAATCTAATTTTCACTCTTATTTTTCTCATGGTTTGCTTTATTAGCTCTATTAATATCATCTTTAAAAATGGAATCAGGAGACATAGGAAGCAAAGTAATATGTTTATCCTTATGAACAAGAGTGTACTGATTGTTTCTACCATGGTATACAGAATTTTTTATCAAATCGCCATGGTCTACCAAGTAATAAGGAACATGCTTGCATGTGTACCACATCACAATCAACATAATCAGCATATGTAGAGATACTAAAATGCACACGAACAGCACGCGTTACCTTAACCTTGCCGCTGTTATTGAACCATTGGATATAGTAAGGATGTGGATGTGGTCTTGTGGTGAGAGATAACTTCTCCACCATCTACATTCTAGCCAAGTTGTTGCAGCTCCCTCTATCAATGATGACGCGACCAGAACGTTCCTTCACAACTCCCTTTGTATGGAACAAATTATGCCTCTGATTCTGCGCAGCTTGTGTGACCTGCACACTCAAAATACATTGAGCAACTAAACATTCATACATGTCAGCATCTTCAGGAGCCATGTATTGCGTCTCATGTTCAGAATTGCCTCCACCATTATCTTCACGTGTAATAAGAGCCAAAGTCTCCATATTATAGTCACTAGCAGACTCATACCCACCATACTCAGTAGCAATCATCACACGCTAAGATTTGCATTCTCTTGCATAATGACCTCTTCCCTTACAACAACGACAAATAATATCTCTTGTGTGCCCAGTTGATGCCATGGAAGAAGAAGAGCTCTATGCAGGCCCGACATGTGCGCTCTTGGCAGGTAGTGGTGGTTGTGCCTGCTTTCTTGTATCACGGCTGGAGGTGGCACCTGATGGAAGTGCTGGTGTAGTGGAAGTAGAAGATGCATGCGGTGTCCATGATGAAGGTCGACCTACAGAAAAGTTAGTTCACGCCAATGCTTGTCGATCCTGCACTTCACGTTTAGCTTTACAAGCAAGATGGAATAAACGAGTGATATTAGTATACTCCTTATACTCTAGAATGGTCTGAATCTCTCTATTTAATCCACCCATAATACATGCAAGCATAACTTCATTCTCCTCAACAATACCACATCTAATCATGCCAGTTTGTAATTCCTGATAATATTCTTCTATAGAATTTTTCCCTTGTCTCAAACGCTGCAGTTTTTTAAGTTATTCACGTTGATAATATGGTGGAACCCAACGAGTACGCATAGCAGTTTTCAAAGCAGCCCAAGTAGCTGGAATAGTATATAATCTACAATGTTCAGACCACCATACACATGCAAAACTAGTGAAAGCACAAACAGCAGCAGCAACCCATCTCTCCTCGGGATATTGTAAACATGTAAAACGTTGCTTAGTTTCTAAATCCCAACTAAGATATACATCAAGAATGTATCTACCCTCAGACAATGGAATATTCAATTTCAGTTTAGGAATATGGTCTTGATCTCGTACCTGAGGTGGTGGTACAGGCCTACCATTGCGAATATATACCTAAGGTCGACCTGCTGGTGGTGGTGCTGGTGGCTGCAAGTAGTTCTGATTTTTAACAACCTCATCCTCGTAATATTCCTCCACCTCTGCAGTAGCAACAGGAGCTACAGAAGCATCAACAGTAGTAGCAGCGGCACCAGAATTCTGTCCTGGCTCAAGAGGAATACGCTGTGCTCGCGCTACTATATCGCGGCGTGAAGCTGGTGGTGGGAGACGCTTGAGTAATTCATCTAACTTGGCATCCAACTTGGTGTCAATTGTCTTCTCAATTGTCTTCCACCTATTGACCCAACATTTGATGAAACTTATCATGAAGCTCCTTGTTCGTCATGTTCTCCCAGTAAATCTCGTCGACTTGTGGTCCTGTAGTTAGCAACAATAGAAACAGACAAGAATATGATCCTACAGACTACTGGAAAATGGTGGTGGTGGGGTGTCACAAATCCGTCAAGCGAATCTCAAATTCTTACTAGTTCTTACCCAGCAGCAGGTGGTGATCGGCAACCGTTGTAGTCAAAACTCTCAACGCTTGGATAGAGCGATTACCAGGGAGAGTCAAACGCATGACGTAGATGTATGTGGAGCTGGGAAGGCTTATAATATGGTAGAAAAAGGGTCAACAATAATCAATTCAGAGATGCAAAGTTGAATAAACGCTCAACGACGGTGCTGTGCTAGTCCTAGGCTAGACCGTGCTAGAGACGCGAGCTTAGACCACTAACAAAATCACGGCGAGGCACGTAAACAAGGGAAAGCGCACTCTGGATTATTTTTCGCTCTTTTTTTGCGCTCTTTTTTTGCGCTCCTCTTTTTTTGCAAAAGTTCACTATAATGGCGAGTGTCTCAAAACTCTTGCCAAGTAAAGGTAACAGGATAAGCACGAAATTTTTTGTCTATTTTTTTTGGAAATCAGGGCAGCGACGACGACAAAATGCGACAAAAAATCACTATGCTGGCGAGTGTCTCAAAACGCTCCGTGGAACCTCAAAATAGGATAGGGAAAAATATTTTTGGTCGCCGAAATTTTGGCCTAAAAACTGCCCAGGGGTC
Source organism: Triticum timopheevii (assembly GCA_963921465.1). Taxonomy (NCBI): domain Eukaryota; kingdom Viridiplantae; phylum Streptophyta; class Magnoliopsida; order Poales; family Poaceae; genus Triticum; species Triticum timopheevii. The sequence continues at coordinate 283,933,046 of OY997268.1, read as the reverse complement.
TCCAGACTTTTGTTTTTCCGCAACATACTCAGGCAAGGAAACACGAATCGGAAAATAGATGGATCTCGAAGACAAACCAAATATGAAAAGAACTCGGAATGGTGGTGGATATATGTTCGTATATGGCAGCAGTGTAGTATATGGCAGCGGTGGTGGTGTATGGCAGGGGTGGTAGGATATGCCAGCGGTGGTGGTATATGGCAATAGTGGTAGGATATGGCAACGGTGGTGGTTGATACGTCTCCAACGTATCTATAATTTTTGATTGTTCCATGCTATTATATTATCTATTTTGGATGTTGTATGGGCTTTGTTATAAACTTTTATATTATTTTTGGGACTAACCTATTAACCGGAGGCCCAGCCCAAATTGTTGTTTTTTGCCTATTTCAGTGTTTCGCAGAAAAGGAATATCAAACGGAGTCCAAATGGAATGAAACCTTCGGGAGAGTTATTTTTAGAACAAACGCAATCCAGGAGACATGGAGTGGACGTCAAGAAAGAAACGAGGAAGCCACAAGGCAGGGAGGTGCGCTCCCACCCTCGTGGGCCCCTAATGGTTCCCCTGAACGATTTCCTTTGCCTATATATACTCATATACCCTGAAACAGCGAGGAGCACCACGAAACCCTATTTCCACCGCTGCAACCTTCTGTACCCATGAGATCCCATTTTGGGGCCTTTTCCGGTGCTCCGCCGGAGGGGGAATCGATCATGGAGGGCTTATACATCAACACCATAGCCTCTCCGATGAAGTGTGAGTAGTTTACCTCAGACCTTCGGGTCCATAGTTATTAGGTAGATGGCTTCTTCTCTCTCTTTGGATGTCAATACAGAGTTCTCCTGAACAATATTTGAATCTCCTCTGAATTCTTTTATGTATGAATTGTTATCTTTGAAAGTCTCTTCGAATTATCAGTTTCATTTGGCCTACTAGATTGATCTTACTTGCAATGGGAGAAGTGCTTTGCTTTGGGTTCAATCTTGTGGTGTCCTCTCCCAGTGACAGCAGGGCCAGAAAGGCATATATTGTATTGTTGCCATCAAGGATAAAAAGATGGGGTTTATATCATATTGCTTGAGTTTATCCCTCTACATCATGTCATCTTGCCTAATGCGTTACTCTGTTCTTATGAACTTAATACTCTAGATGCATGCTGGATAGCGGTTGATGTGTGGAGTAATAGTAGTAGATGCAGAATCGTTTCGATCTACTTGTCACGGGCGTGATGCCTATATACATGATCATGGCTAGATATTCTCATAACTATGCACTTTTCTATCAATTGCTCGACAGTAATTTGTTCACCCACCGTAATACTTATGCTATCTTGAGAGAAGCCACTAGTGAAAACTATGGCCCCCGGGTCTATTTTCCATCATATAAGTTTCCGATCTATTTTATTTTGCAATCTTTACTTTCCAATCTATATCATAAAAATACCAAAAATATTTATCTTATTATCTCTATCAGATCTCACTTTTGCAAGTGGTCGTGAAGGGATTGACAACCCCTTTATCGCGTTGGTTGAATGTTCTTATTTGTTTGTGTAGGTATGAGGGATTTGCGTGTAGCCTCCTACTGGATTGATACTTTGGATCTCAAAAACTGAGGGAAATACTTACGCTACTTTGCTCCATCACTCTTTCCTCTTCAAGGGAAAACCAACGCATGCTCAAGAGGTAGCAAGAAGGATTCTGGCGCCGTTGCCGGGGAGGTCTATGCACAAGTCAAGACATACGAAGTACCCATCACAAATCCTTACCCCTCGCATTTGATTATTTGCCATTTTCCTCTCATTTTCTTCTCCCCCACTTCACCCTTGCCATTTTATTCACCCTCTTTTTCCCGTTCGCCTCTTTCTCGCTTGCTTCTTGTGTCGTCGTTCGTCATCATGGCTAGCTCTTTCTTCCTTCCTTCATCTCCCGATCTTGAAGTCCTCTACTTCAAACAAAGACAAGAAGAAAACTTAAAATATGCTTGGTATAGGATGTTAGAATCCTATCGTAGTTGCAATATTGAAGGAGATTTCAAGATTTTACTTCGCAATTATTATGTTGGGCTAACCATATCCCATAGACAACTCCTTGATTTTGCCGCAAAAGGGAATTTTATTGAAATTGATCCTAGTATTGCTTATGAAATTACAGAGGGGATAGTAGGAGTACTTCCCCTACAAAAGGGACCACCCCTTACTCAAGAAGGAACCCAAATCTTAGAGAAATTATGTGAATTGCAAAAATCTATTGAACCTCTTAAAAAGTTGGTGGGAATCTCAACCGCATGAATACTTTGATTAAACTTCGCAATAAGCGGTTGGATGCTCTAGATCTAAAGATCTCCGAGCATGAAGGAAAACTCAAGGAACCTCCCAGATCCAAGCATAACTCCATTAAAAATACAAATACCAAAGATGGCAATACTTAGATCTATTCTCGCTTTTATGCCTAGCCAGGGGTGTTAAACGATAGCGCTTGTTGGGAGGCAACCCAATTTTATTTTTGTTCCTTGCTTTTTGTTTCTGTTTAGTAATAAATAATTCATCTATCCTCTGGTTAGATGTGGAATTATGTTTTAATTAGTGTTTGTGCCAAGTAGAACCTATAGTATCACCTTGGGCGATAGTTAATTTGATCTTGCTGAAAAACAGAAACTTTTGCGTGCATGATAATAATTTTAATAAATCACAGAAACGTGATTTTCAGTTGATTATTTTCGCAGATGATTAATAGACCAATTGCCTAGGACTTCCTATTTTGGTAGTATATTTAGGGTTCCAGAAGTATTGAAAAGTTACAGATTACTACAGACTGTTCTGTTTTTGACAGATTCTGTTTTTCGTGTGTTGTTTGCTTATTTTGATAAATCTATGGCTAGTATCGGGTGGTATGAACCATAGAGAAGTTGGAATATAGTAGGTTTAACACCAATATAAATAAATAATGAGTTAATTATAGTACCTTAAAGTGGTGGTTCGTTTTCTTGCACTAACGGAGCTCATGAGATTTTCTGTTGAGTTTTGTGTTGTGAAGTTTTCATGGTTTGGGTAAAGATTTGATGGATTATGGAATAAGGAGTGGCAAGAGCCTAAGCTTGGGGATTCCCAAGGAACCCCAAGGTAAAATTCAAGGACAACCAAAAGCCTAAGCTTGGGGATGCCCCGGAAGGCATCCCCTCTTTCGTCTTCGTCCATCGGTAACTTTCCTTGAGGCTATATTTTTATTCACCACATGATATGTGTTTTTCTTGGAGCGTCTTGTATGATTTGAGTCTTCGCTTTTTAGTTTACCACATTCATCCTTCCTGTACACACCTTTTGGAGAGACACACATGAATCGGAATTTATTAGAATACTCTATGTGCTTCACTTATATCTATTGAGCTAGATAATTTTGCTCTAGTACTTCACTTATATCTTTTTAGAGCACGGCAGTAGTTTTATTTTATAGAAATTATTGATCTCTCATGCTTCACTTATATTATTTTGAGAGTATTTTAGAATAGCATGGTATTTTACTTGGTTATAAAAATAGTCCTAATATGATGAGCATCCAAGATAGGTATAATAAAAACTATCATATAGAGTGCATTAAATACTATGATAAAATTGATACTTGATAATTGTTTTGAGATATAAAGGTGGTAATGTTAGAATCATGCTAGTTGGGTAATTATGCAATTGAGAAATACTTGTGTTAAAGTTGGCAAGTGCCGTAGCATGCACGTATGGTGAACGTTGTGTGACAAATTTGAAGCATGGGGTGTTCTTTGATTGCCTTCCTTATGAGTGGAGGTCGGGATCACGCGATGGTTAACTCCTACCAACCCTTCCCCTAGGAGAATGCGTAGTAGTACTTTGCTTCGAGGGCTAATAAACTTTTGCAATAAGTACATGAGTTCTTTATGACTAATGTGAGTCCATGGATTATACGCACTCTTACGCTTCCGCAATTTGCTAGCCTCTACGGTACCGTGCATTGCTCTTTCTCACCTTGAGAGTTGGTGCAAACTTCGCTGGTGCATCAAAACCCCGTGATACGATACGCTCTATCACACATAAACCTCCTTATATCTTCCTCAAAACAGCCACCATACCTACCTATTATGGCATTTCCATAGCCATTCCGAGATATATTGCCATGCAACTTTCCACCGTTCCGTTTATCATGACACGCTCCATCATTGTCATATTGCTTTTGCATGATCATGTAGTTGACATCATATTTGTGGCAAAGCCACCTTCATAATTCTTTCATACATGTCGCTCTTGATTCATTGCATATCCCGATACACTGCCGGAGGCATTCACATTGTAGCGACCCGACCTTAGACGGTCAAGCCTTTGTGCTTAAGAGTCATCCCTGGATCGGTATGCTGACACAAACAGTACTCGAGGATTTATAACAGAGGTAAATCACATGTATAAAGTGATGTAGGGCAGAACCCTAGGGGACGATCTTTCACGTTTGGAGAGGATCCCTATGAGGAACACAAAGAACGCGCGGAGGGGAATGAGGGAAATCACGGGGAAACGCAAAAGAAAACACTCAACCAACACGAATATAATCACACATGTGCTAGATCCAAGAAACACAAAGAGATACACGGTCCAAATCCAACAAAGGACGATACAAGCGGCGGTAGTTCATCTCTGAGAGGAGGTCTTGAATCCACAAGGGATCTTCCCGTAAAGGGGTCTTTAATCCGTGGTGGATCTTCTCCGAAGAGGCCGTGGTCTCTCACGAGGAGGAGATCCGTATGGATGAGCAAAGCTCTATCTCAAATGAGCTAATCCTTTGGTAACCCTAACTAGGAGGAGGTGGGGGAGTATATATAGTGCTAGCCCACGAAGGGGTAAGTGAGAGTGGGATACATGGGCCCTTGGCCCGTTCTCTATGCACAGGCAGGTGCCGGATGTCCGGGCTGGGGCTGGATGTCCGGCGGATCACGAAGAGCCGGATGTCCGGGCCTCTGGCCGGATGTCCGGGCTGGAGTTTTCCGATTCCTGTACTCTCTGGATAGGTGGGGCCGCATGTCTGGGCAAAGAGGCCGGATGTCCGGGGCTTCGGGAGGAGCCGGATGTCCGGGGCATGTGGCTGGATGTCAGGGCTGAAGTGGCCAAACTTCTGGATAAGGGCGCCGGATGTCCGGGCTGGGGTCAGATGTCCGGCCGCTGTAGCAGCCAACTCTTCTTCCTTTGCTCCCACACACACTTGGCCTTGGTCCATGGGCTCTCGATGGTCTCCTTGGGTGTACCTGAGTATGCACAAGGTTCGCGCTTGAGGTAGCATCCATATCTCTCGTGTGGAAAGTGAAGGTTTAGAGAGGAACGAGTTCACCTTGTGTCCAATGGCATGTGCTCGGGATCTCGTCGTAAGGACACTTGTAGCTTGGGGAGTAGATGAGGTGTACATGAGGATGATCGTAGGATGCTCCGCATCATCTCCCCTCCCTTGGGAAAGATCCGACCTCAGATCAAAAACCTCATCACCATGGAAATGGTTGTCTTGGACGGATTTGTAGTTGGACGAAGTTGAAGACATGGCGCAATCCAAGTACTCCAAGGTGTCGCCGGAGTGGTATACATGCAGGAAGAGCAAACACAAACGACACTAGCAAATACATTGGTTAGCACACACAAAGTGTCCATCATGTAAGAATGAGTCCGTGCGGCAAGATAGTGCGTGGCAAGGCACAAGATGCATATCCAAAAGATGATCTAAAATGATATGCAAAGTATTCATGGGAGCAAATGCAATCATTGTGAACATAATTGTGTTATGAATATGAGCAATGCAACCACGATGCAAAATGATGTCATAATGGGATGGTTTATCAAATGCATGAACATGGCAATGGATGCTCAATATGTGGATATTATCATGCAATTGATGGTCGACAATATGATCATTATGTATGAATATGCCATCAAGGAAGATCACAACAAATTTGCTACGGAAGTGAACAAGCTCAAATATCATGGATGACATGGGAATACAAGATGCAACAAGGCAATCATAATTTGAGTCAATCCATGCATAGGGTGCAAACTTGTGGTGAGTATGATATGTCCATCGAGCATGACATGTATGAGCACAATCAGCAAATATGGAGGTGTTGGTGTACCAATGCTCGATGTTGTGGCATGATTGGAGGTTCAAAGGTTCATCCAATAAGCGTGAGCACTCCTCAATGTCAAGGTCCATAGAGCCAATCTCCAATGTCGCTCCTCTATTCGCGAGATGTATCATGTAGACAACAAGAAGGAAAAAACAATGAAAGAGTGACCCATCCAATATGCGTATTTAAGGATGGCTCAAAGAGAAGGAGTTCACCTTTATGAGGATGTCGAAAATGTTGGTATCGCACATCGTGTATGCCTTCACATAACCAATATGTCTCATGACGGGAATGCCTTGTGACTCCTTCAAAGCGAAAGAACATGACAAACACTCGGAAAAACAAATGAGGTTAGCGGAAGTGAAAAACCTATCATTGGTGTAGTAAGATACCCAACAAGTGTATGCATGATGCTCATCATAAGAAAGGACAAGGGAGCATTTCATTGTATGGAGGCATATGATGTGAGAACAACCTAATACAAGAGGCTCAATCAAACAAGCATCCATCACAAGTAAAGTGTCAAAGTCTCCAAGATCAATAAGCATAGTATGGTTGCGCTCAATATAAGTGGATATGAGAGAGGCAACTAATGTACACAAGAGACAATGATCAAGATATATCATGTGAGAGGCATGAGAATATATGTCATCAACCCAAGAAAGCAAGTAATAGTGGAACATGGGTGATGCAACATAGCAAGCAATCATAACGATCAAGTTAAGCATTCTAGTAGTGCGAAGATGCAACACACTAGGACGAATCATGGCAAGCATGTCATTGGTGCAAATAGTGGGCATGAATAATGCACATGATATATCACAAGCATGAAAGCAAGATATGAGCAAAGTAGGTTCATGGTGTTGGCAAGAAGTCCTATGTAAATAGCAATGGAACATCATGACTCTCCCAACACAAGAATCAACAATAGCATGAAGCACATGGTAAACATGGCAATAGCAACAAGGATCTCCACCAAGCATGCAAATACACATAGAAGTAGCACAATGTTGAATCATGGGTAGATGCAAGCAAGGGTCACAACTGCATGGCAAAATCATGTAAAGAGGCATAACATGCAAAGTGAACACGATAGTATGGGCATAAAGGGACAAGTGATATATAGCCCATAGCCGTGTGAGAGACAAGTAAAAGAGATGCGCGTAGTCATTGCATGAAGGGAACGGTGGTAAGGATAGTCCACGGCATCCCAAGTCATCGTTGCTCTCAAGAGCTCGGTTCGTCAACTCTTGGGATTGAGAGGTTGACAAGTATATGTGAGTACCTACACAAAACAAAGGCAAAGGAAAAATTGTGTGTGCGTGATATATGTACACATCATCCATCATGATGCGCACGTGCTTGTGTTGGTTAGCACTAAATAGCCAATGCTCAAATAAATGAGATGCGTGATATAGAAACATGTCATCCATCATGAGAGGTTTGTTATTATGTATAGCATAATGGAGACTCAAAGGATGTAATGCATCATGAGAAATAGCTAGAGCATTGTTGTTCATGGAATGCATATGGTGCACGCAATTATGGGAATCATGCAAAGTATGGAATGCATCAAAATCTCCTAATATGTATGAGGAAACTATGGGGGTCTCTATCAACATTAGTAGAAGCATCACATGGAGAATATTGACAACATCCAAAACAAAGCATGTTTGGTTTTATGTGATCATGGCATGGCATAATAGATGAATTGCGCAAATCATGTAAAGGAAGCATGGCAATACCATCACATGAAAAACAAAAGCCAATGACCATCATCTCGTCATCTATGCCATAAGTGCAAATGGGATTGATTTTAATGGGGCATGCATAGTTACTATGTTGAGATTGAAATGATGCAATATGGGAGATCTCACTCATAGCATATGACAAGTTCAATGGGTTGTCAAACATGATGTGACCAAAAGAATTTTCACATGATATCATATGGAGCATAGCATCACAACTAGGCAACTCAACATGCTCATCATCATATTAATCATAAATTGGTAAGTCATGACATGAAGAAGTCTCACTAGCATGAAGCGTGGCAATAGGTGTGTCAACATCATGGGAGCAATTGATGTCAAGAGAGTCCACTAGTGGGACAAGAGAAGCACCATCACCTATGTTACCTTTGGAGCATCGCTCAAGTGTTGTAGGTGAGGTGTCGAAGATCCACTCGTTGTCATCTTCATCTTGATGGAACCATGTGGGGGTGCATCATTATCCACCATGGCCATAGGTTTTCCCATTGGAGGGATGGACTCGTCGAGGGTAGGCATGTCGTCATGTAGGAGACCTAGCACCAAATAAGAAAACACACTAGGAGTAGAGGTTAAGTCGTTAGAAATCAAAGTGGCCTCACGTGCCATGTAAACTACCTCACTCACTAAGTGTTGTGGCTCACTCACTCCCTCTTGGATGCTCTCACTCATATGGTTGGTGGAGTCACTCAAATGGCGCTCAACCTCACATAGGATGTGTGGCATGCTCTCATGTGTGGCGCTAGTGGTGGTCACACTCATCCTGTCATAGGGAATGCTCTCAATGTCACATATGGTGGAGTCACTCATCTCACTCGTGGGGTGGTGGATCTCCTCACATGAAAAATGGGGCATCTCGACATATCTGGGTGTCCGAGAGATGTAGGTGCAAATGTCTCCATGCGCAGTCGTGTAGCTTGACTCGGAGTATGAGTCCAATATGGGCGCCGTCTTCATGTTGTTGAAGAGGTTCACGCTCGTCGCCGTAGTCGAAGGGGATGGCCCTTGCTCGACATTCTTGTCGTCGTCTTGTTGTTGGAGGCCCATATGATGTGACACCTCATAGATAATCTCCATGACCAAAGGGAGTTTCCCATGCTCGGCTGTCTTCCTTGAGGGGCTTCCGAAGATGGAAGTGTCGCCCTTGCTCGTAGGTGGTCGCCCTGGACTTGAAGAAGTCGTTGTAGGCGTACTCGTGGGAAGTAGGCGAAGATGCCATACGTCCAAAGGCGAAGATGCCTTGGTAGCACTTGGAGAAGATGCCAAAGTGGTTATTATAGCCATAGCGTCATCTTGGTGGTGCTCGTCTCGCGGTCTTATTTTGTTCTCTTGAAGCTTGGACTTGGTGTGAAGTAGGGCTTGTTGGGATTTGTGCATTTGCGCTTGTGGAGCATCTTCATGATGATGATGTCGTTGTCGTGCTTGAGCTCGTAGTAGACGTCGTTTGTCATCGTCGTGCACATGTTGCTTGGAGGTGACTTTCCCTTCATGACGATGTTGATCACGAACGTGATGGTGGTCGCCATGTAGATGTGGACGTGGACGAATTGCGCTTGCATCGTTTTCGCGCTCCGAAGACTTGTGGCTTGAATATCGCCACCTTGAAGATGACGAAGGGGAAGAAGACTTGATCAAGGCTCTAATCTCCTCCATCCTTGCATCTTGCTCCTCTTTATATGTGGAAAGCTTCTTGTTGATGTAGTCCCTTTTCCTTGCTTCAGAGTGACGAATATCGATGGAGATGTTCTCGGTGCGCTCTCGCAATCTTGATTGTGCGCCTTGCATTTGTCGTTGTAGATCGAAGATGGACGCTTTGGAGATGTAGTTGTTCATGCCGTCGTTGTTGTCGTAGACCGGAGAGGAAATGCCTTGCCTATCCATCACAAGACTCGAGCAAATATGAGTGGGAGAAAGAGAAGAACTATACCAAATGTACCTTGACCAATGTTGAAGATGGATCGATGATCACTCAAATGTGTAACAAGGAAATAACACAATTGGTACCAATTCTTGTCGGTTCTCACACCTACACAAGTAAGGCTTATAGTGGAGCTCGGTGAGGATACTGGCACAAAAATTTAATGCAAAATGTTAGCAAGAGTCAATAATGTTGAAAGAGATTCACAAATTTGCAAGAGAAACAAGTAGACCAATAGCAATTTGGATGGCACACGAAAACACACACATGGATAGATAAATGGGGTCGTGCAACCAAGGAATGAGCACAAAATGTGGAATCCACGGAAAATGCTCGTGTTGCACAACTCAAGAGAGACGCTAGCACGATTGCTCAATAGGCGGATACGACACTTGTGCACAACCTATAAGATGCAAAATGTAGCAACTTTTATCCCAAGTATGATATGTATGTATGGTTCCCGGTGTTCCTCTCAAGATGATCCAAGATGATCGGATATGACAATCTTATATGCAATGTGGTATGATGCTATGGCACTTGCTTACAAGCTTCTTTCCTCTCTCTTTTTCTTTGCTTAAAAGCTTATTCTTTTTTTTGTATGGCCACTTTTGCACAATGCACAAACAAAGATAGCAATTGTGTATATGCGGGAACAAACTTGTGACACAAGATATGATACCAATATATGCACCACGATGATATGGTAAGTATGTTATGGGAAATATGATCACTAATGTGCACAAGTAACATTGCCGACAATACTCAAATGGCTAGTCTGGATAGGCGAGTGACGCAAAATGGGCTAGGGGTTAACAATGCAATAGCAAGGGGAATATACAATGGAGGGATACCACGATACCAAGATGACATGGAGGTTACCGTCGAGGGTTTCTCGTTTGTACGCCACGAATGGATGATGGTGAAGTGTTCAAAGTCGATGACAACCTCGAGTCGATGATGAGAGGCAGTGTTGTCAATGTCGACCCGTTCATAGTTAGCCGAAACACCCTAGGAAACGGAAAAAACCGCAAACTCAAAATCTCAAACGTCAAATGTCAAAATGGTGGTAGCGGAAAGCGGTGGTGGTTTGCACTTGGCAATGCGGAAAGTGGAATGATGGGCTATACACGTGTCGGAGTTGAAGTTGTCGTCCCTAAGTAGTAGAAACACCTTAGGAGATACAAGCCACAACTCAAACAAGCTCCAACAAAATTGGGTTAGGTTGGGTTGGCGAAATGTATGGTGGGCAAGGTTATGTGGAAATGGAGGAGGTGGTTGATGAATAAGAAACCATCCCTAAGTAGTCGAAACACCTTAGGAGACTCAAATCACTACTCAAGCAACCACTAATGCTATGGCAAGCAAACTAGATTAGGTTGCGGAAGTCGGTGGTGTTGTAGCAGATGATGTGGTGGAAGCCCTAGGCAAAGATGCAAAAATTCCAAAAATTTGATGGAGTCAAATTGTGATGGTGGTATTTTTGTGGGATGGTGGATGTCAATAGCTTCAAAATGAGCTAAAGAACGTCAAAATCGTAATCCTGATGAATTAGTTATGGTCAAAACGGTGAAACGGGAAAAAATGAAACGACAGCGGGCGGACATCCAGGGGTTTGGCCTGATGTCCGGGACCTGATGTCCTAAACCTTGCGCGAAAATGCGCTCCAGGAGCCGGATGTCCGGGCGAATGGCTGCATTTCCGGGATGGCCGGATGTCCGGGGGTCGGGCCAGATGTTCGGGCTCCAAATCCGAGGATGAACTCGAGGAACTCGATTTTAGGTGGGGGGGGATTGATGATTTCGAGGGAAAATTGGATGGATTTCGTGGATGGAAGGTGGGGAAACTTGGGGAGATGCTAGATCCACTCGAAACCAAGGAAATCTATGGAACAAAATCAACAAAACATCATCAAACCAACAAATCAAAAAAAAGAATTTGGGGCTTGAGGGAGTCCTGGACTAGGGGGTGTCCGGATAGCCGAACTATCATCATTGGCCGGACTCCAAGACTATGAAGATACAAGATTGAAGACTTTGTCCCGTGTCCGGATGGGACTTTCCTTGGCGTGGAAGGCAAGCTTGGCAATACGGATATGTAGATCTCCTACCATTGTAACCGACTCCGTGTAACCCTAGCCCTCTCCGGTGTCTATATAAACCGGAGGGTTTTAGTCCGGAGGACAACAATGATCACAACAACAATCATACCATAGGCTAGCTTCTAGGGTTTAGCCTCCTTGATCTCGTGGTAGATCCACTCTTGTACTACCAATATCATCAATATAAATCAAGCAGGAGTAGGGTTTTACCTCCATCGAGAGGGCCCGAACCTGGGTAAAAACATCGTGTCCCTTGTCTCCTGTTACCATCCGCCTAGACGCACAGTTCGGGACCCCCTACCCGAGATCCGCCAATTTTGACACCGACATTGGTGCTTTCATTGAGAGTTCCTCCGTGTCATCACTGATAGGCTTGATGGCTCCTTCAATCATCAACCACGACGCGGTCCAGGGTGAGACTCTTCTCCCCGGACAGATCTTCGTATTCGGCGGCTTTGCACTGCGGGCCAATTCGCTTGGCCATCTGGAGCAGATCGAAAGCTAGGCCCCTGGCCATCAGGTATGATTTGGAAGCCTAAACTTCATGGCTGACATCCGCAGAGACTTGATCTTTGATGGATTCGAGCCACAGCCGAGCGCTCCGCACTGTCTCGATGGGCATGATTTAGCTCTACTGCTGGACAGTGCCCTGGAGGCCGCACATGAGTCCGCTCCGACCCCTAATTCAGAGCCGACCGCGCAGATCGAGGATGGGTGGCTAGACACCGCCTCGGGAGCTGCAACCTCTACGGCGATGGAGCCGAATACTGATTTTGTCCCTTGTGAGACTCGTGACTCCGAGGAGCCGGACTCCTCTCCGGACTCCAAACCTCCCGCGCCCCCTCCAATCGAATCCGATTGGGCGCCAATCATGGAGTTCACCGCTGCGGACATCTTTCAACACTCACCTTTTGGCGACGTCCTGAATTCGCTAAAGTGTCTCTCGCAATCAGGAGAGCCCTGGCCAAATTGCGGTCAGGATGGTTGGGATGCGGACGACGAAGAAATTAAAAGCCCACCCACCACCCTCTTTGTAGCCACTGTCGATGATTTAACCGACATGCTAGACTACGACTCCGAAGACATCGACGGTATGGACGACGATGCCGGAGACGATCAAGAACCACCGCCGACTGGGTACTGGAAAGCCACCCCAAAGCGATAACGAGGAACAACGGGACGCGGCGAAGGATAATTCCCCCGAAAAACAACCAAAACGGTGACGCAAGCGTCGCCCGAAGTCTCGCCTCGACAACAACAGCACCCATAATGACCCGGCCGTAGAGCAGGGCGAACCAGTGGACGACGAACGTGCAACCAAGCAACCATCCGAGCAGGATGAATTTGACGAGCAACCCATCCCCGGCGAAAACAACAGTCCAGACGATCTCACGCCGGACACATCACTGGAGCATAAGAACCTTCACAAAAGGCTTGTCGCCACTGCAAGAAGTTTGAAGAAGCAGAAGTGGAAGCTCAAAACAGTGGAAGATGTACTCAGAATGAGATGGAGCAAAGTACTCAAGACCGCAGACAAATACGACAATAGTCACCAAGCAAAGAGCTACCCGAAGCGCAAGTTGTTGCCCGAATTCGACGAGGAGGCCGTAGAGCCACCACAATCAAAAAGCAAAAAAGGCCGCCTGGCCGGATAGACGACCAGATGACAGGCTAAGAGCGGCAAGCGGCGCCGCGCACAAGCTGGCACATGATACACATAAAGATCCTCGCAAAAAGGATGGCCCGGTCAGGTACATTTATGGGCCAAAAAAGAGGGCTCCAGGAAGCAACACAACACGCCGAGTGTTTGAAGATAACAGCACACCTAAATACAGGGGCGCCGCACACCCACTATGTTCCACCAATGAGGTACTGGATCATGAATTTCCAGCGGGTTTTAAGCTCATAAACATAGAGGCATACGACGGAACAATAGACCCCGGAGTCTGGATCGAAGATTACATCCTACACATACACATGGCTAGAGGAGACGATCTCCACGCCATACTAGACATACACATACCTACCCCTCAAGCTCAAAGGGCCATCTCGGCATTGGCTCAAAAGCCTCCCAGAAAATACCATTGGAAGTTGGGAAGAGCTCGAGGATGCGTTTAGAGCAAATTTTCAGGGGACTTATGTCCGCCCTCCGGATGGAGATGATTTAAGTCACATAACTCAACAGCTCGAGAGTCAGCACGCAAATTCTGGAACAGGTTCCTCACCAAAAAGAACCAAATAGTCGACTGTCCGGACGCCGAAGCCTTAGCAGCTTTTAAACATAACGTCCGAGACGAATGGCTCGTCAGACACCTCGGCCAGAAAAACCAAGAACAATGGCCGCACTAACGAGCCTCATGACCCGCTTTTGCGCGGGAGAAGATAGCTGGCTGGCAAGATGCAGCACCAGCGACCCAAGTACATCCGAGGTCAGAGATGGAAATGGGAAATCACGACGCAGAAAAGATCAGCGCCGGAATAAAGGAAATGGCCCAAAGAACACGGCGGTCAACGCTGGATTCAAAAGCTCTCGGCCGAACAACAAAACACTGCCTCTTAAGGACAACAGTGACGAGCTATCCAACCTAAACAAAGTTTTGGATAGGATATGTCAAATCCACAGTACGCCCGGGAAGCCTGCAAACCATACCCACCGAGATTGTTGGGTCTTCAAACAGTCCGACCAACTTAACGCCGAACACAAGGGGCTCGACACACCAAGCGAAGACGATTACGAACCCCACAAGCAGAGCGCCGGAAAACAAAAGACTTTCCCACAAGAAGTCAAAACAGTAAACTCACTTCATGTGATAATATGGAACAATAGTGCGGCACCTGCTAAAGCACAGGCCACATGGTCCACCCCAGCGGAATCCCGAGATTGGATGTCAAAACCAATTACTTTCGACCATCTGGATTACTCAAGAAGTACTCGAAACGCAGGATGGACTGCTTTGATTTTGGATCCTATAATCGACGGACTACAATTTACACAAGTCCTAATGGATGGCGGTAGCGATTTAAACCTGCTATATCCGGACACAATCCGCGGGATGGGGATAGACCCTACCAAAATTCGCCATAGCAGCACTTTCTTCAAAGGACTGACGCCAGGCCCTTACGCCAAGTGCACGGGCTCCTTACTACTAGAAGTTGTGTTCGGTTCATCCGACAACTTCCGTCGTGAAAAGCTAATCTTCCATGTCGCCCCATTTAATAGTAGCCACCAAGCACTATTGGGACGCGAAGCTTTTGCCCGCTTTAACGCAATACCGCACTACGCGTCTCTTACACTTAAAATGCCCGGTCCACGCAGCATCATCTCATTAAAAGGTCGTTCAAAGACCCCGGACATGGCTAGGCGAGTCCGGCATAAATAAACTAGGGGCTTCCTAGACGCGCACCCCTTTACAAGAGGCTGCATGCATAAACAATGAGAGCCAATAAAGCTCAACTTTATTCATTTTTTCATACTCTGTTTTATATACATTTTTTGCATGATATCTTTCCAAACTAAGTTCTTCTGTTTTATAGATGAACAGTGTGCTACACCCGTCCAGGATACAGCACAATGGAGACACAGGTGCAGACGTGCAGCAGGGACCCGTGGCAACGATTCTTTTCAGTTTAAGACCCTGCGTAAACCTTTCTTACTGTCTCTTGTTGATACATATCCCCCGGTTTCCTACCATAACCGATGAGGAGGCTGGCGTTTTGGCATCGGCCGCATCAGAAATTTTTGCCCGTACCTGGACACTAGGGGCTTAGGCCATTGTTCTGCCCGTTATCATAAAGACCGAATACCTTAGGGAGTGTTCTGCGTCTCGAGTTAGGCCTTATATGCATCAGCTCCGAATCATGTCTTTGGTCAAATGTTGGGTTTGCCTGGCTCCTGTGTTTTGCTGCCTTACGTTTTGTATCATCGGCTAACGCGACACCAGGAGAACTACTGCGATTGTGCCCCGGTTCGGTCGGGCGAGCACCTCAGTAGAGAAAGCCGAAAACTGACTGTCATGATATAGCGAGAGACTGGTCAACCACTCGATCGACTACCGGAATGTCTAGAATTCCTTCGCTTTGACGAAGGACCGTTTCCCGGTTAGGCACATACGCGCCCCGAATTCGGAGAACGCGGTGCCCCTAGGGGCTATATCGTAGCCCCACCTTCGAACTCCTATCGCTAAGTGAAAGTGATAAAGCACTATAGTCCGGTTGCCTAGTTTGCTACGCTACCACCTCCTTCACAGGACCAAGACGTTGGATTAAGTATGAAAATGCACTATTTTTGCAAATACCCCCGCACCATGTGCGTGGGGGCTGAAGCCGAAGACTGCCATCTTTCAGGTTATATACATATATACATTAACGGCCGCACAGGAGACATTTCAATACTTGAATGCACAAGTATAAAAAGCACTCACATTATAAATATGGTTTTACAAATCATACATGTCATTTGAACATAACATTTTTCGAGCACTGCGACTCTATCAAACGAGCGCCCTGTAGGACTTCCCCAAAATAGTGCTCGGCGGGTAACCGGCTTTTGTCCGAACCCCAGGATGCAACATCGGTGGCATCCATCTCCTCCCAGTATGTCTTAACAAGAGCGAGAGCCATCCGTGCACCCTCTATGCATGCCGACTGCTTCATCTCCTTGATATGCGGCACCGCCCCAAGGAATTGCTGCAATAAGCCAAAATAACTATTCGGCTTGGGCCTATCTGGCCACAGATGAGCCACTACATCCGTCATGGCAAATCCGGACAATCTATTCAGCTCAGCCCACTCAGCCAACCGATCGGTCAACGGAAGCGAACGCTCCAGACTGTGGAATTGAGACCAAAACAGCTCTTCCATCTCGTGATCCTTTTGGCTTCGGAAGTGCACAACCGCATCTGCCGCACTCGCCGCCAAATCCAGATAAGGATCCTCTGCACCCCACAGCTGGCCCAGCTGAGCATACTTCTGATCTGTGAACTTCCTGCACAGCAGAAACGGCTTTCCAGCCGCAATGTCTCCGGCCTGACGTAGCTCCTCCTTTATAGCCCTCATTGCAGAACGGGCATCCTTGGCTTCGGTGGTGGCCTTCTTCAGGTCCTGTTGCTCCGCTCGGCGTTCTTTCTCAAGAACCTCATAGCGGTCGGTAACATCCTTCAGCTTCACGGCCATTCCGGCCATCTCCTCCCTGCTTCGGCAGTGAGCAGCCTTTTCGGCTTTTAGTTCTTCGGCTGCCTTTGAGGCAGCCGCATCACTCCTTCTGGCCTGCTCCTTGGCTCGAGCAAGCTCTGCCCGAAGGTCCTCCATAGCAGCGGCACCATCTGCATTAAGCATACATGTTGTAAGGAGTGGGCATCAGTTCCCTTACTAGGTGACCGCGGAGAAACAACCTACCTTGTGACTCGTCAAGTCGTTTATTGACCAGCGCAATGTCCGCATCCGCAACATCGAGTTGCCGCTTTAGCTCGGCAACTCTATCAGTCCGGCTGGCCACCGGACGATCCGCCACCTGCATAGGAAAGGCGAGAATTAATAACTGAGATTATGATCCCTGGCACGCTGTCGCTTTCAACAACATACCGAGTCTCAAGGGCTACTATCTATACTGGGCGCACTCTATGTGCAAAACTATCAAAAGGCATGTCATTTTTACGTACCTCAAACCCCGCCAGTAAACTTCTGACGGCATCATGCAACCCGCCCTCAGCGGATGAAATTCTTTTAATCACCTTATTCATTAATGTACGGTGATCTTCTGAGATAGACGCCCTCTCGAGCAGATCCTTCAGCTCCCCCGGCCGTACACCAGTTGGTGTCGAACTCTCCGGCCCTGCCGGACTCGGGGATACCCTCCACGACGACACCTCAGGGTCGTCCGCCCCGCCTGACGGTGCGGCAGATGGAGGCGTCTCGCTGTCCATCATCTCCGGACGATGGTCCCCCAAAGATGAGCTCAGCTGAGAAGGGCGGAGATCCGAACTACAAGGCAAAAACTTCGGTTATGCTCAGAAGCAAAAATAGGGATGTCCCTTATTACAAAACTCCCCTTTCCCACTTACGGCTCGCTGGAGGGCTGATTCCTTAGGGGAGATAGTGCGGCCGGGGCTTCTCCTGGCGCAGGACCCTCCGGTGAAGATTTCTTCCCCCGCTTTGAGGCCTTAGCCTCCGGATCTTCGGAAGCGGTCCTCTTCTCCCCCTGGAAGGAGGGATTCTCGATCCCCCCTTTCCTGAAAGCCTCCTTAGCGGAGGCGGTAGTCTCTCTGTTTTCCCCTTCGCCCTCTTCTGAAGGCGCAACCTCCAGCATCTTGACCAACACGGGATCCGGCGTGGTCTCCGGGAGGGGGGCCGGACACCGTATCAGTTTTGCTTGCGCTATCCACTCCTGTTTAAAGGACGATTGGTTAAAAGGAAAATCCAAGATATGCAAACAAATAGTATGTCTGAACACAAGGCAACTTACTTGAGTGTTCGGGCGATTGCAGCTTAAGCCGGCATCCTCGGTCAATTTCGGACACAGCTCTTGTGATCCGAAGAACAATTTGTACATCTCCATGGGTGTCGTACCCATGAAATGTTGGAGAGCTCGTGGCCCCTCCGAATTGAATTCCCACAGGCGGAGGGGGCGACGTTTGCAGGGCAGAAGATGCCGAATCAGCATAACCTACATCACTACGACCAGATTGATCTCCCTCTCCTGGAGGTCTCGAATCTGGCCCTGCAATAGGGGTACGTCCTTGGACGGCCCCCAGTCAAGCCATTTGTTGACCCATGACGTCAGCCGTTGTGGAGGGCCAGAGCGAAAGACGGGCGGCGGCCTCTGCCTGCTGCCCCTGGGAGCGGTAATATAGAACCACTCCTGTTGCCATAAATCGAGCTCCTCCTGAAAAGAGCCCTCGGGCCATGGAGCATCGGCCCTCTTGCTTACAACCGCCCCGCCGCACTCGGCCTGACGCTCCTCAATCATCTTCGGCTCCACGTTGAAGGTTTTGAGCCACAAACCGAAGTGAGGGGTGGTGCGGAGGAAGGCTTCGCAGACGACAATAAATGATGAGATGTGGAGGATGGACTCCGGAGCAAAGTCGTGGAATTCCAACCCATAGTAAAACATGAGCCCCCTCATGAAGGGATCCATCGGGAAGCCTAAACCCGACGGAGGTGAGACATGAACATGATGCTCTCGCCTGGCTCGGGAGTGGGAATGACTTGCCCTTGGGCAGGAAGCCTATGCGAAATCTCGTATATTAAGTACCTGGCTTCTCTCAGCTTTAGCATGTCCTCCTCCGTGACGGAGGAGGGCATCCACCGGCCCTGCAAGTCGGAGCCGGACATTGTCGAGGTTCCGAAACGCTCGAATCTGGAGCCCTGAGTGTTGGAGCTCGAGGCGAGGGGTGGATTCGATTGAGGGTTGAAGAAAAAGAACGAGCCTGGGTCTCATTATAAAGAAGGAGAATACCAAGAGCCGTCTCCGTGACCGTTTGGAACCTGCCTTCGATGGAGGGGGCGTGGCAACGGGCGCGGTTGGGTTACCCACGTCCGTATTGATGGGAATCCCGGAATAAGGGGAACACGATCTCTGCTTCGACAAGACGTGCCAAGGAAACCGCTTCGCTAAACGCGCTGAGGTGGTATAATAAAAATGATTCAAGTAGAGGCTTGGTAGTGGTGTGATGTCACGCCACAAAATGCGTCAGCAGATTGAACTTGTGTAAATATTATTCCCTCTACGGTGGTACGTGGAATTTATTTTGCAGAGCCGGACACTATCGAGGTGTTCACAATCTTCTATGAATTATTCGGAGGAGGAACCCGCCTTGCAATGCCGAAGACAATATGCGCGCCGGACTCGTCGTCATTGAATCCTGGTTCAGGGGCTACTGAGGGAGTCCTGGACTAGGGGGTGTCCGGATAGCCGAACTATCATCATCGGCCAGACTCCAAGACTATGAAGATATAAGATTGAAGACTTCGTCCCATGTCTGGATGGGACTTTCCTTGGCGTGGAAGGCAAGCTTGGCAATACGGATATGTAGATCTCCTACCATTGTAACCAACTCTGTGTAACCCTAGCCTTCTCCGGTGTCTATATAAACCGGAGGGTTTTAGTCCGTAGGACAACAACGATCACAACAACAATCATACCATAGGCTAGCTTCTAGGGTTTAGCCTCCTTGATCTCGTGGTAGATCCACTCTTGTACTACCCATATCATCAATATAAATCAAGCAGGAGTAGGGTTTTACCTCCATCGAGAGGGCCCGAACCTGGGTAAAAACATCGTGTCCCTTGTCTCCTGTTACCATCCGCCTAGACGCACAGTTCGGGACCCCCTACCCGAGATCCGCCGGTTTTGACACCGACAGGGCTATTTTTGGTGGGGATTTTCGGATTTAGGACGAAATCAACAAAATCAAGCTAGAAAACATGGGGTAGGGGCTCCAAAACGTGATCAACGTGGCTCATGATACCAAGATGATGTAGGGAGGAACCCTAGGGGCCGATCTTTCACGTTGGAGAGGATCCCTACGAGGAACACGAAGAACGCGCGAAGGGGAACGAGGGAAATCACGGGGAAACGAAAGAGAAAACACTCAACCAACACGAATATGATCACACATGTGCGAAATCCAAGAAACACTAAGAGATACACGGTCCAAATCCAACAAAGGAAAATACAAGTGGCGGTAGTTCATCTCCGAGAGGAGGTCTTGAATCCACGAGGGATCTTCCTGTAAAGGGGTCTTGATTCCATGGTGGATCTTCTGCGAAGAGGCCGCGGTCTCTCACGACGAGGAGATCCGTATGGATGAGCAAAGCTCTATCTCAAATGAGCTAATCCTTTGCTAACCCTAACTAGGAGGAGGTGGGGGAGTATATATAGTGCTAGCCCACGGAGGGGTAAGTTAGAGGGGGATACATGGGCCCTTGGCCCGTTCTCTATGCACAGGCAGGTGCCGGATGTCCGGGCTGGGGCCAGATGTCCGGCGGCTCACGAAGAGCCGGATGTCCGGGCCTCTTGCCGGATGTCCGAGCTGGACTTGCCCGATTCCTATACTCTCTGGATAGGCGGGGCCGGATGTCCGGGCAAAGAGGCCGGATGTCTGGGGCTTCGGGAGGAGCCGGATGTCCGGGGCATGTGGCCGGATGTCCGGGCTGAAGTGGCCAAACTTCTGGATTGGGGCACCGGATGTTCGGCCACTGTAGCAGCCGGCTCTTCTTCCTTTGCTCCCGCGCACATTTGGCCTTGGTCCTTGGGCTCTCCATGGTCTCCTCGGGTGTACCTGAGTATGCACAAGGTTCGAAATTGAGGTAGCATCCATATCTCACGTGTGGAAAGTGAAGGTTTAGAGAGGAACGAGTTCACCTTGTGTCCAATGGCATGTGCTCGGGCTCTCGTTGTAAGGACACTTGTAGCTTGGGAGTAGATGAGGTGTACATGGGGATGATCATAGGATACTCCGCATCATAAAGTAACGTAAATACTATTACCTCAATCCAAATAGCGGAAGTAACAACATGGTTGTGGATTCCCATCAACACCAACGACAAAGTTGAGTGTAGAAATTGTAACCCTAACGTATCACATACTCGTCGTAAGATTCCTGCAACATGACACGTTGCAGCCACAAAGGGTCAGTACATTGAATGTACTAGCAAATTCACACCATAGGGTAAATGATGAATAATAGCTATCACTACATGCATATTTGGCTGGTGGAAAGCTCTAAGTTTATTTTTGCATAAAGCCAGTTTTTCCCTACAACAAAGGAATATATTTTATTTAACTACAAAGTTTGCTGAAAACAAAGAAGGTTACTCCAACTCAATCCCAAATTGATAAATCATCAACCCAACAAATTATTTAAGTAACGTGATGAGATCAACATGATAATCCAAGAACTAGATACTCAAAATGTCCATAACCGGGGACATGGCTAACCATGATTAGTTTGTACACTCTGCAGAGGTTTGCGCACTTTTCCCCTCAAGAGTCGATCTCCTACGTTGGATTCCTCGCACTACATGGTGTTTGAGGAGCGGATGACCGAGACACAGTCTTTCAGAAGCATGAACTCTTTCCTTTGGGTAGACAGTACCAACCTACATCCCCTACATCTGCTAGCCTACCACTAAAAGAGGTCACGCAACATACTCAACTATTCTACAGCCCATAATAGCTTGTGGCCACACACGGAAGTTTCTAGCATGAATAATCTTTTGATCCCTTTGAGCTTGGGTGGCGGTCCATAGGAAAATCACACGGAACCCCGGGATTCCCAAAAAAACAGGCAACACTGGGTTCCCCAGGTGCCTCAATCCACCCAGATGTGTATTAAAGTTGCCACCTTAAGTTGAACCATTAATTAACAATCTCACATCGATCATGGATACACTCAAACCCAATCCATGTCTACGAGCATAGCATAGCAATATAAGCATAACGTTGAAGTAACTCCCAAGGGTTCGGTAATAAACAGGGCAATAGAACTAATGCATAAAAACTAGGTAATGAAAAGTATGATCAAAGTGTGAACTTGCCTGTACTGTTGATGAAGATGCTTCGCACTCAATACTCCTGATAGTTCTACTTGTCACACTCCGTTCAATCTAACGTAAGCAAGCAATAGTAACCATACATAAGCAATCACTCAAAAGATCGGAAAGAACGAAGAAAACAATTCGGAAACATCAAAACCAAGCAAATAACTCTTGCAACATAAAACAATTTCTAACAGTACCAAAATTATGTTAATTTGGCCTTATCAGAAATTTTAGGTCAAGAGCTTCGATTTGCAAAAAGAATCAACTCAAACGGAGTTATAAAACTCGAGTTATTAACAAAATAAGTTCAAATACAAATCTGTTCGAAAACAAATTTTAAAACTTTCAAAAACATGTTTAAGTTGTTTTACTGGATAGAGGGGATCATAACGAAGAAGTAGGCGTTGGTTTCGTTGAATTTGGATAAAGGTGCAGAAAGTAGTGATCATTTGAAATACAGGGACTAATCTGTAAACAAACTAATCACAAACGGGTCCCTGGCTGAAAATAACACAAAAAGATAAAACTAAAAAGCGAATGTTCGTTTTCCATACCGAACCAGCGAACGTTCTCCGAATAAAAACAAAACGCTTCGGGAAAAAAAACTAAAAATGATCTGGATCGTTGGATCCAGATCTGACGGTGAGGAGGGGCGACGGCGGTTACCGCGGCGGAAGGGTCGACGGCGGCGGCTTCGGGTATGGGCAGGGCGGCGGCTCTGGTGATCCTCCGGGTTAGCGGAGTGGACGGAGAGGGGCGACGCGTCGCGGCGCTTGCGGTGGTGGTGTTGACGTGGGTCGACAGAGAGGCGGCCGGTGGCTACGGAGTTCGTCGTCGTCGTCGGCGGCTGGCGGGTGCGGATCTCGCCGGCGGCGATGGGTGGAGGGGAGAGGGAGGGGAGAGAGGGGCGGCGGTCTCGCCTTTTAAAGGCGGAGGGGGAGGCGGTGACGTGGAGGAGGGGGCAGAGGAGGCCAGATGTGGCACGGCGTCCTTGGCGGCGCGGCGGCGGACTCGGGATGTGTCCCGGTCAGGGACGGGAGCGAGGCGGCGTGTAGCTGGGCTGCGGCCTAGCAGGGGCTGGGCCGGCCCAGTCGGGGACACGAAGTTTTTTTTATAAAGATTTTTCCAGACAAACAAGAAAAAAAACAAAATAAAAATATTATATAGGCATATAATATACCAAAAATTTCAGAAAAAGAATTCGTACAAGATGGACATTTTTATAACATCAAATAAAATCCACAATTTTTTTTAAAAAAGTAAAGAGTGCTACTGCTGCAATAAAACCTCATAAAAATCATTTTAAAAATACCAAAATGACTTCAAATTTATTTCTCTCCATTTTTCCAGTGTAGGGAATCATTTTACCCTAATTTCTATATATTTTATTTTTGGAGAAAAATAATTTGAATAAAACCCAAATAACTCCAAATTGAAAATAATTTCCAAAAGGACTTTAAATTTGATCCTTTTAAACTTCCAACTCATATTTCATATGTTTGGAAGAAGTCATTTTATCTTCTCTCATGAAAATCATTGAGTTGCTTAAAGTTTTCTGAATTTGAAATATTTTCAATTGAAATTCAAATATTTTCTACAACCCTTTTCATTTAAAAAAATGGAAGAAGTCATGTCATCTTCTCTCTAGGGTTTTGTGATGAAATGATTTTGAATTCATGGAGATGAGAAATCAAAGGTGAAAGTTTTGTGTAAGTTATATTATTCCCTCTCATTTAACTTTCAAAAAGATTCATGTTTCACTCAACTTCACACAATCAATAAAACAATAAATCAAAACTATCTATTTAATATAACATTATAAAATTTAGAATTTTGGGATGTTACAAACCTACCACCCTTAAAATGAATCTCGTCCTCGAGATTTGGAGAGGCTAGCAAGAAATAGGATAGGGTAGGGGGTCTTCAAAATCCATCGATCGTCTCCGGGGTCTCGGGTGCTACCACCCTTAGAAGCATTGTTACGGTTCCATCAAAACTCATATACTCCATCCTTATTCCTGACAGTGTAGGTCTTCTCAGATCTCGGGAAAATTCCTTCTCTGGGCTTTTCCAGTAGTGGCATAACTTTTTCTTCAATACTCTTGTCCTTTCATCCGAGTACGGTTTTGCTGTGACATGGTCTACTTAGCTAACGGGTCTGGCGCCAATACTAAACAACTATTGATATCTCATGGTGGTCAACCATTTATGGTTTCTCCTGCAGGAAATGGGTCTGGGCTTGATTCTCACCGTATGACCTACGATTGGCAACAACTGCCTGTACAAGGGAAAAAATACTATACCATTCTAAGGTTCAAACAAGGTTTAATACCGTAGTCTCTCTACTATAGGTAAGTCACTCAGATTTACCATCCCATATAGCAAGGTGAATAATAAGAGTAAGTCGGTATGGTGATCAATGCATCCCGCACCCAAATCATTACCTTGTACATGGTTTAGCGAATCTCGCATTCTAACACTCGGTCATCCTCACAAGCATTGCAGAATTTCTCTTGTCGACGAACTGGGTTCGGATAAATCCATTGATTCTACAATCCAGACAAAACATCTATCGTTCCTTCACAACTCTCAGGTTTTGCGTAAACTCCTATAAGATCGTCTGTCGATAAGGTCGTAACTTCTTCCAGGGTTTTTCCTTCACCAAGAATGTGCTTGCATTCTTGGCAGGTCCTGGGGCCTGTGGGTTATTCCCCATCTCATCATTTGTAAAACTTGAACTCATCCTCGGGGCAACTGATCATTATTCAAACTTCCAGCTTCTTAGCATTCTTAAAGCCATCCAATTGTACTGTCTCCCTTCCTTCTATTGGTACCAATCTAAGAGTGATTACTCAGACTCATCAGAGAGTCACCATTTCTCCATGTTACCCACATCATACCTCCTTTATATCCAAATAGTACTTCATCCCTTCATACTCTTGGGGTATCCCACATATCGCGACAAAACTCGTACTTATTTTGTCCGAAGTCCATTTCGTGGAATATCATTTTCTTTACCAGGGGTCAAGGGTTCTCACAATTACTACCACCCTTGAAATGCACAAACTTATCCATAGACCATATTTCTCATATCCTCAAAATTGGTCAAAATCTTTCTTCATAGAGTAACAACTCATAAGAACCAAATAAGTACCAATGATGCTAACTTTATTGATTCTCAAATTATTACAATCTCCTGCGTTTCCATTACATGCCTCAACTCAAAACCTCAATGTAAAAGAATTGTTCCCACTACTACTACTACATTTCTATTGTTGCTAACTCAACTATTTAGCACAAGTCTCCTTCTTCTTGGGACAATCTCTTGCAAAGTGCGCTGCTTCATTACAGAAGAAACATATTACTTCTGACAAGTCTCGAGGTTTCCTTTTTGGGCAACTGCTGAAGTAGTGCCCTGACTCCTTGCACCTGAAACAAGTGATATGACTCAGGTCCTTCCTGGAATCCAATCTACTTCTCTTCCTGGACTTTTCCGTTCAAATTGGGGCTTCTATTTCCTATGGGTCATACTCTACTTCCTATGTCGGGAATTCTACTAGATCCCCGTTTAGACAATCCTGGGAAACGTGTCCTTCTTCTCCACATGAATAGCATGACTTGGTGCAAGCTTTAATTTTGTTTCCTTTGTGTGTGTCCTCCACCTCTTCCTTCATCACATGTTCTTCTAAATTTTCCTTGAGGGCTCCTTTCATTGTTTCTTTCTTCTGCTAGATGGTTCTTTGTACCATGGGGTAAATGTGACACTGAGAAGGGTAGTGGGTAGTTCCTTCACGCAAGAAACAAGTAATCTGCCTAGTTGGGCATTCTTCAGCTGGGTGACTTCCTTCACAATTAGGGGATTCATCCTTATGTTATTTATGGTTGTGTCCTATTTCTCCATAGAGATTGCAGGCACGAGATTTCTTCATATCATTTCCATAAGGCTTCAAATTCGGGGACACAAGAAGAGACTTTAGCAAAGTCAACTTAAATTCCTTCGAAGTGGTTACTCCTTGCCATCCATTGATGTTTTGGTACATCCTCCACCAAGTAGCAGCACCTCTTTCAAAGCACTGAAGAGCATGCTGGGCCATATCCTTTCCAGCTATAGGGTTATTCTTCATGTGATCCTCCATGTTCTGAATCCATCGGTTCGTCTCCAATTGACTCATCGATCCTGGAACTATGAGTTCATCTCCATTAATCCTCTATAGGGTCCATGGGTTTGGGGTGTGATAAGAGAGATAGAGGGGGATACACACAATGCAAACAATAGTTTTGAAAAGACAGATTTTATTTGTGGTTGTCAGAAAAACATCAAACAAATGACAGCTCACAATCGTCACATCTAACATAAGTATATAACAGGGGTTTGGTCTTCTAAAGGTCAATAAATCTTCAAAGTCGCCAAACTCTTCAAGTCTTGTTCATATCTATGATGGCTTCTTCCGATCATGCTTGTCCTTCTCAAGCTCTTTTCCCAGATTATCTCTGTTGACGCGAGGTCTCTCATGAAGTCCTTTAATATTCTAGAGTTGCATTCCAAACTTTAGGGTTTCAACGTCCTTCGCATGAACCATGGTCCTACTATCCTTCAGTTCTTGACGAATCTTTGGTATCTCGATGTTTTCCTCCTCCAGCTTGGCTCCTTTTAGCTTCTGGGTCCTAAGTTCTTCACGAATTGCCTCTTTGTCAAATATGACTTCCTAAAGGTCCCTCTAAAATTCTTCATGTAATTCTCCATATCCTAGCGATACACCAGCTAAGGTTAAAGCTGCATCCTTCGCTGATAGGTGCTCCATCAGCCTTGTACCATCCAATCCTTCCGAAGAAAAGCAGGCTTAACTCAGCACGGTGATACTAGCATAAGCTGGCGTTTAACATCATGGATAGCCATGTTACTGCTCTTGTCATTTCCATGAGCTACTGAGGGAGTCCTGGACTAGGGGGTGTCCGGACAGCCGGACTATCATCGTCAGCCAGACTCCAAGACTATGAAGATACAAGATTGAAGACTTCGTCCCGTGTCCGGATGGGACTTTCCTTGGCGTGGAAGGCAAGCTTCGCAATACGGATATGTAGATCTCCAACCATTGTAACCGACTCTGTGTAACCCTAGCCCTCTCCGGTGTCTATATAAACCGGAGGGTTTTAGTCCGTAGGACAACACAACCATTACAACAATCATACCATAGGCTAGCTTTTAGGGTTTAGCCTCTTTGATCTCGTGGTGGATCCACTCTTGTACTACCCATATCATCAATGTCAATCAAGCAGGAGTAGTGTTTTACCTCCATCGAGAGGGCCCGAACCTGGGTAAAAACATCGTGTCCCTTGTCTCCTATTACCATCCGCCTAGACGCACAGTCAGGGACCCCCTACCCGAGATCCGCCAGTTTTGACACCGACATTGGTGCTTTCATTGAGAGTTCCTCTGTGTCGTCGCCGATAGGCTTGATGGCTTCTTCAATCAACAACAACGCCGTCTAGGGTGAGACTTTTCTCCCCGGACAGATCTTCGTATTCGGCGGCTTCGCACTGCGGGCCAATTCACTTGGCCATCTGGAGCAGATCAAAAGCTACGCCCCTGGCCGTCAGGTTAGATTTGGAAGCCTAAACTTCACGGCGGATATCCGCGGAGACTTGATCTTCGATGGATCCGATCCGCATCCAAGCGTGCCGCACTGTCACGATGGGCATGATCTAACTCTGCCGCCGGACAGTACCTTGGAGGCCACACACGAATCCGCTCCGACCTATAGTCCGGAGCCAATCACGCAGATCGAGGACGGATGGCTGGACACCGCCTCGGGAGCTGCAACTGCTACGGCGATGGAGCCGAATACTGACCTTGTCCCTTATAAAGCTCATGACTCCGAGGCGCCGGACTCCTTGCCGGACTCCGAACCTCCTGCGCCCCGGTCAATCGAGTCCGATTGGGCGCCGATCATGGAGTTCACCGCTGCGGACATCTTTTAGCACTCACCCTTTGGCGACATCCTAAATTCACTAAAGCATCTCTCGCTATCCAGAGAGCTCTAGCCGGACTATGGCCAGGATGGTTGGGATGCGGACGACGAAGTATTTCAAAGCCCAACCACCACCCACTTTGTAGCCACTGTCGACGATCTAACCGACATGCTAGACTATGACTCCGAAGACATCGACGGTATGGACGACGATGCCAGAGACGACCATGAACCAGCGCCTACAGGGCACTGGAAGACCACCTCGTTATATGACATATACATGGTGGACACCCCAAAAGATGGGGATGGCGAAGAAGCAGCAGAGGCAGATTCCTTAAAGAAACAGCCCAAGCGCCAGCGTCAGCGGCGCCGCTCTAAATCCCGCCACAGTAAGAATGGAGATTCTGGCATAGGAGATAATAACACCCCAGAAAGTGCCGAAGACAATCCCCTCCAGCAAGATTCAGCGCAGGAGGATGCAGAAGCAAGCCCTCACGAGAGAGCGGCAGACGAAGAGGTCGAGGATGATAATTACATACATCCCTCCGGAGACGAGGCAAGCCTCGACGACGACGAATTCGTCGTCCCTGAGGATCCCATCAAACAAGAGCGTTTCAAACGCAGGCTAATGGCCACAGCAAATAGCCTAAAGAAAGAGCAGCAGCAGCTTCAAGCTGATCAAGACCTGTTGGCCAACAGATGGACCGAGGTCCTCGCAGCCGAAGAGTATGAACTCGAACGCCCCTCCAAGAGCTACCCAAAACGCAAGTGGCTCCCCCAACTAGAGGAGGAAGCATATATACCTTCATCACTAGTGCACAATATGGCAGACCGACCACCCCGTGGTTGGGACAGAGAGGCACCTAGGCCCTCCACCAAGACCGTACCCCGGCATCGCTCAAAAAGTACGAAGCCACGAGGGAACGCGCCGGACATGCGGGATATATTGGAGGACAAAGCAAGGCAATCCAGATCTATCTATGGATCACGAGGGCGCCCCACGACCCACGACGAATACCGTCGCGCCGGACACAACAACTCCGGACGGGCCGAACACAGCAGACAACGCTCTCTTGAGCTACGTCGCGATATTGCTCAATACAGAGGCGCCGCACACCCGCTATGCTTCACTGACGAAGTAATGGATCATCAAATCCCTGAAGGGTTTAAACCCGTAAACATCGAATCCTACGATGGCACAACAGACCCCGCGGTTTGGATCGAAGATTATCTCCTTCATATCCATATGGCCCGCGGCGACGATCTCCACGCCATCAAATATCTCCCGCTCAAGCTTAAAGGACCAGCTCGGCATTGGCTTAACAGCCAGCCCGCAGAATCAATTGGGTGTTGGGAGGACCTGGAAGCCGCATTCCTCGACAACTTCCAGGGCACATATGTGCGACCACCGGACGCCGATGACCTAAGCCACATAATTCAGCAGCCAGACGAATCGGCCAGGCAATTCTGGACACGGTTCTTAACAAAGAAAAATCAAATCTTCGGCTGTCCGGATGCAGAGGCCCTCGCAGCCTTCAAACATAACATCCGCGACGAATGGCTGGCCTGGCACCTAGGACAGGAAGAGCCGAAATCCATGGCAGCCCTCACATCATTAATGACCCACTTCTGTGCGGGAGAGGATAGCTGGCTAGCTCGCAGCAACAACCTCAGTAAAAATGCTGGCAGTCCGGATACTAAGGACCATAATGGCAGGTCGCGTCGAAGCAAAAACAAACGCCGCGTTAACGGCGATAACAATGAGGATACGGCAGTTAATGCCGGATTCCGAGGCTCTAAACCCGGTAAGCGGAAGAAGCCATTCAAAAGAACCACTCGGTTCCGTCCAATCTGGACCGAATACTCGACCGCTCATGCCAGATACATGGCACCCCCGAAAAGCCAGCTAACCACACCAACAGAGGTTGCTGGGTATTTAAGCAGGCAGGCAAGTTAATTGCCGAAAACCATGATAAGGGGCTGCACAGCGACGACGAGGAAGAGACCCGGCCGCCGAATAGTAGAGGACAGAAGGGTTTCCCCCCACAGGTGCGGACGGTAAACATGATATACGCAACCCATATACCCAAGAGGGAGCGGAAGCATGCACTTAGGGACGTATATGCGATGGAGCCAGTCGCCCCGAAGTTCAATCCATGGTCCTCTTGCCCGATCACTTTCGATCGAAGAGACCATCCGACCAGTATCCGCCATGGCGGATTTGCCACATTGGTTTTAGACCCAATCGTTGATGGATTTCACCTCACGAGAGTCCTGATGGACGGCGGAAGTAGCCTGAACCTGCTTTATCAGGATACAGTGTGCAAGATGGGCATAGACCCCTCAAGGATTAAACCTACAAAGACGACCCTCAAAGGCATCATACCAGGTGTTGAGGCCAATTGTACAGGCTCAGTCACACTAGAAGTGGTCTTCGGATCCCCGGATAATTTCTGGAGCGAGGAGTTAATCTTCGACATAGTCCCGTTCCGCACTGGCTATCACGCTCTGCTCGGACGAACCGCGTTCACAAAGTGCAACGCGGTGCCGCATTACGCATACCTCAAGCTCAAGATGCGAGGCCCTCGTGGAGTCATCACGGTCAACGGAAATACGGAACGCTCCCTCCGAATGGAGGAACACACAGCGGCTCTCGCGGCAGAAGTACAGAGCAGCCTTCTAAGGCAATTTTCGAGTCCGGCCGTTAAACGACCGGACACGGCCAAACGCGCCCAGAGAAATATCAATCAAGACCACCTGGCACGTTCTGAGCACGCGTAGCAATGCGGCCCCAACCCCAGCCCTCGCATGATTGCAAGACTAGCCCTCCGCGTACATCATTACGCTCTGGAGATACCATGGGCAGAGGGGGAGGGGCACGACCACAACAGACCCAGAGTGCGGCTCGACCACACCAGGGGCTCCCAAGTGTGTCGCTCTTTTTATTTTTATTTTCCTTCTTTTTATACACAGGACTCCGTTCACCAGAGGCCCTGTCCGGCGGCGAACCGGCCGAACTCACGATGCAACAGCCAGGGAGGGAAAAAGGATGCGACGAACACTCAAGTGGTCTCCATTACGAGCATTAAATTTGATTATACACATCGGTCCGCAGCCCGCCCCTGGAGGGCGACATTTTTAATTAGTCCAATCCCTTGCTTACCGCACTATTTGTATCATTCCGCACTCATAGCAGAATTCCTTAAATAAATAATGCAACACTTTTTGCCTATAATTGCATTACTTTACATATATGTTCATTAATGACATTTTGCACCTGTATATTTTGGTACGGCCGAATACCAGGGGCTTATGTTCCCCGCATTATGGTGTGATAAGTCCGAACACTTTCACAAGTGTGGCACCCCGAACTTATAGCATTATATGAATCGGCTCCGAATCATGTCTTGGGTCAATAGTTGGGTTTGCCCGGCTCCCATGTTTTGGTACCTTACGTTCCGTTCTGTCGGCTAAGGTAGCACTGGGAGAACCACTGCGATTGCACCCCGGTTGAGCTGGGCGAGCGCCTCAGTGGAGAAAGCTAAAACTGACTGGCATGATAAGGCGAGAGACTGGTCGCTGTTCGAGAGGTCTTTTCGAGTCCCTAAAGACTTATGCCGCTTCGAGCGAAGAATCGGATAATGTCCGGCCAAGGCGTGGATAGCACGCCGAACTCGGTCTTTCGAATACTAGGGGCTTCGCCTAAATTTAAAATTATAGAATTCTATGGCTAAGTGAGAGTGTTCAAGCATTATAAGTCCGGTTGCCTTGTTCATTGTGTTGAGCGCCTCCCTAGATGGACCCAAAGATGGGAACAAGAGTGCTCAAGTTTATCCCGAACACCCCAGCACTAGTGGCATGGGGGTTGAAGCCAACGACTTGCCATCTCTCAGATTTTATAAACAGCCGCACAGAAAGTAATATTTTAAATCAATAAGCATTGCTTAGCGCATATGAACAAAGTTTTCAGCGCACAGGATAACACATAGCGAGTTTACTCAAAAATTACATCTCTGGGGCACTCATCCGCAATCTTGCGGGCACCCTTCAGGACAGTCTTATAGTACATCTCGGGCGTACGATACTCCTTGCCCGCTGGCGACGCGTCAGTGATAAGCCTCTCCGCATCCAGCCTGACCCAATGCACCTTTGCGTGGGCAAGGGCCCGACGAGCACCTTCAATACAGGCAGAGCGCTTGATGACCTCCACCCAAGGGCACGCGTCCACCAGCCGCCGCACGAGGCCGAAGTAGCTCCCAGGCATGGCCTCTAAAGGCCACAGCCGGACTATGAGGCCCTTCATGGCCTGCTCGGCTACCTTGTGGAGCTCGACCAGCTGCTTCAGCTGGTCGCTAGGGGGCACCGGATGGCTGGCCTTAGCGTACTGAGACAAGAAGACCTTCTCCTTTGAGCTCCCCTCCTTGGCTCGGTAGAATGCGGCAGCATCAGATACACTGCGAGGCAGATCTGTAAATGCCCCTGGAGAGCTCCGAATTCGGGTAAGTAATAGGTAATTTACATTAACATGCTTGCTTCGCATGAAAAATGCCTTACCCGCCGCTATTTTCTTCACATCCTCAACCTCCTAAAGGGCCTTATGGGCCTCAGCCTTGGCGGCTTTGGCACTTTCGAGAGCCGAGGCAAGCTCGGACTCTCGAGTCTTTGAGTCGCGCTCCAAACTCTCATGCTTTTCCATGAGAGCCTGGAGCTCTTGTCGCACTTCCGCCACCCGCGCCTCCTGCTTTTCCCACTCTGCCCGTTCCGCGACCGCATCGCGTTCGGCCGCGGACACAGCCTCCTTCAGGGTGCCACCTCGTTCGTGGCCCCTGCAGTACCCATGTTATCCTTGTTATTTTTATTGCAACCTAAATCCTTTTCTGTAAGGTAACTATTCAAAGTGGTGTTACTCACCTTCTTTGTCCTCGAGCTGCTTCTTGGCACGGCCGAGCTCTTGCTCGGACCGCTCGAGGTCCTACTTCAAAGAACCGACCTCCGCAGTCAGTGCGGCAGAGGTCAGCAGCGCAGCCTGCAAGCCCATATTGACATAATTTTTAGCAACCCTGCGTATATCTTTTTAGATCCTCAGTCCGGCTTTTCTTTCCGAACACCGAACCGAGCATCAGGGGCTACTGTCTATGCGGTATTACATTACATAATTTTAACTTCTTACCTCAAAGCCTGCTAGAAGGCTACTGCAGGCTTCGGTCAGCCCGCTCTTGGCGAGCTGAACCTTCTGAATCACCGCACTCATAATAGTGCGGTGTTCTCCCTCGATAGAAGCGCCTTTGAGCGCCTCCAACAAGTTGTACGGCGCCTCCGGTTGGACTGGGGCTGCCGGCGTCACGGTCTTGCCCTTCTTGCGAAGGGGCCGCCTGCCGGACTCCGGAACCACTGTGGGTTCCGGCGTGGAGTCCGGCGCAAAGTCCGGGAGGCTGCCTTGTGGCGCCTCCGGAGCCTCCTCCCGATGGGTCCCTTCCCGGGATCCCACCTAGGCGTCCTCAGCGGCGCGAGGGGTGGAGGCAGTCGGGATGGAATCTACATCAGACGGAGCCAATGACCCTCTCGACGAAGTGGGGAGATCATCATCGGCCGGACTGCCGGCAGTGTGCGGCATTAGAAGGACACTATGTGACACAAAAGAAATTACAAATCGTTCAGGAATCCGGATACTTATGATCTCGCCGGAGGCCTGGCCCTTGAGGGCCACTCTTCGTCGCCAACGTTGGCGTTGGCGGAGCTGTCCGGGGGAATAGTCCTTCCCCTCTTGGACCCTTCGGCCTCCCCTGTCGGGGAAGCCTTCCTCTTCCTCTCTCCTTCCTCTGGGAGACAGTCTTCTTCCTCCTCCTCGCCTTCCGAGGAGGAGTCCGCCCTGGAGTCGTCGGACACCTGAAAACGGGAACTTTTTCGAGTTCCCGTGGCCTCCTTCTTGGCCTTCTTCTCCGGCACCACATGCGGTGCCGGAACCAGCAGTCCCGCTAGACGGGCGTCTACTAGGTTTTCTGGCATTGGAGCCGGGCAGATGATCTGCTCGGCCTTCTTCATCCAGTCCTGTCAAAGGAAAAGGGAGATTGAAACCCGCGTAGGGTCAAACTATTAAAAACAAGTGCCCCATAAAGGGGTAGAATCACTTACCTCGTCAGGTGGACGCTGCGAGCGAAATCCGCGATCTTCAGTGGCAGATGCGGGAGCTTCGGCGCCCTTGAACAGCACCCTCCAGGCGCCTTCGTACGTTGTGTCGAAGAGCCCGCTCAATGCCTGGTGTTGTGCCGGATTGAACTCCGACAATTTAAATGCCCGTTGTTGGCAAGGGAGAATCCGGCGGATGAGCATGACTTGGACCACATTGACAAGCCTGAGCTTCTTGTTCACCAGCTTCTGGATACAGGCTTGGAGTCCTGTTAGCTCCTCCGAACTACCCCATAGCAAGCCCTTCTCTTTCCAGGAGGTGAGCTGCATAGGGATACCAGATCTGAACTCGGGGGGCCGCCGCCCACTTAGGGTCGCGCGGCTTGGTGATATAGAACCACCCTGATTGCCATCCCTTGATGGACTCCACGAAGGCCCCTTCGAGCCAGATGACGTTGGGCATCTTGCCCAGCATGGCGCCTCCGCACTCCACTTGGATTCCCTTCACTACCTTCGGCTTGACATTGAAGGTCTTGAGCCACAAGCCAAAGTGGGGCTGGATGCAGAGGAAGGCCTCACACACGACGATAAACGCCGAGATGTTGAGGATGAAGTTCGGCGCCAGATTGTGGAAATCCAGGCCGTAATAGAACATGAGCCCCCGGACAAAGGGGTGAAGTGGAAAGCCCAGTCCGCGGAGGAGGTGGGGGAGGAATACGACCCTCTCATGGGGCCTGGGGGTGGGGATGAGCTGCCCCTTGTCGGGCAGCCGGTGCGCGATGTCGCTGGACAGATATACGGCGTTGCGCAGTCTTTCGACGTGCCCCTCCGTAACGGAGGAGGCCAGCCATTTGCCTCCCGCTCCGAACATGGTTGGAGAAGGTCGAGGCGAGATGCGCCGACTTGGGCGTTGGAGCTCGAGAGTGCGCGGAGATGGATAAGCAAAGGAGGAAGAAGGCGTAGGTAAAAAGGATGGATCCTTATCCCCTTATATATGGGCGGACGGAAACTATGCGTCCCCACCGGCCTAGTAAAACTCTCTTATCTCCCAAGCGCCACCATCAATGGCGCGGTTGGGTTACCCACGTCCGTATTGATGAGAATCCCGGAATAAGGGGAACACAATCTCTGCTTCGACAAGACGTGCCAAGGAAACCGCTTCGCTAAATGCGCTAAGGTGGTATAATAAAAACGATTCAAGTAAAGGCTTGGTAGTGGCATGACGTCATGCTACAAGATACGTTAGTAGATTGAACTTGTGTACATAATATTCTCTCTACGGTGGAATGTGGAAATTATTTTGCAGAGCCGGACACTATCCTGGTGTTCACAATCTTCTATGAATTATTCGGAGGAGGAATCCGCCTTTCAATGCCGAACAATATGCGCGCCGGACTCATCGTCATTGAAGCCTGGTTCAGGGGCTACTGAGGGAGTCCTGGACTAGGGGGTGTCCGGACAGCCGGACTATCATCGTTAGCCGGACTCCAAGACTATGAAGATACAAGATTGAAGACTTCGTCCCGTGTCCGGATGGGATTTTCCTTGGCCTGGAAGGCAAGCTTGGCAATATGGATATGTAGATCTCCTACCATTGTAACCGACTCTGTGTAACCCTAGCCCTCTCCGATGTCTATATAAACCGGAGGGTTTTAGTCCGTAGGACAACACAACCATTACAACAATCATACCATAGGCTAGCTTCTAGGGTTTAGCCTCTTTGATCTCGTGGTAGATCCACTCTTGTAGTACCCATATCATCAATATCAATCAAGCAGGAGTAGGGTTTTACCTCCATTGAGAGGGCCCGAACCTGGGTAAAAACATCGTGTCCCTTGTCTCCTGTTACCATCCGCCTAGACGCACAGTCCGGGACCCCCTACCCGAGATCCGTCGGTTTTGACACCGACAGCTACCATTCCATAGTTGATATCTCCTGCCTTAGAGTTTTCCTGACCAAATCTTTGAGTTCTAATGCTCTATGTTCCGGTCTTTCTCCGTTACACCTTTGATCTCGGGTATTGACAGCTTCCATAGTCTGAAAAATTCCATAAGGTAGCCTTCCTAGGTCATTCTAATCTGGAAATTCTTCAGAACCTTCAAATTCTCCTAGTTTTCGGAGTCTTCAACCGTTGTAGTTTCCATTTGTAATGCACGGTAAAAATCCTCTTTATTCCAGAGTAGTCTTAGTTGTTCGATATGATGTACTCCTTGGAGTGGTCTCATCAGCCGAATCTTCCTGTGGTCAAAAAGGGAAAGGGGTATGGTCTAACTAAAGGAAATATTTGGAATAAGCTCAGAAGAGAAGAGTGGTAAGAGATCTTTTTGAAAATAAAGTAGTAGAGAAAATCTTTCCTATGGGCTTGTGTAACGCCCTCGATGCGGCTATATCTCCCATGTGTCGAAGCACGACTTAGAGGCATAACCGCATTGAAAGCAATGTCGCAAGTGAGGTAATCTTCACACAACCCATGTAATACATAAGGGAAAGAGATACATAGTTGGCTTACAGTCGCCACTTCACACAAATACATAATTAAACATCCTTCATTCAGTTTACACTCAAGGTCCGGCTACGGAACCAAAATAAAAGAAGACTACCCCAATTGCAACACAGATCCCCGATCGCCCCAACTGGGCTCCACTACTGATCGTCTGGAAATGAAACATAGTAACGACCAAGGGCCTCATCAAATTCCCACTTCAGCTCAGTTGCGCCATCTACGCTGGTATCATCGGTACCTGCATCTGTTTTGGTAGAATCTGTGAGTCATGGGGACTCAGCAATCTCACACCCGCGAGATCAAGACTATTTAAGCTTAAGGGAAGGGTGGTGTAATGAGGTGGAGCTGCTGCAAGCGACTAGCATATATGGTGGCTACATTCGCAAAAGAGAGCGAGAAGAGAAGCAAGGCACGGTCGTGAAGCTAGTAGCGATCAAGAAGTGATCCTGAAACTACTTATGTCAAACATAACTCCAGCACCGTGTTCACTTCCCGGACTCCGCCGAGAAGGGACCATCACGGTTACACACGCGGTTGATGTATTTTAATTAAGGTCAACTTCGGGTTTTCTACAACCGGACATTAACAAATTCCCATCTGCCTCATAACCGCGGGCGCGGCTTTCAAAAGATAATATCCTGCAGGGGTGTCCCAACTTAGCCCATCACAAGCTCTCACAGTCAACGAAGGATAAACCTTCTCCCGGGAAGACCCGATCAGTCTCGGAATCCCAGTTCGCATGACATTTCGACAATGGTAAAACTAGACCAGCAAAGCCGCCCGATGTGCCGACAAATCCCGATAGGAGCTGCACATATCTCGTTCTCAGGGCAACACCGGATGAGACTAGCTACGAGTAAAACCAGACTTCGAGTTTCCCCGAGGTGGCCCCGCAAGCAGCTCAGTTCGGACCAACACTCGAAGGAGCACTGGCCGGGGGGGGGGGGGGGGGGGCTAAAATAAAGATGATCCTCGGGCTCGCGAAAACCCAAGGGAAAAAGGGGTAGGTGGTAGGTAGTCAAATGGTAAAACCAAGGTTGGGCCTTTGTGGAGGATATTTATTCAAAGCGAACTGTCAAGGGGGTCCCATAAATCACCCAACCGCGTAAGGAACGCAAAATCAAGGAACATAACACCGGTATGACGGAAACTAGGGCGGCAAGAGTGGAACAAAACACCAGGCATAAGGCCGAGTCTTCCACCCTTTACCAAGTATATAGATGCATTAATTAAAACAATAGATATTGTGATATCCCGAAATATCCATGTTCCGACCAGGAACAAACTTCATCTTCACCTGCAACTAGTAACGCTATAAGAGGGGCTGAGCAAAAGCGGTGACATAGCCAAACAACGGTTTGCTAGGAAAGGATGGTTAGAGGTTTGACATGGCAATATGGGTGGCATGATATAGCAAGTGGTAGGTAACGTAGCATAGGCATAGCAAAAGAGCGAGCATCTAGCAAGCAAAGATAGAAGTGATATCGAAGGTATGGTCATCTTGCCTGCAAGGTTCTCAGAGTTGTCGAAGGCTTGATCCTCGTAGGCGTTGTCAACAGGTTCCTTGTTCACGTACTCGTCTCCCGGCTCTACCCAAAGCAAGAACACAAGCAATGGAACAACAATCAAACAAGGAGCAATGCACAAGCAATATGATGCAATACATGACATGCTATGCGGGATGTGATATGCAATGCATATGTGTGCTCCGAAAAGTGAAAATGATGAACAAAGCATCAACTTGGCAAACCAAGTATGCCACTGGAAAGATGAGATGATTTCGGTTGAAATTGATATAAAGATCACCGGAATCGGATGCACGGTTTGCAAATGACAAGCAAAACAAGAATGACGCGAATCTGCGTTTAACAGCACGATGCTACTTAGCATGCAACAAGAAGCTATGCTACAGCACCCCAACATAAAAACAAAGCATATGGCAGTGATCTATAGGAGATGCTTAACAAAAGAGGAACACTCAGCTACGGCTAAATCACATCATAACAGGCTCAAACAAGCATGGTGAAAGTGCAAAAAATATCAGGTTCACAGACTTAGTGAAAATACTAGCATGCCAGAAATTAACATCAGGAAGGCATGTTTAGAGCAAGCAAACAACAAGCTACAGGAACTTATAATAGCAAAACAAGGCATGACATGAATCTACTCAAAGCATAGATCAAAAGTCCCTTACTGACCATAAGCCAAAAAGGACCAGAGGACATGATGGCACCCATGTAAACATAGCAAGTTTCATTACAGATCTCAGACTTAGCAGAAAAACTGGACATGGCAAAAACAGATAACAAGTAGGCATGTTCGTGAGCTCGATGCACTCACTACAGAGCATCTCATGATAAACTAAGCATACACCCATCAAGTAGACATGGCATAGAAGCTATACATGGCAAGAACAACATCATAGCATACACGGATCACCTACAACAACCTTGTGAAAATTGAATCTCATGTAAACATTCTGCCAGGAAACATTTTGAAGCAAAAGTAGAGCACGAAAATGACATGCTAGACTACTCCATAATTGCCAACAAAGGCATGGATGGATAGAGCACATCCATATGTTCAAAACACCCTTACTGATCATGCTCAAAATGGGCATAGATCTCTCTGTAACAACATGAACACATGGCATAAAAATAACAGCAGGACATGACTTAGTGAAATTACTAAGTTCCTGAAATCAGCAACATTATCATCCCTAGTTTGCATGCTTGTGCTAGTCACCACAGAGATCACAAAAATACATGGCATACACCCCTGGAAAGATAGCATGGCATAGATCAAAACATACGGAGGGCTCAAGTTCATAAGGTGCACACATTAATCATGGAAAAAATGACAAAAGTGCAAGTTCTGTTAAGAAACAGAAACTAACATCACATAGCCCTCTTCCAACAGCATTTCGGGTATCAAGATGAGCTCAAATGAAAATGGTGCAATGAGATGAAATTATGTACTCATCGAGGCGAACAATTTGATATGCTACACGCCCAAAACGGAGCCACGGGTGCAAAGATGTGATGCGATGAAAAAGCAACAAAATATTGACAGGAAATGACTTAGTGGAATAGGGGGGAGAAGAAAGTCAACCGGATCAGATCTGAGCGCGTTTCCCGAGGTTCACCGGCCGGAGTTTGGAGCTCGGGGCCGGAGGAGGACGCCGGCGGGGTCGGGGCGGCCGGATCCGGCGGTGGCCGGCGCGGCGGGGCCGGCCGGAGCGCGGGCTCGGGCTCCGGCCGAGGCGGAGGACGGTGGCGGCCTTGGTACGCGGCGGGGCGGCGCGCTGCGGGGCGGCGGCGGCGGCCGGCGACCTGGGCGACGGAGGCGAGCCGCGGGCTCGGGGGAGCCGGGCGGAGGCGCGGGGGCCGGCCTCGGGCCCGGCGGGCTTCGGCGGGCGGGGCGGCGATGTGGGGTGCGGGGCTCCACGTGGCGGCGCCCGATTCGTCCGGCGGCGCGGGCGGACGTGTCCGGCCGCCCGGATTTCGTCCGGCGACGCGAGGGGAGCGGGGAGACTAGGGTTTGCCCGAAAATTTCGGAGGGGAGGATATATTTATAGGTAGAGGGAGCTAGGAGACTCCAAATGGGGTGCGGTTTTCGCCCACACGATCGTGATCCGACGACGGAGAGCATGGAAGTGACTTAGATGGGTTATTGGGATGTTCTGGAGGGGTGTTGGGCTGCAACTTAAAAGAGGCCTTTGCGAGAGTGCGGTTAACCGTTGGAGTACCAAACGAGCTCCAAATGACCCGAAACATGACAGGTGGTCTACCGGTGCTAAACCAGGGCCACTTGGCAAGGCTCGGTCCATTCCGAGAATGTTCAACACCCACACACGGAAAAATGTAAAAGGGGACGCCGGGGAACATAGGAGTGCTGTATTGCAAAACGGACAACGGGGAAAATGCTCGGATGCATGAGACGAACACGTATGCAAATGCGATGCACATGATGACATGATATGAAATGCATGACATGGACAAAATGCAAAATGAAGAAAACCCAACCACGGAGGGAATATCATATCACAATGCCGAAAAAGGCAAGAGTTGGAGTTACAAA
This sequence comes from Triticum timopheevii, assembly GCA_963921465.1. Lineage (NCBI taxonomy): Eukaryota > Viridiplantae > Streptophyta > Magnoliopsida > Poales > Poaceae > Triticum > Triticum timopheevii. Next base: position 283,891,925 of record OY997268.1, on the reverse strand, counting down.
TATGGAAAGTTACATCCGGGGTGTTACAACACTCCACCACTACAAGAGGATCTCGTCCCGAGATCTAGGACTGAAAGAACTCCGGATATTCGGAACGGAGGTGATCCTCGCGTTCCTAGGTGGCTTCTCGGTCGGAATGGTGTGACCACTTCACTTTCAGGAATTTGATTGACTTGTTGCGAGTCTTGCGCTCGGTTTCTTCAAGAATAGCAACGGGGTGCTCAAGATAAGAGAGATCTTCTTGGAGGTCAATTTCTTCAAAGTTGATAGTGCGTTCAGGAATCTTGAAGCACTTGCGGAGCTGTGACACGTGAAACACATCGTGCACATTTGCAAAGTTGGATGGAAGCTCGAGTTGATAGGCGAGATCGCCTCTTTTTCCAATGATCTTGAAAGGACCCACGTATCTAGGGGCAAGCTTCCCTTTGATACCGAAGCGACGAGTGCCTTTCATTGGGGAGACGTGGAGGTAGACATGGTCTCCGATTTCAAAAGCCACATCACGGTGCTTGTCATCATAATAGCCCTTCCGGCGCGATTGCGCGGCTTTGAGATTCTCACGAATGATTTTGCACATTTCTTCGGCTTCTGTGATCAAGTCGTTGCCAAGAAGTTGGCGTTCACCTGTCTCGGACCAATTGAGAGGAGTACGGCACTTCCTGCCATAGAGAATTTCGAATGGGGCCTTGCCCGAACTCGCTTGGAAGCTGTTGTTGTAGGAGAACTCGGCATATGGAAGACACTCTTCCCACTTCATGCCAAAGGAAATGACACAAGCCCTGAGCATATCTTCAAGGATTTGATTGACTCGCTCGACTTGGCCACTTGTTTGAGGATGGAAAGCTGTGCTGAAACGAATGTTGGTGCCCATGGCCTTCTGAAAGGAGTCCCAGAACTTAGAAGTGAAGATGCTTCCATGGTCTGAAGAGATCAATTGAGGAATGCCGTGCAAGGAGACAATTCTGGAGGTGTATAGCTCTGCCAACTGAGCTGCTGTGATAGATTCTTTGATAGGAAGAAAATGAGCCACTTTAGTAAGCTTGTCAATGACAATGAAGATAGCATCATTTCCACGCTTGGACTTAGGAAAACCAGTCACGAAGTCCATCTCGATATGATCAAACTTCCATTCCGGAATAGAAAGAGGTTGGAGGAGACCAGCTGGTCTTTGGTGTTCTGCTTTCACCCTTTTGCAGACATCACATTCATTCACGAATTGAGCAATTTCTCGCTTCATTCGAGTCCACCAATACGACTGCTTGAGGTCATGGTACATCTTCGTACTTCCAGGATGAATGGATAGGAGGGAATTGTGTGCCTCATTCATGATGACTTTTCTCAAATCGCCTTTGGGAACCACAATTCGATCCTCGAAGAAAAGAGTGTCTTTGTCATCCAAGCGATAGCACTTGTATTTGGAAATGCCCTTGTCAATACCACGTTTCACCTTCTTCACCATGGTATCCAGGAGTTGTGCCTCACGAATTTGATCTTCCAAAGTAGGAGAGACTATGAGGTTAGCAAGAAAGCCTTGAGGAACAACTTGAAGATTCAGCTTGCGGGAAGCTTCACAAAGACCCGATTGGAAGGGCTTGAGAATTAAGCTGTTGCAATAAGCCTTTCTGCTCAGAGCATCTGCAATCACATTCGCCTTGCCAGGAGTATATTCAATACTTGGATTGTACTCTTGAATCATTTCGACCCATTGAGTTTGCCTGAGGTTGAGGTTTGGTTGAGTGAAGATATACTTGAGACTCTTGTGATCGGTGAAAATGTCCACTTTCCTTCCCAACAAGAGATGTCTCCATGTTATCAACGCATGGACAACTGCCGCCAACTCGAGATCATGAGTGGGGTAGTTCTTTTCGTTGGGCTTCAACTGACGAGAGGTATAGAACACAACTTTCTTCTCTTGCATTAACACAGCACCGAGACCTTGAAGAGAAGCATCACAGAATACTTCGAATGGCTTGGATTCATCAGGAGGAGTCAAGACAGGAGCTGTGACTAGCTTCTCTTTGAGGGTGTTGAAAGCGACATCACACTCAGGCGTCCAGACATACTTGACATGCTTCTGAAGGAGGTTGGAAAGAGGCTTTGCAATCTTGGAGAAATTCTCAACGAATCTTCGTCAATAGCTTGCAAGACCGAGAAAATTGCGGAGCTGCTTGACATTCTGAGGAGGTTCCCAATTCACAATTGAAGACACCTTCTCGGGATTAACCGCGATGCCCTTGGCAGAGATGATGTGACCAAGATAAAGAACTTCATCAAGCCAGAACTCACATTTGGAAAACTTCGCATAGAATTGATGCTCTCTGAGCTTGTCGAGCACCAAACGCGAATGTTTGGCATGATCCTTCTTGTTCTTGGAGAAGACCAAAATATCATCGAGATACACCAAGACGAAATCATTGGTGTAGGGGTTGAAGATAAAGTTCATCATTCGAGAGAATGTTGGAGGAGCATTGACAAGGCTGAAAGTCATGACGGTATATTCATAAGAACCGTAGCTTGTTCTGAATGCTGTCTTGGGAATATCTTGTTCACGAATGTGAATCTGATGATAACCCATATGAAGGTCAAGCTTGGAGAATACTTTAGCACCTTTGAGTTGCTCGAATAGCTCATTGATGTTGGGAAGTGGATACTTGTTCTTGATTGTCTTCTTGTTCAATGGACGGTAATCGACGCAAAGTCGGTCCGTGCCATCCTTCTTCTGGACAAAAAGAACTCCACATCCCCATGGAGATGAACTCGGTCTGATCAAACCCAGACGCTCTTGTTCATTGAGCTGTTTCTTCAATTCCTTCAGTTCTTCCGGTCCAAGCTTGTAAGGACGCTTGCAAACGGGTTCAGTGCCAGGCTCAAGATCGATAACGAATTCGACTGGCCGATGAGGAGGCATACCCGGAAGCTCTTCTGGAAAGACATCTTGGTACTCACAAACGACTGGAATCTGAGAGATTGCGTGTAGCTCGCCCTTCTCATTGAGAGAAAACAACCGAATGGTTTCATCACGAGTGGCATAGATGATAACATCCTCAGAAGAGTGTGTCAGTTGAATTTGCCTGGCAGCACAATCAAGTTGAGCTTTGTGCTGAGAAAGCCAGTCCATCCCGAGAATAAGATCGATATCAGAGTCACCAAGGACCATTGGAGAAGACATAAATCTATAGTCGCCCAATTTGATGCCGACATTCGGAACCATCTTGCTAGAGCTCAAGCACTTAGCGGGAGAAATAACTTGCATAGCTTTAGGTAATTCCTCTGTGTCAAAATTGTGCTTCGATGCAAAAGGATATGACATGAAAGAATGCGATGCACCAGTATCAAATAAGACTTTTGCAGGAATATTATTAACTGGAAGATTACCCATAATCACGCCAGAAGAATCCTCTGCTTGCGCTGCATTCATCATGTTCACCTTTGCAGACTTGGGATTCTGCTTAACCACTGCATTGCTTGAAGACCTCGCAGGAGGAGGAGGAGGAAGGCGCCTTTGGTTGAAGCATTTGTCCGCATAGTGACCTTTTTGCTGACACTTGTTGCAGGTCACCTCTGAGAGCGGACGGTGATAAGGAGCATTTGACCTTGGAGCTTGAGGCTGAGACTTGTTCTGGTAGCTTGGGTTGGGTGGGTGGGAAGATCCACGACCACCTGAGTTCTTCTGTTGATAAGGCTGACGGAACGGAGGAGGAGGAAGGTAGAACTTTTGCTGCTTTGCTGCCACTTGACAGGAAGAAGACTGAACTGCATCCCTAATTCTCTTCTTAGAAGCCTCACACTTGAGCTGAGCACCTTCTTGCTTGAGGGCCATATTGTAGAATTGATCAAACTGAGTAGGCTTAACAAGAACGAGAGCTAGCTGCAGATCCTCTCTAGGGCCACCTCTGAATTGATAGATCATACTCTTTTCATCAGGAACGTCTTGTTTAGCGAAGCGAGCAAGTTTCTGAAACTGCATGTTGTATTCGTACACTGACATGTTGCCTTGCTTGAGATTGCGGAACTCCTCACGCTTGCTCTCAACAACACTGGTAGGAATGTGGTGAGCTTTAAAGTCCCGACAGAAATCAGTCCAAGTAATCACTCGACCACCTCTGGAATCCTTGTATTGCTGGAACCAATCAGCTTCTTGATCCTTGAGCTGAAAAGACGTGAACTTGACGTAGTCCTCAGGTCTGACATTGCTGCATTCGAAATGCTTGTTGATATCCACGAGCCAATCGTCGGCGTCTGTGGCCTCGGCACAGTAGCTGAAAGACTTTGGCTGATTTGCAAGGAACTGGTTGAGGGTAGGGAACTGAGGCTGATGATTAAACTGCCCTTGACCTTGATTTCCTTGGTTGCCTTGGCCTTGGTTACGCTCTTGCATCAGCTGAATCAACAACTGAGTGTTGGCGTTAGTGGTTGCCATCAAAGTTTGCCATGCCTCCGGAGGCGGAGGTGGAGGTGGAGGGTTCGCCTGACTCCCATCACTGCGTTCCGGATTCTGACGCGTTGGCGGAGCCATCCTGAAGAGGGTGACATCCGTTAGCATCTTGATAGACATATAGACAAGTTGAAACAACGGATAGAAATTGCAACATATAGTCTTCACAATAAACATTCGAACAGGGATGAACGAATGAATTCCAAAGTAAACATCACGTCCATTAAGGTGAGAAGCCACTTGATAAGAGATTGATGAATGAAAATAAAAACAAGGTATGAATGGAACAAATAAGTGGTAAGGATTACCCAATCACAAACCAAATATCTGTGGGAAGAAGTGCTAGAGCTACTTGAATCCCACCTATAAACTCCCGAAACTTCCCGGTTATGCAATCAGGTGTTGGGGATACAGGGGAAGCAATATATCTCACCCAAACTAACAATCCCTACATCCAGCTGTATCCATCCGTCAACACATAACCAAGAAACCTTCGGAAATCATGTACCTCAACCTTCGAAAAGCATCCGTTATACGAGTCATGGCAATACTCCCGTACTCACCTCAGTACTGGGTTATCGGGGTTATCTCACCAACAACTTCATAAAAGAGATTTTCGATGTCGGCGTACTAAACTCAGGTATTCCAGAACTGCAACGATAAAATTATGACGACAACACCTCAGAGCTCAACTCCCCGGGACACTTCCACTAAACCCCTGACAGGAGGCACCAAGACAATGTTCTCATCATAAAATCATCGGAACGATTCCAAGATACCCGCGTGATCCTAAAAAATTTTTTAGTGAAATTTGAGGAGAGGAAAGTCAAAACTTCTACGTCAGGAGACCTCACCAGAGCGACGAAGGGACTGAGGAGTAAAAAGAATTCCTAACTCTCCGATATATATAATCCTAAATGACTCAAAACATTTTTTATCTAGACACAACTCGGCCGCTAAAAACGATCAAGCAGTGGGGCTCCTAAGGTCGGGAAGGCTCTAATTACCAACTTGTAACGCCCTCGATGCGGCTATATCTCCCATGTGTCGAAGCATGACTTAGAGGCATAACCGCATTGAAAGCAACGTCGCAAGTGAGGTAATCATCACACAACCCATGTAATACATAAGGGAAAGAGATACATAGTTGGCTTACAGTCGCCACTTCACACAAATACATAATTAAACATCCTTCATTCAGTTTACACTCAAGGTCCGGCTACGGAACCAAAATAAAAGAAGACTACCCCAATTGCAACACAGATCCCCGATCGCCCCAACTGGGCTCCACTACTGATCGTCTGAAAATGAAACATAGTAACGACCAAGGGCCTCATCAAATTCCCACTTCAGCTCAGTTGCGCCATCTGCGCTGGTATCATCGGTACCTACATCTGTTTTGGTAGAATCTGTGAGTCACGGGGACTCAGCAATCTCACACCCGCGAGATCAAGACTATTTAAGCTTAAGGGAAGGGTGGTGTAATGAGGTGGAGCTGCTGCAAGCGACTAGCATATATGGTGGCTACATTCGCAAAAGAGAGCGAGAAGAGAAGCAAGGCACGGTCGTGAAGCTAGTAGCGATCAAGAAGTGATCCTGAAACTACTTACGTCAAACATAACTCCAACACCGTGTTCACTTCCCGGACTCCGCCGAGAAGGGACCATCACGGTTACACACGCGGTTGATGTATTTTAATTAAAGTCAACTTCGGGTTTTCTACAACCGGACATTAACAAATTCCCATCTACCTCATAACCGTGGGCACGGCTTTCGAAAGATAATACCCTGCAGGGGTGTCCCAACTTAGCCCATCACAAGCTCTCACGGTCAACGAAGGATAAACCTTCTCCCGGGAAGACCCGATCAGTCTCGGAATCCCGGTTCGCATGACATTTCGACAATGGTAAAACTAGACCAGCAAAGCCGCCCGATGTGCCGACAAATCCCGATAGGAGCTGCACATATCTCGTTCTCAGGGCAACACCGGATGAGACTAGCTCGAGTAAAACCAGACTTCGAGTTTCCCCGAGGTGGCACCGCAGGCAGCTCAGTTCGGACCAACACTCGAAGGAGCACTGGCCCGGGGGGGGGGGGGGGGGGCTAAAATAAAGATGACCCTCGGGCTCGCGAAAACCCAAGGGAAAAAGGGGTAGGTGGTAGGTAGTCAAATGGTAAAACCAAGGTTGGGCCTTGCTGGAGGAGTTTTATTCAAAGCGAACTGTCAAGGGGGTCCCATAAATCACCCAACCGCATAAGGAACGCAAAATCAAGGAACATAACACCGGTATGACGGAAACTAGGACGGCAAGAGTGGAACAAAACACCAGGCATAAGGCCGAGTCTTCCACCCTTTACCAAGTATATAGATGCATTAATTAAAACAATAGATATTGTGATATCCCGAAATATCCATGTTCCGACCAGGAACAAACTTCATCTTCACCTGCAACTAGTAACGCTATAAGAGGGGCTGAGCAAAAGCGGTGACATAGCCAAACAACGGTTTGCTAGGAAAGGATGGTTAGAGGTTTGACATGGAAATATGGGTGGCATGATATAGCAAGTGGTAGGTAACATAGCATAGGCATAGCAAAAGACCGAGCATCTAGCAAGCAAAGATAGAAGTGATATCGAAGGTATGATCATCTTGCCTGCAAGGTTCTCAGAGTTGTCGAAGGCTTGATCCTCGTAGGCGTTCTCAACAGGTTCCTCGTTCACGTGCTCTTCTCGCGGCTCTACCCAAAGCAAGAACACAAGCAATGGAACAACAATCAAACAAGGAGCAATGCACAAGCAATATGATGCAATACATGACATGCTACGCGGGATGTGATATGCAATGCATATGTGTGCTCCGAAAAGTGAAAATGATGAACAAGCCATCAACTTGGCAAACCAAGTATGCCTCTGGAAAGATGAGATGATTTCGGTTGAAATCGATATAAAGATCACCGGAATCGGATGCACGGTTTGCAAATGACAAGCAAAACAAGAATGATGCGAATCTGCGTTTAACAGCACGATGCTACTTAGCATGCAACAAGAAGCTATGCTACAGCACCCCAACATAAAAACATGAACACATGGCATAAAAATAACAGCAGGACATGACTTAGTGAAATTACTAAGTTCCTGAAATCAGCAACATTATCATCCCTAGTTTGCATGCTTGTGCTAGTCACCACAGAGATCACAAAAATACATGGCATACACCCCTGGAGAGATATCATGGCATAGATCAAAACATATGGAGGGCTCAAGTTCATAAGGTGCACACATTAATCATGGGAAAAATGACAAAAGTGCAAGTTTTGTTAAGAAACAGAAACTAACATCACATAGCCCTCTTCCAACAGCATTTCGGGCATCAAGATGAGCTCAAATGAAAATAGTGCAATGAGATGAAATTATGTACTCATCGAGGCGAACAATTTGATATGCTACACGCCCAAAACGGAGCCACGGGTGCAAAGATGTGATGGAATGAAAAAGCAACAAAATATTGACAGGAAATGACTTAGTGGAATAGGGGGGGAGAAGAAAGTCAACCGGATCAGATCTGAGCGCGTTTCCCGAGGTTCACCGGCCGGAGTTTGGAGCTCGGGGCCGGAGGAGGACGCCGGCGGGGTCGGGGCGGCCGGATCCGGCGGTGGCGGGCGCGCCGGGCCGGCCGGAGAGCGGGCGGTGCGGCCGGGCGCGGGGAGCTCCGGCCGAGGCGGAGGACGGCGGCGGCCTCGGTGCGCGGCGGGGCGGCGCGCTGCGGGGCGGCGGAGGCGAGCCGCGGGCTCGGGGGAGCCGGGCGGAGGCGCGGGAGGCGCGGGCCACGGGGGCCGGCCTCGGGCCAGGCGGGCTTCGGCGGGCGGGGTGGCGATGTGGGGCACGGGGCTCTACGTGGCGGCGCCCGATTCGTCCGGCGGCGCGGGCGGACGTGTCCGGCCACCCGGATTTCGTCCGGCGGCGCGAGGGGAGCGGGGAGACTAGGGTTTGCCCGAAAATTTCGGAGGGAAGGATATATTTATAGGTAGAGGGAGCTAGGAGACTCCAAATGGGGTGCGGTTTTCGCCCACACGATCGTGATCCGACGACGGAGAGCATGGAAGTGACTTAGATGGGTTATTGGGCTGTTTTGGAGGGGTGTTGGGCTGCAACTTAAAAGAGGCCTTTGCGAGAGTGCGGTTAACCATTGGAGTACCAAACGAGCTCCAAATGACCCGAAACTTGACAGGTGGTCTAGCGGTGCTAAACCAGGGCCACTTGATAATGTTCAACACCCGCACACGGAAAAATGTAAAAGGGGACGCCGGGGAACATAGGAGTGCTGGATTGCAAAATGGACAACGGGGAAAATGCTCGGATGCATGGGACGAACACGTATGCAAATGCGATGCACATGATGACGTGATATGAAATGCATGACATGGACAAAATGCAAAATGAAGAAAACCCAACCACGGAGGGAATATCATATCACAATGCCGAAAAAGGCAAGAGTTGGAGTTTCAAATATGGAAAGTTACATCCGGGGTGTTACAGCTTGCCAGTTTCTAGGGTCACATCCTACAGTCAACATGTGCTCTGATACCATCTTGTAGTGACCCGACCTCAGACGGTCAAGCCTCTATGGTTAAGTGTCATCCCTGGATCGGTATGCTCACACACACAGTACTTGAGGATTTATAACAGAGGTAAATCACATGTATAAAGTAACGTAAATACTATTACCTCAATCCAAATAGCGCAAGTAACAACAAGGTTGTGGATTCCCATCAACACCAATGGCAAAGTTGAGTGTAGAAATCGTAACCCTAACGTATCACTTACTCATCGTAAGATTGCTGCAACATGAGACGTTGCAGCCACAAAGGGTCAGTACATTGAATGTACTGGCAAATTCACACCATAGGGTAAATGATGAATAATAGCTATCACTACATGCATATTTGGCTGGTGGAAAGCTCTAAGTTTATTTTTGCATAAAGCAAGTTTTTCCCTACAAAAAAGGAATATATTTTATTTAACTACAAAGTTTGTTGAAAACATTGAGAAGGTTCCTCCAACTCAATCCCAAATTAATAAATCATCAACCCAACAAATTATTTAAGTAACATGATGAGATCAACATGATAATCCAAGAACTAGATACTCAAAACGTCCATAACCGGGGACACGGCTAATCTTGATTAGTTTGTACACTCTACAGAGGTTTGCGCACTTTTCCCCACAAGACTCGGCCTCTTCCATTGGATTCCTCGCACTACATGGTGTTTGAGAAACGGATGACCGAGACACAGTCTTTCAGAAACATTACCTCTTTACTCTGGGTAGATAGTACCAACCTACATCCCCTACATCTGCTAGCCTACCACTAAAAGAGGTAACGCAACATACTCAACTATGCTAGAGCCCATAATAGCTTGTGGATGCACACAGAAGTTTCTAGCATGAATAATCTTATGATCCCTTTGAGCCTGGGTGGCGGTCCATAGGAAAATCAAACGGAACCCCGGGATTTCCAAAAAAACTTGCAACGCTGGGTTCTCCAGGTGCCTCAATCCACCCACATGTGTATTAAAGTTGCCACCTTAAGTTGAACCATTAATTAACAATCTTACATCGGTCATGGATACACTCAAACCCAATCCACGTCTACGAGCATAGCATAGCAATATAAGCATAACGTTGAAGTAACTCCCAAGGGTTTGGTAATAAACAGGGCAATAGGTTCTACCTCATCAACTACTTCCCAATACCCACATGTTATCAATCCTACTCATGCAATGTTTGAGGGTTGGAACTAATGCATAAAAACTGGGTAATGAAAAGTATGATCAAAGTGTGAACTTGCATGTACTGTTGATGAAGATGCTTTGCACTCAATACTCCTGATAGTTCTACTCGTCACACTCCATTCAATCTAACGTAAGCAAGCAATAGTAACCATACGTAAGCTAACACTCAAAAGATCGGAAAGAACGAAGAAAACAACTCAGAAACATCAAAACCAAGCGAATAACTCTTGCAACGTAAAACAATTTCTAACAGTACCAAAATTATGTTAATTTGGCCTTATCAGAAATTTTGGGTCAAGAGCTTCGATTTGCAAAAAGAATCAACTCAAACGGAGTTATTAAACTCGAGTTATGAACAAAAGAAGTTCAAATACAAATCTGTTCAAAAACAAATGTAAAACTTTCAAAAACATGTTTAAGTTGTTTTACTGGATAGAGGGGATCATAACGAAGAAGTAGGCGTTGGTTTCGTTGAATTTGGATAAACGAGCAGAAAGTAGTGATCGTTTGAAGTATGAGGACTAATTTGTAAACAAACTAATCACAAACGGGTCCCTGGCCGAAAATAACAGTAAAAGAAAATACTAAAAAGCGAACGTTCGTTTTCTATATCTAACCAGTGAACATTCTCTAAATAAAACGAAAATGCTTCGAAAAAAAACTAAAAACGATATGGATCGTTGGATCCAGATCTGACGATGAGGAGGGGCGACGGCGGTTACTGTGGCGGCAGGGTCGATGGCGGCGAGGAAGACGGTGGCGGCGGCTTCGGGTGTGGGTAGTGCGGCGGCTCCGGTGATCCTCTGGCTTAGCGGAGTGGACGGAGAAGGGCGGCGCGTCGCGGTGGTTGCGGTGGTGGTGTTAACGAGGGTCGACGGAGAGGCGGGCGGCGGCTGGCGGGTGCGGATCTCGTGTGTGGCAGCGGATCGAGGGGAGAGGGAGGGAAGAGAGGAGGCGGCGATCTCGCCTTTTAAAGGCGGAGGGGGAGGCGTTGACGTGGAGGAGGGGGCAGAGGAGGCCTGAGGTGGCACGACGTCCATGGCGGCGCCGCGACGGACTCGGGAGGAGTCCCGGTCGGGGACGGGAGCGAGGCGGTGCAGAGGTGGACCGCGGCCAGGCAGGGGCTGGGCCGGCCCCGTCTGGGACATGAAGTTTTTTTTATAAAGATTTTTGCAGACAAACAAGAAAAAATAATTATATAGTCATATAATATATCAAAATTTTCAGCAAAAGATTTCCTACAAGTTGGACATTTTTATAACATCAAATAAAATCTACAATTTTCAGCAAAGAGTGCTACTGCTAAAATAAAACCTCATAAAAATCATTTTAAAAATACCAAAATGACTTCAAATTTATTTCTCTCCATTTTTCCAGTGTAGGGAATCATTTTACCCTAATTTCTATATATTTTATTTTTGGAGAAAAATAATTTGAATAAAACCCAAATAACTCCAAACTGAAAATAATTTCCAAAAGGATTTTAAATTGGATCCTTTTAAACTGCCAACTCATATTTCATGTGTTTTGAGGAAGTCATTTTATCTTCTCTCATGAAAATCATTGAGTTGCTTAAAGGTTTCTAAATTTGAAATATTTTCAATTGAAATTCAAATATTTTCTACAACCCTTTTCAATTAAAAAAATGGAAGAAGTCATGTCATCTTCTCTCTACGGTTTTGTGATGAAATGATTTTGAATTCATGGAGATCAGAAAGCAAAGGTGAAAGTTTTGGGTAAGTCATATTATTCCATCTCATTTAACTTTCAAAAAGCTTCAAGTTTCACTCAACTTCACACAATCAATCAAACAATAAATCAAAACTATCTATTTAATATAACATTCCAAAATTTAGAATTTTGGGATGTTACACACATAGAGTCATATTTTGTCCTAAGTATTGAGTTGTAATTCTTGAGTTGTAAATAAATAGAAGTGTGATGATTTCCATTTATAGAGCATTGTCCCATGTGAGGAAAGTATGATGGAGACTATGATTCCCCCACAAGTCGGGATAAGTCTCCGGACTTTATGATAAATAAAAGAGGCCAAAGAAGCCCAAATAAAAAAAGAGGCCAAAGAAGCCCACCAAAATTAAAAAAAGAGTTAAAAATGAGAGAAAAAAGAGAGAAGGGACAATGTTACTATCCTTTTTCCACACTTGTGCTTCAAAGTAGCACTATGATCTTCATGATAGAGAGTCTTCTATGTTGTCACTTTCATATACTAGTGGGAATTTTTCATTATAGAACTTGGCTTGTATATTCCAATGATGGGCTTCCTCAAAATGCCCTAGGTCTTCGTGAGCAAGCAAGTTGGGTGCACACCCACTTAGTTTCTTTTGATGAGCTTTCATATATTTATAGCTCTAGTGCATCCGTTGCATAGTAATCCCTACTCCTCGTATTGACATCAGTTGATGGGCATCTCCATAGCCTGTTGATTAGCCGCGTCCATATGAGACTTTCTCCTTTTTTGTTCTCTCACATAATCCCCATCATCATACTCTACACCACCCATAGTGATATATCCATGGCTTACGCTCATTTATTGTGTGAGTGTTGAAAAGGCTGAAGCGCGTTAAAAAGTATGAACCAATTGCTTGGCTGATAAGGACTGAACCTCGAGGGCGAGATCCGATCTCTTGTTGCGGCCCGATCTTTCACGGTAATCCACCTTTAGTAGAAGTAACCTCTCTCCCGTGCACGCGATGTACACAAAGTAGAGGGTTTGAACCTTGCGGCACAGCACGAGAGAAACAATCTGGATGACGGCACCTCACGCACAAAACAATTTCCTCGCAGAAATCGCAACAAAGAGGTTTTCTAAAGCTACCTAAAAAACTTGATATGGGTTTCTACCCCTAAAAACACATCTGTCTATTTCATATAAAAATATAACCTCCTTTTTACATTGATCGAACTCGACTATTTATAGTTTTACATGACTTGCACCGCATGATGAGGATACATATCTAAGGTAGGGTCACAAACCTGACCTATATGCCCTACCCGAGGTCACTACCCTAGAAGCAAAGAAGTCCAAGAGACAACAAGGAATACCCAGGGAAGGCGTGGAGTGCAATCCACTCAGCCAACCATATCACTCGAGTACCCCTCTTACCTGATGTCACTCGACCATACAAGAAACCACTCGACCTACTGAAGACTAGGAGTCACTCGGCACTGCAACGGTCAGGCGTTCACTCCGTAGTCTTTAAGATCATTAATAGCACTTATGGCTGGTGTTATTAGTAACGCCCCGTCTTTATGTACATTGAACCCCTTGTAATGGAGGATGGCTGGGGTCCTAACGCACTCTATATAAGCCACCCCCCTCCTCTGGCACAAGGGTTCGCACCCCCTGTAACACCACACACATATAATCCAATCGACTGCCTCCGGGCACCGAGATGTAGGGCTTTTACTTCCACTGTGAAGGGCCTGAACTCGTAAATCCTCTGTGTACAACTTCACCATAGCTGAGATCTTGCCTCTCCATACCTACCCCCCATTCTACTGTCATTCTTAGGACCACGACAGTTGGCGCCCACCATGGGGCAGGTGTCTTAGCGATTTTTTGGTGAAGTTGCGATTTTTCCGATCCCTGTCATCATGGTTTCCGGCAGTGGATTGGCTGAGGGCCATGAGATCCATCTCGGCGTGCTCGTCTTCGTCGCTGACAACTCCGCCTGGCTTTAGGAAGCTCCCCTTGACATCGAGGCCCTCCACGTCGGAGGGGCGACGCACTTTCGCGTGTGTGTAAGCGGCGTCCTTCTCCGGCAGTCGTCGACCCAATATCGGTCGGCACACGTGGTGTCCTCACTCCCCGCTGTTCGCTGTCGCAAGCGATCCGGTCAGTCGCGGCTTCAGCGGTGGGTGAATCATGCGGTGGCTCGTTAGTCGGCCACCCGTCAAGTCACAGCAATCGAGCCCGACGAAAATCTCTACGACCTGTTCGACCTGTCGACTGGCTCCGTCAAGACCGCATCCGAGTGCGATAGCAGCGACCCTGCGGGTGAAGTCTTGATGGTTGATGGACCACGTAGTCCGCCTGGCTTCCGCCGCGATGACGGCAATGATGGTGGCGGCGATCCATTCGCGCGTTCACGAGGAGTACCGTCCCGAACCCCTCTCTTCACAGCAAAGAGAAGAACTTCGTCGTTGCAACATGGATTCACTCCACATGCCCATCGTTGGGGAAACACCCGAGGCTCGGGCCTTGGAAGAGGTGCGCCTGGCTAATTTGGCTGAGCGCACTCGACTGGAGAACCTTTCGCATGCACTCGACGAGCGTGCTCGGGAGCGGATCCCAGACTCCAGTCGACGACAGCTTTTTCTGCCTCAACCTAAGGTATACCGCACTCTGATTCAAAATCTCACAGCTGCGGCCCGTATAGCAGAATCAATTCAGCCTTCCCAGTAGGAGGCTAGCAGAGGTTTGATGCAGATCCGGGCCTTACTCCAGGCAGTAGGAGAACAGAACACAACAATGTCTCAGTCGCGGAATAGGATTCATAGCAGGTCCATGATGGCGGATACAGTTCAGTCGGCCCACAACCCAATATCACCCCTACAGCGTGAAGGTCGTGGGCATCAGCAGGATCAGTACAGGAACCATGGGCAGCGTGATCACCAACTCGGCTGTGACGACCGCTGTCGAGTGCTCACTCCTCCTCCGAGGAGTGGACCATATGTGCCTCGGCAATATGATCACAAACGCCCTTACAGTGGCGAGCGCAGAGTACCGGTCAACCCAAGAGAGCCAGGCTTTTATGCGAGATCTATTCTCGTTCAAGGTCTAATCGACAGGAAGAGAGCGTACAGGGAAGGCCTTGACAGAGATCGTCCGACTAGCAGCAGAGTTCATGTTTCGGGTCTCGAATGTTTCAGCAGAGCCATCAGGGATGCAGTGATTCCTCCCAACTTCAGGTTGGTGACTGGAGTCGGCAAGTTCACTGGAGAGTCCAAGCCTGACACTTGTCTTGAGGATTACCGAGTGGCTGTGCAGATTGGTGGCGTTAATGATGAGGTGGCCATGAATCATCTTCCTCTGATGTTGGAAGGATCAGCCAGAGCGTGGTTGACCCAGTTAGCCCCTGGCAGTATATTCAGTTGGGATGAGCTTGCCCGAGTGTTCGCCAGGACTTTTGAGGGCACTTGGAAGTGACCAACAAGATTAACAAAATTGCAACATTGCGTACAAAAACCAAGTGAAACTTTAAGGGATTACATTCAGAGGTGGACCACTTTGCATCACACAGTGGAAAATGTATCTGATCACCAAGCAGTGTGTGCCTTCAAGGAAGGCGTTAAATATAGAGAGTTGGTCCTGAAGTTCGGTCGGACTAGAGATATGTCTCTGACTCGGATGATGGAAATAGCCACTCGGTACGCTAACAGAGAAGAAGAGGATCGACTCTGCAGTGGAAATGGTAAACCAGCCGGCCAGGACGCCGGTGGAGGCAATCCCAATCGGAAACAGAAACGTAAGGCTGAACCTGCAGCGCATAGTGAAACTACAGCAGTAGTTCAAGGAAAGTTTGAAGGAAAACCTAAGGGGCCCTGGATCCCTAAGAAGGTAAAAGTCAAGCGAGAAATGATGTGTTCGATTTACCGCGTCACATTCATACGAAGAAGGATGAAGAGGGTAATCTGATTTGCCCTAAGCACACCACTCGGCAATGTCGACTCCTGATCCAGCAATTCCGAGAGACAGCCCAGTGAAAAGGAAAAGGAGTCGGACAAGGACGAGGACGAAGAGGAAGATGATGGTTATCCTGAGGTCAATTCCACCTGATGATTTTTGCCGATGTTGAGAGCAAAAGTCGATTGAAAGTTATCAAACGATGACTGTCGGTGTCAAAACCGGCGGATCTCGGGTAGGGGGTCCCGAACTGTGCGTCTAGGTGGATGGTAACATGAGACAAGGGACACGATGTTTTTACCCAGGTTTGGGCCCTCTTGATGGAGGTAAAACCCTACTCCTGCTTGATTGATATTGATGATATGGGTAGTACAAGAGTAGATCTACCACGAGATCAGAGAGGCTAAACCCTAGAAGCTAGCCTATGGTATGATTGTTGTTCGTCCTACGGACTAAAACCCTCCGGTTTATATAGGCACCGAAGAGGGTTAGGGTTACGCAGAGTCGGTTGCAATGGTAGGAGATCTACATATCCGTATCGCCAAGCTTGCCTTCCACGCCAAGGAAAGTCCCATCCAGACAGGGGACGAAGTCTTCAATCTTGTATCTTCATAGTCCAGGAGTCCGGCGAAAGGCTATAGTCCGGCCATCCGGACACCCCCTAATCCAGGACTCCCTCAGTAGCCCCTGAACCAGGCTTCAATGACGACGAGTCCGGCGCGCATATTGTCTTCGGCATTGCAAGGCGGGTTCCTCTTCCGAATACTTCATAGAAGATTTTGAACACAAGGAGAGAATAATATTTACACAACTTCAATCTGCTGACATATTCTATGGCGTGGCATCACACCACGGCCAAGCCTTTATTCGAATCGTTTTACTGTCCCTCCTCAGCGCGTTTAGCGAGGCGGTTTCCTTGGCACGTCTTGTCAAAGCAGAGATCGTGTCCCCTTATTCCAGGATTCTCATCAATACGGTGTGGGTAACCCAACCGTGCCCGTTGGCACGTCTCCTCTATCGAAGGCGAGTCCCGAACGGTCACGGGGGAGGCTCTTGGTATTCAACCTCTTTATAAAGAGACCAAGGCTCCACTCCCTTCTTTCAATCTCAATCGAATCCGCCCCTCACCTCGAGTTCCAACAACCAAAGCTCCAGATTCAGGCACTTCAGACCTTCGATGATGTCCGGCTCCGACCTGCAAGGCCGGTGGATGCCTTCCTCCGTTACGGAAGAAGACGTGCTAAAGCTAAGAGATGTCAGGTATTTAACCGGCAAAATTTCGCATAGGTTGCCTGCCCAAGGGCAGGTTATTCCCACTCCCAAGCCTGGTGAAAGCGTGGTGTTCGCGTCTCACTTCCTTCGGGGACTAGGCTTCCCGACGGACCCCTTTGTGAGGGGGCTCATGTTTTACTATGGGTTGGAATTTCATGACTTGGATCCGGAGTCCATCCTCCACATCTCATCATTCATTGTCGTATGCGAAGCCTTCCTCCGCATTACCCCTCACTTCGGATTGTGGCTCAAGACCTTCAAGGTGGAGCCGAAGATGATCAAAGGGCAGCAGGCAGAGTGCAGAGGGGCTGTTATAAGCAAGAATGCTGATGCTCCGTGGCCCGAGGGCTCTTTTCAAGAGGAGCTCAGCCTATGGCAACAAGAGTGGTTTTATATCACAGCTCCCAGGGGCACCAAATGGGTGGCGCCACCTGCCTTTCGTTTGGGTCCTCCATCGTGGCTGGCGTCATGGGTTAATAAAGGACTTGACTGGGGCTCGTCCAAGGACGTGCCCTTGTTGCAGGGCCGCATTCAAGATCTCCTAGAGAGAGAGAGATCACTCTGGTCGTAGTAGCGCAGGTCATGCTGATTCGTCGCACCCTTCCCTGCAAACGTCGCCCCCTCTGCTTGTGGGAATTTAACCCGGAGGGACCATGAGCTCTTCAACATTTTATGGGCGTGACGCCCGTGGAGATGTACAAGCTTTTCTTCGGATCACAAGCGATGTGTCCGGACTTGACCGAGGACGCAGGTCTGAACTGCAATTTCCCGGATACTCAAGTAAGTAGCCCCGTACCCGGACATCCTATCCCATATTTATCATGAATTTGCCCTCAAAAGAGCTGTCCGTTAAACAAGAGTGGATAGCGAAAGCTAAGTTAATCAGGTGTCCGGCCCCCCTCCCTGAGACCACGCCGGATCCCATGTTAACCAGGATGTTGGAGGTTGCGCCTTCGGAAGAAGGTGAAGGGGGGAACAAGGAAGCTACCGCCTCCGCGAAGGAGGCCGTCAAGAAAGGGGGGATCGAGAATCCCTCCCTCCAAGGGAAGAAGAGGACCGCCTCTGAAGACCCGGAGACCATGGTCTCAAAGCGGGGGAAGAAATCTTTGTCAGAGGGTCCTGCGCCGAGAGATGCCTCGGCCGCATTGTGCCCCCAAGGGGATCAGCCCTCCACCGAGCCGTAAGTAAAAAGGGGAGTTAAAATAAAGGATATCCCTGCCTTATTTCTGAGGAAGATAACCGAAACTTTACCTTGTAGTTCGGATCTCAGCCCTTCTCAGCAGAGCTCATCTTCCGGGGATCTTCGTCCGGAGATGATAGAGAGCGAAACGCCTCCCCCTGCCGTACCGTCTTGCGAGGCGGGCGACCCTGAGGTGTCGTCGCGGAGGGTTTCTCTGAGTCCGGCGGAGCCGGAAGGCAGTCGTATGTCCCCTCAAAGCTCTCTGCGTCCGGCCTTCGAAAAAGGCCATCGAACGAGTCCGGCACCACCTGGTGTATGGTCGGAGGAGCTGAAGGATCTGCTCAGGCGAGCGTCTATCTCAGAAGAACACCGTGCATTAATGGGTATGGTGATTGAAAGGATTTCACCCGCTGAGAGCGGTTTGCATGAAGCCATCAGAAGTTTACTGACAGGTTTTGAGGTACGCAAAATGATGTACCTTCTGACAATTCCGCATATAAGATGCGCCCTGTGTAGATAGTAGCCCCTGAGGCTCGGTATGTTGTCAGAAATGACAGCGCACCGAGGATCATAATCCCAGGTATAATATGGTTCCCTTCCTATGTGGGTGGCGAAGGGTCCGGTGGCTAGCCGGACTGATGAATTTGCCGAACTAAAGCGGCAATTTGACGTGGTGGATGCCGACATCGCGCTTGTCAATAAGCGGCTTGACGAGTCACATGGTATGCAATTTCTCCGCAGACACCTGGTAAGGGAGCTTGACGCCCCTGCCTTACAACATGGATGCTTGATGCACATGGTGCTGCTGCCATGGAGACCCTTCAGGCGGAGCTCGCCCAAGCCAAGAGTAGGCCAGAAAGAGTGATGCGGCTGCCTTGAAGGCGGCCGAAGAGCTAAAAGCCAAACAGGCTACTCATTGCCGAAGCAAGAAGGAAATGGCCGAGATGGCCGTAAGTTGAAGAATGCTGCCGACCGCTGCAAGCTTGTTGAAAAGGAAGATCGAGCGGTGCAAGAGGACCTGAAGAAGGCCGCTACCGAGGCCAAGGATGCTCGCTCTGCGATGAGAGCTATGAAGGAGGAGCTATGTCAGGCCGGAGATATCGCGGCTGGAAAGCCCTTCCTGCTGCGGAGGAAGTTCATGGATCCTAAATATGCTCAGTTGGACCGGTTGTGGAGTGCGGAGGATGCTTATCTGGACTTGGCGGCAAGTGCCGCGGACGCGGCCAAACACTTCCGAGATCAAAAGGATCACGAAATGGAAAAGGTTTTTTTGTCGCAGTTCCATAATCCAGAGCGCCCTCGTCCATTAATCGATCGCTTGGCCGAATGGGCGGAGCTGAATAGGTTATCCAGACTTGCCATGAAGGATGTCGTGAGTCGGTTGTGGCCGAAAAGGCCCGAGCCAAAAAGTTACTTTGGCTTGGTGCAACAGTTCCTTGGTGTGGTGCCGCATATCCATGCAATGAGGCGGTCGACATGCATAGAGGGTGTGCGGATGGCTCTTGCCCCTGTCAAGACATACTGGGCGGAGATGAAGGCCATCAATGTTGCATCCCAAGATTCGAACGGAAGCCGAGTACCTGTCGAGCACTATTTTCACGAAGTTCTGTATGGCGCTCGTTTAATAGAGACGCAGTGCTCGAAGGATATTGTGTTCGAATAACATGCATTAATTGTGAAACAATGTATCGATGGAATATAAAAGCTTTTTATACTTGTGCCGTTCAAGAATTAAAATACCTCTTGTGCGGCCGCTAATGTATATGTATATATAACCTGAAAGATGGCAGTCTTCGGCTTCAGCCCCCACGCATATAATGCGGGGGTGTTTGCAAAAGGCGCATTTTCACACTTCATCCAACGTCTTGGTCCTATAAAGGAGGTGGTAGCGCAGCAAACTAGGCAACCGGACTATAATGCTTTATCACTTTCACATAGCCATAGGAGTTTGATAGTGGGGCTACTATATAGCCCCTAGGGGCACCGCGCTCACTCGAATTCGGGGCGCGTATGTACCTGACCGAGAAACGGCCCTTCGTCAATGCGGAGGAATCCTATAGATTTCGGTGGGTCATCGAGTGGTTGACCAGTCTCACGCTATATCATGACAGTCAGTTTTCGGCTTTCTCTACTGAGGTGCTCGCCTGGTCGAACCGGGGCACAATCGCAGTAGTTCTCCTGGTGCCGCGTTAGCCGATAGAGCGGAACGTAAGGCAGCAAAACACAGGAGCCGGGCAAACCCAACATTTGACGAAAGACATGATTCGGAGCTGATGCATATAAGTCCTAACTCGAGACGCCAAACACTCCCTAAGGTATTCGGTCTTTATGAAAACGGGCTGAACAACGCCCTTGGTAGAAGCCCCTGGTGTCCAGGTACGCGCAAAATTCTGACGTGGCCCATGCCAAAACGCCAGCCTCCTCGTCAGTTATAGCAAGGAACCAGGGGATGTGTATCAACAAGAGATAGTAAAAAAGGTTTATGCAGGGTCTTAATCTAAAAAGAATCCTTGCAACGGGTCCCTACTGCACGTCTGCGCCTGTGTCTCCGTTGTGCCGTATCCTGGACGGGTGTAGCACGGTGTTCATCTATAAAAGAGAGGAACTTAGTTGAAAAAAGATCGTGCGAAAATGTACGTTATACTAAATAAACAAATTACAATTCAAGAAATGAATAAAATTGAGCTTTAATGTCTCTTGTTGTACATGCGCAGAGCCCCTAGTGCGGGGGTGTGCGGCTAGTAAGCCCTTGTATGTTTACGCCGGACTCGTCTAACCGTGTCCGGGGTCTGGACGACCTGTTTAGGTGCTTTGATTAGTGAAGCCGGTTTAGTGTGTGGCTGTCAAGGCAGTCACACAATCTTCCGCGCTCGAGGAACACTCGATATTTCCCTTTAAGGAGATGATGCCTTGCGGACCGGGCATTTTAAGTGTATGGGATGCATAATGCGGTATGGCGTTAAAGCGGGCGAAAGCTTTGTGTCCCAGTAGTGCTTGGTAGCTACTTGTAAATGGGGCGAGGTGGAAGGTTAACTTTTCGCGGCGGAAGTTGTCGGGTGAGCCGAACACAACTTCTAGCAGTAGAGAGCCCGTACAATGGGCATATGGGCCTGGTATTACCCCTTGAAAGGAAGTGTTGCTATGGCGAATTTTGGTTGGGTTTATCCCCATTTTGCGGATTGTGTCCTGATATAGCAGGTTTATATCACTGCCGCCGTCCATTAGGACTTGTGTAAATTGGAGTCCGTCGATTATCGGATCTAATATCAATGCAGTCCATCCTGCATTCCGGATACTTCTAGAGTAATCCTGATGGTCGAAGGTGATTGGTTTTAACAACCAGTGGCGGGACTCCTCTGGGATAGGCCGTATGTCGCATACCTCTATGGTCGCCGCTCTATTTTTCCCTTTTGTCACGTGAAGTGAGTTAACTGTCTTGACTTCTTGTGGGGAATTCTTTTGTTTTTCCGGTGCTCTCCTTGTGGGGTTCGTCATCGTCCTCGCTTGGTGTGTCGAGCCCCTTGTGTGCGGCGTTGAGTTTGCCGAACTGCTTGAAGACCCAACAATCTCTGTGGGTATGGTTTGCAGGCTTCCCGGGAGTACTGTGGATTTGGCATATCTTGTCCAAGATTTTGTTTAAGTTAGATAGCTCGTCCCTATTATCCTTAAGGGGCAGTTTTTTATGATTCTGCCGAGAGCTTTTGAATCCGGCGTTGACTGCCATGCCCTTCGGGCTGTTTCCCTTGGTCCGGCTCTGGTCCTTGCCGCGTCGCGGTTTCCCATTTCCATCCCTGACTATGGATGTACTTGGGTCGCTGGTACTGCATCTTGCCAGCCATCTATCCTCTCCCGCGCAAAAGCGGGTCATGAGGCTTGTTAATGCGGCCATTGTTCTTGGCTTTTCTTGGCCGAGGTGTCTGGCGAGCCATTCGTCTCGGACGTTGTGTTTGAAAGCTGCTAAGGCTTCGGCGTTTGGACAGTCGACTATTTGGTTCTTTTTGGTAAGGAATCTGTTCCAGAATTTTCGGGCTGACTCTCCGGGTTGTTGAGTTATGTGAGTTAAATCATATGCATCCGGAGGTCGGACATAGGTCCCTTGAAAATTTGCCCGAAAAGCATCCTCAAGCTCTTCCCAACTTCCAATGGTGTTTTCGGTGAGGCTTTTGAGCCAATGCCGGGCTGGCCCTTTGAGCTTGAGGGGTAAGTATTTTATGGCGTGGAGGTCATCTCCTCTAACCATGTGTATGTGGAGGATGTAATCCTCAATTCAGACTCCAGGGTCTGTTGCTCCGTCCTACGCCTCTATGTTTACAGGCTTGAATCCCGCTGGAAATTCATAATCTAGGACCTCATCGGTGAAACATAGGGGGTGTGCGGCACCCCTATATTTGGGTGTACCGTAATATTCAGATATTTGATGTGTTGCATTGCTTACTAGAGCTTGCTTTCTTGGCCCATAGATAGATCTAATTGGGCCATCTTTTTGATGCAAATCCGTTTGCGGATCGCGTGCCAGCTTGTGTGCGGCTCTGTTTGCCGCTCTATGTTTGCCATTGGGTCGTCTATCCGACCGGGTGGTCTCCTTGTTCTTTGATTGTGGGGGCTCTACGGCCTTCTCATCAAATTCGGGCAGTAGTTTTCGCTTCGGGTAGCTCTTTGTTCGGCGACTATTGCCGTATTTGTCTGCGGTGTTGAGTACTTTGCTCCATCTGATTCTGAGCGC
Organism: Triticum timopheevii; assembly: GCA_963921465.1. Classification (NCBI taxonomy): domain Eukaryota; kingdom Viridiplantae; phylum Streptophyta; class Magnoliopsida; order Poales; family Poaceae; genus Triticum; species Triticum timopheevii. The sequence goes on along the minus strand of OY997268.1, from coordinate 283,868,876 downwards.
ATCTTCCGCTGTTTTGAGCTTCCGCTTATGCGTTTTCAAGCTACGCGCAGTGGCGACGTGCCTTTTGTGGAGGTTCTTCTGCTCCAGCAACTTGTCCGGCATGAGATCGTCCGGACTGTTATCTTTGCCGGGGACGGATTGTTTATACATATTGTCCTATTCGGACGGTTTCTCAATAGCATGTTCGTCGTCCACCAGTTCGCCTTGCTCTATGGCTGGGTCTGAATGGCTGCTGTCTTTGTCGAGGTGGGACTTTGAGCGGCGCTTACGTCGCCGTTTTGTCTGCTTTTCGAGGGAATGATCCATCGTGGCATCCCGTTGTTCCTCGTCGTCGCTTCCTTTAGGTGTGTCCACCATGTATACATCGTGAGATGAGGTGGCTGTCCAATGCCCTATAGGTAATGGTTCATGTTTGCCTCCTACATCGTCGTCCATACCGTCGATGTCTTCGGAGTCGAAGTTGAGCACGTCGTTTAAACTTTCGACAGTCGCTACAAAGTGGGTGGTGGGTGGGAGTCAAATTTCTTCGTCATCCGCATCTCAACCTTGCTGACCATAGTCCAACCAGGGCTCTCCTGATAGAGAGAGAGACTTTAGTGAAGTCAGGATGTCGCCGAAGGGCGAGTGCTGAAAGATGTCTGTGGTGGTGAACTCCATGATCGGCGCCAATCGGCGATTGGCAGGGGCGCGGAAGGTTCAGAGTCCGGAGAGGAGTCCGGCGCCTTGGTGTCATGAGCTTCGCAAAGGACAGGGTTGGTGTTCGGCTCAATCGCCGTAGAGATAGCAGCCCCCGAGGCGGTGTCCAGCCACCCGTCCTCGATCGGCGCAGTCGGCTCCGAGATAAGGGTCGGAGCGGACACTTGTGCGGCCTCCAAGGCACTGTCAGGCGGTAGAGCTAGATCATGCCCATCGTGACAGTGCGGCATGCTTGGCTGCGGCTCGAACCCGTCGAAGATCAAGTCTCCGCGGATGTCATCCGTATAGTTCAAACTTACAAATCTGACCTGATGGCCAGGGGCGTAGCTTTCAATCTGCTCCAGATGGCCAAGCGAATTGGCTCGCAGTGCAAAGCCGCCGAATACGAAGATCTGTCTGGGGAGAAAAGTCTCACCTTGGACCGCATCGTTGTTTATGATCGGAGGAGCCATCGGGCCTAAAGATGACGACACAGAGGAACTCTCAATGAAAGCACCAATGTCGGTGTCAAAACCGGCGGATCTCGGGTAGGGGGTCCCGAATTGTGCGTCTAGGCGGATGGTAACAGGAGACAAGGGACACGATGTTTTTACCCAGGTTCAGGCCCTCTCGATGGAGGTAAAACCCTACTCCTGCTTGATTGATATTGATGATATGGGTAGTACAAGAGTAGATCTATCACGAGATCAGAGAGGCTAAACCCTAGAAGCTAGCCTATGGTATGATTGTTGTTCGTCCTACGAACTAAAACCCTCTGGTTTATATTGGCACCGAAGAGGGTTAGGGTTACACGGAGTCGGTTATAATGGTAGGAGATCTACATATCCGTATCGCCAAGCTTGCCTTCCACGCCAAGGAAAGTCCCATCCGGACACCGGACGAAGTCTTCAATCTTGTATCTTCATAGTCCAGGAGTCCGGCGAAAGGCTATAGTCCGGCCATCCGGACACCCCCTAATCCAGGACTCCCTCAATGACCACATACCTGAAATGGTCACAAACAGCCATCACATTCAACCAGTCTAATCACCCGGCGCGTATAGCCACTCCGGGGAGGCAAGCGTTTGTGGTCGACCCAGTTGTGGAAGGCACTCGAATGACCAAAGTGCTAATGGATGGTGGTAGCGGCCTGAATATCCTTTATGCTGAAACTTTAAAAGGGATGGGCATTCCGATGTCCAAGGTTAGCGAAAGAAATATGACTTTTCATGGTGTTATCCCTAGAAAGAAAGCTGAATCACTCGGCCAGATCGCCCTTAACGTGGTTTTTGGTGATTCCAAGAATTACCACCAGGAAAAGTTGACATTTGAAGTAGTGGATTTCCAGAGTGCTTATCATGTTATTCTTGGTAGGCCTGCCTATGCACATTTTATGGATCGGCCGTGTTACGTGTACCTCAAGCTGAAGATGCCTGGTCCCAGAGGAGTGATCACAGTCACTGGCAATCGGCAGAAGGTAGAGGAATGCTTCCAGAAGGGTTCTAAAATCGTTGATGCACAAATGGCAGCAGTTGAATTCCAAGAGTATCAGAAAAATGCAGATCTGAGTGATTTGTTACGAGCCAAGAAGTGGCTCGGCTCCTAGCAGCGTAGTTCATCCGAGAGATCTACCACTCCGAGTGGCTTACCAATGTGGTCATGGTCCCTAAGAAGGACGATTCACTTCTCATGTGCATCGATTTCAAGCATATCAATCGGGCCTGCCCAAAAGATCATTTCCCTCTCCCCCGCGTCGATCAGATTGTCGACTCGACTGCGTGATGTGAGCGCTTGTCTTTTCTAGATGCATATTCCGGGTATCAACAGATCCAACTGTATGGTCCCGATGAAATAAAAACGGCTTTCATCACCCCATTTGGGTGCTTTTGCTATGTCACCATGACATTTGGTCTAAAAAATGATGGCGCCACATTCATGAGGATGATTCAGAAGTGCCTGCTCACTCAAATCAGTCGGAATGTGGAAGCATATATGGATGACATTGTGGTCAAGTCACGTAAAGGTTCTGACCTGCTGACCGACCTCGCTGAAACCTTTGCCAACCTAAGAAGGTATGATATCAAGCTTAATCCGTCGAAGTGCACATTTGGAGTCACAGGTGGAAAGCTACTCGGTTTCCTCCTTTCCGAATGGGGGATCGACGCGAACCCAGAGAAAGTCGGTGCCATCCTCCGAATGAAACGCCCTGTGCATGTGCATGACATTTAGAAGCTTACTGGTTGTTTGGCCGCCTTGAGTCGATTCATTTCTCGACTCGGTGAAAAGGCCTTACCTCTTTACTGATTGATGAAGAAATCTGATAAATTTGAGTGGACTGATGAAGCTGACGCAACGTTTGCAGAGCTCAACGCCCTGCTTTCCACCCAGCCGGTGCTTGCTGCACTAATCAGCAAAGAGCCTTTACTGCTTTACATTGCAGCCACTGGACAAGTTTTCAGTACAGTACTCACGGTCGAGCGGGAGGAAGAAGGAAAAGCCTATAAAGTTCAGCGCCCAGTGTATTATCTTTTTGAAGTTTTTCTCCATCCAAGCAGAGATATCCGCATTATCAGAAGCTTGTTTATGGAATCTACATGACCATGAAGAAGGTTGCACACTATTTCTGTGATCACTCAATTAGAGTCGTCAGCAATGCACCATTATCTGAAATTCTGAACAACAGAGATGCAACTGTTCGAGTGGCAAAATGGGCGATTGAACTCCTTCCATTGGATATCAAGTTTGAGGCAAAGAAAGCTATCAAGTCCCAAGCAATTGCAGATTTCCTTGCCGAGTGGATTGAGCAACAACTGCCGACTCAGGTTCACTCAGAGCATTGGACCATGTTTTTCGATGGCTCTAAGATGCTGAATGGTTCTGGTGCTGGGGTGGTATTGGTACCCCCCCGTGGAGACAAGCTCAGCTATGTTCTCCAGATTCATTTTGATTCCTCCAACAATGAAGCTGAATATGAAGCACTTTTATACGGGTTGCGTATGGCCATTTCACTCGGCGTCCATCGCCTCATGGTCTACAGTGACTCAGATTTGGTGGTTAATCAAGTAATGAAAGAGTGGAATGTCGGGAGCCCGACTATGACTGGTTGTTGCAACGCAGTAAGAAAGTTGGAAAAGAAGTTTGAGGGGTTGGAGCTTCACCATATACCCCGACTGAAAAATCAAGCTGCAGATGACTTGGCAAAGATAGGCTCCAAGAGAGAGACCATTCCCAGTAATGTGTTTTTGGAGCATATTCATGCCCCTTCAGTTCAGGAAGATCCTTTCACTGAAGAGCCCCCACAACCTAAGAGTGCCACAGATCCGACTAAAGTCGAAGTCCCAACCATGGTCGACTTGATCATGGAGGTTTTGGTCGTCACTCCCGACTGGACAGTGCCATACATTGCGTACATTCTTAGTAAAGAACTTCCAGAGGATGAAGAAGAGGCTCGACAGATCGTCCGGTGATCCAAAGCCTTTACTATGATAAGAGGACAGTTGTTCAGGGAAAGTGTAACTGGAGTCAGCCAGAAATGCATCACGCAAGAAGAAGGCCGAATGATCCTCAATGATATTCACTCGGGGACCTGTGGTCACCATGCGTCCTCTCGGACCATCGTGGCCAAAGCATGCCGAGCCGGATTTTACTAGCCACATGCCAACGAGATGGCGGAAGAAATAGTAGAAATATGTGAAGGCTGTCAGTTTTACTCTAACATGTCCCATAAACCCGCGTCAGCTCTGAAGACTATTCCACTCATCTGGCCTTTTGCTGTCTGGGGATTGGATATGGTTGGACCTCTGAGGACTGGCAGGAGTGGCTTTACCAATGTGCTCGTAGTAGTTGACAAGTTCACCAAATGGATTGAAGCCAAGCCCATCAAAAACCTTGAAGCAAGTACAACTGTTAGTTTCGTCAGAAAATTAACATATAGATATGGTGTGCCGCACATCATCATTACTGATAATGGGTCAAACTTCGATTCTGACGAGTTCAGAGCCTTTTCTGCTTCCTAAGGCACTAGGGTCGACTATGCTTCAGTTGCCCATCCTCAATCGAATGGACAACCTGAAAGAGCAAATGGATTGATTCTCAAAGGACTGAAACCCCAATTGACGCGACCTCAAGCATGCAGCAGGCACCTGAGTCGATGAACTTCCATCAGTACTTTGGGGATTGAGGACAACTCCTAATCGGTCGACTGGCCGAACTCCATTCTTCTTAGTCTATTGAGCCGAAGCTGTACTTCCAAGTGACTTGCTTCACAATGCACCCCGAGTCGAACTTTTCTCAAAAGATGAAGCAGAACGGGCTTGACAAGATGCAGTTGATCTCTTGGAAGAGGAAAGAGAGATGGCCTTGATCCGATCGACAATTTATTAGCAAGACCTGCATCAATTCCACGCCAGAAACATGAGGGGTCGGGCATTTCACGAGGGTGACTTGGTTCTTCGGGTGAACCAGCAGAAACCACACAAGCTCACTCCTGCTTGGGAAGGCCCCTTCATCATCACCAAAGCGCTCCACAAAGGAGCATACCGTCTTCAAATGTCCAGCACAATAAACACGAGCCACGAGCTTGGAATGCAGAGCTGCTCCGCCCCTTTTACACTTAAGCATTCAGACTGTTGAGATGTAATAAGAAATACCTTCTAGTTTGATTATCAAAGACATGATTTTACAGTCTCCTGAATGATTGTTGTTCCTTTTTTACATGTTCTAAATCCCCTGGTGGGTGCCTTAGTTGCGAATCCGTTTCACCTAAGTTGAAAAACCCTACCGAGTGGTGAGCAAGCCTCCCACTCGGGGGGCTTAGCTGCAGTCCAGTACTGGCCTAAGTTTGAAAATCCTACCGAGTGGTGAGCAATCCTCCCACTCGGGGGCTTAGCTGCGAATCCATTTTGCCTAAGTTGAAAAAATTCTACCGAGTGGTGAGCAAGCCTCCCACTCAGGGGCTTAGCTGCAGTCCAGTACTCGCCTAAGTTTGAAAATCCTACCGATTGTTGAGCAATCCTCCCACTCGGGGGCTTAGCTGCGAATCTGTTTCACCTAAGTTGAAAAAATCCTACCGAGTGGTGAGCAAGCCTCCCACTCGAGGGCTTAGCTGCAGTCCAGTACTCGCCTAAGTTTGAAAAATCCTACCGAGTGGTGAGCAATCCTCCCACTCGGGGGCTTAGCTGCAGTCGAGTACTCGCCTAAGTTTAAAAAAAAAATCCTACCGAGTGGTGAGAAATCCTCTCACTCGGAGGCTTAGCTGCACTCTAGTACTCGCCTAAGTTTTAAAAAAATCCTACCGAGTGGTGAGCAATCCTCCCACTCAGGGGCTTAGCTGCAGTCCAGTACTCGCCTAAGTTTGAAAAATCCTACCGAGTGGTGAGCAATCCTCTGACTCGGGGGCTTAGCTGCAGTCTAGTACTCGCCTAAGTTTACAAAAATCCTACCGAGTTGTGAGAAATCCTCCCACTCGGGGACTTAGCTGCAGTCCAGTACTCGCCTAAGTTTAGAAAATCCTACTAAGTGGCGAGCAATCCTCTCACTCGGGGGCTTAGCTGCAGTCCAGTACTCGCCTAAGTTTGAAAAATCCTATCGAGTGGAGAGCAATCCTCCCATTTAGGGGCTTAGCTGCAGTCCAGTACTAGCCTAAGTTTGTAAAATCCTACCGAGTGGTGACCAATCCTCCCACTCGGGGGCTTAGCTGCAGTCCAGTACTCACCTAAGTTTGAAAATCCTACCGAGTGGTGAGCAATCCTCCCACTCGGGGGCTTAGCTGCGAATCCATTTTGCCTAAGTTGAAAAAATTCTATTGAGTGGTGAGCAAGCCTCCCACTCGGGGGCTTAGCTGCAGTCCAGTACTCGCCTAAGTTTAGAAAATCCTACTAAGTGGCGAGCAATCCTCTCACTCGGGGGCTTAGCTGCAGTCCAGTACTCGCCTAAGTTTAAAAAAAAATCCTACCGAGTTGTGAGCAATCCTCCCACTTGGGGGCTTAGCTGCAGTCCAGTACTCCCCTAAGTTTAGAAAATCCTACTGAGTGGCGAGCAATCCTCTCACTCAGGGGCTTAGCTGCAGTCCAGTACTCGCCTAAGTTATAAAAAAATCCTACCGAGTGGTGAGAAATCCTCCCACTCGGGGTCTTAGCTGCAGTCCAGTACTCGCCTAAGTTTGAAAAATCCTATCGAGTGGAGAGCAATCCTCCCATTCAGGGGCTTAGCTGCAGTCCAGTACTAGCCTAAGTTTGAAAAATCCTACCGAGTGGTGAGCAATCCTCCCACTCGGGGGCTTAGCTGCAGTCCAGTACTCGCCTAAGTTTGAAATTCTACCGAGTGGTGAGCAATCCTCCCACTCGGGGGCTTAGCTGCAGTCCAGTACTCGCCTAAGTTTAAAAAATCCTACCGAGTGGTGAGCAATCCTCCCACTCGGGGGCTTAGCTGCGAATCCGTTTCGCCTAAGTTGAAAAAAATCCTACCGAGTGGTGAGCAAGCCTCCCACTCGGGGGCTTAGCTGCAGTCCAGTACTCGCCTAAGTTTGAAAAATCCTACCGAGTGGTGAGCAATCCTCCCACTTGGGGGCTTAGCTGCAGTCGAGTACTCGCCTAAGTTTAAAAAAAAAATTCTACCGAGTGGTGAGAAATCCTCTCACTCGGAGGCTTAGCTGCACTCCAGTACTCGCCTAAGTTTAAAAAAAATCCTACCGAGTGGTGAGCAATCCTCCCACTCAGGGGCTTAGCTGCAGTCCAGTACTCTCCTAAGTTTGAAAAATCCTACCGAGTGGTGAGAAATCCTATGACTCGGGGGCTTAGCTGCAGTCTAGTACTCACCTAAGTTTACAAAAATCCTACTGAGTGGTGAGCAATCCTCTCACTCGGGGGCTTAGCTGCAGTCCAGTACTCGCCTAAGTTTAGAAAATCCTACTAAGTGGCGAGCAATCCTCTCACTCGGGGGCTTAGCTGCAGTCCAGTACTCGCCTAAGTTTAAAAAAATTCCTACCGAGTGGTGAGAAATCCTCCCACTCGGGGGCTTAGCTGCAGTCCAGTACTCGCCTAAGTTTGAAAAATCCTATCGAGTGGAGAGCAATCCTCCCATTCAGGGGCTCAGCTGCAGTCCAGTACTAGCCTAAGTTTGAAAAATCCTACCGAGTGGTGAGCAATCCTCCCACTCGGGGGCTTAGCTGCAGTCCAGTAGTCGCCTAAGTTTGAAAATCCTACCGAGTGGTGAGCAATCCTCCCACTCGGGGGCTTAGCTGCGAATCCATTTTGCCTAAGTTGAAAAAATTCTATTGAGTGGTGAGCAAGCCTCCCACTCGGGGGCTTAGCTCCTGTCCAGTACTCGCCTAAGTTTGAAAATCCTACCGAGTGGTGAGCAATCCTCCCACTTGGGGGCTTAGGTGCGAATCCGTTTCGCCTAAGTTGAAAAAATCCTACCGAGTGGTGAGCAAGCCTCCCACTCGGGGGCTTAGCTGCAGTCCAGTACTCGCCTAAGTTTGAAAAATCCTACCGAGTGGTGAGCAATCCTCCCACTCGGGGGCTTAGCTGCAGTCCAGTACTCACCTAAGTTTTTAAAAAAATCGTACCGAGTGCGAGAAATCCTCTCACTCGGAGGGTTAGCTGCAGTCCAGTACTCGCCTAAGTTTAAAAAAAATCCTACCGGGTGGTGAGCAATCCTCCCACTCGGGGGCTTAGCTGCAGTCCAGTACTCGCCTAAGTTTGAAAAATCCTACCGAGTGTTGAGCAATCCTCTAACTCGGGGGCTTAGCTGAAGTCTAGTACTCGCCTAAGTTTAAAAAAATCCTACCGAGTTGTGAGCAATCCTCCCACTCGGGGGCTTAGCTACAGTCCAGTACTGCCCTAAGTTTAGAAAATCCTACTGAGTGGCGAGCAATCCTCTCACTCAGGGGCTTAGCTGCAGTCCAGTACTCGCCTAAGTTTTAAAAAATCCTATCGAGTGGTGAGAAATCCTCCCACTCGGGGTCTTAGCTGCAGTCTAGTACTCGCCTAAGTTTAAAAAATCCTACCGAGTGGTGAGCAATCCTCCCACTCGGGGGCTTAGCTGTAGTCCAGTACTAGCCTAAGTTTAAAAAATCCTACCGAGTGGTGAGCAATCCTCCCACTCGGTGGCTTAGCTACAGTCCAGTACTCGCCTAAGTTTGAAAAATCCTACCGAGTGGCGAGCGATCCTCTCACTCGGGGGCTTAGCTGCAGTCCAGTACTCGCCTAAGTTTAAAAAATCCTACTGAGTGGTGAGAAATCCTCTCACTCTGGGGTTTAGCAGCAGTCCCGCACTCGCTCGAGGACTTAGCCATACGCTCCATCGCGATCTGAAAGGACGACGAGGTACATGTCGACTGCGACCTCTTCCTCAGAGCTGCGCCATAAGTTCTATGTGGGCCTCAACCCGCTCCGCAAGGACGACGAGGTACAGGTCGACTGTGACCTCTTCCTCAGAGCTGCGCCATAAGTTCTATGTGCACCTCAACCCGATCCACAAGGACGATGAGGCGTTGACTGAGCACCACCTCTGAGCTACGCCACAAATACAATTTTCCGTCCTTATCCGCAAGGACGACGAGGTGCCGACTGAGCACCACCTTTGAGCTACGCCACAAATACAATGTTCCATCCCTATCCTTAAGGGACAGAAAGGCGTCGACTGAGTTCTGCCTCTAAGCTATGCCACAAATACAATGTTCCGTCCCTATCCGTAAGGACGGCAAGGTGTCGACTGAGTTCTACCTCTGAGCTACGCCACAAATACAATGTTCTGTCCCTATCCGTAAGGACGGCGAGGTGCTGACTTTGTTCTACCTCTGAGCTACGCCACAAGTACAATGTTCCGTCCTACCTGCAAGGACGACGAGGTGTCGACTAAACACCATGTTTGAGCTCCGTCACAAGTACAATGTACTTTCATTCGGCAAAGGGTGAGAAAATCAAATCCACTCGACACCGAGGGACAATCAGAAACAGTGTAAGAAACAAAGCAAAAGCCACGATAGTTGGCGCCCATGATATTCAAAAAAATTCCAAATTCAGATAAACCCCGCAAAAGTTCCGAACTGCAGCGGACAAGAGTACTCAGGAATCAAGCCTGAAAGAGTTTAACGATTACAGATCACTCTGCATTCCGAGGCAAATAAGGGTGGGGCATAATGTTTTTCAGTTACTCGTTAGGAGAGGGGCTGGCTGGATCACAGAAACTACCCAGGTCAATGCTGTCTACAACGTGAGTGGCAGCCTCGACAAAGGTGTCCATGAAGAACTGTAAGGTGTGCTTCTTAGTGTTCACAACCTTGAAGGCCGCCAGCTTGTCTTCTTTGGCGTATTTGCAGTGCACTCGGATCAATGACAGGGCAACGTCAACGGCACAGTGGGTAGATGATTTCTTCCATTCATGCACTCAGCCAGGGATCTGATTTAGTCGAGTCATCAGTGACCTGAGATCTTGTGCAAGTTCCGCTTGAGGCCAGAGTTCGGCCTCAACCCGAGTCATCGCCGCCTTCAGTCGAGCCAGATAAGCAACAGCGCTGTCCATGCATGATTCCAACCGCCGCAAGCACATCGCAACATCATATTTAACAGGACAATTGATGGGGTCGAGACCCGTCTCAACGCGCCCAGTCTCAGCCTCAAAGTCCTGGCAAAGTTCTGCACAATCAGGAAAAATGGTGAGTCGACAGTATCACAAGACATTCCAATCAACGGCAACTAATCAGTCGAATGATGATACCAAGCTTCAAGACTAGTTTGGCAGCAAGTTGTCCCAAATAGGACTCCATCTCGCCCGTCTTGGCTTTGAGTCTTCCGACTTCATTTGTCAGGTTCTCCTTGTCCTTCTTCAGTTGCTCAATCTCCCGATTGGCCTCAGAGATGGTAGTCTTCAGCTTCGAGTTCTCCTCTTCCAACTTGCCGACCGAAGCCAGCTTCTTGTCCGCAAGCGCTGTCTTCTCTCGTGCCTCCTTCTGAGTAGCAGCAAGATCCAGATCCTTCTTCTCCAGAGCTTCCTTCATTTTCTCTAAAGAAACAACACTCTTCAGACGAGCTTGAAGCTGACGGTTTTCACTACGCACATCTGTTCATGTGAAGTCACTCGGTTCAAAGAGTGAAAGAAAAAACACTGAAAGGCGCGAGCCACAAGGTGGACGGGTGTCGATTGGTTACCTCCCATGATGGTTGTTTGTTCCTGAGCAGTCTTGAGGTTCTTCTTCACCAGTTCAAGATCAAGTTTGAGGCTTATTTGCTTCTTGTTCAACTTAGAAAGTTGAGCCCCAAGATCATAAGAACTCTGCAGTCAGCGAGAGAGATATATCAGTTGACAGAAACAAAAGACAATCACAATGAAAGTTACACTAAGACTACTGCCGAATCAAACATTCAACAGTAGTCTATGGGACTACACCTAGTGGGTGCACTTAGCGTGCCCCCACTGGTTTGGATCAACACTCAGCATGGTCTGCCCAGCGTGAGTCAAAAAAAAGTAGATTCCCAGACCCCAGCCGACTGCCAGCAGTCGACCGTGGTCTCGGGGACTACACCCAGTGGGTGCACTCTACGTGCCCCCATTGGTTCGGACAAAACACTCGACTCAGCATGAGTCGAAGGGAGTAGAAGACCTGTTAAACTCCAAGGCAGGCACACCCCAGTGGGTGATCGGATATGAAATACAAACCCATGATAGTAGATGCACATATGGGCAGTGAAGCTATAGCGGCAGTTTCTCATGATTAAAAAGTTCAGTAGGGAGGTAACTGACCTTAACATTGGTCTGCAGAGCGGTGCTGGAATTATAGGCCTCCTGACTGGCCTCGTGCATCACCTTCACCTGCTCCATAACAAGATTCACCTGGCGAAGAGCCTCCCTGGTGGCACTAGGCGAGTCGTCTGGAGTTTGGTATGTAGCAAAGAGTGATGGCGCCAAGGCGGTCGAAGCAGCCACGGGGTCAAATGCATGGAGTTGCACTGGAACGGCAGGAGTCGAAGCAGTCGACCCTGATGGGCGATCAGTCGTCAGCGATCGGCGAATGTGACGTTGGTCCGAACCAGATCTCTGGATCGCTCGACCACTGCCTCAAGCACCAGCGTCGACTGAGGGACTTGAACTTCAAGCCCTCTTCGGTTCGAGCCCTTGCCTCTCCTCCTCCTCTCCTTCAGAGGCTCTTCTTCTTCATCATCATCGGGGAGTACGACGATGTCTCGTGGAGCTGCAGCAAATATACAACATGAGAGATTCAACTGACCGGCAACTCAATCGACAAAATAAGTTTTGGTCGAACGGACTTACCAGCTCGGGAGGTGGCCTCATCATCGGTCTCCTCATCCCCTAGGGCCTTGTCAACATCCATGTCAGTCACCGCTGAGGTCGGGCTGGAAAGGTGCATGATCCGTTCGGTCAGAGCAGAAGAATCAGTCAGTAGAGGTAAACACAGAAAGGATACTCACCCAGAGGCAAGAGGAACATCCATCTTGATCATGGGCAGAGTCTTCCGAGCTCTTGGAGGAGCAACCTTGGGCTGCTTGGCGACTTTTTCTGTTGGCTCCGGAGTTGACGTCCGAGTGCGCTTCTACATTTGGGTGCTTGGGGCCACATTCTTACCCGCCCGCCCGTTGGGTCATGATGTTGCTTGGATCGACGTTCTGAGCGAGGCAGTGAGTCAACCACTTCTTCTTCGTCCGACTCCTTGCTTTCCTCCTCGTCTTCCTCGTCCGAAGATTCCCATTCGCCGCTCTCCCTCTTGGCCCTGCTCCAGAACTTGTTTACCATTGGGCATCGAGTACATCTCAGTGAAAACCTACAAGACAAGAAGTCGAGTAAAATTCAGTCGGGTTCAAGAACAGTCAGAATATATACCCAAAAACAGTCGGTGACGGAAGACACACCTTGTCTGGCAGATTGCTATCCCCGAAGGGGTCGACTCTCCTGGCTCCTTTGGGGTTGTCCTTGTCGACTGACCTGGAGTTGCGAGGTCTTGGCAGTTGAACCAAGTCGACTGCCAGCCCCTAACCGATTCAGGAAGAGTCATGGAAGGGAAGGAGATCCTCTGCCTCTTCTGGATACCCAAACCCCCACACATCTGAATGACATGTGTTTTATCGTCACTCGTATTTGCTTTCTTCACCGACTGAGAATGGATGGTGAAAATATGCTTGAAAAGACCCTAGTGTGGTTGACACCCCAGAAAGTTCTCGCACATAGACACGAATGCAGCAAGTTATGTGATGGTATTGGGAGAAAAATGATGGAGTTGGGCACCGAAGATGTTCAAGAAGCCCCGGAAGAAGGGGTGTGGAGGAAGTGAGAAGCCCCAGTCGACATGGGTGGCGAGTAGTACACACTCACCCGGTCGAGGTTGCGGCTCCGTCTCTCCCTCCGGCAGCCTCGCTGCAACCTTGGCGATCAGCCCGGACTCCACCAGCTCGTCTAGATCTTCCTGCCGGAGCGAAGACCGGATCCAATAGCCTTGGATCTAGCCCGGTGGCAGCGCAGAGTGTGATGACAACCTGTGATTCTGCTTCTTGCCTTTCGCCGCCCCCGTCACCTTCTTCGTGCGTTCCAGCGCCGCCGTCTTGTTCTTCACCATGGTGGCAGAGCGGCGGCGTTGAGAGCGGAGGAGCCGGATGCGGTGGAGAAGCAGAGTGAAAGAGGGGAAAATGGACGCCCACAGTGCAGGTGCCTCGGCTCCGTCACCTTATAAAGGCCCGCTTCCGAGTGGCTGACACGTGGGTCTAGGCGATCCAGTCAAATCCCGCAACAGTCGCGCGCGACGTACGTGGTGAAAAAGGTGGTGTGGAGGTCGAGGCGCTCCTGTTTATCCACCCCGCTTACCTCGGCACACTCCTTCCCGCGCTCTTCTGCGAAATTTCGAATCCCGTGAGATCCGGGATACACTGCAACCAATCGCGCTAAAGATTCTACGCCCCGAAATAACACTCAACAGATGATGTTACAAATTCACTCGGCAACTTTCTGAATCGATCAAGGCGACTGAATCGTAGCTGAAGTTCGAACATGAGTCTTCCGTCCTGCGTAAAATACTCGTGAGGCGCAAGGCTTGGAGCAAGATCTACTTTAACCTTCTTTCCACTCGGAACTTAATCCATTCGGGGGGCTAATGGTGAGGATGAAGACCTAGGGTAGGGTCATAGGCCTGACCTATACGCCCTACCCAAGGTCACTACCCTAGAAGCAAAGAAGTCCAAGAGACAACAAGGAATACCCAGGGAAGGCGTCGAGTGCAATCCACTCGACCAACCATATCACTCGGGTACCCCTCTTACCTGATGTCACTCGACCATACAAGAAACCACTTGACCTACTAAAGACCAGGAGTCACTCAACACTGCAACGGTCAGGCGTTCACTCTGTAGTCTTTAAGATCATTAATAGCGCTTATGGCTGGCATTATCAGTAACGCCCCGTCTTTATGTACATTGAACCCCCTATAATGGAGGATGGCTGGGGTCCTGATGCACTCTATATAAGCCACCCCTCCTCTGGCACAAGGGTTCGCACCCCCTGTAACACCACACGCATATAATCCAATCGACCGCCTCCGGGCACCGAGACGTAGGGCTTTTACTTCCACTGTGAACGCCCTGAACTCGTAAATCCTGTGTGTATAACTTCACCATAGCTGAGATCTTGCCTCTCCATACCTACCCCTATTCGACTGTCAGTCTTAGGACCACGACACCTCACACAACTAATATATCTCAAAAGAAATACATAACCGACTTAAAAAGGTAACTATTACCCACCAAAGAAGCTACTAATTAAAATAACCCTCTGGACTCTAGTCACATTCGCCTCTCCAGTGGGCCCCATCCTGTCGCACATAAGCAAAGCAAGTCCCACGATCTAGCCACCCTAATCACATCGGTATTTACCTTGCGAGGCAAGAACAAAAATAGGAAGTTAATCTTCAGCTCTTTCCTTGCCATTCAATCCGTTGCTTGCTCGATGCATAACCATATTTTTTTAATATCAAACATGCTTGTGTATGAGTCATTTCTTTCATGCACATACATGGCTTGGTTGCTAATTAATCCATGGCTGGACCCACTTGCATGTGTGCGTCCTCCTTGACTCTCTAATGCATGCGTGCATGAACACCCAACATTGTACCTCCAAGACTCAAACAAACACATCCCTTATGCTGGAGATGCATATTTAGTCGTGGTGGCAACAAAAGCTTCAACCTCATTATTATTTCCAACAAACTGAAATATTTTTGGCACATAAATATCTTTGATCCGTAATCCTTTGGCACATGACAATGTTTGAACAGCAACAATGTTAACATTTACCCTGGTTGCATCATCCTCTCCCCCTTCAAGCGAACCCGTCCTCAGTTTCGAGTTAAGCTCTTTAACACTATTTTTATCTGTAGATTGAATGATGCCCAGAAAAATTTCAGCAGCCTCAACCTTCATCTTCTTTACTTCTAATGCAGCTTGAGCAACATCTCGCTTCTTGTGATCAGCCATATACTTCTCTGATGTGTACGAATCAACTGGTACGTATTGTCCTCCATGAATAAAAGAAAATTCACCAACCGAATGATATGTCAATTGTCTTTTATCTGTCCATGGTTTTCTAACAGTATTGAACATGTATGCATGTGCATTGGAAGCACATCACACATGACTTGATCACCATGTCCACATAAAATAAACCGTACCTCGACGCGGTACGTGATCTGGACAAACTTGTCCTTCCACCAAAGCTCATACGGTTCTGGATGTTCAATCAACGGCAGGTTCAAAGCATCAACCATAGTCTGACTCACCAAGTTCATCCCAGAATAGCAATTCATCAAGGTTGCACAACTCGCCGTCCCTACACGCACACGTGTAAAGCATTGGTACCACGGCAAGGACCACAATGGATCCTTCTCCACCGACATCATCATTTGTGAGCTACAATCTTTCCTCATGATAAAAAATTCAGAAGAACTCGAAGAAAAATATTGTACCATAAACAACCTTTGCTCGGAATACCAACTGATAAGGACAAAACCTCATGGTGAGATCCGATCTGTTGTTGCGGCCCGATCTTTCACGACACTCCACCACCACCAGTAGCAACCTCTCGCCCACGCACGCAATGTACACAAAGTAGAGGGTTCGAACCATGCGGCCCAGCACGAGAAAACCAATCTCGATGAAGGTACTCGCGCACAAAACAATTTCCTCGCAGAAATAGCAACAAAGAGGTTTACTAAAGCTACCTCAAAAACTTGATACGGGTGTCTACCCCTGAAAACACATCTGTCTATTTCATATAAAAAATATAACCTCCTTTTTACATTGAACGAACTTGACTATTTATAGTTTTACATGACTTGCACTGCACATAACTAATATATCTCAAAAGAAATACATAACCGACTTAAAATTAAAAGGTAACTATTGCCGATCGAAGAAGGTACTAATTAAAATAACTCTCTGGACTCTAGTTACATTAGCCTCTTAGGTGGGCCCCATCCTGTCGCACACAAGCAAAGCAAGTCCCATGATCTGGCCACCCTAATCACATCGGTATTTTCCTTGTGAGACAAGAACAAAAATCGTAAGTTAATCTTCAGCTCTTCCTTTTTGAACCTGTATGGACACTTTACATCTGGAACGAAACCATCAGCTCTTTCCTTGCCATTCAATTCATTGCTTGCTCGCTGCATAACCATATCTCTCTTTTTTTAATATCAAACATGCTTGTGTATGAGTCATTTATTTCGTGCACGTACATGGCTTGGTTGCTTATTAATCCATGGCTGGACCCACTTGCATGTGTACGTCATCCTTGACTCTCTAATGCATGCGTGCATGAACACCCAACATTGTACTTCCAAGACTCAAACAAACACATCTCTTGTGCTGGAGATGCATATTTAGTCGTGGTGGCAACCAAAGCTTCAACCTCGTTATTATTTCCAACAAACTGAAATATTTTTGGCAAATAAGTATCTTTGATCCATAATCCTTTGGCACATGACAATGTTTGAGCAGCAACAATGTTAATGTTAGCCCTGGTTGCATCATTGGCTGAAACTGGGGTTGTGCATGCCGGGAGCATTTTGTGTGACAAAAATGAAGCATGGCCAAACTATATGATTTTGTAGGGATAAGCTTTCTTTGGCTATCTTATTTTGATAAGACATGATTACTTTGTTAGTATGCTTGAAGTATTACTATTTTTATGTCAATATTAAACTTTTATCTTGAATCTTTTGGATCTGAACATTCATGCCACAATAAAGAAAATTACATTAAAAAATTATGCTAGGTAGCATTCCACATCAAAAATTCTATTTTTATCATTTACCTACTCGAGGACGAGCAGGAATTAAGCTTGGGAATGCTTGATACGTCTCCAACGTATCTATAATTTTTGATTGTTCCATGTTATTATATTATCTGTTTTGGATGTTTTATGGGCTATGCTATACACTTTTATATTATTTTTGGGACTAACCTATTAACCGGAAGCCCAGCCCAAATTGCTGTTTTTTGCCTATTTCAGTGTTTCGCAGAAAAGGAATATCAGATGGAGTCCAAACGGAATGAAACCTTCGGGAGAGTTATTTTTGGAACAAACGTTGTCCAGGAGAGTTGGAGTGGACGTAAATAAAGAAACGTGGAAGCCACGAGGCAGGGAGGCGCGCCCAGGGGGTAGGCGTGCCCCCACCCTCGTGGGCCCCTCGTGGCTCCCTTGACCAACTTCCTTCGCCTATATATACTCATATACCCTGAAAACAACGAGAAGCACCACGAAACCCTATTTCCACCGCCGCAACCTACTGTGCCCGTGAGATCCCATCTTGGGGCCTTTTCCGACGCTCTGCCAGAGGGGGAATCGATTACGGAGGGCTTCTACGTCAACACCATAGCCTCACCGATGAAGTGTGAGTAGTTTACCTCAGACCTTCGGGTCCGTAGTTATTAGCTAGATGGCTTCTTCTCTCTCTCTGGATCTCAATACAAAGTTCTCCTTGATCTTCTTGGAGATCTATTCGATGTAATTCGTTTTGCGGTGTGTTTGTCGAGATCCAATGAATTGTGGGTTTATGATCAAAATTATCTATGAACATTATTTGAATCTCCTATGAATTCTTTTATGTATGATTTGTTATCTTTGCAAGACTCTTAGAATTATCAGTTTGGTTTGGCCTACTAGATTGATCTTTCTTGCAATGGGAGAAGTGCTTAGCTTTGGATTCAATCTTGCGGTGTCCTTTCCTAGTGACAGCAGGGGCAGCAAGGCACGTATTGTATTGTTGCCATCGAGGATAGAAAGATGGGGTTTATATCATATTGCTTGAGTTTATCCCTCTACATCATGTCATCTTGCCTAATGCATTACTCTCTTCTTATGAACTTAATACTCTAGATGCATGCAGGATAGCGGTTGATGTGTGGAGTAATAGTAGTAGATGCACAATCGTTTCGATATACTTGTCGTGGACGTGATGCCTATATACATGATCATGCCTAGATATTCTCATAACTATGCACTTTTCTATCAATTGCTCGACAGTAATTTGTTCACCCACCGTAATACTTATGCTATCTTGAGAGAAGCCACTAGTGAAACCTATGGCCCCCGGGTCTATTTTCCATCATATAAGTTTCCGATCTATTTTATTTTGCAATCTTTACTTTCCAATCTATATCATAAAAATACCAAAAATATTTATCTTATTATCTCTATCATATCTCACTTTTGCAAGTGGCCGTGAAGGGATTGACAACCCCTTTATCATGTTGGTTGCAAGGTTCTTATTTGTTTGTGTAGGTACGAGGGATTTGCGTGTAGCCTCCTACTGGATTGATACCTTGGTTCTCAAAAACTGAGGGAAATACTTATGCTACTTTGCTGCATCACCCTTTCCTCTTCAAGGGAAAACCAACGCATGCTCAAGAGGTAGCAGTGGTATATGGCAGCGGCGATGAAGATGGTGCGGCGGCGGCATGACAAACTATGACAGAACTCAAAACTCTAAAGGACTAGACGCTAAGACCAGCAACTAGACATGACGATGCAACCGCAAATTCAACAATGCAAAAACCCTAAAAAGATTATGCAAAGGCTCAGATTGGTTCGGATATGATGACTAACCCTATTTTTTGTGGATTTTTCGTGGACTGTAGGTCTGATAACTGACTTGATCGAAAGTATGAAAAACTGTAAAATCTCATCGAGCAACGTGGAAATCTGATACCGCGTGATAGAGGCAATGGTGTCCCAATGTTTCGATGAGATGGTGGCTATCGTTTTCTGTGGGAGTCGACCTTGACGATCTGACTACAAACGTGCGAGAAGTCACACCTTAGTAATCGCTAAACCAACTTCCGAGGGGTTATTGACCACGCCGGAGCACGATCAACCTCACCACGAGGGTCTGTTTCCTGCGAGCAAACGAAGAACAAGCAAGAAACTGAGACTGCAATCTGGATATTGCGAATATAAGAGTAAAGCTTTATTAATGAAGGTGGGGTTCTGAGATGTCTTGGTTTGGTCGCTGAACACAAACGAAGTACGCGAAGTTGCAGCTATGGCGAACTTTTAGTCTAAACAATACCCAAAATTTAAACGACGCCCTAAGGGTTGTATATATGGAGGAAGAGGGGGAATTTCATGGCCCTTGAGGGAGGGGTCCGAAAGCAACCCTAACTCTTGTTTCCCCACACATACAGACTCTAAAAACAGCCTATAATCAAGTATTTCGAAATTACATGGGCCTGGCCCAATAATAAGGTGACCCAGCTCCTAGAATAGCTTGTGGACGAGAATAACGAAGTAGCATCTTGTATATTTTGTCCAAGGCTTCATGCACTCATTATGGTTGCTTCAACATCCTGAAAAAATCACTTGTAACTCCGTTCTTGTTCCCCTTGCGCTTGCCATCATCTCCATGCTTATTCTTGCTCCAATGTTCACCCTTCTCCAAGCTAGGCCCTTCATTTGTAAGCAAAACAAATGTCTCCAATTTAGGAAGCATTATATTCTCATGAACATTAGAATCATTACCAAGAAACGGAAGTACCTGGTAATTTAATTTGCGTGTGCGAGCTCTAGTAATTGGTCCAGTATGTATAGTAGCAGGGGCTGTGGGTGTAACAATGGTGTTGATGTCCTGATTAATTGATTCACCATTATGCTACTCCCATGTGAATTTTCATGCTTGTTGGAGATACTAGTAGCTATTGCTATGATTTGTTTGTGCCTCATTCTATTGATGCTTTTTTGTTGGGAGAGTCATGATGTCCCATTGCTATTTACATATGGCCTCTCGCCAATACATTGATGATATTTTTCCCATATCTTGCTTTCATGCTTGTGATAGGTCGTGCATTTTTCATGCCCACTATTTGCACACATGCCATGATTGCCGTGATTACCTTTAGTACGTTGCATCTTCACACTACTAGCTTGGTTGACTTGTTTACTACGATCACTTTCTTTGTTGCATCACCATGTTCCATTCTTACTCGCTTTCTTGGGTTGATCACATATATTTTCATGACTCTCACATGATATATCTTGTTCATTGTCACTTGTCTCCAATAGTTGCATCTATGCTTATTCATATTGGAGATTTGGACACTTTACATGTGATGCATTCTTGCTTGACCCATCATATGCTTTCATACCATACCACACCTTGTCCTTTCTTATCATAAGAATGATGAAAACACTTGTTGGGTATGTCACCACTCGAATGATAGGTTTTGCATTTGCGCCAACCTCATTTGTTTTTCCGAGTGTTTTCCATGTTCTTTCATTTTGAGGGAGTCACAAGGCATCGCCGTCATACGACAACTTGGTCATGTGAAGGCGTACACGATGCGCAACACCAACATTTTTGACATCCTCATAAAGGTGAACTCCTTCCCTTTGAGTCCTCTTCAAATATGAATACTGGATGGGTCGTTCTCTCATTGTTGCTTCCTTCTTGTTGCCTACATGATACATCTCGCAAACGGAGGAGCGAGATTGGAGATGGACCCTATGGACCTCCAAGTTGAGGAGTACTCGGACTTTTTGGAAGCATCAACGGACCACCACTTCCGCCACGACAACGAACCATGGTCCATCCATGCCTACTGTGTACATGGCAATACGGTTTACGATCCAAGGTCGGATCTTTCCCAGGAGGGAAGGGATTATGTGGAGCATCCTATGGTCATATCCATGTACACCTTCATGGCATCAAGCCCCAAGTGGACCTACCGGACTTAACGTGAACCCGCTTCTCTTCGAGATTTACATGAATATCCATTGCACTTGGTTGCTACCTCACCATGAAACATTGTGCATCATTAGGTACGAGGACGACCGCCACCAAGAAGCTAGGGAGCATCCCGGAGGCCAAGGAGAAGGACCACAAGGCCACAAGGAGGAAGAAGGAGTGCAACAAGAACAACTCTGCACCTCCTAGGCGGCCCCGTGCCCACGAGCCTCGAAGACCCCGTGCACACAGACTACACAGGGAGTTGGCGCTGGGAGCACCCCGTGTGCACGGGCTTGTACCATGCCCACGGGACCTTCGTGCGCACGGGCCCAACTTACCCCGTGCGCACGGGACCTTCAGGATGGACGACTGTGATCTCCTACTGGGCCTCCACTTTGTCCCTCACCTCCAGCCACCTATATATACTCTTCTCCCTCCTCCATTTGGACTTAGCAAAGGATATGACATGATCTATGTGAGCTTTGCTCCATGTACCTCCGCTTGAAAGAGAGAGATACCTCTCCCATGGAGATCAAGACCTCCATTGGGGAAGATCCCTAGTGGATACAAGACCCCATCTAGGGAAGGATCCCCATCATAGGATCATCAAGACCTCACCTCCTTAGGAGTGGGATGAACTCTACCTTGTGCTAGTTTCCTTTTGTTGTTCATGTACCTATGTGGATCTTGTGTGGATTTGAGTCTAGTGGATGTGTGATTTGGGCTTGTTCTTGAGTGTTCCTCTTGTTTTCTCCCTTGTGTTCTTCTTGTTCTTGGGGATTCCCCCTCCAATTCGTGAAAGATCTCCATCTAGGGTTCCACCCTACAACATTACCCCTACTGTTTTTGTGTTCACATGATTATGCTACTGTAGTAATCATGTTTTATAGCTTTTGTTTCAATAAAGTGCCAAGTAAAGCCTTTGGGATAGTGTGGATGACAGTTGACTTGATTCTGTGCAAAAACAGAAACTTTTGCACTCAGTCCAGGAATTTTGAAAATTCACTGGAACGTGCTTTCGATCTGAATTTTGTACACAAGATTGATGTACCAATTGGCTAGATTGTCCTAGTTTTTAATAATTGTTGGAGTTATAGAAGTATGTAAAGTTTCCAGATTACTGTAGATTGTTCTGTTTTTGACAGATTCTATTTTCTATGTTTTGTTTGCTTATTGTGATGAATCTATGAGTAGTATCGGATGGTTTGAACCATGGAGAAGTTAGAACACAGTAGATACAACACCAATATAAATTTAGAATGAGTTCAAAACAATACCTAAGTGGTGACTTGCTTTATTAAGCTAATGGAGCTTATGAGTTTTATGTTGGGTTTTGTGTTGTGCAGTTTTCAAGTTTTGGGTAAAGATTCGATTGACTATGGAATAAGGAGTGGCAAGAGCCTAAGCTTGGGGATGCCCAAGGCACCCACTGGTACAGCGACGTGCTATACAAAAGATTTTTAGCCCCTTTTCGTGACGGTGTTTGGAAGTGTCGCCAAGTGAGTGTGGAAGATAGGGGCATCAAAACCCAATTGTTTCCGTTCGTATGCACATCCCACACAGTGAATCCCAGAAAGACATTTCCGCTCGTATGTATATCACACACAGTTTTTTGTGTGGAAACGTTTGTGCAAGGTGGCCTAACACAAATAGTTCTATGCCGGAAGCCGTGTGTGATTGTTAGTTGATCAAACATGCCTACTTTCTAGAAATCGTGTGTGTTGTCTGAGTTCATCGCCCACGGTGCTGTCTGAGTAACCGTCTGCAATAGAAAGCACCAATAAGCAGGGCAATTAGCCTATTATTGATAATCCATGTACTAATCAAATTGATATTTCTTATAAAACCACACCAGATATTTCATATCCATATAATAGCAATCAGGATTTCATAATTGAATTACATCAGATAGCTTCGGCACTCTGTTCCGCCATTACACAATTGCACCAAGTTTCACATGCAACATCAAAAACCTTTGGAAAGTAGCATCATACACGGTAAATAGACAGATGAATCTCATCTTTGAAACTGCAAAAGCGGAAGGCAAATGTTGAGCCTTCAGTGATGTTGAATGTCCTTCCAACTTTAGGCTAGTGGCTATGGATAATTGCCCACCCAACCTTCGTCCTCTTCAGCAAGACTTCAATATTATACCGTGGGTGTTGAATGAATACCTTCCTCGCCTCTTGACCATGCAGGTGGTTTGAGAGGTAATCATCGGTGAGCTGCTTTGAAAAGTACTGAAAACAAAGATATGCAAACAAGGTAAAAGAGTTAGTACCATCCTATAGTTGACTGATGGCGCAAGGGGTAAAAACAAGGTAAAAGAGTTAGTACCATCATATAGTTGACTGATGTCCACTTCATTGTGCAAACAAAGATCTTGCTATTATTCTTCGCAAGTTTCTTCATCCTAACAATCTTTCTAAGTTTCTTAACTTGACTGATATTCATGGACGTCTCATTTCCCCATATGCAAAATGGGTCGAACAGTGGGTCTAAGCCTCTGATAGCAGGACCTACATGTCCAAGACCAAATTGTAAGAAACCTAAATATTAGAATGATTCCTGCAACTGCACAATAATGTGATGTTAGCCAAAGGACCATGCTTGAACAAACCTCGACGGTAAATAGCAGTGTCTCCCATTGTTTCCCTGCAACACACATAAGGAAGATCTTGATCAGGTTAACTGAGAGTTGTCGTACTATCATTAGAATATGTATTGAGTACTGCCAAATTCAATTTATTTCACATGCGTAACAATACAAAATTGTACCCACAACAAATGAAAATCAAATAGCAGAACTGAACCAAACAGTTAAATGGATAGCAGACCAAATGAACCAAAATAGTTAACTAAGCACGACATTGTAGAATAGAAACATGTACTAGAAGATAAGACAGTTAACAAAACAAAGAATGCTTGAGAACACTACTACGAAATGTAGCAATTGTTGGACCAAACTGCTAACTGAACATTACATTTCAGAGGACCAAAGTGTTAACTGAACATTACATTTCGGAGGACCAAACTGTAAACTAAACATCAGATTACATATTAACATTACAGAGGACAAATCACTAGAAGGAATTGGCCGTGGCCTCAAGAAAATAGCACGAACTATATTTTAAAGTAGACAACCGCGCGGCGGTGTCGACGGTGGCCTCGAAGACGAGGTTCTCCTCCAAGATCTGGCGGTCGACACGCATGGTAGCCATAGCAATCTCGTGCGCGCATGCGGCCGTGATTTGCTTCTCCGCTGCCAGATGCTACTGAGCTCCATGTTATATTGCGTGCAAAATGGCTGTGGGTGGCTCTTAATTGGAGGAGGGGGACAGTGATTTTGGCAGAAGGTGTCGCACTGTCGGTCGGGGCATGTGGGACGGGAAAGGAGGAGGATGGTGTGTGTGGGGTGTGGATTACCTTACCATATCGACGAGGCCACGCAGCAAGAAGAAGGGTCGGCGGCGAGGAGGCCGCGCAGCAAGAAGAAGCGTCACAAGTGAGGAGGAGGCGCTATAAGAAGAAGGGTCACTGGCGAGGAGGCGGCACTACAAGAAGAAGGGTAGCCAGCGAGGTGGCGGCGCTGCAAGAAGAAGGGTCGCCGGCGAGGAGGCCAAGCTGCCAGTAAGAAACAGTGAAGGTTTGAACTTGAAAAGCAAGGAGGAATAGTGGAAATGTGGCTTTTTGTTGGAGGGAGGGGGCGGGAAGATAGATATTTCCACGGTGACAAAAAAACTTTGATCGGTACCGCTAGAAACTGGCGCGCAAGTGTGGTTCAAGCGAGGGCGCTGGACTATAGACGACGAAGCTTCCTGTGTAAGCCAGACAAGACGGTGCGCCAAGATATTTTATATCGCATCCCACATGATTCTTTCTAGTAAACTATTTGTGGTACACCTGATTTTTTTCAATATGTTTTGAAACACAAAATGGTGTTACGGAGGGAAATGATGGTGTTTTAATTGCTAGAACATTTATGTACAGTGAACATGCAACTACATGAGTGTCATGTTTAAATCTAGAATTATTCTGGGTTCGTTTGGCATTTTTATGGATTAATTGAGTTTCTCGTCATTTAATGTGCATAATTCAAATTTGAACTACAAGCACATGCTCCAATGCACCAAAGTTGGTTGAAAAATCACATGTGTGTCCTTGGGTGAATTTCTAGGTCCCATGCAAGAAATGGGAATGAAATTCAAACATCTGAGCGTCGTGGCTCAGTCGGGAACATTGAGAAAATTGGTTTTTAAATTCCTTCAAAATCAAATCTCGCCTAAAAATCATGAAACTTGGCATGGTGTCATTTCATGGCACCAACATGTTGTGGTAAAAAAATTGGCCGCAGTTGGACAAGTTTTTGGTATAAGCTTCTTGCAAACTGGAGCTTCTCTCGAGAAGACTCGTGGTTCCCGAGGGGGGATGTGTCACCTTTGTGTTCGAAACGATATACGCTGCCTCCCCCCCGTTATTTTTTTTACAGAGGCAACATAGAACTATATGAGTGTCGTGTTAAAATTTGGGATTATTCCGGGTTTGTTTGGACTTTCTTATACATTAACTGAATTTCTGATCATTTAATATTCATAATTAAAATTTGAATTACAAGCACATGCTCCAATGCACCAAAGTTGGTTGAAAAATCACATGTGTGTCCTTGGGTGAATTTCTAAGTCCCATGTAACAAATGGGAATGAAATTCAAACATCTGGGCGTCGTGGCTCGGCCGAAAAGATTGAGAAACTTGGTTTTTTAATTGATGTAAATCCAAAACATGCCTAAAAATCATGAAACTTGGCATGGTGTCATGACATGCACGAACATGCTACGGTAAATTTTTTGGTGGAATTGGGACAAGCTTTAGTATAAGCTTCTTGCAAACCGGAGCTTCTCTATAGAAGGCTCGTGCTTCTGAGATGAACATGTCACGTCCGTGTGCGAAACGACATACGTACACTGCCTTCTCCCACCTTAATTTTTTTACACAGGAAGATTAGACCAAATAGAAGTATCGTGCTAATTTTTTTAATTATTCAGGGTTAGTTTGCCTTTTTTTTTACATTAATTGAATTTCTGGTGATTTAATGTGCATAATTCAAATTTCAACTACAAGCACATGCTCTAGTGCACCAAAGTTGGATGAGAAATCACATGTGTGTCCTTGGGTGAATTTCTAGCTCCCATGCAAGAAATGGGAATGAAATTCAAACATCTAGGCGTCGTGGCTCGGCCGGAAAGATTGAGAAACTTTGTTTTTTAATTCATGTAAATCCAATGCACACCTGAAAATCATGAAACCTGGCATGGTGTCATGACATGGCACCAACATGTTGCTGTAAATTGTTTGGCCGAATTCGGACAAGCTTTGGTATAAGCTTCTTGCAAACTGGAGCTTCTCTCGAGAAGGCTCGTGGTTCCGAGAGGGAACGTGTCACCTCCGTGTGTGAAATGACATATGCACAATGCCTTCTCCCACCATAATTTGTTTACACGGGCAAATTAGACCAAATAGAAGTATCGTGCTAAATTTTGGAATTATTCCAGGTTTGTTTGGCCTTTTTTATACATTAATTGGATTTCTAGGCATTTAATGTGCATAATTCAAATTTGAACTACAAGAACATGCTCCAGTGCACCAAAGTTGGTTGAAAAATCACATGTGTGTCCTTGGATGAATTTCTAGGTTCCATGCAAGAAATGGGAATGAAATTCAAACATCCGTGCGTCGTGGCTCGACCGAAAATATTGAGAAACTTGGTTTTTAAATTCATGTACATCCAAAACACGCCTTAAAATCATGAAACTTGGCATGGTGTCATGATATGGCACCAACATGTTGCGGTAAATTTTTTGGCCGAATTGGGACAGGCTTTGGTATAAGCTTCTTGCAAACTGGAGCTTCTCTCACAAAGGCTCATGGTTCCGAGAGGGAACATGTCACCTCCGTGTGCGAAACAACATACGCACACTACCTTCTCCCACCTTAATTTGTTTACACAGGCAGATCAGCCCAAAAATAGAAGTATCATGCTAAATTTTGGAATTATTCGGGGTTCATTTGGCCTTTTTATACATTAATTGAATTTCTGGGCATTTAATGTGCATAATTCAAATTTGAACTACAAGCACATGCTCCAGTGCACCAAAGTTTGTTGAAAAATCACATGTGTGTCCTTGGGTGAATTTCTAGGTCCCATGCAAGAAATGGGAATGAAATTCAAACATCTGGGCGTCGTGGCTTGGCCGGAAAGATTGAGATACTTGGTTTTTAAATACATGTAAATCCAAAACATGCCTGAAAATCATGAAACTTGGCATGGTGTCATGACATGGCACAAACATGCTACGGTAATTTTTTTGGCTGAATTGGGACAAGCTTTGGTATAAGGTTCTTGCTAACCGGAGCTTCTCTCAAGAAGGCTCGTGGTTCCGAGAGGGAACGTGTTACCTCCGTGTGTGAAACGGCATACACACGCTCCCTTCTCCCTCCTTAATTTGTTTACACATGCAGATTAGACCAAATAGAAGTATCATGCTAAATTTTGGAATTATTCCTGGTTCTTTTGGCCTTTTTTATACATTAATTGAATTTCCGGGCATTGAATGTGCATAATTCAAATTTGAACTACAAGCACATGCTCAAGTGCACCAAAGTTGGTTGAAAAATCACGTGTGTGTCCTTGGGTGAATTTCTAGGTCCCATGTAAGAAATGGTAATGAAATTCAAACATCTGGGGTCGTGGCTCGTCCGAAAAGATTGCAAAACTTCGTTTTTTAATTCCTGTAAATCCAAAACACGCCTGAAAATCATGAAACTATTATTGGAACAAGTGTTGTCACGTTACAAATCGTAAACACAACTATTATTGAAATTGTGGGCGTTCTACTTACCAATTACGTGCCGCCACGTGTCCCTTGTTTTATTGGCTAGGAGGTGCCGTGCGGGGTAGCTATTTGAGTATGGGAGGCGTGCGATCAGACCCCTGCACATGCTCATCGGGAGGAGAGCCCTTTGATGTCTATCCTTCATGCACCTCCCTCCTAATGTCTCCATTAATGGCGCCCGAGCCCCTGTTTCATGGTGTGGCTATGTCTCACTGGACTGATATTTAAAAGAGAAAAGTGAAAATCTGAAAAGAAAGTTTTGCACAGATCTTGATGTAAGATCCGACAGACCTATATAGCATCGACTGTGACTTATAGCAAGCATGATGAATATAAGGACAATCACAGTGGATAATAAGTGTCTTACATATCTAAGAAGATAACTAAAAAAGCCATATGCGGCTACGCCTGAAATACACAACGACAAAAGAAGAAGGAAGACGCATACAATGATCTGGCTCGCTGATCTCTACTTTCTTGATGCGCTGCAGGTCGTGGAGACTAGTTCTCACAGCGAGCGGCGGTGATCTCTTTCATCAGTTTCATGTCCTTTATATGCTGCTCGGCAGCAACCGTGGATTCCTCCACCAGCCTTTCGCGCTCGATGCGGAGCATGGCATTCTCGTCCATAAGTTTCTTGATGACGACGCCCGTCCTCTTCAACAAGACAGCGGTATCCGACCCCCACTTTGCCCTGCCAGCAATCTTCGCTCTCAGTAGGACGCGCTCGGCGCGGAGTTGTTCAACGAGGCATTCAACTCGTCCTGCAGCTTCATCCTGCCGGAGATCTGATCTATCTGGCTATGGACGATCGCATGCATGCTCCTGTAAAAGTCCTCGCCTGCCCGCAAGAGATTTTCCCAAGCCGCCGCAGCGCGGGAGACATCTCTGCTACATTCGTGGTGCAGCAGGACATCTATGCTGCTTCCGCGGTGCAGCCGGACTAGTCTGCCGCATCGACGACGCGGCGGGACCTCCGTGTTGATTCGGCGGTGCGGCGGGACCTCCGTGCTGCTTCGGCGGTGTGGCGGGACCTCTGTGCTGCTACTGTCGTGCGGCGGGACATGTCGGCCGCTTTCGTGGCTAAGCGGGACATCTCTCGTGCTTCCGCTTCCATGCTCGCCTCTCCCTGGTGGTAATCTCTCGAACGAGAACTCACTGTGGCTATGGCAGACGCAAGAGAATGATGCTGAATGACTTGATTGCTATTGTGGATGAGGAGTTGAGGAAGGAATGTGCAGTCATCTTGGCATAGTATAGTATTTATAACCGAGTACTAATACGCTCCTAAGTGGGAAACCGTTTAGGTTTTGATCGGTGTGAACAGGTTTGCAATTTGGAAGGTGACGGGATGCAGATGGAATATTCAATTTAGTTTAGGAATATGGTCATAATCTCGTACCTGAGGTGGTGCTGCAGCCCTACAGTTGTGATTATACGCCTGAGGTCGACCTGCTGGTGGTTGCACGTAGTTCTAATTTTGATCAACCTCATCCTGGTAACAGTCCTCCACCTCTACAGTAGCAGCTGGAGCTATAGAAGCATCAAAAGCAGTATCAGTGGCACTACAATTTTGTCCTAGCTCAAGAGGAACATGGCCCGCTCGGAGGAAGGCTGTTTCGCGACATGGAGGTGGTTGTTGTTGTTGTAATGGTGTAGCAGATGCAGGTGCTGGTTGTGGAAGGTGCGCGAGTACTTCATCGAACTTGGCGTCCAACTTGGTGTCAATTGTCTTCTCAACGTTATCAATCCTCTACAGTGCCTTTCCAAAGCTAGCCTTGACGTCTTCCACCTGTTGACTCAACATTTGCTGAAATTTATCATGAAGCTCCTTCTTTGTCATGTTCTCCCAGTCAATCTCGTCGGCTTGTGGTCCTGCCATGGTTAGCAGCACTAGAAACACACAAGAATATGATCCTACAGACTACTAGAAAGTGGTCGTGTGTCACAAATCCGTCAAGAAACTCTCAAAATCTTACCAGTTCTTACCCAACAGCAGGTGGTGATCGGCAACCGTTGTAGTCAAAACTCTCAAAGCTTGGATAGAGCGATTACCAGGGAGAGTCAAACGCACGACGTAGATGTATGTGGAGCTGGGAAGGCTTATAATATGGTAGCAAAAACGGTCGGCAATAATCAATTCAGAGATGCAAAGTTGAATACACGCTCAACGATGGTACTTTGCTGGTCCTAGGCTAGACCGTGCTAGAGACGCGAGCATACAACACTAACAAAATTGCGGTGCGGCACGGAAACAAGGGAAAAAGCACACTCTCAATTTTTTCACCCTTTTTTGCGCTCCTCTTTTTTTTGTGAAAATTCACTATAATCGCGAGTGTCTCAAAACTCTTCCCAACTCAAACTAACAGAGTAGGCACGAAATTTTTTGACTAACTTTTTTCGGAAATCAGGGACGCGACGATGAAAAAGTGCGACATAAAATCACTATGATGGTGAGTGTCTCAAAACACTCCTTGGGACCTAAAAATAGGATAGGGAAAAAATATTTTTGGTCGCCGAAATTTTGGCCTAAAAACTGCCCCGGCGTCTTCAGACCTTTTTTTCGAAACCTACTCAGGCAAGAGAACACGAATCGGAAAATAGATGGATCTCGAAAACAAACCTAATACGAAAAGAACTCGAATTGGTGGTGATATATGTCAAAGGTGGTCGTATATGGTAGCTGTGGTGGATACAGTTGGGGTGGTGGTATATGGCAGCGGCCGTATATATGGTAGGGTGGTGGTAAATGGTAGCGATGAAAGTGGTGCAGTAGCGACATGACAAACTGTGAACAGAACTCGAAACTCTAAAGGACTAGACGCTAAGACTAGCAACTCGACACGACGATCCAACTGCAAATTCAACAAAGCAAAAACTCTAAAAAGATTATGCATAGGCTCAGATTGGTTCGGATAGGATGAACTAACAATAAATTAGTTTTTGGCTTTTTCGTGGACTATAGGTATGAAGAACAGACTCGATCTAAACTATGAAAAACTGTAAAATCTCACCAAGCAACCTGGAAATCTGATACCACTGTATAGAGGCGAAGGTGTCCCGATGTTCGATGAGATGGTGGCTATCGTTTTCTGTGGGAGTCAACCTTGACGATCCCACTATGAACTTGGGAGACGTCGTGCCTTAGCAATCGCTAAACCAACTTCCGAGGGGTTATTGACCATGACGGAGCACGATTAACCTGACCACGAGGGTTTGTGTTCCTGCTAGCAAACGAAGAACAAGCAAGAAACTTATATTACAATTCGGATATTGCGAATATAAAAGGAAAGCTTTATTAATGAAGGTGGTGTTCTGTGATGCCTTTGTCTGGTCATTGAACACAAACGAAGTACGCAAAGTTGCAGCTATGGCGAACTTTTAATCTAAACAAAACCCAAAGTCTAAACGGTGCCCTAAGGGCTGTATATATGGAGGAGAGGGGGGAATTTCATGGCCCTTGAAGGAGGGGTCCGAAACCAACCCTATCTCTTGTTTCCCCACACATATGGATTCTAAAAACAGCCTATACTCAAGTATTTCGAAATTACATGGGCCTGGCCCAATAATAAGGTGATACATCACCTATAATAGCCTCTGGACGAAATTTATGAAGTGACATCTTGTATATTTCGTCCAAGGCTTCATGCACTCATTATGGTGGCTTCAAAGTCCTGAAATCATCACTTGTAACTCCGTTCTTGTTCCCCTTGCACATGCCATAATCTCCATGCTTGATCTTGCTCCAATGTCATCCTTCTTGTCAAAGTTAGGCCCTTCATTTGTAAGCAAGACAAATGTATCCAATTTAGGCAGCATCATATTCTCATATTCTCAAGACGAAAGTAGCTGATAATTAACTAGCGTGCGTGAGCTATAGTAATTGTTCTAGTATTTATAGCAGCAGGGGCTGTGGGTGTAATAATGGTATCGATGTCCTCATCAGTTTTATAGGCGGAGTCATCATGACTAATTGCTGCCGCACCTGCTCCCGTGTATCAACAAAATAAAAATCCTATCGCGCGTGCCGCACCCAGAGACCAGTGCAACTCAGCGGTGGATATTTAAATTTACCTACCAGCAAGGAGAGAAAAAGGGGTGAAAAAACAAATGTGTGGAGGCCTAGCTAATCGGTCACGCTAGCCCAACTAGCTAACCACCGTGCTTCACTGATATACTTGGCGGGAAAGTGGGCTTTTGATTTGATGACTCATTTACTTGCTTCGGTGCTACGACCGTGGAGGACCCAGAAAACGTGTGGTAGGGCATCCCACATTTCGGCAAGGAAGAAAATATGCATGCACCACCCGGGAGGACCCAGAAACCGCGCGGTAGGGTGTGCCATGTCTCGGCACCGAGGAAAAATGTGCGTGTAAAAATAAATTGTATTAAACTACCTATGGTTCGACCTCGGGACCCAGCCAGTCAGCCGAAAACACCCCGCTAGCCACACAGCTTCATCATGCTAACGTAGCATGGAGGATAGGTGTGGTTACCTCCGTCTCGACCAGCCACAACATCTCTTGTTCTAGGCGATTCATCTATTTTCCAAGCATTTTTTAGTTATAATAACACCACATCAAGCTCGTGCCACTCTTCGTGTGTGCCCGTGCGCCTAAAGGTTGTACTACTAGATGGAGAGAAGAGAGAGATGGCAGACAGGGGACCCACGAGTAAGTCAGTCAATATTCATGCACGTGTTGAAGAGCCACTCCATCTACTCTACTCAACGTAATACTGTATAAAATCAAGTTATGTGACAAAGCCAACAACCGTTGTGGTTTCAGGCTATCGACGTATGCTTTGTACTCTAGTTTGCCTGTTCGAATCTCATCCTTCAGATTTTTTAGTTTTAGGTCCAAATTTGATCAATGACAAGTGGGCCTCCCTTGTGTCGTCACGATATTTTAGTGTAGGATCATTTTTTGCACAAACACTTTGCACGGTTAGACAAGTTGCGACATCTGTTACACGTATTTTGCAATTTCAGAACAAAAATGAGAGCGGCATAGAATATCACATGCTCCCAACAGCTTAGATGCTATGGTGATACTAGATATTACGTCGTTGTATCGGAGATCCAATGGCTTCCACTACTAGGGAAATGCTTATAGGCAGGACCTAAGTAGTAGCGCTGGAAAATAGCAACGGCTGTGGTTAGTTAGCAATAGCACTGTTTTAGCGCAGCGCTACTAGCAACTCCTGAGGAGTAGCGCTGGAAAACAAAAAAGCGCTACTGCTATGTGGGACCAGATGAGGCCACTGACGGTAGATGTAGTAGCAGCGTTGTCCGAAATCCAGCGCTACTACTAAGAATTTAGCAGCAGTGCTTTTTGCCAACACTCGCTGCTGCCATGTTTAGTCCACTCGTTTCTAAGTTTAGTCCCACGTCTCTCCGCAAACAAGGTGTTTACCACCTTAAATACATTACTAATCAAATCATCACAACCACTTGATCTTCATTGAACTCTATGTGTAGGATCTGTGGCCGCAATAGGAATCTTCGCCGGTTCTTTAAAACCGGTGTCGGTGTCAAAACCGGCGGATCTCGGGTAGGGGGTCCCGAACTGTGCATCTAGGCGGATGGTAACAGGAGACAAGGGACACGATGTTTTTACCCAGGTTCGGGCCCTCTCGATGGAGGTAAAACCCTACTCCTGCTTGATTAATATTGATGATATGGGTAGTACAAAAGTAGATCTACCACGAGATTAAAGAGGCTAAACCCTAGAAGCTAGCCTATGGTATGATTGTTGTTCGTCCTACGGACTAAAGCCCTCCAGTTTATATAGACACCGGAGAGGGCTAGGGTTACATAGAGTCGGTTACAATGGTAGGAGATCTACATATCCGTATCTCCAAGCTTGGCTTCCACGCCAAGGAAAGTCCCATCCAGACATGGGACGGAGTTTTCAATCTTGTATCTTCATAGTCTAGGAGTCCGGCCAAAGATGATAGTTCGACTATCCGGACACCCCCTAGTCCAGGACTCCCTCAGTAGCCCCTGAACCAGGCTTCAATGATGACGAGTCCGGCGCGCATATTGTCTTCGACATTGCAAGGCGGGTTCCTCCTCCGAATACTTCATAGAAGATTTTTAACACAAGGATAGTGTCCGGCTCTGCTAAATAAGTTCCACATACCACCGTAGAGAGAATAATATTTACACAAGTTCAATATGCTGACGTATTCCGTGGCGTGACATCACACCACGGCCAAGCCTTTATTTGAATCGTTTTTACTGTTCCACCTCAGCGCGTTTTAGCGAGGCGGTTTCCTTGGCACGTCTTGTCAAAGCAGAGATCGTGTCCCCTTATTTTGGGATTCTCATCAATACGGGCGTGGGTAACCCAACCGCGCCATTGATTACAACGCTCAGGAGATAAGCGAGTTTTACCAGGCTGGTGGGGACGCATAGTTTCGTCCGCCCATATAAGGGGATAAGGATCCACGTTTTTACCCACGCCTTCTTCCTCCTTTGCTTATCCATTTCCGCGCACTCGAGCTCCAGCGCCCAAGTCCGCACATCTCGCCTCAACCTTCCCCAGCCATGTC
This sequence comes from Triticum timopheevii, assembly GCA_963921465.1. Lineage (NCBI taxonomy): Eukaryota > Viridiplantae > Streptophyta > Magnoliopsida > Poales > Poaceae > Triticum > Triticum timopheevii. Next base: position 283,834,535 of record OY997268.1, on the reverse strand, counting down.
CAGAGCGGGAGGCAAGTGGATGGCCTCCTCCGTCATGGAGGGGCACATCAAAAAGTTGAGGAAAGTCGGATACCTACACAACGACATTGCTCACTGGCTTCCAGACGAGGGGCAGCTCGTCCCCACCCCCAGGGCCCATGAGAGGGTGGTGTTCCTTCCCCATTTCCTCCGCGGACTAGGTTTTCCACTTCACCCATTTGTCCGGGGGCTCATGTTCTACTATGGCCTGGATTTCCACGATCTGGCCCCGAATTTCATCCTCAACATCTTAGCGTTTATCGTTTTGTGCGAGGCCTTCCTCCGCATCAAACCCCACTTTGGCTTATGGCTGAAGACCTTCAATGTCAAGCCGAATGTAGTGGCGGCCAGCAGGTGGAGTGCGGAGGCGCCATGGTGGGCAAGATGCCCAACGTCATATGGCTAGAGGGTGCCTTTGTGGAAACCATCAAAGGGTGGCAATCGGGGTGGTTCTACATCACAGAGCCGCGTGACCCTGAATGGGCTGCGGCCCGCGAATTCAGATCTGGCATCCCCACACGGCTCACCTCCTGGAAAGAGAAGGGCCTGACATGGGGTGATTTGGAAGAGCTGACCGAACTCCAAACCTGCGTCCAAAACCTTGTGAACAAGAAGATCAAGCTCGTCAACGCAGCCCAGGTCATGCTCATCCGCCGGATCCTCCCGTGCCAACAACGGGCTTTCAACTTGTGGGAGTTTGATCCGGCACAACACCAGACCTTGAGCAGGCTCTTCGACACTACGTACGAAGATGCCTGGAAGGTGCTGTTCAAGGGCGCCGAGGCTCCCGTATCCGCTACCAAAGATCGCGGATTCAGCTCGCAGCGTCAAGTCGGCGAGGTAAGCTATTTTACCCTTCATGGGACACTTGTTTTCATAGTTTGACTCTATGCAGGATCTAAACTCCCTAACCTTTGACAGGCCTGGTAGAAGAAGTCCGGGTAGGTTAACTGTCCGGCTCCCTTACCAGAAGACCAAGCGGACGCCTGATTAACGGGGCTGCTGGTTCCGGCACCTCACGTGGTGCCAGACAAGAAGGCCAAGAAGAAGGCCACGGGAACCCGAAAGAGTTCCCGGCATCATGTGTTACCGGACTCATCGTCCGATGACTCCAAGGTGGACTCCTCCTGTGAAGACGAGGAGGAGAAAAAGAGGCTTCTCCCCCAGCGGGGGAGAGAAGAAAAGGAAGGCCTCCTCAACTGGGGAGGCCGGAGGGTCCAAGAAGGGAAGGACCCTTCCTCCGGACTTTCCCACCAACGCCGACGACGGCGAAGAGGATTGGCCCTCGAGGGCCAAGCCCCTGGCGAGATCGTAAGTGTCCGGATTCCTGAATAACTCATGATTTTTCCTTTGTCGCGTAGTGTCTTCTAACACCGAATACAACCATGTAGCCCGCCCAAGGACGAGCTTCCCGCTTCGTCGAGCGGCTTCCTGGATTCGTCGGATGTGCATAGCACGTCACTTCCGACCGCCTCCTCCCCCCGTGACGCAGACGACGCTGCGGTGGAGTCCCAAAAGGGGCCCAACTAGGAGGAGGTGGTCATGGAGGCGCCGCAAGGCGACCTCTCGGACTCCGGGCGCAAAGAGGGCAAAACCCCAGAGGGCTCTAAGTCCGGCCCTGTGCCGAACTCCGTACCGGAACCGACAGTGATTCTGAAGTCCAGCAGGCGGGCCCTTCGTAAGAAGGGCAAGACTGCGACGCCGGTGGCCTCTGTCCAACCGGAGGCATCAGATAACTTGCTGGAGGCGCTTAACGGCGCCTCCATAGACGAGGAGCACCGCACTGTTATGAGTGCGGTGATCCAGAAAGTTCAGTCCGCCAAGAGCGGGCTGACTGAAGCCTGTACTAGCCTTCTAACAGGCTTTGAGGTATGTGGTTAAGATATGTAAAATAGTACCGCATAGACAGTAGCCCCTGATGCTCAGTTTGGTGTTCGGAAAGAAAAGCCGAACTGAGGATCTAAAAAGATATACGCAGGAGTCTAACATAAGCATGTCAATATGGGAATGCAGGTTGCGCTGCTGACCTCTATCGCACTGACTACGAAGGTCAATGTATTGAAGCAAAACCCTGAGCGGTCCGAGAACGAGCTCGGCCATGCCAAGAAGCGGCTCGAGGACAAAGAAGGTAAGTAATACCTTATTAAAGTAATACCTTATAGAAAGGATTTGGTTGCGATGATAGAAATAACGTGAGTATTGCAGGGGCCACGAACGAGGTGACGACCCTGAAGGAAGCGGTGTCCAAGGCTGAAAGCAATGCAGCCGCGGAACGCACCGAGCGAGAGAAGCAGGAGGCGCGGGTGGCGGAGGTGCGGCAAGAGCTCCAGGCTCTCATGGAAAAACAGGAGAGTTTGGAGCGTGACTCAAAGACTCGAGAGTCCGAGCTCTCCTCGGCTCTTGAGAGTGCCAAAGCCGGTAAGGCTGAAGCCCAAAAAGCCCTCCAGGAATTGAGGCAATAAAGAAGATAGTGGCGGGTAAGGCATTCTTCCTGCAAAGCAAGCACGTGAATGTGAATTACTTGTTACTTACCCGAATCCGGAGCTCTCAGGAGCGCTCACAGATCTGCCCCGTACTGTGTCCGATGCTGCCGCATTCTACCGAGCCAGGGAGGGGAGCTCGATGGAGAAGGTGTTCTGGTCTCAATATGCTAAGGCCGGACATCCGGTGCCCCTGAGCGACCAGCTGAAGCAGCTGGTCGAGCTCCACAAGGTGGCCGGACAGGCCATGAAGGGCCTCATAGTTCGGCTGTGGCCTAAAGAAGCCACGCCTGGGAGCTACTTCGGTCTGGTGTGGCGGCTGGTGGACGCCTGTCCATGGATTGAAGTCATCAAGAATTCTGTCTGCATTGAAGGTGCCCGTCGGGCCCTTGCCTGCGCTAAAGTGCACTGGGGCAAGATGGACGCCGAGAAGCTTGTGACGGACGCGCCACCGCCGGGCAAGGAGTATCGCACGCCCGAGATGTACTATAAGGGTGTCCTGAAGGGTGCCCGCCTTATTGCGGGTGAGTGCTCCAAAGATATAATTTTTTAGTAGACTCACATTTGTTATCCTGTGCGCTGAAAACTTTGTTCATATGCGCTAAGCAACGCTTGTTAATTTAAAATATTACCTTCTGTGCGGCCGTTTATCAAATTTGAGAGATGGCAAGTCGTTGGCTTCGGCCCCCATGCCATGAGTGCTGGGTGTTCGGGATAAACTTGAGCGCTCTTGTTCCCATTCTTGGGTCCTTCGAGGGAGGCGCTCAACACAACGAACAAGGCAACCGGACAATAATGCTTGAACACTCCCACTTAGCCATAGAATTCGATAATTTTAAATTTCGGCGAAACCCCTAGTTCTCGGAAGACCGAATTCGGGGCGCTATCCACGCCTGGGCCGGACAAAGCCGACTCCTCGCTCTAAGCGGCATAAGTCTTTAGGGACTCGAAAAACCTCTCGAACAGCGACCGGCTCTCGCCCTATCATGACGATCAGTTTTAGCTTTCTCCACTGAGGTGCTCAACCCAACTCAACCGGGGCACAATCGCAGTGGTTCTCCCAGCGCTACCTTAGCCGATATAACGGAACGTAAGGTACCAAAACATGGGAGCCGGGCAAACCCAACTATTGACCCAAGACATGATTCGGAGCCGATGCATATAATGCTACAAGTTCGGGTTGCCGCACTTGTTAAAGTGTTTGGACTTATCACACCATATATTGGGGTACTTAAGCCCCTGGTGTATTTGGCCATACCAAAGCGTACGGATGCAACATGTCATAAGTGAACGTATATAGATAAAAAAAGGAATGCAATAATAGGCAAAAAGCGATGCATTGTTTATTCAAAAAATACTGCAATGCAAGCAGAACGATGCAAATAGTGCGATAAGCAAGGGATGGGACTATTTAACATGTCCCCCTCCAGGGGTAGGCTGCGGGATAATAGAGACCACCTGGACACTCGACGTAGCTTTTCTGCTTCCCTGGCTGTTGCATCGTGAGTTCGGCAATTCTACTGCCGGACAGGGCTTCCGGAAAATGGAGTCCTGAGAATAAGAAAAAAAGAATGACACAATTGGGAGCCCCTAGTGCGGTTGAGCCGCTCTCCGGGCATGTCGTGGTCATGCCCCTACCCCTATGCCCATGGTATCTCCAGAGCGTAGTTATGTACGCGTGGTACTGGTCTCGCGATTTCGCGAGGGCTGGGTTTGGGGCCGCATTGCTACGCGTGCTCGGAACGTGCCAGGTGGTCTTGTTGTAGGTTACTCCGGGCGTGCTTGACGGTGTCTGGCTGCTTAACAGCCGGACTCGAGAATTGCCTTAAGAGGCTGCTTTATACTTCCGCCGCGAGAGCCGCTGTATGCTCCTCCGTTCGGAGAGAGCGTTCGGTGTTTTCGTTGACCGTAATGACTCCTCAAGGGCCTGGCATCTTGAGCTTGAGGTATGCATAGTGCGGCACCGCGTTGAACTTTGCAAATGCGGTTCGTCCGAGCAGTGCATGATAGCCGCTGCGGAACGGGACTATGTCGAAGATTAACTCCTCGCTTTGGATGTTATCCGGGGATCCGAAGACCACTTCCAGTGGAACTGAGCCTATATAGTTGGCCTCTACACTTGGTATGACGCCTTTGAAGGTCGTCTTTGTGGGTTTAATCCTTGAGGGGTCTATGCCCATCTTGCGCACTGTATCCTGATAAAGCAGGTTCAGGCTGCTGCCGCCATCCATCAGGACTCTAGTGAGGTGAAATCCGTCGACGATTGGGTCTAGAACCAATGCAGCGAATCCACCATGGCAGATGCTAGGGGTGGTCCCTTCGATCAAAAGTGATCGGGTAGGAGGACCACGGATTGAACTTTGGGGCGACTGGCTCCATCGCATATACGTCCCTGAGTGCACGCTTCCGCTCCCTTTTGGGTATGTGGGTTGCGTATATCATGTTCACCGTCCGCACTTGTGGGGGGAAACCCTTCTGTCCTCTATTGTTCGGCGGCCGGGTTTCCTCCTCGTCATCTCTATGCAGCCCCTTGTCATTGTTTTCGTCAGTTAACTTGCCTGCCTGCTTGAACACCCAACAATCCCTATTGGTGTGATTGGCTGGCTTTTCGGGGGTGCCGTGTATCTGGCACGAGCGATCGAGTATTCGTTCCAAATTGGACGGGCCCGGAGTATTTCTTTTGAATGGCTTTTTCCGCTGACCGGGTTTAGAGCCTCTGAATCCGGCATTGACTGCCGTATCCTCAGTATTGTCGCCATTAATGCGGCGCCTGTGCTTGTTGCGACGCGACCTGCCATTGGTGTCCTTGGTATCCGAATTACCAGGGCTCTTGGTCATGTTGTTACTACGAGCTAGCCAGCTATCCTCTCCCGCGCAGAAGCGGGTCATGAGTGTTGTGAGGGCTGCCATAGATTTCGGCTTTTGTGTTTGAAGGCTGCAAGGGCCTCTGCATCCGGACAGTCGACGATTTGATTTTTTTTTGTTAGGAACCATGTCCAGAATTGTCTGGACGATTCTTTTGGCTGCTGAATTATGTGGCTTAGGTCATCGGCGTCTGGTGGTCGCACATAAGTGCCCTAGAAGTTGTCGAGGAATGCGGCTTCCAGGTCTTCCCAACAACTGATTGACTCTGCTGGCAAGCTGTTAAGCCAATGTCGCGCTCGTCCTTTAAGCTTGAGTGGGAGGTATTTGATGGCGTGTAGATTATCACCGCGGGCCATGTGGATATGGAGGAGATAGTCCTCGATCCAGACCGCCGGATCTGTTTTGCCATCGTATGATTCAATGTTTACGGGTTTGAAACCCTCAGGGATTTGATGATCCATCACTTCGTCTGTGAAGCATAGTGGGTGTGCGGCACCTCTGTATTTGGCTATGTCACGATGCAGCTCAAATGAGCTTTGTCTACTGTGTTCGGCCCGGCCCGAATTGCTGTATCCGGCGTGACGGTTGTCATCACGTATCATGGGGCGCCCACGCGATCCGTAGATCGATCTTGTTTGCCTTGCCTTGTCCTCGAGTATATCCCACAGGTCTGGCGCATTTTCCCGCGCTTTGGTATTTTTTGAGCGGCGCCGGGGTGCGGCTTGAGTGTTGGGCCGAGAGGCCTCTCTGTCGCGGCCACGAGGTGGCCGGTCGGCCGTATTATGTGCTGGTGATGTAGGTTTAGGTGCTTCCTCCTCTAACCGGGGTAGCAGCCTGCGTTTTGGGTAGCTCTTGGAGGGGCGTTCGAATTCATACTCTTCGGCCGCAAGGACTTCAGTCCATCTGTTGGCTAGCAAGTCTTGGTCAGCTCTAAGCTGTTGCTGCTTTTTCTTGAGGCTGCTTGCCGTGGCCATAAGCCTGCGTTCGAAACGCTCTTGTTCACCGGGATCCTTAGGCACGACAAATTCGTCGTCGTCGAGGCTTGCCTCGTCTTCGGAGGGAGGCATATAATTATCGTCCTCTACCTCTCTGTCTGCCGCTCTCTCATGAGGGCTAGCTTCTCCATCCTCCTGCGCTGAATCCTGTTGGAGGGGGTTGTCTTCGGCACTGTCCGGGGTGTTATTGTCTCCTGTGCCCGAATCTCCATTTTTGCTGTGGCGGGATTTAGAGCGGCGCCGCTGACGCCGGCGCTTAGGCTGTTTCTTGGAGGGGTCGTCCTGCATTGTTCCATCGCCATTCCCATCCTTTGGGATGTCCACCATGTAAATGTCGTATGACGAGGTGGCCTTCCAGTGCCCTATAGGCACTGGTTCTTGGTCGTCTCCTGCATCGTCGTCCATACCGTCGATGTCTTCGGAGTCGAAGTCTAGCATGTCAGCTAAGTCATCGACAGTGGCTACGAAGTGGGTGGTGTGTGGGCATTGAATTTCTTCGTCGTCCGCATCCCAACCTACCTGACCATAGTCCGGCCAGGGCTCTCCTGATAAAGAGAGAGTTTTTAGTGAATTCAGGATGTCGCCAAAGGGCGAGTGCTGAAAGATGTCCGCAGCGGTGAACTCCATGATCGGAGCCCAATCGGATTCGATTGGCAGGGGCGCGGAAGGTTCGGAGTCCGGCACCTTGGAGTCACGAGCTTCACAAAGGACAGGGTTGGTATTCGGCTCTATCGCCGTAGAGGTAGCAGCCCCCAAGGCGGTGTCCAGCCAGCCATCCTCGATCGGCGCAGTTGGCTCCGAGCTAACGGTCGGAGCGGACACTTGTGCAGCCTCCAGGGCACTGTCCGGCAACAGAGCTACATCATGCCCATCGTGACAGTGCGGCGCGCTTGGCTGTGGCTCGAACCCGTCGAAGATCAAGTCTCCGCGGACGTCAGCCGTATAGTTCAAACCTCCAAATCTGACCTGATGGCCAGGGGCGTAGCTTTCAATCTGCTCCAGATGGCCAAGCAAGTTGGCCCGCAGTGCAAAGCCGCCGAATATGAAGATCTGTCCGGGGACAAAAGTCTCACCCTGGACCGCGTCGTTGTTGATGATCGAAGGAGCCATCGGGCCTAAAGACGACGACACAGAGGAACTCTCAATGAAAGCACCAATGTCGGTGTCAAAACCGGCGGATCTTGGGTAGGGGGTCCCGAACTGTGCGTCTAGGCAGATGGTAAGAGGAGACAAGGGACACGATGTTTTTACCCAGGTTCGGGCCCTCTCGATGGAGGTAAAACCCTACTCCTGCTTGATTAATATTGATGATATGGGTAGTAGAAGAGTAGATCTACCACGAGATCAAAGAGGCTAAACCCTAGAAGCTAGCCTATGGTACGATTGTTGTTCGTCCTACGGACTAAAGCCCTCTGGTTTATACAGACACCGGAGAGGGCTAGGGTTACACAAAGTCGGTTACAATGGTAGGAGATCTACATATCCGTATCGCCAAGCTTGCCTTCCACGCCAAGGAAAGTCCCATCCGGACACGGGACAGATTCTTCAATCTTGTATCTTCATAGTCTAGGAGTCCGACCAAAGATGATAGTTCGGCAATCCGGACACCCCCTAATCCAGGACTCCCTCAACCGGCGAAGATTCCTATTGACAATTTAGATTCTACACAAAAAGATCATTGATGACCAATGTGTTTTCGATTCATGCTTAGCCTTAGCAGTAGCACGTTTTGCAGAAGGCGCTACTACTACAAGCATAGCAGTAGCGCTTCTCAAGTCAAAAGCACTACTGCTATGGAGTTCAAAAGTAGCGCTTTATCCCAACGCGTGCTACTGCTAAACGAACCTGTCTTCCCCAACCGGCTGCCCCCACTCTCCCTCTCTACTCTCACTCTCCCCTGCACCCCCCATCATCCGCCTCCGCCACCGTTCCCTAACCACCGTCGTCGCCCGCCGCCGCCGCCGCTCCTGCTCCTCCTCCATCCCTCCTCCTCCTTCCTCCTCCTCTCTCCCCCTCCTCCTCCCTCCTCCCTACCGTGCCCATCCCTCCTCCTCCAGCCGCCCCTTCTCCCTCCTCCCTACCGCACCCCTCCCTCCTCCTCCGGTCGCCCATCCTCCTCCTCCCTCCTCCCTACCGTGCCCCTCCCTCCTCTTCCAGCCACCCGTCCTCCCTCCTCCTCCTCCCTACCCCCACCGCCCCCTCCCCGTTCTCCTCTCTCCTCTCTCCTCCTCCTCCCTCCTCCCACCCCTCCTCCCTCCATATTTCCTAAACCCTAATTTTTTTAATGTTTTTGTATAACGTAGTTCTTTTACTGTTTTTAGTAAGTGTTTAATAGAAATATTTTATTTAGGAAGTGCTTAATAGAACTTGTTGAATTAGTAAGAAAATTAATTATTTTTATTTATAGTAAGTGCTTAGTTGAACTAGTTGAGTTAATAGAACTAGTTTATTTTTAGTAAGAAAATTTAGGTATATGAGATTTGATTATCTAATTAAAATTTTACTATAGAACTACTATATTTTTAGTTGAACTAATTCAATTAATAGAAGTATTTGAATTTATGTCATTATCACTTTGTCGTCAAAGAATGCTATATGAGATTTGATGATCTAATTAAAATTTTACTCGGTGGAATATGCACACTTTGTAGAGTCGTGTCTCCTTGGAGTGATCGTCATCTGAGCTACCTCTACTTACTCTACACCTGAGTCGGTAAGCTAAAAGTCCACCTCCCCCTTCTCCACTCCTTGGTGTTGAATAGAGTGGAACTATGGTATTTAGTTATGCTTCTTAACCAAATGAAATGTTCAGGTTATAAGATATATTGAAATGTTTTTGTCAATACTGAACCATTGAAATGCAATGAGCACCAGTTTATGCTTATGTGCATAGTGTTGATTCATTTCCAAGTGGCCTATGTTTTGCTGGAGTGTTGATTCATTTCCATTCCGGCAAATTTCAGGCGCTCGATATGTCCTATTTTAGCAAAGGTCATGCCGGATTTTGAGTTGACTTTAAGTCTGTCGGGGGTCCATACATGATAGTCAAAAAATCTGTGAGGGAGAGTCTCCACAGTATATGAGGGAAGAAGAATGCCGACTGTTGTCGTGGGGGTCGCTTTTCCTTCTTGTCATTGTGCTAGACCTTTGTTATGCACTAGGGGAAGAAGGAGTAGCGACCATCATCGACGGTCAAAAAATCGGTGAGCGAGTGTCCACCATATATGAGAGAACAAGAATGTCGACTATTGTCGTGGGGGTCGCTTCTCCTTCTTCTCTTTGTGCTAGACCTTTGTTATGCACTAGGGGAAGAAGGAGTAGCGACCATCACCGAGGGTCGCAATATCAGAGAGGGAGTGCCCACCATATGCGTGAGATAAGAGTTTAGGAAGGAAGACTCGACAGACCTAAAGTCAACCCATTGCATATTGAGTTATAGTGATATGTGTGTTGAGTTTCCTGGTAGTTACCTTCAACTGATTTTCAATGTTTCAAATATGAACATAAGAAATGTCTGACAACAAAAGGGAATTCGTTATGTGCGAATACTGTGAAGACGAGCGCGGCATGTGTGACAAGCCTCACCTAGTTGGTGGTAGGCGCTTCAGCATCATGCTGGATGAGACCTTCAAAGTGGATACAGTAAGTCACAACGACAAGTCTTTTTTCGTAATTAAGCATGACTTCTGCTACTTCTGCTTCTTTCGCACTAGTATGCGTTGGTGCTATACAAACGGTTTTAAACCCCTTTCCGCGACAGCATTTGGAACTGTTGCCTAGTGAGTGTGGGAGATTAGGGGGTCCTTCCCACATGACCCAGACACCGTCGGGATATGCCCTCCTGGCAAACACGCTCGGCAAAATGAGGTCGTGTGCGACCGCCGAGCGACCAAATAGGGTTATACGTACAGTAGTGCTAAAAAATACAATTATACATGCGAAATCATTTTCGGTCATAAGTACATCCCACACAGTCAGTCCTCGCGAAACGTTTCCATTGGTATATACATCCCATACAGTCGCTGCAAGGAAAACGTTTCCGTTCGTAGGTACATCACACACAATTTTCCCCGTTCAATCGTTTGTGATGGTGTTCCCATCGCACACAATATTAAAAAATTTATCGTTTGTGTTATTGAATGCATCACACACGGTCCGTAAAAGAAACTGTGTGGCAAAGGCTATCCATTACACACACTTTTTATGTGGTAAACGTTTGCGCAAGGTAGCCTAACGCAAACAGTTTTGAAGAGAATGTCGTGTGTGATTGTTCATCGATCTAACACGGTTTATTCCTAGAAATTGTGTGTGTTGCCTTAGGTCATCTCCCACGGTATTTTCTCAATAACCGTTTGCAATAGCAAAAACTAATTAGCAGGCTAATTGCCCTATTATTAATAATCCATTTATTAATCTAATTGACATTCAAACACACAATATATTTCATTCCCATATTAAGGAAGCAGGATTTCATAATTGAAATCCATCAGGGTACAACATGATATAGCTTCAGCACTCAGCTACCCCATTAAACAACTGCACCAGCACCAAGTTTCACATGCAACATCTAGAACCTTTCGAAATTAGCATCATACTGTATATAGACAGATGCATCTCATGGGGAAAACTGCTGAAGCGGAAGGTGAATATTGAGCCTTCATTGATGTTGAAGGTCTTTGCAACTTCAGGCCAGTGCCTGTGGATGATTGACCATCCATCCTTCGTCCTCTTCAGGAACACTTCAATATTTTGAGAGGTAATCATCAGTGAGATGTTTTGGAAAGGCCTGAAAACAAGGATGTGCGTAAATATCTTCTCTATATTGAAAATGGGCCAATGGAATAAAAAAGACAAGGTATGATAGTTAGTGCCATCCTGTAGTGAACTGATGTCTTCTCCATTGTGCAACAAAGATCTTGTTGTTTTTTGTCGCCAATTTCATTATCCTAATAATCTTTCTGAGTTTCTTGACTTGATTGATATTCATGGACAACTCATTTCCCCATATGCAAAAAGGGTCAAACAGTGGGTCAAAACCTCTGACAGCAGGACTTACATGTGCAATACCAAATTGTTAAAAACCTAAGTATTAGAATGGTTCCTGCAATTGCACAATAATGTGCTATTAGACAACAGACCATGCACGTGCTAACCTTGATTGTAAACCTTAGTGCTTTCCATTATATTGTTTCCCTGCAACACATATAAGATAGTTAGTCATCAGGTTAAGTAAGGGTTCGCATGCTATCAGTAAAATATGTTGATGAAAAATAAGCACATTGCAGATTCATCAGATTAATTCAAGCCACGTGGAAAACCCATTTATCCAAACCAAGCATCATTAGGAACTAGGAAATATAGCGATTGTATATGTTTCCCATGTATTAAGTGCAGCCAAATTCGATTATTCCTCACCTGCACAACAATACAAAATTATACCCACGACAATTGGACATTGCATTGCAGAATTGAACTAAGCAATTAAATAAACACCACAACAAATGAACCAAACATTAACTGAGCACCACATTACACAATATAACATACACCTAATAGAGTATCAGACAGTTAACCAAACCAAGCATGCTTAACAACTTGGAAATATAGCAATTGTATGTGTTTCTCATGTATTTAGTATAGCCAAATTCAATTTATTTCTCACATGGTATACAATAACAGAATGCACCCACAACAACTGAACATCGCATTACAAAATGGAACAAAACAGTTAAATAAACACCACAACAAATGAACCAAACGTTAACTAAGCACCACCTTGCACAATGTATAACATACTAGAAGATCAAACAATTAACCAAACCAAGCATGCTTGACAACTTGGAAATATAGCAATTGGATTTGTTTCTCATATATTTTGTAAAGAAAAAATTGATTTATTTCTCACATGGAAGACAATACAAAATTGCACCCTGAAGAATCGAACATCACATTTGCGGAATTGAACCAAAACAGTTAACTGAACACGACGACTAATTAACCAAACAGTTAATAAGTGAGCACCACATTGCACGACATATAGAACATATACACTAGAGCAGCAAATTGCATGGTAAAAGTAGATAGCACAATTCACTAGAATTTGTTAAGGAAAGGCAGGAGCGGCACACGCAACGGGTAAACTGAGTATGCTTACCCGGCGTAGCTAGCCAATGGCAAGGTGCTCCTCCAAGATCTAGGGGTCGGCACGAATGGCAGCCATCACGACCTCATCCGCGTGTGCGGCCGCGATTTGCTTCTCTCGGAAACTCTATGTCCGCCCGCATGCTGCCGCTACAGCAGCCCCTAATGTGTAGCTTCAATCATGGTGGATGCTCTACCTCCTTCACTATTACGAAAGTGGTAGGAAGACGAAAGCGACTGCGCGAGGCCCACCCAGCTTGACGATAAACTCAAGTGGCTGGTCCCCGATGTGGCCTTCATTTGGGGCCAGGGCGGCTGGTGGAGGGGCAACCAGAGCACCACCATGACCTCCTCAGCCCCGAGCGCCGCGACTGCGCCCACGTCCTGCAGTGCCACCTCGTGCAGTGGACTCTGCCCCTCCATCCCCAGTGGGAGGAGGGAGGCGATGCGGAGAAGAAACCAACATCGCCACTGATGGAGCACTACTACGTCCTCTTCCCCTCACCATAGTGGAAGAAGGATGCAAGAAGAAGAAGAAGAAGAAGGAGATGTGTGTGAGTGAGCACCTCGCCCATGCCTCCCTTTTATAGGTGGTCGTGGCCGGGTGCTGGTTCCTCACCTAGGAGGAAACCGCCCCGCTCTGTCAATCCAACCCCTCTACGTCGCTGACAACGTCCAGAATCCACGACCGCCCTTCTGCGCCTATCCATGGTGCTTGGTTTCCCGCTATGGCAATCATTCCCGCGCCCTATGCGCCCGCCACCAACCCTGTGCGATGCATGCAGCACACGTGGCAGAAAGGGCAGAGGTAGTGGGATGAGTAAAATGGCGGTTACCTCCCCGTGAACATGGGGCATGGGTAGCTCTTGGGCCGCGGCGTAAATTACACCACGTTGTCCTGCACGACGCACGGGAGAACCAAAAACTAGTTCAATCGCAGGTTAAAAAAGAAGCAAGGAGATATCAAGGAAGACATGGATCCCACTTTGGTTTGCCCGAAGCGTTTTCCTGTGTATTTTCTAGGGCCTACCCGAACGATGCCTGGTGACATGTATGGGCCAGGACCGGGGGCTCCTGTCGGTGCAACGAACATTCAAGTTTGTTGCCCGGACTTATACACAGGTGTGCTATCACCCCATATCCAACACCAGCATATAAAACAAGACCAAAGCAGAGGAGCCGCTCCTCATGAGATCAAGGGGCTGATCAAGAAGACCAAGTCACATGAGACAGCAAGGTATCACCTTGGGAAATTCTCCCTTGCCAAGTAGGAGATCTTGCCGGGTTGAGGCCGCCCCAAGGACAAGTCTAAGATTGCCCCGGTAGGCTTCTTGGGGCCGCCAAGGGCAGGAAATCCTGCCAAGACACCACCGCTCCACTGCTCCACCGACCGCCCATACAAGTCACTTATCAATGCGGTGTCAAGCCTCCAAGATGATTAAGAGGCTTCTATCAAGCACGTAGGGCCCGTTGGGAGATAGATTATCCTCTTATGATACCCTTCCAGAGGCGTGTCAAGCATATAAGTAGGAGATGGTTAAGCGACACGGCAGGCTTGCCGGGCTTCAACCTCAACACGATACCTAGCAGTGCATTTAATGCGCTTTGTCCTAACTGCCAAAGTTAGGTATGATAGCACCGTTAAAGCTATCTAATCAAAAGATAATGACTGTTTTGCCATTGTGGTTACCCCTTGAGCAATAAAAGGAGGAAGAAGGCCACATAGAAAGGGATTCGGACCCCCTCACACTGGTACATGTGTAGTTGCTTCCGCCAAGGCCACCTTGCTGGGTTCAAGCATTGCATGTTGTTGTGTTGCACCATCTAATCCACCAAAGGCAGGAGTAGGGTTTTACACCTCACGGCGGCCCGAACCTTTGTAAAAACCTCCAGTGTCACTGTAGTTGTGTTGTTTCATGGCCCCCGCTCTTCGTGCAACATGATCTCCCCCTCGCCAAACCACAAAGGGGCCCGTGGCTCCGTAGGTGATCATGTCGATCCACGACACTCCACAACCTGGAGCAAAGTGGGACGATCGTCATAACTTCGTTACTAGCCTCTTTGGGTCCAATCATGGACATAACCCTGTCTGGACCATGGAAAACCACCTGCCAAAGGTAGTCCTCTCAACTTGACCAAACCTCAAACCTCGGGAACCAGATGACTATTCTATGCTTTTGGAAAGTCAGCTTATTTAGAACCCCTCAAAAACCTTCACAGATGGAAGAACCCGTTTTTCCACCAAGTCTCTAAGTTAGCCTTAGGGGTGAGATTCAACCTAAACCCTTACCACTATGGACATAAATAGATGAGTGAACCAAACACTTCAGGACATGCTAGAGACGTGCATTCGTGATTACGAAGATAAATGGTCAAAGGTGACTATAGGATAGAGGCAATAATAAAGTGGTTATTATTATATTTCCTTGTTCATGATAATCGTTTATTATCCATGCTATAATTTTGTTGACTGGAACTCAAATACATGTGTGGATACATATACAACATGTCCCTATTGAGCCTATACCGGACAAGCTCGTTGATCAAAGATGTCTATGGTTTCCTATCCATAGACATGAGTTGTCATTTGATAATGGGATCACATCATTAGGAGAATGATGTGATGGACAAGACACAAAAAATAAACATAGCATATGATCGTATCAAGTTTATTGCTACTGTTTTGTGCATGTCAAGTATCTGTTCCTATGACCATGAGATCGTATAATTCACTGACACTGGAGGAGTACCTTGTGTGTATCAGACATTGCAACGTAACTGGGTGTCTATAAAGATGCTCTACAGGTATCTCCAAGGGTGACTGTTGAGTTGGCATGGATCAAGACTGGGATTTTTCACTCCCTATGATGGAGAGGCATCTCGGTGCCCACTCGGTAATACAACATCACAATGAACTTGCAAGCAATGTGACTAAGGAGTTTGTCACAGAATCTTGTATTACGGAGTGAGTAAAGAGTCTTGTCAGTAACGAGATTGAACTAGGTATGGAGATGCCGACGATCGAATCTCGGGCAAGTAATATACCGCCAGACAAAGGGAATTGTATATGGGATTAATTGAATGCTTGACATCATGGTTCAACCAATAACGATCTTTGTGGAATATGTAGGAATCAATATGAGCATCCAGGTGCTGTTTTTGGTAATTGATTGGAGAGGAGTCTCGGTCATGTCTACATGATTCTCGAAGCCATAGGGTCACACGCTTAACGTTTAGCAGTGCTTAGGTAGTATTGAGATATCAATAGTGTTAAGTACGAAGGTTGTTGGGAGTCCCAGATACGATCCAAGACATCAAGAGGAGCTCCAGAGTAGTCCAGAGGTAAAGATTCATATATGAAAATTTGTTATCAGGGTTCCGGAAAAAGTTTGAGTTTTTTCAGTATTGTACCAGGAAGGTTCTAGAAGTTTTCAGAGTGGGGCCCACCTGCATGGGGGACCCACATGAACGTGGGTAGTGGGGAAATTCCGCACAACCCTGGTTTAGATGCACCAAGATACTACCTTAAATAGAATAGAATCATATCCCAAGGAGATAAGTGTCAGGACCCCGACTCAATGTCACATTGATCTAGCCTGTAACACCTCATATCACTTTGCGGCCTCACGCACGGTATTCCCACGGGTGTCGCCTTACCTTTGCCCAGGACCGTTTGCGCCTTTTGGCACACGTATATGTTAGTGTCGCTAGCATCCATATGATAAGGAGCCCGGGCTGACATGGCTAGTCGTAAACCCAAAGTGGCACAGACTTACAGGGACAGGCATCCATGACCCAGCATCGAACGTGTCGGTCATCAGCGAGTAAGTTCCGGGCTGTAGCACTGGGTTAGCAGGACTTCGATGAACCGGGCTGTAGCGGGCTAACACGACTCCGGTACTCAACGCGTGACATTTCCCCGAAGGGACAGACACAAGAATGAAGAAGGACACATGCCGGCCGGCCTAAGTGTTCTGGAGCAGTAGCAAGCTACCATGGCTCGGTGGAAACACTAGGAGACATTTCCCGGTAAGAGAGGCTACTAAAGATAAACAACTAGATAGTCAGATCCCACACATACCAAGCATTTCAATAACATACACACAATATGCTCGATATGTGTAAGTACAACATGGCATCACAACATGACTCTACGACTCAAGTATGTATTCATTAGGCTCCGAGGAGCGAGATATTACAGACATGGGTCTCACGACCCAACATTCAGAGCATACAAGTCAAAGCACAAGCGGAAGCTTAACATGTCTGGGTACAGACATCTACAAATGGAAAAGGCTTAGAAGCCTGACTATCTACCAGATCCTGCCGAGGGCACAAGATCGTAGCTGAGGTATCAAGCTAAACGTCGAAGTCCACGCGGAACTACTAGCGAGACCGAGGTCTCTCTACAAAACATAGAATAGGCAAACATGAGTACAAATGTACCCAGCAAGACTTACATCAGAACTAACTACATATGCATCATTATCAACAAAGGGGATGGTGGAGTTTAACAGCAGCAAGCCAACTTTGACTCGGTGGCTACCCTAAACTACGACTGCAAGGAACTCTTTTGAGGTGGCGCACACGAGTCCACATATTCACCATATCAATACACCACTATGGATCCGCTCCCGTCTCCCTACGAGAACGCCATCCATAGCACTCACGCTTATCTTGCGCATTTTAGAGTATCCACTTTCACTTGTCTATGAACTGTTATAGGCAACCCAGAAGTCCTTTACCGCGGACACGGCTATTCAAATAGATAATGTTAACCCTTCAGGGGTGTACTTCTTCACACACGCTCTCACCACTTACCGCCGTTTACACGACATGTACTCGGCAACCTTCAAGCGGAAGCCCAACGTGGGTGTCGGCCACGACCTACCTAAACACTCAGGTCCCTAGTCTAGGTTTATCGCCTATTTGGGTTCCATCCGTGAGGAGATCCGGCCGAAGTTTCGCTCACAGCCCCAAACGATGTGAACAGGGTTCCGTGACACCAAACGGGCGCCCGGTTTACCCGGCCACGTGCCTACCGCATCACAGCCCACCCCTACGGTCAGCGCTGCGCACGGCCTCCAGCATACTACAAACACCAGAAACTACTTGCAACTCCTGGACAGAGGACAAGGGTGATTAAGAAGCCGAGAGGGTCCATTGGTTTCGGGCCCAATGCGTGGTAGTAGCTGAATCATGGATCACAAACACAGAACTCAGTTCCTGAGGACGGCTGCAATGAGACAACCCACCATGTACTCCTACATGGCCTCTCACCGCTACCTTTACCAAATCGTGTTCACACACTTAGCTCACACACAGTAGGACATGTTCACACACACCTGATTCACCCCCGATGAATCAGACCTGACTCAACTCTAAGCAGTAGCAGGCATGACAAACAAGCATTAATGAGTAGGCACAACAGGGCTCAAACAACTCCTACTCATGCTAGTGGGTTTCATCTATTTACTGTGGAATGACAGGTCATGCAAAGGATAAAGGGGTTCAGCTACCGCAGCAAGTAACAGTTGAATCGTTGTTGTCCTAATGCAGTAAAAGAGAGCAGGAGCGAGAGAGTGGGATTGTATCGGAATGAACAAGGGGGTTTTGCTTGCCTGGCACTTCTGAAGATATTATAGCTCTTCATCGGTGTCATCGATCTCATCGTCGAAACCACGTCTATCAAGAGGGGACAGTTACCAGCAAATAAAGAGGGACACAATCAATGCAATGCAACAATATGATGCATGATCATGACATGGAAATATGCTTTGATTTGAGCTAATGCAACTAACAGCAAGTTAAATGGAGTTGGTTTGAACCCTAGGTTCAAATTCAAACTCCACATGTGAATATTCATATGCCATTCATATGATTTGTGCTGTACAGCAGCTATAAGTTGTTCTAACATGCATGAAAATGGTACAGATGGATAGATTGGATTTTTCTGATCATTTTTCATATATAACTTGTCTGATTTGGAGTTACAGATTAAAAGTTATGAATTTTTGAAATTTAAACTATATTCTGGAATTTCCTATATTAGAATAAATCTAGATATTAATTTATTGCGTCAGCATGAGGTCATGCTGACCTCAGCAAGTCAACAGACCCGGTCCAGGTCAAACCTAACGCGTGGGTCCAGGGTGTCAGTGGCTAATTAACTAATTTAATTTAGTTTAAACTGATCTGGATAATTAGCAGAAGGGGGCCCCACCTGTCATTGACTCAACAGGGTCAACCGGGGCCCACCCGTGGTCAAAGTCATCACGGCTGCACCGGCGTTTAGCCGCCGGCGAACCCGACGCGGCGGCGGAAGTGGTTTTGGCCGTTCCGGCAACCAAACGAGCTGCGGAGGGCATCGGAGTGGAGCTGAGGACGAGCCGTAGCTCTTGGTGGAGTCCGTTGGGGTCGGGGTGGCCGGAGTTGGCGCCGACGACGACTTTGGTGGCCGCCGGAGTTCGGGTGGAAGCGAACTCGGGCTAGGGTGTGCGGTGAGGTGCGGGGAGTGCATGGTTAGCCTCAGCGCGGCGTGGTTAGTGCGATGGACAAGGTGAGGTGGACGGTGGTTAGCCGGAGGCACGTCGGCGACATGGTCCGCGGCGGCGAGTGCGGGTGAGCTCCGTGTGCTCGCTGTGGTGCACGAGAGCAAGAAAGAGAAGGAGGGGAAGTTAGCCCAGCTCACAGGGAGTTCGACGAAGCACTTGGTGCGGCTGGGGACGGGCCGGAGCGACGGCGACGGCGAAGGGGATGTCCGGCGATGGCGGTTCGGTCGAGGTCGATGCGGCGGCTTCGGGGCACGCGAGCGCTCGGGGCTCGGCTTGCTCAGAGGAGAGGAGGGTGGCGGAGCTCCTGGACACGGCGGCACGGCGTGGGGTTGACGGAGGGCGTGGCTACGGCGAGGGGGTGGCGGCGATGGCATCGGCCATGGCTAGGGAGCGCGAGGGGGAGGAGCTTGAGAGGAGAGGGAGTGTCTGGGGGGCTCGGGGGAGAGAGGGGGATCGATCCACGGCGTTAGCCGGGCGAGTGGAGCGGCGAGGCGGCGAGCAGGTGCGTGGCACCCATGCGGTGCTCGCCGTCGAGCACCTGCCTGCCTGCCTGGCCGGCAAGCAGCTCGCTGGCGCGGCGCTGGGCTGGGCCGGCAGGTGGGCTGGTTAGCGGGCGCCAGGTAAGTTTTTTCCTGTTATTTTCCTTTTCTATTTTTTTCTTCTGCAACTTTGTTGAATTATTAAAAATACTTAGGCAACTCCTAAAATCACCAAACTACTCCTAGTCCATAGTTGGATTATTTCCAACATGAAACATTTTAGTTTGGAGATATTTGAGCACTTGAAATATTTTATATAATTTTAAATGCCCAAATTCAAATATTTATGATTTAATTCAAAGACCCTAAGATGACCTAGGAAATTGTGCATCACTTTTGGCAGAGGTTCTGAACCAAGACAAAAATGATGGACATTTTAGAAGGGCATTTCAGGTTCATTGAAAAAGTTTTTAGTAAACCCTAGTTGGTTTCAGAGGGGGCTGGGGTTCTGTCATCCCCATTTCAAGTTTCTGATGAAAAAAATAGACATGATGCAACACTCTAATGCATAACTAGCTAGGGTGTGACAACTCACCCCCACTCAACAAGAATCTCGACCCGAGATTCAAGCGTAGGGTAAGATAAAAGGGAAACGCAAACTAAAATAATCTTCACGATCCAAGTTGCACTTCAAATGAACGTTGATTCGATCACCATCATTGTCTCGAAGTCTTGCTCTGAGAACTCCAACTAACTTGACAATGAGAGGAAAGGGAAACTCTAAAAGAATCGATCTTCTCGGAGATCAAACAGCTTAGAATCAGCTCACGGGGTGAGTCATAAAAACATCTCGCAAGCTAAGATACAAAGCACACATCTAGAGGAATGGAGTGGAACAGATGATGAGGGTTCACTAGGTAGACAACAATTCCACACCTAAGAGGGTGGTGAACGGTTGTCAACGTAGCGAGAGTTTGAGTTGCCGTGATACCATAACGGGGCACCTTAGGGAAGGTGACTCGTAGAGATATCCCCTTAAGTGGCAAAAAGAATTACCTTTGATTCAGAGATCATTGAAATTCTTTATACCAGCCTAAGGCAATTCACCATCGATCATTTGAAGGAGTCCGAAAGAATGACATTCTCGGGCCAGAATGGATGATGTGGATTACCTTGTTGAAGACAACACAAGGGATGATTTTGCTTATCATCGGAAATGGATGGGACCCATGGTAGAATGGTACATTGGCGGTGCAAGCTGGGAACAGAATGCAAATGCTGGGAATGATTCTGGTAACTGGGGAGAACCCAACAATAGAGAGTGAGTCCACTGTTTGAAAAGTTATAGCATAATCAAGGAGACTGAGGGCAATCCAGTTAGTGCCGAGGATAACACCTAGCGCTTGTGCGTGCTCTCAAGAACTTGAGCATTTCCATATTCATCAAGGTTTTACCAATATCCGTGTCAAGGATCCTGGCAACACAACATACTACCATGATGGATTTCGATGGACGATGCAGATGCAAAGGAAGATAACCTTCTCAGATTTCACCTTAGCGGGGCCAAGGAAACAAAATCTGGATGATCGACCGAGAGACATTTAGCACTCCGCTTCTAATGTTCTCGTTGATGTACTAGCGTATCCCATTCATAGATATGGTTTGGTATCTAGAACATCAAGTAAAGGTCGGACTTCGGGAGCACAAAAATCCATAAGGGACAGCTAGGGAGTAAATCCTACGATGTCCTTATGGGGAGGTGGCCAACTTCTTCAATCAAGATACTACAATAATAGGTCTTCCAGCTGGGTGTGTTGGCCATGACATCCATTTTACCGGGTTACAGAGAGACCAATATTGTAACCATTGGAAAACATTCCAACCATCATATCTGCCTGAGATTCGGATCCGGTTGGTGTCAGAATATTCTAGACTCATCGAGTCTAGGAAGAAAAATGAAAGTTTGCAACACAAATCGACGAGATAACGTTGCGAGATTCTCGGGGGGTGAACTATGGTAGTAAGCTCCAAAACATGAGCTGGTTCTGCTACACACATGTGAACATGCTGCCTCAGACAAGCATGACCATGTGGTAGTCTTATAATAAAACACTACCAAGTTCAGGTGGGGGAACCATCAACAAGGATGTCGAAGTCCTTGCATAAGGCATGCTCTTAAGAAGGAACTTCTTCTCCTTGACAAATCAATCGGTGGCTTGGTGTGCTCGGGACACATATGGAATGAAGGTTGCAAGTCTCCAGACCACAGAATACTTCGCACGTATGCATGACTGACTTGGGATGATTCCAGAGGAAGCAACATTGACCTGCTCCAAGTGCACATGAATTAGAGGAAGTCACTTCTTACATCCGAGCATATGCTTCATGAGCTAGCATGAACAAGTGCTTTAAAAAGTTTCCAACACTAGCTTAATGTTCAACAAAATTATGGAGAAGACAAGGATGTTGTCGATGGGCTCAACAACAATTCATCAAGATTCCCATGAAGATGGAATTCCATAATTATGTGAACAAGTGATAGCATTGGTCAGACCTAAAAGATATAATGGTGTATGCTCGAGGAAAATCCACGAGTAAGACAACATTACAAACATCGTTGGTACTGATTTGATTTGAGAATAGCCCATACTCAAGTCAAAGTTTTGACAACGCAATAGATCCAACAACTGATCGCGAGGACCAATCAATGGGGATATCATCTTTCTTCAACACATATACAGGATATCCCTTAACATGAGCTAAGTCGGACAAGCTTTTGTCTTCCAACTCTCCAAGTTGTTGTTTAGCTTAACCAACTAGCTCAGGGGTATACAACACAGATTCTTGGAGAAGGGGTGGTTACAAGAAACCAACTTGATCACGAACTCAGCATAGCGGTCAGGTGACAACCTGGTAATACTTCCGAGAAGATATACGGAAAATCACGAACCACCGGTATGTTACTAAGCTCGAGAGCAATCTTGCTTTTCAGGGCAAGATGATATGATCAAATGAGCGAGGGATTGACAAAATCCTAACTCAACGACCGAGGAGTGCACCGGAAATAGGGACTAGGTAGCACAATCAACCTTAGGGTGACGATCCAACAATCAACATGCTAAGAATGAGGTTATCGTCCATTTAACTACCAAGCAACGGAGTTGCTAGCAGTATTGATTTCACACATCACGGTTCACTTGTCGGCATTCCGGTTACAATAGCACGGGAATCGAGGAACGAACAATGATGGCAAGAAGTATTACTGCGTCAAGAATTCATAAGAGGTAGTGCAATTCTCATGACAGTCCTGACATAAAGATGGTAACACTTCCAAGGTAGAACAGAACAAAGCTGGATTAGTATTTGATCTGTGGAGTACGACTTCTTTGACCCAATCCTGGAAATGGACAAGGTACTGGAGTTTGTTTCTCCAAGTCATTCCGGAATAGAATGGCTTGACAGACCACAGAAGTAAAAGGCATCGATGAACACGAATGCACCACTACTCCTGACTATCAATCGATAGACGAAGGTCAGTATACAACTAAAGGGGGACAACTCAAAGGAACATATGATTTTCTGAGTGGTGGATGCATAGATTAGTATGTCGAACCAAGTTCAACATGTTTCTTCCAGATGACCCATGCAAAAAGGTAGAACTGGCAGAGTCACAATATAACATGGAGAACTCTTCGAGAGCACTCTTGTTGTGATCTTTTGGTTCAACAAACTTCTGCCATAAGTGGTTCATAGTATTTGGAAGAAGGAAATACCATGGACCTCGAGGACTAATGCAAAGGTTACTAATTTCCTAAAGGAACTAGCAAACACTATCAACATGAGGTAAGTGGGGTGAATCTCGGGTTCAAGAACCCCGGAATGGAATACCTACTAACTAATAACATCACGGGATGCTTTCAAGAATGATGGCCAGAATCATCACACTGGGATACAAATCATGGCTAGATTACTAGATGATCCCCTAAGACACCTAGGGTCATAATAATAATTCCAACATATACGTCGAGGCAATAGAATACCTCAACTCACCGATTAGTGTGGTTAATCTGGCCCAAAGGGACATCGGAATGGGGGGAAGGGATTTTACAAATGCTTCAGACTATTTAGAAACCTGGGATGACTCGGACAGCATAACGGCTGTAAATGCTCAAAAAGATTTGAGACATCCTGCAAAAATGGTGGCATAGCCACTTCGAAGCACAATATCAAGGTTTCGAGATCAACAGTTATGAACATACGGAAGTAGTAAAAATTGAACTGAGAATTGAAACTATCAATTCTATAAGTCTATGGATTAGTAACACGTCATCCTGATAGATAGATGAGAAGGCCTAGTTCTTAATCCCCGTAGAAGAGAAGAGGTTGACTCAGATCAGAAGGCCATGAGGTAAAGGAGTAAAAAGAGCCTTACGTTCCATCCCACAATCAATTCCCCTACATATAACTAAAGCATTTCTAGACTCAACTTCGACCAGTTTGGCTTGGTAATCCTACAGGCAGTCAAGCTCTGATACCAACGCTGTCAGGACCCCGACTCAATGTCACATTGATCTAGCCTGTAACACCTCATATCACTTTGCGGCCTCACACACGGTATTCCCACGGGTGTCGCCTTACCTTTGCCCGGGACCGTTTGCGCCTTTTGGCACACGTATATGTTAGTGTCGCTAGCATCCATATGATAAGGAGCCCGGGCTGACATGGCTAGTCGTAAACCCAAAGTGGCACAGACTTACAGGGACAGGCATCCATGACCCAACATCGAACGTGTCGGTCATCAGCGAGTAAGTTCCGGGCTGTAGCACTGGGCTAGCAGGACTCCGGTGAACCGGGCTGTAGCGGGCTAACAGGACTCCGGTACTCAACGCGTGACATTTCCCCGAAGGGACAGACACAGGAACGAAGAAGGACACATGCCGGCCGGCCTAAGTGTTCCGGAGCAGTAGCAAGCTACCATGGCTCGGTGGAAACACTAGGAGACATTTCCCGGTAAGAGAGGCTACTAAAGATAAACAACTAGATAGTCAGATCCCACACATACCAAGCATTTCAATAACATACACACAATATGCTCGATATGTGTAAGTACAACATGGCATCACAACATGACTCTACGACTCAAGTATGTATTCATTAGGCTCCGAGGAGCGAGATATTACAGACATGGGTCTCACGACCCAACATTCAGAGCATACAAGTCAAAGCACAAGCGGAAGCTTAACATGTCTGGGTACAGACATCTACAAATGGAAAAGGCTTAGAAGCCTGACTATCTACCAGATCCTGCCGAGGGCACAAGATCGTAGCTGAGGTATCAAGCTAAACGTCGAAGTCCACGCGGAACTACTAGCGAGACCGAGGTCTCTCTGCAAAACATAGAATAGACAAACGTGAGTACAAATGTACCCAGCAAGACTTACATCAGAACTAACTACATATGCATCATTATCAACAAAGGGGATGGTGGAGTTTAACAGCAGCAAGCCAGCTTTGACTCGGTGGCTATCCTAAACTACGACTGCAAGGAACTCTTTTGAGGTGGCGCACACGAGTCCACATATTCACCATATCAATACACCACTATGGATCCGCTCCCGTCTCCCTACGAGAACGCCATCCATAGCACTCACGCTTATCTTGCGCATTTTAGAGTATCCACTTTCACTTGTCTATGAACTGTTATAGGCAACCCAGAAGTCCTTTACCGTGGACACGGCTATTCGAATAGATAATGTTAACCCTGCAGGGGTGTACTTCTTCACACACGCTCTCACCACTTACCGCCGTTTACACGACATGTACTCGGCAACCTTCAAGCGGAAGCCCAACGTGGGTGTCGGCCACAACCTACCTAAACACTCAGGTCCCTAGTCCAGGTTTATCGCCTATTTGGGTTCCATCCGTGAGGAGATCCGGCCAAAGTTTCGCTCACAGCCCCAAACGATGTGAACAGGGTTCCGTGACACCAAACGGGCGCCCGGTTTACCCGGCCACGTGCCTACCGCATCACAGCCCACCCCTACGGTCAGCGCTGCGCACGGCCTCCAGCATACTACAAACACCAGAAACTACTTGCAACTCCTGGACAGAGGACAAGGGTGATTAAGAAGCCGAGAGGGTCCATTGGTTTCGGGCCCAATGCGTGGTAGTAGCTGAATCATGGATCACAAACACAGAACTCAGTTCCTGAGGACGGCTGCAATGAGACAACCCACCATGTACTCCTACATGGCCTCTCACCGCTACCTTTACCAAATCGTGTTCACACACTTAGCTCACACACAGTAGGACATGTTCACACGCACCTGATTCACCCCCGATGAATCAGACCTGACTCAACTCTAAGCAGTAGCAGGCATGACAAACAAGCATTAATGAGTAGGCACAACAGGGCTCAAACAACTCCTACTCATGCTAGTGGGTTTCATCTATTTACTGTGGAATGACAGGTCATGCAAAGGATAAAGGGGTTCAGCTACCGCAGCAAGTAACAGTTGAATCGTTGTTGTCCTAATGCAGTAAAAGAGAGAAGGAGCGAGAGAGTGGGATTGTATCGGAATGAACAAGGGGGTTTTGCTTGCCTGGCACTTCTGAAGATATTATAGCTCTTCATCGGTGTCATCGATCTCATCGTCGAAACCACGTCTATCAAGAGGGGACAGTTACCGGCAAATAAAGAGGGACACAATCAATGCAATGCAACAATATGATGCATGATCATGACATGGAAATATGCTGTGATTTGAGCTAATGCAACTAACAGCAAGTTAAATGGAGTTGGTTTGAACCCTAGGTTCAAATTCAAACTCCACATGTGAATATTTATATGCCATTCATATGATTTGTGCTGTACAGCAGCTATAAGTTGTTCTAAAATGCATGAAAATGGTACAGATGGATAGATTGGATTTTTCTGATCATTTTTCATATATAACTTGTCTGATTTGGAGTTACAGATTAAAAGTTATGAATTTTTGAAATTTAAACTATATTCTGGAATTTCCTATATTAGAATAAATCCAGATATTAATTTATTTTGTCAGCATGAGGTCATGCTGACCTCAGCAAGTCAACAGACCCGGTCCAGGTAAAACCTGACGCGTGGGTCCAGGGTGTCAGTGGCTAATTAACTAATTTAATTTAGTTTAAACTGATCTGGATAATTAGCAGAAGGGGGCCCCACCTGTCATTGACTCAACAGGGTCAACCGGGGCCCACCCGTGGTCAAAGTCATCACGGCTGCACCGACGTTTAGCCGCCGGCGAACCCGACGCGGCGGCGGAAGTGGTTTTGGCCGTTCCAGCAACCAAATGAGCCGCGGAGGGCATCGGAGTGGAGCTGAGGACGAGCCGTAGCTCTTGGTGGAGTCCGTTGGGGTCGGGGTGGCCGGAGTTGGCGCCGGCGACGACTTTGGCGGCCGCCGGAGTTCGGGTGGAAGCGAACTTGGGCTAGGGTGTGCGGTGAGGTGCGGGGAGTGCATGGTTAGCCTCAGCGCGGCGTGGTTAGTGCGATGGACAAGGTGAGGTGGCCGGTGGTTAGCCGGAGGCACGTCGGCGACGTGGTCCGCGGCGACGAGTGCGGGTGAGCTCCGTGTGCTCGCTGTGGTGCACGAGAGCAAGAAAGAGAAGGAGGGGAAGTTAGCCCAGCTCACAGGGAGTTCGACGAAGCACTTGGTGCGGCTGGGGACGGGCCGGAGCGACGGCGACGGCGAAGGGGATCTCCGGCGACGGCGGTTCGGTCGAGGTCGATGCGGCGGCTTCGGGGCACGCGAGTGCTCGGGGCTCGGCTTGCTCAGAGGAGAGGAGGGTGGCGGAGCTCCTGGACACGGCGGCACGGCGTGGGGTTGACGGAGGGCGTGGCTACGGCGAGGGGGTGGCGGCGATGGCGTCGGCCATGGCTAGGGAGCGCGAGGGGGAGGAGCTGGAGAGGAGAGGGAGTGTCTGGGGGGCTCGGGGGAGAGAGGGGGATCGATCCACGGCGTTAGCCGGGCGAGTGGAGCGGCGAGGCGGCGAGCAGGTGCGTGGCACCCATGCGGTGCTCGCCATCGAGCACCTGCCTGCCTGCCTGGCCAGCAAGCAGCTCGCTGGCGCGGCGCTGGGCTGGGCTGGCAGGTGGGCTGGTTAGTGGGCGCCAGGTAAGTTTTTTCCTGTTATTTTCCTTTTCTATTTTTTTCTTCTGCAACTTTGTTGAATTATTAAAAATACTTAGGCAACTCCTAAAATCACCAAACTACTCCTGGTCCATAGTTGGATTATTTCCAACATGAAACATTTTAGTTTGGAGATATTTGAGCACTTGAAATATTTTATATAATTTTAAATGCCCAAATTCAAATATTTATGATTTAATTCAAAGACCCTAAGATGACCTAGGAAATTGTGCATCACTTTTGGCAGAGGTTCTGAACCAAGACAAAAATGATGGACATTTTAGAAGGGCATTTCAGGTTCATTGAAAAAGTTTTTAGTAAACCCTAGTTGGTTTCAGAGGGGGCTGGGGTTCTGTCATCCCCATTTCAAGTTTCTGATGAAAAAAATAGACATGATGCAACACTCTAATGCATAACTAGCTAGGGTGTGACAATAAGATCACCATCCCTAAAAGGGGGGGATAGCGATCAGTGGGGAAGGACTGGTGGGATTTCCTTCCTCCCCCTTTGGCCAACAACTCTAGGGCCATGGAGGGCATGCCACTAGCCCCTACACGCCTATATAAAGGTGGGAAGGTGTTGGGGGCAGCCACCCTTCGTCTCTTGCCCGTTACGTCTCCCAACTCCTCCCACATTTCACCGGTACGCGCTTGGCGAAGCCCTACCGGAATTTCGCTGCCACCACCACCACCATACCATCTTGTTGGTCCCGATCTCATCTACCTTCTCTCTCTCTCTTTCTAGATCAATAGGGAGATGATGCCGCCGAGCCGCACGTGTGCTAAACTCGGAGGTGACGTTCGTTCGGCACTTGATCGGGAGTTCATGAACGAATCAGGATTGGATTGCAGAGACGTTTGACTACTTCAACCACGTTTCTTAACGCTTATGCTTAGCGATCTACAAGTGTATGTTGATCCAATCTATCCTCTCCTATATGTGCATCTCCTAGATTAATCTTGGTGAGCGTAGGAAATTTTTTGTTTCCCATGCAATGTTCCCCTATAGTTGCGTCATAAGCTAGGTCTATGCGTAGATAACATCACGAGTAGAACACAAAGGACTTTGTGGGCATTGATATTTAGATTGCTTCCTTCCTTAGTCTTTTCTTGATTTAACGGTATTGTGGGATGAAGCGGCCCTGACCAACTTTACATGTCCATGTACATGAGACCAGTTCCATCGAGTGACATGCAACTTGTTGCATAAAGATGGCTAGCGGGTCTCTGTTGTCGGTGTTCTAGGATCAGGGGTACCATATATGCCTGCCTGCAGCCCAATGTGTGGGCTCATCAACAGCCTGTATGGCCCAGCTGCAAGACCCCCCAAGTCAACACCCTCACGTGGGCCCCAGCCTCGCGACGAGAATGAGAACAGACCTCCCGAGGAGGCAGCTCTCTGCGCCTGCCTCCCGAGGAGAGGGGATTTCTTTGCAGGTATCCAGCCTCATGAGGCTATGATGACGTGAGCCATAAAGACCAAGGCCAAGAGGGCACCAGCGGGCGCAAAGGAGGCAATTTTCTCTTTGGTGCTAAGGAGGCAAGGACGGACGCGGGTTCCCAAGGAATCTCCTAAAGGTTTCCATTTCGGTGCAACGAGACCAAGACCACGAGCTCGGCAGGACGAATGTCATCCCGAGCCCACCCCTACGTCACGACCAGAAGCTTTGCAGGCAAAGACCACCCTTCATCAGGATTAGATGTACTTCTTATCCCCTGTCAAATTGGCCTATGGGATCCCTTGCCGCCTAAGTTTTGTGGGAAGAGGACCAAGGCCACTATAAGTATAGGCTAGCCACCATTGTAGAAGGGGAGGAACCCCGGGGAAGAGACCGACTCCACACACACCACTCGAGCCCTCGCGAGGCTGCTCATCCACTGTACTAGTTCATCTTTAGCCTCCTCGTGAAGCCAATCCACCACAAAGTAGGAGTAGGGTTTTACACCGCAAGGTGGACCGAACATGGGTAAACTGTTGTGTCTATCTTCTTCCTCGCTCATGTGAACTCAAGGCGGCTAGGTTGTGGGGTGGCGAGCTTGAGATTTGAGCTGGTTGAGATCTTCGCACACGCCCCATAGTTCGAATCTTCTTGCGTCAGCAGAGCCCTGAATCCGACATTTGGCGCGCTAGGTAGGGGCGTGTCGAAGCATCGTTGATTCACCAGCCATGCTCCACCCTCGTTTCGTCGTCCCCATGGCGGCTGACACCTTGCAGGCATGGCCTCCTGATGCCTTCGGGAGTGCCACGGGCTACCCGGCCTTCGCTCCCGGCCTTCGCCAGGTAGGGTGGCCCGTGAGATTCAGGTCGGCACTGCCCCCACGGTACGACGGTGCTACGGACCCTGAGGAGTTCCTTCGACTGTACTCACAGGCCATCCGAGTGGCGGGGGGCCACGCCAAGGCCATGGCAAACTGGCTCCTCCTGGCCCTCACGGAGGCCCCCGATCTTGGCTTCGTGGCCTCCCAGACGCCTCGTTCTCTTCTTGGGAAGAGCTCCACGACCAGCTCATCGCGCGCTTTGTGGCTCCGGCGCTCCATGCGGTCACATGCATCATTGGCGGGTCACAGGCGCCTACTTCTGCCCGCCACGTCAAGCATCTCCTTCTTCAGGCAAGTGCTACTCGGCCGCGGCATGAGGCTTCTCAAGGACACGTGGTGCCTGAGGCCGACATCACTTTGACTTCAGGGATCATCCGAAGACCACGGTCGCCGCGGGCGCGCTCCCCATGCTATGCACGTCCATCGTCAGCAACGTCACAATCACCAAGCCCCTCATCAACATCGGCGTCGGCCTTAACGTCCTCTCCGTGGAGACTTTTGACCTGCTCCAGGTGCCTTACGACTAGCTAGGGCCCACCAAGCCCTTCTCGGGGGTGATCAAGGGCTCGGCCACCCGCTGGGGCAGATACGCCTCCCCGTCACCTTTGGCAAGCGTGACAATTATCGCATCGAGATCATCAACTATGGCGCCGCCCACATCGGCCTCCTGTACAACGACATCTCAGGGTATCTGGCCCTCGCCAAGATGATGGTGCCGACCCATCCGGGCTACAATGTCATCAAGATGTCGTGCAGCAACAGCATCATCACGGTGGTCAGAGACACAAAGGACACGGTCCGGTCCCTCAAGCTCACCTATAGGACCGCGGTGGCCTCATGCCCTAATGTCGGGGATGCCTTGGAGGCTGAGGAAGCCGTGCCCGCAAAGAAAAAGCAGTTGTTCTCTCAGGATCGGCCCGAGACGAAGCAGGTGCATGTCGATAGCGGGGGCTTGGGCCCCATCTTCACCATAGGCGCCGCCCTCCCCCCAGACCAGGGGAGGTGTTGGTTGGCTTCCTCAGGGACAACAAAGATGTATTTGCGTGAGAAACATCCGACTTGGTTGGTGTCCCAGGGGAGGCAATCGAGCACCACTTGATAGTATGCCCCGGTGCGTGCCCGGTGAAGCAAAAGGAATGGCGTTAAGCACAAGAGAAGAAAGCATTCATCGTCCAAGAGGTTCACAAGCTTCAAGAGGCCGTGTCATTCGGGAAGTATGGCACCCGGATTTGTTAGCAAACCTAGTGATTGTCCCCAAGAAAGGGGGAATGTAACGCCCCGGATTCGATGCGCCAGGTGTCTTTTAGTTATTCGTCATTGTTGCCATGTCATTTGCTTGCAGTGTTGCATTTTGCCATGTCATCATCTGCATTTCATCTGCATGTTTTTCAAAACATGCATCCGTTCGGGTTCCCCCGAGCCCAAACACACTCGCACGCGCCCGTCGCACCTCTCAGACCTTGTTTCGTGTGCGGGAGAAAAACAATCTCGGAATGGACCAAGGTTTGCCGAGTGGCCTTGGTATATCACCGGTAGACTGCCCGTCAAATTTCGTTCCACTTGGAGGTCGTTTGATGCCCCAACGGTTAACCGCGTAGCCCGAAACCCCTCTCTCTTTGCAGCCTAGCCCCTCTTCACCACAGCCCATGAGCCCATCCAAACCCCCTCCATTCTCTCGGTCGTTCGGTCACGATCGTGTGGGCAAAAACCGCACCTCATTTGGACTCTCCTAGCTCTCTCTACCTATATAAACACCTCCCCTCCTCAAATCACGGATGAATCACTCCAACCCTAGTCGTCTTCCTCCTCCGTGCCACCGGACATGTCCGGCCCGCCGCCGGACGTCCACCGCCACCTCATCACCGCTAATCGCCTCCAGCCACGTCACCTGCGCCGCCGCCCCAGCCTATCAGCACCCGCCACGTCACCGCCGCCGTTCCCCCCTCTCTCTCCTTCGCCGCCAGGGCCCGCGGGGCCCAGATCCGGCCTGCGGGTCCCGAGCCGTCGCACCGCCGCCTCCCACGAGGGCCCGAGCGCCCACCTCCCCGAGCCCTATGCGCCCCGCGCGCCCTCCGCGCTGCTCTGCCATTCCCCGTGGTCGGCGATCAGGGCCTCACAGGAGCCCCACATCACCGGCCCCGCCGCCCTTCCTCGCCGGTCATCACCACACGTTGCCGCCCCTCCGCCGCCCCGCCATCCCTCACCGTCCATCGTCCTCGTCCTGGCGAACTCCACCGCCGCCGCACCACCTCACCCCGCCGCCAAAGCCCCAAGCTTGCCGGAGCGCCCGCCCTCCATCGCCGCGCCACGGATCCGGTCGGGCCGGACCGGATCCGGCCGTCCCCGACCTCCCCGGCCTCGTCCTGCGCCCTCTCCCGCCTCCTCCTCGCCGGAAGCCCCGCCGGAGCTCGCCTGAGTTCCTCTCTGATCAGATCCAGAGAAGATGGACCAGATCCACCAGTTCATCGATCTGAACGGACCGTCCCCGCCCCGGATCTCTCCGTCCCGCACGACCCCGTCCAGTTTCGGAGGGTAAAATTCCACGAAGTCCCCGAGATTTTTCAACGTTCGGGTGCATACTTTGACATGCTATAACTTCATGTGAGCTGCTCCGTTTCATGCATATAATATGTCACAATGTTCATCATGAGATGCTCTTCATTTTGTTCCACTGTGACATGCTTGTTTGAATCCATCTTGATTCCCTAATCATCGTTGCAAGAGTGCTATATGATGTTAACTGCTGTCTGTTAACAGAACTTGGTGATTTGTCTTTTTCATTGCATTTTGTGTGTGCATCTTTTGAGCTTAATGTCTACATGAGTTTTGAGCTACATCATGCCATATTTACAGTGGTGCAATCCATGTAATTTTGTGAGTATTGTAGTGAGTGCATCGAGCTCGCGAAGTAGGGTACTTGTTGTTACTGTTTTGCTAGACTGAATCTGTTATATCATGATGCTATCTAAACCTGCTGCTACAAGTCATTCTATGCATAATCTGGAGATGTTCACTAAGGATGTTTTGTTATAAATGTCATGCTCTATCCATAATGCCCCTGGTTGAATTTATAGCCTGCTGTATCTTGTTGTAATTTGGTGCTCAAATTGCTAAATAATGTTGCTGTCTGCCTGTTAACATTAAGTTCAGTTTTGCCATGAGTTTTTCTAGTGATCCATGCACCCTATGAACTTTCTTTTGCCATTATTAGCTTCAAGAACATGTCTGATTACTGTTGGTTACCTTCACATGCCATTTTTTGCTTTTTGGTGAGTTGTACAAGCTCAGCAACATGCCTACTTATCGTTATTCCTGCCATGTCTGAATCTGTCATATTACTTGCCATGTTTGTATGGATGCTACCATATTTTCTATTTATCTTTGGAATAAGTTCAGTAAGGGAGTTTTGTTCTTTGTCTTCAGTACTAGCATGCCATGCCTTTGTTTTCCATGTTAAGTTCCTGTAACATGTTATTTGATAGCTCTAAACAATGCAACCTGATGTTATTTCTGCCATGTCCAGTGATTTCTGCCAAGTCTGTGAAACTGTTATTATTTGCAATCTTGCCATGTCCTTTTGAGTATGTTATAATGTTTCTTGGAGATATATCAGTGTTCATGTTTTGTTGTGCTTCATCTGTACATCATGTCCATGCCTTTTGTTATCATGTTGAGGTGGTGTAGCATATTGTTTTGATGCTTGCTAGATGCCTAGTTGCTGTTTTGGACACCTTGTCCTTTAAACTTGTATAGAGTATGTGTTGCACCGTTGCTCCGTTTTAAGTGTGCTCTATGTGAAACTTGCTTAGAATTGCATGTAGTTTCATATTATCTTGTTGCATCCTTGTTTTGAGGTGTTTGCTTGATGTTTGGATGCATTTAGCATCAATGCCTTGTTTAACTTGTTTTGCTCATATCTTCTAGGCCGTAGCTTTGAATTAAATGAAGTTTATATGTAACTTGACTAGAATCTCGTGTAGATCATCCTGGTGCATCTTAACTTGCTGTTTAACAACTTGAACATAAGGTTTATTCAGTTCTGGACCAACTTTAAAACTTGCATATGAGGACTTACCGGAATTGTTATATGTTGTTTCCGGCCTCATTTAACCTTGCTTTGATGTGTTGTTCTTGTTTGTATCATCTCTTGCCATGCGTAGCTTCATATAGCCTTTGTCATGCATCATGCTTGAGTGTGCATCATGTCAGGTCTATGTGTTGTGTGTTTACCTTGTTGTTTCCTTCTTTCCGGTTGTGCTCCTTCTCGTTAATTCCTGTTTCGTTGCGATCGTGAGGATTCGTTGGTCTACGGTTGGTTCGTCTTCAACGCTTCATCTTCTTCATGGACTCATTCTTCTTCCTAGCGGGAATTCAGGCAAGATGACCGTCACTTGCTATGCTAGTTGCTTCGTTCTATCGCTATGCTGCGCTACCTATCACTTGCTCTTCAAGCCTCCCAAATTGCCATTGCTTGGCTAGGTTACCGCTTTGCTCAGCCCCTCTTATAGCGTTGTTAGTTGCAGGTGAAGTTGAAGATTGCTCCATGATGGATAGGATTATGTTGCGATATCACAATATCTCTTATTTAATTGATGCATCTATATAATTGGTAAAGGGTGGAAGGCTCGGCCTTATGCCCGGTGTTTTGTTCCACTCTTGCCGCCCTAGTTTCCGTCATACCGGTGTTATGTTCCTTGATTTTGTGTTCCTTACGTGGTTGGGTTATTTATGGGACCCCCTTGACAGTTCGCTTTGAATAAAACTCCTCTAGCAAGGCCCAACCTTGGTTTTACCATTTGCCTACCTAAGCCTTTTTCCCTTGGGTTTCTGGAGCCCGAGGGTCATCTTTATTTACCCCGCCCCCCGGGCCAGTTCTCGTCGTGAGTGTTGGTCGAACCTGTCAGCTGCCGGTGGCCACCAGAGGCAACTCTGGGCTGGCCTACCGGAAGTTTGGACAATCAGGTGTGCCCTGAGAACGAGATATGTGCAGCTCCTATCAGGATTTGTCGGCACATTCAGGCGGATTTGCTGGTCTTGTTTTACCATTGTCGAAATGTCTTGTAACCGGGATTCCGAGACTGATCGGGTCTTCCTGGGAGAAGGAATATCCTTCGTTGACCGTGAGAGCTTATGATGGGATAAGTTGGGACACCCCTGCAGGGTATAAACTTTCGAGAGCCGTGCCCGCGGTTAAGTGGCAGATGGGAATTTGTTAATGTCCGGTTGTAGATAACTTGACACCAGATTGGAATTAAAACGCATCAACCGCGTGTGTAGCCATGATGGTCTCTTTTCGGCGGAGTCCAGGAAGTGAACACGGTTTTGGGTTATGTTTGAACGTAAGTAGTTTCAGGATCACTTCTTGATCACTTCCAGCTTCTCAACCGTTCCGTTTGCTCTCTTCTCGCTCTTATTTGCGTATGTTAGCCACCATATATGCTTAGTCGCTACTGCAACCTCACCGCTTATCCTTTCCATACCCATTAAGCTTTGCTAGTCTTGATACCCATGGTAATGGGATTGCTGAGTCCTCGTGGCTCACAGATTACTACAACAACAGTTGCAGGTACAGGTTATGCAATAATCATGACGCGAGAGCGATGTTTACTTGTTTTGGAGTTCTTCTTCTGCTTCTTCTTCGATTAGGGGATAGGTTCCAGGTCGGCAGCCTCGGCTAGCAGGGTGGATGTCGTTTGAGTTTCTGTTTGTGTTTCATCCGTAGTCGGATGTCGCTCTTATTTATTGTGATGTTGTATTCTTGCAACATTTGTATGGTTTGTATGTATCCCCATCCATTATGTAATGTTGATGTAATGATATCCACCTTGCAAAAGTGTCTCAATATGCGGTTCTATCCTTGGTGGGACCTTCGAGTCTCTTTAGGATAGTATCGCGTATTGGGCGTGACAAGTTGGTATCAGAGCCTCGACCGACCATAGGAGCCCCCTTGATTGATCGAGTAGTTTGGCCGTTGTCGAGTCTAGAAGAAATTTCTTTGGAGTCTAGTTATATCGGAGAGTAGGAATTCTTTTTACTCCTCAGCCCCTTCGTCGCTCTGGTGAGGAATCTTGACGTAGGTGTTTTGAATTACTTCTCTTCCCCATCAAATTTTCTTTAGGATCACGCGGTTAGTTTTTCGATCGCTGGTTCTCGGCTCTTTTCATCTGGTGCATTTCTCGTCAAGTTGACTCGAGACTCTTCATGTTTGCCAAGTTCAATCCTCAGTTGTTTCTTTTTCCCACCTGACCACCCTTTTTCTTCTCAGAGCCGGAGTCCGTAATCGAGTATCCATCCTACTCGTGCGAAGCCTTTGCATTCTTTCCTCAATTATTTCAACCGGTGTTTTCTCTTCAAGTTATTCGTTGATTTTTTCCCTTCCAAGTTGCCTTTCTTTTCCCGCCCTCCCACCCTGTTTATTCCCGAAGTATGAGTCTCTTTCGACCATCAATTTCATTTCGTGCGGAGCCTCTTTAGTCTTCCCTCAATCATTTCAACCGGTGAATTCTCGTCTCGGTCGTCATTCTTCATCTCTTTTTCTTCTCCGGTGGATTCAATTCCAATTTTCGGTAGTGATTATATTCTTTCCCTCGGCTCAAGTGTTTTCCTTGCTCGTTTGCCTCTCGCCATTCATTCATTTCGGAGTTCCGAAGACATCTCAGGAAATTCGTCTGTGTTCCAATTAATTTGAGGTTGTCACCTCATTCAAATATTTCAATTGTTCTGGTGCATCATCTATCTCTTCATCAATCCTTTCCAACGGTGTTATCTCTTTAGTGGGCCCTAACCCACAGGTCTTTTCCCAGGATCTTACCTGACTCTTCTAATTATTCCGGAGTTATTTTCAAATTCTTTTCAAGTATGACGTAAGAATGGATCCCATCAGTCACATGCCTTCTCCAAGATCTCTTTCAAATTCTTTTCATTGTTGGCTCAACCTCTTCGCTTTTCATTCTACCAGAGTACCACAGTAATTTTGTGGCGTTCCTCGTCGTCATTTCAAGATAGAAGAAGAGTTTTTCCTCTAAATCTTGCCCGTTCTCTCGAAGATTCGCGGTTTTAGTTTCATATTATCCTCTCGAATTATTCCATTTGTCAGATATTCCTTTTCTTGCCCATCTGGAGTATGTCAAAAGTTGTTTTCCCGTTTCTTTTCACCGGAGGCCATCATTCCAGAAGTATTCTTCATCCTCACATTTCAGCTACCGTTATCCAATCAACCCAGTGCTTCGTTCAAGTGTTCTTTAATCAGCTCATGATCTCTTTGTTCTTTTGCATCTAAATCCCCTCTAGCATATATGTTCTTCTAATTCTTCCCGGTGATTCATTCCCTTTCATCAGTCAATTTCCAATTCTTACAGTGGTTCCTTCATATTATTTTTTCCTCTGTTATCATATCATTTCATTCGTTCTTTCCAATCCTACCGGTGGTTCATGAAGACTTTCTCAAGTTTTGTGCTATATCCCCCTTAATTTTTTTTCCAATAAGAATAAGTAGTATGCAAAAATCCATTGCTTATCATCAATTTAATTTGATGAACGAAAAGCATACAATAAATCTTTTTATTATTTACCTCCAAGCGATTAATCCTTTTCTTCGGAGTTTGTTCTTGATGAATAAATTCTAGTTCCAAGTGTTTTCATCTTTTCTTTTCCGGAGTTCAAATTTCCTCGGCCATTTCGTCGGAACCTCCATGTAGGTCACCGCAAGATTTAATCTTATTCTTTCATCCTTCATTTTATCTCGACATCCTTTTGTTACCGGAATTCTTCACGGTGGCTCGTCATGATTTAATTCATTCCTCAAGTGTTCATCAAGATTCTTATCGAAGGAGTTCAAGTATCTTTCCTTCTTGCTTTTCGAAGTGCAATTAAATCTCCGTATTCTTTTGAAGTGGAGTTTTGCATTTCTTCGTTCTTCTAAGCTATCCAATCATTTCCATTTGTGGCCGGTTATCACTTTATGATCTTGAGATGTTACCTATAAGACCACAACAAGCTTATTCTTTTCGTTGTTGATTTTCTCAACAACTCCGTTTAAACCTTCCTTCTAAAGATGCTTTCAATTTCATTCGTGGTACAAGTTGTCATTTTCTTCTCCGTTCTTTTCATTCAACTCTTTCAATTCTTTCTAGAGGTTTTGCGTCATGTCTTCATCAAGTATCATTCCATCCTCTCAAGCTCGTGTTCTATTCCTCCATGTTTCAGCCGGAGTACTGTCTAAATCCTTTCAGTCTTATTCGTTTCTTATCTCGTTCTAACCGGAGTGGTTTCATAGTCTATCTGATTCCGTGAGCTTTCGATTCCCGTCATTCTCGTCGTTCCTCTCTTCTTCTCGAGTGCTCTTGATTCTTTGCTTCTTCTCTTGAGTTCTTGTTTCACCTCATCACTTTACCCTTCCGTCTTGGTCCTAAGATCTCTTGTTAGTGGAGGAGAGTTGTAACGCCCCGGATTCGATGCGCCAGGTGTCCTTTAGTTATTCGTCATTGTTGCCATGTCATTTGCTTGCGTGTTGCATTTTGCTATGTCATCATCTGCATTTCACCTGCATGTTTTTCAGAATTTGCGTCCGTTCGGGTTCCCCCGGTTCTCTCCGTTGTCCGTTCTGAGCCCAACCACACTCGCACATGCCCGTCGCACCTCTCAGACCTTGCTTCGTGTGCGGGAGAAAAACAATCTCGGAATGGACCAAGGTTTGCCGAGTGGACTTGGTATATCACCGGTAGACCGCCCGTCAAATTTCATTCCATTTGGAGGTCGTTTGATGCCCCAACGGTTAACCCCGTAGCCCGAAACCCCTCTCTCTTTGCAGCCCAGCCCCTCTTCACCACAGCCCATGAGCCCATCCAAACCCCCTACATGCTCTCGGTCGTTCGATCACGATCATGTGGGCGAAAACCGCACCTCATTTGGACTCTCCTAGCTCTCTCTACCTATATAAACACCTCCCCCTCCTCAAATCACGGATGAATCACTCTAACCCTAGTCGTCTTCCTCCTCCGCGCTACCGGACATGTCCGGCCCACCGCCGGACGTCCATCGCCACCTCATCGCAGCCAATCGCCTCCAGCCACGTCACCCGCACCACCGCCCCAGCCTCTCAGCACCCGCCACGTCACCGCCGCCGTTCCCCCCTCTCTCTCCTCTGCCGCCAGGGCCCGCGGGGCCCAGATCCGACCCGCGGGGCCCGAGCCGTCGCGCTGCCGCCGCCCACGAGGGCCCGGGCGCCCAGCTCCCCGAGCCCGACGCGCCCGCGCCGCTCTACCGTTCCCCGTCGCCGGCGACCGGGGCCTCATAGGAGCCCCACATCGCCGGCCCCGCCGCCCTTCCTCGCCGGTCATCGCCGCATGTCGCCGCCCCTACGCCGCCCCGCCGTCCCTCACCGTCCGCCGGCCTCGTCCCGGCGAACTCCACCGCCGTGCCGCCACCTCACCCCGCCGCCGGAGCCCCATGCTCGCCGGAGCGCCCGCCCTCCGTCGCCGCACCACGGATCCGGTCGGGCTGGACCAGATCCGGCCGTCCCCGACCTCCCCGGCCTCGTCCTGCGCCCTCTCCGGCCTCCTCCTTGCCAGAAGCCCCGCCAGAGCTCGCCGAAGTTCCTCTCCGGTCGGATCCGGAGAAGATGGACCAGATCCACCAGTTCATCGATCCAAACATGCCGTCCCCACCGCGGATCTCTCCGTCCCGCACGACCCCGTCCAGTTTCGGAGGGTAAAATTTCACCAAGTCCCTGGCATTTTTCAACATTCTGGTGCATACTTTGACATGCCATAACTTCATGTGTGCTGCTCCGTTTCATGCATATAATATGTCAAAATGTTCATCATGAGATGCTCTTCATTTTGTTCCACTGTGCCATGCTTGTTTGAATCCATCTTGATGCCCTAATCATCGTTGCATGAGTGCTATATGATGTTAACTACTGTCTGTTAATAGAACTTGGTGATTTGTCTTTTTCATTGCATTTTGTGTGTGCATCTTTTGAGCTTGATGTCTACATGAGTTTTGAGCTACATAATGCCATATTTACAGTGGTGCAAACCATGTATTTTTGTGAGTCTTGTAGTGAGTGCATCAAGCTCGTGAAGTAGGGTACTTGCTGTTACTGTTTTGCTAGACAATCTGTTATATCATGATGCTATGTAAACCTGCTGCTACCAGTCATTCTATGCATAATCTAGAGGTGTTCAGTAAGGATGTTTTGTTATACATGTCATGCTCTATCCATGCATGTCCCTGGTTGCATTTATAGGCTGCTGTAGCTTGTTGTAATTTTGCTCTCAAATTGCTAAATAATGTTGTTGTCTGCCTGTTAACATTAAGTTCAGTTTTGCCATGAGTTTTGCTAGTGATCCATGCACCCTATGAACTTGCTCTTGCCATTATTAGCTTCATGAACATGTCTTCATACTTTTGGTTACCTTCACGTGCCATGTATTGCTCTGTGGTGAGTTGTACAGGCTCACCAACATGCCTACTTATCGTTGTTCCTGCCATGTCTGAATCTGTCATATTACTTTCCATGTTTGTATGGATGCTACCATATTTTCTGTTTATCTTTGGAATAAGTTCAGTAAGGGAGTTTGGTTCTTTGTATTTAGTACTAGCATGCCATCCCTTTGTTTGCCATGTTAAGTTCCTGTAACATGTTGTTTGATAGCTCTAAACATTGCAACCTGATGTTATTTCTGCCATGTCCTGTGATTTCTGCCGTCTGTGAAACTGTTATTATTTGCAATCTTGCCATGTCCTTTTGAGTATGTTATAGTATTTTCTGGAGATATCTCAGTGTTCATGTTTTGTTGTGCTTCATCTGTACATCATGTCCAGTCCTCTTGTTATCATGTTGAGGTGGTGTAGCATATTGTTTGGATGCTTGCTAGATGCCTAGTTGTTGTTTTGGACAGCTTGTCCTTTAAAACTTGTATAGAGTATGTGTTGCACCGTTGCTCCGTTTTGAGTGTGCTCTATATGAAACTTGCTTAGAATTGCATGTAGTTTCATATTATCATGTTGCATCCTTGTTTTAAGGTGTTTGCTTGATGTTTGGATGCATTTAGCATCAATGCCTTGTTTAACTTGTTTTGCTCATATCTTCTAGGCCGTAGCTCCGAATTAAATGAACTTTATATGCAACTTGACTAGAATCTCGTGTAGATCGTCTTGGTGCATCTTAACTTGTTGTTTAACAACTTGAACATATGGTTTATTAAGTTCTGGACCAACTTTGAAACTTGCATATGAGGACTTCCCGGAATTGTTATATGTTGTTTCCGGCCTCATTTAACCTTGCTTTGATGTGTTGTTCTTGTTTGCATCATCTCTTACCATGAGTAGCTTCATATAGCCTTTGTCATGCATCATGCTTGAGTGTGCATCATGTCAGGTCTATGTGTTGTGTGTTTACCTTGTTGTTTGCTTCTTTCCGGTTGTGCTCCTTCTCGTTAGTTCCTGTTTCGTTGCAATCGTGAGGACTCGTTCGTCTACGCTTGGTTCGTCTTTGTTGCTTCATGTTCTTCATTGACTCGTTCTTCTTCCTAGCGGGAATTCAGACAAGATGACCGTCACCTTGGATCCCATTACTATCATTGCTATGCTAGTCGCTCCGTTCTATCGCTATGCTGCGCTACCTATCACTTGCTCTTCAAGCCTCCGAAATTGCCATGTCAGCCTCTAACCTTTTCACCCTTCCTAGCAAACCATTGCTTGGCTATGTTACCGCTTTGCTCAGCCCCTCTTATAGCGTTGTTAGTTGCAGGTGAAGTTGAAGATTGCTCCATGATGGACAGGATTATGTTGGGATATCACAATATCTCTTATTTAACTAATGCATCTATATACTTGGTAAAGGGTGGAAGGCTCGGCCTTATGCCTGGTGTTTTGTTTCACTCTTGCCGCCCTAGTCTCCGTCATACCGGTGTTATGTTCCTTGATTATGTGTTACTTACGCGGTTGGGTGATTTATCGGACCCCCTTGACAGTTCCCTTTGAATAAAACTCCTCTAGCAAGGCCCAACCTTGGTTTTACCATTTGCCTACCTAAGCCTTTTTCCCTTGGGTTTCCGGAGCCCTAGGGTCATCTTTATTTACCCCCCCCCCCCCGGGCCAGTGCTCGTTGTGAGTGTTGGTCCAACCTGTCAGCCGCCGGTGGCCACCAGGGGCAACTCTGGGCTGGCCGACCGGAAGTTTGGACAATCCAGTGTGCCCTTAGAACGAGATATGCGCAGCTGCTATCATGATTTGTCGGCACATTCGGGCGGCTTTGCTGGTCTTGTTTTACCATTATCGAAATGTCTTGTAAACCGGGATTCCAAGACTGATCGGGTCTTGCTGGGAGAAGGAATATCCTTCGTTGACCGTGAGAACTTGTGATGGGATAAGTTGGGACATCCCTGTAGGGTATAAACTTTCAAGAGCCGTGCCCGCAGTTATGTGGCAGATGGGAATTAGTTAATGTCCGGTTGTAGATAACTTGACACTAGATTCGAATTAAAACGCATCAACCGCGTGTGTAACCGTGATGGTCTCTTTTGGCGGAGTCCGGGAAGTGAACACGGTTTTGGGTTATGTTTGAACGTAAGTAGTTTCAGGATCACTTCTTGATCACTTCCAGCTTCTCGACTATTTCGTTTGCTCTCTTCTCGCTCTTATTTGCATATGTTAGCCACCATATATGCTTAGTCGCTGCTGCAACCTCACCACTTATCCTTTCCATACCCATTAAGCTTTGCTAGTCTTGATACCGATGGTAATGGGATTGTTGAGTCCTCGTGGCTCACAGATTACTACAACAACAGTTGCAGGTATAGGTTATGCGATGATCATGACGCGAGAGCAATGTTTACTTGTTTTGGAGTTCTTCTTCTGCTTCTTCTTCGATCAGGGGATAGGTTCCAGGTCGGCAGCCTAGGCTAGGAGGGTGGATGTCATTTGAGTTTCTGTTTGTATTTCATTCGTAGTCGGATGTTGCTCTTATGTATTGTGATGTTGTATTCTTGCGGCATTTGTATGCCTTGTATGTATCCCCATCCATTATGTAATGTTGATGTAATGATATCCACCTTGCAAAAGCGTCTCAATATGAGGTTCTATCCTTGGTGGGACCTTCGAGTCTCTTTAGGATAGT
This sequence comes from Triticum timopheevii, assembly GCA_963921465.1. Classification (NCBI taxonomy): domain Eukaryota; kingdom Viridiplantae; phylum Streptophyta; class Magnoliopsida; order Poales; family Poaceae; genus Triticum; species Triticum timopheevii. The sequence continues at coordinate 283,791,392 of OY997268.1, read as the reverse complement.
ATCGCACATTGGGCATGACAGGGAAGGACTGCATGTGCATCGACTTCACGGGCCTCAACAAAGCCTACCCTCGGGACCGTTTCCCGGTCCTGCACATTGACCAGATCATGGATTTGATGAGGACATCAATACCATTGTTACACCCACAGCCCCTACTGCTACATATACTGGACCAATTACTAGGGCTCGCGCACGCCAATCAAATTAATAGGTACTTTCGCTTCTTGGTAATGATTCTAATGTTCATGAGAATATGATGCTGCCTAAATTGGATACATTTGTTTTGCTTACAAATCAAGGGCCTAGAACAAGCATGGAGATGATGGCATGCGCAAGGGGAACAAGAACGGAGTTACAAGTGATGATTTCAGGACTTTGAAGCCACCATAATGAGTGCATGAAGCCTTGGACGAAATATACAAGATGCCACTTCATAAATTTCGTCCCGAGGCTATTCTAGGTGCTGTGTCACCTTATTATTGGGCCAGGCCCATGTAATTTCGAAATACATAAGTATAGGCTATTTTTAGAGTCCGTATGTGTGGGGAAACGAGCGGTAGGGTTGGTTTCGGACCCCTCCACCAAGGCCACGAAATTCCCCCCTCTTCCTCCATATATTCAGCCCTTAGGGCACCGTTTAGACTTTGGGTTTTGTTTAGATTAAAAGTACGCCATAGCTGCAACTTCGCGTACTTCGTTTGTATTCAACGACCAGGCCTAGACGTCACAAAACCCCACCTTCATCAATAAACCTTTCATCTTATATTCGCAACATCCATATTGTAATCTCAGTTTCTTGCTTGTTCTTCGTTTGCTCGCAGGAAACAGACCCTCGTGGTCAGGTCGATCGTGCTCCGGCATGGTCAATAACCCCTCAGAAGTTGGTTTAGCGATTGCTAAGGCGCGACGTCTCGCACGTTCGTAGTTGGATCGTCAAGGTCGACTCCCACAGAAAATGATAGCCACCATCTCATCGAAACATCGGGACACCTTTGCATCTATCAAGCGGTATCAGATTTTCAGGTTTCTCGGTGAGATTTTGCAGTTTTTCGTAGTTTAGATCGAGTCTGTTCTTCATACCTACAGTCCACGAAACAACCACACACAAAATATTAGGGTTAGTTCATCATATCCGAACCAGTCTGAGCCATTGCATAGTCTTCTCAGTATTTTGCTTTGTTGAACTTTCGGTTGCATCGTCGTGTCTAGTTGCTGGTCTTAGCGTCTAGTCTTTTAGAGTTTCGAGTTCTGTTCACGGGTCTTAGCCGCCGCACCATCATTATCCGCTGCCATATACCACCACCACACCAGATTCATCACCCGCTGCCATATACCACCACCACACTAGATACATCGTCCCTGCCATCTACCATCACCGCTTATCCGCCACCGCTCCGAGTGTATATACCAACACCGATCTGAGTCCATATACCACCATCGACCCACATCCATATACCACCATCAACCCACATCCATATACCCCCACCCCTCCGAGTCCATCTCATATTAGGTTAACTTTCGAGATCCATCAGTTTCTAGATTTGTGTTTTCCTTGTCTGAGTAGGTTTCGGATTCCAGCAATCTTTTTCCGTCCGCAGAAGTGGTTGGTTTCCAAAAAAAAGAGTCCGGAAACCACCCTCTGTTTAGGCCCAAAATTTTCCGAAAACGCACTTGACAAAAAAATTTCCGGCTACCCTATTTTTAGGTGTTTCCAAGCATATTGAGATAGTCGCCGTTATAGAAAGCTTTTTTTGAGCCGTTTCCAGTTTTTGGGTCCGGGCAGTCAAAAAAAATTGGTCGCAATTTTTTTGTGTCTATCATGTTATCTTGACTTGGGAAGAGTTTTGAGACACTCGCCATTATAGTGATTTTCGGCAAAAAAAAGAGCGCAAAAAAAGAGCAAAAAAATTTAGAGTGTGCTTTTCCCTTGTTTCCGTGCAGCGCCGTGATTTTGATACTGTTCTAGGCTCGCGTCTCTAGCACGGTCTAGCCTAGGACCAGCACAGTACCGTCGTTGAGCGTTTATTCAACTTTGCATATCTGAATTGATTATTGCTGACCCTTTTTGCTACCATATTATAAGCCTTCTCAGCTCCACATACATCTACATCATGCATTTGACTCTCCCTGGTAATCGATCTATCCAAGCTTTGAGAGTTTGGACTACAACGGTTGCCGATCACCACCTGCTGCTGGGTAAGAACTGGTAAGAATTTGAGATTCGCTTGAAGGATTTGTGAAACACCACCATCACCACCACTTCCTAGCAGTCTGTAGGATCATATTCTTTTGTGTTTCTATTGTTGCTAACCATGACAAACAAGGAGTTGTATGATAAATTTCAGCAAATGATGAGTGGCGAGGTGGGAGATGTGCTAAACAGATTTGAAGAGGCTATGGAGAACATAAATGCCATGGAGAAGTTGTTCGAGACAAGGCTGGATAACAAGTTTAATGAATTGCTCAAGTGTCTTCCCCAACCACCACCGGCTGCACCCGTCGCACCTCTACAACAGCAACAACAACATCTCCAACGCCGCCTTATAAATCAAGTGGGACGAGCTCATCGCGTTCCAATTGAGCTTGGTCAAAATTCTGGTGCTGTTGTACCTATTGTTGATGCTTCTTTGGCTCCTGCTACTGCTGCTGCTGGTACCCAGGAGGATGATGATTATGCGGGCGATTCTGAGGATGAGGTTGATCGAAATCAGAACTACGTGCAGCCACCAGCACCACCACCAGCAGGTCGACCTCAGGTATATAATTGCAATGATAGGCCTGCACCACCACCTCTGGTATGACATAATGACCATGTTCCTAAATTGAAATTGAATATTCCACCATTTGAGGGTAGATATGTTCCTGATATATATCTTACTTGGGAGTTAGAAACTGAAAAACGTTTTACATGTTTACAATATCCCGAGGAGAGACGGGTTGCTGCTGCTGTTTATGCTTTCACTAGTTTTGCATGTGTATGGTGGTCTGAACATTGTAGATTATATCCTATTCCAGCTACTTGGGCTGCTTTGAAAACTGCTATACATACTCGTTGGGTTCCTCCATATTATCAACGTGAATTGCTTCAAAAATTGCAGCGTTTAAGACAAGGAAAAAATTCTCTAGAAGAATATTATCAGGAATTACAAACTGGCATGATTAGATGTGGTATTGTTGAGGAGAATGAAGGTATGCTTGCACGTTTTATGGGTGGATTAAATAGAGAGATTTAGACCATTCTATGGTATAAGGAGTATACTAATATCACTCATTTATTCCATCTTGCTTGTAAAGCTGAACGTGAAGTGCAGGATCGACAAGCATTGGCGTGAAACTAACTTTTCTGTAGGTCGACCTTCATCATGGACATCACGTGCATCCTCTACTTCCACTACACCAGCACCTCTATCAGCTGCCACCTCCAGCCATGATACAAGAAAGCAGGCACAACCATCACTATCTGCCAAGAGCACACCTGTCGGGCCTACATAGAGCTCTTCTTCTTCCATGGCATCAACAGGGCACACAAGTGATATTATTTGTCGTTGTTGTAAGGGAAGAGGACATTATGCGTGAGAATGCAAATCTCAGCGTGTTATGATTGCTACTGAGGATGGTGTGTATGAATCCGCTAGTGACTATGATAAGGAGACTTTGGCTCTTATTACACGTGAAGAACACGGTGGAGATGATTCTGATCATGAGACGCAATACATGGCTCCTGAAGACGTTGATATGTCTGAATGTTTAGTTGCTCAACGTGTTTTGAGTGTGCAGTTCACACAAGCTGAGCAAAATCAGAGGCATAATTTGTTCCATACAAAGGGAGTCGTTAAGGAACATTCTGTGCGCGTCATCATAGATGGAGGGAGCTGCAACAACTTGGCTAGCATGGAGATGGTGGAGAAGCTATCTCTCACCACAAGACCACATCCACATCCTTACTACATCCAATGGTTCAACAACAGCGGCAAGGTTAAGGTAACACGTACTGTTCGTGTGCATTTTAGTATCTCTACATATGCTGATTATGTTGATTGTGATGTGGTACCTATGCAAGCATGTTCCTTATTACTTGGTCGACCATGGCAATTTGATAAAAAATATGTACACCATGGTAGAAACAATCAGTATACTCTTGTTCATAAGGATAAAATATTACTTTGCTTCCTGTGACTCCTGATTCCATTTTAAAAGATGATATTAATAGATCTAATAAAGCAAAATAGGAGAAGAATAAGAGTGAAAATCAGATTGTGGCAAAAGAATTTGAACAACAAATGAGGCCTAATAATAAACCATCTAGTGTTGCTTCTGAAATTAAGTTGAAAAGTGCATGTTTATTTGCCACCAAATCTGATATTGATGAGCTAGATTTCAGCAAATCTGTTTGCTATGCTTTTGTGTGCAAAGAGGCATTATTTTCATTCGAGGACGTGCCTTCCTCTTTACCTCCTGCTGTCACTAACATTTTGCAGGAGTTCGCTGACGTCTTTCCACAAGACGTGCCATCGGGATTACCGCCTACTCGAGGGATTGAGCATCAGATTGACTTAATTCCCGGTGCTTCACTGCCAAACCGTGCGCCATACCGTACCAATCCAGAGGAGACGAAGGAGATTATGCGTCAAGTACAGGAGCTTCTTGACAAAGGTTATATACGCGAATCCCTTAGTCCTTGTGCTGTCCCTATTATTCTAGTGCCAAAAAAGGATGGTACATCACGTATGTGTGTTGATTGTAGAGGCATTAATAATATTACTATTCATTATCGTCATCCTATTCCTAGGCTAGATGATATGCTTGATGAATTGAGTGGCTCTACAATATTCTCCAAAGTTGATTTGCGTAGTCGATACCATCAAACTCGTATGAAATTGGGGGATGAATGGAAAACATCATTTAAAACTAAGTTTGGATTATATGAGTGGTTAGTCATGCCTTTTGGGCTAACTAATGCACCTAGTACTTTCATGAGAGTAATGAACGAAGTTTTATGTCCTTTCATTGGACGATTTGTGGTAGTCTATTTTGATGATATACTAATTTACGTGTTGTTTTTATTGCCCTACGTGATGCACGTTTGTTTGGTAACCTTGGGAAGTGCACCTTTTGCACCGACCGAGTTTCTTTTCTTGGCTATGTTGTTACTCCATAGGGAATTGAAGTTGATAAAGCCAATATTGAAGCTATTGAGAGTTGGCCCCAAAACGGTCACACAAGTGAGGAGTTTTCTTGGCCTTGCTGGATTCTATAGGCGTTTTGTGAGAGATTTTAGCACCATTGGTGCACCTCTCAATGAGATTACAAAGAAAGATGTGCCTTTTGTCTGGGGTACCGCACAGGAAGATGCCTTCATGGTGTTGAAAGATAAGTTGACACATGCTCCTTTACTCCAACTTCCTGATTTTAATAAGACATTGGATTAGGAGGTGTGTTATTACAAGATGGCAAACCTGTTGCATACTTTTCTGAAAAATTGAGTGGGCCTAATCTGAATTATTCTACTTATGATAAAGAATTATATGCTCTTGTTCGGACTTTAGAAACATGGAAACATTATTTTATGGCCCAAAGAATTTGTTATACATTCTGATCATGAATCTTTGAAACATATTAAAAGTCAATCTAAACTGAATCGTAGACATGCTAAATGGGTTGAATTCATTGAGACTTTCCCTTATGTCATTAAACACAAGAAGGGTAAAGAAAATGTTATTGCCGATGCATTGTCTCGTCGCTATACTATGCTTTCACAACTTGACTTCAAAATATTTGGTTTGGAGACCATCAAGGATCAATATGTGCATGATGCTGATTTTAAAGATGTATTGCAGAATTGTACCGAAGGTAGAACATGGTACAAGTTCGTCGTTAATGATGGCTTTGTGTTCCGTGCTAACAAGCTATGCATTCCAGCTAGCTCCGTTCGTCTTTTGTTTTTGCAGGAGGCACATGGAGGAGGATTAATGGGACACTTTGGCATGAAGAGGACGGAGGACGTACTTGCTACACATTTCTTTTGGCCAAAGATGAGATGGGATGTTGAGCACTTTGTTGCTCGCTGCACTACATGTCAAAAAGCTAAGTCACGACTCAATCCTCATGGTTTATATATGCCTTTGCCTGTACCTAGTGTTCCTTGGGAGGATATATCTATGGACTTTGTTTTAGGTTTACCTTGAACAAAGAAGGGGAGGGATAGCATATTTGTTGTCGTTGATTGGTTCTCGAAAATGGCACACTTTATACCATGTCATAAAAGCGATGATGATGTTAATGTTGCTGATTTGTTCTTTCATGAAATTATTCGCTTGCATGGTGTGCCAAATACTATTGTTTCAGATCGTGATACTGTCGTTGATTTTGGAGATGTTTATGCGCTAAGTTGGGGACTAAACTACTTTTTAGTACTACTTGTCACCCCCAAACTGATGGAGAAACTGAAGTAGTCAATAGAACATTGTCTACTATGCTTAGGGCTGTTTTGAAGAATAATAAGAAAATGTGGGAAGAATGCTTGCCTCATATTGAATTTGCTTATAATCGTTCATTGTATTCTACTACTAAGATGTGCCCTTTTGAAATTGTGTATGGTTTCCTACCTCGTGCACCAATTGATTTGTTGCCTCTTCCATCTTCAGAGAAGGTTAATTTTGATGCTAAACAACATGCTGGATTGATTTTAAAAATGCATGAGTTAACTAAGGAAAACATTGAGCATATGAATGCTAAATATAAACTTGCTGGAGATAAGGGTAGAAAACATGTTGTGTTTGCACCTGGAGATCTTGCTTGGTTACATTTGCGTAAGGATAGATTTCCTGATTTGCGCAAATCAAAGCTAATGCCTCGTGCTAATGGTCCTTTTAAGGTGTTGGAGAAAATAAATGATAATACATATAAACTTGAGCTGCCTGCAGATTTGGGGTTAGTCCCACTTTTAAAATTGCATATTTGAAGCCTTATTTGGGTGAGCACGATAAGCTTCCGTCGAGGACGACTTCATTTCAAGAAGGGGAGGATGATGAGGACATCAATACCATTGTTACACCCACAGCCCCTGTAATGATTCTAATGTTCATGAGAATATGGTGCTGCCTCAATTGGATATATTTGTTTTGCTTACAAATGAAGGGCCTAGCTTGGAGATGTAACATCCCAAATTTTCAATTTGGAATGTTATACATAGATCATCATGCATATCATATTTTTATTGCATTGTTGGCTCGATCCTAGAAATTCTACGCAAATCAAGGACCCATAGAGAGAGTTGGGGATTTCGTTATTTTCATATTTGGGTTCTTCTCAAATTTTGAAAATAGGATCATTGATTTTATTTATTTTATCTTCAATTATTTCTACTACCAAAAATTCAGAGAGGGAATAAAATGACTTTTCCAAAATAAAGAAATACTGAAGATTTAATAAAAAAATCAAATAAGATTTATTTTGGAGTTTTTCGCTTTTTATTTGAATTTAGGAAAAATGCGCGTTTTTCAAAATTGCATTTAGGTCCCAAATAAATGTTCATATAGTCCGGCTTGATTTTAGAAGCCGGGGAAAATTCATTTCCGGATTTTTGGAGTCCGTTTGGTATTTCTTTTATTTTTCTACCGAGGGTAATTATTTAAAAAAACGTGCACCGACTCCGGGCCGTACCCGAGCGGGACTCCGCTCGGGGGCGCTTTATATAAAGCGCCGGATCCCGCCGCCAGCCGCCCCAGCCCGCGCCCCCCCGGCCCAGATCGCCCCGCCGCCGGCCCACCCCCGCCGCTGAAACCCTAACCCTAGCCGCCGCCGCCCGACAGATCCGCCGCCCCCGCTAGCGCCGCCGCCCGCCGCCGCCGCCAGCGCCGCCGCCCGCCGTAGCCGGACCCGCCGGAGCCCCGCGGACTTCGTCGTCGCCGCCGCCGAGGTTCGCCGCCGCCTCGAACCGCGTGCCTTCGGTTTTCTTAAAAACCGGGCGGTTTTCATTACGGTTTTTTTCGGTTTTTTTAGATTCGTTTTTATTTTAGTTTTCGGTTTTTTTTCCGGTTTAGGTTAATTAGCGGACGTTCGTCCGTTAGTTCGTTTTAACGAACGCTTTCGTCAGATTCGTTTAATTAAGAACGTTCGTTCGTTAATCCGTTCGTCGATTTTCTTTTTCTCGGATTTTCCGCGGTTATTTTCTGATCGCGATTTCTGATCCGAATTTCGTTTTAGTATAACTTTTTGCTCGTTTATCGGAATCAGGCGATTCAAGCGCCTGGAGTTTCGTCTCGAAACCCTCTTTCCGAATAACCTACTTAAACAAGTTTTTGCTTCTGTAAAATTTGACTTAGATCCAGATTAGTAAATCGAAGCTGTTTTCTTTCGCCGTTTGACTTTCGTTGCTTTATTTGATTTGATTGATTCTTTTGCAAACCGGAGTTCTTAAGTTGAACATTCTGGTTGGATCTTTTATTCGAGTTTTACCTGTGCATTAGATGAGTATTTATTGTATGCTTGTTTGTTTGTCTGCGATAGAATACCTGGAGTGCGCCGCCTGTTACTTGATCATACCTTTCTACTACCCTGTTTTTGTGCATTAGATCTATCCTCAAACATTGCATGATTAGGATCTAATTAAATTGTGCGATGGGAAGTAGATGAGGTAGTACCTATTACCTGTTTTATTATCAAACCTTTGGGAGTTACTTCTACGTTTGCTTATTATGCCATGCTATGCTAGTAGACGTGGATTGGGTGAGTGAATATCCATGACAGATGTGAGATTGTTAATTAATGGTTTATTTAAGGTGGCAACTTAAACACAAATGTGGGTGGATTGAGGCACCTGTTTTCGAGCAGGAATTGCCTGTATTTCTTTGGACCGCCACCCAGGCTCAAAGGGATCATGAGATTATTCAAACTAGAAACTTCCGTGTGCAGCCACATGCTATTATGGGCTCTAGCATAGTTGACTAAGTTGTGTGAACTCTTACGGGGTGGACTAGCAGATGTACGGGATGTAGGTTGGTATGGTCTACCCCTCTTGTAAGGTGCAAGTGCTTCTGAAAGACTATGTCTCGGTCATCCGTTTCTCAAACACCATGTAGTGCGGGAAACCAAGCAAAGGAGATCGAGTCATGTGGGGAAAGTGCGCAAACCTCTGCAGAGTGTATAAAGTAATCATGGTTAGCCATGTCCCCGGTTATGGACATCTTGAGTATCTAGTACTTGATTATCATGTGAATCTCATCATGTTACTATAATTAATATTGTTGGGTTAAATGAGTACTTTTTAATTGGGATTGAGAATGTTGTCAACCATTCTCAATGTTTAACAACCACCATGATAGTTAAATAAATTTATTCCTTTATAGTAGGAAAAATTTGGCTTTATGCAAAAACTGTAACCATAGAGCTTTACCACCAGCCAAATATGCATGTAGTATAGCATATCTCCATTGTTATTCTCTATGTGTTACATTGCCAGCATATTCCATGTGCTAACCCGTTTTCGGGCTGCAACGTTTCATGTTGCAGACTTTTCAGACGATGAGTAAGGTGCTTTTAGGTCGTGGTTCTATACTCAGTGATGCTGTTGGAGTTGATGGACTCGCTTATCTTCCAAGCCTTCCGCTGTTATCGTATTAGATGGCCTTAAGCCATATTTATTTCAATAAGTTCTCTTTTGAGACATTTGATGTAATAAGTGTGTGATTGCTACTCTGTTATAAATCCTCCAAGTACTGTGTGGTGTCAGCATTACTGATCCAGGGATGACACTGAGCACAGAGATCAGACTGGTTGAGGTCTGGTCGCTACAAGGTGGTATCAGAGCACACGCTGACTGTAGGACACGGCCACTAAGCTTAAGCCCTAGATCACTACTCTTTCTTCTCATTTCTAACTCCTCATCTTTTCTATTCTTTAGGATGACGGATGCAAGGATCAAGTTCGCGCAACCAGATGAGAATTCACCTTTTGGATGTCACTTGAAGGAAGCCGCTAGATACTTGAACATAGGAGTACCAAGCTTCACTGGAACTTTCAACGCCACTTTACCCAAAGAGGAGCGCTAGAGGATTCAAGTCTACATTCCAGGAAGGACGTTTGCACCAGTCACGGAGCCAATAGAGTTTACCTTTGACGTACCAACATGGAGCCTAGGAAAGAGCATGGCAGCTCACATCGCCATGTGACGAATTGGAGAAGTTTATCACAATGATCTCAAGAATACTATCTATCAGATTTGTGGGCGCCGAGATGAGCATTGGGAGATGATCGCCACTAGGAGGGACAGATCAATCGCAGCTTATATTCAGGAGTTAAACCAACACATTCGACGCCAGGAGAACCAGATGTGCGCAGATATGGAGGAGCTGTAGAAGGCTATGACCAGGATTAAGGAGCTAGAAGCGGAACTCATGGCTACGCGTAAAGACTATATGGAAGAAATCGTCGCTCTAGTAAGACAGAACGGTGACCTTAAGGAGAAGATTGGAGTATTCATGGGAGGTTCAGCACCCAAAGGAGAAGAGGATGAATCTACCCGTCCAGATAATTATATCATCATCGACGACACCGACTCGGATCCCGACGACAGCGATGATGACTATGTTGATGAAGCTGGAGTAGATATCATGGAATCTGCATCGGAACAGTTTTTCTAGTTGACCACCATAACAGTAGTAGAATTTTCCGCCATTTAACTAGTTTTAGTCCAAGCACTTTTGTAACGATAGTTAGACCGTTGTATGCCCTTGTTTGAATTGATTGGAATGATATTGTGTGTTTTTCTCATGTGCATATGGGTAGTGTTTTCTCACTAGACCTCATTCTATTCTTAACTCTTCCCCTAAAAACCCTCAGATGCCTCCGAGACGCGACCCCGAGTTTGTTTTCCCGCCAGAGATCACTCAGTTGATTCAGCAGCAGAATACCTTGATTCAAACATTGGTACAGAACCAAGGCAACAACAACAACAACCCACCACCACCACCACCTGTTGACCATCTGGCACATTTCTTAAGGTTGAATCCTCCGGTGTTTTCTAGTAGCACCGAGCAAATAGTAGCAGATGATTGGCTCCGTAAGATAGGGAGGGAGTTGACCACTGCAGGATGCACAGATGGATAAAAGGTGAAGTTTGCCGCGCATCAGCTTGACGGACCCGCAGCAACATGGTGGGGGAATTTTACAGCCACTTACCATGTAGACACTGTCACATGGAATCAGTTTCAGCAAGCATTTCGTACTGCCCATGTTTCAGCAGGAGCTATGGCCATGAAGAAGCGTGAGTTTCACAACTTACGCCAAGGAGGACGGACAGTTGGCCAGTATGTGGATGATTTTAGTAAGCTAGCACGTTATGCCCCAGATGACGTTGCTACGGATGCAGCTAAGCAGGAGAAGTTTCTAGAAGGACTGAATGATGAGCTGAGCATGCAGTTGATGGTAGCCACTTTCAATAATTACCAGGAGTTAGTAGATCGTGCTCTTATGATTGAAGGGAAGCAGCAGCAAATTGATAATTGTAAGAGGAAGTATGCACAGGGGAAGTATAATTCTGGAGCTCAGCAGAAGCCATGCTTTACCCCAAAGTCAGGAGGACATTTTCAGCATACTGATGGAGGGGGCAGCTCGCACAATCATAACAGCACAAAGAATGGGAACGGGAATGGAGGAAGCAATGGACAAAGCCGCACCAACCCGTCAACACCATCCAAAGCAGACCTGAGCCACATCACCTGTTATAAGTGCCGCAAGACGGGGCATTATGCAAATGATTGCCCAGAAGCCCAAAATGGAAATGGCAATGGAAGCTTAGGAAAGAAGCCGAACCCTTTCAATAGGGGGCAAGTGAACCACGTTACCGTGGAGGAGGTTGAAGCTCAGCCAGATGCAGTAATAGGTAAGTTTTTGGTTAAGGCATTTACTGCAGTTGTTCTTTTCGATACTGGTGCATCGCATTCATACATATCAAGGGGATTTGTGGATAAATATAAATTGCCAACCCAAGCACTTAGGTCACCCATGCTAGTAACCTCACCCGGAGCAGAGTATACGGCTAGTAAATGGTGTGATCGACTGCCATTAAGGATTGGACACCATGTATTTCCCTCGGACCTAATAGTTTTGGAATCGCAAGGTTTGGATGTGATAATAGGCATGGATTGGTTATCGAAGTATGGAGGGAACATTGATTGCCAGTAAGACAATTTTGCTTACGACACCAGAAGGGATAAGGATCAAGTATGTATCACGGCATGAGCCAAGGAGAGCACATGTAAATTCCTTATCAGGAGTTGTGCAGGAGGAAGTACCAGTGGTAAGGGATTTCCCCGATGTATTTCCAGAAGAGTTGCCAGGCATGCCACCGGATAGAGACATTGAGTTCTTAATTGAGCTACTGCCAGGCACTGGGCCTATATCCAAGAGACCGTATAGGATGCCAGCCCAAGATTTGGAGGAAATCAAGAAGCAGATTAAGGAGTTGTTGGATAAAGGTTTTATTCGCCCAAGTTCTTCACCTTGGGGATCGCCAGTACTTCTAGTGGAGTAGAAGGATGGATCGTTAAGAATGGTTGTTGATTATCGCGGATTGAATGAAGTAACAATCAAGAACAAGTACCCACTACCAATGATCAATGATCTGTTTGATCTGTTGCAAGGAGCTAAGGTGTTTTCCAAGATCGATTTGCGATCAGGATACCATCAGTTGAAGATTCGGGAGCAAGATATACCGAAGACACGGCTTTTACCACCAGGTACGGGCTCTATGAGTATACTGTTATGTCATTTGGTCTGACTAACGCCCCAGCCTATTTTATGAACATGATGAACAAGGTGTTTATGGAGTTTTTGGATAAGTTCGTCGTGGTGTTCATTGATGATATTTTGGTTTACTCGAAGAATGAAGAGGAACACAAGGAGCACCTGCGATTAGTACTCGAGAAGCTCAGGGAACATCAGCTACACGCCAAGTTCAGCAAGTGTGAGTTTTGGTTGAAGGAAGTGGGATTTCTCGGACATGTTATATCCGGAGAAGGTATCGCAGTAGACCCCACTAAAGTAGTCACTGTGACAAACTGGGAAGCACCAACCACAGTTGGAGAGATCAAGAGTTTCCTTGGACTCGCAGGATACTAACGAAGATTCATTGAAAATTTCTCGAAGATTGCGAAGCCTATGACAGAGTTGTTGAAGAAGGATACTAAGTTCATTTGGACTGAGGAGTGTGAGGCTAGTTTCCAAGAATTGAAGAAACGTTTGGTTACCTCACCAGTGTTGATTCTGAAAGATCAGACTAAGGATTATGAAGTGTATTGTGACGCTTCACGACAAGGACTTGGAGCAGTGCTTATGCAGGAGGGTAGAGTTGTTTCGTATGCTTCACGACAGCTTAAGCCCCATGAGTTGAATTATGCTACTCATGATTTGGAGTTAGCAGCCGTAGTGCATGCACTGAAAACATGGAGACATTTTCTCATTGGAAATCATTGTGAGGTGTACACGGATCACAAGAGTTTGAAGTACATCTTCACGCAGAAGGAGTTAAATCTCAGGTAGAGGAGATGGTTGGAACTTATTAAGGATTATGATATGAGATTGCATTATCAACCCGGGAAGGCTAACGTTGTAGCAGACGCGTTGAGCCGCAAGGGCCATGTCAATACTCTAATGACGGGAGAAATACCCAAGGAGTTAGCAGAGGACCTTCGAGAACTATGTTTGGAAATAGTTCCGAGAGGCTATGTAGCAGCATTGGAGATTCAGTCTACGTTGATGGATAAAATCAGAGAAGCTCAAAAGGTAGATACAGAAGTTGCCACTATTAAGGAATGGATGAGCAAGGGAAAGGCTAAGGGATTTCGTGAGGATGAGTACGATACCCTAGGATTTGAGGACCGTGTTTATGTGCCCAATGATCCAGAGATCAGGAAGTTGATTCTACAAGAGGCACATGATTCACCATATTCGATTCACCTCGGAAATACAAAGATGTATTTGGATTTGAAGGAAACTTTCTGGTGGATTGGAATGAAGAAGGATATCGCAGAGTATGTAGCAGTTTGTGATGTATGTCAGAGGGTGAAGGCAGAACATCAGAAGCCAGCTGGATTGTTGCAGCCATTGCCTATACCCGAATGGAAGTGGGACAAACTAGGCATGGATTTCATCATGGGATTGCCCAGGACTCGTTTAGGCTATGACTCAATTTGGGTTGTAGTTGATCGTTTGACGAAGGTAGCTCATTTCATCCCAGTAAAGACTACCTACAGCAGTGCCATATTGGCTAAGATATACATGACGAGGATTGTATGTTTGCATGGAGTTCCGAGGAGTATCGTATCAGATAGAGGAACCCAATTCACCTCGAAGTTATGGAAGCAGTTGCACGAAACATTGGGAACCAGACTAGAGTTTAGCACAGCTTTCCACCCGCAGACAGATGGACAGACCGAGAGAGTCAATCAGATTTTGGAGGATATGCTTAGAGCTTGTGTTTTGGATTATGGATCAAGTTGGGATGACAACTTGCCATACGCGGAGTTTTCTTACAACAACAGTTATCAATCCAGTTTGAAGATGGCCCCTTTCAAAGCCTTGTACGGAACGAGGTGCAGAACCCTGTTGTTCTGGGATGAGGTTGGAGACCATCAGTTGTTTGGACCAGATTTGATTAAGGAGTCTGAACAGAAAGTAAAGTTGATTCGCGACAGGCTCAAGGTAGCTCAATCAAGACAGAAGAGCAATGCAGATTCGAAACGCAAGGAGACAGAATACAAAGTCGGAGACAGAGTTTATCTTCAAGTATCTCCACTTCGAGGAGTTAAGCGTTTTGGAGTTAAAGGAAAGTTAGCGCCATGTTTTGTGGGGCCATACAAGGTTTTGGAACGCATGGGAGAAGTAGCATACAAGTTGGAATTACCTGAGGGATTGTCAGGAGTTCACGATGTGTTCCATGTATCACAGTTGAAGAAGTGTCACGCAGAGATGGTTGATATACCACTGAGAGATACGGTGCCATTGGAAACGATTCAGTTGAAAGAAGATCTGACCTATGAAGAGAAACCTGTGAAGATTTTGGATTATGCTAGCAGAGTTACCCGCAGCAAGGTTATCAAGTTTTGCAAAGTTCAGTGGAGCCACCACACCGAGGAGGAAGCCACCTGGGAGCGAGAGGAAGATCTGCTCAAGGACCACCCTCACCTATTTGCTAGCCAACCCGAATCTCGAGGGCGAGATTCATCTTAAGGGGGGTAGGTTTGTAACATCCCAAATTTTCAATTTGGAATGTTATACATAGATCATCATGCATATCATATTTTTATTGCATTGTTGGCTCGATCCTAGAAATTCTACGCAACTCAAGGACCCACGGAGAGAGTTGGGGATTTCGTTATTTTCATATTTGGGTTTTTCTAAAATTTTGAAAATAGGATCATTGATTTTATTTATTTTATCTTCAATTATTTCTACTACCAAAAATTCAGAGAGGGAATAAAACGACTTTCCCAAAATAAAGAAATACTGAAGATTTAATAAAAAATTCAAACAAGATTTATTTTGGAGTTTTTCGCTTTTTATTTGAATTTAGGAAAAATGCGCGTTTTTCAAAATTGCATTTAGGTCCCAAATAAATGTTCATCTAGTCCGTCTTGATTTTAGAAGCCAGGGAAAATTTATTTCGGGATTTTTGGAGTCCGTTTGGTATTTCTTTTATTTTTCTACCGAGCGTAATTATTTAAAAAATAATAATAAAAAACGCGCACCGACTCTGGGCCGTACCCGAGCGGGACTCTGCTCGCGGGCGCTTTATATAAAGCGCTGGACCCCGCCGCCAGCCGCCCCAGTCCGCGCCCCCCGGCCCAGATCGCCCCGCCGCCAGCCCACCCCGCCGTCGAAACCCTAACCCTAGCCGCCGCCGCCCGCTAGATCCGCCGCCGCCGCCCGCCGCCGCCGCCAACGCCGCCGCCCGTCGTCGCCGGACCCGCCAGAGCCCCGCCGGACTTCGTC
Source organism: Triticum timopheevii (assembly GCA_963921465.1). Taxonomy (NCBI): domain Eukaryota; kingdom Viridiplantae; phylum Streptophyta; class Magnoliopsida; order Poales; family Poaceae; genus Triticum; species Triticum timopheevii. The sequence continues at coordinate 283,775,402 of OY997268.1, read as the reverse complement.
GCCACCGCCGCCGAGGTTCGCCGCCGCCTCGAACCGCGTGCTGCCGGTTTTCTTAAAAACTGGGCGGTTTTCATTTCGTTTTTTTTCGGTTTTCATAGATTCGTTTTTATTTTAGTTTTCGGTTTTTTTCCGGTTTAGATTAATTAGCGGACGTTCGTCCGTTAGTTCGTTTTAATGAACGCTTTCGTCAGATTCGTTTAATTAACGAACGTTCGTTCGTTAATCCGTTCGTCGTTTTTCTTTTTCTCAGATTTTCCGCGGTTATTTTCTGGTCGCGATTTCTGATCCGATTTTCGTTTTAGTATAACTTTTTGCTCGTTTATCGGAATCAGGCAATTCAAGCGCCTGGAGTTTCGCCTCGAAACCCTCTTTCTGAATAACCTACTTAAACAAGTTTTTGCTTCTGTAAAATTTGACTTAGATCCAGATTAGTAAAATGAAGCTGTTTTCTTTCGCCGTTTGACTTTCGTTGCTTTATTTGATTTGATTCTTTTGCAAACCGGAGTTCTTAAGTTGAACATTCTGGTTGGATTTTTTATTCGAGTTTTACCTGTGCATTAGATGAGTACTTATTATATGCTTGTTTGTTTGTCTGTGATAGAATACCCGGAGTGCGCCGCCTGTTACTTCGAGTCTCTAGGTTTCGCAGATCATCAGCAAGGCAAGTAACACTTGATCATACCTTTCTACTACCCAGTTTTTGTGCATTAGATCTATCCTCAAACATTGCATGATTAGGATCTAATTAAATTGTGGGATGGGAAGTAGATGAGGTAGTACCTATTACCTGTTTTATTATCAAACCTTTGGGAGTTACTTCTACGTTTGCTTATTATGCCATGCTATGCTAGTAGACGTGGATTGGGTGAGTGAATATCCATGACAGATGTGAGATTGTTAATTAATGGTTTATTTAAGGTGGCAACTTAAACACACATCTGGGTGGATTGAGGCACCTGTTTTCGAGCAGGACTTGCCTGTATTTCTTCGGACCGCCACCCAGGCTCAAAGGGATCATGAGATTATTCAAACTAGAAACTTCCGTGTGCAGCCACATGCTATTATGGGCTCTAGCATAGTTGACTAAGTTGTGCGAACTCTTACGGGGTGCACTAGCAGATGTAGGGGATGTAGGTTGGTACGGTCTACCCCTCTTGTAAGGTGCAAGTGCTTCTGAAAGACTATGTGTCGGTCATCCGTTTCTCAAACACCATGTAGTGCGGGAAACCAAGCGGAGGCGATCGAGTCATGTGGGGAAAGTGCGTAAACCTCTGCAGAGTGTATAAACTAATCATGGTTAGCCGTGTCCCCGGTTATGGACATCTTGAGTATCTAGTACTTGATTATCATGTGAATCTCATCATGTTACTATAATTAATATTGTTGGGTTTAATGAGTACTTTTTAATTGGGATTGAAAATGCTGTCAACCATTCTCAATGTTTAACAACCACCATGATAGTTAAATAAATTTATTCCTTTGCAGTAGGGAAAATTTGGCTTTATGCAAAAACTGTAACCATAGAGCTTTACCACCAGCCAAATATGCATGTAGTATAGCATATCTCCATTATTATTCTCTATGTGTTACATTGCCAGCATATTCCATGTGCTGACCCGTTTTCGGGCTGCAACGTTTCATGTTGCAGACATTTCAGACGATGAGTAACGTGCTTTTAGCTCGTGGTTCTATACTCAGTGATGCCGTTGGAGTTGATGGACTCGCTTATCTTCCAAGCCTTCCATTGTTATCGTATTAGATGGCCTTAAGCCATATTCATGTCAATAAGTTCTCTTTTGAGACATTTGATGTAATAAGTGTGTGATTGCTACTCTGTTATAAATCCTCCAAGTACTGTGTGGTGTCAGCATTACTGATCCAGGGATGACACTGAGCACAGAGATCAGACTGGTTGAGGTGTGGTCGCTACAGGAGAAGGTTGAACATTGGAGGAAGAACAAGCATGGAGATGATGGAATGCGCAAGGGGAACAAGAACGGAGTTACAAGTGATGATTTCAGTACTTTGAAGCCACCATAATGAGTGCATGAAGCCTTGGACGAAATATACAAGATGCCACTTCATAAATCTCGTCCCGAGGCTATTCTAGGTGTTGCGTCACCTTATTATTGGGCCAGGCCCATGTAATTTTGAAATACATAAGTATAGGCTATTTTTAGAGTCCGTATGTGTGGGGAAACAAGCGATAGGGTTGGTTTCGGACCCCTCCACCAAGGGCCACAAAATTCCCCCCCTCTTCCTCCATATATACAGCCCTTTGGGCACCGTTTAGACTTTGGGTTTTATTTAGATTAAAAGTTCGCCATAGCTGCAACTTCGCATTCTTCGTTTGTGTTCAACGACTAGACCAAGACATCACAAAACCCCACCTTCATCAATAAACCTTTCATCTTATATTCGCAATATCCATATTGCAATCTCAGTTTCTTGCTTGTTCTTCGTTTGCTCACAGGAAACAGACTCTCGTGGTTAGGTTGATCATGCTCCGGCGTGGTCAATAACCCCTCGGATGTTGGTTTAGCGATTGCTAAGGCGCGACGTCTCGCACGTTCGTAGTCAGATCGTCAAGGTCGACTCCCACAGAAAATGATAGCCACCATCTCATCAAAACATTGGGACACCTTTGCCTCTATCAGGATTCCATTGTCGAGTGTGATCTGCTGTGCTTTTTGGACGCCTTCTTAGGATATCATCAAATCAAGATGGCGATAGAGGTCGTCAACAGAACAGCCTTCTTCTCCCCATGCGGTGTGTATTGCTACACCTGCATGCCCTTTGGGCTGCGAAATGCCGGAGCGACCTTCCAGCGGCTGATGCACATCGTGCTTGGGCCACAACTGGGGAGAAAAGCAGAGGCAGACGTCGATGCATCATGGTCAAGTCACGGGAGGCAAGTACCCTGATCAAAGACCAGGAAGAGACATTCACCAACCTATGCAAATTAAACCTAAGGCTCAACCTGGAGAAATGCATGTTCGGGGTCCCGTCCGGCAAGCTGCTGGATTTCCTAGTATCGCATGGAGGGATCGAGGCTAACCCCATGAAGATCAAGGCGATAAAGAGGATGAGCCCAACTCAGACCCTCAAAGAGATGCAGAAGCTCGCGGGTTGCGTGACCTCCTTGGGGCGCTTCATCTCCAAGATCAGTGAGTGCGCCCTCCCTTTCTTCAAGCCGATGAAGAAGAAGGGCCCTTCCGAGTGGACCCGGAAGCTGAGGCAGCCTTCAAAGACCTCAAGAGATATCTCACGAGCCCACCTGTCATGGTGGCGCCTCGTCCTTGCGAGCCCCTAGTGCTCTACATGGCGTCCACTCCCCACTTAGTTAGCGAAACACTTGTGGCAGTCCGGGAGGAGGACGTCGGCGCAGGCGCAAAGCAAGTTGACCCGCGAGGAGTCTCACAACCTTTGTCGCCTCAGGACTGTGCTCCCGAGGATCTCGTTGCTTTGTTAGCCTGCAGGGCTGCCGAGTCCCTCGAACCCCACGCGGAGCAAGGCACCATCGGTGCCTCGCCCCTCATCGAGCATCCGGTGTACTTCGTCAGCACAGTGCTGCGAGATGCACACGTGCGCTGCCCCATGCAGCAGAAGCTCCTGCTCGCACTCCATGTCTCCTCAAGGAAGCTGCACCATTATTTCCAGGGTCACCACAACAAGGTCTTCCTGGCATACCCCCTGGAGAAGGTGCTGTGCAGCCCAGCGCTGCTGCGAGGGTTGGAGAGTGTGGAAAATCAAGCTGTAGGCCCTCCAGCTAGAGTTCAGCATGACCAGGGTCATCAAGGGTGCAGTCCTTGCTAATTTCATGGCACAGTGGACCGACGCTCCTGGCCGGGGGCTGGATGCGGGCCAATCCCTCACGCCCGATGACGAAGCGCCTGATGGCTGGTTCATGCACTTGAATGGTGCCTTCGCGTGGCAGGGCACGGGGGGCTAGAGTCGTACTCATCTCACCGACAAAGGACAAGCTCTACTATGCGATATAGCATTGCTTTCAGCATGGCGAGAAGGTGTCCAACAATGTCACATAATACGAGGGCTTGATTGGTGGCCTCAGGGTCGCGACCGCCCTAGGGGTCAAGTGCCTCACCATCAATCGTGACTCCCAGCTCCTCGTCAACTTCTCCAACAAGGAGTACAAACCAAAGGACGAGCACATGGAGGCTTACCTGGAAGAGGTACGTAAAATCAAAAAATGCTTCCTGGGGTTGGAATTGCCTGCATGGCGTGAATAAGGAAGTAGACGACATCGCCAAGAGGGCGTCCCGCTAGGAGCTTCAGAAGCCTGGCTTCTTTGAGGGAAGGCTCTTCAAGCCGTCGGCGATGCCATCCACCACAAGCCCAGCGCTGCTCTGGGAGGAGCCGCCATCGGCCCCGTCCTCAGGTGCCCCGCCTGTGGCCCAACCTCAGGAGCCCGTCTACTCTTGGCGCTGGAACCTCAAGCAGGCTGCTGGACCAAGGAGTTCAAGGCGTACCTACTCCGGGGCGCCCTGCCGGAGAAAGAGGAAGATGCGGAGCGCGTGGTCCGCCAGGCCACTACTTATTGCTTGCAGGACATCGAGTTGTACAAGAGACACCCCAACGATGTCTCGTTGCGGTCATATGAGAAGAGCATGCGGATACCACTCCACGTCGCGCACCCTCTTGGGTAAGGTGTTCCGCAGCAGGTACTAGTGGCCTACATTGCTCAACGACGCCACTAAGCTGGTGTGATCCTGCGAGGCCTACCAATTCCACGCCAAGCAAATTCACCAGCCCGTGCAAGGTCTCCTGACCATCTTTCTCTCTTGGCCCTTCGTGGTTTGGGACTGGATATCCTGGGCCCATTTCCTCGGGAAATCGGCGGATACTGCTACCTCTACGTCGCCATCGACAAGTTTGCCAAGTGGGCAAAGGTGGAGGCCATTCGCACCATCCCCGTTGGCTCAGTGTTGCACCCCGGCTCAGAGAAACCGAAATGCCCCATGTTCCAGCCCAGAGATCGAGTGGAAGTCTTCTGGAATACAGAACTGCTTAGCATATAATAAATCAGCTCTTTATTACAATCTATAGGGGTACAAGGGATTACATTGGCATGGCGAAACTACGCCTGCCATGGTTTCTCTATGCAAGTAGCAGAACATCACGAAGCAGGGGAATAACATTGTCAGTGGAACAATGACGACGGTGAAGGACTCCAATCCGCAGGGACTCTGGCTAGAATGCTTATCCTAGCTCGCAAACAAGGAATACACGGAAAACAAGAAATCAAATCCGGCATGACCTACAAAATGGCATGACACGCCAAGTTAGTACATTGAATGTACTTGCAAGCTCATAATAACCAGAAGCATTCAAGACAAACAACAGCATGGCAATTACAGGTTAAGCAGAAATTAACATGGTATCATCAGAACAACATGGCATGAAAAACATGATACCAATAGCACAATATGAGCATGGCATGAACATATAAACATGAAGATACTAACATGCAACATGATGACACTATCATGCACCAACTTACTCTGCTCGAGGTTACCTCGTAACCATCACATGCATCACTTACCAACCTCGGCCATCACACGATCATCTCAGGATCCAATCAAGCTTGGTATAAACAATACCGTAGTAATCATTACATGACCACAAGGAGCTTGACCTTTACCCATGATTCTCGCATAACACTACAAATATCCACCAACTTGGTATTCTTAATACCACGGTGATCCTCTCACGATCACATAAAGATCAACCAACTTCTTCATCGAACTAGGGTTGTTATTAAGCATATCATTATTATTACTATTGACCCATAGTGTGACCAACTACGAACTGGGCCCATATCCGCGGGCGTGCCTATCGATAGATTTAACACACACTCTCTGCAGAAGTAGCACACTGTACCCACACCACGGAACCCATGGCCTCGCACTCCCATTCAGGTGGACCAACGGCGTTCCGAAAAAACCCTCCCATTGCCATGACACTCCCCAGGTCACTCCGACCAACCCCCTCTGGGCTAAGTCATGGGTGGCCCCGTGCCTACCAAAGGCATCAACGACCACCATCGTGGCAAAATCAAACAGTCCCAAATGGGGACAAAAGCGTGCAAACAACTTGGGAACACAAGGCTTATGCCGTCCTACCCGGCCAAGGTAGCGCCCGCGCATAACCTTCCCTCATTGGAGGCATTGGCGAGAGGCATGACAATAGACCGAATCTAGGCCTTCCCATAAAGGCAAATGTGGTTGCACTGGTCAGCTCGATATGGTGGCACCATGACTTAGCCAAGAGTTATTCAAGTTTAATTAAGTCCGGTTAAACTTGAATGCAATAAGCTGAGCCACATTAAAATAGCATGATGCAACTACAATGCATGAGGTGGATATCAACATAAGCATGGATGTGAAACATAATCACTTCTTAACATGTCAATAATAATAAACCATAGATCCGACTGAGCATGGCATACTGACTAGCATGCAGATCACAAGCATCCAATACTCAGAAACTTAGCATGACCCCTAGCATCAAAGATAAATACCAAGCAAGAACATACCAATAAATACTACCAAGTAAGTATATAAGCAGCTAGATGCTAAGGAAACATGCATATCGACGGTACTCGGTAGCAGATGATAGTCATGCACCAAACAACATAACCAACACCAACATGAACAACTACCAAGTATGTCATATGAAAGTAATACTATCAAGTAGAACATGATAACAAGGTGCATATGAACATAGCATGAAAGTAAACACAGATCCATAGCATAACGAAAACAACGATAGCAGTAGCAAAACAAACATACAGTTATTAAAGATTTAAGTTTAAAACCAATGCTACTGCATGGCTATCATGCAAATGGTAGTTGTGGCTTGCCTGGGAATGAAGAATACTCTTGGGAGAAGTGCAGTGAAGTCGCAGAACAGAACACCCGAAAAGATTCTCTCTCGAAGGGGGATGATTAGGGGCAAGGGCAAAATGGTCATTTTAGTATGTCAAGCCATAGTGGAAATGATGAGAACATTACGGTCTCGTCGAGATGAAGTCGTGGGCGTTGGATTCACCTCAATCAGAGTCACGGTTAATTAGTTACGGCTGTTTGTTCGTTTAGGCAGAAAATAATTAAAAAGTATTATTTTTCTGCGCTAACGGGTGAACATCCATAACTTCGAGGTTTCGGCCGGTGGTTGAAAAAGAGAAAGCGCCTTCTATGAAAATACGCTTTCCTGCAGACAAAGATATTTCAATCATAGACAGAGGATGAATACGCTTTTGAATTGAGGAAACATAGAGCGCAAAGTACCCTTTCACTTATCCACCTCAGCAGATCCAAGTCAACGGGTTAAGGGGCTGACTTGTGGGGTCGCACGTGCTGATGGGGCCCGCCTGGCCAGGTGAAGAGGAGGGGCGTTGTCTTCTCCATATCCTCGCGGTCGCCCGTGGATCATACGGAAGTCGCCGGCGTCGGCGCTCGCCCGGCCGACTCCGGCCATCGCGCAGGACGCTGCAGCCACCGACGAGCTCGGGATGGAGTGCCACTTCCATCCCGGCTGGACATGGACGCCGAGGAGGGCAAAAGAGGCGACGGATAGAGCGGCCGGCAGGCACTATCAACTCCGGGCACGGCGCCACGGCCCTGGAGAGGAGGCCGAGAGCTACGGGGAATAGGCTAGGGTGGTGGTGGAGGCTGCTGGAGGTGGTGGAGTGGAGGGAGGGGATCGGCTTCGACCGAATTTAGTCAGAGCACTACGGCGGCCATGGCGGCAATAGAAGGCAACGAGAGCTCCTCGAGCTCGGGGAAGTGGCTAGGCGAGGCTCTGGGGTGAGGCGAGGTTGGTGGAGAGCTCGGGGAGGGGGGGGGGTTGGTCTCGGGGCTGCTTAAATAGTTGAGGCGAGGGGAGGCCGAGCTGGCCGTCACCGCGGACGCGCGTCCAGCGCCGCGGACGCTTGTGCATGCTCGGGAGCTCGAAGGAAGGCTATGGGGAAGCACAGGGTGAAGCTCATGGGGCAGGAGACGATGAGAGGCACAGGGGAGAACCGGCCGAGGTGCGAACAATGCCGGTCGGCTACAACGCTCCTGTGGGCGCTCACTGTTCGGCGGCGGGGACAAGTTAGCAGCGAAAAGGATGGAGGCAGAAAGGGATCCAGGGGGACGGCGAGAATGCGGGGAACATGCTAGACATGCCCGTGCTCGCTGCAATGACGGGCAGGGAGAGGGAGAAGGGGGCAGAGGCGCTAGACCACAGGTAGCAAAGATACAAATGAACCACAAGGTGTTTGGAGTTGGATGTGGCTCACACGTGTGGAGATTAAGGCTGATCTTTGACAGGGTTTGATGAGTCACTAAGGTGACTAAGATAGCAAGGTTTCAGCTCAAGGGTAGGGGTTTAGCTAGTAGTTGATGTAGAAAGCACCCTACTGACCAGATTTAGAAATGATGAAGAAGCACTCACTAGGAGTGTCAACTTGAGCTCAAATTGGGCAAGGCAGAGTTATTTGGTCATTTGAAGATGCTGTAAATGTTTCATACCAAATGGACAAGCCAAAATGGTACTTGCTTCACAAACATCACCTCTGGACAGAAACTTGCAAAAATTCCTGAGGGAAAATGGCTTGACGAAATAAGCCCAAATTGGGTGGAGGTAGGTTATATGGATAAGAGAAGGCATCAGATAAGTTTCAGCCATAATGGAGCAAGATAAAATATACCTGCTTCACAAACTGAAAGTTTGGATAGAATCAAAGACTTGAAGATGAGCTCACATTGAGGCATGACATGAGCTCAACTTTGGTGGAGAGCTATGATATGATGGTACTGAGGTCATGCATAAATTTCAACTCATTTAGATATGCCTAGCTTGTACCTCCTTCACAAAGTTTCTTTCTAGACAGAAAATTTGGAAAATCATTAATAAATAATTACTAGGCAAATGCGGTTGAATTTTGACATGTGGCAATGATATGGACAGGAAAAGATGTCCAAGAAGTTTGAGGTCAATTCGGCAAAGGAAAATAGCACTTGCTTCACAATGTGCCATTTAGGGCAGAATAGAAAATGAATTATTTGAGCATGATGAGAAACATGGCAAATGAAATATTTTTCCATATTTGGGGAAGATATGACCCAAACAATTCATGAGGATTATTTGGGAATTTTAGGAGTGATGGAGATATAGGTTGCTTCACAACCTAGGGCAAAAAGGATAGTTCCTTTAACATAAAAGGAATATTCCCAATAAAAAATAGGGATTTGGGCTAGGATGAAAATGGCAAGGTCCAGGGATGGATTTGGGGATGACAAGCCACTCTGGACGGAAAGAATAGGTCATCTTCTTCAGTTTCCAGACCACATAGCCACGCGAAAAGAAAACTCAGGCAAAATCCTCAGAAAAACCGAAGAAAAAGAAAGGGCCAAAAATCAGGCTGTGACAAACCTTCCCCCCTAAAAGAAATCTCGTCCTCGAGATTTGGTTGCTCAGGGAACAAGTATGAATATATCTGACCTTAATGAAACCATTTCCAACTCGGGTATCCTTTTTTTCCTTTATTGATTGTTCCCAAGTGAATTTCATATGATTGTCTACCTGGCTCTGGGTTGGTTTGCTTCACTATATCCATATTCTGATAGATCTTACCTTACATGTTCATGCTTATACTGGCTCCAATTCTTTGACTATCTGTTGACTCAACTGAGGGTGATTTGTTACCATAAATGAAATATATGTCCGTCTCACAAATCCAAGAGTGATTTCTGATTGCTTTGTCTATACTGACAACCTTCCATGAAGTGTTGATCAGATTTTCCTGATGAACACACCCAAGCTCTGACTCCTTGCATTGGGTTTCTCAACTAAATACAGGTCCTACGGGTTCCAAAAAGTGAGTTGGGTCATAACCTTTTTTCCAAACAGATTCTGACTTATCACAGGAATTTCTGAATCATCCCGATTGGCTCCACTATTTTGAGTTTAAGATCCGTTGCAAATATTTGGCTGTCACTTGTCATGGCTAGGATGGATGGGTATGACCTTATATGATAATATCTGTTGGGGAACATAGCAGAAATTCAAAAAATTTCCTACGTGTCACCAAGATCTATCTATGGAGAAACCAGCAACGAGGGGAAGGAGAGTGCATCTACATACCCTTGTAGATCGCTAAGCGGAAGCGTTCAAGAGAACGGGGTTGAAGGAGTCGTACTCGTTGTAATCCAAATCACCGGAGATCCTAGTGCCGAATGGACGGCACCTCCGCGTTCAACACACGTACAGCCCGGTGACGTCTCCCATGCCTTGATCCAGCAAGGAGAGAGGGAGAGGTTGGGGAAGACTCCGTCCAGCAGCAGCACGACGGCGTGGTGGTGGTGGAGAAGCGTGGCAATCCTGCAGAGCTTCGCCAAGCACCGCGGGAGAAGAGGAGTACTTGGGAGAGGGGGAGGGCTGCGCCAGAACTTGGGTGTAGCTCCCATGTGCCTCCCCACTATATATAGGGGTGGAGGGGGCTGGTTTCTTGCCCTCCAAGTCCATTGGGGCGTTGGCAAAGGTGGGAGGAAAGAAATCCCATCATTTCCTTCCCCACCGATTGTTATCCCCCCTTTTTAGGGATCTTGATCTTATCCCTCCGGGATATGATCTTATTCCTTCTAAGGGGGGATCTTGTTGCGCCTTGACCAGGGGTGTGGGGCCTTGCCCCCACTACCCACGTTCATGTGGGTCCCCCCATGCAGGTGGGCCCCACTCCGGAACCTTCTAGAACCTTCGCGGTACAATACCGAAAAATCCCGAACATTTTCCGGTGGCCAAAATAGGACTTCCCATATATAAATCTTTACCTCCAGACCATTCCGGAACTCCTTATGATGTCCGGGATCTCATCCGGGACTCCGAACAACATTCGGTAACCACATACAAACTTCCTTTATAACCCTAGCGTCATCGAACTTTAAGTGTGTAGACCCTACGGGTTCGGGAGACACGTAGACATGACCGAGACGTTCTCCGGTCAATAACCAACAGCGGGATCTGGATACCCATGTTGGCTCCCACATGTTCCACGATGATCTCATCGGATGAACCACGATGTCAAGGACTCAATCGATTCCGTATACAATTCCCTTTGTCTAGCGGTATTGTACTTGCCCGAGATTCGATCGTCGGTATACCGATACCTTGTTCAATCTCGTTACCGGCAAGTCTCTTTACTCGTTCCGTAACACATCATCCCATGATCAACCCCTTGGTCACATTGTGCACATTATGATGATGTCCTACCGAGTGGGCCCAGAGATACCTCTCCGTTTACACGGAGTGACAAATCCCAGTCTCGATTCGTGCCAACCCAACAGACACTTTCGGAGATACCTGTAGTGCACCTTTATAGCCACCCAGTTACGTTGTGACGTTTGATACACCCAAAGCACTCCTACGGTATCCGGGAGTTACACGATCTCATGGTCTAAGGAAGAGATACCTGACATTGGAAAAGCTCTAGCAAACGAACTACAAGATCTTTGTGCTATGCTTAGGATTGGGTCTTGTCCATCACATCATTCTCCTAATGATGTGATCCCCTTATCAACGACATCCAATGTCCATAGCCAGGAAATCATTACTATCTGTTGATCACAACGAGCTAGTCAACTAGAGGCTCACTAGGGACATATTGTGGTCTATGTATTCACATGTGTATTATGATTTCCGGATAATACAGTTATAGCATGAATAAAAGACAATTATCATGAACAAGGAAATATAATAATACTTTTATTATTGCCTCTAGGGCATATTTCCAACAGTCTCCCACTTGCACTAGAGTCAATAATCTAGTTCACATCGCCATGTGATTAACACTCACAGGTCACATCACCATGTGACCAACATCCAAAGAGTTTACTAGTGTCATTAAACTAGTTCACATCATCATGTGATTAAGACTCAATGAGTTCTGGGGTTTGATCATGTTTTGCTTGTAAGAGAGGTTGTAGTCAACGGGTCTGCAACATTCAGATCCGTATGTACTTCGCAAATCTCTAGGCCATATTGTAAATGCTGCTTCCACGCTCCACTTGGAGCTATTCCAAATGGTTACTCCACTATACGTATCCGGTTTGCTACTCAGAGTCACTCGGATAGGTGTTAAAGCTTGCATCGACGTAACCCTTTACGCCGAACTCTTTATCACCTCCATAATCGTGAAACATGTCCTTATTTACTCCAAGGACAATTTTGACCGCTGTCCAATGATCCATTCCTGGATCATTCTTGTACCCCTTGACTGACTCATGGCAAGGCACACTTCCGATGCGGTACACAGCATAGCATACTATAGAGCCTATGTCTGAAACATAGGGGACGACATTCGTCCTTTCTCTCTCTTCTGCCATGGTCGAGCTTTAACTCTTAACCTCATACCTTACAACTCAGGCAAGAACTCCTTCTTTGACTGATCCACCTTGAACACCTTCAAGATCATGTCAACGTACGTGCTCATTTGAAAGTACTATTAAGCATTTTGATCTATCTTATAGATCTTGAAGCTTATTGTTCAAGTAGCCTAATCCAGGTTTTCCATTGAAAAACACTTTTCAAATAACCCTATATGCTTTCCAGAAATTCTACATCATTTCTGATCAACAATATGTCAATAACATATACTCATCATAAATTCTATAGTGCTCCCACTCACTTCTTTGGAAATACAAGTTTCTCATAAACTTTTGTATAAACCCAAAATCTTTGATCATCTCATCAAAACGTACATTCCAACTCCGAGATGCTTACTCCAGTCCTTAGAAGGATCGCTGGAGCCAGCATACCTTTTAGCATCCTTAGGATCGACAAAAACTTTCGGATTGTATCACATACAACCTTTCCTTACGAAGATTGGTAAGGAAACTCGTTTTGACATCCATCTGCCAGATTTCATAAATGCAGCTAATGCTAACATGATTCCGACGGACTTAAGCATCGCTACGAATGAGAAAATCTCATTGTAGTCAACTCCTTGAACTTGTGAAAAAACTCATTGCCACAAGTCGAGCTTCATAGACGGTGACATTACCATCCACGTCCGTCTTCTTCTTAAAAGATCCATTTATCTCAATGGCTTGCCGATCATCGGGCAAGTCCACCAAAGTCCATGCTTTGTTATGATACATGGATCCTATCTCGGATTTCATGGCTTCTAACCATTTGTTGGAATTTGGGCCCACCATTGCTTCTCCATAGCTCGTAGGTTTATTGTTATCTAGCAACATGACCTTCAAGACAAGATTACTGTACCACTCTGAAGCAGTATGCATCCTTGTCACCCTACGAGGTACGGTAGTGACTTGATCCAAAGTTTCATGATCACTATCATAAGCTTCTACTTCAATTGGTGTAGGTGCCACAGGAACAACTTCCTGTGCCCTGCTACACACTAGTTGTAGTGACGGTTCAATAACCATATCAAGTCTCCCCCATCCTCCCACTCAACTTTTCGAGACAAACTTTTCCTCGAGAAAGGACCTGATTCAAGAAACAATCCCTATTGCTTTCGGATCTGAATTAGGAGGTATACCCAACTGTTTTGGGTGTCCTATGAAGATGCATTTTATCCGCTTTGGGTTCGAGCTTATCAACCTGAAACTTTTTCACATAAGCGTCGCAGCCCCAAACTTTTAAGAAACGACAACTTAGGTTTCTCCAAACCATAGTTCAAACGGTGTCGTCTCAACGGAATTACGTGGTGCCCTCTTTAAAGTGAATGTGGTTGTCTCTAATGCCTAACCCATAAACGATAGTGGTAATTCGATAAGAGACATCATGGTACGCACCATATCCAATAGGGTGCAACTATGATGTTCGGACACACCATCAAACTATGGTGTTCCAGGCGGTATTAATTGTGAAACAATTTCCACAATGTCTTAATTGCGTGCCAAAGCTCGTAACTCAGATACTCATCTCTATGATCATATCATAGACATTTCATCCTCTTGTCACGATGATCTTCAACTTCACTCTGAAATTACTTGAACCATTCAATAATTCAGACTTGTGTTTCATCAAGTAAATATACTCTACATCTACTCGAATCATCTGTGAAGTAAGAACATAAAGATATTCACTGCATGCCTCAGCACTCATTGGACTGCACACATCAAAATGTGTTACTTCCAATAAGTTCCTATCTTGTTCCATCTTACTAAAAATGAGGCTTTTCAGTCATCTTGTCCATGTGGTATGATTTGCATATCTTAAGTGATTCAAAATCAAGTGAGTCCAAATGATCCATCTGCATGGAGTTTCTTCATGCGTATACACCAATAGACATGGTTCGCATGTCTCAAACTTTTCAAAACGAGTGAGTCCAAAGATCCATCAACATGGAGCTTCTTCATGCGTTTTACACCAATATGACTTACATGGCAGTGCCACAAGTAAGTGGTACTATCATTACTATCTTATATCTTTTGGCATGAAAATGTGTATCACTACGATCGAGATTCAATAAACCATTCCTTTAGGTGCAAGACCATTGAAGGTATTATTCAAATAAATAGAGTAACCATTATTCTCCTTAAATGAATAACCGTATTGCGATAGACATAATCCAATCATGTCTATGCTCAACGCAAACACCAAATCTCGATGGTAGAGGGAGCGTGCGATGCTTGATCACATCAACCTTGGAAACACTTCCAACACATCGTCAGCTCACCTTTAGCTAGTCTCCGTTTATTCCGTAGCTTTTATTTTGAGTTACTAACACTTAGCAACCGAACCGGTATCTAATACCCTGGTGCTACTAGGAGTACTAGTAAAGTACACATTAACATAATGTATATCCAATATACTTCTATCGACCTTGCCAGCCTTCTCATCTACCAAGTATCTGGGGTAATTCCGCTCCAGTGGTTGTTCCCCTAATTACAGAAGCACTTAGTCTCGGGTTTGGGTTCAACCTTGGGTTTCTTCACTAGAGCAGTAGCTGATTTGCCGTTTCATGAAGTATCCCTTCTTGCCCTTGCCCTTCTTGAAACTAGTGATTTCACCAACCATCAACAATTGATGCTCCTTCTTGATTTCTACTTTCGCGGTGTCAAACATCGCGAATACCTCAAGGATCATCATATCTATCCTTGATATGTTATAGCTCATCACGAAGCTCTAGCAGCTTGGTGACAATGACTTTGGAGAAACATCACTATCTCATCTGGAAGATCAACTCCCACTCAATTCAAGTGATTGTTGCACTCAGACAATCTGAGCACAAGCTCAACGATTGAGCTTTTCTCCCTTAGTTTGCAGGCTAAGAAAATCGTCGGAGGTCTCATACCTCTTGACGTGGGCACGAGCCTGAAATCTCAATTTTAGCCCTCGAAACATCTCATATGTTCCGCGACGTTTCGAAAAAGTCTTTGGTGCCTCAACTCTAAACCGTTTAACTGAACTATCACGTAGTTATCAAAACGTGTATGTCTGATGTTCGCAACATCCACAAACGATGTTTGGGGTTCAGCACACTGAGCGGTGCATTAAGGACATAAGCTTTCTACTGTCCGCATAATCGCTATAGTCAACTTTCAACTATATTTTCTCTAGGAACATATCTAAACAGTGAAACTAAAGCGCGAGCTTACGACATAATTTGCAAACATCTTTTGACTATGTTCAGGATAATTAAGTTCATCTTATGAACTCCCACTCAGATAGACATCCCTCTGGTCATCTAAGTGATTACATGATCCGAGTCAACTAGGCCGTGTCCGATCATCACGTGAGACGGACTAGTCATCATCGGTGAATATCTTCATGTTCATCGTATCTACTATACGACTCATGCCCGACCTTTCGGTCTATGTGTTCCGAAGCCATGTCTGTACATGCTAGGCTCGTCAAGTTAACCCTAAGTGTTTCGCGTGTGTAAATCTATCTTACACCCGTTGTATGTGAACGTAAGAATCCATCACACCCGATCATCACGTGGTGCTTAGAAGCGACGAACTTTAGCAACGGTGCACAGTTAGGGGAGAACACTTCTTAAAATTTTTGTTGTAAGGGATCATCTTATTTACTACCGTCATTCTAAGTAAACAAGATGCATAAACATGATAAACATCACATGCAATCAAATAGTGACATGATATGGCCAATATCATTTTGCTCCTTTTGATCTCCATCTTCGGGGCTCCATGATCATCATCGTCACCGGCATGACACCATGATCTCCATCATCATGATCTCCATCATCGTGTCTCCATGAAGTTGTCTCGCCAACTTATTACTTCTACTACTATGGCTACCTGTTAGCAATAAATTAAAGTAATTACATGGCGTTGTTCAATGACACGCAGGTCATACAATAAATTAAGACAACTCCTATGGCTCCTGCCGGTTGTCATACTCATCGACATGCAAGTCGTGAATCCTATTACAAGAATATGATCAATCTCATACATCACATATAATTCATCACATTCTTCTTGGCCATATCACATCACATAGCATACCCTGCAAAAACAAGTTAGACGTCCTCTAATTGTTGTTTGCATGTTTTACGTGGCTGCTATGGGTTTCTAGCAAGAACCTTTCTTACCTACGCAAAACCACAACGTGATATGCCAATTGCTATTTACCCTTCATAAGGACCCTTTTCATCGAATCCGTTCCGACTAAAGTGGGAGAGACTGGCACCCGCGAGCCACCTTATGCACCAAGTGCATGTCAATCGGTGGAACCTGTCTCACGTAAGAGTACATGTAAGGTTGGTCCAGGCCGCTTCATCCCACAATGTCGTCGAAACAAGATTGGACTAGTAACGGTAAGCATATTGAACAAAATCAACGCCCACAACTACTTTGTGTTCTACTCGTGCAAAGAATCTACGCAATAGACCTAGCTCATGATGCCACTGTTGGGGAACTTAGCAGAAATTCAAAAAAATTCCTACGTGTCACCAAGATCTATCTATGGAGAAACCAGCAACGAGGGGAAGGAGAGTGCATCTACATACCCTTATAGATCGCTAAGCGGAAGCGTTCAAGAGAACGGGGTTGAAGGAGTCGTACTCATCGTAATCCAAATCACCGGAGATCCTAGTGCCGAATGGACGGCACCTCCGCGTTCAACACACGTACAGCCCGATGACGTCTCCCATGCCTTGATATAGCAAGGAGAGAGGGAGAGGTTGGGGAAGACTCCGACCAGCAGCAGCACGACGGCGTGGTGGTGGTGGAGAAGCGTGGCAATCCTGCAGAGCTTCGCCAAGCACCGCGGGAGAAGATGAGTACTTGGGAGAGGGGGAGGGCTGCGCCAGAACTTGGGTGTAGCTCCCATGCGCCTCCCCACTATATATAGGGGTGGAGGGGGCTGGTTTCTTGCCCTCCAAGTCCATTGGGGCGTTGGCAAAGGTCGGAGGAAAGAAATCCCATCATTTCCTTCCCCACCGATTGTTATCCCCCCTTTTTAGGGATCTTGATCTTATCCCTTCGTGATATGATCTTATTCCTTCTAAGGGGGGATCTTGTTGCGCCTTGACCAGGGGTGTGGGGCCTTGCCCCCACTACCCACGTTCATGTGGGTCCCCCCATGCAGGTGGGCCCCACTCCGGAACCTTCTAGAACCTTCCAGGTACAATACCGAAAAATCCCGAACATTTTCCGGTGGCCAAAATAGGACTTCCCATATATAAATCTTTACCGCCGGACCATTCCGGAACTCCTCGTGACGTCCGGGATCTCATCCGGGACTCCGAACAACATTCGGTAACCACATACAAACTTCCTTTATAACCCTAGCATCATCGAACTTTAAGTGTGTAGACCCTACGGGTTCGGGAGACACGTAGACATGACCGAGACGTTCTCCGGTCAATAACCAACAACGGGATCTGGATACCCATGTTGGCTCCCACATGTTCCACGATGATCTCATCGGATGAACCACGATGTCAAGGACTCAATCGATCCCGTATACAATTCCCTTTGTCTAGCGGTATTGTACTTGCCCGAGATTCGATCGTCGGTATACCGATACCTTGTTCAATCTCGTTACCGGCAAGTCTCTTTACTCGTTCCGCAACACATCATCCCATGATCAACCCATTGGTCACATTGTGCACATTATGATGATGTCCTACCGAGTGGGCCCAAAGATACCTCTCCGTTTACACGGAGTGACAAATCCCAGTCTCGATTCGTGCCAACCCAACAGACACTTTCGGAGATACCTGTAGTGCACCTTTATAGCCACCCAGTTACGTTGTGACGTTTGATACATCCAAAGCACTCCTACGGTATCCGGGAGTTACACAATCTCATGGTCTAAGGAAGAGATACTTGACATTGGAAAAGCTCTAGCAAACGAACTACACGATCTTTGTGCTATGCTTAGGATTGGGTCTTGTCCATCACATCATTCTCCTAATGATGTGATCCCGTTATCAACGACATCCAATGTCCATAGCCAGGAAATCATGACTATCTGTTCATCACAACGAGCTAGTCAACTAGAGGCTCACTAGGGACATATTCTGGTCCATGTATTCACACGTGTATTATGATTTCCGGATAATACAGTTATAGCATGAATAAAAGACAATTATCATGAACAAGGAAATATAATAATACTTTTATTATTGCCTCTAGGGCATATTTCCAACAATATCCTCATCCTTGACTGACGGTGGCTCT
Source organism: Triticum timopheevii (assembly GCA_963921465.1). Classification (NCBI taxonomy): domain Eukaryota; kingdom Viridiplantae; phylum Streptophyta; class Magnoliopsida; order Poales; family Poaceae; genus Triticum; species Triticum timopheevii. The sequence goes on along the minus strand of OY997268.1, from coordinate 283,756,719 downwards.
AGCGGAAATTTTTTGCTCCAGACAGGCTATCCTTTGGTGACTCACATAAGTGAGGGCACCTCCTTCCAAACTGTTATTCACATTCTGATTGCTCATTTTGTCGGTATGTCCCTGGGGATAGTAGGCTGTGCAATGCTTTACCATGGTTGCAGAATTGAGTAGACCCCGCAAGTGAATATTCATGGTGATCAATACTGACTTAGACTGTCCGAGGTATCTGCACCATGTGGGTCATCCAACAATTTTTATACCTGTATCGGCGATATTTGCTCGTTCGTTCTTGTTTTCTTGTCTGGACCCTTTGCTGAAAGAGCTTGATCATATTGCAGTCTTCGTGTGACCATAGGTTCTCTCAAGTTCTAACCGTAGGGAAATGATCATCCGAACCCTTGCAAGAAATCGGCAAATAAATCAGTAGCCACCAGAATGGTTTTTCAGATCTGGTGCATTACTGAAATAACTCAACCACGGCTTAGGACGGCCGAAAAGCAGCTCAGAGCATGAGACCGGGTTGATAAGAATAAAGTGGCAGCTCCCTAAGATAGCCGAAAAACAGCTATAGGGCCACTGTCACAAAAGAAACTCAACAGCTATATGAGACGGCCGGAAAGCAGCTCAGGACTCATGACAGTTGTTGAATAGAGAAAATAAAATCAGCATCCACCCCGAATAGCTAAAAACAGCTCAGATCACAAGCGTGGTGCCATCACTGGAGAAAGGGAGACAAGGGCTCATCAGGATCATCTTCCAGGTTCACAGGTACTTGAACTGAGCTCACTGTTGTCATCAATCTTCATAATCCTTTGTCACACTCCGGTGTATAACTGGCTTCCTTGTTTTAACAATCCTCATGTGACTGTCAGATCTGCGTTCGAGTGACTTGTAATACATTGGTAGTATGTTGACCGCATATATATGAGAATCTGATTCCTGAAGCAAACTTCTTTTCTGGCCGATTCTTTCTTCTGACCAAATTGTTGCGGATCTGATTCTTGAGATGCACTGCCGAAGGCTGTCAATTCACGGTGTACTATCTTGCACCAATGCCGTACTAAGAGAGATTGGATGGCTTATGCTAGAAGCCATCAAACTCTATTTTTTAGGAAGACTAGGTATCGTGTTTCAGAAGCTTTCCCCCTTAAAGAATTTACTGGGGAAAGACTCGGTACTTTATGTCGAAAGCTTTCACGGTTGCTTACTGAAGAAGACAGGGTATCTTGCACGGGAATTCATCAATGTATCATACTAAGGAAGATAGATGAGTTTTTCCTTGGAAGCTCTCTGGTAGCTTGCGAGGGAAGACGGGGTTGCTTACACCAAAAGCTTCTCAGACTGATTACCACATACATATCATCTTAATATTTCTGCTGTTGATTACTTGTATGCAACAGGATTTGCTGAACTATCCTCCTTTCTGAGTATATGGCACATCCTGTCTTGCTTCCAGGTATATCATGTTTCAAAATCATCCTCAACGAAGAGTCAACCTTGTATGTGAACCATACCTTTGACTGATAATATACTATCAATCTTGCACATAGCTTATCTTCTTGCTGATTTGATCATTTCTTCTATGAAGAGTGCGCAGTGAGGTAAACTTGATTATCTGTATCACGATCAGGTATCCCCACATCTCAATGCAGTTGGCTGAGAATTCCATACTGTTGTGAGGAGTGCACGCTAATGAAAACTTGATACTGACAGTCCATCCAGGATTTCTTTGGCATTCAGACAAGATATTCCAAATTTCACTGCAGTCTGCTGATAATTCCATTCTGTTTAGCTGAATTTCCAAATATATGCATTTCATGCTGACTCTTCAGGTGTGGTGTTGGTTGACGAGCAACTTTAATGAGGGGAAAATATGGCAACACCGAAGGCCCAGAGAAAGAAGCAAAAGAAATGACGAAATAAAAAGCACACACGCATACTAATAATATAAATAATCAAATCAAGAAACATCACATATTACTGCTACTCACACAACAATATGCATGCATTCCTAAGCACATAAATCTCACGAGATCTTTGGTATTACGGTGTAATATGTTGTGGCGGTGTGCACGAAAGTGAATCTGCGTGTGGAAGGAGTTGGTGTAACCAAGGCTACACCAAGTGTTGGCTGAACTCCGATTACATATGGATGGATATGGAGGCGAGGACGGACTTGGTGATCATGTAGAGAGACACAAAGGTCACGACCACATCATTATCAAGTGCATGGAGGGAATTGTACGCGTCCGATGAATGGAATCACATGGCAAGATAGGGGAGGAAAAGCAAGGCTTGATGGCATTGCCCTTTCCTAATAACAAAGATCAGTAAGGGTTGCTAAAGTGACGAGATGGATGGCACGATTCGGGATATAGACAAGTCAGCACCGAAACAATATGGGTAGATGGCAGAAAGATATCGACGCGATACCTGAGCATCACTCCTGCAAATGGTGTCTGGAACACTTGGCACCAGGGCATCACTCTGCTGGGACAGAGATGACGCCAAACACCAAAGAGCAGGCATGCAAAGAAGGAGGGTGCAGGTAGTCGATCAAAACCAATGCCACCTACACTCAAAAGATTAACCGTTAGTGACAAGATAATGAGTCTATATGCATGCTATGCAACAAACAAATGCAGCAATCAAATGCAACAAAACCAACTGGGCTCTATACTACCGCATTCTAACGTTCACGCGGGCTAGGGCGTCCTACAGCCAGACCTGCTCTGATACTAAGTGTTGTCGCACCCCGGCTCAGAGAAACCGAAATGCCACATATTCCAGCCCAGAGATCGAGGAGAAGTCTTCTATAATATGGCACTGCCAAGCATAGAACAAATCAGTTCTTTATTACAATCTATAGGGGTACAAGGGATTACATTGGCACAGCGAAACTACGTCTTCCACGGTTGCTCTATGCAAGCAGCAGAACATTACGAAGCAGCGGAATAACTATTGGTAGCAGAACAACGACGACGATGAAGGACTCCACTCCGCAGGGACTCTGGCTGGAACGCTTATCCTAGCTCGCAAACAAGGAACCACGACAAACAAGAAATCAAATATGGAATGACCTGCAAACTGGCATGACACGCCAGGTCAGTACATTTAATGTACTTGCAAGCTCACAATAACCAGAAGTATTCAAGACAAACAACAACATGGTAATTATAGGTTAAGCAGAAATTAACATGATATCATCAGAACAACATGGCATGAACAACATGATACCGATAGCACAACATGAGCATGGCATGAACATATAAACATGATGATACTAACATGCAACATGATGATACTATCATGCACCAACTTACTCTGCTTGGGGTTACCTCATAACCATCACATGCATCACTTACCAACCTCGGACATCACATGATCATCTCAGGATCCAATCAAGCTTGGTATAAACAATACCATAGTAATCATTACATGACCACAAGGAGCTTGACCTTTACCCTTGATTCTCGCATAACACCACAAATATCCAACAACTCGGTATTCTCGATACCACGGTGATCCTCTCACGATAACATAAAGATCAACCAATTTGTTCATCGAACCAGGGTTGTTATTAAGCACATCATTATTATTATAATTGACCCATAGTGTGACCAACTATGAACTGGGCCCATATCCGCGGGTGCGGCTACCGATAGATTTAACACACACACACACACACACACACACACACACACACACACACACACACACACACTGCAGAGGTAGCACACCGTACCCACACCACGGAACCCATGGCCTCGCACTCCCATTCGGGTGGACCAACGGTCTTTCGAGAAAACCCTCCCATTGCCATGACACTCTCCTGGCCACTCCAACCAACTCCCCTCTGGGCTAAGTCATGGGTGGCCTCGTGCCTACCAAAGGCATCAACAACCACCGTCGTGGCAAAATGAAACGGTCCCAAACAGTGAAAAAAGCGTGCAAACAACTTGGGCACACAAGGCTTATGCCATCCTACCTAGCCAAGGTAGCGCCCGTGCATAACCTTCCCTCGTTGGAGGCACCGGCGAGAGGCATGACAAAAGACCGAATAAAGGCCTTCCCATAAAGGCAAACGTGGTTGCACTGGTCAGCTCGATATGGTGGCACCATGACTCTGCCAACAGTTGTTCAAGTTCAATTAAGCTCGGTTAAACTTGAATGCAATCAGCTGAGCCATATTAAAATAACATGATGCAACTACATTGCATGAGAAGGATGTCAACATAAGCATGGATGTGCAACGTAATCACTTCTTAACATGTCAATAATAATAAACCATATATCCGACTGTGCATGGCATACTGACTAGCATGCAGATGACAAGTATCCACTACTCACAAACATAGCATGACCACTAGCATGAACGATAAATACCACGCAAGAACATACCAATAAATACTACCAAGTAAGCATATAGCCAGCTATATGCTAAGGAAACATGCATATCAACGGTTCTCGGTAGCAGACGATAGTCATGCACCGAAGAATATAACCAACACCAACATGAGCTACTACCAAGTATGTCATATGAAAGTAATACTAGCAAGTAGAACATGATAACCAGGTGCATAAGAACATAGCATGAAACTAAACACAGATCCATAGCATAACCAAAACAACGATAGCAGTGGCAAAACAAACAGACAATTATTAAAGATTTAAGTTGAAAACCAGTGCTACTGCATGGCTATCATGCAAATGGTGGTTCTGGCTTGCCTGGGAATAAAGAATACTCCGGGGAGATGTGCGGTGAAGCCGCAGAACGAAACGCCGGAAAAGATTCTCTCTCAAAGGGGGCTGATTAGGGTCAAGGGGAAAATGGTCATTTTTAGTATGTCAAACCATAGTGGAAATGGTGAGAACATAACGGGCTTGACGAGGAAAAGACGTGGGCGTTGGATTCACCTCAACCAGAGTCACGGTTAATAAGTTACAACCGTTCATTCGTTTAGGAAGAAAATAAATAATAAGTATTCTTTTTCTGCACTAACGGGTGAACATTCATAACTTAGAAGTTTCGGATGGCGGCTGAAAAAGAGAAAGCGCCTTCTACAAAAATAAGCTTTCCTGCAGACAAAGCGTGTTTCAGTCACAGACAGAGGAAGAATACGCTTTTGAATTGAGGAAACGTAAACTGCAAAGTACGCTTTCACTTGTCCACCTCAGCGGGTCCAAGTCAACGGGCGGAGGGGCTGACTGCTGGGGTCGCACGCTGGTGGGGCCCACCTAGGCAGGTGGAGAGGAGGGGCGTCGTCTTCTCCATCTCCTCACACTTGCCCGTGGATCAGACGGATCTCGCCGGTGCTGACTCCGGCCACCGCGCAGGATGCTGCGGCCACCGATGAGCTCGGGGGGGGGGGGGAGCGTGGCTTCCATCCCGGCTGGACACGGACGCAGAGGAGGGCAGAAGAGGCAACGGCTTCAACAGAGCAGACGGCAGGCACTGTCAACTCCGGGCACGGCGCCATGGCCCTGAAGAGGTGGCAGAGAGCTACGGGGAATAGGCTAGGGTGGTTGTGGAGGCTGCTGGAGGTGGTGGAGTGGAGGGAGGGGATCGGCTTAGACCGAATTTAGTCGGAGCACCGCGGTGGCCATGGCGACAATGGAAGGCAATGAGAGCTCCTCGAGCTTGGGGAAGTGGCTAGGCGAGGGTCTTGGGTGAGGCGAGGCTGGTGGAGAGCTCGGGGAGGGGGGTCTCGGGGCTGCTCAAATAGACGAGGCGAGGGGAGACCGAGCTAGCCGTCGCTAGGACACGTGTGCACGCTCGGGAGCTCGAAGGAAGGTGTCGGGGAAGAACAGGGAGAAGCTCACTGGGTAGGTTATGATGAAGGGCACAGGGGAGGAGTGGCTGAGCCACGAACAGAGCCGGTCGGCTTTAGCGCTCCCATGGGCGCTCACTGTTCGGCGACGGGGACGGGTCACCGAAGAAAAGGACGGAGGGGGAAAGGGCTCCAGGGGACGTTGACAACGCGGGGAACACTCTAGACATGCCCGTGCTCACTAGAACAAAAAGCAGAGAGAGGGAGAAGGGGACAGAGGCGCCCGAGCGGGCAGATGACATGCCAAAAGGGTGGTCACCATGTGCACACGATGCTTACCCGTGCTCTGATCAGACAAACCTTGTCAGGGAGACAAGGTGTGCAGAGGGTGATGCCAAGGAAGAGAGAAACAAGCATAGTGCTTACTGATGTGACCACAGGTAGAAAATATTCAAAGGAACAACAAGGTGTTTGGAGTTTGCTACGGCTCACACATGTGGAGATTAAGGCTGATCTTTGACTGGGTTTGATCACTCTCTAAGGTGACTAAGATAGCAAGGTTTCAGCTCAAGGGTAGGGCTTTAGCTAGTAGTTGCTGTAGAAAGCACCCTATTGATCAGATTTAGAAATGATGAAGAAGCACTCACTAGGAGTGTCAACTTGAGCTCAAATTGGGCAAGGCAGAGTTATTTCATCATATGAAGATGCTGAAAATGTTTCATACCAAATGGACAAGCCAAAATGGTACTTGCTTCACAAACATCCCCTCTGGATAGGAACTTACAAAAATTCTGAGAGGAAATAGCTTGATGAAATATGCCCAAATTGGGTGGAGATAGGTTATATGGATAAGGGAGGGCCTAGGAAAACTTTCAGCCATAATGGAGCAAGATAAAATATATTTGCTTCACAAACTAAAAATTTGGACAGAATGGAAGAATTGAAGATGAGTTCACATGGAGGCATGACATGAGCTCAACTTTGGTGGAGAGCTATGATATGACGATATTGAGGTCATGCATAAATTTCAACTCATTTGGATATGCCTATCTTGTACCTCCTTCACAGAGTTTCTTTCGATAGAAACTTTGGAAAATCATTAATAAATAATTACTAGGCAAATGAGGTTGCATTTTGGCATGTGGCAATGATATGGACAAGAAAAGATGTCCAAGAAGTTTGAGGTCAATTGGGCAAAGGAAAATAGCACTTGCTTCACAATGTGCCATTTAGGGCAGAATAGAAAATGGATTATTTGAGCATGATGAGAAACATGGCAAATGAAATATTTTACCATATTTGAGGAACATATGACCCAAACAATTTATGAAAATTATTTGGGAATTTTAGGAGTGATGGAGATATAGGTTGCTTCACAACCTAGGGCAAAAAGGATAATTCCTTTAATAGAAAAGGAATATTCCCAATAAAAATATTGGGATTTGAGCTTGGATGAAAATGGAAAGGTCTAGGGATGGATCTGGGGATGACAAGCCACTCTGGAAGGAAAGAAGAGGTCATCTTCTTCAGTTTCCAGACCACATAGCCACGGAAAAAGAAAACTCATGCAAAATCCTTAGAAAAAGCAAAGAAAAAGAAAGGGCCAAAATCAGGCTCTGACACTCGGTCGTCAAGTTAATCAAGGGCCTCATGAGCCGCTTCGGTGTCCCCGACCGTATCATTACTGACAATGGCTCCCAATTCACAAGCAACCTCTTTAGGACATATTGTGCTAACCTTGGAACGCAGATATGTTACGCTTCGGTGGCACACCCGCAGAGCAACGACCAAGCTGAGCGCGCGAACGCGGAGGTCCTGAGGGGCCTCAATGCAAGGAGCTTCAAGAAGAAGCTTGAGCACTGCGGTAGGGGTTGGCTCGGTGAACTTCAGTCCATGTTGTGGTCCATCCGCACCAACGCGATTAAGCCCACCGGCGAGACCCCGGTGTTCCTCATCTACGGGGCTGGGGCGGTCCTCCCACACGAGGTCAAGCATTGCTCCCCGCGGGTCCTATCATTCGACAAGGCGCCTCAGGATGCCTCGCGGGTAACAAATCTTGTGCTCGGGGAGGAGGCCCGTCGCCAGGCCTCACTCGGCGCACTGAGGTACCAGCATGCGCTGCGGCGTTACCACTGCCGCAGCATCCACTCCCGGACCCTCGAAGTTGGAGACCTCGTCCTGAGGCGGGTCCTCTCCAAGGAGGGCCTTTACAAGATCTCACCCATGTGGCAGGGCCAGTTCAGCATTGCCCACGTCTCCAGGCCTGACGCCGTATGCTCGGAGATGCAGGACGGGGTCCCCATCCAGAATGCTTGGAACATTCAGCATCTCCACAAGTTCTACCCGTGACATTCTCATGTAATAATGAGTGGGCTTGTACACGCCCCGGAGTCTCCCAGAGCGTCGCTCCTTGGCCTCGCTGTGGCTCCCACCCATGCCCAGGTGGAAGCCCCATGCTCTATGCTGGCGAACGACACGGTCAAACATCGATTATGCCCATGCCAAGTGGAGCCCCATGCTCCGCGCTAGTGGGAAGACTAGCTTAGGTGCCGGACGTGGCAGTTATTTGCTTTCTCTTGTAAACAAATTTGCCACTACTTGGAATGAAGTTCGAAGCTTCCATACCTTTATTCGAATGGGGGGTCAGGATTTTTCTTCCTGCAGTGTTTTCTCTCTTGAACCTCGTTTTTTAAGGAAGTAAAAGTGGCCCATTGCTCCCTCCCGCGCGTCCTACGAGCGGGGGCTGGGCATGGTGTAACGCTCAGGCCAGACCCGACAACATTGGAATCCCAGCCCACAACGGACATGGGTCCGCCCACGCCCACACCTCGCCAACACCTTGGAGCCCAGATCCTTGCGTGACGCTCCTAAGCGAGCCAACAGGCAACTTTGGTTCTCGGCCCTGGCCTCAGGAGCATCCATCTCCTGGCCATGTCGGGCATTGCGACCCGGCACACCAGCGATGATCAACCCTTGCTCGGGGGCTCTGGACGCAGGATGGGTGCCAAGAAAGAGTGGCTAGAGAAAAAGCAACCTCCGCTTGGCTCCTTTTAAAGGAACCTCATGTCAAGTGCTGCCTACACCTACGCGAGGTCCAACACCTGGTGGAGGCGTCTATGGAGGCCCCAAAACCTCATGTGTCCCCCAGGGACCTCTTGAGCTGTGAGCCTCCTGAGGCCCCTGAGCGATCCGACCCATGAGGACGGAGCCTCCTCAGGACTCCTGAGGCATACCTGGGATCGAGGCTCCGAAGGTGCACGCCCCCATGACACAGGGACCCGCCATGGGTCACAATCAAACCAAGTTAAGTAATTCCAATCACGCCAGGCAAGAATCCTTCAATTAGTAACTCCGTAGATACTAGAATAAGACCAAGAAACGATAATATAAAGGTGCAAGCACCGCGGTTCATTACACGCCCCATGGGGCCCTTCATGGTTCTGGATGCAGGAAACGAAAACAAACAAAAAGAGCGGCCTCCTGAGGGATGTTGTTCCCGAAGACCAACTCCGGAGCTGCCCGCGATCAGTCAGAGTCCTATTCCTACTTGACGGTAGCCCGACAGCATGGCGCCTCACCCTCCTCCTTGGTCCGGGCGTGGCTGCTCGTAGTAGTCGTTGTCGCTCGTGCTTCCCGCGGGGATGCACCGTCGCTGCTGGATGTGTCGCGGTCATCGCCAAGGGCAAGTTCATAGTGAAGGGCGACGCCGCGATGGCCATCATCTTTGGAGAGTTGGTCGCTGTTGCTGCCATCACCCTCTCAGCCGCACCCCAAGAGCATGCCCATTCACCAAAGAACTTGACGAAGAGCGTCGCCGCTCCGTCATATTCGAAGTGGAGGGTACGCCTCCCCCGCAGGCCGCGGGCGTGGGCGATTGTTTGCCACCCCCGGTTCAGAAACACATTGCCTGCGGGGGTGACCTCGACCTCTACACACGAGGCTTTGCTGCAACAGTAGTTGGCTTGCAGTCACAGGCCGCCGGGCCCTCCAGCCGTCAACTCCTCCATGATGAAGCACGGGAGGTGGGTCTAGGTGCCTTCCGGCCTCCCCACCCATACCACAAACTCTCCGGCCATTTAAACCATGTGGGATCACAGGCGTGGCGGCCGGGTGGCCACCATGAGCCTTCCACCTCGACCGCGGCCACCGTGACTTCCGCTGCCGCTCCTGCGGGAGGGACATTTCCCATGGCCGCCAGAGGCAATGCGGATGCCCTAGGGGTGCGCCCGTGCCCCTGAGGGACCGTTGTTGGTGTCGTGGCGGACTTGCGAGGACGACCGCACCCCCTCTTGGGCGGTGGAGAGCCTAGTCCCTCCTGGGGAGCCTTCCCTTTCTCAGCGGCTGAGAACCTTCTTACCGGCGCCATGGGAGCTGCAGCAAGAATGCGGAATGGAGGAGCAAGAAGAAGACTACGATGAGACTTGTGGCAAAGACGTTTTCACAAGTTCAAGAAGTTGACTACAATGAGACTTTCTCATCCGTATAATAACAACAATGTCACAGTCTAGAAAGCTCGACCTGTGGCAAAGACGTTTTCACAAGTTCAAGAAGTTCACTATGATGAGACTTTCTCATCCAAAGCGATGCTTAATTTCATCAGAATCGTGTTAGGAGTAGCTACATTCATCGATTATGTAACACCCTGGATTTGTGCCCTTTTCTTTTCTGATGATTTTCTTGGATTTATTGACTTGAATTGTTTTTTCTATGGCTATGTGGTTCTGAAACTTGGAAGATCATGTCTTCCTAGGTTTTATAGTAGCTTGACATCCTCATCACCATTCCAAGATCATGTCATCTTCATCCTTGCCCAGTCCTAATATTCCTTTTATTGGGAATGTTCCTTTTTCTATTAAAGGAATAACCCTTTAAACACTAGGTTGTGAAGCAACCTCTATTTCTGTTACTCCCAAAATTCCCAAATAATTCTCATAAATTTTTTGGGTCATATATTCCTCAAATATGGCAAAATAATTCACTTGCCATGTTCTTTATCATGCTCAATTAATTCTCCTCATATTTTGCCCTAAATGGCACTTTGTGAAGCAAATGCTATTTATCTTTGCTTGATTGACTCCAAACTTTTTGGACATCTTTTCCTATCCAAATCATTGCCATGTGCCAAATTTCAACTTCATTTTCCTTGTAAATAGTTTTTAGCAATTTTCCAAAGTTTTTGTCCAAGAAGGAACTTTATGAAGGAGATATATTCGAGGCATATCCAAATGAGTTGAAACTTTGCTACAGTATTCATTTGATCAAATCATGTTTCTCCACCAAATTTGAGCTCATGTAACCTTTCCATGTGAGCTCAGCATCAAATCTTGGTTTCTGGTCAGAGTTTCACATTGTGAAGCAACTATATTTTATATTGCTTCACTTGAGCTGAAAATTTACCAGGACATTCTCATATCTATATTCACTACCTCCACCAAGTTTTGGCTCAATTCATTAATCCATTTTCCCTATGCAATTTGTCCAAGTTTCTGTCTTGGGAGATGCTTTATGAAGCATGTGCTAGTTTGGTTGATCCAAATGGCATGAAACATTTTGAGCATCTTCATATATCCAAATCATTGGTACATGCCAATTTTCAGTTCATGTTAAGCACATATGTGAGTTATAGTTCATCATATCTTAATCTGGTCATTTTGGCACTTTCTACAGCAAGTACCAGCTAAACCCCTCCTATTAAGCTGATATTTGGTCATCACAATCCTCTTAGTGATTGATCAAGCTAGGCCAAAGATCTGAGTCCAACTTCAGACATGTGAACCACAATAGATATCAAACACCTTCCCGGTCATCTGATCACCTACTAGTTGTGATCACATCCTTGGCCACTGTCTTGTTTCTCTCCTCCTTGGCACTCAGCGTTGAATGGTCTACCTCCCAGACATGATGTGGCCGATCACCTGGCACTGCGTATGCCAGTTCACACGGTGACCATGGACCACACCAGCCAAATCTCATGCTCTAGAAATTCCCATCCCTGTTCCAGCCTCTTCCCTTCGCGTCTCGACGCCTCTTCTTGTCCAGGAGCACCCCATTGCTCGTCTGCACAGCCCTGCATTGTTGCCCCGCCGTGAATCACTGCGGTCGCATCGCCATCACCATGCCCGTGATGCGTCCCTCCTCATCCCCCATTGGAGCTCAGCTCGAGCTCTCTGTGAGCTCTAGAGACTTCCCCTGCGGCTATTTAAGCACCCCGAGGTGTTTCGCAGCTCCATCACTCCCTCCCCCGCCTCTCTACTCCGCCAGAGCAGCCTGGCATCGCCTCTATCCACCGCCATCCCCGGCGACCGAGCTCCTCGAGAACGGGCGCGACACGTCCCCGCGATCCCGCCGGTGTCCTCGGCTGGGCCGGAGACCGCCAGAGCTGCCCGGGACCCTTATCCTGCCCCTCCCTTGCCTCTGCTTTGTTCCATGCGAGGAACGGGAACGAGGAGGAAGAAGATGAGCTTCGCCCGACCCCCTCCCCCTGCTCCTGGGCCCCACGCGTCGGTGCCATACCCCCTCCATCCCACGTGGCAGGTGGAAACATATTTGTCAAAGTACGTCTTCCCTCTTGAAAGCGTATTATGTTTCTTCTTTGGCCCAAAGTACACTTTCTCTTTCTGAAAGCGTATATCTCTAAAATACGTTTTCTGTTTTCTCAGCCAGGGACCTGTTTGTAGTAGATTTTTGCAGATTGCTCGCTCTTCTTCCACACCTTATATCTCCGCGACCGTAACTCCGATTGAGGTGAAACCAACGCCCACTTCTTCATATCGTCGAGACATTTCTGTTGGTGCCATTTTGACTAGGTGGTCCCACTGCGAGAATGACCTTTGCACCCTTGCCCTATTCAGCCCCCTTCGAGAGAGATGAACGTCCGGTGTTTCATTCTGCGGCTTCACCGCACTTCTCCCGGAGTATCTGTCACCCCCAGGAAAGACACAATAGCGCACTTGCATGATAGTCTTGCAGTAGCCTTGGTTTTCAACCTGAATATTTAATAACTATCTACTTGGTTGCTCCCATTATATCATTGTTTCAGTTATGCTTAGGGATTTGTGTTCGCTGTCATGCTAGGTCTTCATGGACTTTGTTATCAAGTACTACTTGCTAGTATTATATTCATGCCATGCTTGGTAGTAGTAGTACATGCTGGTATTAGTGGTGATCAATGCATGCTTACCGTCTGTTATCCAGTACCATTGTTATGCATGTTCCGTTGCAACTAGTTGGCTACATGCTTACTTGGTATTATTGTTGGCATGTTCTTGCATGGTATTTATTTCTGATGCTAATGGTCATGCTATGCTCATGTGTAGTGTTATGCTTATGCTCATTTGGATAAATGCTTCAATGTTGTTACGCTTATGGTTTATGTTGCACATCCATGCTTATGTTGATATCATGCTTATGCATTGTAGTTGCATCATGTTATTTTAATATGGCTCAGCTTATTGCATTCATGTTTAACAGGACTTAAATGAACTTGAACAACTGTTGGCTGAATCATGGTGCCACCAAATCGAGCTGACCAGTGCAGTCACATTTGCCTTTTATGGGAAGGCCCTAATGCGGTTTATTGTCATGCGTTTCTCCGGTGCCTCCCATGAGGGAAGGTTATGGGCGCGTGCTACCCTGATCAGATAGGCGGACATAAGCTTGTGAGCCCGAGTTTCGTTATGTTCACATGTCCCCGTTTGGGACCGTTTATTGTTTTGCCATGACGGTGGCCGTTAGGTGTCACGAGGTGACATGGGGCCACCCATGACTTAGCCCAAAGGGGATTTTGTCGGAGTGGTCGGGAGAGTGTGATGGCAATATATCGGTTTTGTTGGAACGCCGTTGGTCCACCTGAATGGGAGTGCGAGGCCATGGGTTCTATGGTGTGGGTACAGTGTACTAACCTCTGCAGAGTGTGTGTTTAATCTATCGATAGCCGCGCCCGTGAATATGCACCCAGTTCGTAGTAGGTCACACCATGAGCCAACTGTAATAACAACTTGCTTAATAACAACCCCGGTATGGTGATGAAAGAAGTTGGTTGATTTTTATGTGATTGTGATATGATCACGGATGTATCATGGATATTGCGGTTGGTTGATAGGTTGATGCATGATATGGTTATATGGTAACCTCCGGACAAGAGTAAGTTGGTGCCTGACAATGTTAACCTGTTGCATGTTAGTATCACCATGTCATATGCTCATGCCATGCTCATGTTGTTCTAGTTGTATCATGCTCACTTTGTGCATGCCATGTTGTTCTGTTAGTATCATGCGCATGATTGCTTTAACCTACTAATGCCATGTTGTTGTTTGTCTTGACTGCTTTTGGTTATTGTGAGGTTGCAAGTACATTCAATGTACTGAACTGGCGTGTCATGCCAGATTGCAGGTCGTGCTTGGTTTTCTTGCTTCATTGGTGTGGTACCTATGTTCACGACCTAGGATAGATGTTCCATCCTGAGTCCCTGCAGATTTGGAGTCCATCATCATCGTTCGTTGTTCCGCTGCCAGTAGAGGTTTTGTTGCCTCGAGTTGTTATGCCGCTTGCATAGAGCAACCGTTGTTAGCGTAGCGTTGCGTGCCGATTTTATTCATTGTAATATCAGAGACCTTGTATTCATATTTGTGTTGTAATAGAGAGCTGATTTGTTCTATGCTAAGAAGTGCCATATTCCAGAAGACTTCTCCTCGATCTCTGGGCCGGAATACGGGGCGTTACGGTTTCTCTGAGACCGGATACCATAGATTATGAAATCTGGCAGATGGACGTCAAAACAATTTTCTTTAACGGTTTCCTTAAGGAAGAGTTGTATATAGTGCAACTGAAAGGTTTTGTCGATACAGAGAATGCTGAAAAAGTGCGCACACTCCAGAGATTCATTTATGGGCCGGTGCAAGCATCTCGGAGTTGGAATCTTCGCTTTGATGAGGTGATCAAAGCATTTGGGTTTATACAAGTTTTAAGAGAATCTTGTATTTACAAGAAAGTGAATGGGAGCTCTATAGCGTTCCTAATATTATATGTGGATGACATATTGCTGACTGGAAATAATATAGAACTTCTGACAAATGTGAAAGAATATTTGAACTAGAGTTTTTCAATGAAGGACCTAGGAGAAGCTGCTTTCATATTTGGCATCAAGATCTATAGAGATAGATTGAGACACCTAGTAGGACTTTCACAAAGCACATAGCTTGATAAATTTTTGAAGAACTTCAAAATGGATCAGTCAAGAAGGGCTTTTTTCCTGTTTTGCAAGGTGTGAAGTTGAGTAAGACTCAGTGCCCAGCGACTACAGAGGATAGAGAAAAGATGAGTGTCATTCCCTATGCTTCTGCCATAGGCTCTATCATGTATGCAATGTTGTGCATAAGACCAGATGTCAGCCTTGCCATAAGTATGGCCAGAAGGTTTCAAAGTAATCCAAGAATGAAACACTAGATAGTGGTCAAGAATATCCTTAAGTACCTGAAAAGGACTAAGGAAATGTTTCTTGTTTATGAAGGTGATCAAGACCTCGTTGTAAACGTTTACATCGATGCAAGATTTGGCACTGATCTGGATGACTCTAAGTCTCAAACTGGATATGTATATATTCTGAATGGGGGGTGGTAAGCTAGTGCATTTCCAAGCAAAGCGCGGTAGGTGATTCTACATGCAAAGTGGAGTACATAGCTTCCTCAGAGGCAATGAAGGAAGGTGTCTGGGTGAAGCAGTTCATGACAGAACTTGGAGTTGTACCGAGTGTACTAGACCCAATGACTGTGTTCTGTGACAACACTGGTGCCATTGCTGTAGCCAAGGAACCAAGCTTTCACAAGAAGACCAGACAGATAAAGCGACACTTCAATTCCATCCACGATGTGGTTAAGGAGGAGGACATAAACATTTGCAAAGTCCATACAGATCTGAATGTTACCGATTCGTTGAGCAAACCTCTTCCACGGGTGAAGGAGTCCGGGATTAGGGGTTGTCCGGATAGCCGAACTATCACCTTTGGCCGGACTTCTGGACTATGAAGATATAAGATTGAAGACTCCGTCCCGTGTCCGGATGGGACTTTCCTTGGCGTGGAAGGCAAGCTTGGCGATACGGATATGTAGATCTCCTACCATTGTAACCGACTCTGTGTAACCCTAGCCCTCTCCGGTGTCTATATAAACCGGAGGGTTTTAGTCCATAGGACGAACAACAATCATACCATAGGCTAGCTTCTAGGGTTTAGCCTCTTTGATCTCGTGGTAGATCTACTCTTGTACTACCCATATCATCAATATTAATCAAGCAGGAGTAGGGTTTTACCTCCATCGAGAGGGCCCGAACATGGGTAAAAACATCGTGTGCCTTGTCTCCTGTTACCATCCGCCTAGACGCACAGTTCGGGACCCCCTACCCCAGATCCGTCGGTTTTGACACCGACATTGGTGCTTTCATTGAGAGTTCCTCTGTGCCGTCGCCATCAGGAAGGATGCCTCGTCCCGTCTTTAAAGACGGCACCATTGCTAAAGGAGCTTTGGCCATCGTTCAAACTCTCCGGCTAGGCGGTTGTCTCATGACCGCCTGTTCGGCCGCCGCGCCGACGATGACTTCTCGGGTCATCAAAAGCAATCTTCACGTTAACTCAAAACTTGCCGAGCAGCTAGATCCAATGGAACTCTCTTCCTTACACGAGCTCTTGGATCGCATCTCCGCCCTGGGAGTCGCTACAGACTACGATCAGATTGGGCCTAAAACCGATCTGAGAGAGATCAACTCTCCCCAGGCTACCCACCACGTTGCTGTGGTGGAGGAACAGTACGACGACCCTTCTTCTATATTAAGGACTAGCTATGTCCGGATTCCCGACCCCTCCATGCCGGATTCCCGCGGAGGGACGGACGTCGATCAAGCCATGAACCTAAAGTCAGGCAGCGGGCTGGATTCGTTGAACAATATCCAAAAACCCAAGCTTCCAAGTTCAGAAACTTTTTGGACCTTGAGTCTTAGATTGGACGGGGTTCCGAATTTAATTCCACCCGCCCACCAAAAATAGGTGATCTATCCCGAATCTGGCAAGAGCCCGCTGAAACATACACCATTACTGGGCCAGATTCCTCCTGGTTATGGACCGGATAAAGGACTGCCGCGAGGAAGAAGCAATTTCACTTTTCTGCAATAATTGCACGGACAAGGGAATCCTAAACGCCATAAGTCGTCGTGAAATTACACGCTTTGCTGACTTGGCATCCATAGTACGAAAGTACTGTGCGATGGAGAGCGCCTGGAAAACCGAAACCAAATTTTGGGATAATCCGGCCTCGAATACAACCCTAGTCCAAAATAAAAGGGTGCATCATCGCCAGGCACCTGGGTTAAATACCAAAAAGCAAAAAACCCCTAAAGGGCACGGAACCGTACTGGAGGGATGGCTCAATGGACCTGCAAAATTCATAGTACAGAGGGCTCCACTCCAACTCAGGTGGCCAAAAGTGGCGTAGAGCTTCTAGCTCCAGAGAACCAGCCAAGCAACACCAGTACGGTATTAACAGTCTTCGAGACTTTCGCATCAAATAATATGCAGAAACGAACACTCCACAGCCTTGCCGAAGTCTACCAAGTAGCAACAATAAACCCATGGAGTGACACGGCTATTACCTTTAATGCCAGTGACGAACCTAAATTCCGAACAGCCCGAGCACCAGCCGCATTGGTCCTCAGTCCAATAGTGGATGGCTTTCGCCTTACCGAGGTACTCATGGACGGCGGCAGCGGATTAAACCTCATTTACGACGAAACACTTCGAAAAATGGAAATAGACTGGAGTCGCATTGAGCGAAGCAGCACAACCTTTAGAGGAATAATCCCTAGTCAGGAAGCATGCTGCACAGGAAAAATCACACTGGATGTGGTGTTCGGCTCGCCGGATAATTACAGGTCCGAGGAGGTCACGTTCCAAGTGGCCCCGTTCAGCCGCGGATATCACGCTTTATTAGGGCGAGAGGCATTCACAATTTTTCAAGCTATACTCCCTTACGGGTACATGAAGCTCAAAATGCCCGGCCCCAACGGAATCATCACTCTTGCCAGTGATCCGGACATAGCACTCCGCGCCGAAAATAAGACAGTTGCACTAGCCCTCGAGGCACTATCCGAAGCCCTAGCAGCCGAGGAACTCACTGCGCTGCGCTCCACGGTGAACAGGAACGATGTGATACTCGATAAGAGATCCATGTCCACCTCTTTTTTAAGCCAGCAGACGAAATAGTCAAATTCCAAGTCCATCCCACGGACCCTATAAAGACGGCCTCCATTGGGGCACAGTTAAACCCTGATGTAGACGCTGCACTACGAGAATTCCTACGGGAAAATTGGGACATTTTTGCCTGGCACCCTTCAAACATGCCAGGAATCCCACGCCGGCTGGCCGAGCACACCCTAAATATCCTAAAAGGATTCAAGCCAGTCAAACAGGCTCTTCGGCGATTTTCCGAACCCAAGAGACAGGCAATGGGAGAGGAGCTAGCCAAACTATTGGAAGCCGGATTCATCAGAGATATAAAACATCCGGACTAGCTAGCGAACCTGGTGATGGTACCAAAGAAGGATAAATCCTAGCGCCTATGTGTCGACTTCAAGGACCTAACAAGGCTTGCCCAAAGGACCCCTTCCCCCTCCCCCACATCGACCAAATTATCGACGCTACCACAGGACACGATTCATTGTGCTTCCTCGATGCATACTCCGGTTACCACCAAATTAAGATGGCAGAGCCAGACCAAGCCGCAATGGCATTCATCACTCCATACGGCCCATTCTGCTTCAACACAATGCCCTTCGGGCTCAAAAACGCCGGCGCAACATATCAGCGCATGATTCAGACATGTCTGGCAAACCAGATCGGCAAAACAGTGGAGGCATACGTAGATGATGTGGTCGTCAAATCCAAGCATGTCGAAACTCTAGTAGACGACTTGAGGCTCACATTCGACAATCTCCGAACATACGACATTAAGCTATATCCGGAAAAATGCGTCTTCGGCTTACTAGCCGGAAAGCTCTTGGGCTTCATTGTATCCGGTAGAGGAATTGAAGCAAACCCAGCCAAGATCCGAGCTCTGTCACAAGTGGATATCCCAAAAGATCTCAAACAAATACAAAAATTGACTGGATGTGTGGAGGCTATAAGCCGCTTTATCTCCCGTTTGGGAGAAAAGGCATTACCCCTTTATCGCCTCCTCCGGTGCACCGAACACTTCGAGTGGACGGATGCCGCCACGGCCGGACACGAAGAAATAAAAGCCATATTGGCAACAGATCCGGTCCTGGCCGCGCCCAACATGGGCGAACTAATGTTATTATATATCGCGGCAACACATCAAGTTGTAAGCGCGGTGCTCGTCGTCGAACCAGAAACGGACGGACACAAGTTCCCCCTTCAAAAACCAGTTTACTACGTGTCCACTGTCCTAACTCCATGCAAGTCCCGGTATCCACATTATCAAAAGATAGCGTACGCGGTGTTCATGGCATCCCGGAAGCTGCGGCACTACTTTCAAGAGTGTTCGATAACAGTAGCCTCCGAAGTACCTCTTAATGACATTATAAACAACCGCGACGCGACTGGCCGGATTGCAAAATGGGCCATCGAGCTCCTCCCGTTTGACATAACCTACAAGCCATGGCGACCTATTAAGTCGCAAGTTTTGGCCGACTTCGTCGCCGAATGGACTGAAGCCGAACTCCCTAAAGAGTACGACGCATATTCCAATTGGATCATGCACTTCGACGGCTCCAAGATGTTGGCTGGCCTAGGGGCTGGCGTCGTCCTGACGTCCCCAACCGGAGACACAGTCCAATACGTACTCCAGATAATGTACATGGACTCCAACAACGCAGCCGAATACGAGGCCCTTCTACATGGCCTCCGGATGGCGATCTCCATGGGCATTAAACGCCTAGAGGTGCGCGGGGATTCGAACCTTGCGATATCCCAAATAAATGGAGACTTCGACGCCAAGGATTTGAAAATGGCAGCTTACCGTAACGCCGTCCTAAAAATGTCAGCTCGGTTTGAAGGGCTCAAATTTCACCATATAGCCCGTGATAATAACCAGGCGGCGGACGTATTGGCACGCATCGGCGCAAAGCGCGATGCCGTCCCTCCCAACATCTTCATTGAGCGGCTTTTCAAGCCATCCGTACTATGGGAACGGGAGTCCAGAAACAACAATCCGGACCCAACCGCACCGCCCGGCACCGAACATTCTGACACAATCGGCGGTTCTGCCAATGAAATAACACCTTCAGCCCACGAAATAATGGCAGTCATTGCCCCGTGGACCGAGCCATTCCTAGCCTACTTAACTAGGCAGGAACTTCCCGAGGACCAAAACGAGGCCCACTGCATAGTATGGCGATCTAAAGCATATAAAGTCCATGAGGAAGAGTTTTATAAGAAAAGCACAACCGAAGTCCTTCAAAGGTGTATCTCCGAAGAGGAAGGGCGAAATCTTCTGGCTGAAATTCATGCCGGACTCGGTGGGCACCACGCCGCAGCCCGGGCCCTTGTAGGAAAGGCCTTCCGTATAGGATTTTATTGGCCGACGGCCTGGGCAGATGCTCAGGACCTAGTCCAACGATGCGTCGGTTGCCAGCTCTTTGCTAATCAAAGCCACATGCCACCCACCGCCCTCAAAACTATACCCATCACTTGGTCGTTCGCGGTCTGGGGGCTTGACATGGTTGTACCCCTTAAAGGAGGAACCCACAAGCAAAAATACCTATTGGTCATGGTGGATAAATTCACCAAATGGATAGAGGCCAAGCCACTTAAGACGGCCGAATCCGGACCCGTGATAGACTTCATATCAGAGGAAGTACACCATTACGGCGTCCCCCATAGCATCATCACTGATAACGGCATGAACTTCACGGCCGACGAGGTTAAACTCAGGTGCAAAAACATGGGCATCAAGCTCGACTACGCTTCAGTCTATCACCCTCAAAGTAACGGTCAAGTCGAGCGAGCAAATGGTCTAACCATGAGCGGCTTTAA
Organism: Triticum timopheevii; assembly: GCA_963921465.1. Classification (NCBI taxonomy): domain Eukaryota; kingdom Viridiplantae; phylum Streptophyta; class Magnoliopsida; order Poales; family Poaceae; genus Triticum; species Triticum timopheevii. The sequence goes on along the minus strand of OY997268.1, from coordinate 283,735,920 downwards.
ATCCAGACTAGTGCGGTCCCTCAAGGAATCTAACACGCACTAGATAGAGGAGCTCGACTCCGTACTCTGGGGGCTGCGGACCACGCCGAATCGCACTACCGGATTCACACCATTTTTATGGTATACGGCGCAGAGGCAGTTTTGCCCTGCGACATAATTCATGACTCACCTCGCGTGCGCATGTACGAAGAAAGAGAAGCCGAGTTGGATCGACAGGACAGTTTGGACGCCTTAGAGGAGGAGCGCGACGTGGCAAAAGCTCGTTCTGCATTCTATCAACAGCAGGCTCGAAGATATCAAAGCAGAGAAGTACGGGCCAAAACTTACAATGTTGGCGAACTAGTTCTACGCCTGCCGGACAAGAAAAAGGACAAACTCAAGCCCAAATGGGAAGGTCCCTTCATCATTGACCAAGTCCTGACCGGCGGAGCATACCGTCTGTGAAACGCATCGGATAACTGACTCGAGCCGAACCCATGGAATGCAGCCCGTCTCCGAAGATTCTACGCCTAGCACCGGACTCTGAGTTCGTCTCCTTCCTCCGTCTACATTTTATACTTTAGTTGTCTTTTATTTCTCTCCTTCTCCCTCCTTTTTCTTAAAGCCTTTGGAGGCTCGTCTGCGCATTGTTCGCACACACTTGACGTACTACTCGCGCTCATTATACCTGGGGGCTTCTATAACAGAAGCTTATTTATACGGGCTTTATGCCCAACGCATGTGTCATACTTCCGCATGTACCTTTTATTCACCATTATATGCATCGATATGACTTAAGTTTTGGCCAAACTGGGTTGCCTAGCTCCTGTGCTTACCCCTACTTTCCCGATTGTTCGGCTAGGTGGTAAAGGGAGCACCTCTGCGATTGTTACTGCTGGGTCAGCCGGATGTGTACCTCAGACTGGGTGAAGCCGAAAGCTAGCGTTCTTAAGGGAATATTCGGTTGGTGAACTAAAAGACGATTTCTTACCTATTTATTTATCTGCCCCCAGATGCTTTCCTTCTTTTTTTGCAGTCCAGACATGCACTTTAGGGCATGCCTCCCAGGGAAAGGAACCCCTAACGGAACTATTCTCCCTGGAAGATGTTTCTTACTAACCATGTAATATAACATAACTAGTTGGGCACTTGTTTGATAAAGCACTAACGACCCCTACGCCTGGCCTCCATGCATGCCCCGGTTTTTTATATAACCGCGAGGGTATTCGGCCACACTCCAGACTGTCGGGTCCCGAGGTTGAAGCGAAAAGATCCGCTACGACAAACGATCTACAATCCAGCTAGAAGGCATTTTACATGTCATTTTAAATTAGATAGTCAAATTGACTGATTGTATTCCTCTTCAATACCATCTAATAGGCTATCTAGTTTATAGTCCCGCTGGGAATACTTTGCGGCCAACTCTACTTGGTCGTACACTAAGCTCACAGGGATCTCCTTCCCATCGGGCCCCACAGGTCCGACCTCGGCCATGTGGTTTGGGTCAGCCTTCGTGTACCGCGTCTTCACCATGGCCCAGGCCTCCCTGGCGCCTTGACGGCAGGCCGATATCTTCCATAGCCAGAAGCACCGCCGTGCTCCCTGAAGCTTCTCTACAAGCTCTCCAAGACCTTCGGGTAGGGAGATGGACGGCTACAAGGCCTGGGCGACGCCTCTCATCACCTGCCGAACTCGTTCGTGCAGTTGCAGCAGCTCGGGAAGTAGGTCACCCGTTGAACCGGGCATTTCCTCTGTAGGACAACCTGTGAGCATACCTACAGACATATTTATGTTAATCAACTTCCTCGCCGAACTCTTCTTTTCAAAAGTTCGCTCAAGCACTTACTATAAATGCCGCGACGAAGCCGCTGATTCTCCTTAACGGAGTCAGACAGCTGGGCTCGAACATCTTTTAGTTCCTCGCCCAGCTGGGTGTTGGCATCTTGGAGGTTATTTTTCTCTTGCCGCACCCTTGTAAGCACATTCTCGCCGGCTTTTAACCGGCGCAGGAGCTTTTGCTTGTCCAGATCTACCCCGGCGGCATCTGCAATGTTATTGTCAGACTTATACACACGCCGCACTTCACAAACTTCTTATCTTTCGAAGTATATATTACCGGAGGGGGTCTTTGTGGCTCCCCCTGTGGCGGCTAGTGCGGCCTCAAGTTGGGCCTTGCACTCTTGAAGCTCCCAGGACAGTTGGGTATTCTTTTCAGTAAGATCATGCATAACAAATGATCCTTAAATCAGTTATTCCAACTATTTTAAGTCTCGGGGGCTACTGGCATATATAACTGTCAAAATTCCTCACCCGTATGTCTTTAACATATTGCTTCGTGGCTCTGGCTAGACCATCTTGAGCGGCACGGAGGTGTGCATCTCCCGAATTAAAGGCTTCAATGCCTCTTGGGAGAAACATGTGTCACGAAGAACTATCCGGTGGCGCCTATGATTCATGGCACTCTCCACCTCGGATTTGGTGGCAGACAATCTGTCGGCATCGTCTGTTGGAGGAGCATCCGACGCGCGCCTTGTGTTCGCCTCCCCTTCTGGACCTGGCTTTGGAGCCTGGCTGACGGAGGCTCGATTGGCAACCTCTCCGGACACAGTCCGACGAGCGCTCTTTTTCCTGAAAAGATCACGAGCATTAGTATGCCTTCCAGGAATCTTTCCATGAAACACGGAGGCGCGCCATACCGTTGCGGCGACGTCTCGATCCGCACCGCACTTCTTTTCTACCTGCTGGGCCGAGCTGCCCTTTGTTGGCCAGCCGCTGCGGGCTAGGCTTCCCGCCTCAAAGGCACCCCCTGCGAAACACCATTGGTATGCGGTGATCAGAAATAAGCACAGATGGGTCATGGTATCAGGACTTCGGTCACAGTTACCTGAGAAGCTGGAAATATTCCAGGGTAGTCGGCCGTAATGGCGACCAAAGCATTGTCGATGCTAAGTTGGTGGAACACCCCATCGATCAGCTCCACCTTTATGTCTGGATCCTCTTCGGAGGCCGGATCGAGGGACCATTCCGGATCCTCGGGTTGTGGAGCCGGGCTGTGTATATCCTCTACGGCCCGGCGCAGTTCCTATGTCGAAATCACAAAATGAGATACTTAACCATGGGAATATGGATCGGATAGGCAAAAAGAAATGTCCGCTTACCCAGCTTCGAGGGTTGTTCATAGAAAATCCGTTCAATGGACTGGCACGGAGGAAATCCTCCTCTTCCCCCTTGTACAGAGTGGACAAGATCTTCACCAGATCGGCGACCGATCCCGGCCCCTTACGGCCATGACGGGTGGCATCATCCTCCCCGTTGAAATCCCACATGGGGTGGCCCCTATACTAGAGCGGCTGCACCCCTGGCATAATGCATGTGGCCATGACCCCGATCATGGTCAGTCCGGAATGAGGCAATAATCTTATTCGGCTCATCAGGTAAAGGACGTCCCTGTCATTCTCCCTTTGAGAGCTCCGTGGACGCCAACTTAAGCGTTTCTTCAAGGGAGCATTGCTGAATTCCTGGAGCCCGGTCTGAATGGGATCCGGTAGCGGGGCGTCTTCTATATAAAACCATTACGAAGGCCAGTCTTCGGACGCCTTCTTCGGGGTTCCGGATAGATATCCGGTACCAGCGATGCACCATAGCTCGGCTCCGCCCACTTGATATATTGACCCCTCATGAGAACGGGGTACGAGGCAGAATAATCTCTTCCACAGCGCAAAATGAGCCTCTACGCCAAAAAATAGTTCGCAAAGTGCCACGAAGCCCGCGATGTGCAGAACGGAGGCATGCGTAAGGTGGTGCACCTGGAGGCCGTAGAACTCCAGGAGCCTCCGGAGAAACGGATGTATTGGAAATCCGAGTCCTCTTATCAGATAAGAGACAAAGCATACCCGCTCTCCTTTGGAAGGATCGGGGACGCTCTCCGCTTGCTTTCCGCCCTTATAGGTGGCGGCTGGGGAAGAAATCCCTTGGTTTGGAGCGTCACTAGCTTGCTATGTGGGACTGAGCATCTCTCCCAATCCCCAGGCTGATGGCCGGGAGCGCGAGAGGAGGAGCCACGTCGACTGTCCATGATGGAATGGATTTTTTGTCAGAGGCACTCCGATGAAAGCTTGCGGAGGGGGGATGGTGTGATTCGGATCTAGATCCTCGTCTCTTTTTATAGGCAGCTCATTTGCGTAGCTAGGGGGGAAAGTGTAAAAATACCCTGGCTTTTCGCATTCGTTTGACACGTGGAAGATAGCCATTATTGGGCGTGGAAGCCAAGGAGCGCATCATTTATAAGAAGCCGGACACTATTCGACAAGTATATGGAATTTGGAGAAGAACCCGCCTCGCTATGCCGAAGACAATCTATGCGCCGGACTAATCGTCATTGAAGCCTGGTTCGGGGGCTACTGAGATAGTCCCGGATTGGGGGGTGTCCGGATAGCCGAACTATCACCTTTGGCCGCACTCCTAGACTATGAAGATACAAGATTGAAGACTCTATCCCGTGTCCGGATGGGACTTTCCTTGGTGTGGAAGGCAAGCTTGGCGATACGGATATGTAGATCTCCTACCATTGTAACCGACTCTGTGTAACCCTAGCCCTCTCCGGTGTCTATATAAACCGGAGGGTTTTAGTCCGTAGGACGAACAACAATCATACCATAGGCTAGCTTCTAGAGTTTAGCCTCTTTGATCTCGTGGTAGATCTACTCTTGTACTACCCATATCATCAATATTAATCAAGTAGGAGTAGGGTTTTACCTCCATCGAGAGGGCCCGAACCTGGGTAAAAACATCGTGTCCCTTGTTTCCTGTTACCATCCGCCTAGATGCACAGTTCGGCCGAGATCTGCCGGTTTTGACACCGACAACGGGCAAAACATGATTGACACCAGGACTCTATGGGTGTTAGATTCATTACCATGAAATACTAGATTATTCACTCTAGTGCAAGTGGGAGACTGTTGGAAATATGTCCTAGAGGCAATAATAAAGTGGTTATTGTTATATTTCCTTGTTCATGATAATCATTTATTGTACATGCTATAATTGTATTGACTGGAAACTCAAAATACATGTATGGATACATAGAAAACGACATGTTGCTAGTGAGCCTCTACCAGACTAGCTCGTTGATCAAAGATGGCAATGGTTTCCTAGCCATAGACATGAGTTTTCATTTGATAACGGGATCACATCATTAGGAGAATGATGTGATGGACAAGACCCAAACTATAAACGTAGCATATGATCATATCAAGTTTATTTATATCATTTTCTTCATGTCAAGTATATATTCCTATGACCATGAGATCATGCAACTCAGTGACACTGGAGGAGTACCTTGTGTGTATCAAATGTCGCAACGTAACAGGGTGACTATAAAGATGCTCTACAGATATCTCCGAGGGTGTCTGTTGAGTTGTCATGGATAAAGACTGGGAATTCTCACTCTGTATGATGGAGAGGTATCTCGGGGCCTGTCGGTGTCAAAACCGGCGGATCTCGGGTAGGGGGTCGCGATCTGTGCATCAAGGCTGATGGTAACAAGAAGTAAGGGATGCAGGTGTTTACCCAGGTTCAGGCCTCTCGGTGGAGGTAAAACCCTACTTCTTGCTTGATTAATATTGACGATATGGGTAATAGAAGAGTAGATCTACCATGAGATCGTAGAGGCTAAACCCTAGGAGCTAGCCTATGATGGTATGATCGGCCTTCTAAGGACCAACCTCTCCGGTTTATATAGACACCGGAGAGGGCTAGGGTTTACATGGAGTTGGTTACAAGGAAGTAAATATAATATCCGGATCGCCCAGCTTGCCTTCCACGCCAAGGAAAGTCCCATCCGGACACGGGCCGAAGTCTTGAGTCTTGTATCTTCATGCTTCAATAGTCTGGACGTTGTACACAGTCCGGCAGTCTGGATACCCCCTAATCCAGGACTCCCTCAGTAGCCCCTGAACCAGGCTTCAATGATGATGAGTCCGGCACGCAGTATTGTCTTCGGCATTGCAAGGCGGGTTCCTCCTCCGAATTCTCCAAAGTAATTATCGAATACCCAAATCGTGTCCGGATTTGAGAAATGATCTTCGCATACCCCCGTAGAGAGAATTACATTTCACAAATGCAATTTGCTGACAACTTTTTCTGACGACGTGACATGTTATTATGGTCAGATCATTATTCGAACCGTTTCCCCACAACCAGCTACAACGCATATCACGAGGCGGTTTCTGTGACACGTCTTGTCAAAGCAGAGATCGTGTCCCCTTATTACGGGATTCTCATCAATACGGGTATGGGTAATCTCACCACGCCATTAACCGTGGCGTTTGGGAAACAAGCGATTCCCAACGGGCAAGTGGGGAGGCGCACCGCATCCGGCGCCTCTATAAAGGGATTGGATTTCCCCATTTTCGCCCATGCCTTCTTCCTCCTTTGCCCACTCTTGCCCCCTCAAGGTCAAGCGCCCAAGCCCAAGTCTTCCTCGCACAGCTGAACATGTCCGGAGCTGGAGGCAAGTGGGTGGCTTCCACCGTCAAGGAGAAGCACATCACCAATCTTAGGGCGGCCGGATACTTGCCCGCGGACATAGCGCACCGTCTACCATACGCCGGGCAGGTCATTCCGACCCCAGGACCCCACGAGAGGGTCATATTCATCGCCCACTTCGTCCGTGCAATGGGATTTCCGCTCCATCCCTTCGTCCACGGGCTTATTTTCTACTACGGGCTGGATTTTCAGGATCTGGCCCTGAATTTCGTCCTCAACATCTCGGCGTTCATCGTCGTGTGCGAGGCTTTCCTCCGCATCTGGCCTCACTTCAGCCTATGGCTGCAAACTTTCTGCATGAAGCCGAAGGTAGTAAGAGGCCAACAGGCGGAGTGCGGAGGGGCCATGGTGGGCAGAATGCCCAACGTCACATGGCTCGACGGCTCCTTCGCGAAGACTGTAAAAGGATGGCAATCGGGGTGGTTCTACATCACCGAGTCGCGCGGCGCCAGCTGGGCGGCGGCCCCCGAGTTTAGATCCGGAGCCCCCATGCGGCTTACCTCCTGGGAGAGGAAGGGCCTATCCTGGGGTGATTCCACGGAGCTGGCCGGACTCCAAACATGCATCAAAAGCATGAAGGACAAGAACATCAAGATTGTCAACGTGATCCAGGTCATGCTCGTTCGCCGAATCTTGCCCTGCCAGAGGCGGGCAGTCAATCTGTGGGAGTTCGTCCCCACCGAGCATCGGACGCTCCATAGGCTCTATGACATGACGCACAAAGGCGCATGGAAGGAGCTGTTCAAGGCCTGCGAAGTGCCTCCTCTGACATCCGAGGACCGCGGGCTTCACGCCACGCGGGCTCCTAGGCCGGTGAGTTTTTAGACCGACACCGGACACAGTTCTTCCCGATATATTCACGGGAGTGCCTTAAGTAGTTATGTATATGTATTTCAGGATTACGTGGAGACAGCGGAGCAGGTTTACTGCCCGGCTCCGCTGCCAGAACACCCAGCAGATGTTCTCCTGACGGAGATGCTGGTCCCGGCGCCATACAAGGTGCCGGAGAAGAAGGCCGAGAGGAAGGCCCCGGGGATCCGAAAGGGTCTCCGGCGTAAGGTTGTGCCGGAAGCCTCGTCCGAAGACGACGAGGCGGACTCCTCCCACGAAGGGGAGGAGGAAGAAGAAGAAGAGGCCCCATCCGGAAAGGATGAGGGGTCTGGGGAGGCGGACCCGGGGGGCGGAAAAGGTCCTCGGTGCAGGGCCGTCATTCCCCTGTCGTCTGATGACGACGAGTCGGATTCCTTCCCCGGAGGCGGGGGGAGTCAGGAAGAGATCCTACCTTCCCCCACCGCCGGGAGAAGAAGAGAAAAGCCGCCCCAAGAGGAGAGGCTGGGGCATCCAAGAAGGGGAAGGGACCCGTTCCGGACTACTCCACCACGGCCGCTCTTAGCGAGGAGGGGTGGCTGCCCAGTGGGGAAGCCCCTAGCGCGATCGTAAGTGTTCGCACTCTATCATGACTTCACTTCACAGTTTTGTATTTATAGTGCCGAACATATGTGTAGTCCAGCCAGGGATCACCCCGAGGTATCCTCTTTCGGGTCCCTAAGCAATTCGGAGATGAATTCGCTTCCGATGGCCACCACTCCTCAACCCGCGGACGACACGGAGGTGTTGTCCAAAAGGCTCCCAGAGCAGGGGGAGGTGACTCTAGAGACGCCCCGAGGTGGGGTCCCAGTCGTTCGACACGCAGGGTTCAAGATCCCCGCGGATCGTGTCGACGAGACCCACGGCCAGCAGGGCTCTCAGCCGAACACAATTCCGGAACCTTCGATGGTTCCGGACTAAAGCAGGCAACCCCTTGCTAAGGAGGGCGAGCCGTCTGTGTCGCAGACTTCCGTTTCACATGAGGTGCCGGACGGTCTGCTGGAAGCGCTTTGCGGTGCTTCCCTGGACGAAGGGCACCGTACTCTTATGAGTACGGTGATTCGGAAGGTTTCGTCCGCCAAGAGCGGACTAACCGAAGCTTGCACCAGTCTCCTAACATGATTCGAGGTAAGTAATGAATATGTGCAAAATTACCACCCGATAGGTAGTAGCCCTGATACTCTGTTTGGCGTTCGGAAAGAAAAGCTGAGCAGAGGGTCAATTAAAATCTGCAGGCGTCTAAACATAAGTATTATTGTGAATAAGCAGGCTGTGCTTCTTGCTGCTGCTGCCCGTACCGCCGAGGTTGCCGATCTGAAACAGGACCTGGAGCAGGCGCAGGGAGAGCTCGACCTCACAAAGAGGCAGCTCGAAGAAAACAAGGGTAAGTAATTCACGTTCTTAAATATTTAAGGATGGGCAGAATTAGTGGGTCTAACAACTAAGTGTCGTGACCGTGTAACAGGGGCCCCCGCTGAAGTGGCGGCCCTGAAGAAGGCGCTGTCCGAGGTTGAATACAAGGCGGCCTTGGAGTGTAAGGAGCGCGAAAAGCAAAGTGCTAGGGTAGGTGAGGTATAACAGGAGCTCCAGGACCTCGGCAAGAAATGTGAGTCCGTGGAGCATGATCTAAAGGCGAAAGAGGCCGAGCTTGCAAAGGCCCTTATGAGCTTAAAAGACGCCAAGGCCGAAGCCGAGAAAGCACAGCAGGAGATCCAGGAGGCCAAGAAGATAACAGCGGGTAAGAAGTTCTTTATGCAAAGCAAATATGTGGAGGAGGAATTTCTTTTACTTACTCGAATTCGGAGCTCTCCAGGGGCATTCGCAGATCTGCCACGCAGCATATCAGACGCTGCGAAGTTCTACCATGCCCAGGAGGGGAACTCAACGGAGAAGCTGTTCTCGTCCCAGTATGCTGGGGCCGAACACCCGATGCCTCTGAGTGACCAACTGAAGCAGTTGGTCGAACTCCACAGGGCGGCCGAACTGGCTATGAAGGGGTTCATAGTCCGGATGTGGCATGGTGAGCTTATGCCCAGTAGCTACTTCGGCCTGATCAAGCGGATGATGGATGCCTGCCCGCGGCTTGAGGTGATCAAGCGATCCGTGTGCATCGAGGGTGCACCCGGGCCCTTGCCCACGTCAAAGTGCACTGTGGCAAGATGGATGCGGAGAAGCTTATCAAGGACGGGCCGCCGGAGGGCAAGGCGCATCGCCATCCCGAGCTATACTATGATGGCGTTATGAAGGGTGCCCACCTCGTGGCTGACGAATGTACCAAGGACACCATTTTTGAATGAATTCGCTTTTGTCATGGTTATATTTTAAGGACGAAGTTACTTGCCCTATGTAGCGCTTTTTTTATTTAAAATATTACCTTCTGTGTGGCTGTTTATAAAATCCTAAAAGTAGGCCAGTCGTCGGCTTCCGCCCCCACGCGACTAGCACTGGGGTGCTCGTGGAAATCCCGGACACTCTTTATCCAAATGTTTGGTCCCTTAAGGAGGTGTCCAGCGCAGCGAATGAGGCAATCGGACTATGCGGCTTTATAACTTTCACTTAGCCATAGAAGTCTACAATTTTAAATTTCGGTGAAGCCCCTAGAATCCGGAAGGCCGAATTGGGGCACTATATACGCCTTGATCGGACAAAGCCGATTTATCGCCTAAAGTGGAAAATCTTTAAGGATTTTATTACCTCTCTAACAACGACCAGCTCTCGCCACATCATGCCGGTCAGTTTTCGGCTTTGTCTACTGAGGTGCTCATCCGGAAGAACCGGGACACAATCGTAGTAGTTTTCCCTGCGCTACCTTAGCCGATATAACGGAACGTAAGGCACCAAAACAAGGGAGTTGAGCTATCCCAACAGTAGACCCGAGACATGATTCGGAGCTGATGCATATAATGCTATAAGTTTGGGGTGTCGCATTGTTTAAAGTGTTCGGACTTTTCGTGCCATATTACGGGGCGTCGGAAGAAGCCCCTGGCAAACTGGCCGTACCAAGGTCTACGGATGCAATACCAAATAAACATTTATAAGATAAAAATACTCAAATAAGGATAACAAGCTGACGCTATATATAATCTCCATTTAACAAAAAATACGTTTAAGCGTATGTTTGCAATGGATGCATTTAGGCAGAGATAAAAATAGGACTATTTGACATGTCTTATCGAGGGGCAAGCCGTGTGCAGATAGATGAAGCAGATATAATGATCGTAAATAGATTCCACTTGGGTATTTCCTTCTGCGCACAACGTCTGTTGCCTATTTGGGTGTCTCTTCCATATGAGTCTGGCGATTCGGCTCTTCTGAGGATGCTGCACCTAATGCGGTGTCCTGAAAGGTAAAAAGGGAAAGGGTATGAAGGTATTTAGCGGTTACCCGCATTATTGGCTGAGTCGTTGATGCGCCTCCGCCTGTGCCCAAGGTATCTTGAGTGCATAATTGTGTACGCGTGGCACGGATGCTGCTTTGGAGGGGCTTGAGCGGAGGCCGGACTGCTAATCACGATCTTGACATTCGTGTTGATCTTGTTGCGGGGTGCTCCGGACTCATTTGACAGTGCTCGAAGTTGTCACCGGATTGGTTTGTCGGAGGAGGCTGCATTGTACTTCTACCGCGAGGGCTGCCGTATGCTCTTCTGTTCGAAGGGAGCGGTCCATATTTCCATTGACAGTGATGACCCCGCGCGGTCCCGGCATCTTGAGCTTGAGATATGCGTAGTGCGGCACCGCATTAAATCTTGCGAATGCGGTTCGCCCGAGCAGTGCGTGGTAGCCACTGCGGAAAGGGATGATGTCGAAGATCAGCTCTTCGCTCCTGAAGTTGTCTGGGGATCCGAAGTCCACTTCCAATGTTATAGAACCCGTGCAGCGGGCCTCTACTCCAGGAATAACACCTTTAAAGCTGGTTTTGGTGGGCTCGATCCTTGAAGGATCAATGCCCATCTTGCGCACTGTGTCCTGATAAAGCAGGTTCAGGCTGCTGCCGCCATCCATAAGGACATGCGTGAGGTGGAATCCATCGATGACTAGGTCTAAGACCAATGCGGCTGAGCCACCGTGACGGATGCTGTTAGGGTGATCCCTACGGTCAAAGGTGATCGGACAAGCTAACCATGGGTTGAACTTGGGGACTGGCTCCATCGCATAGATGTCCCATAGTACCCGCTTCCGTTCCCACTTGGGGATGTGGGTGGCATAGATCAGATTGACCGTTTTCACCTGGGGGGAAATTTCTTCTGCCCCCCCTCCCCCGTATTCGGACACCGGGGCTCATCGTCATCGTCGCTGTGCAGCCCCTTGTCCTTGTTTTCGACGTTTATCTTGCCGGCCTGTTTGAACACCCAGAAGTCTCTATTGGTGTGGTTGGCTGGTTTGTCTGGTGTGCCATGAATTTGGCAAGAGCGCTCTAGTATGCGGTCCATACTGGACGGTCCCTGATTATTTCTTTTGAACAGATTTTTCCGCTGTCCGGATTTAGGTCCGCTGAATCCGGCGTTGACTGCCGTGTCTTCCGTGCTGTCGCCGTTGTTCCGTATCTTATGTCTGTTGCGCCGTGGCTTGCCGTTAGCATCGCGGTCGTCCGAAGTGCCGGAATGTGGCGTGGTGCCACTATGAGCCAACCAGCTATCCTCACCCGCACAAAAACGGGTCATTAAGGTTGGGAGAGCTGCCATAGAATTGGGTTTTTCCTAGCCGAGGTGTCGAGCGAGCCACTCGTCACGGATATTATGCTTAAAAGCCGCTAGGGCTTCGGCGTCCGGACAGTCGACTATTTGGTTCTTTTTAGTGAGGAACTGAGTCCAGAATTTCCGGGCTGACTCTCCGGGCTGTTGAGTAATGTGGCTCAGGTCATCAGCGTCTGGTGGTCGCACATATGTGCCCTGGAAGTTTTCAAGGAATGCATCTTCCAAGTTTTCCCAACTGCCAATGGAATTTGCTGGCAGGCTGTTTAACCAGTGATGGGCTGGTCCTTTGAGCTTAAGGGGGAGATACTTGATGGCGTGTAGATCATCTCTGCGGGCCATGTGAATGTGGAGATGGAAATCTTCAATCCATACTGTGGGGTATGTTGTGCCATCGTATGATTCGATGTTTACGGGTTTGAACCCTTCTGGGAATTCATGATCCATTACTTCATCTGTGAAGCAGAGGGGGTGTGCGGCGCCTCTGTGTCAGGCTATGTGGCTACGCAGGTCGGATTGATCTGGGTTGATATATTCGGCCCGGCTAGATTTATTGATGGTGTATCTGGTGTGACGGTCGTTGTCGCGCGCTGGTGCGCACCCCCTCGATCCGTAGATCGATCTTGGCTGTCCTGCTTTATTGTCCAGAATATCTTGCAGGTCATGCCTGTTACCCTGAGCTGTAGTGTATTGGCGTGGGGGTGCAGGCTGGTATCCGGGCTGCTATCCCGTTTTGTCCTGGCCACGTGGTGCCCGGTCAGCCATTTGGCGTTCGAGTCCATATTCCTCGACTGCCAGGACTTCAGTCCATCTATTTGTGAGCAGGTCTTGATCAGCTTGTAGTTGCTGCTGCTTCTTCTTCAGGCTCCTTGCGGTGGATATAAGCCTACGCTTGAAGCGCTCCTGCTCCACAGGGTCCTCAGGTACGCCGAACTCGTCGTCGCTGAGGCTGATCTCGTCTTCGGAGGGGGGCATGTAGTTGTCCTCCTCCGGATATGCGTCTGTCGCCTGTTCTTCTGGGATGACCTACTCGTCTTCCTGTTCGGCCTGCTCAAAGGCGGGCTGATTAGGGTCATATTCTTCTTCGACGCCATCCGGATTATTTTTGCCTCCGGGGCCGGTGTTGCTATGGCGGGGCTTGGAGCGGCGCCGACGACGCCCATTCTTTGATTTTCTTCCCGAGGGGTTGTCCTCCGTTTCCTCGTTGCCATTAGTTTCCTTTGGAGTGTCCACCATATCATATGAGAAGGTGGCCGTCCACCGCCCGGTGAGCGGTGGCTCCTGTGATTCTCCTACATCGTCGTCCATACCGTCGATGTCTTCGGAGTTGAAGTCAAGCACGTCGGTTAGATCATCGATCGTTGCAATGAAGTGGGTGGTGGGTGGGCAACGAATTCCGTCATTGTCCGTTTCCCACTCAAGCCAGACATAGTTCGGCCCGGAGTCTCCTGACAAGGAGAGAGACTTCAATAAGTCCAACATGTCACCAAAGGGCGAGTGCTGAAAAACGTCCGCCGCGGTGAACTCCATCACCGGAGCCCAACCAGGATCAGCGGGCTCGGGGGCGCGCGGACTGGAACCTACGTCTGGATATGAGTCCTGGGGTCCGGAGTCATAGGTTCCCTCAGAGGTGAAACCTGTGTTCGACTTCATCACCTATGAAGGTACGGCCTGCGGGGCGGGTCCAGCCCTCCGTCCTTAGGCGAAGCAACCCATCCCAGATTTATATTCGAGGCTTTTGCCGGGACGATATCCCGAGCGACGTCTGACAGCAGGTCTAAGCCGTGCTCATCGCGACTGTTCGGCGCTTCTGGCGCTGGCCCGAATCCATCGAAGATCAAGTCTCCGCGGATATCCGCCGTGCAGTTCAGGTTTCCGAACCTTATTTGATGGCCGGGGGCGTAGCTATCGATCTGCTCCAAGTGGCCAAGCGAATTGGCCCGCAGCGCGAAGCCGCCGAACACGAAGATCTGTCCGGGGAGGAGAGTCTCACCCTGGACAGCATCTTTAATGACGATTGAACGAGCCATCAAGCCTAACGGCGATGTCATAGAGGAACTCTCAATGAAAGCACCAATGTCGGTGTCAAAACCGGCGGATCTCGGGTAGGGGGTCCCGATCTGTGCGTCAAGGCTGATGGTGACAAGAAGTACGGGACGCAGGTGTTTACCCAGGTGTGGGCCCTCTCTATGGAGGTAAAACCCTACTTCCTGCTTGATTAATATTGATGATATGGGTAATACAAGAGTAGATCTACCACGAGATCGTAGAGGCCAAACCCTAGGAGCTAGCCTATGATGGTATGAATGTAATTGTGATCGGCCTTCTAAGGACCAACCTCTAAGGTTTATATAGACACCAGAGAGGGCTAGGGTTTACATGGAGTCAATTACAAGGAAGGAAATATAATATCCGGATCGCCCAGCTTGCCTTCCACGCCAAGGAAAGTCCTATCCAGACACGGGCCGAAGTCTTGAGTCTTGTATCTTCACGCTTCAATAGTTCGGACGTTGTACACAGTCCGGCTGTCCGGATACCCCCTAATCCAGGACTCCCTCAGGGCCCACTCAATAATACAGCATCACAATGAGATTGCAAGCAATGTAACTAAGGAGTTAGTCACGTGATCTTGTATTATGGACCGACTAAAGAGACTTGCCAGTAACGAGATTAAACTAGGTATGGAGATACTATCGCCGAACAAAGCGAATTGTATACGGGATTAACTAAATCCTTAACATCATGATTAAATCGATAATGATCTTTGTGGAATATGTTGGAATCCATATGGGAATCAGGTCCTTCTATTGGTTATTGACCGGAGAGGAGTCTCCATCATGTCTACATGATTCTCGAACCCATAGGGTCGCATGCTTAACGTTCGGTAGCGCTAGGCTAGTATTTAGATATTAATAGTGGTAAGTCTGAAGGTTGTTCGGAGTCTCGATGGCATCCAGGATATCACGTGGAGCTCTAGAATAGTCTGGAGGTAAAGATTCATATATGGAAAGTTGTTATCGGGGTTCAGGAAAAAGTTTGAGTTTTTCGGTATTGTACCGGGAAGGTTCTAGAAGTTTTCGGAGTGGGGCCCACCTGCATGGAGGACCCACATGAACGTGGGTAGTGGGGAAAGTCCCCACAACCCTGGTCTAGGCGCACCAAGATCCTCCCTTAAAAGGAATTGAATCATATCCCAAGGGGATAAGATCAGGATCCCTAAAAAGGGGGATAGCGATCGGTGGGGAAGAAAAGGTGGGATTTCCTTCCTCCCCCTTTGGCCAACGACCCTAGGGCCTTGGAGGGCAAGCCACCAACCCCTTCCATGCCTATATAAATGCAGGGAGGCGTTGGGGGCATCCACCCTTCGACCCTTGGCCGTTACTCTCCCAACTCCTCCCACGTTTCACCAGTACGCGCTTGGGGAAGCCCTGCCGGAATTCCGCTGCCGCCACCACCATACCATCATGTTGGTCCCGATCTCATCCACCTTCTCTCTCTCGCTTTCTGGTTCAACAGGAAGAGGATGCCGCCGAGCCACACGTGTGCTAAATTCAGAGGCGTCGTCCGTTCGACACTTGATCAGGAGTTCGTGAACGGATCATGATTGGATCACGGAGACGTTCGACTACATCAACCCTGTTTCTTAATGTGTAATACTGCCGATTGTAGACTCCTAAATCTTCCTCCAATGGCGATTAAACCAAGGCAATGGAGACCAAAGCTCTGATACTAATTGAGAGGATCAAGAACAGAGGTCTAGAAGGGGGGTGATTAGACCCTTAATAAGCTAAAGTAGCAGTTTTTAAGTTCATCGAGTTAAGGTTGATTTTTAGCACAAGCTAAAGCATTCACAATACATTTAAAGCAAGCATGGCAAGAGTATATGCAGCGGAAAGATTAAAGCATGCAAATTGCAAGAAAGTAAAGGATTGGGATTGGAGTTTGCAAGTGCAATGGAGAAACAGAGATTTTTAGCGTGCTTCCAATAGGTGGTGCTACCGTACGTCCACGTTGATGGAGATTTCAACCCACGATGGATAACGGCTGCGTGAGTCCATGGAGGGCTTCACCTATGAACGGTCCATGAAGAAGCAACCTTGTCTATCCCACCATGGCCATCACCCATGAAGGACTTGCCTCACTCGGGTAGATCTTCACGAATTAGGCGATCTCCTTGCCCTTCCAAACTTCTTGGTTCAACTCCACATCTTGACGGAGCCTCCCAAGTGACACCTATCCAATCTATGAGACACCACTCTCCAAAAGGTCGTAATAGACGGCGTGTTGATGATGAACTCATTGCTCTTGTGCTTCAAATGATCGTCTCCCCAACACTCAACTCTCTCTCACAGATTTGGCTATGGTGTAATGATAATTTGAGTGGAAAACAACTTGGGGAAGGCTAGAAATCAAGATTCTTGTGTTAGGATTGGAACATCTTGATCTCAACACATTAGTAGGTGGTTCTCTCTTAGAAAATGTATGGTGGAAGTGTAGGCATATTCTAATGGCTCTCTCACTATTTGAGAAGGGGGTGGAGAGGTATCTATAGTCTCCACACGAAATCCAACCGTTACACACATTTGACCCATCTTGGTGAGATGGAATGAATTAACTCAGCGGCACCGATTAGTTCAATATGTGGACGTTAGGAATCTTGGTGGCACCGACAGGAACAACTTGGTGAGACCGATGTGCTAGGGCTTAGGGCAAACCGAATCTCGGTGGCACCAATTGCATCAACTCGGTGAGACCAAAGTGAACCAATAAGGCAACAGAGAGTTGGTCAAGCCATCTCGGTGAGACCAATAGCTATTTTGGTCGAAATAATTGCAACCGATATCAGGGAGTTGGCAAGGCCATCTCGGTGAGACTGAGATCTATATCAATAAGATCGAACTATTAGGGTTTCTGGCTGTAGCTATGTCATATGAACTTGGTGGCACCGGATAGAAAGAATCGCTGGGGCCGAGTTGGAGTTTAGGATTTTGACATATTTGGATGGAGAAAGTGGTTGAGGGTTTTGGAGCAACATCAGCATTTGAGCAATCAAGCCATTAAGCAACACCTCATCCCCTTTTAATAGTATTGGCTTTCCTGTGGACTCAATGAGATCTTGGATCACTAAAATAAAGATGAAGAGTCTTGAGCTTTTGCCAATATAAGTCCTTAGCATCTTGACGGGTTCCACATCCTCTTGTCCTTTCCATGCCATTGTTGAACTTGTCCGAAATACACTAAGTAAAACTATTAGTCCAACAAGAGATATGTTGACATTAATTACCAAAGTCACACAAGGAACACTTGTGCTTTCAATCTCCCCCTTTTTGGTAATTGATGATAACATACATCAAAGCTTTAAGTAAATGATATGAAGAGTGGCAAGTAAAGCGTTGTAGGAACATGTAACATGCATAAGCTCCCCCTACATGTATGCAAACATGTGAAGATAGAATATAGGAAAATGTGAATGCATAACATGATAGAGTAAGCAGAGAGCTACATATATCTTGCCTATATGCATCAGAGCAAACAATGTGGGTGAGAAATGTACCTTCACGTTTATGATTCCTTCTTGCAAACAATATGTGCAATAGCAAGAGATCATCATGCACATGAGTGTGATACATATACTTACCTTGTGGTATTAAGATGACTTTTGAGGCATTAGACATGAGAAAACGGGGTTAGATAACACAAGAACACTCTAACTAAAGCAATTTGAAGGATCCACAAGTATACCAATACTAGGATGACATGTAATGGGTGAGTACTATTAAGTGAGTTACTTCATTTAGATATAGACATGTCCCTAAATATTTAAAGATGTGCAATAAGTTCCAAAGATTTTCCTCCCCTTAGGCATAGACTCTTTCTCCCCCTGAATCTGATATTGGATAATGGGACAAGGTAGGGTGAGATAAAATCAGAGCAAAGATAAACAAAGCAAAACTAGAATCAATCATACTAACATGTCTTCCCCTCATAAAGACATGTGACTTCTCTCCTCTTTGTTAACAAGCATCTATATAATAGCTTAGATGTGCTCATTTGATTAGCTTTGATGTACTCTCTCTCCCCCTTTGACATCAATTTCCAAGAAGGGAACTTCTGGAACATGAGCCAAGTAGGTGTGGTCCTTGAGAGTCACTACAAAGCAGTAGGTAGCTTAGGATTCTAACAGAGGAAACGAATCACTGAGTGGAGCTGAAGAAAATAGGCAATATCAAATGATAGAATGTTTTCTTAGTGCTGAAATCAACGGCGCCGATCTGTTTCCATCGGTGACACCGAGATCGCAGAGCCACAGGAGGTGCTCATCGGTGAGATCGAGCTAGTCCTTGTCGGTTGTACTGATGGACTATGTACAAGTGAACCTTGTATTTCAATCTAGCTGATAGGCTTGGATCGGTGACACCGAGTTCATCATAGAGCAAAATTTTGTCAACTCAGCTCACTTGGCAAATGAAATCTCACAAGGATTTGCATGGAATTGTCACAAAGATTTGCAATGAATTAACTATAGAAACACAAATGAATAACAAAAATTTAAAAGAGATCTAGATGAAGTTTTTGTTTTTTTGGAAAAGAGACATAATGGCAACAAAACATGCAAATGGAAAATCAACTATGCCAAAAGAACACTAGAGAACTTCATCTAGAAATGGTCGGTGACAGTGTCACCTATGTTTGAGTATATTGAGTGAGGAGTCAAGTGAAATCACTTGATCGTAGGTCATACTCATCGTTTAAGTTCAAAATGGGGTTGCCATTTATCGTTTAAGAATTTTGGTGTATTCACATCTTGTTGAGTTTCTTTAACTCATGACATGGAGTAAAGCTTCTCTAAGATGGAATGGCATACCTCGGGTTGTGGTGTTTATCTTGATCATGTAGTTGAACTTGTGTTGGATGCTCAAGGATGATGTTGGACATCAAGAGTTGGGAGCACCTCTAGGAGTTTCAGTTCAGCTTCCTACATGGGTTAGTATTGCAAGGAATAGCACTCATGTATCCAAATTGACAATCATGAAATTTGACATATCGAAATAGTCAAAGGATATGTTGAGTGAGTTCATCCTTCCTTGGGATCAACAACCAAACTATAGGAACATGGTAATGTAGAAATTGCTTGGGATGTGAGTGTCTTGAAATTTCCTAGACTGAGGCTCATCCAAGTATCTACACGGGTTAGATAACATGCAAGGGTGCAAAAATACATCCAACATAATTGATTATCATCATAATAGAAATATCAAGGATTAGTCATAAAGAGGCTCATGCCTTGCATGTATCTTAATGGAATTCCTCTTCCAAGTTTGAGGCATCAATGATATTTAATTCACCTCTCAAATGGCAAAATATCTTTTCATCAAGTGGTTTGGTGAATATATCCGCCAATTGCTTATTGGTACGAACATGCTTAAGATTGATGTCTCCTTTAGCAACATGATCTCGAATGAAATGATGACGAACTTAAATATGCTTAGTTCGAGAATGTTGCACAGGATTGTGAGTAATCTTAACAGCACATTCATTGTCACAACCCTTAAGAATTTGGGTCATCCAAAGTAATTGAGCACAACATGATCCGGTGCCAATGTATTCCGCTTCGGCAATGGATAAGGATACCGAGTTTTGTTTCTTGGAGGATGAAGACACAAGGGATCTACCAAGAAATTGAAAAGTACCCAAAGTGGACTTCCCATCAACCTTGTCACCGGCATAGTCCGAATTGGAGTAGCCAACAACATGAAAAGATGACCTCTGAGGATACCAAACGCCAAAACTTGTTGTATGAATTAAGTATCTCACTATCCTTTTCATGGCCTTAAGATCACATTCTTTAGGAGCCGCTTGATATCATGCACATATGCACACACTTAGCATAATATCAGGATGGGAGGGACATAGATAAAACAATGAACCAATCATAGAACGGTAAACCTTTTGGCCAATAGGATTGCCATCCTTAATCAAGTCAAGATGTCCACTAGTAGTCATGGGTGTTTTCATACCTTTGCTTTCTTGCATGTTGAACTTATTGAAAAGATCCTTGATATAATTTGTTTATGAGACAAAGGTACCTTCCTTAGTTTCCTTGATTTTCAATCCAAGGAAAATTTGAGTTCACTCATCATAGATATCTCAAACTTCTCCGACATTAGCCTTCCAAACTTTTCACTAAAATGGTGTTAGTAGAACCAAATATGATATCATGCACATAAATTTGGTAGACAAATAATTCACCATTGACCCTTTTAGTAAAAAGTGTAGAATCAATTTTCCAATTTCAAAGCCTTTTGCAATAAGAAACTAGGTCAAGCATTTATACCAAGCTCTAGGGGCTTGTTTAAGACCATAAAGAGCTTTATGAAGTTTGTAGACATGATTAGGTTTGTTGACCTTAACAAAGCCGGGAGGTTGTTTAAAATAAACTTCCTCCTCAATTTCTCCATTTAGAAAAGTACTTCTAATATCCATTTGATATAAAGTGATATCATGGTGATTGGCATAAGCAAGTAAGATGTGAATGGACTCAAGTCTAGCAACGGGGGCATATGTCTCACCATAGTCCATACCTTCGGCTTGAGTGTAGCCTTGAGCAACGAGATGGGCCTGGTTGCATACAACTTGTCCATCTTCATCTTGCATATTCCGAAACACCCATTTGGTTACAATGATATTGTGATCATCGTTGGGCTTTTCAACCAATGTCCACACTTCATTCTTGTCGAAGTTGTGTAGCTCTTCGTGCATAGCATTTATCCAATCAGAGTCCTCAAGAGCTTCTTCTACCTTCATAGGTTCAACACTAGAAATGAATGAGTAGTGTTCACGAAAGTTAGACAAACGAGTTTTAGAGCGAGTGATTCTCCTGATTTGAATGTCATCAAAGATTTGTCAATGGGATGATCTCTTGAGACTCTTGCTCTAATTTGTGGGAGCTTTTGCTTGGGTTGGGGTGGAACATCCTCATCATCTTCTCCTTCTTCTTCATTCTTTGTGGTGTTGCCGCTCTCTTGTGTAGGTGGAGAAGGAGGTCGAGGTGGTTCATCTTGTTGCACTTCCTCATGTCCTCCATCTTGACATGTTCCACTTGTGGATACCACCAAGTCAACTTGTGGTTCACCTTGGTGTGAGGATGAGGCTTCCACTTGAATGGACGAGGTACTCTCCTTCACCTCGTTGGGCGAATCTTGCAAATGGACAAATCTTGGATTGCTTCCAATGGATCTTTGTCTCCTAAATCAATTGGCGGTTGCTCTACTTGTGAGCCGTTAGATTCATCGAAGTTCACAAGCTTCTCGGCAAAACGGCATATGAGCTGCTCACCAGTAGCAGACCCCAAGTTGGATACTTTCGAGTATTTGGCTCAAAATGCTACATTCTTGACAAGCATCGTCACTCAAAATTTGCTCCTAAATCTCATGAAGGTTTCCTACTTCATTACGCCATCTTGATAAGTGTCTGGTTCTTCCTCTCAACAACTCCATTTTGTTGAGGCGTGTACGTAGCTGAGAACTCATGTGAAATCACCTCTTCGTCAAGAAAGGTATCCACATTGGCGTTCATGAACTCTTTTCCATTGTCGCTTCGAAACTTCTTGATGTTCACTTTCAAATAGGTTTTGGGCCTTCTTGGCAAAGTTCTTGAAGATCTTTTGGACCTGCGATTTTTCATCAAGAATAGTCATCAACAATGACCAAACCGAACGTGTTACCACCGAGACTCTTGTAGGCATTGCGACCGAAAAGATCCATATGAAGTAGCTCGAGCGGTCTTCTCATGGTCATGATGTTCTTCACGGGATGACTCCCTCCAACCTGTTTTCCTGCTTGACAAGAACTGCAAAGTCTATCCTTATCAAATATAACAGCTTTAACACTAAGGATGTGTTCACCTTTAATAAGCTTATCAAGATTTCGCATGCCCACATGACCAAACATTCTGTGCCATAACCATCCTTTAGAAAATTTAACAATTTAGCAAGTACTAGGTCGGGCCCTCTTAGTGAAATCAACAATGTATAGATCACCTCTATGAATACTGGTAAAGATCATGTTATGATTATGTCTACGAAACACTTGGCAATCTACTTTAGTAAATAGAACATTGAAACCAAAGTCGGCTAGTCTAGATATTGAAAGGAGATTGTAACCAAGAAATTCAATGAGCATAACATTTTGGATAGAGCTATCATTGGAAATGACCACCTTACCAAGGCCAAGTACCTTACACTTGGAGTTATCTCCAAAAGTTACATACTCTCATGGGCCATCATTTTTAGCAAGCTCACGGAACATGTCCTTATGTCCGGCCATATGATTAGTACATTCACTATCGAGAATACATTCTTTCCCTCCAGCCATGTAACCATGAAAGGTAGCCATGAGACTAAGATTTCTTATAGTTTCCTCAAAGTCAATATGCCGTAGATGGACACAGTCACCTATGGGGCCACAAGCCCTTGTGGTTCCATGAGGGGGAGATCACGTTGAACAAAGAGCGGAAGCCATGGGGCAGCACGACGATGATGACACTGGTGGTTTTTACCCAGGTTCGGGCCGCTGTGAAGAATGAAACCCTACTCCTACTTTTGGTGGATTGGATGGAGGAATCACAACAATGCGCAATGCTCAAGCTAGGCAAGATGGCTTCGGGGGAGTAGCTATGCGCGTACAAGTGTAAGGGGGTTCGAATCCCTCTATAGGTTGTCGTGGGCCTCCTTTTATAGCTTAAAGGGTAACCACAATGGAAAAACAAATATTATCTTATGATTAGATAGGTAACAGTGCTATCATACCTAACTCTGGCAGTTAGGACAAAGTGCATTAAATGCACTGCTAGGTGGCGTGCGGGGTGCATCCCTGGCAAGCTTATACCACCGCTTAATCACCTTCTTCTTATCATTTTGACACGCCCTTGGACGGGTGTCAAATGAGCATGATCTGTCTTCCAATTATAATCCCACGTTCTTAGTGGCAGCCACTTATCTATCTAGGGGCTCGACACCGCATCGACAAGTGATTGGCGTTGCGACGTGGTGGAGCGGTGGCAATCTGGCATGCGCCTGCCTAGGCAGGGATTTCCGGGTCTTCTTGGAGGGGGGGGGGTGCGCTTCAACCTCCAGTCGCCCCGGAGGCGCGCCTGGCACGGTTTGGCTCCGCGATTGCTTGCTGCATCAACCTTGCTGGCCTTGCCCAGCCAGCAAGGGACACTTCTCATGGAGTCCTTGGCTTGTATGCTTGCTTGGTCTTCTTGATGTGCTCCTCGATCTCACAAAGAGCGGCTTTTCTAGCTTGGCCTTGTGTTGTACATTGGTGCTAAAAGTGCCTTGTCGGGCTCGACTGCATTGAGACAACCACTCCGCCAGCAGGCCCTGACCATCAGGGCGAAGGCCTCCTATCCATGCACAATTCAGGGGAAATAAACACCCTTGTTTGTGTACCCCGACAGAAGCCCCCGGGACTGAGCCAAACGTGTCGCTGGGCATCATTGGGTTAGGCCCCAAACAGTGCATGGACACATGTTGAAGGAATGTTGAAGTTTTGGTCATCATGACCTGTCCCACGTCCACTCCACATAATTACTGCAGGTTATGGGGTCATGGAAGTAGCCGTTAGAAGGTAATGCGCCTGTAAAAAACGACATCTTCTCGAAAAAAAGATAGCGAAGAGCCAATCCCGCGCGTGTTCCCAATTAAAAGGGGAACGAGGAGGGGCGCTGCTCATTCGCGTCTGTTTCCCCTCCCTACATCTTCTTTCCCAAGCCAAGAAACCGCTCTCGCCTCCATTAACCGCCTCCCAGCACTTCGCCAGGTTCTTCGTTTCCTCTGCAAGCTCAAGAGATGGGGCGGAAGTCGAGCGCCATGAAGGGGAAGCAGGCGGCTGCCGCCACGGTTCCCGCAGTCGAGGAGAGGAGGAGAAGAGCAGAAGAGCTGGAGAAGTGGTGGCTGGAAGAGGTGGTTTTCTCCCCGTCCCACTAGGATGGCAATACTTTGATCACAAAGTATACCTATATGTGGGGGAGGGAGACCAGAAACGGGCACAGAGAGACCATAGTTCTGCCAGAGGGCCCCAAGGTTCCATCAGATTCATACCCCTTCTTCTGCGACCTTTCTCCCCCCTAGTTTGACTTTTTCTGCGCCATGATGATGGTGTACAGGTTCCATCTTCTCGATTTCACGCTCAATGATATGGCGTGCATGGCGATCTTTGCTCATCTGTGTGAGAACTTTGTTGGAGTCGCCCTCAATATCGATTTGTTTAGGCACTTCTTTACCCCACGGATAGAGGACAAATCTCACCGTTCGGGAACATAAGCTAGATTCCCCGAAGCAAGAAGGATGGCATGGATTATCTTCCTGGCCAGCAGCGTGGGAAGTGGGAAGAATGGAGAGCAGATGGGTGCTAGATCTAGGACAAGGATGCCCCTGAGTTCTGCACGATGCATACTGGTGCGTCACTCGTGGAAGCGATTGGGGCAAGCTGGGCCTTACCAACGACAGGCTCCGCCCGACACTGAACATGATTGATCGCCTAAAAGCTGCTAGGCTGACCATTGAGTAAGTGGGGGCCGATTTCCTCTGTGCCACATTCGCCACTGCAGAAGAGGGACATGTTTGCTTGGGAGTACAAGAACTCCATAGACAGGATGCATCTATACCAAGGCCCCTCCGGCAACCTGTTAGTTTATGGCAAGGGGTGGCTGTGCAAACAACTATTTGGAAACCTTGGGCCATTTCATCTACCACCAAGGGTTGTCCCTCTGCACCTCAACTCTGCTCTGAGTCGGATCCTATAATGGATGCCCGATTGCAATGCTTTCGGGGTCAAGGCCGACTGGGCCCTTCCTGACCTAGATGCTAAGATGGACTGGGTCTCTCACATGGAATGACGAGCTTCCCTAGTAGAAAATGATCTCATCAAGCCCACTTCCAGAGCAGAGCAAGCAATTATTTCAAAACGGATTGCGGAGGACAAGGAGTCCAGGGCTGCTGGAGGAGTAGGGCTTGGAGAGGAGGAGGAGGAAGGAGCGGAAGGTGCTAGCTCCTCCAATGAAGGAAGTGAGGAGCGCCCTGTGGAAGAAGCTGCTGGGCTTGATCCTCCAAAGCCACGACAATAGGGGCCCAAGAAGGGGCCAAGGTTGGGGAGGCCAAGGTGCCCGAGGAGGAGGAGGAAAGGCTCGAAATGGGCCCTCAAGCCCCAGAGCCAGGCCAACATGTTCACAAGCGAATCGGCAAAGACCCATTGGTTCCTGCTCCTCCGTGGGGCGGCAAGAAGGTGAAGAAGACCACCACCAAGGGCGACAAGAAAGATCTAGCATCCCTCCAATCCATCCGCTTGTCCCAGGCCAAGATACCACCCGCCAAGCATCGGACGGTCACAGGGGTTGATCCTAGCCCCTTGCCTAGCCAAACTCCTCTGCCAAAACCAATCCCGCCAGTGGTCTCTGCCCCACCAACGGGCTCATCACCGTCAGGAAGCTCCGCTCCTTTGACTCTAAAGAGGGGTAGGGCAACCCCGCCACCTGCGGCATATGAGCTGAGCTCTAGGCTGGGAGATTCGGAGTAAGCATAATGACCAACTTCTTGTTGAAGCCTTCTGGCCACTATTTTTAATCTTGATTTTGATGACTTGGCAGGGATGAGGATCCCCTTGCTCAGTGGGCCAAGCAAGCCAAGCATGTGGCGGTGTCGCGCCGCTCGGCAAGTGCGGGGCTGGAGGGGGAGATGACACGGGATCTCGTGCCTAGCCCCCAGTCCAGCTCCCGGTGTGAAGACATGGGGCAATCCTCGCCAGCTCGTGGAGATGCGGAGGAGCGCCCCTCGTCCCCAGCCAAACAAGCAAGAGAGAGCCAGTCGAGTGGGGCACGCTAAGAGGGGTCCACCTTGGACGAAACTCAGACAATGGAATCACCGGCAAGGGCATCCACCGAGGGTCCGCCCGAGCCGAGGTCACAGTCACTGAGGGGGTGGTTGTGATTCACGCGCCAGGAACCGAGGTTCCCGGGGAACGGGAGGCCCTTCCACGGCAGCCACCATCAGGTAATCAACCTATCTTTGCTTACACTTTCTTGATGACATTGCTTCTTGGCTTTTGATTTAGTAGTATCTGGTCTCTTATCATTCCATCTATCGATTTTGATTGCAGCCCCACTAGCTGATGACCCTGAGCTGCTGGAAGAGGTGGCCAGTATTGGAAAGGATGCCACCGAGAAAGCGGCCAGGATCGCTGTCGCGGCCAGGAACAGAATGCCGGGGATATCTAGGGATCCCGCGAAGAGACGGAGAAAAACTCCGGCAGTATATCTATCACGGGCGTAGTCATTGAGGAGAAACCCCTCTCCAATTGATGGGGCCTTTGGCTCTGAAGTACACTCTAGCCACAGCTCCGCTATCCTCTCCAGGCAAGTTGGCGTTGATCCTTGCTCAACCTGGACTCGCACATCCTAGCTCATCTGTCTCAGCAGGCATAGACTTTGACAAAGAAATTAGCATACTGGCACCGTTGTCCCAGAGGGTTGGGGAAGCGACTGGTTCTGCTGACAGTGCCAAGGATTATCTTTCCTGGAATCCATGGCGGTCAGGTTCAAAGATGTGCATCATAGGTCAGTGTCAGATGGTAGGCATTCAAGGAGCAGCGTGATTTCACTGACCTTATGGACAAGAAGCTGGTGGATAAAGTTAATGAGTTGTGCAAGTGGTACAAGAAGCGTTCCCACTCCATCATGCGGCAGGGGGAGGAGATGACCATGGCCAAGGAAGATATCTTCACCCGGGAGGTCCACTTGGCAGAGCATGAAGCGCTTCTCAACACTAAGGAGCAGGATATCTCCAGCCAGGAAGGGAACTCGAAGCTACCCACCGCGGCAAGGATGAGGAGCTGGAGGCCCTTGTACAACAGTGTGGCAAGGACCTGGAGGACTGCCACAAAGCCACTCTCAACACGCTTGCTCTTTAATCCTCAGCCAATTAAAGAAGGTTACCGATGAGCTAGCTGTCGCATCTGCCACCAAGACTGATCTTGAACATCAAGTGAGCAAGCCAATGGAGGACCTTGCCGGGAGCAACAAGGAGATCGTGGCTCTCAAAGAGGAAGCGCGGAAAGCAGAGACCACCCTGAAGGAGGTGCAATCGCAGCTTTCCTCCAAGAGCCAGGACCTTGAAACCACCAACGGCACATTCTCTGACATGAAAGCGTGGCTTGACTCTCTGGAGAAGGAAATTGAATCTGCCGTTTGCCACGAGAAACTGCCGAGGACAGACCTAACCGATGCCAGAACCCTCCAAATAGATTATGAGGAGAAGCTTGAGATCTAGATTCAGCAGCGTGACCTCTGGATCAAGAGCACTACTGATATCGCTGAATGCCTCACTGCTCAGATCGCAAAAGTGGACATGAAGGGCTGGGCCTTCTTCATCGGCAAGCATGAAGTTCAAAGTGTCAAGCTGATGCTTTTCTTTCAAGCCTTGCTCGAGGGGCTGAAGATGTACGAAGACAACAGGGCCTCCTGCTTTGCTAACGAATCAAGGAAGCTTGCTCGCGATGCTCTCTTCCCGGTCTTGAGCAACCTCGCCTTCTTCCACCCAGACCTCAACCTCGCCGATGGCTTCAAGAAACTATCGCCAGGTATTGACACTTCCGCCACTGCAGAGAAGGCTGGCCCCCTTGCCGACAAGGTCCTCTCAGTTCCAGGAGTTGCTGGAGGTCGTCGGGTCCAACCTTGAGCCATTCTTGTTGCTGTGGTACCCTGTAATAAGATACAACATGTATCCCGTTTATATGAGGGCGCACGCCATCCCCCTCATGTTTATCCATTGGTTTTTGTATGGTTAGTTTCCTCGCTTACTTTGGTTGCCCGCTAGCAACATGCTGTCGTGATCGCTTTGAGGAACAGGTCAGTAGCATTCTATTGGAAAGAACACGCTGCGAGATAGTTTTTCCTTAACAGTGTTTGACGCCACCACCCACTTTGTTGAGAAGGCACGAAACAAAGCAGGGGCACAGACAAATATAGTAAAGTTCCATTGTACGAAGGACTTGCCATACGAACCCTTGGTTGTCCGAGGGATGTGCAAGTGCAAACCCTGAAGAAAAGTTAACAAGCACGCGAACTTAGCTTTGGTCTACACTCCCCTTTTGCCGGGGTGCATATTTTGTTACACATAGCATCTCTTCCTCCATGTGTGGTAGTACCTCCCCCCCCTGCGTTTCCTAGGGAGAACACGCATGTATTCCCATTTTCACCCTGAAAAGAGAGAAACCAAGAAGAAACAAAAGGGAAGGACTATATAGACCATTAGTCACGCTTCCAGCCCCGGCATGAGCCTAAAGGAGTCAGCATAAACACATGCAACTAATGATACATAGTGGAGAAAGGAATGAACCAGCCTCCTCTCTCCACTTCCTTCGCTTCCAATGATCCCTTCGCAACCTGTGCAAAGGAAACGCGGGCGTATAAGGCCTTGCCGGGGTTCACTTTCCGGGGGTGCCAACCAACGGATTCGCACCAGCGTTCAACTCAGGATTTACCCTTGGCAGGATAAATGCAGGAGCGAGATCCACGCGGGCTCATCGAAGCTGATGGCATCGCCATCATGCAACCCAATCATTGGCGAGCGAGAAGGAGGAGAGGGGCCGAGCGCATTTCGTTTTTTTTGTTTGTCTGGATAAGCGGCGTTTCTTGTGATCGAACACGCTTGGCCGCGAGAAGGGGCGGCAACACTGTAAGGCCCGCCTCATCTTCCGGCCATGGGTGGCATGACGGCCACGTTATCCGTGCCAGCCGCGCCTACCGCAGCGCCATTGTCCCTCGCCTCGCTGTCGCCGCCACTCCAGCGGGGGCGAGTGACAAAATCTGGATAGGACGAGGCTAGAAAGAAGCATCACTCCTCTTCTTCGAAGCCATGGACAAAGAAGATGTTGATGAAGAAGATATTTATCAAGATCGATGCGCTGTTCACAACTCCGGGTTCGCACAAGCAATATCCCCCTACCTGGCGCACCAAAGAAGTTTTGGATGGACACGATAACCTATGGGGCCGTGAGCCCCTTGTGGTTCGGCAAGGGGGAAATCACATTGCACAAAGAGCAGAAGCCATGGGGCAGCACGACGACGATGACACTGCTGGTTTTAACCCAGGTTCAGGCCGCTGTTAAGGGTAAAACCCTACTCCTACTTTTGGTGGATTGGATGGAGGAATCACAACATCACGCAATGCTCATGCCCAGCAAGATGGCCTCGGGGGGGGGGGGGGGGGGCTGCTACGCGCGTACAAGTGTGAGGCGGCCCGAATCCTCTCTAGGTTGTCGTGGGCCTCCTTTTATAGCTTAAGAGGTAACCATAGTGGCAAAACAGACATTATCTTATGATTAGATAGCTAACAGTGCTATCATACCTAACTCTGGCTGGTAGGACAAAGTGCATTAAACGCACTTCTAGGTAGCGTGCGGGTGTGCATCCCCGGCAAGCTTATGCCACCGCTTAATCACCTCATGCCTATCATTTTGACACGCCCTTGGACGGGTGTCAAATGAGCATGATATGTCTCCTATTATAATGCCACGTGCTTAGTGGGAGCCACTTAGCTATCTGGGGGCTCGACACTGCATCAACAAGTGATTGGCATTGTGATGTGGTGGAGCGATGGCAATCTCGCATGCGCCTGCCGGGGGCAGGGCTTGCCGGGTCTTCTTGGAGGGGGTGCCCTTCCGCCTTCGGTCGCCCCGGAGGTGCGGCTGGCGTGGTTTGGCTCCGCGGCTGCTTGCCGCATCAACCTTGCAGACCTCGCCTAGCCAGCAGGGGACACTTCTCTTGGAGTCCTTGGCTTGTATGCTTGCTTGGTCTTCTTGATGCGCTCCTTGATCTCATGAAGAGTAGCTTTTATGGCTTGGCCTGGTGTTGTACATTGGTGTTGAAAGTGCGTTGTCAGGCTCGAATGCATTGAGGTAGCCACTCCCCTGGCAGGCCCTGTCCATTGAAGCGCATACCTTCTGTCCGTGCGCAACTCAAGAGAAACAAACACCCTTGTTTGTGTACCCTGACACAATGTCACTATCTTCATCTTCATCATAATAGTCATGCTCAATATCATCATGTAAGTGATCATCACCTAGAGCCAGTGATCTATTAGATCTATGACCATGACAATGTGCAAGTTTATGAATTCTAATAGTTTGTGAAATGATGCTACTAATGACACCACATTTCCTTTAGCATGCAGAAGATAACAAAGCTCAAATAGACATTCATCAAACTTGGGATCACTGGGCTTCATTTATGAAAAGAAATAGATCTTTAAAGAATCACATCTTGATTTTCCAAGAAATAATTTAGAAAGCATTCCTCAAGATATTTCCATATAGTATAAGCACATTCAAAAGTAGTCAAGCACACAAGCAAATTTCTTGGCAAGCCTCTAATGATAAGATCAATAGTTCTAAGATTGCAAACCATGTCAAGATACTCATCAGGGGTAGGATGCAAAGGATCAATAGGAGGCACATAAGGGCTAGTAATATACTTGTTCAAATCATCTTCATTGAAAATTTGAAGCATCTCATTCTTCCAAGAATTGTAGAACTCCCCGTGAAGCGTAGAAACTCTATATCTAATACTCTCGACCGTAGACTCATCCATCTTCCTCAATGGCGATTAAACCAAAGCAATGGAGACCAAAGCTCTGATACTAATTGAGAGGATCGAGAAGAGGGTCTAGAGGGGGAAAAAGTAGCAGTTTTTAAGTTCTTCAAGTTAAGGTTGAGTTTTAGCACAAGCCAAAGCACTCACAATACATTTCAAGCAAGCAGGGCAAGTGTATATGCAGCGGAGAGAGTAAAGCATGCAAAATGCAAGAAAGTAAAGGAGTGGGATTGGAGTTTGCAAGTGCAATGGAGACACATAGATTTTTGGCGTGGTTCTGATAGGATGTGCAATCGTGCGTCCACGTTGATGGAGACTTCAACCCATAAAGGATAACGACTGCGCGAGTCCATAGAGGGCTTCACCCATGAAGGTCCACGATCAAGAAACCTTGTCTATCCCACCATGGCAATCGCCCATGAAGGACTTGCCTCACTTGGGTAGATCTTCACGAAGTAGGCGATCTCCTTTCCCTTACAAACTTCTTGGTTCAACTCCACATCTTGACGGAGGCTCCCAAGCGAGACCTAACCAATCTTGGAGACATCACTCTCCAAAAGGTAATAGACGGTGTGTTGATGTGGAACTCCTTGCTCTTGTGATTCAAATGATAGTCTCCCCAACACTCGACTCTCTCTCACAGATTTGGCTATGGTGGAAAGATGATTTGAGTGGAAAGCAACCTGGGGAAGGCTAGAAATCATGATTCTTGTGGTAGGATTGGAATATCTTGATCTGAACACATTAGTAGGTGGTTCTCTCTTAGAAAATGTATGGTGGAAGTGTAGGCATATTCTAATTGCTCTCTAACTATTTGAGAAGGGGGTGGAGAGGTATATATAGTCTCCACATGAAATCCAACCGTTACGCACATTTGACCCATCTTGGTGAGACGAAATGAATTAACTCAGCGGCACTGATTAGTTCAAAATGTGGACGTTAGGAATCTCGGTGGGACCGACTCGAAATGTTCGATGAGACCGATGTGCAAGGGCTTAGGGCAAATCGCATCTCGGTGGCGCCGATTGCATCTGCTCGGTGAGACCGAAGTGAAGCAATAAGGCAACAGAGAGTTGGTCAAGCCATCTCGGTGAGACTGATAGCTATTTCGGTGAGACCAAAATAATTGCAACTGATATCAGGGAGTTGGCAAGGACATTTTGGTGAGACCGAGATCCATATCAGTGAGACCATACTGTTAGGGTTTCTAGCTGTGGCTATTCATATGAACTCGGTGGCGCCAGTTAGAAAGAATCGATGGGGCCGAGTTGGAGTTTAGGATGTTGACATATTTTGATAGAGAAAGTGGCTGAGGGTTTTGGAGCAATATCACTAAGCATTTGAGCAAGCAAGCAATTATGCAACACCTCATCCCCTTTTAATAGTATTGGCTTTCCTATGGACTCAATGTGATCTTTTATCACTAAAATAAAGATGAAGAGTCTTGATCTTTTGCCAGTATATGTCCTTGTCTTCTTGAAGGGGTTCCACATCCTCTTGTCCTTTCCACACCATTGTTGAACTTCTCTGAAATACACTAGATAAAACTATTAGTCCAGCAGGAGATATGTTGAAATTAATTACCGAAAGAACCCAGGGAGCACTTGTGCTTTCAATCCTCCTCTCTCGCTTGCTGGATCAAGAAGGAGAGGACGGCGCTGAGCAGCAGGTGAGCTAAACTCGGAGGTTCTGTCCATTAAGCACTTGATCGGGAATTCATCAACAGATCATTATTGGATAGCAAAGACGTTTGGCTACATCAACCATGTTTCTTAACTCTTCCGCTTAGCGATATACAAGGGTATGTAGATCCAATCTCTCCTCTCATTGATGTGCATCTCCTAGATTGATCTTGGTGAGCATGGGAATTTTTTCTTTCCCATGCAACATTCCCCTACAGGACGTACCCGGCCACCTTAGTTAAGTGGAAGAGCTCGATGAGAAGCCTACGTTGACATGCTTCAACACTCTTAAAGATGAAGGCCACATGCGACTAGAGATCACCTGCCTTAAGGAAGTCAATGACTTCCCCGCCAGCGGAAGGCTACACCAAGACTCTAACCTTTCTAGACTAAGACGAGACATTATGATACCACTAACCAACACGGGTAAACCCCGGGGCAAGCACACAGACCCACTACCTTGCCACATATTCTGATTATGGAATACACAACCAAGCCCGACCCCTTACCCGAACCCCGTTCATTAAGCCTGCGACCCTTATCAGGACTAACCATGTTGGACGAAGCCAAAACGATGCACTCAAGTTCGGATCATCAGGCACTTCAATATCGAGTGGAGCAACCACATCAAAGAAGAAGCAACATGGGAACGTGAAGAATTCATGATGCGGAGCATCCTACGGTCATCCCCATGGACCTACCTTCGTCTCCCATGACACCACTTGGACCAATGACAAGAGCTCGAGCACGTTCTATTTAATTTGAGGTTAACTCTCTCCATGTTGAACTTCCCTTTCACCCACTTGAGACATGCCTACTACCTCAAATGGAGATGCTTTGTGTGCTTAGGTACCAAGGAAGCAACCAAGGAGAAGTTACGGTGCGAGATGAACGCCAAGAGCAGGTAGACAATCTGCCCAGCCCAGAAGGACTGGAACAACCGCCCAACTACCGCCCGGGCAAAACTACCAGCCAACTACCGCCCAACAATCTGCCCACCTTCTGTGATCGAGCGGTGCAAGGCCGATGCTGCACCGGTTGTACCGGTTTCTTCCAAAAGACCAGAACAACCGCCCCGACGACCGGAACAGCCACTGCCCCTTCGGCGTACACCTCCAGAACCAGCGCACAAACTCCCAGCTGTACTACCACCCCACCTACTGGTACTACCACCTTGCATGAGCTCCTAGCGATACTAACGGCCACAAGACCGGTACTACCGGCATGCCCGCGCAAAGTGAAAGGGGTTTCACCCCCGTGTATCCCCCACTTACCCCTTGGACTATATATACTTGTCTCCTAGCTTCGTATTAGGGTTAGTATTGTGATAGCTCATATTTGAGAAAGAGCTTTGCTCATCCACTTGGTTACTTCTCCTTGGAGCTCACGACCTCTTCGGAGAAGATCCCCCAAGCGGATTCAAGACCCCTTCATGGGAAGACCTTCCAGACCTCCTCTCGGAGAAGACCCCTTAGTATCGTCCCTTGTTGATTGTGGATCATGTATCTCTCTGTGTTTCGAGAATCTAGAACATGTGTAATCGATCTTGTTGGTTTGAGTGATTTCTCTCCTAGTTTTCCCCTTGTGTTCTTCGTGTTCTTGGTAGGATCCTCTCCAAATCATGAAAGATTGTCATCTAGGGTTCCACCCTACATCACTTCCTCATATCCGAGTTCCAGTACCTCTTTAGAGCCTAGTTTAGGAATCTCGGGAATGAGATTCTTGTAAGGGGGGTAGGTCTGTCACACCGTGATTTTCATGACACTACACTTAAAGTTAATCAAGCATAAGAATTTGATCCAGCAAAAACTTTTCTGTTGATTTTCCTTCGATTTGGATTTCTATTTTTGTTGTTTTCAAGTGCTCTAGAAAATCGAATAAATCCTCCAACTCTTATACTTATTCTCCTTGATCCAAAACTTTGCCCAATGATCATGCCATGTGTATAGGAGAGAATAGTATTTTCTTACAAAAATAATTTGTCCAAAAAGTATTTTCTAAATTAGGTTTTCCAAAAACCGCTGAATTGAGACTTGAACTACAAGTAGTTAATTTATGGTATGAAAAATCATTCAAAAATTATATTTGACTCCTATTAGCTATAGGACTCTGAGAAACCACAAAAATATTATTTTAAAAGTTAATTTTCAATTTTATTTAAAGGCCTTTTCTTAAGGCCACAAATGGTCTTTAATAGGTTAAAATTATTTTAATGGTTCACAAATATTTGATAAAATTTATAGAAGCTCATATATAAGAGATTAAAAACATGGTCATGTTCAAAATATTGGTCATATCCATCAAATACCCTTGATATTTTAAAGCTTTTGAAATATTTACAAAGGAAATTTTCTCCATTATGTCTAGGAAAATTCTAGAAAGTCACAAATGCCTAATGTGATGAACTTGCCAAGTTTCATTCTCATCCAAATAGGTTTTGTACACAAAAGTGCCCCAAAACCCTCTCTGTCCAGAACCAAATTTGAGCGACTCTATAATGCCAACTGTGTCCTCCTGATCTTAAATTTCGTGGACATGCTGTAATCCCCAAATAATGACACTACACAAGGTGGTCTATCAAGGAGAATAGAATTGCATAGCTAGATCTAGGAAAAACAATTTATGTTGATTTCGAGGGTTTGAAAAAGTTACATTGACAACTTTCTCCAAAAGAGCTCAAATTTTTACCATAGTGTCACCTGATCAAGTACATCAACCAGCTACAACCCCTAACCATGTTCTTGACCCCCAGGCTTGCAAGAGAACCAGTTGAGCTTCTGCAACCTTTGCTTAAATACTGTGTTCATTATAGGAACTATCGGATTCAGGGCTCCGTCGACCCAAGAAGGTTCGAACTCAAGGGCATGTATGAAGAACCCAACCTCTCAAGCTTTCCTATGCGTCGCCCCACAGCCTAGCCTATCCGGACTCGCGTGAAGGTGAGGAAGAAGATGAACACAATAGTTTACAGGTTTGGGTCATCTTGCAGTGTAAGACCCAACTGCTGCTTTGTGGTGGATTGGCCTGACGAGGGGCTGAGGATGAACTAGTACAAGGGATGAACAACTTCACGAGGTTCGGGGGTGAGGGAACGAGTCGATCCCTGCTATGGTGGTGGCTAGCCTATACTTATAGTGGCCTTGGTCCTCTTCCCCCAAAACGTAGGCGGGAAGGAATCTCATAGTGGCCAATTAGAAAGGGGACAAGCAGTACATCTTATCCTGACAAAAGGTGTTCTTCGCCTGCAAAGTTTGTGGTGGGCTCGGCGATGACATCCATCCTGCCGTGCTGGTGGTCTTGGTCTTTGATGCGGTGCATCCCACGATCATCCCCATGGACGTGTCTACATCTCCCACGACACCACTTGGACCTATGACAAGAGCTCGAGCAAAGGCTATTGAAGATAAGGTGAACTCGCACCTCTTCGAACTCCCTCTCTCTACTTACAAGACATGGCTACTACCTCATGCGGAGACTCTATCTGTGATCAGGTGCTAGGAGGAGAGCCACGGAACAGCTACACTCAATGGCTAAGACCGCGAGGACACCAAGAGGGAAGGACAAGAAGAGAAGCTGCCACGGAAGCTACAGGCACTGGACGACCGGCCCAGCCCGGACGTCCGAACCCTGGAGGTCGCAATAGCCCAAGGAAGACTGGACAGCAAAAGCTACAGGATCCGAACGACCGGCCCAGCCCGGACGTCCAGCAACTCCCAGCAAGCGGAGGACCAGCCGCACCGGACGTCCTGCGACTGGACACACGAGAGGATATTAACGGAAGACCGGAGCCACTGGACGACCGTCACACCAGCACCCGAGCCAAAACAGCGGATGTCCGGTCCTACCGGATGTCCAGACCTCCACGAGGAACCGGACGACCGGTAGAGACCGGACGTCCGCTGCCTGTGTGACCGCAGCTTCAGGCTAATGCCCTTGTACCCCGTCACTTCGACCCCCATTTGCACTATGACTATAAATAGACCTCTCCCACCTCCTAGCTAGGGTTAGCGTTGATTTAGCTCATTTGTGAGATAGAGCCTTGCCCATCTATCCGGATCTACTCCTTGTGAGGGCCTGACACCTCTTCGGAGAAGATCCACCTGGATTCAAGACCTCCATCTGGAGAAGACCATCATCAAGACCTCCTCACGAAGAAGAACCAGTTACCCTTTGTATCGTCCCGTGTTGGATTTGGATCTTGTATCTCTCCTTGTGTTTCGATGATCTAGCACATGTGTGACTTTATTCTTGTTGGTTGAGTATTCTCTCGTTTTTTTCCCTCATCCCCCTCCTTGTGTTCTTCGTGTTCCTCGTAGGGATCCGCTCCGAACGTGAAAGATCGAACTCTAGGGTTCTACCCTACATCATCTTGGTATCATGAGCCACGTTGATCACGTTTTTGGAGCCCCTACCCTTAGTTTTCTAGCTTGATTTTGTTGTTTTCGTCCTAAATCCAAAAATCCCCACCAAAAATAGCCCCAATTTTTTTTGTTATTTGTTGGTTTGTTGAAGTTTTGTTGGATTTGATCCATGGATTTGTGTTGCCACATGTCGATCTAGCTTTCCCCACCCTCCCCACCCTTTCCCATCCGCAAAATCGTCCGAATTCGACATCCCCACCTTCCGCCACCCCGAAATCGAGCAGTTCTTCCCGTGCCCAAATCCACCCAGGCACCGGATGACCGGGATCCACCGGAGATCTCGCGACCGGACGACCGTGCCCCACTGGACGTCCGTAAAAGCCTGACGAAACTGAATTTTTCCAGTTCGGCCACCACCATTTCCCCTCTTTCCACCACATCTTCCAAACGCTTATTCCACCACAGCTTCCCACATACACCACCATCGTTCTCCAATACCACCTATGGTGATTTTGACACGTTTTGGTCTTTGAGATTTTGGGTAGTGGTTCCCGTGTCCTATTGTGTTTCAGCTATATAGGTACGGTTCGACATCATCATCACAAATGCTCATCTTCGCAAAGGACTCAACATCGCCAAGGACGGTAACCTCGATGACATCTTTGTCATCCCACGCCATTGCATTGATAACCTCATAGCCTTACTTTTGCGTTGCTTACCCATCGAGACTGGCCATTGAGTATTGCTGGCAACATGACTTGTGCACATTAGTGATCATACTCCATAACATACATACCATATCATAGAGGTACATATCTTGGCATCATGTTTTGTGTTACAACGTTGTCATCGCATACACAATTGCTATCTTGGGTCATGAAGTTTTGCATGGGAAAAGAGATCAAAAGTGAAAGAGCCAACCAAACTTTTAAGCAAAGAGGGAAACATAAGCAAAGAGCTTATAAGCAAGAACCATAGCATCATACTACATTAAGATTGTCATATGCGATCATCTTGGATCATATCACCGAAATACCATACATATAGAATACTTGGGATAGAGGGCGTTGCATTTTTTTCCTAGTAGGTTGTGCACAAGTTTCGTATCCGCCTATTGTGCAATCGTGCTAGCGTCTCTCTAGTATTGTGCAACAAGAGCATTTTCATGGATTCCGCATTTTGGCTCATTTTTGGTTTGCACAATCCCACTTATCTATTTGTGTGTGTGTTTCCGTGTACCACTACTTGCTTGGTCTACTTGTTGCACTTGCAAATTTCTGAATCTTTTCCAACATTATTGAAGCTCACTTACAATTGCATCAAATTTTGTGCCACTATCCTAACCATGCTCCACCATAAGCTTTTACTTGTGTAGGTGTGAGAACCAACAAGAATTGGTACCAATTGTGTTATTTCATTGTCCGCGTTTGAGTGATCTTGAACCATCTCCAACATCGGTCAAGGTACATTATGTATAAGTTCTTCTCCTTCTCCTACTCACATTTTGCTTGGAATGATGGATAGGCCAAGTTCTTCTACCAACCCACTCTTCATCGAGCAAGACGACGACATGGCATCATACGTCACCAAGAGCCACCTCTTTGGTGCATAACAAGCGTTGCATCAAGAGCAACAAGCAATGACCGACCACATCGACAATCTCGCCACCGACTTGCGACTCTCCGAGCAACGTACAAGGGACTACTTTGACAACAAGCTCGACGCTCAGAAGCAAGAGAACGATGCAAGAATGGACGAGATCCGTGCCTTGTTGGTGAACCGCACTCCTTCAACTTCTTCATACTCGAGACGGAGCCACTCAAGTCAACACTCCGACGACACCTTCTCCGGCTCAAGTACACCGACATCAAACACTCTTCGGCGAGCCGTGCATCAAGACCATCTTGCATCCCGCAATCCTCTACACGGCAATCATCTGCAAGAGCAAGTCGACGAGCAAGTCCTTTGTCATCAACCTCACCAAGATCCTTTTGCACAAGCTCAAGAACGAAAACGTCAACGTCGCCAAGAGGAAGAACGAGCGCGTCTACATCAAGAGGAAGAAGACGCCGAGGCTCAAGGTCTTCAACAACAACAACATGAAGAACAAGCTCTTGAGGCACAACATGCCCTTCAAGAATCAAGTCGAGCCATTGCCAAGCGTAACCGCGATAGGCGCAACCAAGAGGAAGCACTTCGAGATGAAGTCCAAGAGCGGAACTACCAACCAAGAGTGCAATGTCAAGTTCCCCCACCGCCTCCTCAAGCTCGACAAGCTCCGCCTCAACCTCAAGTTCAACAAGAGCAAGTTGATCATGGACTTTCTCCACGATAAGAGCAACATGAGGATGATTATCCTCCACGTCAATGGTGTCATCATCATCCTCGACCAGAACACAATGAAGAGCAACGCTATGGCAAGCTAAAGTTCACATTGCCCAAGTTCAATGGAAGCAATGATCCCGAAGAGTACCTATCATGGGCATTGAAGGTCGACAAAATCTTCTATTTGCACAACTATGAGGAAGAGAAGAAGATCGCCATGGCATCCCTTGAGTTCCAAGATTATGTGCTCATATGGTGGGAACAAGTTCTTGAGCGCCGCGAAGCAAGAGGTGAACCACCAATCACCACTTGGGCTCAAATGAAAGATGTCATGCGAGCACGTTTTGTGCCCACCTACTACAACCGCGATCTCTTCAAGAATCTCCAACTACTCAAGCAAGGAACAAAGAGTGTTGAAGAATACTACAAGGAAATGGAGATAGCCATGATACGAGCCAATGTCACGGAAGATGATGAGCAAACTATGGCACGCTTATTGAACGGCCTCAATCATCCCATTAAGAAGATTGCCGACTTCAAACCCTACTCCAACCTCATTGAGCTCGTGCATCAAGCTACCAAAGTGGAACGTCAAGTGCAAGATGACTTCAAGTATGCCAAGTACTCATCCAAGACATACGGCTTCTCCAACAACCAAGCTTCAACGACTCCTCCAACTTCTACCTCAACCAAGCCATCTACAAGCAACGACAACAAGTCAAGTTACAAGAAAACTTGGACAACCTCAAGTTGTCCTCCTCCTACTACAAGCAACTTCAAGCCTCACGCTTCATCCTCTACTCCAACCGATGAGACCGTCAAGACAAGCTCCTTCAACTGTTTCACTTGCGACGGACGAGGCCACAAGTCCTTCCAATGCACAAACAAGCGAACCATGATCCTCAATGATGATGGAACCTATGACTCCATGAGTGAAGAGGAAATGGAAGCCCTTGAGCAAGTGGCCATGCACCGGCGCATGAACGAAGATGAAGACGATCAAGTCTTTTGCGATGAGGATTCGAGCCCCACTCTCGTTGTCTCCAAAGTCTTGACTCTTCAACATCAACAAGATGAAGACCAAAGATGCCACATCTTCCACACTAAGGCCGGCATCAATGGAAGGTCCATCAAGATCATCATCGATGGAGGTAGTTGTCACAACTTGGCAAGTGAAGAACTATGCTCCAAGCTCCAATTGGTCATGATGAAGCACCCGCAACCATACAAGGTCCAATGGCTAACACTACAAAAAAATACACTTCTGTGATGATACGTGTTTGTCACAGTAGGTCGCGTTTTTTGTCATGCATGTACATCCATGACAAATTTATGACAGAATCAAGATAGTCATACCTGTGCTGTCGTAGAAGTGTTGCATGACATTACCAAAATTATCATCACGGAAGTGTCCACTTCCATGACGATAAATCGCGCGTCACAGAAGTGCTTTCGTCGAGGGTGACCCACACGTGGCATCCACCGTAACGGAACGCCGTTAAGCTATCGGGTCGGGTTTTGGATCCGATAACCCGTTAACAGCCCCGACCAATGGGGATTTTCCACGTGTAAAATCATCATTGGCTGGAGGAAACACGTGTCGGCTCACCGTTGGGACAGATGTCATCCACTCATTGGACAGAAGGCGCCTATGATACGTCGACACGTGGCACGGCTCAACAGAGGCCCATTCCTGTGAAAAGGCCGGCCCATTTGACTTGGTCAAAAGGTGGCGGGCCGCCCCATGTAAAGACTGTTAACGGCCTGTTTGCATATGGCCCATTTACAGCCCGCTAACCCAAGGCCGGTTACGCCCTATCCTAATTAGGCCTAGTAACGTCATCTGGGCCACCCAATATGATTCCAGCCTGTTTTCACTTCTGGCCCATGTATGGCCCATGACCTCTTTTGGCCCATATGAGGCCCTATGTAACTCTTGGCCTATTAATGGCCCGTGGTGAAACTGGCCCGTAATGGACAGTGTATTACTTTACACCCATTAACGGCCCGTGGTGAAACTGGCACGTAATGAACAGTGTATCACTTTATACCCATTAATGGCCCGTTATTCCGTTGGGCCGTTTCCAGCCCATGTTATCTTTCAGCCTTCTCAGAGCCCATTTATTCTTGGGCTCATTTCCAGCATTCGTTTACTTACGGCCCGTTACTGTCATTTTCTACTTCTAGGCCAAATTCAGCCCGTGGTTACAGTCGGCTCATTTGTGGTCCGTTAACACGTTGGGCCATTTTCACAGCGTGATGAAATACGGCCTATTAACAATGGCCCATTATGGTCGGCCCATGAACGGACGATTCCAACTCTAGCCTGTTTACGGCCATAATGCGGCCTGTTATTGGCCCATGTTTGGCCAATCGATCATACTACCCGTATAAGGCCCATTGATGATACGGCCCGTAGAAGGCCCATTGTTTCTGCGGCCCGTAGAAGGCCCATTGTTTCTACGGCCCGTGGAAGGTCCACTGTTTATACAGCCCGTAGAAGGCCCACTGTTTCTACGGCCCGTAGGTGCAGTGTCACTACAGTAAATATTAGCCCATGGTTATTGTGGCCTAGTTTTAAAAAATAGGTTGTTGCAGCCACTAGCAAACCGTAGAAAAAGAACTGCACTGACTACAAGCAAACAAATAAACAAGACAACAAGGAAATAAATAAGCAAGCAACCTACACTAGGCTATCACGACTATTACACATATTACATCCACTAGGCATCAAAGTTCGCCACCAGTGAAAATATAGGGAACACAGCAGCATATAAACGCCGTAGCAAAACAAGTCCAGAACTGAAACCACTTCAGAAGAGCTCAAGAAACAATATCCTGGGTACCCATAATGCTGGCAAGATGCTTAGCAAGCTTATTAACTTTCTCTTGTTTAGCGCTTAAGTCCTCCAGCGCCTGCTGTTGCACTAGAAAGTATGCATCTGAATTCTGTAGGGACTTCCTCAGTCCTTCGGCTTCCTGTCGCATAACAATTGATCGATGTCTTTCAACTTGAAGTTGAGACTCAAGAAGCCGAACTGATTCATGCAACAAGTTCAAAGAGCTGGTGCCAGCAGTGGTAGCCAGTAACTCGAACACTACATCAAGACAGGACTTTGGGGT
Source organism: Triticum timopheevii (assembly GCA_963921465.1). Taxonomy (NCBI): domain Eukaryota; kingdom Viridiplantae; phylum Streptophyta; class Magnoliopsida; order Poales; family Poaceae; genus Triticum; species Triticum timopheevii. The sequence goes on along the minus strand of OY997268.1, from coordinate 283,693,699 downwards.
TGTCTCAGTGTCTTTAATATAGTTTTTATCAGCTTTCTTGGAGACCAACAGGGATGTCTCACTATCTTGAACCTTATCTGCATTACTTCCTTTACCATTGCATAACAGGGTACTCTTCTCCAATATTTTATCTGTGTTCTAAAAGGGAAACAAACAAACACATCTCAGGTTTACAATGTAGTATATGAAACTCATTTTGGTAAACCGGTTCAGTAGTAGGGTGGACAGGATAACAGCATGAAACAAACATATATCTATGTAGTATGGTCACTGTATGGTCTATATCATTCTAGTTTATGTTGCCAAATCAAGATAGATACAGTTTGAATCATATCTATTTAAGACAAAGCAGCATAGACAGAATATAAGTGTGGGAAACTACATAGCAATAACAACACCTGTAATGTTCTTGGCATGAGAACATAACTATTTATTTAATTGAAACTGAAAGCAACATAGAGCAAGTTACAACAGCAAACAACCAAACACGTTGAAGAAACAGGTTTAAAACATACCTGTTGCACCATTGGAGTTTCAATTGCATCCTTCAAATTTGAAATTGGTTGGTATCAGTAAATACAGTGATGCAAGAGCAAAGTAGTATGAACCATAGCTACGGAACCTGACCTGAGAATAATTCTTCTTTTGATTTAAGTGTTGACTTCGGGTTCGGAGTGGTGGTCCTCGTGAGGCACTGCAGTTGCCTTACTAACTGCTCGTGTTTGGGTGCTCTCTGGTGGAGACGGTGCTGTGTCAACGGGAACTGGGTTACTATCTGCCGGGGTTGGGGTTAGAAGGGGTGTAGCTGGTTCTCTGTCCAACTAGGTAGGGGTACAATCTGCATGAGTGTGGGTTATGTGTGGTGGGGCTGATTCTTGGGCAAGTACAACCGTGGTTCTATCTGCATCGACAGGTAGCACGATCTTTTCTGAAGACCGTGTTTTTACTCCCATAGATACTGCCATCACTCCCTCCAATTGAAATGGCTGATAAACAAGAAATGTAATTGAATGTATAGGCATTGTAAGATAGACATGTGCAATGGATAGTAGGGAAGAAAACAGGGCATGAAATAATTCACATTTATGTTGTCTAAGCCAACAGAATAGCAGGACATAATTTCACATATATGATGGCTAATTAAACAGGATAGCATGACACAATTTCACATGTATGATGGCTAACTAAACAGGATAGAATGACATACTTCAAAATATGATGACTATGTAAACATGATGACATGATATAACTATACGATGTGTCTATTAAAGTGGTTGGCACGCCATAAATCACAAACATGTCGTCGATGGAAACATGATGGCATGATATAATTCACGGATAGAATGAAATAATTTAAAATATGATGACTATGTAAACAGGATGAGATGATATAACTATATTATGTCTTTAGAAAATGGGTTGGCATGCCATAATTCAGATACATGCTGTCTATGTAAACATCATGGCATGACATAATTCAAATATATGATTTATATACTAAGGAAGTGAGCATAGGGCAATTGCATATATGATGTGTCAACTAAGGAGATGGCATTCAATATTGTGTATATGATGTAAAAAATAAGCATTGCAATACAACATATGCATTATATGAGTAATATAACCCTGCCAAGTTTGAGCATACACCTCAGGGGGATAATAGGACTGGTCATCTGCCTCTGAATCCTCCTCTGAAGAGCTATCTGTAACCAGCAAGATATCTACTTCAGCAGGTAGCATTGTCTGCTCTGAAGACCTTGTTTTCACTCCAGATTTCTCCATCACCAATTCAAATGGCTGGTGCACAGGAAGAGCAGTTGAATATACAAACATTGTCGACAAAAGCAATGAGAAATACAAAAAAAGGACGGCATGATATAATTCACATATATGACGCTTGCCTAAACAGCATGGCATTGCATAATTCACATAGATAATGCCTTGCAACAAGATAACATTGCATAATTCACATATATAATGTCTTGCAACAAGATAGCATTGCATAATTCACATATATGGTAATTAGACACTAAACAGGTGGCATTCACACAAAGCATGTCTAAACTAAGCAAATGACATAGCAATGCAAGATACCATACGCACGATATGAGTAACATAACCCTGCCAAGTTAGGGCATGCACGTCAGGGGGGAAATATGACTGGTCATCTGTCTCTGAATCCTCCTCTGAGGAGCTATCGGTAACCAGCAAGACATGCGCTTCGTCAGATAGCCTTGTCTGCTCTGAAGACCTTGTTTCCACTCCAGATTTTTCCATGACCGTGCCGAATGGCTAATGCACAGGAAGAGTAATTGAATGTACTAAAATTGTTGACAAATTTAACACATAATAAGAAATGATGGCATGATATAATTCACATATAAGATGACTGGCTAACCAGGGTGGCATTGCAAAATTCACATATATGATGCCTAGCTAGACGACATGGCATTGCATGATTCACATATACGATAAAGAAACAAAACAGATGGCATTGACACAAAGCATGTCTAAACTAAGTAGATGACATCTTTAATGTATACAGTAAGCAATGCAAGGCACCATATGCATGATATTACCAACATCAGCATGCCAAGTTAGAGCGAAGACCTCATGGGGTAAATAGGAGTGGTCTTCTCCTTCTGAATCCCCCTCAGAACAGTTATCTTCCTCTTGATTACGATCCGAAATGGGTGGAGGGGGTCTGCCTTTGCGCCCACCATGGAACAACGTCTGCATGAAATTTTATTGCCACGCAAGGCTCGTCTCTTTTGCTCTACATGATTAGTTCCATTGTGTACAATAACTGGCATGCATAGGAATAAAACATAGTGAGATTATGTAAGGAGTGCATGCACAAATCCAGAGTGATGGTAGCAAACTGTGGATAGACCCAAAACCAATGATAGCAGGCAGATAATAGCTTTAGTTAAAAAATACAGACAATGGCTCCTTTAATGTTTGTTTGCACACAACATGAAACTCATAGTAGACACCGGAGATTAACCAGATAGTAGACAGATAGTACTGATTGCTACCCCAATATGTACCCCACAACCATTTGAAAACTCAAGTTTCAACATTAGTTTGGACCTGACTCGGAGTCTAATAGGTGAACACGACGATGATGTAGCATGTCATCATATTGAGCGACACATAACGTAAGCAGATACGGAAGAGTGTGACCTCTCTTGCTGACCCGTGTAGTCCTCAAGGTCATCTGCTCAGTTGATGATGGTAATGCAGTTGTCGTGGCTGCTGGCGGCGGGGAAGAAGATCTGAGGCGGCGAAACACAGTCTGGAGAGCGGATCCCTGCTGTGGTGAACCCTTCCGTCATTGGAGCAGCTGAGCTGGGGTGGAACACAACGCTGCAAGAGCAGGACAAACCACACAAGGTTTTCTTTGACACATATCTGTAACAGAAGTAATTGAGTAAGGGCTTGTTTGAATTTGAGGATTCTAACAATGCAGGGATAGGAAATAGACAGGAATAGGATAGGAATGCACGTGCAAAACAGAGAATTTAAAAACACAGGATTTCTGCCAATCTGGGTGTTTGATTCACAATAATTGGAAGATCACAGGATGCAAAAAAGCATGGTGAGATTAAGTCAAACCACAAGAAAATGTACAATTATAATGCTATTATGCTACTATCTCTTAGTCTTGTGCTTGATGAATAGGAATATGAAAAGGAGGAGAAGTGGAAATTAGAATTCCTACGGTTTTTCTTTCAAGGAGACACTAAAGGAACAAATCCTACAGTTTTCCTTTGCTACATTCCTTTGCACCAAATTCATGAAAAGTAGTACCATAGGAAACTTTCTAATTCCTATGTTTTTCATTCACTTTTACTTTCAAGCACTGGCGATTCTAGTAGGCAGGCTTGAGCAAGGAAAATCCTACACTAAAAAAATGTTTTTGTGCTACTTCTATTACTTTGGACCCAGGCCACTGCCATACTAGCTCAACTCCCAGGCCCATCGACAAATGCACAGCTCAAACGCGCAGAGATAAATAATGATGGCGTTCAAGAGAGTCCATCACGGATAGCTAAGTTGCCTGGTACCTCACTGCTTGTCATATAGTAGGATAAAATAATCGTATTTCCCGTTACTACGAGTGCTCAGTGGACAATATATATAACATGTAGAGTAAAAAAGAGATGCAACAAGTGTACAACCTCTTTGGCGAAGCCATGTCGATCTCAGCGTGATTGGGTTAGCCAGTGAGGATGCTCCGGCTGACTTTGCTGTCGGAGGAGGGGAAGAAGATCTTAGGCATCTAGAGATGGAGCCCGAGGTACTGCTCCGCTGTGATGGAGGGTTTCGTCGTTGGAGCAGCTCCGGTGAGTTGTTCGACGCCGAGGCTGAAGCAGGACAAGAGAGACAACGAACAACGTTAACCTGAGTGGAATTCTAATAGCATCTCCAATACATGACGTAAAATACATAACCACAAAGTGCTAGATGTAAAATACATCAGCCGCTCATCTCTAAACTTAACTGTCGAAACTGAACTTAACTGTCGAAACTGAACCTAACTGTCAAAACTGAATTTCGCTGTCGAAACTGAATTTTGTTGTCAAAACTGAACGCACTAGCGAGGTGAGGCTACACGTCAGTCGATTTTGCAGCCGTTGGATACGAAATCAAGGGCCTGCGGTTCATCTTCAACCTCCACCCCCTGAGCCGCCAGCCACCACCGGCCAAGCAGCAGCCCCTCGCCGCCCCGCCTGCCCCGAAAACACTCCCCACCGCCGGTCCGCCGCCGCCCCGGCCATCCCTCTAGGCCCCCCCCATGCCGAGCTTTTTCTCCGACGATCCTCACGCCACCGCCCCGCCAACGCCCCGCCACCGCCGGCGACCACCGCCCCATCCTAAACCCTAAGATAAATAGTGGGGTACCTCTCCGGCGAGCCCCCCTCCCCGCTGCGTCTGGTTCTTCGTTCACCCTGGTGAGCCCACCCCTTGGAAATCGACTGACCCAAAAGTTGATTCACTCGACTGAAGTATAGCCAAATCGGAGCAGCATTGCAAACAAGAGCAAGAGCAAGAGCAGCAGCACGAGCAAAAGCAATATCAAGAGCATACCAGGTAGGGGCCGAGAGCAAGAGCAGAGCAGCAGCGCGAGCGAGAGCTAAAGCAGCAGCAACTCCTACTGATGTGGACGTCGCCGCTGAGGGAGCGACGCCGTGGAGGAAGTGGCCGACGACGCCACCGTGGATGGAGTCGTGCCGTGTCGGCTCGGGACCGAGCGCCGGCAGCACCGTGAGATTGAATCAAGAAGAAAATGCGGCGATTAGTGTACAACCTCTTTGGTGGCGCCGATTAGGCCGCAGCTTCATCCGAGGAAACGGTGATGATGATGCTCTTCCGGTGGTGCAGGTGAAGATGGCGGTGTGGGAATGGAGGTGGCGCGAAAGACGAGGGGAACGTCGGGGTAGCTCCTTGGAGGTGGAGGATGGGGTGGCTGAATCAGCGGGATGATGAAATCGATGACGGATCCTCATCCGGTACGGTGGATGGGGGATGTCGAGGTGTTGCTGTGGACGAAGTCGTCGGGGAAGAAGCTCCGGCTGGGTGGCGGACGGACCAGGGTGTGGGGTTTCGTCACGGATTTTCGCGGCCTCGGTGTACGAATGGGTGGGCGGATGGGATGGCAGTGGGGAACCATGGATTAGAGACGTGCTTGTCCGAAATGTGGGGTAAGTTACGAAAGTACCCCCCCCCACCGATTTGAGGCCATTCTTTCGGTTCAGGGGTACCACGGGCATTTCGCGTGTCGGGATTTCACAGGAGGTGGGAGTTTTCGCGCGCGTTGTAATTTCGGAATAGCAAGGCGCGGGTTGAGATGGAGGGAGTTGTCGGAGCACAACGAGACAAAGATATATCTTAAATATTTCGGGCTAACAAGGCACGGGTTGAAGAGGCGGGAGTTTCGCAGCACGATAGAAAGAGACGCTAGCTTCAATTTTCGGCATAACAAGGCGTGGCTTGAAATTTTGGAAGAACAAGCTTAACGTGTACCCCAAAAAAAGACAATTTGCACCTCAACACGCACAACACACACAAACACCATTTAGACTAGAGTAAGGTACACGTGCATTGCACGCATGAGATTTGGCAACCAAATTATGAATAAATACCACATTATAGCATGCAAGCTTTGAGTCATATATGCATGATGTAGATGTTCGTTTAATTCTTATAGTTCATTTCATTCAAAATCATCTAGTTTTTATAAGAAAGCTAATCTATTTTAAGATTCACGGAATTGTGCGTTGTAAGACATAAAGTAAAAACAAATAATGGCAAATCATGTAGAAAAACATTTGGGCAATTCTGATACGGAAGATTCTAGAACAAATAAGAAGTGCATGTGTTTTGATGTTTGTGCATTATGCTTAAGTTCAACCATGGAGTCTTCTAGATTATACATGTGGCGAAATCTGGTGGAATCTAGATGATATACAACGGCCAATAGTGCTCAAATTTGCCATCTTTGGACCTTCGGATTCGCCTCATCGAACGACCATCTTTCAAAGTTAAAGTTACCGGCTCACAATAAAAAATGTATATAATATAATATATATATAGGGGTATAGATATAGATATGTGATGCGAAGGCCGCCCATCATCTCCAATTACATGCACGGACATGGGCAAATGATGTCTGCCATCGGTATCTCAAATTCAAATCAGTCTGACCTTGTTCAATGTGTATACATTACATCATGCTCGTTTCCAAAGAACACCCGCAGATCTCCGTTATATTCATGCATGCATGGGTTTCAAACATCAGGATCTCTTATTCAAATATTTGAATTCAACTTTACATTGATTATGACCTCACTTATTCTTTTACACCCACACAGTAGTCTTCTCTTTATAATTGTACCACTAACTTTCTCTCGTGCATGCATGCACACACACTACTAGTCGGCATTATCTATCGCACGCATGCAATATTTTTCTTCAGGTCGGTCTCCCATGAAGGCCCACACCCACACACATCCCCCTCTCCCTCATACCGGGCATTCTTTATCTCTCACGCGTGCATGCGCAACGATCGATGTTCCTCTATGTATGTGTGTATATAGCTAGGTCTTTCATAGTTTTCCACACAAACCGATCAATCGATATATCCAGTGAGGTCTCACCCTCTTTCCCATGTCCACATCGATCAATCTATACCTCTCCCACGTCCACATCGATCAATCTATACCTCTCTATATAGGATTAACATAAATAGCTAATACACCCACATTAATTATATATCCAACGTCCCCCTCTCATCATCCATGCCTTCCGCTTCATCTCTCATATGCGTGCACAATGGCGAAGACAGGGGGCAGTAAGGGCCCTGCCCCCCCTAACATCACTATATATCGAGGCTAATATGAATGTGATCATTAGACAATTGCTGCTAAAAAAGGTTTAATTTCATGAATTGACCCTCCTCGTAAAGGATTAGCAATGCTTGGCCCCCTAGATCATTTATTTTTCACGGCTCCACCACTGCATGTAACAGCGCACGTGTTCGCCCCCTCTCTCTAAATATCGATCTCGCACTTGTGCATTCCTTCATAGTCTCCCTCCACTCGGCCCCTCGCACCATCTTCTAGCCCCCACCGGATTTTGCCACATGTACAATCTAGCAGACTCCATGGTTGAACTTAAGCATAATGCACAAACCTCAAAACAACAGTGGTTCTCTTTTGTCCTAGAATCTTCCGTGTCATAGCTGCCCAAACTTTTTTTCTAGTTGAATTGCCATTATTTGTTTTTACTTTATGCTTTACAACGCACAATTCCATGAATCATAAAATAGATTAAGGGCTTATTTGATTCAAAGGATTCTCAAAGGAATTTTGGAGGATTCTAATCATTAGGAATTTTTCCTATCTTGGTTGTTTGATTCATTGTAAACCATAGGAATTTTTCCATATGATTCATTTGCACTAGATTTCATAGGAAACATCCCATCCACTCAAACCTCTTTGAAAGAAATTCCGTGGTTTTTCTATGCACAATCAATCACTCATACAATCCTGTAGGATTCAATACGACATTCCACTATAATCCCATGTTTTCCCTATTCACGCGTTCTTAGCTTTTTTGTAAAAACTAATTTGATTTTGAATGAGATGAACTATAAGAATTAAACGAAGGGCTACATCACACATATATGACTAAGAGCTTACATGCTATAGTGTGGTATTTATTCATAATTTGGTTGCAAAATCTGATGCGTGCAATGCACGTGTAAATTACTAGTACTTCGAGTATGTGCAAAACACGTAAATTAGAATACCAATGGCACGCTACACAGTATCTCTCTTATAGTTCATGAAGCCATGTGGCACATGTGGAGGCGTTGTCGTGACCTCCTTGCAAGGATTTATCACAGTGACATGCTGCTGGTTCTAGAAAAATGTACTCGTCCTCCCTGAGCCATACTGGCGGTACATGCACGAAGCGAAGATGTGCACGCACGCCACACACGCACTCATTCCCTTGCACGCACACGCGGGTACACGGGCGGATGCAATTTTGTACCAAGATCCACCCCATGTGATAATTTGACGCGTGTAAAGTCTTTCACTTCATTGATGGTCAATTAATACAGTGCATGCAAATTGAGTGGACGTGAGGGTGGAAGAAAGACATTATTACTCCACTACGCGCATGCGTGTAGTTAAATCGTGGGTTGCTAGTAGTACTTCCATTGCTCTCCTTCGTATTTTGTGCCAATTTTTGACAGTAACATAATATTTACGCATTTGAGCAGTGTAGTCTACTTGAAATTTATGTTCCACTAAACTCATCGGGAGCCGTTTCGGGCCTCGAAACCAAAACCATCAATTAATCTTTACCTTGTTCCCATCACATTCGAAAGCCTGCTCACACCTACTAGTACTACGTACCAAACCTGAACGTGTTCCCACTATGCAGGTATTAGTACTACTAGTGCTAGTACTTAGGTTATAAAAAGGGGAACTACCTAACCGAAATTACTCTACCTTTCCTTCTGATAAGTGCTTCTTCTTCGTCCATCGTTGCCATGGCCGGTGAGCAGAGCTCTAGGTCGAGAACTACTCGTAACAAGGGAGCGGAAACCAAGGCTGCGGAAAAAAAGAGAGGGCTCGCCGCCATGCAGAGACCTCTAAAGATCTCTCACGGGCAGGCGATGGCTCCCAAGAGCGCCCTAGCTGCGGAGGCGAACATGCCGAGCCGGCGGAGCTGGAGTCGTTATCCCTCAGCGGCATGCCCGATCAGCTCAATAAGAACCTCAATAAGCAGAAGGAGTTCATCCAAGGCTTGACGGAGTTGCTGAAGGAGAGCCTCGAGGACATGCCTGCTGACCTCAATCAGCAGGGGTAGTTGACTGCCGACTTGGTGATGCTGCTGAAGAAGAGCATTGCCTCGGAGAAGAAGGCGACCGGCAAAATCCTGCGACTTCAGGAGGACAGGGCGAAGCTCTGCCACGAGATCGACCTGTTGAAGGAGAAAAACGCCGGCTGGAAGAAGCTGCATGAGAATAGTAGTTCCTCGATGAAGATGCCCCTTGTCATGGAACAGAAGGAGGAGTTGGCGAAGCTCCGCATCGAGCACCCAGCTGCTGTCAAGGTACGTAATGCGGCCGTGATACAGATGATGAAGGCTCGTGTCGAGAAATCCCGCGTCATAGACAGAATGAAGAAGATGGCGGAGGAGACGCGCAAGGAGATGGAGGTCGTGGAGGCGATGAAGAAGCAGTTATGACTCCACGGTGAATTGGATCATTTGGGGTGATAATCTTCCTTCTTCTTTTTCTGCTTTGTTTCATTTTTTGCTTCGGGTGTTTCGCCGGACGTGTCACGTTCTCTGCGAGGCATGAATGTTGGGGAACGTAGTAATTTCAAAAAATTTCCTACGCACACGCAAGATCATGGTGATGCATAGCAACGAGAGGGGAGAGTGTTGTCCACGTACCCTCGTAGACCGTAAGCGGAAGCGTTATGACAACGCGGTTGATGTAGTCGTACGTCTTCACGATCCGACCGATCCAAGTACCGAACGTACGCCACCTCCGAGTTCAGTACACGTTCAGCTCGATGAAGATCCCCGGACTCTGATCCAGCAGGGTGTCAGGGATGAGTTCCGTCAGCACGACGGCGTGGTGACAATGATGATGTTCTACCGACGCAGGGCTTCGCCTAAGCACCGCAACGATATGACCGAGGTGGAATATGGTGGAGGGGGGTACCGCACACGGCTAAGGAACGATCACGAAGATCAACTTGTGTGTCCTAGGGTGCACCCCTGCCCCGTATATAAAGGAGCAAGGGGGAGGCCGACCGGCCCTAGGGGGCACGCCAAGGAGGGGGGGAGTCCTCCTCCTAGTGGGAGTAGGACTCCCCTTTCCTAGTCCAGCTAGGAAGACAGAGGGGGAAGGAAAAAGAGGGAGAGGGAGAGGGAAAGAGGGGCCACGCCCCCCTCCCTAGTCCAATTCGGACTCCCCATGGGGGGGGGGCACCTCCTGGGCTGCTGCCCTCTCTCTCCCCTCAGGCCCACTAAGGCCCAATACTTCCCCGGGGGGTTCCAGTAACCCCTCCGGCACTCCGGTTTTCTCCGAAATCACCCGGAACATTTCCGGTGTCCGAATATAGTCGTCCAATATATCGATCTTTATGTCTCGACCATTTCGAGACTCCTCGTCATGTTCATGATCACATCCAGGACTCCGAACAACCTTCGGTACATCAAAACTTATAAACTCATAATAAAACTGTCATCGTAACGTTAAGCGTGCGGACCCTACGGGTTCGAGAACTATGTAGACATGACCGAGAACTGTTTCCGGTCAATAACCAATAGTGGAACCTGGATGTTCATATTGGCTCCTACATATTCTACGAAGATCTTTATCGGTCAAACCGCATAACAACATACGTTGTTCCCTTTGTCATCGGTATGTTACTTGCCCGAGATTCGATCGTCGGTATCCAATACCTAGTTCAATCTCGTTACCGGCAACTCTCTTTACTCGTTCCTGTAATACATCATCCTGTAACTAAATCATTAGTTACAATGCTTGCAAGGCTTAAGTGATGTGTATTACCGAGAGGGCCCAGAGATACCTCTCCAACAATCGGAGTGACAAAACCTAATCTCGAAATACGCCAACTCAACATGTACCTTCGGAGACACCTGTAGAGCACCTTTATAATCACCCAGTTACATTGTGACATTTGGTAGCACACAAAGTGTTCCTCCGGTAAACGGGAGTTGCATAATCTCATAGTTGTAGGAACTTTGTATAAGTCATGAAGAAAGCAATAGCAACATACTAAATGATCAAGTGGTAGGCTAACTGAATGGGTCAAGTCAATCACATCATTCTCCTAATGATGTGATCCCGTTAATCAAATGACAACACATGTCTATGGTTAGGAAACATAACCATCTTTGATTAATGAGCTAGTCAAGTAGAGGCATACTAGTGACACTTGGTTTGTCTATGTATTCACACATGTATCATGTTTCCGGTTAATACAATTCTAGCATGAATAATAAACATTTATCATGTATGAGGAAATAAATAATAACTTTATTATTGCCTCTAGGGCATATTTCCTTCAGTCTCCCACTTGCACTAGAGTTAATAATCTGGATTACACAGTAATGATTCTAACACCCATGGAGTCTTGGTGCTGATCATGTTTTGCTCGTGGAAGAGGCTTAGTCAACGGGTCTGCAACATTCAGATCCGTATGTATCTTGCAAATCTCTATGTCTCCCACCTGGACTTGGTCCCGAATGGAATTGAAGCGTCTCTTGATGTGCTTGGTCCTCTTATGAAATCTGGATTCCTTTGCTAAGGCAATTGCACCAGTATTGTCACAGAAAATCTTCATTGGTCCCGATGCACTAGGTATGACACCTAGATCAGAAATGAACTCCTTCATCCAGACTCCTTCATTTGCTGCTTCCGAAGCAGCTATGTACTCCACTTCGCATGTAGATCCTGCTACGACGCTTTGTTTAGAAATACACCAACTGACAGCTCCACCGTTTAATATAAATACGTATCTGGTTTGCGATTTAGAATCGTCCGGATCAGTGTCAAAGCTTGCATCGACGTAACCCTTTATGACAAGCTCTTTGTCACCTCCATAAACGAGAAACATATCCTTAGTCCTTCTCAGGTATTTCAGGATGTTCTTGACCGCTGTCCAGTGATCCACTCCTGGATTACTTTGGTACCTCCCTGCTAAACTAATAGCAAGGCACACTTCAGGTCTGGTACACAGCATTGCATACATGATAGAGCCTATGGCTGAAGCATAGGGAACTCCTTTCATTTTCTCTCTATCTTCTGCAGTGGTCGGGCATTGAGTCTGACTCAACTTCACACCTTGTAATAGAGGCAAGAACCCTTTCTTTGCCTGATCCATATTGAACTTTTTCAAAACTTTATCAAGGTATGTGCATTGTGAAAATCCAATCAAGCGTCTTGATCTATCTCTATAGATCTTGATGCCCAATATGTAAGCAGCTTCACCGAGGTCTTTCATTGAAAAACTTTTATTCAAGTATCCTTTTATGCTATCCAGAAATTCTATATCATTTCCAATCAACAATATGTCGTCCACATATAATATCAGAAATGCTACAGAGCTCCCACTCACTTTCTTGTAAATACAGGCTTCTCCAAAGTCTGTATAAAACCATATGCTTTGATCACACTATCAAAGCGTTTATTCCAACTCCGAGAAGCTTGCACCTGACCATGAATTGATCGCTGGAGCTTGCACACTTTGTTAGCTCCTTTAGGATCGACAAAACCTTCCGGTTGCATCATATACAACTCTTATTCCAGAAATCCATCCAGGAATGCAGTTTTGACATCCATCTTCCATATTTCATAATCATAAAATGCGGCAATTGCTAACATGATTCGGACAGACTTAAGCATCGCTACGGGTGAGAAGGTCTCATCGTAGTCAACTCCTTGAACTTGTCGAAAACCTTTTGCAACAAGTCGAGCTTTGTAAACAGTAACATTACCGTCAGCGTCAGTCTTCTTCTTGAAAATCCATTTATTCTCTATTGCTTGCCGATCATTGGGCAAGTCAACCAAAGTCCACACTTTGTTCTCATACATGGATCCCATCTCAGATTTCATGGCTTCAAGCCATTTTGCGGAATCTGGGCTCACCATCGCTTCTTCATAGTTCGTAGGTTCACCATGATCTAGTAGCATGACTTCCAGAATAGGATTACCGTACCACTCTGGTGCAGATCTTACTCTGGTTGATCTACGAGGTTTAGTAACAACTTGATCTGAAGTTTCATGATCATCATCATTAACTTCCTCACTAATTGGTGTAGGTGTCACAGGAACCGATTTCTGTGATGAACTACTTTCCAATAAGGGAGCTGGTACTGTTACCTCATCAAGTTCTACTTTCCTCCCACTCACTTCTTTCGAGAGAAACTCCTTCTCTAGAAAGGATCCATTCTTAGCAACGAATTTCTTGCCTTCGGATCTGTGATAGAAGGTGTACCCAACTGTCTCCTTTGGGTATCCTATGAAGACACATTTTTCCGATTTGGGTTCGAGCTTATCAGATTGAAGCTTTTTCACATAAGCATCGCAGCCCCAAACTTTCAGAAACAACAACTTTGGTTTCTTGCCAAACCATAGTTCATAAGGAGTCGTCTCAACGGATTTTTATGGTGCCCTATTTAACGTGAATGCGGCCGTCTCTAAAGCATAACCCCAAAACGATAGCGGTAAATCAGTAAGAGACATCATAGATCGCACCATATCTAGTAAAGTATGATAACGATGTTCGGACACACCATTATGTTGTGGTGTTCCGGGTGGCGTGAGTTGTGAAACTATTCCACAATTTTTCATATGTAGACCAAACTCGTAACTCAAATATTCTCCTCCACGATCAGATTGTAGAAACTTTATTTTCTTGTGACGATGATTTTCAACTTCACTCTGAAATTCTTTGAACTTTTCAAATGTTTCAGATTTATGTTTCATTAAGTAGATATACCCATATCTGCTTAAATCATCTGTGAAGGTGAGAAAATAACGATATCCGCCACGAGCTTCAACATTCATTGGACCACATACATCTGTATGTATGATTTCCAACAAATCTATTGCTCTCTCCATAGTACCGGAGAACGGAGTTTTAGTCATCTTGCCCATGAGGCATGGTTCGCAAGTACCAAGTGATTCATAATCAAGTGGTTCCAAAAGTCCATCAGTATGGAGTTTCTTCATGCGTTTTACACCGATATGACCTAAATGGCAGTGCCACAAATAAGTTGCACTATCATTATAAACTCTGCATCTTTTTGCCTCAACATTATGAATATGTGTATCACTACTATCGAGATTCATCAAAAATAGACCACTCTTTAAGGGTGCATGACCATAAAAGATATTACTCATATAAATAGAACAACCATTATTCTCTGATTTAAATGAATAACCGTCTCGCATCAAACAAGATCCAAATATAATGTTCATGCTCAACGCTGGCACCAAATAACAATTATTTAGGTCTAAAACTAATCCCGAAGGTAGATGTAGAGGTAGCGTGCTGACCGCGATCACATCAACTTTGAAACCATTTCCCACGCGCATCGTCACCTCGTCCTTGGCCAGTGTTCGCTTATTCTGTAGTCCCTGTTTCGAGTTGCAAATATTAGCAACAGAACCAGTATCAAATACCCAGGTGCTACTGCGAGCTCTAGTAAGGTACACATCAATAACATGTATATCACATATACCTTTGTTCACCTTGCCATCCTTCTTATCCGCCAAATACTTGGGGCAGTTCTGCTTCCAGTGACCAGTTTGCTTGCAGTAGAAGCACTCAGTTTCAGGCTTAGGTCCAGACTTGGGTTTCTTCTCTTGAGCAGCAACTTGCTTTCTGTTCTTCTTGAAGTTCCCCTTCTTCTTCCCTTTGCCCTTTTTCTTGAAACTAGTGGTCTGGTTGACCATCAAAACTTGATGCTCCTTCTTGATTTCTACCTCCGCAGCTTTTAGCATTGCGAAGAGCTCGGGAATTGTCTTGTTCATCCCTTGCATATTTTAGTTCATCACGAAGCTCTTGTAGCTTGGTGGCAGTGATTGGAGAATTCTGTCACTGACGCTATCATCCGGAAGATTGACTCCTAGTTGAATCAAGTGATTATTATACCCAGACATTTTGAGTATATACTCACTGACAGAACTATTCTCCTCCATCTTGCAGCTATAGAACTTATTGGAGACTTCATATCTCTCAATCCGGGCATTTGCTTGAAATATTAACTTCAACTCCTGGAACATCTCATATGCTCCATGACGTTCAAAACGTCGTTGAAGACCCGGTTCTAAGCCGTAAAGCATGGCACACTGAACTATTGAGTAGTCATCAGCTTTGCTTTGCCAAACGTTCATAACATCTGGTGTTGCTCCTGTAGCAGGCCTGGCACCTAGCGGTGCTTCCAGGACGTAATTCTTCCGTGCAACAATGAGGATAATCCTCAAGTTATGGACCTAGTCCATGTAATTTCTACCATCATCTTTCAACTTTGCTTTCTCAAGGAACGCATTAAAATTCAACGGAACAACAGCACAAGCCATCTATCTACAACAAACATAGACAAGCAAAATACTATCAGGTACTAAGTTCATGATAAATTGAAGTTCAATTAATCATATTACTTAAGAACTCCCACTTAGACAGACATCTCTCTAGTCATCTAAGTGATCACGTGATCCAATTCAACTAAACCATAACTGATCATCACGTGAGATGAAGTAGTTTTCAATGTTGAACAACACTATGTTGATCATATCCACTATATGATTCACGCTCGACCTTTCGGTCTCCGTGGTGTCTGGGCACGACGAACTTTGGCAACGGTGCATACTCAGGGAGAACACTTCTTGATAATTTTAGTGAGAGATCATCTTAAAATGCTACCGTCAATCAAAGCAAGATAAGATGCATAAAGGATAAACATCACATGCAATCAATATAAGTGATATGATATGGCCATCATCATCTTGTGCTTGTGATCTCCATCTCCGAAGCACCGTCATGATCACCATCGTCACCGGCGCGAAACCTTGATCTCCATCGTGGCATCGTTGTTGTCTCGCCAACTATTGCTTCTACGACTATCGCTACGGCTTAGTGATAAAGTAAAGAAATTACAGGGCGTTTGCATTTCATACAATAAAGCGACAACCATATGGCTCCTGCCAGTTGCCGATAACTCGTTTACAAAACATGATCATCTCATACAATAAAATATAGCATCACGTCTTGACCATATCACATCACAACATGCCCTGCAAAAACAAGTTAGACGTCCTCTACTTTGTTGTTGCAAGTTTTACGTGGCTGCTACGGGCTGAGCAAGAATCGTTCTTACCTAGGCATCAAAACCACAACGATAGTTTGTCAAGTTAGTGATGTTTTAACCTTCCCCGGGACCGGGCGTAGCCACACTCGGTTCAACTAACGTTGGAGAAACTGACGCCCACCACCTGTGTGCAAAGCACATCGGTAGAACCAGTCTCGCGTAAGTGTACGCGTAATGTCGGTCCGGGCTGCTTCATCCAACAATACTGTCGAACCAAAGTATGACATGCTGGTAAGCAGTATGACTTGTATCGCCCACAACTCACTTGTGTTCTACTCGTGCATATAACATCAATGCATAAAACCTAGGCTCTGAAGCCACTGTTGGGAAACGTAGTAATTTCAAAAAAATTCCTACGCACACGCAAGATCATGGTGATGCATAGCAACGAGAGGGGAGAGTGTTGTCCATGTACCCTCATAGACCGTAAGCGGAAGTGTTATGACAACGTGGTTGATGTAGTCATACGTCTTCACGATCCGACCGATCCAAGTACCGAACGTACGGCACCTCCGAGTTCAGCACACGTTCTGCTCGATGACGATCCCCGGACTCCGATCCAGCAGGGTGTCGGGGATGAGTTCTGTCAGCACGACGGCGTGGTGACGATGATGATGTTCTACCGACGTAGGGCTTCTCCTAAGTACCACAACGATATGACCGAGGTGGAATATGGTGGAGGGGGGCACCGCACACGGCTAAGGAACGATCACGAAGATCAACTTGTGTGTCCTAGGGTGCCCCCCTACCCCATATATAAAGGAGCAAGGGGGAGTCCGGCCGGCCCTAGGGGGTGCGCCAAGGAGGGGGGAGTCCTCCTCCTAGTGGGAGTAGGACTCCCCTTTCCTAGTCCAACAAGGAAGAGAGAGAGGGAGGAAAGAGAGGGAGAGGGAGAGGGAAAGAGGGGCCGCCCCCCCTCCCTAGTCCAATTCGGACTCCCCATGGGGGGGGGGGCGCCACCTCCTGGGCTGCTGCCCTCTGTCTCCCCTCAGGCCCACTAAGGCCCAATACTTCCCCGGGGGGTTCCGGTAACCCCTCCGGCACTCCGGTTTTCTCCGAAATCACCCGGAACATTTCGGATGTCCGAATATAGTCGTCCAATATATCGATCTTTATGTCTCGACCATTTCGAGACTCCTCGTCATGTTCGTGATCACATCCGGGACTCCGAACAACCTTCGGTACATCAAAACTTATAAACTCATAATAAAACTGTCATCGTAACGTTAAGCGTGCGGACCCTACGGGTTCGAGAACTATGTAGACATGACCGAGAACTGTTTCCGGTCAATAACCAATAGTGGAACTTGGATGTTAATATTGGCTCCTACATATTCTACAAAGATCTTTATCGGTCAAACCGCATAGCAACATACGTTGTTCCCTTTGTCATCGGTATGTTACTTGCCCGAGATTCGATCGTCGGTATCCAATACCTAGTTCAATCTCGTTACCGGCAAGTCTCTTTACTCGTTCCTGTAATACATCATCCTGTAAACCAACTCATTAGTTACAATGCTTGCATGGCTTAAGTGATGTGTATTACCGAGAGGGCCCAGAGATACCTCTCCGACAATCGGAGTGACAAAACCTAATCTCGAAATACGCCAACCCAACATGTACCTTCGGAGACACCTGTAGAGCACCTTTATAATCACCCAGTTACGTTGTGACGTTTGGTAGCACACAAAGTGTTCCTCCGGTAAACGAGAGTTGCATAATCTCATAGTTGTAGGAACTTTGTATAAGTCATGAAGAAAGCAATAGCAACATACTAAACGATCAAGTGCTAGGCTAACTTAATGGGTCAAGTCAATCACATCATTCTCCTAATGATGTGATCCCATTAATCAAATGACAACACATGTCTATGGTTAGGAAACATAACCATCTTTGATTAATGAGCTAGTCAAGTAGAGGCAGACTAGTGACACTTAGTTTGTCTATGTATTCACACATGTATCATGTTTCCGGTTAATACAATTCTAGCATGAATAATAAACATTTATCATGATATGAGGAAATAAATAATAACTTTATTATTGCCTCTAGGGCATATTTCCTTCAATGAATAGAACAATGGTTTTTGTTTTTTGAGGGAATGAATAGAACAATGCTAACAATGAGATGACTAGCAAATTAGATCATTTTTATCGCCATATGGCACTGGGCTGCCATGTTTCGTGCTCCTCCCTCGCAGTACCACTCCAGTGGAAAACTTGAGTATACCGCACGGTTCTTTGCACCTCCTCGGCCAGGTCGTCGGCGCATTTATACGAGCAGTCAAATCACAAGGCCCCGCCTTCCAGCAGTAATTAGCCGTCAAATCACAAAGGCCCTCGCCTCTCATGAAACGGACCAAGCTAGACTGCCCCGCCCTCTAGCCTTTTAAAAAATGTATACTTTTGTACAGCAGTAGTATCGATGGATTGCGCCATGGAGCAAAACTTGAAATTAAAAAAAGGTAGTACATATAGAGAGCGCTCATCGCCAAATTATACATATAGTACTATTAAAAAGGCTAGTCACAATAATGGTGTCCAGCACAACCCACCCCTCAAATAAAACTAAGCACCCTGGAATTCTTTGACAAAACTAAGGACCCTGAAATTCTTTGACAACTAAACTGATGGCTATATGATGTTGGCCATATATATTGTACGTATATAATGTGAATAAACGAGTGGTAGTACTATACCAACTAAAAGATGAAATGTAAGAAATACTAGTATGTACTTACTAAAGAGTTAAAGAAACAAGAAGAAACATAACATAGTTCTGCTGGGGGCTCAGCACAACACACCCCTCAAATAAAATTAAGCACACCTGAAATTAAACTTTGCAACTATTCCGGTAGACACTGCATTAGAACCACCATGAGCAATGACACTGCCACCTTACTCGGAGTCCTCATCCACGTCCTCAACTTCGTCCTTGTCCCTCTTCCTCTTGGCCGATACTTCATTGCTTGAACCGCCAACTTGGCTGTTGCTCTTCATCCAACCCTTGTAGATATTGAAACAAAGGTAGCCATCCGTTGCAGCGTACTGGATGTGGTCTATATCTAGCACATTCCGCTGCCATGCATGACGATGAAACGTGTAATGAGGTTTCTCCAGTTTGCGGTACGAAGGATGAACCATGGCTCCTGCCAGGATCAGCATTGAGGGCTGACGAGAGGGCACCAGCCAATTCTTCTGGAGGTCAAAGGTGTTGCCTACAACGAGGCCTATCCGACGCAGGACTTCTGTATCGTTCTTAAAGTCTACGGTAACGAATTTGACTGTTTTGTCCTCGAGGAAGTTCTTAAAATCCCGGCACTCAACGTCGGCATGGCATATGTGGTAGACCAAGCAAACGTTATGTATGCAAACCTGGATCACGGCTGGCTTCTTCCTCTCTTCGTCCTTTAGATCCTTCTCTCGTCCCAGGACTGTGGTGTACTCAACATCTAGCCCAGCGACCCACTCATCATGTGAGTTTTCGAACATGTGTCTGAAGCGACAAAGGCATCCTTTCACCGTCGCGGAAGTACGGGTGTAGATGACGTCGAACTCATCGTCGGTGATGGTTCTAACCTTGCACTCACCGCTGATTGGGAGATTTGGGACGCCATGGATTTGGGAGGAGGGTTAGGATTAGTGGAACTGCCGTAATGTGAATGGACGGGACGACTAGGAGCGAACCGCCGTAGTATTAAAGGACGTGCGGGGACGAGTAGGAGCGAACTGCCAGCGTGCGAATGGCAGGGTAGTGGCTTTCCATTCTCCCATGATACGGGCTTCCGAGAGCCCTTGGATCTGAGATCGAATGGTTGCATGGCGTGATTCTAGACCTATGGGTGAATATCCTATCCTGGAGGGTTATTCTTAAAATTTTCAGCAACTTAGCATGCGACCGTTTGATCTCAGATCCAAGGGCTGCCAGCAGCCCGTATCATGGTCGCGCCTACCACGACCGTCGCGTCGCTCGCGTGGTCGCGCCCTTGGAGATTTAACACGGTGCGTTAGGCTATCTGATGTTGGCATGTCATACATAGTCATCACTTAGTCACTCATACTACAACAAGGTTGGCTATAAGGTTGGCTATAAGTGTATTTTTTTTATTCCTCTCTATCTCTTTCTTCGTACTCCCTCCGTCGCATAATATAAGAACGTTTTTGACACTAGCTAGTGTAGTGTCCAAAATGTTCTTATATAATGGGACACAGGGAGTACTAGTATTTATTGCATTTGCCAAGGAGTGACCTCTTCCAATGAAGTGGTGTTTCTAAGTTCGCTTCATTTAATTAGCTATAGACTCAAAATTGTCTTTTCACCTAGGTACACACGCTTAGCACCGTTTCTTCCTTGGGTCACCAAACTAGTCTCTCTCTTCTTGATTAAATTGCCACATCAGACTTTATGCCTATGTGGCAAGCTTAAGCACATGTAGGAGCAAGTAAGTACAATAGTGCGCTTTACATGGCATTTTTGCATATGTGGAGGAAAGAGAAGCAAGGAAAAAGTGGAGAAGTGGGCTCTCATGCAAGAGCCAGCCTCTACTACTACATGGTGGAGCATTGGGAGAGGCACCTGTATGGAGATGGTCAGGAATCAGGAGACTCACGCCGGTCGTAGCACCACAGTTAAAATGATACTGGCAAGTCAAATCATGGGGCCCCACCTGTCCAGCAGTAACTCGCTGTCAAATCACACAGCCCTACGTTCGCAGCAGCCTACTCCCTCATCTTCTCGCGTCTCTGTCGAACCGACTAGGCGGAACTGTCCCGCCGCCTACTGCGCAGGAAAAGCCCCGCCCTCGACTTTTAAATAGTAGTATACAGTATAATAATTTTGTATCCATGGATTGCGCCCTGGAGCAAAGCATCTAGAAAACGGTGGTACACATGTACGGAGTATACAACACGCACGTCGCGTTCAAATCGCACGCCAGACGGTCGGTCGGTCTGGCACGCTGTTCTCCGAATGGAACGCGCGTCATATTGCGTTCGCACACACATGTGGGACGACAATTGAGAACTGACCACACGGTCAAAAAAAATCATGGTAAAAAAAATTGAGAACTGACCATAGGCACACTCCCCGGCCCCGCAAGTCGGGTGACTTAATAGAAGAGGGAGACGAGCGATAGTACTAGAGAAGTGTTGTACTACGTTGGTGCCCGGACGATCCCTGCAAGACATGGAAGATCAGTTCGTCCATGCACGTGACCATTCTCCAGCAGACACGCCTGGATTGGCTATCGTCTACATATTGTGCAGGCTGTGTTGTACTTGGCTGTAGTTGTGGTGAGAAATCTAAAAAAAGGTTTCTTGTCATCTCACCAAATTATGTGTCATGTGCTTCAGATCACTGCGAGGGTTAAACAGCGCAACTGAGTTGGGCTAGTCATTGGGGGCACATGCACAAATAGTGACTACTCAGCTGCCATCTAGGTCAAGCCGGCTATGTTAATTAGGACATCTATCGACAGACCCCTTTCTACGAGTTTATCTTTAATTTGAGCTTTGTACCTCGTCTAGTTTGTTCGTCGGGATTCATGTTGTCTCCTTTGGGCAGTGAGGTTATGATTTCTTGTCATGTGGCATTTTTTCGTGTTATATATTATAATCCGGCGCTTCAGATCAAAATGACGACAATTGCGCCTCCGGGCCACGTGCATGAAGACTTCTCGACAGTCATTGACGAGGTCAAGTCGGCTCTGGTAGACAAAAGAAAACTAAGTACTACTCCACTATATAGGCAGGAGCCTCCGCGCTTGCTTGCTAGTGTTGCTCTCTTGACACCGTCTCGGCCTCTCCAGATCTAAACATGACAGCGGTGGCCACACTCTCTCTCTCTCTCTGCTCACCGCTGGTCACAGATCCAGCCGGATCCTCTCCGCCGGGGAAGGTGAGAAGGTGCAATGTTCACGCGGTCGTCCTCGGCGACGGCTCTTACCCACTGCTGGGCGCGTCTCGATCAGCCTGCCTTGCCGTTCTCTCCCAAGCACCGCTGGCGAAGGAGGGCCTCCGACCCCTTCTTCCTCGCTGCCGCAGTGTGGGTAGATCCGGCCTCCTGCTGCCCATCTAGCGACATCTCGGCGACCATCAGGTATAACTTCCTTCGAAACCGGCCTTGCTCTACTTCCCGAGCTCCTGACGTCGCGGTATTTGTAACTTTTACTATTTCTCAGGCCCCCTCGTAGATAGGATCGCTCGGCTGTTCGAAAACCACATAATTTTTTACGTTTAAGAGGTAAAACTAGTTCAGGCACTCGAATCTAGTACTACTTGGTTCAAACAAGGAAGAAAGGGGTGGGGGTGGGGGAGGATTTGTTACCTGAATCTAGGACTTTGTCGAAAGAGGAAATAATTGGGGCGAAAAGTAGCAGAGACTGGCTATCCAACTGGTCTCTAGGTCTAATAGGGAAATAAAGGGAAATGCAGTACATACTCAATATAAACCTGATCTATTGGTTGAAATAGGAAAGAAAGTGGGGACTAAGGGACAAGTCAACAGAGTAAGTCCAACACTAGATTTGCTAGCCTCACACAGTATAAGGTGGCTATACCGAACAAAAATGGGACCAACCCAGATATCCTATTCTGATGTTTGTTGCCCCGAGCCACTCTTATGTAATGCCACTGGTAAAATGTAGCAGTCGCACTGTTAAAAGTAAGGACACGTTTAACCAATGTTGTTTTCAATGTGATGCCTCTAGTAATATGAATCAATGGCACTTCTTTATATGTCCTGCTAAAATTTCCCATTAAGATAAGTTGGTTCTTTTCGTTAGAAATGCAACTGTCCTGGTCCGCCTACTCTCCCGTGCCCAAAGTAATGTCATATTTAACGGTTGTCATAGTTAATCCTGATGCCCACACTAATATCTAGCAATGCCACTGCTTTAGAAATTGCTACTGTCCTTGTAGGATTGCCATTCAGATAATGAACATGCTTCTTTTCATTTGATGCATGTTTCATCACTTGTTACTTGTTAGTCACCCTCCTTTCCACCTTTTTTGTGCAAACAGAGATATACATTTCACGCTCAATCTTAGTTGAACTGCACAAATGATATCCAAATTATAGTTGACCATTCCAGGAGCTTCACAACCAACCTTGATGCATCCACCACAACCAGTGGGATGTGTGGTGCTCTCTGTGGACAGATCTTTCTCAGGCAGCAAATCCTCTAACCAAATACTAGTAGCTTATATTGGAAGTTTTCTAGGGAGTACTCTTTTCTGAAAGAAGCACCAATCTATTTTTCTTTATTTGTACACTATGTCACAACTTTGACCCAAAGGTCCAGAGCTATTTTAGGGTGATTGGCGTAGTACTCGGAGACTGATTGTAAGCATGATTTTCTTTAGCTGTCACACTGATTGTAAGCATGAGTAGGTGGAAGATTAGGTTAGTGCGAAGCTTACCTTAAACCCTACTGCCGCCATTGAAACGAGGCGAGCGTCAAGGGAACTGTGGAGAACGTCAGGGAAGCGACGTCGCGCCATCCGGCCTCCTCTTGCGGTGGGAGAACGAATACTCCTGTGGCTCCGGCTGGCTCTGCACCCTCACGAATGACACACCATACTCGATCGATCCTTTATCCTTTGGGTGCTCGACCTTCGACCTGTACGCCCACCACCTCCGCCTGACTGTCGCCTCGGGCGAATCTGTCTGCTCCATCGCCCATAGGAGATACTCGATGAACTCCGAGGGCTGCGGCGTGACTGGCGCCGAGGAGTACATGTAAATCGCCGCCCTCATCGCCGCCGCCTCTCTCTTTCGCATACATTGCCACATGGCCCGCACCGTCCTCGAAATCTCCCACTCATTGTCAAACCAACTAAGGATCTCCTTCAACCTGGCTAGCTTTGCCTAGTCGCCGCCGGCAATCTGCCTGATTCGCTGCTGCATCCTCTCCATAGATGTCGTTCTGAGTGGTTCGGTGCTAGCTTTGGAAGATGGGAGGAGAGACGGTGGTCTTGCAATAGAGAAGAGGGAGAGGAGAGGAGGTGGTTTTGGAATGGACATGATGGAGAGGAGAGGAGGTGGTTTTGCAATGGAGAGAAGATCAGAAGAGGGTGAGGCGAGACAGTGGTTTTGGAATGGAGATGATGGAGAGGAGAGGAGGTGGTTTTGGAATGGAGATGATGGAGAGGAGAGGAGGTGGTTTTGCAATGGAGAAGATCAGAAGAGGGAGAGGCGAGATGGTGGTTTTGGAATGGAGATGATGGAGAGGAGAGGAGGTGGTTTTGCAATGGAGAAGATCAGAAGAGGGAGAGGCGAGACGATGGTTTTGGAATGGAGATGATGGAGAGGAGAGGGAGTGGTTTTGCAATGGAGAAGAGGGAGAGGAGCGTGCGGCAGCGATTTAGGATTGGGCGAGAGGGCCGACACGCTGTGACTGGATCAAAATCAAAATCAATTTACCCTTCAATTAAGAAAGCGACCCCACATTAACTAGTCTCCCTTTTATTCTGGGTCATAATTGACCATGATTTTCGCACATAAAATATATGTTATACGTTGCAAAAATAATATAATTTGAAAGTACATTCAGATATGAACCAAACCATACAATTTTCGGTGACATGCATTCACATTTTGCTTGTCACATACAGTATGGTCAAACTTTGACCCAAAATACGCAAAACAACAGAAAAATACTTCCAAGACCAGCGCCGCTCTTCCGCTCTTCTCATGTTCCAATATAAATCCACCGCCGCTCCTCTCCTGTTCCAATCTAAATCCAGCGCCGCTCCTCTCCTCTTCCATTTCAAAACCACCGCCCCTCCTCTCCTGTTCCAGTCCAAAACCGGCGTCGCTCCTCTCCCGTTCTAATCCAAAACCAGCGCCGCTCCTCTCCTCTTCCATTCAAAAACCACCGCCGGCGAGTGAAGGTGTTGTGGAGAAGTAGATCGATGGAGGAGTACAACCAATACATGAGGATCGCAGACGTCGACCCTGTGAAGCTAACTAGGATGTTGGAGATACAGTCTTGGTTTGACAACAAGGACCAACTAGCGGCGACGGCGACATCGATGGCCAAATATCTGCAACAGAGCGAAAAGGCAGCGATACTCCCGGAGGGAGTCGCACCGGAGTACATAGAGCTACTCCTCTGGGCCATGGAGCAAACAGATTCACCGAATCCGATCGTGAGGGAGCGGTGGTGGGAGTATCGATCCCATATGGAGCATCCACCAGAGATTGAAGGATCGAGCATCTATAGGGTGCCGTTTGTGAGGGTGTCCTGCCAGAGCGAGCCGGTGGAGTCTTCGTCGACTGAACCCAACTGCAAGAGGAGAAAAGCAGTTGGCCCCACGATGCTTCCCCGCCATCGTCTCCCTCGCCGTTCACATCGTCCCACGGGGCGGTTGTCTGCCGCCGAGGAATAGGAGGGGACTGCCCCCCAACCCAATAGTCGGGCAGGTTGTGAATTGTCAGGAGGAGCTTAGGGTTGTCAGTATTTGCAGGTTGTGAATTGTGTTTTGTGTTGTGTATTTTGAGAGTACTTTCAGATATGAATGTCTTTTGGATTTCAGATTTGCAGTATTGAGCATATGAAGAATTTTATGAATTCTAGAGATCTATTTTTAGCACTTAAAAAATGTAGTTTCATAGGAGTATAAAAGTGTAGACGAGAAGAAACTGCAAGTTTCAGTTTCAGATAAGAAACTGCAAGTTCAGTTTCAGATAAGAAACTGCAACTTTCAGAGGTAGAGCATTTATATTAACACGGCCTTTTCAAACAGGGTTAACATCATGTTGGAAGTTTCATTCGTGGTCGAAAATGGAACTACCAGCCAGTTAACATCATGCTGATGAACATTCATGCATAGCACATCTTCATATGATGCACAGTCAAAATGCCCACACAATGTTGAGTGTGCGAAACACAGAGAAAACGAGGGACGGAGTTTTGGCAACTGTTGGATGTGGTTTTGGGCTGCCCCGTCTAGGCTTTCATTTTTAACATGCGCAGCCCACGACGTCAGATGGGAGGGCCTGTTTGTATTTTCTTAGGGCCGTCATGTATAGACCGGCCTATGGACCTCCCATCCAAGGTTTTATTTTTGGCAGCCCAATTTATGTATTTTTTTGAAGAAAACGTAGCGGTCTGTTCTATTTTTCTATATAAGAATAGGAACACTAGGTACAACTTATGTTTCCCTTTTAACTATATTATATATATTTAAATTATTTTATATGTTATTATATATTATTTTTATTGTCATCATATATTTAACAGATACTTACATATGTAAGAAAACAATATCCCACATCTTATTAACTTATAAAAGTAATTTCTTAACAAATAAAATCCTGGATTGTTTTGGCACGAAAATCCTAGTGATTGTGTATAAAAGCTTGGTAACATTTAAGGACGAATGTAATAATATCACTTATTATTTAAATATATTTATAACAAAATGCTCAGCCCTTGTTTATTTTTTGATAACATTGCTGGCCCAACCCAACATTATAATTAGAATCAGCCCAGCAAAATCGTGTATCTAGATAAAGTGCAAATGGCCTGTAATTTTTTGGCAATAAAATAAATGGGCCGCATGAAAGCTACATTAATTGTTCAACCAGCCCAGCTAATGGCTGTAATTCAAAAAAATATCAAATTGACTGTAAATTCTACCGCACAAAAAAAGACTGTAAATTCTGAAAAAATGGGTTGAATACGTGGCACATTTTTGGAGGCTGAAATGTGGGCCAATAGGTCGAAGCCAACGCAAGTCGTTGTAAATTTAGTCAACAAATGATTCTGACATGTTAGCCGTTGGATTTACATCCAACGGCCGGCATCCATCTTCAATCTCTCGTCTTCTTCCTCCAGCGCCACCGGGACCACCTCCCGCCTCCTGCTGCTAGCAGCTCTGCTTAGCACGCTTCGCTATGAAGCTCTACTCCACCGTTGGCCAGGCCATCCCTCCAACCCTCCACACCTCCTGCTCTTCTCCACCGACTGCCAAACCATACCGCACTAGAACCAGTTAACCCTCGTACACCTCTCCGTCTGCGACTCTAGTCCCGCGTCTTCCCATCTCCGGCTCGTTGCTGTCCGGGGCCTCGCCTTCGTCCACCACCTTGGATGCGCTCGGCGTGGCGTGGTCAACGTGGTCAACGAACGACACCGTCGGAAGTAGGCTGTGCGTGGAGAGGCTGATAGCTGGGTCCACGGTCGCACACAAGGAAATGCCTCCTTATTACGCGCAAAATAATGATTCCTACACCTAACATCTGGGACCCACCAGAAGGGCCTCTGTATTTCGCGAAAAAAGGTGCCCCCCGCTGACTTGTCGGACCCACCAGCTATCTTCGCACACAAGGAAGTGCCTCCTATTACGCACAAAAAAATGAATACTCCCCTTGCTAGCTAGAACCCAGCATACTGGGAGGCTGACTTGTGGGCCTACCAAGTTGACGGGGACGGAGGGCTTTGTCAACTTAGTCAATATGAACGATTCTAGCTCCTGTTACTGTACGATGTTCATCCAACGGTTTTAGTGCTTCTTCAACCTTTGGTCTTCTTGCTCCAGTCGCCCAAACCAGTGCCGGTCGTGCCGCGTGCTCCTGCCTCCCGTGGCCGGTTCTAATGCCGTGGAGGCCTCACCGCCCCCTACTACTCCCACCGCTGGCCAGGCCATCCCTCTACTCACCCACACCCCCTGTTAATCTACGGCAACAGCAGCCGAACCAGTGAACCCTTGTACTCCTCTTCAGGTGGGCATCCACTGCTCCGTCTTCCCCGGCTCCGAGTCGTCCCCTTCCTAGGCCTCGCCGTCGTCCACCGCTGTGGTGCTCTCGGTGAGGCGTGGTCAACGTGCTCATGGAACGACTTCCATCGGACGTGGACTGTACGTGAAGAGGCTGACAGCTGGGTCCACGGCCGCAGGAAGGAAGTGCCTCCTTATTACACGGAAAATAATGATTCCTCCACCTGACAGCGGGGACCCACCGGACGGGCCACCGTATTTTGCGAAAAAAAGTTTCCCCCTGACTGCTGGGACCCACCAGCCACATCTTCGCACGCAAGGAAGTGCGTCCGGGCAAAAAAAGATTCGCCCCCCTGACTGCTGGGACCCACCAGCTACATCTTCGCACGCAAGGAAGTGCGTCCGGGCAAAAAAAAATGATTCGCCCCCTGACTGCTGGGACCCACCAGCTACATCTTTGCACGCAAAGGAAGTGTATCCGGGAAAAAAAAACGATTCGCCCCTCTGACTGCTGGGACCCACCAGCTACATTTTCGCACGCAAGGAACTGCCTGACAGTCGGGACCCACCTGGTCGAAGCGTATGTAGCATTGTCATTCTGGTCACGAACGTGTACGTACATACTGGTCGTAGTAGAGGCGCGCACGTACACGTACGTACAGCGGCGAGGGTGCAAGAAAGAAAATACGGCCGCGTACGTACATACGGGCAGGGCCTCGAACGCCTACTCGCGCATACATACATGGCTGGGTCGGAACGGAGAAACAACATCGTCGTCGTGTTCATGGGGAGGCAACAGAAGGCATCGTGTTCATCGGGAGGCAACGGAACGCGTGGGAGCCAACCGGATGGGTCGGAACGGAATGCGTGGTCGTGTTCATCGGGAGGGCTTGGACGGAACAGGCGATGGAAACGAGGCCTGGCAAAGCAGGACTCCACGGGATACTGTTCATCTCCACCATCGACCTCCTCCAGCCTCCACGGGCTACCGTTGACCTCCTCCAGCCTCCACGGGCGCCTGTTCATCTAGCCTCCACCGCGCGCTACTCCACCGGCTACTGTTCAACCACCCCTCCACGGGCACCCCTCCACCGTCTAATGGTCATCCAACCCTCCACACCATGGGGTCCTGTTCAACCACCCCTCCACGGCCACCCCTCCACCGTCTATTGTTCATCCATCCCTCCACACAACGGGTACCTGTTCAACCACCCCTCCACGGCCACCCCTCCACCGTCTACTGTTCATCCAGCCCTCCACACCACGGGTTCCTGTTCATCCAGAGGCAACGCCACCGCTCACTATTCATCCAAGCCCCCCCCACACACAATGCTCACTGTTCATCCCAGAGGCAGCATCGATCGGGTTCAGTTAGCAGCAGTAGCGAAGGAATCGCTCCATCGGGTTCAGTTAACAGCCATCGATCGATCGCTCGGGTTCAGTAACGCGTAGCCTGCAGTGCAATCGCTCGGGTTCAGTTAGAGCCCAACGCCTCGCTCGGCTTCAGTTAGAGCCAACGCCGCACACACACGCGCGTACCTGTACGAGAGAAACGCGCACCACTCTCCCACTGTAACCGGCAACTCCCCGAAATTTTCCTCCCCCTCGCTTCTACCATAGTTTTTTTCGTCATGGACGGCCCAAAGAATGTCATGCAGCTGCGTCTCCGGCCCGCCCAGGACGGAAAGCCCATTTTCTGTCATGATTTTTGGTCATAGAAGTAGGAGCCCACCACATCTATGATGATACCGGGTTTTGTCACAATTATCATCATAGAAGTGTCATATGTATGACAAAAAAAAATTCGTTCAGCCCAAAATGTCACGGATGTGTCTTTTTTTTGTAGTGCAATCGATTCCGACACTATACGAGTTGAGCATACGGTTAAAGTCTCCTTCAAAATTGGAGCATATGAGGACACTTTGGAGTGTGATGTCATCCCGATGTTTGTTTGCCACCTCCTTCTTGGTCGGCCATGGCAATTTGACCGAGGCGTCATCCACAATTGGCGTACCAATCACTATAGCTTCAAGATGAAAGGGAAGGAGTATGTTCTAGGACCTATGTCTCCTAGTCAAGTGATAGACGACAAGCAAGCCACCCATCGTGGAGAGAAGAGTGAGAAAGTGATCCACCCAAAAGAGAGTGAAAGCCACAAGCGAAAACTGAGTGCCTCCACGATGAGCGATAAGCAAAACTTCGACCTATTTGCCACCAAAACTAAGATGAGAGAAGTGTGTGAGAACCCATCAAGTGTTCTGCACTTTGTCCTTGTGTGCAAGGATGGGGAGCCAAAAACTAACACCTCTCACGATCTACCTTTAGTGTTCTCTTCTCTTTTGCATGAATTCCAAGATGTTTTCCCCGGTGAGCTACCTCCGGAACTACCTCCACTACGAGGCATTGAGCACCGAATTGACCTCATCCCCGGAACACCTCTACCAAACAAAGCTCCATACCACATCAACCCTGAAGAAACTAAGGAGATCCAACGGCAAGTACAACAACTTGTCGACAACGAACATGTATGTGAAAGCTTAAGCCCTTGTGCCATTCCCGTTATACTTGTGCCCAAGCAAGATGGTAGTTTTCGCATGTTCTCGGATTGCAGACCTATCAATGCTATTACCTTTCATTATAGGCATCCATTCCTCGCCTAGATGATATGCTTGATGAACTTTGCGGTGCCACCATTTTCTCAAAAATTGATCTTAAAAGTGGCTATTATCAAATCCGCATACAAGAAATTGATGAATGGAAACCCGCTTTAAAAACCAAATTTGGCTTGTACGAATGGTTGGTTATGCCTATGGGTTTATCTGAGGCTCCCGGTACTTTCATGCGTCTTATGCATTTTGTGCTTCGTCCTTACATTGGAGTGTTTGTTGTGGTTTACTTCGATGACATTCTTGTTTTTAGCAAATCCATGAAAGAGCCTCTAAATCATGTTAGGGCTGTTTTGCAAACTCTTCGCAAGGAACGTCTTTATGCCAACATGGAAAAGTGCACATTTGGTGTTGACAAGCTTGTTTTCTTGGGTTTCGTTGTTTCTTTCAAGGGTGTCCATGTTGATGAAGCTAAAACTGAAGCAATTAAAACTTGGCCCCAACCCACCAATATGCAACAAGTGCGTAGCTTTCTTGGTCTTGCGGGTTTTTATCGTTGCTTTTTGAAAGACTTTAGCACCATCGCCGCACCTTTGCATGCTTTGAGTAAGAAAAATGCTCCTTTTGTTTGGGGACCCTTGCAATCTACCACATTTGATGTGCTCAAATCTTTGCTTAGTCTTGCTCCGATTCTCGTTTTGCCCAACTTTGACAAAACTTTTGAGATTCATTGCGATGCAAGTGGTACCGGAATTGGCAGAGTTTTGATGCAAGAAAAACGAGCCATTGCATATTTTAGTGAAAAACTCTCAGGTTCTCAACTTTACTATCCCATCTATGACAAAGAATTGTATGCTATAGTGTGTGTGCTACATGTTTGGGAACATTATCTTAGACTTCATGAGTTTGTCATACATACCGATCATGAAACGCTTAAGTACTTGAAAGGTCAAACTAAGTTGAACAAGTGTCATGCCAAATGGAGTGAATTTATAGTCTTTTCCCTATGTCATCAAGTACATCAAGGGTAAGGAAAACATAGTGGCGGATGCCGTTTCCCGCATATGCACGATTGTCACTAAACTTGATTTGAATGTTGTTGGCTTTGAGCACATAAAAGACTTGTATGTGAATGATCCTACCTTTGCTACTCATTATGCCAAGTGTTTGACGCACACATCTTGGGAACGATATTACATCAAGTATAATTATCTTATGAGAGCTAAAAAACTTTGCATTCCCGAGTCTTCTCTTTGTTTGCTCCTTTTGCAAGAGGCTCATGGAGGCGGACTCATGGGACACTTTGGACGTGACAAGACATTCACCACGCTCTCCAAGAACTACTTTTGGCCCAAGATGTTCCGCGATGTCTCACGCTTCACCAACCGGTGCTCTACATGTTGGAAAGCTAAGTCTATAGCTCAATCCCATGGTATTTACATGCATCTGCCTATTCCTTATCATCCTTGGGAGAACATTAGCTTGGATTTTGTACTTGGTTTGCCTAGAACTCAAAATGGAAAGGATTCCGTGTTTGTTGTTGTGGACCGATTTTCTAAGATGGCACCTTCCATTCCATGCAACAAAATAGACAATGCTTCACATGTTGCAAATATTTTTTGTAGGGAAATCTTGCGACTCCACGGAGTACCAAAGACAATCGTCTCGGACCGCGACGTCAAGTTCTTGAGTTACTTTTGGAAGATGATATGCGCCAAGCTCGGAATCAAGCTCTTGTTCTCGTCGGCATACCATCGTCAAACCGATGGCCGAACAGGGGTGACGAACCATATAGTCTCCACTCTACTTTGCGTGTTGATCAAGAGGAACATCAAGGAGTGGGAAGAGTGCCTACCCATTGCCGAGTATGCCCACAACCACGAAGACATTTGACTACCGGCAAGTCACCCTTCGAGGTCATCTACGGCTTCAACCCATTGTCCCCATTGGACATCCCACCTCTTCCTCTACAAGAGCGCACCAACCTCGACGCGAGTGCACGAGCAAGCTACCTCAAGAAGATGCATGAAGACACAAGGACAACCATCGAACGCCAAGTACAACGACTAGCGACCAAGCTCAACATCAACAAGCAACCCATGCTCTTCAACATTGGATATCTCATGTGGTACACCTTCGCAAGGACCGCTTCCC
Organism: Triticum timopheevii; assembly: GCA_963921465.1. Classification (NCBI taxonomy): domain Eukaryota; kingdom Viridiplantae; phylum Streptophyta; class Magnoliopsida; order Poales; family Poaceae; genus Triticum; species Triticum timopheevii. The sequence goes on along the minus strand of OY997268.1, from coordinate 283,660,785 downwards.
CAACAAACGCAAGTTCAAACTTCTACCTCGAGCCGATGGACCCTTCAAGGTGCTAGCACGCTACAACAACAATGCCTACAAGATCGACCTCCCACGAGACAAGTACAACATGAGCGACATCTTCAACATCAAAGACCTCTCGCCATACCATGGTGATGAAACTTTTGATCCGAGGTCGGATCTTTCGCAAGGGGGGGGGGGGAGATGAAGCAGAGCATCCCACCATCATTTCCATGGACGTGTCTACATCTCCCACGACACCACTTGGACCTATGAAAAGAGCTCGAGCAAAGGCTATCGAAGATAAGGTGAACTCCCTCTTCTCTGAACTCCCTCTCTCTACTTACGAGACATGGCTACTACCTCATGCGAAGACTTTATGTGTGATCAGGTGCTTGGAGGAGAGCCACGGAACAACTACACTCAATGGCCAAGACGGCAAGGACACCAAGAGGGAAGGACAAGAAGAAGAGCTGCCACGGAAGCTACAGGCACTGGACGACCGGCCCAGCCCGGACGTCCGACCCCGGGAGGTCGCAATAGCCCAAGGAAGACTGGACAACAAAAGCTACAGGCTCGGGACGACCGGCCCAGCCCGGACGTCCGGCAACTCCCAGCGAGCGGACGACCGGCCGCACCGGACGTCCGGCGACTGGACACCCGAGAGGATATTAACGGAAGACCGGAGCCACCGTACGTCCGTCACACCAGCACCCGAGCCAAAACAGCGGATGTCCGATCTTACCGGACGTCCGGACCTCCGCGAGCAACCGGACGACCGGTAGAGACCGAACGTCTGCTGCCTTTGTGACCGCAGCTTCGGGCTAATGCCCTTGTACCCCTTCACTTCGACCCCCATTTGCACTATGAATATAAATAGACCTCTCACACGTCCTAGCTATGGTTAGCGTTGATTTAGCTCATTTATGAGATAGAGCCTCGCTCATCCATTCGGATCTACTCCTCGTGAGGGACCGGCACCTCTTCGGAGAAGATCCACCTGGATTCAAGACCTCCATCTGGAGAAGACCATCATCAAGACCTCCTCAGAGAAGAACCGGTTACCCTTTGTATCATCCTGTGTTGGATTTGGATCTTGTATCTCTTCTTGTGTTTCGATGATCTAGCACATCTGTGACTTTGTTCTTGTTGGTTGAGTGTTCTCTCGTGTTTTTCCCTCGTTCCCGTCCTCGTGTTCTTCGTGTTCCTCATAGGGATCCACTCCAAACATGAAAGATCCGCCTCTAGCGTTCTACCCTACATTAGTCTTGTTGCACCGGAATGGAAATCTTTGCCGGATTCCTCAGGAACCCATGTCTGTCCTTGCTTCTTTAGCACCAAACAGGAAACTGCCTCCTCTACGCCCGCTAGCGCCTGCCTAGCCTTGGTCTTCATGGCTTGCGTCATTGTAGCCTCATGAGGCTGGGTGTCTGCATAGAGATCTCTGCTCCTCGGGAGGCCACCTGGGAGGCCGCTCCCTCAGGAGGTCTTGGCATCGTCCGCCTAGCGAGGCTCGTCTCCTCACGAGGGTCTTGTCTTGATGGTCTTGGAGGAGGGCTGTACCAGGCCCTCGGAGGAGCCTCACCATGGGATGCAGGCAGGCAAGTTTGGATACCCTGGTTCCCAGAACGCCGACATTAGCCCCTATGCCCAAGGCGCGATCGGGCTTGGCTTCGAGGCAAAGGCAAGGGGCAAGGGCGAAGCGCCGCGGGCCCCAATTGCTTGCGAGCCAGGCTTGACGCGTGGCATTTTATGGGACGTGGGTGTCTCCACTTCTCCATGCGGCCTCGGCAACTGCTCGACTTGACTACTGCCTAGCGCATGCACCCAAACCATCATTGCCCCGTTGTGCACTTGCCTTCTGCTCCTCTTCCTCCTCGCGAACTTGCGCCCTCTTTGCTAGATTCCCCGACATCTCCAATCCACCTTGTCAGCATGGCTCAGAGCAAGAAGAAAGGCAAGATCCCTGCGTCCATGGAGCCCTCGCCCCGACCGGAACCAGCGCTGGGCCGGTCCATGGTGATCAATCAGGAGTCGCTGATTCCAACAAATGGAAGGCAATGATGATCTGGCATGTTTCCCGTACTTTTGGCTTACATGGAGGACACCGAGATCCCTCTTCATCTCCACGCCCTTCTCGTTGGCCTGCTGCCTCCGTTCTCCGATTTCTTCAACGCCGTCCTTTCGCACTACCAAATCCACGCGCTGCTTCTGGATCGTAGATCCGTCGTCCTCCTATCCACTTTAGCATTCTTGTGCGAGGACTTTGTGGGCATTGCCCCATCCGTGGCCCTGCTCCACCATTTCTTCTCGCTTTAGTTGGTCGACGGCGAGCAACGCTCAAGGTGCGTGTCGGTTCAGGTGGTAGCAGTGACCGCAGGCTCTGGCATCAACTCCACACTCTGCCCGGACGCGAGGGGGTTCTTGAGGCAGTGGGTGTACGTAGACGCCACCGTGTATAGCCCCCTGCTCCTAATCCCCTCCACCCCCACGAAGCCGAGCTCCGGGTGGGGGCACGCGAGGCTGGTCGACCCATGGCTCGCCCGAGCCATGGCTAGGCTGGATAACTTGAAGAAGGTGGGGGTGGCGATGGCGATGGTGGTGAGGGAGTTCACCCGGCGGCCTATCGCCCCGCTCCAGCGCCATTCTCGCCTGAGGTGGGCGTTTACTAGCCCCGCGGACGATATGAGGCTTCAGAAGCCTCCTCTTCCTTCCAACACCCTGTGCGTAGTGCTCTGCCTCCTGACCGGCGAAGAACCCGCCGTGCTCCCACCAGACAGCTTCCATCTCTATGATCACCCGAAGGGGGGGGCCTTTGCCAAGAAGATGTTGTTCTTCGACGAGTGGGGGCTGTTAGGAATAGCAACTTGATATTACTAGGAGGCCAAAGCCATCATATATACATGAACAAGAGAATGCCAACAGGCTAGAATGCAAAAGGCTAAAGGCCATCATCAATATAACTCTAACACCCCCCCCCCCTCAAACTCATGGTGGATTGACAACACTGAGTTTGGAGAGGTGAAATCCAGGGTGAGCTCTAGTTTGGGCCTTCATGAAGAAGTCTGCTATCTGTAACTTTGAAGGCAGATGCTGAAGAGCAATAACATGATCCTACACAGCAGCACGCACAAAAAAAACATCAACACCAATATGCTTGGTAAGCTGATGCTTCACCGGGTCCTGTGCAATACTAGCAGCACATGTACTGTGTGACAAGAGGGTGGTAGGTGTAGTAACAGAAACACCAAAATCCTCCAGTAACCATCGTAATGAAGTCACGTTTGTCGTCAAAAGAGCCATAGCTTGCAACTCGGCGTCTACACTCGAACGAGAAACTGCAGTCTGTTTCTTTGTCTTCCAGGAAATGAGAGAACCACCAAGAAAAATACAGTAAGCAGAGAGTGAACGACGGTCCGAAGGATCACTAGCCCATTTAGCATCTGAATAGGCCCGGAGTTGTAATGAGCTAGAGCATAGGAAAAAGAGACGACGAGAGATCATGCCACGAAGATATCGTAGAACACAAAGGTGACTATAGTGAACTGAAGTGGGAGCGGAAACAAACTGACTTAGAATATGGACAGGATAGGAGATATCTGGACATGTGACAAATAGATAGACAAGACTCCCAACAAGATTACGATAACATGTTGGATCACACAAGGGCTCACCATCAGGAGCAGGAAGGTGAAGATTGAGCTCCAGAGGAGTCTCAACACTGTGCACATCACTAAGAGCTGCACGAGAAAGAAGATCTTGGATATACTTTTGTTGAGAAATAAAAAAGCCATCACAGGTGGATGAAACCTCAATCCCAAGAAAGTAATGAAGAGGACCAAGATAAGACATAAGGAACTGCTCACTGAGGCGGGCCTTGACAAAGGCAATGCACTCATAATCGTCGCCAGTGATAATCATGTCATCAACATATAGAAGAAGAAGAGTCCTACCACGAGCAGAAAAGTGGACAAACAACACTGGGTCATGAGCACTGGGCAAAAAACCAGTGGCAGTGAAAAAATGCTGCGTCATGAGCACTTGGCAAAAAACCAGCGGCAGTGACCACAGACGCAAAGCGCTCAAGCCAGGCATGTGGGGCTTACTTAAGGCCATAAAGAGAGCGACGAAGACGACAAACCATACCGTAAGGAACAGATACCCAGGTGGTGGATGCACATAAACCACCTCACGCAACTCAACATTTAGAAAGGCATTCTTCACATCAAGCAGAGACACAAACCAATGGCGAACAGAGGCCATGGCAAGAAGTGTACGGATAGTGGTCATATGGGCCACGGGAGCAAAAGTCTCATCGTAATCGTGACCATGCTCTTGCTGAAAGCCATGAGTCACAAGACGAGCTTTATAATGCTCAAGAGAACCACCAGAGCGAGTCTTTATCTTATAGACCCACTTACAAGTGATGGGACGGACACCGGGAGGAGGAGAAACCAGATCCCACGTGCCGGTGCGCTCAAGGGCAGCAATCTCCTCTGCCATCGCAAACTGCCATGTAGGATGCACAATAGCATCTCGATAAGAAGTCAGCTCAAGAATGTCGAAATACCATACTGATAAGGAGAATATTGGTCAAGGGGCGGACAAGGCCAAGAACGAAGACCATAAGTTGGCAGAGAGGAGGAAGATGGAACACCAAAAGTAGAGGGCACATCAGTAGACTCATCCACAATACGTGGACGGCGAGTATAATGAAAAGGAAAGGAGGGAAGAGGTGGAATCAATAGAGACTGAGACGGGGAATGTATCGATGAAGGTGGAGAAGAGGAAGGCATCGGTGATGAAGGTGGAGATGGTGAAGATATCGATGATGAAGGTGGAGCGACATGTGATGAGGAGGAGAAGAAATCGTAGGAGAGGGAGGTGTCGAATCTGCAACAGCGGGACGAGGAGAAGGAATACTGGGCAAAGGGAGGTGTATCCAGAAATGTAAGAAAAGAGATATCCTCTGTGGAAAAGGCCTAGGAGGATGGACGCGGGTAGAAGGGACAACACTCATGAAATGTCACATCCAAAGAAATATGCATCCGACGATCAATGGGATCCCAACACCGATAGCCCTTATGCTCATCACTGTATCCGAGAAAGACACACTCAAGAGACTGAGTGGTCTGCTTAGTGCGTTCACGAGGTGCAAGAAAAACATAGCAAACACAACCAAATAAGCGAAGCACTGAATAATCAGGAGAACGACTAGAAAGATGCTCAAGAGGAATGCCACCTTGTACAGCAGCAGCCGGCTGAATGTTAATGAGATACGTGGAAGTGGTAACAGCCTCAGCACATAAGTGAGGCAGAAGAGAGGCGGCGATAATCATCGCACGCGGCGTCTCAGGAAGGTGACGATGCTTGCGCTCAGCCACACCATTCTGAGCATGAGCACGAGGGCAAGAGAAACTGAGGAAGAGTACCTTGCTCAGCAAGGAATCCTCGCAGCGCATGGGAGATATACTCACCAGTCGAATCTGCGTGAAAAACACGAATAGGAGTGGAAAACTGCGTTTGAACCATGGCAGCAAATTTTTTGTACATAGATAAGACCTCACTACAAGAAGACATGAAATAGATCCAAGTGTACCGCAAAAAATCATCTATAAAGATAATATAGTAGCGGTGACCCCCTTTTGAAGCAAAGGGAGCCAGACCCCAAACATCAGAGTGAACGAGGTCAAAAGGGCACTCGGACACCGACTCACTATGAGGATAGGGTAGTTGAATCTGCTTACCAAGCATTCAACCTAGACAATCCAACGAAGCATTACCAAAGACAGACCCCAGAACACTGTGATGAACCAAAGACGACAGACGAGAACCACATAAATGGACAAGGCGATTATGCCACTGCTGAAGAGAGCTAGTAGATGCAGCAACAGGGGCTACGAGACTGGCAACATGTCAACAGAAGTAGGACGTAGCCAATAAAGCTCCCAGAGACCATCAGAGCACCGAGGGCCAGCACCAAGTAGAGCGCCCGTGCGACGATCCTGGACGGAACATGGATCAAAGTCGAGGATGACCCTACGACTAGAGTCAACAATCTGAGCACCAGATATGAGCTGCATGGTAAGTCGAGGAACATGAGCGACAGAGGGAACATGAAATCAAGAAGTGCTAAGAGTGCCTCAACTAGCTACAGGGAGGGAAGTGCCATCAGCCATAAGAACATGAACAGGAGACTCAATAGGTCGAGTGGAGGTCAAAGTGGAAGAATCATATGTCATATGAAAAGATGCTCTAGTATCAAGGATCCATGGGGATGTACCTGAATGAGTAGAAGGTGGTTTCTCAGTGCCAGAAAACTCAAGTGCAGAACCAACAAAACCTGACGGTGATGAATCCCAAGCATCAAGAAGGCATTGAAGTTGCGCAATCTCATGCGCAGACAGAGACCCAGTCGTAGAGGTCGAGGTAGAACCATCTGCCGATGACGAGCAGCAGTCGCCATCGCCCGTGGGGACGTGTGACGAGTCGACATAGAATGAGTCAATGCCGAAGAGTGGCCTCCATGACATGTGGAGGCCGTGTGGCAAGTCGATGTAGAATGACCAGGAGCACCGGTGGAAGTCGCAAAAGGTGTCGAAGTAGAGCGACAACCACCACCTCCAAGCAGGCAAGCACCAAGCACAAAGCACCGAGGAACGGCACATGTGCGACACGGGATCCATGTACAGAACACCCTAAAAAAAAGCGGGCAGCGAGGGAGAGGCGTACCCGATGAAAGCACTGCACCTTTTTCCTTTTTTTACTCTTTTTTTGCGGAGCTAACAAGTCAGTCCTTAGGCAGCCGATCAAAGCAGACCAATCAGCCTACTAGCAACCCAATCCATGCGGGTGTGATAGCTAGCAATTTTGAAAACGTATAGTGTGAAAATTATATCATTGGAAGCTCCTTTCACATATGAATTTGACGGTATGCTTTGTGTAACTTGCATGTCATATATTATTGCTCTAAAATTTGGTCAAAGTTAGTCTCAAAAAATGTATAGGCCCTATATAGATGGAAGGAGGGAGTACCATGTTAGGAATAGCAACTTGATATGTAACATCCCAAATTTCCAATTTGGCATGTTATACATAGGTCATTCATGCATATCATATTTTATTGCTTTTTGTTTGCAATCCTCGAGATCCTAAGCAACTCAAGGACCTTCGGAGAGAGTTGGGGATTTTCTAATTTTCATATTTGAAATTTTTATCAAATAGTGAAGACGAGGATTTGATTTTAATTATTTTCTCTTCGGAAAATATTTCATTCTAAAATAATAAATGAGGGGAGATAATATGAATTCTCCAAAACAATTGAAATATCGAAGGAAAAATGTTAAAATCATTTTTTGGATATTATTTGAGTTTATTCGGGATTTTTATTTACCCTAGAAAAATGTTGCATGTTTCAAAAATTGCATTTAGGGGCCAAGAAAAGTTCATCTTGTTCTAAATATTTTATTTAGACGGAGAAAACTTGTTTTGGAATTTTTAGATTTTTATTTATTTTTCTAGGAATTTTTCTTTCGGCGGAATGTTTTAAAAAAAACCCTCGCGCCCGACTGGGTCAAAGGCCCAGCCGAGCAGGCCAGCCCAACCGCCAGCCGCTGCCGCCTTCCCCGCGCGCGCCGCCGTGCGCAGCACGGACGCCGAGGGGAGTCCGAGCCGGACTCCGCCCCGGGCGCCCCCTTCCCCAAGCCGCCCCGCCCAGCCCCCTTTAAATACCGCTGCCCCGCCGCCGCACCACCACCCCGCCACCACCCGCCACCATCGCCGCCGCCCCGGAGCCCGGAGCCGAGCCCCGATCCGCCGCCGCCGAGTCGCCGCCGGCGCCCTAGCGCCGCCGCCGCCTCTCACCGCCACCCCGCGCCCTCCCCAAGCCCCGCTGCACCTCGCCGAGCCCCGCCGGAGCCGCCCGCCCCGCCGGACGACCTCGCCGGAGGTACTCGACCCCGCCGCCGTTTTTTTAAGAAAACCCTTCGGTTTTTTTAAAACCCTAGTTCGTTTTTTTATATAGATCGGTTTATTTCTTCGGTTTATTTACTTAACGAACGTTCGTTCGTCCGTTCGTTCTAGCGAACGTGTTCACTGTTTAGTTTCTGCTAACGAACGTTCTTTCGTTTAGCCGTTCGTCGTTTTTCTTTTTATCGGATTTATTCCGCGGTTATTCCGATCGCGATTTCTGATCTGATGTTTAAACCTGTTTATCTTTTCGCTCGTTTATCGGAATCAGGTGATTCAAGCGCCTGGAGGTTCATCTCGAAACCCTCTTTCCGGATAATCAACTCAAACAAGATTTTGCTTCTGTAAAATTTGACTTAGGTCCAGATTAGTAAAACGAAGTTGTTTCTTCTGCCGTTTGAGTTTCGTTGCTCCGTTTGATTTGATTCTTTTTGCAAACCGGAGTTCTTAAGTTGAACTCTCCGGTCAAACTATTTTATTTGGAGTTCTACTTGTGCATCTTTGATTGTTGCTTATGTATGTTATTGTTTGCTTGCGATAGAATTCCCGGAGTGCGAAGCGTGTTACTACGAGTCTCTAGGATTCACGGATCGTCAACAAGGCAAGTAACACATTGATCATACTCTTTTCATACCCAGTTTTATGCATTAGTTTCAATCCTCAAACATTGCATGACTAGGATGCCTTTAACATGTGGGTATTGGGAAGTAGTTGCTGAGGTAGAACCTATTACCTGTTTATTATCAAACCCTTGGGAGATACTTCTACGTTATGCTTATATTGCCATGCTATGCTTGTAGACGTGGATTGGGTTTGAGTGATATCCATGACAGATGTGAGATTGTTAATTAATGGATTACTTAAGGTGGCAACTTTAATACACATCTGGGTGGATTGAGGCACCTGGGGTATCCAGTGATTGCCTGTTTTATTTTTGGAAATCCCGGGGTTACCGTGTGATTCTCCTATGGACCGCCACCCAGGCTCAAAGGGAACTGAGTCTATTCATGCTAGAAACTTCCGTGTGCAGCCGCAAGCTATTATGGGCTCTAGCATAGTTGAGTAAGTTGCGTGAAGCTCTTGAAGAGGTGGATCAGCAGGTAGTGGGTTTGTAGGTTTGGTATGGTCTGCCCGGAGTAGAGAGTTAATGCTTCTGAAAGACTGTGTCTCGGTCATCCGTCTCTCAAACACCATGTAGTGCGAGAAATCAATGGAGGCGATCGAGTCTTGCGGGGAAAAGTGCGCAAACCTCTGCAGAGTGTACAATCTAATCATGGTTAGCCGTGTCCCCGGTTATGGACAATTCTGAGTATCTAGTAATTGAGTATTCGCAGGTATCTCAACACTCTTAATTAATCTTGCTGGGTTGTTAAGTATTTTAATTGGGATCATTGAGTTGGTGTTACCTTCTCAAATGATGTTTCAACCACCATGATAGTTAAATTCAAACTGATTCCTTTGAAGTAGGGAAAAATTGGCTTTTCGCAAAAATTGTAACCATAGAGCTTTCCACCAGCCAAATATGCATGTAGTGGTAGTATTATTCTGTTATTGCTCTTTTGTGTTACATTGCCAGCATATTCCATGTGCTGACCCGTTCTCGGGCTGCAACGTATTATGTTGCAGACTTTTCAGACGAGGAGTAAGGTTCGTAGGTTGTTGCCGTGCAGCTCAGCTATGCCGTTGGAGTTGATGGACTCACTATATCTTCCAAGCCTTCCGCTGTTACCGCATTAGATGCCGCCATATTATCGTAATAAGTTCTCTTTTGAGACATTCGATGTAATAAGTGTGTGATTGCTACTCTGCTATAAATCCTTCGAAGTACTGTGTGGTATCAACATTACTGATCCAGGGATGACACCTGAGCATAGAGCTTGACCATCTGAGGTCGGGTCGCTACAAGATGGTATCAGAGCACATGCTGAGTGTAGGACACGACCACTAAGATAAACCATATGTCACACTTCTCTTCCCATTTCTGACTCCTCTTCTTTTTCCACTCTTTAGGATGAAGGAGATGAAGAACAAGTTTGCACAACCGGATGAAGACACACCTTTTGGACGCCACTTGAAGGAAGTCACTAGGTACTTGAATATTGGAATACCAAGCTTCACTGGGACGTACAACGCCCCTCTACCGAAAGAAGAGCGCTGGATGATTCAAGTACGAGTTCCAGGAAGAACGTTCTCGCCAAATTCTAAACCCATAGAGTTTTCTTTCGAAGCACCCACTAGGAGCCTTGGTAAGAGTATGGTAGCTCATATTACCATGGGACGCATTGGAGAAATCTACAACAAGGAACTTGAGGATACCACCTATCAAATATTTGGGCGCCGAGATGAACAATGGGAGATGATCAGCACCAGGAAGGATAGATCTGTCGCAGCCTTTATCCAGGAGCAAAACCAGCACATTCGACATCATGAGAACCAGATTTGCGCAGACATGATCGAGTTGAAGAAGGCGAAAACTAGGATCATCGAGATGGAGGAAGAACTTAAGTCCACACGCGATGGATATGAGGAGGAAATCAAGACCCTATTGGAGAAGGATGATGACCTAGTTGAGAAGATCGGAATTTTTATGGGAGGACCAGTTCCAAGAGAAGACCCCATTCGTCCGGACAACTACATCATCATCGACGACACCGATTCAGATTCAAGTGATGATGATTACGAAGATGAAGCTGGGGCAGACATCATGGAGTCTTCCACCGATCAAAATTTCTAGATGACCACCATATGATAATAGTATTTCCCCATGTAACTAGTAGTAGTGAGCACTTTTGCGATAGTCCTAGACCGTTTTGTATGCCCTTGCTTGATTGATTGAATGAATGCTTGTGTTTGACTCATATACATATGGGTAGTGTTTCTCCCCTAGATCTTTTTCTATTCTAATCTCTTCCATCTAAACCCATCAGATGCCTCCGAGAAGAGACCCCGATTTTTTTTTCCCACCAGAGATCACCCAGTTGATCCAGCAGCAGAATGCCTAGATGCAATTGCTAGTTCAGAACCAGGTCAATGCCAATAACAACAATGCCAACAACAACCCGCCGCCAGTGGATAACCTCGCCCGTTTCTTAAGGTTACAGCCGCCGGTGTTCTCCAGTAGCATCGAGCCAATAGTTGCAGATGATTGGCTACATCGTATTGGAAGGGAGTTAACCACCACAGGATACACAGATGCTGAGAAGGTGCGTTTTGCCGCACACCAACTGGATGGACCTGCAGCAGCATGGTGGGAGAATTTCACCGCCACCTATCCTATCGATACTGTCACATGGGCTCAGTTTCAGCAGGCTTTTCGCACTGCCCATGTCTCGACTGGAGCTATGCAGATGAAGAACCGTGAGTTTCACAATCTACGCCAGGGGAACCGTACTGTTGGCCAGTACGTGGATGAGTTTAGAAAGTTATCACATTATGCCCCTGATGATGTGGCCACAGATGCCGCGAAGCAGGAGAAGTTTATGGAAGGGCTGAATGACGAGATGAGTATGCAGTTGATGGTAGCAACCTTCAACAACTATCAGGAGTTGGTAGATAAGGCCCTAATGATTGAAGGGAAGCAGCAGTAGATTGATAATCGTAAGAGGAAGTATGGACAAGGGAAATACAACTCAGGAGCTCACCAGAAGCCCCGCTTAACCCCGAACTCGGGAGGACTTGTTCATAACCATGGAGTTCATAACCATGCTGGAGGAGGATCGCATAACAATAATGGTGCGAAGAACGGGAATGGGAATGGAGCCAACAATAACCAGAACCGCTCTAACCCATCTACACCCGCAAAGAGGGACTTAAGCCAAGTTGTTTGCTACAAGTGCGGGAAGACAGGGCACTATGCGAATGACTGCTCTGAAGGGAAGAATGGGAATGGAAATGGTAGCGCAGGGAAGAAGCCCAATCCATTCAACAAAGGACAAGTGAACCACGTTAACGTGGAGGAAGTTGAAGAGCAGCCGGACGTGGTAATAGGTAAGTTTTTGGTTCAGTCATTTACCGCTATTGTTCTTTTCGATACTGGTGCATCGCATTCATACATAGCAAGGGGATTTGTGGAAAAGTTTAAGTTACCAACCCAAACCCTTAGGACACCCCTCTTAGTGAGCTCGCCGGGAGCAGAGTACATGGCTACCAGATGGTGCACCCAGATACCCCTAATCATTGGCACACATGTATTTCCGTCTGACCTAATTATCTTGGAGTCACAAGGATTGGATGTGATATTAGGTATGGACTGGATGTCAAAGTATGGAGGAAGTATTGACTGTGCTAGCAAGTCAATTTATCTTACTACCCCGGAGGGAAAAAGGATTAATTATGTATCTAGGCATGTGCCTAGGAGGAGCCAAGTAAACGCCCTCACGGGAGTTGTACAGGAGGAAGTACCTGTAGTAAAGGATTTTCTGGATGTTTTCCCCGAAGAGTTACCAGGTATGCCACCGGATAGAGACATCGAGTTTTTGATAGAGCTATTGCCAAGAACATGGCCGATATCCAAGAGACCCTATCGGATGCCAGCAAATGACCTGGAGGAAATTAAGAAGCAGATTAATGAGTTGTTGGAGAAAGGTTACATTCGTAGAAGCTCGTCACCTTGGGGATCCCCAGTACTTTTGGTGGAGAAGAAGGATAAATCCCTGAGGATGGTTGTTGATTACCGAGCTCTGAATGAAGTAACGATAAAGAACAAGTATCCCTTACCGATGATTAATGATCTGTTTGATCAGTTACAAGGATCTAAGGTGTTTTCAAAGATTGATCTACGATCGGGATACCATCAGTTGAAGATCCGAGAGAAGGATATACCCAAGACAGCGTTTACCACATGGTATGGATTATATGAGTATACGGTCATGTCATTTGGACTGACTAACGCCCCTGCCTATTTCATGAGTATGATGAACAAGGTGTTCATGGAGTATTTGGACAAGTTTGTTGTGGTATTCATTGATGATATTATGATATACTAGAAGAACGAAGAGGAGCACGCAGAACACTTGCGTTTGGTTCTCGAGAAACTCAGGAAACACCAGTTATACGCCAAATACAGCAAGTGCGAGTTTTGGTTGAAGGAAGTTGGATTTCTCGGGCATGTTATATCCGGAGAGGGTATAGCAGTGGATCCCAGTAAGGTTCAGTCGGTCACTGAATGGTTGGCACCCACTTCAGTTGGCGAGATCCGCAGTTTTCTTGGACTGGCAGGGTATTATCGGAGATTCGTTGAGAATTTTTCCAAGATTGCTAAACCAATGACTGAATTGTTAAAGAAGGATACTAAGTTCAAATGGACGGAAGAGTGCGAGACAAGTTTTCAAGAGCTGAAGGAGCGATTGACTACAGCCCCAGTGCTGACCTTGCCAGATATACATAAGGAGTTTCAAGTGTATTGTGACGCCTCTCGCTTGGGACTTGGTTGTGTGCTTATGCGGGAAGGAAAAGTTGTTTCGTATGCCTCACGACAACTGAAGCCACACGAGTTGAACTATGACATGCATGATTTGGAGTTAGCAGCCGTAGTGCATGCGCTAAAGACCTGGAGAAATTATCTTATTGGAAACCGTTGTGATGTGTACACGGATCATAAGAGCTTGAAGTACATTTTCACACAGAAAGAGTTGAACCTCAGACAGAGGAGATGGTTGGAACTTATAAAGGATTACGATATGAAGCTACACTATCATCCAGGAAAGGCCAATGTCATAGCAGACGCTTCGATCCGGAAGAGTTATGCTGATGTTCTTGTGAGCAAGGGAATGCCAAAGGAGTTAGCTGCGGAGATCATGGAACTTCGATTGGAGATTGTTCCAAGAGGTTTTCTTGCAGCAATGGAGGTTCAGTCGATGCTGTTGGACAAGATTCAAGAAGCTCAGAAGGAAGACAAAGAGATTGATGAGATAAGAGAGAGGATGGGCGAAGGTAAAGCCAAAGGTTTTCGCGAGGATGAGCACGATACCGTGTGGTTTGAGGACCGAATTTATGTGCCCAACAATTCGGAGATCAGGAAGTTGATACTTCAAGAGGCCCATGACTCACCATACTCGATTCACCCCGGAAACACCAAGATGTATCTAGATTTGACGGAACGTTTATGGTGGACTGGAATGAAGAAGGATATTGCCGAGTATGTAGCCGTATGCGATGTATGTCAGAGAGTGAAGGCAGAACATCAGAAGCCAGCAGGACTGTTACAGCCTATGCCAATACCCGAATGGAAGTGGGACAAACTTGGTATGGATTTTATTACCGGATTACCCAGAACCAAGGCAGGATATGATTCTATATGGGTAGTTGTGGATCGATTGACTAAGGTAGCTCACTTCATCCCGGTGAAAACAACGTATACAAGTGCAAAGTTGACCAAAATATATATGACCAGGATCGTATGTTTACATGGAGTTCCGAGGAGCATCGTATCAGATAGAGGAACCCAGTTCACTTCAAAGTTTTGGCATCAGCTACACCAGACTTTGGGCACCCGATTGGAGTTCAGTACTGCTTTTGACCCGCAGACAGATGGGCAGACAGAGAGATTCAATCAGATTCTGGAGGAAATGTTGAGAGCCTGTGCGCTAGATTATGGATCTAGTTGGGATGACAATTTGCCATACGCAGAGTTTTCTTATAACAACAGTTACCAAGCCAATTTGAAGATGGCACCATTCGAAGCTCTGTATGGACGTAGATGTAGAACGCCCTTGATGTGGGACGAGGTAGGAGATCGTCAGTTGTTTGGACCAGATTTGATCAAGGAATCAGAGGAGAAGGTTAAACTGATCAGAGACACACTAAAGATTGCTCAGTCCAGACAGAAGAGTTACGCAGATTCAAAACGCAAGGAAGTAACCTATGAAATTGGAGATAGAGCTTATCTACGAGTATCACCCTTGAGGGGAGTAAAACGTTTTGGAGTTAAGGGAAAGTTAGCCCCGAGATTTGTAGGACCGTATCGTATTTTGGAACGGATGGGAGAAGTTGCCTACAAGATGGAGTTACCAGAAGGATTGTCAGGAGTTCACGATGTGTTCCACGTATCACAGCTGAACAAGTGCCATGCTGAGATGGCCGATATACCGTTGAATGATACAGTACCTTTGGAGGCGATTCAGCTGGATAATAATCTGACCTATGAGGAAAAGCCAGTGAAGATTCTTGAGTTTGATAGCCGAGTCACTCGCAACAAGGTGATCAAGTTTTGCAAAGTTCAGTGGAGTCATCATACTGAGGAGGAAGCCACCTGGGAGCGAGAAGAGGATATTCGCAAGGACCATCCGCACCTATTTTCTAGCCAACCCGAATCTCGAGGGCGAGATTCATCTTAAGGGGGGTAGGTTTGTAACATCCCAAATTTCCAATTTGGCATGTTATACATAGGTCATTCATGCATATCATATTTTATTGCTTTTTGTTTGCAATCCTCGAGATCCTAAGCAACTCAAGGACCTTCGGAGAGAGTTGGGGATTTTCTAATTTTCATATTTGAAATTTTTATCAAATAGTGAAGACGAGGATTTGATTTTAATTATTTTCTCTCCGGAAAATATTTCATTCTAAAATAATAAATGAGGGGAGATAATATGACTTCTCCAAAACAATTGAAATATCGGAGGAAAAATGTTAAAATCATTTTTTGGATTTTATTTGAGTTTATTCAGGATTTTTATTTGCCCTAGAAAAATGTTGCATGTTTTAAAAATTGCATTTAGCGGCTAAGAAAGGTTCATCTTGTTCTAAATATTTTATTTAGACGGAGAAAACTTGTTTTGGAATTTTTAGATTTTTATTTATTTTTCTAGGAATTTTTCTTTCGGTGGAATGTTTTTAAGAAAAAAACCTCGTGCCCTACTGGGCCAAAGGCCCAGCCGAGCAGGCCAGCCCACCCGCCAGCCGCCGCCGCCTTCCCCGCGCGCGCCGCCGTGCGCAGCGCGGACACCGAGGGGAGTCCGAGCCGGACTCCACCCCGGGCGCCCCCTTCCCCAAGCCGCCCCGCCCCACCCCCTTTAAATACCGCCGCCCCGCCGCCGCACCACCACCCCGCCACCACCCGCCACCATCGCCGCCGCCCCGGAGCCCGGAGCCGAGCCCCGATCCGCCGCCGCCGAGTCGCCGCTGCCGCCCTAGCGCCGCCGCCGCCTCTCACCGCCACCCCGCGCCCTCCCCAAGCCCCGCCGCCCCTCGCCGAGCCCCGCCAGAGCCGCCCGCCCCGCCGGACGACCTCGCCGGAGGATCCCGACCCTGCCGCCTTTTTTTTAAGAAAACCCTTCGGTTTTTTTTAAACCCTAGTTTGTTTTTTATACAGATCGGTTTATTTCTTCGGTTTATTTACTTAATGAACGTTCGTTCATCCGTTCGTTCTAGCGAACATGTTCACCGTTTAGTTTCTGCTAACGAACATTCTTTTGTTTAGCCGTTCGTCGTTTTTCTTTTTATCAGATTTATTCCGCGGTTATTCCGATCGCGATTTCTGATCCGATGTTTAAACTTGTTTATCTTTTCGCTCGTTTATCGGAATCAGGTGATTCAAGCCCCTGGAGTTTCATCTCGAAACCCTCTTTCCGAATAATCAACTCAAACAAGATTTTGCTTCTGTAAAATTTTACTTAGGTCTAGATTAGTAAAATGAAGTTGTTTCTTCTGCCGTTTGAGTTTCGTTGCTCCGTTTGATTTGATTCTTTTTGCAAACCGGAGTTCTTAAGTTGAACTCTCCGGTCAAACGATTTTATTTGGAGGTCTACTTGTGCATCTTTGATTGTTGCTTATGTGTGTTATTGTTTGCTTGCGATAGAATTCCCAGAGTGCGAAGCGTGTTACTACGAGTCTCTAGGATTCACGGATCGTCAACAAGGCAAGTAACACATTGATCATACTCTCTTCATACCCAGTTTTATGCATTACTTTCAATCCTCAAACATTGCATGACTAGGATGCCTTTAACATGTGGGTATTGGGAAGTAGTTGCTGAGGTAGAACCTATTACCTGTTTATTATCAAACCCTTGGGAGATACTTCTACGTTATGCTTATATTGCCATGCTATGTTCGTAGACGTGGATTGGGTTTGAGTGATATCCATGACAGATGTGAGATTGTTAATTAATGGTTTACTTAAGGTGGCAACTTTAATACACATATGGGTGGATTGAGGCACCTGGGGTATCCAGTGATTGCCTATTTTATTTTTGGAAATCCCGGGGTTACCGTGTGATTCTCCTATGGACCGCCACCCAGGCTCAAAGGGAACTGAGTCTATTCATGCTAGAAACTTCCGTGTGCAGCCGCAAGCTATTATGGGCTCTAGCATAGTTGAGTAAGTTGTGTGAAGCTCTTGAAGAGGTGGATCAGCATGTAGTGGGTTTGTAGGTTTGGTATGGTCTGCCCAGAGTAGAGAGTTAATGCTTCTGAAAGACTGTGTCTCGGTCATCCGTCTCTCAAACACCATGTAGTGCGAGAAATCAACGGAGGCGATCGAGTCTTGCGGGGAAAAGTGCGCAAACCTCTGCAGAGTGTACAATCTAATCATGGTTAGCCTTGTCCTCGGTTATGGACAATTCTGAGTATCTAGTACTTGAGTATTCGCAGGTATCTCAACACTCTTAATTAATCTTGCTGGGTTGTTAAGTATTTTAATTGGGATCACTGAGTTGGGGTTACCTTCTCAAATGATGTTTCAACCACCATAATAGTTAAATTAAAACTGATTCCTTTGAAGTAGGGAAAAATTGGCTTTTCGCAAAAATTGTAACCATAGTGCTTTCCACCAGCCAAATATGCATGTAGTGGTAGTATTATTCTATTATTGCTCTTTTGTGTTACATTGCCAGCATATTCCATGTGCTGACCCGTTCTCGGGCTGCAATGTATTATGTTGCAAACTTTTCAGATGAGGAGTAAGGTTCGTAGGTCGTTGCCGTGCAGCTCAGCTATGCCATTGGAGTTGATGGACTCACTATATCTTCCAAGCCTTCCGCTGTTATCGAATTAGATGGCCTTAAGCCATACTATTGTAATAAGTTCTCTTTTGAGACATTCGATGTAATAAGTGTGTTATAAATCCTTCGAAGTACTGTGTGGTGTCAGCATTACTGATCCAGGGATGACACCTGAGCACAGAGACTTGACCATCTGAGGTCGGGTCGCTACATGATATTACTAGGAGGCCAAAGCCATCATATATACATGTACAGGAGAATGCCAACATGCTAGAATATGAAAGGCCATAGGCCATCATCGATATAACTCTAACAGGGGCTGCTCCCCGAGGGCCACGAGGGGCCTCGCGACAACCCCCTCTTGGTGACTGCCATAAACATGGGCCCCGAGGTGCGGGCTCCTTAGGTGAGAGCAGGGGAGCAGGTGCCATCATGCGCTCCTGAGGCAACCACCTCCAGCCCCGCTAGCGGCGAGGGAGGAGCCCTGGCCGCAGATGCAGCTGCTGTCCCCGACATGGAGGGCTACACGCCATCCCCCAGCACGTATCCTATGGATCCCGGGGCATCCCGCAAGAGGAAAGAGCCGGGAGCCACCAGAACCTCATCGCAAGGACCCTAAAAAGGAGGAAGTGGATAGTTGTAGATGAGTAAGTACCTTTCCCTTCTCTTGACTCTTACCTAATCCGTCTCCGTCTGACTTTTGCCATTCAGGGTTCATCCTGTTGCGGGAGCGAGCATGTCCTAAGCATGACCTCCGAAGGGAACTGGTCCTGTCGTAACCCTGGGCCTCAAGAGCCGAGCATCCGTGCACGAGTTGGCGTTTGTATGTGAGCCAAGGCCGCCCCTAGGGGTCCGCAGGACTGCACTCCTCGCGTCCTTCTTTCGGAGCGACCTCTGGGGCACGGGGGCGATGCCAAGGGCTCCCTCGCTGATACTTTGCCGGTAACTGGGCGCGTTGTGGAGCAGCGCCATCCCCAAGCTGCGGGGCAAGCCCGCGTCGGTCCCCATCTCGGGCCACAGGAGCGTGCGAGGGAGCCCCAGCTCCCGGGGCCCTGCCACAGGTGGGTGAGGCCTTGCGTGGCTCTTCGACTGACTGGGGCACAGAGGAAATCCCAGGACGAGTGTTGGAGCTCGCATGCGGGCGCAATACCATCGGGCATGGCCTTCTTCAGGAGGCATCGAGCGTGCTGGGGCGCCTTGGGGCGGAGCTTGTCAACGTCGACACACGTCTTGAGGCGGAATGTCTATGCCTGGCGAGCGAATGGCGCCAGCTGAGAGTCTCCATCAATCTTGTCCATTTGCAGCATGAGCGCACCCGCGCGGAGATGGAAGAATCCCTTACCACTTAACAGGGAGGCTCGTGACCGCGCCCTGGAGGAGGCTCGAGCCATGGATCACTGACGCAAGGTGGCTGGGGAGCGCAAGAAGGAGCTTAAAGCTTCAAGCGCCACCCTTGAGCAGCAAGTTCAAACGCGCAAGGCCACACTCGTGGCACCAGCAGATGGGCCACCCACGGGCGATATGGTGGTCCGGGCGCTCGAGGAGACGCTAGCGCTGGAGGTGTTGGAGCATAGCCTGGAGCGCGAACGGTTGGATGTGATAGATCATCGGGTGACCGCTTTGGAGGATGCCCTTATGGCTCAGGAGGTGACGGTCCGGAGGTGGCCGACGAGAGGGTGGCTGGAGTCCCCATGGCCCTCGCTAACAAGTACTGCAAGAAGCTGGGGCGCCAGGAGGCTCTCTTCTGTGAGCGGTGCGAAGAGCTGAAGGGCGAGGCCGATAGCCTCAAGGGGAAGCTTGCCGCGACGGAATATCGTGAGCGAGCGGCGATGGAAGCCCAAGCCATGGATGTGGCTGATCTGTCCTTCCTTCACAAGCAGGTAGAGGGTGTCACTTCTCTTGTGGCGAAGGCCTCGGATGAAGCAGAGCGAGCCTGAGGACTGCAGCACACACGCTCCAAGATGTTCCAGAACCTCGAGCATAGGGCCAGCTGTGCCCTGAGCAACCGTTGTGACAAGAGTGCTGCCAGCCCCCTCGTTGCCGACGACGCCGGCTATCTTGGCTTCTTCACCAGGATTGTGGAGAGCCTCAAAGGTGGATCTGCAAGGGCGCATCAACTCGTTAAGTAGAAGACCCGCACCTTCTTGCACGTGTCGTCTCACACATCTTCAACCATCTCCTCCGCTCCAATCCCGACTTCGACTTCAGGGCCATGATGACCCCGGAGCCTGAGGTGATCGAAGGCACCCTGGCAGACTGGGTGGAGTACCATGTGGAGGACATGATGGTGGAGCTCGCCCCTGCCAACGATGACGGCCCGCTAGCGATCGAGGGGCGTGGGGCCGATGACGCCGACGGTTGTGGTGACGATGCTGACGACACGTCTCCCAAGGCCAATCTTCTCCTGTTTCCCTGCTAAGATTTTGGTAAGTGCATCTAGTGCCACCCCTAGTTTGGTTTTGGAGTATTGATGACAAACGTGGTTGAGGGACTACTGTGTTTGTGAGAATTGCAGGATAACACAGGTAGTAGTCCCTCCTTGATTCGGTTTACCTACCGGAGATGACCCCTAAAAATGTATGAAGACATTGAAGATAATGGTGGTACATGAAGATATTCACATTGAAGACTATGACAGAAGAAGACATTGAATGAAGACTATGGAGCGTGAAGACTTAGTAGTTTCGTTGTTTCTTTTCTTCTTTGTTGAATCATAGGAACCACCGCACTGTTAAGTGGGGTCCAAGTGAACAAAGTCAGAGTGACTGAAGTGATGCTCAACCAAAATCCTATGTCTTCGAGCGAAGACAATGAGAGCAAATCTTATCCAGAGTCGGATAAGTAAGCTTTACCTGTAGACCAAGTCAAGCTGTCGCGTGTGTTTGAAATCTGACCGTTGTGACACGTGTCAGTTCCTTAGTGACCTAGTGGCTATAAATAACCCACCACCTACACCATAAATTGGTGGCTGCTCAGAGTAAGTACATGGCTTTTGTCGTTGAGAGCAACCCACCTCCGAAGAGTTTGAGAGATAAATCCTTGTGAGGACAAAGCCCAAAACACCCATAGCCCAAAGAGTGTTTGGCATCACTGAAGTCTTTCTGTCCGCGTGATCTGACGACTTGTTACACTTGAGGACTGTGAATCCTCCAGCCGGTTAGGCGTCGCATTCTGAGCATCCAAGAGTAGTTGTGGATTGCCGGTGAACGAAGTCTGTGAAGGTTTGGAAGTCTACCTTGAAGACTTACCAGAGTGATGGGCGAGGACTGTGTGTCCTTAGCTCAAGGGGAATAAGGTGAAGACACAGTCTTCTGAGTTCAATCTCAGCCTCCCTAACCAGACGTACAGTTGTCCACTACTAGGAAAAGGGCTATAGATGGGATGGACACTAATGGCGCACTGTACATGTGGTGCGCCATTACTAAATACTAATGGCGCACAATGTGTTGGTGCCCCATTAGTGTGCAAATACTAATGGCGCACCACATCCCACGGTGCGCCATTAGTAATTTTTTTTAATTTTTTCAAAACTACTAACGGCGCACCGTGGGAGTGGTGCGCCATTACTAACTTGACATAGTAATGGCGCACCGTAGGAGTGGTGCACCACACCCACCGTGCACCATTAGTAGTTTTGTAAAAAAAATAAAAAAATTTGTTAGTAATGGTGCACCTGTGGACAGTGCGCCATTACTAGTTTTAACTAGTAATGGCGCACTGTCCACTGGTGCGCCATTACTAAGTTTTTTTCAAAAAAAATTCAATTTGTTTCTTTTTTTCTTTTCAAAACTACTAATGGCGCACCGTGGGTGTGGTGCGCCATTACTAGTTTAACTAGTAATGGCGCACCACCCCACGGTGCGCCATTACTAACTTGGCCCAAAAGTTCCCGAATGCACCCCCCCGGACCGCCTTTTTTGTTTTAAAATAAAAGAAAGGAAAATGATAAAAATGTCAACAAAATAAAAGAAAATAAGTTTCCCATGTGAAATGTGGTCTAGTTGTTGGGAAAATTTACAAATATGAATTTCGACTTTATTTGCAAAATCTCTCTTGAAATTTGTAAAATGGCCATAACTTTTGCATATGAACTCGGATTAATAAGTTTTTTATATGAAAAATCATCTACTCGAGAAGTTACATCCAAATTTAATCGGGGGAACCCTGTTAAACATTTTTAAAATCCTCAAAAACCTAACAGAATAAAGTTACGGGGCTTTTAAGATTTGGAGGCAAAAATATTCAAGAAAAAAAAATTAGTTTTCTTTTAATTTTTGTTAAATCTGGTCAAATTATGGTCAAACTAATTATTCAAGAATATTAGTGTTAGTAAATAATTATTTTAGTTTTTTTGAATTTTGGTCAAATCTGGTCAAACTATGGTCAAACTGTGGTCAAACTAATGATACGTAATATGACCGGGAAGTTTGAAGTATTTTTCAAAATTTCATCATAGTCATGAACATGAACAAAGTCCTAGACATCAACAAGGTATAATAGGATTGATATGCTAGATATATCAACAAGTGCCTGTGAAGTGAGCTGTTGCTGGGATTGGATAGAACTCTGAAGTTAAGCGTGCTTGGGCTGGAGTAGTGTGAGGATGGGTGACTTTTTGGGAAGTTTGACCACGGAGTGTGATTTGACCTGAGATTAAGCATATTGACCCGAGATTAAGCCATGTTGACCTGAGATTAAGAAAAAATTTTGAATTTTTTTTTAAAAAAAATTGAAAAAAAATGTTACTAATGGCGCACTTCTATGTGGTGCGCCATTAGTAGGCCTTTTTCTAGTAGTGGTCACAGCAACTGTAACTGGTCGAACAAATCCTAGTCTTCACAACACACTGGTTCTATCTCTTACTCTCCTTACTTACAGTTTGTCTTTGTGAAGTCATTGCCTGATTGCTCTACCTGTTTGACTTCACTGTGTGACTACTTGTTCTGATTGACTTCATACTATCTCCCATCCTGATCCTAATACCTAGCTGCTACCAGTCATCATGCTTTAGCTTCGTACTTGTTTGACTATGGCTTGTCTAGTGTAGTTCATCTTCTGCTGCATGTTTATAGGTCCAGTTTTCGTGTTTGTCTTCGAAACTTTCATGTTTTGAAGACTTTCATAAAAATTGCCTATTCACCCCCCTCTAGTCGATAACTAGCACTTTCAATTGGTATCAGAGCAAGGTACTCCCTTGTTCTGTGTGATTCGGTTTAACCACCTGGAGTTTCAGCTATGTCGACTGCAGGGATAATCAAAGTCTCCTTTGCGTGCCCTGTCTTCGATGGCACTGAATATCCCTACTGGAAGAATAAGATGCATATGCGTCTCGAAGCCATTGATGTCGATCTGTGGTATGTCGTCAAGAACGGTGCTCCCAAGACTAGTGAAGGTGTCACTCCTACTGATGTCAAGAAGTTCATTCAACTCGATTCTACTGCGAAGAACATCATGTGTGGTCATCTGACCAAAGGGCAGTATGGCTGTGTGAGTGCTTTGGAAACGTTGAAGCTAGTCTGGGACTGGCTCTCCAAGGTCAATGAAGGCGTTTCAACTCAGAGAGATCAAAGAATCAGTGTCCTACACAACCTCTTCAACCTCTTCAAGAGAAATGACAACGAAAATGTCCAGCTCACGTTTGATCGTCTCACTGACATCACAAACGAGCTTCAGGCTCTCGGCGCCACTGAGATCACCAAGCATGAAATCGTCAAGACGCTTCTGAGATCTCTTGACAGCTCATTTGACACTCTAGCTCTTCTGATTCAAGAACGCCCTGACTTCAAGACACTCGATCCATCTGACATACTTGAGAGGCTCAACACACATGAGTTCCAGCTATATGAGAAAAGGGATATCTATGGTCCCAACTATGGACGAACTCGTGCTTTGAAGGCAAAGGCAGTTTCCTCATCTGAAGAAGAATCTGACTGCAGTTCTGGTGAAGCTGAAGACCTTGGAAAGGAGCTTGCTATGCTTGTGAAGAAGTTCCAGAAGTTCACTAAGAAGAAAGGCTTCAGAAAGTCTTCACGGTCCAGCTCAATAAATAATGAAGCTTCTTCCCATGACCACAATAAGAGAACCTGTCACAAGTGCAAGAAACCTGGTCACTACATCTCTGAGTGTCCACAGTGGGACAATGAGAAGAAAAAGAAGAAGAGCAAGGAATACGATTCTGATGACAAGAAGAAGAAGAAGGAGAAGAAATACTCAAAATGTTCTTCCAAGTCCTCTTCCAAGTCTTCATCACACAAGAAAAGTTCATCTGGCAAGGCTCGTGCTTTTGTTGGCAAGGAAATGGATTCAGAGGAGGAGTCTGCTTCTGAGGAGGCAGAAGTGGTGGAGTCTGAGGAGGAATCTGACTCTGGTGTTGCAAGTCTAGCTCTGGCTTCAGCCTACGTTGCCAAGTCCATCTTCAACACTGAAGACAATATATCCACCACCAACGCTGATGCCAGTGAGAAGGACGACTCCGCTCCCACTTACTGCTTCATGGCACGCGGTGCCAAGGCAAACTCACTCGATGCTTACTTTCAAACATCAAGTGAAGATGACTCTGATTGTGAATTCAAACCTAGCTACAAAAAACTTGCTAAAATTGCAACTGAACAACAGAAAGCTATGGAACATATTCAAAAACTGTTAGACAAAAGCGATGACCTGTTGGACGCGGAAATGTCTAAGACCCAGTCCTTAATTAAAGACATAAAAAATCTTCATGTTAAGTACCAGGAACTTGAAGGTCATCATGAAACCCTCTCAACATCTCATGAAAAGCTTTCCTACGATTATCTTCAAAGGAAGTAGGAACTTGAGAAATTGAGATCGGATCATGAAGATCTTCAAAAGGAGAACGAGTCACTACGCGCTCAACAGATCAGTCCCGCTCAGGGAGGATTTGAACCACCGTGTTTAAAATGTATTGAGTGTGATAGCGCTGCTTTTGTTGCTGGATGTTCTATTGCTCCTGTTGCAAAATCTTCAACTGCTGATGTGTTAACTAACCCCTCTTTTGAGGATACCACTACTATTGCTGATGAGAATGCCAGATTGAAAACATTGCTTGAAACAGGAATGTACAAAAGCCTCAAGGGGCATCGGACACTATGTGATGTCCTCAAAAAGCGGATCTTGAACCGAAACCCTAGGAAAGAGGGTGTTGGGTTCGAGAGGAAAATGAATGTTGATGGTTCATACTGGAAGCCTGAGCAGTACCCCAAAACCACATGGGTTGCTGCAAAGGAACCTTCAGTAGATCCATCCACCTTATCTGGATTTACTTGTGCTAATCCAATTGTTATTGATGAATCCTTTGATGCAAACTATAAACTGTTTAAGAATCAGAATGGTGAAGTGTCTGCCAGGTATATTGGTACTAACTGCAGGAATGGACCACCTATGAAGAAGATCTGGGTACCTAAACAGCGTATTGAGAATCTTCCTGTGAATGTCATCATGACACCACCAAGGAAGAAGACAAACCCCAGACCAATGGCTTCATATGACCCAAAGGCTTCATACTGATACAGGGACTCACCTGAGTCACCCTAACGCCAATCTTTTGCAGGGAAACCTTACTTAGACTTATGAATATGAGTGTGTGTCTTCAAACCGCTATGTTCATAGAACTAAGAACTTTTCTGCTTATTCATATGAGTATCATTCTTCTCCTGCAAGGCTATTTGCTAGGGCTCCAAAGCCAAAATTCTCAGATGCTGCACTTAGACTTATTGCTTCTAAGCCTCCCCTAAAGATGTGTGTGGTTAAGAATAGTTAACCTTCTTCTGCAGGGAAAGGTCTTCAGCCGGAAATCAAAGGCGTCCGATGCTGTTGCTGGGGACCTAAAACACATTATGGGACGCAAGATAAAACGCCCAAATGGTCTTACTATGTATTTCGTATCTGAATCGCTTGCATGTCATACTATCAGTTCTAACCTTGATCTAAGCTTTGATAATCCTCTTGTGCGTCAAATTTTTATGCTTCACAATACTCTTTGTGAAGCCTATCCTCCTAACTGCACTGTAGGGTACGACACCTCGTGCTTTAGAATGGATTATGGACAGCGGATGCACTAACCACATGACTGGTGATCGAAGTCTTCTCATGGACTCAACCTTACGTCCATGTGATAAAAGTCACATCACATTCGCTGACACTGGTAAAAGCAAGGTATTGGGCCTAGGTAGAGTTGCAATCTCAAGGGATCAGCACATGGACAAAGTGATGCTTGTTGAATCCCTTGGTTTCAACTTAATGTCTATCTCAATGCTTTGTGACTTAAACATGATTGTGCTGTTTGGAAAATATCGTTGCCTTGTACTAATGGAATCTGACAAGTCTTACAGGAAAGATGATCTGTACATGGTAGACTTCTCAGCAGGACCACAGATGGCCGTATGTCTTCTAGCCAAGTCTTCAGAGTGCTGGCTCTGGCATCAGAGGCTAGGGCATGCTGGCATGAGGAACCTACACACTCTCTCCAAGAAGAAGCATGTCATAGGCATCGAAGGTGTCAAGTTCAAGAAAGACCATCTATGTGGTGCTTGTGAAGCTGGGAAGATGACAAGGGCCAAGCATCCCTCGAAGACAATCATGACTACATCTCGACCTTTTGAGTTGCTCCACATGGACTTGTTTGGTCCCACTCACTACTCTACTCTGACTACAATTGCTTGTCTCTATGGTTTCGTTATTGTTGATGATTATTCAAGACACACTTGGGTGCACATAATTCTCTTCAAGAATGAAGTGCAGGATGTCTTCAGACGCTTCGCCAACTGCGCCATGAACAACTATGGCGTCAAGATCAAGCACATTAGGAGTGACAACATCACAGAATTCAAGAACACAGGCCTCAACCTCTATCTTGACACCTTAGGCATCACTCATGAGTTTTCTGCTCCTTACACACCTCAGCAGAATGGCATCGTGGAGCGCAAGAACAGAACCCTTATTGAGATGGCTCGGACGATGCTTGACGAACACAAGACTCCAAGAAAATTCTGGCCTGAAGCCATTGATACTGCATGCCATGTCATCAACCGTCTTTATCTTCAGAAGCTTTTGAAGAAAACATCCTATGAGCTTCTAACTGGTAAGAAGCCAAACGTAAGCTACTTCAGAGTATTTGGTGCTAGGTGCTGGATCAAGGATCCACATCACACTTCAAAATTTGCACCGAAAGAACATGAGGGTTTTATGCTTGGTTATGGAAAGAACTCGCACTCCTACAGAGTCTTCAACCTCTTTCACTATAAAGTGGTTGAAACTGTGCATGTGCGGTTTGATGAAACTAACGGCTCGCAAAGAGAGCACCTGCCAAATGTGCTAGATGAAGTACCTGCCAGTGAATCAATCAAGCTAATGGGAACAGGAGAGATCATGCCATCAGAGGCCCAGCCTGAAGAGGAACTTATTATTTCTGCACCTGATCAACCTAAAGACATTGCTCAACCTGAAGACAATCCTCAAAATGATGACAATGATCAGCAGGAGCAAAATCTTTGTCCAGTTCATCCTCGTGTTGCAAATGAAGTACAAATTGAGAAAATAATCGATAGCATAAATGCACCTGGTCCACTCACTCGTTCAAGAGCAACACAGCTAGCAAATTTCTGTGGGCACTTTGCATTTGTCTCAATCTCTGAACCCAAGAAAGTTGCTGAAGCCTTCATGGAACATGAATGGATTCAAGCTATGCAAGAAGAGCTTCAACAGTTTGAGCTGAACAATGTGTGGGAATTAGTCAAGCGTCCTGATCCTCGCAAGCACAACATAATAGGCACAAAATGGATATATCGCAACAAACAAGACAAGCATGGTCAAGTAGTCAGAAACAAAGCACGGCTCGTTGCTCAAAGATACACAATAGTTGAACGAATTGACTTTGATGAAACATTTGCTCCAGTGGCTAGGCTTGAAGCCATTCGCATACTGCTAGCTTACGCAAATCATCATAACATTCTTCTGTATCAAATGGATGTGAAGAGTGCCTTTCTCAATGGAAAGATTAAAGAAGAAGTGTATGTTGCACAACCGTCTGGCTTTGAAGACCCAAAACATCCTGATATGGTATACAAGCTCAACAAGGCACTGTATGGCCTCAAACAAGCCCCTCGTGCTTGGTATGACACACTCAAAGACTTCCTGAAGAGCAAAGGCTTCAAACCTGGTTCTCTAGATCCCACTCTCTTCACGAAGACATATGACGGTGAACTGTTTGTGTGCCAAATCTATGTTGATGACATTATCTTCGGTTGCACCAACAAGAAATACAGTGATGAATTTGCTCACATGATGCAAGAACAATATCAAATGTCCATGATGGGAGAGCTGAAGTTCTTTCTCGATCTTCAAATCCGTCAGCAACGCAACGGCATCTTCATATCACAAGAAAAATATCTCAAAGATTGCCTGAAGAAGTTTGGAATGCAAGTCTGCAAAGGATACACGGCGCCAATGCCAACCAAAAGCCATCTAAGCCCCGACGCCAATGGTAAAGATTTCGATCAACAGGTATACCGCTCCATGATTGGCTCTTTACTTTACTTATGTGCATCTAGGCCAGATATCATGCTTACTGTTTTCATGTGTGCCCGATTCCAAGCGTCACCAAAGGAGTCGCATCACTTAGCTGTGAAGCGAATTCTTCGATATTTGGCTTACACCCCAACACTAGGATTATGGTATCCAAAGGGCTCAGAGTTTGATCTGGTTGGATTTTTGGATGCTAATTATGCTGGTGACAAGGTGGATCACAAATATACATCAGGCACATGTCACTTTCTGGGTCGATCTCTTGTCTGTTGGTCTTCAAAGAAGCAGAACTGTGTATCGCTCTCAACTGCTGAATCTGAATACATTGCTGCTGGATCTTGCTGCACTCAGCTTCTGTGGATGAAGCAAACTCTTAAGGACTATGGCATCCATCTGAAGCATGTGCCACTCTGCTGCAATAATGAAAGCGCTATCAAGATTGCCAATAACCCAGTTCAGCACTCGAAGACAAAGCACATTGAAATTCGTCATCACTTCCTCAGAGATCATGTTATGAAAGAAGATATTGATATCATTCACGTCAAGACAGAAGAGCAGTTTGCTGATATCTTCACTAAGCCCTTGGATGAGAAAAGGTTTTGCAAGTTGCAGTGTGAGCTAAATATCTTGGAATCCTTGAATGTCCTGTGATTAGGCACAGATCCTAACACTTATGCAGGTTGATGACTTAGATGTGCAACACACGAAGTAATGTATATCTTCAATCAATGAAGACATACACTCTAAGTGTGAATACAATAATGTGGAAATTGACTTCAGAGCGCCACGATAATTGTGCACCGTGTGTGGGTCTAATACTTCCTATACGGTGGGTAATGCCACCACCAAACTCTTATGAAGTGTTTCCTCATGGCCCCATATTTGCAAAGTCTTCGCAATTGATTTAACTTCAACATTAATTTGATTTCGTGATTAATGAATTGGCTTTACTCTGTTATATATATATATATACTGTATTCTTTCCTCTACAGCATTCACTTATAGCTATGTCTTCTTGTTTGAATCTTTTAAACTAAGTGAATGTGATCGGACCCTAACCTCTCTATGCTTTCTACCTCAAGCTCTATCTATCCAAATCATATCCATTCTGTTGAAACTGTCGAATGTCTTCTCTGCGTCCTTGTCAGCAGAAGATACAGAGACAAACATTTATATCTAGCTTCAATGACATATCCTTTTGCCTGAAACCCGGAGAATTCGGAACAACCACCCCGACAATCCAGGCGTGCATGGGAATGTGGAACAACTTTCAATGAGTTGCATGTTCGCCATGTGTCCATCAGATGTGAACCGACAGTGGCACCTGCATAATTGCGCTGTGTTGTCTCTGTCCTTATAAATGCCTGTCTCGTCTCGGTCAAAAATCCTCCTTCCTCCTTCGCCATCTCTCGCAAACCCTAGCGCCTACGCTAGCTCTCGACGACACCGACAACGAAGCGCTTAGCTGCCGCGACCTCCTCGACGTCGTCCTCACGCCGGCTGCGGACCTCATCTTCTCCACCGTTGCCGTAGGTGTCTTCCGTCGCCAAGTTAGGGCACGGGAGATCAAACTACTCGGCATCCATCTTCGCTCCGTCTAGCAGTTCTTCGTGTGGTAATAAAAGTTTAGTTTTTACCGTCTTTTTGATCTGATAGATTCATTCCTTCCTACCAAAAGTGGTTTCTAGATATTCAAACATGAATCCATCTCTTTCTGCATCTCATATTCTGCCTAGTATATTCACTTATGCTTCTTCACAAGTTAGATTCCTCACTTGTACTTATTCTTGGATTTGTACAACTCTGGAACCAACTCTCATCATATAAGTGAATGTCTTCACGTTATGAGGTCAATGTCTTCAAACTGATTTATCTTCAAAATCTTCTGAGAATGCATATGACCTCTTCCCCTTCCCTCACACATCTAATGCTGTCACAGGTACATGTCCGTGGGAGAATCCCTTGGTTCTCATAGTCTGCATTTGTTTGCAGAATTCTTGCAGAGTCACATCAACTCACCTGAAGCGAGTTCCTGTCAGTCCAGCCGTTTGAAGCCATTGCAAGTACTGAAGCCTTTCAATTTACACTTCATGGCAACTAAAAAGTCAGCAAGAAAGGGAGGCAGACAGCATCGTGGTGACACCTCCAAGGACTTACCTCCAGATTTGCACGAGATGTACAAAACTGATCCAGAAGAAACCTATACTGAACGCAAGAATGGAATCCAATGGATTCGAAGATATTGGGCAGAAGAATGGTTCATATATCGCTTCATCACTAAAGAATATGCGGAGAAGAATGTCATCAAGGAACCCTGGGGTGATATTTTGTACAAAAATCTTCCATCCAGGACTCAGGCTAAAGCTATTGAGCAAGGCTTCTATCCTTGCATGGTGCATGGACCACAGCCTGGGAATGCTGACCCGTCTTCACTACTCTGGTGTCGTGAAGACAGGCTGTTCAAGCGCAACTACCAGTTCGCCAAAGACTAGGCTACGAAAAACAAGAAGGATCTGGGGCTTGACTTCAACCCTGGTCCCTCCTCACCTCGGGACAATGGCACCCGTGAAGCCAATGAAAACAGGATTGGCCCCTTCTACAACCTTGCTGGCCTCATCACTCACATTTCTGTTCAAGGTGCGAAAGTGGATCATTCTGATGATGATGCTGACACCGACGAAGCTCCAGCTCCTAACCCAAAGCCGCAGAAGCAAAAGAAGACTAAAGCTTCAAAGTCATCTGCTCCCCCAAAAGCTTCAAGAGTGAAGCCATTGGCAACTGCCCCTTCTGCTTCTAGTAATAACTCTGAAGATCTCTCTCGCATCTCCATGAGGCATGAGAAGCCAAAGAAGACACCAGCTCAACAACTGAGTCATGCACTGATGCCTGCAGCCATTCTGAGGAATGAATCTGAACCCATTGACTTGTCTTCAGATGAAGAATTTGGTGAAGATGCTCTGGAGCAGCTGATCAAGAGCAAGCAAGAGGCGGAGATCTTCAACGATCTGCCCCTCTTTGATGTAAACATTCTGAAGAACTTCATTGATGAGTGGTTTGATGATCAAGATCTCAGCTTTGATGACCATCAGCTTCCCATTGGCGTCAGCGTTGCTTTCCAAGGCGCCATTGCTCCTGAGCTTGCTCTGGCTCAACGCATAGTTGAACTGAAGCAAAAGATAGACTTCAAGAAGGATCTGTTCAAGAAGCATGTAGCCAAGCTGAATGTGGGTGATGTGCAAAAGTTCAAGGTGATGCTTAATGACCTCAAGGAGTCGTTTCGGAAGAAACGCGAGGAAGCCAAAGGCTCAAGAGAGCGCATGAAAGCACTCGCAGACAAATGCGTTCAAGCCTACAATGAAGCTGAAAAGTGCAAGGCACTTGGTCGCCCTGGCATTGACCCCTCAATGGCTGCCAAGAAAAAGAAGTCATCTAAAGCCAACACTGAAGCACCATGGCAGGAAGAACTACACATTGTATTCCCTGCCAGCATGCGCGGCTCAAAGACCAAGGCTCCTTCAGTGGCTTCTGAAAAGAAGAAAACCAGGGCAGCTAAAGTCGAAGCCAGGAATCGGAAAACACAGCGCACCACTGATGAAGCACCACCCCCTAAGAAGAGAAAAATCAAGAAGAGAGATCGGGCTGCTCCTACAGAGCCCCTTGTTGTTGAATACCTTGCCTTCCTTCCCCCTCCGTCTGTAAACCAAGAGCGTCGAATGATTGTTCATGAGCCTGCTTCCACAGAGGCTCCTGAAGCTCAAGAAGTCCCCATCGTCGACCCCATCGCGACTGAAGATATTGTTCAAGATGATGCAGTTCTTCCTCGGATCGAGCGCCCAACGGTATCATTGCCTGTTCAAACGAATAGTTAGCTTATCAGTGTTGGTCGTCCTTTGACGCCAATCTCACAAGATGCATCGTGGGCTGATCGCCCCCAGCAAGCTACCCCACATCAAGACTCACCAAGTACACCCCAACCGTCAACTATGCCCGTCATCGGCCCCATGTCCAATGATGACAACTACATGGAGACATCACCATCACCAAAGGCGTCGCCCGTATTCCAACAGCTTCGCAAAGGCCTGAGGCCATCCGTCTCCATGACCACCATCACAGAAGAGGGCTCCAACTCGTCAAACTCAGTGGCTTGTCAAGTGTTCTCTGAAGACAATCCTTCTGTGATGGTCCCTGTGTCTGAAGCCAATGCTGCTGAAGATCCTCCGGCTGCATCAGCCGGAGTAACACAAGAAGAAGAGCGTGTCGCTACTCCCCCTACAACTTAAGAAGAAGTTCATGAAGAGAACCAGTGTATGCCAGAACCTCGAGCTACTAAAGTGGAGGGTGAGAATCCTAAGGCTGCCACAAATGACATTCCTGAAGCCAATGACGCCAATGTGGAGCCTACAGTGGCCAATGCATTAGTGGCCAATGAAGCCAATGAAGCCCATGAAGCAGATGAAGTCAATGCCGCACCTGACACAAATCTGTAGCCTGAAGTCAATGCCACTGCTCCTGTTCCGCCTCCAAGGCCACATACTATCGAGCATGCATACAACTATGGCCAGCTTGTCACTGTCAGATGGCCTATTCTGATTCCTCCACCTGCTGCTGGTCCTCAATTTGATTACCATGTCGAGCACAGGCCTCAGGTTCAGAAGCCAAAGCCAAGACTGCCCAGATTTCCAAGTACTGCCACTTCACCAGGATCTTTCAATGTCAACGGCTTCATTGCACACAACACCTTCTTCGATAGCAAAAAGAACCCCTACACCAAGCCCAAGATTTCATCTGATCGGTTCTGGAGTTATCAGCAGCGCGGCTATTATGCATGCATTCTGTACAACCAAGGCTGCATATTTCCACATATGCGCCTTGATACTGAAGCCATAGCTGGCCTACCCTGCTTAGAAGAGCTCTCGATTGCTTCAGAGAGGCTGGGTTGCTGCATTTTGTCACAGATAAGGAGCACTGGAATGAAGAGTTGCTGCTTCAATTCTATGCCACTCTTCATATCAGAGGCTACAACAGGGATCCTAAGACTTGGGTCCTTGAGTGGATGACTGGAAATGTCCATCACAAAGCCAAAGCATTTGATGTCATTGAGCTTACTGGCCTTCCCACTCCAGGTGATCTCTATGAGCCTGGTTGTCAGCTTCACACTGCAGCTGTGGCAAGCATCTTTCACAAGCCAGAACCCAACATGAGCCAGATGCTAAGTATGATGAAGCTATTGCCTCTAGAAATGCTGTTCTACGGCGCACTCCATCTCTTGAAGACTCAGAGTACTCCTCTTCTACTGCAACCGTGAATGCTCATGTGATCGATGATCAAGATGATGCTACTTCGCCACCGCCAAACCCCGACACTGCTCCAAGTTCGTCTGCACCGCCAAACCTCGACACCAACACTGCATCTTCTCCTACTCCTTCTGGGAACGAGTAGAGGCTCAATGTCTTCAACCCTTTTTGGTCCTTACTGACAAAAGGGGGAGAAGCTATGAGTTGATAGTCTTCAAGCGGGTTCATATGGGCGGTTGCATTATATTTTGCCTAGTGTTTACAACTCTTGCTCTTGATACATTTGGTTCTATGAGTTGTAACACTTAAACTCGATGGTCGTCTGCTACTTATTTGCTATTTTGTGATGCGATGATAAATTCCGCATGTGCGATGATAACTTCCGCACTTAAATCATTTTGCAGACGTCCATTTTTCATTATGCCTGTCATTATCTTCGTTACATCGGATCATGCATGATAAATTGTCTTCATAAGTTGAAGAGGATCTCCACAAGTAGAACCTGCCATGTGCATTTGCATTCCAAAAGCAAATTATTTATATGCACATCTTCAGGGGGAGCCTTTTGCTACTTACAAAGACAATACCTCATCCTTTACAATTTCACATACTTATATCCCCGTTGAAAACTTCAACCAGTTTGTCATCAATCACCAAAAAGGGGGAGATTGTAAGTGCATCTAGTGCTACCCCTAGTTTGGTTTTGGAGTATTGACGACAAATGTGGTTGAGGGACTAATGTGTTTGTGAGAATTGCAGGATAACACAGGTAGTAGTCCCTCCTTGATTCGGTTTACCTACCGGAGATGACCCCTAAAAATGTATGAAGACATTAAAGATAATGGTGGTACGTGAAGATATTCACATTGAAGACTATGACAGAAGAAGACATTGAGTGAAAACTATGGAGCGCGAAGAGTTAGTAGTTTCGTTGTTTCTTTTCTTCTTTGTTGAATCATAGGAACCACCGCACTTTTAAGTGGGGTCCAAGTGAACAAAGTTAGAGTGACTGAAGTGATGCTCAACCAAAATCCTATTTCTTCGAGCGAAGACAATGAGAGCAAATCTTATCCAGAGTCGGATAAGTTAGCTTTACTTGTAGCCCAAGTCAAGCTGTCGCGTGTGTTTGAAATCTGACCGTTGTGACATGTGTCAGTTCCTTAGTGACCCAGGGTCATTTTGGACAAATCAGGTTGGGTTGCCTAGTGGCTATAAATAGCCCACCCCCTACACCATAAATTGGTGGCTGCTCAGAGTTAGTGCACGGCTTTTGTCGTTGAGAGCAACCCACCTCCGAAGAGTTTGAGAGAGAAATCCTTATGAGCACAAAGCCCAAAACACCCAGAGCCCAAAGAGTGTTTGGCTTCACTGAAGTCTAACAATCCACCGGCAGTCCGCGTGATCAGAAGACTTGTTACACTTGAGGACTGTGAATCCTCCAGCCGGTTAGGTGTCGTGTTCTAAGCATCCAAGAGTAATTGTGGATTGCCGGTGAACGAAGTCTGTGAAGGTTTGGAAGTATACCTTGAAGATTTACCAGAGTGATTGGGCGAGGACTGTGTGTCCTTAGCTCAAGGGGAATAAGGTGAAGACACGGTTTTCTGAGTTCAATCTCAGCCTCCCTAACGAGACGTACAGTTGTCACAGCAACTGGAACTGGTCGAACAAATCCTTGTCTTCACAACACACTGGTTCTATCTCTTACTCTCCTTACATATAGTTTGTCTTTGTGAAGTCATTGCCTGATTGATGTGCCTGTTTGACTTCACTGTCTGACTACTTGTTCTGATTGGCTTCATACTATCTCCCATCCTGATCCTACTACCTAGCTGCTACCAGTCATCATGCTTTAGCTTCATACTTGTTTGACTATGGCTTGTCTGGTGTAGTTCATCTTCCGCTGCATGTTTATAGGTCCAGTTTTCATGTTTGTCTTCGAAACTTTCATGTTTCGAAGACTTTCATAAAAATCGCCTATTCACCCTCCCTCTAGTCGATAACTAGCACTTTCAATTTTGGTTGTTACACCGCGGGGAGGTGAAAGCACTTTGGAAGAACTTTTTATGATATAAGAATTATTCCTTTACTTCCTTGCGTCGCTTTCCTTTTACTTTTCGTGCGCCCTCAGGTAAGGAGATTATGAGCCGTGCATGCCGACAAGCTACCGCACAAGGACTCAGACGCCATGATCCTGGCGAGGTGCGCGCGCGGGGCCCGCGGCCTTAGCGGCCTAAGACCGTAGGGCGTTGGACAGACCTCAGGCATTTGCACCATGCCCGGCCCCTGCTCGCGAGGTTCTCGAGGGCAGAGATATAGGAGCCTGCCACTACCAGGCGTCCAAAAACCAAGGCTTAACACAAAAAGAAACGCGAGGAGAAAATTCCCACCCCTTTTTCAAGAAAGAAAGATGAGAAACTTCGGACTTATTCCGAAACGTTGCACTTGTTTACAAGAGGAAAGCAAGACAAGCCGCGCCCGGCGTCCTAACTTGTCTTCCCGCTAGCGTGGAGCATGGGGCTTCCACTTGGCATGGGCATAGTCGCTGACAGACCATGTCATCCGCCAGCGCGGAGCATGGGACTTCCATTTGGGCGTGGGTGGAAGCACCCGTCAGGCCCCAGGGCGGCACTCAGGAGACTCAGTAGAGCGTACAACCCCACTCATTATTACGCGAGAGTGTCACGGGCAGGTCTTGAGGAGACGGGGCATGTCAGGCCCCCGGAGCGCGGACCCCATCCCTTCCTCCAGGCTCGAGATGAGTGGCCTGGGCCACGGGTCCCTCTTCATAGCCGTGAGTTCAAGACAGCTCTCCCTTGGGGACCCACCTCCGGATAGGACCCCTGGCCCCCGCCAACACACGTGTCGGTGCCGTGGCAGGGCTGCGAGCCCCTCGCGGCACCCGGGGGGGTGCTAGCCCTGGATCCCCGCAGGTGTCGGATTCCGAGCTTCGCAGACCCAACAAAGGTTCACACTCAGGGGCGTGGGTGAAGAACTCAACCTCTCAAGCTGATCGATCCGCTGCTCTCACGAACTAGCTCGATGAAAAAGAAGGAGAAGGACACAACAGTTTAACCAGGTTCGGGACACCTTGCGGTGTAAAATCATACTCCTACTTTGTGGTGGATTAGCCTCGCGGGGGGCTGAGGATGAACTAGCACAAGTGGGAGAACAACCTCAGGAGGCTTGTTTTTGTGATGAGCTCTTGGGGATTCGATGAGCTGATCACCCGATGATTCCTACGGTGGTGGCTAGGCTATATTTATAGTGGTCTTGGTTCTCTTCCCCCAAAACTTAGGCGGGAAGGGATCACACAATGGCCAAATTTGAAAGGGGACAATAAGTACAGATGACAATGACGAAAGGTGGTTTCTCCTGCAAAGCTTCTGATCGTGATGTCATGGTGGGCTTGGTGATGACATCCATCCTGCCGTTCTAGCAGTCCTGGTCTCGTTGCATGCAAACGACAACCTCTGGATGATTCCCTGGGACTCCGCAGCTGCGCTTGCCTCCTTTGCACCAAAGAGGAAACCTGTTCGTCTGTGCCCACTAGTGCGTGCCTTTCCTTGGTCGTCATGGTTGAAGTCATTTCAACCTCATGAGGCTGGGCCTTGCATAGAAATCTTCGCTCCGTCAGGAGGCCGTTTGGGGTGGACGCTCCCTCAGGAGGCCTTGACGTCGCCCGCCTTAGGAGGCTTGGCCCCTCACGAGGGTCTTGTCTTGTCGTGTTTGAAGATGGGCCGTACCAGGCTGTCGATGGAACCATGTCGTGGGCCGCAGGAAGGCAAGTATGGGAACCCTGGTTACGAGAACTCCGAAAGAAGCCCCTGGGCCCAAGGTGCGCTTGCACTTGGCTTCAAGGCGAAGCCCAAGGGCAAGGGCGGAGCATCGCGGGCCCCAATCGCCTGTGGACCGAGTTGACGAGTGATGCTTGATGGGACGTGGGCATCTCCGCTTCCCCACATTGCCTCGACAACCGTCTGACTTGACAACTGCCTGCTACATGTAGAGAAAATCAACATTACTTGTGATCGTGGGATGCCGACGATTTACCTTCTCTCGGCTATAAATGCGGGAGCGGGCGGAGCCCCCTTCCCATGTTCGTCTTCTTGTTTCTTGCTCCTCCTCCTTCTCCTTGCTTCACGGCCTTGCCAACGCGTCCATGAAGCCGACGAGGAGGTTCTCGGTCGTGGAGAAGGGAAAGGCCCCAAAGGAGGTGCCGCACTCGTCCCCGCCCAAGACGAGCCACAGTCGCCCTCGCAAGTATGTTGTGACGCCGGCAGCTGCTCCCTGCGGGCATTAGCGCCAACTCTCAAAGGCTGGCGTTACGTCCGGCGGTTTTGGGGGCACGTCTTCTTGCGCTGGAAGCCACTGCTGTCAGGGGAGCTGCTACGTCTTGAGCTTGCGTTGGTTTTCCTTGAAGAGGAAAGGGTGATGCAGCAATAGTAGCGTAAGTATTTCCCTCAGTTTTTGAGAACCAAGGCATCAATCCAGTAGGAGGCTCCTCAAAAGGCCCACGCACCTACACAAACAAACAAAGAACTTGCAACCAACGCAATAAAGGAGTTGTCAATCCCTTCACGACCACTTGCGAAAGTGAGATCTAATAGAGATAGTATGATAAGATAAATATATTTTTGGTATTTTATAATATAGATGCAAAAAGTAAAGATGCAAATAAAAGTAGATTGGAAGCAAATATGATAAGAGATAGACCCGGGGGCCATAGGTTTCACTAGTGGCTTCTCTCAAGATAGCATAAGTATTACGGTGGGTGAACAAATTATTGTCGAGCAATTGATAGAAAAGCGAATAATTATGAGATTACCTAGGCATGATCATGTATATAGGCATCACGTCCGCAACAAGTAGACTGACTCCTGCCTGCATCTACTACTATTACTCCACACATCGACCGACTCATGTCTGCATCTAGAGTATTAAGTTCATAAGAACAGAGTAACGCCTTAAGCAAGATGACATGATGTAGAGGGATAAACTCATGCAATATGATATAAACCCCATCTTGTTATCCTCGATGGCAACAATACAATACGTGCCTTGCAACCCTTTCTGTCACTGGGTAAGGACACCACAAGATTGAACCCAAAGCTAAGCACTTCTCCCATGGCAAGAAAAATCAATCTAGTAGGCCAAACCAAACTGATAATTCGAAGAGACTTGCAAAGATAACTCAATCATACATAAAAGAATTCAGAGGAGATTCAAATATTTCTCATAGATAAACTTGATCATAAACCCACAATTCATCGGATCTCGACAAACACACCGCAAAAAGAGTTTACATCTAATAGATCTCCACAAGAGAGGGGGAGAACATTGTATTGAGATCCAAAAAGAGAGAAGAAGCCATCTAGCTAATAACTATGGACCCAAAGTGTAACGCCCCGGATCCGATGCGCCAGGTGTCTTCCAGTTATTCGTCGTTGTTGCCATGTCATTTGCTTGCGTGTTGCACTTTGCCATGTAATCTTCTGCATTTCATATCATGTCATCATGTGCATCTCATTTTGCATACATGTTCGTCTCATGCATCCGAGCATTTTCCCCGTTGTCCATTTTGCAATCCGGCACTCCTATGTTCCTTGGCGTCCCCTTTTGTCTCTCGTTGTGAGCGGGTGTTAAACTTTCTCGGAATGGCCCGAGGTTTGCCAAGCGGCCCTGGTATAGCACCGGTAGACCGCCTGTCAAGTTTCGTGCCATTTGGAGGTCGTTTGATACTCCAACGGTTAACCGGGTAACCGTGAAAGCCTCTTTTGTTGCAGCCCAACACTCCTTCCAAAGTTGCCCAAAACCCATGTAACTCCCCTCCATGCTCTCGGTCGTTTCATCACGATCGTGTGGCCTAAAACCGCACCTCATTTGGACTCTCCTAGCTCCCTCTACCTATAAATATGTGCTTCTCCCCCGAAATCCCGGTCCAAACCCTAGTCTCCACCTCCCTCTCGCCCGGCGGACATGTCCGCGCCCGCCGGACTAATCCCGCCGCCGCGCCCAGCCAACCAGAGAGCGCCACATGGCCTCTCCACCGCCAGCCACCGCGCCCCGCCGCCGAGGCCCGCCGGGCCCAGGCGCGGCCCGCCCAGGCCCGCGCGGCCGCCCGAGCCTCCAGCGCCTCCCGCCGCCCGCGGCCTCGTCTCCGCCGCCGGCACGCCCCGCCGCTGGCGTCGTACTCCGCCGCCAGGCCCGGCCGCGCCTCCCCGCGCCGGCGCCCGCCCGGCCGTCCTCCGCCGCCGGCCCCAGCCGTCGCCTCCGCGCCTGGTCCTGCCGCCCCTCGTCGGCCGCGACCTCCGGCGAGTCCGCCGGCACCCCGAGCGGCCTCCCTCCGGCCTCCCCCGGCCTTCTCCGGCTAGATCCTGGCCGGAGCCGCCCGGATCCGACCGTCTCCAACCACCCCGGCCATCTTCGTTTTTCGTGCGAGGTTGACCCCGATTTCCACTAAGTCCCCGAATCCCTGACATAATCATGCCATGTTCATCATGCTATATCTCTGCATCTGTAGCTCCGTTTCATGCGTGTAATATGTCAAATTGTTCGCCTCAACGAGTACTTCATTTCATTCCATTGCATCATTTTCATTTGTGCTCATCTTGATGCCCGAAATGCTGTTGGAAGAGTGCATGTTGATGTTAATCTGCTGAAACTGTTATAACATGCTCATTTGTCATTTTTGCCACGTTTGATGTGTGCATCCTATGAGGTTGATGTCTACATGTGTTTTGATCTATGCTATGCCATCTTTCTAGAGGTGCAATCCATGTATTTTTGTGACTTGTGTAGTGAGTGCATTGTGCTTGTTAAGTAGGGCACTTGCTGTTGCTGTTTTCCTGACAGATTTTATTATATTTTGTTGCTATGTAAACATGCTTCTACAAGTCATTTCGTGCATAATATGGAGATGTCCTGTAAACATGTTTTGATCTACATGTCATGCTCTATCCATTCATGCCATTGGTTGCAATTATAGCCTGCTATAGCTTGTTGTAATCTTGCTCCAAAGGTGCTTGATAATGTTGCTATCAGCCTGTTAACATGAAGTTCAGTTTTGGCCATATGCTTTTCTAGTGATCCATGCATCCTATGAACTTGTTCTTGCCATGCTTAGCTTCATAAACATGTCTTCTTACTGTTGGTTGCCTTGCCATGCCATGTATTGCTCTGTGGTGAGTGATCCAAGCTCACCAACATGCCTACTTATTGTTGTTCCTGCCATGTATGAATCTGTAATATAACTTGCCATGTTTACATGGGTGCCATCATATTTTCCGTGCCCTTTTGGCTCATGGTCAGTAAAGGACATTTGATCTATGCTATTATTAGATTCATGCCATGCCTTTGGTTCCCATGATAGCTTCCTGTAACATGTTGTTTGATAGCTCTAAACATTCCAACCTGATGTTATTTCCTGATAAACCTGAAACTGTTATGATTTGCAATCTTACCATGTCCTTTTGAGCATGTTCTAGTTGTTTCTGGAGATAGCTCAGTGTTCATGTTTTGTTGTGCTTTACCTGTACTTCATGACCATGCCTTTTGTTTTCATATTGAGGTGCTGTAGCATATTGTTTTGATGCTTGCAAAATGCCTAGTTGCTGTTATGGACAGATTGTTGTTATGACTTGTATAGTGTGTGTGTGTTGCACCGTTGCTCCGTTTTGAGTGTGCTCTATATAAAACTTGCTTGATTTTGCATGTAGTTTCATATTATCATGTTGCATCCTTGTTTTGAGGTGTTTGCTTGATGTTTGTATGCATTTTGCATCAATGCCATGTTTAACTTGTTTTGCTCATATCTTCTAGGTCGTAGCTCCGAATCTAATGAACTTTATATGTAACTTGACTAGAATCTCGTGTAGATCATCTTGGTGCATATTAACTTGCTTTTTAACAACTTGAACATAAGGTTCATTCAGATCTGGACCAATTTCGAAATTTGCATATGAGGACTTACCGGAATTGTTATATGTTGTTTCCGGCCTCATTTAAACTTGCCTTGATGTATTGTTCTTGTTTGCATCATCTCTTGCCATGAGTAGCTTCATGTAGCTTTGTCATGCATCATGCTTGTTGTGTATCATGCCTTGTTCATGTGTGGTGTGTTTAATATGTTGTGTGCTTCTTCTTGATAGTACCCGTTTCGTTGCGATCGTGAGGATGCATTCGTCTACGCTTGGTTCGTCTTCGTGGCTTCATCTTCTTCATAGACTTGTTCTTATTCCTTGCGGGATTTCAGGAAGATGACCGCTACCCTGGATCTCACTACTATCATTGCTATGCTAGTTGCTTCGTTCTATCGCTATGCTGCGCTACCTATTACCTGTTTATCAAGCCATCCCATATTGCCATGAACCTCTAACCTTTGACACCATTCCTAGCAAACCGTTGCTTAGCTATGTTACCGCTTTGCTCAGCCCCTCTTATGGCATTGCTAGCTGCAGGTGAAGTTGAAGATTGCTCCATGGTGGACAGGGTTATGTTGGGATATCACAATATCTCTTATATTATTAATGCATCTATATATTTGGTAAAGGGTGGAAGGCTCAGCCTTACGCCTGGTGTTTTGTTCCACTCTTGCCGCCCTAGTTTCCGTCATACCGGTGTTATGTTCTCGGATTTTGCATTCCTAACGCGGTCGGGTGATTTATGGGACCCCCCTGACAGTTCGCTTTGAATAAAACTTATCCAGCAAGGCCCAACCTTGGTTTTACCATTTGCCTCACCACCACCTATACCCTTCCCTTGGGTCGGCCAACCCAAGGGTCATCTTTATTTTAGCCCCCCGGGCCAGTGCTTGTCTAAGTGTTGGTCCGAACCGAGCCGCTTGCGGGGCCACCTCGGGGAAACTCGAAGTCTGGTTTTACTTGTAGCCTGTCTCATCCGGTGTTGCCCTGAGAACGA
This sequence comes from Triticum timopheevii, assembly GCA_963921465.1. Taxonomy (NCBI): domain Eukaryota; kingdom Viridiplantae; phylum Streptophyta; class Magnoliopsida; order Poales; family Poaceae; genus Triticum; species Triticum timopheevii. Next base: position 283,618,128 of record OY997268.1, on the reverse strand, counting down.
GATATGTGCAGCTCCTATCGGGATTGTCGGCGCATCGGGCGGTTTTGCTGGTCTTGTTTTACCATTGTCGAAATGTCTTGTAAACCGGGATTCCGAGACTGATCGGGTCTTCCTGGGCGAAGGTCTATTCCTTCGTTGTCGCGAGAGCTTGTCATGGGCTAAGTTGGGACACCCCTGCAGGGTATAAACTTTCGAGAGCCGTGCCCGCGGTTATGTGGTAGATAACTTGACACCAGATCCGAATTAAAACACATCAACCGCGTGTGTAGCCGTGATGGTCTCTTCTCGGCGGAGTCCGGGAAGTGAACACGGTTTCTGTGTTATGTTTGACGTAAGTAGGAGTTCAGGATCACCTCTTGATCATTATTAGTTGACGACCGTTCCTTTGTTTCTCTTCTCGCTCTCATTTGCGTATGTTAGCCACCATATCATGCTTAGTCGCTGCTGCAACCTCACCACTTTACCCCTTCCTTTCCCATCAAGCTTTGCTAGTCTTGATACCCATGGTAATGGGATTGCTGAGTCCTCGTGGCTCATAGATTACTACAACAACAGTTGCAGGTACAGGTTATGCGATGATCGTGACGCGAGAGCGATGTTTGCTTGTTTGGAGTTCTTCTTCTGCTTCTTCTTCGATCATGGGATAGGTTCCAGGTCGGCAGCCTGGGCTAGCAGGGTGGATATTGTTTGAGTTTCTGTTTATGATTCATCCGTAGTCGGATGTTGTTCTTGTATGTTGTATTGTTGTATTCATGTGACATCGTATGTATTGGATGTATCCCCACTATTATGTAATGTTGATGTAATGATATCCACCTTGCAAAAGCGTTCCAATATGCGGGTCTATCCTTGGTGGGACCTTCGAGCTCCTTTTGGATAGGGTCGCATATTGGGCGTGACACGAAGGTCTGTGGTAAACTACTCACAACTCATCGGAGGGGCTATGGTGTTGATGTAGAAGCCCTCCATGGTCGATTCCCCCTCCGGCGGAGCGCCGACGAAGGCTCCAAGATGGGATCTCGCGGATACAGAAGGTTATGGCAGTGGAAATTGTGTTTTGTTGGCTCCCTGGATGTTTTCGGGATACGTAGGCTTATATTGGAGGAAGAAGTACGTCGGTGGCCACTCGAGGGGCCCACGAGATAGGGGGCACGCCCTATAGGGGGGCGCCCTCCTATCTTGTGGAGGCCTTGGCTGCTTCTTGACTTGCACCCAAGTCCTCTGGATCACGTTTGTTCCAAAAATCATGCTCCCGAAGGTTTCATTCCATTTGGACTCCGTTTGATATTCCTTTTCTTTGAAATACTGAAATAGGCAAAAAAAAAAGCAATATGGGCTGGGCCACCGGTTAGTAGGTTAGTCCCAAGAATGATATAAATGTGTAAAATAAAGCCCCCCATAAACATCCAAAATGGGTAATATAATAGCATGGAACAATCAAAAATTATAGATACGTTGGAGACATATCAAGCATCCCCAAGCTTAATTCCTGCTCGTCCTCAAGTAGGTAAATGATAAAAAAGAAATTTTTGATGTGGAATGCTACCTAGCATAATTCTCAATGTAATTTTCTTTATTGTGGCATGAATGTTCAGATCCAAATGATACAAAATAAAAGTTCATATTAACATGAAAATAGTGATACTTCAAGCATACTAATCAAAGTAATCATGTCTTCTCAAAATAACATGGCCAAAAAATGTTATCCCTACAAAATCATATAGTCTGACTGTTGCTCTATCTTCATCACACAAAGTATTTAATCATGCACAACCCCGATGACAAGCCAAGCAATTGTTTCATACTTTAGTAATCTCAAACTCTTTCAACTTTCACGCAATACATGAGTGTGAGCCATGGACATAGCACTATATGTGGAGTAGAATGGTGGTTGTGGAGAAGAGAAAAAAGGAGAAGATAGTTTCACATCAACTAGGCGTATCAACGGGCTATGGAGATGCCCATTAATATATATCAATGTGAGTGAGTAGGGATTGCCATGCAACGGATGCACTAGAGCTATAAATATATGAAAGCTCAACAAAAGAAACTAAGTGGGTGTGCATCCAACTTGCTTGCTCACGAAGACCTAGGTCATTTTGAGGAAGCCCATCATTGGAATATACAAGCCAAGTTCTATAATGAAAAATTCCCACTAGTATATGAATGTGACAACATATGAGACTCTCTATCATGAGGATCATGGTGCTACTTTGAAGCACAAGTGTGGAAAAAGAGATAGTAGCATTGTCCCTTCTCTCTTTTTCTCTCATTTTTTTCTTTTTCTTTTTTTCCTTTTATTTCTTTGGCCTTCCTTTTTTTCTTTTTGGCCTTTCTCTTTTTTTTCTTTTTTTTTTCTTTTTGTAAAGTCCGAAGTCTCATCCCGACTTGTGGGGGAATCATAGTCTTCATCATCCTTTCCTCACTAGGACAATGCTCTAATAATGAAGATCATCACACTTTTATGGATTTACAACTCAAAGCAAGAACAAGATATGACTCTATATGAATGCCTCCGGCGGTGTACCGGGATATGCAATCAATCAAGAGCGATGTCGGATTTCGGGTTCCGGCAGACCCTTGAGGTTCGAACACTGGGGTGCGCGCAGAGATTCAACCCTTTACCAGCTCGCTCCTCGCCGAATCGCTAGGACCTAAACTACCAAACTGAACAGTACAAGAGACACAGGATTTATACTGGTTCAGGCCACCATTGTGGTGTAATACCCTACTCCAGTGTGTGGTGTGGTGGATTGCCTCTTGGGCTTGATGATGAACAATACAAGGCAGAACAGCCTCGCGAGGGTCTGTTCTTGGCTGGTGTGACAAACAGCTAGGAGGAGTTCGGTCGCCCTATCTACTGGTTTCTCGGTCAGGATCGAGATGCCTCTACCTTGGGGGTGGCTAGTCCTAATTATAGGCAAAGGCCCTGGGCCTCTTCCCAAATATTGAGCGGAAGGGCGCCAACAATTGGCCATTTTGAAGGGGAACAGCGGGTACACTAATCCTGACTAAAGTTGGTACTCGCCTGTCAAAGGCTCTGGTGGTGACGCCGGCTTGGGCTCCACAATGACTTCCTTCCGGCCGTTGGGCTGGTCTTGGTCTTGTTGCACCGAAATGGACGCATTTGCTTGATGCTCTCGCCTGCGCTTGCCCCCTTTGCACCAAAGAGGAAAGGAGGACACTGCGCGGGCTGGCGCCCGACTGGCACCCTTGGTCGTCATGGCTTGCGTCATGGGCACCTCGCGAGGTACCCTGCCTTGAACTCTCCGCCTCCTCATGAGCCAGCCTGACGAGGCCGTGCCTGAGGAAGCTCCTTAACGTCCGCCCCGTGAGGCTTGGCCCCTCGCGAGGGTCTTGAGCTTGTGTTGATGAAGATGGGCTGTGCTGGGCCTCCTTTGAGCCACGCCGCAGGCCGCAGGCAGGTAAGTCTGGGGACCCCCGTTCCTAGAACGCCGACAAGCGACATGTATGAAATTATGAAGGTGGCCTTGCCACAAATATGATGTCAACTACATGATCATGCAAAAAGCAATATGACAAAAGTAATGCATGTCATATGAACGGAACGTTGGAAAGTTGCATGGCAATACATCTCGGAATGGCTATGGAAATGCCATAATAGGTAGGTATGGTGGCTGTTTTGAGGAAGGTATATGGTGGGTGTATGGTACCGGCGAAAGTTGTGCGGCACAAGAGAGGCTAGCAATGATGGAAGGGTGAGGTGCGTATAATCCATGGACTCAACATTAGTCAAAAGAACTCATATGCTTGTTGCAAAAATCTAGAAGTCATCAAAAACCAAAGCACTACACGCATGCTCCTAGGGGGATAGATTGGTAGGAAAAGACCATCGTTCGTCCCCGACCGCCACTCATAAGGAAGACACTCAATAAATAAAATTGTGCTCCAACTTCATCACAAAGCGGTTCACCATACGTGCATGCTACAGGAATCACAACCCTCAACACAAGTATTGTTCATAATCACCTCAACTAGCATGACTCTAATATCACTACCTCCATATCTCAAAACAATTATCAAGCATCATATTGATCATAGCATCCAATTCTTTTTCTATGATAGTTTTTATTATACCCAACTTGGATGCTCATCATTCTAGGACCAACTCTGTAACCATAGCAAATACCATGCTGTTCTAAAAGACTCTCAAAAAGATATATGTGAGGCACATAGAGTATTCTAGCAAATCCTAATCAAGTAGGCTTCTCCCAAAAGGTGTGTACAGCAAGGATGATTGGGGTAAACTAAAAAGCAAAGACTAATATAATACAAGACGCTCCAAGTAAAGTTACCAATGAACGAAGACGAAAAACGGGATGCCTTCCCAGGGCATCCCCAAGCTTAGGCTTTTGGCTATCCTTGAATATCTTGGGGTGCCATGGGCATCCCCAAGCTTAGGCTCTTGACACTCCTTATTCCATAGTCCATAAAAGCTTTACCCAAAACTTGAAAACTTCACAACACAAAACTCAACAGGAAATCTTATAAGCTCCATTAGTGAAAGAAAACAAAACCACTACATAAGGTACTGTAATGAACTCGTTATTTATTTATGTTGGTGTTAAACCTACTGTATTCCAACTTCTCTATGGTTTATAAACTATTTTACTAGCCATAGATGCATCAAAATAAGCAAACAACACACGAAAAACAGAATCTGTCAAAAACAGAACAGTGTGTAGTAATCTGTAACTAACGCAAACTTCTGAAACTCTACAAATCCTACAAAAATAGGAAGTCCTGTAACATTGGTCTATTGATCAGCAGAAAAAATAATCAATGCAAAATCACATTTCTGTTATTTAAAAAAACTAAATTAGTGCGCGCAAAGTTTCTGTTTTTCAGCAGAATCAAATGAACTATCATCATAGGTTATCCTATAGGTTCTACTTGGCACAAACACTAATTAAAAGATAAAAACACATCTAAACAGAAGGTAGATGCAAGATTTATTACTAAACAGGAAAAAACCAAAAAACACAAATAAAATTGGGTTGCCTCCCAACTAGCGCTATCGTTTGACGCCCCTAGCTAGGCATAAAAGCGAAGATAGATCTAAGTAGTGCCATCTTTGGCACTCAATTTCTCAATAGAGCACTTATAATATTTAGGGATCTCTCCCGTTTTAGCAATGATTAAACTTTTAGGCAAAAATTCAAGAAATTTGTTTGTAGCAAAAGATTCCTTAACGATAGAGAGACAATTTGGATGAACACTTATGGATTTGAGATCTGCGTCCCCTTTACTAGAAGATTCCCCCTTATTTTTAGGAACATAAATAAACTTGGTAGTTTTGGTAGGGGGTTTTGGAGTGTTTTTCATGGAAGAAAATGCGGAACCTAAGTTGGTAATGATATCCTCAAGTTTACCAATTCTTTCATAATCTAGATCTATTTTTTCTTTAACTAAAGGATCTTTCTCTTTAAGATTTTTTAAAGTAACTCCAACCCTAGATCCATATTGAGTAATGTGATTATGGATCTTTTTATCCAAATTTTCAATCAACTCAATAGTGGCCATTTTATTATCAATAATATCAAGCCGTTGCATCACATGTTCTAAAGTTAAAACCGTTCCATTAACCAAAAGAGGTGGTAGGCCAAACAAATCTAACATAGCATTATAAGCATCAAACGTATGGCTACTCAAGAAATCCCCTCCGGCAATAGTGTCAAGAACACATCTATTCCAAGGAGTAATGCCTACATAAAAATTGCGAAGAAGAACAGAAGTAGAAAGCTTCCTAGTAGATTTATTTTGAGCATTGCAAATTCTATGCCAAGCATCTTTTAAATTTTCTCCCTCCCTGTGCTTAAAATTAAGAATTTCATGTTCGGGAGTGATAACAAGGATAGGAGGACTAGCCATAACGACAAGCTAACCGATCTAACACACAAGCAAATGGAAAAGGGCAAGCAAAAGAGAAGAGGAGAAGATTGGGAAAGAGAGGGCGAATAAAACGGCAAGGGTGAAGTGGGGGAGAGGAAAACGAGAGGCAAAAGGCAAATAATGTAAATGCGAGGGAGATGAGTTCGTGATGGGTACTTGGTATGTCTTGACTTGAGCGAAGGCCTCCCCGGCAACGGCGCCAGAAATCCTTCTTGCTACGTCTTGAGAACCAAGGTATCAATCCATAGTAGCATAGGTATTTCCATCAGTTTTTGAGAACCAAGGTATCAATCCAGTAGGAGGCTCCTCAAAAGTCCCACGCACCTACACAAACAAAATAAGAACTCGCAACCAACACAATAAAGGGGTTGTCAATCCCTTCACGGCCACTTGCGAAAGTGAGATCTAATAGAGATAGTATGATAAGATAAATATATTTTTGGTATTTTATAATATAGATGCAAAAAGTAAAGATGCAAATAAAAGTAGATTGGAAGCAAATATTATAAGAGATAGACCCGGGGGCCATAGGTTTCACTAGTGGCTTCTCTCAAGATAGCATAAGTATTACGGTGGGTGAACAAATTACTGTCGAGCAATTGATAGAAAAGCGAATAATTATGAGATTATCTAGGCATGATCATGTATATAGGCATCACGTCTGTAACAAGTAGACCGACTCATGCCTGCATCTACTACTATTACTCCACCCATCGACCGACTTCTGCCTGCATCTAGAGTATTAAGTTCATATGAACAGAGTAATGCCTTAAGCAAGATGACATAATGTAGAGGGATAAACTCATGCAATATGATATAAACCCCATCTTGTTATCCTCGATGGCAACAATACAGTACGTGCCTTGCAACCCTTTCTGTCACTGGGTAAGGACACGACAAGATTGAACCCAAAGCTAAGCACTTCTCCCATGGCAAGAAAGATCAATCTAGTAGGCCAAACCAAACTGATAATTCGAAGAGACTTGCAAAGATAACTCAATTATACATAAAAGAATTCAGAGGAGATTCAAATATTTCTCATAGATAAACTTGATCATAAACCCACAATTCATCGGATCTCGACAAACACACCGCAAAAAGAGTTTACATCGAATAGATCTCCACAAGAGAGGGGGAGAACATTGTATTGAGATCCAAAAAGGGAGAAGAAGCCATCTAGCTAATAACTATGGACCCGAAGGTCTATGGTAAACTACTCACAACTCATCAGAGGGGCTATGGTGTTGATGTAGAAGCCCTCCATGGTCGATTCCCCCTCCGGCGGAGTGCCAGCGAAGGCTCCAAGATGGGATCTCGCAGATACAGAAGGTTACAGCGGTGGAAATTGTGTTTCGTTGGCTCCCTGGATGTTTTCGGGGTACGTAGGCTTATATAGGATGAAGAAGTACGTCGGTGGTCGCCCGAGGGGCCCACGAGACAGGGGGGCGCCCTATTGGGGGGGGCCTCCTATCTCGTGGAGGCCTCAGTTGCTTCTTGACTTGCACTCCAAGTGCTCTGGATCACGTTCGTTCCAAAAATCACGCTCCCGAAGGTTTCATTCCATTTGGACTCCGTTTGATATTCCTTTTCTTCGAAATACTGAAATAGGCAAAAAAACAGCAATACGGACTGGGCCTCCGGTTAGTAGGTTAGTCCCAAAAATGATATAAGTGTGTAAAATAAAGCCCATAAACATCTAAAAGGTGTAATATAATAGCATGGAACAATAAAAAATTATAGATACGTTGGAGACGTATTAGGAGCCATTGTGAGGAGGTGAGGCACGCGGTGGCCATCCAGCTGCCACGGCCACGATCCCACTCAGCCGACTCTCCCCCGGAGTTTGTGGTGTGGGCGGAGAAGCCTGCATGCGCCTGGCTCCGGCTCATGTGTTCTTTCGCGAGCACGCTACCGGCCAGGGGGGCTGGTGCCTTCAGGCTTCAGGCCGATGGCTGCTGCTGCAAGGCCTCATGGGTGGAGGCCGAGGTCACGGCCGCCGGCAACGTGTTCCTGAACAGCGGGTGGCAGTCGTTTACCCGTGCACAGGACCTGCGCGGGAGGTGCACCCTCCACTTCAGGTATGACGATGTCGTGATCGTCAACGTGAGGGTCTTCGGGGAGGATGGCCCGCACGTAGGGTGCTGCCCGAAGAGCGACAGCAACAACGATGGTGATGATGACGGCAGACGGAGGGGCGGCATCATCGCTTGTGATGACCTCGCCCTAGGCGATGGTTGAGGCGGTGGCTTCTCCTCCGCGGAAAGCTCTAGTGACAACGACTTCGACGAGCCACTGTGTCGTCGAGCCCGGACTAGGAGGGAAGACAAGAGGTGTCTCTGACACGCCCCAGTGAAGCGAGAGGAGGGCTCTGAGTGAGCCTGGGCGCTGCCGGAGCCGGTCCTGAGGAGCTGCCGTCGATGAGCAGCTGCTTTTGTTTGTTGTTTTTTTTTCGCTGCAAAAAGAAGAAGTAGGAAGCCCTACTAGGGCGTGTAATGGACTACGACGCTTGCGTTGTGAAGTTATTAATTCTATGCCTCCTCCTGATACTCGTCTTGCCATTGATTATGGTTGGGATCACTTATCTTAGAGTTCCTGTGATGAACTTCCGCGCCGCAGGAGCGCTCCTCATCGAGGGGTGACCTCATGGTCACCAGGCTTTAGGAGGGGGGCTCCCATAGCTGTAGAACAAGAAGGCCCCGGAGGCGCAGTGTCTGTGAGCTCGTTTGAGAGCGTCACGCGAGGACAGATATGCCATAGGGCCAGGCACTGAGGCTTTGGCGAGGTGTGCTCACGGGCAAGCCCGAAGCACGCACACCTGCCCAACACCCACATGCGGGACGCGCGAGGAGGAGCGACGGGCAATTGACACTCCTCCCGAGGCAAAGCTTGAGAGAATCGAACGAGGCAAGATAAAAAATTCTCAACACTCAAGAAGAGACGCTGAAAATCCAAATTCCATTCAAGAAGTCGCAAATCAGATACAAAAAGCAAGCAAAAGAACAGCCGCGTCCAGCACCTATACTAGTCTTCTCACCAGCGCGGAGCTAACTGCTGCCACATGGATGAGGGAGGGAGCCCCCATGAGCCCAGGGCGATGCTCAGGAGACTCCGGGACGTGTGCATCCCCAACTCATTATTACATGAGAATGTCACGAGTGGAGACCTTCACAGGCTCGAAACCTTCTTTATCGGTAGAACATCTGAAGGTGCTGGATGTTCCAGGCATTCTGGATGGAGACCCTGTCCTATGTCTCCAGGCACGCGGCGCCAGGCCTGGAGACACGGGCGATCCTTAACGGGCCCTCCCACATGGGGGAGAGCTTGTGAAGCCGTTCCCTAGAGAGCACTATCGGTGTCAAAACCGGCGAATCTCGGGTAGGGGGTCCCGAATTGTGTGTCTAAGGCTAATGGTAACAGGAGGCGGGGGACACGATGTTTACCCAGGTTCGGGCCCTCTCGATGGAGGTAATACCCTACTTCCTGCTTGATTGATCTTGATGATATAAGTATTACAAGAGTTGATTTACCACGAGATCGTAGAGGCTAAACCCTAAAAGCTAGCCTATGATTATGATTGTTCTTATCCTACAGACTAAACTCTCTGGTTTATATAGACATCAGAGGGGGCTAGGGTTACACAGAGTCGGTTATAGAGAAGGAGATCTACATATCTGAATTGCCAAGCTTGCCTTCCACGCAAACGGGAGTCCCACCCGGACATGGGACGAAGTCTTCAATCTTGTATCTTCATAGTCCAATAGTCCATCCAAAGTATATAGTCCGGCTGTCCGACGACCCCCTAATCCTGGACTCCCTCAGTAGCCCCTGAACCAGGCTTCAATGATGATGAGTCCGGCGCGCAAATTGTCTTCGACACTGCAAGGCGGGTTCCTTCTCTGAATACTCCATAGAAGATTTTGAACACAAGGATCGTGTCCGGCTCTGCAAAATAATCTCCACATACCACCGTAGAGAGCACAATATTTTACCAATCTAATCTGCTGACAACTTTTCATAGCGTGACCCGGTCATTACGCGAACCATTTTTCTCAACCTTCCACTGCACATATCGCGAGGCGGTTTTAGTGGCACGTCTTGTCGGAGCAAAGATCGTGTCCCCTTATCATGGGATTCTCATCAATACAGGTGTGGGTAACCCAACCGCGCCATCAATCGTGGCGCTTGGGGAATAAGCAATTTTACCGGGCAAGTGGGGAGGCGCACAGTTTCTACCGCCTTTATAAAGAGATAGGGATTCTCCTTTTTCACCCATGCCTTCTTCTTCCTTCGCTCATCCATTCTCGCACACTCGAGCTCCAGCGCCCAAGTTCTCACCTTCTCCGTAAAGCCATTCCAAACATGTCTAGAGCGCGAGGCAAGTGGATGGCCTCCTCCGTTACGGAGGAGGACATCACGAAGCTCCGGGAGGCCGGATACTTGGCCACAGACATCGCGCACTGGCTTCCGGACGCAGGGCAGATCGTCCCTACTCCGAAACCCCACGAGAGGGTTGTGTTTCTTGCCCACTTCATCCGCAGACTGGGATTTCCTCTCCACCCATTTGTCCGCGGGCTCATGTTTTACTATGGGCTAGATTTCCATGATCTGGCCCCCAATTTCATCCTCAACATCTCGGTGTTTATCGTCGTGTGCGAGGCCTTCCTCTGCAAAGCCCCACTTCGGCATGTGGCTGAAGATCTTCAATGTGAAGCCGAAGATAGTGGTCGGCCAGCAAGCGTAGTGCGGAGGCACCATGGTGGGCAAGATACCCAACGTCACCTGGCTCGAAGGCTCCTATGTGGAGACCGTGAAGGGGTGGAAATCGAGGTGGTTCTATATCACTGAGCCGCGTGACTCCAACTGGGCGGCGGCCCCCGAATTTCGATCTGGCATCCCCATGTGGCTTACCTCCTGGAAAAGGAAGGGTTTAGCCTGGGGTGAGCCAGTGGAGCTGACCGGACTCCAGAACTATGTCAAAAATATGATAAGCAAGAAAATCAAGCTTGTCAACGTGGTCCAGGTCATGCTCTTCCACCAGATCCTGCCGTGTCAAATACGGGCATTCAATATGTGGGAGTTCGACCCGGCCGAACACTAGACGCTGCGAGAGCTCTTCGACATGACGCAGAAAGACGTCTGGAAGGTGTTGTTCAAGGCCAGGGAGGTGCCTCCTCCCATTACCGAGGATCACAGGCTCAGCACAAAGCGCCGCGCCAATCCGGTAAGTATCTATATTTCACAAGATGTGCCTTTTCCAATATGTTCGTGGGAGGAATCTAAGCCTCCACGTCGATTTAACAGGACTGGGTAGAGATAGCGGAGCGGATCGACCGTCCAGCTCCACTACCTGAATATCCAACAACAGCTCTCTTAACGGAGATGCTGTTTCCGGTGCCCTACGAGGTGCCGGAGAAGAAGGCCAAGAAGAAGGCTACGGGGACTAGGAAAGGTCTCTAGCACAAGGTTGTGTCGGACTCATCGTCCGAAGACACCGAGGCGCACTCCTCCAACAAAAACGAGGAGGAGGAAAAGGAAAACCTCCCCCCCCCCAATCGGGGGGGGGGGGAGAAAAGGAAGGCCGCCCCATCTGGAGAGGCCGAAGGGTCCAAGAAGGGAAAGACCCTCCCTCCGGACCACTCCACAACAGCCGCCTACAGCGACGAGGAGTGGCTGCCCAGGGACAAGCCCCTGGTCAAGTCGTAAGTATCCGGACGCTATAATACTTCTGGTATGTTTTGCTTTATTGCTTCTTATCATGTTAAATATGATCGTGCAGTCCATCCAAAGCCCGCATTGACCTATCCTCATCGGATGGGTCTTTGAGCACGTCGGCGATGAACAACGATTCGCTCCCAACAGCCACCACCCCCGGCCCGTGGACGACACCGAGGTGTTGTCTCAGAGGATACTGGACCAGGGGGAGACAGTTCTGGAGACGCCCCAAGGAGAAATCCCAGACGCCGGGCACATGGGGTGGGGGAAGACCCCCATGGATTCTGATGACGGAGGCCGCAGCAAGTTTCGCCCCCAGCCAGATACTGCGTCGGAACCTCCAATGGTTCCGGACTCAGGAGGGCAGCCCCTCGCTAAGGGGGGCGAACCGCCTGTGCCGATGACCTCTGTCCATCCAGAGGCATTGGATAACATGTTGGAAGCGCTTCAGGGCACTTCCATTGATGAAGAACACCTTACTCTTATGAGTAGGGTGATTGAGAAGGTTCGGTCCGCCAAAAGCGGATTGACCGAAGCCTGTGCCAGCCTCCTAACAAGCTTTGAGGTAAGCAATCAAATTTTGAGAGAATATCACAGCATAGACAGTAGCCCCTGATACTCTGTTTGGTGTTCGGAAAGAAAGGCCGAATAGATGATCAAATAACAACCACAGGAGTCTAACCAGAATATGTCTACGTGAATAAGCAGGCGTCGCTGCTGGCCGCTGCCGCTCGTACTACGGAGGTCTCCGGACTGAAGCAGGACCTAGAGCGGAATGAGGAAGAGGCCGGTCTCGTGAAGAGGCAGCTCGAAGAAAACAAAGGTACACAATGCCCTATTTGTATGCCATATAAAGGAAAAGTTATTGATGCTAATAGAAGCGTCATGAATGTCAATAGCGGCCATGACTGAAGTGGCGGTCCTTAAGAAGGCGCTGTCCGAGGCCAAGGACAAAGCGGCCAAGGAGCGCACCGAGCACAAGAAACAAGAGGCTCGGGTTGGCGAGGTCCAGCAAGAGCTCCAGGACTTCGTCAAAAAATACGAGTCCTTGCAGCGTGACTCTAAGACGCAAGAGTCCGAGCTTGCGAAGGCCCACCAGAGTGCACAGGATGCAAAAGATGAAGCCCAAAAGGCCCTCCAAGAGGTTCAAGGGCCAAGAAGATTGCGCGGGTAAGACATTCAATAGAAGGAGAATTTCTTTTTACTTACCCGAATTTGGAGCTCTCTAGGAGCATTCGCAGATCTGCCGCACGGCATCTCTGATGCCGCAGAGTTCAATCGAGCTGAGGAAGGGGAGCTCGACGGAGAAGTTGTTCTGGTCCCAGTATATTGGGGCCGAACACCCGATGCCCTTGAGCGACCAGTTGAAGCAACTGGTCAAACTTCACAAGGCGGCCGAACAGGCCATGAAGGATCTCATAGTCCGGATGTGGCCTGGCGAGCCCCTACCCAGCAGCTACTTCGGCCTGGTGAAGAGGCTTGTGAATGCCTGCCCGCGGGTTGAAGTCATAAAGCGGTCAGTCTGTATTGAAGGTGCGCGCAGGGCCTTGGCCCGTGCGAAAGTGCACTGGGCGAAGATGGACGCCGAGAAGCTGGTGACGGAGGGTCCGCCAAAGGGCAAGGAGCATTGCCACCCCAAACAGTATTATGACAATGTCCTGAAGGGTGCCCGCCTTGTGGCGAAGGAATGTGCTAAGGATGTAATATTTGAATGAATGTACTCATGTCATCCTGTAATATGGAAACGAGTTCATGTGCGCTATATAACGCTTGTTGATTTAAAATATTACCTTTTGTGCGTCCGTTTATAAAGTCTGAGAGTTGGCCAGTCATCGGCTTCTGCCCCCATGTAACTAGTACTGGGGTGTTCGGGATAAATCTAAACACTCTTTATCCAAAAAAATTGGTCCCTTATGGAGGTGTTTAGCGCAGCGAACATGGCAATCGGACTATACAGCTTTATCACTCTCACTTAGCCATAGAAGTCTACAATATTAAATTTTGGAGAAGCCCCTAGTGTTCAGAAGACCGAACTTGGGGCGCTATGCATGCCTAAATTGGACAAGGCCGATTCCTCGCCCGAAGCGGAAAAAATCTTGAAGGATTTGAGACCTCTCAAACAACGACCAACTCTCGCCTCATCATGACAGTCAGTTTTCAGCTTTCTCTACTGAGGTCCTCGTCCGGAAGAACCGGGACACAATCGCAGTAGTTCTCCCTGTGCTACCTTAGCCGATATAGCGGAACATAAGGTACCAAAACATGGGAGCCGGGCAAACCCAACTATTGACCCAAGACATGATTCGGAGCTGATGCATATAATGCTATAAGTTCAGTGTGCCGCACTGTCGAAAGTGTTCAGACTTTTCTCGCCGTGTTTTGGGGTACACTGAAGCCCCTGGCGAGCCGGACGTACCAAAATGTACGGGTGCAATTTGTAATAAATAAGCAGTAAAGCAAAAGGATAAAGGAATGTAAGCTGACACTATACATTATTTTCCATTGTTATTTAAATAATACATCAAAGCTTATGTATACAAGTAGTGCGATAAGCAAAATAGGACTATTTGACATGTCCTGGCCAAGGGTAAGCTTCATCTGGGTATGTAAAACAGGTATAACGATCGTTATCAGAGACCACCTGGGGATTCCCTTGTACGCCAAAGCTTCTTGTCTCCTTGGTGTTTCCATCCCGTTATGTGTCCGATAGTCAGACTATCGAGAGGGCCTCCCGAAAATAGGGACCTGAAAAGAAAAGGTGTGAAGATATGCGGATCCTAGGGTGGTTGAGCCGCATTTTGGACCGTGTCATAGCCGTGGCTCCGCCTATGCCCATGGTATTGTGAGTGCATAATTATGTACGCGCAGCACAAATTTCGCCGCTTGACTGGGACTAGGACAGAGGCCGAATTGCTAGGCAAGCTTTGGACGTGTCAGACGATCCTATTGCAGGGTACTCCGGACTCGCTTGACGGTGTCCGGGTTCTTCATCACCGAATTGGCGGTCTGCCTAAGAAGGTTGCTTTGTACTTCTGCCGTGAGGGCCGCAGTGTGTTCCTCCATACAGAGCGAGTGCTCTGTGTTTCCATTTACTGTTATAACCCTGCGAGGTCTCGGCATTTTGAGCTTGAGGTATGCATAATGCGGTACCGCATTCAATCTGGCAAATGCGGTTCGTCCGAGCAGTGCATGATAGCCACTACGGAACGGGACGATATCGAAGATTAACTCCTCGCTTCGAAAGTTGTCCGGAGATCCGAAGACTAGTTCCAGTGTGATTGAGCCCGTGCAACAGGCCTCTACACCTGGTATGACACCTTTAAAGGTGGTTTTTGTGGGCTTGATCCTTAAGGGGTCGACGCCCATTTTGCGCACTGTATCCTGATAGAGCAGGTTCTGGCTACTGCCACCATCCATAAGGACTCGTGTAAGATGGAATCCGTCAATGATGGGGTCGACGACCAATGCGGCTAAACCGCCGGGACAGATACTGGTAGGATGGTCCCTGCGATCGAAAGTGATCGGACAAGAAGACCATGGGTTGAACTTTGGGGCGACTGGCTCCACCGCATAGACATACCTTAGTGCATGATTCCGTTCCCGTTTGGGAATATGGGTTGCGTACATCATATTCACTATTTTCACCTGGGAGGAAATTTCTTCTGTCCTCCTGTGTTCGGCGGCCGGGGCTCCTCGTCGTCATCACTATGCAGCCCCTTTTCCTTGTTTTCGACATTCAACTTGCCGGCCGGTTTGAACACCCAGCATTCTCTGTTGGTGTGGTTGGCTGGTTTATCGGGGGTGCCGTGAATTTAACACGATTGATCGAGTATGCGGTCCATACTGGACGGATCCGGATTGTTTCTTTTAAATGGATTTTTTCGCTGACCGGATTTAGAGCCACTGAATCCGGCTTTGACTGTCGTGTCTTCGGTATTGTCGCCATTGTTGTGATGCTTGTGTCTGTTGCGTCATGGCTTGTCGTTGCTATCTCTGGCATCTGAAGTGCCAGGATTTCTTGATGTGTTGTTGCTACGAGCCAGCTAGCTGTCCTCGCCCACACAAAAGCGGGTCATGAGTGTCATGAGGGCTGCCATGGACTTCGGCTTTTCTTGTCCAAGGTGTCTGGCGAGCCACTCATCGTGGATGTTATGGTTAAAGGCCACTAGGGCTTCGGCGTCCGGACAGTCGATGATTTGGTTCTTTTTAAGGAACCGAGTCCAGAATTTCCTGGCTAACTCTCCGTGCTGTTGGGTTATGTGACTTAAGTCATCAGCATCCGGTGGTCGCACATTAGTGCCCTGAAAGTTGTCAAGGAATGTGTCTTCCAGGTTCTCCCAACTGCCAACGGAGTTTGCCGGCAAGCTGTTCAGCCAATTGCGAGCCGGTCCTTTGAGCTTAAGTGGGAGGTACTTGATGGCATGTAGATCATCACCGTGGGCCATGTGAATGTGGAGAAGGAAATCTTCAATCCATTCCGCGGGGTCCGGTGTGACGGTCATCGTCACGCGTTGGGGCACGCCCCCGTGATCCGTAGATCAATCTTTACTGTTCTGCTTTGTTTTCCAATACATCTCGTAGGTCCTGCGTGTAGCCCCAGGCCTTAGTGTTTTTGTTAGGTTGGTGGCGGGGTGCGGGCTGGTGTTCGGCTGATACGCCGCTTTGTCTCGACCACTAGGTGGCCAGTCAGCCGCATCGTGCGCTGGTAGTGTGGGCTTTAATGCCTCCTCCTTGAGTTGATGTAGCAACCTGCGCTTTGGGTAAGTTTTGGTTGGGCACTCGAGTCCGTATTCCTCGGCTGCCAGGACCTCAGTCCATCTATCAGTTAGCAGATCTTGATAAGATTGAAGCTGCTGCTGCTTATTCCTCAGGCTTTTTGCAGTGGCTATAAGCCGGTGCTTGAAGCGCTCCTGCTCGACGGGATCTTCAAGCACGATGAATTGTTTGTCGCCAAGGCTCACTTCATCTTCGGAGAGGGGCATATAATTGTCATCCTCTGATTCTCCATCTGTTGGCTGTTCCTTAGGGCTAGCTTGCCCATCCTCCCACTTGGTCTGCTCGAAGCTTGGCTGGGCGGGATTGTTTTCGTCTTTGGCACCATCCAGATTGCTATCGTCTCTTGTGCCGGTATCGCTATTTTTGCTTTGGCGGGGCTTGGAGGGGCGCCAATGACGCCGATGCTTAGATTGCTTCTCCGAGGGATTATCCTCCGTTACCTCATCGCCATTGCTTTCTTTGGGGGTGTCCACCATATATATATATCATATTATGAGGTGACTGTCCAGCGCCTTGTGGGCGGGGGTTCCTGTTCTTCTCCTGCATTGTCGTCCATACCGTCGATGTCTTCGGAGTTGAAGTCAAGCACATCGGTTAAGTCATCAATAGTGGCTATCAAGTGGGTGGTGGTCGGGGAACGAATTTCTTCGTCGTCCGCTTCCCACTCCAGCCGGACATAGTTCGGCCAACAGTCTCCTGACAAAGAGAGGGACCTCAATGAATTTAGCACGTCGCCCAAGGGCGAGTGTTGAAAGATATCCACGGAGGTAAACTCCATGATTGGTGCCCAATCAGATTTGGTAGGCACGGACGTACGCGGTTCGGAGCCTGTGGCTGGAGACGAGTCTGAGGGTCCGATGACACAGATTTCTTTGGATGTGAAGTCTATGTTCGGCTCTAGCACCGATGGGTGTGAGGCCTCCATGGCGGGGTCCATCCACCCGTACTCGGATGTCATGATCTGCTCCGGATTGATGGTCGGGGCAGCCACAGGCGTGATCTCCCGAACACTATCCGATGGTAGATCGAAGTCATGCTCTTCGTGACTGTTCGGCGCACCTAACATGGGCTCAAATCCGTCGAAGATCAAGTCTCCACGGATGTCGGCAGTATAGTTCAAGCTTCCAAACCTGACCTGATGGCCAGGGGCGTAGCTATCGATCTGCTCCAAATGGCCAAGCAGGTTGGCCCGCAGTACGAAGCCGCCGAATACGAAGATCTGTCTGGGAAGGAAAACCTCACCCCGGATCGCATCGTTTAAGATGATTGAAGAAGCCATCAAGCTTATCATGACGGCACAGTGGAACTCTCAATGAAAGCACCAATGTCGGTTGCAAAACCGGCGGATCTTGGGTAGGGGGTCCCGAACAGTGCGTCTAAGGCTAATGGTAACAGGAGGCGGGGGACATGATGTTTACTCATGTTCGGGCCCTCTCGATGGAGGTAATACCCTACTTCTTGCTTGATTGATCTTGATGATATGAGTATTACAAGAGTTTATCTACCAAAAGATCGTAGAGGCTAAACCCTAAAAGCTAGCCTATGATTATGATTGTTCTTGTCCTACGGACTAAACCCTCCGGTTTATATAGACACCGGAGGGGCTAGGGTTACACAGAGTCGGTTACAGAGAAGGAGATCTACATATCCGAATTGCCAAGTTTGCCTTCCACGCAAAGGAGAGTCCCACCCGGATACGGGACGAAGTCTTCAATCTTGTATCTTCATAGTCCACAGTCCGGCCAAAGTATATAGTCCAGCTGTCCGAGGACCCCCTAATCCTGGACTCCCTCAAGAACCCGCCTCAGGACGAGGTCACCCACCTCGAGGGTCCAGGAATGGATGTTGCGGCAGTGGTACCATCGCAACGCCTGCTGGTACCTCACAGCTTGGAGTGAGGCTTGGCAATGGCGTTCCTCCCCCAGCACGAGGTCCATCTCCTGTGTGGTGTCTTGACGCGCCTTGTCGAATGCCAAGACCCGCGGGGAGCGATGCCTGACCTCATGAGGGAGGACCGCCTCGGCTCCGTTGACAAGGAAGAATGGGGTCTCGCCTGTAAGCTTGGTCACGGTGGTGTGGATGGACCATGGCACGGACGAAAGCTTGTGGAGCCAGCCTGTACCGCAGGCCTTGAGGTTTTTCTTGTCATTGGCACGCTTGGCCTGGCCATTGCTCCGCGGGTGCGCCATGGAAGCATAGCATATCTGCGTTCCAAGGTTAGCATAATATGTTTTAAAGAGGTTTCTCGTGAACTGGGAGCCATTGGCAGTGATGATGCAGTTGGGCACCCCGAAGTGTCTTACGAGGACCTTGATGAACCTGACTGTAGAGCCAGCCAGGATGGTGCGGACAACTTCCACCTCCCCCACTTGGTGAACTTGTCGATGGCGACGTAGAGGTAGCGGTAGCCCCTGGGCGCTCGAAGAAACGAGCCCAAGATGTCCAACCCCCAAACCGCGAATGGCCCCGAGAGCGGGATGGTCTGGAGACCCTGAGTGGGCTGGTGGATCTGCTTAGCATGGAATTGAGGGGCTTCACAAGATCTTACCAATTCAGTGGCATCGTTGAGCGCTATGGGCCAGTAGAACCCATTGTGGAACGCCTTGCCAACAAGGCTGCATGATGAAGAGTGATGCCCACAATCCCCACCGTGAATGCCGGCCAGCAGCTCGCACCACTGCTCCTTGGAGATGCACCGCAGGGAGACATCATTCGGGCGCCTTCAGGAGGGCTCGCCGTCCTTGATGCAGTATGCGGTGGCCTGGCAGGCCACCTGCTCTACATCCTCTTCCTTCTCTAGCAGGGTGCTCTGAAGCAGGTACACCTTATATTCCTCGGTCCAGCACCCTTCCTGAGGGTCGAGCGCGAGGAGCAGGTGGGCCCCTGAGGCCGGGCCATAGACAGGGGTGCCCTTAGTTGGTGCCGCGGGCAGCTCCTCCCGAGGGAGCGTCAGCTCGACAACGGGGGGAACTGTCGAAGGCCTGAAGAGCCGCGCCTCGAAGATGCTAGGCTCCTAGGGGAGGCGCCGAGATGACCTCTTGGCGATGTCATCCCTCTCCTTGTTCATGCCACGGGGCACGTGCTGCAGTTCCAAACCTAAGAATTGCTTCTCAATTTTGCGTACCTCCTCGAGGTATGCCTCCATGTGCTCGTCCTTCGGCATGTACTCCTTGTTGGAGAAGTTGATGAGGAGCTGGGAGTCGCCCCTAATGGTGAGGCGCCTGACCCCTAGGGCAACCACGGTCCTGAGCCCAGCGATCAGGCCCTCGAATTCGGCGATCTTGTTGGAGACCTTCTCACCGTGCTGGAAGCAGAGCTGCACGACATAACAGAGGTTGTCTTGGGTAGGCGAGATCAGCACGGCTCAAACCCCCGCGCCCTGATGCACGAATGCGCCATCAAAGTACATGAACCGGCCACCAGGTGCTTACTCTCCTTGGGCGAGAGAGAGGTCCTCGCCCACTTCTCAGCCTGGTGCATCAGTCCATTCTGCCACAAAGTCAGCGAGGGTTGCACCCTGGATGATTCGGGTGGTGTTGAATTCCAGCTGAAACGCCTGCAACTCGATGTTCCATTCAGCAACCCTTCCTACGGCGTTGGGGCTTCGGAGCACCCTCTCCAGGGGGTAGGGTTAGACGACCTTGATAGGGTGGCCTTGGAAGTAGTGGCGCATCTTCCTAGAAGCGACAAGGAGTGCAAGGAGGAGCTTCTATGACATGGGGTAACGTGCCCGCGCGTCATGCGGTACGGTGTTGACGAAGTAAACGGGATGCTCGACGAGGGAGGAAGTGTCCGCCGAGTCTCATTCCTCTTGAGGCGGCGGAGTCTCAGAAGCCCCATCTTTTGTTGCTTTGGGGGCCCCGACCTCAGGAGCCCCATCTCCTGAGGGTGGGTCGATGGCCTCAGGCACGCTATCCTTAGGTCGGGGCGCCTTAGACGGGTGCGCCGCTCCGCGTTGCACACCCTTGGCTACATGTTCCTCGAGGACCGCTACCAGTGCTGCGTTGGCTGAGTGTGGAGTGGCGGCTAGGTAGAGCACCAGAGGCTCGAGCGGGCGAGACGCCACCATCACCGGTGGGCTACTGAGGTACTTCTTGAGGTGATGGAAAGCCGCATCAGCCTCTGGAGTCCATTCGAATGGGCCCTTCCTCTTCGTCAGCTTGAAGAATGGGAGGGCGCGCTCGCCTAGCTTGGAGATGAAGCGCCCAAGCGAGGTCACCCAGCCTGCCAGCTTCTACATTTCCTTGAGGGTTCGAGGCGGGATCATCCTTTCTATTGCCTTGACCTTCTCCGGGTTGGCCTCAATTCCTCTATGCGACACCAGGAACCCCAACAGCTTTCCAGACGAGACACCGAATACGCACTTCTCAGGATGAACCCGCAACTTTACCTCGCGCAGGTTGGCGAATGTTTCCTGCAGATCTCCAACAAGGGTTCTCGCTTCCTGAGACTTGACCATTATATCATCAACGTAAGCCTCCGCATTTCTCCTGAGATGTTTGCCCAAAGCGATGTGTATCAACCGTTGGAAGGTTGCTCCCGCATTGCGCAACTCAAACGGCATGCAGGTGTAGCAATACACCCCGCACGGGTCAAGAAGGCCGTCTTCTCTACATCTTCCACCACCATCTTGATTTGATGATAGCCTGAGAAGGCGTCCAGGAAGCACAGTAGATCACACTAGGCAGTGGAGTCGATGATCTGGTCGATCTAAGGAAGAGGGAATTGATCCTGAGGGCAAGTTTTGTTCTGGATGATGAAGTCAACGCACATGCGCTCTTTCCAGCCCTTCTTGGTGAGGATAACTGGGTTTGCCAACCAATCCGGGTGACGAACTTCCCGGACAGCGCCGGCCTCCTGTAGCTTGTGGGTCTCCTGGACGATTAATGACTACTTCTCTAGGGCTTGCCGCCGCGCCTTCTGTTTCACGGGGCGCGTGCGGGGGCACACCATGAGGTGGTGTTCGATCACCCCCTATGGGACGCCTACCAGGTTCGTTGCTTGCTATGCAAATACATCCTTGTTCGCACGGAGGTAGCTGACCAGTGCCTCCTCTTGGTTTCGGGGGAGGCCATCGCCTATAGTGAAGGTAGCTCGTGACTCCGCGCCCTTGTCGACCAGCACTTGCTTTGTCTTGGCCCGGTCTTGGGAGAACAATGGCTTCTTTTTCGTCGGGGCAGCCCCCGGGCCCTCCGAGCGCTCCCCGCACCTGGCCGTGCAGCCACCGCGACCTTGAAGGTAAGCGTGAGGGACATCAGCATGTCCCCAGTGTCTCCCGCAATGGTGAGGACGCCACTTCTTCCTAGCATCTTCATGATGTTGTACCAGGGCGATTTGCCGCCATGAACTTGGCGAGGGTCGGGTACCCAAGGATGGCGTTGTATGGGAGCCAGATGCGCACGATGTTGAACTCGATGAGCTCAGTGCGGTAGTTGTCGCATGTTCTAAAGGTGACGGGGAGGAGAATCTGCCCCACGGGGCAGGTGGAGCCGCCGATCACTCCGGAAAATGGCTTGGTGGGGAGGAGTCGGTCGTGAGGCATGTGAAGTAGGCCGAACGCCTCCATGGAGAGGACGTTGAGGCCGGCGCCGCCATCAATGAGGGTCATGGTAACCTCTACATTGAAGATGGTGGGGGTGCAGAGCATGGGCAGTGCGCCGGCACTGGCCGTGGTCTTGGGGTGATCTCTAGAGTCAAAGGTGAGGTCGGCCTGGGGAGCCGCCCAGCCCGGAGGGGCCCCTCGTAGGGACGGAGAAGCTCGCATCTGCCGGAAGAACTACTTGGTGTGGCGGTTTGAAGCTGGCGCCTGCGACCGCCGAGGATGGTCGCGATGGCGTGGTGCGTCGGGACCGCGAACTGTGCGGTTAACAAGTCGCGCAGCTCCTCCCATGAAGCTGATACGTCCATTTTGCATCATGTTTTTCTATTGTTATTTATGTTGTTCTATTGTATAATAATGCTTTTTTGAGTAATTCTAATGCCTTTTCTCTCATAATATGCAAGGTATACACAACGGGGGAGAATTCTGGCGGCTCGAAAACCGGACCTGAAAAAGCTACGTCAAGCTACCTATTCTACACAACTCCAAATGAGTTGAAACTCCATGAGGATTTTTTGTGGAATATTTAATAAATATTGGAGCAAATAAGTACCAGAGGGGGGCCACAAGGTGGGCACAACACACCTGGGCACGCCAGGAGGCCCAGGCGCGTCCTGTTGGGTGCTGCCCTCCTCGGCCCACCTCCGGTGCCCATCTTATGGTATATAAGTCATTTTGACCTAAAATAATTGAGGGGAGGACTTTCGAGACGAAGCGCTGCAGTCTCGAGGCGGAACTTGGGTAGGAGCGCTTTTGCCCTCCGGCAGAGTGATTCCACCGGGGAACTTCCCTCCTGGAGGGGGAAATCATCGTCATCATCATCACCAACAACTCTCCCATCTTGGGGAGGGCTTTCTTAATCAACATCTTCAACAACACCAACTCCTGTCAAACCCTAGTTCATCTCTTGTGTTCAATCTTTGTACTGGAACTATAGATTGGTGCTTGTGGTGACTAGTAGTGTTGACTACATCTTGTAGTTGATTACTATATGGTTTATTTGGTGGAAGATTATATGTTTAGATCCATTATGCTATTTAATACCCCTCTGATCTTGAGCATGATTATCATTTCTGAGTAGTTACTTTTGTTCTTGAGGTCAAGGGAGAAATCATGTTGCAAGTAATCTTGTGAACTTGATATGTGTTTGATATTTTGATGATATGTATGTTGTCATTCTCTTAGTGGTGTCATGTGAACGTTGACTACATGACACTTCACCATATTTTGGGCCTAAGGGAATCCATTGTGGAGTAGTTATCAGATGATGGGGTGCGAGAGTGACAGAAGCTTAAACCCCAATTTATGTGCTATTCCGTAAGGGACCGATTGGATCCAAAAGTTAAATGCTATGGTTAGAATTTATTCTTAATAGTTTTCTCATAGTTGCGGATGCTTGTGAGAGGGTTAATCATAAGTAGGAGGTTTGTTCAAGTAAGAACAACACCTAAGCACCAGTCCACCCACATATCAAATTATCAAAGTAGCGAACACGAATTAAGCCATCATGATGAAAGTCACTAGATGAAATTCCTGTGGACCATCAAGAACACTTTGCTTATCATAAGAGACAGTTTTGGCCTGTCCTTTGCCTAAAAAGGATTGGGCTACCTTGCTGCACTTTTGTTACTACTATCGTTACTTGCTCTTTACAAATTATCTTGCTTCAAACTACTTCGCTACTTACAATTTTGGCACTTGCAGATATTACCTTGCTGAAAACCACTTGTCATTTCCATCAGCTTCTCGTTGGGTTCGACACTCTTAGTTATCGAAAAGGCTACAATTGACCCCATATACTTGTGGGTCATCAAGGCTATTTTCTGGCGCCGTTGCCGGGGAGTGAAGCGCTCTTGGTAAGTGGAAATTTGTAAGGAAACATTATTACTATGTGCTTAAATTTATTGTCACTTGCTACTATGGAAAACAATCCTTTGAGGGGTTTGTTCGGGGTATATTCACCTCGACCAGAACCACAATTAGTTTCCCCTCAACCTAATGCACCTACTGAAAATATTGAATATGAAATTCCTTCGGGTATGGTAGAACAGCTGCTAGCTGATCCCTATGCAGGAGATGGAACCAAAAATCCTGATATGCACTTGATATATGTGGATGAAATTTGTGGATTGTTTAAGCTTTAAGGTTTAGTCGGAGATGAAGCTAAGAAGAAGGTTTTCCCTTTATCTTTCAAGGGAAAAGCATTGACATGGTATAGGCTATGCAATGATATTGGATCTTGGAACTGGAATCGGTTGAAATTGGAATTTCATCAAAAAAATTATCCTATGCATCTAGTTCATCATGATCCGAATTATATATATAATTTTTGACCTCGTGAAGGAGAAAGTATCGCTCTAGCTTGGGGGAGGTGCTTAATTCCATGTTATATTCATGCCCCAATCATGAGCTCTCAAGAGAAATTATTATTCAGAATATTTAAGCTCGGCTTTCTCATAATGATCAATCCATGCTCGATACTTCTTGTACTGGTTCTTTCATGAACAAGACTATTGAATTACGGTGGGATCTTTTAGAAAGAATTAAATGCAACTCTGAAGATTGGTAACTCGACGAAGGTAAAGAGTCAGGTATTGAACCTAAGTTTGATTGTGTTAAATCCTTTATGAATACCGATGCTTTTCAAAAGTTTAGCACTAAATATGGACTTGACTTAGAGATAGTATCTTCCTTTTGTGAATATTTTGCTACTCATGTTGATCTCCCTAAGGAGGAGTGGTTTAAATATCATCCACCTATTCGAGAAGAAGTTAAAGAACTGGTAAAAGCGAAAGAAGAAACTATCATTTACAATGTTGATCCAGTTGTTCCCACTGCTTGTATTGAAAAACCACCTTTCCCTGTTAGGATGAAGGAACATGCTAAAGCTTCAACTATGGTTAACAAAAGTAATGTTAGAACACCCAAACCAGCTGAACAAATTGGAGTTGAACCTAGTGTTTCTATGATAAAAGATCTCTTAGTCGATAATATTGATGGCCATGTTATTTACTTCTATGATGAAGCTTCAAGAATTGCCAAACCTGATAAAAAGGATAAACATAGACCAGTTGTTGGCATGCCTGTTGTCTCAGTTAAGATAGGAGATCACTATTATCATGGGTTATGTGACCTAGGTGCTAGTGTGAGTGATATTCCTTTTTCCTTATAAGAAATTACAAATGAAATAGCACCTGCTGAAATAGAAGACATAGATGTCACTATTAAACTTGCCAATAGAGATACTATATCACCAATTGGGATTATTAAAGATGTTGAAGTCTTGTGTGGGAAAATAAAATACCCTACTGATTTTCTTGTTCTTGGCTCCCCACAAGATAACTTTTGTCCCATTATCTTTGGTATACCTTTCTTGAACACCATCACTGGCAAAATAGATTGTAAGGAACAAACTGTCGGTGTTAGCTTTAGTGTGAATCACATGAATTTAATTTTTCCAAGTTTAGTAGACAACCTCATAAGAAAGATTTTCCTAGTAAAGATGGAATTATTGGTCTTGCTTCTATTGTTGTACGTCCTACTGATCCTGTGGAACATTATTTTCTAGACCGTGAAAATGATTTGCATATGCGTGAAAGAAATGAAATAGATAGAGTCTTTTTCTAACAACAACCTCTTTTTAAACACAATTTGCCTATTAAAACTCTAGGAGTTCCTCCTCCACATAAAGGTGATCCTGTGTTTGAATTAAAACAAATGCCAGACACTTTGAAAGATGGTTATCTTGATGAAAAAAAGATATATCCTGTTATTATTAGTGCTAACCTTTCAGAACATGAAGAAAGATTATTGAAAGTTCTAAGGAAGCACATAGCTGCTATTGGATATACTCTTGATGATCTTAAGGGCATTAGTCCCACTCTATGTCAGCACAAGATTAATATGGAACCTGATGCTAAACCCGTTGTTGATCACCAATGCCGGTTAAATCCGAAGATGAAAGAAGTGGTAAGAACGGAAATATTGAAACTTCTGGAAGCAGGTATAATCTATCCTATAGCTGATAGTAGATGGGTAAGTCCTGTTCATTGTGTCCCTAAGAAGGGAGGTATTACTGTTGTTCCTAATGATAAGAATGAGCTTATTCCACAAAGAATTGTCACGGGCTATAGGATGGTAATTGATTATA
Source organism: Triticum timopheevii (assembly GCA_963921465.1). NCBI lineage: Eukaryota > Viridiplantae > Streptophyta > Magnoliopsida > Poales > Poaceae > Triticum > Triticum timopheevii. The sequence goes on along the minus strand of OY997268.1, from coordinate 283,591,978 downwards.
GAAAATTAAATAAAGCAACTAGAAAGACCCTCTGCCTTTTATTGATCAAATGTTAGAAAGATCATCTAAGCACACACATTTTTGCTTTCTTGATGGATATTCTGGTTTTTCACAAATACCTATTTCACAACCTGATCAATAAAAGACCATGTTTACTTGTCCTTTTGGAACTTATACTTATAGACGTATGCTTTTTGGTTTATGTAATGCACCTGCTGCCTTTCAAAGATGTATGACTACTATATTCTCTGATTTTTGTGAAAAGATTGTTGACATTTTCATGGATGACTTTTCCGTTTATGGGAAGTCTTTTGACGATTGTTTAAGAAATCTTGATCGAGCTTTGTAGAGATGTGAACAAGAAAATCTTCTCTTGAATTGGGAGAAGTGCCACTTTATGGTTAACGAAGGTATTGTTTTGGGCCATAAAATTTCTGAAAGAGGCATTGAAGTGGACCAGGCCAAGGTTGGTGCAATTGAGAAAATGCCATGTCCTAAAGATATCAAAGGTATTCGTAGTTTTCTTGGTCATGCTGGTTTCTATAGGAGGTTTATCAAAGACTTTTCTAAAATTTCCAGGCCTCTTGCGAATCTTTTGCAAAAGGATATTCCCTTTGTGTTCAATGATGATTGCTTAGAAGCCTTTGAAACACTAAAGAAAGCCTTAATTACTGCACCTGTTGTTCAACCACCTGATTGGACCTTGCCTTTTGAGATTATGTGTGATGCTAGTGATTGTGCTGTTGGTGGTGTTCTAGGACAAAGAGTTGATAAAAAAACTGAATGTTATTCATTATGCTAGTAAAACTCTAGACAGTGCTCAAGGAAATTATGCTACTACTGAAAAAGAATTCTTACCAGTGGTGTTTTCTTGTGATAAATTCAGATCTTACATTTTTGGTTCTAAAGTAATTGTTCACACCGATCATGCAGCTATAAAGAAAAGAATGATGCTAAACCTAGACTCATTAGATGGGTTCTGCCGCTAAAAGAATTTGATTTGCATATCATTGATTGGAAAGGAGCAGAGAACCCCGTAGCTGATAACCTGTCTAGGCTTGAAAATATTCTTGATGACCCACAACCTATTGATGATAGCTTTCCTGATGAACAACTAGCTGCAATAAATGTTTCTAATAATACACCTTAGTATGCTGACTATGCTAATTATATTGTTGCTAAGTACATACCACCTAGTTTCACATACCAACAAAAGAAAAATCCTTCTATGATTTAAGACATTACTTTTGGGATGACCCACATTTTATAAAGAAGGAGTACATGGTATTATTAGATGTTGTGTACCTGAGCATGAATAGGAAGAAATCCTACGAAAATGTCACTCTGAAGCTTATGGAGGACATCATGCGGGAGACAGAACCGCTCATAAGGTATTGCAATCTGGATTTTATTGGCCTACTCTCTTCAAGGATGCCCGTAAGTTTGTCTCGTCTTGTGATGAATGCCAAAGAATAGGTAATATCGGTAAGCGTCAAGACATGCCTATGAATTATTCACTTGCTGTTGAACCATTTGATGTTTGGGGATTTGATTTCATGGGACCTTTTCCTTCCTCTAATGTGTATACACGTATTTTGGTTGCTATTTATTATGTTACTAAGTGGCTAGAAGCTATTCCAATCAGTAGTGATGATCACAACACCACTATTAAAATGCTTAAGGAAGTTATTTTCCCAAGGTTTGGAGTCCCTAGATATTTAATGACTGATGGTGGTTCACACTTTATTCATGGTGCTTTCCGTAAAATGCTTGCTAAGTATGATGTTAACCATAGAATTATATCACCTTATCATCCTCAGTCTAGTGGTCAAGTTGAACTTAGCACTAGAGAAATAAAACTAATCTTACAAAATACTATCAATAGGTACCGGAAGAATTGGTCTAAGAAATTAGATGATGCCCTTTGGGCTTATAGAACTACTTATAAAAAATCCCATGGGTATGACTCCCTATAAAATGGTTTAGGAAAAGCTTGTCATTTGTCTCTTAAGTTAGAACACAAAGCATATTGGGAAATTAAAGAACTCAATTATGATTTCAAACTTGCTGGTGAAAAGAGGCTATTTGATATTAGCTCATTAGATGAATGGAGAACCCGGGCATATGAAAATGCAAAGTTATTTAAAGAAAAAGTTAAAAGATGGCATGACAAAAGAATCCAAAGCGTGAGTTCAAAGTTGGAGAATATGTTCTTTTGTACAACTCTCGTTTCACATTCTTTGCAGGAAAAATCCTCTCCAAATGGGAAGGACCCTATGTCATCGAGGAGGTCTATCGATCCGGAGGTATCAAAATAAATAATGCCGAAGGTACTAACCCGAAGGTTGTCAATGGGCAACGAATAAAACACTATATATAAAGTACGCCCATTAATGTTGAAAGCAATATCATCCAAACTTTCACACTGGAAGAATATATAAAAGAAACCTTCCGAAACACCCCAGAATCATCAAAAAGGAAGTTATGTGGTACGGTAATTAAACGGACTCCGAAAAATCCACAAAATAATTTTTGTCAGTTTTGGAATATTTAAAAAATTAGGAAAATAAGAAACTTCCAGGAAGGTGACCCTGGTGGGCATGATACACCAGGGTGCGCCTTGCCAGGCGCGCCCTAGTGGGTTGTGCCCACCTCGGGTACTTTCTGGACTCCGTTTTTCATCCGTTCTGCTTGTTCTCCAAGATAAAAAATCTTTATATACCTCCCAAACCTATTGACCTCCATATCACGGAGAAACCTCCTGTTTTCTTTTCTTGCTGCTTTCTGGCAGATCTGAAAATATGTTTTTGACCTGCGGGACGAAGATGTGCCTGAACAGATCCACATTCGGCACAACTCCGACAAAGTTCTCGCACAAATGAGCAAAAATCGCCACGCACACCATTGAATTTTGCGTGAAATCAAACAGGTGGAATGCATACACCACCATCATTGCCTCAAAGAAGTTTGAGAAAGGGGGGTTGGCGCCGCAAAAGAAATACGCATAGGAAAAGCGATATGAATTTGGCGGGTCCCCTTTTCCCTTTGGCAAGAACGCACGCGCGACGTGCCCCTTTGGGACTCCCCTCCCCCACATATACGCATACCTTATTACCAGGGCATTGTTATCTAGGCTCGATAGGAAGAAGACCACTTGTTCTGGCCGCTTCGTGTCCAGCTCTGCTGCTCTCTTCTTCTTCCCCTCCGCCGCTGCTTCCTTTGCGGTGGTTGCTCGCTTCCCCCTTGCGGTGACTTTCTCTCCCATCCTTCAAGATTGCAGGAAGGGTGGAAGACTGGAGGGGGGTGGCATTGAAGCCGAATGTGGGCGCAGGAGCGGTCGCTTGGCTTGAGGATCAAGATAATGGTGGGAGAAACGGATGCGCATGAGCATCACCCTTTCGCGTTTTCCTCTTTTATGACGAACGAATGTGGGTGGGGTGGCTCTTTGCTGCTTTCTCTCAGGAAGTTACTGTTTTTACATTAACTTCTACAGTCCCATGACCCCACGACCTTCGTTAATTACGTGGGGTTTACGTTCAGTTGACTGGTCATCATAACAAACCGCTGCACGCGCAGTGCTTTCTTGCCACGTGTCTGTGCACTGTTTTGGGCCTAACCCAACATGCCCGGCGACATGTATGGCTCAGGCCCGAGGGCTGCTATTGGGGTACACAAATAGGGGTGTATGTTCCCCCTGACTTCTACACGGACAGTAGGCCTCTAACCCCGCAGCTCCAACAGCCCCAAGCATCCAAGTCAAGTACAAGCTAGAAAAGCAGCTCTTTGAGAAATCAAAGGGCGGATCAAGAATACCAAGACAAGCAATGGAAGCAAGATATCACTAAGAAGAGGGCTCCGTTACCGGGTAGGCACGCTTGATCAGACCGAGGCCTCGCCAAGGATAAGTCCCAAGATCCCCCCCGGGCAGGCTTGTCGAGGCTGCCAAGGGTGATTATCCCTGCCAAGGCTCCACTGCTCCAACGCACTACGACGCAAATCACATATCGGTGTGGTGTCGAGCCCCCAAGTGATTAAGTGGCTGCCACTTGGCATGTGGCAGCCATTTGGAAGGAAGATTCCCCCTATATGACACCCGTCCAGAGGCGTGTTATGAAGATAGGAAGAAGATGATTAATTGGCGTGGTAGGCTTGCCGGACTGCTTCCTCAGCGTGACACCTAGCAGTGCATAATGTGCTTTGTCCTAACTGCTAGAGTTAGGTATGATAGCACTTTAGCTATCTAATCAGTAGATAATGACTTATTTGCCACTGTGGTAACCCTTTAGCCTATAAAAGGAGGGCCATGGCAACCTAAGAATGGATTCGGACCCTTGTACACTCATACACGCGTAGCTGCTATCCCCAAGACAACCCTGCCGGGCTTGAGCGCTACATGCTCACCATGGTCTGCCCCTCAATCCACCAAAGAAGGAGTAGGGTTTTATGCTTCTCAGTGGCCCGAACCTAGGTAAAAATCACCAGCCTCACCACTACCGTGCTGCTCCATAGTTTTTGCTCTTTGTGCAACGTGCCCTTCTCCTTGCCGAACCACAAGGGGCTGATGTCCCCATAGGTGTTCATGTTCCACCACGACATGAACCATTGAGGACTACCCCACCTCACATGATGATCGGACATGGGTTAGTTGATTTCGATCATGTATCACTTAGGAAACTTGAGGGATGTTGATCTAAGTGGGACTTCATTAGTAATTTGATTAACTAAACTGATTATCATGAATGTAGTCTTAATTGTCTTTGCAAAATTTGTGTGTTAGATCAATGGCCCACGTTGTAGTTCCCTTGAATTTTAATGCCTTCCCAGAGAAAGCTAAGTTGGAAGATGATGGAAGCAACTACGCGGGTTGGGTCCATAACTTGAGGATTATACTCATTGTTGCACAGGAGGCTTATGTCCTTGATGCACCGCTAGCTGGCGCACCTCCTCCAGTGTCGTATTTGGGTGTTGTGAACATCTGGCAGGCACGTTTTGATGAATACTTGATAGTTAAGTGTGCCATGCTTTTTGGCTTTGAACCGGGGCTCCAAACATTTTGAACACCATGGAGCATATGAGATTTTCTAGGAGCCAAAATTGGTTTTTCAAGATCATGCCCGGGTCGAGAGGTATGACATCTCTGACAAGTTCTTTAGTTGTAAAATGGAGGAGAACAGTTTTGTTAGTAAGCATATACTAAGGACGTCTGCGTTGCACAACCGCTTGACTCAGTTGGGAGTTAATCTTCCAGATGACTCGGTTATTGACAGAATTCTCCAATCACCACGACCAAGCTATAAGTGCTTCGTGAAGAACTATAATATGCAAGGGATGGAGAAATGCTTCCCGAGCTTTTCGCGATTTTAGTATTGGTGGTTAAAAAGACCACTAGTTTCAAGGAAGGCAAGGGAAATAAAGGGAACTTCAAGAGGAACAGTAAAGTAGTTGCCGCCCCCATGAAGAAACCCAAGGCTGGACCCAAACCTGAGACTGATTGCTTCTACCGAAAGGGGAATCATCACTGGAAGCTGAAATGCCCGATGTACTTGGCGGATAAGAAGGCTGGCAATGTCAACAAAGGTATATTTGATATACATGTTATTGATGTGCACCTTACTAGTGCTCGTAGTAGCACCTGGGTATTTGATACTGGTTACGTTGCTCATATTTGTAACTCGAAACAAGAGCTGCAGAATAAACAAAGACTAACCAAGGACGAGGTGACGATGTGCGTCAGAATGGTTCCAAGGTTGATGTGATTGACGTCGACACGCTACCTCTACATCTACCTTCATGATTAGTTTAAACCTAAATAATCATTATTTGGTGCCTGTGTTGAGGATGAACATTATATTTGGATCTTATTCACTGCGAGATGGTTATTAATTTAAGTTAGAGAATAATGGTTGTTCTATTCATATAAGTAATATGTTTTATGGTCATGCACCCCTTGTGAATGGTTTATTCTTGTTTAATCTCGGTCGTGGTGATACACATATTCATAATGTTGATGCCAAAAGATGCAAAGTTAATAATGATCGTACCACATATTTGTGGCACTGCCCCTTAGATCATATTGGTGTGAAGCCCATGAAGAAACTCCATGCTAATGGACTTTTGCAATCTCTTGATTATGAATCATTTGATACATGTGAACCATGCCTCATGGGCAAGATGACTAGACCTCCATTCTCCGGAACAATGGAGCGAGCTAGTGACTTGTTGGAAATAATACACATTGATGTATGCAGTCCGATGGGTGTTGAAGCACACGGTGGATATCATAATTTTCTTTCCTTCACATATGATTTGAGTAGATATGAGTATATTTACTTAATGAAACATAAGTCTGACACATTTGAAAAGTTCAAGGAATTTCAGAGTGTGGAAAATCATCATAACAAGAAAATAAAGTCTCTACGATCTGATCGTGGAGCTGAATATTTGAGTTACGAGTTTGGTATGCACTTAAGACAATGTTCAATTGTTTCATAGCTCATGCCACCTAGAACACCACAGCGTGGTGTGTCCGAACATCGTAGTCATACTCTATTGGAGATGGTGCATTCTATGATGTATGTTATCAATTTGCCACTTTCATTTTGGTGTTATGCATTAGAGACATCTGCATTCACTTTAAATAGGGCACCATCTAAATCCGTTGAGACGTCACCATATGAGTTGTGGTTTGGCAGGATACCTAAGCTGTTGTTTGTTAAAGTCTTATGTCAAGAGGCTTCAGCCTGATAAGCTTGAACCCAAAGCGGAGAAGTGAATCTTCATAGGATACCCTAAATAGACAATTGGAGGAGGAGTTTCTCTCGAAATAAGTGAGTGGGAGGAATGTAGAACTTGATGAGAAAGTAGCACATCACAGAAAGCAGTTCTCGTGATGCCTACAATAACCGAAGAGGAAGCTAATGATAATAATCATGAAACTATAGATCAAGTTACTACTAAACTTCGTAGGTCGACCAGGGTACGTTTCGCACCAGAGTGGTATGGTAATCCAGTCATGGAAGTCATGTTGTTAGACAATGGCGAACCTACGAACTATGAAGAAGCTATGATGACCCGGATTCCAACAAATGGCTTGAGGCCATGAAATCCGAGATTGGATCTGTCTATGAGAACAAAGTATGGACTTTGGTGGACTTGCCCGATAATTGGCAAGCCATTGAGAATAAATGGATCTTTAAGAAGAAGATAGACGATGATGGTAATGTCACCGTCTATAAATGTCAAATTGTCGCACAAGGATTCCGACAAGTTCAAGGGGTTGACTACGATGAGACTTTCTTACCTGTAGATATGCTTAAATCTATTAGAATAATGTTAGCTATTACCGCATTTTATGATTATGAGATCTGGCAAATGGACGTCAAAACGACATTCCTTAACGGGTTTCTTAAGGAAGAGTTGTATATGATGCAACCAGAAGGTTTTGTCGATCGTAAGGATGGTAACAAAGTATGCAAGCTCCAGCATTCCATCTATGGATTGGTGCAAGCATCTCAGAGTTGGAATATACACTTTGATGAGGTGATCAACGCTTTTGGGTTTATACAAAGTTTGTGAAGGAACTTGTATTTACAAGAAAGTGAGTGGGAGCTCTATTGCATTTCTGATAGTATATGTGGATAACATATTGTTGATTGGAAATAATGCAGAATTTCTGGAAAGCATAACGGGTTGTTTGAAATGAGTTTTTCAAAGGAAGAACTGGGTAAAACCGCTTACATATTGGGCATCAAATCTATAGAGATAGATCAAGACGCCCAATAAGACTTTCACAGAGCACATACTTGACAAGATTTTGAAGGAATTCAAAATGGATTAGTCAAAGAAGGATTTCTTTCCTGTATTGTAAGGTGTGATGTTGAGTAGGAATCAAAGCTCGACCATAGCAGAAGAAAGAGAAAGGATGAAGGTCATTCCCTATGCCTCAGCCATAGGCCCTATAATGTATGCCATGCTGTGTACCATACCTGATGTGTGCCTTGCCATGAGTCTGGCAAAGGGGTACCGGAGTGATCCAGGAGTGGATCACTAGATAGCGGTCAAAATTATCCTTAGGGGACTAAGGAAATGTTTCTCATTTATGTAGTTGATAAAGAGTTCATCGTAAAGGGTTACGTCGATGCAGGCTTTGATACCGATCCGAGTGTCTCTGAGTCGCGAACCGAACACGTATAGTGGAGCAGTCATTTGGAATAGCTCCATGTGGAGCGTTGTAGCAGCATCTATAGTATGACATAGAGATCTACAAATTACACACGGATCTGAATGTTGCAGACCCATTGACTAAAACCTCTCTCACAAGCAGAACACGATCAAAACCCAAAACTAATTGGGTGTTAATCACATGGAGATATGAACTAGATTATTGACTCTAGTGCAAGTGGGAGACTATTGGAAATATTCCCTAGGGGCAATAATAAAATATTTGTTATCATATTTTCCTTTCATGATAAATATTTATTATTCATGCTAGAATTTTATTGACTGGAAACTTAAATACATGTGTGAATACATAAACTGCACTGTGTCCCTTGTATGCCTCTACTAGACTAGCTCGTTGATCAAATATGGTTAAGGTTTCCTAACCATAGACATGAGTTGTCTTTTGTAATGGGATCACGTCATTAGGAGAATGATGTGATGGACAAGACCCAACCATAAGCTTAGCATCAGATCATTTAGTTATTTGCCACAACTTTCATCAGGTCATGTATATGTTCCTTATACCATTAGATCGTGCAATTCCCTGACACCGGGGGAATACTTAGTGTGTATCCAGACGTCACTTCATAATTGGGTGATCATAAAGGAGCCCTATAGGTATATCTGAAGGTGTTTGTGGGCTTGGCATGGATCAAGACTGGGATTTGTCACTCCATATGACAGAGAGATATCTCTGGGGCCTATCAGTAATACAACATCTTAAAGAGCTTGCAAGCAATGTGACTAATGACTTAGTGAAGGGATATTGTATTACGGCACGAGTAAAGAGACTTGTCGGTAACTAGATTGAACTAGGTATGGAGATACCGACGATTGAATCTCGGGCAAGTAACATATCGCCGGACAAAGGGAACTGAATACAGTATTAACCAAATCCTTGACATCGTGGTTCAACTGATAAAAGATCTTCGTGGAATATGTCGGAATCAATATGGGCATCCATGTCCCGCTATTGGTCATTGACTGGAGAGGTATCTCGGTCATGACAACATGATTCCCAAACCTGTAGTGTCACACGCTTAACTTTCGTTGATGCTAGAGTAGTACTCGGATAATTGATGATTGGTAAACGAATTTGTTCGAACTCCCAGATGAGATCTAGGACGTCATGAAGAGTCTCGGAATGGTCGAGAGGGAAAGATTTATATATGGGAAGTCATATTTTGGGTTCCGGAAAAAGATGCAGTTTTCTAGTATTGTACCTTGAATCTTCTAGAATGTTCCGGAGGATTCTGGAAGGGTCTGAAGTGCACAAGTGGGTCCACCATGACACAAGGCTAGCATGGGCTGAAGGGATGCGCCCTGGCCTTTTTGGGCTAGGGAAATCAAGTCCTCAAAATCCCATGTGGTTAGGGAAGGAAAAATGGGGTCAGTCCTAGTAGCAATAGGATTGGACTTGGAGTCCAAGTCCTCCTCACCTTGGCAGCGCCCTAGGGCTCAGAGGGGCTTTTCCCCACGTCCCTGCACCCATATATCGAGGGGAGGGGCATCACAAGAGGACACCAATCCCTTAGGGCCCCTCTCTCCCCGTTACTCCGTAGTTGCCCTATCCTCGTTCTAGTATCGCTTGGCAAAGCCCTGCTCAACTAGCTCCACCACCACCATCACCACTATGTCGTCGTGCTGGTTGTGATCATATCTACTTCTCCGCCTTCTCTTCCTGGATCAAGGAGGAGGAGACGTCATCAAGCCGCATGTTTTCTAAACTCGGAGGTGCCATACGTTCGACATTAGATTTGTTGGATTGTGATCAGATTGCAAAGAGTACAACTACATTAACTGCATTATATACGCTTCCGCTTTTGGTCTATGAGGGTATGTAGGAACACTCTCCCTATCATTCATATGCTTCTCCTTGATCGATCTATGGTGTTCATAGGAATTTTTTTGATTTTCATGCTTCGTTCCCCATCACTTTGGCAAGGGACCAAGAGCTTCATCGGCCGGTGCCGGCTCCATGGCCCATCGGCAACGATATCGCTTTGCCGTTCCTTGGGTGCACAATGGACATATTGTAGAGGAAATGTGATGAGCAGTTTGCCATCCACTGTGGTAAAGATCCAGAGCTACTAGGAAGCATGATGGACGACCCACTCGAGGAGCCACCGTGACTAGTGCTCATCGAGAGCCTGGTGCCCCACCAGGAATGGCTAGAGGACCTCTGTGATTCAGTTACGAGACAGCCAACCCGTGGCTTCATCATTGCCGGAGGCAGCCGTGTCAACCTCGATCCTGACAATGTGGAGTCTTGGCTCGAGCACATCCTTGGAGGAGTTTACGTCCCCGACAAAGTAGAACATCGCCAACATGATATCTTGAGGATGTAGGTGATGGAAAGAATTTGCTACCAGGGCCGAGACATGGAAATGGAGTAGTTCTGCGAGCTTGTCATGCATGCGATTGCATGCTCTCAACCTCTACCTGAAGAGGCCCAGCAACCCAAAGAGCCTCCCAGCGCTAGAAGCTCCATAGGCGAAGACGGGTACCATGGCCGCTGGTCAGGACACTCGGAATGAACGGCCGCAAGGGTGCTATGCTGTTCATGGAGTCTGAGAAGACCATCATCGGAAGGCCGCCAGCTCACTCTATCCATATTTGATCAACAACAACAATGGTCGTTTGACCAAGCGATAGATTCACTGGTGCGTCTTATGGTAGGTCATGGCGACATGCATGTATGACCAAAGTATGAGTATGTGCATGCGTCCATCCGACATGAAGTGTGTGGGGGGCGGCAAGCACCCTAGCTAACTATGACCTTAGACTCTTACTACTTTTAGGTTTGCGAGGCAGGTGCCACCAAAGTTGTGCATTGTGTATTTAAACATCACACCCTATATTCCTACATATATTTGGCCAGGTCCAAGTGGTTGTTATTGGATTTCGGGTTCCGCAAACCCTTGAGAGGTTCGAACTCTGGGGTGCGTGCGGAGATCACAACCTACCTAGCCAGCCTACTCGTGATCCTCACAGCCTAGCGCGTTGAGCTCAAAGGGACAGAGAGACACAATAGTTTATCCTGGTTCAGGCCACCTTGCGGTGTAATACCCTACTCCAGCTTTGTGGTGTATTGCCTCGACAGGCTGAGGATGCACTAGTATAGTGGATGAACAACCTCAAGAGGTGAGGTGTGCTTGAGCTCAAGAGAGCTAGTCAAGGAGGAATGGCTTTGCTCCGTTCGGATAGGCCTCTCCCTTCCTATGGTGGTGGCTAAGTCCTATTTATAGTGGCCTTGTTCCTCTTCCCAAATGTTGGCGGGAAGGGATCCAACAATGGCCAGATTTGAACGGGGACAACAATCGCCTGCAAAAGCCTCTGGTCGTGACGCTGCGGTGGGCTCGGTGATGACCTCCGTCCTGCCGTCCTCATGGTCTCGGTCTTGTTGCACCAGAATGGAAACCTCTAGCTGATTCCTCAGGACTCCGTTGCTTGCCTCCTTGACACCAAAGAGGAAACTGGTACTCTGCACCTGCTGGCGCCCGCCCGGTGCCTGCCTGGCCTTGATCGTCATGGCTCACATCAGCTGAGCCTCATTAGGTGCACCTTGCATAGACATCTCTGCTCCTTGGCAGCCAGCCTGAGGAGGCCGATCCCCTTGCAGTTCTTGGTGTCATCCGCCTCGCGAGGCTTGGTCCCTCGCGAGGGTCTTGATGATGCAGAGCATCCTACGGTCATCCCCATGGACAAACCATCATCTCACCAAGCACCAAGAGGACCCATGACAAGAGCACGAGCACGAGCTCACGAGACTGAGGTGACTTCTCTCCTTAGTGATTTCTCATATGATCCTCTCGGGACATGGCTGCTACCTAAGTACGGAATGTTGTGCATGATTAGGTACCAAGAGGACCCCCCCCCCCCCCCCCGAGGATGCACATGAAGATGGGCAAGCTCCCAAGACCACGGACGAAGAGAACCAATGGAAGAAGACGAAGGCAGCTTCCAGGCCCCGGACATCTGGCCATGGCCTCAGACATCCGGCCCCTGGAGATCTCTCCCACAGCCCAGGATCTGCAGCCAAAGCTATAGGGCCCGGACATCTGGCATCCATCCCGGACATCCGGTCCGTCTCCCCAGAAATCCGCCCTACAACCTGGACATCCGGACAAGCTGTCCAGGGAGTACAGAAGCCTGCCCCGACATCCCGGACATCCGGCCGCGACCCCGGACATCCGGCCCTTCGCGTCGCCCCGGACATTCAGCCAGCGCCCGGACATTTGGACCAGCTCTGCCCGAGGAGATCCAAGACGGCGTCAGGCCAGCCCGGACATCTGGCCAGACAGCCCGGACATCCGCCCCCTCGCGAACGCCCGGACATCCGGCCCGACGCCGGGACATCCGGCCTCCCTTGTCTGTGAACAGTGTAAGGGCCGTGGCCCGTGTACCCCTTCACCCCCTAGACTATATATACTCCTCCGTCCTCTTTCTAGGGTTAGCGTTGATTTAGCTCATTTGTGAGATAGAGCCTCGCCCATCCATCCGGATCTACTCCTCGTGAGGGACTGACACCTCTTTGGAGAAGATCCACCAGGATTCAAGACCTCCATCCAGAGAAGACCATCATCAGGACCTCCTCATGGAGAAGAACCGGATACCCTTTGTATCGTCTCTTGTTGGATTTGGGTCTTGTACCTCTCCTTGTGTTTCGATGATCTTGCACATGTGTGACTTTGTTCTTGTTGGTTGAGTGTTCTCTCATGTTTTTCTCTCATTCCCCTCCTCGTGTTCCTCGTAGGGATCCGCTCCAAACGTGAAAGATCGGCCTCTAGGGTTCTACCCTACATCATCTTGGTATTATGAGCCACGTTGATCACGTTTTTGGAGCCCTTACCCCGTGTTTTCTAGCTTGATTTTGTTGTTTTTGTCCTAAATCCTAATATCCCCACCAAAAATAGCCCCAATTTTTTTTTGATGTGTTGGTGTGATGAAGTATTGTTGGATTTGAGCCACGGATCTACTTTGCCATGTGTGGATCTAGCTTTCCCCCATCTTCTCCGCAATTTTCATCCACCAAATCGTCCGAATTTTGCCCCAGAGTTGCCCTTTTTCCCATGGAGTTCATCCCATTCGGCCAGGATCCAGGCGCCCAGACATTCGGCCGTGTCCCCCGGACATCCGGCCCCTGACTGCAGCAAGTCCATCCACCACCCCGTTTTCCACCTACTTTTCGCCCAATTTTGCCCGGTGCCCACACATACTTCCGCATACCACCACTGCTTTCCGCAAGCAACAGCACCGCTCACCCCTACCACCTATGACGATTTTGACACGTTTTGGTCTCTAAGATTTTGGGTTGGGGTTCACGTGTCCTATTGTGTTTCAGCTATATAGGTACGGTTCAACATCATCTCCACCGCTCATCTTCGCAAAGGACTCATCATCGCCAAGGACGGTAACCTCGACGACATCTTTGTCATCCCATTCCATTGCATTGATAACCTCATAGCCTTAATTTTCCGTTGCTTACCCATCGAGACTGGCCATTGAGTATTGCCGGCAATGTGACTTGTGCACATTAGTGATCATACTCCATAGCATACATACCATATCATAGTGGTACATATCTTGGCATCATTCTTTTGTGTCACAAAGTTGTCATCGCATACACAATTTCTATCTTGGTTCATGAAGTTTTGCATGAGAAAAGAGCTCAAAAGTGAAAGAGCCAAACAAGCTTTTAAGCGAAGAGGGAAAGATAAGCAAAGAGCTTATAAGCATGGACCATAGCATCATACTACATTAAGATTGTCATATCCGATCATATTGGATCATATCACTGAAATACCATACATATAGAATACTTGGGATAGAGGTCGTTGCATTTTTGCCTAGTAGGTTGTGCTCAAGTTCGTATCCACCTATTGTGCAATCGTGCTAGCGTCTCTCTAGTATTGTGCAACAAGAGCATTTTCATGTATTCCACATTTTGGCTCATTTTTGGTTTGCACAATCCCACTTATCTATTTGCGTGTGTGTTTCCGTGTACCACTACTTGCTTGGTCTACTTGTTGCATTTGCAAATTTGTGAATCTTTTCCAACATTATTGAAGCTCACTAACAATTGCATCAAATTTGTGCCACCATCCTAACCAAGCTCCACCATAAGATTTTACTTGTGTAGGTGTGAGAATCGACAAGAATTGGTACCAATTGTGCTATTTCATTGTCCGCATTTGAGTGATCTTGATCCACCTTCAACATCGGTCAAGGTACATTGGGTATAAGTTCTTCTCCTTCTCCCACTCACATTTTGCTTGGAATGATGGATAGGCCAAGTTCTTCTACCAACCCACTCTTCATCGAGCAAGACGACGACATGTCATCATTCATCACCAAGAGCCACCACTTTGGTGCACAACGAGCGTTGCATCAAGAGCAACAAGCGATGACCGACCGCATCGACAACCTCGCCACCGACTTGCGACTCTCCGAGCAACGTACAAGGGACTACTTCGACAACAAGCTCGACGCTCACAAGCAAGAGAACGATGCAAGAATGGATGAGATCCATGCTTTGTTGGTGAACCACCCTTCGTCAACTTCTTCATACTCAAGACAGAGCCGCTCAAGTCAACACTCCGATGACACCTTCTCCGGCTCAAGTACACCGACATCGAACACTCTTCGACGAGCCGTGAGTCAAGACCGTCATGCATCCTGCTATCCTCTACACAGCAATCATCCGCAAGAGCAACTCGACTAGCAAGTCCTTCGTCATCAACCTCACCAAGATCCTTTTGCAAAAGCTCAAGAACGACAATGTCAATGTCGACAAGAGGAAGAACGAGTGCGTCTACATCAAGAGGAACAAGATGCTGAGGGTCAATGATTTCAACAACTACAACATGAAGCACAAGCTCTTGAGGCGCAACGTGACCTTCAAGAATGAAGTCGAGCCATTGCCAAGCGCAACTGCGATAGGTGCAATCAAGAGGAAGCGCTTCGAGAAGAAATACAAGAGCGAAACTACCAACCAAGAGCAACGTCAAGTTGCCCAACCTCCTCCTCAAGCTCGACAAGCTCCTCCACAACCTCAAGTTCAACAAGAGCAAGTTGATCATGGACTTCCTCCACGCCAAGAGAAACATGAGGTTGATTATCCTCCACATCAAGGGCATCATCCTCATCCTGGACCACAACACAATGAAGAGCAATGCTACGCAAGCTAAAATTCACCATGCCAAAGTCCAACAGAAGCAATGATCCCGAAGAGTACCTATCATGGGCATTGAAGGTCGACAAAATCTTTCGTTTGCACAACTATGAGGAAGAGAAGAAGATCGCTATGGCATCACTTGAGTTCGAAGACTATGTGCTCATATGGTGGGAACAAGTCCTTGAGCGCCGAGAAGCAAGAGGTGAACCTCCAATCACCACTTGGACTCAAATGAAAGATGTCATGCGAGCAAGTTTTGTGCCCACCTACTACAACCGCTATCTCTTTAGGAAGCTCCAACTACTCAAGCAAGTAACAAAGAGTGTTGAAGAATACTACAAGGAAATGGAGATAGCCATGATACGAGCCAATGTCACGGAAGATGATGAGCAAACTATGGCATGCTTCTTGAATTGCCTCAATCATCCCATCAAGAAGATTGCCGATTTCCAACCCTACTCCAACCTCACTGAGCTCGTGCATCAAGCTACAAAATGGAACACCAAGTGCAAGATTACTTCAAGTACGCCAAGTACTCATCCAAGACCTATGGCTTCTCCAACACCCATGCTTCAACGACTCCTCCAACTTCTACCTCAACCAAGCCGTCTACAAGCACCGACGACAAGTCAAGTTACAAGAAGGCTTCGACAACCTCAAGTTGTCCTCCTCCTACTCCAACCGATGAGACCGTCAAGACAACCTCCTTCAAGTGTTTCACTTGCGGCTGCCGAGGCTACAAGTCCTTCCAATGCACAAACAAGCGCACCATGATCCTCAACGATGATGGAACCTATGACTCCATGAGTGAAGAGGAAATGGAAGCCCTTGAGCAAGTGGGCATGCACCGGCACATGAACGAAGATGAAGACAATCAAGTCTTTTGTGATGAGGATTCGAGCCCCGCTCTTGTTGTCTCCAAAGTCTTGACTCTTCAATATCAACAAGACGAAGACCAAAGATGCCACATCTTCCATACAAAGGCCGGCATCAATGGCAGGTCCGTCAAGGTCATCATCGATGGAGGTAGTTGTCACAACTTGGCAAGTTAAGAACTTTGCTCCAAGCTACAATTGGTCAAGATGAAGCACCTGCACCCCTACAAAGTCCAATGGCTAAGCGACTCCGGCACTATGCGAGCTAAGCATACGGTCCAAGTCTCCTTCAAAATTGGCGCATATGAGGACACTTTGGAGTGTGATATCGTCCCGATGTCTGTTTGCCACGTCTTTCTTGGTCGACCATGGCAATTTGACCGTGGCGTCATCCATAACGGGCGTACAAATCACTATAGCTTCAAGATGAAAGGGAAGGAGTATGTGCTACGACTTATGTCTCCTAGTCAGGTGATAGCCGACAAGCAAGCCACCCATCATGGAGAGAAGAGTGAGAAAGTGATCCACCCAAAAGAGAGTGAGAGCCACAAGCCAAAACCGAGTGCCTCCACGATGAGCGGCAAGAAAAACTTCATCCTATTTACCACCAAAAGTGAGATGAGAGAAGTGTGTGAGAACCCATCAAGTGTTATGCACTTTGTCCTTGTGTGGAAGGATGGGGAACCAAAAACTAAGACCTCTCACGATCTATCTTTAGTGTTCTCTTCTCTTTTGCAGGAATTCCAAGATGTTTTCCCCGATGAGCTGCCTCCGGGACTACCTCCACTATGAGGCATCGAGCACCGAATCGACCTCATCCCCGGAGCACCTCTACCAAACAAATCTCCATACCACGTCAACTCCGAAGAAACTAAGGAGATCCAACGGCAAGTACAACAACTAATCGACAACGGACATGTACGTGAAAGCTTAAGCCCTTGTGCCGTTCCGGTTATACTTGTGCCCAAGCAAGATGGTAGTTTTCGCATGTGCTCGGATTGTAGACCCGTCAATGCTATTACCGTTTGTTATAGGCATCCCATTCCTAGCTTAGATGATATGCTTGATGATCTAAGCGGTGCAACCATTTTCTCAAAAATTGATCTGAAAAGTGGCGATTATCAAATCCGCATACAAGAAGTTGATGAATGGAAAACCGCTTTCAAAACCAAATACGGCTTGTATGAGTGGTTGGTTATGCCTATGAGTTTATCAGAAGCTCCCAGTACTTTCATGCGTCTTATGCATTTTGTGCTTCGTCCTTACATTGGAGTGTTTGTTGTGGTTTACTTTGATGACATTCTTGTTTTTAGCAAATCCATGAAAGAGCATCTAAATCATGTTAGGGCTGTTTTGCAAACCCTTCGCAAGGAACGTATTTCTGCCAACATGAAAAAGTGCACATTTGGTGTTGACAAGCTTGTTTTCTTGGGGTTAGTTGTTTCTTCCAAGGTGACCATGTTGATGAATCTAAAATTGAAGCCATTAAAACTTGGCCCCAAACCACCAATTTGCAACAAGTGCGTAGCTTTATTGGCCTTGCTTGTTTTTATCGTCGCTTTCTGAAAGACTTTAGCACCATCGCCGCACCTTTGCATGCTTTGAGTAAGAAAAATGCTCCTTTCGTTTGGGAACCCTTGCAATCTACCGCTTTTGATGAGCTCAAATCTTTGCTTACTCATGCTCCAATTCTTGCTTTACCAAACTCTCCAAGAACTACTTTTGGCCCAAGATGTTTCGAGACGTCTCACACTTCACCAACTGATGCTCTACATGTCGCAAAGCTAAGTCTAAATCTCAATCCCATGGTCTTTACATGCCTCTTCCTATTCCTTATCAACCTCGGGAAGACATTAGCATGGATTTTGTACTTAGTTTGCCTAGAACTCAAAATGGAAAGGATTGCATGTTTCTTTTTGTGGACCGGTTTTCTAATATGGCACATTTTACTCCATGCAAGAAGATAGAAGATGTTTCACATGTTGCCAATCTCTTTTGTAGGCAAATATTGCGACTTTATGGAGTACCAAAGACAATCGTATTGGACCGCGACGTGAAGCTCTTGAGTTACTTTTGGAAGACGCTATGCGCCAAGCTCGGAATCAAGCTCTTGTTCTCGTTGGCATACTATGCTCAAACCCACGGCCAAACGGAGGTGACGAATCGTACACTCTCCACTCTACTTTGTGTGTTGATCAAGAGGAACATCTAGGAGTGGGAGGAGTGTCTACCCATCTCCGAGTACGCCTACAACCGAGCAAGACATTCGACTACCGGCAAGTCCCCTTTCGAGGTTGTCTACGGCTTCAACCCGTTGTGCCAATTGGACATTCTACCTCTTCCTCTACAAGAGCGCACCAACCTCGACACGAGCGCACGTCCAAGCTACCTCAAGAAGATGCATGAAGATACAATGACAACCATCGAGCACCAAGTACAACGACTAGCGACGAAGATCAACATCAACAAGCATCCCATGATATTCAACATTGGAGATCTCCTGTGGCTACACCTTTGCAAGGACCGCTTCCCCAAAGAACGCAAGTCCAAGTACAACATGAGTGACATCTTCAACGTCAACGATCTCTCCCCGTACCATGGTGATGGCGATTTTGATCTCAGGTCTGATCTTTCCCAAGGGAGGGGAGATGATGCGGAGCATCCTACGGTCATCCGCATGGACCTACCGTCGTCTCAGAAAGCACCAAGAGGACCCATGACAAGAGCACGAGCTAGAGCTCTCGAGACCGAGGTGACTTCTCTCCTTAGTGATTTCTCATATGATCCTCTTGGAACATGGCTACTACCTAAGTCCGGAATGTTGTGCATGATTAGGTACCATGAGGACCCCCCCCCCTCCCCGAGGATGCACATGAAGATGGGAAAGCTCCCATGACCAGGACGAAGAGAACCAACAGAAGAAGATGAAGGCAGCTTCCAGGCCCCGGACATCCGGCCATGGCCCCGGACATCCGGCCCCTGGAGATCTCTCCCATAGCCCAGGATCTGCAGGCAAAGCTACAGGGCCCAGACATCCGGCGTCCATCCCGGACATCCGGCCCATCGCCCCAGAAATCCGGCCTATAGCCCAAACATCCGGACAAGCTGTCTAGGGAGTACAGAAGCCTTCCCCGACATCACGGACATCCGTCCGCGACCCCAGACATCCGACCCTTCACGTCGCCCCGGACATCCGGCCAGCGCCCGGACATCTGGACCAGCTCTGCCCGAGGAGATCCAAGACGGTGTCAGGCCAGCCCGGACATCCAGCCAGACAGCCCGAACATCCCGCCCCTCGTGAACACCTGGACATTTGGCCCAACACCCGGACATCTGGCCTCCCCTGTCTGTGAACAGTGTAAGAGCCGTGGACCGTGTACCCCTTCGCCCCCTAGACTATATATACTCCTCCTCCGTCCTCTTTCTAGGGTTAGTGTTGATTTAGCTCATTTGTGAGATAGAGCCTTGCTCATCCATCCAGATGTACTCCTTGTGAGGGACCGACACCTCTTCGGAGAAGATCCACCTGGATTCAAGACCTCCATCCGGAGAAGACCATCATCCAGACCTCCTCACGAAGAAGAACCGGATACCCTTCGTATAGTCTCTTGTTGGATTTGGATCTTGTACCTCTCCTTGTGTTTCGATGATCTAGCACATGTGTGACTTTGTTCTTGTTGGTTGAGTGTTCTCTCGTGTTTTTCTCTCGTTCCCCTCCTCATGTTCTTCGTGTTCCTCATAAGGATCCGCTCCAAACGTGAAAGATCAGCCTCTAGGGTTCTACCCTACATCGCTTGAGTTGTTGATGCTGAAGCGGGGCCATACTAGACCGTCGATGGAGCCGTGTAGTGGGCCGCAGGCAGGCAAGTGTGGGTACCCCCGTATCCAGAATGCCAATAGTAGCCCCCGGGCCCAAGGCGCGGTTGGACTTGGCTTCTAAGCAAAGCCAAAGGGCAAGTGCGGAGGGCCACGGGCCCTAACCGCCTGCGGCCTTGAACGACGCGTGGCGATTGATGAGATGTGGGCGTCTCCACTTCCCCATGCTGCATTGAAATCCACCAAGCATGGCGGCCGCCCGTTGCTAGAGCAGTCCGCCCCTGTAGATTGCCGTGCTTGGCCCTCGCTCCTTCTCTTCCCAGGCTTGCAATCCTTCGCGTAGATCTGGTGCCAGTGTCGCTCCCCCTTCCTAGCTTTCGCCATGGCCCCGCGGCAGAGGAAGAAGAAGGGGAGGTCGCGCGCCCCGGATGGACCCCCGCCGGCCTTGGATACAGCAATCGAGCGGTCGACGGTGATCAATCGGGAGGGGCTGAACAAGGTCCGCCCCGCTCTTGCAGCCGATTCCAACGAGTGTAAGGCGATGGCCGCTCGGCCCGCGTCTTGGCTTGTGGATGATATGAGCGCCAATGAGATTCCCATCCATCTTCATACCCTCTCCGCGGGCTTGATTCCTCCTTTCTCTCCTTTCTTCAATGCCATAATCTCGCACTAGCACAGGCACCTGGTGCACCTGGATCCTCGCTCCATCATCCTCCTTGCTGTCTTCGCCCTCCTTTGCGAAGCCATGGTCAGCATTGCTCCTTTCGTGGCCCTGTTTCACCATTTCTTCTTGCTTCGTCTGGTCGACGCCCGCCAACGCTTGGTTTTGTGACCTTCAAAGCTGTTGCGGAGACTTCTGGCTCGGGGATCGACTTCGAGCTATCGCCATATGCGAATAGGTTCCGGGAGCAGTGGCTGTTTGTAGACGCTGGTACACGCAGTCCCCTGCTTCTGACCCTCGGGTGCCTGTGGTGCCCAGCTCTGGCAGGAGCATGCAATGCTTGTCGACCGTCGGCTTACCCGCGTCTGAAAGAGGCTGGCAAGGCTGCAGAATCTAGGGGAGACAACACCAATGATGGTGAAGGAATTCGTCCAGTGGTGTTGGAGATATAACTACTGAGTGTAAACCGGCCAGGAGGGCCCAGTTCACCCTGAACTATGTTGAAGCCCACAAAGATCCAGAAGATGGCGTTTTACTACTGAAGCTTGGAGGCCCGGAGCCCAAAGGCGGATTAGGGCCCATAGTGGTAAACCGCCATGGTTATGTAACTTGTATTGTAACTTAGGAAAGGAGAGACCGAGCCGGACATTTGTATGAGTCAGCCTCGGGACTTCGTAGACCGGCCGGGTGTCAACCTATGTATATAAGGGGACGACCCGGCGGCGGTTCAGGAACAAGAAACAACAACTCGAGACCCATGCAAAGCGTATTTGCTCCCTGGTCATCGAAACCCAATCAATCCCATCACAACTATACGTAGACTTTTACCTTCATCGAAGGGGCCGAACTAGTATAAAACTCCCATATCCCTTGTCCGGTTTAACCCCTTCAAACTAACCAGTTCCGATGGTTTCATGAGGACATCTGACGTGTTAATTCCACGACAGTTGGCGCCCACCGTGGGGCTATCGCATGATGGTTTCGAGTTCTTGAAGGGCAGCTCTGAAGGACTCAAGGGGTACGTGGTTGGCCGGATGACCAAGAGTCGTCGCGGCAAGCTCTACATCGATGACGAAGGATGGGGCCCCGAGGCCGGCTCAATCGACTACGGATACCGGGTCCCCTTTAGCGGAATTCATGTCTTCATTGGCAAGATCGGCGAACCGGGCCCTAAGCCGGACATCTGCACCGACCTCGTCGAGACGGCTCAGCATGCATGTCCAGCCCGGGTTAAGCCCGCCATGAAGCGTGTGTTCGTGGGATGTGTCCATGGGATCAGATCTGAACCGGTGTTTGAAGGCGAGATGGCTGTTTATTCCGACGGCGAGTCATCCACTGGCGAAACCGAGTCCCTATACCAAGTTCTTGACGGTGTGTTCGAAGGATATTCCAATGGCAATAGTATTCCGGACCTCCTTGAACCGCCAAGTCGGGTTACTGTGTACATGGCCAGAACACAGCCCACTTTGCAGTCTTCATCTACAGCGGCAATGAATACCGGATCAGCGGCCGCGGCAGGAGCCCCGGCGCGCCGACCGGCTCAAGTCCTCTCCAGTTTGATGGATGCTTGGGCGACCTTGTTAACCACGGCAGTTACCCCGAAGACGCAGGATTAGCCCAATGCGGACATTGCGAAGCTGAAGGACCAGATAATGCAGGCTAAGGAGGACCTGGCCATTGAGGATGCTAGGATGGCTGAAGAACGGGCCGCTTTGGACGCCCAGTCACAGCAGATACAGGCGCTGAATTACCGGCTCATGCTAGATCAGACCGCATCAGATGACGTAATGCAAAGGAAGTACCGGTCTCGTCTGCCGCCGGTCTATGAAGGATTGAACCTCTTTCATACACCAGGCGCTGGGCCGAGCAATCCGGCAGCTGCAAACCAGACTGATGCGCCTAGGGCAGCGCCGGATCAACCACGGATGACGGAACCACCTCGACGAACGGATAACTCACCGCAATATGTGTCCACACCGCCGGGTCACTTCTCGAGCCCTTTGGATAACATGATTGCCGCAGCATCTCGCATGGCGGCCATTGATACGTCTCCGTCATATCTACTTTTCCAAACACTTTTGCCCGTGTTTTGGACTCTAACTTGTATGATTTGAATGGAACTAACCTGGACTGACGCTGTTTTCAGTAGAATTGCCATGGTGTTGTTTTATGTGCAGAAAATAAAAGTTCTTGGAATGACCTGAAACTCCACGGAACACCTTAGAAAAAACAATAAAAAATCCTCGCCAAAGATGAAGACCAAGGGGCCCACACCCTGTCCACGAGGGTGGGGGGCGCCCCCCTGGGCGCGACCACTACCTCGTGGGCCCCCTGGTGGCCCTCCGACGCCAACTCCAACTCCATATATTGGCTTCCGGGGAGAAAATAATCATAGAGAAGAAATCATCGCGTTTTACGATACGGAGCCGCCGCCAATCCCTAATCTCTCTCGGGAGGGCTGATCTGTAGTCCGTTCGGGGCTCCGGAGAGGGGGATTCGTCGCCGTCGTCATCACTAACCATCCTCCATCACCAATTTCATGATGCTCACCGCCGTGCGTGAGTAATTGCATCGTAGGCTTGCTGGACGGTGATGGGTTGGATGAGATTTATCATGTAATCGAGTTAGTTTTGTTAGGGTTTGCTCCCTAGTATCCATTATGTTCTGAGATTGATGTTGCTACGACTTTGCTATGCTTAATGCTTGTCACTAGGGCCCGAGTGCCATGATTTCAGATCTGAACCTATTATGTTTTCATGAATATATGTGTGTTCTTGATCCTATCTTGCAAGTCTATAGTCACCTACTATGTGTTATGATCCGGCAACCCCGAAGTGACAATAATGGGGACCACTCCCGGTGATGACCATAGTTTGAGGAGTTCATGTATTCACTATGTGCTAATGCTTTGTTCCGGTTCTCTATTAAAAGGAGGCCTTAATATCCCTTAGTTTCCAATAGGACCCCGCTGCCACGGGAGGGTAGGAGAAAAGATGTCATGCAAGTTCTTTTCCATAAGCACGTATGACTATATACGGAATACATGCCTACATTACATTGATGAACTGGAGCTAGTTTTGTGTCACCCTATGTTATGACTGTTACATGACGAACCGCATCCGGCATAATTATCCATTGCTAATCCAGTGCCT
Source organism: Triticum timopheevii (assembly GCA_963921465.1). Lineage (NCBI taxonomy): Eukaryota > Viridiplantae > Streptophyta > Magnoliopsida > Poales > Poaceae > Triticum > Triticum timopheevii. Next base: position 283,568,077 of record OY997268.1, on the reverse strand, counting down.
ACGAGTTTTCCATATACTAGTTCTCGCTTATTTACTTTTCTATTGCTATTGTTACAATCACTAAAAAATACCAAAAACATTACTTTTGCTGTCTTTACTTTTGTTACCGTTACCACTACTATCATATTACTTTGCTACTAGACACTTTGCTGCAGATACTAAGTTTCTAGGTGTGGTTGAATTGACAACTCAGCTGGTAATACTTGAGAATATTCTTTGGCTCCCCTTGTGTCGAATCAATAAATTTGGGTTGAATACTCTACCCTCGAAAACTGTTGTGATCCCCTATACTTGTGGGTTATCAAGACCTTTTTATGGCGCCGTTGTCGGGGAGCATAGCTCTATTCTTTGAGTCACTTGGGATTTATAGCTGCTGGACACTATGAAGAACTTGAAAGATGATCGACCTACTATTTTGCCCTCAACTACGAGGGGAGGTAAGGAACTGCCATCTAGCCTTGCACTAGATTCTCCTTCTGTTATAAGTAAGCTAGCGACACCTAAACCTACTACTGCTATGAATTCTGATATGTCGCATGTTATTGATGATGCCACTTGCTATGCATGATACTTATGATGAAACTACTTCTATGCTTGATACTACTGTGCCCCTTGGTGAATTTCTTGATGAGCAAATTGCTAGGTCTAGAGAAAGAGAAACTATTGAGCCTGAATACGATGATGAAAATATGCCTGGTATTCGTGAGGGTTATCTTTTTGATGCGGAATCTTCTGCAGCTATTCTTGCTTGCCAGGATAGATATGAACTTAAGAGGTTGCTAGTTAAATGGAGTAAAGAATCTTTTAGAAATAGAATGAGACCCGACCCTCCTTTTGCTACTTCACCTATCTGTGTTCCTGATAAGGATTATTATGATTTTTCTGTTGATCCAGATATAATTACCTTGGTTGAATCTGATCCTTTTTATGGCTATGAATCTGAAACTGTTGTGGCACATCTTACTAAGTTAAATGATATAGCTGCCCTATTTACTAATAATGAGAGATCGCGCTACCTTTATTTAATCAAAATATTTCCTTTCTCATTAAAGGGTGATGCTAAGATATGGTTTAATTCTCTTGATCCAGGTTGTGTGCAAAGTCCCCAGGATATGATTTATTACTTCTCTGCTAAATATTTCCCTGCTCATAAGAAACAAGCTGCTTTGAGGGAAATATACAACTTTGTGCAAATTGAAGAAGAGAGTCTCCCACAAGCTTGGGGGAGGCTTCTCAAGTTACTTAATGCTTTGCCTGATCATCCTCTTAAGAAACCTGAAATATTTGATATCTTTTATAATGGACTAACTGATGCTTCCAGAGATTACCTGGATAGTTGTGCTGGTTCTCTTTTCAGGGAAAGAACACCAGATGAAGCTGAAATTCTATTAAACAATATGTTGGCAAATGAAAATAATTGGGCACCTCCTGAGCCACCTCCTGAGCCAGTCCCAGAGCCAATTACAGAGCCTATTCCTAAACCAACTCCGAAGAAGCGAGGTGTTCTATTTCTCAGTCCCGAAGATATGCAAGAGGCAAAGAAATCTATGAAAGAAAAAGGTATTAAATCTGAAGATGTTAAGAATTTACCTCCTATTGAAGAAATACATGGTCTTAATTTACCGCCCGTTGAAGAAGTATATGATCTCAATTACCTATTTACTGAAGAACCTCCTGATATCCCGACATAGGAAGTAAAGGTAAATTCTCTCTATAGATATGACAAAGCTGAAGTCAGTCCTACTAAAATTGCTAGTCAGTGCTTGGATGAGTTTGATGACTTTATGTTTAAGCAAGATGACTTTAATGCTTATTTTGGTAGACAATTAAAACAGAATACCTTTATGATTAAACGCTTGGGTGATTATATGGCTGATATTAGAGGTGAACTTAAACTTGTTAGCAAACATGCTTCTATGGTTACCACTCAAGTAGAACAAGTACTTAAAGCTCAGAAAGAAGTGCTTGCTGAAGTGAATAGTAAGAAAAATGATTATGCTGTTAGAGTGGCTACTAGAACTGGTAGAATGACTCAGGAACCTTTGTATCCTGAAGGCCACCCTAAGAGAATCAAGCAAGATTCTCAGAGAAATAATATTGATGTACCTAGTTCTTCTAAAACGGAGAAACAGAAAAATGATAGGACTTTGCAAACTTCTATTGAACCTATTGCTGAACCACCTGAGAATCCAAATGATATCTCTATGTCTGATGCTGAAACATAATCAGGTGATGAACATGAACCTAGTGATAATGTTAATGATAATGTTCATGTTGATGCTCAACCTAGTAATGATAATGATGTAGAAGTTGAACGTACTATTGATCTTGATAACCCACAATCAAGGAATCAACGTTATGATAAAAGAGACTTGGTTGCTAGGAAACATAGTAAAGAAAGGGAACCATGGGTTCAGAAACCCATGCCTTTTCCTTCGAAACCATCCAAGAAAAAGGATGATGAGGATTTTGAGCGCTTTGCTGAAATGATTAGACCCATCTTTTTGCATATGCAATTAATTGATGTGCTCAAAACAAATCCTTATGCTAAGTATACGAAGGATATCATTACTAATAAAAGAAAGATACCTGAAGATGAAATTTCCACCATGCTTGCTAATTATACTTTTAAGGGTGGAATACCAAAGAAACTTGGAGATCCAGGAGTACCTACTATACCATGCTCCATTAAGAGAAATTATGTTAAAACTGCTTTATGTGATCTTAGAGCCGGTGTTAGTGTAATGCCTCTCTCTTTATATTATAGAATTGACTTGAATAAGTTGACACCTACTGAAATATCTTTGCAAATGCCTGATAAATCAACTTCTATACCTGTCAGTATTTGTGAGGATGTGCCTGTTGTGGTTGCAAACGTTACTATTTTAACGGACTTTGTTATCCTTGATATTCCCGAGGATGATAGTATGTCTATTATTCTTGGAAGACCTTTCCTTAATACTGCAGGGGCTGTTATTGATTGCAACAAAGGCAATGTCACTTTTCATGTTAATGGCAATGAGCACACCGTACACTTTCCGAGAAAACAACCTCAAGTTTATTGTATCAACTCTATTGGAAAAATTCCATCGATTATATTTGGAGATTTTGAATTTCCTCTCCCTACTGTCAAGAAAAAGTATGATATTCTTATTGTTGGGGATTTTCATATCCCCGTTGAGGTAACTTGGTGTTATTCGAAATTTCTCCGGTTCCGTGATTATTCGGAATGAGTTTGTTAACAAGACTTGATCAACCTTGTTAGTGGGTTCATTTTGATGATCACGAGATGGATGAAACTAGAAGCACAACCTTCTGTACCCTGTTTATATTTTCTGTTATTTCGTAGAAATAAAGTAAAATAGTATTTTTCTGTCTGTCTCCTGACTTATCCGTGCAATATAAAAATACCCCGAAAATAAATGTCCTCAGAATGCCATGCCAATTTAATATGATTTTTCCGGGAATATTTGAGGATTTACTGTGCAAAAATTACCGCGGGGGGAGCTGCCAGCTGGCCACGAGGGTGGAGGGCGCGCCCTACCCCCCTGGGCGCGCCCCCCTGCCTCGTGGGCCCACGGTGGCCCTCCTCCACTTATCCCTGCACCCATCTTCTTGCTCTGTGTCACACAAACACGAAAAACCAACTCAAGCACGAGTTCCAGCCCCCGTTGCTGTGATTTTCGATCTCCTTGCTCAAAGCACCTCTCGCAAAACTGCTTGGGGAGATTGTTCCTTGGTATGTGACTCCTCCATTGGTCCAATTAGTATTTGTTCTAGTGCTTTATTCATTGCAAATTTGTGTTGCATAGGTGACCATGTTATTGAGCTTGTATGTCAAATTTATATGGTTCCAAGTAGTTCCAATGCTTTATATAGGCTCTAGGCACTTATGGGAGTTGTTGCTATCAGTTTTATTGAAGTTGGTTCATTTTTATTTGAAGTTACTAAAAATTTCAGATTGTTTCAGAAAATAATGAAGAAATTTTTGAGGTCCTCGTCGAGGCGAAGCTCTAAGGAGAAACAAAAGGAAGAAGATCAGAAGCCCAAATTTAATTTGCCTCGCACCGCGGAGGTCCGGCCGTGTGAATGGCCTTCCGATGAATTTTTGAGGAGAGCCGGGATTTATGAAGATTTGTATTTATTGGTTGAGAATGCTGGCCTCACCAACTTCCTCCACGACCAACATCATCAGTATCTCTTACTCACAAATACTTTTGTGCAAAACTTCTACTTTTTCCCTAAGAAATCACCTCCAACAGTAGAGTTTCATTTATATGACGTTAAAGAGATGACATTAGCTGAATTCTGCGAGGTTTGCAGAATACCCTTTGAGGGCACCTTAGATGAACCCCACCGTAACGAAGTAGAAGCTTTTATTAACACCATCACTGTGGGAGAAACCAGGAAGGTTTCTGATGCAAGGATCACTAGCATACATTTTTCCTGTTTTACACTACTTTGCCTTATTTGCTAGTCATTGCTTGATTGGACGCGAGAACTGTGGGAACCTTATTATTCCTGATATTATTATTTTGCTCCATGGTTTATACCACAATAACTCTGTTAGTATGGGTGGAATTGTCGCTAGACGGTTAAGTCTGAACCGCACTAAGGGCCCCATCTTTGGAGGCATTTATGCTTCACGCCTAGCTGAACATTTTGAAATACCTATTAGGCATGAGGAGAAAGAAGAAACAGCGTTGCCCCGTGCTTATTTAGATTATAAGAGTATGATAGCGCATGATTTTCTTGTTAAGAGTCGCGAAGGGGAGCTCAAATACAAATTATACTTTGATAAACATCACCCTGAAACTATTCCTTTGCCTGCTCCTTCTTTATTTAACTTGTCTGCAGAACCTCACAACGTTCCATGGTCGGCTGTTCAAGCCTATCGGAATCCTGCACCAGCCCCGGAATCGGAGCCACAAGATGAGCCTCCACGACTATCTGGTTATTCTCGGGACCCAGAGGAGGTTGCCAGCCAGTGGCAGCCGAAGCCTTATTCGTCACAATACGATCCCAGCTTCACCTATGGGAATCCGCCAGGCTATCCCTGGCAATAGACCAACTTAGGCCAAAATCCTAAGCTTGGGGGAGTACGTATTTCCCACTGACATTACATTTATGTTCACACACACTCATTGCTAGATGTCGGTGCTTATACTCTTTCACTGTAATATCCATGCTAGTTTATTTTCCTTTTCCTGCTTTCTTCTTGTGTGTTTAATAAACCTTAAGAAAAAAACAAAAAAGTCAGTAGCAGTTTATTTCTTTGCTGTAGTAATTTAAAATGAAAACCTATTTTTTTTACTGTACACAGTAGGGCAAAACCCCACTGCAATTTTTTTATTATTAAGATAGAAAGAAAAGCAAAGGTCCAACAGTACTAAGGCTTGAGGTAAGCCCTAGAAAGAAAGGAAACCAAGAACAAACTTAAAAGAAAAAAATATTAAAAAAACTACAAATTACAGAACAAGATGGTCAAGCCAATCACAGAAAGCTGTAGCATAACTCTTTTTGATCCTGAATCTGAGCAAGTTAATCTCTTCCAGGAAAATTTCTTTCCACCTCTGAACTGAAGGTTGAATTGCTTGAAAGATGAGATTATTTCTTGAAATCCAGATTGCCCAAGAAGCTAGGATGATGATTTCCATGAAGAATGGTACATGTAATCGTTGTCTGAGGTCATCAAAAGCTTCAAGCACAGAAACATTAGCTTGTCTTGTAGGACATAAAAGATCCCAGCACTGGGAGGCAAAAGGACAGGTCCAAAAGAGATGTTGCAATGTTTCCTCCTGAGGACAGTTATGGACTGCACAGTTGTAACTTTCCAAATGAAATGTTTTCCTGTGCAGAAGGTTCCTTGTATTAAGCCTATCATGAAGTAATCAACAGAAGAACACCTTGTGTTTGGGCTGACAAGAACTATTCCAAATCCAGTTAAACTGCTGGGGCACTATTTTAACTCCCATCATAACTTTATAAGCCTGAGCAACCGAAAATTGGTCATTACCCCAAATGTAGCTCCAGGTGTCAGTGCAATCCAGGGTGGCAGAGGTTCTTAAGGCAATACAAATATCTTCCATATTTTCAAATTCCTGGAAAGCTTGCACAGTGAGTGGAAGGTGGAATAAATCTTCCAGGAATTCAGTATGAATAATGGTGTGCACAGTAGTGTTGTTGTTCTTCACAAAGGAGAAGAGGTGTGGGAACAAGTCTTGTAAACAAGCTGAGTGCCATAGATCAGACCAAAATAAAGCACTTTTACCATCTCCTATGTGACATCTGGCCAATGATTTAAAGTTGTCAATGAGCTTGAGGTTTGCCTTCCACCAAAAGGATCCAACCCAAGAGTTGCCAGGCAACACACCATTACTATAGTAGGATTCCCAAATCAAATTGACCCATGGGATGTTGTGCCTATTATAAAACTTGTGCAAGTTCTTGAGAAGAAGGGCTTTGTTCTGAACAAAAATATCCTTGACCCCCAAGCCTCCTTGATCTTTAGGTCTACAAACAGTGCTCCAAGCAACCATTGTAGGCCTGTGGTCCTCTAGATCAGGACCTCTCCATAAGCAATGCCTCAAGTACTTGATAGCTTGGGTTTTAATAGTCACAGGGACATCAAGGCATCCCATAAGGTATATCAAAAGAGAGTTTAAGACAGATTTCACTAGTAATAGTCTGCCAGCCAGTGTCATGAAGGAAGATAAACCCACAAGCTTCTTCTGCAGTCGTGTGACAAGTGGAAAGCATTGCTCCACAGTTGGTTTATGAAGACCCAAGGGTGCTCCCAAGTACTGAATGGGAAATGATTCTCTTTTGCAGTGGAAGGTATTTGTCAAAATTTCCACCTTGTCTTCTGAAACATTAATTGGGATGAGGCTTGACTTGTTATAGTTCACTTTTAGACCAGTAGCATCTGCAAACATATGGAGGAGTGCTTTTAGGCAATGGAGCTGCTTTGCATCAGCTTGTAGGAGAACCAGAGTGTCATCAGCATACTGGATAATAGGAAAATCAGGGCATGATTCCACTTGCAGAGGTGATGTGAGTAAACTCAAGTGCATGGCTTTATTGAGAATTGACTGGAGCAAATCAGCAAACAACACAAATAAGAGAGGGGATAGAGGGTCTTCTTGCCTTACCCCTCTGAGACAGTAAAACTTTTTGCCTGGTACACCATTAAGCAAGATGGCAGATGATGCAGAAGTAAACAGCATTTTAATCCAGTTTATCCATTTGTCTCCAAACCCTTTGGCTTTTAAAATATCCAAAATTGCCTGGTGCTCAATGGTGTCAAAAGCCTTCTCAAAATCTAGTTTGAGCACAAGAACTTCTTCTCTGGATTTATGGCATTGATGAAGATATTCAAATGCCCAGCCCAAGCAGTCATGGATGGATCTTTCCTTTAAGAATCCATATTGATTGATATGCACCAGTTTGAGAATCACTTTCTGCAACCTATTGGCCAACAATTTGGTGACAACTTTAAGACAGCAATTAAGTAGAGAGATTGGCCTGAAGTCATTTGCTGTCAGAGGAGTGCTTCCTTTAGGGATCAGGGTGATGTAGGAGGTGTTTAAGCTCTCAATTGAGATTTGCCCAGCATGAAAATCCTGAATAAATCTAAACACATCCACTTTAATAATGTCCCAACAGTTTTTGAAAAATTCATTGCTGAAACCATCAGGGCCTGGTGATTTGTCAAGTGGGAGATCCTTGACAACAGCATTGATTTCTTCCTCAGTGAAAGGTAGCTCCAAGTTGACAAAAATGGCTTGGTCCTGCCTGGGGCCAAATAAGGATTCCAAATCAAAGTGCATTGATGTTTTGTGAGATGTTCCCATTGTTTTCTTATAAGATTCCCATAGTATTGCAGCTTTCCCAGCATGATCTGAGATTTCCACTTGGTCATCATTTTGAAGGACAGCAATATGATTGTGCCTGTAATTGATGGATGCTTTAGTATGGAAAAATTTTGTGTTTTCATCTCCAAATTTGACCCCTTTAATTTTACCCCTTTGCTTCCAGTAAATCTTTTGATTCCTCAGAAGAAGTAGCAGCTGATCTTTGAGAATGGCCCTGCAGTTCCATTCATGAATTTCCAATTCTCTAAATTCCTCAAAGAAATCCCATAGAAAGATGAGCTCATTGAGTTTAGCAATTTGAGCTCTCAAACAAGATAAAGACTTGGCCCACAACTTTAAAGCTCTCCTCAGGTTTTTGAATTTAGCATTCAAACTTTTAACTGCATTAAGATTTCCCACTGGGATGCTCCAAGCAGCAGCAACCACCTCCTTAAAGTCTGAGTGTTGTAACCAATAGTTTTCAAATCTAAAGACTCTTGCTTTTGGGATTGCAGTACCAATTTTAATAACACAAGGCAAGTGATCAGAAATAGGTTTTGCAAGAGGGAACACAATAGTGTTAGGGAAAGAGGTCATCCAAGAGGCAGAAGTGAAAAACTAATCCAGTTTGACCAATAGAGGGTCCTGTTGCATGTTACTCCAACTGAACTTTCTTCCCTGCAAAGGCAACTCAATTAAGCCTTGATTGCTGATTGCCTCATTAAACAAAAGCATGTCATTCACATCTCCACCAGGTCTGTTTCTGTCTGAAGGTGCCCTCATAAGATTAAAATCCCCCATAAGAATCCAGTCTACATCTGCAGGCATATGAATGTTCAAAAACCAATTAATGAACTCCACTTTATCCTGTGGGTCACATGGACCATAAATGTTAGTTAGGATCCATGACTGATTGGACTGCAAACTGGTGAACTGAACAGAGAGAGAGAATCTGTTCTGAGCAATAACTTCTCTAGTAAACTGTGTACCATTCCAAGCAACAAGAAATCCCCCAAAAGCACCAACAGATGGAAGGAAAGCAAATTTATTAATTCTGTTAGGACAGAAGTTTCTAATGTAAGCTGTATCAAAAGATTCTCTTTTAGTTTCTTGAAGGCACAAAATGTTACAATCACTCTCATCAATTTTTTGCCTTAGAGCCAACCATTTGTCTTCAGAATTCATCCCTCTAATATTCCAATTCAGGATACTCCAATTTCTGTTTGTGTTATTCATTAAAACAATAGCAGTTTTTGCAGCAGAGATCAAGTACCAACACTTGATCAGCCAAGAGGAAGCATAAAAAGCACAGAACCAGGAAGCAGAACACACCACAATTGTAGCACAACAACCACAAACCACACAGCTCATAGGTCTTAATAGTATAGTACACCATCAGATCAACAAGTTCCATATAGAACCAAACTTCCCTCAATACATCAGAAATTAAGAAAACCCAGTAAGAGCAACAGGGTCCAAAAGCACTGCTCCTAACAACCCTAAACCAGCAGATGAGCACTATCATCAGGAAGTGTTGGATGGATTGTCCTCTCCCTTGGTCAGGGATACCTTGACCAGGTCTTCATCTAGCCTTCTCCTGGGCTTTTTAGCCAGCTTGTCCTCCAGTTCCCTCTCAGCAACCTTACAGAAAGAAGCAGTAAGGTTTTTAACAACTGACTTTTGAATGATTGGAGGAGCAGCATTGCAAGGTAAACAGTTATTATTTGAGCAGGAATCCCTTCTGAAACCAGCATTATCCTTTTTGATTCTATCACTTCTTCTTACCTCAGTTTCAACTAGGGGAGTCTTCCCATTCCTTCTCTTCCTCGAATTATCAGAACCAAAAGGGTGCAGTAGGTCCTGGGATTCCACATCCTGCATATTGGGGGCCTGTCCAATATTTTCCTTGCCCTGATCATAATTAACTTGCTCATCAGTGTTAATTGCCTGACAAATAGGTGCATGAGTAGCAGGACACTTATGAGGAATGTAAAATAGAAAAGCATGATCCATGTTTTCCACTGCAGAGACAAGTTCCCACATTCCAGATTTTAACATCTTGACAGTCCAATCAAACTTATCAGGGGACAGGAGAAGGTGGACAATAAAGTTAAACCAACTTACAGGAATGTTGGCAGTGAAAGAACTCTTATTTTCCACATGCTCCTCCTGAAAGTGCTTTTTCTACAACAAAAGACCTTCTTCAGAAATAGCAAGAGCATTATTAGCAGATTCAGCCATTTGAATACATTTCAGACCAAGAAGAGAAGGTGCCATACTGAAATGCTCATCAATTCTGCTAACCCAGTTACCTTGGAGCCCAGGTTGTAGATCCTCCAGGTTTGCAACTGGTTCCAGGCTTCCTCTTGAAGTATTGACAAGTCCAGTGTTGTCCAAAATGGCTTCATTTGAAGAGCATGCAGCCATAGAGGGAATAATTTCAAAGGTCCCTGGAGCACCCAGGGGCAGAACAGAATCCAGGCCAGAGTCCACTGCAGGTCCAGAATGTTGGATAATGGCAGATGATTCCAAAGCTTGTGCAACAGGTGAGAGGCTGACTGCAGCAATCTCCAAAAGGTTTGCAGCAACTTGATCCTGGGGAAGTTCAGCTGGCACAGCAGCATGTAGGTTCTGATCTTGCATCAGAGGAGGCTCTTCATCATCAGATTGGTAAGCCTGGATGATGTTCTGCAGGCCATCTGCAACCATAATGACAGGAGGTGCAACAGCTGGCTCAGCAAAAATAGGTTGGGGGTTCACAGCAAGTGCAGGTGGCAACAGAAAGTTGGAATTGTCTCCTTCAGAAAAAGACATATCTGAAGACAAGCTACTGTTACTGACTGCAGGTACCAGATCTTCACCATCAGCCCAAGCCAATTCTTCCTGCTTCACAGCATCTAAGAGATCCTCTCGGGCAGCATTGTGATTATCCTGCTGTGGTAAATTCCATTGTCCCCAGTTTTCCTCATTCTGAACATCCATAGGTACATTATTAACAGCATCATTATGGAAACCATTACCTTGCTCAACATCTTCAGGAAGTGGGTGTGGGTCCACATTGCCAGGAGGAATTGGGTCCTCATCTGCTGGCCCCCCACCAAGCAACTCACTAGGCAGAATTTCAATAGAAGAAGACCAACCGTCTTCCTCAAACTCATCCCCTTCAGACCACCTCATACTCTTAGCAATAATATCCAAGTTCATGACTCTCGCTTTCACAACAATGCGGCCCATGTGGTCATCCTCCTTATCCCAAGAAATCATACGGCCAAACTTACTGACAGCACATGCAAGATCTTCAGTGTTTCGGAAATCAAAAGGCACTCCTGTGAGTAATAGCCAGACAGTTCTATTGAAATGAACCCTTCTATGGTTTCTGCCTTCATCATGCTTCACAAAAGAGATGAACACATCACCAAATTCATGTGGACTATCAAGCACCAACTTATCTCTATCTCTAACCCTCGTCATACGCACATAAGCCTCACCAAAAGGACAGCGTTGAATGTCTCTCAACCCCAACTGTCTATGCTCAACAATAAACTCTTCAAGAACATCTCTTACATTGGGGAAAGGAGCATCCGCGGGCAGAGGATGGATTGTAGCGATTGCCCAATCTTCGTGACGACGAGGCCGCCGAGGGAGCACCACCCGCGCCACTGCATTGCGGCCAGGAACTTGCTGAATGTCAAAGCCGTGAGGCACAAAAGGCCGTGGATCAATTGGGATATTGGCCATCGGCACCACCACACTAACTCTCAAAGACGACGGTGAGCTCGAAGAAACCGGAGCAGGGTTGGTGAGCTGGAGAGGAGCAGGGGAGCAGAGCGCAGAAGTTGAGGAGGCAAGGGTAATTCGGGGCTGAAAATTAGGAAAAGATCCCTTACATAGCTGACTAAAAGAGGAAACCACTGAGGGGACACGGGCCGGGCCAGAAGACTTAAACCAATCGTGGACCGCGTCCATGTCCCACGCTTCGACTGGTGGGCTGGGGAAAGTAGCGAATCGAAGGAAAGGAAAAAGCCCAGGTAAAGTGGCCCAATTTGCCGCAAGCATAGCAGTGAAATCTATCAATTGAAAAGCCCTGATTCCCGCTCTGAGAAACCGGCGCGTTAACCTCGCCTGGGGCATTAAGATCACGCATTATGGGCTCATTATTGACAGAGACCTCATTATTGCTGGAGCTCGGAATACCCGCGAGACGAGAAAAAACCGACAGCCGGAGTTGCTCGCCGGAGACATTGCCGGCAGCAGCCCGCGGGCGATAACCATTAGTAACCAAGGTCCAAGAATCTTCCTCTTCACGATAAAAAAGCTGCTCTTCACGTAGCCAGTTTGGGCCACCAAAACCCCAAAGATTGAACACTAGCTCAAAATCCTTTTTGATCACTCGACCATGATTATAAATTTCAAAACCCACAGCTTTGGAAGCAACCGAGAACTTGAAAGATCTGTCCTTAAGGTGATGCACACGGAAACCCTGAGGATACCCCCCAAAACAAGATTGTAGAGTGATACTAACCGTGTGGCAATCCAAGCGAAACCTAGCCCGACAGAAAGACACCACCAAAGTAAACTCACGTTGACGAAAACCCGGGGAAAACACCACAGGATGGCCAAACTTTTGTCGCATCAGATGCTGAAACTGTTTACCTCGAGCAAAGTTGAGTGAAGGAGGATCCATAGTCAACTCCCGTGATCCGTCACATCCAGAGGATGGGCTAAAAGATGAAGTGAACTAGCCACAAGGGGCCAAGGACAGAGAGGTTGTGGCCGCCGGCGCCGAAGTGGCAACCAGCGTGGAGAGAAGGTGGCCGCCGGAGCCGGAGTGGCCACCGGCGTGAGGAGGAGGTGGCCGCCGGGGCCGGAGTGGCCACCGGCGGGAGGCGCCGGGGAGGAGCCTAGCGGAGGAGCCTAGCGGAGGTGTTGAGATGGCCACCTTGCAGGCAGGAGTTGAAAACCTAAAAATATTTCCCGTTATTCTTTTACCTTTTGGGAGCTTTCCCGTGTAAATAGTTTTTCTTTTCTTTTCTTTCTTTTGGGGGTCGAGAAGACTATATTGAAAATTCTTAGTGGCTCTCATATGCATGATTGTTTATTTAACTTCGAGCCCATATTACTTGTCTTCTCTATTGAGTTGAATGCTTGCAGATCCAGCTTAGTCCAATGCACGTGCACTCTTATTATTGTACACATCGTTCGGTCATGCAAGTGAAGGGCAATAATGATGATATATGATGGACTTATTGGGATGAGAAAAGCTGGTATGAACTCGATCTCTCTTGCTTTTGTAAATATGATGATTCATCGTTCCTGAGTCAGCTATTATGAAGTAAACATATTTGCAATGACATTTAGAGATTGTAGTTGCTTGTGCCATGCTTGATTAGCTATGAGTTATAATGGTTTACCTTGCGTGCCAACATGCTATTAGAATGATTATGATGTGGTATGATGGGATGGTATCCTCCTTTAAATGAATTGAGTGACTCGACTTGGCACATGTTCACGCATGTAGTTGAATAAAATCAACATAGCCTTCATGGTATTTATGTTCATGGTGGATTATATCCTACTCATGCTTGTATAAGGTGTAAATTAATTTTGATGCATGTTTACGACTATTGTCGCTCTCTCAGTTGGTCGCTTCCCAATATTTTGCTAGCCTTCACCTGTACTAAGCGGGAATACTGCTTGTGCATCCAACCTCCTTAAACCCCAAAGTTCTTCCATATGAGTCCACTATATCTTCCTATATGCAGTATTTACCTGCCGTTCCAAGTAAATTTGTATGTGCCAAACTCTAAACCTTCAAATAAACATTCTGTTTTGCATGCTCGAATAGCTCATATGTCAACTAGAGCTGCCCTTATCTTCCGTGCTAGGCGAGTTATTCTCAAGAGGAGTGGACTCCGCTCCTCATTCACGAGAAAATGGCTGGTATCCGGGATGCCCAGTCCCATGCTTTATGCAAACTAAATCAAAATAATTGCAAACAAAACTCCCCATGGGACCCGTTGAATGTTGGAGGCACTCGTTGTTTTGAGCAAGCCATGGATTGATGCTTGTGAAGGAGGGGGAGTATAAACTTTAGCATTCTGTTTGGGAACCGCTTATAATCTGTTTAGCATGGAAGATATCGTCGTCTTTTAGTTGTTATGTTGACAATGAGAGTATGCCGCTCAAAATATAATTTATCTCTATTTCAAAACCGAGCTCTGGCACCTCTACAAATCCTTGCTTCCCTCTGCGAAGGGCCTATCTATTTACTTTTATGTTGAGTCATCACCCTTCTTATTAAAAAGCACCTGCTGGAGAGCACACTGTTGTTTGCATTCATTATAATTGGTTTATATTGGGTATGACTTGACTGGATCTCTTTTACCATGAATTACAATGTTTAGTCAGTCCTTGATCTTTAAAGGTGCTCTGCATTTATGTTTTGCGGTCTCAGATAGGGCTAGCGAGATACCATTTTGTTATATCATGTTATGATTATTTTGAGAAGTGTTGTCAATAGAGTTTTATTATTATGGCTCGCTAGCTGATTATGCTATTGATATGAGTAATCGTGAGACCTACGTGTTATTGTGAGTATGGTTAGTTCATAATATTTGCTGAAACTTGAATGCTGGCTTTTCATGTTTACAACAACAAGAGCAAACAGAGTTTGTAAAAGTTTTTCTTTTTCTCTTTCGGTTTGTGAACTGAATTGCTTGAGGACAAGCAAGGGTTTAAGCTTGGGGGAGTTGATACGTCTCCGTCGTATCTACTTTTCCAAACACTTTTGCCCTTGTTTTGGACTCTAACTTGTATGATTTCAATGGAACTAGCCCAGACTGACGCTGTTTTCAGCAGAATTGCCATGGTGTTGTTTTATGTGCAGAAAATAAAAGTTCTCGGAATGTCCTGAAACTCCACGGAAAACCTTAGAAAAAACAATAAAAAATCCTCGCCAAAGATTAAGACCAGGGGGCCCACACCCTGTCCACGAGGGTGGGGGCGCACCCCCTACGTCATGGGCCCCCTGGTGGCCCTCCGACGCCAACTCCAACTCCATATATTGGCTTTCGGGGAGAAAAAAATCAGAGAGAAGAAATCATTGCATTTTACGATACAGAGCCACCGCCAAGCCCTAATCTCTCTCGGGAGGGCTGATCTGGAGTCCGTTCGGGGCTCCGGAGAGGGGGATTCGTCGCCGTCGTCATCATCAACCATCCTTCGTCTCGAATTTCATGATGCTCACCGCCGTGCATGAGTAATTGCATCATAGGCTTGTTGGACGGTGATGGGTTGGATGAGATTTATCATGTAATCGAGTTAGTTTTGTTAGGATTTGATCCCTAGTATCCATTATGTTCTGAGATTGATGTTGCTACGACTTTGCTATGCTTAATGCTTGTCACTAGGGCCCGAGTGCCATGATTTCAGATCTGAACCTATTATGTTTTCATGAATATATGTGTGTTCTTGATCCTATCTGGCAAGTCTATAGTCACCTACTATGTGTTATGATCCGACAACCCCGAAGTGACAATAATCGGGACCACTCCCGGTGATGACCATAGTTTGAGGAGTTCATGTATTCACTGTGTGCTAATGCTTTGTTCCGGTTCTCTATTAAAAGGAGGCCTTAATATCCCTTAGTTTCCAATAGGACCCCGCTGCCACGGGAGGGTAGGACAAAAGATGTCATGCAAGTTCTTTTCCATAAGCACGTATGACTATATACGGAATACATGCCTACATTACATTGATGAACTGGAGCTAGTTCTGTGTCACCCTATGTTATGACTGTTACATGACGAACCGCATCCGGCATAATTATCCATCGCTAATCCGGTGCCTACGAGTTTTCCATATACTAGTTCTCGCATATTTACTTTTCCGTTGCTACTGTTACAATCACTAAAAAATACCAAAAACATTACTTTTGCTGTCTTTAATTTTGTTACCTTTACCACTACTATCATATTACTTTGCTACTAAACACTTTGCTGCAGATACTAAGTTTCCAGGTGTGGTTGAATTGACAACTCAGCTGCTAATACTTGAGAATATTCTTTGGCTCCCCTTGTGTCGAATCAATAAATTTGGGTTGAATACTCTACCCTTGAAAACTGTTGCAATCCCCTATACTTGTGGGTTATCAGCCATTCTGATGGAGCGCGATTTCACTGGCGGCGATTGAAACGCGGCGGGCAAGGGATCTTCTTCAAATTGCTGTGGTGCAGTAGCAGGCGTATTCCTATAGCCGAGATAAAATTCATTCAACCCCCCGTCCGAGCAAGAGCTATAGCAGGCACATAGATGAACCAGAAGTGTCTAGCATTGCGCGGCGCCGTAATGGATCCAATCCGACGCGCGGTGAGGGAAATGCTCAAGATGTGGTGGATAATGGCAGAGCACGAAGGGAGACCGCTTTGGCAGCACAATATGCGGGTCGTTATCAACCCGCCCCGGTTCAGCCAGCGGCATCGGTAGACCGAGGCACCGGGCTTGCCTTTAGTTCCTGGGGAGTGCTGTGTCTCATTCCGGCTCTTCGTAATGTGCGACTACCCAAGGATTTCAAGGGTCCACGTAAGGTGCCTAATTACACTGCAGATCAGCCACCTAAGGCGTGGGTCGAGAGTTATGAGATGGCAATGGAGATGCTAGATGTGGATGAAGCGACTTGTGCAAAGTACTTCACGATGATGTTGGAAGGGACAGCCCGTACTTGGTTGAAAAATTTACTAGCTAACTCCATCGAGTCATGGGATCAGTTGAAAGCCCGGTTTATAGCCAATTTCAAAGACACGTGCAAACAGCCTATGTCCATTGTGGATCTGGATGCTTGTGTTCAAGGGGAGAACGAGTCAACAACTCATTGGCTGCGCCGGGTTTCAGAAGTTTTGCATTCGTCCGACGGGATTAACGCTGGTCAAGTGATCATAACGCTGGAGCGTAATTGCCGGTTTAAGTCACTAAAGATGAAGTTGGGACGGCTCAAGCGCCACTGCAATGACATGGGAACCCTTATGGCAGCCTTGGTCAAATATGCTGATTCTGATAATACCAAGGATCCCGATTCTGATGAGGAGAAACCGGAGAAGGGAAAGAAGAACGGCGGTCCAAAGGGACAGCATCACAACTAAGGAGGCCATGGGAATAATGGTAAGCGCAAGGCAAATAGTTCAGATCTCGTGGCTAACACTAATATGCAGCGTCATCAAGGTAAACCGCCCCAGCGCGATGGAGGGATGAATCTGGAGCGTTTGTTAAACCATCCCTGCCCAAAGCATGGGACCAAGGAGGCCCCTTCAACACATCTTTGGAAAGATTGTTATATCATGAAGGAGTTCAAGAATTCTGATGTCTTCCGGTATGATCAGGGTCCGTCGGGCGGTTTAGGTCCAGGTTTTCACGGTGGCGGCGGTTCAAGCTCTGGATTTTAGAATAATCAGGGCAACCAGAATAACCAAGGTGGTAATGGCCAACAGAATAATCAAGGAAATTAGCAGCAGTCAGGTTATCAAAGTCACCCCAAGCAGTTGAATGGTGGGCAGTATCACGTGTTCACTATTAGCCTGTGTAAGCGCGATCAGAAGCTTCACAAAAGGGCAGTTAATGCTGTTGAACCGGCAGTGCCACATTATTTACGGTGGTCCGAGCAGCCCATTGTGTGGAGCAGAGAGGATCATCTGCCCCGGGTTGACAATCCGGGTCAACTGGCTTTGGTGGTGGCACCTCAGGTGGGAGGTTACAAGTTTACCAAAGTCCTGATGGATGGAGGGAGTAGTATCAACATCCTGTACTATGAGACTTTTCGTCGCATGGGGTTGACAGACAAGAGTCTTAAACCGTCCAACACTGTTTTTCATGGTGTAGTACCAGGTAAATCGGCATATCTTGTTGGCAAGATCACTTTGGAGGTTGTGTTTGGAGATGAGTATGATTCCAGGTCTGAAAAATTAACCTTTGAAGTGGTGAAGATCCAGAGCCCGTATCACGCACTGTTTGGACGGCCGGCTTACGCAAAATTCATGGCGAGACCCTGCTATATCTATTTACAGCTCAAAATGCCGGGTCACAAGGGGACTATAACAGTACATGGAAGTCGAAAGATTGCTTTGGATTGTGAAGAAGGTGATGCGACTTATGCTGAGTCAGTTTGTGCTACAGAGGAGCTGAAGTTTTATAAAGACAATGTTGATCCGGCAGACATGACCCCTCTGAAGAAGCCTACCACTGAGCATGACCCGACCCTGAAATTCAAACCGGCTGATGAGACTAAGCTTGTTGACTTTGTTCCTGGCGATTCATCCAAACAGCTTAGCATCAGCACCAATCTGGATCCGAAATAGGAAAGCGCGCTCATCAAGTTCATCCGTGAGAACCGGGACATTTTTGCATGGAAACCTTCTGACATGCCAGGTGTACCGAGGGAACTCGCTGAGCACACTCTCAATATTGATCCTAAGTTTAAACCGGTCAAGCAATTTCTTAGCCGCTTTAATGAAGAAAGACGCAAGTCCATTGGTGAAGAGGTAGCCCAGCTGTTGGCTGCTGGATTTATCATCAAAGTATTTCACCCTGAGTGGTTGGCTAATCCGGTGCTCATTCTTAAGAAAAACGGCACTTGGCGTATGTGTGTGGACTACACAGATTTGAACAAGGCTTGTTCGGCAGATCCTTTTGCTCTCCCGCGTATTGATCAGATTATTGATGCGACGGCGGGTTGTGAACGCCTGAGTTTCTTACTTATTCAGGTTATCATCAGATTAAAATGGCAGTTAAGGACCAAGAGAAGACAGCCTTCATCGCTCCCTTTCGAGTCTTCTGCTATGTTTCTATGCCCTTTGGGCTCAAAAGTGCCCAGGCAACTTATCAGCATTGTGTGCAAAATTGTCTTCACACGCAGATTGGGCAATATGTTCATGCCTATGTGGATGACATTGTGGTGAAATCCAGGAAAAAGGAAACCTTGATAGATGACCTCAGGGAAACGTTTGACAATCTTCAGGTTTACAAAATGATGCTTAATCCGGACAAGTGTGTTTTTGGTGGTGGCTAAGTCCTATTTATAGTGGCCTTGTTCCTCTTCCCAAATGTTGGCGGGAAGGGATCCAACAATGGCCAGATTTGAAGGGGGACAACAAGTACATCCTATCCTGACTAAAGTGGTCTTCGCCTGCAAAAGCCTCTGGTCGTGACGCTGCGGTGGGCTCGGTGATGACCTCCGTCCTGCCGTCCTCATGGTCTTGGTCTTGTTGCACCAGAATGGAAACCTCTGGCTGATTCCTCAGGACTCCGCGCCTGCTGCTTGCCTCCTTGACACCAAAGAGGAAACTGGTACTCTGCGCCTGCTGGCGCCCGCCTGGCGCCTGCCTGGCCTTGATCGTCATGGCTCACATCAGCTGAGCCTCATTAGGTGCACCTTGCATAGACATCTCTGCTCCTTGGCAGCCAGCCTGAGGAGGCCGATCCCCTTGCAGTTCTTGGTGTCATCCGCCTCGCGAGGCTTGGTCCCTCGCGAGGGTCTTGATGATGCAGAGCATCCTACGGTCATCCCCATGGACAAACCATCATCTCACCAAACACCAAGAGGACCCATGACAAGAGCACGAGCACGAGCTCTCGAGATCGAGGTGACTTCTCTCCTTAGTGATTTCTCATATGATCCTCTCGGGACATGGCTACTACCTAAGTACGGAATGTTGTGCATGATTAGGTACCAAGAGGACCCCCCCCCCCCCCGAGGATGCACATGAAGATGGGCAAGCTCCCAAGACCACGGACGAAGAGAACCAATGGAAGAAGACGAAGGCAGCTTCCAGGCCCCGGACATCTGGCCATGGCCTCAAACATCCGGCCCCTGGAGATCTCTCCCACAGCCCAGGATCTGCAGCCAAAGCTATAGGGCCCGGACATCCGGCATCCATCCCGGACATCCAGTCCGTCTCCCCAGAAATCCGCCCTACAACCCGGACATCCGGACAAGCTGTCCAGGGAGTACAGAAGCCTGCCCCGACATCCCGGACATCCGGCCGCGACCCCGGACATCCGGCCCTTCGCGTCGCCTCGGACATTCGGCCAGCGCCCGGACATTTGGACCAGCTCTGCCCGAGGAGATCCAAGACGACGTCAGGCCAGCCCGGACATCTGGCCAGACAGCCCGGACATCCGCCCCCTCGCGAACGCCCGGACATACGGCCCGACGCCGGGACATCCGGCCTCCCCTTTCTGTGAACAGTGTAAGGGCCGTGGCCCGTGTACCCCTTCGCCCCCTGGACTATATATACTCCTCCGTCCTCTTTCTAGGGTTAGCGTTAATTTAGCTCATTTGTGAGATAGAGCCTCGCCCATCCATCCGGATCTACTCCTCGTGAGGGACCGACACCTCTTTGGAGAAGATCCACCAGGATTCAAGACCTCCATCCAGAGAAGACCATCATCAGGACCTCCTCATGGAGAAGAACCGGATACCCTTTGTATCGTCTCTTGTTGGATTTGGGTCTTGTACCTCTCCTTGTGTTTCGATGATCTTGCACATGTGTGACTTTGTTCTTGTTGGTTGAGTGTTCTCTCATGTTTTTCTCTCATTCCCCTCCTCGTGTTCCTCGTAGGGATCCGCTCCAAACGTGAAAGATCGGCCTCTCGGGTTCTACCCTTCATCATCTTGGTATTATGAGCCACGTTGATCACGTTTTTGGAGCCCTTACCCCGTGTTTTCTAGCTTGATTTTGTTGTCTTTGTCCTAAATCCTAATATCCCCACCAAAAATAGCCCCAAATTTTTTTTGTGATGTGTTGGTGTGATGAAGTTTTGTTGGATTTGATCCACGGATCTACTTTGCCATGTGTGGATCTAGCTTTCCCCCATCTTCTCCGCAATTTTCATCCACTAAATCGTCCGAATTTTGCCCGAGAGTTGCCCTTTTTCCCGTGGAGTTCATCTCGTTCGGCCAGGATCCAGGCGCCCAGACATTCGGCCGTGTCCCCCGGACATCCGGCCCCTGACTGCAGCAACTCCATCCACCACCCCGTTTTCCGCCTACTTTTCGCCCAATTTTGCCCGGTGCCCACACATACTTCCGCATACCACCACCGCTTTCCGCAAGCAACAACACCGCTCACCGCTACCACCTATGACGATTTTGACACGTTTTGGTCTCTAAGATTTTGGGTTGGGGTTCACGTGTCCTATTGTGTTTCAGCTATATAGGTACGGTTCAACATCATCTCCACCGCTCATCTTCGCAAAGGACTCATCATCGCCAAGGACGGTAACCTCGACGACATCTTTGTCATCCCATTCCATTGCATTGATAACCTCATAGCCTTACTTTTCCGTTGCTTACCCATCGAGACTGGCCATTGAGTATTGCCGGCAACGTGACTTGTGCACATTAGTGATCATACTCCATAGAATACATACCATATCATAGTGGTACATATCTTGGCATCATTCTTTTGTGTCACAAAGTTGTCATCGCATACACAATTGCTATCTTGGTTCATAAAGTTTTGCATGAGAAAAGAGCTCAAAAGTGAAAGAGCCAAACAAGCTTTTAAGCGAAGAGGGAAAGATAAGCAAAGAGCTTATAAGCATGAACCATAGCATCATACTACATTAAGATTGTCATATCTGATCATCTTGGATCATATCACCGAAATACCATACATATAGAATACTTGGGATAGAGGTCGTTGCATTTTTGCCTAGTAGGTTGTGCTCAAGTTCGTATCCACCTATTGTGCAATCGTGCTAGCGTCTCTCTAGTATTGTGCAACAAGAGCATTTTTGTGTATTCCACATTTTGGCTCATTTTTGGTTTCCACAATCCCACTTATCTATTTGCGTGTGTGTTTCCGTGTACCACTACTTGCTTGGTCTACTTGTTGCATTTGCAAATTTGTGAATCTTTTCCAACATTATTGAAGCTCACTAACAATTGCATCAAATTTGTGCCACCATCCTAACCAAGCTCCACCATAAGATTTTACTTGTGTAGGTGTGAGAACCGACAAGAATTGGTACCAATTGTGCTATTTCATTGTCCGCATTTGAGTGATCTTGATCCACCTTCAACATCGGTCAAGGTACATTGGGTATAAGTTCTTCTCCTTCTCCCACTCACATTTTTCTTGGAATGATGGATAGGCCAAGTTCTTCTACCAACCCACTCTTCATCGAGCAAGACGACGACATGTCATCATTCATCACCAAGAGCCACCACTTTGGTGCACAACGAGCGTTGCATCAAGAGCAACAAGCGATGACCGACCGCATCAACAACCTCGCCACCGACTTGCGACTCTCCAAGCAACGTACAAGGGACTACTTCGACAACAAGCTCGACGCTCACACGCAAGAGAACGATGCAAGAATGGACGAGATCCATGCTTTGTTGGTGAACCGCCCTCCATCAACTTCTTCATACTCAAGACAGAGCCGCTCAAGTCGACACTCCGATGACACCTTCTCCGGCTCAAGTACACCGACATCGAACACTCTTCGACGAGCCGTGAGTCAAGACCGTCATGCATCCCGCTATCCTCTACACAGCAATCATCCGCAAGAGCAACTCGACTAGCAAGTCCTTCGTCATCAACCTCACCAAGATCCTTTTGCAAAAGCTCAAGAACGACAACGTCAATGTCGACAAGAGGAAGAACGAGCGCGTCTACATCAAGAGGAACAAGATGCTGAGGCTCAACGATTTCAACAACTACAACATGAAGCACAAGCTCTTGAGGCGTAACGTGACCTTCAAGAATGAAATCGAGCCATTGCCAAGCGCAACCGCGATAGGTGCAATTAAGAGGAAGCGCTTCGAGAAGAAATACAAGAGCGAAACTACCAACCAAGAGCAACGTCAAGTTGCCCAACCTCCTCCTCAAGCTCGACAAGCTCCTCCACAACCTCAAGTTCAACAATAGCAAGTTGATCATGGACTTCCTCCACGCCAAGAGAAACATGAGGTTGATTATCCTCCATGTATAGGTCATCATCCTCATCCTGGCCCACAACACAATGAAGAGCAATGCTACGCAAGCTAAAATTCACCATGCCAAAGTCCAACAGAAGCAATGATCCCGAAGAGTACCTATCATGGGCATTGAAGGTCGACAAAATCTTTCGTTTGCACAACTATGAGGAAGAGAAGAAGATCGCTATGGCATCACTTGAGTTCGAAGACTATGTGCTCATATGGTGGGAACAAGTCCTTGAGCGCCGAGAAGCAAGAGGTGAACCTCCAATCACCACTTGGACTCAAATGAAAGATGTCATGCGAGCAAGTTTTGTGCCCACCTACTACAACCGCTATCTCTTTAGGAAGCTCCAACTACTCAAGCAAGTAACAAAGAGTGTTGAAGAATACTACAAGGAAATGGAGATAGCCATGATACGAGCCAATGTCACGGAAGATGATGAGCAAACTATGGCATGCTTCTTGAATTGCCTCAATCATCCCATCAAGAAGATTGCCGACTTCCAACCCTACTCCAACCTGACTGAGCTCGTGCATCAATCTACAAAAAGGAACGCCAAGTGCAAGATTACTTCAAGTACGCCAAGTACTCATCCAAGACCTATGGCTTCTCCAACACCCAAGCTTCAACGACTCCTCCAACTTCTACCTCAACCAAGCCGTCTACAAGCACCGACGACAAGTCAAGTTACAAGAAGGCTTCGACAACCTCAAGTTGTCCTCCTCCTACTCCAACCGATGAGACTGTCAAGACAACCTCCTTCAAGTGTTTCACTTGCGGCGGCCGAGGCTACAAGTCCTTCCAATGCACAAACAAGCGCACCATGATCCTCAACGATGATGGAACCTATGACTCCATGAGTGAAGAGGAAATGGAAGCCCTTGAGCAAGTGGGCATGCACCGGCACGTGAACGAAGATGAAGACAATCAAGTCTTTTGTGATGAGGATTCGAGCCCCGCTCTTGTTGTCTCCAAAGTCTTGACTCTTCAATACCAACAAGACGAAGACCAAAGATGCCACATCTTCCATACAAAGGCCGACATCAATGGAAGGTCCGTCAAGGTCATCATCGATGGAGGTAGTTGTCACAACTTAGCAAGTTAAGAACTTTGCTCCAAGCTACAATTGGTCAAGATGAAGCACCTGCACCCCTACAAAGTCCATTGTCTAAGCGACTCCGGCACTATGCGAGCTGAGCATACGGTCCAAGTCTCCTTCAAAATTGGCGCATATGAGGACACTTTGGAGTGTGATATCGTCCCGATGTCTGTTTGCCACGTCTTTCTTGGTCGACCATGGCAATTTGACCGTGGCGTCATCCATAACGAGCGTACAAATCACTATAGCTTCAAGATGAAAGGGAAGGAGTATGTGCTACGACTTATGTCTCCTAGTCAGGTGATAGCCGACAAGCAAGCCACCCATCATGGAGAGAAGTGAGAGAAAGTGATCCACCCAAAAGAGAGTGAGAGCCACAAGCCAAAACCGAGTGCCTCCACGATGAGCGACAAGAAAAACTTCATCCTATTTACCACCAAAAGTGAGATGAGAGAAGTGTGTGAGAACCCATCAAGTGTTATGCACTTTGTCCTTGTGTGGAAGGATGGGGAACCAAAAACTAAGACTTCTCTCGATCTATCTTTAGTGTTCTCTTCTCTTTTGCAGGAATTCCAAGATGTTTTCCCCGATGAGCTGCCTCCGGGACTACCTCCACTATGAGGCATCGAGCACCGAATCGACCTCATCCCCGGAGCACCTCTACCAAACAAATCTCCGTACCGCATCAACCCCGAAGAAACTAAGGAGATCCAACGGCAAGTAAAACAACTAATCGACAACGGACATGTACGTGAAAGCTTAAGCCCTTGTGTCGTTCCGGTTATACTTGTGCCCAAGCAAGATGGTAGTTTTCGCATGTGCTCGGATTGTAGACCCGTCAATGCTATTACCGTTTGTTATAGGCATCCCATTCCTAGCTTAGATGATATGCTTGATGATCTAAGCGGTGCAACCATTTTCTCAAAAATTGATCTGAAAAGTGGCGATTATCAAATCCGCATACAAGAAGTTGATGAATGGAAAACCGCTTTCAAAACCAAATACGGCTTGTATGAGTGGTTGGTTATGCCTATGAGTTTATCGGAAGCTCCCAGTACTTTCATGCGTCTTATGCATTTTGTGCTTCGTCCTTACATTGGAGTGTTTGTTGTGGTTTACTTTGATGACATTCTTGTTTTTAGCAAATCCATGAAAGAGCATCTAAATCATGTTAGGGCTGTTTTGCAAACCCTTCGCAAGGAACGTATTTCTGCCAACATGAAAAAGTGCACATTTGGTGTTGACAAGCTTGTTTTCTTGGGGTTAGTTGTTTCTTCCAAGGTGACCATGTTGATGAATCTAAAATTGAAGCCATTAAAACTTGGCCCCAAACCACCAATTTGCAACAAGTGCGTAGCTTTCTTGGCCTTGCTGGTTTTTATCGTCGCTTTCTGAAAGACTTTAGCACCATCGCCGCACCTTTGCATGCTTTGAGTAAGAAAAATGCTCCTTTCATTTGGGGACCCTTGCAATCTACCGCTTTTGATGAGCTCAAATCTTTGCTTACTCATGCTCCAATTCTTGCTTTACCAAACTCTCCAAGAACTACTTTTGGCCCAAGATGTTTCGAGACGTCTCACACTTCACCAACCGATGCTCTACATGTCGCAAAGCTAAGTCTAAAGCTCAATCCCATGGTCTTTACATGCCTCTTCCTATTCCTTATCAACCTTGGGAAGACATTAGCATGGATTTTGTACTTAGTTTGCCTAGAACTCAAAATGAAAAGGATTGCATGTTTCTTTTTGTGGACCGGTTTTCTAATATGGCACATTTTACTCCATACAAAAAGATAGAAGATGTTTCACATGTTGCCAATCTCTTTTGTAGGCAAATATTGCGACTTTATGGAGTACCAAAGACAATCGTATCGGACCGCGACGTGAAGCTCTTGAGTTACTTTTGGAAGACGCTATGCGCCAAGCTCGGAATCAAGCTCTTGTTCTCGTTGGCATACTATGCTCAAACCCATGGCCAAACAGAGGTGACGAATCATACACTCTCCACTCTACTTTGTGTGTTGATCAAGAGGAACATCTAGGAGCGGGAGGAGTGTCTACCCATCTCCGAGTACGCCTACAACCGAGCAAGACATTCGACTACCGGCAAGTCCCCTTTCGAGGTTGTCTACGGCTTCAACCCGTTGTGCCAATTGGACATTCTACCTCTTCCTCTACAAGAGCGCACCAACCTCGACACGAGCGCACGTCCAAGCTACCTCAAGAAGATGCATGAAGATACAATGACAACCATCGAGCACCAAGTACAACGACTAGCGACGAAGATCAACATCAACAAGCATCCCATGATATTCAACATTGGAGATCTCCTGTGGCTACACCTTTGCAAGGACCGCTTCCCCAAAGAACGCAAGTCCAAGTACAACATGAGTGACATCTTCAACGTCAACGATCTCTCCCCGTACCATGGTGATGACGATTTTGATCTGAGGTCTGATCTTTCCCAAGGGAGGGGAGATGATGCGGAGCATCCTACGGTCATCCGCATGGACCTACCGTCGTCTCACCAAGCACCAAGAGGACCCATGACAAGAGCACGAGCTAGAGCTCTTGAGACCGAGGTGACTTCTCTCCTTAGTGATTTCTCATATGATCCTCTTGGAACATGGCTACTACCTAAGTCTGGAATGTTGTGCATGATTAGGTACCATGAGGACCCCCCCCCCCCCTCCCCGAGGATGCACATGAAGATGGGCAAGCTCCCATGACCAGGACGAAGAGAACCAACAGAAGAAGATGAAGGCAGCTTCCAGGCCCCGGACATCCGACCATGGCCCCGGAGATCCGGCCCCTAGAGATCTCTCCCATAGCCCAGGATCTGCAGCCAAAGCTACAGGGCCCAGACTTCCGGCGTCCAACCCGGACATCCGGCCCGTCGCCCCAGAAATCCGGCCTATAGCCCAGACATCCGGACAAGCTGTCTAGGGACTACAGAAGCCTTCCCCGACATCACGGACATCCGTCCGCGACCCCAGACATCCGACCCTTCGCGTAGCCCCGGACATCCGGCCATCGCCCGGACATCCGGACCAGCTCTGCCCGAGGATATCCAAGACGGTGTCAGGCCAGCCCGGACATCCAGCCAGACAGCCCGGACATCCCGCCCCTCGTGAACACCTAGACATTTGGCCCAACACCCGGACATCTGGCTTCCCCTGTCTGTGAACAGTGTAAGAGCCATGGACCGTGTACCCCTTCGCACCCTAGACTATATATACTCCTCCTTCGTCCTCTTTCTAGGGTTAGTGTTGATTTAGCTCATTTGTGAGATAGAGCCTTGCTCATCCATCCAGATCTACTCCTTGTGAGGGACTGACACCTCTTCGGAGAAGATCCACCTGGATTCAAGACCTCCATCCGGAGAAGACCATCATCAAGACCTCCTCACGGAGAAGAACCGGATACCCTTCGTATAGTCTCTTGTTGGATTTGGATCTTGTACCTCTCCTTGTTTTTCGATGATCTAGCACATGTGTGACTTTGTTCTTGTTGGTTGAGTGTTCTCTCGTGTTTTTCTCTCGTTCCCCTCCTCGTGTTCTTCGTGTTCCTCGTAAGGATCCGCTCCAAACGTGAAAGATCAGCCTATAGGGTTCTACCCTACATCACTTGAGTTGTTGATGCTGAAGCGAGGCCATACCAGGCCGTCGATGGAGCCGTGTAGTGGGCCGCAGGCAGGCAAGTGTGGGTACCCCCGTATCTAGAATGCCAATAGTAGCCCCCGGGCCCAAGGCGCGATTGGACTTGGCTTCTAAGCAAAGCCAAAGGGCAAGTGCGGAGGGCCACGGGCCCTAACCGCCTGCGACCTTGAACGACACGTGGCGATTGATGAGATGTGGGCGTCTCCACTTCCCCATGCTGCATTGAAATCCACCAAGCATGGCGGCCGCCCGTTGCTAGAGCAGTCTGCCCCTGTAGATTGCCGTGCTTGGCCCTCGCTCCTTCTCTTCCCAGGCTTGCAATCCTTCGCGTAGATCTGGTGCCAGTGTCGCTCCCCCTTCCTAGCTTTCGCCATGGCCCCACAGCAGAGGAAGAAGAATGGGAGGTCGCGCGCCCCGGATGGACCCCCGCCGGCCTTGGATACAGCTCTCGAGCGGTCGACAGTGATCAATCGGGAGGGGCTGAACAAGGTCCGCCCCGCTCTCGCAGCCGATTCCAACGAGTGTAAGGCGATGGCCGCTCGGCCCGCGTCTTGGCTTCTGGATGATATGAGCGCCACTGAGATTCCCATCCATCTTCATACCCTCTCCGCGGGCCTGATTCCTCCTTTCTCTCCTTTCTTCAATGCCATAATCTCGCACTAGCACAGGCACCTGGTGCACCTGGATCCTCGCTCCATCATCCTCCTTGCTGTCTTCGCCCTCCTTTGCGAAGCCATGGTCAGCATTGCTCCTTTCGTGGCCCTGTTTCACCATTTCTTCTTGCTTCGTCTGGTCAACGCCCGCCAACGCTCGGTTTTGTGACCTTCGAAGCTATTGCGGAGACTTCTGTCTCGAGGATCAACTTCGAGCTATCGCCATATGCGAATAGGTTCTAGCAGCAGTGGCTGTTTGTAGACGTTGGTACACGCAGTCCCCTGCTTCTGACCCTCGGGTGCCTGTGGAGCCCAGCTCTGGCAGGGGCATGCAATGCTTGTCGATCGTCGGCTTACCCGCGTCTGAAAGAGGCTGGCAAGGCTGCAGAATCTAGGGGAGACAACGCCAATGATGGTGAAGGAATTCGTCCAGTGGTGTTGGGGATATAACTACTGAGTGTAAACCGGCCAGGAGGGCCCAGTTCACCCTCAACTATGTTGAAGCCCACGAAGATCCAAAAGATGGCGTTTTACTACAGAAGCTTAGAGGCCTGGAGCCCAAAGCCGGATTAGGGCCCATAGTGGTAAACCGCCATGGTTATGTAACTTGTATTGTAACTTAGGAAAGGAGAGACCGAGCCGGACATTTGTATGAGTCGGCCTCGGGACTTCGTAGACCGGCCGGGCGTCAACCTATGTATATAAGGGGACGACCCGGCGGCGGTTCAGGAACAAGAAACAACAACTCGAGACCCATGCAAAGCGTATTTGCTCCCTGGTCATCGAAACCCAATCAATCCCATCACAACTAGACGTAGACTTTTACCTTCA
Source organism: Triticum timopheevii (assembly GCA_963921465.1). Classification (NCBI taxonomy): domain Eukaryota; kingdom Viridiplantae; phylum Streptophyta; class Magnoliopsida; order Poales; family Poaceae; genus Triticum; species Triticum timopheevii. Next base: position 283,539,005 of record OY997268.1, on the reverse strand, counting down.
TCAAAGGGGCCGAACTAGTATAAAACTCCCATATCCCTTGTCCGGTTTAACCCCTTCAAACTAACCAGTCACGATGGTTCCACGACTAAGTCCTTTCATGAGGACATCTGATGTGTTAATTCCACGACAGTTGGCGCCCACCGTGGGGCTATCGCATGATGGTTTCGAGTTCTTGAAGGGCAGCTCTGAAGGACTCAAAGGGTACGTGGTTGGCCGGATGACCAAGAGTCGTCGCGGCAAGCTCTACATCGATGACGAAGGATGGGGCCCCGAGGCTGGCTCAATCGACTATGGATACCGGGTCCCCTTTAGCGGAATTCATGTCTTCATTGGCAAGATCGGCGAACCGGGCCCTAAGCCGGACATCTGCACCGACCTCGTCGAGACGGCTCAGCGTGCAAGTCCAGCCCGGGTTAAGCCCGCCATGAAGTGTGTGTTCGTGGGATGTGTCCATGGGATCAGATCTGAACCGGTGTCTGAAGGCGAGATGGATGTTTATTCCGACGGCGAGTCATCCACTAGCGAAACCGAGTCCCTATACCAAATTCTTGACGGTGTGTTCGAAGGATATTCCGATGGAAACAGTATTCCGGACCTCCTTGAACCGCCAAGTCGGGTTACTGTGTACATGGCCAGAACACAGCCCACTTTGCAGTCTTCATCTACACCGGCAATGAATACCGGATCAGCGGCCGCGGCAGGAGCCCCGGCGCGCCGACCGGCTCAAGTCCTCTCCAGTTTGATGGATGCTTGGGCGTCCTTGTTAACCACGGCAGTTACCTCGGAGACGCAGGATTAGCACAATGCAGACATTGCGAAGCTGAAGGACCAGATAATGCAGGCTAAGGAGGACCTGGCCATTGAGGATGCTAGGATGGCTGAAGAACGGGCCGCTTTGGACGCCCAGTCACAGCAGATACAGGCACAGAATTACCGGCTCATGCTGGATCAGACCGCATCAGATGACGTAATGCAAAGGAAGTACCGATCTCGTCTGCCGCCGGTCTATGAAGGACTGAACCTCTTTCATACACCAGGCGCTGGGCCGAGCAATCCGGCAGCTGCAAACCAAACCGATGCGCCTAGGGCAGCGCCGGATCAACCACGGATGACGGAACCACCTCGACGAACGGATAACTCGCCGCAATGTGTCCACACCGCCGGGTCACTTCTCGAGCCCTTTGGATAACATGATTGCCGCAGCATCTCGCCTGGCGGCCATTGATACGTCTCCGTCGTATCTACTTTTCCAAACACTTTTGCCCTTGTTTTGGACTCTAACTTGTATGATTTGAATGGAACTAACCTGGACTGACGCTGTTTTCAGTAGAATTGCCATGGTGTTGTTTTATGTGCAGAAAATAAAAGTTCTTGGAATGACCTGAAACTCCACGGAACACCTTAGAAAAAACAATAAAAAATCCTCGCCAAAGATGAAGACCAAGGGGCCCACACCCTGTCCACGAGGGTGGGGGCGCCCCCCTGGGCGCGCCCACTACCTCGTGGGCTCCCTGGTGGCCCTCCGACGCCAACTCCAACTCCATATATTGGCTTTCGGGGAGAAAATAATCAGAGAGAAGAAATCATCGCGTTTTACGATACGGAGCCGCCGCCAAGCCCTAATCTCTCTCGGGAGGGCTGATCTGGAGTCCGTTCGGGGCTCCGGAGAGGGGGGTTCGTCGCCGTCGTCATCACCAACCATCCTCCATCACCAATTTCATGATGCTCACCGCCGTGCGTGAGTAATTGCATCGTAGGCTTGCTGGACGGTGATGGGTTGGATGAGATTTATCATGTAATCGAGTTAGTTTTGTTAGGGTTTGATCCCTAGTATCCATTATGTTCTGAGATTGATGTTGCTACGACTTTGCTATGCTTAATGCTTGTCACTAGGGCCCGAGTGCCATGATTTCAGATCTGAACCTATTATGTTTTCATGAATTTATGTGTGTTCTTGATGCTATCTTGCAAGTCTATAGTCACCTACTATGTATTATGATCCGGCAACCCCGAAGTGACAATAATGGGGACCACTCCCGGTGTTGACCATAGTTTGAGGAGTTCATGTATTCACTATGTGCTAATGCTTTGTTCCGGTTCTCTATTAAAAGGAGGCCTTAATATCCCTTAGTTTCCAATAGGACCCCGCTGCCACGGGAGGGTAGGACAAAAGATGTCATGCAAGTTCTTTTCCATAAGCACGTATGACTATATACGGAATACATGCCTACATTACATTGATGAACTGGAGCTAGTTCTGTGTCACCCTATGTTATGACTGTTACATGACGAACCGCATCCGGCATAATTATCCATCACTAATCTGGTGCCTACAAGTTTTCCATATACTAGTTCTCGCATATTTACTTTTCCGTTGCTACTGTTGCAATCACTAAAAAATACCAAAAACATTACTTTTGCTGTCTTTAATTTTGTTACCGTTACCACTACTATCATATTACTTTGCTACTAGACACTTTGCTGCAGATACTAAGTTTCTAGGTGTGGTTGAATTGACAACTCAGCTGCTAAAACTTGAGAATATTCTTTGGCTCCCCTTGTGTCGAATCAATAAATTTGGGTTGAATACTCTACCCTCGAAAACTGTTGTGATCCCCTATACTTGTGGGTTATCAAGACCTTTTTCTGGCGCCGTTGTCGGGGAGCATAGCTCTATTCTTTGAGTCACTTGGGATTTATAGCTGCTGGACACTATGAAGAACTTGAAAGATGATCGACCTACTATTTTGCCCTCAACTACGAGGGGAGGTAAGGAACTGCCATCTAGCCTTGCACTAGATTCTCCTTCTGTTATAAGTAAGCTAGCGACACCTAAACCTACTACTGCTATGAATTCTGATATGTCGCATGTTATTGATGATGCCACTTGCTATGCATGATACTTATGATGAAACTACTTCTATGCTTGATACTACTGTGCCCCTTGGTGAATTTCTTGATGAGCAAATTGCTAGGTCTAGAGAAAGAGAAACTATTGAGCTTGAATACGATGATGAAAATATGCCTGGTATTCGTGAGGGTTATCTTTTTGATGCGTAATCTTCTGCAGCTATTCTTGCTTGCCAGGATAGATATGAACTTAAGAGGTTGCTAGTTAAATGGAGTAAAGAATCTTTTAGAAATAGAATGAGACCCGACCCTCCTTTTGCTACTTCACCTATCTGTGTTCCTGATAAGGATTATTATGATTTTTCTGTTGATCCAGATATAATTACCTTGGTTGAATCTGATCCTTTTTATGGCTATGAATCTGAAACTGTTGTGGCACATCTTACTAAGTTAAATGATATAGCTGCCCTATTTACTAATAATGAGAGATCGCGCTACCTTTATTTAATCAAAATATTTCCTTTCTCATTAAAGGGTGATGCTAAGATATGGTTTAATTCTCTTGATCCAGGTTGTGTGCAAAGTCCCCAGGATATGATTTATTACTTCTCTGCTAAATATTTCCCTGCTCATAAGAAACAAGCTGCTTTGAGGGAAATATACAACTTTGTGCAAATTGAAGAAGAGAGTCTCCCACAAGATTGGGGGAGGCTTCTCAAGTTACTTAATGCTTTGCCTGATCATCCTCTTAAGAAACCTGAAATATTTGATATCTTTTATAATGGACTAACTGATGCTTCCAGAGATTACCTGGATAGTTGTGCTGGTTCTCTTTTCAGGGAAAGAACACCAGATGAAGCTGAAATTCTATTAAACAATATGTTGGCAAATGAAAATAATTGGGCACCTCCTGAGCCACCTCCTGAGCCAGTCCCAGAGCCAATTATAGAGCCTATTCCTAAACCAACTCCGAAGAAGCGAGGTGTTCTATTTCTCAGTCCCGAGGATATGCAAGAGGCAAAGAAATCTATGAAAGAAAAAGGTATTAAAGCTGAAGATGTTAAGAATTTACCTCCTATTGAAGAAATACATGGTCTTAATTTACTGCCCATTGAAGAAGTATATGATCTCAATTACCTATTTACTGAAGAACCTCCCGATATCCCGACATAGGAAGTAAAGGTAAATTCTCTCTATAGATATGACAAAGTTGATGTCAGTCCTACTAAAATTGCTAGTCAGTGCTTGGATGAGTTTGATGACTTTATGTTTAAGCAAGATGACTTTAATGCTTATTTTGGTAGACAATTAAAACAGAATACCTTTATGATTAAACGCTTGGGTGATTATATGGCTGATATTAGAGGTGAACTTAAACTTGTTAGCAAACATGCTTCTATGGTTACCACTCAAGTAGAACAAGTACTTAAAGCTCAGAAAGAAGTGCTTGCTGAAGTGAATAGTAAGAAAAATGATTATGCTGTTAGAGTGGCTACTAGAACTGGTAGAATGACTCAGGAACCTTTGTATCCTGAAGGCCACCCTAAGAGAATCAAGCAAGATTCTCAGAGAAATAATATTGATGTACCTAGTTCTTCTAAAAGGGAGAAACAGAAAAATGATAGGACTTTGCAAACTTCTAGTGAACCTATTGCTGAACCACCTGAGAATCCAAATGATATCTCTATGTCTGATGCTGAAACATAATCAGGTGATGAACATGAACCTAGTGATAATGTTAATGATAATGTTCATGTTGATGCTCAACCTAGTAATGATAATGATGTAGAAGTTGAACCTACTGTTGATCTTGATAACCCACAATCAAGGAATCAACATTATGATAAAAGAGACTTGGTTGCTAGGAAACATAGTAAAGAAAGGGAACCATGGGTTCAGAAACCCATGCCTTTTCCTTCAAAACCATCCAAGAAAAAGGATGATGAGGATTTTGAGCGCTTTGCTGAAATGATTAGACCCATCTTTTTGCATATGCGATTAACTGATGTGCTCAAAACAAATCCTTATGCTAAGTATACGAAGGATATCATTACTAATAAAAGAAAGATACCTGAAGATGAAATTTCCACCATGCTTGCTAATTATACTTTTAAGGGTGGAATACCAAAGAAACTTGGAGATCCAGGAGTACCTACTATACCATGCTCCATTAAGAGAAATTATGTTAAAACTGCTTTATGTGATCTTAGAGCCAGTGTTAGTGTAATGCCTCTCTCTTTATATTATAGACTTGACTTGAATAAGTTGACACCTACTAAAATATCTTTGCAAATGGCTGATAAATCAACTGCTATACCTGTCGGTATTTGTGAGGATGTGCCTGTTGTGGTTGCAAACGTTACTATTTTAACGGACTTTGTTATTCTTGATATTCCCGAGGATGATAGTATGTCTATTATTCTTGGAAGACCTTTCCTTAATACTACAGGGGCTGTTATTGATTGCAACAAAGGCAATGTCACTTTTCATGTTAATGGCAATGAGCACACGGTACACTTTCCGAGAAAACAACCTCAAGTTTATTGTATCAACTCTATTGGAAAAATTCCATCGATTATATTTGGAGATTTTGAATTTCCTCTCCCTACTGTCAAGAAAAAGTATGATATTCTTATTGTTGGGGATTTTCATATCCCCGTTGAGGTAACTTAGTGTTATTCAGAATTTCTCCGGTTCCGTGATTATTCGGAATGAGTTTGTTAACAAGACTTGATCAACCTTGTCAGTGGGTTCATTTTGATGATCACGAGATGGATGAAACTAGAAGCACAACCTTCTGTACCCTGTTTATATTTTCTGTTATTTCATAGAAATAAAGTAAAATAGTATTTTTTGTCTGTCTCCTGACTTATCCGTGCAATATAAAAATACCCCGAAAATAAATGTCCTCAGAATGCCATGCCAATTTAATATGATTTTTCCGGGAATATTTGAGGATTTACTATGCAAAAATTACCGCGGGGGGAGCTGCCAGCTGGCCACGAGGGTGGAGGGCGTGCCCTACCCCCCTGGGCGCGCCCCCCTGCCTCATGGGCCCACGGTGGCCCTCCTCCACTTATCCCTGCACCCATCTTCTTGCTCTGTGTCACACAAACACGAAAAACCAACTCAAGCACGAGTTCCAGCCCCCGTTGCTGTGATTTTCCATCTCCTTGCTCAAAGCACCTCTCGCAAAACTGCTTGGGGAGATTGTTCCTTGGTATGTGACTCCTCCATTGGTCCAATTAGTATTTGTTCTAGTGCTTTATTCATTGCAAATTTGTGTTGCATAGGTGACCATGTTATTGAGCTTGTATGTCAAATTTATATGGTTCCAAGTAGTTCCAATGCTTTATATAGGCTCTAGGCACTTATGGGAGTTGTTGCTATCAGTTTTATTGAAGTTGGTTCATTTTTATTTGAAGTTACTAAAAATTTCAGATTGTTTCAGAAAATAATGAAGAAATTTTTGAGGGGCTCGTCGAGCCGAAGCTCTAGGGAGAAACAAAAGGAAGAAGAGCAGAAGCCCAAATTTAATTTGCCTCGCACCGCGGAGGTCCGGCCGTGTGAATGGCCTTCCGATGACTTTTTGAGGAGAGCCGAGATTTATGAAGATTTGTATTTATTGGTTGAGAATGCTGGCCTCACCAACTTCCTCCACGACCAACGTCATCAATATCTCTTACTCACAAATACTTTTGTGCAAAACTTCTACTTTTTCCCTAAGAAATCACCTCCAACAGTAGAGTTTCATTTATATGACGTTAAAGAGATGACATTAGCTGAATTCTGCGAGGTTTGCAGAATACCCTTTGAGGGCACCTTAGATGAACCCCACCGTAACGAAGTAGAAGCTTTTATTAACACCATCACTGTGGGAGAAACCAGGAAGGTTTCTGATGCAAGGATCACTAGCATACATTTTTCCTGTTTTACACTACTTTGCCTTATTTGCTAGTCGTTGCTTGATTGGACGCGAGAACTGTGGGAACCTTAGTATTCCTGATATTATTATTTTGCTCCATGGTTTATACCACAATAACTCTGTTAGTATGGGTGGAATTGTCGCTAGACGGTTAAGTCTGAACCGCACTAAGGGCCCCATCTTTGGAGGCATTTATGCTTCACGCCTAGCTGAACATTTTGAAATACCTATTAGGTATGAGGAGAAAGAAGAAACGGTGATGCCCCGTGCTTATTTAGATTATAAGAGTATGATAGCGCATGATTTTCTTGTTAAGAGTCGCGAAGGGGAGCTCAAATACAAATTATACTTTGATAAACATCACCCTGAAACTATTCCTTTGCCTGCTCCTTCTTTGTATAACTTGTCTGCAGAACCTCACATCGTTCCATGGTCGGCTGTTCAAGCCTATCGGAATCCTGCACCAGCCCCGGAACCGGAGCCACAAAATGAGCCTCCACGACTATTTGTTTATTCTCGGGACCCAGAGGAGGTTGCCAGCCAGTGGCAGCCGAAGCCTTATTCGTCACAATACGATCCCAGCTTCACCTATGGGAATCCGCCAGGCTATCCCTGGCAATAGACCAACTTAGGCCAAAAGCCTAAGCTTGGTGGAGTACGTATTTCCCACTGACATTACATTTATGTTCACACACACTCAATGCTAGATGTCGGTGCTTATACTCTTTCACTGTAATATCCATGCTAGTTTATTTTCCTTTTCCTGCTTTCTTCTTGTGTGTTTAATAAACCTTAAGAAAAAAACAAAAAAATCAGTAGCAGTTTATTTCTTTGCCGTAGTAATTTAAAATGAAAACCTAAAAATATTTCCCGTTATTCTTTTACCTTTTGGGAGCTTTCCCGTGTAAATAGTTTTTATTTTCTTTTCTTTCTTTTGGGGGTCGAGAAGACTTTATTGAAAATTCTTAGTGGCTCTCATATGCATGATTGTTTATTTAACTTAGAGCCCATATTACTTGTCTTCTCTCTTGAGTTGAATGCTTGCAGATTCCAGCTTAGTCCAATGCACGTGCACTCTTATTATTATACACATCGTTCGGTCGTGCAAGTGAAGGGAAATAATGATGATATATGATGGACTTATTGGGATGAGAAAAGCTCGTATGAACTCGATCTCTCTTGCTTTTGTAAATATGATGATTCATCGTTCCTGAGTCAGCTATTATGAAGTAAACATATTTGCATTGACATTTAGAGATTGTAGTTGCTTGTGCCATGCTTGATTAGCTATGAGTTATAATGGTTTACCTTGCGTGCCAACATGCTATTAGAATGATTGTGATGTGGTATGATGGGATGGTATCCTCCTTTAAATGAATTGAGTGACTCGACTTGGCACATGTTCACGCATGTAGTTGAATAAAATCAACATAGCCTTCATGGTATTTATGTTCATGGTGGATTATATCCTACTCATGCTTGTATAAGGTGTAAATTAATTTTGATGCATGTTTACGACTATTGTCGCTCTCTCAGTTGGTCGCTTCCCAATCTTTTGCTAGCCTTCACCTGTACTAAGCGAGAATACTGCTTGTGCATCCAACCTCCTTAAACCCCAAAGTTCTTCCATATGAGTCCACTATATCTTCCTATATGCAGTACTTACCTGCCGTTCCAAGTAAATTTGTATGTGCCAAACTCTAAACCTTCAAATAAACATTCTGTTTTGCATGCTCGAATAGCTCATATGTCAACTAGAGCTGCCCTTATCTTCCGTGCTAGGCGAGTTATTCTCAAGAGGAGTGGACTCCGCTCCTCATTCACGAGAAAATGGCTGGTATCCGGGATGCCCAGTCCCATGCTTTATGCAAACTAAATCAAAATAACTGCAAACAAAACTCCCCCTGGGACCCGTTGAATGTTGGAGGCACTCGTTGTTTTGAGCAAGCCAAGGATTGATGCTTGTGAAGGAGGGGGAGTATAAACTTTAGCATTCTGTTAGGGAACCGCTTATAATCTGTTTAGCATGGAAGATTTCGTCGTCTTTTAGTTGTTATGTTGACAATGAGAGTATGCCGCTCAAAATATAATTTATCCCTATTTCAAAACCGAGCTCTGGCACCTCTACAAATCCTTGCTTCCCTCTGCGAAGGGCCTATCTATTTACTTTTATGTTGAGTGATCACCCTTCTTATTAAAAAGCACCTGCTGGAGAGCACACTGTTGTTTGCATTCATTATACTTGGTTTATATTGGGTATGACTTGACTGGATCTCTTTTACCATGAATTACAATGTTTAGTCAGTCCTTGATCTTTAAAGGTGCTCTGCATTTATGTTTTGCAGTCTCAGATAGGGCTAGCGAGATACCATTTTGTTATATCATGTTATGATTATTTTGAGAAGTGTTGTCATCAAAGTTTTATTATTATGGCTCGCTAGCTGATTATGCTATTGATATGAGTAATCGTGAGACCTACATGTTATTGTGAGTATGGTTAGTTCATAATATTTGCTGAAACTTGAATGCTGGCTTTTCATGTTTACAACAACAAGAGCAAACAGAGTTTGTAAAAGTTTTTCTTTTTCTCTTTCAGTTTGTCAACTGAATTGCTTGAGGACAAGCAAGGGTTTAAGCTTGGGGGAGTTGATACGTCTCCGTCGTATCTACTTTCCCAAACACTTTTGCCCTTGTTTTGGACTCTAACTTGTATGATTTGAATGGAACTAACCCGGACTGACGCTGTTTTCAGCAGAATTGCCATGGTGTTGTTTTATGTGCAGAAAATAAAAGTTCTCAGAATGTCCTGAAACTCCACGGAAAACCTTAGAAAAAACAATAAAAAATCCTCGCCAAAGATTAAGACCAGGGGGCCCACACCCTGTCCACGAGGGTGGGGGCGCACCCCCTACGTCGTGGGCCCCCTGGTGGCCCTCCCACGCCAACTCCAACTCCATATATTGGCTTTCGGGGAGAAAAAAATCAGAGAGAAGAAATCATCGCATTTTACGATATAGAGCCGCCGCCAAGCCCTAATCTCTCTCGGGAGGGCTGATCTGGAGTCCGTTCGGGGCTCCGGAGAGGGGGATTCGTCGCCGTCGTCATCATCAACCATCCTCCGTCTCCAATTTCATGATGCTCACCGCCGTGCGTGAGTAATTGCATCGTAGGCTTGCTGGACGTTTATGGGTTGGATGAGATTTATCATGTAATCAAGTTAGTTTTGTTAGGGTTTGATTCCTAGTATCCATTATGTTCTGAGATTGATGTTGCTACGACTTTGCTATGCTTAATGCTTGTCACTAGGGCCCGAGTGCCATGATTTCAGATCTGAACCTATTATGTTTTCATGAATATATGTGTGTTCTTGATCCTATCTGGCAAGTCTATAGTCACCTACTATGTGTTATGATCCGACAACCCCAAAGTGACAATAATCGGGACCACTCCCAGTGATGAACATAGTTTGAGGAGTTCATGTATTTACTATGTGCTAATGCTTTGTTCCGGTTCTCTATTAAAAGGAGGCCTTAATATCCCTTAGTTTCCAATAGGACCCCGCTGCCACGGGAGGGTAGGACAAAAGATGTCATGCAAGTTCTTTTCCATAAGCACGTATGACTATATACGGAATACATGCCTACATTACATTGATGAACTGGAGCTAGTTCTGTGTCACCCTATGTTATGACTGTTACATGATGAACCGCATCCGGCATAATTATCCATCGCTAATCCGGTGCCTACGAGTTTTCCATATACTGGTTCTCGCATATTTACTTTTCCGTTGCTACTGTTACAATCACTAAAAAATACCAAAAACATTACTTTTGCTGTCTTTAATTTTGTTACCTTTACCACTACTATCATATTACTTTGCTACTAAACACTTTGCTGCAGATACTAAGTTTCCAGGTGTGGTTGAATTGATAACTCAGCTGCTAATACTTGAGAATATTCTTTGGCTCCCCTTGTGTCGAATCAATAAATTTGGGTTGAATACTCTACCCTCGAAAACTGTTCCGATCCCCTATACTTGTGGGTTATCAGCCATTCCGATGGAGGGCGATTTCACTGGCGGCGATTGAAATGCGGCGGGCTAGGGATCTTCTTCAACCCCCCGTCCGAGCAAGAGCTGTAGCAGTCACATAGATGAACCAGAAGTGTCTAGCATTGCGCGGCGCCGTAATGGATCCAATCCGGCGCGCGGTGAGGGAAATGCTCAAGATGTGGTGGATAATGGCAGAGCACGAAGGGAGACCGCTTTGGCAGCACAATATGCGGGTCGTTATCAACCCGCCCCGGTTCAGCCAGCGGCATCGGTAGACCGAGGCACCGGGCTTGCCTTTAGTTCCTGGGGAGTGCTGTGTCTCATTCCGGCTCTTCGTAATGTGCGACTACCCAAGGATTTCAAGGGTCCATGTAAGGTGCCTAATTACACTGCAGATCAGCCACCTAAGGCGTGGGTCAAGAGTTATGAGATGGCAATGGAGATGCTAGATGTGGATGAAGCGACTTGTGCAAAATACTTCACGATGATGTTGGAAGGGACAGCCCGTACTTGGTTGAAAAATTTACCAGCTAACTCCATCGAGTCATGGGATCAGTTGAAAGCCCGATTTATAGCCAATTTCAAAGACACGTGCAAACAGCCTATGTCCATTGTGGATCTGGATGCTTGTGTTCAAGGGGAGAACGAGTCAACAACTCATTGGGTGCGCCTGGTTTCAGAAGTTTTGCATTCGTCCGACCGGATTAACGCTGGTCAAGTGATCATAACGCTGGAGCGTAATTGCCGGTTTAAGTCACTAAAGATGAAGTTGGGACAGCTCAAGCGCCACTGCAATGACATGGGAACCCTTATGGCAGCCTTGGTCAAATATGCTGATTCTGATAATACCAAGGATCCCGATTCTGATGAGGAGAAACCGGAGAAGGGAAAGAAGAACGGAGGTGCAAAGGGACAACATCACAACTAAGGAGGCCATGGGAATAATGGTAAGCGCAAGGCAGATAGTTCAGATCTTGTGCCTAACACTAATATGCAGCGTCGTCAAGGTAAACCGCCCCAGTGCGGTGGAGCGATGAATCTGGAGCGTTTGTTAAACCATCCCTGCCCAAAGCATGGGACCAAGGAGGCCCCTTCAACACATCTTTGGAAAGATTGTTATATCATGAAGGAGTTCAAGAATTCTGATGTCTTCCGGTATGATCAGGGTCCGTCGGGCGGATCAGGTCCAGGTTTTCATGGTGGCGGCGGTTCAAGCTCTGGATTTCAGAATAATCAGGGCAACCAGAATAACCAAGGTGGTAATGGCCAACAGAATAATCAAGGAAATTAGCAGCAGTAAGGTTATCAAAGTCACCCCAAGCAGTTGAATGGTGGACAGTATCACGTGTTCACTATTAGCCCGTGTAAGCGCGATCAGAAGCTTCACAAAAGGGCAGTTAATGCTGTTGAACCGGCAGTGCCACATTATTTACGGTGGTCCGAGCAGCCCATTGTGTGGAGCAGAGAGGATCATCCGCCCCGAGTTGACAATCCGGGTCAACTGGCTTTGGTGGTGGCACCTCAGGTGGGAGGTTACAAGTTTACCAAAGTCCTGATGGATGGAGGGACTAGTATCAACATCCTGTACTATGAGACTTTTCGTCGCATGGGGTTGACAGACAAGAGTCTTAAACCGTCCAACACTGTTTTTCATGGAGTAGTACCAGGTAAATCGGCATATCTTGTTGGCAAGATCACTTTGGAGGTTGTGTTTGGAGGTGAGTATGATTCTAGGTCTGAAAAATTAACCTTTGAAGTGGTGAAGATCCAGAGCCTGTATCACGCACTGTTTGGACGGCCGGCTTACGCAAAATTCATGGCGAGACCCTGCTATATCTATTTACAGCTCAAAATGCCGGGTCACAAGGGGACTATAACAGTACATGGAAGTCGAAAGATTTCTTTGGATTGTGAAGAAGGTGATGCGACTTATGCTGAGTCGGTTTGTGCTTAGAGGAGCTGAAGTTTTATAAAGACAATGTTGATCCGGCAGACATGACCCCTCTGAAGAAGCCTACCACTGAGCATGACCCGACCCTGAAATTCAAACCGGCTGATGAGACTAAGCTTGTTGACTTTGTTCCTTGCGATTCATCAAACAGTTTAGCATCAGCACCAATCTGGATCCGAAATAGGAAAGCGCGCTCATCAAGTTCATCCGTGAGAACCGGGACATTTTTGCATGGAAACCTTCTGACATGCCAGGTGTAACGAGGGAACTCGCTAAGCACACTCTCAATATTGATCCTAAGTTTAAACCGGTCAAGCAATTTCTTAGCCGCTTTAACGAAGAAAGACGCAAGTCCATTGGTGAAGAGGTTGCCCAGATGTTGGCTGCTGGATTTATCATCAAAGTATTTCACCCTGAGTGGTTGGCTAATCCGGTGCTCATTCTTAAGAAAAATGGCACTTGGCGTATGTGTGTGGACTACACAGATTTGAACAAGGCTTGTTCGGCAGATCCTTTTGCTCTCTCGCATATTGATCAGATTATTGATGCGACGGCGGGTTGTGAACGCCTGAGTTTCTTACTTATTCAGGTTATCATCAGATTAAAATGGCAGTTAAGGACCAAGAGAAGACAGCCTTCATCGCTCCCTTTGGAGTCTTCTGCTATGTTTCTATGCCCTTTGGGCTCAAAAGTGCCCAGGCAACTTATCAGCGTTGTGTGCAAAATTGTCTTCACACGCAGATTGGGCAAAATGTTGATGCCTATGTGGATGACATTGTGGTGAAATCCAGGAAAAAGGAAACCTTGATAGATGACCTCAGGGAAACGTTTGACAATCTTCAGGTTTACAAAATGATGCTTAATCCGGACAAGTGTGTTTTTGGTGTTCCGGCAGGCAAGCTCTTAGGCTTTCTGGTGTCCAACAGAGGCATTGAGGCTAATCCGGAAAAAATCAAAGCAATTACATCTTTGGCTAAACCGAAGTGTATCAATGATGTTCAGTGTTTGGCTTGTCGAATTGCAGCCCTCAGCAGGTTTATCAGCCGTTTGGGAGAAAAAGTGATTCCTTTGTACCAGATGTTGAAAAAGACAGACGATTTCGTCTGGAGTGATGCAGCCAATGCGGCATTTGAGGACTTAAAGCGGCAGTTGGTTGAACCGCCGGTTCTTGCTGCTCCGATTGACAAGGAGCCCTTGTTATTGTACGTGGCTGCTGATGCCCGTGCTGTCAGTGTGGCAATTGTGGTGGAGCGCAAAGAGGCTGGTAAGGAATATCCGGTTCAACGACCGGTTTATTATATCAGTGAAGTACTTATCGAGTCAAAGCAACGGTATCCACATTGGCAGAAGCTGGTTTATGGGGTTTTTATGGCAAGTCGGAAGCTCAAACAATACTTTCAAGGCCATCCCATTACAGTGGTTAGTTCAGCTCCTTTGGGGGATATAATTCAGAACAGGGAGGTGACTGGCCGGGTTGAAAAGTGGGCAATTGAGCTTGGCCCGCACGGATTGAAGTATATGCCTTGGACATCAATTAAGTCACAGGCGCTTGTTGACTTCATCAATGATTGGACCGAGTTACAGGCACCAGAGGACAAACCGGATAATACATACTCGACTATTCACTTTGATGGATAAAGGCAATTGGAAGGCTCGGGGGCTGGCATTGTTCCTACTTCACCTCGAGGTGATAAAATTTGTTATGTCCTTCGCTTAATGTTTCCTTGTACTCACAATGCAGCTGAGTACGAGGCTTTACTCCACGGTCTCCGTGTGGCTAAGGAAATGAACTTAAGCCGGGTTCGCTATTTTGGAGATTCTGATCTGGTGGCTCAGCAAGTTTCTCGTACTTGGGATTCTAAGGACCCACATATGGTGGCTTACAGACGCGAGGTGGATATTGTGGTAGGTCACTTTAAGGGTTATCAGGTTGAGCACATTGACCGGCGCAAAAATGAAGCAGCAGATGCTTTAAGCCGGCTGGGATCTCAGCGTAAACCGGTACCACCCAATACCTTTTTGGATATCTTGCATAACCCGTCTGCTAAGTTGCCTACAGAGGAGGATTCAGCTGTTTCTGATCCGGAGGCCCAATTGGTGGCCTCTTTACGTACCACTCTGGATTGGACGGTTCCATATTGGCGTATTTAAACCGGGGCGAGTTACCAGATGATGAGGTTTTCCCCAGACAGATAATCCGGCGGTCCAAGTCCATGGTTATTCACAATGGCGAGTTACACCATTGCAGTGTTTCAGGCGTTTTCCAACATTGTATTTCTTGTGAAGAAGGACAAGAGATTCTACGTGAAATCCATGAAGGGGATTGTGGTCACCATGCCGGTTCAAAATCCCTGGTGGCTAAAGCTTTTTGTCATGGGTTCTATTGGTTGACAGCTCATGCTGATGCGGAGGATCTAGTAAAGCGGTGTGACGCTTGTCAGAAATTTTCATGTCAAGCTCATGTTCTGGCTCAGGAGCTACGGATGATTCCTATCACTTGGCCATTTGCTACTTGGGGGCTTGATATGGTGGGACCTTTTAAGCGCTCCTAGGATAAGAAGACCCACCTGTTGGTGGCGGTTGACAAGTTCACTAAATGGGTTCAAGCGGAGCCCGTCAGCAAGTGTGATGCAGCCACGGCGGTTCAATTTCTCAAAAAGATCATTTTTCGTTTTGGTTTTCCACACAGCATCATCATAGATAATGGCACAAACCTTTCTAAAGGTGAGATGGAGGAATTTTGTCAACGAGAGCACATCCGGCTTGATGTAGCGTCCGTGGCTCATCCCCAGTCCAATGGTCAAGATGAGAGGGCGAATCAAGAGATCTTGAAGGGTATTAAGCCCAGGCTTATGGTTCCTTTGCAGCAGACGCCAGGTTGTTGGGTGGAAGAGTTACCATCTTTGTTATGGAGTATAAACACCACCCCAAACCGATCCACGGGTTATACACCTTCTTCATGGTTTACGGGGCTGAGGCCGTCCTCCCAAGTGATATTCGTCATGACTCGCCCCGGGTTGCCAATTATGTTGAAGCGGACAATGAGCAAGCACGTCAAGAGGCGTTGGACCTGTTAGATGAGAAATGGGACATGGCTTTGGCTCGATCGGTAGTTTATCAACAAGACCTGCGGCGTTATCACAGCCGCCGGGTTAAGACACAAACCTTTCAAGAAGGCGACTTAGTGCTCTGACTCATCCAGGATCAGACCGATATGCACAAGTTATCCCCACCTTGGGAAGGACCCTTTGTGGTCAGCAAAAATCTACACAACGGATCATACTACCTCATTGACGTTCGAGAAGACTCATGCAGTTCTGAGGAGGAGACACGGCGGCCATGGAAAATAGCTCTCCTTCGGCCTTACTACACTTGAGCCATAGGCTTTTCTTATGTACATATTTCAACAATGTATATATTAGGATCAATATAATAAACTGGCATCCTTTCTATAAGCAGGGCCTCCACTGTTTCTTCTTCCAATCTCTTTGTTTACATGGGGGATTCAGCTGACAAAGCGAAGTACTACCTGTTAAACCGGCTATCATGCCACAACATAGCTTGGGAGCTTCACACCCAAGGGGCCAAAGAGAGTCTGGATGCTATGCGCAACTCAAACATAGGCACCCATTGAGCACAGCTCACAAAGTTACTTGGGGGATCTTTTGTGCAAAAGCCACAAAGAGTTTGAAAAGGACCCTTGTAATTGGGTATCGACCCACGGCTTGGAAGCCTGGTGTATTCACCTAAAACCCCGGGTTAACTTGCCTTCATCAAGTAAGCCACTCCTATCCAGGTAATACTGGCACGACCCGCCGAACATTTGACAAGTCAATCTTATACAGACCCTGAACTTGTCAAAGTTAAAACTATGATTGGTTAGTTGGAGGCCCATCTTAAAAGGCTTTGCAAAATGGTTTAACTCAGTGGCCTGGCATCCCATGAAAAGCCTTGAATTTGGGCCTGGCAGCCCTTGAAAAGCCTTGACTACATGGTTTCTTGTTTGCTTTTTTTTGCAAAGTTCTCGCCTTTTTGATGAATTTATTTTGAACCGGTGTCCTTTGACCCGGTGTGGCTTTTCAGTCATCATGTTAACCCGGTGTTTGTTAACCCGGCTTGGCTTTCAGCTATAAGCTGTCAGACCATCTTATCAAACCGGTGTTTGTTAACCCGGCCTGGCTTTGACTATATGTCGCCAGTAGGATCACCTGGTGTTCATTATAACCCGGCATGACTTATTCATCCTATCATTATAGGGGAAGGGATATAACAGCCAAAAATTTTGGTTTTCACCCTTACTAAGTGGTTTCATATCACAGTTCTTTTTATGCAGACATAGGGATTGCATAATATTATAAAGATATATAAGCCAGCAATGAAATTGGCATGGCGGATCAAGCAACGTATATCCCAGTGCACGATGGCAGCAGATCAAAGTATTTTAACTAGCCTATTACAAGGCACTTTAAGGCCAAAAATATGGAACTATTCTTTCCACAGAATAGAGTTTATAAAGCATCAATCAGATTGCCGGATCAAGCCTCGTCACCATGTTGATGTGAAGTTGATGGATCATCTGGCGTCGGTTCAGCCTCCTCCTCCTCATCCAGTGGCTGGAAGTCAACGATGGTCCAGTCAATCCGGGTTAAGGCCTGAAAGATAGCCTCTTCACTTATAAGTTCAGCCGGATCAACGTCAGGGGCGTAAGTGTGCTTACGGATTGGAGGATTAAGATTTTGCACTTCTGGCATGACAGTGTCAATCCGTTTGTTGTTGGCATTGTAGAAGGACCGGTGAACCGTCAAGTTAGCTTCTTCTGCCAATGGACTCGCCAGAGGACCCATCTCCCTTGTCACATTTTTGAGGGCTTCATTATCAAACTCTGCCCCGTTTTCTTGTTCACTAGGAAAGCCCTTGTCAATATCAACCGGATCCAGGTCAGCTATCCATGCTTTAGCTCGAGTAAGGGCCAACAAAGCGCCAGCCCTAGCAAAAGATCGCTTCGTCTCTTCTATATGTGTTGGCGTCATGGATAACCTTGCTAAAGTGTCCTTGATCAATGTGGGGGCCGGATTATTGTATGAAGCTGCAAAGATAACCCATTGGGCACCGGTATACAGTTGTTCAATCAAAGTATATGCTGCCTTCAGCTTCATCCGTATGTCAGAACACAAATGAGTAATGTGGCCGCCTACACCGGTTTAAGAATTTCATGTTAAACCGAAAATTATAAAGTTGGTCATTCAAGAAGACTTGGCAAGAATACTTACCAAAAATTGCAGAAGTCATGGCATTCACTTGGCGCTTCAACCCAGTTAGCTCTTCCACCACCGGTTTAAGAGCTGACTCGGCGTCTTCCGCCCGCTTCACCAATGCATTCCTTTCAGTCTCACAGTTGGCACGCTCCATCTTAAACCCTTCTTTGAGTTGTTCCATGGCTGCTAAAGCGGTTTTAAGCTCATCTTTTGCCTTAGACATTTCTGCTTGTTGAGACTTGATGTTCTCTTGAAGATCAGCAATTTGAGAGCCTTGGTGATTTATATCAGCCTGTCACAATCAGATGAGGTGCATGTTAAATGTTTTATCAAAAGTCCCAAGAATATAACAAGTTATACACTTGGCACTTGGGGGCTAATGCGGATTGTTTCTTTACTACTGATTGTTTGAAGTCCCAAGGATCAATACAAGTTTTAATCTTGGCACTTGAAGGCTAATGTGTGTTTTGATCAGGAAAATACACAAGGAAAGTTAACAAAGTACAGTATGAAGTATAAAAGTCCCGGTTTATCTTTACAAGACAAACCGGCCCTTGGGGGCTACATAGTTGAAGTGTTCTTTCTCTTTAAAGTCCCGGTTTATCTTCAAAAGATAAACCGGCCCTTGGGGGCTACAATACAATGAATGTACAAACTAAAGAGGAAGGTGTTTGGAAGAGAACCTCATAGCGTTCCTTCATCAGATTCACCAAACCGGCTTCATAATCTCGGCTGGTGTAAAGCCGGTTCAAGAATCCGGAATGAAGATCTTGAGAAGAAAGATTAACATAGCTTGACAAGTCGGTCTTCCCTTTCCCCTTGCCCATAGCAGCAAATTCATCCTTGGCAGTATGCTTTGATAAAGCGACTGGATTGCCTGGGGCGGTATAAGCAGTACCAGTGAGAACAACATCATCATCATCATCTTTGGCTGGGCTCGGTGGATTGACATTGTCTTTGGCTGGGTTTGGCGGATCGGCAGCAGGGCTTGGCGGATTAGCAGCCGAACCCAGCGGATCAGCAACTGGACTTGGAGGCGTGGCATGTGGACTTGATGTTTCAACATGTGTTTTCGGGTCAGCCTCCGACGGATTAGCATGAGTAGCCGGGTCTTGTGGGGCAAAGTCATCCATGAAAATATCAACATTTTCACCAGCATTGTCTGGGGTCTTCTCCGGTTCAACATCGTCAGAGGGGCCGCTGGTCTTGGCTTTCTTGCTCAATCGGGCCTTGGCACTACAACATCAAAATAAAGATTAGTATGATAAACCGATGCATGAAGAAACAAACCGAAAAACTTGGAAACTTACCCAGCGACGGTCTTGAGGGGAGGTAGCTGAGTGGTTGATGAAACGCCAGACGAGTTGGAATACGCCTGGTAATTTAGATCAGACGGATTAAGTGGGTATCGGAAGAAATCCTTCAAAGGATAAAGTTTTTTGGGAGAACAAGTAACCTCTGGACGACGCTTCCCGATTGGTGTATCCGGTAAACTGGAAGAGGTAACTTGTTGGCCGCTATGTCGGGTTGTGCGACGCCCTTTAGGTTACTGTGTCTTCAAAGAAAATGTTGGATCCAAATAAGCAAGAGGGTGAGAGCTTTTCACTTTCCGAACTGCACGACGAAATCTTTCAACCGGCAAGAGATCTGAATCGGAGGAAAGAGAGATTACCTCAACATGGTCCGCACGGCTGACCTCCGCATCATCCTGATGATAGTCATTGTTAATAAGATGTATGAAAAAGGAGCCAAGGGAGTCAAGTTCTACCTCTTGATCCGAATCTTCGGCATCTTCGGGCGGATCAGCAGCTTCGCCGGTCTTCTTCTTGGCTGCTTTCTTGGTAGCTTTGCTCTTGGCACGAGGAGCTCTGGCCGGTTTATCTGAAGTCTTCCTTTTCCAAAAGGAGCTATTGGGATGAAAAAATTAAACAAAGATTTGTTAGAACAATGTTAAAGCGGAGGCGGATCAAGAGAGTACAACGTGAAAATCTTTACCGCTGGCGGTTTGTTGGCGGTGTAAAAGGGGGCCAGCCCGGTTTGGTTGCATGCGGCGAATGGTTCATCTAGCATCTTCTTCACCGATTCGGTGACTTCGTCATCAGTCACTTCTATTTCATTAAACCATTGGGGATCCTTGGCGTCATTGGTATACACATGCATTAATCCAGAGCGGCAACTTAAGGGCAGGATGTGCCATTTAACCCAACAGTGCACAAGATCTACACCAGTCAAACCGTTGGCCAAGAGAGCCCGGAGCTTGGCGAGTTGAGGAGCATAAGTCTGCTGCTCTTTGGCAGTTAATCACTGAGATAACGGGTGGCTGTTGCTAAGCCAGTGAGGGCGGTAACCCGGCAAGGGATTCTCTTCAGCAGGGGTAGTATTCTGACAGTAAAACCAAGTTTGGTTCCAGTCTTTGGGATGACTGTGGTGTGATGCATGTGGGAAATCAACTTCCTTCCTCTTCTGGATTGATACCCCGCCAAGTTCCGTGTTAGGACCGTCAGAAAACTCCGTTCGGCGGTTTAGGTGGAAAAAATCATGGAAGAGCTCAGCAGATGGTTCTTCTTGAATGTAAACTTCACAAAATACTTGAAAGTTGCATCTATTTGATATGGAATTTGGTCCAATATCTTGTGGATGGAGTTGAAAGCTCGCAAGGACATCCCGGAAATTTTTTGATCCGAGGGCTGAAGCCCCGGTCTAGATGCTGCATAAAAAAATAACTTCGCCATCTTGAGGCTCAGGAGGGCACTCAGGGCCAGGAACTCCCTAGTGAAGGACATTTTTTGAAGCTAAAGCGCCCGTTACAACATATCCGTTGATTTGTGTTTCCGTGATCCAGGATGGAACCCAGTTGCAAGCGGCGAATTGCTTAGTCATCTTGGAAACAAACTGTAAAGGGAAAAATGAAGGCCGGTTTATGACAGTTGGTTGGTGTGTACTAATCAGTGTTAAACCGGGGAATTTGATGAAGGCATATAAGTAAGTTAAACCGGAATTTGTTATTTAAGACAAGATGGCGGTTTAAGTGAGGGATAATGACATGTGGCGGATTACCAGTACCTAAGGTTTAAACCGCCCTTAGGTGGAGGAGCCATATGTGAAAATCTGCTAAGTATTGTCAGAAACAGGTTTCACACAATGATGAAATTTATTTGGATCTACCATGCTTCAATAAAGAAAAATTTCTATGACCTATAATGGCGTTAAGCAGAACAGAGAAGGTCGTGCGCCCTACTTAGGATTCTTTACAAAAAAGGAAGATCTACTAGTACTGAAAATGGATGCGGAGTAACTACCACGCGAGATCTACGCTACTGTTGGATCAAAGCAACCATGGCAGAAGGAAAAACGAAGAACTAAGATGGACGAGGAACTGTACAGATGAACTCGTGAACCCTTGCACAGATCTAAAGATGCGGGAAAGGGAAAACTTACCAGTGCAGATCTACTGCAGAGAGATGCCGCGAAACTCTGGTTCGATTCAGGGTGATGCAGCAGCCAGAGACGAAGACGACGGTGCGCTCTGTGGTGGTGGCGGAGCTCGAGCAGTTGGGTTCGTGAGAGGAAGAATAAGAGGCAAGGGGAAAGAATGAAAAGACCCCTCGGCTTTATTTATAAGGAGAAAGGGATAAGTAGCAGGCGCAAGAATCGAGTGGCCTGAAGCGGCAAAGAGGGCGCGCCTGTCGCCTCGATTTTCGGGATACCATTAATGAAGGGAATCTTTTTAATACAGAGATGATGTCATGATGGTCTGTTGCTGTGACCAGAGGATGACATCATGGCGGTTTAACAAAGTTTAAAGGAGAAGACAACATGGCGGTTTACGAGAATATAAGGAGATGTTCACAAGATTTCTTTAAGTATTGAAGATTGACATGAACAGGTTCAAATCAATCTGGGGCCTAATGTTGGGGATATAACTATTGAGTGTAAACCGGCTAGGAGGGCCTGGTTCACCCTCAACTATGTTGAAGCCCACGAAGATCCAGAAGATGGTGTTTTACTACTGAATCTTAGAGGCCCAGAGCCCAAAGGCGGATTAGGGCCCATAGTGGTAAACCGCCATGGTTATTTAACTTGTATTGTAAGTTAGGAAAGGAGAGACCGAGCTGGACATTTGCATGAGTCAGCCTCGGGACTCTGTAGACCGGCCGGGCGTCAACCTATGTATATAAGGGGACGACCCGGCGGTGGTTCAGGAACAACAAACAACAACTCGAGACCGAGGCAAAGCGTATTTGCTCCCTGGTCATCGAAACCCAATCAATCCCATCACAACTAGACATAGGCTTTTACCTTCATCAAAGGGGCCGAACTAGTATAACTCCCATGTGCCTTGTTCGGTTTAACCCCTTGAAGCTAACCCGTCGTGATGGCTCCACGACTAAGTCCTTTCATGAGGACATCTGACGTGTTAATTCCACGACAAGTGGCGCATCGCCCCGCTCCAGCGCCATTCCCGCCCGATGTGGGCCATCACCAGCGCCGATCACTCCATGCGGCTCCAGGAGCCGGTGCTACCTTCCAAGAGCCTGAACAAGGTGCTTGAGCTTCTGACGGGCAACTCCAAACATGCCGATCTTCCAGGAAATGGCTGTCTCCTCTACCAATGCTCGAACAAGGTGGTCTTCGTGGAGCAGATGCCCCTCTTCGACGAGTGGGGGTTACTCCCGGCGGGCATTAAGGGGCCTCATGAGAATCCCATCCTCGTGGCTCCCTTGCTTCTTTATTCGGTGCCGTGTGCCCCCAGTGTTGAAGCAGGGGGGTGCACGCCACCAGCCGCTATCGAGGCGACCTCCGGAAGTCCTGTGCCACCAAGCGCTCCAGAGGCCGAGGCTCTTGAGTCCCAGGAAAGGGCCACTGCGGGGTCGGCGCGACCCAGTGCTCCGGAGGCAGAAGCTCCTGAGGCTCAGGGTAACGGCTCCGAGGGGGCTGCTGAAGGGGAGGCGCCTCCTGGTGCTCCTGAGGCTGCAGCCCAGGGAGCCCTGCTGAGCGCTCCCACTCCTTGGGACCGTCCCTCGAGGCCTGACCGGCTTCGCCTGAATCTTGAAGCACTCTGCAAGAGGAAGGGGTCTTCGAGCTGCAATGGTGACGCCCGCCGGCCACTGAAGCTGAGGAAGTACATAGTTGTGGTCGAATAAGTACCTCATTTTGTGATTCCCTGCATGCTATGCTCTTCTCTGACTAGGGTTTGGCAGGCCCACCGCGATGGCAAAGCCTCATGAGATGCGTCCTTCAGGAGCTCCTGGTTTTCTTCCGATGTGCAGCACCCGGTGCCTAGCTCCCCTGCTAGGCATGGGGCCGACTCCAGCAGCCGGCATGCCGCTAGGGGGCCTCAGACTTGATCACTTTCGGGGGCGTGTCGATGGTCTCCCTGCTGATCACTTCTGGTGATCGGGCGCCCTCTAGGCCGTCTTCTTCAGGCTGCGAGGTTGCACCGGCCAGCCCCCTAGCCGGTGGAAGGCAAGGAGCTTCGCACTCCTCCGGCAGCCCCCAGGTCCGAAGACGGGCTTGGCCGCGCGTTGGAGTTCACACGCGGACGTAGTGCTGTCCGCTTTGAGTTCTTCAGTGAGGCGATGCCGCGATCATCCGGCTTGGTGGAGAGCTTGCCGACGTCGACACCCGGCTTGAGGCAGAGGACCGCCGGTTGGCACGCGAATGGCACAAGCTGAAGGTCGCCATTAACCTCCGGCAGCTTCAGCGTGATCAGGGCGATGTGCGTGCTGCGGCTTCCCTTGCAACTTCACGCGAGGCGCCCGCACATTGGAGGAGGCCGATGCTACCGACCGCCATCGTGAGGAAGACAAGGAGCTAGAGAGGGAGCTGTTGGCTTCAAACGCCGCCCTTGAGCAGGAGATCGAGGCGCGGCGGGCCCTCCTTGCCGCGTCGCTAGGCGAAGCGCCTCTCGTCGAGGGTGGAGCTTCTGAGACGCCATGAAGACCTAGCGCTGTAGGCTGTGGAGCATAGCCTGGCGTCGGAGTGGTTGGAAGTGAGAGAGCACCAGGCGGCTACGGCTGAGGATGCCATTGCCGCCTAAGAGGCCCGGGTCCCGCTAGATGTTAAGGAGAGGGTGGGGAAGGCACGCGTGGACCTGGGTGAAGAGCACCGCCCGAAGCTGGAGCTGCTCGAAGCCGAACTCGAGGGCAGGATCACCTCCCTGAAGGTGAAGCTGGAATCTGCAGAACAGCGTGAGAGGGCCGCCAAGGAGGCTCTGGCCTCATCTGAGTGTCCCTTGGCTTCTGCCCGTGCCAAGTTATCCTCCCTTCAGCTGCAGGTCAAGGATATCACATCCCTTGAGGAGAGGACTGCAAACGAAGCGAACCGCCGCCGGACGCTACAGCGCGAGCACGGCTCGATGCTCCAGGATCTTCGAATCAGAGCTAACCACGCCTTAGGCACTGTCTGCGAAGAGAGCGCTCCTCATCCGCAGGAGAAGGACTACGTCGGCCACCTCAACTTCTTCATCGACATTGTTACCCGCTTGGAGGATCGGGCCATGAGGGCTCGCGTGCTTGTTGGGGAGAGGAGCCTGGGTCTTCTTGGTCATGCGTTTTCGCGTGTCTTCAGCAACCTTCTCAACCGTGATTCCCACTTTGACTTCAATGCTGTGCAAGCCCCCGTGCCCGCGGTTACTCCGGACAGACTGGCCAGGTGGGTGGATGACCATGTGGATGCGCTGGTGGAAGAATTTGTTTCGGAGGACGACACAGTGGTGATTGCGGCTGGAGAAGGTGGCGTAGGCGGTGATGATGAAGAGGACGATCGCGACAACGCGAGCAGCGCGAGTAGCGTGGATGGAGATGATGAAGAAGGCGTATCCAGTTAAGCCTGCATTTTTTTGCTTCAACCTGTATGACCAGAACTACAACACATCCTCATGAGAGCATTTTTAAAGGGGGGCCCTTGTAATGTATGTAATCAGGAAATGCTTTTGAAGTAGCGTATGGGGTGCGCCCCAGCAGGTCTGTAGGCTTCCCCAGCAGGGTAGTTGCTATGACTTATCTTTGGTAATGCGGGTTTTGAGTGAGCCCAGATGTCGCAGCGGCACTTGTTCTCTCGAGGCGAGCCTCGCTCGCGATGGTCCAAGCCTCTCGAGGAGCCTGCTAACATGTCCCGGAGTGTTCCGCAAGGGACCAACTGCCGGACCACGACAAGGTGCGTGGGTGGTGTCTGCTGGCCCGGCCCCCAAGGGTACCCTTGCAAGCTCGGAGTTGGCCCGGTCATGATCGATGCGCGGGCACCACACTCAGCCCCTGCTCGTGAGGCACTCGGGGTGAGGGGGCAGCTTGCACGAGCCCCACTCAAAAACACGAAACCAGAAAGCGAGAGAACGAGCAAGAAAAGAAAACTTGCCCCCATTCTTTGGTAAACGGACAAGAGTCAAGCTCAATCCAAAAATTCGGCAAATTGGGTACAGAAAGAGGGGCGAAAGCAAAAGGCCACATTCAGTGCCTAGCTAGTCTTCGGGTCTTCTCACCAGCGCGGAGCTAAGTGCTTCCACTGGGTGTGGGCATAGTCATTGGGGGAGAGTGTCGACGGCCAGCACGGAGCATGGTGCTTCCACTAGGACATGGGTGGGAGCTCCCGTGAGGCCCTAGGGCGGTGCTCAGGAGACTCCGGGGCGTGTACAGCCTCACTCATTATTACGTGAGAGTGTTACAAGCGGAGACCTTCACAAGTAGGAGCCTTGCTTCATGTCGCCCAACGAGGGCCCCGCCCTGCGCCACCCCCGACCATCGTTGGGGCGTCCAAAAACCAGGACGAGACCAAGGGGAAAGGAGGACGCTAGCAGCGCCCTCGGCGACTGTAGGCCCTCCACCGGGGGTAAGGGCTTGCCGATGACTTCCCCGGCAGGGGGACCTACCTCCGAGCAGTGCCTTGCTCCATGCAGTGCAGGGTGGCCCTGGCCCTGGGCTCCCCGCACGCTGCTCCCAAGGCCCTTCGCCCTCCTGCGGCTGGGGCGCTGCCCTGGGAGCCCTGGAGGTGGTTGTAGCCTGGTTCACTTGCGATCCATGATTAGTGCAAGTGTGCTCCTGAGGCATTAGCTGTGCCCTGTGGTTGTTGCTATCGAAGGCGTTGGTGGAGCCCTGTAGCGGCTCGCAAAGAGCCTCGGCTTCGCGTACCTCCAGCACCCAGACTGGCGTGGGGGATCGGCCGAGGCCTTCTCCCGGCATGTACCTCAGGTCCACTGCGACGGGCACGTAGGCTTCCAGGCTGTCCGCGCCTGAATTGCTAGCCGGATGCCTCGCAGTTCCACCCCTCATGGCCGACATCATGTCCTGATGACCGAGGGCTCGTGCCCCAATGCGGCCCCAGGAGAGGTTGCTTGGGGTCGCCCCACTTCGGGGTGGCATGCTCGAAGTAGTGTGGGCCGTGCCGTGAGGTAGGCCGACGCCGAGAGGCTCTTCAGGGGCCCTGGGAGGGGGCGCGCGGGTGTGACGAGGGTGAGCGCACGCCCCCGCCACGGCTTGCGACGTGGGCAGGGTGCAGAATGGTGTTGCGCCCCTGCATGCTACATCCAGTAACTCGGCAACACGCTCCAGCAGGGCGTCGCGATCGCTTTCCGCCAGCTTGCACCTTAGTAGCTCTCAAGCCACGATGACCGCGGCTCACATATTCGCCTGCTCCCAGCGGGTGTGCGGTGCCGTCGCCGTGGCGTAGCTTGAAGACTGTGCGGCGTCGCGATTGCGACGCGGCGTGACAGGTGGGTCGGCGACCCACGCCTCCCGCGGCCGACGGCACCAGGCAAAGCGCGAGCTGCGCGGAGTGGAGATCTTCCTCTTCGGCAGATGCTGTCAGAGCAGTCCGGACCACCCACTGCTCGAAGTGAGCTCTCGGGGCGTAGGCCATGGCGTTGGAGTAGCGGTGGATCAATCGACAGAAGAGAATATTCGATGCACCCCTACCTGGCGCGCCAAATGTCGGATTTCGGGTTCTGCAAACCCTTGAGAGGTTCAAACTCTGGGGTGCGTGAGGAGATCTCAACCTATACAACCTGCCTACTCAAAGGGACAGAGAGACACAACAATTTATCCTGGTTCGGGCCACCTTGCGGTGTAATATACCCTACTCTAGCTTTCTGGTGGATTGCCTCGAGGGGCTGAGGGTGAGCTAGTAAAATGGATGAACGGCCTCAGGAGGTGAGCTGTTCTTGAGCTCAAGAGAGCTAGTTAAGGAGGAATAGCTTAGCTTTGTTCAGATTGGTCTCCCCCTTCCCATGGTGGTGGCTAAGTCCTATTTATAGTGGACTTGGTCCTCTTCCGGAATGTTGGCGGGAAGGGATCCCACAATGGCCAGATTTGAAGGGGGACAACAAGTACATCCTTTCCTGACTAAAGTGGTCTTCGCCTACAAAAGCCTCTGTCGTGACGCTGCGGTGGGCTCGGTGATGACCTCTGTCATGCCGTCCTGGCGGTCTTCGTCTTGTTGGACCAGAATGGAAACCTTTGGCTGATTCCTCGGCACTCCACGCCTGTTACTTGCCTCCTTGACACCAAAGAGGAAACTGGTACTTTGCACCCATTGGCGCCCGCCTGGCCTTGATCGTCATGTCTCACGTCAGCTGAGCCTCATGAGGTGCACCTTGCATAGACATCTCCACACCTCGGGAGCCAGCCTGAGGAGGCCGATCCCCTTGGAGCTCTCGGTGTCGTCCGCCTCGCGAGGCTTGGCCCCTCGCGAGGTTCTTGAGTTGTTGATGCTGAAGCTGGGCCGTACCAGGCCGTCGATGGAGCCGCGCAGTGGGCCGCAGGCAGGCAAGTCTGGGTACCGCCATATCCAGAACACCGACAGTTCTTGATTTCTGGTCCCTCTCACTGATCTTTCGAGACGAGCCCGCCCATGGGCCCATGCGGTAATAGTTATGCATTGGGAGAATTCGAACATCACACACCACCCTTTTCATTCATATATACTTGGGCCACATGCTGGTGTGGTTGTCTTCTGACTCTCTCTCAAATTTACTTTGTTGCCAAATTGTGCTATATATGAAGACTCGGATGACACGCAACGGACACAGGTGCACTGGCTTAACCATGTCGATGCTAGTGTGTTGTAAAATCACCACTTCTATGCAAGCGCGAGCAAGGGTGGAGGTACTGGCTTAACTGTGTGCGATGCTAGTGTGCTGCTAAACCACCACGACTGCGCAAGCTTAAGGCGGGTAGTTTATTTAGGATAAATTCCACGTCCACCTCTAAAATTAGGACAAACCATGTGCGATAGACCAACTAGCTAGAAATAGAAAAACAAACTCCCCACCTTGAGCGATGCAAAATCGACGGTTCCACCGATCTTCCTTATTATCATACCCGCATATTTTGGGCCGTGTGCAATCTTGGTTTCTCCCGCCCTGCTTCAATTCCTTTACCCATATTTTAGTAGCCGTGGCTTTTCAACCGTCACCCCCACTTCTCCACCATCGACCTTCTAGTAAAATTCCAGTAGCCGAGGCAATTGAACCATCGCCCTCCCTTGTCCACCACCATCTCCATATACCATTACTAAAATTTTCAGTATCCACAGCCTATCCTCAAATAACACCCCCTCCACAGTCCAGCCCTACCACTCCCCCCCCCCCCGCTTGGACCCTAGCTCAGTGCCACCAAAACCGCCGATGGTCTGCCGGTGCCTCCTAGCTCAGATAATAAAGTTCAGGCAACCCAACGATTTCCATACCATCGCCCCCCTAAGTTTTTAGATGACGCCTACGGTGTCCCATCCTGCCAGATCCACATCCGCTACTACAGAGTGTCGCAACCTAAGCCCGAACATGTACCCCGAGGAGCCCGATGAGGGTACAACAAAAAAGAGGTTTGTCCTGCCTCTCTGGAGGACGTTGGCGAGTTGGCTGCCATTCGTCCCGACCTATCGATCCCAGAGCAACACCTCGCCCTGGAAGCCGGTGAGGACGTTGACTATGTTGACATGCCAAACGCTTCACGTTAGCAGGCTTGCATATTACTGTATCTCGGGAAAGCTGCCTACAACATCAAGCTCGTCGACAGCGATGGCTTCACGTGGGCCATGTCACAGGTTAAGTGGTCCATTCCCAACCTCTCTGGTTCAAGCGCAATCGATCTCTTTGAAGGTCCTGCCACTGATCTCCTCCACCACACGGTCAAGGATTTCTGATTCTTGTACGCCATCGAGCCTAGTTTTGTCATTTCTGAAGGACATTTTCTATGGTGGCGGCTTGGGATTCTCAATTGCCAAGTCAGATCTCATTGACCACAACCATGAGGAGGGCACCCACAAAGGGTCTTCAAAGGTGAAACAGCCCATCTGCGACATCAGGGAGCGTGCCATGGGTCTGTGCTCTTCCAAGGAAGGATCCCGTTCATCACTAGTGAGGCAATATCCTCTCAGGAAATCTTACTTTTTCTAGCTAGCCCACCCATACCCTTTGTTGAAGTAGCTTTTACCATGCCGTGTTTTAACTGTGCTGTGTTTAATTATTTCAGTTATGCAAAAATGTAATGTTTCATAGGACTATGTGATGTTTAAGTATGAATTATCCACTTCAGTTTCACGAATGACCATATTTGGTTGTATATAGTGAGTAGATGCCTTGTTTATCTGCATTTGGTTGTTAGGTTGGTTGTAGTGAGCATTTGTCTAGTTGTCAAGCAGATGCCTTATTTATTTTATTTGGTTGTCAGGTCGTGTCGGTATAACAAACCCAGGTGTATGTTGACCGGACTATACACAGGCTCAAGCGCAAGTATACAACAACAAGACAAGGACAAGCAAAAGAGATGGCTCTTTGACAAACAAAAGGGCGGATCAAGAAGACCAAGACAATCCAAAGAAAGAAGATATCACTAAGGGGAAACCCTACCTTGTTTGGTAGGTGAGCCTGATCAGGTCGAGGCCACCCCAAAGGCAAGTCCCAAGGCCTCCCTCAGGGAGTCATGGATTAAGGGGTCCTCGGACAGCCAGACTATGTAGCGTGGGCCGGACTGTTGGGCCGTGAAGATACAAGACAGAAGAATCTCTCTCGTGTCTGGATGGGACTCTCCTTGGCATGGAAGGCAAGCTTGGTGCCCGGATATGAAGATTCCTTTCTCTGTAACCGACTTTGTACAACCCTAGTCCCCTTCGGTGTTTATATAAACTGGAGGGCTTAGTCCGAAGAGGCAATCATAATCATACAGGCTAGACTTCTAGGGTTTTAGCCATTACGATCTCATGGTAGATCAACTCTTGTAATACTCATATTCATCAACATCAATCAAGCAGGAAGTAGGGTATTACCTCCATAGAGAGGGCTCGAACCTGGGTAAACATCGTGTCCCCCGCCTCCTGTTACCATCAACCTTAGACGCACAGTTTGGGACTCCCTACCTGAGATCCGCCGGTTTTGACACGGACATTGCTTCTTTCATTGAGAGTTCCGCTGCATCGTCACCAAAAGGGTTGTTGGCTCCATCAATCATCTACAACAATACAGTCCAGGGGGAGGTTTTCCTCCCCGGACAGATCTTCGTATTCGGCGGCTTTGCACTGCGGGCCAACTCGCTTGGCCATCTAGAGCAGATCGACAGCTACACCCCTGGCCATCAGGTCAGGTTTGGAAGCCTGAATTATGTTGTCGATATCCGCGGAGACTTGATCTTCGATAGATTCGAGCCCATGGCAGCCGCTCCCCGCCACCATGATGAACATGACCTAAATCTGTCATCGGACCATGCCCAGGAGATAGCGCCTGTAACTGCTCTGGCCCTGGATCCGGAGCAGATTGCGCCATCCGAGGATGGGAAGCTCAACCCCGACACGGAAGCCGCGGACTCAGCAGCGTTAGAGCCGCACACAGATCCAACCTCAAGCGGGGCCTGTGTCACTGAAACCTCGGATTTGTCTCCGGCCATAGGTTCTGAACTGCGTGCATCCGCGCCCATCGAACCTGATCAGGCGCCGATCGTTGAGTTTAGCTCCGCGGTCATCTACCGGCACTCACCTTTAGGTGATGTGCTAAACTCATTGAAATCCCTCTCCTTATCAGGGGACTCTCAGCCGAACTATATCCGGTTTGGATTGGAAGCTGATGACGGAGAATACCGCTTCCCACCCACCACCCACTTCATAGCCACTGTCGAAGACTTAACCGACATGCTCGATTACGACTCCGAAGACATCGACGGTATGGACGATGATGTCGGAGAGGAGCAGGCACAAAAACCACCACTTACAGGGCGCTGGACAACCACCTCCTCGTATGACGTATACATGGTGGATAGACCCAAAGAGAATAATGGCGACAATGAAAAGGATCCACTCGAGGATAAGCCTCCTAAGATACAGCCAAAGCACCGACGTTAGTGGCGCCGCTCTAAACCACGCCATGGAAAAAACAGCAATACCGGCACAAGAGAAAATAATACTCCGGACAATGCCGAAGACAATGAAGACCCCGTTGAGCCAACTTCCGAGCAGGATGAACGTGAGGATGGGCGAGTCAGCCCTAATTAATAGGCTGTTAACGAAGACTCGGAGGACAGTAATTATATTCCACCCTCCGAAGATGAGGCGACCCTCGGCGATGAAGACTTTATCGTGCCTCGATCAGGGGCGCTTTAAGCGCCGGCTAATAGCCACTTCAAGGAGCCTGAAAAAGAGCAGCTTCAAGCTGATCAAGATCTACTCAATGATAGATGGACTAATGTCCTGGCAGCCGAGGAATACGGCCTTGAGAGCCCAACCAAAAGTTACCCGAAATGCAAATTGTTACCCCAATTCGACGACGAGGCGCTGGAGCCCGTCCTACCAATGCGTAATGTGGCTGACTGACCACCATGTGGCCGGGACAAAGCGCAACTCAAGCTGAACACTAGCCCACACTACTTCATCGTAAGAACAGAGACACAACAGCTTGGCAATACACATATGTCCTGCGGCATGACCTGGAAAACAGAGCAGGTCAGACCAAATCGATCTATGGATCGCGGGGGCGTGCCCTGATGTGCGAAGATGGCCATCCGGACGGATGTGACAAACATAACCACGCCCGGGCCGAAAACCACAGACGAACTCCATCTGAGCTACGGCGCGACTTGGCCCAATATAGAGGCATCGCACACCCCCATTTTCTTCACTGATGAAGTAATGGAACATGAATTCTCGGAAGGGTTTAAACCCGTGAACATCGAATCATCTGATGGGACAACAGACCCCGCGGTATGGATTGAGGATTTTCTCCTCCATATTCATATGGCCCGCGGTGATGATCTTCATGCCATCAAATACCTCCCGCTAAAACTCAAGGGACCTGCTCGACACTGGTTGAACAGTTTGCCCAAAAACTCGATTGGTAGCTGGGAAGACTTGGAAGACGCCTTCCTCGACAACTTCCAGGGTACATATGTCCGACCTCCGGATGTCGATGACTTAAGTCACATAGTTCATCAGCCGGGAGAGTCAGCCAGGAAATTCTGGACTAGTTTCTTAACTAAAAAGAACCAGATCGTCGACTATCCGGATGCCGAAGCCCTAGCGGCCTTTAAACATAGAATCCGCGATGAATGGCTTGCCCGACACCTCGGCCAAGAAAGGCCAAAGTCCATGGTAGCCCTCATAACGCTTATGATCCGCTTCTGCGCAGGTGAGGATAGCTGACTAGCCCGTAGCAATAACAATACAAGCGAACCTGGCACTTCTGAAGCCAGAAATAGCAATGGCAAGCCCAGACGCAAGAGACACAAGCGTCAAAGCAACGGTGACAACACCGAGGACTCCGCGGTCAACGCAGGATTCAGTGGCTCTAAGTCCGGTCAGCGGAAGAAGCCATATAAAAGAAACGTCCAGGCTCATCCATCTTGTACCTCATACTCGGTCGTCCATGTTAAATCCACGGCACTCCTGGTAAACCAGCCAATCATACCAACAGAGACTATTGGGTTTTTAAACAGGACGACAAGTTAAATGCCGAGAACAAGGAGAAGGGGTCGCAAAGCAAGGACGATGACAAGGAGCCCCGGCCATCGAACATAGGTTGACAGAAGAAGTTCCCCCCCAAGTTAAAACAATGAACATGATATACGCTACCCATATCCCCAAGAGGGAGCGCAAGCGCGCACTCAGGGAGGTCAACGTGATGGAGCAAGTTGCCCCAAAGTTCAACCCATGGTCTTACTGCCCGATCACCTTTGATCGCTGGGACCATTAGACTAGTATCTGTCATGGCGGTTCAGCCGCACTGGTCCTCGACCCAATCATTGATGGATTCCACCTTACACGAGTCCTCATGGACGGTGGCAGCAGCCTGAACCTGCTCTATCAGGATACAGTGTGCATAATGGGTATTGATCCCTCAAGGATCAAACCCACAAAAACTAGCTTTAAAGGGGTCATACCAGGTGTAGAGGCGCTCGTTGTATGGGCTCAATCACAATAGAGGTGGTCTTCGGATCCCCAGACAACTTCCGAAGCGAAGAGTTGATCTTCGATATCGTCCCCTTCCGCAGTGGCTATCACGCACTGCTCGGACGAACCGCATTTGCTCGATTCAATGCGGTGCCACACTACGCTTATCTCAAGCTCAAGATGCCCGGACCATGTGGTGTCATAAAAATCAATGGAAACATGGAACGCTCCCTCCATACGGAGGAGCACACCGCTGCCCTCGCAGCAGAAGCACAGAGCAGCCTTTTCAGGCAGAACCTTAATTCGGCGGCCAAGCTCCCGGTCACTGTCAAATGAGTCTGAACTACGCTGCAGTAGGACAGTCCAGCTTGTCAAAAGCTTGACTAGCAATTCGGCCTCCATCCCAGTCCCGACCAAATGGCAGCATTCGTACCGCGCGTACATTACTACGCACTCAAAATACCATGGGCATAGACAGAGGAACAGATAGATCATTGTCCACAATACGGCTCAACCTCCCCTGGACCCACATACTTTCACTTTTTCTTTTTCTTTTCAGGTTTCTTTTTTTTCTTTCCCCAGGCCTTTCCTGGTGGCCTGATTGTCGGGCCTATCAAGGGACGGATACACC
Organism: Triticum timopheevii; assembly: GCA_963921465.1. Lineage (NCBI taxonomy): Eukaryota > Viridiplantae > Streptophyta > Magnoliopsida > Poales > Poaceae > Triticum > Triticum timopheevii. The sequence continues at coordinate 283,504,979 of OY997268.1, read as the reverse complement.
AAGACGGAAAGAAGTGTTGACGTATAAGGGAATATCCAGGTGGTCTCTTTAAATGATCGTTATGCCTGTTTTTAGGACCTGCATGCAGCTCTCCCTTGGTCGTGGCATGTTAAATAGCCCCATTGCTTATCACACTACTTGTACAAATACGCTTCAACGTATTAATCAAACTATAATGGAAAATAGTTTGCGGCCCAATTTCTACGGCACTAGCCTATTACTTCATTATTGTTTTTCTTGATATTCTTATCAACTGCACCCGTACACTCTGGTACGCCTTAATTCGCCAGGGGCTTCATCACGACCCATAATACGGCAACAAAGTCCGAACACTTTTTCATAGTATTGTTCGGCACCCTGAACTTTAGCATTATATGCATCGGCTCCGAATCATGTCTTTGGTCAATAGTTGGGTTGCCCGGCTCCTGTGCTTACTACATTATGTTTCGCTATATCGGCTAGGGTAGTAAAGGGAGAACTACTGCGATTGTGTCCTGGTTTATCCGGATGAGCATCTCAGTAGAGAAAGCCGAAAACTGACTGTTATGATGCGGCGTGAGCCAGTCAGCTGTTTGAGAGGCTACAAATATTTTGCAATTTTTTCCACATTATGCGACCAATCGGGTTTTATGCGATCAGGTGTTTAGAGCACCCCAAGTTCGGACTTACGAATACTAGGGGCTGCGCCTACATTTCTATTTGTCAAACTCCTACAGCTAAGTGAGGGTGATAAAGCCACATAGTCTGATTGCCTGGTTCGTTTCGCTAAACACCTCCTTTAAGGACCAATGATGTGACGGCGGCCTGATTTTATCGATGAGAGTGGGGATAATTATCGATTTGGTGGTTTTTGACCTTGACGATCCGGCAGTCGCTAAACCAATCTCCGATGGTTATTGACCTTGCCGTAGGCACGATCAACCTGAACAAGAAGGTTCGAGTTCCTGCAAGCAACCGAAGAACCGGCAAGAACAAAGGTGAATTGCAACGGAAATTGCGGATAATAAACTGAGCACACGAACTAGATGAAAAGTTGGGGTTCCACTATGGATCTGACAAGGCGGTAGTCCTACACGTCTCGTAGATGCGAATTGTAGCGATGGCTAGACAATACAATAAACCCCAGTCTAATTCTAATCTAGGCTAGCCATTTATTAGTGGTCGACGCGCGGCCGAGTCTAATCGTTGTTTCCCATATGGAGTCCTTGAGGTCGGTCCCTACACGGGTTGGACTGCTGAGGCTGAATCGTTGCAGGCGTGTGAATCAATGTGTTGATGAGCCTCTGGCGCAGCAAAAATTCTACGGCCCACCTTCTTCTCGTGGCTGATCTGATGGCCTAATACAAGTCCTTTGACCGTGTGCACTTGGTCCTTGTACACGTGAGTGCATGCATGGATGGGACATGACATGCATGCAAGAACGTTGCTCCATTTGATCTCAATGCACATTGTGTTCAGCTTTAATCTCTCCTTTATTCCTAACTACAATTAAATCCAAACATGAGTGTAATATTATATTCTTGTTAGTTAGATCATATGTACAAAGGAGTGATAGTACCTGGCCATTTATTTGATGCACTCGTGCTCTAGTCATAGGTCCAGACGGAATAACTGATGTAGGAGTGGCGGCAGGTGTAACTACGGCAGAGATGTCCTCATCATCCCCCCGTTCTTGAATCGAAGTCGTCCTCGACGGTATTTCTTTGTACTCACCCAAATAGGGCTTTTAATCTACAACATTAAATGTGGGACTAACCCAAAATTCTGCAGGCAGATCAATCTTATATGCATTCTCATTAATTTTTTCTATCACCTTAACAGGTCCATCCGCACGAGGCAGCAATTTTGACTTTCGTAAATCAGGGAAGCGGTCTTTTTGCAAATGTAACCATTCTAAATCACCTGGTTCAAACACAACACTTTTCCTACCCTGACTACCAGCAAGTTTATACTTGGCATTCATGCGTTCTATATATTTCTTAGTCGTCTCATGCATTTTCAATACTAGCGCAGCACGTTCTTTAGCATCAAGGTTTACCTTCTCCGAAGATGGAATGGATAATAAATCAATAGGCATGCAGCATTAATTTTTTCTATCACCTTAAAAGGTCCATCTGCACGAGGCATTAATTTTGACTTTTGTAAATTAGGGAAGCGGTCTTTTCGCAAATGTAACCATACTAAAATCACCTGGTTCAAACACAACACTTTTCCTACCCTGACTACCAGCAAGTTTATACTTGGCATTCATGCGTTCAATATTTTTCTTAGTCGTCTCATGCATTTTCAATACTAGCTCAGCACATTCTTTAGCATCAACGTTTACCTTCTCCGGAGATGGAATGGGTAATAAATCAATAGGCGCACGAGGTATAAATCCATAAACAATCTCAAAAGGGCATAACTTTGTGGTAGAATGAACTGAACGATTATAAGCAAACTCTACATGAGGTAAACATTCTTCCCACATTTTTAAGTTCTTTTTCAAAACAGCCCTAAGCATAGTAGACATTGTTCGATTAACCACTTCAGTTTGACCATCTGTTTGAGGATCACATGTAGTACTAAATAAAAGCTTAGTCCCCAATTTTGTCCACAACACCCTCCAAAAGTGGCTAAGAAATTTTGTTTCATGATCAGAAACAATTGTATTTGGCACACCATGTAAACGAACTACTTCTCTCAAGAACAAATCAGCAATGTGAGTAGCATTGTCACTTTTATGACAAGGTATAAAATGTGCCATCTTAGAGATCTATCGACAACAACAAATATACTATCCCTCCCCCGTCATGTTCTAGGCAGTGCTAATACAAAGTCCATAGATATATCTTCCCAAGGAGTGCTAGGAACAGGAAGAGGCATATGTAAACCATGTGGATTCAAGCGTGACTTAGCTTTTTGGCATGTCGTGCCGCGTGCAACATATCTCTCCACATCCCTTCTCATTTTTTGCCAAAAAAATGACCAGCAAGAATGTCTTCTGTCTTCTTGACACTGAAATGTCCCATAAGTCCTCCACCATGCGCCTCCTGTAACAACAAAAGACGAACAGAGCTATCTGGGATGCATAGCTTATCAACACGAAAAAAAAATCCGTCATTAACAACGAACTTGTTCCAAGTTCTACCCTCTCTGCAATTGAGCAATATATCTTTAAAATCGACATCATTAGCGTATTGCTCTTTTATAGTTTCAATTCCAAAAATTTTGAAGTCAAGTTGTGATAACATGGTATAGTGTCTAGAAAATGCATCAGCAATAACATTATCCTTCCCTTTCTTGTGCTTAATAACATAAGGAAAAGATTCAATAAATTCAACCCATTTTGCATGTCTATGGTTCAGTTTGCTTTGACTTCTAATATGCTTTGTGTGATTCATGATCAGATTGTATGACAAACTCCTTAGGCCATAAATAATGTTGCCATGTCTCCAAAGTCCGAACTAGTGCATAAAGTTCTTTATCATATGTTGAATAATTCAAACTAGGCCCACTGAGTTTTTCACTAAAGTATGCTACTAGTTTGCCTTCCTGCAATAAAACACCGCCTAAACCAATGCCGCTAGCATCACATTCTAAATCAAACATCTTATAAAAATCAGGTAATTGCAGCAAAGGGGCGTGTGTAAGCTTATCTTTAAGAATAGTGAAGGCTTCTTCTTGTGAGTCGCTCCAGATAAATGGCACATATTTCTTGGTAAGCTCGTTGAGCGGCGCTGCGATGGTACTAAAATCCTTCACGAACCGCCGGTAGAACCCAACAAGTCCGAGAAAACATCGTACTTGTGTGGCCGAGTTAGGGGTCGGCCAACTCTGGATCGCTTCAACCTTGGCTTTATTAACTTCAATTCCCTGTGTTGTCAGAACATAGCCAAGAAAAGCGACTCGATCTGTGCAAATAGTGCACTTCTCGATATTACCAAATAAACCTGCATCATGCAGAGGAGAAAAAACAACATGCAAATGGTCTAAGTGTTCCTCTAGTGCCTTACTATAAATCAGAATATCATCGAAGTATACTACCACAAATCCTCCAAGGAAAGCTCGCAAAACTTCATTCATTAGTCTCATGAAAGTTCTAGGGGCATTAGGCAATCCAAAAGGCATAACTAACCACTCATATAAAACAAATTTAGTTTTGAAAGCAGTTTTCCATTCATCACCTAGTTTCATACGAATTTGATGGTAGCCACTACGCAAGTTCACTTTAGAAAACACAACTGAGCCACTGAGTTCATCAAGCATGTCATCTAATCTAGGAATAGGATGACGATATCGAATTCTAATATTATTGATGGCCTACAATCAACACACATACGTGAAGTACCGTCTTTTTTAGGAACAAGTAAAATTGGTACAACACATGGACTAAGGGATTCACGAATGTAACCCTTTTCGAGTAGTTCTTGAACTTCTCGCTGAATCTCCTTGGTCTCCTCTGGATTAATCCGGTATGGCGCACGGTTGGGTAATGAGGCACCAGGTATCAAGTCAATTTGATGTTCAATTCCTCTCAAAGGTGGCAGCCCCGGTGGTACTTCCTTTGGGAAAACATCATGATACTCCTGCAAAAGGTTGGCGACAACAGGACACAAAGAAGGAGTCATATCCTCAAATGAAAACAAAACTTCTTTGCAAAGAAGAGCATAGCATTTATCAGTGTGAGCATCTAACTCAAAAATTTCAGAACGTGTAGCTACGAAAGAAGCACCTCTCAATTTAATTTCTTTAGAGGTTCTATGATCAGATTTGTGCATCTTATTAATTTGTTCTAACTCATCAACAACTTTCTGATTTTCAGATTTAGTATGCTCAATATTTGTGTTTCTACTAGCCCTAGCAAGATCATCTTTTAAAATTTGCTCAGGAGAGATAGGGTGTAGAATGGTTTTCTTTCCTTTATGTGTGAGAGTGTATTGATTAGTTCTACCATGAAGTAAACATTGTTTATCATACTGCCATGGCCTTCCTAGTAACATAGAACAAGATTGCATCGGCACAATATCGCAATCCATAGTATCATGGCATGAACCTAAAGAAAAAGGAACTCTCACCATGCGTGTTACCTTTACCTTTCCACCATCATTAAACCATTGAATGTAGTAAGGTTGTGGATGTTATCGGGAAGGTAGGGAGAGCTTCTGCACCATGTCAATGCTTGCTAAATTGTTGCAACTCCATCCATCAATGATTATGCGAACGGAACGCTCCTTGATGACTCCTTTGATGTGGAAGAGGTTGTGACGTTGATCCTTCTTTGCTTTGACAATCTGAGCACTAAGGACACAATGTGATATAAGACTCATGTACTTATCGGCATCGTCGGTGGTCACATGTTCTTCCTCTTGCGCCGGTCTTGTGTCATCATCTTCATGTGTAGCAAGCAAGGCATATGTGTCTTCATCAAAATCACTAGCAGAGTCGTACTCACCGTCTTCGCGAATGATCAATACACGCTTATTAGGACACTCCTTCATGACATGGCCAAATCCCTTACAAGTGTGGCACTGGATATCCTTTGTTCTTTTGGAGGAAGTAGATGATGATGATGAACTTTTTGTTGGAGCTGGTGTAGTACTTTTCATTGGTGCCGAAGCGTGTGAGGCTGAAGTTGATGAAGTAGGCCCCGATCGAGAGGTTGCAGGTGTTGTCATAGAGATGCGAGTGGGCGGGGCAGCAGGGGTGTGTGGCGCTCATATGGAAGTACGACATGCAGAAAAATTAGAACGCATTCTCGAACGAACCTTCACTTCATGTTCAGCATGTATAGCAAGATGGAATAAATGGGTCATTGAATGATAATCCTTATAAGCAAGTATGTCATAAATATCTCTATTCAATCCACCCAAGAACCTAGCCATAGAGGCTTCCTCTGTCTCAACTAAACCACAACGTAACATGCCCATTTGCAATTCTTGATAATAATCTTCCACACATTTAGATCCTTGGTTCAAGCGTTGTAGTTTATTTAGCAAGTCACGTTCATAATATCCGGGAACAAAACGGTGACGCATTACTAATTTCAAAGCTTCCCAAGTGGCAAAAATATTATTAGGATGTTTACGACAATGTTCTCTCCACCAAACAGAAGCAAAATCACTAAACTCACTAGTTGCAGCCCTAACTCTTTTATCATCAGGAAAATCATGGCAAGCAAATTTTTGATCAACTAATAATTCCCAGTCAAGATAAACATCCGGATCATATTTCCCATCAAAAGGAGGCATGACAAATTTCATTCTACCCAAAGAGTCGTCATGGCCACGTACCTGAGGACGCTGGGGCCGTCCCATACCTTCTTGACTATTGCGTAGTAGACGATGATCATGATCATTGTTAGCGTTAACTACATCAGGATCCTCAGAATCACCATCATAGTTGTCATCTTGCATGTACTCAAGTGGGCCTGCTATCGAGTTGGCGTTGCAAGGACGGGGCTGGTTGACAACATCTGTGTATGAAAGAGGGTGCCTCGGGTCTCCTAGGGGCACCCGACAAGCTTGTTGTAGACCTGTGTTGGTGGCTGGAAGACATGTAGCGGCAGTGGAGGCGCCACCCAGATGGGCATCCTGGTCGTCGAGACGTTTCATAATAGATGCAAGTGTTTGAGTGAACGTCTCATTGCTATCCTCGATCAACTTGAGACGCTTATCAGGTGCGCCCTCGAACGATGTGAACCGCTCGGTGTATGCATGCACATCCTCCTCAAGGCGTGCTACCGTGGCTTTCATGTTGTCTTCGTCACCTGCCATGGTTAGGATGAAACAAGAATAAAATCACAAGTTTATTGCTCCTATAGTAACTATGGTGAGGCGGTGGAAAATGTCTCTCAACTCTCGAGCAATTACCAAGCTCTTACCAATTCTTACCATGTTGCGGTGGTTGTCGGCCGTTGGCGATGTCAAAAGTTATCAAAAGATAGATATGGCGATTACCAAGTGACCGAACAAGGTACAGTATAGGAAGTGGAGCTTGGTGAAAGTTTCCTCCACTCACAATATGTGGCACAATTAAGCAAACAGTAATGCAAGCCGAATAATTTCTCAAACTCCTAACTAGTGCTGGCAGTCGACTAGTAAGAGATAAAACAATCTAAGCCTAGATACTGAATCAAGGGAGTGGAAACCAATGAAAATATGATTGCTCTAAGTAGCTAGATATAAGTGAAGTATAAACGTAGGGTATAGCGACCAAGAGCCACAAAAAAATATCCAGCAAGTATCACGTGTATAGCTGAGAAACAATTCTGAACGTCAAGAGAAATTGCACCAAGAGTGCTAGCCAGCCTAAATGTTGCAACCTTTCTTCTTATCTCTTTTTTCTATATTTTTTTGCTTCACTCTTTTTTTTCCTTTTTTTCTTCCTTTTTTCTCTTTTTTTCAAGCCGGTTAACAGCAAAAACAGTAGTACGTACACACTTTGGACCAGAAGAAGAAAACTGCGTTGACCAAGTGCTACGGATGCTGTCCACAAACAATGCTGGCCAACGAGATGTGATGGCTCAAGTGTTGGGATGAGGTATTACTAGTGCAGAAGATTAACCAGGGAGAAAGTTAGGCGCGTCGGCCGTCGAGGCAGACAAAGAGAGCGAGCTGTCTGGTGACTTGCTCGTGTGTGGATCACGGCATGGAGGGACAGATACCGTGTCTAGGAGACAGCGCAAGAGACTACAGGTAAGCAAGTGCGGGTTGATCTTGTCCTGATTGCTGTCGTAGAGAAAAACGCGTGTACGCCTAGAAAATGACGGATAACAAAGGACTTTTTAAACGGATACGACCTCGGATTTTATGTAAGAATAGGCAAAGCTAGAAACAATCTGATGCAATTTTTTTTGGAATGAAGTTGTGGCGGAAAACATGATGGACCAAAAACAAGGTTAGATCTAGTAGACAATTTTCTCTCGGACTAATCTAAACCAGCACTATTTCCAAGATGGATGCAACGAAAAATTCAACTACGCAAATACTAGATGCAAAAATTGCTAAAGGCTAAAAAGATAGGTGTAATGGATGATCTAATCTAATTTTTTTGGCTTTTTGTGGGTTATAGGACAGAAAATAAACTAATCTAATAAAACTATAATCTCTCACCGATGAACCTAAAAACTGATACCACTTGATGTGACGGTGACCTGATCTTTCGATGAGAGTGGGGATAATTATTGATTTGGTGGATTTTGACCTTGACGATCCGGCTATACCGTACCCGACGATATGCCTCGACAATCGCTAAACCAACTTCGATGGTTTATGACCTTGCCGTAGGCACGATCAACCCGAACAACGAGGTTCGAGTTCCTGCAAGCAACCGAAGAACCGGCAAGAACAAAGGTGAGTTGCAACTGAAATTCCGGATAATAAACTGAGCACACGAACTAGATAAAAAGTTGGGGTTCCACTGTGAATCTGACAAGATGGTAGTCCTACATGTCTCGTAGATGCGAATTGTAACGATGGCTAGACAATACAATAAAACCCCAGTCTAATTCTAATCTAGGCTAGCTATTTATGAATGGTCGACGCACGGCCGAGTCTAATCGTTGTTTCCCATACGGACTCCTTGAGGTCGGTTCGTACACGGGCTAGACTGCCGAGGCCGAATCGTTGCAGGCGTGTAAATCAATGTGTTGATGAGCCTCTGGCGTAGCCAAAAATTCTAGGGCCCACCTGCGTCTCGTGGCTGATCTGATGGCCTAATCCAAGTCCTTTTACCGTGTGCACTTGGTCCTTGTACACGTGAGTGCATGCATGGATGGGACATGACATACATGCAAGAACGTTGCTCCATTTGATCTAAACGTGCATTGTCTTCATCTTTACTCTCTCCTTTATTCCTAAGTACAAGTAAATCCAAAAATGTGTGTAATATTATATTCTCGTTAGTTACATCATATGTACAAAGGAGCGATAGTACCTAGCCACTTATTTGACGCGCTCGTGCTCTATTCATAGGTCCAGACGGAATAACTGATGTAGGAGTGGCGGCAGGTGTAACTGCAGTAGAGATGTCCTCATCGACCAAACTCTGGGATAAACAGTGTTTAGATTCATCCCGAACACCCCCGTACTACCTACGTGGGGCCTGAAGCCGACGACTGGCCAACTCTCAGATTTAACAAAACGGTCGCACAGGAGGTTAATTTTACTTAACAGACATTATATTACATAACGGCTCTGTTTCATAATATAGGAAGGGACAATATGAATGTATTCATTCAAAGATAATATCTTTAGCACATTGCTCCGCCACAATGTGGGATCCCTCGAGGACATCGTCAAAATACCGCTCGGGCGTGCGGTGCTCCTTGCCCGTGGGCGGTCCCTCGGTCGCAAGCTTCACGGCGTCCATCTTCACCCACTGTATCTTGACTCGGGCAAAGGCCATTCGCGCTCCTTCGATGCAGACCGACCGCTTGATGGCATCAAGCCGAGGGCAGGCATTGACCAGCCGCTTCACGAGCCCGAAGTAGCTGCTAGGTATGGCTTTGGTAGGCCATAGCCAGATTATTAAATCCTTCATGGCTAGTTCGGCCACCCTATGCACTTCGACCACCTGTTTTAGCTGATCCCTAAAGGGCACCGGATGTTCTGGCGCAAGGCAAGGTTGAAAAAAGCGGTAGGCGTAAGCGAGGCGGTTGGCCTTCGCCTAGTGCATAGGCGGTGCCTAAGCGCCCTAGGCGCGGCGTAGGCGGTAATATAGTTTTTACTCGTAGTGTATTTGTGATTATTGTATGGGTGTTGATATTAGTTTAGGGCATATAAGTAAGTTAATTACCATCTACTACCATTGGAATATATCACGTTTGGCATACTAGTGCACTATGTGGCATGATTTCTTGCTTGCGTAGGAAATTCCTTGCTTGCCCTGCCTAGACCTCCATTTATGCCCTAGACGAGGCATTTGGCCATTCCCTAACGCCTAGGCGTTCCTAAGCGCCTCCTAGGCACAGCCTATTCCAACAGAGGCGCAAGGTATTGTGACCAAAACAGCTTCTTCGTAGAGCTCCCCTCTTCGGCTCGGAAGAACTCCGCAGCGCTTGAAATGCTGCGCTGCAGATCCGCAAACACCCCAGGAGAACTCCAAATCCGGGTTATTAAGAGGAACCTTTTCTTCACATATTTGGTCTGCATAATAAAGGCCTTACCCGCCGTGATTTTTCCGCCCTCCTGGACTTCCGGGAGGGCGCCCTGGGCTTCAACCCGGGCGTCGTGTGCGCTTTGACGGGCCTTGGCAAGTTCGGACTCTTGATTCGCAATGTTCCGCTCCAAGGACTCGCATTTCTTCACGGCGTCCTGGAGCTCCTGCTGGACCTCACCGACCTTGGCCTCATGCTTTTCACGGGCGGCCTTTTCCTTGGCCGCTCTCTCCTCGGCCTCGGCCAGCGCCTTCTTGAGGGTCTCCACCTCGGTCGCCACTCCTAATTAATATCACGGCACTTTAGTCAGCACAAATCATTCATCCTTCCTGAATATAGACAAGGTTATTACATACCTTGATTGTCTTCCAGCTGTTTCTTCACGCGGCTGAGCTCTTCCTCGGCCCGCTCCAGACTCTGCTTTAGTCCAGAAACCTCAGCAGTATGAGAGGTCGCAGCCAGTAACGACGCCTGCTTATTCACATTGACTCATCTTGTTAGTCTCCTGCAAAACTTGTTTGATCCTCTGTCCGGCCTTTTCTTTTCGAACACCAGACAGTGTCTCAGGGGCTACTGTCTATACTGTGACATTCCTTTTACATAATTGTGTTGCTTACCTCAAAGCGTGTTAGAAGGCTTGAGCAAGCTTCGGTCAGTCCGCTCTTCGTGGACTGAATCCTCGCAACCGCCGTACCCATAAGGGTACGGTGTTCCTCGACAAAGGAAGCACTTTGTAGTGCCTCCATTAGAGTGTCTGGCGCCTCTGGTTGGACAGAGGTCACCGGCGGAATTGGCGCACCTCCTCCTTCTGAAGGAGGCTGCTTGCCGGGCTTCAGAGCCGTATAGGTCTCCGGGACCGTATTCGGCTGGGGGCCAAATTGAATATGGCCCCCATCACCAGTCTCCATGGGTATTTGCTCCCCCATGTGTCCGGCGGCTGAGGTTTCACCCTCCGGCGCCGCCCTGACCGCCTCCTGGGTCTCTCCTTGGCCTGGGATCCTTCGGGACAACACCTCGGTGTCATCCATGGCCTTGGGAGAAGAGACCACTGGAAGGGACCTGCTGTCCATCGCCTTCGGGTCCAGCGAATCCCCCGAAGATGAGGATCGCTCGAGGTCGGACCGAGCCGCACTTCAAATGCATGATTCAACATGTTAAGGCTATGAAATAGAGAGGCCGGATATATGAATGTGTCTGGGTTTTTGAGTGCTCACGATTTGGCCAGGGGCTTGTCTCGAGGGCGCCGCTCTGGGCTGATGTCGACGTCCCACGCCGAGTTATCCGCAAGGGAACCCTACCCCCTCTTGGACGCCTCTGCCTCCAGATTTGTGGAGGCCGCACCCTTTTTCCTCCCCCCTCAGGGGGAGAGTTGCTTTCCACCTCCTCATCGTCCTTGGCGGCGGAGGAGTGAGTCTCGGTGTCTTCAGACGTCATGTCCGAAGCACCCTTGTGACGGAGGCCACCACGGGTCCCCTTGGCCTCCTTCTTGGCCTTCTTCTCCGGCGCTTGATAGGGCACCGGAACCAGCATCTTCGTCAGAAGTGGAATTGCTGGGTCATCGGGCAGCGGAGCCGGACGATGAATCCGCTCCGCCTTCTTTGTCCAGCCCTGAGAGAATCAGTAGGGAGGCTTAGGCATCTTCCTGGAGTATGCAAGTAAAGGATACACCTTGAAAACATGAAAAAACACACCGGACTAGCGGGATGGGCCAAGTCGTGCCCACCGTCCTCGGTCATGTCCGGCCACGTCTCGCTGGACTTGAAAAGCACCTTCCAGATGTCTTCGTGCATAGTGCCAAAGAACTGTGGCAAGGTCTGGTGCTTGGCCGGATCATACTCCCATAGATGGCACGTCCGACTTTGGCACGGAAGGATCCGGTGAACAAGCATCACCTGGATCACATTGACAAGCCTGATATTCTTGTCTATCATGCTCCTGATGCGCGTCTGAAGCGCTGTCAGCTCGTCCGGCGAAGACCAGTCCAGGCCCTTCTATGGTTAGGAGGTGAGCTGCATCGAGGCTCCGGACCGGAATTTGGGAGCCGCGGCCAAGGTGGTACCGCGTGGCTCTGGACATGGAACCACTGCTGTTGCCACCCTTTAATGGTCTCCATGAAGGTACCTATTGGCCATGTGATGTTGGGCATCTTGCTCACCATGGCGCCTCCGCACTACGCGTGTTGACCGCCCACGCCCTTCGGCTTCACATTGAAGATCTTTAACCATAATCCGAAGTGGGGTGGGATGCAGAGGAATGCCTCACACACGACAATGACTGCCGAGATGTTGAGGAAGGAGTTGGGGGCAAGATCGTGGAAATCCAGCCCATAGGAGAACATGAGTCCACGGACGAACGGGTGGAGAGGAAACCCAAACTCACGGACGAAGTGCGGGATGAATACTACCCTCTCATGGGGCTCCGGGGTGGGGACGAACTGTCCCTTCACCGGAAGCCGGTGGGCCATTTCCTTGGCCAAATACTCGACCTCCCGGAGCTTGATAATGTCCTTCTCCTTAATGGAGGAGGCCATACACTTGCCCCACACTCGGGATCCGGACATGATTGGAGTGCTTTCTTGGGGCGGAAAAGAGGAGAACTTGGGTGCTGGAGCTCGAGAATGGGGGAGGCAGAGAGAGAGAAGGCGTGGGTGAAAGGGGTAAATCCTTATCTCTTTATAAAGGCAGTGAATATCAAGCGCCTCCCCACTCGCCTTAAAACTCGCCTATTCCCCAAGGGCCGTGTAGATGGCACGGTTGGGTTACCCACGCCCGTATTGGTGAGAATCCCGCAATAAGGGGACATGATCTCTGCTTTGACAAGACGTTCCAATGAAACCACATCTCAAAATATGGAGCGGCAGGCTAAAAAACGGTTCGAAATAATGGTCGGGCGGCGACGTGATGTCACACTACCAAAAGCTGTCAGCGGATTGGGCACATGAAATACTATACTCTCTGCGGTTGTGTGTGGTACTTGTTTTGCCGAGCCAGACATGTTTTCTGTGTTCGAAGGAAGCTTTGGAGTACTCGGAGGAGGAACTCGCCTTGCAATGTCGAAGACAATTTGCGCACCGGACACCTCGTCATTGAAGCTTGGTTCAGGGGCTACTGAGGGAGTCCTAGACTAAGGGGGCCTCGGACGGCCGGACTATGTAGCGTGGGCCGGACTGTTGGGCCATGAAGATACAAGACAAAAGAATCTCTCCCGTGTCCGGATGGGACTCTCCTTGGCGTGGAAGGCAAGCTTGGCGCCCGGATATGAAGATTCCTTTTCTTTGTAACGGACTTTGTACAACCCTAGTCCCCTCCGGTGTCTATATAAATCGGAGGGCTTAGTCCGTAGAGGCAATCATAATCATATATGCTAGACTTCTAGGGTTTTGGCCATTACGATCTCATGGTAGATCAACTCTTGTAATACTCATATTCATCAAGATCAATCAAGCAGGAAGTAGGGTATTACCTCCATAGAGAGGGCCCGAACCTAGGTAAACATCGTGTCCCCCGCCTCATGTTACCATCAACCTTAGACGCACAGTTTGGGAACCCTACCCGAGATCCGCCGGTTTTGACAACGACACTCCCCAGCAAGGGTTGCTAGGATGCTGGCGGCCTGCTTCCTGACCAAGGCTCCACCGCTCCACCTCACAACAACACAAGTCAGTTATCGATGCGGTGTGGATCTCCCAAGTGATTAAGTGGCTGTCATTTGGCATGTGGCAGCCATTTTTGAGGAAGATCACCCCTAAAATGACACCCGTCCAGGTTCATGTCACGCAGACAGGCGAGAAGGTGGTTGAATGGCACGGCAAGGCTTGCCGGGCTACACCCACGACGTGACACTAAGTGGTGCATTTAATGCACCTTGTCCTGTCTACAGAGTTAGGTATGATAGCACTGTGGCTATCTAATCACTAGATAATGACTGCTTTGCCATTGTGGTAACCCCTTGACCTATAAAAGGAGGGCTGAGGAAACCTTAGAAAGGATTTAGACCATTTTACACTCATACGCGCGTAGCTGCTCTCCCTGATGCAACCTTGCCGGGCTTGAGCACCATGCATTCGTCAAGGTCCTCCACCCAATCCTCCAAAGCAGGAGTAGGGTTTTACGCCTCACGGCAGCCCGAACCTGGGTAAAAACTGCATGAGTCACCGCTGTCGTGCTGCTCTACGGCCTCCGCTCTTTGTGCAACATGCCCTTCCCCCTTGCCGAACCACAAGGGGTCAATGGCACCATAGGTGATAGTCTTGAACCACGACATCTTTGGGGCGCCAGGTAGGGGGAAGCGCATGTGCGAACCCGAGATCGTAAGCAGCGCGTCGATCTTCATCACCATCTCCTTCATCGATGGCTTCGTCATCCATGGCGCCCAAGAAAAAGTCTGGCACAGCAGCCCACCCTTCCACCTCGAAGGCCCCCTTGCATGCAGCCACTGATCCCGTGGGAGCTGTGGTGGCGTCAGGGGACACGGATGGTGCATCGAACGTGACCGGCGCAGGCGGCGTCATCACCGTTCCCCCTGCGGCTAAGGTGGGATTAGGAGCCGCCGGAGGAGGACAACATCAACAACACCTTGGAGATCACGCTCCACAAGGTGTGGGTGGTGAGAATGTTTTGTCTCCGCCTCTCCACCTCGCTGAAGGGCGCAGCCGCAGTGATGGCGCCAGTTCTGGCATGAATCGCAACCCCCTAGCTGCCCCTGCTACGGGCGCAGCTACGGGGCATGCTCCTTCCCCAAGGCGATCAAATCAACATGGCGCGCCGAATGGGGTCGTCAACCCCTAGGTGCACCCTTCTTGTCGTCACGCCGCCATGGCGACTAGCTCGCGGCGAAGAGAAGATGGTGCCGCCACTACCGGTACCATTAGATGTCGTGCGACGTCGCGGTCTGCGTCGTCTTCCATGCCAAGTACTGCTTCGGAAGCCATGGTGCGAGCTCAGCTCCTGCTGAGATTCCCTCCAGCAGCCGATCAAATGGATGAATGGAGAGCCACCATTCAAAGTTTGATTGGTTTCGCTGAGGCGGCAGGATCATAGCGGACAGATCTTCCATAGCATCCTCAGGCAACAACAACGGCCCGAGCCGCTGGCCGTGCTGAAGGGGTCAATCCTACGGTGCAATCCCCCCACAGCAGCCAGCATAGCGGCCGCAGCCAGAGATGCGCGACCAAGAACCCGATGAGGTGTCGATGGCTTCGTCTGATCCTCAAGCCCGTCGAGCTCAGCAGTAGGTCCTGGAAAACAAGCGGAGGGAAGACGCGGGCATCACCATAGAACGACGCCGCGAAACCCTCTGTCAATCTGATAGGAACAATGGCCCCGATGTCGACGAGCCTGCGCCCAGTGGAGACAGATACCTTCCTTTCGAGGTTGGGTGTCCTGCCTTCACCTGCGAGCTACGGCAAGTCCGTTGGCCATCTGCCCGTATGTTCAAGCCAGAGATACTAGAAAAGTATGATGGAAGACTGAACTCAGCAGAGTTCTTGAGCATCTACACCGTTGTCGTTCAAGCCGCCGGAGAAAGAAATGAAAAGGTATTCGCCCATTACTCCCCTATGGCACTCAAGCCAAACGTAAGGTCGTGGCTGATGTACTTGCCGGAGAACTCCATCTCGACTTGGGCTGACCTGTGTCACGAGTTTGTTGGTGCCTTCACGGATGGACATCAAGAACCAGGGCAGCCTAGCGATTTGTAGCTCCTTCCATAAAAGGAAGGGAAGAGTTTGCGAAAGAACTTGCAGAGGTTCAGCCGGGTGCACAGAAGCATTCCAGTTATCCACCTAGCGGCTGTGTTTGCCGCGTTCTAGTCCAACATATGCAACCGCAGGATACGTTCCAAGATGAACATCTGGTTGCCTAAGACTGTGAATGATCTTTACACCTTGGTAGATAAGTGTGCCCATACAGAGGAGGGGGGCATCTCCCGGAGAAGAGAATGGCATCGACGTCGACTCAGAAGATGACGATGATGCTGCCAACCAGAAGAAGAAGGAATGTGGTGACGAAAGCAATGAAGGGGATGAATAGGAAACCAGCGAACAAGAGTTTCATAAAGCCACTGACACCCTGTGCATTGATGGGGGTGCATCCTTGCACTCCTCTCACCGCCAGCCTAAAGAACGGGCGCTTGAGGCCAATGTTGTGGAGCCAGTGGCAGATTCCCAGAAACCACTCAAATGGTCTCGCACGCCCATCATCTTTGACAAAGAATATCACCCTAACCGCAACACTGCGGTAGGGAGCTTGCCGTTGTTGGTACCACCAACAATCCACAACCTCAAGGTCACAAAGATATTTGTTGACAGAGGGGCTGGGTTGAATCTGGTTTCCCCCAAAGTAATTAGCAAGACACAGATAATAGATGAAGAGCTCAAGGTTACTGGCACGTTTCATGGAATCAACCCCGCAGGAGTCGTCCAAAGGGGAAGAATGTGCTGCCTGTGACACTTGGAGGAGAATTGAACTAACAAACAGAGAAGATTGTGTTCGATGTGGTCGAGCTTTTGTTTCCATAAAATGGGATACTTGGACGACCTACCCTGGCAAAGTTCATGGCGGCATCCCACTATGCCTACAACACCCTAAAGATGCCAGGACCGATGGGCGTTATTTCTATCCCGTCGGACAAGAATGATGCAATTATATGCATGGACAAGATGTACCGGGATGCGGTCATTGCCGAGTCCGAAGAAGCCGCAGTCCCCGCCAAGGAAAACAAACAAGGGAAAAAAAGCTAGCAAGGATACCAGCAAGGAATCCAGGAAGCGCGCCTCTCCGGAGTGCGCTGCACCTGTCGATGACTTGCCGGAGAGTTCCACTAGCAAAAGGTCCAGGGTTGCTGCACCTACGGTGAAGAAAGTTTCTGCAGGGCTGGTTGCGCTGATGGTACATTCACTATCAGTTCTCCGGAGTGCGCGCGTTGCCTTCCCGGGGGCGAATGTCGATGTGTTTGCTTGGCAACCGTCTGACATCCTTGGTGTTCCTAGGGAGGTAATCAAGCACCACCTTGCTGTCTGTCCTCATGCCCGACCCGTCAAGCAGAAGGTTTGAAAGCAAGCCTTGGAGCGGCAGCAGTTCATTGCTGAGGAGATCAAGAAACATGAGACAGCTTGTTTTGTCATAGGATTATTGCACCCAACGTGGTTGTCAAATCTACTGGTAGTGCGCAGTGAATGGGAAGTGCAGGCTTTGCATAGATTTCACATATCTAAATAAAGTATACCCGAAGGGCCCATTCCCCTTGCCATGCATTGACCAGATCGTGGATTCCACCTTCGGGTGTGGTCTGTTGTCCTCCTTGGATGCCTACTCCGGGTATCACCAGATATTCATGTCCAAGGAAGATGACTAGAAGGCATCTTTCATAACCCCGTGTGGCATGTACTGCTTTGTACGGATGCCCTTTGGGTTAAAGATCATTGGGTCCAATTTTGCAAGAGCAGTGCAAATGGGGTTTGAATCTCAGTTGCACAGGAATATTGAAGCTTACCTGGATGACATAGTGGTCAAGACCAAGGACAAATCAATGCTCATTGAGCACTTGGAAGAAACCTTTGTGAACCTGCGCAAGACCAACTTGAAGCTGAACCCTGAGAAGTGCGTATTTGGCATTCCCTCCAGCCTACTTGGCTTCTTTGTGTCTCGCCAGGGGATAGAGGCCAACCCTGACAAGATCAGGGCAATCGAACAGATTCAAGCACCCAAATCATTCAAGGACGTGAGGCTCTTGACCGGATGTGTTGCCGCACTGAGTAAGTTCATTTCCAAGTCCGCCGAGCACACCCTACCTTTCTTCAAAATCTTGAAGAAGGAAGGGCCCATGGAGTGGACCCCGGTGGCGGAAGAAGCGCTGCAGGACTTTAAAACTTATCTTTCCTCTATTCCCACCCTGGTCGCTCCTAAACTACAAGAGCCGATGATGCTATATCTAGCAGCAACCAATCCAGTGGTTAGTGCAGCACTGGTGGCACAACGAGAAATGGAGGAAGGATCAGCTGTAGCTACTGCCCCCTGGAGAAAGAAGCAAACCAATCAAGGCAAGGCTGAATGTAGATCAAGAGAAATAAGAGCAGAGAAGTGAAGGCAACCCCAAGACTACAACAAGGAAGAAGGTGGTGCAGTGGCCAGTTTACTTTGTTAACTCCCTGTTGTAGGGGACTTGATCAAGGTAATCTAGCATGCAAAAGTTGATCTTTGTCCTCGTCATGTCCTCGAGGAAAATGCGCCACTACTTCCAGGCCCGCGAGATGACAGTTGTCACCTGTTGCCCTTTGCAACGCATACTGATGAACCCTGATGCGGAGCATCCCTCGCTCATCCCCATGGACGTACCTACATCTCCCTCAACACCACTTGGACCCATGACAAGAGCTCGAGCAAAGGCTATTGAAGATAAGGTGAACTCGCTCCTCTCCGAACTCCCTCTCTCTACTCACGAGACATGGCTACTACCTCATGCAGAGACTCTGTGTGTGATCAGGTACTTGGAGGAGAGCCATGGGACAGCTACACTCAATGGCCAAAATAGCGAGGGCACCAAGCATGAAGATCAAGAGGAAGGACTGCTTTGGGAGCTACAGGACCCGGACGACCGGCCAGGCACGGAGTCCGACCCCTAGAAGATGCTACAGCCGAGAGGAGAGAGGCAGGCAAGAGCTACAGGCCTCGGACGACCGGCCCAACCCGGACGACCGACCACTCCCAGGCTCCGGACGACCAAGCCCTTATGGACGACCGTGCCAGCGACCACAGAACGGAAATCACGGAAATCCAAAGGCGTCCGGACGATCGTGCCAGCGACCACAGAACAGATTCTGCGGACATCCGAGCAACCCTGGACGTTTGGGACTCCGCGAGCCTCCGGACGACCGGCGCCCCACGGACGACCGGACCCTGGCTGCGACCAAGCTACGGGCTGAGGCCCATGTACCCCATCACTTCGCCCCTCTTTTGCACTAAGACTATAAATAGACCACCCCACCTCCTAGATAGGGTTAGCATTGCGATAGCTCAGTTGAGATAGAGCATTGCTCATCCGTACTAGATCTACTCCTCGTGAGGGACCACACCTCTTCGGATAAGATCCACCTGGATTCAAGACCTCCATCCGGAGAAGACAATCAAGACCTCCTCATGGAGAAGAATGGTTACTCTTGTATCATCCCTTGTTGACTTTGGATCTCGTGTTACTTTGTGCCTCGATGATCTAGCACTTGTGTGATCAAATTTGTGTCGGTTGATTGTTCCTCTCGTTTTCCCCTCATGATTTTCCTCGTGTTCTTCCGCGCGTTCTTCGTGTTTCCCCGTAGGATCCACTCCGAACGTGAAAGATCGGCCCCCAGGGTTCCGCCCTACATCATCTTGGTATCAGAGCCACGTTGATCACGTTTTTGGAGCCCCTACCCCGTGTTTTCTAGCTTGATTTTGTTGTTTTCTTCCTAAATCCGAAAATCCCCACCAAGCATAGCCCCAAAAAATGTTGTGATTTGTTGGTGAGTTGAAATTTTGTTGGATTTGGTCCATGGATTTGTGCTGCCACGTGTGGATCTAGCTTTCCCCACCCTGCCCACCCTTTTCCATCCACAAATCTACTCGATTTCGACTTCAACACTTCCTTCCACCCCGAAATCGTGCAGTTCATCCTGTGCCCGATTTTCACCCAGGACACGGACGATCGGACCCAGCCGGACGTCCGACGATGACCGGACGACCGTGACCTCCCGGACGTCCGGGCAACTCTGACGGAACTGAATTTTGTTGAGTTCGGCCACCACCACACCCCCACCTTCCACCACATCTTCCAAACCCACATACACCACCATCATCCCCCAATACCTCCTAGGACGATTTTGACACGTTTTGGTGTTTGAAATTTTGAGTTGTGGCTCTGTGTCCTATTGTGTTTCGGCTATATATGTACGGATCGACATCATCATCACCGCGGCTCATCTTCGCAAAGGTCTCATCATCGCCAAGGATGGTAACCTCGACGACATCTTTGTCATACCATGCAATTGCATTGATACCCACATGGCCTTACATTTGCGTAGCTTACCCATCGAGACTAGCCATTGAGTATTCCTGGCAACATGACTTGTGCACATTAGTGATCATACTCCATAGCATACTTACCATACTATAGTGGTGCATATCTTGGCATCATTATTGTGTCACAAAGTTGTCATAGCATACACAATTGCTATCTTGGTTCGTGAAGTTTTGCATGAGAAAAAAGCTCAAAAGTGAAAGAGCCACCCAAGCTTTTAAGCAAAGAAGGAAAGATAAGCAAAGAGCTTATAAGAAATAACCATAGCATCATACTACATTAAGATTGTCATACTCGATCATCTTGGATCATAGCACCGAAATACCATACATATAGCATACTTGGGATAGAGATCGTTGCATTTTTGCCTAGTAGGTTGTGCACAAGTTTCATATCCGTCTTTTGTGCAATCTCTCGTGTATTGTGCAGCAGGAGCATTTTCGTGGTTTCCACATTTTGGCTCATTTTTGGTTTGCACAATCCCACTTATCTATTTGCGTGTGTGTTTCCATGTACCACTACTTGCTTGGTCTACTTGTTGCATTTGCAAATTTGTGAATCTTTTCCAACATTATTGGAGCTCACTTACAATTGCATCAAATTGTGTGCCACCATGCTAACCAAGCTCCACCATAAGCTTTTACTTGTGTAGGTGTGAGAACCGACAAGAATTTGTACCAATAGTGCTATTTCATTGTCCGCATTTGAGTGAACTTGATTCATCGTCAACATCGGTCAAGGAACATTGGTATAAGTTCTTCTCTTTCTACCACTCACATTTTTCTTGGAATGATGGATAGGCCAAGTACTTCTACCAACCCACTCTGCATCGAGCAAGACGACGACATGTCATCATACGTCACCAAGAGCCACCTCTTTGGCGCACAATGATCGTTGCATCAAGAGCAACAAGCTATGAACGAACACATCGACAGCCTCGCCACCGACTTGCGACACTCCAAGCGACGTACCAAGGACTACTTCGATAACAAGCTCGACGCTCACAAGTAAGAGAATGATGCAAGAATGGATGAGATCAGCGCCTTGTTGGTGAACCGTCCTCCTTCAACTTCTTCATACTAAAGACAGAGCCGCTCAAGTCGACACTCCGATGACTCCTTCTCCGGCTCAAGTACACCGTCATCGAACACTCTTCGACGAGCCGCGCATCAAGACCGTCATGCATCTCGCAATCCTCTACATGACAAGCATTCACAAGAGCAAGTTGATAAGCGAGTACCTCGTTTTCAACCACACCAAGTCACTTTTGCACAAGCTCAGGAACGACAATGACGACAGCGCCAAGAGGAAGAACGAGCGCGTATACACCAGGAGGAACAAGACGCCGAGGCTCAACGTCTTCAACTACAACAAACATGAAGCACAAGCTCTTGAGGGGCAACGTGCCCTTCGAGAATCAAGTCGAGCCATCGCTAACCGCAACCAAGATCGGCGCAATCAAGAGGAAGCACTTCGTGAAGAAATCCAAGAGCGGAACTACCAACCGCTAGTGCAACCTCAAGTTCCTCAAGCTCCCCCACAAGCTCGTCAAGCTCCACCTCAACCTCAAGTTCAACAAGAGCAAGTTGATCATGGACTTCCTCCACACCAAGAGCAACATGAGGATGATTACCCTCACCATCAAGGGCGTCATCATCACCATCGCCAACAACACAATGAAGAGCAACGCTATGACAAGCTAAAATTCACAATGCCCAAGTTCAATGGAAGCAATGATCCCGAAGAGTAACTTTCGTGGGCACTGAAGGTCGACAAAATCTTTCGTTTGCACAATTATGAGGAAGAGAAGAATATCGCCATGGCATCACTTGAGTTCCAAGACTATGTGCTCATATGGTGGGAACAAGTCCTTGAGCGCCAAGAAGCAAGAGGTGAATCACCTATCACCACTTGGGTTCAAATGAAGGATGTCATGCGAGCACGTTTTGTGCCCACCTACTACAACCAAGATCTCTTCAAGAAGCTATAACTCCTCAAGCAAGTAACAAAGAGTGTTGAAGAATACTACAAGGAAATGGAGATAGCCATGATTCGAGCCAATGTCACGGAAGATGATGAGTAAACAATGGCACGTTTCTTGAATGGACTCAATCATCCCATCAAGAAGATCGCTGACTTCCAACCCTACTCCAACCTTATTGAGCTCGTGCATCAAGCTACAAAGGCAGAACGTCAAGTGAGATGACTTCAAGTACGCCAAGTACTCGTCCAAGACCTACGACTTCTCCAACGACCAAGCTTTAACGACTCCTCCAACCTCTACATCAACCAAGCCTTCTCCAAGCAATGACGACAAGTCAAGTTACAAGAGAACTTCGATTAGTTCGAGTCGCCTTCCTCCTACTACAAGCAACTTCAAGCCGCGTGCTTCACCATCTACTCCGACCGATGAGACCGTCAAGACAAGCTCCTTCAAGTGTTTCACTTGCGGCGGCCGAGGCCACAAGTCCTAAGAATGCACAAACAAGCGCACCATGATCCTCAATGATGATGGAACCTATGAGTCCATGAGTGATGAGGAGATGTAATCCCTTGTGCAAGTGGCCATGCACCGGCGAGTGAATGAGGATGAAGATGATCAAGTCTTTTGTGATGAGGATTCAAGCCCTGCTCTCGTTGTCTCCAAGGTCTTGACTCTGCAACATCAACAAGAAGAAGATCAAAGATGCCACATCTTCAAAACAAAGGTCGGCATCAACGGAAGGTCCGTCAAGGTCATCATCGATGGAGGTAGTTGCCACAACTTGGCAAGTGAAGAACTATGCTCCAAGCTTCAATTGGTCAAGATGAAGCACCCGCACCCATACAAAGTCCAATGGCTAAGTGACTCCGGCACTATACGAGTTGAGCATACGATCCAAGTCTCCTTCAAAATTGGTGCATATGAGGACACTTTCGAGTGTGATGTCGTCCTGATGTCCGTTTGCCACCTCCTTCTTGGTCGACCATGGCAATTCGACCGTGGTGTCATCCACAATGGGTGTATGAATCACTATAGCTTCAAGATGAAAGGGAAGGAGTATGTGCTATGACCTATGTCTCCTAGTCAAGTGATAGCCGACAAGCAAGCCACCCATCATGGAGAGAAGAGTGAGAAAGTGATCCACCAAAAAGTGAGTGGGAGCCACAAGCCAAACTTGAGCACCTCTTCGCCTAGAGAGAAAAACCTAGTCCTATTTGCCATAAAAAGTGAGATGCGAGAAGTGTGTGTGAACCCATCGACTGTTACACACTTTGTGCAAGGATGGGGAACCAAAAACTAACACCTCTCATGAGCTACCTTTAGTGTTTCAATCTCTTTTGCAGGAATTCCAAGATGTTTTGCCTGATGAGCTACCTCCGGGTCTACCTCCTCTACGAGGCATTGAGCATCGAATCGACCTCATCCCCGGAGTGCCCCTTCCAAACAAAGCTCCATACCGCGTCAACCCCGAAGAAACTAAGAAGATACAATGGCAAGTACAACAACTAATCGATAACGGTCATGTACGTGAAAGCCTAAGTCATTGTGTCGTTCGCACAATACTTGTGCCTAAGCAAGATGGAAGTTATCGCATGTGTTCCGATTGTAGACCCATCAATGAACTTAGCGGTGCTGCCTTTTTCTCAAAAATCGATCTTAAAAGTGGCTATTATCAAATCCGCATACAAGAAGGTGATGAGTGGAAAACTACTTTCAAAACCAAATTTGGCTTGTACGAGTGGTTGGTCATGCCTATGGGTTTATCGGAAGCTCTCGGTACTTTCATGCATCTTATGCATTTTTGTGCTTCGACCTTATATTGGAGTCTTTGTTGTGATTTACTTTGATGACATTCTTGTTTTTAGCAAATCCATGAAAGAGCATCTAAAGCATGTTAGGGCTATTTTGCAAATGCTTCGCAAGGAACGTCTATATGCCAACATGAAAAAGTGCACATTTCGTGTTGACAAACTTGTTTTCTTGGGTTTTTTCGTTTCTTCCAAGGGTGTTCATGTTGATTAATATAAAATTGAAGCAATTAAAACTGGGCCCCAACCCACCAATCTGCAACCAGTGCGTAGATTTCTTGGTCTTGCAGGTTTTTATCGTCGCTTTGTGAAAGATTTTAGCACTATTGCCGCTCGTTTGCATGCCTTGAGTAAGAAGAATGCTCCTTTTGTTTGGGGATCTTTGCAATCCACTGCTTTTGCTGAGCTCAAGTCTTTGCTTACTCATGCTCCGATTCTTGCTTTACCAAACTTTGAGAAAACTTTTGAGGTTCATTGTGATGCAAGTGGTACCGGAATTGTCGGAGTTTAGATGCAAGAAAAATGAGCCATTGCATATTTTAGTGAAAAACTCTCCGGTGCTCAACTTAACTATCCCATCTATGACATTATCTTAGATCTCATGAGTTTGTCACCCATACCGATCATGAAACGCTTAAGTACTTAAAAGGTCAAACTAAGTTGAATAAGCGTCATGCCAAACGGAGTGAATTTATTGAATCTTTCCCCTATGTGATCAAGTAAATTAAGGGTAAGGAAAATGTAGTTGCGGATGCACTTTCACGCATATGCACACTTGAGTTGAATGTTATGGCTTTGAGCACATAAAATACTTGTATGCTAACGATCCATGTTTTGCTAGTCCTTATGCTAAATGTTTGACGCATACATCTTGGGAATGATATTACATCAAGGATGGTTATCTTATGAGAGCTAACAAACTATGCATTCCCGAGTCTTCTCTTCGTTTGCTCCTTTTGCAAGAGGCTCATGGAGGCGGACTCATGGGACATTTTGGATGCGAGAAGACATTCACCACGCTCTCCAAGAACTACTTTTGGGCCAAGATGTTCCGTGACGTCTCACGCTTCACCAACCGATGCTCTACATGTCGCAAAGCTAAGTCTAAAGCTCAACCCCATGGTGTTTACATGCCTCTTCCTATTCCTTATCAACCTTGGGAAGACATTAGCATGGATTTTGTACTTGGTTTGCCTAGAACTCAAATTGGAAAGGATTCCGTGTTTGTTATTGTGGACCGATTTTCTAAAATGGCACATTTCATTCCTTGCAACAAGATAGATGATGCTTCGCACATTGCAAATCTCTTTGTAGGGAAATCTTGTGTCGGTGTACTAAAGTAGGGGTACCTTAGTATCCCGAACTTGTGCACGGGCAGTCGCAACACCCAGTGGCAAGGCTTGCCGGGCGTCTGCCAAGATCCTCCGTAGCTCATATTGATGCCATTCAAGAACAAAGTGTTTTGACTGAAAAGACAAGACTCCGGCAAGAGTAGCTCGCCGGGAAGGACAAGGCCCCGGCAAGAGGAGCTTGCCGGGAAGACCAACCAAGGCACTGTGAAGAACTTGCCGCGACGCGCCGCGCGTCCCGGCAGAGCCCAACGAGCGGCAAGCTCTCGGGTGCGACAAGACAACGACCGCGGCAAGGCGCTTGCCGCGGCGAAGCCACCACTCTGCGCCCACGCTCCAGCGCATTCGTCGGCATGTCGCCGCAAGACCATCCCAGGAGCACGTGGCGGGGCGTTGTGCAGCCAAGCGGTGCGAGGTGGCAAGTGGAGATGACGAGAAGGCCATCGTGGCGATCGGTGGCGCCCCTAACGGTCGTTTCCTGCACTGTTTGGGCGACCAGACTGGCATTAAATGCCCTTGTCCCCTGCCGTCAGAGTTAGGTAGGGGGAACTGTAGATAGCGGTTGTACCAACTCCTCTTTTTACTTTTATACCCCTCTCTGCGTTGCCACCTGTCGGTGACCCCTTTAGCCTATAAAAGGAGGCCCATGCGCAACGTAGAAGGGGTTCGACTCCTTCGAAAACACAAAACGCTCACGCCTTTGAGCAAGAACATAATACCACCACAAAGCAGCAGTAGGAGTTTTATCTCTCCGGAGAGCTCCGAAGCTGGGTAATCCCTCGCGTGCTTCTCCTCGATCTGCTCTTCGTGCGCTCTCCGCTCCCTTGTCGGACCGAAAGGGGCCCTGCCCCATAGGTGTTCGTTCCCCATGACATCTTTGGCGCGCCAGGTAGGGGGGCGTCGAGGTTGTGCGAACCTGATCCGGTGTTCGCGCGCGCTACATCAACTTCTCCATCGACATGCCACCGAAGAAGTAGACTTCGGAGGTGGTTGGTCCGTCCGCGTCGATCCCACCGCCACCAGAGCAAACGGGCGGTGGGGTGGACGCCGGCGGAGGAGCGGGCGCCGAGGGGGGGACTCACGTCGTCACCAGGTCCAAGGACAAGGCCCCGCAAGCTTCGGCGTCTGTACATACGCCGCACCCCTCCCAGGAGGTGCGGGATCGACAACGCCATGGTGCTCCTAGCACCGTACTCGCGTTAGAACAGGGCCAAGCCGGTGGGTCGCGGGACGCTCAAGGCCAACATGCGCGTCAACATGTTGGCACGAGCGCGGTACGGTCGCCTGGACGGGATGTCGCTCCTTCTAACACTGTTAGAAGTTTGAGCATATCCCGCTCCTCGCGTCGTTCGCCACCACCGCCCAAGACTCCAGAGGAAGCGCTGGCCCGAGCCCAACTGCTTCTAGATTACCCTCCAGCGCCAGACAAGATCGACGACTGGAGGGCCACCATTCAGAGCCTCATCGGCTTCGCCAACGGCGACAAGCCCCGGCAACCGAGCACGTCAAAGCCCCGGCAAGACGCCCAGGCGCAAGCCAATGCCGACAAGACCGCTGGGGGTGCCACCACCGTGCACTCCCCGCCCAGAAGGCCAAGATCGCCGACTCGCCGGGCTAACCTCGACACCGATTCCACCGCGTCGTCGGACCCGCGAGCTCGTCGCGATCAGCGCCAAGTTCTCCAAGAACGACGACAAGAAGACGCTCGTACTCGCATCGAGCGTCGAAGAGAAGCGCGGCGTCAGTCAGACCAGCGCGCTGGGCCCGCTGTTGATATGCATGCGCCAGGGGAACCAGGCGACTTGCCGTACGCGGTAGGTTGCCCTGCGTTCACTCGTGAGCTGCGGCAGGTCCAGTGGCCCAGTGCTAAGAACTTCAAGCCAGATGTACCCGAGAAGTACGATGGCAGGATACATCCGTCAGAGTTCCTTAGCTTCTACACCATCGCGGTGCAGGCTGCCGGGGGGCGCGACGAGAAGATCCTCGCCAATTACTTCCCGTTGGTGCTCAAGCCCAACGTCAGATCTTGGCTCATGCACTTGCCGGACAACTCCATCTCTTCATGGGCAGATCTGTGCCATCAGTTTGTCGGCGCCTTCACAGGCGGCCACAAGCCCCATGGCCAGGAGAGTGATCTTCATCTGCTCGCCCAGAAAGAAGGAGAACCTCTGCGCAAGTACATTCACAGATTCAGCCAAGTGCAGCGCAACATCCCAGACGTCCACCCTGCCGCGGTTATCAGCGCGTTCCATCAGAACGTGCGTAACCGCAGGATGAGGGAGGAGATGGCGATGTGCAAAATCAGAGATATCAGCGAGCTATATGCTCTGGCCGACAAGTGTGCACGTGCTGAAGAGGGGAGGAAACTCCCCGGAGAGAACGCATGAGCAGAGGGATCTGACAGTGAGGATGCCGCTCCGGCAAAGAAGAACCGGAGGCGAAATAACAGGAAGAGGAAAGCTAAGGATGTGTTAGTTGTCTAGCAGTCCGACAATGGAGGTGGCACCGAGAAGGCCAAAGCTGGTGACTCCGGCGAAGCTGTGGTGGCCGCCGACAAGCAGGACGGCTCCGGCAAGCAGTACTGCAAGATCCACCGCACCAAGGGCCATGATCTCCAGACTTGCAAGAAGGTTGAGCAGCTTGATGAGCTACAGAAAGCTGAATACGAGCGCCGCGACAAGGAGAAGGCCCAGGAAGGTGGTGGAGGATCCAGCAAGAAGCGTCCCGGCCAGGGAGGACGCCGCGGCAAGGCCAAGCAGCGGCAAGGAGACAGGCCTCCCCGCGGCCGCGACAAGGACGAAGACAAAGACGAAGATGAAGAGATGGATGAGGATGAAACCGACGAGCAGGAGTTTCAGAAGGCAACAGAGGTTTTGTGCGTCGACGGTGGTGCTTCTCTACATACTTCGCACCGCCAACTCAAACAGTGGGTGCGTGAAGTTAATGCAGCAGAACCATCGATTGAGTCATGCAAGCCTCTGAAGTGGTCCAGCACGCCCATCATCTTTTGACGTTGAGGATCACCCTGATCGCATAACTGCGGTCGGGTGCTTGCCGATGTTGGTTTCGCCAACTATCCGCAACCTCAAGGTCACGAAGATGATGGTTGACGGCGGGATCGGCTTGAATCTGATCTCCTCCGCAGTGCTCAAGAAGCTCCAGATCCCCGACAGCGAGCTCGAAGAGACTGGTACCTTTCAAGGAATTAACCCGGGAAGGAGCAAGCCGAAGGGGAAGATTACACTGCCAGTGACATTTGGCAGCGAACTGAACTTCAGGACAGAGAAGGTCACCTTTGACGTTGCTGATTTCCCATTGCCATACAATGGGATACTTGGCCGTCCAGCGCTCGCCAAGTTCATGGTAGCCTCTCATTATGCTTACAACGTGCTCAAGATGCCCGGTCCGATAAGTGTCATTTCTGTCCCTGGCGACAAGAAAGATGCCCTTATCTGTACCGACAAGATCTACCGGGAAGCAGCAGCCGCAGTAGATCGCAAGACACTTGCCGCTGAAGCTCCCGGGGGGAAGAAGAAGACCAAGTCCGGCAAGAACAGTTCTGATGCCCACTCCGGCAAGCGCACCTCTTCGGAGTGCTGCGCTATCGTTGAGGACGCACCATCGAGCTCCACTGGCAAGTGCAAGAAGGCAAAGACAGCTTAACCGGAGACCAAGAAAGTGGCCGCCAAGGAGGATGGCACTGGTGGTACCTTCACCATCAGTGCCACGCTTGACCCTAAATAGGGAAGCGCGCTCGTTGCTTTCCTGCGGGCGAATGTTGATGTGTTTGCATGGCAACCATCTGACATCCCCGGTGTTCCCAGGAAAGTAATTGAGCACCACCTTGCCGTCTGCCCTCACGCGCGGCCCGTCAAGCAGAGAGTAAGGAAACAGGTAGTGGAGCGTCAAGAATTCATCGCAGAAGAGATCAAGAAGTTGGAAGCAGCAGGCCTTGTCAGAGGAGTGCTCCATCCTACGTGGCTGGCCAATCCTGTAGTCGTACGCAAGGCGAATGGGAAGTGGAGGCTTTGTATTGACTTCACTGATGTTAATAGAGCTTGTCCCAAAGATCCATTTCCCTTGCCGCGCATTGACCAGATTGTCGACTCCACGGTAGGATGTGATTTGCTTTCATTTCTTGATGCATACTCAGGATATCATCAGATCTTCATGGCAGAAGAGGATGAAGAGAAAACCGCATTCATTACTCCATGTGGCACGTACTGCTTTGTACGGATGCCTTTCGGACTAAAGAATGCTGGTTCAACATTTGCAAGAGTAGTCAGTCATGCTTTTGAGCCACAATTGCACAGAAATGTAGAAGCTTACATGGATGACATAGTGGTCAAGAGCAAGGACAAAGAAACTTTGATCCAAGACTTGGACGAGACCTTTGCAAATCTGCGCAAGATCAATCTCAAGTTGAACCCTGAGAAGTGTGTGTTTGGAGTCCCTTCCAGCAAGCTTCTCGGGTTCTTTGTATCCCAGAGGGGGATTGAAGCTAATCCCGACAAGATCAAGGCCATTGAGCAGATCGAAGCACCGAAGCGCGTCAAGGATGTACGAAGGCTTGCCGGCTGCATTGCTGCTCTCAGCAGGTTCATTTCTAAGTCTGCTGAACGTGCCCTGCCGTTTTTCAAAATTTTGAAAAAGGCAGGTTCAATGAAATGGACTCCAGAAGCGGAGGCTGCGCTGCAAGACTTGAAGAAATATTTGTCCTCCACTCCAATACTTGTCGCACCTAAGCCACAAGAGAAGTTGCTGCTATACTTAGCGGCAACCAATCAAGTGGTTAGTGCTGCGTTAGTAGCGGAGAGGAAGGCAGATGATGAGCCAGCGGCCGCGGCAAGCACATCCAGCGACAAGCAGGGGGCTTCCCCGACAAGCCCTGGTCCCGACAAGGATAGATCTGTGCAGCCAGAGGAAGAGAAGCAGAAGAAGATGGTGCAGCACCCTGTTTATTTTGTCAGCTCTCTTCTACAGGGGGCTAGGTCAAGGTACTCTGGAGTGCAGAAGTTGCTTTTCGTCCTTCTCATGGCCTCAAGAAAGCTGCGTCATTACTTTCAAGCACATGAAATCACAGTTGTCACTCGCTTTCCGTTGAAAAGGATACTGCAGAATCCAGAAGCAACAGGCAGGATCGTCGAGTGGGCACTGGAGCTGTCGAGCTTTGGCCTCAAATTTGAGAGTACCTCAACTATCCAGAGCCGAGCATTGGCAGAATTCATAGCAGAATGGACGCCAACACCTGATGAAGAAACTCCGGAGACGAGCATCCCCGTCAAGGAAGCAAGCAAAGAATGGATCATGTACTTTGATGGTGCCTTCTCGCTGCAAGGCGCCGGTGCGGGCGTACTACTTGTCGCACCCACCGGAGAGCACCTCAAGTACGTGGTCCAGATGCACTTTCCCAAGGAGCAAGCGACAAACAATACTGCAGAGTATGAAGGCTTGCTTGCCGGACTCAGGATCGCGGCAGACCTTGGGATCAAGAAGCTTATTCTCAGGGGTGACTCGCAGCTTGTCATCCGCCAAGTTAACAAAGATTATCAGAGTCTGTTGATGGAATCCTACATTGATGAAGTGAGAAAACTAGAAGAGCATTTTGACGGCCTATAGATGGAACATGTTCCGAGAGATCAGAACAACATTGCAGATGGCCTGTCAAAATGCGCCGCACTCAAGTTGCCTGTGGAACCAGGGATCTTTGTGCTCAAGTTGACTCAACCATCTGTAACACCATCAACTGGACAGAGCAAGAAGAGGAAGTTGATTTATGGTGACTACTTTCCGGCTGAGCTCCCCGAAGCCACCGCCAAGAAGGTCCCCAAGATCAACACCAAGAGTGCTGAGGAGCAGTCTACTCCGACAGGCCCTAGGGTTTGCTTCGTTGAAGCAGACGCTCCCGACAAGCTTTGCTCCGGCGAGCTTGCCGGGGAACATCAAGCTCCCGCTGAACCTCAGGTTCTTGCCGTAGAAGCAGATGTTCCCGCAGCAGCATTTGCGCCTTTAGTCCTTGTCATCGAGCCACAAGCTCCGGCATGGGCACAGCCGATCGTCCGTTTCCTTCAAACAGGAGAACTTCCCGAGGAACAAGAAGAAGCGGAGAGAGTAGCCCGGCAATCAAGTATGTACCAGTTTGTCGATGACATACTGTACAGAAGGAGATTCAACGGAGTGAAATTCAAGTGCATTTCCCAGGAAGAAGGACAGGAGCTGTTGGCGGAGATACATGGAGGCATATGTGGTCACCACATTGGCGCAAGAGCACTTGCCGGCAAGGCATTCCGGCAAGGTTTCTTTTGGCCGACAGCCCTCCAGGATGCAACTGCACAAGTAACCAAGTGTGAAGCATGCCAGTTCCACTCCAAACAGATACATCAACCAGCTCAAGCTCTCCAAACAATCCCTTTATCCTGGCCATTTTCGATCTGGGGGCTCGACATCCTCGGCCCCTTTCCCCGAGCTGTCGGGGGCTTCGAGTACTTGTACGTGGCGATCGACAAGTTCACGAAGTGGCCGGAGGTGGAAGCAGTGAGGAAGGTGACAGCACAATCAGTAGTCAAGTTCTTCAGGTCAATTGTTTGCCGCTTCGGAGTCCCTAATAGGATCATCACCGACAATGGCACACAATTCACGAGCCGCACCTTCATGCAGTACGTCCAAGATCTTGGCGCCAAGATCTGCTTCGCTTTTGTTGCTCACCCGAGAAGCAACGGTCAAGCGGAAAGGGCAAATGCTGAAGTGCTGCGTGGGCTCAAGACCAGAACTTTCGACAGGTTGCACAAGTGCAGAAGAAATTGGATCGAGGAGCTGCCATTGGTTCTTTGGTCGATCAGGACGACACCAAATCGAGCCACTGGCCAGACACCTTTTGCTCTAGTCTATGGAGCAGAAGCAGTTCTCCCCACGGAACTCGTATACGGATCGCCTCGAGTGCTCTCTTATGATGAGCTTGAGCAAGAGCAGCTGCGGCAAGATGACGCACTGCTCCTTGAGGAAGATCGTCTTCAGGCTGCTGTACGAGCTGGTCGATACCAGCAAGCTTTGCGTCGCTACCATAGCCGCAAAGTTAATGCCAGAAGTTTCGAGGAAGGCGACCTTGTTCTTCGGCGCGTTCAATCCGCCAAGAATTCCAACAAGTTGACGCCGAAGTGGGAAGGCCCTTATCGGGTAAAACGAGTCACTAGGCCTGGCGCTGTCCGCCTTGAGACCGAAGATGGCTTTCCGGTGAGCAACTCTTGGAACATAGAGCATCTCCGTAAGTTTTACCCCTAAGGCGCGGTTGCCGGAACCTGCTGTTCCGACAACCACCTTTTGTACAAGCCTTGCCGCTGTTGCATGTAACCCTTTGTACAAAGCCGGGCGCAGATCCCGTGCATAAATAAAGTTCATGTGCTTCGCACATCTTGTCAAATTTCGTGCATTTTTTCTTTTTTGCATGCTTTATCTGACACTTTGTGTAGCACTTGCCCCGGTAAGCAATAACGAGCCTTAAGTCTCCATATCGTTATTTTCTCTTCTTTTTCTCAAAGAGAAGGTTCCTTCACCCACAAGTTCACCGGGGGGGAGGAGAAGATAAGAAGATAATGCTGTGGACTAGGCGTCGTTCAAAGAAGTTTGGCCTTGCCAGGACACAGACGACAAAAAAAAGCTAAGTAGCCAAAGTCTGAGCATGATCAGTTCTTAAAATTTTAAGTTATCTTCCTTGAACGACCGTGCTTTGTATGGAAAACCTGTGCGCGGAGGAACCTCCTCGTAGCTAGTTGCGCCCTTACTTTGTTTCGAGTCCGCTCAACAACTTAAGTGTGCTGCAACTAGTTGCGGCAAGGTTTCTTGCCGGAGGCGGTACCGCCAGCGGGCTGCTGATGTTTCGCACTCAGTGCTCGCGGCAAGCGTGCCTGCACCGGCAAGTCCCCTAAAAGCGTAGGGTAAAAACATACAAAGAAAAGAATCAAGTAAAGGAGATAACGTAGCAAGCATTGCCCAGAATAAAGTTATATTACAAAAGTAACTTGTTGCAGCACTGACTAAATTGTTCTCATAACTTAAATAACAGCGACAAGGAAGGGAGAAGAAGGGTGGCCTAATCCACGCGCTCGCCGTCGATCCTCCTGACTTCATTCACCTTGTCCACAATGGGCGCGACAATGGCTTTGAGCTCTTCAAGATTAGCACCCGCCGGCAGCTTCTTGAGGACGCGGGTGAGGTCGAGGCCCGGATTGCGGAAGAGTATCTTCACCAACACCTTCTCCAAGACCTTGGCGCAGATTGCGCGCGACTCGTCAGCCAGCTTCTTTGGGATCCTTTCCCGGAGCTGCTGGAGAGCCGTCGCCACACCCTTGAAGAAAAGAGTGAGCTTGGCGCTGGGCTGGAGGTTCTCCTCGGAGGAGTACCCGAAGCCCGCCAAGTCCAGTTCCGCCAGCTCTTCATCGATGACTGTAGCGATGTTGACTAGGCCCTCCGTCCAGAGCTCCACCGTAGCCTTGAAGGTGTTTTGAGTCTCGGCGGCCCTCGTTAGCAGCTCCTCATTGGCCTTGATCTCTTTCTTCAAATCCTCCTCTCGCTTCTTGGCGCCGCCCAGCGTCTCCGTCAGCGTGGCCAGCTTCAGCTCCAGATCAGCATTTGAGTCCTTGGCGGCATTCAGTTCCTTGCCCTTGTCGGCGAGTTGGACTTGCAGATCACCATGAGCGAGGGCATCCTTATCGCGTTCGCGCTGGAGTGCGGCAAGCTCCTCATCCTTCCCTTTCAGATCAGCCTCCAGCTGCGTCATCTTCGCCTCTAATTCCTTCTTGGTGGCCTCGGCAGCTGCGGTAGTGTCCTTCGCTTCTTTGAGTGCCCCGCCAAGTGATTGCTCGCGTGCGGCGAGCTCCTCCTCGTAGCTGTCCAGATTGACTTTCCGCTGTGTCAGTTCACCTTCCCGGGTGGACAGCTCTTCTGCGGCAAGCCTCTACTGCTCCTCGGCTTCAGCCTTCTCAAGGATGAACGCCTTCTTCGCCTCGACAAGCTGCGCCCTCTCCTCAGCAATAGACCGGAGGGCCTCTTGGTTGCGGCTCTGGAGCTCCTCCGCATGCTTCTCTATGTCAACTCCCGCCCGAGCGACAAGCGCTTCCCGGGACTCCAGCTTCGCTTGTCGGGCGCGGTAGAGCGACACCAACTTCCGGAGCAGCTGCTCCTCTTCAGATTCGCCACTGCTGCTGCTTGGCGCGTCAACCACCGCCAGCCCAGCGGAGGTGAGTACTTCTCCGTCGAAAGTCTCTCCCTCGACCGGCGCCCTGGAACTCGACGCCCAGGGGAGCCTGATGAAGATACCTTCGCCGGCCTTCAAGTAGGCGCCGGGCTGGGGCTCTTCAGGGCCTGGCGCTGCATCAGCGGCGGAGGGATCGGCGTTCGGTGTAGCGCCCTGCGCTCCTGCGGCCCCTGGGTCATCAGTACGATCGCCGGATCCCTCGCCAGCTCCAGCGCCAGCAGCCTTGGCGGCCTCTTCGTCGGCGGGGTCATCAGCGCCGGCCTCCTCTTCAGTAGCAGCGGCATCACCAGTATCGCCGCGCAAGTTCTCCTCGCCGGTGGCCTCGATCTCCATTGGCTCCGCAGAGGGAGGATCTGAAGGCAGGAAAAGGGGGGAGAAAAAGTCAAGCAAATATCCAAAAAGAAGACCAGAAGAAGAAGAACCCAAGGGAAAATTTCCGACAAGGAGGGTTACCTGTGCTGGGCTCTGTGACCATGGGTTCCACCACCGAAGGCTTGCTGGTCCCGTCCCTTGCCGGGGAACTACCCCTTGCTGGGGACCGCTCCCTTGCCGGAGAGCGCTCCCTTGTCAGAGAGTCGCCCCTTGGCGGCGTAGTTGAAGCAGATTGCACCTCCGGAGCGGCTTCTGGTTGCTCCTGATGTGCCTGATCTGCTCCTACACAAGCAAGTCAACAATCAAGATATCAACAAGGAAAGGCACCCATGCGCGCCCCATAACAGGAAGTGAACAAGTACTTACGCTGGGGGCTGCGCTGGGGGCTGCTTCGAGGAGAGGTTGCCGGGTCCGTCAAGGTAGTCTCGGACGTGTCCTCTGCCATCACAGCAGGATCGTCCTCGATGACAACCACGGGGACCTTGGCCCTCTTCGCCACTCTCTCGGCCAGAGTCCTGAAATGGAACGAGGTTCAGAGGGAAGCAGATCAGATACAAGACAGGAAACAGCAAGAATCGAAGAAACATAAGTACAACAAGAAGAAAATCTTACTCCTCCTCTTCTTCTTCCTCCTCGTCGGAGCTCAGCGCGGAGAGGTCGAAGTCCGGCACCCTCTCAGCGCGACGAGGCGGAGGAGTAGGCTCCCTTGGACGCTTGGCGGGGGCCACGGAAGGATCAGGAGTAGCGGCTCGAGAAGATCCCGCTCCAGTTGCCGGCGCGGCATGAGACGCTCCCGCGGCAACGGTGCTTGTCGCAGTAGAGCGTGTCCCGTGGCGCTGTGCCTGTTGGCCTGCCCGCCGCCCTGCTGTGTCTCCAGTCTTGCGGAGGCGCCTCCTTGGTTGAGCTGGGGGCTGCATTGAGGTCCCCGTCTGCGGCAAGCTTCTTGAAGATGGCTGGCCACTCGCGCCCCCGGCAGGCTCTGTCACGACCGGTTTTCCGGGTATAAATTTCCAGAAAAGACCGTCATGCTCATCAGCCCTAGGATTACTGTTAGCTGATGAGGCTCCAACTTGGTACAGAAATTCCAAGCAAAAATACAAAAAGGATGTAGTACAAGACCGTTCTGGCCTGTGAGTACAACAAATGGTTTCTAGTGGTTGATGGCGGAAGCGGGTTGTGAAACATCAGTGTCTATGGGACTCCATTTCCCACAGGAACAGCTGACCAGGTTAACTCCTATCTTCGCGAGGCTGCTATGTC
Organism: Triticum timopheevii; assembly: GCA_963921465.1. Classification (NCBI taxonomy): domain Eukaryota; kingdom Viridiplantae; phylum Streptophyta; class Magnoliopsida; order Poales; family Poaceae; genus Triticum; species Triticum timopheevii. Next base: position 283,468,771 of record OY997268.1, on the reverse strand, counting down.
CATTGCTTAGGTTCCGGGGCTGTCATCGCATCGCTCCTCTCCGTGCAAGAAAATCTGGCCAAGACAATAGCCAGGGACAAGCCAGTGAGTACTTTGAATGTACTCGCAAACATTACGAACACAGGTACAATATAACAATGATGTGCTAAAAATATTTTATGCTCATGATGTCAGTCACAAAAGATAAATAAAACTCTGATGCGTGCAAGCAAGTTATTTATAAAAATGCAATAACATAGTAGTATTTAAAATTTATGAAATAAAAACAAGCAATGCCACAGTCGGGCGTCTGAGCGACACCACATAAAGGGCTTTAAAAGAAATGCCACAGTCGGGCGTCTGGGCGACACCACATAAAGGGCTTTAAAAGAAATGCCACAGTCGGGCGTCTGAGCGACACCACATAAAGGGCTTTAAAAGAAATGCCACAATCGGGCGTCTGAGCGACACCACATAAAGGGCTTTAAAAGAAATGCCACAGTCAGGCGTCTGAGCGACACCACATAAAGGGCTTTAAAAGAAATGCCACAGTCGGGCGTCTGAGCGACGCCACATAAAGGGCTTTAAAAGAAATGCCACAGTTGGGCGTCTGAGCGACGCCACATAAAGGGCTTTAAAAGAAATGCCACAGTCGGGCGTCTGAGCGACGCCACATAAAGGGCTTTAAAAGAAATGCCACAGTCGGGCGTCTGAGTGACGCCACATAAAGGGCTTTAAAAGAAACAATCATAGTGAATATCCCGGAGGTAGAACCGTCCCAGAGATACTCGATAATAACAATAATATTACGGATTAGTCAACAATAATAATAATCATAATTATCACAAGTCACAAGTAGTAGTTCCAGTTCTGGTTAACAGTTTCACCTCCGAAGACCGACACTATGACCGACACTTGACCCATCCCAGACTGTAATCCTTAACCATGGACACGGCTATTCGAATAGGTTTAATCTCTGCAGAGGGTGTACTCTTTACCCACGAGTAACGGACTCCGTTAGTCCATCCGGACTAATTCCGCCTACGGCCTTTTAGTTGAAAACACACCTAACTTGCACACACCAGCTTAACTCACACGTGTCTGGAATCACCCACGACACCTGTCAAGCCAACTCTAAGTGGGGAGGCTACAACCTCGTGTAGCATGGGATCAAATTTATATCGCGCGCTCTAAGGGGTGGCCTCCCCTCTCGGTCCCAACCGGAAACACCCATGCCCCCGGACCAGGTGGCCTGCCTGCCAGCTACAACCGGTATCTTCCACCATGGCCTCTCTGTACGGTGTGTGCTAGAAAGAGGTTGACAACTTACTGAACCGTACTCTACTTGCTGTAGAGACGAGTGGTAGTACGAAACAAGTATGGGGGTTACTGGCACAAGACTCGATCTACGGTCAACTCAGGAGGTTTAAGTATTCCCTGCATGATTAGTATAAGAATATATTTCATCCAACAGAGTCACCGCTCATATCACCTTATCATGCCATACCAGACATAACCGTCCTGACGGAGACCGGCGACAAACTCATGCCTACCCAAGGCAGAGGTTTTCCCGGGTTCCTGCCGGTATGCATGCAAGGCACATGAGGGTGATTATCCTCACAAGTGTATTCATTTCCAACAGCATGTAAATCACTAATATGCACTCATGCATATGATCATACCACATGAAATAACAAGTCCTTCGAAATGCGGTGGTGTTATAATTGTATCAACGATCACACCAAAAATATTATGCCGGGATTCAGAATGCTTGCCTTCAATGTGTGGAAAGGCAGGGTGCACTCCAAAACTTGAAACATTTCTCCTCTCTTCAAAAATCCTATTTTAGCAATATAAAAGAATTAACACACAAAATAAAAACAGCACCAAAAGTTGTTCTGAAATTTTTTCAAATAAATCTTAAAATAAACTAGGTGAAATTTGAGAGAGGTAGGAAAAAGAATCATATCATTTGGAGTTATATTTAAAAAGTTATAAGCAGTAAAAGATTTGGTCAAAATCTGTTTTTAAATAAAACAGAAAAAGAAAACGTTTCAAGAGAGATTATGCTTTCGGACAGAGAAGACGTATTTGCGCCTTTTACGCCTCCACTTATCCAGTGTGGCTGCCGCGTGAGTCACCGACAGTGGGCCCGCCTGGCCCACTGGTCAGGTTTGACTGGTCCACGCGCGCGTCGTCTCCCCCTGACCGAACAGGGGCGGAACTCCGGCGAGGCTCGCCGGCGAATGGCGGCGTCCCTCGGTGATCTGAGTGCATGGGCGTGCTCAGGAGGTCGAGACGAACTCGGGGGTACCCGCCATGGTCACCGACGTGGACGGAGTTGCCGGCGACGAGCTTCGCGGCGGAGATGGTTTCGGGGGCGAAGTGAGTTTGGGGCTGCGGTGGTTCCCGATCAAAATTGAGTAGGGGGACGGGTTCACGGGAGGATGAGGAGGTTCCTGGCGAAGAGAACGGAGAGGGGGAGGTACTGGAGGTGCCGGATTGGCCGGGGCGGTGGCGGCGGCAGGAGTTGCCGGAGATGAGGAAGGAGGCCTCCCCGGGTCGAATGCGAGGCAGGGGAGCGCCATGGGGGTAGCATGAGGTCGCCTGCGTGCTCGAATGGTTTCGGGGGGGGGGGGGTCCATTTATAGCGCGACGAGGTCGGTTCCGCGGCGGTGGGGATAAGCTCTCCGGCGAACCGCCTCTCTGTAGCTAGGGCGACGTGGCGGCGACGAACCCTAGCGGACACCCGTGTGGATGAGCTCGGGCTGTGCCGGGGCCAGGTGGCGAGCCGGGGTGGCTTGGGTGGCGCTGAACGGAGCAGGGGCTGTCGGCGGCCGTGGCGGCTAGTTCCTGGCCTGTCGGGGACGTGGCGAGGGGCGGCTTGGCGTGTTGTGGTGAGGAGGGACGTGCGTGGCGTAGCTCTGCAGTGAAAGAAAGGCCAGGGGGCGACGCGTCGGCTCGGGCGCGGAACGTGCAAAACGCATGCCAAACGCACGCTCTGCTCGCGCTCCGGGCGTGCATGGGACGTGCTCGGCGAAATGCCATGGCACTCCAGAGCGCTTGGTTGGAACTGGGAGTTAGCAGGGTGGGGTTATAATCTAAGGCAAAACTATTTGACATGCTGGTTTGGCCAGGGAATCAAGTCCACAGTGCAATGCCACAATTCATGTCAAAACAGATCGTGCCCGCAAGGTGTTTGACAAAATGCTAAGGGCACTTAGGCAGGTCTTGGAGTGGCCAAAAAGTCCAGATGGTGGTCTCTTTAGATGAAAGAGAGAGTGATGAGGTTAGTTTGTGAAAAGCACAAACTTTCTAGTGCAAGTATTGCAGAATTTCAATTCTGGACAGGAAATAAATGACATTATTTCATGAACCAAAATTAATCCAATGGGTGCATGCTCCTGGATTTAGGGGTTTGGTAGGGCTGTCTACAAGTAGGAGAAAACACAAGATCTTTGGATCAAAATTAAATAGGGTTGCAGTAGAAATCACAAGGCTGGACCAGAATGAAAAAGAGGTTGATTCACTCAAAAATTTCAAAGAACATCACTGGATTTTTGCATATAATGGAATGATATGCTCCTACTGACATCCCATAATTTTGGTGGAGGCTAGAAAGAATTATTTGAAAGGGTTGTAGTGCAAATTGCACTCTGGACCAGAGAAGGAAAAATTGATGCAGAGCTCAAATTATTACATAAATAAAAGATATTTTTGTATAAAAGTGATTTAAAAACATCACATGACATCTCCAATTTTTGGTTAGAATTTTAGGTGAATTTATCAAATGGTTGTAGTTCAAATATGGCCATTTAACCTTGAAAAACCATTTTCAAGAAAGTTGAAGATCAAGCAACTTAATTATTTAATTAGTTATACTGATAAAAGAAAAGTTTTTCTTGAGAGGTTAAATAAGTCCAATAACATATTTGAAAGGTTTTCTCTTAGGAAGAAACTCATCATAACAGGGAAGGAAATGATTGAAAATCAAAATGGAGCTCAGAAATTCAAAGTTTTAATTCCTGGCAAAAATTTTAATTCATAAAAACGAGGCCAAATTTTGGGGTGTCACAACACTACCCCCCTTAAGAAAAAATCTCGTCCTCGAGATTTGTTAAAAGCTGTTTTAAGAAAAACTATACGCAATAAAAATGTGGCTACAGTGAGAGGGCAATAAGTGGTGAAAAATCACAGTGTGTAAACTGGTGCTGCGTGGAAAAGTCTACGGTTCGGGACAAAATCGCGAGATTTCTACGCTGGATATAAATTTAGAATAACTTCTAAATTTAAATATACGCTAGTCGTACCCGAGAGCACAGTGCTCTCTCTGGCTGACAGGTGGGACCGAGGTCCACTGCCAGTCTCTTCTTCTCCCTCTGGTTCTCTCTTCTTCCTCTCTCCCGCGCGCTTTCTCCACCTGCGACGCCTAGTGTGTAGGGCATCTAGGCTGTACCGCGGTAGTGCGCGGCGTGCTAGCTGTTGGTGCAGCGTGCACTCACCTCGCGGGCCAGCGCGCTGTCGGCACTGCTCGCGGATTCGACTCCGAACACCGGCGATCGGCGACGAGTGGCGTTGGTGGACTTCGCCCACCGTACACCGAGCTCGAGCTATAAAACGGCCGGGGTGCCTCTCTCTTCTTCCTCACACCTGGCCTCACTTCTCCTCCTCCTTTACTGCTTACAGAAGCTCGGGTTAGGCTCTAATGGCGGAGGCGATGCCGGACTGGTTTGCGATCCTGATATGCGGAGGGCTGGCGACACTACTGGGGCTCTCTGTGCTCCTGTGCGCGATGATCCTCGACGATCGTCGCGATGCTGCTGCTCGGGTGTTGGCTCTCCGTGGTGGTGGTGATCACGAGGAGTAGGTGGGGTGTGCCGGGTGCTAACCGTTCTTAGAGGGCGTGATTAGCTGGATGCAACACTGTTGCAAAGTTTTGCAAACAGTGTATGTGTTCGAATGGTAATGGTTGTGAGTCTGCTGCCGTGGTGCTGTGTGAAATTAATAAATCCTCGCCGTGAGAAAGTGTAGATGTAGCAACTCAAGGATAAGAAATCTCACTCCAGAATTTTGCGAGGGAAAAACAGTTAATTTAAAGGAGCATAAATCACAACAAAAACTACACACATTAGTAGAAGCCAGATAATTGACTCGTCGTACAAACTCAGGGTATCGCACATAAGTCACACACATAAATAAATGCTGAAATAACAAATACAGTAGTGACGTCTAAAATGAAAACGGTAACTGGTTGGGGTCCTGATAAAATGTCTCTGGTAAAGGGATACACTCCTCTTCTATCGGAGGAAGTGGGTTGACCAGTCGATGCACGTGTCTCTCCTGGTCGGGCCTTAGTGCTCTGCCGATGGCAATCTGAGGATTTAAATCAGCGAGACTCTGGAGATAATCCATTACTCGCTGGTTCAAATGCTCTTGAGCGATGATGTACTGGATAAGGTTGGCTAGTACTGGGTCTTTCTCAATCCGTCCATCGGGAAAAGATGTCACTCCTCCGGGTGTTGCACGACTCGAAAAATAATAATATCCTCGTTCGCGGGCATAGGGTACTGCGGATCGAAGGCGAGCAATCGCTTCTTTTGCAACATCTTCTATGGCCAGGTGTGGGGTTGGCATATATTTTCCCACGAAGGAAACTTCTGTTGGGTCTTGGTTTGGGTCTACAGGAGGAATATGTACTGCTTCCCAATATTCCGAGGTGGAAGGGGTGATCCTTGATTTGAACAGCTCGTACTGGGGTGGCTGGGTAGAACCCATGGTACTGCAGGTAAAGTCCCACAATATTTTGACAAAACTACCTGGGGTTGCATCTGGGGTTCTCCGATAAATACTAGGGCTTGGCATGACAGGAAAGAGTTGTGAGTGTGGTGCACAAAGTGAGGGTTGCTGGGTAAGGTCACAAGTTGGCCTTCTTATATAGCATCTGGGCTGGTTTATTTACCGTGGTGGAAGGTAATAAATTTGCCAGATTACCTCAAGAGTCGGGGTCCGTGCCGGAGATACACATATCTCATAAAGAGACGTGTTACTGTGGTTGTCGTCGGGTTGGTTTTGGTAGCTGTGCCCGGAAAAATATGCAACTATGCGCTGACCATATGTGCAAGGCTACTACTAAAACAGAGGCACAACGATAGGCTGCGTTAATGTACACGGTCGCACGATTACAAAGTAAGGATACACTGAGACTCGGTGCTACTCGCACGGCTTAATCTACCTCGTTTACGTCTAAACGGGCGTGCCTGGTGGATGTCGAGGCTTCTCCATGTGTCTCACTGCCGGGATTAGTCGGAGATGGCGGAGGAACTGTAGGGTCGGGGTAGCGATGATGACCATCTCGAGGATTGTTAGCCACAATCCCGTTGGAGTGGGTTCCCAAAAGGCGACGGAGCACTTCTGGGGTCATCAAAGCATCTCGGTTGGTGGCTGGAGCTGATCTCAGGGTCTCGATCGGTTGTCCGAACAGCACGACTGGGCTGTCGGCGTTGGGCTCGTCTTCTCTTCTTGCGGGGGCTCGACGAACTAGCTCTCCACGAGCTGCGATCAGATCAATGGTGATCTGGTTGAACAGTGCCTCTAGTGCACTTACATAGCGCACTAGGTGCAACAATGCGGGGTCTCTCTCGTGATCTCCGTTGGCAACTTGGGGTGGTCTACCATACCCTTCACGTCTGGGGTAGTAGTGGAACGAGCGACAGTTAACTCTGGGCGACAAGTGCCTGAGATGAACTATAGCCTCTCGAGCGGCTAGTTGGATGGCTTGAAGTTCAAAGGAAGTTGTTCTTCCGGTGAACCTGTAGGGGCGCTCGGGTGCTAGACCCCTACCGTAGATGTGCACAGTGGCCCAGAATTGACGGTCTTCACCGCTCATGGGTCCTTGGTACACAACATATTCTGGGGGCTCTTCTAACGCATAGGCACGACGGGTGAGGTTTGCGAGTATGGTCACAAAACCTCCAAGGTTGGTTGCTGTGGTCTCGTTGTGCACTATGGGGCCGGGCATTGTAGCTTGGTTTGGAGTAGAGGCTGTGTTGTGCTGTGTTGGTGCTAGTATGCCCCTTTTTATAGGAAAAAGGGGCGGAGTCTTCCTTTGCACGCTTGCGAGAAAGGACTATTTAGGGGCCAGTCACTGGCGCATGAGCGACAGGTTAGGTTGATAGGTTGGGCACCGACTGCCAAAAGGTGTTGGGTCACTGTGTGGCTATCTTGCACGAGAAGCTTGGCTGGGGTTTGGTTATGGTTTGGTGGGTTGGTTTGCCTAATTTTATAGACCCGGCTAAGATAGGATTAGCCAATGGTCAGCCTGGCTCTGATACCAAGCCTGTCACAACCGGTTTTCCGGGTATAAATTTCCAGAAAAGACCGTCGTGCTCATCAACCCCAGGATTACTGTTAGCTGATGAGGCTCCAACTTGGTACAGAAATTCCAAGCAAAAATACAAAAAGGATGTAGTACAAGACCGTTCTGGCCTGTGAGTACAACAAATGGTTTCTAGTGGTTGATGGCGGAAGCGGGTTGTGAAACATCAGTGTCTATGGGACTCCATTTCCCACAGGAATAGCTGACCAGGTTAACTCCTATCTTCGCGAGGCTGCTATCTCCATTGCTTAGTTTCCGGGGCTGTCATCGCGTCGCTCCTCTCCGTGCAAGAAAATATGGCCAAGACAATAGCCAGGGACAAGCCAGTGAGTAATTTGAATGTACTCGCAAACATTATGAACACAGGTACAATATAACAATGATGTGCTGAAAATATTTTATGCTCATGAAGTCAGTCACAAAAGATAAATAAAACTCTGATGCGTGCAAGCAAGTTATTTATAAAAATGCAATAATATAGTAGTATTTAAAATTTATGAAATAAAAACAAGCAATGCCACAGTCGGGCGTCTGAGCGACACCACATAAAGGGCTTTAAAAGAAATGCCACAGTCGGGCGTCTGAGCGACACCACATAAAGGGCTTTAAAAGAAATGCCACAGTCGGGCGTCTGAGCGACACCACATAAAGGGCTTTAAAAGAAATGCCACAGTCGGGCGTCTGAGCGACACCACATAAAGGGCTTTAAAAGAAATGCCACAGTCGGGCGTCTAAGCGATGCCACATAAAGGGCTTTAAAAGAAATGCCACAGTCGGGCGTCTGAGCGACGCCACATAAAGGGCTTTAAAAGAAATGCCACAGTCGGGTGTCTGAGCGACGCCACATAAAGGGCTTTAAAAGAAATGCCACAGTCGGTCATCTGAGCGACGCCATATAAAGGGCTTTAAAAGAAACAATCATAGTGAATATCCCGGAGGTAGAACCGTCCCAGAGATACTCGATAATAACAATAATATCACGGGTTAGTCAACAATAATAATAATCATAATTATCACAAGTCACAAGTAGTAGTTCCAGTTCTGGTTAACAGTTTCACCTCCGAAGACCGACACTATGACCGACACTTGACCCATCCCAGACTGTAATCCTTAACCATGGACACGGCTATTCGAATAGGTTTAATCTTTGCAGAGGGTGTACTCTTTACCCATGAGTAACGGATTCCTTTAGTCCATCGGGACTAATTCCGCCTACGGCCTTTTAGTTGAAAACACACCTAACTTGCACACACCAGCTTAACTCACACGTGTCTGGAATCACCCACGACACCTGTCAAGCCAACTCTAAGTGGGGAGGCGACAACCTCGCGTAGCATGGGATCAAATTTATATCGCGCGCTCTAAGTGGTGGCCTCCCCTCTCGGTCCCAACCGGAAACACCCATGCCCCCGGACCAGGTGGCCTGCCTGCCAGCTACAACCGGTATCTTCCACCATGGCCTCTCTGTACGGTGTGTGCTAGAAAGAGGTTGACAACTTACTGAACCGTACTCTACTTGCTGTAGAGACGAGTGGTAGTACGAAACAAGTATGGGGGTTACTGGCACAAGACTAGATCTACGGTCGACTCAGGAGGTTTAAGTATTCCCTGCGTGATTAGTATAAGAATATATTTCATCCAACAGAGTCACCGCTCATATCACCTTATCATGCCATACTAGACAGAACCGTCCCGACGGAGACCAGCGACAAACTCATGCCTACCCAAGGCAGAGGTTTTCCTGGGTTCCTGCAGGTATGCATGCAAGGCACATGAGGGTGATTATCCTCACAAGTGTATTCATTTCCAACAGCATGTAAATCACTAATATGCACTCATGCATATGATCATACCACATGAAATAACAAGTCCTTCGAAATGCGGTGGTGTTATAATTGTATCAACGATCACACCAAAAATATTATGCCGGGATTCAGAATGCTTGCCTTCAATGTGTGGAAAGGCAGGGTGCACTCCAAAACTTGAAACATTTCTCCTCTCTTCAAAAATCCTATTTTAGCAATATAAAGAATTAACACACAAAATAAAAACAGCACCAAAAGTTGTTCTGAAATTTTTTCAAATAAATCTTAAAATAAACTAGGTGAAATTTGAGAGAGGTAGGAAAAAGAATCATATCATTTGGAGTTATATTTAAAAAGTTATAAGCAGTCAAAGATTTGGTCAAAATCTGTTTTTAAATAAAACAGAAAAAGAAAACGTTTCAAGAGAGATTACGCTTTTAGACAGAGAAGACGTATTTGCGCCTTTTACGCCTCCACTTATCCAGCGTGGCTGCCGCGTGAGTCACCGACAGTGGGCCCGTCTGGTCCACTGGTCAGGTTTGACTGGTCCACGCGCGCGTCGTCTCTCCCTGACCGAACAGGGGCGGAGCTCCGGCGAGGCTCGCCGGCGAATGGCGGCGTCCCTCGGTGATCTGAGTGCATGGGCATGCTCAGGAGGTCGAGACGAACTCGGGGGTACCCGCCATGGTCGCCGACGTGGACGGAGTTGCCGGCAACGAGCTTCGCGGGGGAGATGGTTTCGGGGGCGAAGTGAGTTTGGGGCTGCGGTGGTTCCCGATCAAAATTGAGTAGGGGGACGGGTTCACGGGAGGATGAGGAGGTTTCTGGCGAAGAGAACAGAGAGGGGGAGGTACTGGAGGTGCCGGATTGGCCGGGGCGGTGGCGGCGGCAGGAGTTGCCGGAGATGAGGAAGGAGGCCTCCCCGGGTCGAATGCGAGGCAGGGGAGCGCCATGGGGGTAGCATGAGGTCGCCTGCGTGCTCGAATGGTTTCGGGGGGTCCATTTATAGCGCGACGAGGTCGGTTCCGCGGCGGTGGGGATAAGCTCTCCGGCGAACCGCCTCTCTGTAGCTAGGGCGACGTGGCGGCGACGAACGCTAGCGGACACCCGTGTGGATGAGCTCGGGCTGTGCCGGGGCCAGGTGGCGAGCCGGGGTGGCTTGGGCGGCGCTGAACGGAGCAGGGACTGTCGGCGGCCGTGGCGGCTAGTTCCTGGCCTGTCGGGGACATGGCGAGGGGCGGCTTGGCGTGTTGCGGTGAGGAGGGACGTGCGTGGCGTAGCTCTGCAGTGAAAGCAAGGCCAGGGGCGCGACGCGTCGGCTCGGGCGCGGCACGTGCAAAACGCGTGCCAAACGCACGCTCTGCTCGCGCTCCGGGCCTGCACGGGACGTGCTCGGCGAAATGCCATGGCACTCCAGAGCGCTTGGTTGGAGCTGGGAGTTAGCAGGGTGGGGTTATAATCTAAGGCAAAACTATTTGACATGCTGGTTTGGCCAGGGAATCAAGTCCACAGTGCAATGCCACAATTCATGTCAAAACAGATCGTGCCCGCAAGGTGTTTGACAAAATGCTAAGGGCACTTAGGCAGGTCTTGCAGTGGCCAAAAACTCCAGATGGTGGTCTCTTTAGATGAAAGAGAGAGTGATGAGGTTAGTTTGTGAAAAGCACAAACTTTCTAGTGCAAGTTTTGTAGAATTTCAATTCTGGACAGGAAATAAATGACATTATTTCATGAACCAAAATTAATCCAATGGGTGCATGCTCCTGGATTTAGGGGTTTGGTAGGGCTGTCTACAAGTAGGAGAAAACACAAGATCTTTGGATCAAAATTAAATATGGTTGCAATAGAAATCACAAGGCTGGACCAGAATGAAAAAGAGGTTGATTCACTCAAAAATTTCAAAGAACATCACTGGATTTTTGCATATAATGGAATGATATGCTCCTACTGACATCCCATAATTTTGGTGGAGGCTAGAAAGAATTATTTAAAAGGGTTGTAGTGCAAATTGCACTCTGGACCAGAGAAGGAAAAATTGATGCAGAGCTCAAATTATTACATAAATAAAAGATATTTTTGTATAAAAGTGATTTAAAAACATCACATGACATCTCCAATTTTTGGTTAGAATTTTAGGTGAATTTATCAAATGGTTGTAGTTCAAATATGGCCATTTAACCTTGAAAAACCATTTTCAAGAAAGTTGAAGATCAAGCAACTTAATTATTTAATTAGTTATACTGATAAAAGAAAAGTTTTTCTTGAGAGGTTAAATAAGTCCAATAACATATTTAAAAGGTTTTCTCTTAGGAAGAAACTCATCATAACAGGGAAGGAAATGATTGAAAATCAAAATGGAGCTCAGAAATTCAAAGTTTTAATTCCTGGCAAAAATTTTAATTCATAAAAACGAGGCCAAATTTTTGGGGTGTCACAGGCTCGCTCGCCTCGGCCTCGGGCTCCCCCTCGCCAACGACCTCCCCGCCAAGGTCCTCCCGGTCGGCAAGGCTTGCCGCCTCGGCCGCCTCGACCTCCTCCAACGTAAAACCAAACTCGTCCGCGACGGCGGCTGCCGCCGCCTCTTCCGCCCTGGTGGCGATGTACCGCATCTTGTCATCAGTGGTGTCGCGGGTGACGAGCTTCTGATCATCGGCACGGATTGCCACCTCCACCAAGTTGTCGAAGAAGTTCTGCACGACGTCGTCGGCAGGCTCCTACCACGTTGGGATAATCCCATGCGAGTCGCACTCCGGCATCATTGCGCGGATGCGATCGAGCTGGGAGTCATTGCACAATGACACGACGCCCTGCGGCAGCCTGAACCACTCCGGATGGTTGGAGTCATGCTTGAACAACTCCTTGAGCATCCCATCCAATTCCAAGACTGTGAAATTAAAATTGAGGCCTGGACGCAGCCTCATGATATCTGCCGGGCCCCCAAACAGCCAGGTGGGCCTCCTCCTCTCCTGCAGAGGGGCGATGCGGCGGCGAAGGAAGTCCGCGCCAACGGCCCCTGTTTCCCCTGCTTATAAAGAGGAGAGGCGAACGTTACTCCTTTCTTGATTAAAGAATTGCCCACGATCTCTCCCATGACGCCGCGTTTGACGCGTGCCATTACGGGAGGGCGCGGTGGATGCGGAGCTGGATTTGGTATGGACCCAGGCCGCGAGTGCCCGTGCCCTGTTTTGGGCCTGGCCCAACAGCGCTCGGCACCATGTGTGGCCCAGGCCCGGGGGCTCCTATCGGTGTACTAAAGTAGGGGTACCTTAGTATCCCGAACTTGTGCACGGGCAGTCGCAGCACCCAGTGGCAAGGCTTGCCGGGCGTCCACCAAGATCCTCCGTAGCTCATATTGATGCCATTCAAGAACAAAGTGTTTTGACTGAAAAGACGAGACTCCAGCAAGAGTAGCTCGCCAGGAAGGACAAGGCCCCGGCAAGAGGAGCTTGCCGGGAAGACCAACCAAGGCACTGCGAAGAACTTGCCGCGATGCGCCGCGCGTCCTGGCAGAGCCCAACGAGCGGCAAGCTCTCGGGTGCGACTAGACAACGACCGCGGCAAGGCGCTTGCCGCGGCGAAGCCACCACTCTGCGCCCACGCTCCAGCGCATTCGTCGACGTGTCGCCGCAGGACCATCCCAGGAGCACGTGGCGGGGCGCTGTGCAGCCAAGCGGTGCGAGGTGGAAAGTGGAGATGACGAGAAGGCCATCGTGGCGATCGGTGGCGCCCCTAACGGTCGTTTCCTGCACTGTTTGGGCGACCAGACGGGCATTAAATGCCCTTGTCCCCTACAGTCAGAGTTAGGTAGGGGGCACTGTAGATAGCGGTTGTACCAACTCCTCTTTTTACTTTTATACCCCTCTCTGCATTGCCACCTGTCGGTGACCCCTTTAGCCTATAAAAGGAGGCCCATGCGCAACGTAGAAGGGGTTCGACTCCTTCGAAAACACAGAATGCTCACGCCTTTGAGCAAGAACATAATACCACCACAAAGCAGCAGTAGGAGTTTTATCTCTCCGGAGAGCTCCGAAGCTGGGTAAAATCCCTCGCGTGCTTCGCCTCGATCTGCTCTACGTGCGCTCTCCGCTCCCTTGCCGGACTGAAAGGGGCCCTGCCCCATAGGTGTTCGTTCCCCATGACATCTTGCGCCTCCATGGAGTACCAAAGACAATCGTCTCCGACCGCAACATCAAGTTCTTGAGTTACTTTTGGAAGACGCTATGCGCCAAGCTCGGAATCAAGCTCTTGTTCTCGTCCGCATATCATCCTCAAACCGACGGCCAAACGGAGGTGACGAACCATTCGCTCTCCACTCTAGTTTGCATGTTGATCAAGAAGAACATCAAGGAGTGGGAGGAGTGTCTACCCATCGCCGAGTACGCCTACAACCATGCAAGACATTTGACTACCAGAAAGTCCCCCTTCGAGGTCGTCTACGGTTTCAACCCGTTGTCCCCATTGGACATTCTCCCTCTTCCTCTACAAGAGCGCACCAACCTTGACACAAGTGCACGCGCAAACTACCTCAAGAAGATGCATGAGGATACAAGGCACACCATCAAGCGCCAAGTATAATGACTAGCAACAAAGCTAAACGCCGACAAGCAACCCATGATCTTCAACATTGGCGATCTCGTGTGGCTACACCTTCGCAAGGACCGTTTCCCCAACAAACGCAAGTCCAAACTGCTACCTCGAGCCGATGGACCCTTCAAGGTGCTAGCACGCTACAACAACAACGCCTACAAGATCGAGCTCCCACGAGACAAGTACAATGTGAGCGACATTTTCAATGTCAAGGACCTCGCGCCATACCATGGTGACGAAACTTTCGATCCGAGGTCGGATCTTTCCCAACGGAGGGGAGATGATGTAGAGCATCCCTCGCTCATCCCCATGGACGTACCTACATCTCCCTCAACACCACTTGGACCCATGACAAGAGATTGAGGAAAGGCTATTGAAGATAAGGTGAACTCGCTCCTCTCCGAACTCCCTCTCTCTACTCACGAAACATGGTTACTACCTCATGCAGAGACTCTCTGTGTGATCAGGTACTTGGAGGAGAGCCACGGGACAGCTACACTCAATGGCCAAGATGGCGAGGGCACCAAGCGTGAAGATCAAGAGGAAGGACTTCTTTGGGAGCTACAGGACCTGGACGACCGGCCAGGCACGGACGTCCGACCCCTGGAGGATGCTACAGCCGAGAGGAGAGAGGCAGACCAGAGCTACAGGCCTCGGACGAACGGCCACTCCTAGGCTCCGGACGACCGAGCCCTTATAGACGACCGTGCCAGCGACCACAGAACAAAAATTACAGAAATCCGAAGGCATCCGGACGACCGTGCCAGCGTCCATATAATAGATTCTACGGACATCCGAGGAACCCCGGACATCCGGGACCCCGCGAGCCTCTGGACGACCGGCACCCACGGACGACTGGACCCTGGCTGTGTCCGGCTGCGGGCTGAGGCCCATGTACCCCTTCACTTCTCCCCTCTTTTGCACTAAGACTATAAATAGACCACTCACACCTCCTAGATAGGGTTAGCATTGTGATAGCTCAGTTGAGATAGAGCATTGCTCATCCGTACCAGATCTACTCCTCGTGAGGGACCGCATCTCTTTGGAGAAGATCCACCTGGATTCAAGACCTCCATCCGGAGAAGACAATCAAGACCTCCACACGGAGAAGAACGGTTACTCTTGTATCGGCCCTTGTTGACTTTGGATCTCATGTTACTTTGTGCCTCGATGATCTAATACTTGTGTGATCAAATTTGTGTCGGTTGAGTGTTCCTCTCGTTTTCCCCTCGTGATTTCCCTCGTGTTCTTCTGCGCGTTCTTCGTGTTTCCCCGTAGGATCCACTCCAAACATGAAAGATCGGCCCCTAGGGTTCCGCCCTACATCAAACCCGGAGGCCACTGGCAGAATAGTGGAATATGCTTTGGAGTTACCAAGCTTTTGTTTGAAGTTTGAGAGCACATCAACCATTCAGAGTAGAGCACTGGCGGAGTTTATTGCGGAGTGGACACCTACCCCAGACGAAGAGACACTGGAAACTGTTATCCCCGGCAACGAGTCCCCCCAGGAGTGGATCATGTACTTTGATGGTGCTTTCTTACTACGAGATGAAGGTATTGGCGTGCCCGTCATAACTCCCACTGGAGAGAACCTCAAGTATGTGGTCGAAATGCATTTCCCCCGAGAGAAGGCTACAAACAACACTGCGGAATGCGAAGGACTCTTTGCAGGGCTCAGAATCGGGACGGAGTAGGGGATTAAGAAGTTAATCATTCGAGGAGACTCACTGCTCGTGGTGAGGCAAGTGAACAAGGATTATCTGTGACGCCCCGGATCCGATGCGCCAGGTGTCTTCCAGTTATTCGCCATTGTTGCCATGTCATTTGCTTGTGTGTTGCATTTTGCCATGTCATCATCTGCATTTCATCTGCATGTTTTTCAAAACTTGCATCCGTTCGGGTTCCGCCGGTTCTCTTCATTGTCCGTTCAGAATCCAGACCTCTCCCGCGTGCCCCGTCGCCCCTCTCAGACCTAGCTTCATGAGCGGGAGAAAAACGTTCTCGGAATGGACCGAGTTTTGCCGAGTAGACCGCCTGTCAAGTTTCGTTCCTTTTGGAGGTCGTTTGATGCTCCAACGGTTAACCGGGTAACCGCAAAGGCCTCTTTTGTGTGCAGCCCAACACCCCTCCAAAGTGGCCCAATAACCCATCTAAGACATCTCCATGCTCTCAGTCGTTCAATCACGATCGTGTGGGCGAAAACTACACTCCATTTGGAGTCTCCTAACTCCCTCTACCTATAAATATGTGCCCCTCCCCTAAATTTTCGGGCGAAACCCTAGCAAACCTCCCTCCGCACCGTCGGACCTATCCGTCCCGGGCCAGACACCCGCACCGCCGCCGCCCGGCGAACCAGGGCGCAACACATGGCACCTGGCCACCGCACGCCGCCCCAGCACGCCGAGCCAGCAACCAGCCCCCGAGGCCCGCGCGTGCCGCTCCGCCTCCACGCGCCTCCCGCATGCCGCCCCGCTCCTCGCCGTCGGCCGCCGCCACCCCCCGCGCCGCCTCCCCACCGCCGCACCTCCCCGCGCCGGCACCGACCGCCGCCGCCCAGCTGCGCCCGCTCCTCCCCGTCGCCGCTGGCCTCTCCTCCGGCTAGATCCGGGCCGGCGCCGCCCGGATCCGGCCTTCCCCCCCACTCCGGTGACCTCTCCTTCCTCTACTCCGGCGAGAGGCACCGACCGTCCTCGGGAACTGCACCCCGGATCTGGATCTGAGAAGACCTAGGGTTGACCCTGATTTCTCTAAGTCATCTGTATTGTGCATTTTATTGCCATGTTCATCGCATCATATCACATCATCCGTAGCTCCGTTTCATGCATGTGATATATAGAAATGTTCATCATGAGATTCTCTTCATTTCGTTCCATTGTGCCATGCTTGTTTGAGTTCATCTTGATGCCCTTATCATCGTTGCGAGTGCTATATGATGTTAACTGCTATTTGTTAACAGAACTTGCTGTTTTGTCTTTTTCATTGCATTTTGTGTGTGCATCCTATGCACTTGATGTCTACATGAGTTTTAGGCTACATCAGTGCATCTTTAAAGTGGTGCATTCCATGTATTTTTGTGTGTATTGTAGTGAGTGCATTGAGCTCGTGAAGTAGGGTACTTGCTATTACTGTTTTGCTAGGCTGAATCTGCTATATCATGGTGCTATGTAAACCTGCTGCTACTAGTCATCCTATGCATAATCTGGAGATGTTCACTAAGGATGTTTTGCTATACATGTCATGATCTATTCATTCATGTGCCTGGTGGTATTTATAGCTTATTGTAGCTTCTTGTTATCTTGCTCCAAAGTTGCTAAATAATGTTGTTGTCAGCCTGTTAACATTAAGTTCAGTTTTGCCATGAGCTTTGCTAGTGAGCCATGCACCCTATGAACTTGATCTTTCCATGCTTAGCTTCATAATCATGCCATCTTACTGTTGGTCACCTTTTTTTTGCCATGAATTGCTCTGTGGTGAGTGGTACAAGATCACCAACATGCCTACTTATCGCTATTCTTGCCATATCTGAGTCTGTCATATCATTTGCCATGTTTGTATAGATGCTACCATGTTTTCTGTTGATCTTTGGAATTAGTTCAGTAAGGGAGTTTTGTTCTTTTTCTTTAGTTTTGCATGCCATGCCTTGGTTTGCCAAGATAGCTTCCTTGTTTCATCCGTAGTCGGATGGTGATCTTATGTAAGATGATGCTGCATTCATGTGGCATTGTATGCCTTTCGTATGTATCCCCATCTATTATGTAATGTTGATGTAATGATATCCACCTTGCAAAAGCGTGTCAATATGCGGTTCTATCCTTGGTGGGATCTTCGAGTCTCTTTAGGATAGTATCACATATAGGGCGTGACAAGTTGGTATCAGAGCCTCGACCGACCATAGGAGCCCCCTTGATTTTTGGCCGTTGTCGAGTCTAGAAAAAAACTTTTTCGGAGTCTAGTTATATCGGAGAGTAGTAATTCTTTTTACTCCTCAGCCCCTTCGTTGCTCTGGTGAGGAATCTTTATGTAGGTGTTTTGACTTACTCCTCTTCCCCTTCAATTTTTTCCTTTAGGATCACGCGGTTAGTTTTCCGATCGTTGGTTCTCAGTTCTTTTCATCCGGTGCATTTCTCGTCAAGTTGACTCGAGCCTCTTCATCTTTGTCAAGTTCAATGCTCAATTGTTTTCTTTTTCCCACCCGCCCACCCTTTTTCTTCTCGGAGCCGGAGTCCCTAATCGAGTATCCATCCTACTCGTGCGAAGCCTTTGCATTCCTTCAACCGGTGTTTTTTTATTCAAGTTATTCGACGGTTCTACCTTCCAAGTCATCTTTGTTTTTACCGCCCTCCCACCCCTTCTTCTTCCCGGAGTCCGAGTCTCTCTCGACCATCAATTTCATTCGTGCGGAGCCTCTTCAGTCTTTCGTCAATTGTTTCAACCGGTGAATTCTCGTCTCGTTCGTCATTCTTCATCCCTTTCTTTTCCGGTGGTCTCAATTCAAGTTTTCGGGTTGATCATATTCTTTTCCTTAGATCAAGTGTTTCCCCTATTTGTTCGCCTCAGGAGATTCATCTGTGTTTGAATTAATTCGAGATTGTCACCTCATTCAAATATCTCAATTGTTCCAGTGCATCATCTATCTCTTCAACAATCCTTTCCTACGGTGTTTCTTTTTAGTGGGCCCTAACCCACAGGTCTTTTCCCAGGATCTTACCTGACTCTTCTAATTTCCCGGAGCTATTCTCAAATCCTTTTTGAAGTTTGACGTAAGTATGAATTTCATCAGTCAGATCTTTTCCAAGATCAATTTCAAATCATTTTCATTGTTGGCTCAACCTCTTCGCTTTTCATTCTATCGGAGTACCTCAGTAATTTTGGTGGCGTTCCTCGTCGTCATTTCAAGATAGAAGAAGAGTTTTTCCTCTAAATCTTGCCCGTTCTCTCAAAGATTTGTGGCTCTAGCTTCATGTATCCTCTCGATTTATCACATTTGTCATATATTCTTTTCTTACCCATCCGGAGTATGTCAGGAGTTGTTTTCCCGTTTCTTTTCACTGGAGGCCATCGTTCCAGAAGAATTCTTCGTCCTCCCATTTCAGGTACCGTTATCCAATTATCCCGGTGCTTCGTTCAAGTGTTCTTTAATCAGCTCATTGTCTCTTCGTTCTTTTGCATCTAAATCCCCTCTAGCATATTGGTTCTTCTAATTCTTCCCGGTGATTCATTCTCTTTCATCAGTCATTTTCGAATTCTTACGGTGGCTCGTTCAAGATTCTTTTTCCTTGATTATCATTTTAATCCATAAATTCTTTCCAATCTTAACGGTGGTTCATTGAAGACCTTCCTAAAGGTGGCGCCATATACTCCTCAATCCTTTTCAAGGGGAATAAGTTGCATGCCAAATCCGGTTGTCATCAATTAAATTTGATGAGGATAAGCATAACGTAATTCTTATTCTTATTTCATCATCGTCAAGTAATCCCTTTTCTTCGGTGTTTGTTCGTGAGGAATAAATTCTAGTTCCAAGTGTTTTCATTTTTTCTTTACCGGATTTCAAATTTCCTCGGTCATTTTGTCGGAACCTCCATCTAAATAATCACCGCAAGGCTCATCTTATTCTTTCTTCCTTCATTCTATCTCATCATCCTTTTGTCACCGAAGTTCTTCATGGTGGTTCTTCATGATTTAATTCATTCTTCAAGAGTTCATCAAGATTTTGTTGGAGGAGTTCAACTATCTTTTCTTCTTGCATCTCGAAGTGAAAATAATTCTCCGCATTATTTTGAATTGGAGTCTTGCATTTATTCATTCTTCTCTGATATTCAAGTATTTGGTTGTGGCACAGTTTCACCTCAAGTTTTGAGATGTTTTTCCATAAGCCCTCAACAAGATGATTCTTTTGTTGTTGATTTTCTCAAGAGCTCCGTTCAATTCTTCCTTCTAAGGATGCTATCAAATTCATGGTGGAAGTTGTAGTTCTCTCATCCATTCTTTTCATTCAATTCTTTCAATTCTTCCAGAGGCATTGCATTGTTCATCTCATCAAGTGTCATCCCATCTTGTGAAGTTCATGTCTCCAATCCTTCCATTTTCAGCCGGAGTGCTGTCCAAATTCTTTCTTGCTTATTCTTTTCTACCTTGTCTAACCGGAGTGGTTTTAGAGTCTATCTTGTTTCTCGAGCTTTTCATTCTCGTCATATTCGCCGTTCCTCTTTCTATCGAATGCTCTCAACCTTGTTCATCTTATCTCGTGCACTCTTATTTCAACTCTTCCTCTATCTCTTCCGTCTCATTCCTAAGATCTCGGGACGAGATCTCTTGTTAGTGGAGGAGAGTTGTAATGCCCCGGATCCGGTGCGCCAGGTGTCTTCCTGTTATTCACCATTGTTGCCGTGTCATTTGCTTGCGTGTTGCATTTTTGCCATGTCATCATCTGCATTTCATCTGCATGTTCTTCCAAACTTGCATCCGTTCGGGTTCCCCCGGTTCTCTCCGTTGTCCGTTCGGAGTCCAGACCTCTCGCACGTGCTCCGTCGCCCCTCTCAGACCTTATTTCGTGAGCGACAGAAAAACGTTCTCGGAATGGACCGAGTTTTGCCGAGTGGCCTTGGTACACCACCGGTAGACTGCCTGTCAAGTTTCGTTTCTTTTGGAGGTCATTTGATGCTCCAACGGTTAACCGGGTAACCGCAAAGGCCTCTTTTGTGTGCAACCAAACACCCTCCAAAGTGGCCCAATAACCCATCTAAGACATCTCCATGCTCTCGGTCATTCGATCACGATCGTGTGGGCAAAAACTACACTCCATTTGGAGTCTCCTAGCTCCCTCTACCTATAAATATGTGCCCCTCCCCTAAATTTTCGGGCGAAACCCTAGCAAACCTCCCTCCGCGCCGCCGGACGTGTCCGTCCCGGGCCAGACACCCGCGCCACTGCCGCCCGCTGAACCAGGGTGCGACACGTGGCACCCGGCCACCGCGCGCCGCCCGAGCCCGCAGCCAGACCCCGAGGCCCGCGCGCGCCGCTCCACCTCGACGCGCCTCCCGCGCGCCGCCCCGCTCCTCGCCGCCGGCCGCCGCCACCCCGCGCGCCGCCTCCCCGCCGCCGCACCTCCCCGCGCCGGCGCCGACCGCCGCCGCCCAGCCGCGCCCACTCCTCCCCGTCGCCGTCGGCCTCTCCTCTGGCTAGATCCGGTCCGGCGCCGCCCGGATCCGGCCTCCCCCACTCTAGCGACCTCTCCTTCCTCTACTCCGGTGAGAGGTACCGACCGTCCTCCGGAACCGCACCCCAGATCTGGATCTGAGAAGACCTAGGGTTGACCCTGATTTCTCTGTCATCTGTATTGTGCATTTTATTGCCATGTTCATCGCATCATATCACATTATCTGTAGCTCCGTTTCATGCATGTGATATATAGAAATGTTCATCATGAGATTCTCTTCATTTCATTCCATTGTGCTATGCTTGTTTGAGTTCATCTTGATGCCCTTATCATCGTTGCAAGAGTGCTATTTGATGTTAACTGTTGTCTGTTAACAGAACTTGCTGTTTTGTCTTTTTCATTGCATTTTGTGTGTGCATCCTATGAGCTTGATGTCTACATGAGTTTTGAGCTACATCAGGCCATCTTTATAGTGGTGCGATCCATGTATTTTTATGTGTTTTGTAGTGAGTGCATTGAGCTCGTGAATTAGGGTACTTGCTGTTACTGTTTTGCTAGGCTGAATCTGCTATATCATGGTGCTATGTAAACCTGCTGCTACTAGTCATCCTATGCATAATCTGGAAATGTTCACTAAGGATGTTTTTTACACATGTCATTCTCTATCCATTCAAGCCCCTGGTGGCATTTATAGCTTGCTGTAGCTTCTTGTTATCTTGATCCAAAGTTGCTAAATAATGTTGCTGTCAGCCTGTTAAAATTAAGTTCAGTTTTGCCATGAGCTTTGCTAGTGATCCATGCACCCTATGAACTTGATCTTGCCATGCTTATCTTCATAATTATGCCATATTACTGTTGGCCACCTTTTCTTGCCATGAATTTCTCTGCGGTGAGTGGTACAAGCTCACCAACATGCCTACTTATCGCTGTTCTTGCCATGCCTGAATGTGTCATATCATTTGCCATGTTTGTATAGATGCTACCATGTTTTCTGTTGATCTTTGGAATTAGTTCAGTAAGGGAGTTTTGTTCTTTGTCTTTTCATTTCGCATGACATGCCTCGTTTTTCCACGATAGCTTCTTGTAACAGGTTGTTTGATAGCTGTAAACGTTGCAACCTGATGTTATTTCTGCCATGTCCATTGAGCATGTTATTATTTTGCAATATTGCCATGTCCTTTTGAGCATGTTATGGTGTTTTCTGGAGATAGCTCAGTGTTCATGTCTTGTCATGATTTACCTTTACTTCATGCCCATGCCTTTTGTTTTCACGTTGAGATGCTGTAGCATATTTTTTTAATGCTTGCTAGGTGCCTAGTTGCTGTTTTGGACAGCTTGTCCTTTAAACTTGTATAGTGTATGTGTTGAACCGTTGCTCCGTTTTGAGTGTGCTCTATATGAAACTTGCTTGATTTTGCATGTAGTTTCATATTATCATGTTGCATCCATGTTTTGAGAGTGTTTGCTTGATGTTTGAATGCATTTTGCATCAATGCCATGTTTGACTTGTTTTGCTCATATCTTCTAGGCCGTAGCTCCGAATTAAATGAACTTTATATGTAACTTGACTAGAATCTCGTGTAGAACATCTTGGTGCATCTTAACTTGCTGTTTAACAACTTGAACATAAGGTTTATTAATTTCTGGACCAATTTTTAAATTTCCATATGAGGACTTACCAGACTTGTTATATGTTGTTTCCGGCCTCATTTAACCTTGCTTTGATGTGTTGTTCTTGTATGCATCATCTCTTGCCATGAGTAGCTTCATGTAGCCTTGTCATGCATCATGCTTGGTTGTGCATCATGTCATGTATATGTGTGGTGCATTTACCATGTTGTGTGCTTCTTCTCGATAGTTCCCGTTTCGTTGCGACCGTGAGGATTCGTTCGTCTACGCTTGGTTCGTCTTCGTGGCTTCATCTTCTTCATGGACTCGTTCTTCTTCCTAGCGGGATTTCAGGCAAGATGACCGTCACCTTGGATCTCACTACTATCATTGCTATGCTAGTTGCTTCGTTCTATCGCTATGCTGCGCTACCTATCACTTCTTCTTCAAGCCTCCCAATTTGCCATGTCAGCCTCTAACCTTTTCCCTTCCTAGCAAACCGTTGCTTGGCTATGTTACCGCTTTGCTCAGCCCCTCTTATAGCGTTGTTAGTTGCATGTGAAGTTGAAGATTGCTCCATCATGGACAGGATTATGTTGGGATATCACAATATCTCTTAATTAATTAATGCATCTATATACTTGGTAAAGTGTGGAAGACTCGTCCTTATGCCTGGTGTTTTGTTCCACTCTTGCGGCCCTAGTTTCCGTCATACCGGTGTTATGTTCCTTGATTTTCCATTCCTTACGCGGTTGGCTGATTTATGGGACCCCCTTGACAGTTCGCTTTGAATAAAACTCCTCCAGCAAGGCCCAACCTTGTTTTTACCATTTGCCTCACCACCACCTATACTTTTCCCTTAGGAGTCGCGCTCCCGAGGGTCATCTTTATTTTAGAACCCCCCCCCCCCCCCCGCCCGGGCCAGTGCTTCTCTAAGTGTTGGTCCGAACCGAGCAGCATGCGGGGCCACCTCGGGGAGGGCTGGTTTTACTCATAGCTTGACTTATCCGGTGTTGCCCTGAGAACGAGATATGTGCAGCTCCTATCGGGATTGTCGGCACATCGGGCGGCTTTGCTGGTCTTGTTTTACCATTGTCGAAATGTCTTGCAAACCGGGATTCCGAGACTGATCGGGTCTTCCTGGGAGAAGGAATATCCTTCGTTGACCGTGAGAGCTTGTGATGGGCTAAGTTGGGACACCCCTGCAGGGTATAAACTTTCGAGAGTCGTGCCCGCAGTTATGTGGCAGATGGGAATTTGTTAATGTCCAGTTGTAGATAACTTGACACCAAATACGAATTAAAACGCATCAACCATGTGTGTAGCCGTGATGGTCTATTTTCGGCGGAGTCCGGGAAGTGAACACGGTTTTGAGTTATGTTTGACGTAAGTAGGAGTTCAGGATCACCTCTTGATCATTGCTAGCTTCACGACCGTTCCATTGTTTCTCTTCCCGCTCTCATTTGCGTATGTTAGCCACCATATCATGCTTAGTCGCTGCTGCAACCTCACCACTTTACCCCTTCCTTTCCCATTAAGCTTTGCTAGTCTTGATACCCATGGTAATGGGATTGCTGAGTCCTCGTGGCTCACAGATTACTACAACAATAGTTGCAGGTACAGGTTATGCGACGATCATGACGCGAGAGTGATGTTTGCTTGTTTTGGAGTTCTTCTTCTGCTTCTTCTTCGACAAGTGATAGGTTCCAGGTTGGCAGCCCGGGCTAGTAGGGTGGATGCCATTTGAGTTTCCGTTTGTGTTTCATCCGTAGTCAGATGGTGATCTTATGTAAGATGATGCTGCATTCGTGTGGCATTGTATGCCTTTTGTATGTATCCCCATCTATTATGTAATGTTGATGTAATGATATCCACCTTCAAAAGCGTGTCAATATGTGGTTCTATCCTTGGTGGGACCTTCGAGTCTCTTTAGGATAGTATCGCATATAGGGCGTGACATTATCAAAGTCCATTGATGGAGGCATATGTGGAGGAAGTAAGAAAGTTGGAGGTGCACTTTGATGGATTGCAAATAGACCACGTGCCGCGTGCGGAAAAGAGCACTGTTGATCATCTGTCAAAGTGCGCTGTGCAAAAGCTTCCTATGGAACCAAGAACTTTTGTTCTTCTCCTGACTCAAGCCACCATATACCCGGCAACAATGGCCAGAAAGAGGAGGAAACTGGACACCGACAAGACACTCCCGGCAGAGCATGCCGAAGCTCCCAGCAGAGAGGTTGGCAGGAACAACTCCACTTCGCTCGGTAAGTAGCACCCTCCTGCCGAACTACTATTCCCTGCGGTTGAGGCATGCTCTCCCACGAACAAGGAGATGCCACTGATCCTTGTTGTTGAGCCTCAGGCTCCATCTTGGGCACGACACATAGTCAATTACCTCCAAACAGGAGAACTTCCCAAAGAGAAAGAAGAAGCTAAAAGAGTAGCCTAGAGGGCCAGTATGTATCAGTTCGTCGATAACACATTATATAGAAGGAGGCCCAACGGTGTGAAATTGAAGTGCATTTGTCGGGAAGAGGCAAAGGAACTGTTGTCAAGGATACACAAAGGGATGTGCGGCTCCCATTGGATCAAGAGCCTTGGATGGAAAAGCTTTCCGGCAAGGTTTCTACTGGCCCACGACCCTCCAAGATGCAATTGAGCTAGTCACCAAATGTGAAGGTGCCACTTCCACTCCAAGAATATCCATCAGCCTGCTCAAGCTCTCCAAACAATTCCTTTCTCATGGCCATTTTCGGTCCGGGGCTCGATATCTTGGGCCCCTTCCCCTGTGCTACCGGGGGGCATTGAATTATTGTATGTTACCATCGACAAGTTTACAAAGTGGCCAGAGGCGGAGCCCGTGAGGAAGGTAACCACACAATCAGCTTTGAAGTTCTTGAAGGGATTGGTGTGCTGCTTCGGAGTACCCACCAGAGTCATCACTGACAACGGCACCTAGTTGCAATATGTTCAAGCCCTCGAAAGCAAGGTCTCGTTTGCCTTTGTTACCCATCCCAGAAGCAAAGCACAAGATGAGAGGGCGAACACTGAAGTGCTGCGAGGACTCAAGACAAGAACAATTGATAAGCTGTAGAAGTGCGATAGACGCTGGATTGATGAGCTGCCGGTGATTCTTTTGTCACTCCGCATGGCACCAAATCAATCTACCGGCAGACTTCCTTCTCCCTAGTGTATGGGGCAGAAGTAGTGATCCCCACAGAACTCGTATATGGGTCACCTCGAGTATTTGCCTATGATGAAATAGAGAAAGCGCAGCACCGGCATGACATTGCCATGCTCCACGAGGAGAACCCTCTCTGTGCTGTTATGCATGCTGCATGCTACCCGCAAGCCCTGCTCGCAACCATAGTCGCAGGGTTCACGCCCAGAACCTTGGGAGTCAGTGCAACAAACCCTGGGTTTGTTGCCCAAACTACACACGGGCTCAAAGGCAAGACTACAGCAGCAAGGTCAGACCAGGCAAGGAGGATCAACTCCTTTGGAAGACTCAAGTACAAATCAAAAAGGCCAAGACGAGCCAGATAAGCAAGATAACACCAAGGAGAGGACCAACCTTGCCGGGCAGGGGAGCCTAGCAGGGTTTGTGATGTGGAGCATCCTTCGGTCATCCCCATGGATCTACCATCATCTCACCAAGCACCAAGAGGACCCATGACAAGAGCAAGAGCTAGAGCTCTCGAGACCGAGGTGACTTCTCTCCTTAGTGATATTTCATATGATCCTCTCAAGACATGGCTACTACCTAAGTCCGGAATGTTGTGCATGATTAGGTACCAAGAGGACCCTTCCGAGGATGCACATGAAGATGATCAAGCCACCAAGTCCATGGAAGAAGAGAACCAACGAAAGAAGGCGAGAACAGCTTCCAGGCACCGGACATCCGGCCATGGCCCCGGACATCCGGCGTCCAGCCCGGGCACAACCAGGAGTCTGCAGCAGAAGCTATAGGGCTCGGACATCCGGCGTCCAGCCCGGGCATCCGCCCCTCTGCCCCGGAAATCCGGCCAACAGCCCGAACATTCGGACACGCCGTACAGGGAGCACAGAAGGCTCCCCCGACAGCCCGGACATCCGGCCATCACCCCGGACATCTGGCGCCTCCCGAAGCCTCGAACATCCGGCCCCTCTGCCCGGAGATCCGGCCCCGTCCATCCAGAGAGTAGCAAGGCCAACTCCAATAGCCCGGACATCCGGCCCGACAGCCCGGACATCCGGCCCCTCGCGAACGCTCAGACATCTGGCCCGACGCCCGGACATCTGGCCCTCTCCTGCCTGCATGCAGTGCCTCTGGGCCATGGCCCGTGTACCCCTTCGCACCGTATACTATATATACTCCCCCTCCACCTATGTTCTAGGGTTAGCATTGGTTTAGCTCATTTGAGATAGAGCATTGCTCATCCGTACCGGATCTACTCCTCGTGAGGGACCGCACCTCTTCGGAGAAGATCCACTCGGATTCAAGACCTCCATCCGGAGAAGACAATCAAGACCTCCTCACGGAGAAGAACGGTTACTCTTGTATCGTCCCTTGTTGACTTTGGATATGGTGTTACTTTGTGCCTCGATGATCTAGCACTTGTGTGATCATATTTGTGTCGGTTGAGTGTTTCTCTTATTTTTCCCCGTGATTTCCCTCGTGTTCTTCCGTGCGTTCTTCGTGTTCCTCGTAGGGATCCTCTCCAAACGTGAAAGATCGGCCCCATAGGGTTCCGCCCTACATCAGTTTGGCATTGCACCAGAAGCATACTTCAAGATCGTCCCGGTAGGCTGTGCCGGGACTTCCGGAGGCAGCTACACCACCGCTCCACCTCATGAGCAACACAAGTCACAGGTCAGTGCGGTGTCAAGCCCCAAGATGACTAAGTGGTTGCTTTTCGCCACATGGCATTCACTTTCTACAGCAACACCTCCATGTGACACCGGTCCAGGGACGTGTCAAGCAAGCAGGCGCGAAGCTTGCAAGATAGCCCGGCAAGGGCTGCCGGGCACACGGAGATGTGACATTAGACAGTGCATTTAATGTGCCCTATCAGCCTAAAGAGTTAGGCATGATATCATTGTTAACTCTCTAATCAGTATGCAATGACTAATTTGCCACTGTGGTAACCCTTGATCTATAAAAGGAGGCCCGTGGCAAACATAAAAAGGGTTCGGTCCGCGAGGTTGCCCAGCTCAGGTCCTCACGTACCCGTACACTCATAGCTACTTCGCCTGAGGCAACCCTTCCGGGCAAAGTGCATTGCGTCCACCACTACCTTTTCCACCATCAATCCACCAAAGAAGGAGTAGGGTTTTAGACCTCACAGCGGCCCGAACCTAGGTAAAATTGCCTGTGTGATCCTTGGCGTGCTGCATGATGCTTCTCTGCTCTTTGTGCAACGTGCCCATGTAAGTGCATCTAGTGCCCCTTAGTGATTTTGGTGTATTGAAGACTTATAGGTTATGGGACTAATATGTTTGTGAGTTTACACAGGCTCTATAAGTCGATGATGAGTTTGATATTTACAATGAATGTTGACCCCTAAAAATGAATGTCTTCAGCTGAAGACTTTGGTTATCCTAAAGACTTTGAAAGATATGAAATTGGTGTGACCTTGAAGACTTGGATATTCATGCGAAGATTATGAAGCCAGAACACTTTTGTTTTCATAATTTCATTTTCTCTTTATTGAGTCATAGGAAACACCGTACTGTTAAAAAGGGTCGAGGTAATACTAAGGAAATTGATTTCCAAGTGAGGCTCATCTCAAATCCTACACCTACCCAATCCTTTCGCGTGAAGCCATTGGAAATCTCATATCAGTTCAGTCAATTTCTTCAGTGACAGAGATGAAGATCTTTTGGTCTATGAGGAATTTGTTCTGACTGAGGAGTTAGGAATTCGCTAGTGCGGATTGCCTACAAGGTGAGGAACATGATAGCCCTGAGGAATTCGAACCTCAAATCCGACCATTGTTTTGCTACGCGCCAGCTGTCCAAAATATCCGACCACCTAACGGTCATATCCTTGAAGGGCATTTATGTCTTATCATGTCGGGCTGCTCCTTTGGCTATAAATAACCGCCCCCCTACAACCACTAGCTGGTTGGCTGCTCCGAGAGAAACTGACACTTGTTAATTGAGAGCATCCCATCCTCCGAGGACTTCGAGCGAAAATCATCAAGTGAGGAAAACCCAAATCCAAACCTACAAACCCAAAGTGATTGATCATCACTGAAGAGATTGTTCCTGTGTGGAACCGATGCTTGTTACCTTTGAGGATTGTGTATCCTCCAGATGGTCAGGCATCATGGTCTGAGCATCCAAGAGGAATTGTGGACTGCCAAGTGACCAAGTCTGTGAAGGTTTGGAAGTCACCTGTGAAGACTTACCACAAGTGTTGTGCGAGGTCTGTGTGATCTTAGCTCAAGGAGAATACAGTGATGACTATGTGTCCGGGACTATGTGTCCTCGAGTTTAAATACTCAGCCGCTCCAACTAGGCGTACAACTATCACAACAGTTGGAACTGGTCTACCAAATCATTGTTTTCACCAAGCCTACTGGTTCTATTTCCTCAACCCTTTCATTTCCTCATTCATCTGTTGATGAACCTGATCATTAATGTTCAAAAACTTTGACTGAAGACTTTCTCTATTTCCTCAATCCTATTTCTTCAGTCACATTATCTTCAGCATGCTTATCTTCTGTACTCTGTGTCTGTCTTCTATTTCATCATGATGACTATGCTATTGCTCTGTTATGCTTATGCCTGAGTACTTATTCCGCTGCTAGTTGTTCGTGACTTACGAATTTCCTCGCCCTGAAATTCCTCAGTGACAAATTTGTAGAAATCACCTATTCACTCCCCCCCCTCTAGTCGACGTAACGCACTTTCAATTGGTATCTGAGCAAGGTACTCCCTTGTTCTGTGTGACTTCGGTTTAACCGGCTGGAGTTTTAGTTATGTCGACTGCCGGTATGATCAATGTCTCGTCTGGGTGTCCTACCTTTGATGGGACGGACTACACCTACTGGAAGAACAAGATGCACATGCATCTTCAGGCAATTGATAACGATCTCTGGTATGTTGTGGAAAATGGCGTTCCCTCAGTCACTCCATCTGTGAATGCTGTTGATGTGAAGAGATTCAAGCATCTCGATTCTCGAGCGAAGAATATCATATGTGGCCATCTAATCAAAGGACAGTACGGCAGAGTGAGTGCCCTGGAAACTACCAACCTGATTTGGGACAGGCTGTCCAAGGTCAACGAAGGAGTCTCAACTCAACGTGACTCCCGAGTTGATGTTCTTCGCAATCTCTTCAACCACCTCAAAATACTCGACAACAAAAATGTTGAGCAAACCTTCGATCGCCTCACTGACATCTCAAATGAGCTTCAAGCACATGGTGCCACTGACATCACCGACTATGAGGTGGTGAAGAAATTGCTGAGATCACTTGATTCCTCATTCGATACTCTTGCACTGGTGATTCAAGAGCGAGCTGATTACAAGTCACTTGATCCTGCTGATATCCGTGAGAGGCTAAACACTCATGAGTTCCAACTTGCTGAGAAGAGAGATCTCTATGGACTGAGCTATGGAAGATCATGTGCACTGAAGGCCAAGGCAGTCTCTGAGTCTGAAGCTGAAGATTCTGGTAGCAGCCTTGGTGATCCTGAAGAACTGAGCCAGGAGCTAGCAATGCTCGTGCGGAAATTCCAGAAGTTCTCTCGCCGCGGTCGTTTTGGAAAGTCTTTAAGAAATGATGATTCCTTGTCTCGTGACTACAAAAAGAGAACTTGCCACAAATGCAAGAAACCTGGTCACTACATGTCTGATTGTCCTCTGTGGGAAAAGGAATCAAAGAAGAAGAAGTACAAAGATGACGATTCTGATGACTCAAAGAAGAAGAAGAAATCTTCAAAGTTTTCATCATCAAAATCCTCAAAGTCCTCATCTCAGAAGAAGAGCAGTTCCAAGAAGGCCCGGTCATTCATTGGCAAGGAAATGGACTCTGAAGCTGAATCTGAGGAAAATGTGGAAGAGGAGGAATCTGCGAAGATAGACTCTGGTGTGGCGAGCTTAGCCCTTGCTACTGGTTACATCAGCAAGTCCATCTTGAACATTGAAGAAAATGACCTCCCCAACTATGCTGACAAGAGCGTCGATGACTATGCTCCCACCTACTGCTTCATGGCAAAAGGTGCCAAGGTACTCAAACATTCCCCCTCTGACTCTAGTGAGGATGAATCTGATGACAATCTTAAGCCTAGCTATTCCAAACTTGCTAAAATTGCTGTTAAACAACAGACGGCTTTAGAAAAGATTCAAAATCTACTAGACAGAAGCGATGACCTGTTGGGTGAGGAATTGAATCGAACCAAGACTCTGACAGATAATCTTCAGAGACGTCAGACTAGGTTTGACAACCTTCAAAATCATCATAACACTCTCTTAAGTGATATGAGAAGCTTTCTTATGAATTTCTTCAGAGCAAGCAAGATCTTGAGAAGTTAAAAGTGAGTTATGAAGATCTTTAGAAGGAAAACAATTCAGTGCTTGCTCAACAGATCAGTTCCGCTCAGGAAGAATTTATTCCACCATGCCTAAAATGCATTGAGCGTGAATCTGCTAATTCATCACCTGAATGTTCAAATGCTTCTATTGCTGCAAATTTCAACGGTCTCTGTGGTCACAAATTCCTCATCTGAGGATACCACAAGTATCACTGACGATAATGTAGGGCTGAAGGAATTGTATGTGACAGGCATTTACGAAAGCCTCAAAGGGCATCAGACTCTATGTGATGTGCTCAAAAAGCAGATCTTGAACAGGAACCCTATGAAAGAGGGTGTTGCCTTTGAGAAGAAACTCAATGCTGATGGGACCTACTAGAAACCTGAGCAGTATCCCAAAATCTCATGGGTTGTTGCTAAAGGACTTCCTGCGATCCATGCACTCTATCTGGCTTTACTTGTGATTCTTCATATTCCTCTGATGAGACATTTGACTCATCACAAAATTGTTCAAGAATCAGAATGGTGAAGTATTTGCTCGATATGTTGGAACTAACTGCAGGAACGGTCTCCCTATGAAGAAAATCTGGGTTCCCGAAAGGTACCTTGAAAATCTTCAGGTGAATGTCATCATGACACCACCTATGAAGAATAGGAACCCCAGATCAAATTCTTCATATGGATCAAATTCTTCACATGGATCAAAATTCTCATATGAACATCATCATGCTAACACTTCTGTTTCGCAGGGAAAGTCTAAAGGCTATGAATATGTGCATTATTCTTCAAATCATTATGTTATAAGTCCTCAAAAAATTTCTCAGCTTATTCATATGCTTATCCTAACCAATCTTTTGTGAAACGAAGTGCACTAGCTTCAATGCCATCTATTTCTTATGAATCTCACAGAAACTCTTTGCCACCCCTCCAGATGTGGGTGGTGAAGAAAAATAACTAATATCTTATGCAGGGTCAGGTCTCCAGACGAACCTAATCGTGTGAAGAATTTGCTGGAGACCTGAATGTGCTTGGATGGACGCAAGCTAATCATGAAGAAATGAATCACTCATTTCTCACGTCCTCATATTACTATATCTATTACTGTTGATGAAATTGATATCATATTCTTCACGGATGAAGTATATCGGTTCGTAAGTTCCACTAATTCAACTGCAGGATGAACAACCTAAAGCTACTGAGTGGGTCCTCGACAGTGGATGTACAAACCACATGACCGGTGACAGGAACTTGTTGATGGACACTGATTTGTCATCATGTCATCTGAAGCATATCACCTACGCTGACAAAGGAAAAAAGCAAGGTATTCGGTCTAGGTAAGGTTGCGATCTCAAAGGATAGACACATGGACAAAGTCATGGTTGTCGAGTCCTTAGGATTCAACCTCATGTCTGTCTCAATGCTTTTTGATCTTGATATGGTTGTCGTCTTCGGCAAATATCGTTGCTTTGTGTTGATGGAATCTGACAATTCCAAAGTCTTCGAAGGCTTTAGGATAGGAGACTTGTATATTCTTGATTTCTCTACGGGGCCACAGCCTGCCACATGTCTACTTGCAAAATGCTGGCTATGGCATCGACGACTTGGTCATGCTGGGATGAGGAACTTGCATACACTCGCGAAGAAGAAGCATGTCATTGGCATCGAGGGTGTCAAATTCCTCAAAGATCATCTTTGTGGGGCTTGTGAGGCTGGAAAGATCACCAGAGCCAAGCATCCCTCAAAGACTATCGTGACCACTTATCGTCCCTTTGAATTACTTCATATGGATCTCTTTGGCCCTACTCATTATGCCACGTTCTCTAGTTCTGCATCATTATATGGCTTTGTCATAGTTGATGATTATTCTCGTTACACATGGGTGCATATCATCACTTACAAAAATGAAGTGCAGGAAGTCTTCAGACGATTTTCCTCAAGGGCTTCTACTAACTTCGGTGTGAAGATCAAGCATATCAGGAGTGATAATGGAACAGAGTTCAAGAACACTGGTCTCGATGAATATCTTGATATATTTGGTATTACTCATGAGTTTTCTGCTCCCTATACTCCTCAGCAGAATGGCATCATGGAGCACTAGAACAGAACTCTTGTTGAGATGGCTCGCACCATGCTTGATGAATACAAGACACCTCAGCGCTTTTGGCATGAAGCCATTGATACTGCGTGCCACATCATCAACAGGGTATATCTTCACAAATTCTTCAAAAAGACCTCATATGAACTCCTCGCTGACAAGAAACCCAATGTAAGTTATTTTAAAGTCTTCGGTGCTAAATGACGGATTAGAGATCCTCACCATCACTCTAAATTTGCACCGAAAGCACATGAGGGTTTTATGCTTGGTTACGGAATGGACTCGCACACCTACAGAGTCTTCAACATCAATCATCACAAGATTGTTGAAACTGTAGATGTGTGGTTCGATGAAACTAATGGCTCGCAAAGAGGGCACCCACCTCCTGTGCTAGATGAAATGTCACCTGAGGAATATATCAAGTTCAAAGCTACTGAGGATATCATCCCTACCGAAGAATATGCTGAAGAAGTCATTCCAGATCATGAAGAAAACCAAACTAGTGCTGCTGAAGAAACTGGTCCTGAAGAAATTGCTAGGCCTAAGCAAAGTCGTCAACCCGCACATCCTCGCGTTGCAAATGAAGTGCAGATCGAGAAGATCATCGATGACATCAACGCACCAGGTACTCTCACGCGCTCAAAAGCTTCACACTTATCTAACTTTTGTTGGCATTTTGCATTTGTCTCTATCACAGATCCCACTAAAGTTGATGACGCATTTATGGAATCTGAGTGGATTCAAGCCATGCAAGATGAATTGCATCAATTTGAGCTCAACAATGTGTGGGAGCTTGTCAAGCGACCAAACCCATGCAAACACAACATCATCGGTACCAAATGGATCTACCGTAACAAACAAGATGAAAATGGCTTTGTGGTGAGGAATAAGGCTCGTCTTGTAGATCAAGGCTACACACAAGTTGAAGGAATTGATTTTGATGAAACTTCTGCACATGTTGCTAGACTTGAGGCTATTTTCATATTGCTTGCTTACGCTAACCATCATAATATCATCTTACATCAAATGGATGTGAAAACTGCATTCCTCAATGGTAAGCTTGAGCAAGAAGTATATGTTGCTCAACCACCAGGTATTGAGGATCCAAAATTTCCAGATCACGTCTACAAAACTCAACAAGGCCCTCTATGGCCTCAAGCAAGCACCTCGGGCGTGGTATGACACACTGAAGGAATTCCTCATGAAGAAAGGCTTCAAACCCGGTTCACTTCACCCAACTCTTTTCACCAAAACATATGATGATGAATTATTCATGTGCCAAATTTATGTTGATGATATTATCTTTGGTTGTACTAACCAACGTTACGATGACAAATTTGCCTATATGATGAGTGAAGAATATCAAATGTCTATGATGGGAGAATTGAAATTCTTCTTAGGTCTTCAAATTCGTCAACAATACAACGACATATTCATATCTCAGGAGAAATACCTCAAGGATGTGTTGAGGAAATTTGGCATACAAGATTGCAAAGGCATCAAAATCCCTATGCCCACAAATGGCCATCTATGCAGTAATGAAAATGGTAAAGACTTCGATCAAAAGGTATACCGCTCCATGATTGGCTCTTTATTGTACCTATGTGCATCTAGGCCAGATATTATGCTTAGTTTTTGCATGTGTGCCCGATTTCAAGCTACACCGAAGGAATCACACCATAAGGCTGTGAAGCACATTCTTTGATATCTAGCTCGCACACTGCTACCTCTTGAGCATGCGTTGGTTTTCCCTTGAAGAGGAAAGGGTGATGCAACAAAGTAGCGTAAGTATTTCCCTAAGTTTTTGAGAACCAAGGTATCAATCCAGTAGGAGGTTAAACGAAGTCGCCTTGTACCTGCACAAACAAATAAGAACCTTGCAAGCAACGCGATAAAGGGGTTGTCAATCCCTTCACGGCTACTTGCCAAAGCGAGATCTGATAGAGATACGAAGATAAATATTTTTGGTATTTCTGTTGTATAGATTGAAAAGTAAAGATTGCAAAATAGTAAACGAGATGCAATGTAAATAAAAGAGATATAATACAATGGAAAAGAGACCCGGGGGCCATAGGTTTCACTAGTGGCTTCTCACAAGGTAGCATATCTTACGGTGGGTGAACAACTTACTATCGAGCAATTGATAGAAAAGCGCATAGTTATGAGAATATCTAGGCATGATCATGTATATAGGCATCACGTCCGAGACAAGTAGATCAAAACGATTCTGCATCTACTACTATTACTCCACACATCGACCGCTATCCAGCATGCATCTAGAGTATTAAGTTCATAAGAACAGAGTAACGCATTAAGCAAGATGACATGATGTAGAGGGATAAACTCAAGCAATATGATATAAACCCCATCTTTTTATCCTCGATGGCAACAATACAATACGTGCCTTGATGCTCTTGCTGTCACTGAGAAAGGACACCGCAAGATTGAACCCAAAGCTAAGCACTTTCCCATTCTAAGAAAGATCAATCTAGTAGGCCAAACCAAATTGATAATTCAAAGAGACTTGCAAAGATATCAAATCATACATATAAGAATTCAGAGAAGAATAAATTATTGTTCATAGATAATCTTGATCATAAACCTTCAATTCATCAGATCTCGACAAACACACCGCAAAAAGTATTACATCGAATAGATCGCCAAGAAGATCGAGGAGAACTTTGTATTGAGAATCAAAGAGAGAGAATAAGCCATCTAGCTAACAACTATGGACCTGAATGTCTGTGGTAAACTACTCACACATCATCAGAGAGGCTATGGTGTTGATGTAGAAGCCCTCCGTGATCGATTCCCCCTCCGGCGGAGCGCCAGAAAAGGCCTCAAAATGGGATCTCACGGGTACAGAAGGTTGCGGCGGTGGAAATAGGGTTTCGTGGTGCTCCTGGATGTTTTCGGGGTATATGAGTATATATAGGCGAAAGAAGTAGGTCGGTGGAGCCACGAGGGGCCCACGAGGGTGGGGGGCACGCCTACCCCCCCAGGGTGCGCCCTCCTACCTCGTAGCAGCCTTGTTGCTTCCTTGACGTCCACTCCAAGTCTCCTAGATTGCATTTGTTCCAAAAACGATTATCCCGAAGGTTTCATTCCGTTTGGACTTGTTTGATATTCCTTTTCTGCGAAACACTGAAATAGGCAAAAAATAGCAATTTGCAAAGGGCCTCCGGTTAATAGGTTAGTCCCAAAAATAATACAAAAGTGCATAATAAAGCCCATTAAACATCCAACACAGATAATATAATAGCATGGAACATTAAAAAATTATAGATACATTTGAGACGTATCAAGCATCCCCAAGATTAATTCCTGCTTGTCCTCGAGTAAGTAAATGATAAAAACAGAATTTTTGATGTGGAATGCTAACTAACATAATTTTCAATGTAATTCTGT
The DNA here is from genome assembly GCA_963921465.1 of Triticum timopheevii. NCBI lineage: Eukaryota > Viridiplantae > Streptophyta > Magnoliopsida > Poales > Poaceae > Triticum > Triticum timopheevii. Next base: position 283,432,237 of record OY997268.1, on the reverse strand, counting down.
TTATTGTGGCATGAATGTTCAGATCCAAAAGATTCAAGATAAAAGTTTAATATTGACCTAAAAATAGTAATACTTCAAGCATGCTAACCAAGCAGTTTATATCTTATCAAAATAACATAGCCAAAGAAAGCTTAACACTACAAAATCATATTGTTTGGCCATGCATCATTTTCGTCACACAAAATGCTCCCATCATGCACAACCCTGGTTTCAGCCAAGCAATTGGTTCTTACTTTTTAACGCACTTTAGCCTTTTCAACCCTCACGCAATACATGGGCGTAAGCCATGGACATAGCACTATGGGTGGAGTAGAGTATGATGATAGGGATTATGTGAGAAAACAAAAAAGGAGAAAGTCTCACATTGACGCGGCTAATCAACAGGCTATGGAGATGCCCATCAATTGATGTCAATACGAGGAGTAGGATTGCCATGCAACGGATGCACTAGAGCTATAAATGTATGACAGCTCATAAAAAAGAAAATAAGTGGGTGTGCATCCAACTTGCCTGCTCACGAAGACCTAGGGCATTTTGAGGAAGCCCATCATTGGAATATACAAGCCAAGTTCTATAATGAAAAATTCCCACTAGTATATGAAAGTGACAAAATAAGAAACTCTCTATCATGAAGATCATGGTGCTATTTTGAAGCACAAGTGTGGAAAAAGGATAGTAACATTGTCCCTTCTCCCTTTTTCTCTCATTTTTTTATTTGGGCTTCTTTGGCCTCTCTTTTTTCTCTTTTTTATTTATTTTTTCTCTCTCTTTTTTAATTTCGTACGGAGTCTCATCCTGACTTGTGGGGGAATCATAGTCTCCATCATCCTTTCCTCACATGGGACAATGCCCTAATAATGGAAATCATCACACTTCTATTTATTTACAACTCAATACTTATGATAAAATATGACTCTATGTGAATGCCTCTCGCGGTGTACCGGGATATGCAATGAATCAAGAGCGACATGTATGAAAGAAATATAAAGGTGGCTTTACCACAAATACGATATCAACTACATGATCATGCAAAGCAATATGGCAATGATGGAGCGTGTCATGATAAACGGAACGGTGGAAAGTTGCATGGCAATATATATTGGAATGGCTATGGAAATGCCATAATAGGTAGGTATGGTGGATGTTTTGAGGAAGATATAAGGAGGTTTATGTGTGATAGAGCGTATCGTATCACGGGGTTTGGATGCACCGACGAACTTTGCACCAACTCTCAAGGTGAGAAAGGGCAATGCACGGTACCGTAGAGGCTAGCAAATTGCGGAAGGGTAAGAGTGCATATAATCCATGGACTCACATTAGTCATAAAGAACTCATATAATTATTGAAAAAGCTTATTAGCCCTCGAAGCAAAGTACTATTACGCATGCTCCTAGGGGAAGGGTTGGTAGGAGTTAACCATCATGCGATCCCGACCTCCACTCAGAAGGAAGGCAATCAAAGAACACCCCATGCTTCAAATTTGTCACACAACGTTCACCATATGTGCATGCTACGGGACTTGCCAACTTTAACACAAGTATTTCTCAATTTCATAATTACCCAACTAGCATGACTCTAACATTACCAGCTTTATATCTCAAAACAATTATCAAGTATCAAATTTATCATAGTGTTTAATGCACTCCATATGAAAGTTTTTATTTTACCCAACTTGGATGCCCATCATATTAGGACTAATTTTATAACCAAAGCAAATTACCATGCTGTTTTTAAAGACTCTCAAAATAATATAAGTGAAGCATGACAGATCAATAATTTCTACAAAATAAAACCGCCACCGTGCTCTAAAAGGGTATAAGTGAAGCACTAGAGCAAAATTGTCTAGCTCAAAAGATATAATTGAAGCACATAGAGTATTCTAATAAATTACGATTCATGTGTGTGTCTCCAAAATGTGTGTATAACAAGGATTATTGTGATAAAATAAAAATCAAAGACTGAAATCATACAAGACGCTCCAAGCAAGACACATATCATGTGGTGAACAAAAATATAGCCTCAATTAAAGTTACCGATAGACGAAGACAAAAGAGGGGATGCCTTCCGGGGCATCCCCAAGCTTAGGCTTTTGGTTGTCCTTGAATTTTACCTTGGGGTGCATTGGGCATACCCAAGCTTAGGCTCTTGCCACTCCTTATTCCAAAATCCATCAAATCTTACCCAAAACATGAAAACTTCACAACACAAAACTCAACAGAAAATCTCATGAGCTCCGTTAGTGCAAGAAAACAAACCACAACTTTAAGGTACTATAATTAACTCATTCTTTATTTATATTGGTGTTAAACCTACTGTATTCCAACTTCTCTATGGTTCATACCCCCCGATACAAGCCATAGATTCATCAAAATAAGCAAACAACACACCAAAAACAGAATCTGTCAAAAACAGGACAGTCTGTAGAAATCTGTAACTCTCGAATACTTCTGGAACCCCAAAAATTCTACCAAATTAGGAAGTCCTAGGTAATTTGTTTATTAATCTTCTTCAAAAAGAATCAACTGAAAATCAAATTCTGTGATTTATGAAAACTAATCTCGTTCACGCAAAAGTTTCTGTTTTCATCAAGATCAAATTAACTATTACTGTAGGTTATCCTAAAGGTTTTACTTGGCACAAACACCAATTAAAACACAAAACCACATCTAACCAGAGGCTAGATGAATTATTTATTACTAAACAGGAACAAAAAGAAATGAACAAAAATAAAATTAGGTTGCCTCCCAACAAGCACTATCGTTTAACACCCCTAGCTAGGCATAAAAACAAGAATAGATCTAGGTATTACCATCTTTGGTATTTTTCTTTTTAATGGAGTTATGCTCGGATCCAGGAGGTTCCTTGCGTTTTCCTTCATTCTCGAAGATCTTTAGATCTAGAGCATCCAACCGCTTATTGCGAAGTGTAATCAATGCATTCATGAGGTTGAGATTCCCACCAACATTTTTAAGAGGTTCAATAGATTTTTGCAATTCACATAATTTCTCTAAGATTTGGGTTCCTTCTTGAGTAAGGGGTGGTCCCTCTTGTGGGGGAAGTGCTCCTACTATCCCCTCTATAATTTCATAAGCAATACTAGGACCAATTTCAATAAAATTCCCTTTGGCAGCAAAATCAAGGAGTTGTCTATGGGATTGGTTAGCCCAACATAAAAATTGCAAAGTAAAATCTTGAAATCTCCCTCTATAGTGCAACTATGATAGGATTCTATCGTCCTATACCAAGCATATTTTAAGTTTTCTCCTTGTCTTTATTTGAAGTGGAGGACTTCAAAATCGGGAGACGAAGGAAGGGAGAAAGAGCTAACCATGACGACGAAATAAACGATCTAACACACGAACACACAAGAAGGAAACAAAAAGAGACGAACGGAAAAGGGGCGAATAAAATGGCAAGGGTAAAGTGGGGGAGAGCAAAACAAGAGGCAAATGGCAAATAGTGTAATGCGAGGGATAAGAGTTTGTGATGGGTACTCGGTATGTCTTGACTTGTGCGTAGATCTTTCCGTAACGATGCCAGAAATCGGCGAGTTGTCGAGAGATCAAATCTTGACTTGACTTGGCATAAGCCTTCCCAGCAACGGCGCCAGAAATCTTTCTTGCTACCTCTTGAGCATGTGCTAGTTTTTCCTTGAAGAGGAAAGGATGACGCAGCAAAGTAGCGTAAGTATTTCCCTCAGTTTTTGAGAACCAAGGTATCAATCCAGTAGAAGGTTACACGCAAGTCGTCTTGTACCTACACAAACAAATAAGAACCTTGCAACCAACGTGATAAAGGGGTTGTCAATCCCCTTTGCAAAAGTGAGATCTGATAGAGATACGAAGATAAATATTTTTGGTATTTTTGTTGTATAGATTGAAAAGTAAAGATTGCAAAAGAGTAAACAAGATGCAATGTAAATAGAAGAGATATAATACAATGGAAAAGACACCTGGGGGCCATAGGTTTCACTAGTGGCTTCTCTCAAGATAGTATATCTTAGGTGGGTGAACAAATTACTGTCGAGCAATTGATAGAAAAGAGCATAGTTATGAGAATATCTAGGCATGATCATGTATATAGGCATCACGTCCGTGACAAGTAGATCGAAACGATTCTGCATCTACTACTATTACTCCACATATCGACTGCTATCCAGCATGCATCTAGAGTATTAAATTCATAAGAACATAGTAATGCATTAAGCAAGATGACATGATGTAGAGGGATAAACTCAAGCAATATGATATAAACCCCATCTTTTTATCCTCGATGGCAACAATACAATACGTGCCTTGCTGCACCTGCTGTCACTGGGAAAGGACACCGCAAGATTGATCCCAAAGCTAAGCACTTCTTCCATTGCAAGAAAGATCAATCTAGTAGGCAAAACCAAACTGATAATTCAAAGAGACTTGCAAAGATATCAAATCATACATATAAGAATTCAGAGAAGAATCAATAATTGTTCATAGATAATCTTGATCATAAACCCATAATTCATCGGATCTCGACAAACACACCGCAAAAAGTATTACATCGAATAGATCTCCAAGAAGATCGAGGAGTACTTTGTATTGAGAATCAAAGAGAGAGAAGAAGCCATCTAGCTAATAACTATGGACCCGAAGGTTTGTGGTAAACTACTCACACATCATCGGAGAGGCTATGGTGTTGATGTAGAAGCCCTCCGTGATCGATTCCCCCTCCGGCGGAGCGCCAGAAAAGGCCCCAAGATGGGATCTCACGGGTACAAAAGGTTGCGGCGGTGGAAATAGGGTTTCATGGTGGTCCTGGATGTTTTCGGGGTATATGAGTATATATAGGCGAAAGAAGTAGGTCGGTGGAGCCACGAGGGGCCCACGAGGGTGGGGGCGCGCCTACCCCCTGGGCACACCCTCCTACCTCGTGGCCGCCTCGTTGCTTCCATGACGTCCACTCCAAGTCTCCTGGATTGCGTTTGTTCCAAAAACGATTCTCCCGAAGGTTTCATACCGTTTGGACTCCGTTTGATATTCTTTTTCTGCGAAACACTGAAATAGGCAAAAACAGCAATTTGCACTGGGCCTCCGGTTAATAGGTTAGTCCCAAAATAATATAAAAGTGCATAATAAAGCCCATTAAACATCCAAAATAGATAATATAATAGCATGGAACAATCAAAAATTATAGATACATTGGAGATGTATCACACACCAACACTTGGATTATGGTATCCCAAGGGATCTTCCTTTGATCTCATTGGATATTCAGACTCTCACTATGCTGGTGATCGCGTGGACCACAAGTCAACGTCAGGCACATGTCATTTCCTCGGATGATCCTTGGTATGTTGGTCCTCGAAGAAGCAGAACTGCGTATCACTCCCTACTGCTGAAGCTGAGTACATTGCTGCTGGATCTTGCTGTGCTCAATTGCTATGGATGAAGCAAAACCTCAAGGACTATGGCATCAATGTGAAGAATGTTCCACTCTACTGCCACAATGAGAGTGACATCAAGATTGCTCACAACCCAGTTCAGCACTCGAAGACAAAGCACAAATAGATTCGTCATCATTTTCTTCGTGACCATGTGTTGAAGGGCGACATCCATCGACCACGCAAATACTGAAGACCAGCTGGCCGATATCTTCACAAAGCACTTGGATGAGAAGAGATTTACCAAGTTGCGGTGTGAGCTAAATATCTTAGAATCTTCAAATGTTCTTTGAAAAGGACACACATCCTAACACTTATGCAAACTTGATGACATAGATGTGCAACACCCGAAGTAACGTTTTTCTTCAATCAATGAAGACTAATCCTCTAAGTGTGAAGAAACTAATGAAGAATTTGATTCTCAGAACCCTATGACAATTGTACGCGGTGTCTGAAATCGTCATTCTTATACAGTGGTTTATGCCACCAACCAAAGTTGAAAACCTTCAATTTGAGTTTCTCTTCATTTTTGAAATTCCTCAGTTTTTCAAATTCTTCAACTTTGCATTGTCTTCACTCTTTGCGTCGTTGCTCTTCATTGACTATATATATACTTGAGTTTTTATGTCATCTACAACATTCACTTATTGCTAATTCTTCAAGTTGATTTTTCTGCTAAGTGAATGTGATCGGACCCTTTCCCCCTCTATGCTAAACTCAACCCAGTCTATTCACAAATTCTTCATGTGCATTCTATTTGAAACCCGTTCAAAATCTTCACTTTGTCCTTGTCAGCTGAAGAAATTGCGAACGAAACTTTAAAATATACTTATCTGAATTTTCGGCTTTTGCCTTTCAAACTGTTACGCATCCCATGATAAGAGTTATCTATTCACCCACAATCTTACACTTGCAAAAGTGAGATCTGATAGAGATACGAAGATAAATATTTTTGGTATTTTTGTTGTATAGATTGAAAAGTAAAGATTGCAAAATAGTAAACAGGATGCAATGTAAATAAAAGAGATATAATACAATGGAAAAGAGACCCGGGGACCATAGGTTTCACTAGTGGCTTCTCTCAAGATAGTATATCTTAGGTGGGTGAACAAATTACTGTCGACCAATTGATAGAAAAGAGCATAGTTATGAGAATATCTAGGCATGATCATGTATATAGGCATCATGTCCGTGACAAGTAGATCGAAACGATTCTGCATCTACTACTATTACTCCACACATCGACTGCTATCCAGCATGCATCTAGAATATTAAATTCATAAGAACATAGTAATGCATTAAGCAAGATGACATGATGTAGAGGGATAAACTCAAGCAATATGATATAAACCCCATCTTTTTATCCTTGATGGCAACAATACAATATGTGCCTTGCTGCACCTGCTGTCACTGGGAAAGGACACCGCAAGATTGAACCCAAAGCTAAGCACTTCTTCCATTGCAAGAAAGATCAATCTAATAGGCAAAACCAAACTGATAATTCAAAGAGACTTGCAAAGATATCAAATCATACATATAAGAATTCAGAGAAGAATCAAATATTGTTCATAGATAATCTTGATCATAAACCCACAATTCATCGGATCTCGACAAACACACCGCAAAAAGTATTACATCGAATAGATTTCCAAGAAGATTGAGGAGAACTTTGTATTGAGAATCAAAGAGAGAGAAGAAGCCATCTAGCTAATAACTATGGACCCGAAGGTTTGTGGTAAACTACTCACACATCATCGGAGAGGCTATGGTGTTGATGTAGAAGCCCTCCGTGATCGATTCCCCCTCCGGCGGAGCGCCAGAAAAGGCCCCAAGATGGGATCTCACGGGTACAAAAGGTTGCAGCAGTGGAAATAGGGTTTCATGGTGCTCCTGGATGTTTTCGGGGTATATGAGTATATATAGGCGAAAGAAGTAGGTCGGTGGAGCCACGAGGGGCCCACGAGGGTGGGGGCGCGCCTACCCCCTGGGCACGCCCTCCTACCTCGTGGCCGCCTCGTTGCTTACCTGACTTCCACTCCAAGTCTCCTGGATTGCGTTTGTTCCAAAAATGATTCTCCCGAAGGTTTCATTCCGTTTGGACTCCGTTTGATATTCTTTTTCTGCGAAACACTAAAATAGGCAAAAACAGCAATTTGCACTGGGCCTCCAGTTAATAGGTTAGTCCGAAAAATAATATAAAAGTGCATAATAAAGCCCATTAAACATCCAAAATAGATAATATAATAGCATGGAACAATCAAAAATTATAGATACATTGAAGATGTATCACACACCAACACTTGGATTATGGTATCCCAAGGGATCTTCCTTTGATCTCATTGGATATTCAGACTCTCACTATGCTGGTGATCACGTGGACCGCAAGTCAATGTCAGGCACATGTCATTTCCTCGGATGATCCTTGGTATGTTGGTCCTCGAAGAAGCAGAACCGTGTATCACTTCCTACTGCTGAAGCTGAGTACATTGCTGCTGGATCTTGCTATGCTCAATTGCTATGGATGAAGCAAAACCTCAAGGACTATGGCATCAATGTGAAGAATGTTCCACTCTACTGCCACAATGAGAGTGACATCAAGATTTCTCACAACCCAGTTCAGCACTCGAAGACAAAGCACAAACAAATTCATCATCATATTCCTCGTGACCATGTGTTGAAGGGCGACATCCATCGACCACGCAAATACTGAAGACCAGCTGGCCGATATCTTCACAAAGCACTTGGATGAGAAGAGATTTACCAAGTTGCGGTGTGAGCTAAATATCTTAGAATCTTCACATGTTCTTTGAAAAGGACACACATCCTAAAACTTATGAAAACTTGATGACATAGATGTGCAACACCCGAAGTAACGTTTTTCTTCAATCAATGAAGACTAATCCTCTAAGTGTGAAGAAACTAATGAAGAATTTGATTCTCAGAACCCTACGACAATTGTACGCGGTGTCTGAAATCGTCATTCTTATACAATGGTTTATGCCACCAACCAAAGTTGAAAATCTTCAATTTGAGTTTCTCTTCATTTTTGAAATTCCTCAGTTTTTCAAATTCTCCAACTTTGCATTGTCTTCACTCTTTGCGTCGTTGCTCTTCATTGACTATATATATACTTGAGTTTTTATGTCATCTACAGCATTCACTTATTGCTAATTCTTCAAGTTGATTTTTCTGATAAGTGAATGTGATCGAACCCTTTCCCCCTCTATGCTAAACTCAACCCAGTCTGTTCACAAATTCTTCGTGTGCATTCTATTTGAAACCTGTTCAAAATCTTCACTTTGTCCTTGTCAGCTGAAGAAATTGCGAACGAAACTTTAAAATAGACTTATCTGAATTTTCAGCTTTTGCCGCTCAAACCGTTACGCATCCCATGATAAGAGTTATCTATTCACCCACGATCTTACACGATCTCCACCACACTATACGTGGGTCACACATGTCGCTAGGATGAGAAGCGTCAGGGGCACGTTCGTCCATTTTCCTCGGGCGAGCGGTTTTTTCAATGCGGTTATAAAAACCCCTCACCCTCCTCAGACTGCATTTACCCCGCTCGATCTCACTCCCCTCGCTCGAGCTCTCAAGCCCTAGCGCCGCCGCTACCTTCATCGTTGCTGGTGAGGAAGAGCTTCGCTGCGTCGACCTCGTCGCCAACGTACTCGCGCCGGCTGCAGACATCTTCTCTCCGCCGACGCCGTAGCCATCTTCCTCTGCCAAGTTAGGGCGTCGAAGATCTGGACAGACGAACTTCTAAATCTACACTCCCCGTCGTGTTCTTCGTCAAGGGTAATTAAAAGTTACTTTTACTGCCTTTGTTAATATTGATGATTTTCAGAAAATCTTCAAAAGGTGTTTATTCTTCAACTTCCACACTCTAAACACCTCGCACAATCATCTGTTCCTGACCTGTTTCTCTAAGTGACGTTTTTCGTCAAGATTCCTCAACTATGTGAATCTCACAATCCACACAACTCTGGAAACTAAGTCAAAGAATGCTTAGTGAAATTCTTCAAGACATATTTGGTCAATTTCCTCAAACTTGTTCCATTTTGCAAAATCTTCTGAGAATGCATATGACCTCTCCAAATTCTTCGCACCTATACTTTGTTCATAGGTACACATGTCTGCTGCTGAATCACTAGGTTCTCATCAACATAAGTCATTTGCAGCGTTCCTTGAAGAAAAGCTGCATACTTCTTCAGAGAACTCAATAGTTCAAATTCCTCAGCTGAAGAAAATGGCAGATGGCAAAAGACCTTAGAAGGGAGGAAAGAAACTAGAAGTCAACACTGCTTTTGAGATCCCTGCTGACATTTATGCAGGGTACTGCACGCCTGATGAGGCAACTCATGGGAAGGAACCCAAGAATGAGCGCAAGATGCGCATACAGAAAATCGAACGAAGATGGGCACGGGAATGGAGGCAGTACAGATATGTTACTCCAAAATATATGAAGACATTCGCTCTAAACCCTCCTTGCCCAAGACCTCCGTTGGCACCTGGCCAAAGAGATGATCCCACTAGCATCAAGCGCGGTAAGGATTATGCTGATGAATGGGCCAAGTGGCAAACCAAGTTGGCCAAATAGGCCTAAGAAGTAGTGAAGAAATTCAATGAAGATTTTGCTGCTGCCGCTCCTGAGGCTTCCTCAAGCAAAAAGGCTATGCCCAAGAAGCCTGCCCACAAACCAACTTCCTCAGCAATGCCCTCATGGCCAAGCTCATCAGTGCCCTCACGAAAAATTCCTCAAGCTGCACCAGTTCCTCAAGCTGCACTAGTTCCTCGGGCTACAAAACCCTCAGCTCCTCCAGCAAAGTCCTCATCACCTATTCATCTTGCCACTTGCCAAAGGACAACAGGCATCTCAATTGCCTCAGGAGCTTCTACAAGTTCTTCAGCTCCTCCTTAAACCAGCCCCACTCTGCTGAAGACCAAGGCCACTGCTGGATGAGGCACTAGACCAAGTCCTCACAAGAAGCAGGTAGTCTTTCAAATACCGTCAGATGATGACCAAGCTAATGATGAAGAATTGGCAAATATCATCAAAGACAAACAACAATGGGCCGCTAGAACCAAGGGAAGTGTTGTTCCCCTTCTATTGGATCCAAAGAAGATCCTGGATTTCATTGACCTCTAGCATAATGACACGAACACTCCTTTGCCAGAGCTAGACCTCACTCCTAGACAAAGTTACATGTTGACGGCGTTCATCGCTGAAGAAAAATGGAAATATGATCAAGACAGGACTGTGAAGAAAGCCCAGTACAAGAAACAGCACTTTCTGAAGGACAACGTTTTGATGCTATCACCTGAGCAACTCCTCACGATGCAATCTGAGATCAAGAAGCTCAGTGCTGAATTTGACACCAACAAGGCAGAATGGCTGGGAGCCAAAGTCAGATTTTTCAAAATGGCGAAGAAATTCACTTTCAATGTTGCTTCTCCAACGCACATTGAAATTCCTCCGGCTGAAGCATCTGCACATCCGGCTGAAGAACATGCCAGGACCGCTGATGAAAATCAGCCTACTGATGAATCTGCAAGCACCAAGACTGATGAAGCAATTCTAGCCGCTGAAGAAACTCCCAGGGAAACCACTAGTGTTGCACTTGAAGAACAAGTCAGGCCAGCTGAAGACTCTGAAGCTACACCTGGAGAAGCTGAACAAGCCAGGACAACTGCATCAGTTGTGCCTAAAGAAATTGATCCAATTTCCTCTGCTCCCTGCACCAACGCCAACACAAAGTCAAGTTCTTCCTTCTGCTTTAGAAGTGAAGAAAACAATGGCTGCAGAGCTAGCTGCTCTGAAGAAAAGGAAAGCATCTGCTTCCTTAGAATCTTCTGCACCCAAGAAGGCAAAGATTTTGACAAGCTCACTTGAGAATCCTATTGATGTTGTTCCTCTCTCAAGCATGCCATCAAAGGAAATTATTCCTTTTGGTGAAGACTATGAGATTCCAAGTGAATCTGATGAAGAGAATCCCTCTGCAGCTTCGACAGAGGAGATGGATGAAGAAATTGAAGTGGACACTCTCACTTCAACTCCTCAGGTATCATCACCAATGCCTCAGTTCAAAGCTGAAGAGCCAGGCGTTGAAGAAATGGAAGAAGATGAAGATGTGGACATTGGGAGCACCACACCTGTGATGAATGATGACTTTTGGGGCAGTCAGCACCCTAACTCTCCTTTGTTCACACCACTACAACAAATTCCTCAATTCCCAGTACGCACTGAAGTTCAGATGGGCTCTGATGAAATTCATACTGCCCCTTCCATTCCTGAAGAAATCCCAGCCACTAGTGTTGATGACAAAGCTGCTGAAGAAATGGAGACCCAGGCTGCTACTGAAGCAGAAGCTAAAATTCCTCAGCCTGCGGCTCTAGAGATTGAGATTCCTGAGGTTGTGCTCCAATTGACTGATACTCCTCAGCCAAAGCCGAAGAATCCATTCTCGAAGACGCCAAAATTCAAGGTTGATGACTTTTTCCATGAGCATGTGTTCTTCACCAACTACAACCCCTATGACTCTGCTCGTCTTAGAAGGAAGCGTTTCTGGACTACCAGCCAGGCGAACATCTATTCTTCACTGCTTTTCAATAAAGACGAAATCTTCGATCACGTGCATATTCCTCACGTGGACATGGAATCACTGCCGTGCTTCACACCTGTGCTCAGTGTTCTTCATGACGCTGGATTGCTCAACCTCGTCACTGACATATGTGATTGGAATGAAGAACTCATTCTTCAGTTCTATGCAACGGTGCACATCACAGGAAATGCTGACGATGTCAACTCTTGGGTGTTGGACTGGATGACAGAGAACACTCACTTCAAGGCACCAGCCTCTGAATTGCTTCATGCCCTGCCTGTCAGTCCTCCCCTTGAAGGTGCGCGTCTTATCTATCATGAAACTGAACTGTCTGATCACTTCATGCAAGTTTTGATGAAGCCACTGAAGCCCTGTCAAGCCTCAAGGACCAAATTCCTCGTGAAGGAATTGCTATATGTGCCTCGGACTGTCTATCACATTCTGACCAAGACACTGAGTCCTATCAAAGGCCATGACTCGAATGATGAAGAAGTTGTTGGCATCGTGAAGAATCTGCTATTCAATATAATGCATGGTACTCCAGTAAACTACCATGACTTCTTCATGAGGACTTTGGCAAACGTTGCACTGTCTCCCTTTGAATTGAAGCCTTATGCTCCCTAGATTATGAGATTCCTCATATCAAGGTCTTCAATCAACTACAAGGCTGACACCCACTAGTGCAGAACCGGGCATTAGCACCGGTTCGTAAGGCTCTATAGTGCCGGTTACATAACCGGCACTAATTTGTGGTCACTAAAGGCCCCCCCTTTAGTACCGGTTCAGCACGAACCTGTGCTAAAGGGCAACCACGTGGCACGAGCCAGCTCCGGGGACCTGGAGCCCTTTAGTACCGGTTGGTAAGACCAACCGGTACTATAAGGTTTGGGGGGTTTTTAGTTTTATGATTTCTTTTTCATTTAATTTTGTGTTTCCATTTTAATTCTTTTTCGTTTGCTGGTATTTTACGATACTACACATTGTACACGTTATGCATATATATATATATATATATATATATATATATATATATATATATATATATATATATATATATATATATATATATAGAATTTCTAGTAGAACCAACCATGCATATATATATCACATCAATGTCTCACAAATTAAACCACCATATTAATTAATTCACACATACACACATGTATAGCTATATACAATTTCTCCTACATATGAATGTTTCCTTCGGAGCCAGTGGCATTAGCCTAATTGGTGCCTTCAGAGCACGATGACAATTGAAAGTGGTTTTCATGGGGGCGGTAGCGGGTAATAGAATTCTCCATTCGGATTTATGACCTGGTTGAGCAAAAATCCCGCTATTTCCTCTTGAAGTGCTTCTACGTGCTCCGTTTCTATGAGCTTCTCCCGCACCTCTTTGAACTGTTAAGAAGGAGATCAATATGCAGGTGTATTAGTTGTGTGACTAGCTAGATATCGATAATGGTGTAAAAATTGTGAATAGTGTTCTGACAAGCGTACCCATTGCTGTCTTTGAGATCTGCTCCTTTCGGACGCCATCATGCGAATGTTCTCGCAAACGCAGAATGCACACAGATCAGTCCCCTGCGCCTGCTTCAGGGCCTTTACGAGAATGGAATTTGATCAGATAAAAATTAATCAAGCATGATAATTAAAGAGATGGCAGCTAGCTAGCTAGCTAGTACTACTTAATTACTTACCTTGGGTCGAAACCATTGAAGCTTTTGTTTCCATTCACCTTCCGTGACGCTGATGAATCTTGCCCAAGCCCTGCCCGCCGACAAAGAAAATGAATAAAGGGGTTATTAAATAGTTCATATCATGAAATGATGAACTAAATAGGCCGAGATATATAGTTAATAATGATTGAAATTACCTGTAGACTATCCGATACAAGATGTTAAAGTCAGTGTTTTTTGAGATTAGTGAGTCCAGTATTTCAACTGTTCCGGCGTCAACTTTAATGATACACAAGACCCAGTGAAATCTACATGCACACACGTTTACATGTCTTAATTAAGCGGGCATATGTAAGCAAAAACATGTAGAGCTAGTAGGCAAAAACAAAGAATTTGTAGTACAAGACAGTGTGACTCACCCAAAGTGGTAAGGAAGTAGTATATCTTCATTGTATTTGAGGCGCTTCAAGAACTCTAGCATGCTGTCCTCTACTTCCTTTGCATGATGTTCATTTATCTTCCATGTGAATTCATTAACGGTGTTTGGGTCAATGAACCCAATGCCAAAGCGTCCACCTTTTCTCATTTCATATATCTTCATCCTGCATAATACCACAGAAAAGAACATAGTGAAGATAATTACAGGTAATGATTGATCAAAAGGATCACTACAGCTAGCTTGAGACTTAAATTATAGAAAGAGATCACTTACAGACAATAGCAACTGACGATAGATTTGTCGAGTGCGTCCTGATTGTATAACTGAAACAGTTCTAAATACTCAACGTACCCAGCTTTCTCATGGTAGTAATGGTCCTTCTTGACATTCACCATGAGGGACACTCGATCTGAAATCTTGGTAATGTTCATGTACCATTGATGCAATTCATACATTCTCGTTGGGAGGTTCTTGACCTTGTCTGGCGCGACCAAAGGTTGGCCCCGGACATATTTCCGTTTTACTTCATCCTCTCTAAGCAAAGGCATGGGCTCGATCTCGAGGAGTTGTCCAACAGTGATGTTGAGAACTTCAGCCTGCATTATATGCTCCTCCATTATTACCACATTGCCCACCTCGGGAACATGCACTGTTTGCCCACAATAATATTGGGGGCGCGTACTGTCACCTATTGTTGGCACAACAAGCGAGGGGATCGATTGCGCCGCCTGTTCTCCCAGCTGGGGAATGGTTTTCCCGCATTTTTTGGCAGCTGCTTCTTGTTTGCTCGATCCCGATGTAGACGTGCTCGCCTCCCTTTGTATACGTGCTCGATTTAACTTCCTGATGTGGCGCTCATAGTCTGTGTCAACAGGCTTGGAAGCTGGTGGTTGAGCCATACGAATGAAGTGGTCAATCGTTTCCTCAGGCACTTTCTCCCTTGGCGGCGGTGGCGGTTTCGGTGCAAAATGGGCTTCCACCTCGGCCTTCGATATGGCTGTGATTTCCTCCTCGGACCTGTCATAAGACCTCTGCGGAAGAGGCTTGAGGCTTGGACCATATTTATATCGCTTGCCTCCGCCTGTACTTCCTGTACTACCTCGACTCGTACCGCTACGCACCATAGCTACGGGGTGTCTCTTCTGCGATTGCTGAGGCGGCAGAGACGGCTGACGGGACTGAGTTGGACGAGGAGGAGTGGCCTGAGGTTGTGCCGGACTTGGAGGAGGAGTGGACGTCTGATGCTGTGGCGGACTTGGAGGAGGAGGATCGTCCTGACACTTTGCCAGACTTGGAGGAGCGGGAGTCTGCTGACTCAGTGGCGGACTTCGACGAGGACTCGGGTGACGCGGTGTCGGTGGCCTTGGAAAGATGATGCAATCCTTTTTCCATAGGATGATACGATGTTTGGCCTCTCCGAGAAAGCGCTCGCCGTCACCTCCACAATGTCAAGCTGTAGCCCTGAATATGGTGGGTCCACCACCTCATCAACCAAGACACGAGCATAGCCCGCTGGAATCGGGTTGCAATGGAAGGTTGCCTTGGGGGGATTTGTGAAAGCACAACCGTCCGCCACCTTCATGGATATGTTCTTCATTTTGACGTGTAGCTTGCAGTTAGTGTTCTCCGTGATGTCATCCATGGGGTATCTACCCAGCATTGCGTCGTCCGGGACGGAACCCACGCTGCTTCTTGGCATGGATGGGCCGGTCCTATCCAATGCTGGATCATCCGCTAGCTGCTGCAGCTGCTGAGACCCCCTTTGATGGGTAAGTGAGTCGATCTGCTCCTGCTGCCGCTGGAATTTGACTGCTAATTCCGCTTGACTTGCTTCTAGGCCTTGAAGGTGTTCATAGTCCCGCTTCCTCTGCTCCTCCTCCATCTTCCTCTTCTTCTCCTCCGCAATCTTCTTTCTCGCACGGGTTCTGTAGTCGTTGTTCCAGTCTGAAAACCCCTCATACCACGGCAGAGCGCCCTTCCCTCGTGTTCTTCCCGGGTGTTCAGGATTTCCCAGGGCACGCTTAAGCTCGTCATTCTCTCTGTTGGGCTGGAACACCCCCGTTCGTGCCTCTTCTATTGCAACAAGTATCGCATCGTCGGCTCCCTTCAGACTTGCCCTCATCGAAACATTACCTGTCTCCCGGTCCAACTCCCCCCCATGCGCATAGAACCAAGTCCTGACCCTGGGGGGCTAGCTCTTAGTAGCCGGAGTGACACCTGCATCCTCCATCTCTTTCTTAGACTTATCCCACTTAGGCATTGCCACCGCATAGCCACCTGGCCCCAGCTTATGGAACTTATCCTTTTTTTCGGCATTCTTCTTGTTTATTCTCGACCGTTCCTTAGCTAATTCCGAATCCTTGAATTTCACGAAATCGTCCCAATGATCACGTTGGTTCTCCAGTGTTCCCTTGAATACTGGAGTCTTCCTTCCTCCGTTGACGTACTTGTTCCATTCACCATTCTTGTAGTTCTTGAATGCAGTCGCCATCATCCTAAGAGCAGCCTCTTTGAGTTTCTGCACATCTGCTTCTGTGAAATGATCTGGTAGGGTGAAATGTTCCATGAGAGTATCCCAAAGCAGATCTTTTTGATTCTTGTCGACATAAGTAACATCTGGACGTGGCTTTGCTGGCGCTCTCCATTCTTGAAGTTTGATCGGGAGTTGGTCCTTCACAAGAACTCCGCACTGACGAACGAACTTGTCCGCAATCTTCTTAGGCGCTAATGGTTTGCCAGTAGGGCCGCATGCCTCGATATTGTACTTTACGCCCGGCTTCAACTTTTTGTTCGGGCCTTGTTTCGTCCTTTTGCCTGAAGATTTTCTCGATCCGGATGGCTGAAAGAACAAAGATCGATTCGTTAATATATCTTCAAGTCATTTAAAACATGTGATGATCACCAGATGCCTGCTTATATAAATATATATACCTCGTCGGTGTTTGTTGTTTCAGGATCAACATGTTCTTCGTCATCGTCATAATCATAGTTTATGACTTCGTCGCGATCGAATATCATATCACCCTCTCCGGTGTTGTTTAGAAATTAGGAGCCGTCATAATCTTCTTCATTCTGATTATCATCTGCCCCGCGTATCATATCGAACATGGTCTGTTCTCCCTCTCTGTCGGTATTGTCTGCCATAGCTTTTGTTTAACTAATCCAAAAGAAATATAAAACAATTTAGTATTCAAATCTCGAATAATTAATAGATATAATCTTGAATACATCGTCCAGAATAATAGATATAATCTCGAATACATCGTCTTGAATAATATATAATATTGAATATTACATCACTGGCTATTAGCTAATAAAGATCGAATACTACAGAAGAATCTAGGACACTCGCCGTTCCTCCGGCGCGGGCGGTGGACACCCAAAGAGAAGGAACCCTCACAGGATCATAGCTGAAGTGAGATCCCCGAAGATACTGCCACGTATTGGAGAACCTGCCGCCCTCTAACGCAACCATGTAGTGATGGACGTGCTCGTCCTCCTCCCTGACACGGCGACGTACCACCTCCGGCGGGGCCGGGTCCCTCCGCACCGAAACTGGCCCACGCGAACGCCACCAAACGAGATCAGGGTCGACGACGGGACCCGCGGCCGGGTTCCTCGTCAAGCGGCGTGCCCCTCCATGCAGCACCTCCCAGTGCCAGCCCGGCGGAGCCCAGTCCCGGACATGGGTCAGCTGGACGTCGTCGCGGACGGGTCGACGGCGAGGATGCGGGCCGGGCATCGTCGAGAACAAATACTAGCTATATGCCCGCAAAAAGTAACATTTTTTTAACGATTGGATTTTGATAACTAAAATTTCTAACATTTCTATATAACTAACATTTCTATAACATTTCTAACAATGCTATATATAACTAACATTTCTATAACATTTATAATATTTCTATAACTAAAAACAGAAAAAAATTATAACATTTCTATATATATAACTAACATTTTTATAACTATTTCTATAACTAAAAAACAGAAAAATTTCTAACAATTCTAACTTTTTTATAACTATTTCTATAACTAAAAAACAAAAAAATTTCTAACAATTTCTAACATTTCTAACAATTCTAACAATTCTAACATTTCTAACTATTTCTAAAAAACAGAAAAATGTCTAACAATTTCTTAAAAACAGAAAAATCTATAACTAAAAATGTATGTGTGTGTGTGCGCGCTCACCGGCCGGCGAGGCAAGAGGCGACGGGGGGCGCGCGGCGACGGAGATGGCGACGGGCGCGGCGACGATGGGACGGGGACCTACGGGCCGGGGCGGCAACGACGGGGACGGGGACGTACGGGCCGGGGTGGCGACGATGACGGGGACGGTGATGACGCGGCCGGGACGGGGCGACGGTGACGACGGGGACGACGGGGACGGGACGACGGGGCGGCGATGACGGGGACGGGGCGGCGATGGGGGCGGCGACGGGCCGGGGCGGCGTCGAGGGATATGGAGACGGCGGGGGCGGCGGGCGACGGTGCAGATGAGAAACTGACGAAATTTTGAAGTGCTTTCTTATATAGAAGGCACCTTTAGTACCGGTTGGAGCCACCAACCGGTACTAAAGGTCTGTTTTGGCCAGGCCAAGCGGCGGGAAGCGACCCCCTTTAGTACCGGGTGGTGGCACAAACTGGTACTAATGGCCCCCCCTTTAGTACCGGTTGAAGCCACGACCCGGTACTAAAGGGTGTGCGCTGCCAGGCGAGGGGCGCAGAAGTTTAGTCCCACCTCGCTAGTTTAGGAGCGCCAGGACCAGTTTATAAGCCCCGGCGCGGGCACTGCATTGAACTCCTGTCAATAGCAGGCCTTGTGGGCCTACCTCTCCCACTCTGCCTGTGGGCCTACTGGGCTTGCGGGTCTGCATCCTGCCCCAACTACAGGTTGGGTTTCTAGTCGTATGCAGGCCGCTATGGCGCAGTAGGCGGGCTTTTTTATTTTCTTATTTTTTTTGATTTATTTATTTTTATTTTATTTATTTTTGAGTTTTTTTCTGTATTTAGAGTTTCTTTGTGAATATTTTTGCTTTAGGTACAAAAAATTACAAACTTTCTGTTAGTGCCGGTAGATTTCAAATTTGAATAGTTTAAATTTTGAATTATTTGAAATTTGTGTGAATCACTAGTTTGTGAATAACTTAACTTTGAAAAAAGTTTTTTCAGTGATTCTTTTTTATTATGTTTAATATTAGTGTGTTTTATCATTATATTCAATTTAGTAATGCTTAGGTTATTTAAAAAACGAAATGCCTTTGTAACAGTTCAGTTTTCATCGGAAACCCTGATACTTCGAAAGAGATTGTCCATTTTGTACACGAAGTGCATCCAGTTTTTGCCGTAACCCTCTCTACTTTCTTGCACATGCTATTTGTATGAAATTATGATACCATGCCAACTTTCAACCTTTTCTGAGTTCATTTGAATTGCTTTTCAATTTCAGGGTCATTTAGCTGGAAAAAAATCAGTAAATGCATGAAAAGAATTTGTTTGCACATAAAATTTCTTCGCGTTTCAAATGCCAAAACACATAACTACCCTAACTATTACAGACATTCCCTCCTGGGTGTGAAACACAGAAGAAAGTGATGATAGTGAAGCCGATCACATCCCAGATCTTTGGGTGTGAAACTTTTTCTTCGCGTGTGTCCCTTTGCGCCGTAACCATGGAAAATCTTCATCATTTAACGGGATGCTTGGGTCAATATTCATTGTGAATGGAGCAATTTCATCAAACTTTTCATAATCTTCTGACTTGTCTGTCTTGTCATCCACTCCCACAATGTTTCTCTTCCCAGAAAGAACTATGTGCCGCTTTGGCTCATCGTACGATGCATTCGCTTCCTTATCTTTTCTTTTTCTTGGCTTGGTAGACATGTCCTTCACATAGAAAACCTGTGCCACATCATTGGCTAGGACGAATGGTTCGTCTGCATACGCAAGATTGTTGAGATCCACTGTTGTCATTCCGTACTGCGGGTCTTCCGTTACCCCGCCTCGTGTCATATTGACCCATTTTCACCGAAACAAAGGGACCTTTAAACCACATCGATAGTCAAGTTCCCATATGTCCTGTATATAACCATAATATGTTTCCTTTCCCGTCTTGGTTTCTGCATCAAAGCGGACACCACTGTTTTGGTTGGTGCTCTTCTTACCTTGGGCGATCGTGTAAAATGTATTACCATTTATCTCGTACCCTTTGAAAGTCATTATATTCGAAGATGGTAACTGGGACAGCAAGTACAGGTCATATTCAATAGAGGTGTCATGCATGGTACGTGTCTGCAACCAGTTGGCGAAACTCCTGGTTTGTTCACGTGTAATCCAGTCATCAGACTGCTCCGGGTGTTTGGAGCGTAGCAAATTCTTGTGTTCATCCATATACGGAGCCACCAAGGTGGAATTCTGTAGAACTGTGTAGTGTGCTTCAGTGAGAGAATGTTCGTCCATACATATTATTTGTTCCCCTCCTAGCGCGCCTTTTCCATCCAGTCTGCCCTTATGCCGCGATTCAGGAACACCAATCGGCTTAAGGTCAGGAATAAAGTCAATACAAAACTCAATGACCTCCTCATTTTGATGGCCCTTGGAGATGCTTCCTTCTGGCCTAGCACGGCTATGAACATATTTCTTTAAGACTCCCATGAACCTCTCAAAGGGGAACATATTGTGTAGAAATACAGGACCCAAAACGTTAATCTCTTCGCATAGGTGAACTAGGACGTGCGTCATGATCTTGAAGAAGGATGGTGGGAACACCAACTCGAAACTGACAAGACATTGCACGAAATCATTTTGTAACCTTGGTATGATTTCTGGATCGATTACCTTCTGAGAGATTGCATTGAGAAATGCACATAGCTTCACAATGGCTAATCGAACGTTTTCCGGTAGAAGCCCCCTCAATGCAACCGGAAGCAGTTGCATCATAATCGCGTGGCAGTCATGAGACTTTAGGTTCTGTAACTTTTTCTCTGCCATGTTTATTATTCCCTTTATATTCGACGAGAAGCCAGACGGTACCTTAATACTGAGCAGGCATTCAAAGAAGATTTCCTTCTCTTCTTTGGTAAGAGCGTAGCTTGCATGACCCTGATGTATGACGTCTTCTCCGTGCATACGTTGCTGGTCCTCCCGTGCCTCTGGTGTATCTTTTGTCTTCCCATACACGCCCAAGAAGCCAAGCAGGGTCACGCAAAGATTCTTCGTCACGTGCATCACGTCGATTGCGGACCGGACCTCTAGGTCTTTCCAATATGGCAGGTCCCAAAATATAGATTTCTTCTTTCACATGGGTGCGCGTCCGTCTGCGTCCTTCGGAACAGGTTGTCCGCCAGGACCCTTTCCAAATATCACCTTCAAATCCTTGACCATATCATGTACATCAGCACCAGTACGGTGACGAGGCTTCGTCCGGTGATCCGCCTCACCTTTGAAATGCTTGCCTTTCTTTCTTACGGGATGCCTACTCGGAAGAAATCGACGATGTCCTAGGTACACATTCTTCTTACAACTATTCAAATATATACTGTCGGCATCATCCAAACAGTGCGTGCATCTGCGGTATCCCTTGTTTGTCTGTCCTGAAATGTTACTGAGAGCAGGCCAATCATTGATGGTCACGAACAGCAACGCCTTGAGGTCAAATTCTTCCCCCATGTGCTCATCCCACGCACGTACACCTGTTCCATTCCACAGTTGTAAGAGTTCTTCAACTAATGGCCTTAGGTACACATCAATGTCGTTGCCGGGTTGCTTAGGGCCTTGGATGAGCACTGGCATCATAATGAACTTCCGCTTCATGCACAACCAAGGAGGAAGGTTATACAAACATAGAGTCACAGGCCAGGTGCTATGGTTGCTGCTCTGCTCCCCAAAAGGATTAATGCCATCTGCGCTTAGACCAAACCATATGCTCCTTGCGTCATCTGCAAACTCCTTCCCGTACTTTCTTCCGATTTTTCTCCACTGCGACCCGTCAGCGGGTACTCTCAACTTTCCGTCTTTCTTATGGTCTTCTCTGTGCCATCGCATCGCCTTGGAATGCTCTTTGTTTTGGAACAAACGTTTCAACCGTGGTATTATAGGAGAATACCACATCACCTTGGCAGGAATCTTCTTCCTGGGGCGCTCACCCTCGACATCACCAGGCTCATCGCGGCTGATCTTATAGCGCAATGCACCACATACCGGGCAAGGTTTCAAATCCTCATACTCACCGCGGTAGAGGATGCAATCATTAGGGCATGCATGTATCTTTTGCACCTCTAACCCTAGAGGGCAGACAGCCTTCTTTGCGTTGTACGTACTCTCGGGCAATTCGTTGTCCTTTGGAAGCATATCCTTTATCATTACCAGCAACTTTCCAAATCCCTTGTCAGATACACCATTCTCTGGCTTCCATTGCAGCAATTCCAGTGTGGTGCCCAGCTTTTTCTTGTCACCTACGCAATTCGGGTATAGCAATTTTTTGTGATCCTCTAACATGCGCTGCAACTTCTTCTTCTCCAAATCACTTGCGCAGTTTCTCTTTGCATCGGCAATGGCCCGACCTAGATCATCAACGGGCTCATCTGATGCCTCTTCTTCAGCTTCTTCCCGCATTGACGGCTTAGCTTCTTCCCGCATTACCGGCTCAGCTTCTTCCCCCATTGTTGTATCATCGTATTCAGGGAACCCATGGCCAGGATAGCTGTCGTCGTCCTCTTCTTCTTCATTGTCTTCCATCATAACCCCTCTTTCTCCGTGCTTGGTCCAAACATTATAGTGGGGCATGAAACCGGACTCAAACAGGTGGACGTGAATGGTTCTTGACGTAGAGTAATTGCGATCATTCTTACAGACAGCACATGGACAAGGCATAAAACCATCCGCCCGCTTGTTTGCCTCAGCCGCAAGCAGAAAAGTATGCACGCCCTCAACGAACTGGGGAGAGCATCGGTCATCGTACATCCATTGCCGGCTCATCTTCATTACACAACACCGAATAGAGCAAATTAATACAAGTTCATACATAAAGTTCATACAACACTTAAATGCAACAAACAAATAACTCTCTAGCTAAAGCATTTAAATGCAACAACAAATGCGATCAAGATCGCAACTAAGGTAACAATTGATCTAACAGCATAATGGTACCAAGCCTCACTATCGATGGCATATTTTCTAATCTTTCTATTCTTCAAGCGCATTTTCTCCATCTTGATCTTGTGATCATCGACGACATCGGCAACATGCAACTCCAATTCCATCTTCTCCCCCTCAATTCTTTTCAATTTTTCTTTCAAGTACTCGTTTTCTCTTTCAACTAAATTTAACCTCTCGACAATAGGGTCGGTTGGAATTTCCGGTTCACATACCTCCTAGATAAAAATATCTATGCCAACTTGATGGGCATAATTTTTCATAAACACGAAATGCAACTAATAGTTTTAAAAGAGAATATACCACATCCAAATCATAACAAGGACGAGGGCCGACGGGGACGGATATCAAAACCATGGCACTATGTATAACAAACAACGTACGGGTAAGATAATTATTACATGATTAACTATATATCCAAATCACACAAACATCAATTTTTTATATAAAATTACATGAACAAGAGGCTCACCACAAGGTGGTGCCGGTGACGGGACGGTGCGGGCGATCGACGGTGGTTACGACGGAGATTTAGAAGGCACTAAGTAAACCACACCTACATATGCAAACTAAGTGTTATTTTTGACCTCAAATTGCATATAAATCAAATACTAGCACATATATATATTTCCTCCCAAATTACTAAACTCACAAATTAGTAACTATACAAAGCATGGGAAGAGCTAATCTAGCAATGAGAGTTGAAAGGACAAAGTTGCTAACCTTTGTGATCATTTGAATGGATGGGGGCCTTCAAATCTTGACAAATTTTGGGCAAAATTTGTGAGGAGCTCGAGGGGAAAGGGGAAGAACAGAGGAGAAGTGAGGGGAAAGGGGAAGAACAGAGTGGCTCGGGTGGACGAAGGGTTTATGTACGTCGACCTATAGTACCGGTTCGTGGCTCGAACCGGTACTAAAGGTACTGGAGGGGGGCCAGACTGACAACATCCTGCCACCACCCTCATTAGTACCGGTTCGTGGCACGAACAGGTGCTAAAGGTTAGCCACAACCCGGTACTAATGAGAGTGGCCCGGCTAGCCGTTGGAACCGGCACTAATGTATACATTAGTGCCGGCTCTAATACAAACCGGCACTAATGTGCTGCACGTTTGACCCTTTTTCTACTAGTGACCCTCAACCATGGCAGTTACTTGCCCCCTATTGAAGTCCTCAAGCGGACCTTTTCCTCAACTGATGAAAAGGGCAAGGCCACTGCAATTGTTGATGAGGGCATTCGTCCATTGGATGGACAGTTTCGCAAAGCTGCATCGTACTCCACCAATGATGACTCTGCCACTCATGATTCTGCCGCCAATGCATCAAAGCAAAGTCCTCCAAGCCACACTCCAAGGGTGATGACTGATCATGAGCTTCTCCTTAGTCTTCATCAGAAGGCTGATCACAATCATAAATGGGTCAAGCGTCAGTTTGGTTCAATTCTTCACAACATGACTGCTACATATAATTCAGTGAAGAAGAACCACTACTACCTCCATGAAGTTTTTGATCGCACCTGGGCTGTTCTGATTCATCTCTACGATGATGAAGATCTCAAGCAGATGGGCTTCAAGCAGGACTTCCGCTGGTCTAAACCTCCGGCGAAGAAATTCAAGAAAGTCGAAGTTCCTCCCTTGGTGCCCAGCTCATATTCTTCATCACGCGAGACCGATGAAAATGAAGACTTGGACGACACTGCGGCAGGCCCTACTCCAACAACCGACCCCAACAATGCTGGCGTTCCTCCATCAACCTCATGATGAAATTTTTCAGGGGCGTTATTCCTCATTTTTTGTCCCTTTTGGTCATTTTGATGACAAAGGGGGAGAAATTTGAGTTAGTCTTCAAGTGGGTCTATCTATATGGGCTTTTTTTAAGTTGCAACTCTCGCTCTTGTGAAGTGTTTGTTGATTGAGTTGTAAACTTAAGTCCGGTGGTGACCTAATACTTTTGCTCTGTTTTTCTGCATGCTATTTCCTCATATATGCTATGCATGCATGCTGAATTACATAAGTCACCATATTTTATCATGCATGTCAAATTCTTCATTCAATATGTTAAATGCGTGTATGAATTACAAGATATAGGGGGAGATCTCCATGATTCTACTCTTCAAATGTGCATTGCTTGAAAAGCAAATTCCTCACTATGCACATCTTCAGGGGGAGTTCTTATATATCTGCATTCAAAATCATCAATATTGAGCACTTTCATTTCATACATTTATTCCCGTTGAAAACTTAACCTATATTGTCATCAATCACCATAAAGGGGGAGATTATAAGTGCATCTAGTGCACCTTAGTGATTTTGGTGTATTGAAGACTTATAGGTTAAGGGACCAATATGTTTGTGAGTGTACACAGGCTCTATAAGTCGATGAGGAGTTTGATATTTACAATGAATGTCGACCCCTAAAAATGAATGTCTTCAGCTGAAGACTTTAGTTCTCCTGAAGACTTTGAAAGTGATGAAATTGGTGTGACCTTGAAGAATTGGATATTCATGCAAGGGTTATGAAGCCAGAAGACTTTTGTTTTCGTAGTTTCATTTTCTCCTTATTGAGTCATAGGAAACACCGTACTGTTAAAGGGGGTCGAGGTAGTACTAAGGAAACTAATTTCCAAGTGATGCTCATCTCAAATCCTACACCTACCCAATCCTTTCGAGTGAATCCATTGGAAATCTCATATCGGTTCAGTCAATTTCTTCAATGACAGAGATGAAGATCTTCTGGTCTCTGAGGAATTTGTTCTGACTGAGGAGTTAGGAATTCGCTAGTGCGGATTGCCTTCACAGTGAGGAACATGATAGCCCTGAGGAATTCGAACATCAAATCCGACCGTTGCTGTGCTACGCGCGAGCTGTCCAAAATATCCGACCACCTAACAGTTATATCCTTGAAGGGCATCTATGTCTTATCATGTCGGGATGCTCCTTGGCTATAAATAGCTGCTCCCTACAACCACTAGCTGGTTGGCTGCTCCGAGAGAAACTGGCACTTGTCAATTGAGAGCATCCCATCCTCCGAGGACTTTGAGCGAAAATCATCAAGTGAGGAAAACCCAAATCCCAAACCCAAACTTACAATCCCAAAGTGATTGAGCATCATTGAAGAGATTGTTCCTGTGTGGAATCGACGCTTTTTACATTTGAGGACTGTGTATCCTCCAGACGGTTAGGCGTCATGGTCTGAGCTTCCAAGAGGAATTGTGGATTGCGAGTGACCAAGTCTGTGAAGGTTTGGAAGTCACCTGTGAAGACTTACCACGAGTGTTGTGCAAGGTCTGTGTGATCTTAGCTCAAGGAGAATACGGTGAGGACTGTGTGTCTGGGACTGTGTGTCCTCGAGTTTAAATACTCAGCCACTCCAACCAGACGTACAACTGTCACAACAGTTGGAACTGGTCTACCAAATCATTTTCTTCACCAAGCCTACCGGTTCTATTTCCTCAGCCCTTTCATTTCCACATTCATGTGTTGATGAACCTGATCATTAATGTTTGAAGACTTTGACTAAAGACTTTCTCTATTTCCTCAATCCTATTTCTTCAGTCACATTGTCTTCAGCCTGCTTATCTTGTGTTTACGCTTTCTGTACTCTGTGTCTGTCTTTAATTTCATCATGATGACTATGCTATAGCTCTGTTATGCTTATGCCTGAGTACTTATTCCGCTGCTAGTTGTTCGTGACTTAGGAATTTCCTCACCCAGAAATTCCTCAGTGACGAATTTGTAAAAATCGCCTATTCACCCCCCTCTAGTCGACGTAACGCAATTTCAGCCCATCCCCCGGTTGAACCAAAAGGGGCTCGCAGCCCCATAGGTGGTCGTGGTTTCCCGCAACATTAAGGAAGGCGACCTTGTCCTTAGGCGCGTTCAGTCTGCCAAGGGTGCAAACAAGTTGACGCCAAAGTGGGAAGGCCCTTACTGGGTAGTACGAGTCTCCTGACCTGGCACAGTCCATATGGAGACCAAAGATGGCATTCAATTGCAAAACTCATGGAACATTGAGTATCTTCGTAAGTTCTACCCATAAGGCGCGGCTGTCGGGCCCTGCCTGGCAGCCACCCTTTTGTACAAGCCTTGCCGATGCTACATGTAACCCTTTGTACAAAGCCAGGCACAGACCCTAAGCAACAGATAAATAATCGAAGCACTGGGGGCCCAAAAAACTTGCATGCATGCATAACATAACGTAAGCATGGCATGATCATGTAGATAAGATAATATGTAGCTTTGTTTTCCTCTGCACTAAACTGCAGGGCTCTTGCCGCGGACTGAGTACCAAAGAGAAGAAATGAAGACAAGCCTATGTATCGGTCCGCGACAAGCCAAACAAATAAGTTCCTTCTTATCCATACAGGTTCTGTAAGAAGGAAACTTGTGCATGGGTGCTCCCATCCTTTGACCCGGACGCTCCTTCGGGCAAGATGACTGTAGTGGCCTTTGACGTGAGAGGTTCGACGAGGGGCGGGTCCCTTTCCATAGTTTTGAGCCCGACAGGCCAAGCCCCACGGCAACAAGTGGAAGGCAACGAAAGGATAGCTTGCCAAAGAAAACTTGTTTACTTAAACATATAGAGGCATTCCACCTCTGCATGAACATAGTACATGCACAAATACCGGGCAAGGCTTGTCTTTTTTCATTAATATGTGATTAAACAAGTACAGATCACACAGAACACAACACATGGATAAAGAAGATTACATATTTAAGACTAAAGTTTGGCAAGTGCCTACACATTTTAGACTAAAAAAAGATAAGGGCTATGTAATCCCTCTGTTGTCCCGCTCCTCCTAGGAACTATAGGGGGAGGTGAAGAGGGCAAAAGGAGTGCCTGAACAGAAGCCCGGCCCGACCCCATCAGGAACTGCCCGTTATATCCTGACATGATCGGGAGTGGTGAGAAGAAGGGGGACAGAGGGAGCAGCTCGGCGGTGCCCTAATCACCACCACCATGGCTAGCAAGACACCCCAGCACAGGCGTCGCCGGGGAGAGCCTGTGGGAGCCGAGCTGGAAGACTGCTGGAGGAGGCGAAGGCACCAAGAGAGTGTCCCCTCCCCGATAGCGGTCCGGGGGAGGCCAGTGATGATGGTGCCGGGAAGGGAGGGGAAGAGCGGAAAGATGGGGCAGCGGGCCCGCAGTATGAGTCAATGGTGTCGGTGCCATCGTACAATGACTGGACGGCCTGCCTCTCGCCTTCGCCCAATTTTTCCTTATCACCATCGCTCTAGGAGGATGCCAGACCCTCGGCATGTCATCTTCCCCGAAGAAACGGCAGACGGCGACGGCACCCAAGGTGTGCGGGTAGCACCACTCCCCACCTTGGCGGGCAGGAAGACACCGCCATCTTCAGCATCAACCCCAACCCCGCTGGAAGGAGCAGTGCTGGGATTACCCAGGATCCTGAGCACAGCACCATAGTCGGGCGCCGGAGTCCCCGGGAGCTTCGCCAATGGGATGGCAAGCTTCAATGACTTGCAGCAGGGGCAAGTCCTCCCCTTCAGGCGGGTGGCTTGTGTGGGGGAAATGAGCGCTCCACCATTACAGAGAAGGGCAATGCCTCCCACACTATGATCGATACGGCATCCACGACTATGGCCGCCACATCTCCTACAACGCCGGACCAGACTCACTCCCCAACCATAAACAATGAGTGTTCGGCATCGTCACCCCCGAGCTAGTGCCCGG
This sequence comes from Triticum timopheevii, assembly GCA_963921465.1. NCBI lineage: Eukaryota > Viridiplantae > Streptophyta > Magnoliopsida > Poales > Poaceae > Triticum > Triticum timopheevii. The sequence continues at coordinate 283,403,250 of OY997268.1, read as the reverse complement.
GGCCTGGACCCGGTCTCCTCTCTCGACATAGTAATGGAGGAGGCAGGAAATAAGAGGGGAAAGGTGGATGGAGAGGTGCCTCCGCTCCCTCTCGCACCCCCTTTTTATAGGCAGGCTAGGGTCGGGGCTGATCCTTCACCCCCTAGGGGCTCTTTCTGATCCGACCTGTCCAAGCTACCACCGACAGTCAGATCCACTTACTGCCCTCTTACACCAATCCAAGAATTTCATGCCTTCGCCATGATGTTGGTTCCGGCGCCAGGCTCCTCCGTTACCTACCCCACTCGATGCATGCAGCATACGTGCCAAAGGATAAGGGCGTGGTGGGATGAGTGAATTGGCAGTTACTCCCCTGTGGGTTAAAGTCATTCACGGGCCATTACAGAGATGGCCCCACCATGTTTGGCATCACGCGACGCACGAAAAAATCGGAAACGGACTGAAGCACATATTAATGAAGAAGCAAGAAAATTTTCAAGGGATGAACCATCACAAGCATTCCGCATGTGTACCTGATAGGGCCTACCCCAATGATGTTTGGCAGTGCATTCAGGCCAGGCCCAGGCGCTCCTATCGGTGCAACAAACCTTGGTGGATGTTGACCAGATAGTACACAGGCTCAAGGGAAAGGTTATAGCAAAAAGGCAAGGCCAAGCAAAAGAGATAGATCTTTGAGAAACCAAAGGGCGGATCAAGAAGACCAAGACAAGCCAAAGAAACAAGATATCACTCAGGGGAAATCCTCCCTTGTTGGGCAGGCGAGCCTGGTCAGTTCGAGGCCACCCCAAAGGAAAGTCCCAAGGCCTCACCGGCAAGGGTTGCTGGGACTCTGGCGGCCTACTTCTCTGCCAAGGCTCCAGCGCTCCACCTCATAGCAACGCAAGTCACTTCTCGATACTGTGTCGAGCCCCCAAGTGAAAAAGTGGTTGTCATTTGGCACGTGGCAGCCATTTTTGAGGAGGATCACCCCTAAATGACACCCATCCAGGGGCGTATCACGCAGGAAGGCGAGAAGGTGGTTGAATGGCACGGCAAGGCTTGCTGGGCTGCACCCACGACGTGACACTGAGCGGTACATTTAATGCACCTTGTCCTATCTCCAGAGTTAGGTATGATAGCACTGTGGCTATCTAATCACTCAATAATGACTATTTTCCCATTGTGGTAACCCATTGACCTATAAAAGGAAGGTCAAGGCAACCTGAGAAAGGAGTTGGACCCTTGTACACTCATACGCGTGTAGCTGCTTTTGGCGATGCAACCTTGCCAGGCTTCAGCGTCGCGAGTTCCTCACAGTCCTCCACCCAATCCACCAAAGCAGGAGTTGGGTTTTACGCCTCACGGCACCTTGAACCTTGGTAAAAACTACCTGAGTCGCCGTTGTCGTGCTGCTCTATGATACGTCTCCAACGTATCTATAATTTTTGATTGTTCCATGCTATTATATTACCCCTTTTGGATGTTTACGGGCTTTATTTTACATATTTATATCATTTTTGGGACTATCCTACTAATTGGAGGCCCGACCCGTATTGCTGTTTTTTGCCTATTTCGGTATTTCGAAGAAAAGGAATATCAAACGAAGTCCAAATGGACTGAAACCTTCGGGAGCGTGATTTTTGGAACGAACGTGATCCGGAGAACTTGGAGTGCAAGTCAAGAAGCAAACAAGGCGGACAGGAGATAGGAGGGCGCGCCCACCCCTCCTGGGCGCGCCCCCTATCTCCTGGGACCCATGAGAGGCCACCGACGTACTTCTTCCTCCTATATATACCTACGTACCCCGAAAACAACCAGGGAGCCAACGAAAAACAATTTCCACCGCTGTAACCTTCTGTATCCGCGAGATCCCATCTTGGAGCCTTCACCGGCGCTCCGCTGGAGGGGGAATCGACCATGGAGGGCTTCTACATCAACACCATAGCCCCTCCGATGAGTTGTGAGTAGTTTACCACAGACCTTCGGGTCCACAGTTATTAGCTAGATGGCTTCTTCTCTCTTTTTGGATCTCAATACAATGACCCCCTCTCTCGTGGAGATTTATTCAATGAAAACTCTTTTTGCAGTGTGTTTGTCGAGATCCGATGAATTGTGGGTTTATGATCAAGTTTATCTATGAATAATATTTGAATCTTCTCTGAATTCTTTTATGTATGATTGAGTTATCTTTGCAAGTCTCTTCGAATTATCAGTTTGGTTTGGCCTACTAGATTGATCTTTCTTGCCATGGGAGAAGTGCTTAGCTTTGGGTTCAATCTTGCGGTGTCCTTACCCAGTGACAGAAAGGGTTGCAAGGCACATATTGTATTGTTTCCATCGAGGATAAAAAAGATGGGGTTTATATCATATTGCTTGAGTTTATCCCGCTACATCATGTCATCTTTCTTAATGCGTTACTCTGTTCTTATTAACTTAATACTCTAGATGCATGCTGGATAGCGGTCGATGTGTGGAGTAATAGTAGTAGATGAGGCAGGAGTCGGTCTACTTGTCGCGGGCGTGATGCCTATATACATGATCATGCCTAGATAATCTCATAACTATTCGCTTTTCTATCAATTGCTCGACAGTAATTTGTTCACCCACCGTAATACTTATGCTATCTTGAGAGAAGCCACTAGTGAAACCTATGGCCCCCGGGTCTATTTTTTATCATATAAGCTTACAATTTACTTGTATTGGCATCTTTACTTTTTGCATCTATATTATAAAATACCAAAAATACATTTATCTTATCACACTATCTCTATCAGATCTCACTTTCGCAAGTGGCCGTGAAGGGATTGACAACCCCTTTATTGCGTTGGTTCCGAGTTCTTTGTTTGTTTGTGTAGGTGCGTGGGACTTTTGAGGAGCCTCCTACTGGATTGGTACCTTGGTTCTCAAGAACTGAGGGAAATACTTACGCTACTTTGCTGCATCACCCTTTCCTCTTCAAGGAAAACCAACGCAAGCTCAAGACGTAGCAAGAAGGATTTCTGGCGCCGTTGCCGGGGAGGTCTTCGCTCAAGTAAAAACATACCAAATACCCATCACAAACTCATCTCCCTCGCATTTACATTATTTGCCATTTGCCTTTCATTTTCCTCTCCCCAATTCACCCTTGCCGTTTTATTTGCCCTCTCTTTCCCAATCTTCTCCTCTCTTTTCGCTTGACTTTTTCTGTTTGCCTGTGTGCCTTTTTGTCCGTATGGCCTTACCTAAGAGTACCAACCATCTTCTTAGAAGGTTGGAAGAGATTGAATCAATATTAGAAGCTTTATGAATTTGCAATTTGAGCATAATAATTTCTTCAGAAAAGAGCTTAAAGAACAAAAAGGTTTTTTGGGGTTTATGAATAAGGAGCTTGATGATATGTCTAAAGAATTTTATGGTGTGAACTCTCAAATTACCCGGCTTGAGAAGGCTATAGCCCAGATTTCTGATAAGCAAGCCACCTTAGTCAATAAGATGGCTGCCAAACCAAAAAAGTTCAACGAAAATAATGATGAAGATCTTAAAGTTATTGATGTATCTCCTATTAGATCTTTGTTTTGCAATATGAATCTTGATAATAATGGGACCGGAGATGAGTCAAATTTAGTTAGAAGGCGTCCCAAGAATTCGGAGTTTTTAGATCTTGATGCAAAATTTGGTAAAAGTGGGAGTGGAGAGGTCATGACTTTAAATAGTATTGAACCCACTATCTCGGATTTCATGGAATTTGATTATGATAATTGTTCTTTAGAAGGTTGTATTTCCTTGTAGCAATCCGTTGTTAATTCTCCTCATGCTTATAGTCAAAATAAAGCTTTTACCAAACATATCGTTGATGCCTTGATGCAATCTTATGAGGAAAAACTTAATTTGGAAGTTTCTATACCTAGAAAACTTAATGATGAGAGGGAACCTACTATAATGATTAAAATTAAAGATCATGAGTGTTTTGCTTTGTGTGATTTGGGTGCTATTGTTTCCACGATTCCGAAAACTTTATGTGATATTCTAGGTTTCCATGATCTTGATGATTGCTCTTTAAATTTGCACCTTGCGGATTCCACCATTAAAAATCCAATGGGAAGGATCAATGATGTTCTCATTGTTGCAAATAGAAATTTGGTGCCCGTAGATTTTATCGTTCTTGATATAGATTGCAATCTTTCTTGCCCTATTATTCTTGGTAGACATTTCCTTAGAACGATTGGTGCGATTATTGATATGAAGGAAGGGAATATTAGATTCCAATTTCCATTAAAGAAAGGCATGGAGCACTTTCCAAGAAAGAAAGTCAAATTACCTTATGAATCTATCATGCGAGCTACTCATGAATTGAGTGCCAAAGATGGCACTACTTAGATCTATCTTCGCTTTTATGCCTAGCTAGGGGAGTTAATCGATAGCGCTAGTTGGGAGGCAACCCAATTTTATTTCTGTTTAGTAATAAATTTCGCATATATCTTCTGTTTAGATGTGTTTTTATCTTTTAATTAGTGTTTGTGCCAAGTAGAACCTATAGGATAACCTATGATGATAGTTAATTTGATTCTGCTGAAAAACAGAAACTTTGCGTGCATGAAATTAGTTTTATTAAATCACAGAAATGTCCTTTTGCGTTGATTCTTTTTTCTGCTAATCAATAGATAAATTTTCCAGGACTTCCTATTTTCGTAGGAGTTTTAGAGTTCCAGAAGTTTGCGTTAGTTATAGATTGCTACAGACTGTTTTGTTTTTGACAGATTCTGTTTTTCGTGTGTTGTTTGCTTATTTTGATGCATCTATGGCTAGTTAAATAGTTTATAAACCATAGAGAAGTTGGAATACAGTAGGTTTAACACCAAAATAAATAAAGAATGAGTTCATTATAGTACCTTTTGTCGTGGTTTTGTTTTCTTTCACTAACGGAGCTTATAAGATTTCCTGTTGAGTTTTGTGTTGTGAAGTTTTCAAGTTTTGGGTAAAGCTTTGATGGACTATGGAATCAGGAGTGGCAAGAGCCTAATCTTGGGGATTCCCAAGGCACACCAAGATATTCAAGAATAGCCAAAAGCCTAAGCTTGGGGATGCCCCGGGAAGGCATCCCCTCTTTCGACTTCGTTCATTGGTAACTTTACTTGGAGCTATATTTTTATTCGCCACATGATATGTGTTTTGCTTGGAGCGTCGTGTATTATATTAGTCTTTACTTTTTAGTTTTCCACAATCATCCTTGCCGTACACACATTTTGGGAGAAGCCTACTTGATTAGAATATGCTATGTGCTTCACTTATATCTTTTGAGCTTGATAGGTTTTTGCTCTAGTGCTTCACTTATATCTTTTAGAGCACGGCGGTGGCTTAATTTTGTAGAAATTGCTAGTCTCTCATGCTTCACTTATATTATTTTGAGAGTATTTTAGAACAGCACGGTATTTGCTATGGTTACAAAATAGGTCCTAGAATGGTAGGCATCCAAGTTGGGTATAATAAAAACTATCATAGGAAGTGAATTGGATGCTATGATCAATTTGATACTTGATAATTGTTTTGAGATATGGAGGTAGTGATATTAAAGTCATGCTAGTTGGATGATTATGAATTCAAATAATGCTTGTGTTGAAGTTAGCAAGCCTCATAGCATGCACGTATGGTTAAAGTTGTGTAACAAATTTGAAACATGAAGCGTACCTGGCTTGTGCATCCTTATGAGTGACGGTCGGGGACGAGCGATGGTCTTTTCCTATCAATCTATCCCTCTAGGAGCATGCGCATAGTGCTTGATTTTTGATGACTTCTAAATTTTTGCAATAAGTATATGAGTTCTTTTGACTAATGTTGAGTCCATGGATCATACGCACTTTTACCTTTCCACCTTTGCTAGCTTCTTCGGTACCGTTCATTGCCCTTTCTCACCTCGAGAGTTGGTGCAAACTTCGTCGGTGCATCCAAACCCCATGATATGATATGCTCTATCACACATAAACCTCCTTATATCTTCCTCAAAATAGCCACCATACCTACCTATTATGGCATTTCCATAGCCATGCCGAGATATATTGCCATGCAACTTTCCACCGTTCCGTTCATCATCATCATGACATACTTTACTTTTGTCATATTGCCATTGCATGATCATGTAGTTGACATCGTATTTGTGGCAAAACCACCATGCATAATTTTTCATACAAGTCACTCTTGATTCATTGCACCATCCCGGTACACCGCCGGAGGCATTCATATAGAGTCATATTTTGTTCTAGTTTCGAGTTGTAATTCATATGTTGTAATCAATAGAAGTGTGATGATCATCATTATTAGAGCATTGCCCAAAAAGAAAAAAGATAAAGGCCCAAAAAAGGAAAGAAAATAAAGAAAATAAAAGAAAATAAATAAAAGGGGCAATGTTAGTATCTCTTTTTCCACACTTGTGCTTCAAAGTAGCATCATGTTCTTCATGTAGTGAGTCTCATATCTTGTGCTTCAAAGTAGCACCATGTTTTTCATATAGTGAGTCTCATAGGTTGTCACTTTCATATACTAGTGGGAATTTTTTATTATACAACTTGGCATGTATATTCCTATGATGGGCTTCCTCAAATGCCCTAGGTCTTCGTGAGCAAGCAAGTTGGATGCACACCCACTAGTTTTCTTTTGTTGAGCTTTCATTCATTTTTAGCTCTAGTGCATCCGTTGCATGGCAATCCCTACTCCTCATGTTGACATCAATTGATGGGCATCTCCATAGCCCGTTGATTATCCTCGTAAATGTGAGACTTTCTCCTTTTTTTTTCTCCACACAATCCCCATCATCATATTCTATTCCACCCATAGTGCTATATCCATGGCTCATGCCTATGTATTGCGTGAAGGTTGAAAAAGTTTGAGATTATTTAAGTACGAAACAACTACTTGGCTTGTCATCGGGGGTGTAGAATTTGGGAACATCTTTGTGTGACGAAAATGAAGCATAGCCTAACTATATGATTTTGTAGTGATGAACTTTCTTTAGCCATGTTATTTTAAGAAGACATGATTGCTTTGATTAGTATGCTTGAAGTGTTACTATTTCTTTTGTCAATATGAACTTTTATTTTGAATCATTTGGATCTGAACATTCATGCCACAATAAAGAAAATTACATTGAGAAATATGCTAGGTAGCATTCCACATCAAAAATTCTGTTTTTATCATTTACCTACTCGAGGACGAGCAGGAATTAAGCTTGGGGATGCTTGATACGTCTCCAACATATCTATAATTTTTGATTGTTCCATGCTATTATATTACCCCTTTCCGATGTTTACGGGCTTTATTTTACATATTTATATCATTTTTGGGACTAACCTACTAATCGGAGGCCCAGCCCGAATTGCTGTTTTTCTGCCGATTTCCGTATTTCAAAGAAAAGGAATATGAAACGGAGTCCAAACGGAATGAAACCTTCGGGAGCGTGATTTTTGGAACGAACGTGATCCGGAGAACTTGGAGTGCATGTCAAGAAGCAAACGAGGCGGCCAGGAGATAGGAGGGCGCGCCCATCCATCCTGGGCACGCCCCCTATCTCCTGGGCCCCATGAGAGGCCACCGACGTACTTCTTCCTCCTATATATACCTACATACCCCGAAAACATCCAGGGAGCCAACAAAAAACAATTTCCACCGCCATAAACTTCTGTATCCGCGAGATCCCATCTTGGAGCCTTCATCGGCGCTCCGCCGGAGGGGGAATCGACCACGGAGGGCTTCCACTGCAACACCATATCCCCTCGATGAGTTGTGAGTAGTTTACCATAGACCTTCAGGTCCATAGTTATTAGCTAGATGGCATCTTCTCTCTTTTTGGATCTCAATACAATGTTCTCCCCCTCTCTTGTGGAAATCTATTCGATGTAAACTCTTTTTGCGGTGTGTTTGTCGAGATCCGATGAATTGTAGGTTTATGATCAAGTTTATCTATGAATAATATTTGAATCTTCTCTGAATTCTTTTATTTATGATTGAGTTATCTTTGCAAGTCTCATCGAATTATCAGTTTGGTTTGGCCTACTAGATTGATCTTTCTTGCCATGGGAGAAGTGCCTAGCTTTGGTTGCAATCTTGAGGTGTCCTTACCCAGTGACGGAAAGGGTTGCAAGGCACGTATTGTATTGTTGCCATCGAGGATAAAAAGATGGGGTTTATATCATATTGCTTGAGTTTATCCCTCTACATCATGTCATCTTTCTTAATGCGTTACTCTGTTCTTATGAACTTAATACTCTAGATGCATGCTGGAGAGCGGTCGATGTGTGGAGTAATAGTAGTAGATGCAGGCAGGAGTCGGTCTACTTGTCGCAGACGTGATGCCTATATACATGATCATACCTAGATAATCTCATAATTATTCGCTTTTCTATCAATTCCTCGACAGTAATTTGTTCACCCACCGTAATACTTATGCTATCTTGAGAGAAGCCACTAGTGAAACCTCTGGCCCCCGGGGTCTATCTTTTATCATATAAGCTTTCAATTTACTTTTATTTGCATCTTTACTTTTTGCATCTATATTATAAAATACCAAATATACATTTATCTTATCATACTATCTCTATCAGATCTCACTTTCGCAAGTGGCTGTGAAGGGATTGACAACCCCTTTATTGTGTTGGTTGCGAGTTCTTTGTTTGTTTGTGTAGGTGCGTGGGACTTTTGAGGAGCCTCCTACTGGATTGATACCTTGATTCTCAAAAACTGAGGGAAATACTTACGCTACTTTGCTGCATCACCCTTTCCTCTTCAAGGAAAACCAACGCAAGCTCAAGACGTAGCACTCTACGGCCTCTAATCTTTGTGTAACGTGCCCTTCCCCCTTGCCGAACCACAAGGTGCCGATGGCCACATAGGTGATGGTGTTGAACCACGACAGGTTGGTTTAAGTGAGCATTTGTTCAATTATTAAGCAGATGCCTTGTTTATCTGTATTTGGTTGTTAGGTTGGTTGAAGTGAGCATTTGTCTAATTTCCAAGCGGATGCCTTGTTTATCAGTATTTGCTTGCTAGGTTGGTTGTAGCGAGCATTTGTCCTATTTTCAAGCATATGCTCAGTTTATCTGTATTTGCTTATTAGGTTGGTTGTAGTGAGCCTCTATCCTATTTTCAGTTGCTATAATTGGTTGTTATACTGTTCATATATGCCTTGTTTATTTCAGTTATTTACAATGTGATGTTCATTATGTGCAAGTTGGAACTGTGTAGTTCGATTTCATCAATACCTATTTGAATGGCTATATTTGGTTCCTGTTATGCCTGGTGTAGTTCACACATGCCCTTTATTTTAGTCTATCTTTTTTTCTCTCTCTTTCCAAGACAAACTAGATAAGATGCAGATTGGATCAGGCGAAGATGTGAATGACCTCAACTATGATTATGACAATGAACAGTGCGTAGCACGTGGTGGAAATTGATGGATGGGATGGTGGACAGCGGAAGGGTAATGATGCAGCGGCGGCGTGACAAATGTGAACAAAACTGAAAACTCTAAAGGAACTAGAAACTCGAAACTCGACACGGCGATGCAACCGATAATTCAATAATGCAAACAATGAAAAGAAAATTGCAAAGGCTCAGACTGTCTTTGACAAAGGATTAATAGATCTAACCTTTTTTTGTGGATTTTTCTTGGACAATAGGTAAGAAAATAAATCTAATCTAGGGAAAACTGGAAATTCTCACCGAGCAACCTGAAAACTGATACCACTTGATAGGGGCGGGGGTCTCCCGGTCTTTCGAGAGACGATAACTATCGATTTGGTGGAGTCCACTTTGACGATCCGACTACAAACGTGCATGATGTTGCGCCGCTAAACCAACTCCGAGAGGTTATTGACCACACCGGAGCACGATCAACCTGACCACGAAGGTCTATTCCTTCAAGTAATCAAAGAACAAGCAAGAATATGATAAAGCAATCTGAATATTGCGAATATAGATGAAGTATTAATAAAGGTGGGGATCCGAAAGCGGTCTTGGTCTGGTCGTTGGACACAAACGAAGTACTCGAAGTTGCAATGGCTAAATATTACTAAACAAATCCCCAAGAAAAAGCTACTAGATGGATCTACTTATATAGGAGCAAGGGGTGCCCGCCAAGGAGGTGGGAGGACGTCCCAAAGCAGCCTAAAACTTACCCTAGGTCGTACAAGGCCAATGGGCCCAAGTGGAGGTGACGTAACACCTTTGGACTTGTAGTTTGACTCAGATTCTGCTGCAGCATTAGATTGTTTCTTCCATAACTCAACGCTCTAGACGAATTTGAAGGTAAATCCAATTGGGTTGGAAAGTGCACAAAATCTATTTTCTAACAAAAAAGAGAATCACCCAATTCGGAGTCCGGATGAAAAAGTTATTGACGTTTTGAGTCAGGTATGTCTGTGCAATCCAAATCTGAGTCCAGAACGTGAGAGACTTAGACTATATCTTCTCTTGGGCCAAAAGTGACGTGAGAGAACTTTTTGAACATCAAGTAAACATCTCTTTCTCCCTTATCTTCTAATGTGGATTGTACAAATGTCTCATACACTTGCAAATAGACATGGCACAAAAGTTTGTGAAGTATTTTTTGTCCTGGATGACATAAATAAATTTTTGCATAGTTTGCACTAGAAATCACCTGACAAATATACATGTATGCAATGTTTTTGGTCATATTCAAGCTAGTCATGTCCTCATCACCTTGAGTTCTAAGACTATGTGCTCATATGGTGGGAACAAGTCCTTGAGCGTCGAGAAGCAAGAGGTGAACCACCAATCACCACATGAGAGGAAATGAAAGATGTAATGTGTGCATGCTTTGTGCCAACCTACTACAATCGCGATCTCTTCAAGAAGTTCCAACTACTCAAGCAAGGAACAAAGAGCATTGAAGAATACCACAAGGAAATGGAGATTTCCATGATAAGAGCCAATGTCACGGAAAATGATGAGCAAACTATGGCCCGTTTCTTGAATGGCCTCAATCATCCCATCAAGAATATTGCCGACTTCCAACCCTACTCCAACCTAATTGAGCTCGTGCATCAAGCTACCAAAGTGGAACGTTAAGTGCAAGATGACTTCAAGTACGCCAAGTACTCATCCAAGAGCTATGGCTTCTCCAACTCCCAAGCTTCAACGACTCCAACAACTTCTACCTCAACCAAGCCATCTACAAGCAACAGCGACAAGTCAAGTTACAAGAAAACTTCGACAACCTCAAGTCATCCTCCTACTACAAGCAACTTCAAGCCGCGTGCTTCATCATCTACTCCAATAGATGAGACCCTGGAGACAAGCTCCATCAAGTGTTTCACTTGCGGCGGCTGAGGCCACAAGTCCTTTGAGTGTACCAACAAGCGCACCATGATCCTCAATGACGACGGAACCTATGACTCCATAAGTGAGATTGCCCGGATCATAGAGCATCTGCAGAAAGGTGCGTTTGTCCCTACCAGGGGGGCTAATGTCTATAAGAAACATATTCTCTCAAATTTCCTTCAAAAGGAAGTGCCAATGGGTTCAGAGACTTGTCCGAAAAACAGCGGGGAATGATATTCTTTGACTTTCAGGGCCAAAAAGTCCTGCTTAAGGCCGAATTTGAGGGAACTCCAGGCCTCCTAGCGTAAACGGGGAGTATTTTCTAGATTCGCACACTCGCCGCGAGCAGTTTGCTTACTTGTGGGTCGACACGGACTCCGAATGACAAATTTATGACCGTTTTAGTGAACATTTGTCCATTCTATGGCAATCATTGAAGTACTTCATTTTCCCGTGCGCTTTTTGCCTGACCGCCTCGAAATTTCTTGTCCTCTGTAGTGGAGATATCATTTCCACATATAAATTGACCGAGGCTAGGAATGCCCTTCTGTTCATGGCTTTCACGCGCATGAGTTACAACATGCCATCCGGCGAAAACAAGGATAATAAGGCATATAGCCGCTGTATTTTTTTAATTTATGACCAAATGAGATTGCCCGGATCATAGAGCATCTACAAAAAGGTACGTTTGTCCCTACCCGGGGGGCTAATGTCAATAAGCAACATAATCTCTCGAATTCCCTCAAAAGGAAGTGCCAATGGGTTCAGAGACTTGTCCGAAAAACAGCGGCGAATGATGTTCTTTGACTTTCAGGGTCAAAAAGTCCTGCCTAAGGCCAAATTTGAGGGTACTCCAGACCTCCTTGCGCAAGCGGGGAGTATTTTCTGGATTCGCACGCTCGCCACGAGTAGTTTGAGTACTTGTGGGTCTGACACGGACTCCAATGACAAAGTTATGACCATTTTAGTGAACATCGGTCCATTTTATGGCAGTCCTTGAAAGTACTTCGTTTTCCCGTGCCGCTTTTTCCCTGACCACCCTGAAATTTCTTGTCCTCTATAGTGAAGATATTGTTTCCACATATATATGGATCGACGCCAGGAATGCCCTTTTGTTCTTGGCTTTCACGCGCATGAGTTACAGCATGCCATCCGGCGGAAACAAGGAGAATAAGGCATATAACCACTGGATTTTCTTCAATTTACGACCAAATGAGATTGCTCGGATCATAGAGCATCTGCCGAAAGGTACGTTTGTCCCTACCACGGGGGCTAATGTCCATAAGCAACATAATCTCTCGAATTTCATTCAAAAAGCAGAGCCAATGGGTTCATAAACTTGTCCAAAAACAGCGGCGAGTGATGTTCTTTGACTTCCAGGGCCAAAAAGTCCTGCTTAAAGCCGAATTTTATAGTACTCCAGGCCTCCACGCACACGTGGGGAATATTTTCCGGATTCGCACGCTCACCCCGAGGAGTTTGAGTACTTGTGGGTCCGACATTAGGTGTGAATGAAAAAGTTATGACCGTTTTAGTGAACATCGGTCCATTCTATGGCAGTCCTTGAAAGTACTTCATTTTCCCGTGACGCTTTTTGCTTGAATGCCCCAATATTTCTTGTCATCTATAGTGGAGATATTGTTTTCACATATATATTGACCGATGCCAGGAATGTCCTTTTGTTCTTGGCTTTCACATGCATGAGTTACAACATACCATTCGATGAAAACAAGGAGAATAAGGCATATAGCCGCTGGATTTTGTTCAACTTACGGCTGAATGAGAATTCCCGGATTATAGAGCATCCACAGAAAGGTATTTTTGTATGTACCTGGGGGCTAATGTCTATAACCAACATAATCTCTTGAATTTCGGTCAAAAAGAAGTGCCAATGGGTTCAGAAACTTGTCCGAAAACAACGACGAATTACGTTCTTTGACTTTCAGGGCAAAAAAGTCTTGCTTAAGGCCGAATCTGAGGGTACTCCGGACCTCCTAGTGCAAGCGGGGAGTATGCTCACTCGCTGCGAGCAGTTTGAGTACTTGTGGGTCCAACACGGACTCCGAATGCAAAGTTATGACCGTTTTAGTGAACATCAATCCATTATATGGCTGTCCTTGAAAGTACTTCATTTTCCCGTGATGCTTTATGCCTGAACGCACCAAAATGTCCTACTTAAGGCCGATTTTGAGGGTATTCCAGGCCTCCTAGCGCAAGCGGGGAGTATTATCTAGATTCCCACGCTCGCCACGAGCAGTTTGAGTACTTGTGGGTCCGACACGGACTCCAAATGACAAAGTTATGACCGTTTTAGTGAACATCGATCCATTCTATAGTAGTCCTTGAAAGTACTTCATTGTCCCGTGATGCTTCTTACCTGACCGCCACGAAATTTCTTGTCCTCTATAGTGTAGTTATCATTTCCACATATATATTGACCAATGCCAATAATGCCGTTTTGTTCTTGGCTTTCACGCGTATGAGTTACAGCATGCCATCCGGCGAAAAGAAGGAGAATAAGGCATATAGCCGCTGGATTTTCTTCAATTTATGACCAAATGAGATTTCCCGGATCAAAGTGCATCTGCAGAAAGCTACATTTCTCCCTACCAGGGGGGCTAATGTCTATAAGCAACATAATCTCTCATATTTCCTTCAAAAGGAAGTGCCAATGGGTTCAGAAACTTGTCTGAAAAACAACGGTGAAGGATGTTCTTTGATTTTCATGGCCAAAAAGTCCTTCTTAAGGCTGAATTCGAGGTTACCCCAGTCCTCCTAGCGCAAGTGGGGAGTATTTTCTGGATAAGCATGCTCGCCACGAGCAGTTTGAGTACTTATGGGTCCGACACGGACTCCGAATGACAAAATTATGACTGTTTTAGTGAACATCGGTCCATTCTATGGTAGTTCTTGAAAGAACTTCATTTTCCCGTGACGCTTTTTGCCTGACCGCCCAAAATTTCTTGTCCTCTATAGTGGAGATATTGTTTCCACATATATATTGACCAATGCCAGGAATGCCCTTTTGTTCTTCGCTTTCACGCGCATGAGTTACAGCATGCCATCCGGCGAAAACAAGGATAATAAGGCATATAGCCGCTGTATTTTTTTAATTTATGACCAAATAAGATTGCCCAGATCATAGAGCATCTACAAAAAGATACGTTTGTACCTACCAAGGGGGATAATGTCTATAGGCAACATAATCTCTCGAATTCCCTCAAAAGGAAGTGCCAATGGGTTCAGAAACTTGTCCGAAAAACAGCGGCGAATGATCTTCTTTGACTTTCAGGGTGAAAAACTCCTGCCTAAGGACAAATTTGAGGGTACTCCAGACCTCCTCGCGCAAGCGGGGAGTATTTTCTAGATTCGCACGCTCACCACGAGTAGTTCGAGTACTTGTGGGTCTGACACGGACTCCAATGACAAAGTTATGACCATTTTAGTGAACATCGGTCCATTTTATGGCAGTCCTTGAAAGTACTTCGTTTTCCCGTGACGCTTTTTCCCTGACCACCCTGAAATTTCTTGTCCTCTATAGTGAAGATATTGTTTACATATTGATTGACGCCAGGAATGCCCTTTTGTTCTTGGCTTTCACGCGCATGAGTTACAGCATGCCATCCGGCAAAAACAAGGAGAATAAGGCATATAACCGCTGGATTTTCTTCAATTTACGACCAAAAGAGATTGTGTCGTGGGAACGAACACCTATGGGACTGGAGCCCCTTTTCGGTCTGGCGGGGGGCGGAGATCGCATGAAGAGCGGATCGAGGCGAAGCACGCGAGCGATTTTTACCCAGCTTCGGAGCTCTCTAGAGAGATAATACTCCTACTGCTGCTTTGTGGTTGTATTGCGTTCTTGCTTGAGAGCGTGAGTGCACTATAGTTTCGAATGAGTCAAACCCCTTCTACATTGCGCATGGGCCTCCTTTTATATTCTCAAGGGGTCACCGACAGGTGGCAACGCATGAAAGGGCAAAAACGTAAAAGATGTGGTTGGTACAACTGCTTCTATAGTGCATCGTACCTAACCCTGACGGCAGGGGACAAAAGTATTAAATGCCCGTCTGCGTCGCCCAAACAGTGCAGAAAAGGACCGTCAGGGGCGCCACCACTACCACGATGGCGGTCTTGTCATCGCCGCTTGCCACCTCGCACCGCTGGCTGCACAGCCTCTCGCCACGCGCGCCTGGAAAGGTCCCGTGGCGACACGTTGATGGATGCGCTGGAGCGTGAGTACAGAGTGGTGGCCTGCCGTGGCAAGCGCCTTGCCGCGGTCGTTTTCTTGTCGCGCCCGGAAGCTTGTCACTCACCGGGCCTTGCCGGGACGCGTGGCGCGTTGCGGCAAGTTCCTTGAAATGCCTTGGTTGGCCTTCCCGGCAAGCTCCTCTTGCCGGGGCCTTGTCCTTCCCGGCAAGCTCCTCTTGCCGGGGCCTTGTCTTCTCGGCTTGAACACTTTGTTCTTGAATGGCTCCAAAGGAACCATGGAGGACCTTGGCGGGCACCTGGCAAGCCTTGCCGCGGGGCGCTGCGACTGCCCGTGCACCAGTTCGGGATACTAGGGTACCCCTACTCTAGTACACCGACAGGAGCCCCCGGGCCTGGGCCACACACGGTGCCGAGCGCTGTTGGGCCAGGCCCAAAACAGGGCACGGGCACGCGCGGCCTGGGTCCACACCGTATCTTACTCCGTATCCACCGCCCTCTCCCCTAACGGCACGCGATGAATGCGGCGTCGTGGGAGAGATCGTGGGTGGTTCTTTATTCGGAAAAAGCGTAACGTTCGCCTTGTCCCTCTTTATAAGCAGGGGAAACAGGGGCAGTTCCCCCATCTCGCCAGTTGCGTTTCCAATCTCAGATATCTCCTCCGCTCCCCTTCGCTTCGAAAGCCGAAAGAGAGCAGCGCTCCACCCCCCATCGCCGCCGTCGCCGCCAACGCCTTCGATCTCCCACAACACCTTCGCAATGGCTCCGAAAACCAGGAAGGGCGTGAAGTCGGCCAAGGCGCTGCGGCTCGAGGCGCTGCGAAAGGAGCGGGCAACTTTCCCCCCTGAGCTCTCCGCAAAGGAGCTGAGGGAGTGGTTCTACCTCTTCTGGTCGACGGAGACACGAGCACATCCGCGCACCAAGGTACTCTACGTCGCCGCTTCCGAATGGGCTCCGAACGGATACCCTTTTTTCGCGCTGTTCTTCTACTGCGGGATCTACCCGCCCTTCTCTGAGTTCTTTTGTGACATCATGAACACCTACGGGTTCCACCTCCTTGATTTCACCCCCAATGCCGTTCTGACCACGGCAGTTTTCGCACATCTCTGCGAAAACTTTGTTGCAATCCACCCAAACGTAGCTCTTTTCCGCCATTTCTTCATGCCCCGGGTCGAGAGAGGAGAGCCTCTAGCCGGAGGAATCGCCTGGATCTCGAGAGCCGGCAAGAAGGAGGCATATCTGGAGGGGGAGCTCCGCAGCAAATGGGAGGAGTGGAGAGCGGAATGGTGTTGGATCGTTGAGGAGAACCCGCAGCCGTTCACTGCCCTGCGCCAAGCCCCAACAGTGCGCGGCAATGATTGGAGCGCCCTGGCCGCGGACGACGACAAGCTGAAGATTGCCATCACCCGGATCTTACGGCTCAGGCTTGCCGGGCTTACTATAGGCGCTGTTGGCGCGGATTTCCTTCGCCGATGCATCGCCCCCCTGCAAGAGAGGAGGAGACCCGCCTGGGAGTCCGGGGCTCCGGCGGATATCATGAGGCTGCGCCCGGGCCTCAACTTCAACTTCACCGTCCTGGAGCTGGATGCGATGCTCAAGGAGCTGTTCAAGCATGATACTCAGCATCCAGAATGGCTCAGGCTGCCGCAGGGCGTCGTCCCATTGTGCAACAATTCCTCGCTCGATCGCATCCGTGCAATGATGCCGGAGTGCGACTCGCATGGAATTATTCCAACTTGGCAGGAGTCCGCCGACGATGTCGTGCAGCAGTTTTTCGACGGCCTGGTGGAGGTGGCGGTCCGCGTGACGAATAGAGGAGCCTCACCCGCGACACCACCGAAGATGAGATGCGGCGCATCGCCACCAGGGCGGAAGAGGCGGCGGCCGCCGCCGCCGTGGGCGAGTTTGGGTTTACCGTGGAGGAGGCAGAGGCAGCCGAGGCGGCAAGCCTTGCAGATCAAGACGAGCTTGCCGGAGAGATCGTCGGCGAGGGAGAGCCCGAAGCCGAATCGAGCGAGCCCGCCGAGGGTGCAAGCGGCCAGCCATCTTCAAGCAGCTTGCCGCAAGCAGAGCTCCCAGTGCAGCCCCCAGCTCCACCAAGAAGGCGCCTCCGCAGGACCGGGGACGTAGCAGGGCGGCAGACGGGTCAACAGCCGCCGCGCCGCGGGACATGCTCCACCGCGACAAGCACTGTTGCCGCGGGAGCGTCTCACGCTGCTGCGGCAACTGGAGCGGGGTCCTCCCGGACCGCCGCTTCTGATCCTGCCGCTGCCCCCGCCAAGCGGGCGAGGGAGCCTACCCCTCCGCCTCGTAGCGCTGAAAGAGGGCCGGACTTCGACCTTTCCGCGCTCAGCTCCGACGAGGAAGAAGAAGAGTAAGATTCTTTTTTGTACTTGTAATTCTTCAATTCTTGCTATTTTTGTCTTGCATCTGATTTGCTTTACTCTGAACTTCCTAGGACCCTGGCCCAGAGAGCGGCGAAGAGGTCCAAGGCTCCGGTGATTATCATCGAGGACGAGCCCACCTCGACAGCAGGGGGCGCGCCCGAGACCACCTCGCCGGACCTGGCAACTACTTCCTGAAGCAGCCCCCAGCGCAGCCCCCAGCGTAAGTATCTGTTTACTTCCTGTTGTTGAGCGCGCATGGGTGCTCTTTATTTGTTGATACCTGTTTCTTGATTTGTGTAGGAGCAGAACAGCCTCACCCGGAGCAACCGGAAACTGCCCCTGAGAGACTATCTGCTTCGACTACGCCGCCAAGGGAGGATTCCCCGGCAAGGGAGCGCTCTCCGGCAAGGGAGGAGTCCCCGGCAAGGGACAGTTCTCTGGCAAGGGACGGGACTAGCGACCCCCCGGTGGTGGAGCCCATGACTGCAGAGCCCAGCACAGGTAATCCTTCTTGTGAGAAAACTTCCCTTGGGTTCTTCTTCTTCTGATTTTTCTTCTTGGATATTTGCTTGACTTCTTCTCCCTCTTCCTGTCTTCAGATCCCCCATCCACGGAGCCGATGGAGACCGAGGCCACCGGCAAGGAGAACGCGCGCGGCGGCACCAATGACGCCGCTGCCCCCGAAGGAGAAGCTGGCGCCGAAGATCCCGCCGGCGAAGAGGCCGCCAAAGCTGCAGACGCAGGAGCTAGCGAGGGGTCCGGCGATCGCACTGACGGCCCCGAGGCCGCAGGGGCGCAAGGCTCTACGCCGACCGCCGATCCCTCCGCCGTTGCCGCAGCGCCAGGCTCCGAAGAGCCCCAGCCCGGCGCCTATCTGAAGGCCGGCGATGGTGTCTTCATCAAGCTCCCCTGGGCTTCAAGCTACAGGGCGCCGGTTGAAGGAGAGACCTTTGATGGAGAAGTGCTCGCCTCTGCTGGGCTGACACTGGTCGACGCGTCGAGCAGCAGCAGCGGCAAGTCTGAGGAGGAGCAGCTGCTCCGGAAGCTGGTGTCGCTCTACCGCGCCCCACAAGCCAAGGTGGAATCCCGGGAAGCGCTTGTCGCGCAGGCGGGAGCAGACATTGAGAAGCGCGCGGAGGAGCTCCAGGAACGCAATCAGGAAGCTCTCCGGTCCATTGCAGAGGAGCGGGCGCAGCTTGTCGAGGCGCGGAAGGCCTTCCTCCTTGAGAAGGCTGAGGCTGAAGAGCAACAGCGGCTTGCCGCCGAGGAGCTGTCTGTGCGGGAAGGTGAGTTGACGCAGCGGAAGGTCAATCTGGACAGCTATGAGGAGGAGCTTGCCGCGCGCGAGGAAACACTTGGCGGGGCTCTCAAGGAAGCGAAGGATGCTGCCGCAGCTGCTGAGGCCGCCAAGAAGGAGCTGGAGATGAAAGTGGCGCAGCTGGAGGCCGATCTCAGGGGCGAGGGATGAAGAGCTTGCCGCGCTCCAGCGCGAGTGCGAGAAGGACGCCCTTCCTCACGGTGAGCTGCAGGGTCGTCTCCTCGAGAAAGGCAAAGAGCTGAGCGCCGCCAAGGACTCCAATGTTGATCTTGAGCTGAAGTTGGCTACGCTAACCGAGACGCTGGACGGCGCCAAGAAG
Organism: Triticum timopheevii; assembly: GCA_963921465.1. Lineage (NCBI taxonomy): Eukaryota > Viridiplantae > Streptophyta > Magnoliopsida > Poales > Poaceae > Triticum > Triticum timopheevii. The sequence continues at coordinate 283,383,731 of OY997268.1, read as the reverse complement.
CGGGAGGTGGCCTTGATGGAGGACATCAAGGCCAAGGAAGCGCTACTGACGAGGGCCGCCGAAACCCAGAACACCTTCAGGGATACTGTGGAGCTCTGGACAGAGGGCCTCGTGAACATCGCCGTAGTCATCGACGAGGAGCTGGCGCAGCTGGGAATGGAGGGTTTCGGGTACTCCTCCGATGAGGACCTCCAGCCCAGCGCTAAGCTCACTCTATTATTCAAGGGCGTGGCGACGGCCCTCCAGCAACTCCGGGAAAGGATCCCAAAGCAGCTGGCCGATGAGTCGCGCACGATCTGTGCGAGAGTTCTGGAGAAGGTGTTGGTGAAGGTGGCCTTCCGCAATCCAGGCCTCAACCTCACCAACGTCCTCAAGAAGCTGCCGGCAGACGCTGATCTGGAAGAGCTCAAGGCCCTTGTCGCACCCATTGTGGACAAGGTGAATGAAGTCAGGAGGGTTGACGGCGGTCGCGTAGATTAGGCCGCCTGTTTTCTCTTTTTCTTGCCGCTGCTAGTCATGTTATGAAAAACAATCTGTTTAGAGTTGTGACAAGCTATTTTGTAATATAACTTTATCTTGGGCAGTATTTGATATGTTATTTCCTTTACTTGATTCCTTCCTTTGTATGTTTTTACCCTACGCTTTCAGGGAACTTGTCGGCGCAGGCACCCTTGCCACGAGCGCTGAGTGCGGAACATCGGCAACCTGCTGGCGGTGCTGCTACCGGCAAGAAACCTTGTCGCAACTAGTCGCAGCACACTTAAGTTGTTGAGCGGACTAGAAACAAAGTAAGGGCACAACTAGCTACGAGTTGGTTCCTCCGCGCACAGGTTTTCCATACAAAGCACGGTCGTTCGAGGAAGATAACTTAAAAAATTTTAAAACTGATTGCTCAAACTTTGGCAACTTAGCTTTTCTGTTGTTTGCTTCCCGGTAAGGCGATACTTTCTTGAACGACGCCTGGTCCACACCATTATCTCCTCCTCCCCCCCCCCCCCGGCAAACTTGTGGGCGAGGGAACCTTCCTTTCGAGAAAAAGAAAGAAGAGAAAATAAAGATATGGAGCCTTAAGGCTCGTTATTGCTTACCGGGGGCAGGTGCTGCACAAAGTGTCAGATAACACATGCAAAAAATAGAAAGCATGAAATTTGACAAGATGTGCGGAGCACATGAGCTTTATTTATGCACGGGGTCTGCGCCCGGCTTTGTACATAGGATTACATGCAACAGCGGCAAGACTTGTACAAAAGGTGGTTGCCGGAACAGGTTCCGACAACCGCGCCTTATGGGTAAAACTTACGAAGATGCTCAATGTTCCAGGAGTTGCTCACTGGAAAGCCGTCTTCGGTCTCAAGGCGGACAGCGCCAGGCCTAGTGACTCGTTTCACCCGATAAGGGCCTTCCCACTTTGGCATCAACTTGTTGGAATTCTTGGCGGATTGAACGCGCCGAAGAACAAGGTCGCCTTCCTTGAGACTTCTGGCATTAACTTTGCGGCTATGGTAGCGGCGCAAAGCTTGCTGGTATCGAGCAGCTCGTACAGCAGCCTGAAGATGATCCTCCTCAAGGAGCAACGCGTCATCTTGTCGCAGCTGCTCTTGCTCAAGCTCATCATAAGCGAGCACTCAGGCGATCCGTATACGAGTTCCGTGGGGAGAACTGCCTCTGCTCCATAGACTAGAGTGAAAGGTGTCTGGCCAATGGCTTGATTTGGCGTCGTCCTGATCGACCAAAGAACCATCGGCAGCTCCTCAATCCAGTTCTTTCCGCACTTGTACAGCTTGTCGAAAGTCCTGGTCTTGAGCCCGCGCAGCACTTCAGCATTTGCCCTCCCCGCTTGACCGTTGCTTCTCGGGTGAGCAACAGAAGCGAAGCAGACCTTGGCGCCAAGATCTTGGACGTACTGCATGAAGGTGCGGCTCGTGAATTGTGTGCCGTTGTCGGTGATGATCCTGTTAGGGACCCTGAAACGGCAAACAATCGACCTGAAGAACTTGACTGCTGACTGTGTTGTCACCTTCCTCACTGCCTCCACTTTCGGCCACTTTGTGAACTTGTCGATTGCAACGTACAAGTACTCAAAGCCCCCGACAGCTCGGGGAAAGGGGCCGAGGATGTCGAGCCCCCAGAACGAAAATGGCCAGGATAAAGGGATCGTCTAGAGAGCTTGAGCTGGCTGGTGTATCTGCTTGGAATGGAACTGGCACGCTTCACACTTGGTTACTTGTGCAGTCGCATCCTGGAGGGCTGTCGGCCAAAAGAAACCTTGCCGGAATGCTTTGCCGGCAAGTGCTCTTGCGCTAATGTGGTGACCATGTATCTCCGCCAACAGCTTCTGTCCATCTTCCCGGGGAATACACTTCAATTTCACACCGTTGAATCTTCTTCTGTACAGTATGTCGTCGACAAACTGGTACATACTTGACTGCCGGGCTACTCTTTCCACTTCTTCTTGCTCTTCGGGAAGTTCTCCTGTCTGAAGGAAAAGGACAATCTGTTGTGCCCATGCAGGAGCTTGTGGCTCGACAACAAGGACTAAAGGTACATATGCTGCTGCAGGAACATCCGCTTCTATGGCGAGAAGCTGCGGCTCAGCCGGTGCTTGATGTTCCCCGGCAAGCTTGCCGGAGCAAAACTTGTCGGGAGCGTCTGCTTCAACGGAACAAACCCTAGGGCTTGTCGGAGTAGACTGCTCCTCAGCACTCTTGGCGTCGATCTTAGGGACCTTCTTGGCGGCGGCTTCGGGGAGCTCTGCTGGAAAATAGTCACTAGAAACCAACTTCCTCTTCTTGCTCTGTCCAGTTGATGGTGTTACAGATGGTTGAGTCAGCTTGAGCACAAAAATCCCTGGTTCCACAGGTAACTTAAGTGCGGCGCACTTTGACAGGCCATCGGCAATGTCGTTCTGATCTCTCGGAACATGTTCCATCTATAGGCCATCAAAGTGCTCTTCTAACTTTCTCACTTCATCAACGTAAGCTTCCATCAACGGACTCTGATAATTTTTGTTGACTTGGCGGACGACAAGCTGCGAGTCACCCCTGACAATGAGTTTCTTGATCCCAAGGTCTACTGCGATCCTAAGACCGGCAAGCAAGCCTTCATACTCTGCAGTATTGTTTGTTGCTTGCTCCATGGGAAAGTGCATCTGGACTACGTACTTGAGGTGCTCTCCGGTGGGTGCGACAAGCAGTATGCCCGCACCGGCGCCTTGCAGCGAGAAGGCACCATCAAAGTACATCAGCCACTCTTTGCTTGCTTCCTTGACGGGGATGCTCGTCTCTGGAATTTCTTCATCTGGTGTTGGCGTCCACTCTGCTATGAATTCTGCCAATGCCCGGCTCTGGATAGTTGAAGTACTCTCAAACTTGAGGCCAAAGCTTGATAGTTCCAGTGCCCACTCGACAATCCTGCCTGTTGCTTCTGGATTCTGCAGTATCCTCTTCAGCGGAGAGCGAGTGACAACTGTGATCTCATGTGCTTGGAAGTAATGGCGCAGCTTCCTTGAGGCCATGAGAAGGCCGAAAAGCAATTTCTGCACACCAGAGTACCTCGACCTAGCCCCCTGCAGAAGGGAACTGACAAAGTAAACTAGGCGCTGCACCATTTTCTTCTGTTTCTCCTCCTGTGCCTGCGCAGATCCATCCTTGTCGGGACCAGAGCTTGTCGGGGAAGCCCTCTGCTTGTCGTTGGATGCACTTGCCGTGGTTGCTGGCTCATCATCCGCCTCCCTCTCCGCTACTAACGCAACACTAACCACTTGATTAGTTGCTGCCAGATACAGCAGCAACTTCTCTTGTGGCTTAGGTGCGACAAGTATTGGAGTGGAGGACAGATATTTCTTCAAGTCCTGCAGCGCAGCCTCCGCTTCTGGAGTCCATTTCATTGGACCTGCCTTTTTCAATATTTTGAAAAATGGTAGGGCGCGCTCACCGGACTTAGAGATAAACCTACTGAGAGCAGCCACGCAGCCGGCAAGCCTTCATACATCCTTGACGTGCTTCGGTGCTTCGATCTGCTCAATGGCCTTGATCTTGTCGGGTAGGGGGCGTCGAGGTTGTGTGAACCCGATCCGGCGTTCACGCGAGCTAGATCTTCATCTTCTTCATCATCTTCATCGACATGCCGCTGAAGAAGAAGGCTTCGGAGGTGGCTGCTCCGTCCGCGTCGATCCCACCGCCACCGGAGCAAACGGGTGGTGGGGTAGACGCTGGCAGAGGAACGGGTGTCGACGAGGGAGCTCATGCTGCCGCCAGGTCCAAGGACAAGGCTGCGCAAACCTCAGCGTTCGTACATGCACCGCTCCCATCTCAGGAGGTGCGGGGCCAACAGTGTCATGGTACTCGCGGTACCATACGCTCGTTGGACTAAAATCGAGCTGGTGGATCTCAGGGTGCTCAAGACTAGCATGCACGCCAACCTGCTGGCACGAGCAAGACGCGGTCGCCTGGACGGGATCCTGCTCCTTCTAACATAGTTAGAAGTCCGAGCATATCCCGCTCCTCGCACCGTTCGCCACCGCCACCCAAAACTTCGGAAGAAGCTTTGGCACGAGCTCAACTGCTCCTGGATTACCCTCCAACGGCGGACAAGATCGACGATTGGAGGGCCACCATTCAGAGTCTCATCGGCTTCGCCAACGGCGACACTCCACGGCAGCCGAATGCATCGCAGCCGCGGCAAGATTGCCGGACGCGAGCCGATGGCGACAAGACCGGTGGGGGTGCAACCACCATGCACTCTCCGCCCCGAAGGCCAAGATCGCCGACTCGCCAGGTCAACCTCGACACTGACTCCACAGCGTCATCAGATCTGCAAGCTCGTCGCGATCAGCGCCAAGTTCTTCAAGAGCGACAGCAAGAAGACGCTCGTACTCGCATCGAGCGTCGAAGAGAAGCACGACATCAATCAGACCAGCGCGCTAGGCCCACTGTCGACATGCATGCGCCAGGGGAACCAGGCGACTTGCTGTACGCGGTAGGTTGCCCTGCGTTCACTCGTGAGCTGCGGCAGGTCCAGTGGCCCAGTACAAAGAACTTCAAGCCAGATGTACTAGAGAAGTATGACGGCAGGTTGCATCCGTCGGAGTTCCTCAGCATCTACACCATCGCGGTGCAAGCTGTCGGGGGGCGCGACGACAAGATCCTTGCCAACTACTTCCCGCTGGTGCTCAAGCCCAATGTCAGATCCTGGCGCGCCAAAGATGTTGTGGGAACGAACACCTATGGGACCGGAGCCCCTTTTCGGTCCGGCGGGGGGCGGAGATCGCACGAAGAGCGGATCGAGGCGGAGCATGCGAGCGATTTTTACCCAGCTTCAGAGCTCTCCAGAGAGATAATACTCCTACTGCTGCTTTGTGGTTGTATTGCGTTCTTGCTTGAGAGCGTGAGTGTACTCTAGTTTCGAATGAGTCGAACCCCTTCTATGTTGCGCATGGGCCTCCTTTTATATGCTCAAGGGGTCACCGACAGGTGGCAACGCATGCAAGGGCAAAAACGTAAAAGATGTGGTTGGTACAACTGCTTCTACAGTGCATCGTACCTAACCCTGACGGCAGGGGACAAAAGCATTAAATGCCCGTCTGTGTCACCCAAACAGTGTAGAAAAGGACCGTCAGGGGCGCCACCGCTCGCCACGATGGCAGTCTTGTCATCGCCGCTTGCCACCTCGCACCGCTGGCTGCACAGCCTCTCGCCACGCGCGCCTGGAAAGGTCCCGTGGCGACACGTTGATGGATGCGCTGGAGCGTGAGTACAGAGTGGTGGCCTGCCGCCGCAAGCGCCTTGCCGCGGTCGTTGTCTTGTCGCGCCCGGAAGCTTGTCGCTCGCCGGGCTTTGCCGGGACGCGTGGCGCGTCGCGGCAAGTTCCTTGAAATGCCTTGGTTGGCCTTCTGGGCAAGCTCCTCTTGCCGGGGCCTTGTCCTTCCCGGCAAGCTCCTCTTGCCGGGGCCTTGTCTTCTCGGCTTGAACACTTTGGTCTTTAATGGCTCCAAAGGAACCACGGGGGACCTTGGCGGGCACCTGGCAAGCCTTGCCGCGGGGCGCTGCGATTGACTGTGCACCAGTTCGGGATACTAGGGTACCCCTACTGTAGTACACCGACAGAAAGGTATGTTTGTCCCTACCACGGGGGCTAATGTCTATAAGCAACATAATCTCTTGAATTTCATTCAAAAAGCAGTGCCAATGGGTTCAGAAACATGTCCAAAAACAGCGGCGAATGATGTTCTTTGACTTTCAGGGCCAAAAAGTCCTGCTTAAAGCCGAATTTTAGGGTACTCTAGGCCTCCTCGCACACGCGGGGAATATTTTCTGGATTCGCACGCTCGCCGCGAGCAATTTGAGTACTTGTCGGTCCGACATTGGGTGTGAATGACAAAGTTATGACCGTTTTAGTGAACATCGGTCCATTCTATGGCAGTCCTTGAAAGTACTTCATTTTCTCGTGACGCTTTTTGCCTGAACGCCCCGAAATTTCTTGTCCCCTATAGTGGAGATATTGTTTCCACATATGTATTGACCGATGCCAGGAATGCCCTTTTGTTCTTGGCTTTCACGTGCATGAGTTACAACATACCATCCGGTGAAAACAAGGAGAATAAGGCATATAGCCGCTGGATTTTGTTCAACTTACGGCTGAATGAGATTGCCCGGATCATAGAGCATCAACAGAAAGGTATTTTTGTTCGTACCTGGGCGCTAATGTCTATAACCAACATAATCTCTTGAATTTCAGTCAAAAAGAAGTGCCAATGGGTTCAGAAACTTGTCCGAAAACAACGACAAATTACGTTCTTTGACTTTCAGGGCAAAAAATCTTGCTTAAGGCCGAATTTGAGGGTACTCCGGGCCTCCTGGCGCAAGAGGGGAGTATGCACACTCGCTGCGAGCAGTTTGAGTACTTGTGGGTCCAACACGGACTCCGAATGCAAAGTTATGACCGTTTTAGTGAACATCAATCCATTATATGGCTGTCCTTGAAAGTACTTCATTTTCCCGTGACACTTTTTGCCTAACCGCACCAAAATGTCCTTCTTAAGTCCGAATTTGAGGGTATTCCAGGCCTCCTGGCGCAAGTGGGGAGTTTAACTAGATTCACACGCTCGCCGTGAGCATTTTGAGTACTTGTGGGTCCGACACGGACTCCGAATGACAGAGTTATGATCGTTTTAGTGAACATCGTTCCATTCTATAGTAGTCCTTGAAAGTACTTCATTGTCTCGTGATGCTTTTTGCCTGACCGCCGCGAAATTTCTTGTCCTCTATAGTGGAGTTATCATTTCCACATATATATTGACCAATGCCAATAATGCCGTTTTGTTCTTGGCTTTCACGCGTATGAGTTACAGAATGCCATCCAGCGAAAAGAAGGAGAATAAGGCATATAGCCGCTGCATTTTCTTCAATTTGCGACCAAATGAGATTTCCCGGATCAAAGCGCATCTGCAGAAAGCTACATTTCTCCCTACCAGGGGGGCTAATGTCTATAAGCAACATAATCTCTCGTATTTCCTTCAAAAGGAAGTGACAATGGGTTCAGAAACTTGTCGGAAAAACAACGGCGAATGATGTTCTTTGACATTCAGGGAAAAAAAATTCCTATTTAAGGCCGAACTTGAGGATCGCCAGGCCTCCTGGCGCAAGCGGCGAGTATTTTCTGGATTCGCATGCTCGCCGCGGGAAATTTGAGTACTTTTGTGTCCGACATGAAATCCGAATGACAAAGTTATGACCGTTTTAGTGAACATCGGACCATTCTATGGCAGTCCTTGTGTGGGGACCCCGACTCATAAGTCGTGATCACCGAATGCACGTGTACAGTGATCCCAGAGATCAATGCTCACTGAACACACAGAAGCTGAATAACAAGAGTCTTACATCCATACATACCGTATTACACAAGTAGGACCATTATGGTCAAGTCTTGAATATAACATCACAGCAGAAATCTTCGTCGATAATTTGGACCCATGCCATCTGCCTTAACCCTACAGGCATTCTGACTGGGAAGTGTCCTAGCTCGCATGTTCGTCATCGAAGTATTCCTCATCATGTCCCGTTCTTTCATGCCTAGCCAATAAAATAACCAGTGGCAAGCCAATGAGTACTTTGAATGTACTCGCAAGCAACCCATGTTTTGGTTCAAGATTCAACAAAGCATGATATAGGTAAACTTTTGCAGAAAGCTAGTTTTGAGTGCAATGACATGTTCAACAACTTGCATAGCATGCATCAAGAGGATTCAAGTAACCATGAGGACAGGTTACAGATATCAACATAAATAGAGTGGGCACCAACCATTCTAACATAAATAGAGTGGGCACCAACCCATCTCAATCATGTCAAGTCCCTTGACTTGACCCAAGTCATTTTATCAACACACACACTGGGTTTGTAAACAAGTGGACGTAGCCCAAGAGCGGTTACCCAACTGTCCTTGACCGTGGACACGGCTATTTGAATAGTTTTACACTCTGCAGAGGTTGCACACTGTACCCACAAGATCCGGGGAACTTCCGTGTCAGCCACGACCCGCGGTACCTCAAGTACCCGGGGTAAGCACCCAATCACTACCTTTCCCTAGACGACACTAACACGGAGTCCACTCGATTGGTAGTAACCCCCGTGCCCAACTTTTCACATAACACTTTCTTGGATCCTTGCTCCCATACTTATCACATACCACTGGCACGGGGTACCAACGGTGTGTCCGGTGCCCTGTGAAAACAGTCATGGCCGCCCTACCTGGCACGACCCCGTCCCGAGAGAGCGCACCAATGACTCTCCCGTCACTAGTAATGCGGGCTCCAAGCTAGTATCGGTCTAGGTAATCAATAATGCCCTTTCCCATATAAGGGTAGAGTGGTTGCGCATGTAAGGTTGGAATAACGGTCGCAACTTCGACCAATCCGTTTTTGAAAACAACTCACGCACTTGCCTCGGTACACCACTTCGTCATCAAGTGGTTACCCATCTCATCATCTCCCTCGGGCATAAGTGGCACCCGACGGGGTTTTCGAAAACACTTTTGAAATCACTTTGCCTCCTTCACCATGCATATACCCATCCCTTTTGCATAGCATCTACTTTAGCATCCTATCTACTCCCACCGGCATAACCCTCATAAGAAGGTAGGGTCGTGCACAATGCAAGTATCAACGAGGAAGAAACAGAGGCAACCAACCTACGTGGTTCACCATCTCATCATGATTCTGATGCGACAATAATAAAGAGCTATATGACATGCATAAAGAGTGTTTCATAGACATGGTCAAAGGGCTGCTTGCCTGTTTAACAAAGTCTTCGAGGTCTTCAAATATCTCTAGTCCAACTCTGAGCATTGCGTCTACTTCGTCAACTATCGTTGAAAGCAACCATAATAAGCAACACAACAAGGCAGGAAATAAAAGTGCTCTAAAAATATGAGTTGGACTTTTCTGGGATACCTCTGGTCATATGAGGGATGACCAAAGTGGTTTCTTTAGGATTTGATCAATGGACATCTCTGAACATTTTGATATAATGGAATCAAGGGGTTTATGGATTTGCAAGAAGTGTACAGAAATATATTTTTGAAAAATGAGCAAAGGCACCCATTTAACAAAGGATGATTTTAGAAGCATCTAGGAATTGGTTTCACTGGATTTGGAGTTGGGATGATTTCCCTATGAATTTGCAAAGTTGACAAATATGAAGAAATGGCTCATTATTTTGTGGGGGTACAGAAAGTATTAAGAAAAATGTTCATAAACTAAGTTATGAACTTAGAAGCATCTAGGAATTTGAATCATGGCATTTGGATTAATTTTGAGCTCTCGGTGACTTTCTAAAGTTTATGACAGAAATGGAAAGATGGGATTGGTAAATATTTGTGAAGAAAAGGTCTCTGGAAAAATGTGCATGTTGCATCACCAGATAGATCATGATTTGTAGTCACTAGAAATTCGAATCATCAAATTTGGACTTAGAATAAATAATCTATGGATTTACAAGTTATCTGGGAAAAGAAAATAAGAAAAGGGCTATACCCTTATTCTCTGCACTAGGCGAGAGATAGGCATTCGGCCGGCCCAGCGGCTCAGCTGTGCGGGTGGCAGGGCGACGTCGAAGGCGCACTGCGGGATGGCGCCACCCAGCGGGGGAAGTGGATCGGCCCGAAGCCGTTTCCACTCAACCTGACTGGTGGGCCGGCTCGGTCGCCTCTGCCGCTGATGGGCGGGCCCCCTGCCAGCTGGCGGGGTGGTTGTCCTCTTCCCCGCGCCTGAGGCCGAGGAGCGTCAGGGGAGGCGAGGCCGAGCACACGCTGGCGTTGATCCCCGACGACTCCGGCCGTCCCCGGTGGCGTCCGGTGCACTGACGGGCTCGGTATGCCGAGCCGCTTCCATCCAGGGGCTTCACACGGGCTGGGAGGATCTGGGGCGGCGGCGACCCTAGCGATGGCGGGCGGCGTCTGGAGTGGATGGGTGCGACGCCGTGAGCACAAGGGCAGGGGGGAGAAGGAGCGGGAAGGATCCCTTGGCCTGCTGCGCTTCCCCTGGTGGTCAAGGGAGAGGAGGGGAGGCTCTGGTTCGCCGGAGCCGGGAGGAGGCCGCCGACGACCATGGTTGGGACTTGTCCGGGAGATGCACGGGAGAGAGGCGGTTCAAACCAAAACGAGAGAGAGAGTCGGGGATGGCTTAAATAGGCGTGGCCGTGGTGCACCGTGGGCAGCGTGCACGAACGCGCTCGGGGGAGCTCGCATAGGGGAGGGAGAGAGGTTCTGGAGGGGGCCGGCAGCGTGCCGTGTCCCGGACGCCGAGGCCACCTCGGGATACATCACCCCGACGCCCAAGGCTGTCGTATGCCCTTGGCATGGGTGAGCTACAGTGTGAGAGAGCACTGTAGCATGCTCCAGAGCGCGAGCTTTGCAGGCACTAGCATTGTTTATGCGCCATGAGAATGTCCTTTTGTGTCTGGGGGTTTCGGGGATGAGTAAACAAAGGGGTGGTGGCCTTGGATGCCCTGGTGAACCACTAGGAGAGGAGAGAGGTTGAGGGAGAGAGAGAAATGGGCTGTCCAGAGAGAGAAATTGGGGTTTTACCCCTCCGATAGTTGAGCTATGGATTTGCCATTGCTACTGGACGTGCAAGGGGACTAGGAGGGGCTGTGGTAAAAAGTTGAGCTCATGGAAAATAGTAGAAGTGGTCAAAATGATGATTTTGTAATAATGGCAGAAGGTGTTTGTTGCTGGTTTGGGCAACAAAATTAATTCCACTTGCCATGAGAACTAACAGGATGTAATGGCACATAGAATTAGGGTGTTCCACCAAGTTTGAGCTCATTTGGGCAAAGTAGCCAATGTAAATTTGGTGAACCCTAGAAATCAGCAGAAATGGCTTTGCCAAGATTTAGTCATGCAAATCTATTCTCCTTGATGCACCACTTGGTGTAGTGTCATCATATGAGGATTTGAACATGTCCACAAAAATTTGGATCAAAAGGACAAAGTTTCCAATCTAGAGTTGTTCAAATTTGGTTCTGGACAGGAATGGTTTTGGGGCACTTTGATCAAGTTAACTTGTTATCCAACTTGTGCCATTTGGTCTAGATGAATTATTAGACCATTTGAGCATGTTCACAAGGTTTGAGAACATTTGGACATGTTTGGCAATGTAAAGTTGCTCAAACTTCAAAATGGACAGAAGTGGTTTTGAGGGGATTTGATGATGTTATCTTGTTCTCCAAGACATGAGACTTGGCAAGATCACCAAATATGTCATATGTGACATGATAGAATTTTCTTGGAATTTTTGGAGAATATTTCCTTTGTAAATATTTCAACAGCTTAAAATATCTAGAAAGGGTTTTTGAGGGATTTGACCAATATTTTGAACATGACCATGTGTTGAAACTATTATATATGGACAATATATGTCCTATGAGTTTCCCTAAATTTTGTCAAATATTTTTGAAGCAATAAAATAATTTTCCCTATTAAAGACCATTTCTGGCCTTAAGAAAAAGCTTTTAAATAAAATAGGAAAATAACTTTCAAAATTATATTCTTGTGGTTTCTGGGTATCCTATATCTAATAGGAGTCAAATATATTTTTAGAAAGATTTTTACTGCCCTTAATTAAGTACTTGTAGTGCAAACCTCAATTCAGGGGTTTTTGAAAAACTAATTTTTGAAAATGCTATTTGGCCAAATTATTTTTGCAAGAAATTATTTTTATGTCCTATACACATGGCATGATCATTGGGAAAGGTTTTTGGATCAAGGAGAAGGAGTATAAGAGTTGGAGAATTTATTTGATTTTTAGAGCACTTGCAAACAGCAAACAAACATTCAATCAAAGCAAAGACAAAACACTCAAAAGTTTTTGTCAAACCACATTTTATCATGATTTATCATCCTAAGTGTTGTGCCATGAAAATCATGGTGTGACAGACCTACCCCCCCCCCCCTTACAAGAATCTCGTCCCCGAGATTCCCAGACTAGGCGCGGAGAGGGATACAGAAACTTGGATCTCGGGTAGTCTTCAAGTCCTCATGTTGCTTCTGCTTCCGTGTAGTGCTCCATTGATCTTGAAGTACTTGATGGTGTGGCTTCGTGTATGACGTTCTTCTCGGTCCAGGTTTCTAAGGGGTAGCTCGTGGTAGGTCAGATTGGGCTGGGGTCGATGGCTCGTGGTCGATGTCCTTGTAGAGACCGCGCTAGTTGGGAAGTTGGAAACATTTCCTGGAGTGGTGTCGTGTGGAAAAACGTTGTGCATAGTGGGTGACTCAGGTGCAAACTCTAGCTGGTAGCCATCTATTCTTCGTCTCGTAGTGATCTCAGAGGGGCTTGTCAAATCTTGGAGTGATCTTGAAGAAGGCCGATGAATCTTGGGGCGAGCTTTCCTTTGACATGGAAGCGCTGGGCTCCTTTGAGAGGGGTGACCCGGAGATAAACATGGTGTCCAACCCGGAAGGTCATGTCTCGACGACGTGAGTCAGCGTAGCTCTTTTTTCTTGACTTGGCAGTCTTCAAACGCTCTCTGACAAGCTGGACTTGCTCTTCGGCTTCACGGAGGATATCGGGCCCAAAGACAAGTCCTTCTCCGGTTTTTGACCAATTGAGGGGTGTGCGGCATTTCCGACCATATAACACCTCAAATGGTGCCATCTGAAGGCTTGACTGATAACTGTTGTTGTAAGAGAACTCGGCAAAAGGGAGGCAATCTTCCCACTTAGCTCCATATGCTAAGACACAGGCTCGGAGCATGTCCTCGAGTATCCGATTCCCTCGTTCTGTCTGACCTCCAGTCTGTGGGTGGAAAGCAGTGCTGAAGGACAACTTGGTCCCCATGGCCTCCTGGAACTTCTTCCAGAACCTTGAGGTGAATTGGGTTCCTCTATCAGACACAATTTCCTTTGGGAACGCCATGAATGCTCACGATTCGGTTGATGTAGAGACTGGCTAACTGGTTCCCCTTGTAGGTCGTTTTGACAGGAATGAAGTGGGCCACCTTGGTCAAATGGTCAACAATGACCCATATGGAGTCATGTCCCTTGCTTGACCTGGGTAAACCGGTGATGAAGTCCATCCCGACTTTGTCCCACTTCCATTCAGGAACCTTGAGAGGTTGCAACAATCCAGCGGGTCGCTGATGTTCAGCTTTGACTCTCTGGCATACATCACACTTTGCAACATAGGTGGCAATCTCCCTTTTCATCCCGTGCCACCAAAATCTTTCCTTCAGGTCTTGATACATCTTGGTTCCTCCAGGGTGGATGGAATACGGGTGTCATGAGCTTCTTGCAAGATCAGATTCTTGAGCTCAGCCTTGTTGGGCACGCAAATGCGATTCCCAAACCACATGACCCCTTGCTCATCTTTTGTGAAACCTGGGGCTTTGCCCGCCTTGATCTTCCTCTTGATGCCTTCAATACTCTCATGTCCCTTCTGAGCTTCTTTAACATCATCCATCAAGGTCGGCTTGACTTCAAGGTTAGTTAAGAATCCTGGTGCAACCAGTTCCAACCCGAAGCTTTCAAGTTCTTCATACAAGGCGGGTAGCTTGTCCTTAAGCATAGCATTCAAGGAACAAGCCTTCCTGCTTAATGCATCTGCTACCACATTAGCCTTCCCAGGGTGGTATTGAACACTGAGGTCATAATCTTTGATCAATTCTAGCCATCTTCTCCGCCTCATGTTCAATTCCCTTTTAGTGAAAATATACTTCAGACTTTTGTGATCCGTGTATATCTCACATCGCTTCCCTAAGAGGTAATGTCGCCATGTCTTTAGGGCATGAACCACTGCTGCTAGCTCAAGGTCATGAGTAGCACAGTTCTCGTCATGAGGCCGTAGTTGCCTTGAAAGGTAGGCTACGACTCTGCCTTCTTGCATCAGAACACCTCCCAGTCCGGTTCTTGACGCATCACAATATATCACAAACTCCTTGTGTATATCTGGTGTGGCCAGAACTGGGGCGGTGGTCAGTCTCTTCTTCAGCTCCTAGAAGCTCTCTTCGCACTTCGGCATCCATTCAAACTTCTTGTCCTTTTTCAAGAGCTGAGTCATGGGTCGGGCAATGCTTGAGAATCCTTCAACGAACTTGCGGTAATGTCCCGCGAGTCCGAGGAAGCTTCTGACTTCCTTCACATTGCTTGGGGATTGCCATTCAGTCACGGCTTCAGTCTTAGCGGGACCGACTGACAATCCTTCTTCAGTTAAAACATGACCCAAGAATCCAACTTCACGCAGACAAAATTCACACTTGCTGAACTTGGCATACATTGGTGCTCTCGAAGCTTGTTTAGGACCATCCTCAAGTGTCGCTCGTGCTCTTCTCCCGTCTTCGAGAAGACAAGAATGTCATCAATGAATACAACGACAAACTTGTCCAAATATTCCATGAAGACCTTGTTCACGGGGTACATAAAGTAGGCTGGGGAATTAGTGGTGGTCTTCTTGGGTGTGGCCCAAGGTGGTTCTAGATCTAGCGTCAAGGCCCTAAGGTCCTGACCTGACCATGTTGTAGCTTGGTAGGGCTTAAGGGTTTCAAGGATTCTAGTGTGCGAGTGAACATTTATCATCTTATCTTTAAGCACGGTTTCTGAGATGTGAATAGTCTATCTAGTCCTTTAAACAAATCAATCATATTACTGATAGCATCATTTTGCGTAGGTCAACTCCAATCATCGCTGATGTGATTCATATCCTCATGGCTCCCGAGAGGAGGTCTAACAAAATCATGTATGTCTACAATCATCCCCAAACTCATATGTATGTCTACCCCTAAAAATCCATAGGTAGAACAAATAAGCTGCTAAGCTAGAACGTGACAATCCAAGTGCTCAGCCTATTCTTCCAAGGTCTAAGATAAAGCATCTCTATCCTAAGGAAACACGTCGTAAGCCACTCCAAGATCTTGTTTCCATCCTATGAATCAACTCCAGCAGCCCATTAACTTCCATCAATCACTACACAATCCATTTATTCTTCAAATCCAATCTCTATGGTGTTCCACACGATCTTCTAATATCCTATAATTCTTTAATCCCTGGAAAGGTCTAGCCTTACTATAGTCAGTCCACCAATTCCCGTTATTGTGATCTAGTAATACTCCAAGGTCAAGCTCACAAAGATGCCTAAATAAACTCCGACAATTAGTCCACCTCCTAGCTTATCGTCCATCGAGAAACATGGTATCATGATCGAGATCATCAGTCTAAATCCAATGTACTCAGAACCATGTAGACATACTCAGCATCTATATTCAACTAGAATCAGCTACTTAAATCCAAATCTTGTGTCCAACGAGAATTCCTACATGTTTCCCCCAAGTTATATACGTAATATCAATTGTCTCCTATCAATATCATCTGATCAAGTCAAATCCTTGCACTTCTAGGAGTTTCAGCTTGCGATCATAATTGTCCTATAAATCCAATTTACTCCGGGGTAATGAAAGCTATGCTACTCTATAATCATGATCCCACCAAGTTCATCTACCAACATGGTAGCCTTATAATCCACCAAAGAGTCTCAGATAATTCCTCAAGGTCATTGATATAAACTCATCAAGTCATTTGTCCTCTATTCCTATATCCTCAAATTGGTCTTCCATATGGCATCGTTAGTTTGGTGCTATCTCAGGATGATAATGTGCTAGTTCACTATATCCACTACTCCCATGATGGACCCATGGTTGTGCAAGGTTACGGAGGCTTAACTGATGCTTTAGCAATTCTGTAGGTTAAGCTCATGGTTAAGGATTCGAGCTGGGGTATCTTATGGAGTCTTGAAGGGTCTAGGAATGGGTCTCTAATCTTGAGGGGCAACCATAACTCTATGGGGCTGCACTTGGTCGAGGAGGTTGTGGCAAAAGTCTTCAGTGCTGGTTGGTTGCCAAAGTAGAATCCTTGGTGTATCTTGTCTTGCTTGTCTTCGGTTGAGGAGAGAGATGAGAGGGAAAAGTAGCATAGAGGAGGGGAATGCCTAAAGGGGGTTCTATAGTGCAAGTGCAAACAATCAGGTGCAAAAGGGGCCAAACACAAACAAAAAAATAAGGCAGGTGATATAGTCGCGTACTTGTTGCCTAGGGAAAAAAGGGCGACTGATATCAAAAACACAACAAATAAAACAAGCAACACACAATCATGGTTCTACTCGAACCATCATACGGACTCGACTGCGCATAGGGGGTACACGACTCATCCTACCCTAGGGGTTCTCGGACTCCATAGTCGTGCCTTGTGCCTCGTGCAGTCTCCCGGGTTTTCCTCAGGTGCTGCTACGTCTCTTGTAGTTGTTTGATGAAACGATCCCAGTTGAGCTTGAAGAGTCTTCAACAAATTCTTGCCTGTTGAAGTGATGGGGTGAAGGTGGCTTCTCATAGCAGGCATTGACTCGGTCTTCTGTTGTCTTCTTAATCATGACGATCCCTTCTTGTCTTCTAAGGTGTCGAAGGTACTAAGTAGATAATCCTTTATGCAATGACATTAACAATGCATAATAGAGGTCCATCATTTCGGTTACGTTGATGAAAACTTCGACACCAAGAGCGGGGGATGAGGAGAACCGTTTTCCTGCTCACTATGGTGAGGCGGACCAAATGGCTAGGTTCTCATCCATTGGTGGTTGCCGATACAACAACGGTAGTGACATGGTTACTCTATTAGCGATGTATATCATGATCTTGCATATTCTACGCCCTGATCATCGTAGGCTAAGGTTGCATCATCTTGGGGTAGTGTCAAGGGTGTCACCATATCCTGGGTCCTCAGGTCCTCTTTCCTCGAGAATGTATCTTCTGTTGGTATCGTCTTGTTGTGATGTCGCCAATCTTGTGTTCAGGAGATGTAGGTGAATGTCTGGCAAGGCATCTTCCTTCTTGATTATCCACAAGGATTACAAGGAATCCAGTGGTCAGGGGCATAAGGGTTCTAGCGACCAAAGGTTTGAAGGGGAAGAGTTTAATAAGGAAAGTATACCTTAGTTTTCGAAAAACTGAGAAGGGAAGAGAAGTACGGATAGTTTTGAAAACTAGTAGTAGTTTTGGAAACAGTTTTACCCTAACTAACGACCATGCTATCTAAGGCTTCCTACAGTCAGGGTGGCTCTGATACCAGCTCTGTGGGGACCCCGACTCATAAGTCGTGATCACCGAATGCACGTGTACAGTGATCCCAGAGATCAATGCTCACTGAACACACAGAAGCTGAATAACAAGAGTCTTACATCCATACATACCGTATTACACAAGTAGGACCATTATGGTCAAGTCTTGAATATAACATCGCAGCGGAAATCTTCGTCGATAACTTGGACCCATGCCATCTGCCTTAACCCTACAGGCATTCTGACTGGGAAGCGTCCTAGCTCGCATGTTCGTCATCGAAGTATTCCTCATCATATCCTGTTCTTTCATGCCTGGCCAATAAAATAACCAGTGGCAAGCCAATGAGTACTTTGAATGTACTCGCAAGCAACCCATGTTTTCGTTCAAGATTCAACAAAGCATGATATAGGTAAACTTTTGCAGAAAGCTAGTTTTGAGTGCAATGACATGTTCAACAACTTTCATAGCATGCATCAAGAGGATTCAAGTAACCATGAGGACAGGTTACAGATATCAACATAAATAGAGTGGGCACCAACCTATCTAACATAAATAGAGTGGGCACCAACCCATCTCAATCATGTCAAGTCCCTTGACTTGAGCCAAGTTATTTTATCAACACACACACTGGGTTTGTAAACAAGTGGACGTAGCCCAAGAGCGGTTACCCAACTGTCCTTGACTGTGGACACGGCTATTTGGATAGTTTTACACTCTGCAGAGGTTGCACACTGTACCCACAGGATCCGAGGAACTTCCGTGTCAGCCACGACCCGCGGTACCTCAAGTACCCGGGGTAAGCACCCGATCACTACCTTTCCCTAGACGACACTAACACGAAGTCCACTCGATTGGTAGTAACCCCCATGCCCAACTTTTCACATAACACTTTCTTGGATCCTCGCTCCCATACTTATCACATACCACTGGCACGGGGTACCAACGGTGTGTCCGGTGCCCTGTGAAAACAGTCATGGCCGCCCTACCTGGCACGACCCCGTCCCGAGAGAGCGCACCAATGACTCTCCCGTCACTAGTAATGCGGGCTCCAAGCTAGTATCGGTCTAGGTAATCAATAATGCCCTTTCCCATATAAGGGTAGAGTGGTTGCGCATGTAAGGTTGGAATAACGGTCGCAACTTCGACCAATCCGTTTTTGAAAACAACTCACACACTTGCCTCGGTACACCACTTCGTCATCAAGTGGTTACCCATCTCATCATCTCCCTCGGGCATAAGTGGCACCCGACGGGGTTTTCGAAAAGACTTTTGAAATCACTTTTTCTCCTTCACCATGCATATACCCATCCCTTTTGCGTAGCATCTACTTTAGCATCCTATCTACTCCCACCGGCATAACCCTCATAAGAAGGTAGGGTCGTGCACAATGCAAGTATCAACGAGGAAGTAACAGAGGCAACCAACCTACGTGGTTCACCATCTCATCATGATTCCGATGCGACAATAATAAAGAGCTATATGACATGCATAAAGAGTGTTTCATAGACATGGTCAAAGGGCTGCTTGCCTATTTAACAAAGTCTTCGAGGTCTTCAAATATCTCTGGTCCAACTCTGAGCATTGCGTCTACTTCGTCAACTATCGTTGAAAGCAACCATAATAAGCAACACAACAAGGCAGGAAATAAAAGTGCTCTAAAAATATGAGTTGGACTTTTCTGGGATACCTCTGGTCATATGAGGGATGACCAAAGTGGTTTCTTTAGGATTTGATCAATGGACATCTCTGAACATTTCGATATGATGGAATCAAGGGGTTTATGGATTTGCAAGAAGTGTACAGAAATATATTTTTGAAAAATGAGCAAAGGCACCCATTTAACAAAGGATGATTTTAGAAGCATCTAGGAATTGGTTTCACTGGATTTGGAGTTGGGATGATTTCCCTAGGAATTTGCAAAGTTGACAAATATGAAGAAATGGCTCATTATTTTGTGGGGGTACAGAAAATATTAAGAAAAATGTTCATAAACTAAGTTATGAACTTAGAAGCATCTAGGAATTTGAATCATGGTATTTGGATTAATTTTGAGCTCTCTGTGATTTTCTAAAGTTTATGACAGAAATGGAAATATGGGATTGGTAAATATTTGTGAAGAAAAGGTCTCTGGAAAAATGTGCATGTTGCATCACCAGATAGATCATGATTTATAGTCACTAGAAATTCGAATCATCAAATTTGGACTTAGAATAAATAATCTATGGATTTACAAGTTATCTGGGAAAAGAAAATAAGAAAAGGGCTATACCCTTATTCTCCGCACTGGGCGAGAGATAGGCATTGGGCCGGCCCAGCGGCTCAGCTGTGCGGTTGGCAGGGCGACGTCGAAGGCGCACTGCGGGATGGCGCCACCCAGCGGGGCAAGTGGATCGGCCCAAAGCCGTTTCCACTCAACCTGACTGGTGGGCCGGCTCGGTCGCCTCTGCCGCTGACGGGCGGGCCCCCTGCCAGCTGGCGGGGTGGTCGTCCTCTTCCTCACGCCTGAGGCCGAGGAGCATCAGGGGAGGCGAGGCCGAGCACACGCCGGCGTTGATCCCCGACGACTCCGGCCGTCCCCGGTGGTGTCCGGTGCACCGATGGGCTCGGTATGCCGAGCCGCTTCCATCCAGGGGCTTCACGCGGGCTGGGAGGATCTGGGGCGGCGGCGACCCTGGCGATGGCGGGCAGTGTCTGGAGTGGATGGGCGCGACGCCGTGAGCACAAGGGCAGGGGGGAGAAGGAGCGGGAAGGATCCCTTGGCCTGCTGCGCTTCCCCTGGTGGTCAAGGGAGAGGAGGGGAGGCTCTGGTTCGCCGGAGCCGGGAGGAGGCCGACGAAGACCATGGTTGGGACTTGTCCGAGAGATGCATGGGAGAGAGGCAGTTCAAACCAAAACGAGAGAGAGAGTCGGGGATGCCTTAAATAGGCGTGGCCGTGGTGCACCGTGGGCAGCGTGCACGAACGCGCTCGGGGGAGCTCGCAGAGGGGAGGGAGAGAGGTTCTGGAGGGGGCCGGCAGCGTGCCGTGTCCCGGACGCCGAGGCCACCTCGGGATACATCACCCCGACGCCCAAGGCTGTCGTATGCCCTTGGCATGGGTGAGCTACAGTGTGAGAGAGCACTGTAGCATGCTCCAGAGCGCGAGCTTTGCAGGCACTGGCATTGTTTATGCGCCATGAGCATGTCCTTTTGTGTCTGGGGGTTTCGGGGGTGAGTAAACAAAGGGGTGGTGGCCTTGGATGCCCTGGTGAACCACTAGGAGAGGAGAGAGGTTGAGGGAGAGAGAGAAATGGGCTGTCCAGAGAGAGAAAGTGGGGTTTTACCCCTCCAATAATTGACCTATGGATTTGCCATTGCTACTGGACGTGCAAGGGGACTAGGAGGGGCTGTGGTAAAAAGTTGAGCTCATGGAAAATAGTAGAAGTGGTCAAAATGATGATTTTGGAATAATGGCAGAAGGTGTTTGTTGCTGGTTTGGGCAAGAAAATTAATTCCACTTGCCATGAGAACTAACAGGATGTAATGGCACATAGAATTAGGGTGTTCCACCAAGTTTGAGCTCATTTGGGCAAAGTAGCCAATGTAACTTTGGTGAACCCTAGAAATCAGCAGAAATGTCTTTGCCAAGATTTAGTCATGCAAATCTATTCTCCTTGATGCACCACTTGGTGTAGTGTCATCATTTGAGGATTTGAACATGTCCACAAAAATTTAGATCAAAAGGACAAAGTTTCCAATCTAGAGTTGTTCAAATATGGTTCTGGACAGGAATGGTTTTGGGGCACTTTGATCAAGTTAACTTGTTCTCCAACTTGTGCCATTTGGTCTAGATGAATTATTAGACCATTTGAGCATGTTGACAAGGTTTGAGAACATTTGGACATGTTTGGCAATGTAAAGTTGCTCAAACTTCAAAATGGACAGAAGTGGTTTTGAGGGGATTTGATGATGTTATCTTGTTCTCCAAGACATGAGACTTGGCAAGATCACCAAATATGTCATATGTGACATGATAGAATTTTCTTGGAATTTTTGGATAATATTTCCTTTGTAAATATTTCAAAAGCTTGAAATATCCTGAAAGGGTTTTTGAGGTATTTGACCAATATTTTGAACATGACCATGTGTTGAAACTATTATATATGGACAATATATGTCCTATGAGTTTCCCTAAATTTTGTCAAATATTTTTGAAGCAATAAAATAATTTTTCCCTATTAAAGACCATTTCTGGCCTTAGGAAAAAGCTTTTAAATAAAATAGAAAAATAACTTTCAAAATTATATTTTTGTGGTTTCTGGGTATCCTATATCTAATAAGAGTCAAATATATTTTTAGAAAGATTTTTACTGCCCTTAATTAAGTACTTGCAGTGCAAACCTCAATTCAGGGGTTTTTGAAAAACTAATTTTTGAAAATGCTATTTGGCCAAATTATTTTTGCAAGAAATTATTTTTATGTCCTATACACATGGCATGATCATTGGGAAAGGTTTTTGGATCAAGGAGAAGGAGTATAAGAGTTGGAGAATTTATTTGATTTTTAGAGCACTTGCAAGACAAAACACTCAAAAGTTTTTGTCAAACCACATTTTATCATGATTTATCATCCTAAGTGTTGTGCCATGAAAATCAGGGTGTGAAACCTTGAAAGTACTTCATTTTCCCGTGATGCTTTTTACCTGACCGCCCCAAAATTTCTTGTCCTCTATAGTGGAGATATTGTTTCCACATATATATTGACCGATGCCAGGAATGCACTTTTGTTCTTGGCTTCCACGCGCATGAGTTACAGCATGCCATCACACGAAAACAAGGAAAATAAGGCATATAGCCGCTGGATTTTCTTCAATTTACGGTCAAATGATATTGACCGGATCATCGAGCATCTGCAGAAAGGTACTTTGTCCCTACGAGGGGGCTAATATCTATAAGCAACATAATCTATCGAATATTTTTGAAAAGCAAGTGCCAATGGGTTAAGAAACTTGTCGGAAAAATAATGGCGAATGATGTTCTTTGATTTTCAGGGCCAAATATTCCTGCTTAAGGCCAAATGTGAGGGTACTCCAGGCCTCCTGACGCAAGCGGGGAGTATTTTCTGGATTCCCGTGCTCGCCATGATAAGTTTGAGTACTAGTGGGTCCGACACGGACTCCAAATGACAAAGTTATGACCATTCTAGTGAACATCGGTCCATTCTATGGTAGTCCTTGAAAGTACTTCATTTTCCCGTGACGCTTTTTGCCTGACCGCCCCGAAATTTCTTCTCCTCTATAGTGGAGATATTGTTTCCACATATATATTGACCGATGCCAGGAATGACCTTTTGTTCGTGGCTTTCACGCGTATGAGTTATAGCATGTCGTCCAGCGAAAACAAGGAGAATAAGGCATTTAGCCGCTGTATTTTCTTCAATTTACGGCCAAATGAGATTGTCCTGATCATAGAGCATCTACAGAAAGTTACGTTTGTCCCAACCAGGGGGGCTAATGTCTATAAGCAGCATAATCTCTCAGATTTCCTTCCAAAGGAAGTGCCAATGGGTTTAGGAACTTGTCCGAAAAAGAGCGACGAATGGTGTTCTTTGACTTTCAGCGCCAAAAAGTCCTGATTAAGGCCAAATTTGAGGGTACTCCAGGCCTCCTGGTGCAAGCGGGGTGTATTTTTTGGATTCTCATGCTCACCGCGGTCAGTTTGAGTACTCGTGGGTCCGACACGGACTCGTAATGAAAAAGTTATGACCATTTTAGTGAACATCGGTTCATTCTATTGGAGTCCTTGAAAGTACTTCATTTTCCCATGACGCTTCTTGCCTGATCGCCTCAAAATTTCTTGTCCTCTATAGTGGAGATATTGTTTCCACATATATATTGACCATTGCCAGGAATGACCTTTTGTTCGTGGCTTTCATGTGCATGAGTTACAACATGCCATTCGGCGAAAACAAGGAGAATAAGGCATGTAGCCACTAGATTTTCTTCAATTTACGGCCAAATAAGTTTGCCCGGATAATAGAGCATCTGCAGAAAGGTATGTTTTTCCCTACTAGGGGGCCTAATGTCTATAAGCAATATAATCTATCGAATATCCTTCAAAAGGAAGTAATAATGGGTTCAGAAACTTGTCCGAAAAAAAGCGACCAATGATGTTCTTTGACTTTCAGCGCCAAAAAGTCTTGCTTAAGGCCGAACTTGAGGGTACTCTAGGCCTCCTGGTGCAAGCGGGGAATATTTTGTGGATTCGCACACTCGCCGCGAGCAGTTTGAGTACTCGTGGGTCCGACATGGACTCCGAATGACAAAGTTATGACCATTTTAGTGAACATCGGTCCATTCTATGGCAGTCCTTGAAAGTACTTCATTTTCCCGTGACGCTTTTTGCCTGATCGCCTCCAAATTTCTTGTCCTCTATAGTGGAGATATTATTTCCACATATGTATTAACCGATGCCAGGAATGCCCTTTTGTTCGTGGTTTCACGCGCATGAGTTACAGCATGCCATCCGGTGAAAACAAGGAGAATAAGGCATGTAGCCGCTGGATTTCTTCAATTTACGGCAAATTGAGATTGCCCGGATCATAGAGCATCTGCAGAAAGGTACGTTTGTCCCTTACAGGGGGGCTAATGTCTATAAGCAATATAATCTCTCGAATTTCCTTCGTAAGGAAGTAACAATGGGTTCAGAAACTTGTCCGGAAATAGCGACGAATGGTGTTCTTTGACTTTCAGCGCCAAAAAGTCCTGCTTAAGGCCGAACTTGAGGGTACTCCAGGCCTCCTGACACAAGCGGGGAGTATTTTCTGGATTCGCGCTCGCCGCGAGAAATTTGAGTACTTGTGGGTCCGACATAGACTCTGAATGACAAAGTTATGACCGTTTTTGATGAGGACATCGATACCATTGTTACACCCACAGCCCCTACTGCTACATATCCTGGACCAATTACTAGAGAGCTTGTGCACGCCAATTAAATTATCAGGTACTTCCATTTCTTGGTAATGATTCTAATGTTCATGAGAATATGATGCTGCCTAAATTGCATACATTTGTTTTGCTTACAAATGAAGGGCCTGGAATGGATAAGAGGGGTGAACACTGGAGCAAGATCAAGCATGTAGATGATGGCATGCGCAAGAGGAACAAGAACAGAGTTAGAAGTGATGATTTCAGGACTTTGAAGCCACCATAATGAGTGCATGAAGCCTTGGATGAAATATACAAGATGCCACTTCATAAATTTCGTCCAAAGGCTATTTTAGGTGTTGCGTCACCTTTTTATTGGGCCAGGCCCATGTAATTTCGAAATACATAAGTATAGGATATTTTTAAATTCCGTATTTGTGGGGAAACAACAGATAGGATTGGTTTCGGACCCCTCCACCAAGGGCCACGAAATTCCCCCCTCTTCCTCCATATATACAGCCCTTAGCTGCAACTTCGCTTACTTTGTTTGTGTTCAACGACCAGACCAAGACGTCACAGAACCCCATCTTGATCAATAAAGCTTTGATCTTATATTCACAATATCCAGATTGCAATCTCAGTTTCTTGCTTGTTCTTCGTTCGTTCACAGAAAATAGACCCTCGTGGCCTGGTTGATTGTGCTCCGGCGTGGTAAATAACCTCTCAGAGTTGGTTTAGCGATTGCTAAGGCACGATGTCGTCGCACGTACGTAGTCGGATCATCAAAGTCTACTCTTCCAAAACAATTATCACCATCTCATCGAAAGACGGGACACCTTAGCCTCTATCAAGTGGTATCAGATTTCCAGGTTGCTCGGTGAGATTTTACAGTTTTTCGTAGTTTAGATCGAGTTTGTTCTTCGTACCTACAATTCACGAAAAAGCCAAAAAAATATATTTTAGGGTTAGTTCATCATATCCAAACCAATCTAAGCCTTTGCATAATATTTTTAGTGTTTTGCGTTGTTGAATTTGCGGTTGCATCGTCGTGTCTAGTTGATGGTCTTTGTGTCTAGTCCTTTAGAGTTTCGAGTTCTGTTCACAAGTTGTCATGCCGCCGCCGCATCACCGTCATCACCACTGCCATATACCACCATCGTCATCACCGCTGCCATATACCACCACCATCATCAACGCTGCCATATACCACCATCGTCATTACCGCTGCCATATACCACATATTCACCACCATCACGATAATCCGAGTCCACTTCCATTAGAGATTCGCCACCAGTCTGTGTTCCACCGCCCTACATATATCCGCCACAAGTCCGAGTTTCCACCAGATTCATCTCCGCCACCAGTCCTAGTCCGAGTCCAGTAGACTTCCAGATCACGCGATACTACGAGTCGTGACCAAGTCGGACTCCCGAACTTCCATGTTACCCGCAGTAGAAAAATAGTTCCAGTTTAAAAAATAATAAAAAACTAAGTCTGGAAAATATTGGCTAGGCCGTTTTTAGGCCATTTGTAGACTTTTTGGAAAAAATATTTGCGGAGCAAAAAAAGTGAAAAAAAGAGAGAGAAAAAATTCAGAGTGTGCTCCTCCCTTGATTACGTGCCGCGCCGTGATTTTGTTAGTGTTCTAGGCTCGCGTCTCTAGCACGGTCTAGCCTAGGACCAGCACAGTACCGTCGTTGAGCGTTTATTCAACTTTGCATCTCTGAATTGATTATTGCTGACCATTTTTGCTACCATATTATAAGGCTTCCCAGCTCTACATACATCTACGTCATGCATTTGACACCGCCTAGCCATCGCTCTATCCAAGCTTTGAGGGTTTTGACTACAACGGTTGCCGATCACCACCTGCTGCTGGGTAAGAACTAGTAAGAATTTGAGATTCGCTTGACGGGTTTGTGACACACCACCACCACTTCCTAGTTGTTGGTCTTAGCGTCTAGTCTTTTAGAGTTTTGAGTTCTAGTCATAAGTTGTCACGCCGGCGCTGCACTATCATCATCGCCTCTGCCATCTAGCACCATCGCTTATCCACCACCGATCAATATCCATATACCATCACCAATCTGTATCCTTATACCACAACCGGTTCGTATCCATATACCACCACCGCTGCCATATTTTTCCATCATATATTCGCCACCAGTCCGTGCTTCACGGCCCATCATATACAATCATCACCAGTCCGAGTTCCACCAGGTTCATCTCCGCCACCAGTCCTAGTCCGAGTCCAGTATTTGTTCCTTTATTTTTGAGTTCCAGATCACATGATACTATGAGACGTGACCAAGTTGGACTCCCCAACTTCTGTGCTACCCGCAGTAGAAAATAGTTCTAGTTTAAAAAAAATACTAAGTCTGGAAAATTCTGGCTAGGCAGTTTTTAGACCATTTGTAGACTTTTTCAAAAAAAATGTTGCGGAGCAAAAAAAGTGCAAAAAAAGTAAAAAAAAAGAAAAAAATTCAGAGTGTGCTCCTCCCTTGATTACGTGCCGCGCCGTGATTTTGTTAGTATTCTAGGCTCAGGTCTCTAGCACGGTCTAGCCTAGGACCAGCACAGTACCGTCGTTGAGCGTTTATTCAACTTTGCATCTCGGAATTGATTATTGCTGACCCTTTTTGCTACCATATTATAAGCCTTCCCAGGTCCACATACATCTACATCATGCGTTTGACTCTCCCTGGTAATCACTTTATCCAAGCTTTGAGAGTTTTGACTACAACGGTTGTCGATCACCACCTGCTGCTAGGTAAGAACTGGTAAGAATTTGAGATTCGTTTGAAGGATTTGTGACATACCATTACCACCACCGCTTCCTAGTAGTCCATAGGATCATACTCTTTTGTGTTTCTATTGCTACTAACCATGGCAGGATCACAAGCCGATGAGACTGATTGGGAGAAAATGACGAACAAACAGCTACATGATAAATTTCAGCAAATGATGAGTGGACAGGTGCAAGATGTGCTAAACAGATTTGAAGAGGTCATGGAGAAGATAGATGGCATTGAGAAGACGTTCGAAATTGAGCTTGATAACAAGTTTAATGAATTGCTCACGCGTCTTCCACAACCACCGCCGGCTGCACCTGGCGCCCCTCTACAACAACAACACCAACATCAACTACAATGTCGCCTTCCAAATCAAGTGGGACAAGCACAACGCGTTCCCCTTGAGCTTGGTTAAAATTCTGGTGCCCCTGCACCTAGTGTTGATGCTTCTGTGGCTCCTGCTACTGCTGCTGCTGGTACCGAGGAGTATGATGATAATGGGGGCGATTATGAGGATGAGGTTGATCAAAATCGGAACTACGTGCAACCACCAGCACCACCACCAGGTCGTCCACATGCAAATAATCATAATGGTAGGCCTGCACCACCACCTCAGGTACGAGATCATGACCATGTTGCTAAACTGAAATTGAATATTCCACCATTTGAGGGTAGATATGTTCCTGATAAATATCTTACTTGGGAGTTAGGAACTAAACAACTTTTTACATGTTTACAATATCCCGAGGAGAGACGGGTTGTTTCTACTGTTTGTACTTTCACTAGTTTTGCATGTGTATGGTTGTCTGAACATTGTAGATTATATCCTATTCCAGCTACTTGAGCTACTTTGAAAACAGCTATATGTACTCGTTGGGTACCACCATATTATCAACATGAATTGCTTCAAAAATTGCAGCATTTAAGACAAGGAAAAAAATTCTATAGAAGAATATTATCAGGAATTACAAACTGGCATGATTAGATGTGGTATTGCTGAGGAGAATTAAGCTATTCTCGCACGCTTTATGGGTGGATTAAATAGAGAGATTCAGACCATTCTAGAGTATAAGGAGTATACTAATATCACTCGTTTATTCCATCTTGCTTGTAAAGTTGAACGCGAAGTGCTTGATCGACAAGCATTGGCGCGAACTAACTTTTCTGCAGGTCGACCTTCATCATGAACACCGTGTGCATCTTCTACTTCCACTGCACCAGCACCTCCATCAGGTGTCACCTCCAGCTGTGATACAAGAAAGCAGGCACAACCACCACTATCTGCCGAGAGTGCTCCTGTCGGACCTGCACAGAGCTCTTCTTCTTCCATGGCATCAACAGGGCACACAAGTGATATTATTTGTTGTTGTTGTAAGGGAAGAGGTAATTATGCGAGAGAATGCAAATCTCAGTGTGTGATGATTGCTACTGAGGATGGTGGGTATGAGTCCGCTAGTGACTATGATGAGGAGACTTTATCTCTTATTACACGTGAAGAACATGGTGGAGATGATTCTGATCATGAGACGCAATACATAGATCCTGAAGACGCTGACAGGTGTGAATGTTTAGTTGATCAACGTGTTTTGAGTGTGCAGGTCACACAAGCTGAGCAAAATCAGAGGCGTAATTGGTTCCATACAAAGGGAGTTGTGAAGGAACGTTTTGTGCGCGTCATCATAGACGGAGGGAGCTGCAACAACTTGGCTAGCATGGAGAAGGTGGAGAATCTATCTCTCACCACAAGACCACATACACATCCTTACTACATCCAATGGTTCAACAACAGCGGCAA
The DNA here is from genome assembly GCA_963921465.1 of Triticum timopheevii. NCBI lineage: Eukaryota > Viridiplantae > Streptophyta > Magnoliopsida > Poales > Poaceae > Triticum > Triticum timopheevii. The sequence continues at coordinate 283,354,651 of OY997268.1, read as the reverse complement.
GGTTAAGGTAACACATACTGTTCGTGTGCATTTTAGTATCTCTACATATGTTGATTATGTTGATTGTGATGTGGTACCTATGCAATCATGTTCCTTATTACTTGGTCTACCATGGCAATTTGATAAAAATTCTGTACACCATGGTAGAAACAATCAGCATACGCTTGTTCATGAGGATAAAAATATTACTTTGCTTCCTATGACTCTTGATTCCATTTTGGAAGATGATATTAATAGAGCAAATAAAGCAAAACAGGAGAAGAATAAGAGTGAAAATCAGATTGTGGTAAAAGAATTTGAGCAACATATGAAGCCTAATAATAAACCATCTAGTGTTGCTTCTGAAATTAAATTGAAAAGTGCATGTTTATTTGCCACCAAATCTGATATTGATGAGCTAGATTTCAGCAAATCTGTTTGCTATGCTTTTGTGTGCAAAGAGGCATTATTTTCATTCGAGGACGTGCCTTCCTATTTGCCTCCTGCTTTCACTAACATTTTGCAGGAGTTCACTGACGTCTTTGCACAAGACGTGCCACCGAGATTACCGCCTGTTCGACGGATTGAGCATCAGATTGACTTAATTCCCGGTGCTTCACTGATTTGCGTAGTGGATACCATCAAATTCATATGAGATCGGGGGATGAATGGAAAACAACATTTAAAACTAAGTTTGGATTATATGAGTGGTTAGTCATGCCTTTTGGGTTAACTAATGCACCTAGTACTTTCATGAGATTAATGAACGAAGTTTTACGTGCTTTCATTGGATGATTTGTGGTAGTCTATTTTGATGATATACTGATTTATAGCAGATCTTTGGAGGAACATTTGGAACATTTACGTGATGTTTTTCTTGCTCTATGTGATGCACGTTTGTTTGGTAACCTTGGGAAGTGCACCTTTTGCACCGACTGAGTATCTTTTCTTGGCTATGTTGTTACTCCACAGGGAATTGAAGTTGATAAAGCCAAGATTGAAGCTATTGAGAGTTGGCGGAGCCCAAACGGGCACACAAGTGAGGAGTTTTCTTGGCCTCGCTGGATTTTATAGGCGTTTTGTGAGAGATTTCAGCACCATTGCTGCATCTCTCAATGAGCTTACAAAGAAAGATGTGCCTTTTGTTTGGGGTACCGCACAGGAAGAAGCCTTCACGGTATTGAAAGATAAGTTGACACATGCTCCTTTACTCCAACTTCTTGATTTTAATAAGACTTTTGAGCTCAAATGTGATGCTAGTGGAATTGGATTAGGAGGTGTGTTATTACAAGATGGCAAACCTGTTGCATACTTTTCTGAAAAATTGAGTGGGCCTAGTCTGAATTATTCTATTTATGATAACGAATTATATGCTCTTGTTCGGACTTTAGAAACATGCCAACATTATTTATGGCCCAAAGAACTTGTTATACATTCTGATCATGAATCTTTGAAACATATTAAAAGCCAAGCCAAACTGAATCATAGACATGCTAAATGGGTTGAATTCATTGAGACTTTCCCTTATGTCATTAAACACAAGAAGGTTATAGAAAATGTTATTGCTGATGCTTTGTCTCGTTGCTATACTATGCTTTCACAACTTGACTACAAGGTATTTGGTTTGGAGACCATCAAGTATCAATATGTGCATGATGCTGATTTTAAAGATGTACTGCAGAATTGTAAAGAAGGGCGAACATGGAACAGGTTCGTCATTAACGATGGATTTGTGTTTCGTGCTACCAAGCTATGCATTCCAGCTTGCTCTGTTCATCTTTTGTTGTTGCTGGAGGTGCATGGAGGAGGATTAATGGGACACTTTGGCATGAAGAAGACGGAGGATATACCTGCTACACATTTCTTTTGGCCAACGATGAGACGTGATGTTGAGCGTTTTGTTGCTCGCGGCACTACATGTCAAAAAGCTAAGTCCCGACTCAATCCTCATGGTTTATATATGCCTTTGCCTGTACCTAGTGTTCCTTGGGAGGATATATCTATGGAGTTTGTTTTAGGTTTACCTCGAACAAAGAAGGGGAGGGACAACATATTCGTTGTCGTGGATAGATTCTCGAAAATGGCACACTTTATACCATGTCATAAAAGCGATAATGCTGTAATTGTGGCTGATTTGTTCTTCCTGGAAATTATTCTCTTGCATGGTGTGCCAAATACTATTGTTTCAGATCGTGATACTAAATTTCTTAGCCACTTTTGGAGATGTTTATGGGCTAAGTTGGGGACTAAATTGCTTTTTAGTACTACTTGTCACCCCCAAACGGATTGACAAACTAAAGTAGTCAATAGAACATTGTGTACTATGCTTAGGGCTGTTTTGAAGAATAATAAGAAAATGTGGGAAGAATGCTTGCCTCATATTGAATTTTCTTTTAATCGTTCATTGCATTCTACTACTAAGATGTTCCCTTTTGAAATTGTGTATGGTTTTCTACCGCGTGCACCTATTGATTTGTTGCCTCTTCCATCTTCGGAGAGGGTTAATTTTGATGCTAGACAACGTGGTGAATTGATCTTAAAAATGCATCAGTTAGCTAAGGAAAATATAGAGCGTATGAATGCTAAATATAAACTTGTTGGGGATAAGGGTAGAAAACATGTTGTCTTTGCACCTGGAGATCTTGTTTGGTTACATTTGCATACGGATAGGTTTCCTAATTTGCACAAATCAAAGCTAATGCCACGTGCTAATGGTCCTTTTAAGGTGTTAGAGAAAATAAATGATAATGCATATAAACTTGAGCTGCCTGTAGATTTTAGGGTTAGTCCCACTTTTAACATTGCAGATTTGAAGCCTTTATTGGGGTGAGGAAGATGAGCTTCCGTCAAGGATGACTTCATTTCAAGAACGGGAGGATGATGGGGACATCGATACCATTGTTACACCCACAGCCCCTACTACTACATATACTGGACCAATTACTAGAGAGCTTGTGCACGCCAATTAAATTGTGAGGTACTTACATTTCTTGGTAATGATTTTAATGTTCATGAGAATATGATGCTGCCTAAATTGGATACATTTGTTTTGCTTACAAATGAAGGGCCTGGCATGGATAAGAGGGATGAACACTGGAGCAAGACCAAGCATGGAGATGAGAGCATGTGCAAGGGGAACAAGAATGGAGTTACAAGTGATGACTTCAGGACTTTGAAGCCACCATAATGAGTGCATGAAGCCTTGGACGAAATATACAAGATGCCACTTCATAAATTTTATCCAGAGGCTATTCTAGGTGTTGCGTCACCTTTTTATTGGGCCAGGCCCACATAATTTCGAAAAACATAAGTATAAGCTATTTTTAGAGTCTGTATGTGTGGGGAAACAAGAGATAGGGTTGGTTTCGGACCCCTCAACCAAGGGCCACTAAATGCCCCCCTCTTCCTCCATATATACAGCACATAGGGCACCATTTAGACTTTGGGTTTTGTTTAGATTAAAAGTTTGCCATAGCTGCAAGTTCGTGTACTTCGTTTGTTTTCAACGACCAGACCAAGACGTCACAGAACCCCATCTTGATCTATAAAGCTTTCATCTTATATCCGCAATATCTAGATTGCAATCTCAGTTTCTTGCTTGTTCTTCGTTTGCTCGCAGGAAATAGACCCTCGTGGTCAGGTTGATCGTGCTCCGGCATGGTCAATAACCTCTCGGAGTTGGTTTAGCGATTGCTAAGGCGCAGCGTCCTCACACGTACGTAGTCGGATCGTCAAAGTCTACTCCTCCAAAACGATAATCACCATCTCATCGAAAGAAGGGACACCTTAGCCTCTATCAGTTTTAGTGAACATCGGTCCATTCCATGGTAGTCCTTGAAATTACTTCATTTTCCCGTGACGCTTTTTGCCTGACCGCCCTGAAATTTCAGGTCCTCTGTAGTGGAGATATTGTTTCTAGATATATATTGACCGATGCCAGGAATGCCCTTTTGTTCTTGGCTTCAACACGCATAAGTTACAATATGCCATCAGGCGAAAACAAGGAAAATAAGGCATATAGTCGCTGGATTTTCTTCAATTTACAGCCAAAAGAGATTGCCCAGATCATAGTGGAAGGAAATTATGACCTTTTGACCAGTTGGTCTCAAATGGTCATAGATCAATGACCAATTCTTCCAGGGTCACTAACAGAAGGTCACTAGTTGACATATTTCTTGTAGTGTTCCTAGAAAAGGAAGTGTCAATGGGTTCAGAAACTTGTCCGAAAAACAGCGGCGAATGATGTTCTTTGACTTTCAGGGCCAAAAAGTCCTGCTTAAGGCTGAACTTGAGGGTACTCTAGGCCTCCAGGCACAAGTGGGGAGTATTTTCTGGATTCGCACGCTCGCCGCGAGAAGTTTGAGTACTTGTGGGTCCGACACAAACTCCGAATGACAAAGTTATGATCATTTTAGTGAACATCGGTCCATTCTATGGCAGTCCTTGAAAGTACTTCATTTTCCCGTGACGCTTTTCACTTGACCGCCCCAAAATTTCTTGTCCTCTATAGTCTTGATATTGTTTCCACATATATATTGACCGATGCCTGGAATGCCCTTTTGTTCTTGGCTTCCACGCGCATGAGTTATAGCATGCCATCATGCGAAAACAAGGAAAATCAGGCATATAGCCGCTGGATTTTCTTCAATTTATGGCCAAATGAGATTGCCCGGATCATAGAGCATATGCAGAAAGGTACGTTTGTCCCTACCAAGGGGGCTAATGTCTATAAGCAACATAATCTCTCGAAATTCCTTGAAAACAAAGTGCCAATGGGTTCAGAAACTTGTCCGAAAACAGCGGCGAATGTTGTTCTTTGACTTTCAGGGCCAAAAAGTCCTGCTTAATGCTGAATTTGAGGGTACTCTAGGCCTCCTAGTGCAAGAAGGGAGTTTTTTTCCTGGATTCGCACGCTCGCTGCGAGCAGTTTGAGTACTCGTGGGTCCGACACGGACTCCGAATGACCAAATTATGACCGTTTTAGTGAACATCGGTCCATTCTATGGCAGTCCTTGAAAGTACTTCATTTTCCCGTGATGCTTTTTGCCTGATCACCTCGAAATTTCTTGTCCTTTATAGTGGAGACCGATGTCAGGAATGCCCTTTTGTTCTTGGCTTCCACGCGCATGAGTTACAACGTGCCATCAGGCGAAAACAAGGAAAATAAGTCATATAGCCGCTGGATTTTCTTCAGATTACGACCAAATGAGATTGCTTGGATCATAGAGCATCTGAAGAAAGGTACGTTTGTCCCTACCAGGGGGGCTAATATCTATAAGCAACATAATCTCTCAAATTTCCTAGAAAAGGAAGTGACAATGTGTTCAGAAACTTGTCCCAAAAACAGCGGCGAATGATGTTCTTTGACTTTCAGGGGCAAAAAGTCCTGCTTAAGGCTGAATTTGAGGGTACTCGAGGATTCCTAGTGCGAGCACGCAGTTTTTTCTAGATTCGCACGCTCGTCGCGAGCAGTTTGAGTACTCGTGGGTCCGACACGGACACCGAATGACAAAGTTATGACCGTTTTAGTGAACATCGGTCCATTCTATGGCAGTCCTTGAAAGTACTTCATTTCCCCGTGATGCTTCTTGCCTGATCGCCTCGAAATTTCTTATCCTCTATAGTGGATATATTGTTTCCACATATATATTTATCGATGCCAGTAATGCCCTTTTGTTCATGGCTTTCACGTGCATGAGTTACAGCATGCCATCCGGCGAAACAAGGAGAATAAGGCATGTAGCCGCTGGATTTCTTCAATTTACGGCCAAATGAGATTGCTCGGATTATAGAGCATCCGAAGAAAGGTATGTTTGTCCCTACCAAGGGGTCTAATGTCTATAAGCAACATAATCTCTCGAATTTCCTTCAAAACGAAGTGCCAATGGGTTCAGAAACTTGTCCGAAAACAGCGGTGAATGATGTTCTTTGACTTTCAGGGCCAAAAAGTCTAACTTAAGGCCAAATTTGAGGGTACTCCATGCCTCCTAGTGCAAGCAAGCAGTATTTTCTGGATTCGCACACTCGCCGCGAGCAGTTTGAGTACATGTGGGTCCGACACGGACTCTGAATGACAAAGTTATGACCGTTTTAGTGAACATCAATCCATTCTATAGTAGTCCTTGAAAGTATTCATTTTCCTGTGACGCTTTTTGCCAGACCGCCCCGAAATTTCTTGTCCTCTATAGTGGAGGTATTGTTTCACATAAATATTGACCGATGCCAGGAATGCCCTTTTGTTCTTGGCTTTCATGCGCATGAGTTACAGCACGCTATCCGGCAAAAACAAGGAGAATAAGGCATATAGCCGCTGGATTTTCTTCAATTTACGGCCGAATAAGATTTCCCGGATCATAGAGCATCTGCACAAAGGTATGTTTGTCCCTACCAGGGGGGCTAATGTCTATAAGCAACATAATCTCTCGAATTTCCTTCAAAAGGAAGTGCCAATGGGTGCAGAAACTTGTCAGAAAAACAGCAGCGAATGATGTTCTTTAACTTTCAGCGCCAAAAAGTCCTGCTTAAGGCCGAATATGAGGGTACTCCATGCCTTCTGGTGCAAGCGGGGAATATTTTCTGGATTCGAACACTCGCCATGAGATGTTCAAGTACTTGTGGGTCCGACACAGACTCCGAATGACAAAGTTATGACCGTTTTAGTGAACATCGGTCCATTCCATGGCAGTCCTTGAAAGTACTTCATTTTCCCATGATGCTTTTTGCCTGACCTCCTAGAAATTTCTTGTCCTCTATAGTGCAGATATTGTTTCCACATATATATTGACCGATGCCAGGAATGCCCTTTTGTTCTTGGCTTCCACGCGCATGAGTTATAGCATGCCATCAGGCGAAAACAAGGAAAATAAGGCATATAGCTGCTGGATTTTCTTCAATTTACGGCCTAATGAGATTGCCCAGATCATAGAGCATCTGCAGAAACGTACATTTGTCCCTACCAGGCGGCTAATGTCTATAAGCAAAAGAATCTCTCGAATTTCCTAGAAAAGGAAGTGCCAATGGGTTCAGAAACTTGTCCGAAAAATTGCAGTGAATAATGTTCTTTGACTTTCAGGGCCAAAAAGTCCAGCTTAAGACCGAATTTGAGGGAACTGAGGCCTCCTGATGCTAGCAAGGAGTTTTTTCTGGATTCGCACGCTCGCTGCGAGCTGTTTGAGTACTCGTGGGTCCGACATGGACTCCGAATGACAATGTTATGACCGTTTGAGTGAACATCGGTCCTTTCTATGCAGTCCTTGAAACTACTTCATTTTCCTGTGACGCTTTTTGCCTGACCGCCCCAAAATTTCTTGTCCTCTATAGTGGAGGTATTGTTTTCACATAAATATTGACCGATGCCAGGAATGCCCTTTTGTTCTTGGCTTTCATGCGCAGGAGTTACAACATGCTATCCGGTGAAAACAAGGAGAATAAGGCATATAGCCGCTGGATTTTCTTCAATTTACGGCCGAATGGGATTTCCCGGATCATAGAGCATCTGCACAAAGGTACGTTTGTCCCTACCAGGGGGGCTAATGTCTATAAGCAACATAATCTCTCGAATTTCCTTCAAAAGGAAGTGCCAATGGGTTCAGAAACTTGTCCGAAAAACAGCGACGAATGATGTTCTTTGACTTTCAGGGCCAAAAAGTCCTTCACACCAAATTTGAGGGTACTCCAGGGCTCCTGGCGCAAGCGGGTAGTATTTTTGGGATTCGCAAGCTCACCGCAAGCAGTTTGAGTACTTTTGGGTCCAACACGTACTCGGAATGACAAAGCTATGACCGTTTTAGTGAACACCAGTTCATTCTATGGCAGTCCTTGAAATTACTTCATTTTCTCATGACGCTTTTTGTTTGATCGCCCCGAAATTTCTTGTCCTCTAGAGTGGAGATATTGTTTGCACATATACATTGACTGAATCTAGGAATGCCCTTTTGTTCTTGGCGTTCACGCGCAGGAGTTACAGCATGCCATGCGGCAAAAACAAGGATAATAAGGCATATAGCCGCTCGATTTTCATTAATTTACGGCCAAATGAGATTGCTTGGATCATATAGCATCTGCAGAAAGCTGTGTTTGTCCCTACCAAGGGGGCTAATGTCTATAAGCAACATAATATCTCAAATTTCCTTCAAAGAGAAGTGCCAATGGGTTCAGAAAATTGTCCGAAAAACAGCGCCGAATGATGTTCTTTGACTTTCAGGGGCAAAAGTCCTGCTTAAGGCCGAACTTGAGTGTACTCCAGGCCTGCTGGTGCAAGCAAGGTGCAATTTCCAGATTTGCACACTTGCCACAAGCAGTTTGAGTATTTGTGGGTCCAACACAGACTCTGAATGACAAAGTTATGACCGTTTTAGTGAACATCGATCCATTCTATAGTAGTCCTCGAAAGTACTTCATTTTCCTGTGACGCTTTTTGCCTGACCGCCCCAAAGTTTCTTGTCCTCTATAGTGGAGATATCATTTCAACATATATATTGAGCGATGCCAGGAATGCCCTTTAGTTCTTAGCTTTCACATGCATGAGTTACAGCATGCCATCCGGCAAAAACAAGGAGAATAAGGCATATAGCCGCTGGATTTTCTTCTATTTACGACCAAATGAAATTTCTCGGATTATAGCGCATCTGTAGAAAGCTAAGTTTCTCCCTACCCGGTGTGGCTAATGTCTATAAGAAACATAATCTCCCGAATTTCCTTCAAAAGGAAGTGCCAATGGGTTCAGAAACTTGTCCGAAAAACAACGGCGAATGATGTTCTTTGATTTTTAGGGCCAAAAAGTCCTACTTAAGGCCGAATTTGAGGGTACCCCAAGCCTCCTAGCGCAAGCGGGGAGTATTTTCTAGATTCGCACGCTTGCCACAAGCAGTTTGAGTACTTATGGGTTTGACACGGACTCCGAATGACAAAAGTATGACTGTTTTAGTGAACATCGGTCCATTCTATGGTAGTCCTTGAAAGTACTTCATTTTCCCATGACGCTTTTTGCCTGACCGCCCCGAAATTTCTTGTCCTCTATAGAGGATATATTGTGTCCACATATGTATTGACCGATGCCAGGAATGCCCTTTTGTTCTTGGCTTTCATGCGCATGAGTTACAGCATGCCACCCGGCGAAAACAAGGAGAACAAGGCATATAACCGCTAGATTTTCTTCAATTTACGGCCAAATGAGATTGCCCGGATCAAAGAGCATCTATAGAAAGGTATGTTTGTCCCTACCAGGGGGCTAATGTCTATAAGCAACATAATCTCTCGAATTTCCTTCAAAAGGAAGTGCCAATGGGTTCAGAAACTTGTCCGAAAAACAGCGGTGAATGATGTTCTTTGACTTTCAGGGCCAAAAAGTCTAGCTTAAGTCCGAATTTGAGGGTACTCCATGCCTCCTGGTGCAAGCAAGGAGTATTTTCTGGATTTGCATGCTCTCAGCGAGCAGTTTGAGTACTTGTGGGTCCGACACGAACTCTGAATTACAAAGTTATGACCGTTTTAGTGAACATCGATCCATTCTATAGTAGTCCTTGAAAGTACTTCATTTTCCTGTGACACTTTTTGCCGGACCGCCCCAAAAATTCTTGTCCTCTATAGTGGAGATATCATTTCCACGTATATATTGACCGATTCCATGAATGCCCTTTTGTTCTTGGCTTTCACGTGCATGAGTTACTGCATGCCATCCGGGGAAAAGAAGGAGAATAAGGCATATAGCCGCTGGATTTTCTTCAATTTACGGCCAAATTAGATTGCCCCGGATCATAGATCATCTGTAGAAAGCTACGTTTGTCACTACCAGGAGAGTTAATATCTATAAGCAACATAATCTCCCGAATTTCCCTTAAAATAAAGTGCCAATGGGTTCAGAAACTTGTCTGGAAAACAGCGGCGAATGATGTTCTTTGACTTTCAGGGCCAAAAAGTCCTGCTTAAGGCCGAATATGAGGGTACTCCAGGCCTCCCGGTGCAAGAGCGGAGTATTTTCTGGATTCGCATGCTCTCCGTGAGAAGTTTGAGTACTTGCGGGTCCAACACAGACTCCGAATGACAAAGTTATGACCGTTTTAGTGAACATCGGTCCATTCTATGGCAGTCCTTGAAACTACTTCATTTTCCCGTGACGCTTTTTGCCTGACCACCCCAAAATTTCTTGTCCTCTATAGTGGAGATGTTGTTTCCTAATATATATTGACCGATGCCTGGAATGCCCTTTTGTTCTTGGCTTCCACGCGCATGAGTTACAACATGCCATGAGGCAAAAACAAGGAAAATAAGGCATATAGCCGTTGTATTTTCTGAAATTTACGACCAAATGAGATTGCCCAGATCATAGAGCACCAGCAGAAATGAACGTTTGTCCCTACCAGGGGGGCTAATATCTATAAGCAATGTTCTTTGACTTTCAGTGCCAATAATTCCTGCTTTAGGCCAAATTTGAGGGTACTCCAGGCCTCCTGGCGCAAGCACAGAGTTTTTTCTGGATTCGCACGCTCGCCGCGAGCAGTTTGAGTACTCATGGGTCCAACACGGACTGCGAATGACAAAGTTATGACCGTTTTAGTGAACATCGGTCTATTCTATGGGACTCCTTGAAAGTACTTCATTTTCCCGTGACGCTTTTTGCCTGATCTCCTCGAAATTTCTTGTCCTCTATAGTGGAGATATTGTTTCCACATATATATTAACCGATGCCAAGAATGCCCTTTTGTCCTTGGCTTTCAGGCGCATGAGTTACAGCATGCCATCCGGCGAAAACAAGGAGAATAAGGCATGTAGCCGCTGGATTTTCTTCAATTTACGGCCTAATGAGATTGCCCGGATCATAGAGCATCTGTAGAAAGGTACGTTTGTCCCTACCAGCGGGGCTAATGTCTATAAGCAACATAATCTCTCGACTTTTCTTCAAAAGGAAGTGCAATGTGATGCGGAGCATCCCGCGATCATCCCCATGGACGTACCTACATCCCCCTCGACGCCACTTGGGCCTGTGACAAGAGCTCGAGTGAAGGATATCAAAGATAAGGTGAACTCGGTCCTCTTAGAACTACCCTTTTCTACACATGAGTCATGGCTACTACCTCAAGCGGAAACATTATGTGTGCTCAGGTACTTAGAAGAAGTCGACAGAATCTCTACATTCAATGTCCAAGACGGCGAGGACACAAAGCGTGAAGGTCGAGAAGAAGAGCTGCCATGGAAGCTACAGGCTCCGGACGACCGGCCCAGCACGGACTTCTGACCCTTGGATGTCACAACAGCTCAAGGAATATAGGCCAGCAAAAGCTACAGCGACCGGACGTCCGACCAAGACCGGACGTCCGACAACTCCCAGGCTCCGGACGACCGAGCCCCTCCGGATGTCCGACACTTCCCCAAGAGAACCGAATCTATGGAAATCCGAGGAAGACAGTACGACCGTGCAACCGGCAATAGAAACAAAAATATGGAAGTCTGAAGACCTATAGACGTCTGGGCCGTCCCAAGCCTTCGAACGTCTGACGGACGTCCAATCCTTGGCTGCGTCTAGTTGTGGGATTAGGCATATGTACCCCTTCACTTTGCCCCTCGTTTGCACTTAGACTATAAATAGACATCCTCCTCCTCCTAGAGAGGGTTAGCGTTGATTTAGCTCATTTGTGAGAGAGAGCCTCGCTCATCCATCCGGATTTACTCCTTCACGAGGGACCGACACCTCTTCACAGAAGATCCTTGTTGGATTCAAGACCTCCTTTTGGAGAAGACCATCTTCAAGACTGAGGGAGTCCTGTATAAGGGGGTACTCGGACAGCCGGACTATGTACTTTTGCCGGACTGTTGAACTATGAAGATACAAGATTGAAGACTTCGTCCCGTGTCCGGATGGGAATCTCCTTTGTGTGGAAGGCAAGCTTGTCGATTCGGATATGTAGATTTCCTTCTCTGTAACTGACTCTGTGTAACCCTAGCCCCTTCCGTTGTCTATAAAAACCGGAGGGCTTAGTCCGTAGAACCACAATCAGAATCATAGGCTAGCTTTTGGGGTTTAGCCTCTACGATCTCGTGGTAGATCAACTCTTGTAATACTCATATCATCAAGATCAATCAAGTAGGAAGTAGGGTATTACCTCCATAGAGAGGGCCCGAACCTGGGTAAACATTGTGTCCCCCACCTCCTGTTACCATTCGCCTTAGACGCATAGTTCGGGACCCCCTACCCGAGATCTGCCGGTTTTGACACCAACATTGGTGCTTTCATTGAGAGTTCCACTGTGTCGTCACCATAAGGCTTGATGGCTTCTTCAATCATCTGCAACGATGCGATCCAGGGTGAGGTTTTCCTCCCCAGACAGATCTTCGTATTCGGCGGCTTTGTACTGCGGGCCAACTCGTTTGGCCATCTAGAGTAGATCGATAGCTACGCCCCTGGCCATCAGGTCAGGTTTGGAAGCCTGAACTACATGGCCGACATTCGCGGAGACTTGGTTTTTGACGGATTGGAGCCCATGACAGATGCGCCGAACAGTCACGATGAGCATGACTTAGGTCTGCCATCGGTCGGTGTTCACGAGAACACACCTGCACCTGCCCTAGCCTTAGATCCGGAGCAGATCGTGCCATCCGAGGACGGGTGGATAGACCCCGCCACGGGAGCCGCACACTCATCGGCGATAGAGCAGAACACAGACTTCGCCCCCAATGAGGTATGTGTCACCGGACCCTTGGACTCGTCTCTGGCTATAGGCTCCGAAACGCGTGCATCCATGCCTATCGAACCTAATTGGAGTTTACGTCCGCGGATATCTTTCAGCACTCGCCCTTGGGCGATATGCTAAACTCATTAAAATCTCTCTCCCTGTCAGAAGACTCTTGGCCAAACTATGTCCGACTTGAGTGGGAAGCGGACGGCGAAGAAATTCATTACCCACCCACCACCCACTTGATAGACACTGTCGACGACTTAACCAACATGCTTGATTTCGACTCCGAAGACATCGACGGTATGGACAACGATGCCGAAGAAAAACAGGAACCACCACACACAAGGCACTGGACAACCACCTCATCATACGCTATATATATGGTGGACACACCCAAAGAAAGCAATGGCGATGAGGCAATGGAGGATAACCCTCTGGAGAAGCAATCTAAGCGCCAGCGTCAGCGGCGCTGCTCTAAGCCCCGCCATAGCAAAAGTAGTGATACCGGCACAAGAGACAATAGCACTCCGGATGCTGCCGAAGACGAAAACAATCCCACCCATCCAATCTTGGAGCAAGCCGGACGGGAGGATGGGCAAGCTAGCCCTGATGAACAGGAAATGGATGAAGACTTGGAGGATGTCAATTACATGCCCCTCTCTGAAGACGAGGTGAGCCTCAGCGACGACGAATTTATCGTGCCTAAGGATCCCGTCGACAAGGAGCGCTTCAAGCGCCGGCTTATAGCCACTTCAAAAAGCCTGAAGAAAAAGCAGTAGCAGCTTCATGCTGATCAAGATCTGCTAACTAATAGATGGACTGAGGTCCTGGCAGCCGAGGAATACGGACTCGAGCGCCCAACCAAAAGCTACCCAAAGAGCAGGTTGTTGCCTCAATCTGAGGAGGAGGCATCAGAGCCTACACTACCAGCGCAGGATGCGGCCGACCGGCCGCCTCGTGGCCGAGATAAAGCGGCATATCAGCACAAACACGATCCCGCACCCCGTCGCCAAACAAATAAAAACACGAAAGCTAGGGGCTACTAACATGACCTGCGAGACGAGTTAGAAAACAAAGCAGGACAATCAAGATCGATCTACGGATCACGGGGGCGCGTCCCAATGTGTGACAATGACCGCCACACCGGATACGCTAAATACAAATCCGGCCGGGCCGAATACAACCGACCAGACTCATTTCAACTGCGTCGTGATGTAGCCCGACATAGAGGCGCCGCACACCCCCTATGCTTGACTGATGAAGTAATGGAGCACGAGTTCCCAGAAGGGTTTAAACCCATGAACATCGAATCATATGATGGGACAACAAACCCCGCGGTATGGATTGAACATTTCCTTCTCCACATTCACATGGCCCACGGCGATGATCTACATGCCATCAAGTACCTCCCACTAAAGCTCAAGGGACCGGCTCGACATTGGCTGAGTAGCCTACCGGCAAACTCCATTGGCAGTTGGGAGAACATGGAAGACACATTCCTTGACAACTTCCAGGGCACTTATGTGCGACCCCCAGATGCTGATGACTTAAGTCACATAACCCAACAGCCTGAAGAGTCGGCCAGGAAATTCTGGACTCGGTTCCTAATAGATGGACTGTCTGGATGCCGAAGCCCTAGCGGCCTTTAAGCATAACATCCGTGACGAGTGGCTTGCCCGACACCTCGGCCAAGAGAAGTCGAATTCCATGGTAGCCCTCACGACACTCATGACCCGCTTTTGTGCGGGCAAGGATAGCTGGCTGGCTCGTAGCAACAGCACATCAAGAAATCCTGGCACCAAAGATGCCAGAGATAGCAAGGGCAAGCCCCGACGCAATAGACACAAGCATCGCCAAAGACACGGCCGTCAATGCCGGATTCAGTGGCTCTAAACCCGGTCAGCGGAAAAAGCCATTTAAAAGAAACAATCCGGGCCCGTCTAGTTTGGACCGCATACTCGAGCGCTCATGTCAAATCCATGGCACCCCCGATAAACCAGCCAACCACACCAACAGAGAATGTTGGGTATTTAAACAGGCCGGCAAGTTGCATGCTGAAAACAAGGAAAAGGGGCTGCATAGCAATGACAACGAGGAGCCCCGGCCGCCGAACATAGGAGGACAGAAGAAATTTCCTCCCCAAGTGAAAACGGTAAACATGATATACGCCACCCATATCCTCAAGCGGTAATGGAAGCGCGCACTAAGGGATGTCTACGCGATGGAGCCAGTCGTCCTAAAGTTCAACCCATGGTCTTCTTGTCCGATCACCTTTGATCACAGGGACCATCTGACCAGCATCCGTCATGGCGGTTCGGCTATACCGGTCCTTGACCCTATCATTGAGGGATTCCACCTCACACGAGTCCTCATGGACGGGGGCAGCAGCCTGAAACTGCTCTATCAGGATACAGTGCGCAAAATGGGCATCGACCCCTCAAGGATCAAACCCACCAAAACCACCTTCAAAGGTGTTATACAAGGGTAGAGGCCTATTGCATGGGCTCAATCACACTGGAAGTAGTCTTCGGATCTCTAGACAACTTCCGAAGCGAGGAATTAATCTTCGATATCGTCCCCTTCCGTAGTGGCTACCATGCACTGCTTGGGCGAACCGCATTTGCCAGATTCAATGCGGTGCTGCACTATGCTTACCTCAAGCTCAAGATGCCCGGACCTCGCGGGGTTATAATAGTCAATGGAAACATAGAGCACTCCCTTCGTACGGAGGAGCACACTGCGGCCCTCGCAGCACAAGTATAGAGCAGCCTTCTTAGGCAGACCTCCAATTCGGCTATAAAGCCTCTGGACACTGTTAAGCGGGTCCGAAGTACTCTGCAACAGGATCGTCCGGCACGTCCAGAGCTCGCCTAGCAATTTGACCTCTATCCTAGTCCCAGTCAAGTGGTGACATTCGTGTCGCGCGTACATAATTACGCACTTAAAATTCCATGGGCATAGGCAGAGGCACAGCTAGAATGCGGTCCACAATGTGGCTCAGCCGCCCCAGGATTCATTACAAATTGCACCCGTATATTTTGGTACATTCAGCTCGCCAGGGGCTTCACTGTACCCCATAACACGAAAAGAAAAGTCCGAACACTTTCGACAGTGCGGCACCCCGAACTTATAGCATTATATGCATTAGCTCCTAATCATGTCTTGGGTCAATAGTTGGGTTTGCCAGGCTCCCATGTTTTGCTGCCTTACGTTCCGCTATATCGGCTAAGGTGGCACAGGGAGAACTACTGCGATTGTGTCTCGGTTCTTCCGGACGAGCACCTCAGTAGAGAAAGCCGAAAACTGACTGTCATGATGCGGCGAAAGCTGGTCGCTATTCGAGAGGTCTCAAATCCTTAAAGATTTTTTCTGCATTGGGCGAGGAATCGGCCTTTGTCCGATTTAGGCGTGTATAGCTTCCCAAGTTTGGCCTTCCGAATACTAGGGGCTACGCCAAAATTTAAAATTATAGAACTTCTATGGCTAAGTGAGAGTGATAAAGCTGTATAGTCCGATTGCCTTGTTCGTTGCGCTAAACACCTCCTTAAAGGACCAGAAATTTGGATAAAGAGTGTTTAGATTTATCCCGAACACCTCAGTACTAGTTACATGGGGGCAGATGCCGACGACTGGCCAACTCTCAGATTTTATAAACGGCCGCACAGAAGGTAAAATTTTAAATCAGCAAGCGTTATATTGCGCAAATGAACTTGTTTTCATATTACAGGATCAAATGAGTACATTCACTCAAATATTACATCCTTAGCACATTGCTCCGCCACAAGGCGGGAGCCCTTCAGGAAAGTATCATAATACTTTTCGGGGTGGCGGTGCTCCTTGCCCTTCGGTGGCCCCTCCGTCATCAGCTTCTCAGCATCCATCTTCGCCCAGTGCACTTTTGCGCAGGCGAAGGCCATCTGCGCGCCTTCAATGCAAACTGGCTGCTTTATGACTTCAAGCCGCGGGCAGGCATTTACAAGCCGCTTCACGAGACCAAAGTAGCTGCTGGGAAAGGGCTCGGCAGGCCACAGCCGGACTATGAGGTCCTTCATGGCCAGTTCGGCCGCCCTGTGCAGTTCGACTACTTGCTTCAGCTGGTCGCTCAAGGGCATCGGATGTTCGGTCCCAATATACTGAGACCAGAACAACTTCTCCATTGAGCTCCCTTCTTCAACTCGGTAGAACTCTGTGGCATCTGGTATGCTGCGCGGCAGATATGCGAACGCTCCTGGAGAGCTCCAAATTCGGGTAAGTAAAAGGAAAGTCTCCTTCACATGCTTGCTTTGCATAATGAATGCCTTACCCGCCGCTATCTTCTTGACAGCCTGAATCTCCTGGAGGGCCATTTGGGCTTTGGCTTTGCCATCTCGCGCGCTCTGGAGGGCCTTAGCAAGCTCGGACTCTTGTGTCTTAGAGTCACGCTCCAAGGACTCGTATTTTTTGACGAAGTCCTGGAGCTCTTGCTGGACCTCGTCGACCCGGGCCTCTTGCTTCTCGCGCTCAGCGCGCTCCTTGGCCGCTTTATCTTCGGCCTCGGTCAGCGCCTTCTTAAGGGCCGCCACTTCGGTCGTGGCCCCTATTAAAGTTCATGACGCTTCTATTAGCGAAAAACATTATTGTTTATAAATATACAGACGGGGTATTGTGTACCTTTGTTCTCCTCGAGCTGCCTCTTCACGAGGCCGAGCTCTCCCTCGGTTCGCTCCAGGTCGCGCTTCTATCCGGAGACCTCCGCAGTACGAGCGGCAATGGCTAGCAGCGATGCCTCCTTATTCACATAGACATATTCTATTAGACTCCTGTAGATGTTATTTGATCCTCTGTTCGGCCTTTCTTTCCGAACACCAAATAGAGTATCAGGGGCTACTGCCTATACTGTGATACTTTCTTACAATTTTATTACTTACCTCAAAGCCTGTTAGGAGGTTGGCGCAGGCTTCGGTCAATCCACTTTTGGCAGACCGGACCCTCTCGATCATAGTACTAATGATTGTACGGTGCTCTTCATCGATGGAAGCGCCGCGAAGCGCTTCTAGAAAGTTGTCTGATGCCTCTGAATGGACAGAGGTCATCGGCACAGGCGGCTCGCCCCCCTTAGAGAAGGGCTTCCTGCCCGAATCCTGAACCACTCGGGGTTCCGGAGTAGTACCCGGCAAGGGGCCAGACTTGCTGTGGCCCCCGGGGGTCTTCCCCCCCATGCGCCCGGCGACTGGGATTTCGCCTGGGGGCGTCTCCTGAACTGTATCCCCCTGGTCCGGTATCATCTGAGCCAACACCTCGGTGTCGTCCGTGGGCCTGGGGGTGGAGGCTGTCGGGAGTGAATTGCTATTCATCGCCGATAGGCCCAAAGACCCATCCAAAGAGGATACCCCGATGTGGGATTTGGCCGGACTGCATATGCATGTTCAGGATAATAAGAAATAATAAAGCAAAACATACCGGAAGTATTATAGTGTCCGGACACTTACGACTTAGCCAGGGGCTTGTCCTAGTGCAACCACTCCTCGCCGCTGTAGGTGGCTGTGGTGGAATGGTCCGGAAGGAGGGTCTTCCCCTTCTTGGACGCCTCGGCCTCCCCAGACGGGGCGGCCTTCCACTTCTCCTTCCCCCCGGTTGGGGGGGGGGGATTTCCTCTTCCTCCTCCTCATCTTTGTTGGAGGAGCGCGCTTTGGTGTCTTTGGACGATGAGTCCGATACAACCTTGCGCCAGAGACCTTTCCTGGTCCCCGCAGCCTTCTTCTTGGCCTTCTTCTCCGGCACCTTATAGGGCGCCGGAAACAACATCTTCATTAAGAGAGGCGATGCTGGATCTTCGGGTAGTGGAGCCGGACAGTCAATCTGCTCCGCAATCGCTACCCAGTCCTGTCAAATTGGCATGGAGGCTTAGATTCCTCCTATGAATATGCTGGGGAATGACACATCTTGCAAAATATAAAAAACTTACCGGATTGGCGGGGAGCTTTGCGCTAAGTCCGCGATCTTCGGCTATGGGCGGTGGTACACCGGTGGCCTTGAACAGCACCTTCCAGATGTCTTTGTGCGTTGTGTCGAAGAGCTCTCATAGCGTCTGGTGTTCGGCCGGGTTGAACTCCCATATATTGTAACCCCGTCTCTGACACGGAAGGATCCGGCGGATGAGCATGACCTGGACCACGTTGACAAGCTAGATTTTCTTAACTATCATATTTTTTGATGCGGGTTTGAAGTCCGGTCAGCTCCACCGATGAGCCCTAGGCTAAGCCCTTCTGTTTCCAGGAGGTGAGCCGCATGGAGGTGTCGTGCGGTCGGTGATGTAGAACCACCCCGATTGCCACCCCTTCACGGTATCCACATAGGAGCCTTCATGCCATGTGACATTGGGCATCTTGCCCACCATGGCACCCCCGCACTCTGCTTGTTGGCCGCCCACCACCTTTGGCTTCACATTGAAGGTCTTCAGCCATAGGCCGAAGTGGGAGTAATGCGGAGGAAGGCCTCGCACACGACGATAAATGCCGAGATGTTGAGGATGAAATTGGGGCCCAGATCATGGAAGTCCCGCCCATAGTAGAACATAAGCCGTGCGCCGGACTCTGCTTCGACAAGACGTGCCAGTAATACCGCTTCACAAGATGTGCACTAGCAGGTTGACAAAAACGGTTCGAATAATGACTGGGCCATAGCGCGATGTCATGCTATGAAAAGTTGTCAGCAAATTAGATTTGTGGGATATTGTGCTCTCTATGGTGGTACGTGGAATTTGTTTTGCAGATCCAGACACGATTCATGTGTTCAAAATCTACCTTGAAGTATTCGTAGAAGGAACCCGCCTTGCAATGCCCAAGACAATCTGCGCGCCGGACTCATCGTCATTGAAGCCTGGTTCAGGGGCTACTGAGGGAGTCCTGGATTAGGGGGTACTCGGACAGCCGGACCATGTACTTGTGCCGGACTGTTGGACTATGAAGATACAAGATTGAAGACTTTGTCCCGTGTCCGGATGGGACTCTCCTTTGCGTGGCGGCAAGCTTGGCGATTCGGATATGTAGATTTCCTTCTCTGTAACCGACTATGTGTAACCCTAGCCCCCTCCGGTGTCTATATAAACCGGAGGGCTTAGTCCATAGAACAACAATCAGAATCATAGGCTAGCTTCTAGGGTTTAGCCTCTACGATCTCGTGGTAGGTCAACTCTTGTAATACTCATATCATCAAGATCAATCAAGCAAGAAGTAGGGTATTACCTCCATAGAGAGGGCCCGAACCTGGGTAAACATTGTGTCCCCCGCCTCCTGTTACCATTAGCCTTGGACGCACAGTTCGGGACCCCCTACCCGAGATCCTCCGGTTTTGACACCGACAAAGACCTCACAGAGAAGAACCGGTTACCCTATATATCGTCCCTTGTTGGATTTGGATATTGTATCCCCTTGTGCCTCGATGATCTAGCACATGTGTGAGTTTATTCTTGTTGGTTGAGTATTCTCTCGTGTTTTTCCCACGTTCCCCTCCTTGTGTTCTTCGTGTTCTTCGTAGGGATCGGCTCCAAACGTGAAAGATCAGCCTCTAAGGTTCTACCCTACATCATCTTGGTATCATGAGCCACGTTGATCGCGTTTTTGGAGCCCCTACCCCATGTTTTCTAGCTTGATTTTGTTGATTTCGTCCTAAATCTGAAAATCCCCACCAAAAATAGCCCCAATTTTTTTTTGTGATTTGTTGGTGTGATGAAGTTTGTTGGATTTGATCCATGGATTTGTGTTTCCATGTGTGGATCTAGCTATCCCCACCCTCCCCACCCTTTTCCATACACAAAATCGCTCAAACTTAACATCTCCACATTCCTCCACCTCGAAATCTAGCTGTTCATCCCGTGCCCAAATTTCGCCCAGGCACTGGACGACCGGGCTCCATCGGACATCCGGCAACCGGACGACCGTGTTCCACCTGACGTCCATAAAACCCTGACGGAACTGAAAGTTTTTAGTTCGGCCACCACCATTGCTCCACTTTCCACCGCCTTTTGCGAACACCTATACCACCATAGCTTTCCACATACTCCACCATCGCGTACCCATTCCGCACTCCGACAAGATTTGACACGTTTTGGTCTTTGAGATTTTGAGTTGTGGTTCCCGTGTCCTATTGTGTTTCGGCTGTATAGGTACGGTTCAACATCATCATCATCACCGCTCATCTTCGCAGAGGACTCATCATCACCAAGGACGGTAACCTCGACGACATCTTTGTCATCCCATGCCATTGCATTGATAACCACATAGCCTTACTTTTGTGTTGCTTACCCATCGAGACTAGCCATTTGAGTATTGCCGGCAACGTGACTTGTGCACATTAGTGGTCATACACCATAGAATACATACCATGTCATAGTGGTGCATATCTTGGTATCATCTTTTGTGTCACAAAGTTGTCTTCGCATACACAATTGCTATCTTGGTTCATGAAGTTTTGCATGAGAAAAGAGCTCAAAAGTGAAAGAGCCAAACAAGATTTTAAGCAAAGAGGGAAAGATAAGCAAAGCGCTTATAAGCAAGAACCATAGCATCATACTACATTAAGATTGTCATATCCGATCATCTTGGATCATATCACCGAAATACCATACATATAGCATACTTGGGATAGAGGTCGTTGCATTTTTGCCTAGTAGGTTGTGCACAAGTTCTGTATCCGCCTATTGTGCAATCGTGCTAGCGTCTCTCTAGTATTGTGCAACAAGAGCATTTTCGTGGACTCCACATTTTGGCTCATTTTTGGTTTGCACAATCCCACTTATCTATTTGCGTGTGTGTTTCCGTGTACCACTACTTGCTTGGTCTACTTGTTTCATTTGCAAATTTGTGAATCTTTTACAACATTATTGAACCTCACTTACAATTGCATCAAATTTTGTGCCACTATCCTAACCAAGCTCCACCATAAGCTTTTACTTGTGTAGGTGTGAGATCCGACAAGAATTGGTACCTATTGTGCTATTTCATTGTCCGCATTTGAGTGATCTTGATCCATCTTCAACATCGGTCATGGTACATTTGGTATAAGTTCTTCTCTTTCTCCCACCCACATTTTGCTTGGAATGATGGATAGGCCAAGTTCTTCTACCAACCCACTCTTCATCGAGCAAGACGACGACATGTCATCATTCGTCACCAAGAGCCACCTCTTTGGTCCACAATGAGTGTTGCATCAAGAGTAACAAGCAATGAACGACCGCATCGACAATCTCGCCACCGACTTGCGACTCTTCGAGCAACGAACAAGAGACTACTTAAACAACAAGCTCGACGTTCACAAGCAAGAGAATGATGCAAGAATGGACGAGATCCGTGCCTTGTTGGTGAACCACGCTCCTTCCGCTTGTTCATACTCAAGACGGAGCCGCTCAAGTCGACACTCCGACGACACCTTCTCCGTCTCAAGTACTCCAACATCGAACACTCTTCAACGAGCCGCGCGTCAATACCGTCATGCATCTCGCAATCCTCTACATGGCAATCACCCACAAGAGCAACTCGACGAGCAAGCACATCATCATCAACCAATCCAAGTTCCTCTTGCACAAGCTCAAGAACGTCAACGTCAACGTCATCAAGAGGAAGAGCGAGCGCGACAACATCAAGATGAACAAGACACCGAGGCTCAACATCTTGAACAAAAACAACGTGAAGCACAAGCTCTTGAGGCGCAATGTGCCCTTCAAGAAGCAAGTCGAGCCATTGCCAAACGCAACAGCGATAGGCGCAATCAAGAGGAAGCACTTCGAGAAGAACTCCAAGAGCGGAACTACCAACCAAGAGTGCAACGTCAAGTTCCTCACCCTCCTCCTCAAGCTCGACAAGCTCCTCCACAACCTCAAGTTCAGCAAGAGCAAGTTGACTATGGACATCCTCCACGCCAAGACCAACATGAGGTTGATTACCCTCCATGTCAAGGGCGTCATCATCACCCTCGACCACAACACAATGAAGAACAACGCTATGGCAAGCTAAAGTTCACCATGCCCAAGTTCAATGGAAGCAATGATCCCGAAGAGTACCTATCATGGGCATTGAAGGTCGATAAAATCTTTCATTTGCACAATTATGAGGAAGAGAAGAAGATTGCTATGGCATCCCTTGAGTTCCAAGACTATGTGCTCATATGGTGGGAACAAGTCCTTGAGCGCCGAGAAGCAAGAGGTGAACCACCAATCACCACTTGGGCTCAAATGAAAGATGTCATGCGAGCACGTTTTGTGCCCACCTACTACAACCACGATCTCTTCAAGAAGCTCCAACTAATAAAGCAAGGAACAAAGAGTGTTGAAGAATACTACAAGGAAATGGAGATAGCAATGATAAGAGCCAGTGTCATGGAAGATGATGAGCAAACTATGGCACGTTTCTTGAATGGCCTCAATCATCCCATCAAGAAGATTGTCGACTTCCAACCCTACTCCAACCTCATTGAGCTCGTGCATCAAGCTACCAAAGAGGAACTTCAAGTGCAAGATGACTTCAAGTACGCCAAGTACTCATCCAAGACCTACGACTTCTCCAACAACCAAGCTTCAACGACTCCTCCAACTTCTACCTCAACCAAGCCATCTAGAAGCAACGACGACAAGTCAAGTTAAAAGAAAACTTTGACAACCTCAAGTCGTCCTCCTCCTACTACAAGGAACTTCAAGTCGCGTGCTTCATCATCTACTCCAACCGATGAGACCGTCAAGACAAGCTCCTTCAAGTGTTTCACTTGCGGCGGCTGAGGCCACAAGTCCTTTCAATGCACCAACAAGCGCACCATGATCCTCAACGATGATGGAACATATGACTCCATGAGTGAAGAGGAAATGGAAGCCCTTGAGCAAGTGGCCATGCACCGGCGCGTGAATGAAGATGAAGATGATCAAGTCTTTTGCGATGAGGAATGGAGCCCGCTCTCGTTGTCTCCAAAGTCTTGACTCTTCAACATCAACAAGATAAAGACCAAAGATGCCACATCTTCCACACTAAAGCCGGCATCAATGGAAGGTCCGTCAAGGTCATCATCGATCGAGGTAGTTGTCACAACTTGGCAAGTGAAAAACTATGCTCCAAGCTACAGTTGGTCAAGATGAAGCACCTGCACCCATGCAAGGTCCAATAGCTAAGCGATTCCGGCACTATAAAAGTTGAGCATACGGTCAAGGTTTCCTTCAAAATTGGAGCATATGAAGACACGTTGGAGTGTGATGTCGTCCCGATGTCCATTTGCCACCTCCTTCTTGGTCTACCATGGCAATTTGACCGCGGCGTCATCCGCAACGGGTGTGCCAATCACTATAGCTTCAAGATGAAAGGGAAGAAATATGTGGTACGACCTATGTCTCCTAGTCAAGTGATTGCCGACAAGCAATCCACCAATCGTGGAGAAAAGAGTGAGAAAGGCAATCCAAAACCGAGTGCCTCCACGATGAACGACAAGAAAAACTTCGTCCTATTTGCCACTAAAAGTGAGATGAGAGAAGTGTGTGAGAACCCATCGAGTGTTATGCACTTTGTCCTTGTGTGCAAGGATGGGGCACCAAAAACTAACACCTCTCACGATCTACCTTTAGTGTTGTCTTCTCTTTTGCAGGAATTCCAAGATGTGTTCCCTGATGAGCTACCTCCGGGACTACATCCACTACAAGGCATTGTGCGCCGAATCGACCTCATACCCGGAGCACCTCTACCTAACAAAGCTCCATACCGCGTCAACCCCGAAGAAACTAAGGAGATCCAACAGCAAGTACAACAACTCATCGACAATGGACATGTACATGAAAGCTTATGCCCTTGTGCCGTTGCGGTTATACTTGTGCCCAAGAAAGATGGCAGTTTTCCTATGTGCTCAGATTGTAGACCCATCAATGCTATTACCGTTTGTTATAGGCATCCCATTCCTCGCGTAGATGATATGCTAGATGAACTTAGTGGCACCACCATTTTCTCAAAAATTGATCTTAAAAGTGGCTATTATCAAGTCCGCATACAAGAAGGTGATGAATGGAAAACCGCTTTCAAAACCAAATTTGGCTTGTACGAGTGGTTGGTTATGCCTTTGGGTTTATCGGAAGCTCCCGGTACTTTCATGCGTCCTATGCATTTTGTACTTCGTCCTTACATTGGAGTGTTTGTTGTGGTTTACTTTGATGACATTCTTGTTTTTAGCAAATCCATGAAATATCACCTAAAGCATGTAAGGGATGTTTTGCAAACTCTTCGCGAGGAACGTCTTTATGCAAACATGAAAATTTGCACATTTGGTGTTGACAAACTTGTGTTCTTGGGTTTCGTTGTTTCCTGAAAGGGTGTCCATGTTGATGAATCTAAAATTGAAGCAATTAAAACTTGGCCCCAACCCACTAATTTGCAACAAGTGCGTACCTTTCTTGGCCTTGCAGGTTTCTATCGTCCCTTTGTGAAAAAATTTAGCAGCATCGTCGCACCTTTGCATGCCTTGAGTAAGAAAAATGCTCCTTTTGTTTGGGGACCTTTGCAATCTACCGCTTTTGATGAGCTCAAATCTTTCCTTACTCATGCTCTGATTCTTGCTTTACCCAACTTTGACAAAACATTTGAGATTCATTGCGATGCAAGTGGTACCGGAATTGGCAGAGTTTTGATGCAAGAAAAATGAGCTATTGCATATTTTAGTGAAAAACTCTCCGGTGCTCAACTTAACTATCCCATCTATGACAAAGGATTGTATGCTCTAGTACGTGTGCTACATGTTTGGGAACATTATCTTAGACCTAATGAGTTTGTTATACATACCGATCATGAAACGCTTAAATATTTAAAAGGTCAAACTAAGTTGAAAAAACGTCTTGCCAAATGGAGTGAATTTATATAGTCTTTTCCTTATGTCATCAAGTATATCAAGGTTAAGGAAAACGTAGTGGCGGATGCCCTTTCCTGCATATGCACTCTTGTCACTAAACTTGAGTTGAATGTTATTGGTTTTGAGCACATAAAAGACTTGTACAAGAATGATCCTACCTTTGCTACTCCTTATGCCAAGTGTTTGACGCATACTTCTTGGGAATGATATTACATCAAGGATGATTATCTAATGAGAGCTAACAAACTTTGCATTCTCGAGTCTTCTTTTCGTTTGCTCCTTTTGCGAGAGCCTCATGGAGGCGGACTCATGCGACAGTTTGGACGCGACAAGACATTCGCCACGCTCTCCAAGAACTACTTTTGGCCCAAGATGTTCTGCGACGTCTCACGCTTCACCAACCGATGCTCTACATGACGCAAAGCTAAGTCTAAAGCTCAATCCCATGGTCGTTACATGCCTCTTCCTATTTCTTCTCAACCTTGGGAAGACATTAGCATGGATTTTGTACTTGGTTTGCCTAGAGCTCAAAATGGAAAGGATTCCGTGTTTGTTGTTGTGGACCGATTTTCTAAGATGGCACATTTCATTCCATGCAACAAGATAGACGATGCTTCAAAAATTGCCAATCTCTTTTGTAGGGAAATCTTGCGACTCCATGGAGTACCAAAGACAATTGTCTCGGACCGCGACGTCAAGTTCTTGAGTTACTTTTGGAAGACGCTATGCACCAAGCTCGGCATCAAGCTCTTGTTCTCTTCGGCATACCACCCTCAAACCGACGGCCAAACGGACATGGAGAACCGTACACTCTACACTCTACTTCACGTGTTGATCAAGAGGAACATCCAGGAGTGGGAGGAGTGTCTACCCATCACCGAATACTCCTACAACCGCGCAAGACATTCGACTACCGGCAAGTCCCCCTTCGAGGTCGTCTACGGCTCAACCCGTTGTCCCCATTGGACATTCTACCTCTTCCACTACAAGACCGCACCAACCTCGACGCGGGTGCATGAGCAAGCTACCTCAAGAAGATGCATGAAGATACAAGGAACACCATTGAACACCAAGTACAACGACTACCGGCCATGCTTAACATCAACAAGCAACCCATGATTGTGGCACCCCGGCTCAGAGCAACCGGTTTACCATGCATTGCTAGCCCAGAGACCTTGTCTTCTGGCAACACACAACATCTTGGTACAGAAAACAACCGCTTTATTGATGCTAGCGGAACAGAGTTTACATTACAACAGTTGGCGAGGCCAAGCGGCACACACGGTGCAGCTTAGCAATATGTACATTATTTAGTGAACATAAAGGCGCCTCGATCACGACAACTACGTGGCAGCGGAACAACGTCGTAGCGGAACTCCATAGCACAGGGACACCAATGTGGACACGATCTAGACTCAGACAAGACTCCTTTCCAATGGGACTTTCCTGAAATCTGGCATGACACGCCAGGTCAGTACATTGAATGTACTTGCAAGCTCACAACAAGCATAAACATAATGACAAACCATATCATGACAATTAACCAAATCTTAATAATGCAACAATATATCCAACATGCCGTGACCATGCTCTTGTGATAAAAGTCCCTCGGACTGGCTTACCAAACGTGATCGCTCTTGGATCACAAACGTGCCAACCTAGAGACATCTCGTGATCCTTCCAGCGATCACAACCACGACCAATATTTGGCATCAAATAGTGATCCTTCTAGCGATCACAGCCACGACCAATATTTGGTCTCAAACCGTGATCCTTCCGGCGAACACAACCACGACCAATATTTGGTATCAAACAGTGATCCTTCCGGCGATCACAACCATGACCAACATCCGGTCCAAATCAACAGGATGGCCTTCCCGCCACCAACAATAGTGCAAGATTCATAACTTAGTGTGCAAGATTTACTAATTGTTGACCCATGGTGTGACCTACTTCTGAGCGTGTCCTTAATCGTGGACTCGGCTATATATAGATTAATACAATCTGCAGAGGTAGCGCACTGGACCAACACCACGGAACCCGTGGCCTCGCACTCCCATTCAGGTGGACCACCGGCATTCCGACCAAACCCCTCCATTTCCATGACACTCTCCCGGCCACTCTGACTCACTCCCCATCGAGCTAGTCCTGGGTGGCCCCGTGTCTACCTCAGACACAACGACCACCATCGTGGCCAAACATAAACGATCCCACACAGGGACCGAGTTCAATAAACTCAACAATGGGCACACAAGGTTATGTCTGCTTACCGGGCCAGGGTACCGAACGCCCATAACCTTCCCTAGTTGGAGGCACCGACCAGAGGCATGACAACGGAATAAATAAAGGCCGTCCCATACTGGCAAATGTGGTTGCACTGGAAAAAACTCCATTCAGCAGCACCATGACCCGGTCAACAATGTATTCAAGTTGAGTTATTATCAGGTTCAACTTAAAGTGAAAATAACCGGCATCATAATGCCATGACATGCAACGCTAACATATGCATCACATATCAACGGAAATGACTGAGACAACTATATCCACACTGAGCATTACCAACTCATGACACTTCTCTGGTTAAGATCAAACCTCACTTCAAACAGAATGTTTTCTAGCAAATTTATCATTTTTACTCACGCAAGAAAATAACTCCACTAATTATTTACATCCATAACCATATTATCCTTTCATCACCGAAAAACTAAATCCTTGTTAGTTTACCAACTAAGTTCACTTCAAACTTTCTGCAAATCAAGCATATTCATTTAACAAGCATCTAACAGAATATAATTAACATAATAAAAATTTAAATACATGGAAATCATTTGTTCAAGTAGAAAATCACAAATATTGTAATGGCTAAATGAAAATGTTGATGTGGCTTGCCTTAGTGCAGATGAGGTTCACAAGTCTCCTGGTGATCCTCAAGACAAGCCTGACCTTCTGAAAATATTTAAAAGAACAAAAATAAATCATGAAGAAACCTTCTGAAATTCAACAGAAAATCTAGACAGCAGGGAAAAATCCCATCTTTGGTGAGCTGCTAGATTTTTGCACAAAGAACACAATGCAAAAAGAATAAATTCATTTGGACTTATGGTTAAAAAGTTTTGGTTGTTTGAAGTTCTCTGGATTTAAGTAAAATTTGAATTGAAATAAAAAGACTGAGGGGGGTGATGTTGAAGGCGTAAAGCCCCGGGGTGCCACCACTCATACCGCTCCACTAGTAAGCAGAGTGGCTGACTAGCGGGCCCCGCTAGTCAGGTGAGGTGGAGGGGGAGAGGGAAACAGAGAGCGCCGAGGCTTCGCCGGAGTGCACGCCGGCGGCGAGGGCTCCTTGGACAAAACGAGAGGGTGGGATCGAGAGAGGAGACGGAGGCGCACCTGCCGTACCCGTAGAATGGCTAGGGATGGTTGGACGGCGCCGGATCAGCCTCTCCAGCGGAGGCAGAGAGTAGCGGTTGCCGGAGACGAAGACGACCCAAGGGGATCAGCCTCTCCAGCGAAGGGTTGCCCTGGCCTGGGAAGGGCTGGAGCTGCGCAGACAACCCGAGGGGATCGCTGCTACGTCTTGAGCTTGCGTTGGTTTTCCTTGAAGAGGAAAGGGTGATGCAGCAATGTGGCGTAAGTATTTCCCTCAGTTTTTGAGAACCAAGGTATCAATCCAGTTGGAGGCTCCTCAAAAGTACCACGCACCTACACAAAGAAACAAGAACTCGCAACCAACGCAATAAAGGGGTTGTCAATCCCTTCAAGGCCACTTGCGAAAGTGATATCTGACAGAGATAATATTATAAGATAAATATATTTTCGGTATTTTATGATGTAGATTGGAAAAGTAAAGATGCAAATAAAAGTAGATTGAAAACTTATATGATAAGAGATAGACCCAGGGGCCATAGGTTTCACTAGTGGCTTCTCTCAAGATAGCATAATTATTATGGTGGGTGAACAAATTACTGTCGAGCAATTGATAGAAAAGCGAATAATTATGAGATTATCTAGGCATGATCATGTATATAGGCATCGCGTCCGTGACAAGTAGACCGACTCCTGCCTGCATCTACTACTATTACTCCACACATCGACCGCTATCCAACATGCATCTAGAGTATTAAGTTCATAAAGAACAGAGTAACCCGTTAAAAAAGATGACATGATGTAGAGGGATAAACTCATGCAATATGATATAAACCCCATCTTTTTATCCTCGATGGCAACAATACAATCCATGCCTTGCTGCCCCTGCTGTCACTGGAAAAGGACACCACAAGATTGAACCCAAAGCTAAGCACTTCTCCCATTGCAAGAAAAATCAATCTAGTAGGCCAAACCAAACTAATAATTCGAAGAGACTTGCAAAGATAACTCAATCATACATAAAAGAATTTAGAGGAGATTCAAATATTTCTCATAGATAAACTTGATCATAAACCCACAATTCATCGGATCTCTACAAACACACCGCAAAAAGAGTTATCGAATAGAACTCCAAGAAGATCAAGGAGAACTTTGTATTGAGATTCAAAGAGAGATAAGACGTCATCTAGCTAATAACTATGGACCCAAAGGTCTATGGTAAACTACTCACAACTCATTGGAGAGGCCTTGGAGATGATGTAGTGGCCCTTCGTGATCGATTCCCCCTCCGGCGGAGCGCCGGCGAAGGCTCCAAGATGGGATCTCACGGATACAGAAGGTTACGGCGGTGGAAATAGTTTCTCGTGGTTGCTTCTGATGTTTTCGGGGTACATGGGTATATATAGGAGGAAGAAGTAGGTCGGTGGACGCCCGAGGGGCCCACGAGGGTGGGGGGCGCGCCGGGCACCCTCGTGGCTGCCTCGGTTGTTTCTTGACTTCCACTCCAAGTCCTCTGGATCACGTTTGTTCCAAAAATCACGCTCCTAAAGGTTTCATTCTGTTTGGACTCCGTTTGATATTCCTTTTCTTCAAAACACTGAAATAGGCAAAAAAAACAGCAATTCGGTCTGGGCCTCCGGTTAGTAGGTTAGTCCCAAAAATGGTATAAATGTGTAAATTAAAGCCCATAAACATCCAAAATGGGTAATATAATAGCATGGAACAATCGAAAATTATAGATACGTTGGAGACGTATCAAGCATCCCCAAGCTTAATTCCTGCTCGTCCTCGAGTAGGTAAATGATAAAAACAGAATTTTTGATGTGGAATGCTACCTAGCATAATTCTCAATGTAATTCTCTTTATTGTGGCATGAATGTTCAGATCCAAATAATTCAAAATAAAAGTTCATATTGCCATAAGAAATAGTAATACTTCAAGCATACTAATCAAAGCAATCATGTCTTCTCAAAATAACATGGCTAAAGAGAGTTCATCCCTACAAAATCATATAGTTAGGCTATGCTTCATTTTCATCACACAAAAATGCTCCCATCTTGCACACACCCCGATGACAAGCCAAGCAATTGTTTCGTACTTAAATAATCTCAAACTTTTTCACCTTTCACGCAATACATGAGCGTGAGCCATGGATATAGCACTATGGGTAGAATAGAATATGATGATGGGGATTGTGTGGAGAAGACAAAAAAGGAGAAAGTCTCACATTGACGAGGATAATCAACGGGCTATGGAGATGCCCATCAATTGATGTCAACATGAGGAGTAGGGATTGCCATGCAATGGATGCACTAGAGCTATAAATGTATGAAATCTCAACAAAAGAAACTAGTGGGTGTGCATCCAACTTGCTTTCTCATGAAGACCTAGGGCATTTTGAGGAAGCCCATCGTAGGAATATACAAGCGAGGTTCTATAATGAAAAATTCCCACTAGTATATGAAAATGACAACATATGAGACTCACTATATGAAGGACATGGTGCTACTTTGAAGCACAAGTGTGGAAAAGATAGTAACATTGCCCCTTTTTTATTTATTTTTTATTATTTTTTCTTTTTTTTCTTTTGGCCTTTCTTTTTTTTGGCCTTTCCTTTTTTTGGCCTTTCTTTTTTTTTCTTTTTGGCCTTTCTTTTTTATTATTATTTTTATTTGGGGACAATGCTCTAATAATGATGATCATCACACTTATATTTATTTACAACTCATGAATTACAACCGAAAACTAGAACAAGATATGACTCTATATGAATGCCTCCGGCGATGTTTCGGGATGGGCAATGAATCAAGGGTGACATGTATGAAAAATTATGCATGGTGGCTTTGCCACAAATACGATGTCAACTACATGATTATGCAAGGCAATATGACAATGATAATGTGTGTCATAAAAAACGGAACGGAACGGTGGAAAGTTGCATGGCAATATATCTCGGAATGGCTATGGAAATGCCATAATAGGTAGGTATGGTGGCTGTTTTGAGGAAGATATAAGGAGGTTTATGTGTGATAGAGCGTACCGTATCACGTGGTTTGGATGCACCGACAAAGTTTGCACCAACTCTCAAGGTGAGAAAGGGCAATGCACGGTACCGAAGAGGCTAGCAATGATGGAAGGGTGAGAGTGCGTATAATCCATGGACTCAACATTAGTCAAAAGAACTCATATACTTATTGCAAAAATATACAAGTCATCAAAAACCAAGCAATACGCGCATGCTCCTAGGGGGATAGATTGGTAGAAAAAGACCATTGCTCGTCCCCGACCGCCACTCATAAGGATTCACAATCTACGAACACCTCATGTTTCAAAATTTTTACACAAATTTTACCATACGTGCATGCTACGGGACTTGCCAACTTCAACACAAGCATTCTTTAAATTCATAATCACCCAACTAGCATGACTCTAATATCACTACCTCCATATCTCAAATCAATTATAAGGTATCAAATTGATCATAGCATCCAATTCAACTCATATGATAGTTTTTATTATACCCAACTTGGATGCCCATCATTCTAGGACCAATTTTATAACCGTAGCAAATACCATGCTGTTCTAAGAAACTCTCAAAATAATATAAGTGAAACATGAGAGATCAACAGTTTCTACAAAATTAAGCCACGACGTGCTCTAAAAGATATAAATGAAGCACTAGAGCAAAACTATCTAGCTCAAAAGATATAAGTGAAGCACATAGAGTATTCTAATAAATTCCGATCAAGTGGGTTTCTCCCAAAAGGTGTGTACAGAAAGGATGATTGTGGTAGACTAAAAAGCAAAGACTAATATCATACAAGACGCTCCAAGCAAAACACATATCATGTGGCAAATAAAAATATAGCTCCAAGTAAATTACCGATAGACGAAGACGAAAGAGGGGATGCCTTCCCGGGGCATCCCCAAGCTTAGGCTTTTGTCTATTCTTGAATATCTTGGGGTGCCATGGGCATCCCCAAGCTTAGGCTCTTTCCAATCCTTATTCCATAATCCATCAAATCTTTACCCAAAACTTGAAAACTTCACAACACAAAACTCAACAGGAAATCTCATAAGCTCCGTTAGTGCAAGAAAGAAAAACCACCACATAAGGTACTATAATGAACTCATTCTTTATTTATATTGGTGTTAAACCTACTGTATTCCAAGTTCTCTATGGTTTGTACCCCTACATACTAGCCATAGATGTATCAAAATAAGCAAACAACACACGAAAAGCAGAATCTGTCAAAAACAGAACAGTCTGTAGCAATCTGTAACTCTCGAATACTTCTGGAACTCTAAAAGTTCTAAAAAAATAGGAAGTCCTGGGCAATTTTTCTATTGGTCTACAGAAAAAAGAATCAACACAAAATCACGTCTCTGTGAATTACCAAAAATATTTTCGTGCGCGCAAAGTTTCTGTTTTTCAGCAGGATCAAATTAACTATCACCATAGGTTATCCTATAGGTTCTACTTGGCACAAACAACTAACTAAAACATAAAAACACATCTAAACAGAAGGTAGATGATAAATTTATTACTACACATAAGCAAAAACAAAAAACAAAGATAAAAGTGGGTTGCCTCCCAACTAGCGCTATCGTTTAACGCCCCTAGCTAGGTATAAAAGCGAGGATAGATCTAAGTAGTGCCATTTTTGGCACTCAATTCATAAGTAGCTCGCATGAGAGATTCATAGGGTAATTTGACTTTCTTTCTTGGAAAGTGTTCCATGCCTTTCCTTAATGGAAATTGGAATCTAATATTCACTTCCTTCATATCAATAATCGCACCAATTGTTCTAAGGAAAGGTCTACCAAGAATAATAGGACATGAAAGTTGCAATCTATATCAAGAACGATAAAATCTACGGGCACCAAATTCCTATTTGCAACAATGAGAACATCATTGATCCTTCCCATTGGCTTTTTAATGGTGGAATCCGCAAGGTGCAAATTTAAAGAGCAATCATCAAGATCATGGAAACCTAGAATATCACATAAAGTTTTCGCAATTGTGGAAACACTAGCGCCCAAATCACACAAAGCATAACACTCATGATCTTTAATTTTAATCTTTATAATAGGTTCCCACTCATCATTAAGTTTTCTAGGTATAGAAACTTCCAAATTAAGTTTTTCATCATAAGATTGCATCAAGGCATCAACAATATGTTTGGTAAAAGCTTTATTTTCACTATAAGCATGAGGATAATTCACAACGGATTGCAACAAGGAAATACAACCTTCTAAAGAACAATTATCATAATTAAATTCCTTGAAATCCAAGATAGTGGGTTCAATGCTTTTTAAAGTCTTGAACTCTCCAATCCCACTTTTACCAAATTTAGCATCATGATCTAAGAACTCCGAATCATTGGGACGCCTTTTAACTAAAATTGACTCATCTCCAGTCCCATCATTATTAAGATTCATATTGCAAAACAAATATCTAATAGGTGACACATCAATAACTTTAAGATCTTCATCATTATTTTCATCTAACTTTTCTGGTTTGGCAGCCATCTTATTGACTAAGGTAGCTTGCTTATCGGAAATTTGGGCTATAGAATTTTCAAGACGAGTAATTTGAGAGTTCAAACCATAAAATTCTTTAGACAAATCATCAAGCTCTTTGTTCACAAACCCCATAAAGCTTTTTTGTTCTTTTAGCTCCTTTTTGAAGAAATTATTTTGCTCAAATTGTAAAGTCATAAAACTTCTAAGGTTTTATTCAATCTCTTCCAACCTTCTAAGATGAAGGTCGGTGTTCTTAGGCAAAGCCATAAGGGTAAACAGGCACACAAGCAAACAAAAAGGCAAGTGAAAGAGAGAGGAGATTGGGAAAGAGAGGGCAAATAAAACGGCAAGTATGAAGTGGGGGAGATGAAAACGAGAGGCAAATGGCAAATAATGTAAGTGCGAGGGAATGAGTTTGTGATGGGTACTTGGTATGTCTTATCTTGAGCGAAGACCTCCCCGGCAACAGCGCCAGAAATCCTTCTTGCTACGTCTTGAGCTTGCGTTGGATTTACTTGAAGAGGAAAGGGTGATGCAGCAAAGTAGCGTAAGTATTTCCGTCGGTTTTTGAGAACCAAGGTATCGATCCAGTAGTAGGCTCCCCAAAAGTCCCACGCACCTACACAAACAAACAAGAACTCGCAACCAACGCAATAAAGGGGTTGTCAATCACTTCAAGGCCACTTGCGAAAGTGATATCTGATAGAGATAGTATGATAAGGTAAATATATTTTTGGTATTTTATGATATAGATTGGAAAACTAAAGATGCAAATAAAAGTAGATTGAAAACTTATATGATAAGAGAGAGACCCGGGGGCCATAGGTTTTACTAGTGGCTTCTCTCAAGATAGCATAAGTATTATGGTTGGTGAACAAATTACAGTCGGGCAATTGATAAAAAAGCGAATAATTATGAGATTACCTAGGCATGATCATGTATATAGGCATCACGTCCGTGACAAGTAGACCGACTCCTGCCTGCATCTACTACTATTACTCCACACATTGACCGCTATCCAGCATGCATCTCACTACTAGGAAAACGGCTATAGATAGGATGGACACTAATGGCGCACTGTACATGTGGTACGCCATTACTGAATACTAATGGCGCACCATGTGTTGGTGCGCCATTAGTGTGCAAATACTAATGGTGCACCACATCCCATGGTGCGCCATTAGTAAAAAGTTTTTTTTTAATTTTTTCAAAACTACTAATGGCGCACCATGGGGGTGGTGCGCCATTACTAGTTCACATAGTAATGGCGCACCACACCCACGGTGCGCCATTAGTAGTTTTGAAAAAAAAGTAAAAAAAATAAAAAAAATATGTTAGTAATGCCGCACCTATGGACAGTGCGCCATTACTAGTTTTAAAAAAATTCAATTTTTTTTTCAAAACTAGTAATGGCGAACCGTGGGTGTGGTGCGCCATTACTAGTTAAACTAGTGATGGCGCACCACCCCACGGTGCGCCATTACTAACTTGGCCCAACACCGAATGCACCCCCCCCCCCCCCACCCCGTGGACTGCCTTTCCAGTTTTAAAAAAAATAAAAGAAAATGATGGAAATGTCAAAAAAATAAACGAAAATAAGTTTCCCATGTAATATGTGGTCTAGTTGTTGGGAAAATTTACAAATATGAATTTCGACTTTATTTGCAAAATCTCTCTGGAAATTTGTAAAATGGGCATAACTTTTGCATACGAACTCGGATTAAAAGGTTTTTTATATGAAAAAGCATCTACTCGAAAAGTTACATCTGAATTTAACGTGGGGAACCCCGTTAAACATTTTCAAAATCCTCAAAAACCTAACAGAAAAACGTTACGGGCCTTTCAAGATCTAGAGGCAAAAAAATTCATAAAATTTCAAAAAAAATTGGTTTTGAATTTTTTTTTGAATTGTTTTTCAGAAAATGATACGTAATATGACCGGGAAGTATTTTTCAAAATTTCATCATAGACATGAACATGAACAAAGTCCTAGACATCAGCAAGGTATAATAGGATTGATATGCTAGATATATCAACAAGTGCCTGTGAAGTGAGCTGTTGCTGGGGTTGGATAGAACTTTGAAGTTAAGCGTGCTTGGGCTGGAGTATTCTGAGGATGGGTGACCTTTTGGAAAGTTTGACCACGGAGTGCGATTTGACCTGAGATTAAGGATATTGACCCGAGATTAAGCCATATTGACCTGAGATTAAGAAAAAAACGAAAAAAAATTGGAAAAAAATTCTGAATTTTTTTTTTGAAAAAAATGTTAGTAATGGCGCACTTCTATGTGGTGCGCCATTAGTATACCAGATACTAATGGCGCACCATGGGCTATACTAATGGCGCACCGCGTGGTGCGCCATTAGTATACCAGATTCTAATGGCGCACCAGTGGTGCGCCATTAGTAAAAAATACTAGTGGAGTGCTACTAATGGCGCACCGGTAGTGCACCATTAGTAGGCAAAACCAGTGCACCATTAGTAGGCCTTTTCCTAGTAGTGTCTATAGTATTAAGTTCATAAAGAACAGAGTAACACATTAAGAAAGATGACATTATGTAGAGGGATAAACTCATGCAATATGGTATAAACCCCATCTTTTTATCCTCGATGGGAACAATACAATACGCTCATTGCTGCCCCTGCTGTCACTGGGAAAGGACACCACAAGATTGAACCCAAAGCTAAGCACTTCTCCCATTGCAAGAAAGATCAATCTAGTAGGCCAAACCAAACTGATAATTTGAAGAGACTTGCAAAGATAACTTAATCACACATAAAAGAATTTAGAGAGATTCAAATATTTCTCAAAGATAAACTTGATCATAAACCCACAATTCATCGGATCTCTACAAACACACCGCAAAAAGAGTTACATCGAATAGATCTCCAAGAAGATCAAGGAGAACTTTGTATTGAGATTCAAAGAGAGAGAAGAAGCCATCTAGCTAATAACTATGGACCCGAAGGTCCGTGGTAAACTACTCACAACTCATCGGAGAGGCCTTGGAGATGATGTAGAGGCCCTCTGTGATCGATTCCCTCTCGGGCGGAGCGCCGACGAAGGCTCCAAGATGGGATGTCGCGGATACAGAAGGTTACGGCGTGGAAATAGTTTTTTGTGGTCGCTTTTGATGTTTTCGGGGTACATGGGTATATATAGGAGGAAGAAGTAGGTCGGTGGACGCCCGAGGGGCCCACGAGGGTGGGGGGCGCGCCCATCCCTAGGGGGCGTGTCGGGCACCCTCGTGGCTGCCTCGGTTGTTTCTTGAGTTCCACTCCAAGTCCTCTGGATCACGTTTGTTCCAAAAAGCACGCCCCCGAAGGTTTCATTCCGTTTGGACTCCGTTTGATATTCCTTTTTCTTTGAAACACTGAAATAGGCAAAAAAAAATAGCAATTTGGGATGGGCCTCCGATTAGTAGGTTAGTCCCAAAAATGATATAAATGTGTAAAGTAAAGCCCATAAACATCCAAAACGGGTAATATAATAGCATGGAACAATCAAAAATTATAGATACGTTGGAGACGTATCAATTGCCGACGAGCTCGAGCTCGGGGACGGCGTCCCACGGCCTGCCCGGCTGGGCTACGGCTTCTGGAGTGTGTGGGAGTGGATGAGGGTGCTCGAGGAGGCTAGGGGTGGCCCTATTTATAGCCGAGCGGCGAGGGGGTTTCAGGCTCTGCCAGTGGACACCTGGCCCCGGCGCCCAGTGACGAACGACGTCAGTGAGAGAGGGAGAAGAAGACGTAGCTCACGTGGGGACTGTTGGTGAACAGGGACAAGCCCAGGGGCGAGAGGAAGACGACGAGCACAGTGCACCGCGCACTATGGCATTGGCCGGACCGTTCCCGTGCCCGCTGCGGTGAACTCCGACGTCGGCGAGTGCCAGGGCGGAGTTAAGGGCATCGGGATGATGAGGGTGGTGCGGTTTGGCACGCAGGCAGGCGAGGCAGCGAGCACGCGTGCAACAGAGCGCTCGGCGGCACTCAGAGCACGTCGTTTGCATGCCATCACGCATGGACAAACGCGGTCACCGTGTGAACTATGACCTCAGGCCGACCTAAGCCCAAACTTCATGTCCGGCGTGTTGTCCGTGGTAGTTTTGATCGTTACCATGCTTGGGTTTGGTTTCAGGTGCAGTAGAAATGATTTTACACTCTAGGTAAGTTTCTGGACAGTAACTTTGAGAGCTTACTATGGTCAAACCACTGGGAGTTGAAGGCTGGGCTTTGGAGGCTATCAAGCATCTACTAAGGTGATGATGCACAAGAAAAACCAGCTACAATGGAGCAAGTAAAATGGTAGTTGCTGTAGAAACTACCATTTCTGTCCAGAAAAGAAAATATTTTCTGTAGCCAAAATATTCCAAAAAGTGATGAAATATTTTTGCTCAGAAAGGTGCCCTAGAGTTCAAATAATAATTGGGATTTTTCTCAGAATTTTATGTGCAAGAAAAAATGGGGTTGCTTTGGAGCACATTGAGCTAGCTAGGGTTTAGGAGGGGAAAATGAATATTTTTCATTAAAGAAAAATATTCCAAATAATTTTTTTGAGATGAACCAGAGATGGAGTGATGGTTAGAGAGGGGGATGAAGCACTTGGGTGAAATACAAGGAGTACCCAAGTGGTTAAGTCCAAATGAAAAGATTAAAAATTTCCAAACTTCAAATTCAAACCAACTGAAAATCAGGCAAAGAAGAGGGGGCAAAATCCAGGCTGTCACAAACCTCCCCCACTTAGAATGAATCTCGTCCTCAAGATTTGGTTGCTTGGGAAAACCACTCTGGATAATGTGCTCTTAGAAATTCTTCCGGTTCCTATGTTGATTCTGACTTTGTGTGATGCTCCCATTGGACTTTGTAAAACTTCCTTGCTTTACTACGAGTGACTCTTTCCATCCGATCCAAGATTTTAACCGGGCTCTCTTCGTATGTTAAGTCCTTTGCCAGCTCTATTTCTGTCATATCAGTCTTTTTCTCACGCGGTGATATGCATCGTTGTAACTGTGAAACATGAAACACGTTGTGCATGTCCGACAATTCAGGGGGTAGTTCCAATTGATATGCAACTGTACCGACTCGTGATATAACGGGAAATGGACCAATAAATCTGGGTGCCAACTTTCCATGAGTCCGAAATCTCTTGACTCCTTTCATAGGCGTGACTCGAAGGTATACGTGTTCTCCGGGTTCAAAACTAATCTGTTGGTGCTTTGCATCATAATAACTCTTCTGTCGAGATTTGGCCAACTGCAATCTGTCTCTGATTTCCTTGATTTGCTTCTCGGCTTCCAGCATGAGATCCGTTCCGAAAATACGGCTATCTCCAGTTTGAGACCAATTTAAAAGAGTGCGACACTTACGGTCATACAAATCCTCATACGGTGACATCTTTAAACTGGTCTGGAAGCTATTGTTATAAGAGAACTCGGCATAGGGCAAACAGTCTTCCCATTTCGGTCCTTGGGCCAAAGCACATGCTCGCAGCATATCTTCGAGTATTTGGTTTACCCGTTCTGTCTATCCATCAGTCTGAGGATGATAAGCGGTACTGTATTTCAATGCTGTCCCCAAGGCTTGATGGAGATGGGACCAAAGAGCAGAGGTAAAAAGTGAACCTCAGTCAGAAGTGATGGTTCGGGGTACTCCATGTATACTTACTATTCTGGATACATACAACTGTGCAAGTTCATCTACTCGACATGTGGTTCTGATCGGGATAAAGTGGGCTACCTTGGTTAATGTGGCCACTATGACCCAGATTGCATCATTGCCCCGTCGAGTCTTAGGTTGTCCTGTGATGAAATCCATACAGACATCATCCCATTTCCATTGTGACACTAGCAAGGTTGGAGAAGTCTGGCTGGCTTCTGATGCTCTGCCTTCACTTTGTTGCATATGTCGCAACAGGCCACGAAATAGGCAATGTCTTTCTTCATCCCATCCCACAACAATATTTGTCGAAGGTCTTCATACATCTTCGTACCTCCAGGGTGAATCGAATATGAGGATTTGTGAGCTTCTGACAGGATCTTCTGCTTTAAATCCGCTTGATTGGGCACACAAATCCTTCCCCGGAACCGGAGGGTACCGAACCGATCCTTCGAGTAACCGGAAGTCTGACTTGCTACCATATGCTTGGCACGTTTCTGTAGACTAGAGTCATCTGGCTGGGCCATGCAGATCTCTTCCTCAAGTGTGGGGGTAACTTCCAAAATATTAGCAAGGCCAGCATCAACTATGACCACGTTGAGCTGAGCAATCTCTTCTTGAAGTTCAGGAGGCAAGGATTCCAATATGACATTAGGCTGACGGGCTTTCGACTGAGCGCATCGGCCACCACATTGACCTTTCCCGGGTGGTAATTTATTCCAAGGTCATCATCCTTGACTAACTCAAGCCATCTTTGTTGACGGAGATTTAAATCTGGCTGATTAAATATATATTTGAGAATTTTGAGATCTGTAAAAATTTGGCACCTCTTCCCGATGAGATAGTGTCTCCGAATTTTTAAAGCATGAACCACCGCGGCCAACTCCAAATCATGAGTAGGATAATTTCCCTCGTGGGGTCGTACCTGTTGTGAGGCATAGGCTACTACCTTGCCGTCTTGCATAAGTATGCATCCAAGTCCTTGTCTGGAAGCGTCGCAGTACACATAAAAACTGCGGTAGATATTTGAAAGAGTCAATACCGGTGCAGTTGTCAGCCGTATCTTTAACTCATTGAAACTTTTCTCACAGTCCTCAGTCCATTCAAACTTCTTATCCTTTTTGAGCAGCTCCGTCATGGGTTTAGCAATCTTGGAGAATCCTTCAATGAAACAATGGTAATATCCGGCTAATCCAAGAAAACTCCGGATCTAAGATATGGTTGTAGGCGGCAACCAATCGAGTACATGCTTTACTTTGCTCGGGTCCATGGCTATACCTTCGGCGGATAGCACATGTCCAAGAAATCCAACTTGCTTGAGCCAAAACTCACATTTACTGAATTTGGCATATAACTGATGCTTAGGGAGTCATTGTAACACTGCTTGGAGGTGTTCTTTGTGCTCTTCTTCAATTCTTGAGTAAATAAGTATATCATCTATGAAGACTACCATGAACTTATCGAGGAAGTCCATGAATACTTTGTTCATCATATGCATGAAGAAGGCAGGGGCGTTGGTGAGACCAAAAGACATAACTGTATATTCATAAAGACCGTATCGAGTGGTGAATGCGGTCTTAGGAATATCCTCCTTTTTAATCTTGAGTTGATGGTATCCAGTCCGTAAATCATTATTGGAGAATACCTTGGCCCCACTGAGCTGATCAAACAGGTCATCAATTCTTGGCAGTGAATATTTGTTTTTGATTGTGACGTCATTCAGCTGACGGTAATCCAAACACATGCAAAGGCTGCCATCCTTTTTGTCCACGAAGATAGCAGGTGATCCCCATGGTGTAGAGTTGGGACGGATATATCCTTTCTGGAGCATTTCATCGAGATGTTTCTTTAGCTCCACTAATTTTGATGAAGGCATTCGGTAATACTTCTTGTGTATTGGTGTGGTTCCGGGCACAAGATCTATTGCAAACTGTCGTGGGAACGAACACCTATGGGGCCGGCGGACCGAGCTCCTTTCGGTTCGGCGGGGGGCGGAGGTCGCACGAAGAGCAGATCGAGGCGCAGCACACGAGCGATTTACCCAGCTTCGGAGCTCTCCGGAGAGATAATACTCCTACTGCTGCTTGTCTGATTGTATTGTGTTCTTGCTCAGGAGCGCTAAATGCTACAGTACACAGTGGATGCTAACGAGGCCGACCGTGAGTGCTTTCTGGCCTCGAACCCCCCCTCTACGTTGCGCATGGGCCTCCTTTTATATGCTCAAGGGGTCACCGACAGGTGGCAACGTAGGCAAGGGTAAAAATGGAAAAGAGTTGCGGTTGGTACAACTACTTGTACAGTGTCTCATACCTAACCCTGACGGCAGGGGACAAAGGCATTAGATGCCCGTCTGTGTCGCCCAAACAGTGCAAAAAGGGACCGTCAGGGGCGCCACCGCTCGCCACGATGGCAATCTTGTCAGCGTCGCTTGCCACCTTGCACCGCTGGCTGCACAGCCTCTTGCCACGCGCGCCTGGAAAGGTCCCAGGGCGACACGTTGGTGGATGTGCTGGAGCGCCGGTACAGAGTGATAGCTTGCCGCGGCAAGC
This sequence comes from Triticum timopheevii, assembly GCA_963921465.1. Lineage (NCBI taxonomy): Eukaryota > Viridiplantae > Streptophyta > Magnoliopsida > Poales > Poaceae > Triticum > Triticum timopheevii. The sequence continues at coordinate 283,312,061 of OY997268.1, read as the reverse complement.
GCCTTGCCGCAGTCGTTGTCTTGTCGCGTCCGGAAGCTTGTCGCTCACCGGGCCTTGCCGGGACGCGTGGCGCGTCGCGGCAAGTTCCTTGAAATGCCTTGGTTGGTCTTCCCGGCAAGCTCCTCTTGCCGGGGCCTTTTCTCCTTGGCTTAAACACTTTGTTCTTGAATTGCTCGAAAGGAACCACGGAGGACCTTGGCGGTCACCCGGCAAGCCCTGCCGCGGGGTGCTGCGACTGCCCGTGCACAAGTTCAGGATACTAGGGTACCCCTACTCTAGTACACCGACAGGAGCCCCGGGCCTGGGCCACACACGGTGCCGAGCGCTGTTGGGCCAGGCCCAAAACAGGGCACGGGCACGCGCGGCCTGGTTTACGCCGTATCTTACTCCGTATCCACCGTGCCCTCCCCTAACGGCACGCGTTGAATGCGGCGTCGTGGGAGAGATCGTGGGTGGTTATTTATTCGAAAAACGGAACGTCCGCCCCTCCCTCTTTATAAGCAGAGGAAACGCCGGCGCCACCAACACTGTCGATCTCCCCCACCACCTCCGTTATGGCTCCGAAAGCCGGGAAGGCCATGAAGTCGGCCGAGGCGCTGCGGCTCGAGGCGCTGCGAAAGGAGCGGGCAATCTTCCCGAGCTCGCCACGAAGGAGCTGAGGGAGTACTACTACCTCTTTTGGTCGACGAAGACGCGAGCACATCCGCGCACGAAGGTACTCTCCGCCGCCGTTTCGGAACGGGCTCCGAACAGATATCCCTTCTTTGCGTTGTTCTTCTACTGCGGGCTCTGCCCGCCTTTCTCTGAGTTTTTCTGCGACATCATGAACACCTACGGGTTCCACCTCCCTGATTTCACCCCCAATGCTGTTCTGACCATGGCAGTTTTCGCGCATCTCTGCGAAAACTTTGTCGGAGTCCACCCAAACGTAGCTCTTTTCCGCCACTTCTTTATGCCCCGAGTTGAGAGAGGAGAACCTTTATCCGGCGGAATCGCCTAGATCTCGAGAGCCAGCAAGAAGGAAGCTTATCTGGAGGGGGAGCTCCGCAGCAAATGGGAGGAGTGGAGAGCAGACTGGTGCTGGATTATCGAGGAGAACCCGTAGCCGTTTACTGCCCAGCGCCAAGCCCCAGCAGTGCGCGGCAACGATTGGAGCAACGTGGCCCCGGAAGACGATAGGCTGAAAATTGCTGTCACCCGGATCCTACGCCTCAGGCTTGCCGGGCTCACTGTAGGCGCCGTTGGCGCAGATTTTCTTCGCCGCCGCATCGCCCCCCTGCAAGAGAGGAGGAGACCCGCCTGGGAGTTCGGGGGTCCGGCGGACATTATGAGGCTGCGCCCGGGCCTCAACTTCAACTTCACTGTCCTGGAACTGGATGCGATGCTCAAGGAGCTGTTCAAGCACGACCCTCAACATCCCGAATGGTTCAGGCTGCCGAAGGGCGTCGTCCCGCTGTGCAACAATTCCTCGCTCGACCGCATCCATGCAATGATGTCGTTGTGCGATTCGCATGGAATTGTTCCAACTTGGCAAGAGCCCGCAGACGACATCGTGCAGGAGTTCTTCGACGGCTTGGTGGAGGTGGCAGTCCGCTCCGATGAACAGAAGAGCCTCACCCGCGACACCACCGATGCGGAGATGCAGCGCATCGCCACTAGGGTGGAAGAGGCGGCGGCAGCCGCTGCCGCGGGCGAGTTTGGATTCACCGTGCAGGAGGCAGAGGCAGCAGAGGTGGCAAGCCTTCCCGAGCGAGAGTGGCTTGCCAGCGAGGAAGAGCTTGCCGGGCCTGACGCCGAGTCGAGTGAGCCCGCCGAGGGTGCGAGCGGCCCGCCATCTTCAGGCAGCTTGCCGCAAGCAGAGCCCCCAGCGAAGCCCCCAGCTCCACCAAGAAGGCGTCTCCGCAAGGCCGGGGACGTAGCGGGGCGCCAGACGAGTCAACAGCCGTCGTGCCGCGCGACGCGCTCCACCACGACAAGCAATGTTGCCGCGGGAGCGCCTCAAGCCGCTGCGGCAACTGGAGCGGGGTCTTCCCAAACCACCGCCACTGCCCCCGCCAAGCGGCTAAGGGAACCTACTCCTCCGCCTCGTCGCGCCGAAGGTAGGCCGGACTTCGACCTCTCCGCGCTCAGCTCCAACGAGGAAGAAGAAGAGTAAGATTCTTTGTTGTACTTGTAGTTCTTCAATTTTTGCTGTTTCTGTCTTGTATCTGATTTGCTTTACTCTGAACTCCTTCCTTTTCAGGACCCTGGCCCAGAGAGCGGCGAAGAGAGCCAAGGCTCCGGTGATTTTCGTCGAGGATGAGCCCACCGCGACAGCAGGGGGCGCGCCCAAGACCACCTTGCCGGACCCGGCAATCATTCCCCAGCGTAAGTATATGGTTTACTTCCCGCTGTTATGGCGCGCATGGGTGTTCTTTCTTTTGCTGACATCTGACTGTTGGTTTGTGTAGGAGCAGAGCAGCCTCACCAGGAGCACCCGGAAGCCGCCCCCGAGATGCTATCTGCTTCGACTACGCCGCCAAGGGAGGATTCCCCGGCAAGGGAGCGTTCTCCGGAAAGGAAGAAGTCTCCGGCAAGGGACAGTTCTCCGGCAAGAGACGGTTCTCCGGCAAGGGACAGCACCAGCGACCCCCCAGTGGTGGAGCCCATGACTGCAGATCCAGTACAGGTAACCCTTCTTGCTTGAAAACTTCCCTTGTGTTCTTCTTCTTCTGATCTTATTTTCGGATATTTGCTTGACTTTTTCTCTCTTTTCCCGGCCATCAGATCCATCTTCCACGGAGCCGATGGAGACCGAGGCCACCGGCGAGGAGGACGTGCGCGGCAACACCGACGACGCCGCTGCCACCGAAGAAGGAGCTGGCGCTGATGAGCCCGCCTGCGAAGAAGCCGCCAAAGTTGCCGCCGCAGGAGCCGGCGAGGGGTCTGGCGATCGCACTGACGACCCTGAGGCCGCAGGAGCGCAAGGCGCTACGCTGACCGCCGATCCCTCCGCCGCTGCCGCAGCGTCAGGCTTCGAAGAGCCCCAGCCCGGCGCCTATTTGAAGGCCGGCGATGGCGTCTTCATCAAGCTCCCCTGGGCGTCAAGCTCCAGGGCACCGGTCGAAGGAGAAACTTTTGATGGAGAAGTGCTCGCCTCCGCTGGGCTGACGCTGGTTGACGCGCCGAGCAGCAGCTGCGGCGAGTCTGAGGAGGAGCAGCTGCTGCGGAAGCTGGTGTCACTCTACCGCGCCCGACAGGCCAAGCTGGAATCCCGAGAAGCGCTTGTCTCGAAGGCGGGAGTGGACATCGAGAAGCACGCAGAGGAGCTCCCGAGTTGCAACCAGGAAACTCTCCGGTCCTTGGCAGAGGAGCGGGCGCAACTCGCCGAGGCGTGGAAAGCCTTCCTCCTCGAGAAGGCTGAAGCCGAAGAGCAACAGCGGCTTGTCGCCGAGGAGCTGTTTGCGCGGGAGGGCGAGTTGGCGCAGCGAAAGGTTAATCTTGACAGCCATGAGGAGGAGCTTGCCGCGCGCGAGCAAACATTCGGCGGGGCTCTCAAGGAAGCAGAGGATGCGGCCGCAGCTGCCGAGGCCGCCAAGAAGGAGCTGGAGACGAAGGTGGCGCAGCTAGAGGCCGATCTCAAGGCGAGAAGCGAAGAGCTTGCCGTGCTCAAGCGTGAGTGCGAGAAGGACGCCTACGCCGATGGCGAGCTGCAGGGTCGTCTTGTCGAGAAGGGCAAGGAGCTTAGCACCGCCAAGGACTCCAACACAGATCTTGAGTTGAAGCTGACTACTTTGACCAAGACGCTGGACGACGCCAAGGAGCAGGAGGTGGCCTTGAAGGAGGAGATCAAGGCCAACGAAGCGCTGCTGACGAGGGCCGCCGAAACCCAAAACACTTTTAGGGAGACTGTGGAACTCTGGACAGAGGGTCTCGTGAATATCGCCGCAGTCATCGACGGGGAGCTGGCGCAGCTGGGGATGGAGGATTTCGGGTATTCCTCCGATGAGAACCTCCAGCCCAGTGCCAAGCTCACTTTGTTCTTCAAGGGCATGGCGACGGCCCTCCAGCAACTCCGGGAAAGGATCCCAAAGCAGCTGGCCGACGAGTCGTGCACGATCTGCGCGAGAGTTCTGCAAAAGGTGTTGGTGAAGGTGGCCTTCCGCAACCCAGGCCTCAACCTCACCAACGTCCTCAAGAAGCTGCCTCCGGATGCTGATCTGGAAGCGCTCAAGGCCCTTGTCGCACCCATTGTGGACAAGGTGAACGAGGTCAAGAGGGTTGATGGTGACCGCGTAGATTAGGCCACCCGTTTCCTCCTTTCCTTGTCGCTGCTAGTCATGTTACGAGAACAATCTATTAGAGCCGCGACAAGCTATCTTGTAATATAACTTTATTTTGGGTATCGATTGCTATGTTATTCCCTTTACTTGATTCCTTCCTTTGTATGTTTTTGGCCTATGCTTTTAGGGAACTTGCCGGCGCAGGCACCTTAGCCGCGAGCGCTGAGTGCGGGACGTCAGCAGCCTGCTGGCGGTGCCGCTACCGACAAGAAACCTTGTCGCAGCTAGTCGCAGCTCACTTAAGTTGTTGAGCGGACTCGAAACAAAGTAAGGGCGCAACTAGCTATGAGTTAGTTCCTCCGCGCACAGGTTTTCCATACAAAGCACGGTCGTTCGAGGAAGATAACTTAAAAAAAATTAAAACTGATTGCTCAAACTTTGGCTACTTAGCTTTTCAGTCGTTTGCGTCCCGGCAAGGCGAAACTTTCTTGAACGACGCCTGGTCCACATCATTATCTTCTCCTTTCCCCCCGGCAAACTTGTGGGCGAGGGAACCTTACTTTTCTTGAGAAAAAGAAAGAAAAGAAAATAAAGATATGGGGCCTTACGGCTCGTTATTGCTTACCGGGGGTAGGTGCTGCACAAAGTGTCAGATAACACATGCAAAAAATAGAAAGCATGTAATTGACAAGATGTGCGGAGCACATGAGCTTTATTTATGCACGGGGTCTACGTCCGGCTTTGTACAAAGGATTACATGCAACAGCGGCAAGACTTGTACAAAAGGTGGTTGCCGGAACAGGTCCCGGCAACCGCGCCTTACGGGTAAAACTTACGAAGATCCTCAATATTCTAGGAGTTGCTCACCGGAGTGCCATCTTCGGTCTCAAGGCGACAGCGCCAGGCCTAGTGACTCGTTTCACCCGGTAAGGGCCTTCCCACTTCGGCGTCAACTTGTTGGAATTCTTGGCGGACTGAACGCGCCGAACAACAAGGTCGCCTTCCTCGAGACTTCTGGCATTAACTTCGCGGCTATGGTAGCGGCGCAAAGCTTGCTAGTATCGAGCAGCTCGTATAGCAGCCTGAAGACGGTCCTACTCAAGGAGCAGCGCGTCATCTTGTCGCAGCTGCTCTTGCTCAATCTCATCATAAGCGAGCACTCGAGGCGACCCGTATACGAGTTCCGTGAGGAGAACTGCCTCTGCTCCGTAGACTAGAGCAAAAGGTTTCTGGCCAGTGGCTCGATTTGGCGTTGTCCTGATCGACCAAAGAATCACCGGCAGCTCCTCGATCCAGTTCTTTCCGCACTTGTGCAGCCTGTCAAAAGTTCTGGTCTTGAGTCCGCGCAGCACTTCAGCATTTTCCCTCTCCGCTTGACCGTTGCTTCTTGGATGAGCAACAGAAGCGAAGCAGACCTTGGCGCCAAGATCTTGGACGTACTGCATGAAGGTGCGGCTCATGAATTGCGTGCCGTTGTCGGTGATGATCCTGTTAGGGATCCCGAAGCGGCAAACAATCGACCCGAAGAACTTGACTGCTGACTGTGCTATCATCTTCCTCACTGCTTCCACTTCCGGCCACTTTGTGAACTTGTCGATTGCAACGTACAAGTACTCAAAGCCCCCGACAGCTCGAGGAAAAGGGCCGAGGATGTCGAGCCCCCAGACCGAAAATGGCCAGGATAAAGGGATCGTCTAGAGAGCTTGAGCTGGCTGGTGTATCTGCTTGGAATGGAACTAGCACGCTTCACACTTGGTTACTTGTCTAGTTGCATCCTGGAGGGCTGTCGGCCAAAAGAAACCTTGCCGGAATGCTTTGCAGGCAAGTGCTCTTGCGCCAATGTGGTGACCACATATGCCTCCATGTACCTCTGCCAACAGCTTTTGTCCATCTTCCCGGTGAATACACTTCAATTTCACACCGTTGAGTCTTCTTCTGTAGAGTGTGTTGTCGACAAACTGGTACATACTTGACTGCCGAGCTACTCTTTCCGCTTCTTCTTGCTCTTCGGGAAGTTCTCCTGTCTGAAGGAAATGGACAATCTGCTGTGCCCATGCTGGAGCTTGCGTCTCGACAACAAGGACTGAAGGCACATATGTTGCTGCGGGAACATCCGCTTCTATGGCGAGAACCTGTGGCTCAGCTGGAGCTTGATGTTCCCCGGCAAGCTTGCCGGAGCAAAACTTGTCGGGAGCATCTGCTTCAACGGAACAAGCCTTAGGGCTTGCCGGAGCAAACTGCTCCTCAGCACTCTTGGTGTTGATCTTGGGGACCTTCTTAGCGGCGGCTTCGGGGAGCTCTGCCAGAAAATAGTCACCAGAAATCAACTTCCTCTTCTTGCTCTGTCCAGTTGATGGCGTTACAGACGATTGAGTCAGTTTGAGCACAAAGATTCCTGGTTCCACAGGTAACTTTAGTGCGGCGCACTTTGACAAGCCATCGGCAACGTCGTTCTGAGCTCTTGGAACATGTTCCATCTGTAGGCCGTCAAAGCGCTCTTCTAACTTTCTCACTTCATCAACATAAGCTTCCATCAACGGACTCTGATAATTCTTGTTTACTTGGCGGACGACAAGCTGTGAGTCACCCCTGACAATGAGCTTCTTGATCCCAAGGTCTGCCGCGATCCTGAGACCGGCAAGCAAACCTTCATACTCTGCAGTATTGTTTGTTGCTTGCTCCTTGGGAAAGTGCATCTGGACTACGCACTTGAGGTGCTCTCCGGTGGGCGCGACTAGCAGCACGCCCGCACCGGCGCCTTGCAGCGAGAAGGCACCATCAAAGTACATCAGCCATTCTTTGCTTGCTTCCTTGACGGGGATGCTCGTTTCTGGAATTTCTTCATCTGGTGTTGGCGTCCACTCTGCTATGAATTCTGCCAATGCTCTGCTCTGGATAGTTGAAGTGCTTTCAAACTTGAGGCCAAAGCTTGACAGTTCCAGTGCCCACTCGACAATCCTGCCTGTTGCTTCTGGATTCTGCAGTATCCTCTTCAGCGGAAAACGAGTGACAACTGTGATCTCATGTGCTTGGAAGTAATGGCGCAGCTTTCTTGAGGCCATGAGAAGGCCGAAAAGCAATTTCTGCACACCACAATACCTTGACCTAGCCCCCTACAGAAAGGAACTGACAAAGTAAACTAGGCGCTGCACCATTTTCTTCTGCATCTCCTCATGTGCCTGCGCAGATCTATCCTTGTCGGGACCAGAGCTTGTCGGTGAAGTCTCTTGCTTGTCGCTGGATGCATCTGCCGTGGTTGCTGGCTCATCATCCGCCTCCCTCTCCGCTACTAACGCAGCACTAACCACTTGATTGGTTGCCTCTATATACAGCAGCAACTTCTCTTGTGGCTTAGGTGCGACAAGTATTGGAGTGGAGGACAGGTATCTCTTCAAGTCCTGCAGCGCAGCCTCCGCTTCCGGAGTCCATTTCATTGGACCTGCCTTTTTCAATATTTTGAAAAATGGCAGGGCGCACTCAGCAGACTTAGAGATAAACCTGCTGAGAGTAGCCACGCAACCGGCAAGCCTTCGTACATCCTTGACGCGCTTTGGTGCTTCAATCTGCTCAATGGCCTTGATCTTGTCGGGATTGGCTTCAATTCCCCGCTGAGACACGAAGAACCCGAGAAGCTTGCCGGAGGGGACTCCAAACACACACTTCTCGAGGTTAAGCTTGAGGTTGATCTTGCGCAGATTTGCAAAGGTTTCATCTAAATCCTGAATCAGAGTTGCCTTGTCCTTGCTCTTGACCACTATGTCATCCATGTAGGCTTCCACATTTCTGTGCATTTGTGGCTTAAAAGCTTCATGGACTACCCTTGCAAATGTTGAACCAGCATTCTTTAAACCGAAAGGCATCCGTATAAAACAGTATGTGCCACATGGAGTGATGAATGCGGTCTTCTCCTCATCCTCTTCTGCCATGAAGATCTGATGGTATCCTGAGTATGCGTTAAGAAATGAAAGCAAGTCACATCCGGCCGTGGAGTCAACAATCTGGTCAATGCGCGGCAAGGGAAATGGGTATTTGGGACAAGCTTTATTAACATCGGTAAAGTCAATACAAAGCCTCCATTTCCCGTTTGCCTTGCGCACGACTACAGGATTGGCCAACCACGTAGGATGGAGCACTCCTCTGACAAGGCCTGCTGCTTCCAACTTCTTGATTTCTTCTGCGATGAATTCTTGGCGCTCCACTGCTTGTTTCCTGACTTTCTGCTTGACGGGCCGCGCATGAGGACAGACGGCAAGATGGTGCTCGATTACTTTCCTGGGAACACCAGGGATGTCAGATGGTTGCCATGCAAACACGTCGACTTTGGCCCGCAGGAAAGCAACGAGCGCGCTTTCCTATTTAGGGTCGAGAGTGGCACTGATGGTGAAGGTACCACCAGTGTCGTCCTCCTTGGCGGGCACTTTCTTGGTCTCTGGCAGAGCTGCCATTGTCTTTTTACACTTGCCGGTGGAGCTCGATGGTGCGTCCTCGACGGTAGCGCAGCACTCCGAGGAGGTGCGCTTGCCGCAGTGGGCATCAGAACTCTTGCCGGACTTGGTCTTCTTCTTCCCCCCGGGAGCTTCAGCGGCAAGTGACTTGCGTTCTGCTGCGGCTGCTGCTTCCCGGTAGATCTTGTCGGCGCAGATAAGCGCATCCTTCTTATCGCCAAGGACAGAGATGACACTTATTGGGCCTGGCATCTTGAGCATGTTGTATGCATAGTGAGAGGCTGCCATGAATTTGGCGAGCGCTGGACGGACGAGTATCCCATTGTATGGCAATGGAAAATCAGCAACGTCAAAAGTGACCCTCTCAGTCCTGAAGTTCAACTCGCTGCCAAATGTTACCGGCAACGTGATCTTTCCCTTTGGCTTGCTCCTTCCCGGATTGATTCCTTGGAATGTGCCGGTCTCTTCGAGCTCGCTGTCAGGGATCTGGAGTTATGCGATCAGGGTGTTCCTCAATATCGGCAGGCACCCGACCGCATTTATGCGATCAGGGTGGTCCTCAACTGGAGCACCGCGGAGGAGATCAGGTTCAAGCCGGCCCCGCCGTCAACTAGCATCTTAGTGACCTTGAGGTTGCGGATAGTTGGTGAAACCAACATCGGCAGGCACCCGACCGCAGTTATGCGATCAGGGTGGTCCTCAATATCAAAGATGATAGGCGTGCTGGACCATTTCAGGGGCTTGCGTGACTCGACGGGTGGTTCTGTCGCATTGACTTCCCGCACCCACTGTTTGAGCTGGCGGTGTGAAGTATGTAGAGAAGCACCGCCGTCAACACACAGGACCTCTATGGCTTTCTGGAACTCCTGCACACTGGCTCTGTCATCATCCATTTCTTCATCGTCGTCGTCATCTTCGTCCTTGTCGCGGCCGCGGGGAGGTCTGTCTCCTTGCCGCTGCTTGGCCTTGCCGCGGCGTCCTCCTCGGCCGGGACGTTTCTTGCCGGATCCTCCAGTACCTTCTTAGGCTTTCTCCTTGTCGCGTCGCTCATACTCAGCCTTTTGCTGCTCGACAAGCTGCTCGACCTTCTTGCAGCTCTGGAGATCATGGCCCTTGGTGCGGTGGATTTTGCAGTACTGCTTGTCGGAGCCGTCCTGCTTGTCGGCGGCCGCCACAGCGTTCTTGGCGCCACCTTCATTGCCGGACTGCTCAACTACTAGCACATCTTTGCCTTTCTTCTTTCTGTTGTTCCGCCGCCGGTTTTTCTTTGCCGGGGCGGCATCTTCGCTGTCAGATCCTCCTGCTCCTGTATTCTCTCCGGGAAGTTTCCTCCCTTCCTCAGCACGTGCACACTTGTCGGCCAGGGCATATAGCTCACTGACGTCTCTGATCTTGCACATCGCCATCTCCTCCCGCATCCTGCGATTACGCACGTTCTGATGGAACACACTGATGACCGCGGCAGGGTGGACATCTGGGATGTTGTGCTGTACATGGCTGAATCTCTGAATGAACTTGCGCAGGGACTCTCCTTCCTTCTGGGCGACCAGATGAAGGTGGCTCTCTTGGCCATGAGGTTTGTGGCCGCCTGTAAAGGCGCCGACAAACTAATGGCATAGGTCTGCCTAGGAGGATATGGAGTTGTCCGGCAAGTGCATGAGCCAGGACCTGACATTGGGCTTGAGCACCAGCGGGAAGTAGTTGGCGAGGATATTGTCGTCCCGCCCCCCGGCAGCTTGCACCGCGATGGTGTAGATGCTGAGGAACTCCGACGGATGCGACTTGCCGTTGTACTTCTCTGGTACGTCTGGCTTGAAATTCTTCGTACTGGGCCACTGGACTTGCCGCAGCTCACGAGTGAACGCAGGGCAACCTACCGCGTACGGCAAGTCGCCTGGTTCCCCTGGCGCATGCATGTCGACGGAGGGCCCAGCGCGCTGATCTGATTGACGTCGCGCTTCTCTTCGACGCTCGATGCGAGTACGAGCGTCTTCTTGCTGTCGTTCGTGAAGAACTTGGCGCTGATCGCGACGAGCTCGTGGATCTGATGACGCGGTGGAGTCGTTGTCGAGGTTGACCCGGCGAGTCGGTGATCTTGGCCTTCGGGGTGGAGAGTGCACGGTGGTTGCACCCCCACCGGTTTTGTCGCCACCGGCCTGTGCCTGACAGTCTTGCCGCGGCTGCGATGCATTCGGCTGCTGTGGAGTGTTGCCGTTGGCGAAGCCGATGAGACTCTGAATGGTGGCCCTCCATTCGTCGATCTTGTCTGCCGTTGGAGGGTAATCCAGGAGCATTTGAGCTCATGCCAGAGCTTCTGCTGGAGTGGAGGGTGGCAGTGGCGAACGGTGCGAGGAGCGGGATATGCTCGGACTTCTAACTATGTTAGAAGGAGCAGTATCCCGTCCAGGCGACTGTGTCTTGCTCGTGCCGGCATGTTGGCGTGCATGCTGGTCTTGAGCACCCTGAGATCCACCAGCTCGATCTTGGTCCAATGAGCGTATGGTACCGCGAGTACCATGACGCTGTCGGTCCCGCGCCTCCTGAGATGGGCGCGGTGCATGTACGGACGCTGAGGTCTGTGCAGCCTTGTCCTTGGACCTGGCAGCACCGTGAGCTCCCTCGTCGACGCCCGTTCTTCCGCCGGCGTCTACCCCACCACCCGTTTGCTCCGGCGGCGGTGGGATCGACGTGGACGGAGCAGCCACCTCCGAAGCCTTCTTCTTCGGTGGCATGTCGATGAAGATGATGAAGATCTAGCTCGCGTGAATGTCGGACCAGGTTCGCACAACCTCGACGCCCCCTACCTAGCACGCCAAAGATGTCGTGGGAATGAACACCTATGGGGCTGGCAGACCGAGCCCCTTTCGGTTCGGCGGTGGGCGGAGGTCGCACGAAGAGCAGATCGAGGCGAAGTACACGAGCGATTTACCCAGCTTCGGAGCTCTCCGGAGAGATAATACTCCTACTGCTGCTTGTCTGATTGTATTGTGTTCTTTCTCGGGAGCGCTAAATGCTACAGTACACAGTGGATGCTAACGAGGCCGAGCGTGAGTGCTTTCTGGCTCGAACCCCCCCTCTACGTTGCGCATGGGCCTCCTTTTATATGCTCAAGGGGTCACCGACAGGTGGCAACGTAGGCAAGCGTAAAAATGGAAAAGAGTTGCGGTTGGTACAACTACTTGTACAGTGTATCATACCTAACCCTGACGGCAGGGGACAAAGGCATTAAATGCCCGTCTGTGTCGCCCAAACAGTGCAAAAAGGGACCGTCAGGGGCGCCACCGCTCGCCACGATGGCAATCTTGTCAGCGTCGCTTGCCACCTCGCACCGCTGGCTGCACAGCCTCTTGCCACGCGCGCCTGGAAAGGTCCCAGGGCGACACGTTCGTGGATGTGCTGGAGCGCCGGTACAGAGTGATAGCTTGCCGCGGCAAGCGCCTTGCCGCGGTCGTTGTCTTGTCGCGTCCGGAAGCTTGTCACTCACCGGGCCTTGCCGGGACGCGTGGCGCGTCGCGGCAAGTTCCTTGAAATGCCTTGGTTGGCCTTCCCGGCAAGCTCCTCTTGCCGGGGTCTTGTCTCCTTGGCTTAAACACTTTGTTCTTGAATGGCTCCAAAGGAACCACGGAGGACCTTGGCGGTCACCCGGCAAGCCTTGCCGCGGGGTGCTGCGACTGCCCGTGCACAAGTTCGGGATACTAGGGTACCCCTACTCTATTACACCGACACAAACTCAAGCTCTCGATCGGGTGGCTTGCCTGGCAGTTCTTCTGGAAATACATCAGGAAACTCACTAACCACAGGAATTAATTCCAATTCAGCCACTGTGCTGAAGACCATTTCTTTCATGGGTATGCTTCTGCGAGCATGGAATTTTGTAGTCTGCCCTTCATGGTTGGTCAAAGTGACTTCTCGGGTCGCACAATTTATGCATACTTGATACTGAGTCAGCCAATTCATACCCAAGATAACATCCAACTTAGTAGACTCAATATTATCAAAGAAGTTGGAAAACAGACTCCGTTGACATTTACTTCTAGATTACGGTAGACTAGATTGCTCTTGATTAAGGATCCCGGGGTTTGTACCAGCATATTCTTGCCCAAAGTGAAGAAGGAAATTTGTTTCGGGCAACAAAACTCCGAGAAATAAAAGAGTGTGAAGCCCTATAGTCAAATAAAATCACTACAGGTATGTTATAAAGAGAAAACATACCAATGACGACTTCAGGGTTCTCTTGGGCTTCATCGATGGAGAGGTGATGAACGTACCCCGAGATGTTTTGCTGGTTCGGGCATGACTCCATAAAATGGACTTGTGGCCTGAATATAGCATTCGACTTGTTGTTCTTGGGACACTGTCTGGCATAATATCCGGTTTGCCCACAACTGAAGCAAGAATTGTTGCGCTGACGCTCCTCTTGCACTGGGTTGGTTAGGACATTCTTGACTTGAGTGGTGGTCTTGTTAACATTCTGTTACCAATTGGGCTTGTATTCCACCTGAGTGTGTGGCCAGGTACGAGCCTTCTGCACTGGTTGTGCCTCCTTCCTTGGCTCAAACTTGCGCTTGTGATCGTTGTTAGCAGACCTATTATCCGATACAACCTTGTGCTCTCTTTCAACAATGAAAGCCTTGTTCACTAGGGTTTGGAAGTCTGGGAAATCAAACATACTGAGAGTACATCGGAGTTGCGGGTTTAATCCACCAAGAAATCTGTCAATCTTTCTTTCTTCAGTGGCCACGTCGTATAGGGAGTAACGTGATAGATGATTGAATTTTTGCAAATATTCACCCACAGACTGATTTCCTTGGAGGAGCGCGAGAAATTCACGCTGCTTAGTGTTCATAATTCCCGTAGGGATATATGATATTTCCGGAATCGTTCCTTGAATTTTAACCAGGTGACTTGTTCATCAGCAGGCCACATGGCTTTTTCATTTTCCCACCATATGGTAGCAGCGCCTTCAAGATAATGAGTTACAAATGGAACCTTATCTCCTTCTTCAGTACGAGCAATCTCAAGCTTCTTCTCCATAGTTCGCAACCAATCATCTGCATCCAAGGGGTCAATAGCCTGACTGAAACTGGGAGGCTTGGTCCTTTGAAAATCTGATAGCTTGGAGTGATGACCGGGCTGATTTCGTCCAACCATAGCTTGAACACTTCTTAATATTTCAATCAGATCATTATTCCGTATTTCCTCAAACATACACAGAATTTGCTCAGCGGAGGGCGGATTTGGCGGTGGAGGCGATGGTGGAACGTACGGCTCGGGTGAGTGTCCTGCCTGTCGTGCGGAACGACGAACAGGAGAACCCTCGCGAAAACTATTACTACTGCCTCCCCGCGTCATCCTATTGTGGTTTTTCCCAAGGCAACGCAACCGAGATGAGAAGCATTCAAAAAAAATTGGGGGAAAGCCAGCAACAAAAGCCCGAGAAAAACCGAAATGATAAAGAAAATACGGCGAATAAAATAGAGTTCCAACATAATTATACATAGACTCATACATGAAAGATAACAACATTCCAGGTTCAACTACTCTCATATATGAAACAAAACATCATGACTTGTACGACTACATTCGTACACCATCCTGACGACTGCGGATACTCAGAAGCTCTACTGCTCTGCTGGTGCTGCGGGGTCCTCTCCTGAAGCGGACTCGGATCCTGAACTGACATGGTTAACTAAGACCTCCGGGTTAAAGGTGACACGACGACGCTGCCTCGATGGCTCTCCCTCCAGGGCAGGTGTAGGGTGAAGCATCCGGGCTACAGGAGTTGCGAGAAGTGAAACCCACTCAGCAGGAGCACTAAGCGGACTCACGGTCGCAGTGCCCGAGCTACTCGGAGGAGTAACCAGTGAAACAGGGGAACTAGAACTGGCTAGAATATAGGGAGTAAATCCCACAAATGATGGAGCAGTGACTGATCTAGTAGAGGCTAAAGCAGTACGGGCACGAGTCAGCTCTCGAACCAGCTCGTGGATCATAAGATAGCTAGCAGTGATATAACGAGAAAGATGGCTAGCAACACTATCAGACTCCGGATCAATGATAGGAAAAGGGACACGACCATTATCGTGCAGAGAAGGATAGTAGTAGAAACTTGGGAGGTTCTGCATCCGGACCTCGTTGTAGCGAAGCTCAATAAGGACCTCGAATGCAGCAAACTGGATAGCCTGAGAAGAGGTAGAAGTGTAACCGCTCCGAGAGGTACGAGTGTAAGTGTTAGAATTGGAACTGGTGCGCAGAGTAACCACGGCGTGATACTCATACACTAAGTCAGTTAGACGCTCCCCGTGCACACAATAGGTTGGGTCGTCACTGAGGGGGTACAGCCAACACCACACGTTGCAAAGGAGATGCGGAGACGTGTACGGCATCAGCTTCAACTGGCACAGATATGGCACCGGAGCCATCTACACTCACAACCATTAGCAGGTTAGCATAAAAATAAAACAAGTGCATGCAATGCAACAACCAGCTACAAATGCTACCGACACTCAACTACAACTCTTATCTAGCGTCCGGTTAACACGTCGTAGTCTAGCGTGGCCTATAGTCAGCGCGGCTCTGATACCAAGCATTGTGGCACCCCGGCTCAGAGCAACCGGTTTACCATGCATTGCCAGCCCAGAGACCTTGTCTTCTGGCAACACACAACATCTTGGTACAAAAAACAACATCTTTATTGATGCTAGCGGAACAGAGTTTACATTACAACAGTTGGCGAGGCCAAGCGGCACACACGGTGTAGCTGAACAATATGTACATTATTTAGTGAACATAAAGGCGCCTCGATCACGACAACTACGTGGCAGCGGAACAACGTCGTAGCGGAACTCCATAGCACAGGGACACCGATGTGGACACGATCTAGACTCGGACAACACTCCTTTCCAACGGGACTTTCCTGAAATCTGGCATGACATGCCAGGTCAGTACATTGAATGTACTTCCAAGCTCACAACAAGCATAAACATAATGACAAACCATATCATGACAATTAACCAATTCATAATAATGCAACAATATATCCAACATGCCGTGACCATGCTCTTGTGATAAAAGTCCCTCGGACTAGCTTACCAAATGTGATCGCTCTTGGATCACAAATGTGCCAACCTAGAGACATCTCGTGATCCTTCCGGTGATCACAACCACGACCAATATTTGGCCTCAAACAGTGATCCTTCCGGCGATCACAGCCACGACCAATATTTGGTCTCAAACCGTGATCCTTCCGGCGATCACAACCACGACCAATATTTGGTCCCAAATAGTGATCCTTCCGGCGATCACAACCACGACCAACATCTAGTCCAAATCAACACGATGGCCTTCCCGCCACCAACAACAGTGCAAGATTCATAACTTAGTGTGCAAGATTTATTAACTGTTGACCCATGGTGACACCTACTTTCGAGCGTGTCCTTAACCGTGGACTCAGCTATCGATAGATTAATACACTCTGCAAAGGTAGCGCACTGGACCCACACCACGGAACCCATGGCCTCGCACTCCCATTCGGGTGGACCAACGGCATTCCAACGAAACCCCTCCATTGCTATGACACTCTCCCGGCCACTCCGACTCACTCCCCATCGGGCTAGTCCTGGGTGGCCCCGTGTCTACCTCAGACACAATGACCACCATCGTGGCCAAACATAAACGACCCCACACAGGGACCGGGTACAATAAACTCAACAACGGGCACACAAGGTTATGTCTGCTTACCGGGCCAGGGTACCAAACGCCCATAACCTTCCCTAGTTGGAGGCACCGACCAGAGGCATGACAACGGAACGAATAAAGGCCGTCCCATACCGGCAAATGTGGTTGCACTGGGAAAACTCCATTCAGCAGCACCATGACACGGTCAACAATGTATTCAAGTTGAGTTATTATCAGGTTCAACTTAAAGTGAAAATAACCAGCATCATAATGCCATGACATGCAACGCTAACATATGCATCACATATCAACAGAAATGACTGAGACAACTATATCCACACTGAGCATTACCAACTCATGACAATTCTCTAGTTAAGATCAAACCTCACTTCAAACAGAATGTTTTCTAGCAAATTTATCATTTTTACTCATGCAAGAAAATAACTCCACTAATTATTTATATCCATAACCATATTATCCTTTCATCACCCAAAAACTAAATCCTTGTTAGTTTACCAACTAAGTTCACTTCAAACTTTCTGTAAATCAAGCATATTCATTTTAACAAGCATCTAATAGAATATAATTAACATAATAATAATTTAAATGCATGGTAATCATTTGTTCAAGTTGAAAATCACAAATATTGTAATGGCACCATGAAAATGTTGCTGTGGCTTGCCTTAGTGCAGATGAGGTTCACAAGGCTCCTGGTGATCCTCAAGACAAGCCTGACCTTCTCAAAATATTTAAAAACACAAAAAGAAATCATCAAGAAACCTTCTGAAATTCACCAGAAAATCTAGACAGCAGGGAAAAATCCCATCTTTGGTGAGCTGCTAGAGTTTTGCACAAAGAACACAATGCAAAAAAGAATCAATTCATTTGGACTTATGGTTAAAAAGTTTTGGCCATTTGAAGTTCTCTGGATTTAATTAAAATTTGAATTTAAATAAACAGACTGGGGGGTGACGTCGAAGGCGTAAAGCCCCGGGGCGCCACCACTCGTACCGCTTTGCACGAGTACAGAGTGGCTTACTAGCGGGCCCCGCTAGTCAGGTGAGGTGGAGGGGGAGAGGGAAACAGAGAGCGGCGAGGCTTCACCAGAGCGCATGCTGGCGGCGAGGGCTCCTTGGCCAAAACGAGAGGGAGTGTTCAAAAGAGGAGACGGAGGCGCACTTGCCCGTACCTGTAGAATGGCTAGGGGTGGTCGGACGGCGCCGGAATCAGCCTCTCCAGCGGAGGCAAAGAGCAGCGGTCGCCGAAGACGAAGACGACGGCGACCAGAGGCGACTCCAAGGGCTCCAACCGGGCGGAACGGCACCACCGGAGAGTGGCGGAGGCCCTGGAAGGGTTGCCCTAGCCTGTGAAGGGCTGGAGCTGCAGATACGACCCGAGGGGATCGCCGGTGAGCTCGAGCTTGGGGACAGTGGCCCACGGTCTGCCCGGCCAGGCTACGGCTTTCTACACGCTTGTGGAGTGTGTGGGAGTGGAGGAGGGTGCTCGAGGAGGCTGGGGTGGCCCTATTTATAGCCGAGCGGCGAGGGGTCTTTGGGCCCCACAAGTGGACACCTGGCCGCGGCGCCCGGCGATGAACGGCGTCAGTGAGAGAGGGAGAAGAAGGCGTAGCTCACACGGTGACTGTTGGCGAGCGGGGACGAGCACAGGGGTGAGAGGAAGACGACGAGCACAGTGCGCCGTGCACTGTGGCGTTGGCCGGATCGTGCTCGTGCCCGCTGCGGCGAACTCCGGCGTCGGTGAGTGCCAGGGTGGAGTTAAGTGGGTCGGGACGATGATGGTGGCGCGGTTTGGCACGCTCAGGCAGGCGGGGCAGCGAGCACGCGCGCAACAGAGTGCTCGGCGGCACTCAGAGCGCGTCGTTTGCATGCCAACACGCCTGGACGAACGCGGTCACCGCGTGAACTATGACCTCAGGCTGACCTAATCCCAAACTTCATGTCTGGCGTTTTGTCCGTGGTACTTTTGATCGTTACCACACATGGGTTTGGTTTCAGGTGCAGTAGAAATGATTTTACACTCCAGGTAAGTTTCTGGAGAGTAACTTTGAGAGCTTACTGTGGTCAAACCACTGGGAGTTGAAGGTTGGGCTTTGGTGGCTAGAAATCATCTACTAAGGTGATGATGCACAAGAAAAACCAGCTACAATGGAGCAAGTAAAATTGTAGTTGTTGTAGAAACTACCATTCCTGTCCAGAAAAGAAAATATTTTCTGTAGCCAAAATATTCCAAAAAGTGATGAAATATTTTTGCTCAGAAAGGTGCCCTAGGGTTCAAAGAATAATTGGGATTTTTTCTCAGAATTTTATGGGCAGGAAAAATTGGGGTTGCTTTGGAGCACATTGAGCTAGCTAGGGTTTAGGAGGGGAAAATGAATATATTTCATTAAAGATAAATATCCCAAATAATTTTTTTGAGATGAACCAGAGATGGAGTGATGGTTAGAGAGGGGGATGAAGCACTTGGGTGAAAGGCAAGGGGTACCCAAGTGGTTAAGTCCAAATGAAAAGATTTAAAAACTCCAAACTTCAAATTCAAACCAACTGAAAATCAGGCAAAGAAGAGGGGGCAAAAACCAGGCTGTCACAATGATATTCAACATCAGAGATCTCGTGTGGCTACACCTTCACAAGGCCTGCTTCCCCAATGAACGCAAGTCCAAACTTCTACCTCGTGCTGACGGACCCTTCAAGGTGCTAGCACTCTACAACAACAACGCTTACAAGATCGACCTCCCATGCGACAAGTACAACGTGAGCGATATCTTCAATGTCAAGGACCTTTCGCCATACCATTGTGATGAAACGTTCGATCCGAGGTTGGATCTTTCCCAAGGGGGGAGGGAGATGATGCAGAGCACCCCACGATCATCCCCATGGACGTACTTACATCCCCCTCGACACCACTTGAACCTATGATAAGAGCTCGAGCGAAGGCTATCGAAGATAAGGTGAACTCGCTCCTCTTAGAACTACCCTTTTCTACACATGAGTCATGGCTACTACCTCAAGCGAAAACATTATGTGTGCTCAGGTACTTAGAAGGAGTCCACGGAACTTCTACATTTAATGGCCAAGACGGCGAGGACACCAAGCATGAAGCTCAAGAAGAAGAGCTGCCATGGAAGCTACAGGCTCCGAACGACCGGCCCAGCACGGACGTTTGACCCCTGGAGGTCACAACAGTCCAAGGAATACAGGCCAGCAAAAGCTACAGCGGTCAAACGTCCGACAACTCCCAGGCTCCGGATGACTGAGCCCCTCCGGACGTCCGACACTTCCCCAACAGAACCGAATCTACGGAAATCCGAGGAAGACCGGACGACTGTGCAACCGGCAACAGAACCAAAACTACGGAAGTCCGAAGACCTACGGACGTCCGGGCCGTCCCAAGCCTCCAGACGTCTGACGCCCACCGAACGTCCGATCCCTGGCTGCGTCCAGTTGTGGGCTGAGTCCCATGTACCCCTTCACTTCGCCCCTCTTTTGCACTTAGACTATAAATAGACCTCCTCCTCCTCCTAGAGAGGGTTAGCGTTGATTTAGCTCATTTGTGAGATAGATCCTCGCTCATCCATCTGGATCTACTCCTTCGCGAGGGACCGACACCTCTTCAGAGAAGATCCTTGTTGGATTCAAGAACTCCTTTTGGAGAAGACCATCTTCAAGACCTCCTCACGGAGAAGAACTGGTTACCCTATGTATCGTCCCTTGTTGGATTTGAATCTTGTATCCCCTTGTGCCTCGACGATTTAGCCCATGTGTGACTTTATTCTTGTTAGTTGAGTGTTCTCTCATGTTTTTCCCTCGTTCCCCTCCTTGTGTTCTTCGTGTTCTTCATCGGGATCCGCTCCAAACGTGAAAGATTGGCCTCTAGTGTTCTACCTCAAGCCAAAAAGTCCTGCTTAAGGCCAAACTTGAGGGTACTCAGGGACTCCCGGCACAAGTGGGGAGATTTTCTGGATTCGCACGCTCGCTGCGCGAAGTTTGAGTATTTGTGGGTCCGACACAGACTCCGAATGACAAAGTTATGACCATTTTCGTGAACATCGGTCCATTCTATGGTAGTCCTTGAAAGTACTTCATTTTCCCGTGACGCTTTGTGCCTGACTGCCCCGAAATTTTGTCCTCTATAGTGGTGATATTGTTTCCACATATATATATTGACCGATGCCAGGAATGCCCTTTTGTTCTTGGCCTCCACGCGCAAGAGTTGCAGCATGCCATCAGGCGAAAACAAGGAAAATAAGGCATATAACTGATACATCTCCAACGTATCTATAATTTATGAAGCATTCATGCTATATTCCTATGTGTTTACGGGCTTTATTATACACTTTTATATTACTTTTGGGACTAACCTATTAACCGGAGGCCCAGCCCATATTGCTGCTTTATTGCCTGTTTCAGTATTTCAAGGAAAAGGAATATCAAACGAAGTCCAAACGGAATGAAACCTTCGGCAGCGTGATTTTTTGGAAGAATATGATCTGGGAGACTTGGAGTTACGTCAGAAGATCCTCGAGGAGGCCACGAGATAGGAGGGCGCCCCCCCCCCTACTAGGCGCGCCCCCTGTCTCGTGGGCCCCTCTAGCACCTCCCGCCAACTTCTTTCGCCTATATAAGCCTACGTACCCAAAAAACATCGAATATCAAGATAGATCGGGAGTTCCGCCGCCGCAAGCCTCTGTAGCCACCAAAAACCTCTCGGGAGTCCGTTCCGGCACCCTGACAGAGGGGGAATCCATCAGCGGTGGCCATCTTCATCATCCCGGGGCTCTCCATGACGAGGAGGGAGTAGTTCACCCTCGGGGCTGAGGGTATGTACCAGTAGCTATGTATTTGATCTCTCTATCTCTCTCTCTCTCTCTCTCGTGTTCTCTCTATGGCATGATCTTGATGTATCGTAAGCTTTGCTATTATAGTTGGATCTTATGATGTTTCTCCCCCCTCTACTCTCTTGTGATGAATTGAATTTCCCTCTTGAAGTTATCTTATCGGATTGAGTCTTTATTTGAGAACACTTGATGTATGTCTTGCCGTGTTTATCTGTGGTGACAATGGGATATCATGTGCCACTTGATGTATGTTTTGGTGACCAACTTGCGGGTTCCGCCCATGAACATATGCATAGGGGTTGGCACACGTTTTCTTGACTCTCCGGTAGAAACTTTGGGGCACTCTTTGAAGTACTTTGTGTTGGTTGGATGAATCTGAGATTGTGTGATGCATATCGTATAATCATGCCCACGGATACTTGAGGTGACAGTGGAGTATCTAGGTGACATTATTGTTTTGGTTGATTTGTGTCTGAACGTGTTATTCTAGTACAAACTCTTTTATAGATCGATCCGAAAGAATAACTTTGAGGTGGTTACCATAATCTCTACGTTTGTTCTCCGCTATTAGTGGCTTTGGAGTGACTCTTTGTTGCATGTTGAGGGATTGTTATATGATCTATCTATGTTATTATTGTTGAGACAACTTGCACTAGTGAAAGTATGAACCCTAGGCCTTGTTTCCTATCATTGCAATACCGTTTACGCTCACTTTTATCATTAGTTACCTTGCTGTTTTTATATTTTCAGATTACAAAAACCTATATCTACTATCCATATTTCACTTGTATCACCATCTCTTCGCCAAACTAGTGCACCTATACAATTTACCATTGTATTGGGTGTGTTGGGGACACAAGAGACTCTTTGTTATTTGGTTGCAGGGTTGTTTGAGAGAGACCATCTTCATCCTACGCCTCCCACGGATTGATAAACCTTAGGTCATCCACTTGAGGGAAATTTGCTACTGTCCTACAAACCTGTGCACTTGCAGGCCCAACAACGTCTACAAGAAGAAGGTTGTGTAGTAGACATCAAGATGTTTTCTGGCGCCGTTGCCGGGGAGGCTAGGTAAGCGGCACTCACTCACACCCCGTCAACTAAGCTCTTTTCTGGCGCCGTTGCCGGGGAGGTGAGTGTTTGAAGGTATATCTTTAGATCTTGCAATCGAATCCTTTTGTTTCTTGTTTTATCACTAGTTTAGTTTATAAAAGAAAACTACAAAAAAATGGAGTTAAGTTTGTCTCATACGCTTTATCTTTTTAATATCTTTCGTGAGAATGATGGAAAGGAAAATTGTGCTCAAGTGCTAGAAGAAGAATGCATTAAAATGCTTGATACTAAATCTTTGAATGATGAGCATGATTGCAATGTTGTTATTATGAACTCTTCGAATATCCTTAGTACTAATGATGATTGCTCTAGTCATGATGAAAATATCTCTTATGAGCATGTCAATTTTTGTGGAGTGCATGTTTGCATGAACACACCAAATAGAGAAGATATATATTGCAAGAGGCATAAGGATTTAGAAACTAAATGGTTGCAAGAAAGGCTAGATGTGAGTGATGAAAATTTAAAATTCCTTTGACGTACTTGTGAACTTTGCAATGAACGTGGTCATTTACATCTCCAATGCAAATTGTTTCATGATCAAATTGTGTCCAAAAATTGTGATGATTTTATATCCCTTGCTCATTACAATGAACTTAGTTTGCTTTTGGGTTATGAAAAATTGAAACGTTTACTTAAGGACCTTCCAGAATTTGCCCAAAAGAAATTCCTTGATATTGATCTAGAAAAGATTTATATGTTTTGTGCGAAGAATTGCATTGAAAATCCTTATATTGCCAATTAACTAAAGAAAAGAAAGCAAATAGAAGATGATGAGAATACTAATGAAAGGGAAGAGACTTCCCAATATCCTTCTATTATTTCTTATGATGAATCACGTAACGAGGAGGAGCTTTCTATTCAACCAATGTCATCTATAAGGAGCTCAAAGAAGAAGGTTGAAACCACACATAATGTGAAGAAGAAAAGGAAAAGAAGGGGCAACAAAGGTAAAAAGGAATCCCTTCCAAATGATGTTGCTCCTACTACTTGTGATGATGATAATTGCTATACTATTGGTGCTATCCATACTATTAATGATGAGAGTGATTATGCTTATGATATGAAAAGGCCCAGACTTGGGGAAGCTATGTTTGATGAGGATGACATATTTGAGAATATATTTGCTGAAATTAATGTTTGTCCCAAGCTTGGTTATGCTACGTTTAATGAAGATGATATTTTTAGCATCCCAAGTTTTGATATGCAAAGTTGTTATGATGATAGCATGCCTCCTACCTATGATGATTATATTGATGAAAGTGGGTTTGGAAGAGTGTCAACTTTAGGAAGTAGTGATCCCACTATTTTGGAGGATGTTGAATTTGATTGTGATGAATACGAATGTGGATTTGGAAGAGTGTCAACTTTATTTAGTGATTCCACTATCTTGGGAGAGGTTTCAATCGATTATGATGAGAACGAAGTTGCTACTTATGATGATTATTGCGATGAAACTTATGCTATAAAAAGTAGTGATGATAATATTTACAAATCTTGTCATGATTATGATTACCCTTTTTCTTAACATTACTCTTTTAATGTGGAAACAATTTTTAGTGTTCAAGTCTCTTATGATACTCCCACTATTCCGAATGCGAAGAATCTTGCTTATGTGGAGAGTAGTAAATTTTCTATGCTTGTAGATCATGAAAAGAATGCTTTAGGTGCTGGTTATATTGTTGAATTCATTCATGATGCTACTGAAAATTATTATGAGGGAGGAATATATGCTTGTAGGAATTGCAATAATATCAAGTTTCCTCTATGTGTTGAAAATTTTGAAGCTATGCTTGTTTTACCTTCCTATGCTTGTTGATTATTGTTCCCATAAGTTGTTTGCTCAAAAAATCCCCTATGCGTAGGAAGTGGGTTAGACTTAAATGTGCTAGTCATATTCTTCATGATGCTCCCGTTATGTTTCAATTATTATCTTTTATGTGAGCATCATTGACATCATCATGCCTAGCTAGAAAGGCATTAAAGAAAAGCGCTTGTTGGGAGACAACCCAATTTTTATCCTTACTGTTTTTGTGTGTTGACATGATTATGCTACTGTAATCATGTTTTATAGCTTTTTTTTCAATAAATTTCCAAGTAAGACCTTTAGGATAGCTTACGGTGATACTTGTGTTGATCCTGCTGAGAATCAGAAACTTTTGCACCCAGTAAATTAGTTTTGTTAATTCACAGAAACGTTCTCTTGATCTGATTCTTTTTTATCTGGATTGGTACACAAATTTCGTAGGACTTCCTAATTTGGTAGAATTTTTGGAGTCCCATAAGTATACGTTTGATACAGATTACTACAGACTGTTCTGTTTTTGACAGATTCTGTTTTCTATGTGTTGTTTGCTTATTTTGATGAATCTGTGAGTAGTATCGGAGGATATGAACCATATATAAGTTAGAGTACATTAGATATTACACCAATATTAATTTAGAATGAGTTCATTACAGTACCTAAGTGGTGGTTTTATTTTCTTATACTAAAGGAGCTTACGAGTTTTCTGTTGAGTTTTGTGTGGTGGAGTTTTCAAGTTTTGGGTAAAGATTCGATGGACTATGGAATAAGGAGTGGCAAGAGCCTAAGCTTGGGGATGACCAAGGCACCCCAAGGTAATATTAAAGGACAACCAAGAGCCTAAGCTTGGGGATGCCCAGGATGGCATCCCCTCTTTCGTCTTCGTTCATCGGTAACTTTACTTGAAGCTATATTTTTATTCACCACATGATATGTGTTTTGCTTGGAGCATCATTTTCTTTTTTTAGTATTTGATTGCTGTTATTTAGAGTAATGTTTTGCATCTTTAGTTTCAATAAAAAGTCAAGGATAGCCTTTGCCATGCTTATTTTGCTAGTATACATGTTGCTGTTTGAAAACAGAAAGTTTACCGCTGTTGCAAAAATTCCCTAGAAAAGTCAGAGCATGATATAATGTTGAAACTTTTTGCATGATGAGCTCTGATAAATTTACTACAGTGGGAATTTTATTTCATAATTTACTACTGTTTTGACAGATTGCTGTTATGTTTGCATTGTTTGCATATATTTGCTTGTTTAATGATTCTATTTGAGGATAGGACTGTTAAATATGTAGAGGAATTTAGTATGCAATGTTGAATAATAATTTTAGTGATTTATTACAGTAGAAACTGATAAGGTTTTGCTTTGGTTTATACTAACCTATCTCATGAGTTCTTGTTGAGTTTGTTGTGGATGAAGCTTTTGATAAAAAGAGAAACCATGATATGAGAGGAATTAAGGAGACACAAAAGTTCAAGCTTGGGGATGCCCAAGGCACCCCAAGATAATATTTCAAGAAGTCTCCAGCATCTAAGCTTGGGGATGCCCCGGTAGGCATCCCACCTTTCTTCTTCGACAACTATCGGTTAGTATCGGTTGAGCCTAAGCTTTTGCTTCTTCACATGAGTTGTGCTATCCTTGCAATGCCATTTTATTTTGTTTTGCTTGCTGTTTGAATACAATACCAAGATCTGAATTCTTAAATGAGAGAGAGTCTTCGCATAGTTACATAATTATTTAGCTACTCATTGATCTTCACTTATATCTTTTTGAAGTAGTTTGTCATTTACTCGTGTGCTTCACTTATATCCTATGAGTAAATTGTTGAATGAGTTGATTGTCATAAATATGAAATTATATATGCCTCATTTGCTTATCCCATGGGGAGTAATGACTTCACATCTAAGAAGTAGAGGTTGTAAATTTATTGAAGGTTAGCAAGCATCGTATTGGTCATTTGAACAATTCATGAATGAATATTGATGGAACAGAGATTTCACATATAAATATACTATTGTAGACATCTTTTATAATTGGGAGCACTCATTAAGTATGACATGCTAAAGAGTTGATGTTGGACAAGGAAGACAACGTAATGGGTTATGTTTTCCGACATCTCACTTAAAGTATATTGTCATGGATCATCCAAACATGTTGAGCTTGCCTTTCCCCCTCATGCTAGCCAAATTCCTTGCACCAAGTAGAGATACTACTTGTGCTTCCAAATATCCTTAAACCCAGTTTTGCCATGAGAGTCCACCATACCTACCTATGAATTGAGTAAGATCCTTCAAGTAAGTTGTCATCGGTGCAAGCAATAAAAATTGCTCTCTAAATATGTATGATCTTTTGTGTGAAGAAAATAGCTTTATACGGATCTTTTTATGGAAGCAATAAAAGCGACAGAGTGCATAATAAAGGTCCATATACAGGTGGCAATATAAAGTGACGTTCATTCGCATTAAGATTTTGTGCATCCAACCCTAAAAGCGCATGACAACCTCTGCTTCCCTCTGCGAAGGGCCTATATTTTACTTTATGTCTTTTACTTTTATGCAAGAGTCAAGGTGATCTTCATCTTTCCCTTTTTTCATTTTATCCTTTGGCAAGCTCCTTGTGTTGGGGTGATCCTGATATATATATCCAATTGGATGTAAGTTAGCATGAACTATTATTGTTGACATCACCCAAAGGTGAATACATTGGGAGGCAACACTATAAGCCCCTATCTTTCTCAGTGTTCGATTAAGACTTCATAACCACAAGTATTGCGTGAGTGTTAGCAATTGTAGAAGACTATATGATAGTTGAGTATGTGGAGTTTGCTATTCCTGAAAATAAGATAAATTGCAATTGTTTGATGACTGAGAATGAAGTTTGCTAGTTTTCAAGAAAGTTTATGGTCTATGCTTTGACATGTGAATTGCTTGTTACTTTATCGTGAAAAGTTTTATGAGATGAACTACTGTTATGACATATTATCATGCTAGAAAAGATGATTGAAATTATCATTGATCAAACTTGTGCACCTTCTAGCATTCACACTTCATAAAGTCTTTCTTTCATTATTTACCTACTCGAGGACGAGTAGGAATTAAGCTTGGGGATGCTGATACGTCTCCAATGTATCTATAATTTATGACGCATTCATGCTATATTACTATGTGTTTTGAATGATTACGGGCTTTATTATACACTTTTATATTACTTTTGGGACTAACCTATTAACCGGAGGCCCAGCCCATATTGTTGTTTTATTGCCTGTTTCAGTATTTCGAGCAAAAGTAATATCAAACGAAGTCCAAACGGAATGAAACCTTCGGCAGCGTGATTTTTTTGGAAGAATATGATCCGGGAGACTTGGAGTTCACATCAGAAGATCCTCGAGGAGGCCACGAGATAGGAGGGCGCCCCCCTACTGGGCGCGCCCCCTGTCTTGCGGGCCCCTCGAGCACCTCCCGACCGACTTCTTTCGCCTATATAAGCCTACGTACCCTAAAACCATCGAATATCAAGATAGATCGGGAGTTCCGCCGCCGCAAGCCTCTGTAGCCACCAAAAACCTCTCGAGAGTCCATTCCGGCACCCTGCCGGAGGGGGAATCCATCACCAGTGGCCATCTTCATCATCCCGGTGCTCTCCATGACGAGGAGGGAGTAGTTCACCCTCAGGGCTATGGTTATGTACCAGTAGCTGATACGTCTCCGTCGTATCTATAATTTTTGATTGTTCCATGCCAATATTCTACAACTTTCATATACTTTTGGCAACTTTTTATACTATTTTTTGGGACTAACATATTGATCCAGTGCCCAGTGCCAGTTCATGTCTGTTGCATGCTTTTTGTTTCGCAGAAACCAAATATCAAACGGAGTCCAAACGGGATAAAAACGGACGGAGATTTTTTTTGGAATGTTTATGATTTTTGGGAAGTAAAATCAACGCGAGACGGTGCCCGAGGGGACCAGGAGATAGGGTCGCGCCTGCGCCCTGGACTCTCCTGGACCCCCCATAAGGTGGTTGACGCTCTTCTTTTGGCGCAAGAAAGCTAATTTTATGAGAAATATCTGGGCAAAAGATTCAACCCAATCGGAGTTACGGATCTCCGGATATTAAAGAAACGGTGAAGGGGTACAATCTGAGAACGCAGAAACAGAGAGATAGATCCAATCTCGGAGGGGCTCTCGCCCCTCCCACGCCATGGGAGCCAAGGACCAGAGGGGAAACCCTTCTCCCATCTAGGGAGAAGGTCAAGGAAGAAGAAGAAGAAGGGGGCTCTCTCCCCCTTGCTTCCGGTGGCGCCGGAGCGCTGCCGGGGGCCATCATCATCACCGTGATCTTCACCAACACCTCCGCCATCTTCACCAACATCTCCATCATCTTCTCCCATCTATATTCAGCGGTCCACTCTCCCGCAACCCGCTATACCCTCTACTTGAACATGGTGCTTTATGCTTCATATTATTTTCCAATGATGTGTTGCCATCCTATGATGTCTGAGTAGATTTTCGTTGTCCTATCGGTGATTGATGAATTGCTATAATTGGTTTGAGTTGCATGTTTTATTATTAGTGCTGTCCTATTGTGCCCTCTGTGTCGCGCAAGCGTGAGGGATTCCCACTGTAGGGTTTGCAATATGTTTATTATTTGCTTATGGTGGGTGGCGTGAGTGACAGAAGCACAGACTTGATACTTTAATGCTATGGTTGGGTTTTACCTTAATGAATCTTTAGTATTTGCGGATGCTTTCTAGAGTTCCATCATATGTGCATATGATCCAAGTAGAGAAAGTATGTTAGCTTATGCCTCTCCCTCAGATAGAATTGCAATAGTGATTATCGGTCTAGTACCATAGTCAATTGCTTAGGGGCAATTCCACAACTTCTACCACCACTTTTCCACACTCACTATATTTACTTTATTGCATCTTTATCTAAATAGCCCCTAGTTTATATTTACGTGTTCTTTATTATCTTGCCAACCTATCCAACAACACCTACAAAGTACTTCTAGTTTCATTCTTGTTCTAGGTAAAGCGAACGTCAAGCGTGTGTAGAGTCGTATCAGTAGCCGATAGGACTTGAGAGAGTATTTGTTCTAACTTTAGCTCCTCGTTGTGATCGACACTCTTACTTATCGAAAGAGGCTGCAACTATCCCATATACTTGCAGGTTATCAAGACCTTTTTCTGGCGCCGTTGCCGGGGAGTCATAGCGTGGGGTGAATATTCTCGTGTGTGCGTGTTTGCTTGATCACTAAGTATATTTTTATTTGTTGTTCTTAGTTGTTCTCTATCTTTAGTTATGGATATGGAACGCAAAATACCAAAAAAATTAGGTGTACTTGCTACTCATGGAGATGGGGTAACTCCTAAAACCCTCGATTCTCATTATGCGAGAGATATTATATACTACTTTGATAATCCTGAGAAAACCGCATTCAACTTTATAATGGGAGACACGTTGGATCAACGTGAATACTTTAGGGATTATCGCTCGACACAAAAAGGGAAACTATTATGGGATCAATTTATTATGTTGCATTGGTATGGCTGGGCTCTATGCTTGAGATATGATATTACTTGTTGCTCTAGGATGGAGGCTCCACACCTTCCCTTTTCATGCAAATGTAATGATAATGAAACCTTAGCTTCCTATGCTAATGGTATATATGATTACTATGATGTGGAACAAATAGAAGAATTTGTTGCTTTTAAGGCTGCTTATGAAATTGAATCTTTATTTGAAAAGTATGAATCTTGCTATACTTAGATATTGCTATACTTAGATATGAAAAGTATGAAGCTTCCTATGCTAATGGTATGGTTCATAGGCATGGAAATTTTGCTATACTTAGATATTGCTATGAAAATTATGAATACAATTACTATATTAATGCATTTATTGAGAAAGTCTCCGCTGTCCAAGAAGAGACTAATATTTTGTAGGAAGCTATGGAAGAAGGAATTGATGAAACGGTGAGCTCATTGGATGAAAAAGATGATGAGGAGAGCAAAGAACAAAAGGAGGAAGAGCGGATTAGCTACCCGTGCCCACCTTCTAATGAGAGTAACTCTTCAACTCATACATTGTTTAATTCCCCTTCGTGCTTACCGAAGGATGATTGCTATGATGATTGTTATGATCCCGTTGATTCTCTTCAGATATCCCTTGTTGACGATGCTTGCTATGCTTGTGGCGAAGATGCCAATATGAATTATGCTTATGCAGATGAACTTGCTATAGTTCCTTATGTTAAACATGAAATTGTTGCTATTGCACCCACGCATGATAGTCCTATTATCTTTTTTAATTCTCCCAACTACACTATATCGGAGAAGTTTGTGCTTATTAAGGATTATATTGATGGGTTGCCTTTTACCATTGCACATGATGATTTTGATGAATATAATATGCATGTGCTTGCTGCTCCTACTTGCAGTTATTATGAGAGAGGAACTTTATCTCCACCTCTCTATGTTTCCAACACGATAGAATTGCAAGAAACTACTTATACTATGCATTGGCCTTTACTATGTGTGCATGAATTGTTCTTTTATGACATGCTGATGCATATGAAGATAGTTAGACTTCGTTGTTGCTTGATATATGTGACTTTGTGCTCACTACTAAATCACAAATCATTGTTAATTAAAATTGGCTTTGATATACCTTGGGATTTGGGTGGATCCATTACTTGAGCACTAAATGCCTAGCTTAATGGATTTAAAGAAAGCACTGCCAGGGAGACAACCCGGAAGTTTTAGAGAGTCATTTATTTCTGTTGAGTGCTTTCATATAGTTTAAAAACAAAAAAATAAAGAGGGGAACCTAAAACCTTTTCAAAAAAGGAAAATGAAAGTGAGAAAGACAAGCATTGTTGAAGTGGGAGAGCTCCTTGAACTTTGTTCATGCTCACGGAAACTTTGTGAATCTTGATTACATAAACTTTTCATCAAAAATAATTATCTCCTTGTATAATTCCATTTTATTATAAAAATAATGTGCTAAGGTTTGCCTTTAGGATGTTTACAATGCTGGTTGGTTTGTACGGTGCAGGACAGAAACTTTGGCTGTAGTGCGTGATTTTACATGTTTAACTGGAATGTCAATTGGTTCTGATTCCTTTTGCACTGTCTTGATATACAACTTGTTTATTTTTAATAATTCTGGTAGAATTTTTGGGGTACCAGAAGTATGGCGGATGTCCAGGTTTCTACAGACTGTTCTGTTTTTGACAGATTCTGTTCTTGATGCATAGTTTGCTTGTTTTGATGAATCTATCAATTTATATTAGTGGATTAAGCCATGTAAAAGTTATATTACAGTAGACACAATGCAAAAACAAAATATGAATTGGTTTGCAACAGTACTTAGAGTGGTGATTTGCTTTATTATACTAACGGATCTTACCGAGTTTTCTATTGAAGTTTTGTGTGGATGAAGTGTCTAAACGAGGAGGTCTCGATATGAGGAAAAGGAAGAGAGGCAAGAGCTTAAGCTTGGGGATGCCCGAGGCACCCCAAGTAAATATTCAAGGAGACTCAAGCGTCTAAGCTTGGGGATGCCCCGGAAGGCATCCCCTCTTTCTTCAACAAGTATCGATATGTTTTCGTATTCGTTTCGTTCATGCATTATGTGCAAGTCTTGGAGCGTCTTTTGCATTTAGTTTTCATTTTTCTTTTATGCACCATGCTGGTATGAGATAGTCCTTGGTTGATTTATAGAATGCTCATTGCACTTCACTTAAATATTTTGAGCATGGCTTCATAGAATGCTTCATGTGCTTCACTTATATCATTTGAAGTCTGGAGTGCCTGTTTCTCTTCATATAGAAAACCGCCATTTGTAGAATGCTCTTTTGCTTCTCTTATATTTGTTAGAGCGTGGGCATATATTTTGTAGAAATAATTAAACTCTCTTGCTTCACTTATATCTATTTAGAGAGATGACAGGAATTGGTCATTCACATGGTTAGTCATAAAATCCTACATAAACTTGTAGATCGCTGAATATGATATGTTTGATTCCTTGCAATAGTTTTGCGATATAAAGGTGGTGATATTAGAGTCATGCTAGTGGATGGTTGTGGATTGTAGAGACACTTGTGTTGAGGTTTGCAAGTCCCGTAGCATGCACGTATGGTAACCGTTGTGTGACAAATTTGAAGCATGGGGTGTTTCTTTGATTGTCTTATGAGTGGCGGTCGGGGACAAGCGATGGTCTTTTCCTACCAATCTATCCCCTAGGGGCATGCGTAGTAGTACTTTGCTTCGAGGGATAATAAACTTTTGCAATAAGTATATGATTTCTTTATGACTAATGTGAGTCCATGGATTATACGCAGTTTTACCTTTCAATCATTGCTAGCCTCTTCGATACCGTGCATTGCCCTTTCTCACCTTGAGAGTTGGTGCAAACTTCGCCGGTGCATCCAAACCCCGTGATACGATATGCTCTATCACACATAAGCCTCATTATATCTTCCTCAAAACAGCCACCATACCTACCTATCATGGCATTTCCATAGCCATTCTGAGATATATTGCCATGCAACTTCCATCATCATCATATACATGACTTGAGCATTCATTGTCATATTGCTTTGCATGATCGTAAGATAGCTAGCATGATGTTTTCATGGCTTGTCCATTTTTTGATGTCATTGCTATGCTATATCATTGCACATCCCGGTACACCGCCGGAAGCATTCATATAGAGTCATATCTTTGTTCCAGTATCGAGTTGTAATATCGGGTTGTAAGTAAATAAAAGTGTGATGATCATCATTATAGAACATTGCCCCATAAAAAAAAGAAAAAAAAAGAAAAAAAAAGAAAGGCCAAAATAAAAAAGAAAGGCCAAAGAAAAAAAGAAAAAAAAAAGAAAAGAAAAAGAAAAATAAAAAAAAGAAGAAAATAAATAAAAAGGGCAATGTTACTATCCTTTTTCCACACTTGTGCTTCAGAGTAGCACCATGTTCTTCAGATAGAGAGTCTCCTATGTTACCACTTTCATATACTAGTGGGAATTTTCATTATAGAACTTGGCTTGTATATTCCAACAATGGGCTTCCTCAAATGCCCTAGGTCTTCATGAGCAAGCAAGTTGGATGCACACCCACTTAGTTTCTTTTGTTGAGCTTTCATACACTTATAGCTCTTAGTGCATCCGTTGCATGGCAATCCCTACTCCTCACATTGATATCAATTGATGGGCATCTCCATAGCCCGTTGATTAGCCGCGTCGATGTGAGACTTTCTCCCTTTTTGTCTTCTCCGCATAACCTCCATCATTATATTCTATTCCACCTATAGTGTTATATCCATGGCTTGCGCTCATTTATTGCGTGAGGGTTAAAAAAGTTGAAGCCCGTTAAAAAGTATGAACCAATTACTCGGCTTGTCATTGGGGTTGTGCATGATGGGAGCATTTTGTGTGACGAAAATGAAGCATGGCCAAACTATATGATTTTGTAGGGAGAAGCTTGCTTTGGCCTTGTTGTTTTGAAAAGACATGATTGCTTTATTGGTACGCTCGAAGTATTATCATTTTTTATGTCAAATGATAGACTATTTCTTTGAATCACTCCTGTCTTAATATTCATGCCATCATTAGACATATGATCAAGATTATGCTAGGTAGCATTCCACATCAAAAATTATCCTTTTGTCATTTACCTACTCGAGGACGAGCAGGAATTAAGCTTGGGGATGCTGATACGTCTCCGTTGTATCTATAATTTTTGATTGTTCCATGCCAATATTCTACAACTTTCATATACTTATGGCAACTTTTTATACTATTTTTTGGGACTAGCATATTGATCCAGTGCCCAGTGCCAGTTCCTGTCTGTTGCATGTTTTTTGTTTCGCAGAAACCCAATATCAAACGGAGTCCAAACGGGATAAAAACGGACGGAGATTTTTTTTGGAATATTTATGATTTTTGGGAAGTAAAATCAACGCGAGACGGTACCCGAGGGGGCCAGGAGATAGGGGGGCGCCCTAGGGAGGCAGGCGTGCCCTGGACTCTCCTACGCCCCCCCCCCCCCGTAAGGCAGTTGACGCTCTTCTTTTGGCGCAAGAGAGCTAATTTTATGAGACATATCTGGGCGAAAGATTCAACCCAATCGGAGTTACAGATCTCCGGATATTAAAGAAACGGTGAAGTGGTAGAATCTAAGAACGCAGAAACAGAGAGATAGATCCAATATCGAAGGGGCTCTCGCTCCTCCCACGCCATGGGAGCCAAGGACCAGAGGGGAAACCCTTCTCCCATCTAGGGAGAAGGTCAAGGAAGAAGAATAAGAAGGGGGGCTCTCTCCCCCTTGCTTCCGGTGGCGCCGGAGCGCCGCCGGGGGCCATCATCATCACCGCGATCTTCACCAACACCTCCGCCATCTTCACCAACATCTCCATCACCTTCCCCCATCTATATTCAGCGGTCCACTCTCTTGCAATGTAACGCCCCAAGACCGATGCTCCAAGTGCCTCCCATATATCTTAGTTGTTGCCGTGTGGTTATTTTTGTTTGTTGCATTATCATATTTGTTTTGCATATTTTATTCCTACATGTTTATGCCATGATCATGTTGAGTGCCTTGCCGTGTGTTTGCTTCTTGCACCATGCTCATTTCACTTGTTATGTTACATTGTGCCTCTTGTCATTATATTGTTTTGTGCCATCTTTGTTTGTTTGCCATGTTCATCTCACTTTGTTATACGTTATATGCTTTGATATGCCTCTTGTCATTTATTGCATCATGATCATCATGTGGGTTGCATTCTTCATATTGGTGTATTGTTGTGTGTGGATCAGTCCTTGTTGTCTCTTCTCTCAAGCCATGCACCATCACCTTCTCCTTCCTCTTCTTTTACTCCTTTATGCAAGTGCCATTTCTCCCTTCTCCATTAATGTTCAATCTTTGCCAATACGTCATGCACCATGCCTTATACCTCTCTGTCAAGTATCATCCATTTTGGAGTTGTTTTGGTTGGGTTCAAAAATACCTCAAGTTTGAATTATATTCAAACTTGTTTTATTTTTCTACCTCTAAAAATTGCCAAGCCAATTTATTCTAATCCTGCATAATTCCAGAAGTCCAAAAATATTGTTACTTCTTTCTAATTCATCCCCTAAACCCCTGGCCATTTTCCTCTTCTATTCTGTGGATTGCTTATTTGCATAAAGGATTTAAAGCAGGAACAGGCCGTACCTGGCCGCTGCACTTGGGCCTCCTCCTTCCTGGAGCCCAGCCAACGCCAGCGTGCCCCTTTTCTCCCTCTCGCTGGTAAATCCTACGTGGATCACCTAGGCGACCCCACCTGGCGGTCTCTCTCTTCCTCACCTTTCTCCTTCCTCTCGTTTCCTCCTCTCCTTACGGTAAAAACCCCCAGGCCGAGCGCACATGGCCACGAGGGCAACCCCGGCGCCCATGCTTCCCCTATAAATCAAGCCCCAGCCGAGCCCTCCTAGGGTTTCCCTCTCCCCTCTCCGCGCCGCCGCCACCCAGTAGGTCCAAGCCACGCCACCATAGCAGTCGCCCACCTTCCACCAGAGAGCGTGCGAAGCACTCCCATGGCTCCGTCGCAGCCATAGCCCTCCTCCGTTGTTGCCTTCGCTCCTGGTCGGCTCCCCGACGGCGTCTTCTTCGACTACAAGCGGTCCAGGAGCCAGATGGGGACAGGGGTGACGCGATCGTCTTCTTCCACGACGTCCTCTTCTTCCTCTACTTCGTCTTCTTCTCCTCCGGCCGATCTGCATCCCCGTCGATTCTGGCCGTCTCCGTCCACCTCTCGTCAATCCAGGCGCACCGCGTGCCTGTGGTGAGCACGCTCTTCCCACGCACCACTTTTCCCCCTCGTTTCCTCCCTGTGTCGCATGAATCGACCGGAACCCGAGGCACTTCGGCCATGGCATGGTCTCTGGCGATGTTTCGGTGACCCTCTGCTCGGGTGTTGGCAGTTTTAGGCCCGCAGGGTCCCATAGATGCGTTCTAGTTCTAGGATCCTCTCATTTGCCTGCTTTAGCCGATCCACCATAGCAGCCCGAGGCGCACCACCGCGGAACCCCGTCGTCGGCGAGGAATCCGTCCACTTCCCGTTGCATGCTTGGTACGAATGGGTTCGCCCCGTTGCGTAGCTTCCATCCGCGCCCTCCGTCGCGTGTTTTGGTTGCCGGAACAGCCCCGACGAGCTCCTCCGCAGTCCTATGACCCCAGCGCCTGCACTTCCTCTGTTTTGCTCTTGCCTGAGTACGCGCATGCTCACGACTCCGGCAAGAAGCAGCCGCTCGCTCACATGCCCCATCTATTTCCGCACCCCCGCCATTGGCCTGTGGTCGCGAAGGTCGCCGTCCTGCTCGCCGGCGTCGCCACCCAGTTCCTCTGTGATCCACGAAGAAGAAAGCCTGGCCTTTGATTCGGTTCAGATGCAGTCACGCCCTTGTTTTGAACAAACATGCAGCAGCACCGCACTAGTCAGCGCTCTGATCCTCTATCCAGGAGGTCGTGGGTTCGAGTCCCAGGCGCCGCGCTCCAGATTTTGCTCTGTTCTTTTATCTCTTTTGCACACCACAGCCACTTGGGCTTCCTTCGCTGCTGGGCCGTTGCACCGTGCTGCTTCTGGCCCAAGTATGTTTTTTTTTCTGCTCTATGGTTATATCTTCTTCCAGTGCATTCTTATTTACAGGAACTGCCACTGTTTTGTATTGTTAATAACTAATCATGCATGCATCCAAATTAAACAAACAATATATATATAATGCTTAGAATTTTGTGTAGATTAATAATTTGCCACTTTCATCCATGTTAAATATGTTTAAACTTGCTGTTTGTTTAATTTTGCTCAAATGCCATGAGAAAATGATTTATTTCATAACTAAATAACCGTAGCTCGGAATTAAATGTTCTTTATATGTAAATGGGGTGGAAAAATGCCTAGTTTAACATGGTGCACTTTGTTTTGCTGTTTAACAACATTAAAATATGTTTTAGGACAGAACAGTACCAAATTTGACATATGGACATGAGGATTTTCCGGAATTGTTGTTTGTTGTTCCGGCCTCACTTAAACTTGCCTAAATAGTTAGTTTAATTATGCTTCACCCCTTGCCATGTTTAATAACACTTAATATTGTTTGGTAGCATAACCGAGAGAGAACTAAATAATTGCATGTGGTGTTTTGTCAATATGCAACTCATTGCATATTGAGCTCCACTTAACTTGTAGTATTGTTTGTTGCACTTTGCCATGCCATGCCATGCCTCATTAAACCGGACGTGCATCATACTTGATTGTGCTTCATGCCATGATTATGCTTGTGTGTTTACCATGTTGTTTGCTTCTTTCCGGTTTGCTTCTCTTGTTAGCTTCGGTTTCGTTCCGGAGTTGTGAGGATTCGTTCGACTACGTCCGTTTGTCTTCTTCATGGACTCGTTCTTCTTCCTTGCGGGATTTCAGGCAAGATGACCGCTACCCTGGATCTCACTACTATCATTGCTATGCTAGTTGCTTCGTTCTATCGCTTTGCCGCGCTACCTATCTCTTGTTGCTCAAGCCTCCCAAATTGCCATGTCAGCCTCTAACCTTTTCACCCTTCCTAGCAAACCGTTGTTTGGCTATGTTACCGCTTTTGCTCAGCCCCTCTTATAGCGTTGTTAGTTGCAGGTGAAGTTGAAGATTGCCCCATGATGGACAGGGTTATGTTGGGATATCACAATATCTCTTATATTATTAATGCATCTATATACTTGGTAAAGGGTGGAAGACTCGGCCTTATGCCTGGTGTTTTGTTCCACTCTTGCCGCCCTAGTTTCCGTCATACCGGTGTTATGTTCCCGGATTTTGCGTTCCTTACGCGGTCGGGTGATTTATGGGACCCCCCCTGACAGTTCACTTTGAATAAAACTCCTCCAGCAAGGCCCAACCTTGGTTTTACCATTTGCCTCACCTAGCCCTTTTTTCCCTTGGGTTTCCGGAGCCCGAGGGTCATCTTTATTTTACCCCCCGGGCCAGTGCTTTTGATATTCATCATATTCCTTTGCTCGTTTCTAATGCTTTCTCATGCCGATGCACCTCTTAATCATTCACTTCTTCCTATTCATTTGTTCTAGAGTGCTGAAGATATCTCACAAGACTTGTGTTTCCATTCTCAATCCGTTCAAGATACTTTGAGATTTTTCTCTCATTCAAGCTATTTAATTCTACCGGTCCAATCTCTATTTCAAGCAAATTGTTCAACGGTGTTTCCTTTTGAGTGGGCCCTAACCCACAGGTCTTTTCCTAGGATCTTACCTGACTCTTCTAAGTTCCCCGGAGCTATTCCCAAATTCTTTTCAGAGTGTGACATAAGAATGAATTTTCATCAGTCATATCCCTTCTCCGAGATCGTTTTCAAAATATTTTCATCGTTGCTTCATCATTTCTGTTCTTCTTTGTTCCGAAGTGCCTTGACAATTTTGGTGTTCTTTCTCGTCGTCATTCTCAACTTTTGAAGACCGAAGAAGGATTTCTCTTAAATCTTGGTCCATTCTCTTGAATATTCATGGTTCTAGCTTGATGCCATCCTCTCATAATTGTTTTTGATTGTGACAATTCTTTTCTTACCATCCGGAGCATTCCATGAGTTGTTTCCGTTTCTTTCCTCCGAAGGCCATCATGTCATAATTATTCATTCTCAGCTTTCAGATCTCATTCTTCAAATCTTACCGGTGCATCGTTCAAATATCCTCTAATCAATTCATGATCTCTTGTTTTTTCATGTATCTAAATCCCCTCAAGTATCTTCATTCGTTTTCCAATTCTTCCCGGTGAATCGTGCCTTTGCTACGTTCATTCTCAATTCTTACGGTGGTTCGTTCAGGATTTCTCTTCCTCTGTTATCATATCAAATATTCATTGTTTCCAAATCCCATCGGTGGTTCTATCAATACCTTCTGAAGTTTGCGCTATATCTCTATATGTAATCATTTTTCAATGAGAATAAGTAGTATGCCAAATCCATTGCTTGTCATCAATTTAATTGGTGAAGGATACGCATAACGTAATTCTTATTATTGTTTCATCCAAGTGATCTAGTTTCTTCTTTCCATCGTTGTTCATCATGTCAAATTTCTCGGTTCGAGATGCTCCATCTTTTCTTGTCTGGAGTTCCAAGTTTTCCGCATCATCTCGTCACGAAGCTCCACCTAAATTATTGCAAGGCTTCACCTTGTTCTTTCAACTTCTCTTTCTTTTTGTCATTC
Source organism: Triticum timopheevii (assembly GCA_963921465.1). Classification (NCBI taxonomy): domain Eukaryota; kingdom Viridiplantae; phylum Streptophyta; class Magnoliopsida; order Poales; family Poaceae; genus Triticum; species Triticum timopheevii. The sequence continues at coordinate 283,272,657 of OY997268.1, read as the reverse complement.
TTTTATTACCAGAGTTCTTCATGGAAGCTCTACATGATGGTTCATCAAGGATTTAATTCCTTCTTGAAGTGTTCATCGAGATTATTTTCAGAGGAGTTCAAGCATTCTTCATCTTGCATTCCGAAGTGCAATTCTTCCTACCTTATCTTTTGAGGTGGTGTTATGTCACTCTTGACAATTTCCTTCATGTTTCATGATTCATATTGTTGTCAGGAATGAGGTATTTTAAATCCATCAATCTCTTTGTTGGAGTTATCTTGTGTCAGATTTCACCTAAAGCCTTCCCTAAGGAATATTGCTAATTGTGGTGCTATCAATGATCCGAGTTTTCTCCTATCCTCTCGGCGAAAGAAGTTTTCATCTCTTCTTTGATCTCAAGCAAGCAATTGTTTTTCGTTAGTGGCAGAATTTCACCTCAAGTGTTGAGATGTTTCCATAAGCCCACTACAAGCTTATCCTTTTCGTTGTTGGTTTTCCAACAACTCCGTTATAACCTTCTTGGAAAGGTGCTTTCCAAGCTCATTTGTGGCAGAAGTTGGCATTTTCTCCTATATTCTGTTATTCTAATGATCTATCTTCTATTCTTTCTTCCGGAGGCATTGTGATGTTGCTCTTTTTACTCATCATCTCGAATTGTGAGGATCATGTTTTTTTTCTTCGTGCTTATCCATTTAACCGGAGTGTTGTGTCTTCTCTTCAAGTTCTTTTCATCTTATCAAGTTTTCTTTCTTCTATCAGTCGGAGTGCTGCCCAAATTATATCAATCTTATTCCTTCTCTATCTAGTTTTAACCGGAGTGGTTTCAATATCTATCTTATCACTAAACCTCTTGGTTCTCGTCGTATCCCTTGTTCCTCTTTTCTAACCGAGTGTTTTCAACTTTGTTCATCTTCGTTGTTTTCTTTCTTTCATTTTGCTGAACCTCTCAAGGGTCATGGTTTCACTCGTTTGTCGAAGAAGCAACTTAGTTTACCTCTTATCTTCCTCTTCCTTTTCCCTCTGGTGCCATCCTAGATCTCGGGACGAGATCTCTTGTTAGTGGAGGAGAGTTGTAACGCCCCGAGACCGATGCTCCAACTGCCTCCCATTTATCTTAGTTGTTTCCGTGTGGTTATTTTTGTTTGTTGCATTATCATATTTGTTTTGCATATTTTATTCCTACATGTTTATGCCATGATCATGTTGAGTGCCTTGTCGTGTGTTTGCTTCTTGCACCATGCTCATTTCACTTGTTATGTTACATTGTGCCTCTTGTCATTATATTGTTTTGTGCCATCTTTGTTTGTTTGCCATGTTCATCTCACTTTGTTATACGTTATATGCTTTGATATGCCTCTTGTCATTTATTGCATCATGATCATCATGTGGGTTGCATTCTTCATATTGGTGTATTGTTGTGTGTGGATCAGTCCTTGTTGTCTCTTCTCTCAAGCCATGCACCATCACCTTCTCCTTCCTCTTCTTTTACTCCTTTATGCAAGTGCCATTTCTCCCTTCTCCATTAATGTTCAATCTTTGCCAATACGTCATGCACCATGCCTTATACCTCTCTGTCAAGTATCATCCATTTTGGAGTTGTTTTGGTTGGGTTCAAAAATACCTCAAGTTTGAATTATATTCAAACTTGTTTTATTTTTCTACCTCTAAAAATTGCCAAGCCAATTTATTCTAATCCTGCATAATTCCAGAAGTCCAAAAATATTGTTACTTCTTTCTAATTCATCCCCTAAACCCCTGGCCATTTTCCTCTTCTATTCTGTGGATTGCTTATTTGCATAAAGGATTTAAAGCAGGAACAGGCCGTACCTGGCCGCTGCACTTGGGCCTCCTCCTTCCTGGAGCCCAGCCAACGCCAGCGTGCCCCTTTTCTCCCTCTCGCTGGTAAATCCTACGTGGATCACCTAGGCGACCCCACCTGGCGGTCTCTCTCTTCCTCACCTTTCTCCTTCCTCTCGTTTCCTCCTCTCCTTACGGTAAAAACCCCCAGGCCGAGCGCACATGGCCACGAGGGCAACCCCGGCGCCCATGCTTCCCCTATAAATCAAGCCCCAGCCGAGCCCTCCTAGGGTTTCCCTCTCCCCTCTCCGCGCCGCCGCCACCCAGTAGGTCCAAGCCACGCCACCATAGCAGTCGCCCACCTTCCACCAGAGAGCGTGCGAAGCACTCCCATGGCTCCGTCGCAGCCATAGCCCTCCTCCGTTGTTGCCTTCGCTCTTGGTCGTCTCCCCGACGGCGTCTTCTTCGACTACAAGCGGTCCAGGAGCCAGATGGGGACAGGGGTGACGCGATCGTCTTCTTCCACGACGTCCTCTTCTTCCTCTACTTCGTCTTCTTCTCCTCCGGCCAATCTGCATCCCCGTCGATTCTGGCCGTCTCCGTCCACCTCTCGTCAATCCAGGCGCACCGCGTGCCTGTGGTGAGCACGCTCTTCCCACGCACCACTTTTCCCCCTCGTTTCCTCCCTGTGTCACGTGAATCGACCGGAACCCGAGGCACTTCGGCCATGGCATGGTCTCTGGCGATGTTTCGGTGACCCTCTGCTCGGGTGTTGGCAGTTTTAGGCCCGCAGGGTCCCATAGATGCGTTCTAGTTCTAGGATCCTCTCATTTGCCTGCTTTAGCCGATCCACCATAGCAGCCCGAGGCGCACCACCGCGGAACCCCGTCGTCGGCGAGGAATCCGTCCACTTCCCGTTGCATGCTTGGTACGAATGGGTTCGCCCCGTTGCGTAGCTTCCATCCGCGCCCTCCGTCGCGTGTTTTGGTTGCCGGAACAGCCCCGACGAGCTCCTCCGCAGTCCTATGACCCCAGCGCCTGCACTTCCTCTGTTTTGCTCTTGCCTGAGTACGCGCATGCTCACGACTCCGGCAAGAAGCAGCCGCTCGCTCACATGCCCCATCTATTTCCGCACCCCCGCCATTGGCCTGTGGTCGCGAAGGCCGCCGTCCTGCTCGCCGGCGTCGCCACCCAGTTCCTCTGTGATCCACGAAGAAGAAAACCTGGCCTTTGATTCGGTTCAGATGCAGTCACGCCCTTGTTTTGAACAAACATGCAGCAGCACCGCACTAGTCAGCGCTCTGATCCTCTATCCAGGAGGTCGTGGGTTCGAGTCCCAGGCGCCGCGCTCCAGATTTTGCTCTGTTCTTTTATCTCTTTTGCACACCACAGCCACTTGGGCTTCCTTCGCTGCTGGGCCGTTGCACCGTGCTGCTTCTGGCCCAAGTATGTTTTTTTTTCTGCTCTATGGTTATATCTTCTTCCAGTGCATTCTTATTTACAGGAACTGCCACTGTTTTGTATTGTTAATAACTAATCATGCATGCATCCAAATTAAACAAACAATATATATATAATGCTTAGAATTTTGTGTAGATTAATAATTTGCCACTTTCATCCATGTTAAATATGTTTAAACTTGCTGTTTGTTTAATTTTGCTCAAATGCCATGAGAAAATGATTTATTTCATAACTAAATAACCGTAGCTCGGAATTAAATGTTCTTTATATGTAAATGGGGTGGAAAAATGCCTAGTTTAACATGGTGCACTTTGTTTTGCTGTTTAACAACATTAAAATATGTTTTAGGACAGAACAGTACCAAATTTGACATATGGACATGAGGATTTTCCGGAATTGTTGTTTGTTGTTCCGGCCTCACTTAAACTTGCCTAAATAGTTAGTTTAATTATGCTTCACCCCTTGCCATGTTTAATAACACTTAATATTGTTTGGTAGCATAACCGAGAGAGAACTAAATAATTGCATGTGGTGTTTTGTCAATATGCAACTCATTGCATATTGAGCTCCACTTAACTTGTAGTATTGTTTGTTGCACTTTGCCATGCCATGCCATGCCTCATTAAACCGGACGTGCATCATACTTGATTGTGCTTCATGCCATGATTATGCTTGTGTGTTTACCATGTTGTTTGCTTCTTTCCGGTTTGCTTCTCTTGTTAGCTTCGGTTTCGTTCCGGAGTTGTGAGGATTCGTTCGACTACGTCCGTTTGTCTTCTTCATGGACTCGTTCTTCTTCCTTGCGGGATTTCAGGCAAGATGACCGCTACCCTGGATCTCACTACTATCATTGCTATGCTAGTTGCTTCGTTCTATCGCTTTGCCGCGCTACCTATCTCTTGTTGCTCAAGCCTCCCAAATTGCCATGTCAGCCTCTAACCTTTTCACCCTTCCTAGCAAACCGTTGTTTGGCTATGTTACCGCTTTTGCTCAGCCCCTCTTATAGCGTTGTTAGTTGCAGGTGAAGTTGAAGATTGCCCCATGATGGACAGGGTTATGTTGGGATATCACAATATCTCTTATATTATTAATGCATCTATATACTTGGTAAAGGGTGGAAGACTCGGCCTTATGCCTGGTGTTTTGTTCCACTCTTGCCGCCCTAGTTTCCGTCATACCGGTGTTATGTTCCCGGATTTTGCGTTCCTTACGCGGTCGGGTGATTTATGGGACCCCCCTGACAGTTCACTTTGAATAAAACTCCTCCAGCAAGGCCCAACCTTGGTTTTACCATTTGCCTCACCTAGCCCTTTTTTCCCTTGGGTTTCTGGAGCCCGAGGGTCATCTTTATTTTACCCCCCGGGCCAGTGCTCCTTCGAGTGTTGGTCCAACCTGAGCGATGTCCGGCGCCCCCTGGGAAACCAGGGTCTATGCCAACCCGTCATCTTGCTCATCCGGTGTGCGCTGAGAACGAGATATGTGCAGCTCCTATCGGGATTTGTCGGCACATCGGGCGGCTTTGCTGGTCTTGTTTTACCATGGTCGAAATGTCTTGTAAACCGGGATTCCGAGACTGATCGGGTCTTCCTGGGAGAAGGAATATCCTTCGTTGATCGCGAGAGCTTATCATGGGCTAAGTTGGGACACCCCTGCAGGGTTTAAACTTTCGAGAGCCGTGCCCGCGGTTATGTGGCAGATGGGAATTTGTTAATGTTCGGTTGTAGATAACTTGACACCATATCCGAATTAAAACACATCAACCGCGTGTGTAGCCGTGATGGTCTCTTCTCAGCGGAGTCCGGGAAGTGAACACGGTTTCTGTGTTATGTTTGACGTAAGTAGGAGTTCAGGATCACCTCTTGATCATTGCTAGCTTCACGACCGTTCCTTTTGCTTCTCTTCTCGCTCTTATTTGCGTATGTTATCCACCATATCATGCTTAGTCGCTGCCGCAACCTCACCACTTTACCCCCTCCTTTCCCATTAAGCTTTGCTAGTCTTGATACCCATGGTAATGGGATTGCTGAGTCCTCGTGGCTCATAGATTACTACAACAACAGTTGCAGGTACAGGTTATGCGATGATCATGACGCGAGAGCGATGTTTGCTTGTTTTGGAGTTCCTTCTTCTGCTTCTTCTTCGATCAGGGGATAGGTTCCAGGTCGGCAGCCTGAGCTAGCAGGGTGGATGTCGTTTGAGTTTCTGTTTGTGTTTCATCCATAGTCGGATTATGCTCTTATGTATTGTGATGTTGTATTCGTGTGGCATTGTATGCCTTTTGTATGTATCCCCATTTATTATGTAATGTTGATGTAATGATATCCACCTTGCAAAAGCGTCTTCAAGATGCGCTTCTATCCTTGGTGGGACCTTCGAGTTCCTTTAGGATAGGGTCGCATCTTGGGCGTGACAAGTTGGTATCAGAGCCTCGACCGACCATAGGAGCCCCCTTGATTGTTGGCCATTGTTGAGTCTAGAAAAAAACTATTTTGAGTCTTAGGATTATATATATTGGAGAGTAGGATTCTTTTTACTCCTCAGCCCCTTCGTCGCTCTGGTGAGGACTCCTGACGTAGATGTTTTGTCTTTTCTCTCCTCAAATTTCACTAAAAAAATTTTAGGATCACGCGGGTATCTTGGGATCATTTTGATATTCTTATGACGAGAACATTGTTCTTGGTGCCTCCTGACATTTAGGGGTTGTGGCAGTGTCCCGGGTGGTTGAGCTCCGAGGTGTTGTCGTCATAATTTTATCGTTGCAGTTCTAGAATACCTGAGTTTTGCCGACATCAAAAAATCTCTTTTATGTAGTTGTTGGTGAGATAACCTCGACGCCACCCAGTACTGGGGAGTTCGGGTGTATTGCCATAGCTTGTATAACGGATGCTTTTCGAAGGTTGAGGTACACGATTTCCGAAGGTTTCTTGGTTATGTGTTGACGGATGGATACAGCTGGATGTAGGGATTGTTAGTTTGGGTGAGATATATTGCTTCCCCTGTATCCCCAACACCAGATTGCATAACCAGAAAGTTTCGGGAGTTTATAGGTCGGAATTCAAGTAGCTCCTAGAATATCTTTCCGACAGATGCATGATATGGGATTGGGTAAATCTCTATCATATGTATTTGTTCCGGCTTATTTCTGCAAGCAAATCCTTTGTTTTGTTTTATTTGTGGTATTCGAGTTGCTTCAATGTCAAGTGTTGATTCCATACCTTTCCTAACCGGTGGTCTCATATTTCTATGAGAGTGGTAATCCTTCTTGATCATCGAGATTGTCATGTTAATTCTTTTCCAACCGGTGCGCTTCTCTTCGAGATGATCCCATCATTCTCCCCATCCGCAAGATCAATTCTAAGTTTTCTCAACGGTGTTTGTTTCGTTCATCCCAAGTTGTCTTTGTTTTTCCCCACCCTCCCACCCTTTTCTTCAAGGACTCATTTATTTTAATCAAGTATCCATTTATTCATGTGAAGTCTCTTCACTCTTTTCGATCAATGTTCTGATCCGGTGATTTCCCATGAAGATGCTCAACAACTTCAAGTTCATCATCCTTCGTTCTTTTTTTTCTTCTCCGGTGGATCCAATTCAAGCTTTTGATATTCATCATATTCCTTTGCTCGTTTCTAATGCTTTCTCATGCCGATGCACCTCTTAATCATTCACTTCTTCCTATTCATTTGTTCTAGAGTGCTGAAGATATCTCACAAGACTTGTGTTTCCATTCTCAATCCGTTCAAGATACTTTGAGATTTTTCTCTCATTCAAGCTATTTAATTCTACCGGTCCAATCTCTATTTCAAGCAAATTGTTCAACGGTGTTTCCTTTTGAGTGGGCCCTAACCCACAGGTCTTTTCCTAGGATCTTACCTGACTCTTCTAAGTTCCCCGGAGCTATTCCCAAATTCTTTTCAGAGTGTGACATAAGAATGAATTTTCATCAGTCATATCCCTTCTCCGAGATCGTTTTCAAAATATTTTCATCGTTGCTTCATCATTTCTGTTCTTCTTTGTTCCGAAGTGCCTTGACAATTTTGGTGTTCTTTCTCGTCGTCATTCTCAACTTTTGAAGACCGAAGAAGGATTTCTCTTAAATCTTGGTCCATTCTCTTGAATATTCATGGTTCTAGCTTGATGCCATCCTCTCATAATTGTTTTTGATTGTGACAATTCTTTTCTTACCATCCAGAGCATTCCATGAGTTGTTTCCGTTTCTTTCCTCCGAAGGCCATCATGTCATAATTATTCATTCTCAGCTTTCAGATCTCATTCTTCAAATCTTACCGGTGCATCGTTCAAATATCCTCTAATCAATTCATGATCTCTTGTTTTTTCATGTATCTAAATCCCCTCAAGTATCTTCATTCGTTTTCCAATTCTTCCCGGTGAATCGTGCCTTTGCTACGTTCATTCTCAATTCTTACGGTGGTTCGTTCAGGATTTCTCTTCCTCTGTTATCATATCAAATATTCATTGTTTCCAAATCCCATCGGTGGTTCTATCAATACCTTCTGAAGTTTGCGCTATATCTCTATATGTAATCATTTTTCAATGAGAATAAGTAGTATGCCAAATCCATTGCTTGTCATCAATTTAATTGGTGAAGGATACGCATAACGTAATTCTTATTATTGTTTCATCCAAGTGATCTAGTTTCTTCTTTCCATCGTTGTTCATCATGTCACATTTCTCGGTTCGAGATGCTCCATCTTTTCTTGTCTGGAGTTCCAAGTTTTCCGCATCATCTCGTCACGAAGCTCCACCTAAATTATTGCAAGGCTTCACCTTGTTCTTTCAACTTCTCTTTCTTTTTGTCATTCTTTTATTACCAGAGTTCTTCATGGAAGCTCTACATGATGGTTCATCAAGGATTTAATTCCTTCTTGAAGTGTTCATCGAGATTATTTTCAGAGGAGTTCAAGCATTCTTCATCTTGCATTCCGAAGTGCAATTCTTCCTACCTTATCTTTTGAGGTGGTGTTATGTCACTCTTGACAATTTCCTTCATGTTTCATGATTCATATTGTTGTCAGGAATGAGGTATTTTAAATCCATCAATCTCTTTGTTGGAGTTATCTTGTGTCAGATTTCACCTAAAGCCTTCCCTAAGGAATATTGCTAATTGTGGTGCTATCAATGATCCGAGTTTTCTCCTATCCTCTCGGCGAAAGAAGTTTTCATCTCTTCTTTGATCTCAAGCAAGCAATTGTTTTTCGTTAGTGGCAGAATTTCACCTCAAGTGTTGAGATGTTTCCATAAGCCCACTACAAGCTTATCCTTTTCGTTGTTGGTTTTCCAACAACTCCGTTATAACCTTCTTGGAAAGGTGCTTTCCAAGCTCATTTGTGGCAGAAGTTGGCATTTTCTCCTATATTCTGTTATTCTAATGATCTATCTTCTATTCTTTCTTCCGGAGGCATTGTGATGTTGCTCTTTTTACTCATCATCTCGAATTGTGAGGATCATGTTTTTTTTCTTCGTGCTTATCCATTTAACCGGAGTGTTGTGTCTTCTCTTCAAGTTCTTTTCATCTTATCAAGTTTTCTTTCTTCTATCAGTCGGAGTGCTGCCCAAATTATATCAATCTTATTCCTTCTCTATCTAGTTTTAACCGGAGTGGTTTCAATATCTATCTTATCACTAAACCTCTTGGTTCTCGTCGTATCCCTTGTTCCTCTTTTCTAACCGAGTGTTTTCAACTTTGTTCATCTTCGTTGTTTTCTTTCTTTCATTTTGCTGAACCTCTCAAGGGTCATGGTTTCACTCGTTTGTCGAAGAAGCAACTTAGTTTACCTCTTATCTTCCTCTTCCTTTTCCCTCTGGTGCCATCCTAGATCTCGGGACGAGATCTCTTGTTAGTGGAGGAGAGTTGTAACGCCCCGAGACCGATGCTCCAACTGCCTCCCATTTATCTTAGTTGTTTCCGTGTGGTTATTTTTGTTTGTTGCATTATCATATTTGTTTTGCATATTTTATTCCTACATGTTTATGCCATGATCATGTTGAGTGCCTTGTCGTGTGTTTGCTTCTTGCACCATGCTCATTTCACTTGTTATGTTACATTGTGCCTCTTGTCATTATATTGTTTTGTGCCATCTTTGTTTGTTTGCCATGTTCATCTCACTTTGTTATACGTTATATGCTTTGATATGCCTCTTGTCATTTATTGCATCATGATCATCATGTGGGTTGCATTCTTCATATTGGTGTATTGTTGTGTGTGGATCAGTCCTTGTTGTCTCTTCTCTCAAGCCATGCACCATCACCTTCTCCTTCCTCTTCTTTTACTCCTTTATGCAAGTGCCATTTCTCCCTTCTCCATTAATGTTCAATCTTTGCCAATACGTCATGCACCATGCCTTATACCTCTCTGTCAAGTATCATCCATTTTGGAGTTGTTTTGGTTGGGTTCAAAAATACCTCAAGTTTGAATTATATTCAAACTTGTTTTATTTTTCTACCTCTAAAAATTGCCAAGCCAATTTATTCTAATCCTGCATAATTCCAGAAGTCCAAAAATATTGTTACTTCTTTCTAATTCATCCCCTAAACCCCTGGCCATTTTCCTCTTCTATTCTGTGGATTGCTTATTTGCATAAAGGATTTAAAGCAGGAACAGGCCGTACCTGGCCGCTGCACTTGGGCCTCCTCCTTCCTGGAGCCCAGCCAACGCCAGCGTGCCCCTTTTCTCCCTCTCGCTGGTAAATCCTACGTGGATCACCTAGGCGACCCCACCTGGCGGTCTCTCTCTTCCTCACCTTTCTCCTTCCTCTCGTTTCCTCCTCTCCTTACGGTAAAAACCCCCAGGCCGAGCGCACATGGCCACGAGGGCAACCCCGGCGCCCATGCTTCCCCTATAAATCAAGCCCCAGCCGAGCCCTCCTAGGGTTTCCCTCTCCCCTCTCCGCGTCGCCGCCACCCAGTAGGTCCAAGCCACGCCACCATAGCAGTCGCCCACCTTCCACCAGAGAGCGTGCGAAGCACTCCCATGGCTCCGTCGCAGCCATAGCCCTCCTCCGTTGTTGCCTTCGCTCCTGGTCGGCTCCCCGACGGTGTCTTCTTCGACTACAAGCGGTCCAGGAGCCAGATGGGGATAGGGGTGACGCGATCGTCTTCTTCCACGATGTCCTCTTCTTCCTCTACTTCGTCTTCTTCTCCTCCGGCCGATCTGCATCCCCGTCGATTCTGGCCGTCTCCGTCCACCTCTCGTCAATCCAGGCGCACCGCGTGCCTGTGGTGAGCACGCTCTTCCCACGCACCACTTTTCCCCCTCGTTTCCTCCCTGTGTCGCGTGAATCGACCGGAACCCGAGGCACTTCGGCCATGGCATGGTCTCCGGCGAAGTTTCGGTGACCCTCTGCTCGGGTGTTGGCAGTTTTAGGCCCGCAGGGTCCCGTAGATGCGTTCTAGTTCTAGGATCCTCTCGTTTGCCCTCTTTAGCCGATCCACCATAGCAGCCCGAGGCGCACCACCGCGGAACCCCGTCGTCGGCGAGGAATCCATCCACTTCCCGTTGCATGCTTGGTACGAATGGGTTCACCCCGTTGCGTAGCTTCCATCCGCGCACTCCGTCGCATGTTTTGGTTGCCGGAACAGCCCCGACGAGCTCCTCTGCAGTCCTATGACCCCAGTGCCGGCACTTCCTCTGTTCTGCTCTTGCCCGAGTACGCGCATGCTCACGACTCTGGCAAGAAGCAGCCGCTCGATCACATGCCCCATCTATTTCCGCACCCCCGCCGTTGGCCTGTGGTCGCGAAGGTCGCCGTCCTGCTCGCCGGCGTCGCCACCCAGTTCCTCTGTGATCCACGAAGAAGAAGGCCTAGCCTTTGATTCGGTTCAGATGCAGTCACGCCCTTGTTTTGAACAAACATGCAGCAGCACCGCACTGGTCAGCGCTCTGATCCTCTATCCAGGAGGTCGTGGGTTCGAGTCCCAGGCGCCGCGCTCCAGATTTTGCTATGTTCTTTTATCTCTTTTGCACACCACAACAACTTGGGCTTCCTTCGCTGCTGGGCCGTTGCACCGTGCTGCTTCTGGCCCAAGTATGTTTTTTTTCTGCTCTGTGGTTATATCTTCTTCCAGTGCATTCTTATTTACAGGAACTGCCACTGTTTTGTATTGTTAATAACTTATTTACAGGAACTTCCAGTGCACTTTGTTTTACTGTTTAACAACATTAAAATATGTTTTAGGACAAAATAGTAATAAATTTGACATACGGACATGAGGATTTTCCGGAATTGTTGTTTGTTGTTCCGGCCTCACTTAAACTTGCCTAAATAGTTAGTTTAATTATGCTTCACCCCTTGCCATGTTTAATAACACTTAATATTGTTTGGTAGCATAACCGAGAGAGAACTAAATAATTGCATGTGGTGTTTTGTCAATATGCAACTCATTGCATATTGAGCTCCACATAACTTGTAGTATTGTTTGTTGCACTTTGCCATGCCTCATTAAACCGGACATGCATCATACTTGATTGTGCTTCATGCCATGATTATGCTTGTGTGTTTACCATGTTCTTTGCTTCTTTCCGGTTTGCTTCTCTTGTTAGCTTCGGTTTCATTCCGGAGTTGTGAGGATTCGTTCGACTACGTCCGTTTGTCTTCTTCATGGACTCGTTCTTCTTCCTTGCGGGATATCAGGCAAGATGACCGCTACCCTGGATCTCACTACTATCATTGCTATGCTAGTTGCTTCGTTCTATTGCTTTGCCACGCTACCTATCTCTTGTTGCTCAAGCCTCCCAAATTGCCATGTCAGCCTCTAACCTTTTCACCCTTCCTAGCAAACCGTTGTTTGGCTATGTTACCGCTTTTGCTCAGCCCCTCTTATAGCGTTGTTAGTTGCAGGTGAAGTTGAAGATTGCCCCATGATGGACAGGGTTATGTTGGGATATCACAATATCTCTTATATTATTAATGCATCTATATACTTGGTAAAGGGTGGAAGACTCGGCCTTATGCCTCGTGTTTTGTTCCACTCTTGCCGCCCTAGTTTCCGTCATACCGGTGTTATGTTCCCGGATTTTGCGTTCCTTACCTTGGTTTTACCATTTGCCTCACCTAGCCCTTTTTTCCCTTGGGTTTCCGGAGCCCGAGGGTCATCTTTATTTTACCCCCCGGGCCAGTGCTCCTTCGAGTGTTGGTCCAACCTGAGCGATGTCCGGCGCCCCCTGGGCAACCAGGGTCTATGCCAACCCGTCGTCTTGCTCATCCGGTGTGCCCTGAGAACGAGATATGTGCAGCTCCTATCGGGATTTGTCGGCACATCGGGCGGCTTTGCTGGTCTTGTTTTACCATTGCCGAAATGTCTTGTAAACCGGGATTCCGAGACTGATCGGGTCTTCCTGGGAGAAGGAATATCCTTCGTTGATCATGAGAGCTTATCATGGGCTAAGTTGGGACACCCCTGTAGGGTTTAAACTTTCGAGAGCCGTGCCCGCGGTTATGTGGCAGATGGGAATTTGTTAATCTCTGGTTGTAGATAACTTGACACCAGATCCGAATTAAAACACATCAACCGCGTGTGTAGCCGTGATGGTCTCTTCTCGGCGGAGTCCGGGAAGTGAACACGGTTTTTGTGTTATGTTTGACGTAAGTAGGAGTTCAGGATCACCTCTTGATCATTGCTAGCTTCACGACCGTTCCTTTTGCTTCTCTTCTCGCTCTTATTTGCGTATGTTATCCACCATATCATGCTTAGTCGCTGCCGCAACCTCACCACTTTACCCCCTCCTTTCCCATTAAGCTTTGCTAGTCTTGATACCCATGGTAATGGGATTGCTGAGTCCTCGTGGCTCACAGATTACTACAACAACAGTTGCAGGTACAGGTTATGCGATGATCATGACGCGAGAGCGATGTTTGCTTGTTTTGGAGTTCCTTCTTCTGCTTCTTCTTCGATCAGGGGATAGGTTCCAGGTCGGCAGCCTGGGCTAGCAGGGTGGATGTCGTTTGAGTTTCTGTTTGTGTTTCATCCGTAGTCGGATTATGCTCTTATGTATTGTGATGTTGTATTCGTGTGGCATTGTATGCCTTTTGTATGTATCCCCATTTATTATGTAATGTTGATGTAATGATATCCACCTTGCAAAAGCGTCTTCAAGATGCGCTTCTATCCTTGGTGGGACCTTTGAGTTCCTTTAGGATAGGGTCGCATCTTGGGCGTGACATGCAACCCGCTGTACCCTCTACTTGACCATGGTGCTTTATGCTTCATATTATTTTCCAATGATGTGTTGCCATCCTATGATGTCTGAGTAGATTTTCGTTGTCCTATCGATGATCGATGAATTGCTATAATTGGTTTGAGTTGCATGTTTTATTATTGGTGCTGTCCTATTGTGCCCTCCGTGTCGCGCAAGCATGAGGGATTCCCGCTGTAGGGTTTGCAATATGTTTATGATTTGCTTATGGTGGCTGGCGTGAGTGACAGAAGCATAGACCCGAGTAAGTAGGTTGTTTGCGTATGGGATAAAGGGGACTTGATACTTTAATGCTATGGTTGGGTTTTACCTTAATGAATCTTTAGTATTTGCGGATGCTTGCTAGAGTTCCAATCATAATTGCATTTGATCCAAGTAGATAAGTATGTTAGCTTATGCCTCTCCCTCAAATAGAATTGCAATAGTGATTACCGGTCTAGTAACATAGTCAATTGCTTAGGGGCAATTCCACAACTTCTACCACCACTTTTCCACACTCGCTATATTAACTTTATTGCATCTTTATCTAAACAGCCCCTAGTTTATATTTACGTGTTCTTTATTATCTTGCAAACCTATCCAACAACACGTACAAAGTTCTTCTAGTTTCATACTTGTTCTAGGTAAAGCGAACGTCAAGCGTGCGTAGAGTCGTATCAGTGGCCGATAGGACTTGAGAGAGTATTTGTTCTACCTTTAGCTCCTCGTTGGGTTCGACACTCTTACTTATCGAAAGAGGCTACAACTATCCCGTATACTTGCAGGTTATCAGTAGCTATGTGTTTGATCTCTCTCTCTCTCATGTTCTCTCTATGGCACGATCTTGATGTATCGCGAGCTTTGCTATTATAGTTGGATCTTATGATGTTTCTCCCCCCTCTACTCTCTTGTGATGAATTGAGTTTCCCTCTTGAAGTTATCTTATCGGATTGAGTCTTTATTTGAGAACACTTGATGTACGTCTTGCCGAGTTTATCTGTGGTGACAATGGGATATCACGTGCCACTTGATGTATGTTTTGGTGACCAACTTGCGGGTTCCGCCCATTAAACTATGCATAGGGGTTGGCACACATTTTCTTGACACTCCGGTAGAAACTTTGGGGCACTCTTTGAAGTACTTTGTGTTGGTTGGATGAATCTGAGATTGTGTGATGCCCACGGATACTTGAGGTGACAATGGAGTATCTATGTGACATTAGGGTTTTGGTGGATTTGTGTCTTAAGGTGTTATTCTAGTACGAACTCTTTTATAGATCGATCCGAAAGAATAACCTTGAGGTGGTTTCGTACCCTACCATAATCTCTACGTTTGTTCTCCGCTATTAGTGGCTTTGGAGTGACTCTTTGTTGCATGTTGAGGGATTGTTATATGATCTATCTATGTTATTATTGTTGAGAGAACTTGCACTAGTGAAAGTATGAACCCTAGGCCATGTTTCCTATCATTGCAATACCGTTTACGCTCACTTTTATCATTAGTTACCTTGCTGTTTTTATATTTTCAGATTACAAGAACCTATATCTACTATCCATATTGCACTTGTATCACCATCTCTTCGCCGAACTAGTGCACCTATACAATTTACCATTATATTGGGTGTGTTGGGGACACAAGAGACTCTTTGTTATTTGGTTGCACGGTTGTTTGAGAGAGAAAACTTCATCCTACGCCTCCCACAGATTGATAAACCTTAGGTCATCCACTTGAGGGAAATTTTCTACTGTCCTACAAACCTGTGCACTTGCAGGCCCAACAATGTCTACAAGAAGAAGGTTGTGTAGTAGACATCAATAGCCGCTAGATTTTCTTCAGTTTACGTCCAAATGAGAATGCCCGGATCATAGAGCTTCTGCAGAAATGTGCGTTTGTCCCTACCATGGGGGCTAATATCTATAAGCAACATAATCTCTCGAATTTCCTTGAAAAGGAAGTGCCAATGGGTTCAGAAACTTGTCCAAAAAACAGCGGTGAATGATGTTCTTTGACTTTCAGGCCAAAAAGTCATGCTTAAGGCCGAGTTTAAGGGTACTCCAGGCCTCCTGGCGCAAGCATGGAGTTTTTTTTTCTGGATTCGCACGCTCGCCGCAAGCAGTTTGAGTACTCGTGGGGCCGCCACGGACTTCGAATGACAAAGTTATGACCATTTTAGTGAACATCGGTCGATTCTATGGCAGTCCTTGAAAGTACTTCATTTCCCCGTGACACTTTTTGCCTGACCGCCCTGAAATTTCTAGTCCTCTATAGTGGAGATATTGTTTCCACATATATACTGACCGATGGCTAGAATGCCCTTTTGTTCTTGGCTTCCACGCGCATGAGTTACAGCATGCCATCAGGCGAAAACAAGGAGAAGAAGGCATACCCGCTGGATTTTCCTCAATTTACGGCCAAATTAGGTTGCCCGGATTATAGAGCATCTGCAGAAAGGTACATTTGTCCTTACCAGGGGGGCTAATATCTATAAGCAACATTATCTCTCGAAATTCCATGAAAAGAAAGTGCCAATGAGTTCAGAAACTTGTCCGAAAAACAGCGGCGAATGATGTTCTTTGACTTCCAGTTCCAAAAAGTCCCGCTTAAGGCCGAATTTGAGGGTACTCTAGGCCTCCTGGCCCAAGCACGGTGTTTTTTATGGATTTGCATGCTTGCCGCGAGCAGTTTGAGTACTCGTGGGTCCCACACGGATTTCGAATAAGAAATTTATGACCGTTTTAGTGAACATCGGTCCTTACTATGGCAGTCCTTGAAAGTACTTCATTTTCCCGTGACGCTTTTTGCCTGACTGCCCCAAAATTTCTTGTCCTCTATAGTGGAGTTATCTTTTCCACATATATATTGACCGATGCAAGGAATGCACTTTTGTTCTTGGCTTTCACGCGCATGAGTTACACCATGCCATCCAGCGAGAACAAGGAGAATAAAGCATGTACCCGCTGGATTTTCTTCAATTTATGGCCAAATGAGATTGCCCGGATCATAGAGCATTTGGAGAAAGGTACGTTTGTCCCTACCAGGGGGTTAATGTCCATAAGGAACGTAATATCTCGACTTTCCTTCAAAAGGAAGTGCCAATGGGTTCAGAAACTTGTCCGAAAAACATCGGTGAATGATGTTCATGACTTTCACGGCCAAAAAGTCCTGCTTAAGGCCGAACTTGAGGGTACTCCAGGCCTCCTGGAGCAAGCGAGGAGATTTTCTGGATTCGCACGCTCGCTGCAAGAAGTTTGAGCACTTGTGGGTCCGACACAGACTCTGAATGACAAAGTTATGACCGTTTGACTGAACATCGGTCCATTCTATGGCAGTCCTTGAAAGTACTTCATTTTCCTGTGAGGCTTTTTGCCTGACCGCCCTGAAATTTCTTGTCCTCTATAGTGGAGATATTGTTTCCACATATATATATATATTGACTGACGCCAGGAATGCCCTTTTGTTCTTGGCTTCCATGTGCATGAGTTATAGCATGCCATCGGGCGAAAACAAGGAAAATAAGGCATATAGCCGCTGGATTTTCTTCAGTTTACGGCCAAATGAGATTGAGTGGATCATAGAGCATCTGCAGAAAGGTGTGTTTGTCCCTACCAGGAGGGCTAATATCTATAAGCAATATAATCTCTCGAATTTGCTTGAAAAGGAAGTGCCAATGGGTTCAGAAACTTGCCCGAAAACAGCGGCGAGTGATGTTCTTTGACATTCAGGGCCCAAAAGTCCTGCTTAAGGCCGAATTTGATGGTACTCCAGGCATCCTGGTGCAAGCAGGGAGTTTTTTCTGGATTCGCATGCTGACCACGAGCAGTTTGAGTACTCGTGGTTCCAACACGGACTCCGAATGACAAAGTTATGACCGTTTTAGTCAACATCGGTCCATTCTATGGCAGTCCTTGAAAGTACTTCATTTTCCCGTGATGCATTTTGCCTGACCGCCCCGAAATTTCTTGTCCTCAATAGTGGAGATATTGTTTCCACATATATATTGACCAATGCCTATAATGCCATTTTGTTCTTGGCTTCCACGCGCATGAGTGATAGCATGCCATCATGAGAAAACAAGGAAAATAAGGCATATAGCCGCTGGATTTTCTTCAATTTATGGCCAAATGATATTGCCTGGATCATAGAGCATATGCAGAAAGGTGTGTTTGTCCCTACCAGGGGGGCTTATATCTATAAGCAGCATAATCTCTCGAATTTCCTTGAAAAGGAATTGCCAATGGGGTCAGAAACTTGTCCGGAAAACAACGGCGAATGATGTTCTTTGACTTTCAGGGCCAAAAAGTCCTGCTTAAGGCTGAGTTTGAGGGTACTCCAGGCCTCCTATCGCAAGTAGGGAGTTTTTTTTCTGGATTCGCACGCTCACCGCAAGCAGTTTCAGTACTCGTGGGTCCGACACGGACTCCGAATGACAAAGTTATGACCGTTTTACTGAACATCGATCCATTCTATGGCAGTCCTTGAAAGTACTTCATTTTCCTGTGACACTTTTTGCCTGACCGGCCCAAAACTTCTTGTCCTCTATAATGGAGATATTGTTTCCACATATGTATTGAACGATGCCTGGAATGCCCTTTTGTTCTTGGCTTCCACGGGCATGAGTTACACCATGCCATCAGGTGAAAACAAGGAAAAGAAGGCATATAGCCGCTGGATTCTCTTCAATTTACGGCCAAATCAGATTGCCCGGATCATAGAGCATCTTCAGAAAGGTACGTTTGTCCCTACCAGGGGGCTAATATCTATAAGGAACATAATCTCTTGACTTTCCTTCAAAAGGAAGTGCCAATGGGTTCAGAAACATGTCCGAAAAAGAACGGCAAATGATGTTCTTTGACGTTCAGGGCCAAAAAGTCCTGCTTAAGGCCGAACTTGAGGGTACTCCAGGCCTCCTGGCGCAAGCGGGTAGATTTTCTAGATTCACACGCTCGCCGCGATTAGTTTGAGTACTTGTGGGTCCGACACACACTCTGAATGACAAAGTTATGACTGTTTTAGTGAACATCGGTCCATTCTATGGCAGTCCTTGAAAGTACTTTATAGTGGTCCAGTGACACTTTTTGCCTGACCGCCCCGAAATTTCTTGTCCTCTATAGTGGAGATATTGTTTCCACATATATATATATATATATATATATATATATATATATATATATATATTGACTGATGCCAGGAATGCCCTTTTGTTCTTGGCTTCCACGCGCATTAGTTACAGCATGCCATCAGGCGAAAACAAGGAAAATAAGGCATATAGCCGCTGGATTTTCTTCAGTTTACGGCCAAATTAGATTGCATGGATCATAGAGCATCTATAGAAAGGTGCGTTTGTCCCTACCAGGGGGGCTAATATCTATAAGCAACATAATCTCTCGAATTTCCTTGAAAAGGAAGTGCCAATGGGTTCAGAAACTTGTCCGAAAAACAGCGGCGAATGATGTTCTTTGACTTTCAGGGCCAAAAAGTCCTGCTTAAGGCCGAGTTTGATGGTAGTCCAAGCTTGCTGGCGCAAGCAGGGAGTTTTATCTAGATTCACATGTTCACCATGAGCAGTTTGAGTACTTGTGGGTCCGACACGGACTCCGAATGACAAAGTTATGACCGTTTTAGTGAACATCGGTCCATTCTATGGCAGTCCTTGAAAGTACTTCATTTTCCCGTGACGCTTTTTGCGTGACCACCCAGAAATTTCTTGTCCTCAACAGTGGAGATATTATTTCCACATATATATTGACCGATGCCTGTAATGCCCTTTTGTTCTTGGCTTCCACGCGCATGAGTTATAGCATGCCATCATGAGAAAACAAGGAAAATAAGGCATATAGCCGCTGGATTTTCTTCAATTTACAGCCAAATGAGATTGCCCAGATCATAGAGCATCTGCAGAAAGGTGCGTTTGTCCCAACCAGGGGGTCTAATATCTATAAGCAACATAATCTCTCGAATTTCCTTGAAAAGGAAGTGCCAATGGGGTCAGAAACTTGTCCGGAAAACAGTGGCGAGTGATGTTCTTTGACTTTCAGGGCTGAAAAGTCCTGCTTAAGGCCGAGTTTGAGGGTACTCTAGGCCTCCTGACGCAAGCTGGGAGTTTTTTTACTGGATTCGCACGCTCGCCGCAAGCAGTTTGAGTACTCGTGGGTCCGACACGGACTCCGAATGACAAAGTTATGACCGTTTTAGTGAACATCGGTCCATTCTATGGCAGTCCTTGAAAGTACTTCATTTTCCCGTGACACTTTTGCCTGAACGCCTCGAAATTTCTTGTCCTCTATAGTGGAGATATTGTTTCCACATATGTATTTACGGATGCCTGTAATGCCCTTTTGTTCTTGGCTTCCACGGGCATGAGTTACAGCATGCCATCAGGCGAAAACAAGGAAAAGAAGGCATATAGCCGCTGGATATTCTTCAATTTACGGCCAAATCAGATTGCCCGGATCATATAGCATCTGTAGAAAGGTACGTTTGTCCCTACTAGGGGGGCTAATATATATAAGCAACATTATCTTTTGAATTTCCTTGAAAAGCTAGTGCCAATGAGTTCAGAAACTTGTCCAAAAAAACGGCGAATGATGTTCTTTGACTTTCAGTTCCAAAAAGTCCTGCTTAAGGTCGAATTTGATGGTACTCCAGGCTCCTAACGCAAGCACGGAGTTTTTTTGGATTCGCACACTCTCCATAAGCAGTTTGATCACTCGTGGGTCTGACACGGACTCCGAATGACAAAGTTATGACCGTTTTAGTGAACATCGGTCCATTCTATGGTAGTCCTTGAAAGTACTTCATTTTCTCGTGAGGCTTTTTGCCAGATCGCCTCGAAATTTCTTGTCCTCTATAGTCGAGATATTGTTTCCACATATATATTGACAGATGCCAGGAATGCCCTTTTGTTCTTGGCTTTCACGCGCATGAGTTACAGCATGCCATCCGGCGAAAACAAGGAGAATAAGGCATGTAGCCGCTGTATTGTCTTCAATTTACGGCCAAATGAGATTGCCCGGATCATAGTGCATCTGCAGAAAGTACGTTTGTCCCTACCAGTAGGGCTAATTTCTATAAGCAACATAATCTCTCGAATTTCCTTCAAAAGGAAGTGCCAATGGGTTCAGAAAGGTGTCCGAAAAACAGCGACGAATGGTGTTCTTTGACTTTCAGGGCCTAAAAACCAACTTAAGGCCGAATTTGAGGGCACTCCAGGCCTCCTAGTGCAAGCGGGGTGTATTTTCTGCATTGGCACGCTCGCCACGAATAGTTTGAGTACTTGTGGGACTGACACGGACTCTGAATGACAGAGTTATGACCGTTTTAGTGAACATCGGTCCATTCTATGGCAGTTCTTGAAAGTACTTCATTTTCCCGTGCGCTTTTTGCCTGACCGCCCAAAACTTTATTGTCCTCTATAGTGGTTATATTCTTTCCACATATATGTTGACCGATGCCAGAAATGCCCTTTTGTTTTTGGCTTTCATGTGCATGAGTTACAGCATGCCATCCGGCAAAAACAAGGAGAATAAGGCAGGTAGGCGCTGGATTTTCTCCAATTTACGACCTAATGAGATTGTCCGGATCATAGAGCATCTGTAGAAAGGTACGTTTCTCTCTACCAGGGGGGCTAATGTCTATAAGCAACATTATCTCTTGACTTTCCTTCAAAAGGAAGTGCCAATGGGTTCAGAAACTTGTCTGAAAAACAGTGACGAATGGTGTTCTTTGACTTTCAGGGCCAAAAAGTCCTCCTTAAGGTCAAACTTGAGGGTAATCCAGGCCTCCTAGCGCTAGCGGGGAGATTATCTAGATTCGCATGCTCGCTACGAAAACTTTGAGTACTTGTGGTTCCGACACAGACTCCGAATGACAAAGTTATGACCGTTTTAGTGGACATCGGTCCATTCTATGCCAGTCCTTGAAAGTACTTCATTTTCCTGTGATGCTTTTTGCCTGACCGCCCCAAAATTTCTTGTCATCTATCATGGAGATATTGTTTCCACATATATATTGGCTGATGCCAGAAATGCCCTTTTGTTCTTGGCTTCCACGCCTGAGGGAGTCCTGGTCTAGGGGGTGTCCGGACAGCCGGACTCCAAGACTATGAAGATACAAGATTGAAGACTTCGTCCCGTGTCCGGATGGGACTTTCCTTGGCGTGGAAGGCAAGCTTGGCAATACGGATATGTAGATCTCCTACCATTGTAACCGACTCTGTGTAACCCTAGCCCTCTCCGGTATCTATATAAACCAGAGGGTTTTAGTCCGTAGGACACACAACCATTACAACAATCATACCATAGGCTAGCTTCTAGGGTTTAGCCTCCTTGATCTCGTGGTAGATCCACTCTTGTACTACCCATATCATCAATATCAATGAAGCAGGAGTAGGGTTTTACCTCCATCGAGAGGGCCCGAACCTGGGTAAGAACATCGTGTCCCTTGTCTCCTGTTACCATCCGCCTAGACGCACAGTTTGGGACCCCCTACCCGAGATCCGCCGGTTTTGACATCGACATTGGTGCTTTCATTGAGAGTTCCTCTGTGCCATCACCGATAGGAAGGATGCCTCTTCCCGTCTTCAAAGATGGTATCTTCGCCAAAGGAGCCTTGGCCGCCGGTCAAACTATCCGGCTGGGTGGTTTTCTCATGACCACCTGTTCGGCCACCACTTCGACGATGACCTCTCGGGTCATCAAAAGCAATCTTCACATCAACTCGGAATTCTCCGAGCAGTTGGATCCAATAGAGCTCTCGTCCGTAAACGAGCTCTTAGATCGCATCGCCGCCCTGGGAGTCGCTACAGACTACAATCAGATTGGGCTTAAAACCAATCTAAGAGAGATTAACTCTCCCTAGGCTACCCACCACGTCGCGGTGGTAGAGGAACAACGCGGCGACTCTTCTCCTGTATTGAAAACTGGTCAGGTCCGGGCTACCGAACCCTCCATGCCGGATTCCCGCGGAGGGACGGACTTCGATCAAGCACTGAACCTAAAGTCAGGCATCGGACCGGACTCGTTGGACAACGTCCAACAATCCAAGCTTCCAAATTCGGAAACTTCTCGGCCTTTGAGCCTCGAGATGGGTAGGGTTCCGGACTCAATTCCACCCATCTACCTAGACATATGCGATCTATCTCAAATCCGGCAAGAGCCCGCTGAAACAGTACATCATTACTGGGCTAGATTCCTCCTGGTTATGGATAGGATAAAGGACTGCCGAGAGGAAAACGCAATTTCAATTTTTTGCAATAATTGCACGGACGAGGGAATCCTGAACGCCGTCAGTCGCCGTGAAATTACACGCTTCGCCGACCTGGCGTCCATAGTACGAAAGTACTGTGCGATGGAGAGTTTCTGAAAAACCGAAACTAAGTTTTGGGATAATCCGGCCCCGAATACAACCCTAGTCCGTAACAAAAGGGTGCATCACACTCAGGCACCAGGTGCAAAAACCAAAAAGCAAAAACCCCATAAAGGGCACGGAACCATACTGGAGGGATGGCTCAGCGGACCTTGTAAAATTCACAGTACAGAAGGCGCCACCCCAACACATAGCCTTCGAGCATGTTGGATATTGCGACAGGTGGCCAAAAGTGGCGAGGAGCTTCTAGCCCCGGAAAACCACTCCAACAGTACCAGTACGGTGTCAACAGTCTTCAAGACTTTCGCATCAAATAATATGCGAAAACGAACAATCCGCAGCCTCGCCGAAGTCTACCAAGTAGCAACAACAAATCCATGGAGCGACACAGCCATCACATTCAACGCCAGCGACGAACCTAAATTTCGAACAGCCCGAGCACCAGCCGCATTGGTCCTTAGTCCAATAGTGGAGGGCTTTCGTCTCACCAAGGTACTCATGGATGGCGGCAGCGGACTAAACCTCATCTACGAGGAAACTCTTCAAAAAATGGAAATAGACTGGAGCCGCATTGAGCGAAGCAGCACAACCTTTAGACGAATAATCCCTAGCCGAGAAGCACGCTGCACAGGAAAAATCACACTTGATGTGGTGTTCGGCTCGCCGG
The DNA here is from genome assembly GCA_963921465.1 of Triticum timopheevii. Classification (NCBI taxonomy): domain Eukaryota; kingdom Viridiplantae; phylum Streptophyta; class Magnoliopsida; order Poales; family Poaceae; genus Triticum; species Triticum timopheevii. The sequence goes on along the minus strand of OY997268.1, from coordinate 283,249,201 downwards.
ACAATTACAGGTCCGAAGAGGTCACGTTCCAAGTGGCCCCGTTCAGCAGCAGATATCACGCTATATTAGGATGAGAGGCATTCACAATTTTTCAAGCCATACCCCATTACGGGTACATGAAGCTTAAGATGCCTGGGCCCGGCGGAATAATCACTCTCGCTAGTGATCCGGAAATAGCACTCCGCGCCGAAAACAAGACAGCCGCATTAGCCCTGGAGGCACTATCCGAAGCCCTAGCGGCAGAAGAACTCATTGCGCTGCGCTCTACGGTGAATAGGGACGATGTGATACTCGATAAGAGATCCAAGTCCACCTCCTTTAAACCAGCAGATGAGATAGTCAAATTCCAGGTCCATCCAACGGACCCAACAAAGATGGCCTCCATCGGGGCACAGTTGAACCCTGATGTAGATGCCGCACTGCGAGAATTCCTTCGGGAAAATTGGGACATCTTTGCCTGGCACCCTTCAGATATGCCAGGAATCCCACGCAGATTGGCAGAACACAGCCTAAATATCCTAAAAGGATTCAAGCCAGTCAAACAGGCTCTTCGGCGATTTTCCGAACCCAAAAGACAGGCAATGGGAGAAGAGCTAGCCAAACTACTGGAAGCCGGATTCATCAGAGACATCAAACATCTGGACTGGCTAGCAAACCTGGTAATGGTACCAAAGAAGGACAAATCCTGGCGCCTATGCGTCGATTTTAAAGACCTCAACAAGGCCTGCCCAAAGGATCCCTTCCCCCTTCCCCGCATCGACCAAATAATCGATGCTACTGCAGGGCACGATTCATTGTGCTTCCTCGACGCATACTCCGGATACCATCAAATCATGATGGCAGAAGCAGACCAAGCCGCAACAGCACTCATTACTCCATATGGACCATTCTGCTTCAACACGATGCCCTTCGGACTCAAAAACGCTAGCGCAACATATCAGCGCATGATTCAGACATGTCTGGCTACCCAGATCGGCAAAACAGTAGATGCATACGTAGACGACATAGTCGTCAAAACCAAACACATCGAGACTCTAGTAGACGATTTGAGGCTCACATTCGACAACCTCCGAGCATATGACATCAAGCTGAATCCGGAAAAATGCGTTTTTGGCGTACCAGCCGGAAAGCTCCTGGGCTTCATTGTATCCGGTAGAGGAATTGAAGCAAACCCAGCCAAGATCCGAGCTCTGTCACAGCTGGATATTCCAAAAGAACTCAAACAAATACAAAAATTGACCGGATGCGTGGCAGCTCTAAGCCGCTTTATCTCCCGTTTGGGAGAAAAGGCATTGCCCCTCTATCGCCTCCTCAGGCGCACCGAACACTTCAAGTGGACGGATGCTGCCACTGCCGGACTCGAAGAAATAAAAGCCATATTGGCAACAAAACCGGTCCTGGCTGCGCCTAACCTGGGCGAACCAATGTTGTTATACATCGCGGCAACACATCAAGTTGTAAGCGCGGTACTCGTCGTCGAACGAGAAACAGAAGGGCATAAATTCCCTCTTCAAAAACCAGTGTACTACGTATCCACTGTCTTAACTCCCTGCAAGTCCCGTTACCCACACTATCAAAAGATAGCGTATGCGGTGTTCATGGCATCTCGGAAGCTCCTACACTACTTTCAAGAGTGTTCGATAACATTGGCCTCCGAAGTACCCCTCAACGACATTATAAACAACCGCGACGCGACGGGCAGGATTGCAAAATGGGCCATTGAGCTCTTACCATTTGACATAACTTACAAACCTAGGTGAGCTATAAAGTCGCAGGTCTTGGCTGACTTCGTCGCTGAATGGACTGAAGCCGAACTCCCTAAAGAGTATGGCGCATACTCCAATTGGATTATGCACTTCGACGGCTCCAAAATGTTGGCGGGCTTGGGGGCAGGCGTCGTACTGATGTCCCCAACCGGGGACACAGTCCAATACGTACTTCAGATAATGAACACGGACTCCAAGAATGCAGCCGAATACGAGGCCCTCCTACATGGCCTCCGGATGGCAATCTCCATGGGCATTCAACGCCTAGAGGTGCGCGGGGATTCAAACCTTGCAATATCCCAAGTAAATGGAGACTTTGATGCGAAGGATCCGAAAATGGCAGCCTATCGCAACGCTGTCCTAAAAATGTCAGCTCGGTTCGAAGGACTTGAATTCCACCACGTAGCCCGGGATAATAACCAAGCAGCCGACGTCTTGGCACGCATCGGCGCGAAACGCGACGCTGTCCCTCCAAACATCTTCCTGGAACGGCTCTTTAAGCCATCCGTACTATGGGAAGAGGAGTCCGGAAATAACAGCCCGGAAGCAGCCACACCACCCAACACAGAACGATCTGACATAATCGGCGACTCAGCCGATGAAATAACACCTTCAGCCCACGAAATAATGGCAGTAATTACCCCGTGGACAGAACCATTCCTAGCCTACCTGATTAGGCAGGAGCTTCTCGAAGACCAAAATGAGGCTCGCTGCATAGTTCGGCGGTCTAAAGCCTACAAGGTCCATGAGGGGGAACTTTACAAGAAAAGCACAACCGGAGTCCTTCAAAGGTGTATCTCCGAGGAGGAATGGCGAAACCTTCTGGCTGAAATTCATGCCGGACTAGGCGGACACCACGCCGCAGCTCGGGCCCTTGTGGGCAAGGCATTCCATACAGGATTTTATTGGCCGACGGCCCGGGCAGATGCTCAGGACTTAGTCCAAAGATGCGTCGGTTGTCAGCTCTTTGCTAATCAGAGCCATATGCCACCCACTGCCCTCAAAACTATACCCATTACCTAGCCATTCGCGGTCTGGGGGCTTGACATGGTTGGACCCCTTAAAGGGGGAACCCACAAGCAAAAGTACCTATTGGTCATGGTGGACAAATTCACCAAATGGATAGAGGCCAAGCTAGTTAAAACGGCAGAGTCCGGACCAGTGATAGACTTCATATCCGGGGTAGTACACCGTTATGGTGTCCCCCATAGCATCATTACCGATAACAGCACAAACTTCACGGCCGACGAGGTTAAATTATGGTGCAAAAATATGGGCATTAAGCTCGATTACGCTTCAGTCTATCATCCCCAAACCAACGGTCAAGTGGAACGAGCAAATGGTCTAATAATGAGCGGCATCAAACCCAGACTAGTGCGGTCCTTTACGGAATCTGACACGCACTGGGTAGAGGAGCTTGACTCCGTACTCTGGGGGCTGCGGACAACGCCCAACCGTACTACCGGATTCACACCATTTTTTATGGTATACGGCGCAGAGGAAGTTTTGCCCTGCGACATCATTCATGACTCACCTCGAGTGCGCATGTACGAAGAAAGAGAAGCCGAGCTGGATCGGCAGGACAGCTTGGACGCATTGGAGGAAGAACGTGACGTCGCCAAGGCTCGTTCCGCATTCTATCAGCAGCAGGCTCGAAGATATCAAAGCAGAGAAGTACGGGCTAAGACTTACAATGTTGGCGAACTAGTTCTACGCCTGCCGGACAAGAAAAAGGACAAGCTCAAGCCCAAATGGGGGGGGCCCTTCATTATCGATCAAGTCCTGACCGGCGGAGCGAAATGCGTCGGACAACCGACACGAGCCGAACCCATGGAACGCAGCCCGCCTCCGAAGATTCTACGCCTAGCGCCGGACTAAGAGTTCGTCTCCTTCCCCCATCCAAATTTTTACACTTCAGCTGCCTTTCGTTTCTCTTTTTTTTGTCTCACCCTTTTCATAAAATCCCTTAAAGGCCTACTTGTGCATTGTTCGCACACACTTGATGTGCTATCCGCACACATTATACCTAGGGGCTTCTTTACCAGAAGCTTACTTATAAGGGCTTCATGCCCAGCACATGTGTCAAACTTCCACATGTACCTTTTATTCACCATTATATGCATCGATATGACTTAAGTTTTGGCCAAGCTGGGTTGCCTGGCTCCTGTGCTTACCCCTACGTTCCCGATTGGTCGGCTAGGAGGTAAAGGGAGCACCTTTGCGATTGTTACTGCCAGGTCAGCCGGATGTGTACCTCAGACTGGGTGAAGCCGAAAGCTAGCGTTCTTAAGGGAATATTCGGTCGCTAACTTGAAAGATGATTTTTTACCTATTTATTTATTCATCTGCCCCCAGATCTTTTCCTGCTCTTTTCGCAGTCCGGACATGCACTTTAGGGCATGCCTCCCAGGGAAAGGAACCCTTAACGGAACTATTCTCCCTGGAAGATGTTTCTTACTAACCATGTAATATAACATAACTAGTTGGGCACTTGACTGATAAAGCACTAATGACCCCTACGCCTGGTCTCCATGCATGCCCCGGTTGTTTCTTAACCGAGAAGGTATTCGGACACACTCCGGACTCTAGGGTCCCGAGGTTGAAGCGAAAAGGTCGGCAAAGACAAACGATCTACAATCCGGCTAGAAGGCATTTTACATGTCATTTTACAATACATTGTCAAATCGACTGACTGTATTCCTCCTCAATCCCGTCTAACAGGATGTCTAATTTACAGTCCCGTTGGGAATATTTAGTGGCCAACTCTACTTGGTCGTACACTAAGCTCACAGGGATCTCCTTCCCATCAGGCCCTACAGGTCCGACCTCGGCCATGTGGTTGGGATCCGCCTTCTTGTACCGCGTCTTCACCATGGCCCAGGCCTCCCTGGCACCTTGGCGGCAGGCCAATATCTTCCATAAGCGGAAGCGCTGCCGCGCTCCCTGAAGCTTCTCCGCAAGCTCTCCAAGGCCCTCGGGTAGGGAGAGGGACGGCCATAAAGCCTGGACGACACCGCTCATGGCCTGCCGAACTCGTTCGAGTAGTTGCACCAGCTCGGGAAGTTGATCACCCGTTGATACGGGCATCTCCTCCGCAGGGCAACCTGTGAGCACACCTACAGACATATTTCTGTCAATTGACTTCGTCGTCGAACTCTTCTTTTCAAAGGAGTTTGCTCAAGCACTTACTATAGATGCCGCGATGAAGCCGCTGATTCTCCTTCACGGAGCCAGACAGCTCGGCCCGAACACCTTTTAGCTCCTCTCCAAGCTGGGCGTGGGCATCCTGGAGTTTGTTCCTTTCCTGCTGCACCTTCGTCGGCACCCTCTCGCCGGCCTTCAGCTGGCGCAGTAGTTGTTGCTTGTCCGGATCCAGTTCGGCAACATCTGCAATATCATTGTCAGACTTGCACGCATGCCGCAGACCGCTTAGCTTTTTGAAATAATGTGTTACCAGGAGGGGTCTCTGTGTTTCCTCCTGCGGCAACGAGTGCGGCCTCAAGTTGGGCCTTGCACTCTTGTAGCTCCTGAGACAATTGGGTATTCTTCTCTCTAAGATCCTGCATATCAAATGATCCTTAAATCAGTTACTCTAACTACTTTAAGTCTCGGGGGCTACTGGCATATACAATTATTAAAATCCCTTACCCGTATGTCTTTTACATACTGCTCCGTGGCTCTGGTCAAACCATCTTGAGCAGCACGGAGGTGCGCGTCCCCCGCATTAAAGGCATTCAACGCCTCAGGGGAGAAGCACGTGTCACGTAAAACTGTCCGGCGGCGCCTATGGTTCATGGCGCTCTCCACCTCAGACCTGGTGGCGGACAGTCTATCGGCATCCTCCGTTGGAGGAGTATCCGGCTCGCGCCTTGCGCTCGCCTCCCCCTCCAGACCAGGCGTTGGAGCCTGGCTGGCAGAGGCTTGCTTGGCAACCTCTCCGTCCGCAGTCTGGCGAGCACTCTTTCTCCTGCAAAAGTCATGAGCATTCAAACACCTCCTAGGAACTTTGTCCTAAATGATGGGCGCGAGCTATACCGTTGCGGTGACGTTTCGATTTGTACCACACCCCTCTTCCGCCTGCGGGGCCGGACTGACCCCTGTGGGTCAGCCGCCGTGGGTTCGGCTTCCCGCCTTGAAGGTACCTCCTGCGACACACCATTGTATACGGTGGTCAGAAATGCGCAAGGACGAAATAATGGTGTCAGGACTTCGGTCACAATCACCTGGGGAGCCGGAGATAGGCCGGGGTAGTCGGACGTAATGGCGACTAGAGCATTATCCATGCTGAGCTGGTGAAACACCCCGTCAATTAGCTCCACCTTTATGTCCGGATCCTCTTCGGAGGACGGATCAAGGGATCTTTCCGAATCCTCGGGCTACGGGCCGGACTATGTATGCTCTCCACAGTCCGGCGCAGATCCTGCGTCAAAACCATAAAGTAAGGCACTTAACTTTGAAAGTGTGGGTCGGATAAATGAACATCCGCTTACCCAGCTCCGAGGGTTGTTCATGGAGAACCCATTTAATGGGCTCGTCTGGAGGAAGTCCTCCTTCTCCCCCTTGTACAGGCCGGACAGAATCTTCACCAGATCTTCGGCCGATCCCGGCCCTTGGCGGCCATGACGAGTGGCATCATTCTCCCAGTTGAAATCCCACATGGGGTGGCCCCTGTATTGCAGCGGCTGCACCCCCCACATAATGCAAGTGGCCATGACTCCAATCATGGTTAGTCCGGAATGGGCCAGTAACCTTATCCGGCCCATCAAATAATGGACGCCCTTGTCTTCCTCCAGCTGAGGGCTCCACGGGCGCCAACTCAGGCGTTTCTTCAGAGGAGCATTGCTGAACTCCGGGAGGCCGATCCGAACAGGGTCCGGCAGTGGAGCGTCTTCTACATAAAACCATTCTGAAGGCCAGTCTTCGGACGCCTTCTTAGGGGTTCCAGATGGATATCCGGTTCCGGCGATGTGCCATATTTTGGCACCGCCCACTTGATATATTGACCCCTCGTGAGAGCGGGGTACGAGGCAGAATAGCCTCTTCCACAGCGCAAAGTGGGGCTCGATGCCCAGGAATAGCTCGCAAAGAGCTACGAAACCCGCGATATGCAGAATAGAGGCGGGCATGAGGTGATGGAGCTGGAGTCCGTAGAACTCCAGGAGCCCGTGGAGGAACGGATGTACAGGAAATCCGAGCCCCCTTATCAGATAGGGGACGAAGCATACCCGCTCCCCTTTATTGGGACTTGGGGTGGCCTCCGCTTGCTTCCCACCATTGTAGGTGGCCAGCCCGGCTCGAACCGGGACCATAAAGGTCGGAGGAAGATATCCCTCCGCTTGGAGCATCACCAGCTCGTTGTGCGGGACAGAACATCTCCTCCAATCTCCTGGTAGAGGGCTGGGAGCGCGAGAGGAGGAGCCGTGTCGACAGTCCATGATGGAATGGATTTTTGGTCAAAAGCTCTCTGATGAGTACTCGTGGAAGGAAGGTGGTGTGGTTTGGATCTGGATCCTTGCCTCTCTTATAGGCAGGTTATTTGCGCAGCTAGGGGGTAAACCATAAAAGATACCCTGACCTTTCGCATTCGTGCGACGCGTGGAAGAAGGCCATTATTGGGCATGGAAGCCGAGGAGCGCAACATTTGTAAGGGAGCCGGACACTATTCGGCAATCACATGGAATCTGGAGGAGAACCCGCCTTGCAACGCCGAAGACTATATACGCGCTGGACTTATCGTCATTGAAGCCTGGTTCGGATGCTACTGAGGGAGTCCTGGTCTAGGGGGTGTCCGGACAGCCGGACTATCATCATCAGCCGGACTCCAAGACTATGAAGATACAAGATTGAAGACTTCGTCCCGTGTCCGGATGGGACTTTCCTTGGCGTGGAAGGCAAGCTTGGCAATACGGATATGTAGATCTCCTACCATTGTAACCGACTCTGTGTAACCCTAGCCCTCTCCGGTGTCTATATAAACGGGAGGGTTTTAGTCCGTAGGACACACAACCATTACAACAATCATACCATAGGCTAGCTTCTAGGGTTTAGCCTCCTTGATCTCGTGGTAGATCCACTCTTGTACTACCCATATGATCAATATCAATCAAGCAGGAGTAGGGTTTTACCTCCATCGAGAGGGCCCGAACCTGGGTAAAAACATCGTGTCCCTTGTCTCCTGTTACCATCCGCCTAGACGCACAGTTTGGGACCACCTACCCGAGATCCGCCGGTTTTGACACCGACAACGCCCATGAGTTACAGTATGCCATCAGGCGAATACAAGGAAAATAAGGCATCTAGACGCTGGATTTTCTTCAATTTACGGCCAAATGAGATTGCCCGGATCATAGAGCTTCTGCAGAAAGGTGTGTTTGTCCCTACCAGGGGGGCTAATATCTATAAGCAACACAATCTCTCGAATTTCCTTGAAAAGGAAGTGCCAATGGGTTGAGAAACTTGTTCGAAAAAAAGAGGCGAATGATGTTCTTTGACTTTCAGGGCCAAAAGTCCTATTTAAGGCCGAATTTGAGTGTACTCCAGGCCTCCTGGTGCAAGCAGGCAGTTTTTTTTCTGGATTCGCACGCTCGCCGTGAGCAGTTTGAGTACTCATGGGTCCGACACGGACTCCGAATGACAGTTTTGACTGTTTTAGTGACCATCATTCCATTCTATGGCAGTCCTTGAAAGTACTACATTTTCCTGTGACGCTTTTTGCGTGACCGCCCAGAAATTTCTTGTCCTCAACAGTGGAGATATTATTTCCACATATATATTGACTGATGCCTGTAATGCCCTTTTGTTCTTGGCTTCCACGCGCATGAGTTATAGCATGCCGTCATGCGAAAACAAGGAAAATAAGGCATATAGTCGCTGGATTTTCTTCAATTTACAGCCAAATAAGATTGCCCGGATCATAGAGCATCTGCAGAAAGGTGCGTTTGTCCCAACCAAGGGGTCTAATATCTATAAGCAATATAATCTCTCGAATTTCCTTGAAAAGCAAGTGCCAATGGGGTCAGAAACTTGTCCGGAAAACAGCGGCGAATGATGTTCTTTGACTTTCAGGGCTGAAAAGTCCTGCTTAAGGCCGAGTTTGAGGGTACTCTAGGCCTCCTGATGCAAGCTGGGAGTTTTTTTTGGATTCGCACGCTCGCCGCAAGCAGTTTGAGTATTCGTGGGTCCGACACGGACTCCGAATGACAAAGTTATGACCGTTTTAGTGAACATCGGTCCATTCTATGGCAGTCCTTGAAAGTACTTCATTTTCCCGTGACACTTTTTCCTGAACGCCCCGAAATTTCTTGTCCTCTATAGTGGAGATATTGTTTCCACATATGTATTGACGGATGCCTGGAATGCCCTTTTGTTCTTGGCTTCCACGGGCATGAGTTACAGCATGCCATCAGGCGAAAACAAGGAAAAGAAGGCATATAACCGCTGGATATTCTTCAATTTACAGCCAAATCATATTGCCCGGATCATAGAGCATCTGCAGAAAGGTGTGTTTGTCCCTACCAGGGGGGCTAATATATATAAGCAACATTATCTTTAGAATTTCCTTGAAAGCAAGTGCCAATGAGTTCAGAAACTTGTCCGAAAAACAGCGGCGAATGATGTTCTTTGACTTTAAGTTCCAAAAAGTCCTGCTTAAGGTCGAATTTGAGGGTACTCCAGGCTCCTGATGCAAGCACGGAGTTTTTTTGGATTCGCACACTCGCCATAAGTAGTTTGATTACTCGTGGTTCTGACACGGACACCGAATGACAAAGTTATGACCGTTTTAGTGAACATCGGTCCATTCTATGGTAGTCCTTGAAAGTACTTCATTTTCTCGTGAGGCTTTTTGCCCGATCGCCTCGAAATTTCTTTTCCTCTATAGTCGAGATATTGTTTCCACATATATATTTACAGATGCCAGGAATGCCATTTTGTTCTTGGCTTTCATGCGCATGAGTTACAGCATGCCATCCGGCGAAAACAAGGAGAATAAGGCATGTAGCCGCTGGATTGTCTTCAATTTACGGCCAAATGAGATTGCCCGGATCATAGAGCATCTGCAGAAAGTACGTTTGTCCCTACCAGTAGGGCTAATGTCTATAAGAAAAATAATCTCTCGAATTTCCTTCAAAAGAAAGTGCCAATGGGTTCAGAAACGTGTCCGAAAAACAGCGACGAATGGTGTTCTTTGACTTTTAGGGCCAAAAAACCAACTCAAGGCCGAATTTGAGGGTACTCCAGGCCTCCTAGGGCAAGCGGGGTGTATTTTCTGGATTCGCACGCTCGCCATGAATAGTTTGAGTACTTGTGGGACCGACACGGACTCTGAATAGCAGAGTTATGACCGTTTTAGTGAACATCGGTCCATTCTATGGAAGTTCTTGAAAGTACTTCATTTTCCCGTGTGCTTTTTGCCTGACCGCCCAAAACTTTCTTGTCCTGTATAGTGGTGATATTCTTTCCACATATATGTTGACCGATGCCAGAAATGCCCTTTTGTTCTTGGCTTTTATGTGCATGTAGGCGCTGGATTTTCTCCAGTTTACGGCCAAATGAGATTGCCCGGATCAGAGAGCATCTGTAGAAAGGTACGTTTCTCCCTACCAGGGGGGCTAATGTCTATAAGCAACATTATCTCTTGACTTTCCTTAAAAAGGAAGTGCCAATGGGTTCAGAAACTTGTCTGAAAAACAGAGACGAATGGTGTTCTTTGACTTTCAGGGCCAAAAAGTCCTCCTTAAGGTCAAACTTGAGGGTAATCCAGGCCTCCTAGCGCTAGCGGGGAGATTATCTAGATTCGCATGCTCGCTGCGAAAAGTTTGAGTACTTGTGGGTCCGACACAGACTCCGAATGACAAAGTTATGACCGTTTTAGTGAACATCGGTCCATTCAATGCCAGTCCTTGAAAGTATTTCATTTTCCTGTGATGCTTTTTGCCTGACCGCCCCAAAATTTCTTGTCGTCTATAGTGGAGATATTGTTTCTACATATATATTGACTGATGCTAGAAATGCCCTTTTGTTCTTGGCTTCCACGCCCATGAGTTACAGTATGCCATAAGGCGAATACAAGGAAAATAAGGCATTTAGCCGCTGGATTTTCTTCAATTTACGGCCAAATGAGATTGCCCGGATCATAGAGCTTCTGCAGAAAGGTGTGTTTGTCCCTACCAGGGGGGCTAATATCTATAAGCAATACAATCTCTCGAATTTCCTTGAAAAGGAAGTGCCAATGGGTTGAGAAACTTGTCCGAAAAACAGAGGCGAATGATGTTCTTTGACTTTCAGGGCCAAAAGTCCTATTTAAGGCCGAATTTGAGTGTACTCCAGGCCTCCTGGTGCAAGCAGGCAGTTTTTTTTTTTTTGGATTTGCACGCTCGCTGTGAGCAGTTTGAGTACTCGTGGGTCCGACACGGACTCCTAATGACAAAGTTATGACCGTTTTAGTGACCATCATTCCATTCTATGGCAGTCCTTGAAAGTACTACATTTTCCCATGACGCTTTTTGCCTGATCGCATCGAAATTTCTTGTCCTCTATAGTGAAGACATTGTTTCCACATATATATTGGCCAATGCCAGGAATGCCCTTTTGTTCTTTGCTTTCATTCGCATGAGTTACAACATGCCATCCGGTAAAAACAAGGAGAATAAGGCATATAGCCACTGGATTTTCTTCAATTTACGGCCAAATGACATTGCTCGGATCATAGATCATCTGCAGAAAGGTACGTTTGTCCTTACCAGGGGGCGAATATCTATAAGCAACATAATCTCTCAAATTTCCTTCGAAAGGAAGTGCCAATTGGTTCAGAAACTTGTCCGAAAAACAGCGCCGAATGATGTTCTTTGACTTTCATGGACAAAAAGTCCTGCTTAAGCCGAATTTGAGGGTACTCCAGGCCTCCTGGTGCAAGTAGGGAGTATTTTTTGGATTCGCACGCTCACCGCGAGCATTTGAGTAATTGTGAGTCCCACACGGACTCCGATTGACAAAATTATGACAGTTTTCGTGAACATCGGTCCGTTCTATGGCAGTTCTTGAAAGTACTTCATTTTCCCCGTGCGCTTTTTGCCTGACCGCCCCAAAATTTCTTGTCCTCTATTGTGGAGATATTGTTTCCACATATATATTGACCGATGCCAGGAATGCCCTTTTGTCTGTGGCTATCACGCGCATGAGTTACAGCATGCCATCCGGCAAAAACATGGATAATAAGGCATATAGCCGCTTTATTTTTTCAATTTACGACCAAATGAGATTCTTCGGATCATAGAGGATCTGCATAAAGGTACGTTTGTCCCTACCAGGGGGGCTAATGTCTATAAGCAACATAATCTCTCGAATTCCCTTAGAAGGAGCTGCCAATGGGTTCAGATATGTTCTGGATCCGTACGCTCGCCGCGAGCAGTTTGAGTACTTGTGGGTCTGACACGGACTCTAAATGACAAAGTTATGACCGTTTTAGTGAACATCGGTCCATTTTATGGCAGTCCTTGAAAGTACTTCATTTTCCCGTGACGCTTTTTGCCTGACCGCCCCAAAATTTCTTGTCCTCTATAGTGGAGATATCGTTTCCACATATATATTGACCGATGCCAGGAATGCCCTTTTGTTCTTGGTGTTCACGCACATCTGTTACAGCATGCCATCCGGCGAAAACAAGGAGAATAAGGCATATAGCCGCTGGATTTTTTTCAATTTACAGCCAAATGAGATTTCCTGGATCATAGAGCATGTACAGAAAGCTACATTTGTCCCTACCAGGGGGCTAATGTCTATAAGCAACATAATCTGTCGAATTTCCTTCAAAAGGAAGTGCCAATGGGTTTAGAAACTTGTCCGAAACCAGCGGCGAATGATGTTCTTTGACTTTCAGATCCAAAAAGTCCTGCTTACGGCCAAATTTGAGGGTACCCCAGGCCTCCTAGTGCAATTGGGGTGTATTTTCTGGATTCGCACGCTCCCCATGACCAGTTGGATTACTTGTGGGTCAGACACGGACTCTGAATGACAATGTTATGACCGTTTTAGTGAACATCGGTCCATTCTATGGCAGTCCTTGAAAGTACTTCATTTTCCTGTGATGCTTTTTGCCTGACCACCCCGAAATTTCATCTCCTCTATAGTGGAGATATTGTTTCCACATATATATTGACCGATGCCAGGAATGCCCTTTTGTTCTTTGCTTTCACGCGCATGAGTTACAGCATGCCATCCGGCGAAAACAAGGAGAATAAGGCATATAACCGCTGGATTTTCTTCAATTTACAGCCAAATGAGATTGCCCGGATAATAGAGGATCTGCTGAAAGGTACATTTGTCCCTACTAGGGGGGCTAATGTCTATAAGCAACATAATCTTTCGAATTTCCTTGAAAAGTAAGTGCCAATGGGTTCAGAAACTTGTCCGAAAAACAACGGCAAATGATGTTCTTGGACTTTCAGGGCCAAAAAGTCCTGCTTAAGGCCGAATTTGAGGGTACCCCAGGCCTCCTAGTGCAAGCGGGAAGTATTTTCTGGATTCGCACGCTCGCCACGAGCAGTTTGAGTACTTGTGGGTCCGACACGGACTCCGAATGACAAAATTATGACCGTTTAAGTGAACATCGATCCATTTTGTGGCAATCCTTGAAAGTACTTCATTTTCCCATGATGCTTTTTGCCTGACTGCCCCAAAATTTCTTGTCCTCTATAGTGGAGATATTGTTTCCACATATATATTGACCCATGCCAGGAATGCCCTTTCGTTCATGGCTATCACACGCATGAGTTACAGCATGCCATCCGGCGAAAACAAGGATAATAAGGCATATAGCCGCTTTATTTTTTCAATTTACGACCAAATGAGATTGTCCGGATCATAGAGGATCTGCAGAAAGGTACGTTTGTCCCTACCAAGGGGGCTAATGTCTATAAGCAATATAATCTCTCGAATTCCCTTAGAAGGAAGTGCCAATGGGTTCAGAAACTTGTCCGCAAAACAGCGGCGAACGATGTTCTTTGACTTTCAGGGCCATAAAGTCCTTATGGACGAATTTGAGGGTAATCCATGCCTCCTCGCTCAAGCGGGGAGTATGTTATGGATCCGCACGCTCGCCGCAAGCTGTTTGAGTACTTGTGGGTCCAACACGGACTCCAAATGACAAAGTTATGACCGTTTTAGTGAACATCGGTCCATTTTATGGCAGTCTTTGAAAGTTCTTCATTTTCCCGTGACGCTTTTTGCCTGACCGCCCCAAAATTTCTTGAACTCCATAGTGGAGATATCGTTTCCACATATATATTGACCGATGCCAGGAATGCCCTTTTGTTCTTGGCGTTCACGCGCATGAGTTACAGAATGCCATGCGGCGAAAACAAGGACAATAAGGCATATAGCTGCTGGATTTTCTTCGATTTACAGCCAAATGAGATTGCACAGATCATAGAGCATCTGCAGAAAGCTACGTTTGTCCCTACCAGGGGGCTAATGTCTATAAGCAACATAATATCTCGAATTTCCTTCAAAAGGAAGTGCCAATGGGTTTAGAAACTTGTCCAAAACCAGCGGCGAATGATGTTCTTTGACATTCAGGGCCAAAAAGTCCTGCTTAAGGCCGAATTTGAGGGTACCCCAGGCCTCCTAGTGCAATCAGGGTGTATTTTCTGGATTCGCACGCTCCCCATAAGTAGATTGAGTGCTTGTGGGTCCGACACGGACTCTGAATGACAAAGTTATGACCATTTTAGTGAACATCGGTCCATTCTATGGTAGTCCTTGAAAGTACTTCATTTTCCTGTGACGATTTTGGCCTGACCACCTTGAAATTTCTTGTCCTCCATAGTGGATATATTGTATCCATATATATATTGAGCGATGCCAGGAATGCCCTTTTGTTCTTTGCTTTCGCGCGCATGAGTTACAGCATGCCATCCGGCGAAAACAAGGAGAATAAGGCATATAACCGCTGGATTTTCTTCAATTTACAGCCAAATGAGATTGCCCGGATAATAGAGGATCTGCTGAAAGGTACATTTGTCCCTACTAGGGGGGCTAATGTCTATAAGCAACATAATCTTTCGAATTTCCTTCAAAAGTAAGTGCCAATGGGTTCAGAAACTTGTCCGAAAAACAACGGCAAATGATGTTGTTTGACTTTCAGGGCCAAAAAAGTCCTGCTTAAGGCCGAATTTGAGGGTACGCCATGCCTCCTAGCGCAAGCCGGGAGTATTTTCTGGGTTCGCACGCTCGTCGCGAGTAGTTTGACTACTTGTGGGTCTAACACGGACTCCGAATGACAAAATTATGACCGTTTTAGTGAACATCGATCCATTCTGTGGCAGTCCTTGAAATTACTTCATTTTCCCGTGACGCTTTTTGCCTGACCGCCCCGAAATTTCTTGTCCTCTATAGTGGAGATATTGTTTCCCCATATATATTGACCGATGCCAAGAATGCCCTTTTGTTCTTGGCTTTCACGTGCATGAGTTACAGCATGCCATCGGGCGAAAACAAGGAGAATGAGGCATATAGCCGCTGGATTTTCTTCAATTTACGGCCAAATGAGATTGCCCAGATCATAGATCATCTGCAGAAAGGTATGTTTGTCCCTACCAGGGGGGCTAATATATATAAGCAACATAATCTTTCGAATTTCCTTGAAAAGTAAGTGCCAATGGGTTCAGAAACTTGTCCGAAAAACAACGGCGAATGATGTTTTTGGACTTTCAGGGCCAAAAAGTCCTGCTTAAGGCTGAATTTGAGGGTACCCCATGCCTCCTAGCGCAAGCAGGGAGTATTTTCTGGGTTCGCACGCTCGCCACGAGTAGTTTGAGTACTTGTGGGTCTAACACGGACTCCGAATGACAGAATTATGACCGTTTTAGTGAACATCGATCCATTCCGTGGCAGTCCTTGAAATTACTTCATTTTCCCGTGACGCTTCTTGCCTGACCGCCCCGAAATTTCTTGTCCTCTATAGTGGAGATATTGTTTCCCCATATATATTGACCGATGCCAGGAATGCCCTTTAGTTCTTAGCTTTCACATGCATGAGTTACGGCATGCCATCCGGCGAAAACAAGGAGAATAAGGCATATAGCCGCTGGATTTTCTTCAATTTACGGCCAAATGAGATTGCCCAGATCATAGATCATCTGCAGAAAGGTATGTTTGTCCCTACCAGGGGGGCTAATATATATAAGCAACATTATCTTTCGAATTTCCTTGAAAAGCAAGTGCCAATGAGTTCAGAAACTTGTCCGAAAAACAGCGGCGAATGATGTTCTTTGACTTTCAGTTCCAAAAAGTCCTGCTTAAGGTCGAATTTGAGGGTACTCCAAGCTCCTGATGCAAGCACGGAGTTTTTTTGGATTCGCACACTCGCCATAAGTAGTTTGATTACTCGTGGTTCTGACACGGACACCAAATGACAAAGTTATGACCGTTTTAGTGAACATCGGTCCATTCTATGGTAGTCCTTGAAAGTACTTCATTTTCTCGTGAGGCTTTTTACCTGATCGCCTCGAAATTTCTTTTCCTCTATAGTCGAGATATTGTTTCCACATATATATTGACAGATGCCAGGAATGCCATTTTGTTCTTGGCTTTCATGCGCATGAGTTACAACATGCCATCCGGCGAAAACAAGGAGAATAAGGCATATAACCGCTGGATTTTCTTCAATTTACAGCCAAATGAGATTGCCCGGATAATAGAGGATCTGCTGAAAGGTACGTTTGTCCCTACTAGGGGGGCTAATGTCTATAAGCAACATAATCTTTCGAATTTCCTTCAAAAGTAAGTGCCAATGGGTTCAGAAACTTGTCCGAAAAACAACGGCAAATGATGTTCTTTGACTTTCAGGGCCAAAAAAGTCCTGCTTAAGGCCGAATTTGAGGGTACCCCATGCCTCCTAGCGCAAGCGGGGAGTATTTTCTGGGTTCGCACGCTCGCCGCGAGTAGTTTGAGTACTTGTGGGTCTAACACGGACTCCGAATGACAAAATTATGACCGTTTTAGTGAACATCGATCCATTCTATGGCAGTCCTTGAAATTACTTCATTTTCCCGTGACGCTTTTTGCCTGACCGCCCCGAAATTTCTTGTCCTCTATAGTGGAGATATTGTTTCCCCATATATATTGACCGATGCCAGGAATTCCCTTTTGTTCTTGGCTTTCACGTGCATGAGTTACAGCATGCCATCCGGCGAAAACAAGGAGAATAAGGCATATAGCCGCTGGATTTTCTTCAATTTACGGCCAAATGAGATTGCCCAGATCATAGATCATCTGCAGTAAGGTATGTTTGTCCCTACCAGGGGGGCTAATATATATAAGCAACATAATCTTTCGAATTTCCTTGAAAAGTAAGTGCCAATGGGTTCAGAAACTTGTCCGAAAAACAATGGCAAATGATGTTCTTTGACTTTCAGGGCCAAAAAGTCCTGCTTATGGCCGAATTTGAGGGTACCCCATGCCTCCTAGCGCAAGCGGGGAGTATTTTCTGGGTTCGCACGCTCGCCGCGAGTAGTTTGAGTACTTGTGGGTCTAACACGGACTCTGAATGACAAAATTGTGACCGTTTTAGTGAACATCGATCCATTCTGTGGCAGTCCTTGAAATTACTTCATTTTCCCGTGACGCTTTTTGCCTGACCGCCCCGAAATTTCTTGTCCTCTATAGTGGAGATATTGTTTCCCCATATATATTGACCGATGCCAGGAATGCCCTTTTGTTCTTGGCTTTCACGTGCATGAGTTACAGCATGCTATCGGGCGAAAACAAGGAGAATAAGGCAAATAGCCGCTGGATTTTCTTCAATTTACGGCCAAATGAGATTGCCCAGATCATAGATCATCTGCAGAAAGGTATGTTTGTCCCTACCAGGGGGGCTAATATATATAAGCAACATAATCTTTCGAATTTCCTTGAAAAGTAAGTGCCAATGGGTTCAGAAACTTGTCCGAAAAACAACGGCAAATGATGTTCTTTGACTTTCAGGGCCAAAAAAGTCCTGCTTAAGGCCGAATTTGAGGGTACCCCAGGCCTCCTAGCACAAGCGGGGAGTATTTTCTGGGTTCGCACGCTCGCCGCGAGCAGTTTGAGTACTTGTGGGTCCGACACGGACTCCGAATGACAAAATTATGACCGGTTTAGTGAACATCGATCCATTCTGTGGCAGTCCTTGAAATTACTTCATTTTCCCGTGACGCTTTTTGCCTGACCGCCCCAAAATTTCTTGTCCTCTATAGTGGAGATATTGTTTCCCCATATATATTGACCGATGCCAGGAATTCCCTTTTGTTCTTGGCTTTCACGTTCATGAGTTACAGCATGCCATCCGGCGAAAACAAGGAGAATAAGGCATATAGCCGCTGGATTTTCTTTAATTTACGGCCAAATGAGATTGCCCAGATCATAGATCATCTGCAGAAAGGTATGTTTGTCCCTACCAGGGGGGCTAATATATATAAGCAACATTATCTTTCGAATTTCCTTGAAAAGCAAGTGCCAATGAGTTCAGAAACTTGTCCGAAAAACAGCGGCGAATGATGTTCTTTGACTTTCAGTTCCAAAAAGTCCTGCTTAAGGTCGAATTTGAGGGTACTCCAAGCTCCTGACGCAAGCACGGAGTTTTTTTGGATTCGCACACTTGCCATAAGTAGTTTGATTACTCGTGGTTCTGACACGGACACCGAATGACAAAGTTATGACCGTTTTAGTGAACATCGGTCCATTCTATGGTAGTCCTTGAAAGTACTTCATTTTCTCGTGAGGCTTTTTGCCTGATCGCCTCGAAATTTCTTTTCCTCTATAGTCGAGATATTGTTTCCACATATATATTGAAAGATTCCAGGAATGCCATTTTGTTCTTGGCTTTCATGCGCATGAGTTACAACATGCCATCCGGCGAAAACAAGGAGAATAAGGCATATAACCGCTGGATTTTCTTCAATTTACAGCCAAATGAGATTGCCCGGATAATAGAGGATCTGCTGAAAGGTACGTTTGTCCCTACTAGGGGGGCTAATGTCTATAAGCAACATAATCTTTCGAATTTCCTTGAAAAGTAAGTGCCAATGGGTTCAGAAACTTGTCCGAAAAACAACGGCAAATGATGTTCTTTGACTTTCAGGGCAAAAAAGTCCTGCTTAAGGCCGAATTTGAGGGTACCCCAGGCCTCCTAGCACAAGCGGGGAGTATTTTCTGGGTTCGCACGCTCGCCGCGAGCAGTTTGAGTACTTGTGGGTCCGACACGGACTCCGAATGACAAAATTATGACCGGTTTAGTGAACATCGATCCATTCTGTGGCAGTCCTTGAAATTACTTCATTTTCCCGTGACGCTTTTTGCCTGACCGCCCAAAATTTCTTGTCCTCTATAGTGGAGATATTGTTTCCCCATATATATTGACCGATGCCAGGAATGCCCTTTTGTTCTTGGCGTTCACGCGCATGAGTTACAGAATGCCATGCGGCGAAAACAAGGACAATAAGGCATATAGCTGCTAGATTTTCTTCAATTTACAGCCAAATGAGATTGCACGGATCATAGAGCATCTGCAAAAAGCTACGTTTGTCCCTACCAGGGGGCTAATGTCTATAAGCAACATAATATCTCGAATTTCCTTCAAAAGGAAGTGCCAATGGGTTTAGAAACTTGTCCAAAACCAGCGGCGAATGATGTTCTTTGACATTCAGGGCCAAAAAGTCCTGCTTAAGGCCGAATTTGAGGATACCCCAGGAATCCTAGTGCAATCAGGGTGTATTTTCTGGATTCGCACGCTCCCCATAAGTAGATTGAGTACTTGTGGGTCCGACACGGACTCTGAATGACAAAGTTATGACCATTTTAGTGAACATCGGTCCATTCTATGGTAGTCCTTGAAAGCACTTCATTTTCCTGTGACGATTTTGGCCTGACCACCCTGAAATTTCTTGTCCTCCATAGTGGAGATATTGTATCCACATATATATTGAGCGATGCCAGGAATGCCCTTATGTTCTTTGCTTTCGCGTGCATGAGTTACAGCATGCCATCCGGTGAAAACAAGGAGAATAAGGCATATAACCGCTGGATTTTCTTCAATTTACAGCCAAATGAGATTGCCCGGATAATAGAGGATCTACTGAAAGGTACATTTGTCCCTACTAGGGGGGCTAATGTCTATAAGCAACATAATATTTCGAATTTCCTTCAAAAGTAAGTGCCAATGGGTTTAGAAACTTGTCCGAAAAACAACGGCAAATGATGTTGTTTGACTTTTAGGGCCAAAAAAGTCCTGCTTAAGGCCGAATTTGAGGGTACCCCATGCCTCCTAGCGCAAGCGGGGAGTATTTTCTGGGTTCGCACGCTCGCCGCGAGTAGTTTGAGTACTTGTGGGTCTAACACGGACTCCGAATGACAAAATTATGACCGTTTTAGTGAACATCGATCCATTCTGTGGCAGTCCTTGAAATTACTTCATTTTCCCGTGACGCTTTTTGCCTGACCGCCCCGAAATTTCTTGTCCTCTATAGTGGAGATATTGTTTCCCCATATATATTGACCGATGCCAGGAATGCCCTTTTGTTCTTGGCTTTAACGTGCATGAGTTACAGCATGCCATCCGACGAAAACAAGGAGAATAAGGCATATAGCCGCTGGATTTTCTTCAATTTACGGCCAAATGAGATTGCCCAGATCATAGATCATCTGCAGAATGGTATGTTTGTCCCTACCAGGGGGGCTAATATATATAAGCAACATAATCTTTCGAATTTCCTTGAAAAGTAAGTGCCAATGGGTTCAGAAACTTGTCCGAAAAACAACGGCAAATGATGTTCTTGGACTTTCAGGGCCAAAAAGTCCTACTTAAGGCAGAATTTGAGGGTACCCCATGCCTCCTAGCGCAAGCGGGGAGTATTTTCTAGGTTCGCACGCTCGCGGCGAGTAGTTTGAGTACTTGTGGGTCTAACACGGACTCCGAATGACAAAATTATGACCGTTTTAGTGAACATCGATCCATTCTGTGGCAGTCCTTGAAATTACTTCATTTTCCCGTGACGCTTTTTGCCTGACCGCCCCGAAATTTCTTGTCCTCTATAGTAGAGATATTGTTTCCCCATATATATTGACCGATGCCAGGAATGCCCTTTTGTTCTTGGCTTTCACGTGCATGAGTTACAGCATGCCATCGGGCGAAAACAAGGAGAATAAGGCAAATAGCCGCTGGATTTTCTTCAATTTACGGCCAAATGAGATTGCCCAGATCATAGATCATCTGCAGAACGGTATGTTTGTCCCTACCAGGGGGGCTAATATATATAAGCAACATAATCTTTCGAATATCCATGAAAAGTAAGTGCCAATGGGTTCAGAAACTTGTCCGAAAAACAACGGCAAATGATGTTCTTGGACTTTCAGGGCCAAAAAGTCCTGCTTAAGGCCGAATTTGAGGGTACCCCATGCCTCCTAGCGCAAGCGGGGAGTATTTTCTGGGTTCGCACGTTCGCCGCAAGTAGTTTGAGTACTTGTGGGTCTAACACGGACTCCGAATGACAAAATTATGACCGTTTTAGTGAACATCGATCCATTCTGTGGCAGTCCTTGAAATTACTTCATTTTCCCGTGACGCTTTTTTCCTGACCGCCCCGAAATTTCTTGTCCTCTATAGTGGAGATATTGTTTCCCCATATATATTGACCGATGCCAGGAATGCCCTTTTGTTCTTGGCTTTCACGTGCATGAGTTACAGCATGCCATCCGGCGAAAACAAGGAGAATAAGGCATATAGCCGCTGGATTTTCTTCAATTTACGGCCAAATGAGATTGCCCAGATCATAGATCATCTGCAGAAAGGTATGTTTGTCCCTACCAGGGGGGCTAATATATATAAGCAACATTATCTTTCGAATTTCCTTGAAAAGCAAGTGCCAATGAGTTCAGAAACTTGTCCGAAAAACAGCGGCGAATGATGTTCTTTGACTTTCAGTTCCAAAAAGTCCTGCTTAAGGTCGAATTTGAGGGTACTCCAAGCTCCTGACGCAAGCACGGAGTTTTTTTGGATTCGCACACTCGCCATAAGTAGTTTGATTACTCGTGGTTCTGACACGGACACCGAATGACAAAGTGATGACCGTTTTAGTGAACATCGGTCCATTCTATGGTAGTCCTTGAAAGTACTTCATTTTCTCGTGAGGCTTTTTGCCTGATCGCCTCGAAATTTCTTTTCCTCTATAGTCGAGATATTGTTTCCACACATATATTGACAGATGCCAGGAATGCCATTTTGTTCTTGGCTTTCATGCGCATGAGTTACAACATGCCATCCGGCGAAAACAAGGAGAATAAGGCATATAACCGCTAGATTTTCTTCAATTTACAGCCAAATGAGATTGCCCAGATAATAGAGGATCTGCTGAAAGGTACGTTTGTCCCTACTAGGGGGGCTAATGTCTATAAGCAACATAATCTTTCGAATTTCCTTCAAAAGTAAGTGCCAATGGGTTCAGAAACTTGTCCGAAAAACAACGGCAAATGATGTTCTTTGACTTTCAGGGCCAAAAAAGTCCTGCTTAAGGCCGAATTTGACGGTACCCCAGGCCTCCTAGCACAAGCGGGGAGTATTTTTTGGGTTCGCACGCTCGCCGCGAGCAGTTTGAGTACTTGTGGGTCCGACACGGACTCCGAATGACAAAATTATGACCGTTTTAGTGAACATCGATCCATTCTGTGGCAGTCCTTGAAATTACTTCATTTTCCCGTGACGCTTTTTGCCTGACCGCCCCAAAATTTCGTGTCCTCTATAGTGGAGATATTGTTTCTCCATATATATTGACCGATGCCAGGAATGCCCTTTTGTTCTTGGCTTTCACGTGCATGAGTTACAGCATGCCATCCGGCGAAAACAAGGAGAATAAGGCATATAGCCGCTGGATTTTCTTCAATTTACGGCCAAATGAGATTGCCCGGATCATAGATCATCTGCAGAAAGGTATGTTTGTCCCTACCAGGGGGGCTAATATATATAAGCAACATTATCTTTCAAATTTCCTTGAAAAGCAAGTGCCAATGAGTTCAGAAACTTGTTCGAAAAACAGCAGCGAATGATGTTCTTTGACTTTCAGTTCCAAAAAGTCCTGCTTAAGGTCGAATTTGAGGGTACTCCAAGCTCCTGACACAAGCACAGAGTTTTTATGGATTCGCACACTCGCCATAAGCAGTTTGATTACTCGTGGTTCTGACACGGACACCGAATGACAAAGTTATGACCGTTTTAGTGAACATCGGTCCATTCTATGGTAGTCCTTGAAAGTACTTCATTTTCTCGTGAGGCTTTTTGCCTGATCGCCTCGAAATTTCTTTTCCTCTATAGTCGAGATATTGTTTCCACATATATATTGACAGATGCCAGGAATGCCATTTTGTTCTTGGCTTTCACGCGCATGAGTTACAGCATGCCATCCAGCGAAAACAAGGAGAATAAGGCATGTAGCCGCTGGATTGTCTTCAATTTATGGCCAAATGAGATTGCCCGGATCATAGAGCATCTGCAAAAAGTATGTTTGTCCCTACCAGTAGGGCTAATGTCTATAAGAAACATAATCTCTCGAATTTACTTCAAAAGGAAGTGCCAATGGGTTCAAAAACATGTCTGAAAAACAGCGATGAATGGTGTTCTTTGACTATCAGGGCCAAAAAACCAACTTAAAGCCGAATTTGAGGGTACTCTAGGCCTCCTAGGGCAAGCGGGGTGTATTTTCTGGATTTGCACGCTTGCCATGAATAGTTTGAGTACTTGTGGGACCGACACAGACTCTGAATGGCAGAGTTATGACCGATTTAGTGAACATCGGTCCATTCTATGGAAGTTCTTGAAAGTACTTCATTTTCCCGTGCGCTTTTTGCCTGACCGCCCAAAAGTTTCTTGTCCTCTATAGTGGTGATATTCTTTCCACATATATGTTGAGAGATGCCAGAAATTCCCTTTTGTTCTTGGCTTTCATGTGCATGAGTTACAACATGCCATCCGGCGAAAACAAGGAGAATAAGGCATGTAGGCGCTGGATTTTCTCCAATTTACGGCCAAATGAGATTGCCCGGATCATAGAGCATCTGTAGAAAGGTATGTTTCGCCCTACCAGGGGGGCTAATGTCTATAAGCAACATTATCTCTTGACTTTCCTTCAAAAGTAAGTGCCAATGGGTTCAGAAACTTGTCTGAAAAACAGCGACGAATGGTGTTCTTTGACTTTCAGGGCCAAAAAGTCCTCCTTAAGGTCAAACTTGAGGGTAATCCAGGCCTCCTAGCGCTAGCAGGGAGATTATCTAGATTCGCATGCTCACTGCGAAAAGTTTGAGTACTTGTGGGTCTGACACAGACTCCGAATGACAAAGTTATGACCGTTTTAGTGAACATCGGTCCATTCTATGCCAGTCCTTGAAAGTATTTCATTTTCCTGTGATGCTTTTTGCCTGACCGCCCCAAAATTTCTTGTCGTCTATAGTGGAGATATTGTTTCCACATATATATTGGCTGATGCCAGAAATGCCCTTTTGTTCTTGGTTTCCACGCCCATGAGTTACAGTATGCCATCAGGCGAATACGAGGAAAATAAGGCATATAGCTGCTGGATTTTCTTCAATTTACGGCCAAATGAGATTGCCCAGATCATAGAGCTTCTGCATAAAGGTGTGTTTGTCCCTACCAGGGGGGCTAATATCTATAAGCAACACAATCTCTCGAATTTCCTTGAAAAGGAAGTGCCAATGGGTTGAGAAACTTGTCCAAAAAACAGAGGCGAATGATGTTCTTTGACTTTCAGGGCCAAAAGTCCTATTTAAGGCCGAATTTGAGTGTACTCCAGGCCTCCTGGTGCAAGCAGGCAGTTTTTTTTCTGGATTCGCACGCTCGCCGTGAGCAGTTTGAGTACTCGTGGGTCCGACGCGGACTCCGAATCACAAAGTTATGACCATTTTAGTGACCATCATTCCATTCTATGGCAGTCCTTGAAAGTACTACATTTTCCCATGACGCTTTTTGCCTGATCACATCGAAATTTCTTGTCCTCTATAGTGAAGACATTGTTTCCACATATATATTGGCCAATGCCAGGAATGCCCTTTTGTTCTTGGCTTTCATGCGCATGAGTTACAACATGCCATCCGGCAAAAACAAGGAGAATAAGGCATATAGCCACTGGATTTTCTTCAATTTACGGCCAAATGAGATTGCTCGGATCATAGATCATCTGCAGAAAGGTACGTTTGTCCTTACCAGGGGGCTAATATCTATAAGCAACATAATCTCTCGAATTTCCTTCAGAAGGAAGTGCCAATTGGTTCAGAAACTTGTCCGAAAAACAGCACCGAATGATGTTCTTTGACTTTCATAGCCAAAAAGTCCTGCTTAAGCCGAATTTGAGGGTACTCCAGGCCTCCTGGTGCAAGTAGGGAGTATTTTTTGGATTCGCACGCTCACCGCGAGCATTTGAGTAATTGTGAGTCCCACACGAACTCCGATTGACAAAATTATGACCGTTTTCATGAACATCGGTCCGTTCTATGGCAGTTCTTGAAATTTCCTTCAAAAGTAAGTGCCAATGGGTTCAGAAACTTGTCCGAAAAACAACGGCAAATGATGTTCTTTGACTTTCAGGGCCAAAAAAGTCCTGCTTAAGGCCGAATTTGAGGGTACCCCATGCCTCCTAGCGCAAGCGGGGAGTATTTTCTGGGTTCGCACGCTCACCGCGAGTAGTTTGAGTACTTGTGGGTCTAACACGGACTCCGAATGACAAAATTATGACCGTTTTAGTGAACATCGATCCATTCTGTGGCAGTCCTTGAAATTACTTCATTTTCCCGTGACGCTTTTTGCCTGACCGCCCCAAAATTTCTTGTCCTCTATAGTGGAGATACTGTTTCCACATATATATTGACCAATGCCAGGAATGCCCTTTTTGATGAGGACATCAATACCATTGTTACACCCACCGCCCCTACTGCTACATATACTGGACCAATTACTAGAGCTCGCGCACGCCAATTCTTATCAGGTACTTTCGTTTCTTGGTAATGATTCTAATGTTCATGAGAATATGATGCTTTCTAAATTGGATACATTTGTTTTGCTTACAAGTGAAGGGCCAAGCATGGATAAGAGGGAAGAACACTGGAGCAAGACCAAGCATGGAGATGATGGCATGCACAAGGGTTACAAGAACAGAGTTACAAGTGATGATTTCAGGAGTTTGAAGGCACCATAATGAGTGCATGAAGCCTTGGACAAAATATACAAGATGCCACTTCATAAATTTCGTCCAGAGGCTATTCTAGGTGTTG
Source organism: Triticum timopheevii (assembly GCA_963921465.1). NCBI lineage: Eukaryota > Viridiplantae > Streptophyta > Magnoliopsida > Poales > Poaceae > Triticum > Triticum timopheevii. The sequence continues at coordinate 283,223,132 of OY997268.1, read as the reverse complement.
TGTCACCTTATTATTGGGCCAGGCCCATGTAATTTCGAAATACATAAGTATAGGCTATTTTTAGAGTCTGTATGTGTGGAGAAACAAGAGATAGGGTTGGTTTTGGACACCTTCCCCAAGGGCCACGAAATCCCCCCCCCCCCTTCCTCCATATATACAGCCCTTAGGACACCATTTAGACTTTGGTTTTTGTATAGATTAAAAGTTCGCCATAGCTGCAACTTCGCGTACTTCGTTTGTGTTCAATGACCAGAAAAAGGCGTCTCAGAACGCCACCTTCATAAATAAAGCTTTCCTCTTATATTCGCAATATCCAGATTGCAATCTCAGTTTCTTGCTGGTTCTTTGTTTGCTCACAGGAAAATAGAGCCTCGTGATCAGGTTGATCGTGCTCCGGCGTGGTCAATAACCCCTCAGAAGTTGGTTAGCGATTGCTAAGGCGCTACATCTCGCACGTTCGTAGTCGGATCGTCAAGCTCGACTCCCGCAGAAAATGATAGCCACCATCTCATCAAAAGACGGGACACCTTTTCCTCTATCAAGTGGTATCAGATTTCCAAGTTGCTCGGTGAGATTTTACAGTTTTTCATAGTTTAGATCGAGTATGTTTTTCATACCTATAGTCCACGAAAAAGCCAAAAAAATTGGGTTAGTTCATCCTATGTGAACCAACCTGAGCCTTTGCATAATCTTTTTAGAGTTTTTGTTTTGTTGAATTTGCGGTTGCATGATCGTGTCGAGTTGCTGGTCTTAGTGTCTAGTCCTTTAGAGTTTCGAGTTCTGTTCACAAGTTGTCACGCCGCCGCCACACCATCGTCATCACCGCTGCCATATACCACCATCATCATCACCGCTGCCATATACCACCATCATCGTCACCGCTACCATATACCACCATCGTCATCACCGCTGCCATAGACCACCATCATCATCACCGCTGACATATACCACATATTCACCGCCATCACGATAAACCGGATCCACCTCCACCACAGATTCGCCACCAGTCCGTGCTCCACCGCCCATCATATACCATCATCACAAGTCCGAGTTCCACCAGATTCATCACCGCCACCAGTCCTAGTCTGAGTCCAGTATTTGTTCCTTTGTTTTTGATTTCCAGATAGCGGCATACTCCGAGTCGTGACCAAGTCGGACTCCCCAACTATCGTGCCACCCGCAGTAAAAAAATAGTTCTAGTTTCAAAACTAAGTCTGGAAAACTCTGGCTAGGCAGTTTTTAGACCATTTGTAGACTTCTTCAAAAAAATTTGTTGCGGAGCAAAAAAAAAGAGGAAAAAAGTGAAAAAAAGGAAAAAAATTCAGAGTGTGCTCCGCCGTTGATTACGTGTCGTGCCGTGATTTTGTTAGTGTTCTAGGCTCGCGTCTCTAGCACGGTCTAGACTAGGACCAGCACAGTACCGTCGTTGTGCGTTTATTCAACTTTGCATCTCTGAATTGATTATTGCTGACCCTTTTTGCTACCATATCATAAGCCTTCCCAGCTCCACATATATCTACGTCGTGCATTTGACTCTCCCTGGCCATCGCTCTATCCAACCTTTGAGAGTTTTGACTACAACGGTTGCCGATCACCACCTGCTGCTCGGTAAGAACTGGTAAGAATTTGAAATTCGCTTGACGGATTTGTGACACCCCGCCACTTTCTAGTAGTCTATAGGATCACATTCTTGTGTGTTTCTATTGCTGCTAACCATGGCAGGACCACAAGCTGACGAGATTGACTGGGAGAACATGATGAACAAGGAGTTGCTTGATAAATTTCAGCAAATGATGAGTGGCCAGGTGGGAGATGTGCTAAACAGACTTGAAGAGGCTATGGAGAAGATAGATGCCATGGAGAAGTCGTTCGAGACAAAGCTGGATAACAAGTTTAATGAATTGCTCAAGCGTCTTCCCCAACCACCACCGGCTGCACCTATCGCACCTCTGCAACGACAACAACAACGCCCCCTTCCGAATCAGTTTGGACGAGCGAAGCGTGTTCCGAGGATGGCCAAACTTTTGGTGCTGCTGTACCTACTGTTGATGCTTCTTTGGCTCTTGCTACTGCTGCTGCTGGTACTGAGGAGGATGATGATTATGCGGGCGATTATGAGGATGAGGTTGATCAAAATCAGAACTACGTCCAGCCACCAGCACCACCACTAGCAGGTCGACCTTAGGTATATATTCGCAACGGTAGGCCTGCACCACCACCTCAGGTACGAGATCAGGAACATATTCCTAAACTGAAATTGAATATTCCACCATTTGAGGGTAGATATGTTCCTGATATATATATCTTACTTGGGAGTTAGAAACTGAACAATGTTTTACATGTTTACAATATCCCGAGGAGAGACGGGTTGCTGCTGCTGTTTGTGCTTTCACTAGCTTTGCATGTGTATGGTGGTCTGAACATTGTAGATTATGTCCTATTCCAGCTACTTGGGCTGCTTTGAAAACTGACATGCGTACTCGTTGGTTTCCACCATATTATCAACATGAATTGCTTCAAAAATTGCAGCGTTTAAGACAAGGAAAAAATTCTGTAGAAGAATATTATCAGGAATTACAAACTGGCATGATTAGATGTGGTATTGTTGAGGAGAATGAATCTATGCTTCCACGTTTTTTGGGTGGATTAAATAGAAAGATTCAGGCCATTCTAGAGTATAAGGAGTATACTAATATCACTCGTTTATTCCATCTTGCTTGTAAAGCTGAACGTGAAGTGCAGGATCGACAGGCATTGGTGCGAACTAACTTTTCTGCAGGTCGACCTTCGTCATGGACACCGCGTGCATCCTCTACTCCCACACGTCCTACTGCAGCACCACTGACTTCAACCGCCAATTCCAACCAAGATACATGAAAACAAGCACCATCACCACCATCTGCCAGGAGTACACCTTCCGGTTCCGCATAGAGCTCTTCTTTATCCATGGCATCAACAGGGCAAACACATGATATTATTTGTCGTCATTGCAAGGGTTGAGGTCATTATGCGAGAGAATGCCCATCTAAGCATATGATGATTGCTACTGAGGATGGTGGGTATGAGTGCGCTAGTGACTATGATGAGGAGACTTTGGCTCTTATTACAAGTGAATAACACGGTGGACATGATTCTGATCATGAGACACAATACATGGCTCCTGAAGATGCTGACAGGTATGAATATTTAGTTGCTCAATGTGTTTTGAGTGTGCAGGTCACACAAGCTGAGCAAAATCAGAGGCATAATTTGTTCCATACAAAGGGATTTGTGAAGGAACGTTCTGTTCGCGTCATCATAGATGGAGGGAGCCGCAACAACTTGGCTAGCAGAGAGATGTTGGAGAAGCTATCTCTCACCACAAGACCACATCCACATCCTTACTAGATACAATGGTTCAACAACAGCGGCAAGGTTAAGGTAACACGTACTGTTCGTGTCCATTTTAGTATCTCTACATATGCTGATTATGTTGATTGTGATGTGGTACCTATGCAAGCATGTTCCTTATTACTTGGTAGACCATGGCAATTTGATAAAAATTCTGTACACCATGGTAGAAACAATCAGTATACTCTTGTTCATAAGGATAAAAATATTACTTTGCTACCTATGACTCCTGGTTCTATTTTGAAAGATGATATTAATAGAGCTAATAAAGCAAAACAGGAGAGAAATAAGAGTGAAAATCAGTTTGTGGCAAAAGAATTTGAGCAACAAATGAAGGATAATCATAAACCATCTAGTGTTGCTTCTGAAATTAAATTGAAAAGTGCATGTTTACTTGCCACCAAATCTGATATTAATGATCTAGATTTCAGCAAATCTGTTTTAACATTGCAGATTTTGGGGTTAGTCCTAATCTGCGCAAATGAAAGCTAATGCCACGTGTTGATGGTCCTTTTAAGGTGTTAGAGAAAATAAATGATAATGCATATAAACTTGAGTTGCCTGCAGATTTTGGGGTTAGTTCCACTTTTAACATTGCATATTTGAACCCTTATTTGGGAGAGGAAAATGAGCTTCCGTCGAGGACGACATCATTTCAAGAAGGGGAGGATGATGAGGACATCAATACCATTGTTACACCCATAGCCCCTGCTGCTATACATACTGGACCAATTACTAAAGCTCGCGCACGTCAATTAAATTACCAGGTACTTTCCTTTCTTGGTAATTATTCTAATGTTCATGAGAATATGATGCTGCCTAAATTGGATACATTTGTTTTGCTTACAAATGAAGGGCCTAGCTTGGAGAAGGATGAACATTGGAGCAAGACCAAGCATGGAGATGATGGCATGCACAAGGGGAACAAGAAAGGAGTTACAAGTGATGATTTCAGGGCTTTGAAGCCACCATAATGAGTGCATGAAGCCTTGGACGAAATGTACAAGATGCCACTTTATAAATTTTGTCCAGAGGCTATTCTAGGTGCTGCGTCACCTTTGTATTGGGCCAGGGCAATGTAATTATGAAATACATAAGTATAGGCTATTTTTAGAGACCGTGTGTGTGGGGAAACAAGAGATAGGGTTGGTTTCGGACCCCTCCACTAAGGGCCACGAAATTTTCCCTCTTCCTCCAGACATACAGCACTTAGGGCACCGTTTTGACTTTGGGTTTTGTTTAGATTAAAAGTTTGCCATAGTGCAACTTCGCGTACTTCGTTTGTGTTCAACGACCAGACCAATACGACACAAAACCCCATCTTGACCAATAAAGCTTTCATCTTATATTCGCAATATCCAGATTGCAATCTCAGTTTCTTGATTGTTCTTTGTTTGCTTGCAGGAAAACAGACCCCTCGTGGCAGGTTGATCGTGCTCCGACGTGGTCAATAACCCCTCGGAAGTTGGTTTACCGATTGCTAAGGCGCGACGTCTCACACGTTCATAATCAGATCGTCAAGGTCGACTCCCATAGAAAACGATAGCCACCATCTCATCGAAGCATTGGGACACCTTTGCCTCTATCATATACCATCCTCAAAGGGGTCAAGTGAACACGTGTAAAGGAGAAGATTCACCTATATGATGAGAAGTAGAGGTCTCACATGTCACTTGCCAAACGGACTCTTGACATGGTGATGACCGTAGGATGCTCTGCATCATCCCCTCCCCCTTGGAAAAGATCTGACCTCAGATCGAAAACCAAATCACCATGGGAAAGAGATGGCGGTGCAGTGTCAAAGTGGTCGATCAGCAAGCACTCATCGTCTAGTAGCTCGAAATGGGCACTCTCCAATGTCGCACCATCTTGTTATTCCTTCAAAAGGAGCAAATAGAACAAACACTTGGAAAAACAAATGTGGTTAGCGTTAGTGCAAAACCAAGCATTCAAGAGGTGATTCACCAAACAAGTGTTGTCATCAAGTATAGCATATGGTGTGAGAAAGGATTGTGACATGGCATGTAAGCATATCAATCTAGCACAAGCAAAGATATCATGGGGACAAGTATGCAAATGTGAGGTAGAGATGCAAATATGTGTGATAACAGAATAAGCATCTACCTCGAGGTCATAGCAAGCATTCACAAATTGCTCAATGAAAGGTCTATGGTAGGCATAAGAATCATTCACAATACAAAATAAAATGAAGTGTCTAAACACATGGGTCAAGTGCAAGACAATCCAAGCATAATGTGCATAGGGTGTAGTGAATATAGTGCGGTACTCAACACCATAGAAAGAGCAATTGTTCATCATGTGTGAGGCAATCAAGTGAATCATGTGACAAGCAAAGGGACATGGCATATGTGAGGAAATGATATTGGTGCAACCAACAATATGATAGTAGCAAGTAGTCCAAGAATTGGATGCAACACACAAGGTATATATGTCATGAAGCATGGAAATGTGGCAATCATGGGTGAAAGCAATATCACGAACATGCGTGCCGATGGTGCAAGCAACACATGAAGTATGATCCACAATATCCGAGCTCAAGAAGGATGTCACCTTGAAAGCGTGTCCTTGTACATTCTTCACAATGCCGAAGTGGTAGGAAATGTGGTGAAGAAGCGAGTCGTGGAAGAATGTATGAGGCTCGCTCTCAAGAGCTCGAGTGGTCAACTCACGTGAAGCGGAAGTCGACACAAAGTCCAAGTATCCTACACATGCACAAAACAAAACATAGAAAGTATGCGCATGGTAGACAAACACATCATCCATCATGATGGTTCTCATCTTTTGCACATAACCATTAGAAGCACAAGTGCATGAATACTATGATGCAACAATTGCTATATTCATGGCACTAGGTATATGGTGCAAAGAAGTAAGACAAGCATGCTTCACAAGAAATATGTAAAAACCTCCAAATATATGCGAGAATGCTATGGGGGCAATCTCATGAGCAAGAAGAGAATCATTGTTGCACTCAATACATGGCAAATCATCTAGCATGAGAGAGGCAACACATGGAGATATATGACAAGAAAAAATATGAATCATGTGCAAAGCATATAGATGGTTGTCATCAACCACATGAAATGATCAAGTATGAATCATGGGTGATGCAACATGAGCAAACATAGAGATCAAGTCGTGCAAACTAGTGGGTGAAGATGCAACACACCAGAGTAAATCATGGCAATCATGTCATGTGAGAAAATAATAGGCATAGGTAATGCACATGACATGTCGCAAGCACGAACACAAAGCAAGATCATAGTATCATCATAGGAATGGGTCATAAATGGAACATGGCAACAACAAGAAATATCTCCACCAAGCTTGCGAATACACATACAAGTGCTAGAATCATTCATCAAGTGTAATGCAAAGCATGGGTCACAAGTGCATGGCAAAGGCATAGTAATGAGCATATCATGCAAAGTGAACATGGCAAGATGGGCATATAATATGTAATGGATAATAACCCATAGCCAAGTGAGGGCCATGTAGAAGAAATGCGCGAAGTCTTTGTGCGAAGAGAGCGTTGGGAAAAACAATCCACGGGATCCCAAGACCTCATTGCTCTCTAGAGCTCGTTTTGTCAACTCGCGGGATTGCGAGGTTGACAAGTATTCATGGGTACCTACACAAAAGAGACACAAACCAAAGAAATTGTGTGCGTGGTAAATGTACACATCATCCATCATGATGTGTATGTGCACGCATGAGTTAGCACAAGATAAGAAATTCTCAAAGAAATTTGATGCATGGTATAAGAACCTGTCATCCATCATGAAAGAATAGTTGTTATGTATAACACGATGGGGATGCAAATTGAGCGTACAATTATATGGCACATCAATAGCATTTTCATTCAAGGGAAACATATGGTGCACATAATTATTGGGATCAAGCAATGAATGGGATGGATCAAAATCTCCTAACATGTATGAGGAAACTATGGGGGTCTCCTCATGAGCAATATCAGAAACATCATATGGAGAAAATGGACAACATCCAAAACAATGCATATTCGAAGCTAGGTGGTCATGGCATGGCATATGAGATAAATGATGCAAAGGGAGCATATCAATATCATCACAAGAAAAACAAATGCCAATAACCATGGGCTTGTCATCTATGCCATATGTGCAAATTGGGTTCATTTTAATGGCATATGCATAGTCACGACGAAGAGATTGCAAATATGACGTGTGTTTGATCTCATGCATAGCATATGACAAGTCAAGTGGGTTGTCAAACATGATGTGACCTAAAGAATTGTCACAAGAAATCCTATGTAACATGGAATCACAACTAATAGACTCCACATGAGAATTATCGTACTCATCATAAATGGGCAAATCATCACATGGGGAAATCATACTAGCATGAAGCATGGTACTAGGTGGATCAACATCATGCAAGCAATCAATGTCAAGAATGTCCACTAGTGGTACTTGAGCATCACCTTCACCTATGTTACCTTTTTCATTCCACTTAAGTGGTGTAGGTTAGGTGGGAAAGACCAAATGGTGGTCATCTTCATCTTGATGGAACCATGTGGGGGGTGTATCATATTCCACCATGGCCATCGTCTTGTCCAAAGGGAGGACGAAGTCGTCGAGGATCGGCGTGTCATCATAAATAGGACCTAGCACCAAATGAGAAGACACAATAGAGGTAGAGGTCAAGTGGTAGAAATGCAAATGGCCTCAGGAGACCTATCAACTATCACACTCTCTCAATGTGGTGGTTCACTCACTCCCTCAAAATAGGTGCACTCATAGTCGCATATGGTGGAGTCACTCATCTCACTCAAGTGGCGGGGGGTTGTGGCTCTCCTCACATGGGAATTGGGGAAACTCGTCATATATGGGGCTAGTGGTGAAGTCACTCTCACTCTCAATATGGTGGCATAAGTCACTCAAGTCATCATACATCGCCGTGGTCGAAGGGAAAATCCAATGCTCAACCATCTCCTCGTCGTCACCATGGATGAAGGCCGAAGATGGCACATCATCACTCTCCTCCATGACCGAAGGGAAAATCCCATGCTCGATCATCTCGTCGTCGTCTTCGTGGATGAAGGCCGAAGATGGAACATCATCACTCTCGCCTCCAAAGATGGAAGCATCATCCTTGCTCGCCACCTTGCCGCATGCCTCCAAAGCTGGTCCTTGAGGGTGTCCGTAGTCGTACTTGTCGCCGCACCATCTTGAAAAAGAGTCGAGGTAGACTCGGCATCATCAATGCCACAAAGAGGGATGGCGGTGAAGTCGAACTTGGGAGCATCGTCTTGGAGCTCGTCGGGCTTGTACATCGTGGTGGTACTAGCCTCATGCTTGTCGTAGAGCTTGGTCGATGCAAAGTGTGCTTGTGGTGGAGAAGGCTTGGCCTTCATGAGTTCTTGTTTCGCCTTGAGAGAACCAATGTAGTAGTCGTCGAGGGACATGCAGTTCTCGAGGAAGATAGTCTTGGAGATGTCATTGTTCAATCCCATCATGAAGTGGAACTTCATCGAAATGGGGTCGTCCATGCCGGCTCATCACAAGGCAATCTTCATCTCCTTGAAGTACTTGTCGATGGACTTGGATCCTTGGATGGTGTTCAACAATTGGCGTCGAAGTTGTTCCGTGTAGGTTGGAGGCATGAACTCTTGCCACAAATCTCTCTTCGTCTTGGGCCAACTCATCTCGTAGCTCTCTGAAGGTGTGTGAAGCCACCATGTCGAGGCGTAGTCGTGGAAATTTCTTGTGGCGCACTTCACTTCATCTTCAGGATGAACTTGATGTAGCTTGAGATAGTCGTCCATCAAGCGCTCCCACTCGAGATACTCCTCGGGTTCTTGAGTCCCATAGAAAGGAATCACATGGTCGATGTCAAGGTCGTATTAGCTCGTGGAAGTCACGGACTTGAGCTTGGGGAGCTTCTCTTGAGTGTAGTCTTGGTGTGCTTGTTGGTGAAGATGTCGTATGTCCGTAGGCGAAGATGCCTTGAAGTTTCTTGGCGAAGATGCCAAGGGAGATGGTGAAGTCGTTGAGTGGTTGTTGGTGTTGAGCTCTTGCCCTTCACATTCTTGTTGGTGATGGTGTCGATGCCGATGTGATATTGCCATACATGGTAGCTCGAAAGCATGTGCTCTTGAGCGTCTTCTCGAAGATGAGGAAGATCGATTGTAGGACTTGATGAGGGCTTTGATTTCCTCCATTTGAGCTTGCATCTTGGCGTTGGAGTTGTTTTTCTTGGCATCGAACTTGTCGTTGTTGTTGTAGACTGAAGGTGAAATGCCTTGCCTATCCATCACAAGACTCGAGAAGAGGTGAGTAGGAAATGAGATAAACAATACCAAGTTACCTTTTCCCAAAGTTGAGGATGTATCCCGTGTCACTCAATGTGAAATGAAAGAATAGTGGAATTGGTACCAGACTTATTCACTCACACCTATCAAGTAAAGCTTATGGTAGAGCTCGGTGAGGATAGTGGCACAAAAATTTGATGCCAAATGTTAGCAAGAGTCAATAATGTTGAAAGAGATTCACAAATTCGCAAGTGAAACAAGTAGATCAATAGCAAATAATGGCACACGAAAACACACACACACGGATAGATAAATGGGGTCATGCAACCAAGGAATAAGCACAAAATGTGGAATCCATGGAAAACGCTCGTGTTGCACAACTCAAGAGAGATGCTAGCATGATTGCTCAATAGGCGGATACGACACTTGTGCACAACCTATAAGATGCAAAATGGATAAACTTCCTATCCCAAGGATGCTATGTATATATGATTCCCGGTGTGTCTCTCAAGATGATCCAAGATGATCGGATATCACAATCTTATGTGCAATGTGGCATGATGCTATGGCACTTGCTTACAAGCTTCTTTCCTCTCTTTCTTTTGCTTAAAAGCTTTATTTCTTTTTTTTGTATGGCCACTTCTACACAATGCACAAACCAAGTATGCAATTGCATATATGCGGGAACAACCTTGTGACACAAGATATGATACCAATATATGCACCACGATGATATGCTATGTATTGTATGGGAAGTATGATCACTAATGTGCACAAGTAACGTTGCCGGCAATACTCAATGGCTAGTCTCGATAGGCAAGTAACGCAAAATGGGCTAGGGGTTAACAATGTAATGGCAAGGAGGATGTACAATGGTGTCGTCGAGGTTACCGTCCTTGGAGAAGATGAGAGGCGGTGTTACTGATGTCAACCCGTTCCTAGTTAGCCGAAACACCCTAGGAAACGGAAAAAAACCGCAAACTCAAAATCTACAAAGGCAAATGTCAAATGGATGTAGCGGAAAGCGATGGTGGTTTGCACTTGGCAATGCAGAAGTGGAATGATGGGCTATATATGTGTCGGAGTTGAAGTTTCCGTCCCTAAGTAGCCAAAACACATTAGGAGACACAAGCCACAACTCAAACAAGCTCAAACAAAATTGGGTTATGTTGGGTTTTCGGAAGTGTATGGCGGGCAAGGTTATGCAGAAGTGGTGGTGGTGGTTGATGAAGAAGCAACCGTCCCTAAGTAGCCGAAACACCTTAGGAGACTCAAGTCATAACTGAAACAACCACATATACAATGGTGAACAAAATGGGTTAGGTTGCGGAAGTCGGTGGTGGCTATGCGGATGATATGGTGGAAGCCCTAGGCAAAGATGCCAAAATTCCAAAATTTTGATGGAGTCAAATGATATTGGTATATTTTTGTGTGATGGGGGATGTCAATAGCTTCAAAACGGGCTAAAGAATGTCAAAATCGGAGTTTGGATGAATTAGTTATGGACGAAACAAAAATCAGCCGAAGTATGAAACTACAGGTTATGGACGTCCGGTGGCCGGATGTTCACTGAGCTCGGAAATCTGTGAATTCGTTCTGTAATGGGATGCCAGACGTCCGGTAAGTAGCGGTCGTTCGGTGGTTCCTGGGGCTCCGGACGTCCGGTAAAGTGGCGGTCGTCCGGTGGGTCGGGGTCAACGCGGGATTTGAGCTCCGGGACGCGATTTTAGGTGGAATTTGGGGATTTGGGGGTCCAAATTGATGAGATTTCGTGGATGAAAGATGAGGAAACTTGGGGAGATGCTAGATCCACTTGAAACCAAGCAAATCCATGGATCAAAACCAACAAAACATCATCAAACTAACAAATCACAAAAAAATTGGGGCTATTTTTGGTGGGGATTTTCAGAATTGGCGAAGAACACAACAAAATCAAGCTAGAAAACAAAGGGTAGGGGCTCCAAAAATGTGATCAACGTGGCTCATGATACCAAGATAATAAGCAAGCTGGCTCTGGTCCAAGATGATGTAGGGTAGAACCCTAGTGGCCCGACATTTCATGATTGGAATGGGATCCCTCAAAGAACATGAAGAACACGGGGAAGAACAGAGAGAAATCACAAGGGGTAACACTCAAGAACAAGTCCAAATCACAAATCCACTAGACAATCAAACACATAAGATCACAAGGTACATGAGCAACAAAGGGAAAGATACAAGGTAAGGTTCATCTCCAAGAGGAGGTCTTGATGGGGTCCGCCCGTGAGGGGGTCTTGATGATATATCCCGCAGGATCTTCTCACATGGAGGTCTTGAAATCCATGGGAGTGGTCTCTCTCTCTCTCTCAAGAGGAGGAGGTAGGAGCAAAGCTCACCTAAGAATGAGCTATCATATTTTCTAACCTTAGAAAGGATGAGGGGGAGGTCTATTTATAGTCTAAGCCTCGAAGGGGTAAGTGGGAAGGGATACAAGGCCAAAGGCCCGCGACTGCGCACAGGCAGGTACCGGTCATCCGGTGGTTAGCGGTTGTCTGGTGTCTCAGGAGCGACCGGGCGGCCGCTAGTCGTTGGACGTCCGCTGGAACTGTTCTGGGAAGGGACTCCAATTGTCCGGTATCTTCGAAGTTCCATTAATATTACCGGTCGTCCGGTGGGGGCTGGACGTCCACTCGCTGGGAGGTGGTGTAGCTGGTGTTGGCTGCGCCTTCTAGCTAGTGCGGATTCCAGGCGTCGGACGTCCGATCCCGACCGGTCGTTCGGTGGCTGTAACATGTAGCAGCTCTGTTTCTTCTGTCTTCTCTTCCATGCTTCCCTCACATATGGTGTAGTTGTTCCTTGGCGCTTGCACTCCTCCTCGTCATCGGTAAAGCTCCGGTGATACCTATGCATGCTAAAGGGTGGAGTGTCCACTAGTATACCATCCTCGAAGGGGTCAAGTGAACACGTGTAAAGGAGAAGATTCACCTTTATGTATGAGAAGTAGAGGTCGCACGTCTCACTTGCCAAATGGACTCTTGACATGGTGATGACCGTATGATGCTCTGCATCAATGCCCTTTTGTTCTTGTCTTTCACGCGCACGAGTTACAACAAGCCATCTGGTGAAAATAAGGAGAATAAGGCATATAGCCGCTGGATTTTCTTCAATTTACGGCCAAAGGAGATTGCCCGGATCATAGAGCACCTGCAGAAAGCTATGTTTGTCCCTACCAAGGGGGCTAATGTCTATAAGCAACATAATCTCTTGAATTTTCTTCAAAAGGAAGTGCCAATGGGTTCAGAAACTTGTCCGAAAAACAGTGGCGAATGATGTTCTTTGACTTTCAGGGCCAAAAGTCCTGCTTAAGGCCGAATTTGAGGGTACTCCAGGGCTTCTGGCGCAAGTGGGGAGTACTTTCTGGATTCGCAAGCTTGCCGCGAGCAGTTTCAGTACTAGTGGGTTCGACACGGACTCGGAATGACAAAGTTATGACCGTTTTAGTGAATATCGGTCCATTCTATGGCAGTCCTTGAAATTACTTCATTTCTCGTGACGCTTTTTGCCTGACCGCCCCGATATTTCTTGTCCTCTATAGTGGAGATATCATTTCCACATATATATTGACCGATGCCAGTAATGCCCTTTTGTTCTTGGTTTTCACGCGCATGAGTTACAGCATGCCATCCAGCGAAAACAAGGAGAATAAGGCATATAGCCGCTGGATTTTCTTCAATTTACGACCAAATGAGATTTTCCATATCATAGAGCATTTGCAGAAAGCTACGTTTGTCCCTACCAAAGGGGCTAATGTCTATAAGCAACATAATCTCTCGAATTTCTTTTAAAAGGAAGTGCCAATGGGTTCAGAAACTTGTCCGAAAAAACAGCGGCGAATGATGTTCTTTGACTTTCTGGGCCAAAAAGTCCTGCTTAAGGCCGAATTTGAGGGTATTCCAAGCCTCCTGGCGCACGCAGGGAGTATTTTCTGGATTGACACGCTCGCGGCTAGCAGTTTGAGTACTTGTGGGTCCAATACACACTCCGAATGACAAAGTTATGACCATTTTAGTGAACATCTATCCATTCTATGGTAGTCCTTGAAAGTACTTCATTTTCCCGTGACACTTTTTCCCTGATCGCCCCGAAATTTCTTGTCCTCTATAGTGGAGATATTGTTTCCACATATATATTGACTGATGCCAGGAATGCCCTTTTGTTCTTGGCTTTCACGTGCATGAGTTACAACATGCCATCCGGCGAAAACAAGGAGAATATGGCATATAGCCGCTGGATTTTCTTCAATTTATGGCCAAATGAGAATGGCCGGATCATAGAGCATCTGCAGAAAGGTACATTTCTGCCCACCAGGGGGTCTAATGTCTATAAGCAACATAATCTCTCGAATTCCCTACAAAAGGAAGTGTCAATGGGTTCAGAAACTTGTCCGAAAAATAGCGACAAATGGTGTTCTTTGACTTTTAGGGCCAAAAAGTGATAGAGGAAAAGGTGCCCCGTCTTTCGATGAGATGATGATTATCGTTTCGGAGGAGTAGACTTTGACGATCCGACTATGTACGTGCGAGGACGTCGCGCCTTAGAAATCGCTAAACCAACTCCGAGAGGTTATTGACACCGGAGCACGATCAACCTGACCACGAGGGTCTATTTCCTGCGAGCAAACGAAGAACAAGCAAGAAATTGAGATTGTAATCTGGATATTGCAAATATAAGATGAAAGCTTTATTGATCAAGATGGGGTTCTGTGACATCTTGTCCTGGTCGTTGAAAACAAACGAAGTACGCGAAGTTGCAGCTATGGCGAACTTTTAATCTAAACAAAACCCGAAGTCTAAACGATGCCCTAAGGGCTGTATATATGGAGGAATAGGGGGGATTTCGTGCCCCTTGGTGGAGGAGTCCGAAACCAACCCTATCTCTTGTTTCTCCACACATACGGACTCTAAAAATAGCCTATACTTATGTATTTCGAAATTACATGGGCCTGGCCCAATAAAAAGGTGACGCTGCACCTAGAATAGCCTCTGGACGAAATTTATGAAGTGGCGTCTTGTATATTTTGTCCAAGGCTTCATGCACTCATTATGGTGGCTTCAAAGTCCTGAAATCACCACTTGTAACTCCGTTATTGTTCCCCTTGCGCATCCCATCATCTCCATGATTGGTCTTGCTCCAGTGTTCATCCCTCTTATCCATGCCAGGCCCTTCATTTGTAAGCAAAAAAATGTATCCAATTTAGGCAGCAGCATATTCTCGTGAACATTAGAATCATTACAAAGAAATGAAAGTACTTGATAATTTAATTGGCGTGCGCGAACTCTAGTAATGGTCCAGTATATGTAGCAGTAGGGGTTGTGTGTGTAACAATGGTATTGATGTCCTCATCATCCTCCCCTTCTTGAAATGAAGTCGTCCTCGACGGAAGCTCATCTTCCTCACCCATATAAGGCTTCAAATCTGCAATGTTAAAAGTGGGACTAACCCCAAAATCTGAGGCAGCTCAAGTTTATATGCATTATCATTTATTTTCTATAACACCTTAAAAGGACCATCAACACGTGGCATTAGCTTTGATTTGCGCAAATTAGGAAACCTATCCTTACGCAAATGTAACCAAACAAGATCTCCAGGTGCAAAGACAACATGTTTTCTACCCTTATCTCCAACAAGTTTATATTTAGCATTCATACTCTCTATGTTTTCCTTAGTTAACTCATGCATTTTTAAGATCAGTTTAGCACATTGTTTAGCATCAAAATTAACCTTCTCCGAAGATGGAAGAGGCAACAAATCAATAAGTGCACGCGGTAGAAAATCATACACAATTTCAAAAGGGCACATCTTAGTAGTAGAATGCAATGAACGATTATAAGCAAATTCAATATGAGGCAAGCATTCTTCCCACATTTTCTTATTATTCTTCAAAACAGCCCTAAGCATAGTAGACAATGTTCTATTGACTACTTCAGTTTGTCCATCAGTTTGGGGGTGACAATTAGTACTAAAAAGCAGTTTAGTCCCCAACTAAGCCCATAAACATCTCCAAAAGTGGCTAAGAAATTTAGTATCACGATCTGAAACAATAGTATTTTGCACACCATGCAAGCGAATAATTCACGAATGAACAAATTAGCAACATTAACAACATCATCGCTTTTATGACATGGTATAAAGTGTGCCATTTTTGAGAATCTATCCATGACAACAAATATGCTATCTCTCCCCTTCTTTGTTTGAGGTAAACATAATACAAAGTCCATAGATATATCCTCCCAAGGAACACTAGGTACAGGCAAAGGCATATATAAACCATGAGGATTGAGTCGTGACTTAGCTTTTTGACATGTAGTGCAGCGAGCAACAAAATGCTCAACATCCCGTCTCATCTTTGGTCAAAAGAAATGTGTGGCAAGTATATCCCCCGTCTTCTTAACACCAAAGTGACCCATTAATCCTCCTCCATGCGCCTCCTGCAACAACAAAACACAAACAGAGCTAGCTGGAAAGCATAGCTTGTTAACATGAAACCCAAATCCATCATTAATGGCGAACTTGTTCCATGTTCTCCCTTCTTTACAATTCTGCAATACATCTTTAAAATCAGCATGATGCACATATTGATCTTTGATGGTCTCCAAACCAAATATCTTGAAGTCAAGTTGTGAAAGCATAGTATAGCGACGAGACAAAGCACCAGCAATAACATTTTCTTTACCCTTCTTGTGCTTAATGACATAAGGGAAAGTTTCAATGAATTCAACCCATTTAGCATGTCTACGATTCAGTTTGGCTTGACTTTTAATATGTTTCAAAGATTCATGATCAGAATGTATAACAAATTCTTTGGGCCATAAATAATGTTGCCATGTTTCTAAAGTCTGAACAAGAGCATTTAATTCTTTATCATAAGTAGAATAATTCAGACTAGGCCCACTCGATTTTTTAGAAAAGTATGCAACAGGTTTGCCATCTTGTAATAAAACACCTCCTAATCCAATTCCACTAGCATCACATTCAAGCTCACAAGTCTTATTAAAATCAGGAAGTTGGAGTAACGGAGCATGTGCCAACTTATCTTTCAATACCATGAAGGCTTCTTCCTGTGCGGTGCCCCAAACAAAAGGCACATTATTCTTTGTAAGCTCATTGAGAGGTGCAGCAATGGTGCTGAAATCTCTCACAAAACGCCTAGAGAATCCAGCGAGGCCAAGAAAACTCCTCACTTGTGTGACCGCTTTGGGCTGCGGCCAACTCTCAATAGCTTCAATCTTGGCATTATCAACTTCAATTCCCTGTGGAGTAACAACATAGCCAAGAAAAGATACTCGGTTGGGGCAAAAGGTGCACTTCCCAAGGTTACCAAGCAAACGTGCATCACGTAGAGCAATAAAAACAGCACGTAAATGTTCCAAATGTTCCTCCAAAGATCTGCTATAAATCAGTATATCATCAAAATAGACTACCACAAATCGTCCATTGAAAGCACGTAAAACTTCGTTCATTAATCTCATGAAAGTACTAGGTGCATTAGTTTACCCAAAAGGCATTACTAACCACTCATATAATCCAAACTTAGTTTTAAATGTTGTTTTCCATTCATCCCCCAATTTCATACGAATTTGATGGTATCCACTACGCAAATCAACTTTGGAAAATATTGTAGAGCCACTCAATTCATCAAGCATATCATCTAGCCTAGGAATAGGATGACGATAACGAATAGTAATATTATTAATGCCTCTACAATCAGCACACATACGCGATGTACAATCCTTTTTCGGCACTAGAATAATAGGAACAACACAAGGACTAAGGGATTCGCGTATATAACCTTTGTTGAGAAGCACCTGGAATTAAGTCAATATGATGCTCAATCCCTTCATCTCCTCTGGATTGGTACGGTATGGCGCACAGTCTGACAGTGAAGCACCGGGAATTAAGTCAATATGATGCTCAATCCCTTGAATAGGTGGTAACCCCAGTGGCACGTGTTGTGGAAACACGTCAGCGAACTCCTGCAAAATGTTAGTGACAACAGGAGGCAAAGAGGAAGGCATATCCTCGAATGAAAATAATGCCTCTTTGCACACAAAAGCATAGCAAACAGATTTTCTGAAATCTAGCTCATCAATATTAGATTTGGTGGCAAATAAACATGCACTTTTCAATTTAATTTCAGAAGCAATACTAGATGGTTTATTATTAGACTTCATTTGTTGCTCAAATTCTTTTGCCACAATCTGATTTTCACTCTTATTCTTCTCCTGTTTTGCTTTATTATCTCTATAAATATCATCTTTCAAAATGGAATCAGGAGTCATAGGAAGCAAAGTAATATTTTTATCCTTGTGAACAAGAGTATACTGATTGTTTCAACCATGGTGTACAGAAATTTTATCAAATTGCCATGGTCGACCAAGTAATAAGGAACATTAATGCGGAGCATCCCATGATCATCCCCATGGATGTCCCTACATCTCCCACGACACCACGTGGACCTATGACAAGAGCTCAAGCAAAGTCTATTGAAGATAAGGTGAACTCGCTCCTCTCCGAACTCCCACTCCCTACTTATGAGACATGGCTACTACCTCATGCGGAGACTCTATGTGTGATCAGGTATTTGGAGGAGAGTCTCAGATCAGCTACACCCATTGGAAAAGACGGCGAGGACACCAAGTTTAACGGACAAGAAGAAGGCCTGCTCAAAACACCCAGTCATCGAACGACCGACGCCGACCGAACGTCCGACGCCGACCGAACGTCCGACGCCTGGAAGCTCCAAACGACAAGCCAAGCCCCAGCCTTCGCATGCTAAAGCGGCCGGACGACCGACGCCGACTAGACGTCCGACACCTCCCAGCGCCCGGACGACCAAGCCTCTCCGGACAACCGGCACAACCACTCCCGAGCCAAAACAGCGGAAGAACGGAGACTTCCGGACGACCAGACAACCGACCACGACCGGACAACTGACAATTGTTGTCCAGAACCGAAACATCGGACGCCCGACCGGCACCGGACGTACGAACCCTCGTGAGCCTTCGAACGACCGGTGACCGTCGGACGTATGACACCTGTACGTCCGCCCGTGTGTTGGGCCGAAGCCACTTACCCTTTCGTCCTCTTAGACTATAAATAGACCTCTCCCACCTCCTAGCTAGGGTTAGCGTTGATTTAGCTCATTTCCTAGATAGAGCTTCGCTCATCCATCTGGATCTACTCCTTCGCGAGGGACCGACACCTCTTCGGAGAAGATCCACTTGGATTCAAGACCTCCTTCCGGAGAAGACCATCTTCAAGACCTCCTCACGGAGATGAACCGGTTACCTTATGTATCGTCCTTTGTTGGATTTGGATCTTGTATTACTTTCTGCCTCGATGATCTAGCGCATGTGTGACTTTATTCATGTTGGTTGAGTGTTCTCTCGTGTTTCTCCCTCTTTCCCCTCCTCGTGTTCTCCGTGTTCCTCATAGGGATCCGCTCCAAACGTGAAAGATCAGCCTCTAGGGTTCTACCCTACATCAAACATGATACCACATCACAATCAACATAATCAGCATATGTAGAGATACTAAAATGCACACTTACAGTACATGTTACCTTAACCTTGCAGCTGTTGTTGAACCATTGGATGTAGTAAGAATGTGGATGTGGTCTTGTTATGAGAGATAGCTTCTCCACCGTCTCCATGCTAGCCAAGTTGTTGTAGCTCCCTCCGTCTATGAAGACGCGCACAGAACGTTTCTTCACAACTCCCTTTGTATGGAACAAATTATGCCTCTGATTTTGCTCAGCTTGTGTGACCTGCACACTCAAAACACGTTGACCAACTAAACATTCATACCTGTCAGCGTCTTTAGGAGCCATGTATTGTGTCTAATGATCAGAATCACCTCCACCATGTTCTTCATGTGTAATAAGAGCCAAACTCTCCTCATCATAGTCACTAGCGGAGTCATACCCACCATCCTCAGTAGCAATCATCACACGCTGAGATTTGCATTCTCTCGCATAATGACCTCTTCCCTTACAAAGACGACAAATAATATCACTTGTGTGCCCTGTTGATGCCATGGAAGAAGAAGAGCTCTGTGCAGGCCCGATAGGTGCGCTCTTGGCAGATAGTGGTGGTTGTGCCTGCTTTCTTGTATCATGGCTGTTGGTAGCACCTGATGGAGGTGCTGGTGCAGTGGAAGTTGAAGATGCACGCAGTGTCCATGATGAAAGTCGACCTGCAGAAAAGTTAGTTCGTGCCAATGCTTGTCGATCCTGCACTTCACGTTCAGCTTTACAAGCAAGATGGAATAAACGAGTGATATTAGTATACTCCTTATACTCTAGAATGGTTTGAATCTCTCTATTTAATCCTTCCATAAAAAGTGCAAGCAGAGTTTCATTCTTCTCAACAATACCACATCTAATCATGCCAGTTTGTAATTCCTGATAATATTCTTCTACAGAATTTTTTCCTTGTCTTAAACGCTGCAATTTTTGAAGTAGTTCACATTGATAATATTGTGGAACCCAATGAGTACGCATTGCAGTTTTCAAAGCAGCCAAGTAGCTGGAATAGGATATAATCTACAATGTTCAGACCACTATACACATGCAAAACTAGTGAAAGCACAAACAGCAACAGCAACCCGTCTGTCCTCGAGATATTGTAAACATGTAAAACGTTGTTCAGTTTCTAACTCCCAAGTAAGATATATATCAGGAACATATCTACCCGCAAATGGTGGAATATTCAATTTCAGTTTACGAACATGGTCATGATGTCATACCTGAGGTGGTGGTGTAGGCCTACCATTGCGATTATTTGCATGTGGACGACCTGGTGCTGGTGCTGGTGGTTGCACGTAGTTCTGATTTTGATCAACCTCATCCTCATAATCGCCCGCATAATCGTCATCCTCCTCGGCACCAGCACCAGCAGTAGCAGGAGCCATAGAAGCATCAACATTAGGTGCAGCGGCACCAGAATTTTGACCAAGCTCAAGGGGAACGCGTTGTGCTTGTCCCACTTGATTTGGAAGGCGATGTTGTAGTTGATGTTGGTGTTGTTGTTGTAGAGGTGCGATAGGTGCAGCCGGCGGTGGTTGCGGAAGACGCGCGAGCAATTCATTAAACTTGTTATCGAGCTTTGTTTCGAACGTCTTGTCAATGCCATCTATCTTCTCCATGGCCTCTTCAAATCTGTTTAGCACATCTTGCACTTGTCCACCCATCATTTGCTGAAAGTTATCATATAGTTGTTTGTTCGTCATGTTCTCCCAATCAGTCTCATCGTCTTGTGATCCTGCCATGGTTAGTAGCAATAAGACTACTAGGAAGCGGTGGTGGTGGTGGTATGTCACAAATCCTTCAAGCGTATCTCAAATTCTTACCAGTTCTTACCGAGCAGTAGGTGGTGATCAGCAACCGTTGTACTCAAAACTCTCAAAGCTTGGATAGAGCGATTACCAGGGAGAGTCAAACGCACGACATAGATGTATGTGGAGCTGGGAAGGCTTATAATATGGTAGCAAAAAGGGTCAGCAATAATCAATTCAGAGATGCAAAGTTGAATAAATGCTCAATGACGGTACTGTGCTGGTCCTAGGCTAGACCGTGCTAGAGACACGAGCCTAGAACACTAACAAAATCACGGCGCAGCACATAATCAAGGGAGGAGCAAACTCTGAATTTTTTCCTCTTTTTTTCACCTTTTTATTTTGCACTTTTTTTCCACTTTTTTTCCTCTGCAACAAATTTTTCCGAAAAAGTCTACAAATGGTCTAAAAACTGCCTAGCCATAATTTTCCAAACTTTGGAACTATTTTTCTACCGCGGGTGGCACAGAAGTTGGGGAGTCTAACTTGGTCACGACTCGTAGTATCGCGTGATCTGAAAATCGAAAACAAAGGAACAAATACTGGACTCGGACTAGGACTGGTGGCGGAGATGAATCTAGTGGAAACTCAGACTTGTGGCAGATATGTGTTATAGGCAGCGGTGATGACAATGGTGGTATATGGCAGCAGTGATGACGATGGTGGTATATGGCAGCGGTGGTACTTGGCAGCGGTGATGATGGTGGTGGTATATGGCAGTGGTGATGACGGTGATGCGGCGGCGGCGTGACAACTTGTGAACAGAACTCGAAACTCTAAAGGACTAGACACTAAGACCATCAACTAGACACGACGATGCAACCGCAAATTCAACAATGCAAAACACTAAAAATATTATGCAAAGGCTCAGATTGGTTCGGATATGATGAACTAACACTAAAAAAATTGGCTTTTTCGTGGACTGTAGGTATGAAGAACAGAATCGATCTAAACTATGAAAAACTGTAAAATCTCACGGAGCAACCTGAAAATCTGATACCACTTGATAGAGGCAAAGGTGTCCTGTCTTTCGATGAGATGGTGATTATCATTTCGGAGGAGTAGACTTTGATGATCCGACTACGTACGTGCGAGGACATCACGCCTTAGCAATCGCTAAACCAACTCCGAGAGGTTATTGACCACGGTAGAGCACGATCAACCTGACCACGAGGGTCTATTTCCTGCGAGCAAACAAAGAACAAGCACAAAACTGAGATTGCAATCTGGATATTGCGAATATAAGATGAAAGCTTTATTGATCAAGATGGGGTTCTGTGATGTCTTGGTCTGGTCGTTGAACACAAATGAAGTACGCGAAGTTGCAGCTTTGGCGAACTTTTTATCTACACAAAACCCAAAGTCTAAACAGTGCCCTAAGGGCTGTATATTTGGAGGAAGTGGGGGGAATTCCGTGGCCCTTGGTGGAGGTGTCCGAAACCAACCCTATCTCTTGTTTCTCCACACATACGGACTCTAAAAATAGCCTATACTTATGTATTTCGAAATTACATGGACCTGGCCCAATAAAAAGGTGACGCGGCACCTAGAATAGCCTCTGGACGAAATTTCTGAAGTGGAATCTTGTATATTTTGTCCAAGGCTTCATGCACTCATTATGGTGGCTTCAAACTCCTGAAATCATCACTTGTAACTCTGTTCTTGTTCCCCTTGTGCATGCCATCATCTCCATGCTTGGTCTTGCTCCAGTGTTCATCCCTCTTATCCATGCCAGGCCCTTCATTTGTAAACAAAACAAATGCATCCAATTTAGGCAGCATCATATTCTCATGAACATTAGAGTAATTACTAGGAAATGAAAGTACTTGATAATTTAAATAGCGTGCGCGAGTTCTAGTAATTGGTCCAGTATATGTAGCAGTAGGGGTTGTGGGTGTAACAATGGTATTGATGTGCTCATCAAAAGTCCTGCTTAAGGCCGAATTTGAGGGTACTCCTGTCCTCTTGGCGCAAGCGAGGAGTATTTTCTTGATTCGCACGGTCGCCGCGAGCAGTTTGAGTACTTGTGGGTCCGACACAGACTCCGAATGACAAAATTATGACCGTTTTAGTGAACATCTGTCCATTCTATGACAGTCATTGAAAGTACTTCATTTTCCCGTGCGCTTTTTGCCTGACCGCCCTGAAATTTCTTGTCCACTATAGTGGAGGTATCGTTATATATTGTCCGATGCCAGGAATGCCCTTTTGTTCATGGCTTTCACGCTCATGAGTTACAGCATGCCATCCGGCGAAAACAAGGATAATGAGATTGCCCAGATTATAGAGCATCTATGGAAAGGTACGTTTGTCCCTACCAGGGAGGCTAATGTCTATAAGCAACATAATCTCTCGAATTTCCTACAAAAGGAAGTGCCAATGGGTTCAGAAACTTGTCCGAAACGCAGCGGCGAATGATGTTATTTGACTTTCAGGGCAAAAAAGTCCTGCTTTTAAGGCCGAATTTAAGGATACTCCAGGCCTCCTGGCGCAAGCAGGGAGTATTTTCTAGATTCGCACGCTCACCACGAGCAGTTTGAGTACTTGTGGGTCCAACATGGACTCGGATTGACAAAGTTATGACCGTTTTAGTGAACATTGGTCCATTTTATGGCAGTCCTTGAAAGTACTTCATTTTCCCTTGACGCTTTTTGCCTGACCGCCCCGAAATTTCTTGTCATCTATATTGGAGATATTGTTTCCACCTCTATATTGATCAATGCCAGGAATGCCCTTTTGTTCTTGGCTTTCACACGCATTAGTTACAGGATGCCATCCGGCGAAAACAAGGAGAATAAGGAATATAGCCGCTGGATTTTCTTCAATTTACGGCGAAATGAGATTGCCCGGATCGTAGAGCATCTGTAGAAAGGTACATTTGTCCCTACTAGGGGGGCTAATATCTATAAGCAACATAATCTCTCGAATATCCTTCAAAAGGAAGTGTCAATGGGTTCAGAAACTTGTCCGGAAAGCAGCGGGGAATGATGTTATTTGACTTTCAGGGCCAAAAAGTCTTGCTTAAGGCAGAATTTGAGGGTACTCCGGGCCTCCTGGCGCAAGCGGCAAGTATTTTCTAAATTCACATGCTCGTCACGAGCAGTTTGAGAACTTGTGGGTTCAATACAGACTTCGAATGACAAAATTATGACCGTTTTAGTGAACATCTGTCCATTCTATGGCAGTCCTTGAAAATACTTCATTTTCCTGTGCGCTTTTTGCCTGACCGCCCCGAAATTTCTTGTCCCCTATAGTGGAGATATTGTTTCCACATATTTATTGAACAATGTCAGGAATGCCCTTTTGTTCTTGGCGTTCACGCGCATGAGTTACAGCATGCCATCCGGCGAAAACAAGGAGAATAAGGCATATAGCTGCTGGATTTTCTTCAATTTACGACCAAATCAGATTGCTCGGATCATAGAGCATCTGTAGAATGCTACGTTTGTCCCTACCAGGGGGGCTAATGTCTATAAGAAACATAATCTCTCGAATTTCCTTCAAAAGGAAGTGTCAATGGGTTTAGAAACTTGTCCGAAAACAGCGGCGAATGATGTTCTTTGACTTTCAGGCCCAAAAAGTCCTGCTTAAGGCCGAATTTGATGGTACCCCAGGCCTCCTAGAGCAATCTGAGTGTATTTCCTAGATTCACATGCTTGCCGCGAGCAGTTTGAGTACTTGTGGGTCCGACACGGACTCCGAATGAAAAAGTTATGACCATTTTAGTGAACATCGGTCCATTCAATGGCAGTCCTTGAAAGTACTTCATTTCCCGTGATGCTTTTTGCCTGACCGCCCTGAAATTCCTTGTCCTCTGTAGTGGAGATATTGTTTCCACATATATATTAACAGATGCTAGGAATGCCCTTTTGTTCTTGGCGTTCACGCGCATGAGTTACAGCATGCCATCAGGCGAAAACAAGAAGAATAAGGCATATAGCCGCTGGATTTTCTTCAATTTAAGGCCAAATGAGATTGCCTGGATCATAGAGCATCTGCAAAAAGGTACATTTGTCCCTCCCAGGGGGGCTATTGTCTATAAGCAACGTAATCTCTCGGCTTTCCTTCAAAAGGAAGTGCCAATGGGTTCAGAAACTTGTCCGAAAAATAGCGTCGAATGATGTTTTTGACTATCACGGCCAAAAAGTCATGCTTAAGGCCGAATTTGAGGGTACTACAGGGCTCTTGGCGCAAGCGGGGAGTATTTTATGGATTCGAAAGCTCCCCGTGTGCAGTTTGAGTACTTGTGGGTCCGACACGGAGTCGGAATGACAAAGTTATGACCGTTTTAGTGAACATCGGTCCATTCTATGGCAGTCCATGAAATTACTTCATTTTCCCGTGATGCTTTTTGCCTGACCGCCCCGAAATTTCTTGTCCTCTATAGTGGAGATATTGTTTCCACATATATATTGACCGATTCCTGGAATTCCCTTTTGTTCTTGGCTTTCACGCGCATGAGTTACATCATGCTATCCGGCAAAAACAAGGAGAATAAGGCATATAGTTGCTGGATTTTCTTCAATTTTCGGCCAAATGAGATTGCCCGGATCATAGATTATCTGCAGAAAGGTATGTTTGTCCCTACCAGGCGGCTAATGTCTATAAGCAATGTAATCTCTCGAATTTACTTCAAAAGGAAGTGCCAATGGGTTCAGAAACTTGTCCGAAAAACAGCAACGAATGATGTTATTTGACTTTCAGGGCCAAAAAGTATTGCTTAAGGCCGAATTTCAGGGTATTCCTGGTCTCCTGGCGCAAGCGGGGAGCATCTCCATGATTCATAAGCTCGCCGCAAGATTTTTAAGTACTTGTGGGTCCGACACGGACTCGGAATGACAAAGTTATGACTGTTTTAGTGAACATTGGTCCATTCTATGGCAGTCCTTGAAAGTACTTCATTATCCCGTGATGCTTTTTGCGTGACCGCCCTAAAATTTCTTGTCCTCTATGGTGGATATAATGTTTCCACATATATATTGACCGATGCCTAGAATGCCCTTTTGTTTTTCACACGGATGAGTTACAGTATGCCATCCAGCGAAAACAAGGAGAATAAGGCATATAGCCGCTAGATTTTCTTCAGTTTATGGCCTAATGAGATTGCTTGGATTATAGAGCATATGCAGAAAGCTATGTTCGTCCCTACAAGGAGGGCTAATGTATATAAGCAACATAATCTCTGAAATTTCCTTCAAAAGGAAGTCCCAATGGGTTCAGAAACTTGTCCAAAAACAGCGGCAAATGATGTTCTTTGACTTTCAGGGCCAAAAATTCCTACTTAAGGCTGAATTTGAGGGTACTCTGGGCCACTTGTTGCAAGCGGGGAGTATTTTATGGGTTTGCACGCTCGCCGCAAGAAGTTTGAGTACTTGTGGGTGCGACACGTACTCCGAATGACAAAAGTATGACCGTTTTAGTGAACACCGGTCCATTCTATGGCAGTCCTTGAAAGCACTTCATTTTCTCGTGATGCTATTTACGTAACCGCCCCGAAATTTCTTGTCCTCTATAGTGGAGATATTGTTTGCACATATATATTGAGCAATGCCAGGAATGCTTTTTTGTTCTTGGATTTCACGCACATGAGTTACAGCATGCCATCCGCCGAAAACAAGGAGAATAAGGCATATAGCCGTTGGAATTTCTTCAATTTACGGCCAAATGAGATTGCCCGGATCATAGAACATCTGCAGAAAGCTACGTTTTTCCTTACCAGGGGGGCTAATGTCTATAAGCAAGATAATATGTCCAATTTCCTTCAAAAGGAAGTGCCAATGGGTTGAGAAACTTGTCGAAGAAACAACGGTGAATGATGTTCTTTGACTTTCAGGGTCAAAAAGTGCTACTTAAGGCAGAATTTGAGGGTCCTCCAGGCCTCCTGGTGAAGGAGGGAGTATTTTTGGGATTTGCACGTTCACCGCGAGCAGTTTGAGTACTTGTGGGTCCAACACGGACTCCGACTGACAAAGTTACCGTTTTAGTGAACATCAATCCATTATTTGGTAGTCCTTGAAAGTACTTCATTTTCCCATGACGCTTTTTGCCTGACCGCCCTGAAATTTCTTGTCCTCTATAGTGGAGATATCATTTCCACATATATATTGACCGATGGCAGGAATGCCCTTTTGTTCTTGGCTTTCACGCGCATGAGTTACAGCATGCCATCCGGCGAAAACAAGGAGAATAAGGCATATAGTAGCTGGTTTTTCTTCAACTTAAAACGAAATGAGATTGCCTGGATCATAGAGCATCTGCAAAAATTTATGTTTGTCCCTACTAGGTGGGCTAATGTTAATAAGCAACATAATCTCTCGAATTTCCTTCAAAAGGAAGTGCCAATGGGTTCAGAAATTTCTCCAAAAAACAGCGACAGATGATGTTCTTTGACTTTTAGGGCCAAAAAGTCCTGCTTAAGGCCAAATTTGATTGTACACAGGCCTTGTAGCGCAATCAGGGTGTATTTTATGGATTCGCATGCTCGCCGCGAGCAGTTTTAGTACTTGTGGGTCCAACGCGGACTCCGAATGACAAAGTTATGACCGTTTTAGTGAACTTCAATGGCAGTCCTTGAAAGTACTTCATTTTCCCGTGACGCTTTTTTCCTGACCGCCCCATAATTTCGTGTCCTCTATAGTGTAGATATTCTTTCCACATATATATTGATCGATGCTAGGAATGCCCTTTTGTTCTTGGCTTTAACGCGCATGAGTTACAGCATGCCATCCGGCGAAAACAAGGAGAATAAGGCATATAGCCGCTAGATTTTCTTCAATTTACGGCCAAATGAGATTGCCCCAATCATAGATCATCTGCAGGAAGGTACGTTTGTCCCTACCAGGGGGCTAATGTCTATAAGCAACATAATCTCTCAAATTTCCTTCAAAAGGAAGTGCCAATGGGTTCAGAAACTTGTGCGAAAAACAACGACGAATAATGTTCTTTGACTTTCAGGGCCAAGAAGTCCTGCTTAAGGCCGAATTTTAGGGTACTTGATGCGGAGCATCCTTCGGTCATCCCCATGGATCTACCATCGTCTCACCAAGCACCAAGAGGACCCATGACAAGAGCAAGAGCTAGAGCTCTCGAGACCGAGGTGACTTCTCTCCTTAGTGATATCTCATATGATCCTCTCGAGACATGGCTACTACCTAAGTCCAGAATGTTGTGCATGATTAGGTACCAAGAGGACCCTTCCGAGGATGCACATGAAGATGATCAAGCCACCAAGTCCACGGAAGAAGGTGAGAACAGCTTCCAGGCACCGGACATCCGGCCATGGCCCTGGACATCCGGCCCGTGGAGATCTACACCACAGCCAGGAGTCTGCAGCAAAAGCTACAGGGCCCGAACATCCGGCGTCTAGCCCGGACATCCGGCCCTCCGCCCCAGAAATCTGGCCAACAGCCCGGACATCCGGACACGCCGTTCAGGGAGCACAGAAGGCTGGCCCGAGAGCCCGGACATCCGGCCGTCACCCCGGACATCCGGCGCCTCCCGAAGCCCCGGACATCCGGCCCCTCCGCCCGGACATCCGGCCCCGTCCAACCAGAGAGCAGCAAGGCCAAATCCAACAGGCCAGACATCCGGTCCCTCGCGAGTGCCCGGATATCCGGCCCGATGCCCGGACATCCGGTCCCCTCCTGCTTGCGTGCAGCGCCTCCGGGCCGTGGCCCATGTACCCCTTCGCCCTGTAGACTATATATACTCACTCTCCACCTACGTTCTAGGGTTAGCATTGGGTTAGCTCATTTGAGATAGAGCATTGCTCATCCGTACTGGATCTACTCCTCGTGAGGGACCGCACCTCTTCGGAGAAGATCCACCCGAATTCAAGACCTCCATCCGGAGAAGACAATCAAGACCTCCTCACGGAGAAGAACGGTTACTATTGTATCGTCCCTTGTTGACTTTGCATCTCGTGTTACTTTGTGCCTCGATGATCTAGCACTTGTGTGATCATATTCGTGTCGGTTGAGTGTTTCTCTTGTTTTCCCCTGTGATTTCCCTTGTGTTCTTCCACGCGTTCTTCATGTTCCTCGTAGGGATTCTCTCCAAACGTGAAAGATCGGCCCCATAGGGTTGCGCCCTACATCATCTTGGTATCATGAGCCACGTTGTGATGATACGAACTCCGGCTATGATAACACTACAAAAAATACACTTCCGTGATGATACGAACTCCGCCTATGTTGTCTCAACATAGCCGGTCCCAAGACTGGGTAAACGAGGAGGGTTGTGATAGGCTTGGCGAGCCAACGTAAAAACTCAGCCACTCTTATGGAGATGAAATCCAAAAGATTTTCATTGGGGCGTAACCCTCTCAGTGATGCGCCACATCGGAACCCGGGTGTGGTGGAAAATGGGCAAGGGCTGGGCCATCACCCCCCAAGTGGCGCGTGATAACCCACAAGTATAGGGGATCGCAACAGTTTTCGACGGTAGAGTATTCAACCCAAATTTATTGATTCGACACAAGGGGAGCCAAAGAATATTCTCAAGTATTAGCAGCTGAGTTGTCAATTCAACCACACCTGGAAACTTAGTATCTGCAGCAAAGTGTTTAGTAGCAAAGTAATATGATAGTGGTGGTAACGGTAACAAAAGTAAAGACAGCAAAAGTAATGTTTTTGGTATTTTGAAGTGATTGTAACAGTAGCAACGGAAAAGTAAATAAGCGAGAACCAGTATATGGAAAACTCGTAGGCACCGAATTAGTGATGGATAATTAAGCCGGATATGGTTCATCATGTAGCAGTCATAACATAGGGTGACACAGAACTAGCTCCAGTTCATCAATGTAATGTAGGCATGTATTCCGTATATAGTCATACGTGCTTATGGAAAAGAACTTGCATGACATCTTTTGTCCTACCCTCCCGTGGCAGCGGGGTCCTATTGGACACTAAGGGATATTAAGGCCTCCTTTTAATAGAGAACTAGAACAAAGCATTAGCACATAGTGAATACATGAACTCCTCAAACTACGGTCATCACCGGGAGTGGTCCCGATTATTGTCACTTCGGGGTTGCCAGATCATAACACATAGTAGGTGACTATAGACTTGCAAGATAGGATCTAGAACACACATATATTCATGAAAACATAATAGGTTCAGATCTGAAATCATGGCACTCGGGCCCTAGTGACAAGCATTAAGCATAGCAAAGTCATAGCAACATCAATCTCAGAACATAATGGATACTAGGGATCAAACCCTAACAAAACTAACTCAATTACATGATAAATCTCATCCAACCCATCACCGTCCAGCAATCCTACGATGCAATTACTCACGCACGGCGGTGAGCATCATGAAATTGGTGATGGAGGATGGTTGATGATGACGACAGCGACGAATCCCCCTCTCCGGAGCGCCGAACGGACTCCAGATCAGCCCTCCCGAGAGAGATTAGGGCTTGGCGGCGGCTCCGTATCGTAAAACGCTATTATTTCTTCTCTCTGATTTTTTTTCTCCCCAAAAGCCAATATATGGAGTTGGAGTTGGCGTCGGAGGGCCACCAGGGGGCCCACGAGGTAGGGGGCGCGCCCAGGGGGGAGGGGCGCGCCCCCCACCCTCGTGAACAGGGTGTGGGCCCTCTGGTCTTCATCTTTGGCGAGGATTTTTTATTATTTATTCTAAGATATTCCGTGGAGTTTCAGGTCATTCCGAGAACTTTTGTTTTCTGCACATAAAACAACACCATGGCAATTCTGCTGAAAATAGCGTCAGTCCGGGTTAGTTCCATTCAAATCATACAAGTTAGAGTGCAAAACAAGGGCAAAAGTGTTTGGAAAAGTAGATACGACGGAGACATATCAACTCCCCCAAGCTTAAACCCTTGCTTGTCCTCAAGCAATTCAGTTGACAAACTGGAAGAGAAAAAGAAAAACTTTTACAAACTCTGTTTGCTCTTGTTGTTGTAAACATGAAAAGCCAGCATTCAAGTTTCAGCAATTATTATGAACTAACCATACTCACAATAACACATAGGTCTCACAATTACTCATATCAATAGCATAATCAGCTAGCGAGCCATAATAATAAAACTCGGATGACAACACTTTCTCATAATAATCATAACATGATATAACAAAATGGTATCTCGCTAGCCCTTTCTGAGACCGCAAAACATAAATGCAGAGCACCTTTAAAGATCAAGGACTGACTAAACATTGTAATTCATGGTAAAAGAGATCCAGTCAAGTCATACCCAATATAAACCAATAATAATGAATGCAAACGACAGTGTGCTCTCCAGCGGGTGCTTTTTAATAAGAAGGGTGATGACTCAACATAAAAGTAAATAGATAGGCCCTTCGCAGAGGGAAGCAGGGATTTGTAGAGGTGCCAGAGCTCGATTTTGAAATAGAGATAAATTATATTTTGAGCGGCATACTTTCATTGTCAACATAACAACTAAAAGACGACGATATCTTCCATGCTAAACAGATTATAGGCGGTTCCCAAACAGAATGGTAAAGTTTATACTCCCCTTCCTCCACAAGCATCAATCCATGGCTTGCTCGAAACAACGAGTGCCTCCAACATTCAACGGGTCCCAAGGGGAGTTCTGTTTGTAGTTATTTTGATTTAGTTTGCACAATGGGACTGGGCATCCCGGATACCAGCCATTTTCTCGTGAATGAGGAGCGGAGTACACTCCTCTTGAGAATAACCCACCTAACACAGAAGATAAGGGCAGCTCTAGTTGACATATGAGCTATTCGAGCATGCAAAACAGAATGTTTATTTGAAGGTTTAGAGTTTGGCACATACAAATTTACTTGGAACGGTAGGTAAATACCGCATATAGGTAGGTATAGTGGACTCATATGGAATAACTTTGGGGTTTAAGGAGCTTGGATGCACAAGCAGTATTCCCGCTTAGTATAGGTGAAGACTAGCAAAAGACTGGGAAGCGACCAACTGAGAGAGCGACAACAGTCGTAAACATGCATCAAAATTAATTTACACCGAATACAAACATCAGTAGGATATAATCCACCATGAACATAAATATCATAAAGGCTATGTTGATTTGATTCAACTACATGCGTGAACATGTGCCAAGTCTAGTCACTCAATACATTTAAAGGAGGATACCATCCCATCATACCACATCATAATCATTCTAATAGCATGTTGGCACGCAAGGTAAACAATTATAACTCATATCTAATCAAGCATGGCACAAGCAACTATAATCTCTAAATGTCATTGCAAATATGTTTACTTCATAATAGCTGAATCAAGAACGATGAATCATCATATTTACGAAAACAAGAGAGGTCGAGTTCATACCAACTTTTCTCTTCCCAATAAGTCCATCATATATCATCATTATTGCCTTTCACTTGCACGACCGAACGGTGTGTATAATAATAAGAGTGCACGTGCATTGGACTAAGATGGAATCTGCAAGCATTCAACTCAAGAGAGAAGACAAGTAATATGGGCTCTAAGTTAAATAAACAATCATGCATATAAGAGCCACTAAGCATTTTCAATATGGTCTTCTCGACCCCCAAACAAAGGAAAAGAAATAAAAACTATTTACACGGGAAAGCTCCCAACAAGTAAAAAGAAGAATGAGAAATATTTTTGGGTTTTCTTTTTTAATTCTACTACAAGCATGAAAAGTAAAGTAACTAATTTTTTGGTTTTTCTTAAAGTTTATCAAACACACAAGAAGAAAGCTAGAAAAAGAAATTTAAACTAGCATGGATAATACAATGAAAGAGTATGAGCACCGACATCTAGCAATGAGTGTGTGTGAACATGAATGTAATATCGGTGAGAAATACGTACTCCCCCAAGCTTAGGCTTTTGGCCTAAGTTGGTCTATTGCCAGGGATGGCCTGGCAGATATCCGTAGGTGAAGCTGGGGTCGTAGTGTGACACAGCGGCTATCGCCGCCTGAGCTGTAGCGTGGAGTCGAGCAGCCTCCACTCTCCTTTCGTACTCATCTGCCTCCTCTCTGGTAATAATATATCTTCCTCTCGCCTGAAAATCAAAGAAGGTAGGAGCAGGAAGAGCAACATGGACCACATGCCGTTTGTTAAAGATTAGTCAATATTGGTAAGGTGGTCTAGTCCTCTCAATGAACTGGTGGGAAAACATAGAATCAAGATCTAAATAAGAAGAGGGTAACTCTGTATCACCCTCACGAATGCCTACATCAAGAAAATTAGCTAAGTGGGTTGCATAAATTCCTCCAAAGAAATCTCCGTTATGCCTATTCTAATGCAACCTACGAGCTACAATGGCGCCCATATGATAAGATTGGTCTCCTAACACAGCACTTCTGAGAATGCTAAGATCAGGGGCACACATGTGACATTCTTCATCCTTAGCATTTATACATCTTCCCATGAAGAGAGCAAAATAATGTATAGCAGGAAAGTGAATGCTCCCTATAGTGGCTTGTGTTATATCTCTAAATTCCCCCACAGTTATTCTAGCAAGAAAGTCTCTGTATTCGGATTTAGGGGGACCCCTGACATTACCTCAAGATGGAAGTTTGCAAGCAGAAGTAAAATCCTCTAAGTCCATGGTATAAGATTTGTCATAAAGGTCAAACATGACTGAAGGAGAATTACGTGAAGATGAAAAATTAAACCTCCCCACAAATGAACTTGTGAGGTCACGATACTGTGGGCACTTATCAGCTTCAAAGTCCTCAAGATCGGCATTACGCAAATATGCATAGAATTCTTCTTTAATTCCCACTTGATTCATAAAATTTTCCGATGGCCATTCACAAGGCCTCACAGGAGCCTCTCTTGGTGGTTCCTCGTCAGCATCACGTATCGCAAGCCTGGGACCTTGCTTCCTTGAAGGACCACCATGGAACATCCTCCTAAGCATATTGTTTCCTCTGGAAAAAAATTCTGAAATTTTTAGTAACTTCAAATAAAAGTGAACCAACCTCAATAAAATTGATAGCAACAACTCCCACAAGTGCCTAGAGCCTATATAAAGCATTGGAACTACTTGGAACCATATAAATTTGACATGCAAGCTCAAGAACATGTTCACCTATGCAGCACAAATTTGCAATGAATAAAGCACTAGAACAAAAACTAATTGGACCAATGGAGGAGTCACATACCAAGGAACAATCTCCCCAAGCAGTTTTGCGAGAGGTGCTTTGAGAAAGGAGATCGAAAATCACAGCAACGGGGGCTGGAACTCGTGCTTGAGTTGGTTTTTCGTGTTTGTGTGAGACAGAGGAAGAAGATGGGTGCAGGAATAAGTGAAGGAGGGCCACCGTGGGCCCACGAGGCAGGGGGGCGTGCCCTCCACCCTCGTGGCCAGGTGGCAGCTCCCCCCGTGGTAATTTTTGCACAGTAAATCCTAAAATATTCCCGAAAAAACATATTAAATTGGCATGCATTCTGAGGACTTTTATTTTCGGGATACTTTTATATTGCACAAATAAGTCAGGAGACAGACAGAAAAATACTATCTTACTTTATTTCTACTAAATAATAGAAAATATAAAAAGGGTACAAAAGGTTGTGCTTCTAGTTTCATCCATCTCGTGATCATCAAAATGAACCCACTAACAAGGTTGATCAAGTCTTGTTAACAAACTCATTCCGAATAATCACAGAACTGGAGAAATTTCGAATAACACTAAGTTACCTCAACGGGGATATGAAAATCCCCAACAATAAGAATATCATACTTTTTCTTGACAGTAGGGAGAGGAAATTCAAAACCTCCAAATATAATCGATGGAATTTTTCCAATAGAGTTGATACTATAAACTTGAGGTTGTTTCCTCGGAAAATGTACCGTGTGCTCATTGCCATTAACATGAAAAGTGACATTGCCTTTGGTGCAATCAATAACAGCCCCTTCAGTATTAAGGAAAGGTCTTCCAAGAATAATAGACATACTATCATCCTCGGGAATATCAAGAATAACAAAGTCTGTTAAAATAGTAACGTTTGCAACCACAACAGGCACATCCTCACAAATACCGACAGGTATAGCAGTTGATTTATCAGCCATTTGCAAAGATATTTCAGTAGGTGTCAACTTGTTCAAATCAAGTCTACGATATAAAGAGAGAGGCATAACACTGACACCGGCTCCAAGATCACATAAAGCAGTTTTAACATAATTTCTCTTAATGGAGCATGGTATAGTAGGTACTCCAGGATCTCCAAGTTTCTTTGGTATTCCACCCTTAAAAGTATAATTAGCAAGCATGGTGGAAATTTCAGCTTCAGGTATCTTTCTTTTATTAGTAATGATATCCTTCATATACTTAGCATAAGGGTTTGTTTTGAGCACATCAGTTAATCGCATATGCAAAAAGATGGGTCTAATCATTTCAGCAAAGCGCTCAAAATCCTCATCATCCTTTTTCTTGGATGGTTTCGGAGGAAAAGGCATGGGTTTCTGAACATTATCATTAACATTATCACTAGGTTGAGCATCAACATGAACATTATCATTAACATTATCACTAGGTTCATGTTCATCACCTGATTGTGTTTCAGCATCAGAAATAGAGATGTCATTTGGATTCTCAGGTGGTTCAGCAATAGGTTCACTAGAAGTTTGCAGAGTCCTATCATTTTTCTTTTTCTTCCTCTTAAAAGAACTAGGCATATCAATATTATTTCTCTGAGAATCTTGCTCGATTCTCTTAGGGTGGCCTTCACGATACAATTCCTGAGTCATTCTACCAGTTCTAGTAGCCACTCTAACAGCATAATCATTTTTCTTACAATTCATTTCATCAAGCACTTCTTTCTGAGCTTTAAGTACTTGTTCTACTTGAGTGGTAACCATAGAAGCATGTTTGCTAACAAGTTTAAGTTCACCTCTAATATCAACCATATAATCACTCAAGCGTTTAATCATAAAGGTATTCTGTTTTAATTGTCTACCAAAATAAGCATTAAAGTCATCTTGCTTAAACATAAAGTCATCAAACTCATCCAAGCACTGACTAGCAATTTTAGTAGGAGGGACTTTAGCTTTATCATACGTATAGAGAGAGTTTACCTTTATTACCTGTGTCGGGATATCGGGAGGTTCTTCAGTAAATAAGTAATTGGGATCATATACTTCTTCAACAGGCGGTAAATTAAGACCATGTATTTCTTCAATAGGAGGTAAATTCTTAACATCTTCAGCTTTAATACCTTTTTCTTTCATAGATTTCTTTGCCTCTTGCATATCTTCGGGACTGAGAAATAGAACACCTCTCTTCTTCGGAGTGGGTTTAGGAATAGGCTCAGTAATTGGCTCAGGAGCTGGCTCGGGAGGTGCCCAATTATTTTCGTTTGCCAACATATTATTCAATAGAATTTCAGCGTCATCCGGTGTTCTTTCCCTGAAAAGAGAACCAGCACAACTATCCAGGTAATCTCTACAAGCATCAGTTAGTCCATTATAAAAGATATCAAGTATTTCGGGTTTGTTAAGAGGATGATCAGGCAAAGCATTAAGTAGCTTGAGAAGCCTCCCCCAAGCTTGTGGGAGACTTTCTTCTTCAATTTACACAAAATTATATATATCCCTCAAAGAAGCTTGTTTCTTATGAGCAGGGAAATATTTAGCAGAGAAGTAATAAATCATATCCTGGGGGCTTTGCACACAACCAGGATCAAGAGAATTAAACCATTTCTTAGCATCACCCTTTAATGAGAACGGAAATATTTTGAGTAAATAAAGGTAGCGCGATCACTCATTATTAGTAAATAGGGCAACTATATCATCTAACTTACGAAGATGTGCCACAACAGTTTCAGATTCATAGCCATAAAAAGGATCAGATTCAACCAAAGTAATTATATCTGGATCAACTGAAAAATCATAATAATCCTGATCAGGAACACAGATAGGTGAAGTAGCAAAAGCAGGGTCGGGTATCATCCTATCTCTAAAAGATTCTTTACTCCACTTAACTAGCAACCTCTTACGTTCAAGACTATCCTAGCAAGCAAGAACAGCTTCAATAGATTCAGCATTAAAAAGATAACCATCAGGAATAGAAGGCATAGGTTCATCATCACTAACATCATCGTGTTCAGGTTCAATAATTTCTCTTTCTCTAGACCTAGCAATTTGCTCATCAAGATATTCACCAAGTGGCACAGTAGTACCAAGCATAGAAGTAGTTTCATCATAAGTATCATGCATAGCAGAAGTGGCATCATCAATAACATGCGACATATCAGAATCAATAGCAGTAGTAGGTTTAGGTGTCGCAAACTTACTCATAACAGAAGGAGAATCTAGTGCAAGGCTAGATGGCAATCCCTTACCTCCCCTCGTAGTTGAGGGCAAAATAGTAGTTCGGTCATCTTTCAACTTCTTCATAGTGTCCAGCAGATATAAATCCCAAGTGACTCAAAGAATAGAGCTATGCTCCCCGGCAATGGCGCCAGAAAAAGGTCTTGATAACCCACAAGTATAGGGGATCGCGACAGTTTTCGAGGGTAGAGTATTCAACCCAAATTTATTGATTCGACACAAGGGGAGCCAAAGAATATTCTCAAGTATTAGCAGCTGAGTTGTCAATTCAACCACACCTGGAAACTTAGTATCTGCAGCAAAGTGTTTAGTAGCAAAGTAATATGATAGTGGTGGTAACGGTAAGAAAAGTAAAGACAGCAAAAGTAATGTTTTTGGTATTTTGTAGTGATTGTAAAAGTAGCAACGGAAAAGTAAATAAGCGAGAACCAGTATATGGAAAACTCGTAGGCACCGGATTAGTGATGGATAATTATGCCGGATGTGGTTCATCATGTAGCAGTCATAACATAGGGTGACACAGAACTAGCTCCAGTTCATCAATGTAATGTAGGCATGTATTCCGTATATAGTCATGCGTGCTTATGGAAAAGAACTTGCATGACATCTTTTGTCCTACCCTCCTGTGGCAGCGGGGTCCTATTGGAAACTAAGAGATATTAAGGCCTCCTTTTAATAGAGAACCGGAACAAAGCATTAGCACATAGTGAATACATGAACTCCTCAAACGACGGTCATCACCGGGAGTGGTCCCGATTATTGTCACTTCGGGGTTGCTGGATCATAACACATAGTAGGTGACTATAGACTTGCAAGATAGGATCTAGAACACACATATATTCATGAAAACATAATAGGTTCAGATCTGAAATCATGGCACTCGGGCCCTAGTGACAAGCATTAAGCATAGCAAAGTCATAACAACATCAATCTCAGAACATAATGGATACTAGGGATCAAACCCTAACAAAACTAACTCGATTACATGATAAATCTCATCCAACCCATCACCGTCCAGCAAGCCTACGATGCAATTACTCACGCACGGCGGTGAGCATCATGAAATTGGTGATGGAGGATGGTTGATGGATTCCCCTCTCCGGAGCCCCGAACGGACTCCAGATCAGCCCTCCCGAGAGAGATTAGGGCTTGGCGGCGGCTCCGTATCGTAAAACGCGATTATTTTTTCTCTCTAATTTTTTTCTCCCCGAAAGCCAATATATGGAGTTGGAGTTGGTGTCAGAGGGCCACCAGGGGGCCCACGAGGTAGGGGGCGCGCCCAGAGGGGAGGGGCGCGCCCCCCACCCTCGTGAACAGGGTGTGGGCCCCCTGGTCTTCATCTTTGGCGAGGATTTTTTATTATTTATTCTAAGATATTCCGTGGAGTTTCAGGTCATTCCGAGAACTTTTGTTTTCTGCACATAAAACAACACCATGGCAATTCTGCTGAAAACAGCGTTAGTCCGGGTTAGTTCCATTCAAATCATACAAGTTAGAGTCCAAAACAAGGGCAAAAGTGTTTGGAAAAGTAGATACGACGGAGACGTATCAGCGCGTTGTATCTTGATCCGGATACGGTAGCAAGTGAGCGAGGATCGGGTCATCGCATCCTTAGTGGCGCGCTACATCGGCGCCCGGATGTAGTGGAAAATGAGCAAGGGTCTTCGCATTTGACTCGACGAGTGCGAAGGGTAAGGAAGCTAGCCGAACCTAGGAGGATTCGCTTAGGTAGCTGGAACATAGGGTCTCTGACAGGGAAGCTTCGGGAGCTAGTTGATGCAGCGGTGAGGAGAGGTGTTGATATCCTTTGCGTCCAAGAAACCAAATGGAGAGGACAGAAGGCGAAGGAGGTGGAGGATACCGGCTTCAAGTTGTGGTACACGGGGATGCCTACAAATAGAAATGGCGTAGGCATCTTGATCAACAAGAGCCTCAAGTATGGAGTGGTAGACGTCAAGAGACGTGGGGACCGGATTATCCTGTTCAAGCTGGTAGTTGAGGACTTGGTTCTCAATGTTATCAGCGCGTATGCCCCGCAAGTAGGCCACAATGAGAACACCAAGAGGGAGTTCTGGGAAGGCTTGGAGGACATGGTTAGGAGTGTACCGATTGGTGAGAAGCTCTTCATAGGAGGAGACCTCAATGGCCACGTGGGTATATCTAACACAGGTTTTGAAGGGGCACATGGGGGCTTTGGCTATGGCATCAGGAATCAAGAAGGACAAGATGTCTTAAGCTTTGCTCTAGCCTACAACATGATTGTAGCTAACACCCTCTTTAGAAAGAGAGAATCACATCTGGTGACTTTTAGTAGTGGCCAACACTCTAGCCAGATTGATTTCATCCTCTCGAGAAGAGAAGATAGGCGTGCGTTCCTAGACTGTAAGGTGATACCTGGAGAGAGTGTTGTACCCCAGCATAAGCTAGTGGTTGCTGACTTCCGCTTTCGGATTCGTGTCCAGCGGGATAAGCGTGCCAAAGTCACTAGAATGAAGTGGTGGAAGCTCAAGGGGGAGGTAGCTCAGGTGTTCAAGGAGAGGGTAATTAAGGAGGGCCCTTGGGAGGAAGGAGGGGCTGCGAACAATGTGTGGATGAAGATGGCGTCATGCATTCGTAAGGTGCCCTCGGAGGAGTTTGGAGTGTCCAGGGGAAGGAGAAGCGAAGATAAGGATACCTGGTGGTGGAATGATGATGTCCAGAAGGCGATTAAAGAGAAGAAAGATTGCTTCAGACACCTATACCTAGATAGGAGTGCAGACAACATAGAGAAGTACAAGATGGCGAAGAAGGCCGCAAAGCGAGCTGTTGGTGAAGC
Source organism: Triticum timopheevii (assembly GCA_963921465.1). Classification (NCBI taxonomy): domain Eukaryota; kingdom Viridiplantae; phylum Streptophyta; class Magnoliopsida; order Poales; family Poaceae; genus Triticum; species Triticum timopheevii. The sequence goes on along the minus strand of OY997268.1, from coordinate 283,182,961 downwards.
AAGGGGTCGGGCATATGAGGACCTCTACCAATGGTTAGGCACGAAGGAAGGTGAAAGGGACATCTATAAGATGGCTAACATCCGGGAGAGGAAGACGAGGGATGTTGGCCAAGTCAAATGCATCAAGGATGGAGCACGCCAACTCTTGGTGAAGGACGAGGAGATTAAGCATAGATGGCGGGAGTACTTCGACAAGCTGTTCAATGGGAAGAATGAGAGTTCTACCATTGAACTGGACGACTCCTTTGATGAGACCAGCATGCGTTTTGTGCGGCACATCCAGGAGTCTGAGGTGAAGGAGGCTTTAAAAAGGATGAAAGGAGGCAAGGGGATGGGCGCTGATTGTATCCCCATTGAGGTATGGAAAGGTCTCGGGGACATAGCGATAGTATGGCTAACCAAGCTTTTCAACCTCATTTTTCAGGCAAACAAGATGCCAGAAGAATGGAGACAAAGTATGTTAGTACCAATCTTCACGAACAAGGGGGATGTTCAGAGTTGTACTAATTACCGTGGAATTAAGCTGATGAGCCATACAATGAAGCTATGGGAGAGAGTCATTGAGCACCGCTTAAGAAGAATGACAAGTGTGACCAAAAATCAGTTTGGTTTCATGCCTGGGAGGTCGACCATGGAAGCCATTTTCTTGGTACGACAACTTATGGAGAGATATAGGGAGCAAAAGAAGGACTTGCATATGGAGTTCATTAACTTGGAGAAGGCCTATGATAAGATACCGTGGAATGTCATGTGGTGGGCCTTGGAGAAACACAAAGTTCCAGCAAAGTACATTACCCTCATCAAGGACATGTACGATAATGTTGTGACAAGTGTTCGAACAAGTGATGTCGACACCGATGACTTCCCGGTTAAGATAGGACTGCATCATGGGTCAGCTTTGAGCCCTTATCTTTTTGCATTGGTGATGGATGAGGTCACAAGGGATATACAAGGAGATATCCCATGGTGTATGCTCTTTGCGGATGATGTGGTGCTAGTTGACTATAGTCGGGCGGGGGTAAATAGGAAGTTAGAGTTATGGAGACAAACCTTGGAATCGAAAGGGTTTAGGCTTAGTAGAACTAAAATCGAGTACATGATATGCGGTTTCAGTACTACTAGGTGTGAGGAGGAGGAGGTTAGCCTTGGTGGCCAGGTGGTACCTCGGAAGGACACCTTTCGGTATTTGGGGTCAATGTTGCAGGAGGATGGGGGTATTGATGAAGATGTGAACCATCGAATCAAAGCCGGATGGATGAAGTGGCGCCAAGCTTCTGGCATTCTCTATGACAAGAGAGTGCCACAAAAGCTAAAAGGCAAGTTCTACAGGACGGCGGTTCGACCCGCAATGTTGTATGGCGCGGAGTGTTGGCCGACTAAAAGGCGACATGTTCAACAGTTAGGTGTGGTGGAGATGCGTATGTTGAGATGGATGTGTGGCCACACGAGGAAGGATCGAGTCCGGAATGATGATATACGAGATAGAGTTGGGGTAGCACCAATTGAGGAGAAGCTTGTCTAACATCGTCTGAGATGGTTTGGGCATATTCAGTGCAGGCCTCCAGAAGCTCCAGTGCATAGCGGACGGCTAAAGCGTGCGGAGAATGTCAAGAGAGGGCGGGGTCGACCGAATTTGATATGGGAGGAGTCCGTTAAGAGAGACCGGAAGGATTGGAGTATCGCCAAAGAGCTAGCTATGGACAAGGGTGCATGGAAGCTTGCTATCCATGTGCCAGAGCCATGAGTTGGTTGCGAGATCTTATGGGTTTCACCTCTAGCCTACCCCAACTTGTTTGGGACAAAAGGCTTTGTTGTTGTTGTTGTCGTTCCGTGATGATACGTGTTTGTTACAGTAGGTCGCGTTTTTTGTCATGCATGTACATCCATGACGATTTTATGACAGAATCAAGATAGTCATACCTGTGCTGTCGTAGAAGTGTTCCATGACATTACCAAAATTATCATCACGGAAGTGTCCACTTCCATGACGATAAATCGTGCGTCACAGAAGTGCTTTCGTCAAGGGTGACCGACATGTGGCATCCACCGTAACGGAACGCCATTAAGCTATCGGGTCGGGTTTTGGATCCGATAACCCGTTAACAGCCCCGACCAATGGGGATTTTCCACGTGTAAAATCATCATTGGATGGAGAAAACACGTGTCGGCTCATCGTTGGGACAGATGTCATCCACTCATTGGACAGAAGGCGCCTATGATACATCAACACGTGGCACGGCCCAACAGTGGCCCATTCCTGTGAAAAGGCCGGCCCGTTTGACTTGGTCAAAAGCTGGCAGGCCGACCCATGGAAAGCATGTTAACGGCCTGTTCGCATATAGCCCATTCACAGCCCACTAACCCAAGGCCCATTACGCCCTATCCGAATTAGGCCCAGTAGCGTCATCTGGGCCATCCAATATGATTCCATCCCGTTTTCACTTCTGGCCCATGTATAGCCCATGACGTCTTTTGGCCCATATGAGGTCCTTTGTAACTCTTGGCCCATTAGCGGCCCTTGTTGAAACATTCCCGTAATGAACAGTGTATCACTTTACACCCATTAACGGCCCGTGGTGAAACTGGCCCGTAATGAACAGTGTATCACTTTGTACCCATTAACGGCCCGTTATTCCGTTGGGCTGTTTCCAGCCCAAGTTAACTTTCGGCCTTTTGATGGCCCATTTATTCTTGGGCTCATTTGCAGCATTCGGTTACTTACGACCCGTTACTGTCATTTTCTGCTTGTGGGCCAAATTCAGCCTGTCGTTACAGTCGGCCCGTTTGTGGACCGTTAATCTGTTGGGCCATTTTCATAGCATCACCAAATACGGCCTATTAACGACCCGTTATGGTCAGCCCATAAAACGTACGATTTCCATTAAAGGCTCGTCTACGGCCCATTAAAGGCCCGTACAAAACCCATAAATGAGTCGGCCCTTACAAGGCCCATGGATCCTACGAGACGTAGAAGGCCCATGGATCCTACGAGACGTAGAATGCCCATGGATCCTACGGCCCGTACATGGCCCATGGATCCGACGACCCGTACATGGCCCATGGATCCGACGGCCCGTGAAGGGCCATGCCGGTGAGTTGGCCCCCGTTTGAATGATATAGCATATTCAAAGAATTATCCTACTCAATACTATCATCTCTAAAAAGCATACACTATACAACAAAGAGATCAAGGCATAGAAAGGTAGAATAATCCTACACTATACAATAAAGAAATTATAGCCAATTATACCCACTGGGCATTATGGTTTGGCACATGTGATAATAAAGCATACACAAACAGCAAATTACATACACTGGGCAAATACAGCTCATACACCATGGACGCGCATCAACTTAACTCCATTTGAACTATAATCTCTTCAGAAAATAGGATTGGCTGGATTCAGATAGCACAAATTTCAGTCTGCAAAATCTCCAATTCCTTTATGGTTACCTCAGTGTCTTGTTTCATTTTTTGACTCCTGCATCTAATAATGCATGTCCAGTCTCAACTTGTTGATTACTAGTATAACGCCCGTGCGTTGCCAAGGGCTAACAAAATATGTGTACAAAGGAAAATGTAATATGACATGAGAGTCATAGACTAATCACATGGGATGATATCTCATGGTCCTAAAGGGGTACATAAACGCATCTCCTCATCATTGTCCCCCCCCCCCCCCCCCCCCACCCCGTCTTCTCGGCGACCACGTGGTACTCTACTTCCTTCCACTATCCTTTCTCCTCCGTGTTTACTTCCTCAGACTCCACCTTGCACAATAGTGCTAAGTGTCTTGTCAAAATCCGGTTGGCCATCTCTCATAAATATAATAAAAGAGCTACCAGATGTTAGCGAGAGATGAAACTTTACGGCAATATCTCATACCGCGCATTCAATTTTCAAGATAAACTCTTTCTAACTTCTATAAAGATTGTCACACAGGTATGTTCCACACACTAAAATGCGATGGTACTTCAATAATACAATATTCAAAATCTAGCTCTAGCCTTCAACCCGTGCAGCTACACTGGCTTTCTCTAAAAATACATTTGTATTGAAACATATTCTCTAGGTATTAGCTTAAGAAATTAGAAATATATGTTGTGCAAAAATGTTAGAAATACTGGATATCATCTCAATAGGACACATTTTCTTTCATGAATTGGATTATCAATAAGAGAGCAAATTGACATCCATATTATGCCAGCTTGCTGGTCTATTTCTATATACAATAACGGGAACAACAAAGAAGCATATTTGAAAATCAAATATGTGATTCCTCGAATAGTATGAACCATGAGATTGATCCAGCCCTGCACGGATTTGGCTTCATCCTCGAAGTCTTGACGGCGGATTTGAAGCTGTGTTCGGACCGTCCAGATCTAGTATAGGGGGTTTTCCTTGTGTGCGGGTCATAGCCATGGATAGGGGCTCTGTGCAGGAGGTGGGTTGAAGATGGAGTTGCAACGGCGCGACAGCTGGGCTGGCCTGTTGCGTGCTCGTGGCAACCTACTGGTGGTAGCAGGCGATGAGTGACTCACGTATCTGAGGCGGCGGCCTCATCCATGGTGGGCAGGCATTGCCTTGTGGTGGGTGGCAGGCGCGGATGCTGGATGTCCTTCCCGGTTGCGCGGGCAGCATGGATTGGGTTCGGGCTTTGGTGACGACCCTTCTCCGCTATCGCTCATGTATATATGTCAGCCTAATGTGGTTTTTCGTGGGTGATGGTGTTGTAAATCTTGCAGTGCACTTGGCATGGGTGGTTCACCGTGCTTGGTTTCTCCCCCTTCATGATTGTGTCGTCTCCTCTACAATAAATAATGTAACAAAGCGATGTGCAGTTTAGTGAACGGATTAAGTAGCTAACCGAGTGATAAAATGTGCCAAATTGTCACATAAGTAAATGTTGCATAAGAAGGCGTGTTGTACAGAACTATAGATACACCATTAACTAAAAAGATATACAATGGGATTACACCTACTTAGTAATTCAGCAAGGCGTGTTTGTGTAATACAGCAAGAAGGCGTGTTGATGTATTATAGTGTTAACGCCTACTTAGTTCATGAAATTAGCCACTACATTATAAATTGGATACTTCATTAGCGGCATAACACAATGGAAAGTATGTTTCATCGTAATAAGATGTAAAATGAACACCAAAGAATCTAAGCTTCTGACATATTGAGCGATAAAAGTCATGCTATGAGTACAAATTGTACTTTCAAATTAGGCATGCAGATCGCGTATTGTATGATCTAGCTATCACCTTAGCTATACAAAAATGTTATCTACGTTGGAATCAACATGTAAATAAAAGATAAAAAAGAGAAATAAAATGAAAAAAGAAGGGCACGACAAGGGCCTTAGAATCTATGAGCAAAATTCCAACAATCTATGGGTACTAAGGTACAGGGTAATTATTTAACGCTAAGATTGCAAGAAAAAGGACAATACCTTGTCCATATTTCTCTCTAATCTATGCAACCATCAGATTATAGACCACGTAATGTTCTGAAGTAGCATCATCAGAACATTTATCTTCAGTAGTATGGGGCTGGAATTTTGGCTTCCGGGTGAACAGTAACGTGAAAAACAATATTAAATGTTTTCAAAAAATTCTGAATTTTTTTGTAGATGATTGTATTAGTGTCGCAAACATACATGACAATTTTCATGCGACGGCGGTGTTTCATCGGCAAAACAAACAAAATGTTTTGTACAAGCCAAAATATTTTATCTTTTAGCCTCAAAATTTGCAGGTAGCATTTGGATGTGACTAAGTACACCAAATAAACTTGTATTGGTTTTTTTATTTTAAAAAAATTGGCCCCGGGAGCCAGCCAAAAATCTAAACCACTACATCTCTCCTTTGTTGAAGACATCTCACCATGCAAACCTGAAGTATATTCTATTAAAACTGAAAAGAAATAAATACTACAATTATCCAAAAATAGTAATATTACAGATGAAGAGTAGAATAACTCATATAATATAAAATGATTTGCTAGCTACTATGAGAATGATGAGTTGTTTGCAGCACTGCATCTTCTCCTGAACATTGCTATCTCTTTAATTCAGTAATGTATGTAAGTCAAAAGTGTAAGACATAAAACCTACAGAGTTCTGGTTGACAAGCATCACACAATATACCTTCAGAGTTCTGATTGACAAGCATCGTCAGGTGCCCAACCTTCAGTCAAGATGACAATATGGCATTATCTTCTCTCAACTATAGTCCTTCCTATTCTTGTTCCTCCTAGCCTACTCCTGCACCACATCACCCAGTCATGCGCTTGACCCTACCTGTCCACCTGTAAAGTGGGTTGTGGTCAAAACCTGCCAGACGCCGCCGTCACACACGCTGGTCCAGTGTTCCCATGCCAACAATGCCCTAACATGACAATTTTTTGCATGATCTTCAGGTAGCATCACCGGCCAGGATATCGTGGCTACGTTCCTGGCCAAGGGCGGCGCTAGGGGTATTCTTGGGTCTTAATGTGAATACCCATGATTTTTACAAAACAATGTTGATTTTGGCAAAAGAGTGACAATTTTCGAAAAACAGCAATGATTTTGGCAAAATGAATACACATGAATACCCGGTTGCAAATTCCTGGAGCCGCCACTGTTCCTGGCAACAAAGGAGGCTAAGATTGAAGAGGATTTCACTGATGTGGTTATAAGAAACAAAAACGAAAGAAACAATGGTCCTGCAAATGAACAAAAGCACGAACATCTCACTCCTCTCTTTGGCAGTGCAGAAAGATCATAGCATCCTACAGTAAGCTACTCTCTTCCTCTCTGTGAGTATATACTGTAAGTTAGAAACTTTGGAGATATTCACTCAACTAAAGAAGCTATAAAATAAGATAATCATGAGCATATTTGAGGTGATACATAGTTTGTGCAACGCACACACAATAAATAATCATGAAATCAACACAGTCTAGAAAATATGACTGGATGATTATGCCAATAAGACAAAAACAAATGCAGAAGAATTCTGACCAACAAATAATTAAGAAAACTGATCACCAGTTAATAAAGATAACGCCAGGAGATAAACAATGATAAAAGATTAATAGTTACTTCTGGAAATATAGAAATAGCATTGTAATCAGTGTGTTGAAGAAATATAAACAAAATGCATGTTTATGTGTCAGTGGCTATCCAATCAGCTATCTTATGTGTGCGTCTGTTGCTGGTCAATCCACTTTTTCAAATCTACCCTGCTACCCAGGTTTGATAGCTCCTAAGGCAAACCAGCTTTGCTGCGAGTGCATTTTGCCATCAGCCACAGACATCAGCCAGCTGAAATACTGATTTCAGTAACATACTGGTTTCAGATCTCTTCATAACTTATAGGCATTTCAGGTATCATGAACATGTTTTAGAATGTCATGTGTAGAAAGTAAAAACTATTAAAAAAGAGGATTAATTATCTATCTATAGTCCTTTTTACTGTTATATGACTAAGGATTTTTTTTCAATCCACACGGGAAAATATATTGCTCCAGTGATTCTCAAAGTATATTGTCTACCATGGTTTTAATCAACCTGCTGTCAAACCGATTGCATATATTGTTTGCCATGGTTTTATTCTCCACTTGATCAAAAAATCATTCATTCTCCGTTAAAATCGAAATATGAACCTAATCAATCTCACAAGACAACTCAGTACGCTGAATAAATCAAGATTAACACAAGCACTAATACAGAGCCGGATAGTCTACCAAAAATTAATGACAACGATGGGAAATGACTGAGATTGACGCACCTGTGATGGTGTCTTCGATGGAACAAAGAGTCCTGAAGTCTGGGATGTTGGCCTTCCAAGCATCCTCATACATCTGCTACGCCTCATGCTGTCGCCGCCGCCTTGCCATGGATTGGCCGACGAGCGTGGTGGTGCCGAGCATGACCCGCCACAGCATGCTGTTGATGACGAATCCGTCGCGCCGATGAGCACCATGTAGTTGCGCCACGACCTACAGCCAAGTCTTCCCGATACTGCGCCACAATGCCGTGGTGAAGAAACGAGGGGAGGGGGTGGGAGGGTAAGGGAGGAGGGGGAGCGAAGGGCGCCGGCGGCGGCAGGGGGCGCAGAAACACATATAGGTGCAGACGGCAGCGTCCAGCCATGCGAGGCGTGGGGCTGCAGGCGGAGGCGTCGAGGTGCAGCAGTGAGGACCGCGGGGGAGATTTTCGTTCCTGAGATGCAAGGTGGGGGATCGTCCGCATCCACTTTTTCCTTTTTAACGAGGGATGGAGATACGCGGGATCGAAAGAAAGAAACCAAATATTTGATCGATCGATCGCTTGGTATACGAAGCAAAACGACAATGTACGATTAGGAAAGGTAACAATAGATGCGTTAGGAAAGTTAGGATTTTAAATTGATTTTCATAAAAATAAGGTTTTATTGTTTGGTGACGTGATATCTACATGCCTGTTTGTGACGTGTCTAGTTAGAAAAGTTTACAAATGATAAGAAAATTATTATTTGAAGGATGAAAAAAATCAACATGGGGATATGAAGATGGAAGGTGAGACAAAAAAACCAGACGAAAAAAAACCAGACGAAAATGGTGGGACTATTCAACCAACTCGTCCATTAGGAGTAGAGATATGTTGACAATCATGTACACGTTGTCTTGCCACCTCTAGTTGATGCTCGAGAACATCAGCACATTCCAATTCCAATCCATAATCATTCGGTAACGGCCATGCCGCACTGCTCGCAGATCTTTGTGTTGATGTCACTTCATCATGAGATGTTTCTGTAAGTACACATGACTAGGGCAAAAATATAGTTACAACAGTGAAGCGTACAAGACACTATTTTGTACTACATGGCAAAACAGGACTAAAAATAATGTTACACGTCACTTTTAAAAAAAATGTTACACGTCATGAAGCATAAGCAGGTGATACTTTAAAAATTATAAAAAAGATAGTCTGTGCAGGCTGCATACAGAAATCCCTCTTAGCTCACTAGAGGAGCATGATGTTGGGGCCCAATCGAAAACAGACAAGTTACAAATTTAGGCAGCACGTTGCGTATAAGTAAGCAAGCAGTTGGCCATTACGTATCTCAATTAAAGTCTTAGGGAGCATAATGAACAGCAGAGGGTTCATACAAGCATACTACAGCAGGCAAAACTATGCAATCATTAGCGTAGTATAAACTAGATTGTGAGCCTCATGCAATAATAGTTGGTTAATAGACTTCAAAGCTTCAGGCACACTTCGACAAAGTAATTAAATGGTAAGGCCTTTAATTATGTCAACTAATAGTGATACAAGTACCGAACTAAAGGCATGATTATTTGGATATCTCATTAACTGAGGACAAATAAAGCAATTGAAAAGAGAAAATTAACTATGCCTGAAACAAACAAGGAATTGAACTGTTGAGTTGCATACAATGACTTACCTTAGCAGGTTGAAGAGGCTCAGCGCAACTCCTACTTCTCTTGCAAGGCTCCTTCCTAACATCTTGTACTTGGAAATCCTCAATCTTATCTTCATTGCACCCCCTCTGCAAGGTGACACAAACTAGTTACTCGTCTCCTTGGAAGATAAATATGTATACTTTCTAGTCTGTGAACACAAAAGGATGAGATTATAACAAAACAACACCACATAATGAAACATGCCGCATCTCTTGCACTTGCACACAATGAAATGAACATTTACTATGTCTGCACTATGTAAAAACTAGGCATACCTTCAAACTGGATCTCCAGGTACTCTTGAAGAGCCTACTATAATGTACAGTCAAACCTTTATTTCACATATGAGTTAGACAAGGCCCCACTACAGCAGCCCTTAGTGTTTAAATCGTTGACAAGCTCTGTTAGAGTGTTAGGTCAAGAACAGCAAGTAATCAAAGAAAACAGTCCTAGTATGGTTGGCTGATGCAAACAAGCAATTAAACAGATGTGTGAGCAAATCTTACATATCAAGAAAAGAAGCAAAGAAGGAGGCTTAAAGACCATCACTTGACTGACCAGATTTAAGGGGCATTTAAACATCATGTGCAACGTATGAACTAACATAAACATTGCATATTCCAGATTCTACACTGGAATGCACATGTATTAGGTTATGCCATGTATGATGATGCCTAAATGTACAGATAGCAGGCAGGAGTGATGCATCATTGCATGCACAATTGAATTGCAAGTTAAGGGCCAGTTCGATTCCGCCTTTTCAGGGCATATTGTCAAAATAAGCCATAAAAGATGTAAAAAAGTCATTTTTGAGTTATGGGCTTGGGCTTAACTAATTTCGCTTTGGAGGGGGGTGTTTCGGGTAGAACCTCACTAAAAATTGAAGGGAAGGGGAATAGTGAAATGACTTTGTTGTCTGCCTATATTACACTCAAAATGCAACTGCTGACGCCCGTGTCACACCTGACCCTCAAGTAAAAACAAACACGCAAGCATTCATTGCCCTGCCCGCTTGCATCTCCTCTCTCTTTTCCCTCTACCTCGATCCCCTGCCTGTAGCACTAGGGTTCCTCTAGCGAGCCGTCGCCACTAGTCCCATCTGGCCTGGTCCTCGATGATGCTATGTCCAGCTAGGCTACATGGCTGGCGGGTAGGGGCAAATCTCCCTGGCTGCTCCTTCCTCTGGCGCCGCCCCTCATTCTCATGGTCTCCAGCAGCTGCTCCACTGTGGTTCGTCCAACGCACTACTCCGGCGGGCGCTGCACAACTACGGCTGATGCCACACTGCGGCAGAAGGCACCTTATTCCCCCTCCCCTCCTCCCAGGCTATGGCCTTGAAGTGCTGTTGAAGGATGAGCTCATCCAACAAGGTGAGGATCTCCTCTGATTTTTTGCCAAATTTTCATTCTGATCCACTATACGATGAATTGCTATGAGCTGCTTCTGCTGCTGCTATATGATGCATTGCTATGAGCTACTCCTGCTGCTACTATATGATGAATTGCTATGAGCTGCTGCTGCTGTATGATGAGTTGCTATGAGCTGTTGCTGCTGCCGCTATATGATGAATTGCTATGAGCTGCTCCTGCTGCTGCTATATGATGAATTGCTATGAGCTGCTCCTGCTGCTATATGATGAATTGCTATGAGATGCTGCTAGTATATGATGAATTGTAGACTACTGCTACTATATGATGAGTTGCTATGAGCTACTACTGCTGCTATATGATGCTTTTAGGTGGTGCTGCTATATGATAATAACCAGCCACTTGGACCATCGAATTTCAATAAAAATTTGTTCTTCATTTAAATGCGGGTCATGCGTTCTTCGTTTAAATTAGGCAATGGGATCTCTATGGAAAACATTGACCAAAGTAGATTGTGCCAAGTAGATGGTATCTTTGTATTTGCATTTTGAGCAAATAGTGATGGTTTGTTTTCCTATCATATTAATTACTTCACTCGGTTCAATTTGTGATGTTTGCAAGTCAAATTAATTTCCATATGGGCAGCAAAATGAAAAAAATATAATGCAATCTAGACTTTCCACTGATCATACCAAAGATAAGCTGAAAACGCAATGAAAAGAACTGGTTGGCTTATTACATGGAGCTTATATTCACAGGTGCTTATTTTATTAGGATAACTCGTAATAAATGTTCCTAAGAAACTTGGCTAATAGAACTGGCATACAAATAACATGTCACGATGATTGCAATGGAGGAGTGACGTACCATAGCACACTGTATAGGCTCACCGTTGCCTCTCCTTTTTTTTGCGATGTTCAATGAAATTGCCAGATACATCTTGTACTTTTTCATTGTGTAACCCTATCTACAAGTTGACACGGCTAATTTTAGACATCTCTACATGATACTACATTGCATATCCCTTGCGCATATTTAAACCACCAATTAACAATTGTGTGCGTACCATAAACTAGCCATGATTCTGTATGCTGGACTAGCAGGCACTCTAAGGGAGCCTAATGTAGTGCACTGGAATTCCTACGTGCCACCTACGATTTTGTGTGATGTACTGCCCATGTTCCTAAATATATGTCTTTGTAGAGATTCCAGTATGGACCACATACAGATGTATGATGCATTTTCGAGTGTAGATTCACTCATTTTGCTCCATATGTAGCCTATAGTGGAATCTCTAGAAAGACTTATATTTAGGAACGGAGGTACGAGGTAGTATCATCTATGACATCTACATATCTAATTTAGCAGCCAGTAGTAGAAATCATTGTCTGCACAAAGGGATTACTGGTCGAAAATCCTAGCAAAGCACGCTGGCAGGCACAGAACAATACAAGAGAGAGAGAGACGCGCTTACAAGATCATAGCAATGCCTCAGTCCAGGATCTTGGTTGGCCAAGCTGTTAGATCCAGAAGAAACATCGTCCTTGTAGTTTTTGCCAGCTGCATAACAGGTAACAGTGACCGGTTAGTATATTTGAAGTACATTGGGAAGGTGATGCTGGACGAGTTTAAAGGTGACAAGTACCTAGGCCGTGGTGGGTGCTTAGCATCTCTCCAGACGGTGGGAATCAGGTTAGAAACATTGAGGGTGATGATGTTGCGTTGGCTGTCGGGGTCCGGTAAGGAGATCTAGAACCGTCGAGTAGGGTGTTTATGGAGCGGCTCTGGTAGGGTGGACTACGGTGTGGGCGAAGTGGATCTGTGGCCGTGGACGAGGGCATAGGTGAAGCTGCTCCGGTGGTTGGGTTAAGGATGGTGTCGACGACGCGGATCTGTGGCCATGGACGGATTGTCAGAAGCTGCTCCGGTGGTTGGGTTAATGATGGTGTCGACGATGCGGATCTGCGGCCGTGGACGGGGCATCAGAAGCTCCTCCGGTGGTTGGGTTAAGGGTGGTGTCGACGATGCGGATCTGCGGCCGTGCACGGGGCGTCAGAAGCTACTCCGGTAGGTTGGATAAGGGTGCGAGGAAGCGGATTTGAGGCCGTGGACTTGTGAGTTGGCAAAGCAGCCCCGGTAGGGTTGAGAATGGTATAGGCAAATCTACTCCGGTTGGGTTGACGATGGTGTCGGCGAAGCGGCTCCGGTAGGGTTGAGGAAGGTGTCGCCGAAGCGGCTCCAGTAGGGTTGAGGAAGGTGTCGGCGAAGAGGATCAGAGGCCGTCGACGGGGGCGTCGGTGGGGCGGCTCCGGGGTGTGTGGACGAAGCGTCTCCGGTGGGGAGTACAAATGAGCCGCTGCAGATGCGCGGCGGTTGACGAGAGTACCAGCGAAGCAGATCTGGCATCGTGGACAAGGCCGGCACTGAATGGGTTGTGGTACAGTGGTGGATAAGCAGTCTACTTGTTTCTAGGGGAGGTGGGAGGGGTAGATGCGGCCACAAAAGCAGATCCGGCAAGGTGGGCGCCGCTGGCAGTGAATGGGCTATGGTACGCCGGTGGATGAGCAGTCTAGGGTTTCGAGAGGGGAGGGGAGAAAGGGCGATGAAGTACGGACGGCGTGATGTAAGATGCTCTGGTGCTGTGGAGTTAGTCATTTTTGCGGGAGGGGGAGAGGAAATGGGGGTGCCGTGTAGTGGGGGGAACCGGAAGTTACCAAAGCAGCCCCGACCTATCATGTAGATGAGGGCGGTATTGTAACTGTTGGTCTCCGGGCACCAAGGACAAAAGGGGGATTTCGCATGCTAAAGACTAAGGTGGCAGAAATTTTAGAAGGAGGCGGGAGATTTTGCCTCCCGCGGGATCGTTCGTATCTAGTTTCAACTTTGGACCGTGCTAGCGGGAAGGTCATGCTAGACTGTGTACACGGGGCACGCATCAGCAGTTAATAACTGGTGTGAAGTCCATCCCAGAAAAAAAGACAATAACTCAGGATGATGCGCCGATAACTTGGACGTTCACACGGGCGCGGCCAATCGTACGGGTGTAGTGGCGCGTTCACAAAAAAAGGGATCAAACGCCCAGCCTATGTATTTCTCGTGTAAATAGATAATTTAGTGTCATTGGTTATTTACTTTAAACCTAATGCATTGACATGTTAGTGTAGAGGCGCACAAAAAGAAATGGATATTGTAGTCAGCTACTTAAAAGTGTTACCTCATATGATTACATAGCCTCCATTTCAAAAATTGCGTCCCCGTTGAATTCATATATGAATATTACATATATTACTTCAAAATAGAAATTTAAATCATCCAAGACTAATGAATTTGAATGTGATACGTCCATTTTGCATCATGCTTTTATATCAATATTTATTGCATTATGGGCTGTTCTTATACATTATATCTCAATACTTATGGCTATTCTCTCTTATTTTACAAGGTTTACAATGAACAGGGGGAATGCCGACAGCTGGAATTCTGGCTGGAAAAGGAGCAAACGTTGGAAACCTATTTTGCACAGCTCCAAAAGTCCTGAGACTCCACAAAACAACTTTTTGGATTTAATAAGAATTGATGAGCGAAAGAAATAGGCCAGGGGGCCCACAGCCTGTCCAGGAGACAGGGGCGCGCCCCCCTATAGGGCGCGCCCTTCTATCTCCTGGGCCCCCTGGTGGGCCTCCGGCGACCATCTTCTGCTATATCATCACTTTTACCCTGAAAAACATCCTGGGCAAGCTTACGGGACGAAACTCCGCCGCCACGAGGCGGAACCTTGGCGGAATCAATCTAGGGCTCTGGCAGAGCTGTTCTGCCGGGGACACTTCCCTCCGGGAGGGGGAAATCATCACCAACGTCATCACCAACGATCCTCTCATCGGGAGGGGGTCAATCTCCATCAACATCTTCACCAGCACCATCTCCTCTCAAAACCCTAATTCATCTCTTGTATCCAATCTTGTACCAAAACCACAAATTGGTACACGTGGGTTGCTAGTAGTGTTGATTACTCCTTGTAGTTGATGCTAATTGGTTTACTTGGTGGAAGATCATATGTTCAGATCCTTTATGCATATTATTACTCCTCTGATTATGAACATGAATATGCTTTGTGAGTAGTTACGTTTGTTCCTGAGGACATGGGTGAAGTTTTGCTATTAGTAGTCATGTGAATTTGGTATTCGTTCGATATTTTGATGAGATGTATGTTGTCTTCTCCTCTAGTGGTGTTATGTGAACATCGACTACATGACACTTCACCATTATTTGGGCCTAGAGGAAGGCATGGGGAAGTAATAAGTAGATGATGGGTTGCTTGAGTGACAGAAGCTTAAACCCTAGTTAATGCGTTGCTTCGTTAGGGGCTGATATGGATCCATATGTTTAATGCTATGGTTAGGTTCACCTTAATACTCCTTTTTGTAGTTGCGGATGCTTGCAATAGGGGTTAATCATAAGTGGGATATTTTTCCAAGTTAGGGCAGTACCCAAGTACCGGTCCACCCACATATCAAATTATCAAAGTACCAAACGCGAATCATATGAACGTGATGAAAACTAGCTTGACGATAATTCCCAATGTGTCCTCGGGAGCTCCTTTATCATTATTAGAATTTGTCCAGGCTTATCCTTTGCTACCTAAAGGATTGGGCCACCTTGCTGCACTTTATTTACTTTATTTACTTGTTGCTCGTTACTATTTGCAGAGAAAACCTTACCGAAAACCGCTTATCATTTCCTTCTGCTCCTCGTTGGGTCCGACACTCTTACTTATCAAAAGGACTACGATATATCCCCTATACTTGTGGGTCATCAAGACTCTTTTCTGGTGCCGTTGCCGGGGAGTGTAGCGCTTTTGGTGAGTGGAACTTGGTAAGGAAACATTTATATAGTGTGCTGAAATTTTCTGTTACTTGTCACTATGGAAAATAATCCTTTGAGGGGCTTGTTTGGGGTATCTTCACCCCAACCAGAAGAGCAAAGGGTTGCTCCTCAACCTACTAAACTTTATGAAAATATTCACTTTGAGATTCCTTCGGGTTTGATAGAAAAACTGCTAGCTAATCCATTTGCAGGAGACGGAACATTGCATCCCGATTTACACCTTATCTTTGTGGATGAAGTTTGTGGATTATTTAAGCTTGCAGGTATTCCCGATGATGTTTTCAAAAGGAAGGTCCTCCCTTTACCTTTGAAGGGAGATGCATTGACATGGTATAGGCTATGTGGTGATACGAGATTTTGGAATTATAAGCGATTGAAGTTGGAATTTCACCAGAAGTTCTATCCTATGCATCTTGTTCATCGTGATCATAATTACATATAGAATTTCTGGCCTTGCGAAGGAGAAAGCATCGCTCAAGCTTGGGGGAGGCATAAGTCAATGTTATTTTCATGCCCCAATCATGAGCTCTCTCGGGAAATGATTATTCAGAATTTTTATGCTCGGCTTTCTCTTGATAATCGCAACATGCTCGATACTTCATGTGTTGGTTCTTATATGCTGAAGACTATTGATTTCAAATGGGACTTATTGGAAAGAATTAAATGCAACTCTGAAGATTGGGGTTCCGATGATGGTAAGGAGTCAGGTATGACATCTAAGTTCAATTGTGTTAAATCTTTTATGGATACCGATGCTTTTCGTGGATTTAGCGCTAAGTATGGACTTGACTCTGAGATAGTAGCTACTTTTTGTGAAACTTTTGCTACTCACGTTGATCTCCCTAAAGAGAAGTGGTTTAAATATAATCCTCATGTTGAAGTTAAAGTAGTCGCACCTATTACAGTTGAAGAAAAGACTATTACCTATAGTGATCCTAGTGTTCCTACTGCTTATGTTGAAAAACCTCCTTTTCCTGTTAGGATAAAAGATCATGCTAAAGCTTCGATTGTTGTTTGTAAGAGTAATACTAGGACTTATACACCTCCTAAGCAAATTAATGTTGAACCTGGTATTGCTATGATTAAAGATCTCTTGGATGAGGACTTAGATGGGCATGTTATTTCTTTCTTGGGTGAAACTGCTAATATTGCTAGACCCGATACTAAGACACGTAGACCTGTTGTAGGCACGCCTGTTATTTCTGTTAAAATAGGAGATCATTGTTATCACCGCTTATGTGATATGGGTGCTAGTGCTAGTGCGATACCTTATGATCTTTATAAAGAAATTATGCATGACATTGCACCCGTTGAATTAGAAGACATTGATGTTACTATTAAGCTTGCTAATAGGGATACCATTAAACCTATTGGGATTGTTAGAGATGTTGAAGTTTTGTGTGGGAAGGTTAAATACCCTTCTGATTTTCTTGTTCTTGCTTCCCCACAAGATGATTTTTGTCCCATTATTTTTGGTAGACCCTTCTTGAATACTGCTAGTGCTAAGATTAATTGTGAAAGGAATGTCGTCACTATTGGCATAGATGGTATGTCTCATGAGTTTAATTTTGCTAAGTTTAGTAGACAACCTCGTGAAAGGGAACCACCTAGTAAGTATGACATTATTGGTCTTGCTTCCATTGCTATTCCTCCAACTGATCCGTTAGAACAATATTTGTTAGACCATGAAAACGATATGTTTATGAAGGAAAGGGAAGAAATAGATGAAGTGTTCCTTAAACAGGAACCTATGCTGAAACATAATCTTCCCGTTGAAATTCTTGGGGATCCCCCTCCACCCAAGGTTGATCCCATGTTTGAACTCAAACCATTACCTGATAATCTTAAGTATGCTTATCTTGATGAAAAAGAAATATATCCTGTTATTATTAGTGCTAACCTTTCAGAGAAAGAAGAAGGAAGATTATTGAAAACTCTGAAGAAGCACCGAGCTGCTATTGGATATACTCTGGATGATCTTAAGGGCATTAGTCCCACATTATGTCAGCACAAAGTTTCCGTGGAGAAAGATGCCAAACCAGTTAGAGATCCTCAAAGACCATTAAATCCCAAAATGAAGGAAGTGGTAAGAAAGGAGATACTAAAGCTCCTTGAGGCAGGTATTATTTATCCCGTTGCTGATAGTGAATGGGTATGCCCTGTCCATTGTGTCCCTAAAAAGGGAGGTATTACCGTTGTTCCTAATGATAAAGATGAATTGATCCTGCAAAGAATTATTACAAGTTATAGGATGGTAATTGATTTCCGTAAGTTAAATAAAGCTACTAAAAAAGATCATTATCCTTTACCTTTTATTGATCAAATGCTAGAAAGGCTATCCAAACACACACATTTTTGCTTTCTAGATGGTTATTCTGGCTTCTCTCAGATACCTATGTCAGCGAAGGATCAATCTAAAACTACTTTTACTTGCCCTTTTGGTACTTTTGCTTATAGACGTATGCCTTTTGGTTTATGTAATGCACCTGCTACCTTTCAAAGATGCATGATGGCTATATTCTCTGATTTTTGTGAAAAGATTTGTGAGGTTTTCATGGATGACTTCTCCGTCTATGGATCCTCCTTTGATGATTGTTTGAGCAACCTTGATTGAGTTTTGCAGAGATGCGAAGACACTAGTCTCGTCCTGAATTGGGAAAAGTGTCACTTTATGGTTAATGAAGGCATTGTCTTGGGGCACAATATCTCCGAGAGAGGTACTGAAGTTGATAAAGCCAAAGTTGATGCTATTGAAAAGATGCCATGTCCCAAGGACATAAAAGGTATAAGAAGTTTCCTTGGTCACGCCGGTTTTTATAGGAGGTTCATTAAGGACTTTTCTAAAATCTCTAGGCCTCTGACTAATTTATTGCAAAAAGATATTCCTTTTGTCTTTGATGATGATTGTGTAGAAGCATTTGAAACACTTAAGAAAGCTTTGATCACTACACCTATTGTTCAGCCACCTGATTGTAATTTACCTTTTGAAATTATGTGCGATGCTAGCGATTATGCTGTAGGTGCTGTTTTAGGGCAAAGAGTCAATAAGAAATTGAATGTTATCCAGTATGCTAGTAAGACTCTTGATACTGCCCAAAGAAATTAGCTACTACTGAAAAAGAATTCTTAGCAGTTGTGTTTGTATGTGATAAGTTTAGACCTTATATTGTTGTTTCCAAAGTTACTATTCACATTGATCCTGCTGCTATTAAATATCTTATGGAAAAGAAAGATGCTAAGCCTAGACTCATTAGATGGGTTCTCCTGCTCCAAGAATTTGACTTGCATATTATTGATAGAAAGGGAGCTGAGAACCCCGTTGCGGATAACTTGTCTAGGTTAGAGAATGTTCTTGATGACCCACTGCCTATTAATGATAGCTTTCCTGATGAACAATTAGCGGTTGTCAATGCTTCTCGTACTGCTCCTTGGTATGCTGATTATGCTAATTACATTGTTGCTAAATATATACCGCCTAGTTTCACATTCCGGCAAAAGAAAAAGTTCTTTTATGATTTAAGACATTACTTCTAGGATGACCCACACCTTTATAAAGAAGGAGTAGATGGTGTTATTAGACGTTGTGTGCCTGAGCATGAACAGGAACAGATTCTACGTAAGTGTCACTCTGAATCTTATGGAGGGCACCACGCTGGAGATAGAACTGCACACAATGTACTACAATCTGGTTTTTATTGGCCTACTCTCTTCAAAGATGCTCATAAGTTTGTCTTATCCTGTGATGAATGTCAAAGAATAGGTAACATTAGTAGACGTCAAGAAATGCCTATGAATTATTCTCTTGTTATTGAACCGTTTGATGTTTGGGGCTTTGATTATATGGGACCTTTTCCTGCCTCTAATGGTTATACACATATTTTAGTTGCTGTTGATTACGTTACTAAGTGGGTAGAAGCTATTCCAACTAGTAGTGCTGATCATAACACTTCTATTAAAATGCTTAAAGAAGTTATTTTTCCGAGGTTTGGAGTCCCTAGATATCTTATGACTGATGGTGGTTCACATTTTATTCATGGTGCTTTCCGTAAGATGCTTGCTAAGTATGATGTCAATCATAGAATAGCATCTCCTTATCATCTGCAGTCTAGTGGTCAAGTAGAGTTGAGCAATAGAGAGCTCAAATTAATTTTGCAAAAGACTGCGAATAGATCTAGAAAGAATTGGTCCAAAAAACTTGATGATGCATTATGGGCCTATAGAACTGCATACAAAAAATCCCATGGGTATGTCTCCTTATAAGCTGGTTTGTGGAAAAGCATGTCATTTACCTCTTGAACTTGAACATAAGGCATATTGGGCCATCAAAGAGCTCAATTATGACTTCAAACTTGCCGGTGAGAAGAGGTTATTTGATATTAGCTCCCTTGATGAATGGAGAACCCAAGCGTATGAGAATGCCAAGCTTTTCAAAGAAAAAGTCAAACACTGGCATGATAATAGGATACAAAAGCGTGAGTTTAACGTAGGAGATTATGTGTTATTATTCAACTCTCGTTTAAGATTTTTTGCCGGAAAACTTCTCTCAAAATGGGAAGGTCCTATGTTATCGAGGAGGTCTACCATTCTAGTGCTATAAAAATCAACAACTTTGAAGGCACAAATCTGAGGGTGCTAAACGGTCAGAGAATTAAACATTATATTTCAGGTAATCCTATCAATGTTGAAACTAATATTATTGAAACCGTAACTCTTGAGGAATACATAAGGGACACCTTCCAGAATGTTCCAGACTCCGAAAAGGCATAGGTATGTGGTACGGTAAGTAAACTGACTCCAAAACAACTCCAAAGGCAATTTTTATCAGTTTGGATTATTTAAGAATTTTAGGAAGAAAGAAGTAGTCCAAAAGGGACACGAGGCCCCCACGAGAGTGGAGGGCGCGCCCCCCCTGTAGGGCGCGCCCCCTGTCTTGTGGGCACCTCGTGTGCCTCCCGGACTCCGTTTTCTTGTATGTTACGTATTTTGGTCGGTAAAAATTCATTATATATACTCCCGGAGGTTTTGACCATCGTATCACGCAAATATCCTCTGTTTTCGTTTCGAGCTGTTTCCGTTGCAGATTTAGAGCACCATGACTTCTCCCTCCTCCAACAACGAAGACAAGGATGTTTGGCTATTGAAGATAGAGCTGAAAAGAGAGGAACCGGAAGAGATCAACAAGGATGAAGGGATCAAGAAGGCCATGGAGGTTCAAGCTCCGGTGGTGAAAGAAGAAGACATCCCTCAACCTTTACCTAACCTTTTCACTCCAACAGAGATTGAAGCTTTCAAGATGATTGAGTTAGCTCGCATATAGAATAAGTATCTCACACAGGAGAATATCTTGTTGAAGGATCATATCGCCGGACTCAAGGGCATTATCCGCAAGTTGGAGGAGCTTTTACGCTCGATGTGCGATTATACACCGTCATCATCACCACCTCCATCACCTCCGAGGACATAATCATATGGGTATGGGCACTCCCCTTGGCAGCTGCCAAGCTTGGGGGAGGTGCCCCGGTATCGTATCACCATCACACTCCTATCTTTACCGCTTTATTTAGTTCGATCCTTTTAGTAGTATCTTGATCTAGTAGTTTGAAGTTTTGATATCAAGTAGTTTTGAGTTTTGCATTGTGATCTCTTTATGTAATCAAGTCCGTGTGCTATCTATAATAAAGATTAGTGTTGAGTCAAGGGCTTTGCTATGATTGCTATGATCTTGAGAAAGTAGAAAGAATAAAAGAGTTCATATTAATCTTATGGATAGTGATAACTTCACACATAGAAAGTATGAGGCATAAAAATTGTTGAGAGTTGATGAACGTAGCCTTGGTCATCGTTGCAATTAATAGGAAGTGATAAGAAAAGAGGGGTTCACATATAAATATATTATCTTGGACATCTTTTATGATTGTGAAGCACTCATTAAGTATGACATGCTAAAAGAGTTGACGTTGGACAAGGAAGACAACGTAATGGTTTATGTTTTCCGACATCTTAGTAAAGTATATTGTCATTGACCTTCCAAACATGTTGAGCTTGCCTTTCCCCCTCATGCTAGCCAAATTCCTTGCACTAAGTAGAGATACTACTTGTGCTTCCAAATATCCTTAAACCCAGTTTTGCCATGAGAGTCCACCATACCTACATATGGATTGAGTAAGATCCTTCAAGTAAGTTGTCATCGGTGCAAGCAATACAAATTGCTCCCTAAATATGTATGACTTATTAGTGCAGAGAAAATAAGCTTTGTACAAACTTGTTGTGGAAGTAATAAAAGCGACGGACTGCATAATAAAGGTCCACATACAAGGGGCAATATAAAGTGACGTTCTTTTGCATTAAGATTTTGTACATCAACCCTAAACGCGCATGACAACCTCTGCTTCCCTTTGCGAAGGGCCTATCTTTTACTTTATGTTTTTACTTTATGCTTGAGTCAAGGTGATCTTCACTTTTCCCTTTTTCACTTTATCCTTTGGCAAGCTCCTCGTGTTTGAAAGATCATGATATATATATCCAATTGGATGTAAGTTGGCATAGGCTATTATTGTTGACATCACCTAAAGGTGAATATGTTGGGAAGCAACACAATAAGCCCCTATCTTTCTCAGTGTCTGGCTGAAACTCTATAACCTCAAGTATTGTGTGAGTGTTAACAGTTGTAGGAGATTACGAGATAGTTGAGTATGTGAGCTTGCTGAAAAGCTCTATTATTGACTATTTCTGATGTTGCGATAAATTGCAATTGCTTCAATGACTGAGATTATAATTTGTTAGTTCCCAATGAAGTTTTTGAACCATACTTGACACTGTGAATTGCTTATTACTTGAGCATGAGAAATCATATGACAAAATCCATATATGTTGTTGTTATTAGAATGATCATGATGCCCTCATGTCCGTATTTTATTTTTATCGACACCTCTATCTCTAAACATGTGGACATATTTTTCGATTTCGGCTTCCGCTTGAGAACAAGCAGGGTCTAAGCTTGGGGGAGTTGATACATCCATTTTGCATCATGATTTTATATCAATATTTATTGCATTATGGGATGTTATTACACATTATATCTCAATACTTATGGCTATTCTGTCTTATTTTACAAGGTTTACCATGAAGAGGGGGAATGCCGGCAGCTGGAATTCTGGCTGGAAAAGGATGTTGGAAACCTATTCTACACAGCTCCAAAAGTCCTAAGACTCCACGAAACAACTTTTTGGATTTAATAAGAATTTATGAGCGAAAGAAATAGGACAGGGGTCCCACAACCTGTCCAGGAAAAAGGGGGCGCCCCCCCCCCCCTATAGGGCGTGCCCACCTATCTCTTGGGCCCCCTGGTGGGCCTTCGGCGACCATCTTCTGCTATATCATCACTTTTACCCTGGAAAAAATCGTGGGCAAGCTTACGGGACGAAACTCCACCGCCACGAGGTGGAACCTTGGCGAAATCAATCTAGGGCTCTGGCAGAGCTGTTCTGCCGGGGACACTTCCCTCCGGGAGGGGGAAATCATCACCAACATCATCACCAACGATCCTCTCATCGGGAGGGGGTCAACCTCCATCAACATCTTCACCAGCACCATCTCCTCGCAAAACCCTAGTTCATCTCTTGTATCCAATCTTGTATCAAAACCACAAATTGGTACCTGTGGGTTGCTAGTAGTGTTGATTACTCCTTGTAGTTGATGCTAATTGGTTTACTTGGTGGAAGATCATATGTTCAGATCCTTTATGCATATTATTACTCCTCTGATTATGAACATGAATATGCTTTGTGAGTAGTTACGTTTGTTCCTGAGGACATGGGTGAAGTCTTGCTATTAGTAGTCATGTGAATTTGGTATTCGTTCGATATTTTGATGAGATGTATGTTGTCTTTTCCTCTAGTGGTGTTATGTGAACGTCGACTACATGACACTTCACCATTATTTGGGCCTAGAGGAAGGCATGGGGAAGTAATAAGTAGATGATGGGTTGCTAGAGTGACAGAAGCTTAAACCCTAGTTTATGCGTTGCTTCGTTAGGGGCTGATATGGATCCATATGTTTAATGTTGTGGTTAGGTTCACCTTAATACTCCTTTTTGTAGTTGCGGATGCTTGCAATAGGGGTTAATCATAAGTGGGATATTTGTCCAAGTTAGGGAGTACCCAAGTACCGGTCCACCCACATATCAAATTATCAAAGTACCAAACGCGAATCATATGAACGTGATGAAAACTAGCTTAATTCCCAATGTGTCCTCGGAAGCTCCTTTATCATTATTAGAATTTGTCCAGGCTTATCTTTTGCTACCTAAAGGATTGGGCCACCTTGCTGCACTTTATTTACTTTATTTACTTGTTGCTCGTTACTATTTATCTTATCATAAAACTATCTATCACCTACTATTTCAGTGCTTGCAGAGAAAACCTTACCGAAAACCGCTTATCATTTCCTTCTGCTCCTCGTTGGGTTCGACACTCTTACTTATCGAAAGGACTACGATAGATCCCCTACACTTGTGGGTCATCAGAATGCAAGAGTAACAATGGTGCATGTACATGATAGCTACATTGGTTGTTTGAAGAAACATCACTGTAACTTTGGCATGCACAACTGAAAAGGTTTATTTAAATAGAAAAAAATGTGATATGTGAGTGTCCAATCTTTATAGCATTGAATCGATATTGTACCTTTGGCCACGATACGAAGTAGATATTGACTTATGTTCAAGCGATGCACGTCCACGATCGCTAGATAGTGATACGTGAATGAATTGTGCAATCTCTCTCACCCGCATACATATCTCATTTCCCTGTGGGCATTGGAATCACACACGTGCACTTCGTGTATTTCTCCCCCTCCGTCAGGGTTAAATTCATCTTTCTACCCCGTCCTACAAGTCTCTCACACAGAAACACACACACTCTCTATGTCTAACACGCCCACCCCTTTAATTCCGCCCACCCACAGCCACTAATGTCTCAAAGTATAATAGTGTCTATCACACATATGCTATCTACCTATCCCTTAATATAGCTAGATATGTGTCACACAAACTCCTTCTCCCTACTAACAAGATGCCCATGCGTTGCACGGAACATCAAGATGCATTTGTATGAGAAGTTTATCTTGTGGGAGAAAAGGATGAACGAGGGAATGTCTTATTTGCAGATGCAGAGAGGGGTGTGGGTATCTTTTTGCAAAATTGCCATAGTTTCCTTCCTGTCCGTCGAATATAAATCGGATGGCCTATATTGCAGGATGGCAGGAACACCATCATCACCAACTCTGTTTTTTATAAGAGTAGAGATATGTGAGTGTCACTACCCCCCCCCCCCACACACACCCACACTTCCCAACACCGAAGGAGTAGGGTGACACCTCGATCTTGATACTAATCTATCGACTGGCTTCTCTCTCAAACATACACACACAGACACACACTACCCGACACCGAAGGAGTAGGGTGGCACATTGATCTTGATAATAATCTATCTACTCCTCTTTCAAACACACACACACACTCACTAGTTGTGCCTCTGTGCCTAACACGCACACTCTCGATACGTCTTTCTCTCCCTCCCCCCCCCCCAACAATGACAGCAGAAGGGTGACAACTCGATCTGATCATAATCTGTCAATTGGTTTCTCTCTCAAACATTGTGTCTCGGTGCCTCGCTCGGTAGCCCCCTCGGTATGTGGACTTCTCGTGCGCGCACAGCTGTAGTGACGATGACGCTGAACCTAGTGTGCCTTGTTTTTACCGGCCTCATGTGATAGTTTTCACCCTATTTTCTGTTAATTAACAAGGCAACCTTTCCTTTGTTACTACTAGTGAATCTGAAATCATTCCGGGCAGACATAAAATATATCACTTCAACCCAATTATCGCAGCAACTATTTTAAAAGAAATTAGCTAGTTGCCCGTGCGTTGCACGGAACATTAAGATGCATTTGTATGAGTAGTTTATCTTGTGAGAGAAAAGGCTGAACGAGGGAAGGCCTTATTTGAGAACGTGGAGAGACGTGTGGGTATATGTTTGCAAAATTGCCATATTTTCTTTCTTATCCGTTAGATATAAATCCGACGGCCTATATTGCAGGATGGCACGCACACCATCATCACCAACTCTGTTTTCTACTCCCTCTGTCCGAAAATACTTGTCATCAAAATGGATAAAAAGAGATGTATCTAAAACTAAAATACGTCTAGATACATTTCCTTTTATCCATTTTGATGACAAGTATTTCCGGACAGAGGGAGTATTTGTCTTTTTAGAGATTTCAACAAGTGACTATGACCGTACCTTACCAACATACTCAAAAAAGTAGTCCATAATTTTGATGTTACCCTCTTTTCTTGGCGGTGCAGTGCCATCTGGATACATCATAAATAAATCAAGGACAAATCTGACCCCTTCCTAAAAAGACATACGGAGCAAAATGAGTGAATCTACACTCTAAAATATGTCTACATACACATCCGTATGTGGTAGTCCATTTGAAATCTGAAAAAGACAAATATTTAGGAACGAATGGAGTATATATATAAGAGTAGACATGGAGATATATCTCCAGCATGGTCTACAACAAAAATGTGTTGGGCTGGTTAGCGCCGGATGCTCGCAACGCGATGACATGAGTTTGAATTCTGTCTTTTAACTTTAGATTTTTATATTATATATTACTCTACTTATTTAATATATACTTCTTTCGCTACTGTACTAACAGTGGAACCCACAGAGTACATAGAATACAAGATTAAGGATGGACTTGTTTCTTTTAACTTTCTGTATGAAGCTGTAGCCACCCTGCAAGTCACGTGTACACTGTACATGCAATTAACTTTTTATAGAGGGAAAATCATACAGGCAATTAACTCAAATGGATTGGATGTCACTCTATTATTTCCAGCATAAAGAGCATCTCCAACGGCAGCCGGCAAATTTCCTCCCGCTTCCTTCCGCGGAGGACGACATCGAACGCCAGCGGCATACATTTTTACAACTCTAACCAACTAGATGAAATTCGTGCAAACACGGACTAATTTCATATAAGCATGAAGGATTTCGTATAAAAAAGCCGGATCTTCATATAAACATGATGGATTTCATTACATTTACATGAACTAAGAGGTGCCAATCCGGCTCTCTTGTATAATTAAAACTCCCTCCGTCCGGAAATACTTGTCCTAGAAATGGATGTATCTAGACTTATTTTAGTTCTAAATGGCCGCCCGCGGATCCCTCTGTCTTCCTCATGTCCGTCAGACACTTGTGGGGTCGATGAAGGTCCTCGGAAGAGACGAAGCAGCAAAGAAACCACCTGAATCCGTGGTCGTCACCTCGGCGGTGGCCTTCATGGGTCCCAAGTGGCGGCGGCCACTCGTGTTCTACTTCTCCTCGATGATGGCGGCGGACACGGAGAAGCTGGCCACCGACTCGTCGCTCTCCACGCACCCGGCTTCTGTCTCTGCCTGCATGGCGCTGCCGCAGGCACGGGAGGCGCGCCCACAGACACGGGAGGCGCGGCCACCGCAGACACTGGTGGTGCGATACGACGCGGCAGCGACGGCGCCCGTACCGGCGTGCTCACCGCCGTGCCGGCGTGGAGCAACTCGCCACTCCTCATCAAGCTGAACTGGAGCGGCGAGTTGCTGAACCACGCGCCTGCTTGGGGCGGCAACTGGTTCCGTCGGGCCAAGCAAGGTTGGTGAAGCACCGAGCGGCCTCGCCCGTATCCGGAGGGCTCGGCGGGCCACCCAGCCGGGTAATATGCCAGAGAATGGCTCATTGGAAGCCATCGGAAGAATGGAGAAAATGGTGAAGGAGGAGATGGGGGAGCGGCGGAGGGGTGTGATTCTTGCCCGCTATCGGTCTGGCCTCGTGTAAATACAGGACGGACGGTAGGAGCTTGGCTGGCGTCTGGCCTCGTTTAAACTGAGGGCGGACGGGAGGAGCTCGGCTGGTGTTGCATTTAATTCCGGCCCGCTCATGAAACGGACGTGTGGCCGGAGTAGGATTCTCGGTTTGCATGCGGGTTTAACGAGGGGTTTAATGGAGGCACCGGGCGTGCAGCGGGCGGCGCAGTACTATTCGATTTGACAGCAGTAATGAGTCATCAAATCACAAAGGCCCTCGCCTCTCGTGAAACCGACCGAGCTAGACTGCCCCGACCTCTAGCCTTTTAAAAAATGTATATACTCCACTTTTGTACAGTAGTAGTGTCGATGGATTGTGCCATGGAGCAGAACTTGAAATTAAAAAAAACAGTGGTACATATATAGAGCGCTCGTCGCCAAATTATGCATATAGTACTATTAAAAAGGCTTGTCACAATAATGGTGTCCAGCACAAGTGCACAACCCACCCCTCAAATAAAAGTAAGCACCCTGGAATTCTTTGACAAAACTAAGCACCCTGAAATTCTTTGTCAACTAAACTGCTGGCTATATGATGTTGGCCATATATATTGTACGTATATAATGTGAAGAAACGAGTGGTAGTAATATACCAACTAAAAGATGAAATGTAAGAAATACTAGTATGTATGTACTGAATAGTTAAAGTAACAAGAAGAAACATAACATAGTTCTGCTGGGGGCTCAGCACAACACACCCCTCAAATTAAATTAAGCACACCTGAAATTAAACTTTGCAACTATTTTGGTAGACACTGCATTAGAACCACCATGAGCAACGACACTGCCACCTTACTCGGAGTCCTCGTCCACGTCCTCGACTTCGTCCTTGTCCCTCTTCCTCTTGGCTGATACTTCTTTGCTTGAACCGCCAACTTGGTTGTTGCTCTTCATCCAACCCTTGTAGATATTGAAACAAAGGTAGCCATCCATTGTAGTGTAGTGGATGTGGTCTATATCTAGTACATTCCGCCGCCATGCATAACGATGAAACGTGTATGGAGGTTTCTCCAGTTTATCGTACGAAGGATGAACCATGGCTCCTGCCAGGGTCAGCATTGAAGGCTGACGAGAGGACACCAGCCGATTCTTCTGGAGGTCGAAGGTGTTGCCTACAACGAGGCCTATCCGACCCAGGACTTCTTTGTCGTTACCAAAGTCTACAGTAACGAATTTGACTAGGTTGCTCTCGAGGAAGTCCTTAAAATCCAGGCACTCAACGTCGGCATGGCATATGTGGTAGACCAAGCATAAGTCATGCACGCAAACCTGGATCACGGCGAGCTTCTTCCTCTCTTCGTCCTTTAGATCCTTCTCTCGTCCCAGGACTGTGGTGTATTCAACATCTAGCCCAGCGACCCACTCATCATCTGAGTCTTCGAACATGCGTCTGAAGCGAGAAAGGCATCCTTTCACCGTCGCGGAAGAACGGGTGTAGATGACGTCGAACTCATCGCCGGTGATGGTTCTAACCTTGTACTCACCGCCAATCATGGAGATTTGGGACGCCATGGATTTGGGAGGAGGGTTAGGATTAGTGGAACTGCCGTAATGTGAATGGACGGGACGACTAGGAGCGAACCGCCGTAGTATTGAAGGATGTGGGGGGACGAGTAGGAGCGAACTGCCAGTGTGCGAACGGCAGGGTAGTGGCTTTCCATTCTCCCATGATACGGGCTTCCAAGAGCCCTTGGATCTGAGATCAAACGGTTGCATGGCGTGATTCTAGACCTATGGGTGAATATCCTAACCTGGAGGGTTATTCTGCAAATTTTCAGCAACTTAGCATGTGACCGTTTGATCTCTGATCCAAGGGCTGCCAGTAGTCCGTATCATGGTCGCGCCTACCACGACCGTCGCGTCGCTCGCGCGGTCACGCCCTTGGAGATTTAACACAGTGCGTTAGGCTATCTGATGTTGGCATGTCATACATAGTCATCACTTAGTCACTCATACTACAACATGGTTGGCTATAAGTGTATTTTTTTTACTTCTCTCTATCTCTTTCTTCGTACTCCCTCCGTCCCATAATATAAGAACGCTTTTGACACTGGTGTAGTGCCAAAAACGTTCTTATATTATGGGACACAGGGAGTACTCGTATTTATTGCATTTGCCAAGGAGTGGCCTCTTCCAATGAAATGGTGTGCTTATTAGTTTTTTGTTGCTAAGTTTGCTTCATTTAATTAGCTATAGACTCAAAATTGTATTTTCACCTAGGTACACGCGCTTAGCACTGGTTCTTCCTTGGGTCACCAAATTAGTCTCTCTCTTCTTGATTAACTTGCCACATCAGACTTTATGCCTATGTGGCAAGCTTAGCACCTGTAGGAGCAAGTAAGTACAATAGTGCGCTTTACATGGCATTTTTGCATATGTGGAGGAAAGAGAGGCAAGGAAAAAGTGGAGAAGTGGGCTCTCATGCAAGAGCCAGCCTCTACTACATGGTGGAGCATTGGGAGAGGCACCTGTATGGAGGTGGTCAGGAATTGGGAGACTCACGCCGGTCGTAGCGCCGCAGTTAAAATGATAATGGCAAGTCAAATCACGGGGCCCCACTTGTCCAGCAGTAACTCGCTGTCAAATCACACAGGCCTACGTTTGCAGCAGCCTACTCCCTCGTCTTCTCGCTTCTCTGCCGACCAACTAGGCGGAACTGCCCCGCCTACCGCGCAGGAAAAGCTCGCGCAGTATACTCCCTCCGTCTAGGTGACCAAGGTGGAGAGGAAAACGAGAGAACTTAATGTTTTAGTATTTGCTAAGGCTGGTTGTAATGGTACTAGCCTTAGCAATTTTGATGTGGTGTCATAGAATTAAATGAAGAAAGAGAGAGAGTTGAGTACTATGTGTCATACATGGCAATAAATAAAGTACTACATGATACTAATATATGATACATGGCGCAGGAGTACTAAGTGTTATTAATACAGTTTTGCTAGAACTCATCTAGATGAGATATAATTTGGTCTCATTCATCTTTTATAGCCATTGGATGTGATGCTATAAGATGCGTGTGTGCTGACGTGGGTTGTATTTGTTCTTGTGCAACGAACTGACCACTGCATGTCATGTTTGATAGTCTCAAGTCATTAAAAGCATACAAGCCCCACATCTCTTATTGGTTGATTCCTCTATTTATGTCAAAAAATAAGAAACAACGTAAGAGTTAATGCACCACGCCTATGTGTTTACTATTTGGTTTTCGTAAGATGACTTAATACTCACCTAGACGGAGGGAGTATTTGATTTGACAGCGGGCGGCGCAGTTCCCGATACGGCTTTAATGCAGACGAGGGAGGGAGTAGCGGTTCCCGATATGTTGAACGACCAATGCATCCTCCTTCAATTAATGCATGAGGGAAGTAATGGGAGGAGGTCCAGGAAAAGAGGTTGCACAATGTGAATGCAACGCAGTTTGCCCTCATTGCCCTCATATAAAGGCACCCCTCCATTCCAATGCATCTACCACATCGTACGCACCTAAGCATTTGCCTAAGCACCTACCCTAAGTGCAAAAGAGCTCACTCCAGACCCATGGCGGCGATGCGCGTGAGCGGCCAGCGGCTGCGCCAGATGGTCCACGACGCCGGCCTGCGGCATGGCGCCGAGGATCGTCTCCAGACGGTGTTCGAGACCAGCTGGTGGATGGCCGCCGTCGACGCCAACTACGACTCTCAGTTGGACCAGATGATCGTTGCCACCAGCAACAAGTTCACCGTCCTCAAGAAGCTCGTGGACGACATCGTCATACTCCTCCAGCCCGCATGCCCGGGCTCCTCATATGCCTGCCACCCTAATCGGCCTCCATGGCAGGAACCTCTTTCAAGCACTGGTGGCCTGCGACTGCCCGCCGATGCCACGAAGAATGTCCACCTGGAGGTCGCGCTCGCCGCGAGGCACCTCGCCCTGCAAGAATTCGTCGACCTACACATCCACGTGTATGAGCAAATATTGTACATAGGTATCTACTAGGCCAGTGAGGACGCTACGACGTTGGCCTTCCTCAACCGGCTGGAAGCCTTGGATGCCTTTGCTGAGAAGCACCTCGACCTCGCCACAAAAGCCGCCGCTCCTTAGCCGCCGGTCAGTGGCCCGGCGCACTAAGTTGAGGAGGAGGACGTCGTACGTTCGTGGATCCATCTTTCTTCTTGCCGTCTATAACCACCATTGCAATCGCATCATCGTGGCCTTAATTCTTATTGTGTTGTTGCATTCTCGTTCCAGTCAATACCGACATGTGCGATCCCCTTGCTTAATTATATGCATCACTGTAACTAGTACTCCATCCGTCAATTTATAAGTTATGCTTACCTTTTCCACCAACTTCGTGCAACGCACGGGCATCTTGCTAGAAAAACTGGAATATGTCTATATAATCCGTATGTGATAGTCCATTTGAAATCTCAAAAAAGACAAATATTTAGGTACAGAGGGAGTAATATATTAGGAGTATATCAGAACAATAGTGATTTCTTTCAAGTTTGTGAACAAATACTACTATTCTACTACTTTGGATCCGTTGCAACGCACGGGCACATTGCTATTAATAGGAAAAGGCCTGCCGCATTCACGTCGCACCCCCACACGCCCGGGAATCGGGAGTACTCCACGGCCCGTCCGGCACGACACATAGCTTAGGGAAGGCGTGTTGCCTAGCATTTTCACTTTCATGTGGGACCGCCATTGAGCAAACCGACACCCTGCCCGCTGCCGGGTTGGAAAACAGAAACGAGGGGAAGATCTAGCTGTAGCACGGAAGCCAAGAAATTTGGTGTCAGACGGGGCTCGTTGATAGAGTAGGAGCATTCTGTACTAGTACTACTCCTACTAGTACCAAGTTTGTACTCCTAATACTATATTACTAGTACTACCACTATACAACTAGTAGGTACGTGCACAACACAACATCGTAGGAACAAAAAATGGGAAGATCTTGTTTTGGGTGATTTATCTTTTTTTCAATCAACGTAGTATGAATAATATGATGTCGGGGGCACCCATGAATCTTATGTGGCTTGGTTGCATGGCTACGGAAGGTTAGAGAAAAATAAATAGATAATGTGTTTAGAGTTCACTCCACTAAATAGATATACTTTGGATCCATTGCAATAGATCGGCACATCTATATCTATACCCCCTATATAGTGTGTGAAAAACTTTGAAAGTTGGTCGTTGGATGAAGCCAATCCGACGGTACAAAGATGGCAAATCCGAGCACTACTGGCCGTTGGATATCATCCACCAGATTCTGCCACATGTATAATCTTGAAGACTCCATGGTTGAACTTAATTCATGACTAACTTTGCCACAACTAAGATTAGGCAAAGTTATTAGTTCTTCAAAATGAGAGCCACAAGTTGGCAAGCCTAAGGGAATCTTGCCACATTTTTTGTGTGTATGTCATGTGGGGCCTTAGTGTGGCTTGCCTAAGGTGTGGCTTGAACCAAACACTCACCTAAGTTAATCAAACTTGCCTAACCTTACATTCCACCAGATTTTGCCACATGTTAGAATCCAGAAAACTCCACATGTAGAAGCATAATGCACAAACCACCAGAATCTCATGCGTGCAATGCACGTTTACCTTACTAGTACTAGTTGGTAGTAGTAAGAAACAAATTCCAGTTTTGGCACGAGCTCGTACTGCGGGAGCACCACAAGGCCTGCCGCAGGAGTTACATTTCCCTCTCGGGGCCCACGAGACCGAACTTCAGTGGCTTAGTGCCCGGCCTATGAGTCAATGACATGCGGACCTTAAATGCGGCTGGCCCACATGTCATTCTCATGGTGGTGGCGTGTTTCGCGAATCACTCGTTTGAGATGAACCGACCGGTGGTGGCGTGGCCGTGGCGAGGGTGCCACAGCTGGGCGTTGGGGCGTTACGAGGTGTAGATGGCCACACTGGCGGGTACTACCTGTAGTACATAAGTACTCCAGCTGAGGATTGATGCCCGGGACGAAATGTGTCACAGCCACTGGATGAAAGTTCGATGGTGCTGGAGTACGGATCGGAGCACAGCAGCGGAGTAGGCAAACCGCGTCCAATTGGGTGTGTCTGTGGTAGAAAGTTGATGGTCGCCGCAGTTCAGCTGGCTCGCATGTCATGCGCACAAAGGCAGAGGAGCGGTGGGGCCGAGAGGGATGAGGGGCACGTCGGGGGGATGAGGATCCCCTTATGCGAACAATCCTACCATTCAGTCACTGACATGTGGGACCCATAAGCGTGGGTCCCACCTGTCAGCAAAGGAAAGGCAGGTCAAGGCAGTGATAGCCACGTCAGAGGATCCATGTCCACCTCGGGGGACGTCATGCCGTGGGTTGGAGCGGCGTCGTGGGAATCGCGTGTGGGTGTGGAAGTGGTAGAAACAAGAAACGTGATGGTCGCCGTGGTTCAACTTCCATGGACAAGCTGTCATGTCTGCTGACACATGTATATCAAAACTAGAGTGTTTATATTTCAAGCACGTGAACAAGTATTATTCTACTACTTTGGATCCATTGCAATGCACGGGCCAGCACATTGGTAGTAGTAGTGTCCATCTCTATCTCTAAAGGCCTTCCCTCGTTCATCGTTTTCTCTCACAAGATAAACTACTCATGCAAATGCATCTTGGTGTTCCGTGGAACGCACGAGGATGTTTCCTTGGGGGTCTCTCCAGCGCGGCGTGGCCGTAGTTGCAAGTTGACGCCCCTTGAGATGCCGACATTGAGGGGCACTCGGATTTCCTTCGATGAGCTGGTAAGATGAGTTTGATCACGTAGTAAATGCATTCTAAAGACTACTTCCGTGTCCATTTCCTAATTCTCCCCCTACCCACTGTTTCACAGGTTAGGCTCGGTGCGAGTGGAGATTGGCTTGCATATGTATGGGAGGGTACCAACATCAATTTTAACAACATTTACAACGGTGACGCCGTTCCCGTAGAACTTTTGTCCAACATTGGGATCAGCCATGCAATGGGCCACCGCATGAATTAGTACGATGGAACCACGGTTAGATTGAATAAGATAGCACGAACCTTGCACATGGTGGTCAAAGGCGGACCATGCTGTCTGCGGCCGATTTGTTGCCGTACGAGTAGGAAGATGTTGTGCTCCTTTCTAACCGCATCTTCGCGATGACAAACCAGGGGACTTATTTTGTATGGGACACATCCTACAATATACTCCCTCTCTCCCAGTTTATTTGTTTTGAATCTTTTCATTTTATAAGTTTCAAATTAAAATTTAGAGCTCCCCATCTCATGTTGAGATTACAATGTCCATTAAATCGTAGCGTGCATGTATAGTAAAGAAACAAATCTCGAGTTTGGCACGAGTTCGTGCTGCGGGAGAACCACAAGCCCTGGTGTAGGACTTACATTTCCCTCTCAGGGCCGTCGGGACTGAGCTTCAACGCCTTACTACACCTACCTTTGAGTCAATAATATGTGGACCCGATAGGTGACTGGTCCACATGTAATGCCCCCGAAGGCAGAGGGGCAGTGTGGCCAAGAGGGGTGAGCCACAGGTCGGGGGACGTGTGGTTTCATGGGTTCGAGCGGCATCGTGGGAATCGCGTGTGGCTTTGGTAGAAACTTGATGCTCGCCGCATTTTAGGTGGACCACATGTCATGCACACAAAGGCAGAGGGGCAGTGCGGCCGAGAGGGGTGAGGCGCACGTCGGGGGGCGTGGTGCCATGGGTTGGAGAGGCGTTGTGGGAATCGCGAGATGAAATGTGATGGTCGCCGTAGTTGAACTTCCATGGACAAGCTATCATGTCTACGGACACATGCACTGCATACCGATCACTGAAGGAGTAGAAGAGAAAGCTATATATGCGGATAAATAGTTCCTTATAGTGAAGCGGACCCATCCTACTACTCTGTTCCAAAGACATGCACACCATCGAAATAGTCCATCTATATCAATTTACACGAGAGGGAATAATTTTTTTTACAAGAGAGGAAATAGTTCATCCATTCATAATGCCCTCCTGCTGGTGCAGCCTTTTCTTCTTCTTCTTCTTCTTCTTCTTCTTCTTCTTCTTCTTCTTCTTCTTCTTCTTCTTCTTCTTCTTCTTCTTCTTCTTCTTCTTCTTGTTCTCATTCTCTGTGGGAGACGTCTTCGCAACAAGCTCTTTGGACCTTGCAGCTATCTCGAAACTCACACTGGCATCGAGGGCAGCATATTTTATCCGCTCGTACGTCAAGGGATAATTCTCCCATCCAGACAACCTTAATGCCACCGTTTCATCACCCTTCTGAAGATTTGTACTGAGCACAAAATTTGCTACGTCGAATAGGGATGGTATCTATTTATCACAATCTTCTACAGGAATTTTGATCCTGGTTTGTAGGTCAGCGATGCTTTTCAAATCAAGGTTGTACGGCTCTAGCTTCTGTTTGTCCCATTCGATGGCTGCCCCATAGAAGTATACGTCCTCCCGAGACAAGAAATCGTGAAGCTCACCTAGTATGGAGGGAGAGTGTATGATGTGGTACACTAAAACATCATCTTCGAGGCACAGCTGAAGGATGGCGGCGCGCTGGATCTTCCCAGGGGCACGCTCCGTGTACTCTGCTTTGAGACCGATGACCCTCGTCTCTACCTTTTCGAGGGAGTCGGATACATTGTTGATCCACTGCCGAACAACCCTTGGGTGGACGGTGACGGTGGCAACTATGCGCATCGAGCCTTCGACGAGGACATGTTGGACGCTAAAAACCTGCATCTCGATCTCTTTCGCCATTTGGAACCGCTGGAACGGAGGGCTATGGTTTGGAGAATTAGGATTAGATGGCTAATCTAACTGAAGTAGTAGATGATTATTTAAAGAGGTTTAAACAATGTGAATGCAGTGGGGTTTGGATGCAAATGAAGACGAAGGGGAGGTGAAGAAGCCGAGGAGAATCGGTTCCTGATGGAGAAGTAAATGGGAGAAGTGGCGTGCACGCAGTTGATTAGACGGCTAGGTAGACTAAACGAAAAGGCTATGCGGGTAGACTGATGAGTCGTACCTGTTGTGTACGTGCCCATCCTTCCTGATAGGTGGGACCTATGCAAACAGATAAAAAACTGTGTCGTAGCTTTTTTTTTTTGAGCGCATGAGTGCGAGACACAACATTCTCTGTTTAAGGAATACTCCCTCCGTTTAGGTGAGTATAAGTCACCTTATGAAAATCAGGTTTTCCCAAAACCTTTAGGCGTGGAGCATTAACTTCCTGCTCGATCCCCTCCCAGCCTCGTTAGCCAGCATTCTCTTCCTCTGCTGCCGCGTTCTACCTTTCCATTTTTCCTCTTCTCAAGTGTGGAACGATCTACATGCCGTCCTTGATGCACCAGAATGACCACTGCATGCATCGCGGCAGGGCGTTGATTGGGCATGCACGAGAATTTGGTTCTGCTTGCAATATGGATGATACCTGAACGATGAAGTGAACAGGCATGCTAGCACGGGGGACCTATTTCCGCTATACAATAATGGAGTACTCATGTTCCTACTACTAGTAGTAGTAGTACAACTGTGGTACACTTGCTGGTCAAAATACTATTCATCCGGTCCTCAAAGTGAAGTGACAACACCCTGCGCCTGACACTAGTCTAGGCGGCGTGTTCGGGTTACCAAAGTCAGCCTCACCCTGTGCACTGTGCAGTCTGTCACCACCGCTGTACAACACATTGGCGCCTCGCCTCGTCTCCCTCTCCGCTCCCATAGCACCACTCCATCTCCATCTCCTTCCCCGTCTCCATCTCATTGTACCCCCGTG
Source organism: Triticum timopheevii (assembly GCA_963921465.1). Taxonomy (NCBI): domain Eukaryota; kingdom Viridiplantae; phylum Streptophyta; class Magnoliopsida; order Poales; family Poaceae; genus Triticum; species Triticum timopheevii. Next base: position 283,145,587 of record OY997268.1, on the reverse strand, counting down.
TACCATCGCCTCACTCGCCTCCCCCAGTACCACTATTCCCTCGCTAGCCGCTCCAGCACCAACATCCTTCTCCCCTGTAAATCAAGCCCCCTTCCAAACTCCACCATGGCCGAACGCGAACAACGCAACATCCATATGAGTCGCGATTGGAGCAATCTCCCTAGTGACATCCTCGACCTCTGTTGTTCGTGTATGGATATGTTGAGCGCCCTGCGGCTGGCTGCATGCTCGAGGGACATGCACACGGCCAGCGTCGAAGCGAAGCCTAAGCTTTTCAAGACACCCTGCTTGCTGCTATTTGGTCTTGCGAGATTGGCTCACCATGATATGGAGGCGTACATGATGCCCCTCGACTTCAATCCGATCTCCATTAGCCGAAACTTCTTTGCAGGTATGTAGTGGGTCGCCGTACATCATTTCCCTCGACATCAATCCAATGACCATCGCCCGAAACTTCTTGGCAGGTATGTACTGGGTCGGCATGAACTCCCACTAGATGGCTGCCTTTAGAGAATACGGTAAAATGTTGGTGCTCGTGAACTTCCAGACCTCCCATGAGATTATCCTTCCTCCGTTGGATTGTATAGAGTATTACCATCGCGGTCCAAGTCATCTAGATTACTACGTCAGTTGGACGAACCTTGTTTTGCAGAAGATTGTAATCTGCCAAGTGCCCACACGACATGCGAATTACGCAGACTTCAAGCTAATTGCCTTGTTCGACCGCGGACTCGCCTATCTTTACGCCGGTGCCTTCTTTAGCTGGAGACAACTCGGTTCGCAGTGGATCAACGTCAAAGCTGATACACACTTCTGTGATGCTATTGAACACAGTGGCATCATCTACGCGATCGACAAAGCATATGGCACCACGTATTGCTGGGACGACGCGTGTAAGTTGTTTCCATCTCATGTTAATGATGACGCCATGACACTGTTTGAACTTTTTGTGATGATTGGCATATCCCTGTTTGAGCAGAATTTGAGTAGAACTATGGCAATGTATTAGAGACGTCGTAAATCAGCTATATTTGGAATGAGTTAATTCATGCGAGTGTGACCATGTCATTACAGCCAATTTGTACCCTGAATAATCAAACAGTTAGGAATATATGGATATTATCCTTAGTTTACAGTAATCTATATACAACTACTAAATATGAGTGTGTATCAATGGCCATGTTGGTTTCCTCATTTTCATGATGTAGAAACATGCATCACACTCTTGGTTTCATCTAACCATACATTAGGGAAGTAAATGTGCATATGGAGAACTCTATATTTGGAAGTAGTGAAATCCTGCAATGTTTACCATGTGTACATACCTATATTCGCCCTTCAGCAATCAATGGCTAGAATAATATCCTCACAAAAAAAATTCCCACAGAACACGAGTATATAACACTGCATGGTCTGTTAGTTACCTTGAAGAATTAGTTTGTGAGGACAGAACATGATTACATAACATGCATGACATGGTAATTTCCTATGAAGAATCGATTGCGAGATAACATGAGTATAACCATGCATGGCACTTCTATATTTTCGAACCCAGTATACATTTCCCTGTATTTTCCTCCCAGTTCCAACAAGGACATATCAATGTTGTTTCTTGCATTATCCTACTCATACTCTGAACAATGCTGATCCTACATTAACAATGCATGTCCTTTTTGATATGATGCAGTGTCCCTACAGTTACTGCCCTTTGCAATCACACCACCTTTGCCAAAAACAGGGAAGCACAACTGGTTCCTCGCTCGATCAGACGACGACAAAAGACTGATGATCATTCGGACACATGAGCCAGAAAAGTTATATTGCAAAAACCCCACTGTATACAAGCACCGTGTAATACCTGAGTATCCGAACAGTGGCTGTTATGTCTATGAGCAGGATACCAGCTTGTTGGGGCCTTTAGGATTTTTTAGTTGGAGGCACGTAAACAGCCTTGGTTCACACTCCCTGTTTCTCGGACTCAATTATTCGATTAACCAGGAGATATCCGTTGGCAATGACCTTGATGGTAGAGAGGCTCTGTTTGCTATGGAAAACTGTGTCTACATGGCGAGCCCTAGGAGTTCGGGAGCAAACTCCCCTGATTGTAAACGATACAGCCCTCAACCAAAAGAAGGTGAGAATGACAAAGGCATCCGGATTAACTTTGATCCTTGGATGTCTCAATTAAGACAGGCAGTGATGTGGTTCAAGCCTTCAGGTTGATAGGTAATTGGGCTGTTGCATCGAAAGGGTAGAGTACTGGTGTCTCCGAATCACTGATCGCTGAAGCGGGGCTGCAAATTATGATGGTGTTGGATCATGTCTTCGAATGACTTTGTTGTCTTTGCTGCTGGTTCTGGATGGGTAGTTCTTTCTTTTGTTATACATATTCCTTGTCATTTGGTCATCCTCGTCTATGTCACTCTTACTATGTAATAGTTGCTTCTGTTTAGAATGTCATTCTCATCTCGATCACGAGAGTCTGAGCGCTGCAGATGGGTGTGTTTTGGTGGTGTAGCAAGACTACTTATGAACTATCATGCCTTGATGTTTATGTCAGTAGTAGTCACTAGTCAGTGTTTGAATGTTGTATATATCGTTGTTTCGAACTTTTTATTGTCTCGAACTATTGGTGGGCTAAATGAGGGCATCACCATTCTCCAGTGTTCAGAGTATATCTCCTTTTTTCAAGTTATATAATTTGAGCTCAGTGTCTTTTCAATGATGTACACTTGTTTGGGCCAGTGAGGTGTCGTTGAATATGGGTCGAGTAGTAACGCAATGCCAAACATGTCAATTATGACTCTCAGGACGGGCTCTCAAAAGATCCAGAAAATAAGGCTGGGCTCTCCAATAAAGAAAGAATAAGGACTCTTAGGCCGACATGTGGGCGCCACCGGTGTTTTCGTGCGCTTGCGCGCTGAGAGCATATTGGCGCGTGCTCGAAATTCATGCTACCTTTTCATCCCCAGTCTCCCGCCCCTCCCCCACCTCTGGAATCTCAATTCCTACTCCAGTTCCCCCAAATCCCCATCCTGTACTCCCTGTACTCAAGCGCACTATCATGTCGCCGGTTAATGCGGATCTCTGAGCCGAAGATCCTGAGGTCCGTCCTGCCTTCAGTCGCCGCGTGCTGTCGCTCAACAGTGGCATGGCGGCGCTTGACGACCAGTTTGCCGGCAAAGTGCTGATGGTAACCATCAACGGCGACCGGCCTCCCGTCTCGCCGGACGACCTTGTCAAAGCTCTTTGCATTACGCACGACATCCAAATAAGTGACTTGCTCGTCGAAGTCTGTCCGCCACCGGCTGATTTCTTCATCAGGTTCTAGACAACTTTCGACTGCAGTCGTGTGTTCGAATCTTCCCGGCGTTTGTTCTGCGATGGCGCGCTGGTGAGCTTTGATAGGTGCCACCCAGGATGGGGCTCGATGCCCTCTGAGCTTGAGTTTTTAACAAAGCTTTCCTTCCACGGCATGCCTCGACGTGCTTGGAACAGCGAGTCCATGAACGAGCTTATCAACGACCTTGGAGGTGAGCTCGTAAGTATGTTTGTTCCTCCAGACAGCTAGGCTCTGACGGTTATGGCATGGATGAAGAAGTCGTCCACCATACTGAAGGTGATTGGTGTTGAGATACCGGTGTAGGAACCGGCGTTGTTTGATTCATCGCCACCAAGGCCGCCGCGGACCACGTTAGGGATGTACCTGTATCGAGTGTTCGTGCATGTCGAAGAAGTGGTCAATCCATCAATCGAAGTCCTGCCGCCGCCGCTGGTGCCAGGGTCCGGCGACGATGTCCATTACAGGAGTCAACGTCAGACTTTCCCCATGTTGCTCGGAACGATGGATGGCATAGGGCCTACTCCATCGCACGGCGGAGGCCACTGCTTCTTCGGGAGAAGAGGCAGGGTTGGCTGCCTGGATGTGCTCTAATTTGAGGTAACAACTGAATCTTGTCAGATACTAGTTAAATCCGACCTATGGGTGTGAAGCACTGATATGCTAGTACATTTGATTGTGACCTGTTCTAATTTTGTACCTGAACCTTTTTTGGAAAGGGTTGTACGTCAACTTAATGTGCTAGCAGAACTTATTGTGTTGTCTGTCTGTTTTCTTTGCACAACATTCAAGATATTTCCCCGTCATTGATAAAGACGATGAACCGTTATGTATGACTTTGTTGGTTTCAACATAGCCCTTCCCGTAGCGATCCACTGCTTCCATCCTGATTGTGCCGCCTGCGTGAAATTTTTGTATGCAAGTTCAGTGTGCTATGATGTTCTATATAATTGTGTCAACTATATAAGTTTTTACTGAGCATCAGCAATGGATATGGCTGAAAGATGTATTTACGAGCATCGACCGATGGGTCTCTCTCTCTCTATCTCTCTCTCTCTCTCTCTCTCTCTCTCACACACACACACACACACATGCGCGCGCGCGTGCGTGCACACACGCACAAGTGGGACCCGTTGAATTATTTATTTGCTCGTGACATCATTTAATTAGGTTCCACTATAATCTAACTTTTTCCTTAAGTTATTAATTGAACTCATTGACTTTAAAAAGTTGTACAGAAGCCTTGTTTGGGCCTTTCCGGCATCGCTGAATGTGGGCTGAGTAACCATGTTAGGTTGTACTGTACTACACATGCCTTTTTTTCAACATCAGCAATGCAACTGGGCCGACAGTTGTACACAATATCCGGGTCAACTTGTTATTCTTCGCCCCGCTGGGCTGCAAACTTTCCTAGGAGGTATGCATTAGGCTTAACAAGAAAATGGACTTTAAGAAATAATAAATGGGATGTAATTATAATAACTGGGCAGTTACTATGCACCAAACACGTAATTAGTTTTAAAAAATATATTATTCTTGGAATTTGAAAATTTAGATTTCATTACTTGTTGCGCGCACAATATTTCGTTGGATTTTAACGTAATACAACTTTATTTTGAAATTATATTTAACCTGACTAGAAATTTCGGATAAAAATATTTCGGATCCCATCAAAATGTGGGATTTTTTTTAATTCTGTTTTGAGCGGTTGTTTGAAATTATTAATCGTTGTCCTAGCTAGAAGTTGGGCTGTACTTTTAACAAACTGTAAATGGGCTGTAGTAAATTCCATTAGAATTAAAAAATGGGTTGTACATTCTTACAAATCGCAAATGGGCTATATGTTCTCTACCAAATCCGAGATGTGGGCCTAATAAGTTGACGCGTACCAAGGGCTTTGTCAACTTAGTCAATATAAACGATTCTAGCTGCAGTGATCGTACGATGTCCATCCAACGGCCGTAGTGCTTCTTCAACCTCTGGTCTTCTTGCTCTAGCCGCCCAAAGCAGCGCCGGTCGTGTCGCGTGCTCCTGCCTTCCATGGCCGGCTGTGATGTCGCGGAGGCCTCACCGCCCCGTACTACTCCCACCGCTGGCCAGGCCATCCCTCTACTCACCCACACCCCCTGTTATTCTGCGGCGACGGCGGCCTCACACCACAGCCGAACCAGTGAACCCTCGTACTCCTCTCCGCGCGGGCTTCCACTGCTGCGTCTTCCCAGGCTCCGCGTCGTCCCCTTCCTAGGCCTCGCCGTCATCCAGACCACCGCCCTGGTGCTCTCGGTGCGGTGTGGTCAACGTGGTCAACGACCGACTTCCATCGGAAGAGTACTGTACGTGGAGAGGCTGACAGCTGGGTCCAGGCGGCCGCAAGGAAGTGCCTCCTTATTACGCGCAAAATAATTATTCCTCCACCTGACAGTAGGGACACACCGGACGGGCCACCGTATTTCATGAAAAAAATGTTTCCCCCCTGACTGCTAGGGCCCACCAGACGGGCCACCATATTTTGCAAAAAAAATGTTCCCCCCGCTGTCAGCTCGGACCCACCGGAAGTGCCTCCTTATTACGCACAAAAAAAATGAATACTCCCCTGCTAGCTGGGACCCACCATGGTGGGAGGCTGACTTGTGGGCCTATTAAGTTGACTGGGACGGGGGCCTTTGTCAACTTTAGTCAATATGAACGATTCTAGCTCCAGTAACCGTACGATGTCCATCCAACGGCCGTAGTGCTTCTTCAACCTCTGGTCTTCTTGCTCCAGCCGCCCAAAGAAGCGCCGGTCTTGCCGCATGCTCCTGCCTCCCGTGGCCGGCTGTGCTGCCATGGAGGCCTCACCGCCCCCTACTATTCCCACTGCTGGCCAGGCCCTGCAGCGATGGCAGCCTCACACCGCAGCCGAACCAGTGAACCCTTGTACTCCTCTCCGCGCGGGCTTCCACTGCCGCGTCTTCCCTGACTCCCCGTTGTCCCCTTTCTAGGCCTTGCCGTCAACCACCGCCATGGTGCTCTCGGCACGGCGTGGTCAACGTGGTCAAGGAACGACTTCCATCGGACGTGGACTGTACGTGGAGAGGCTGACAGCTGGGTCCACGGCCGCAGCAAGGAAGTGCCTCCTTATTACGCGAAAAATAATGATTCCTCCACCTGACAGCTGGGACCCACCAGACGGGCCACTGTATTTCGCGAAAAAAACGTTTCCCCCTGACTGCTGGGACCCACCAGCTACATCTTCGCACGCAAGGAAGTGCATCCGGGCAAAAAAACGATTCGCCCCCCTGACTGCTGGGACCCACCAGCTACATCTTCGCACGCAAGGAAGTGCGTCCGGGCGAAAAAAAAACGATTCGCCCCCTAACTGCTGGGACCCACCAGCTACATCTTCGCATGCAAGGAAGTGCGTCCTGGAAAAAAACGATTTGCCCCCGTGACTGTTGGGACCCACCAGCTACATTTTTGCACACAAGGAATTGCCTGACAGTCGGGACCCACCTGGTCGAAGCGTACGTAGCATTGTCATTCTGGTCGCGAACGTGTACGTACATATATACTGGTCGATGTAGAGGCGTGCACGTCTCGTAGTAGAGGCGCGTACGTGTCGTAGTAGAGGCACGCACGTAGCATGTACACGTACATATAGCGACCAGTGTGCAAGAAAGAAAATACGGCCACGTATGTGTACATACGGGCGGGGTCTCGAACACCTACTGCGCATACGTACGGCCAGAGCTCGTGTACATGGCTGGGTCGGAACGGAGAAACAGCGTCGTCGTCGTGTTCATGGGGAGGCAACGGAATGCGTCGTGTTCATGGGGAGGCAACGGAATGCGTCATGTTCATCGGGAGGCAACGGAATGCGTGGGAGCCAACCGGCTGGGTCTGAACAGAATGCATGGTCGTGTTCATCGGGAGGCCCTGGACGAAACAGGTGATGGAAACGAGGCCTGGCGTACCGCACAATGGAAGAAACGGTCCTGTGTTCGACCGGCCACGTTCGAAACAGGGTCCCGTTGATCGGGAGGGGTGTGGCGTACCGCAAAACGGAGGAAACGGACCTCCTACGGTCGAAACGGGGGTCCTGTTGATCGGGAGGGGTGTGGCGTACCGCAAAACGGAGGAAATGGACCTCCTACGGTCGAAACGGGGGTCCTGTTGATCGGGAGGGGTGTGGCGTACTACAAAACAGACAAAACGGACTTGTGTTGGAGCGCTACGGTCGAAACGGGGGTCCTGTTCATCCGGAGGGGTGTGGCGTACCGCAAAACGGGACTCCACGGGATACTGTTCATCTCCACCGTCGACCTCCTCCTGCCTCCACGGGCTACCGTCGACCTCCTCCAGCCTCCACGGGCTCCTGCTCATCCAGCCTCCACCGCGCGCTACTCCACCGGCTACTGTTCAACCACCCCTCCACGGGCACCCCTCCACTGTCTACTGTTCATCCAGCCCTCCACCACACCACGGGGTCCTGTTCATCCAGAGGCAACACCACCTCTCACTATTCATCCAACCCCCCCCCCCCCCCACAACGCTCATTGTTCATCCTAGAGGCAGCATCGATTGGCTTCAGTTAGCAGCAGTAGCGAAGGAATCGCTCAATCGGGTTCAGTTAACAGCCATCGATCGATCGCTCGGGTTCAGTAACGCGTAGCCTGCAGTGCAATCGCTCGGGTTCAACTAGAGCCCAACGCCTCGTTCGGGTTCAGTTAGAGCCAACGCCTCGCACACATGCGCGTACGTGTACAAGAGAAACGCGCATCGCTCGGCCCCCGACCTCCCACCGTAACCGGGAACTCCCCGAAATTTTCCTCGCCCTCACTTCTACCACGGTTTTTTCCGTCATGGACGGCCCAAAGAATGTCATGCAGCTGCGTCTCCGGCCCACTCAGGACAAAAAGCCCATTTTCTGTCATGATTTTTTGTCATAGAAGTAGGATCCCACCACATCTATGATGATACCGGGTTTTGTCACAATTATCGTCATAGAAGTGTCATATGTATGACAGAAAAAAGTTTCGTTCGGCCCAAAATGTCACGGATGTGTCATTTTTTTGTAGTGTAAGAATTTGAGATTCGCTTGACGGGTTTGTGACACACCACCACCACTTCCTAGTAGTCTGTAGGATCATATTCTTCTGTGTTTCTATTGCTGCTAACCATGGCAGGATCACAAGCCGATGAGACTGATTGGGAGAACATGACGAACAAATAGTTACATGATAAATTTCAGCAAATGATGAGTGGGCAGGTGCAAGATGTGCTAAACAGATTTGAAGAGGCCATGGAGAAGATAGATGGCATTGAGAAGACTTTCGAAACAAAGCTCAATAACATGTTTAATGAATTGCTCATGCGTCTTCCACAACCACCGCCAGCTGCACATATCGCACCTTTGCAACGACAACAACAACGTCCCCTGCCGAATCAGTTTGGACGAGCGAAGCGTGTTCCTCTTGAGGATGGCCAAACTTCTGGTGCTGATGTACCTATTGTTGATGCTTCTTTGGCTCCTGCTACTGCTGCTGCTAGTACTGAGGAGGATGATGATTATGTGGGTGATTATGAGGATGAGGTTGATCAAAATCAGAACTAAGTGCAACCACCAGCACCAGCACCAGCACCAGGTCGTCCACATGGAAATAATCGTAATGGTAGGCCTGCACCACCACCTCATGTACGAGTTCATGACCATATTCCTAAACTGAAATTGAATATTCCACCATTTGAGGGTAGATATGTTCCTGATATATATCTTACTTGGGAGTTAGAAACTGAACAACATTTTACATGTGTACAATATCCCGAGGAGAGACGAGTTGCTGCTGCTGTTTGTGCTTTCACTAGTTTTGCATGTGTATGGTGGTCAAAACATTGTAGATTATTGATGAGGACATCAATACCACTGTTACACCCACATCCCCTACTGCTACATATACTGGACCAATTACTAGAGCTCGCGCACGCCAATTAAATTATCAGGTACTTCCGTTTCTTGGTAATGATTCGAATATTCATGAGAATATGATGTTGCCTAAATTGGATACATTTATTTGCTTACAAATGAAGGGCCTAGCATGGATAAGAGGGAAGAACACTGGAGCAAGACCAAGCATGGAGATGATGGCATGCGCAAGGGGAACAAGAACGGAATTACAAGTGATGATTACAGGAGTTTGAAGCCACCATAATGAGTGCATGAAGCCTTGGACGAAATATACAAGATGCCACTTCCTAAATTTCACCCAGAGGCTATTCTAGGTGCTGCAACACCTTATTATTGGGCCAGGCCCATGTAATTTCGAAATACATAAGTATAGGCTATTTTTAGAGTCCGTATGTGTGGAGAAACAAGAGATATGGTTTCTTTCGGACCCTTTCCTCAAGGGCCACAAAATTCCCCCCTCTTCCTCCATATATACAGCCCTTAGGGGTCCGTTTAGACTTTGGGTCTTGTTTAGATTAAAAGTTCGCCATAGCTGCAACTTCGCGTACTTCGTTTGTGTTTAACGACCAGACAAAGGCGTCTCAGAACCCCACCTTCATTAATAAAGCTTTCCTCTTATATTCGTAATATCTAGATTGCAATCTCAGTTTCTTGCTTGTTCTTCGTTTGCTAGTAGGAAAATAGACCCTCGTGGTCAGGTTGATCGTGCTCCGGCATGGTTAATAACCCCTCGGAAGTTGGTTTAGCGATTGCTAAGGCGCGACGTCTCGCACGTTATAGTCGGATCATCAAGGTCGACTCCCACAGAAAACGATAGCCACCATCTCATCGAAAGACTGAACACCTTTGCCTCTATCAAGTGGTATCAGATTTCCAGGTTGCTCGGTGAGATTATATAGTTTTTTGTAGTTTAGATCGACTCTGTTCTTCAAACCTATAGTCCATGATAAAGCCACAAAAAATTAGGGTTAGTTCATCGTACCCAAACCAGTCCGAGCCAGTGCATAGTCTTTTTAGTATTTTGCATTGTTCAATTTTCGGTTGCATCGTCGTGTCTAGTTGTTGGTCTTAGCGTCTAATCTTTTAGAGTTTTGAGTTCTGTTCATGGGTATTCATGCCGTCGCCGCACCATCATTATCCGCTGCCATATAGCACCACCACATCAGATTCATTATCTGCTGCCATATACCACCACTACACCAGATACATCGTCCCTGCCATCGACCATCACCGCTTATCCGCCACCACTCCGAGTCCATATACCAACACCGATCCGAGTCCATATAGCACCATCGACCCACATCCATATACCACCACCCCTCCGAGTCCATCTCATATTAGGTTAACTTTCGAGATCCATCTGTTTCCAGATTTGTGTTTTCCTTGTCTGAGTAGGTTTCAGATTCCAACAATCTGTTGCCATCCATAGAAGAGGTTGGTTTCCACACAAAAAAAGAGTCCGGAAACCACCCTCTGTTTAGGTCCAAAATTTTCCAAAAAACGCACTTGATAAAAAAATCTGGCTACCCTATTTTTAGGTGTTTCCAAGCATATTGAGACAGTCGCCGTTAAAGAAAGTTTTTTTAGGCGTTTCCCGTTTTTGGGTCCGGGCAGTCAAAAAAAAAATTGGTCGCAAAAATTTCGTGTCTATCCTATTATCTTGACTTGGGAAGAGTTTTGAGACACTCGCTAATATAGTGATTTTTGGCAAAGGAAAGAGGACCGAAAAAAAATCAGAGTATGCTTTTTCCCTTGTTTCCGTGCAGCGCCGTGATTTTGTTGGTGTTCTAGGCTCGCGTCTCTAGCACGGTCTAGCCTAGGACCAGCACAGTACCATCGTTGTGCGTTTATTCAACTTTGCATCTCTGAATTGATTATTGATGACCCTTTTTGCTGCCATATTATAAGCCTTCTTAGCTCCACATACATCTACGTCGTGCGTTTGACTCTCCCTGGTAATCGCTCTATCCAAGCTTTGAGAGTTTTGACTACAACGGTTGCCGATCACCACCTGCGGCTGGGTAAGAACTGGTAAGAATTTGAGATTCGCTTGACGGATTTGTGACATCCTGCCACTTTCTAGTAGTCTGTAGGATCATATTCTTGTGTGTTTCTATTGCTGCTAACTATGGCAGGACCACAAGCAGATGAGATTGACTGGGAGAACATGATGAACAAGGAGTTGCATGATAAATTTCAGCAAATGATGAGTGGCCAGGTGGGAGATGTGCTAAACAGATTTAAAGAGGCTATGGAGAAGATAAATGCCATGGAGAAGTCGTTCATGACAAAGCTGGATAACAAGTTTAATAAATTGCTCAAGCGTCTTCCCCAACCACCAACGGTTGCACCTGTCGCACCTCTACAACAACCACAACAACATCTCCAACGCCGCCTTCCAAATCAAGTGGGACGAGCACAACGCGTTCCAATTGAGCCTAGTCAAAATTCTGGTGCCGCTGCACCTACTATTGATACTTCTTTGGCTCCTGCTACTGCGGCTGCTGGTGCCGAGGAGGATGATGATTATGCGGGCGATTATGAGGATGAGGTTGATAAAAATCAAAACTACGTACAGCCACCAGCACCACCACCAGCAGGTCGACCTCAGGTATATATTCGCAACGGTTGGCCTGCACCACCACCTCAGGTAAGAGATAATGACCATATTCCTAAACTGAAATTGAATATTCCACCATTTGAGTGTAGATATGTTCCTGATATATATCTTACATGGGAGTTAGAAACTGAACAACGTTTTACATGATTACAATATCTCGAGGAGAGACGGGTTGCTAATGCTGTTTGTGCTTTCACTAGTTTTGCATGTGTATGGTGGTCTGAACATTGTAGATTATATCCTATTCCAGCTACTTGGGCTCCTTTGAAAACTGCTATGCATACTCATTGGGTTCCACCATATTATCAACGTGAATTGCTTCAAAAATTGCAGCGTTTAAGACAAGGGAAAAATTCTATAGAAGTTTATTATCAGAAATTACAAACTGGCATGATTAGATGTGGTATTGTTGAGGAGAATGAAGCTACGCTTGCATGCTTTATGGTGGGTTAAATAGAGAGATTCAAACCATTGTAGAGTATAAGGAGTATACTAATATCACTCGTTTATTCCACCTTGCTTGTAAAGTTGAACGTGAAGTGCAGGATCGACAGGCATTGGCGTGAACTAACTTTTCTGCAGGTCGACCTTGATCATGGACACCGTGTGCATCTTCTACTTCCACTGCACCAGTGCCTCCATCAGGTGCCACCTCCAGCCGTGATACAAGAAAGCGGGCACAACCACCACTATCTGCCAAGAGCGCACATGCCGGGCCTACACAGAGCTCTTCTTCTTCTATGGCCTCAACATGGCACACAAGTGATATTATTTGTCGTCGTTGTAAGGGAATAGGTCATTATGCGAGAGAATGCAAATCTCAGTGTGTGATGATTGCTACTGAGGATGGTGGGTATGAGTTCGCTAGTGACTATGATGAGGATATTTTGGCTCTTATTACACGTGAAGAACATGGTGAAGATGATTCTGAACATGATACACAATACATGGCTCCTGGAGATGCTGACGGGTATGAATGTTTAGTTGCTCAACGTGTTTTGAGTGTGCAGGTCACACAAGCTGAGCAAAATCAGAGGCATAATTTGTTCCATACAAAGGGAGTTGTGAAGGAACATTATGTGCGCGTCATCATAGATGGAGGGAGCTGCAACAACTTGTCTAGCATAGAGATGGTGGAGAAGCTATCTCTCACCACAAGACCACATCCACATCCTTACTACATCCAATGGTTCCACAACAGCGGCAAGGTTAAGTAACTATTGTTCATGTGCATTTTAGTATCTCTACATATGCTGATTATGTAGATTTTGATGTGATACCTATGCAAGCATGTTCCTTATTACTTGGTAGACCATGGCAATTTGATAAAATTTATGTACACCATGGTAGAAACAATCAGTATACTCTTCTTCATAAGGATAAAAATATTACTTTGCTTCCTATGACTCCTAAGTCCATTTTGAAAGATGATATTAATAGAGCTAATAAAGCAAAACAGGAGAAAAATAAGAGTAAAACTCAGATTGTGGCAAAAGAACTGGAGCAACAAATGAAGCCTAATAATAAACCATCTAGTGTTGCTTCTGAAATTAAATTGAAAAGTGCATGTTTACTTGCCACCAAATCTGATATTGATGATCTAGATTTCAGCAAATCTGTTTGCTATGCTTTTGTGTGCAAAGAGGCATTATTTTCTTTTGAGGGTGTACCTTCCTCTTTGCCTCCTGCTGGCACTAACATTTTGCAGGAGTTCGCTGACGTCTTTCCACAAGACGTGCCACCGGGATTACCACCCATTCGAGGGATTGAGCATCAGATTGACCTAATTCCCGGTGCTTCGCTACCAAACCATGCGCTATACTGTACCAATCCAGAGGAGACAAAGGAGATTATGCGTCAAGTACAGGAGCTGCTCGAGAAAGGTTATATACGTGAATCTCTTAGTCCTTGTGTTGTTATATCATACTAGTGCCAAAAAAGGATGGTACATCGCGTATGTTCGTTGATTGTAGAGGCATTAATAATATTACTATTCATTATCATCATCCTATTCCTAGGCTAGATGATATGTGAGGGAGTCCTGGACTAGGGGGTGTCCGGATAGCCGAACTATCACCGTTGGCCGGACTCCTAGACTATGAAGATACAAGATTGAAGACTTCGCCCCATGTCCGGATGGGACTTTCCTTGGCGTGGAAGGCAAGCTTGGCGATACGGATATGTAGATCCCCTACCATTGTAACCGACTCTATGTAACCCTAGCCCTCTCCGGTGTCTATATAAACCGGAGGGTTTTAGTCCGTAGGACGAGCAACAATCATACCATAGGCTAGCTTCTAGGGTTTAGCCTCTTTGATCTCGTGGTAGATCTACTCTTGTACTACCCATATCATCAATATTAATCAAGCAGGAGTAGGGGTTTTACCTCCATCGAGAGGGCCCGAACCTGGGTAAAAACATCATGTCCCTTGTCTCTTGTTACCATCCGCCTAGACGCACAGTTCGGGACCCCCTACCCGAGATCCGCCGGTTTTGACACCGACATTGGTGCTCTCATTGAGAGTTCCTCTATGTCGTCACCTTTAGGCCCGATGGCTCCTTCGATCATCAACAACGACGCGGTCCAGGGTGAGACTTTTCTCCCTAGACAGATCTTTGTATTCGGCAGCTTTGCACTGCGGGCCAATTCGCTAGGCCATCTGGAGCAGATCGAAAGCTATGCCCCTGGCCATCAGGTCAGATTCAGGAGTTTGAATTACACGGCCAACGTTCACGGAGACTTGATCTTCGATGGATTCGAGCCACAGCCAAGCGCGTCATACTGTCTCGACAGGCACGATCTAGCTCTGCCGTGGAACAGTACCCTAGAGGCCGCACCAGACCCCGCTCCGACCCTTAGCTTGGAGCCAACTTCGCCGGTCAAGGATGGGTGGCTGGACACCGCCTCGGGGGCCACGATCTCTACGACGATCAAGCCGAACACCATCCCTGTCCTTTGCGAAGCTCGTGACTCCAAGGTGCCAGACTCCTCTCCAGACTCCGAACCTTCCGCGCCCCTGCCAATCGAATCCAGTTGGGCGCCTGTTATGGAGTTCACTGCCGCGGACATCTTTCAGCACTCGCCCTTCAGCGACATCCTGAACTCGCTAAAGTTTCTCTCTTTATCAGGAGAGCCCTGGCCGGACTATGGTCAGGAAGGTTGGGACATGGACGACGAAGAAATTCAACGCCCACCCACCACTCACTTTGTAGCCACTATCGATGATTTAACCGACATGCTCGACTTTGACTCCGAAGACATCGACGGTATGGACGACGATGCTGGAGACGACCAGCAACCAGCGCCTACAGGGCACTGGAAGGCCACCTCAACTCACGATGTATATATGGTGGATACACCCAAAGGAAGCGATAACGAGGAACAACGGGACGCTACGAAGGATAATTCCCTCGAAAAGCAGTCAAAATGGTGATGTAAGCGCCGCTCAAAGTCCCGCCTCGACAAAGACAGCACCCATACAAACCCAGCCATAGAGCAGGGCGAACCGATGGACGATGAACATGCCCTCGAGCAACCATCCGAACAGGATAACTTGGATAAACAATCCGTCCTCGGCGAAGATAACAGTCCGGACGATCTCACGTCGGACACATCATTGGAGCAGAAGAACCTCCACAAAAGGCTCGTCGCCACTGCACGTAGTCTGAAGAAGCAGAAGCGGAAGCTCAAAACAGCAGAAGACGCACTCAGAATGAGATGGAGCAAAGTACTCAACAACGCAGACAAATACGGCGATAGTCGCCAAACAAAGAGCTACCCGAAGCGCAAATTACTGCCCGAATTTTACGAGGAGGCCGTAGAGCCCCCACAATCAAAGAACAAAGAGGCCGCCCGGTCGGATAGATGACCACATGGCATACATAGAGCGGCAAGCGGCACCGCACACAAGCCGGCACGCGATCCGCATAAGGATATGCACCAAAAGGACGGCCCAGTCAGGTCTATCTATGGGCCAAGAAAGCAAGCTCTAGAAAGCAATGCAACACGTCGAGTATTCGAACATCATGGCACACCCAAATACAGGGGCGCCACACACCCCCTATGTTTCACCGATGAGGTGCTGGATCATGAATTTCCAGTGGGATTCAAGCCCGTAAACATAGAGGCATACGACGGAACAACAAACCCTGGAGTCTGGATTGAGGATTACATCCTGCACATACACATGGCTAGAGGAGATGACCTCCACGCCATAAAATACTTACCCCTCAAGCTCAAAGGGCCAGCTCGGCATTGGCTCAAAAGCCTCCCGGAAAATACCATTGGAAGTTGGGAAGAGCTCGAGGATGCGTTTCGGGCAAATTTTCAGGGGACTTATGTCCACCCTCCGGATGCAGACGATTTAAGTCACATAACTCAACAGTCCGGAGAGTCAGCCCGCAAATTCTGGAACAAGTTTCCTCACCAAAAAGAACCAAATAGTCGACTGTCCGGACGCCGAAGCCTTAGCAGCTTTCAAACACAACGTCCGAGACGAATGGCTCACCAAACACCTTGGTCAAGAAAAGCCAAGAACAATGGCCTCACTAACAAGCCTCATGACCCGCTTTTGCGCGGGAGAGGATAGCTGGCTGGCAAGATGCAGCACCAGCGACCCAAGTACATCTGAGGTCAGGGATGTAAATGGGAAACCACGACGCAATAAGGACCAGCACCGGACTAAGGGAAACAGTCCGAAGAGCACGACAGTCAATGCCGGATTCAAAAGCTCTCGGCAGAACAATAAAAAACTGCCTCTTAAGGACAACAACGACGAGCTATCCAACCTAAACAAAATCTTGGACAGGACATGCCAAATCCACAGTACTCCTGGGAAGCCTGCAAACCATACCCACAGAGATTGTTGGGTCTTCAAGCAGTCCGGCCGACTTAGCGCCGAACACAAGGGGCTCGACACACCAAGTGAGGACGACGACGAACCCCACAAGCAGAGCACCGGAAAACAAAAGAATTTCCCACAAGAGGTCAAAACAGTAAACTCACTTCAAGTGACAAAAGGGAAAAACAGAGCGGCGCCGACTGAAATACGCGCCGCACGGTCCACCCCAGCGGAGTCCCGACACTGGATGTCAAAACCAATCACCTTCGACCATCAGGACTACTCTGGAAGTATCCAGAACGCAGGATGGACTGCTTTGATATTAGATCCTATAATCGATGGACTACAATTTACACAAGTCCTAATGGACGGTGGCAGTGATCTAAACCTGTTATATCAGGACACAATCCGCAGAATGGGTATAGACCCAACCAAAATTCGCCATAGCAACACTTCCTTTAAAGGAGTGATGCCAGGCCCATATGCCCATTGCATGGGCTCTCTACCACTAGAAGTTGTGTTCGGCTCATCGGACAACTTCCGTCGCGAAAAGTTAGTCTTCCACATCGCCCCATTTAAAAGTAGCTATCAAGCACTATTGGGACGCGAAGCTTTCGCCCACTTTAACGCAATACCGCATGACACATCTCTTACACTTAAAATGCCCGGTCCAGGCGGCATCATCTCATTAAAGGGAAACTTCAAGTGTTCCTCGAATACGGAAGAACGTGAGACTGCCTTGACAGCCACACACTAATCCGGCTTTGCTAATCAAAGCACCTAAATAGGTCATTCAGACCCTAGACACGGTTAGGCAAGTCTGGCATAAATAAACAAGGGGCTTACTAGCCGCGTACCCCCTTACAAGGGGCTCCACGCATGTACAACAAGAGACAATAAAGCTCAATTTTATTCATTTTTTGAATCGTACTCTGTTTATTTTAAAATACATTTTTCGCACGATCTTTTTTTTCCCAACTAAGTTCTTCTCTTTTACAGATGAACACCATGCTACACCCGTCCAGGATACGGCACAATGGAGACACAGGCGTAGACGTGTAGTAGGGACCCGTTGCAAGGATTCTTTTCAGATTAAGACACTGCGTAAACCTTTTTTTACTGTCTCTTGTTGATACACATCCCTCGGTTTCTTGCTATAACCGAGGAGGAGGCTGGCGTTTTGGCATCGGCCGCGTCAGAAATTTTTGCGCGTACCTGGACACGAGGGGCTTAGGGCATTGTTCTGCCCGTTTTCATAAAGACCGAATACCTTAGGGAGTGTTTGGCGTCTCGAGTTAGGCCTTATATGCATCAGCTCCGAATCATGTCTTTGGTCAAATGTTGGGTTTGCCCGGCTCCTGTGTTTTGCTGCCTTACATTCCACTCTATCGGCTAACGCGGCACCAGGAGAACTACTGCGATTGTGCCCCGGTTCGGCCTGGTGAGCACCTCAGTAGAGAAAGCCGAAAACTGACTGTCATGATATAGCGTGAGACTGGTCAACCACTTGATGACCCACCAGAATGTTTAGAATTCCTCCGCATTAACAAAGGACCGTTTCCCGGTCAGGCACATACGCGCCCGAATTCGGAGAGCGCGGTGCCCCTAGGGGCTATATAGTAGCCCCACCATCGAACTCCTATGGCTAAGTGAACGTGATAAAGCATTATAGTCCGGTTGCCTAGTTTGCTACGCTATCACCTCCTTCACAGGACCAAGACGTTGGATTAAGTGTGAAAATGCGCTTTTTTTTGCAAACACCCCCGCACTCTGTGCGTGGGGGCTGAAACCGAAGACTGTCATCTTTCAGGTTATATACACATATACATTAACGGCCGCACAGGAGGTATTTCAATACTTGAACGCACAAGTACAAAAAGCCCTTATATTATATTGAAACATCATTTCACAAATCAGACATGTCATTAGAACATAATATCCTTCGAGCACTGCGTCTCTATTAAACGAGCGCCCTGCAGGACTTCCTCAAAATAGTGCTCGGCAGGTACTCGGCTTCTGTCCGAATCCTGGGGTGCAACGTCGGTGGCCTTCATCTCTGCCCAGTATGTTCTGACACAGGCAAGAGCCATCCGCGCACCCTCTATGCATGCCGACCGCTTCATTGCATCGATATGCGGCACCGCACCAAGAAACTGCTGCACCAAGCCAAAATAACTCTTCGGCTCTGGCATTTTTGGCCACAAATGAGTCACGACATCCTTCATGGCAAGTCCGGACAACCTATTCAGCTCAGCCCATTTCGGCCAAACGATCGGTCAATGAAAGTGGACGCTCTGGACTATGGAACTGCGACCAAAAAAGCTCTTTCATTCCGTGAGCCTTTTGGCCTCGGAAGTGTGCGACCGCGTCTGCGGCACTCGCTGCCAAATCTAGATAAGCATCCTCCGCACCCCACGGCTGGCCCAACTGAGCATACTTTGGATCCGTGAACTTCCTCCGCAACAGAAAGGGCTTTCCAGCCGCGATATCCCCGGCTTGACGTAGCTCCTCCTTTATAGCTCTCATCGCGGAGCGGGCATCCTTGGCTTCAGCGGTGGCCTTCTTCAGGTCCTCTTGCTCCGCTCGGCGTTCTTTTTCAAGAAACTCACAGCGGTCGGTAGCATTCTTCAACTTCCCGGCCATCTCGTCCATTTCCTCCCTGCTTCGGCAGTGAGCAGCCTGTTCGGATTTTAGCTCCTCAGCCGCCCTCAAGGCAGCCGCATCACTTTTTCTGGCTTGCTCCTTGACTCGGGCTAGCACTGCCCGAAGGTTCTCCATAGCAGCGGCACCATCTACATAAAGCATACATGTTGTAAGGCATGGGCGTCAAGCTCCCTTACCAGGTGTCCGCGGAGGAGTTGCATACCTTGTGACTTGTCAAGCCGCTTATTGACAAGCGCGATGTCCGCATCCGCCACGTCAAGTTGCCGCTTCAGTTCGGCAAATTGATCAGTCCGGCTACCACCGGACGCTCCGCAACCTATATAGGACAGGCGACATCTTACAACTGAGATTATGATCCTCGGCACGCTGTCACTTTTGACAACGTACCGAGTCTCAGGGGCTACTATCTATACAGGGTGCATTCTATATGCAAAACTGTCAGAAGACGCTCGCCCGAGCAGACCCTTCAGCTCCTCCGACCGTACACCAGTTGGCGCCGGACCTTCCGGCCCCGCCGGACTCGTGGAAACCCTCCGTGACGACACCTCAGGGTCGTCCGCCTCACATGACGGTGCGGCAGGTGGAGGCGTTTCGCTCTCCATCATCTCCGGACGAAGATCCCCCGAAGACGAGCTCTGCTGAGAAGGGCTGAGATCCGAACTACAAGGTAAAACTTCGGTTATCTTCAGAAATAAATACAGGGATGTCCCTTATTACAAAACTCCCCTTTCTACTTACGGCTTGCTGGAGGGCTGATTCCCTTGGGGAAATAGTGCAGCCGAGGCTTCTCCCGGCGCAGGACCCTCTGGTGAAGATGTCTTCCCCCGCTTTGAGGCCTTGGCCTCCGGATCTTCAGAAGTGGTCCTCTTCTCCCCCTGGAGGGAGGGATTCTCGATCCCCCCTTTCTTGAAAGCCTCCTTCGCGGAGGCAGTAGCTTCCCTGTTCCCCCCTTTGCCCTCTTCCAAAGGTGCAGCCTCCAGCATCTTGGTTAACACAAGATCCGGCGTGGTCTCAGGAAGGGGGGTCGGACACCTTATTAGTTTTGCTTTCGCTATCCACTCATGTTCAAGGGACAGCTCTTTGAAGGGTATGATAAATGTACGGATAGCGTGTCCAGGCATAGGACTACTTACTCGAGTATCCAGGCGATTGCAGCTCAGACCTGCGTCCTCGGTCAAGTCCGGACACATCTCTTGTGATCCGAAGAATAGTTTATACATCTCCACGGGCGTCGCGCCCATGAAGTGTTGGAGAGCTCGTGGTCCCTCCGGATTGAATTCCCACAGGCGAAGGGGGCAAAGTTTGTAGGGCAGAAGGCGCCGAATCAGCATGACCTGCGCCACTACGACCAGATTGATCTCTCTCTCTTGGAGGTCTCGAATACGGCCCTGCAGCAGAGGGACGTCCTTGGACGGCCCCCAGTCGAGCCCTTTGTTGACCCACGACGCCAGCCGCTGTGGAGGACCCGAGCGGAAGGCAGGTGGTGCCACCCATTTGGTGCCCCTGGGAGCGGTGATGTAAAACCACTCCTGTTGCCACAAACCGAGCTCCTCTTGGAAAGAGCCCTCGGGCCACGGAGCGTCAGCACTTTTGGTTATAACAACCCCTCCGCACTCTGCCTGCTGCCCCTTGATCATCTTCGGTTCCACTTTGAAGGTTTTAAGCCACAACCCAAAGTGAGGGGTAATGCGGAGGAAGGCTTCACATACGACAATGAACAATGAGATGTGGAGGATGGACTCCGGATCCAAGTCATGAAATTCTAGCCCATAATAAAAATGAGCCCCCTCACGAAGGGGTCCGTCGGGAAGCCTAAACCCCGAAGGAAGTGAGACACGAACACCACGCTGTCACCAGGCTTGGGAGTAGGAATAACCTGCCCTTGTGCAGGTAGCCTATGCGAAAATTCGCCGGTTAGATACCTGGCGTCTCTCAGCTTTAGCACATCTTCTTCCGTGACAGAAGAAGGCATCCACCGGCCTTGCAGGTCGGAGCCGGACATCGTAGAAGGTCCGAAGCGCCTGAATCTGGAGCTTTGGGTGTTGGAACTCAAGGCGAGGGGAGGATTCGATTGAGATTGAAATAAAGGAGCAGGCCTTGGTCTCGTTAACGAGGATGAATACCAAGAGCCCTGTCCGTGGCCGTTTGGGACTCGCCTTCGGTAGAGGGGGCGTGCCAACGGGCACGGTTGGGTTACCCACGCCCGTATTGATGAGGATCCCGGAATAAGGGGGCACGATCTCCGCTTTGATAAGATGTGCCAAGGAAACTGCCTCGCTAAACGCGCTGAGGTGGGACAGTAAAAAACGATTCGAATAAAGGCCTGGCCGTGGTGTGATGTCACGCCGCGGAATACGTCAGCAAATCTGTGTAAAGATTATTCTCTCTACGGTGGTATGTGGAACTTGTTTTGCAGAGCCGGATACTATCCTTGTGTTCAAAATCTTCTATGAAGAATTCGGGGGAGGAACCCACCTTGCAATGCCGAAGACAATATGCGCTCCGGACTCGTCATCATTGAGGCCTAGTTCAGGGGCTACTGAGGGAGTCCTAGACTAGGGGGTGTCCGGATAGCCGAACTATCACCATTGGCCGGACTCCTAGACTATGAAGATACAAGATTGAAGACTTCGTCCCGTGTCCGGATGGGACTTTCCTTGGCGTGGAAGGCAAGCTTGGTGATACGGATATGTAGATTCCCTACCATTGTAACCGACTCTGTGTAACCCTAGCCCTCTCCGGTGTCTATATAAAACGAAGGGTTTTAGTCCGTAGGACGAACAACAATCATACCATAGGCTAGCTTCTAGGGTTTAGCCTCTTTGATCTCGTGGTAGATCTACTCTTGTACTACCCATATCATCAATGTTAATCAAGCAGGAGTAGGGTTTTACCTCCATCGAGAGGGCCCGAACCTGGGTAAAAACATCGTGTCCCTTGTCTCCTGTTACCATCCGCCTAGACGCACAGTTCGGGACCCCCTACCCGAGATCCGCCGGTTTTGACACCGACAATATGCTTGATGAATTGAGCGGCTCTACAATATTCTCCAAAGTTGATTTGCATAGTGGATACCATCAAATTCGTATGAAATTGGGAGACGAAAGGAAAACAACATTTATAACTAAGTTTGGATTATATGAGTGGTTAGTCATGCCTTTTGGGTTAACTAATGCGCCTAGTACTTTCATGAGATTAATGAACGAATTTTTACGTGCTTTCATTGGACGATTTGTGGTAGTTTATTTTGATGAAATACTAATTTATAGCAGATCTTTGGAGGAACATTTGGAACAGTTACGTGTTGTTTTTATTGCTTTGTGTGATGCACATTTGTTTGTTAACCTTGGTAAGTGAACTTTTTGCACCGACTGAGTATCTTTTCTTGGCTATGTTGTTACTCCAGGGAATAGAAGTTGATAAAGCCAAGATTGAAGCTATTGAGAGTTGGCCGCAGCCCAAAATAGTCACACACCATTGAGCTGCCTCAGGGCATGACCATTGAGCTGGGGCCTGAAGATCGGTTGGTCAGAGATGAGATGGTGGTCAGTCCAGTGCCGCCGCTCCGTCATGACTTCTTGGCCATTGCAGAGGTGAACCGCTTCGTCCCTGACCATCAGAAAGCTCTGCTTCGGCACACCATCGAAGGTTTGCTCCATGAGTCCAACTATTTCCCAACTGAAGTTGATGATTATCCACTAGGGATTGGTATCTTTGGTTTTGTGGACTCCGTAGTGAGAGATGCAGTAGTGGGCACGACATTTGAGCTAGATGAGGATGATGAGAACCAGGGCACCATTGTTTCTTTTGTTCCCCACGATGCTGCTATTAATATGCGCCAAACTAGT
This sequence comes from Triticum timopheevii, assembly GCA_963921465.1. Lineage (NCBI taxonomy): Eukaryota > Viridiplantae > Streptophyta > Magnoliopsida > Poales > Poaceae > Triticum > Triticum timopheevii. The sequence continues at coordinate 283,122,330 of OY997268.1, read as the reverse complement.
TTTGGGCCTCAAGTATGGTTGCTTTATATTGGTTTTCCGCATGATTATCAAACTTCTCATTACATCCATCAGTCTGTGGACAAGTTTGGTGAGCTCATCACTTGGAATAATCCTAGAGGTGACAGGAAGGTAGTGCTGATCAAAGCTCGTGTTCTCAGTTTGCGTCGGGTGCCCAAAAGCTTTGTTATGCATCAGTTGGGTGGAGAGTGCCACTGCTGGACCGTCTGTGTCACAATTTTGCACAGCAGCGACTGGAATGCTCATATCCCGGATGTGCCGCCATCTGACATAGATCCGCCTCCGGCTGACGGAATACCCCACCCTTTGTTCGGAGAAGGCCTCACTGCGGAACAGATGTACCAAGCACAACTGCATAACTGGCTTCCGCAGAATGCTGCGCCCAATCAAGCTGCTGATGCACCACTGCACAATGCAGTGCAAGGACAGGATGTTCATTTTCAAGCTGGTTGGGGTGCCTGGCCTCCGTCTCCGCCGCCTGCTTTGTATAATTTTCAGGCATGGCTAACTGCTGAAGGGTTGCAGGTTCAGGATGGGATCTTACCTACCAAAAATCTTCAGGACAGTCCAGGTACGGCTAGGAATGATTCCTTTTCTGCATTTGGCAGCTCGGATTCCAGTGCAACAATCTCAGACTCTTATGTGTTGGTGCCAAGCAACATATTCCATGCTCTGACAGTGGGTGAAAGTTCTGCTGCGTCCGAAAACATGACCGTCAATAGCCCAGCTCCTGCTGCGGCTCTGGAAATTCATGTCTCTCCGTCTGCTACTGGTCTGCAGTTCTCCATGACTGCATAGGGTGACATTGTCAATTCCATGCTGATTCATACAGGCTTCCCCGTTATCAGACTGAACTCCTTCCTCAGGTCTGCAATTATGCCCCTTGTTGCTGCATATGGCCCATGGAGTTCGGGTTATGGTCTTCGGGAGGAAAGAGTGGACTTTCATGTTGCCATCTCTGAGGAGGAGGGGATCTTCTCTGTTACTGAAGCTACAAAAACTGTCACATTGCGCAACTCTACTTCTGCCAATGTTGAACAGTTGAGCATGGATACGATTCTTGCGTTACCTGCATTGGTCATTGAGGCGGAAACTGACAATGGTAGTGGCTCTGGTCTGGTTGTTGATCCCCCCATGCTGCTCTCGGATCAGGACACCATTACGGACAACCCCTTGGTGCTGCATACTGACCCCATCGTGCCACTGCTCCCTGCTGTTCAGCCTGACAACGAGCCCGCTCTAGTTACTCGTCACGGCAAAGCTCCAGTGCCTGAATCCTCGGTCAACCTGCGTAGGAGTGCCCGCAAGAACAAGTATGATGGTTTTAAAGTGCCACCTATAACTGATTCTAAAGCCAGAACTTCCAAGGTGAAACCCAGGGTCGTTCCTTCTGCTATGGCTGCAGTCGCAATAACTGAAGTTCCTGAAGATACTGCGCTGCCACCTCCAACCCCAATTCCAGTCATTCAACATGTCGGCCACATCATGTGCGGAATCCCAGCTGCTGAGCTCTCGAACGAGGAACTCCTGGCAAGCAAGGATGCAGGATCATCTTCAGATGCGGCTTAAACCACCCTCTTTATATTTTTATGCCTCTTTTGCTTAGTTGGAATGTTCTGTGTTGGAATATTCGTGGTCTGAACTCTGAAGACAAACAATTAGCGCTTTCTAATGCTATCAACTCTAGTGGTTGTGCGGTTATCTGCTTGCAGGAAACGGAAAAATCTTCTTTTGATAATGCCTTTATTAAGTCATGCTGCCCAAGAAGATTTGATAAGTATGATTTCATCCCCTCTAGAGGGGCTTCAGGCGGAATTGCTACTATCTGGAATAGTGCGGTTTTCACAGCTACTACTGTGGCCTCCGAAGAGTTTGGGCTCGTTACTCGCTTTCACTCCACCCAATCGGCGCAAACCTGGACTTTAGTGAATGTTTACGGGCCTTGCCAAGGTGACTCCCGAAATAACTTCATTGCATGGCTATTTTCACTAGATATTTCTGCTAATGAAGACTGGCTCCTGTGTGGAGACTTTAGTTTCATTAGAGGGCCCGATAACCGTAACAAACCAGGTGGTCATTTTGGTGACATGATAACATTTAATGATTTCATCAGAACTCGGGCTTTAATTGAACTGCCACTTAAGGGCAGAACGTACACCTGGAGCAACATGCAAACTGATCCTCTCCTCGAGCAACTTGATTGGTTCTTCACTAGTAACCATTGGACCACCTCATACCCAAACACTATGGTTAAACCCCTTGGCAGGCCGCTATCTGATCACATTCCTTGTGTCATCACTATTGAAACTAAGATACCTAGATCAAAATTGTTCAGATTTGAGTCTTATTGGATACATCACCCGGGATTCATAGATACGATCAAGAGGGCATGGGCCAAACCTGTTCACTCGACAAGTATGGCATCCATTATGTCCAAAAAACTAAAGCACCTGCGGCATGAACTGAGATGCTGGAGCAAGAACATCTCTAAGCTATCTATTTCTATCGAAAATTCTAATAGGGCACTGCTTGAAATTGATGGATTGGAAAACAAGCGGCCTCTCACAATTCCCGAAGCCAATTTCAGAGCAATTCTCAAGAAACATCTACTTAGGTTGCTTACATATCAAAGACAATACTGGAAGAAGCGCTGCACAATTCGTTGGGTCCAGTTCGGGGATGAAAATTCAAAGTTTTTTCAAGCAATGGCGTCTGAGAGATATCGCCGAAACAATATACCCTCCCTCACAACTGATTCAGGGTTTTGTGCGGAGGACCACGCAAGCAAGGAGGCAATCATTTTTCAGACCTTCAAAGAGCGACTTGGCACTAAAACCAATCATGATATGAAGTTTGACTTGCCCAGAATCATCAAAAAAATTGATGGCCTTGATGCCCTGACGGTCCCCTTCACAGTGGAGGAGATAGACCATGTGATCAAAACGATGCCGGCTGACCGTGCTCCGGGCCCTGATGGATTCACTAGTATATTCCTTAAGACTTGCTGGGAGGTGATCAAGAATGATTTTTACCAGCTTTGCAACCAATTCTTTGAAGGTAATCTAAATCTAGAGAGCATTAATGAAGGCCTAATCACTCTCATTCCAAAAGTTAATGCACCTTCAACAATCAATGAGTACCGACCGATCACTCTTCTTAACTGCTGTCTCAAGGTAATAACTAAACTACTGGCCAACAGATTACAACGACTCGTCCTCAAAATTGTACACCGCAATCAATACGGTTTCCTCAAGGGGCGCACGATCCAAGACTGTCTTGCCTGGGCATTCGAATACATTTACCAATGCCAAGCTTCCAAGAAAGAGATTATACTTCTTAAACTGGATTTTGCTAAAGCCTTCGACACTATTGATCATGATGCTATGATTGAGATCGTGCGCAACATGGGCTTCAATGAGAAGTGGCTCGGTTGGATAAAATGTATCTTCGCCTCGGGAAAGTCAGCTGTCCTTCTTAACGGAGTCCCTGGCCGACAGTTTCATTGCAAATGTGGTGTTCGACAAGGTGATCCTTTGTCCCCCCTCATTTTTGTCCTAGCCGCGGATCTACTTCAAGCTGCAATTAATGATGCTTTTGCTAGAGATCTCATTAAGTTACCCTTCCCATGCAATACCCAAAAGGACTACCCTGTTATTCAATATGTGGACGACACGATACTTGCTATGCCGGCTTGCCCCAACCAGGCTACAATCATCAAAAGCATTCTGTCCGATTATGCTACTTCCATTGGATTAAAAATAAACTTTCACAAGTCCACATTGGTGCCGATCAACTGTGATGAGACACTATGCATCAATCTGGCGAATATCTTTGGATGTGTTGTGGGAAAAATGCCATTTACGTACCTCGGCCTGCCCATGGGAACTACTAAACCATCCATGCATGACCTCATGCCGCTGGTATGTAGGCTGGAAAGGAGATTATCGGCAACGTTGAATATGATATCCTATGGTGGCAAGCTTTCTCTCCTAAACTCAGTCATCACCTCACTTCTTATTTTCGCTATGTGCACACTCAAGCTTCCCGCCAGAATAGTGGAACTCCTGGACAAGATACGACGAAAATGCCTATGGACAAAGAAAAAGGATCAAGGAGACACATGTAACTCCCTAGCTGCATGGGATATGGTCTGCAAACCAAAACGATGTGGTGGCCTTGGAGTTATCAACTTGAAAACCCAGAATGAGGCCCTTCTACTCAAGTTTCTCCATAAGTTCTACAATCATGAGGATTTGCCCTGGGTGGAGCTGGTCTGGAATTCTTATTACACCTCCCGCATACCCCATGCCACAGATCTTTGTGGCTCCTTTTGGTGGAAAGACGTTTCAAGGCTAATGCCTATTTATAGAGTGATCACACAGGTGACTGTGCACAATGGTGCAACCACACTATTCTGGAAAGATTTGTGGCTGGATGGGATTCTAGCGGAGACTCACCCACGCGCTTTCTCTTTTGTAAAAGATGAAGACATCTCTGTTGCGGCATTTCTTGGAACCACCAGCTTGCAAGGAACGTTTCACCTACCCTTGTCTGAACAGGCCCATGCAGAGACCAGAGATCTACAACTCCTGACCTCGGACGTTCAACTTGAAGATCATCTAGTACATGATGAATGGAGGTATACCTGGGGTTCCAAATACTATGCGGCCAACAAATTCTATGATTTCTACTTCAGAGATATTCAAGCTCATCCTGCATTCTCATGGCTTTGGAAATCAAAAACCACAATGAAACTCAAAGTTTTTGGGTGGCTCCTACTCTCGGACAGGTTGAACACCAGAAATATGTTGAAGCGCAGACATTACAACATTGGTAACACATTTGACTGTCTGCTTTGCCCTACATGCAAGGATGAAACAGTGGAGCACCTTTTCTTTCATTGTCCATTTAGTTTGCTTTGTTGGGCCAAAATTGGAATGCAAGGGGCCTCCTCAGGTAATAGATTGGACTGGGTGGAAGCAGCTAGAACATCTTGGAACCGACCATTATTTGTGGAGATCCTACTTCAATCTGCTTGGAGCATTTGGAAGGAAAGGAACAACAAACATTTCAGAGGAATAACCCCCTCCACAAACTCCTGGCTCTCTAGATTAAGAGAAGACTTAGATCTCCTCACCTATAGGGTGGGGGATAAGAATAAACCTTTCTTACTTTCCTTCTTACAAACTTTGTAATAAACCCCCCCCCCCTCCTATTCCACCCACAAAGTGGGTTGGATATGTAATTTTACACCCATGTACAGCTGCTGATTCATTTATTTAATTTGCAGTAGGAGCCTCTCCTACTGTTTCAAGGTTCAAAAAAAACAGTCACACAAGTGAGGAGTTTTCTTGGCCTCGCTGGATTCTATAGGCGTTTTGTGAGAGATTTCAGCACCATTGCTGCACCTCTCAATGAGCTTACAAAGAAGGATGTGCCTTTTGTTTGGGTTACCGAACAAGAAGAAGCCTTCACAGTATTGAAAGATAAGTTGACACATGCTCCTTTACTCCAACTTCCTGATTTTAATAAGACTTTTGAGCTTGAATGTGATGCTAGTGGAATTGGATTAGGATGTGTGTTATTACAAGATGGCAAACCAGTTGCATACTTTTCTGAAAAATTAAGTGGGCCTAGTCTGAACTATTCTACTTATGATAAAGAATTATATGCTCTTGTTCGGACTTTAGAAACATGGCAACATTATTTATGACCCAAAGAATTTGTTATACATTCTGATGATGAATCTTTGAAACACATTAAAAGTCAAGCAAAACTGAACCATAGACATGCTAAATGGGTTGAATTCATTGAGACTTTCCCTTATGTCATTAAACAGAAGAAGGGTAAAGAAAATGTAATTGCTGATCCATTGTCTCGTCGTTATACTATGCTTTCACAACTTGACTTTAAAATATTTGGATTGGAGACCATCAAAGATCAATATGTGCATGATGCTGAATTTAAAGATGTATTGCAGAGTTGTAAGGAAGGGAGAACATGGAACAAGTTTGTCGTTAACGATGGATTTGTGTTTCATGCTAACGAGCTATGCATTCCAGCTAGCTCCGTTCGTCTTTTGTTGTTGCAGGAGGCGCATGGAGGAGGATTAATGGGACACTTTGGCGTGAAGAAGACGGAGGACATACTTGTGTGACGCCCGGGTAATTAAGCTACAGTGAACCTCTGCTAATGATGTCAGGTCACCTCTGTTACTGTTGCTAATCTCGCGTTAGTTCAAAACCGATTCAAAATCAAAATTCAAAAACAAGTCAAACAAATAAAGTTTTCAAAAGCCAAAACTAAAATGTTCTTATTGTGACAAATAATTCATAAGATATATTGGTGGAGATACCAAGTCTTTATAAAATGTTTAAATGAACTAAACTAATTAAATCAGTAGCGAAAACCATTAATTAAATGCCTTTTATATTTTGTAAAATAATAAACTATATTATTTGGAGATGAAACCTTTTGTGGTTGTGACATAATTTGTAACATCAATTTAGGTGTCACTTTGGTATTTTATTAAAACCAAAATAATTAGGAACTAAAAGAGAACAGAAAAGAAAAATAAGAAAAAGTAAAACAAAACAAAACAAACAAACAAAAAGAAAAGGGACCCCCCCCCTCACTGGGCTCCGGCCCAGCTGGCCAGCCCAACTGGCCCACCTAACCTCCCTGGATTATATGGCCTCGTACCCCCCCTCACACCCTCTCCTCCCTCCATTCGCTCCTGCCTCTGCCGAGTCGCGCCGCTGCCATGCCCCGACGATAGCCTTTCCCGTTCCCTTGGCCCCGGCGCCGGCCTCTGCCTCCGCTGACCTCGCGTCGCTCCCTCTCCCCGCAACCGCCCGACCGCGCCCGATGCCGCACCGTCGTGAACCCCATGGCCACCGGCCTCCCTGAGCAGGCCGACGCTTCGAGGGGCTGCCCCTCGACTCCACGCCAACGCCAGCGAGCAGGAGCTTCACCAAGTCATCGCCGTCGTCTCTTCTTAAACATCGACCGCCTCTCTGATCCCCGTCGAGCCCGCTGCCATACCTACAGCTCCACTGTGAGCCGCCGTCCGTTCCCCCTTCCCTTGCTCGATTAGGCCGTCCCCGGCGCCGTTTGCCGCGGGGCCGAACTCCGGCCGCTGCCTGCTGTCAGCATTGGCAACGTTCTCGGCCTCCCCGACGACTTGTCACGACCACCGTCCGACGCGACGCCTCCCGCGCTGTCGGACGCGCCCAACCATGTGCCCGTTCCTGGACAGAGGGGCGATTCTGGCGAGCTCCCGCATGGCGTCACTGTGTTCTGCCTCGCCGGCCTGGTCGACCGTTCGAACCGTCCCGTGGGCCGCTAACAGGTGGAGCCCGTGGGACCAGCCGCTAAGTTGGCCTATAATCTACCACCCATGTGTAAATGACAAATGGGACCCACGTCCAAATTAACCTGGGATTAATTAAGCAAACCTAGTGAACTCCTGACAGGTGGGTCCAAACCTTTCAATTAACCCACTTCATAAATAACCCTGGTTAGTGTTGCACCCAATGACATGTTGGCCCCCGTGCTTAATTAAACTACTCCGATTCAATAACTCGAGAACACTGATCGTCTATATCTTAATTGTGCTAAACTTTGCTGTGCTACCTGGTCCTTCTTTCCAGAGCACAAATTTCGACAATGAGCTAACCTTGCGTCGATCTTCCTTGTCATACCACTTTTCCTTGAACAACAAACTTGATTTCGAGTTTGTGTCCTACCCGTGGTTCCAAAAACCTTTCGCTTTCATCACTTCTTTGACTTGATGTCATCGTCGATCGATTACATCTTCTTGAAACCTCTCGACAAATTTGTCGTGATCATTGTCAACAATTTGACTTCTTCCAAGTTGTTGTCGAATTCAGGATGAGAAATACCATCCTTGCCCCTCGATGATTTGTGTTATCATCGACCACATTCTTGCTTTTCCCCTACACAAACGTGTTCATGTTTTGTGTTGTATCTTGATTTCCTTGCTATCTATCTTATGATATGTTCTACCTTGGAGTATTAACATCTGATTATGTCGAGGATGTTGAGAGAATTGCTCCACCTCTTAATATTCTTTGTATTGTGATGCTTCTCGTCATCACCATCCTTCTCTTGGTCCCTGTGTTCCAACTGGAATACCAATAAGTGAACTCTGTTGTGAGAATTTAATATTCCTAGCAACCCTATTGCTTCTGAGTTAATGGACAACTATTGCAATTTAGTGTGCTAGTTGCTAAATCGCCATCCCAACGTTGGTCAGGCAACCCAGCCCATATTTCGAGTGCACCGTTCAACCAATGTTTAACTGTGGATGTTTTCCTCGAACATACATCATTATATTGTACTGTTCGATTTGACAAATGTTTTCTCCTTGTTCACATAATTGTGGAAATCTGTCTTTTTGGAAACCTTGATGAATTGTCGCTAATTCCATCAGCCACCTCCTCATCCTGGTTTACTGATGAACTCTTGTTTTGGAACTTGCTTCCATAGTTCATTTCCTGAGAATCTTATCATGTCATCTCATCAATTTGCGTTGCACCTTTTCTTCTCAGGCATCCTGAGTCTAAGGTATCCTAATGCCAATCAGATCTGAATCTCGGTTAGATATGATTGTTGGAACATATTTCCAAGAGTTATAACATTGGTCTTTATGTGACCCTGTAAGGTGATGTCGTGCCTAGCACACCTGGACGGAGGCCATATTGATATAGATTCCTTCAGCAAGATTATCCATTCTTCCATGAGGAAATCGTACGACTTATTTTATAAGTTGTTCATGGTGGATCCTTTGTGTATCCAAAGTCCGATCTTTGCTTCAAGACCATGTCAATGCTATCTCGAAGCATGTATGTGGTACTCCTGTCATCAATAAGAACATTTGAAGCACAATGCTAATTTCCTTATCAATTATTCAAACACTGTTGTTTGGGTAATGTCATGAAATTCCTCTCCCCTTACCTAAATGGTTTTCTACTTCTATCCTGTCATGGATATCATGCTCTGTTTGTCCTTGGGAAGGATATACCCCTGAAATATGTGTTTAAACAAATTTTCCTTTCCATTGTTCTGTTTAATTTGATAAACATATTATCCTTTCAATTGTTTGGTTTAACCTTTCTTGAGGTCTATATGATCTAAGCAGTAATATTCTCATGCTTATGTAAACACCTAGGTGTACAATCGTGTCGGTAAGACCCTGTTACTATTGTTGATGACATTCCGGTAACCACCGATGGACGGGAACTTTGCCTATTGGTCCGCCTCATTCAACGAGCAGGAGAATGGTTCTCTTCGTCCCTCGCCCTTAGTACCGATGTTGTTCCCGGCATAACTGACTGGCTACCCTCTGACATGCCTTGCGTACATGATCGTGCAAAACGTCACCGCCCTTCGTACTTTAACACACAAGGTGGGCACATAACCCACAGTTCCACAGGATCGAAACCTGACTCTCCTGTACACCCCCTGTTCCCAAGGTTGTTCCTCGCGTGTGGCCTCGTGTGTAATTCACGAGACACCTTCCGAGAGATCATCAATTCTGGTATCAGACACAATGCTTATCCCCATTGCTCTAAACCCCTTTCACACTTTGTTTCAGGCAACGAACGATTGCCTATGCGCTTGAAACTTCTATCTTGCACCTTCTTACTTTGCTCTTGGTAATTTCTTAAGTTTCAATTCGAGAGTTACTTTCTGCCTCCTTTCCTGATGTTATCTACCAGATAAGCAACATTGTAGCAGTCCGTTCTTTCGAAGTTACCCATTGCCCTTTGTACGTACGATGGAGTTCCTGAAGAAAGGATGCCTACTTCATCATGATGAACTGAAGCAGAGGAATGAAGACCTCAACGTAATGGATCGACCTCTTCGAGAAGAGCAACAAGACCGAGAACACTCGTTAGAATTTCGTGACCAGAACCTCCCCACCTTACGCCTCTTAAATCTCGGGACGAGATTTCTTGTAGTGGAGGAGAATTGTGACGTCGGATAATTAAGCTATAGTGAACCTCTGCTAATGATGTTGCGTCACCTCTGTTACTGTTGCTAATCTCGCGTTAGTTAAAAACCGATTCAAAATCCAAATTCAAAAACAAGTCAAACAATTAAAGTTTTCCAAAGTCAAAACTAAATGTTCTTATTGTGATAAATAATTCATAAGTTATATTGGTGGAGAAACCAAGCCTTTATAAAATGTTTAAATGCACTAAACTAATTAAATCAGTAGCTAAAACCATTAATTAAATGCCTTTCATATTTTGTGAAATACTAAACTATATTATTTTGAGATGAAACCTTTTGTGGTTGTGACATAATTTGTAACATCAATTTTGGTGTCACTTTGGTATTTTATTAAAACCAAAATAATTAGGAACTAAAAGAGAACAGAAAAGAAAAATAAGAAAAAGTAAAACAAAACAAAACAAAACAAACAAAAAGGAAAGGGAACCCCCCCCCACTGGGCTCCAGCCCAACTGGCCCACCTAACCTCCCTGGCCTAATGGCCTCGTACCCCAAACCCTAACCCCCCCCCCCCCCCGTTGCCCCAGTCACCCCACTCCTCTCGCTGCCCTCACCATCCCTCGTGTCGCCGCATGCACAGAGGCGAGAACCCCCCCCCTCACACCCTCTCCTCCCTCCGTTCGCTCCTGCCTTTGCCGAGTCGTGCCGCTGCCATGCCCCGGCGCTAGCCTTTCCCGTCCCATTGGTCCCGGCACCGGCCTCTGCCTCCGCCGACCTCGCGTCGCTCCCTCTCCCCGCAACCACTCGTCCGCGCCCGATGCCGCACCGCTGTGAACCCCATGGCCTCCTGTCTCCCTGAGCAGGCCGACGCATCGAGGGGCTGCCCCTCGACTCCACGCCAACGCCAGCGAGCAGGAGCTTCACCAAGTCCTCGCCGTCATCTCTTCTTCAACCTCGACCGCCTCTCCGATCCCCGTCGAGCCCGCTGCCATCCCTACAGCTCCACTGTGAGAAGCCGTCTGTTCCCCCCTCCCCTTGCTCGATTAGGCCGTCCCTGGCGCCGCTTGCCGCGGGGCCGAACTCCGGCCGCCGCCTGCTGGCAGTGTTGGCAGCGTTCTCGGCCTCCTCGACGACTTGTCACGACCACCATCTGACGCGACGCCTCCCATGTCGTCGGACGCGCCCAACCATGTGCCCGTTCCTGGCCAGAGGGGCGATTCCAGCGAGCTCCCGCATGGTGTCACCGTGTTCTGCCTCGCCGGCCTGGTTGACCGTTTGAACCGTCCCGTGGGCCACTGACAGGTGGACCCCGCGGGATCAGCCGCTAAGCTGGCCTCTAATCTACCACCCATGTGTAAATGACAAATGGGACCCACGTCCAAATTAACCTGGGATTAATTAAACAAACCTAGTGAACTGCTGACAGGTGGGTCCAACCCTTTCAGTTAACCCACTTCATAAATAACCCTGGTTAGCGTTGCAGCCAATGACATGTGGGCCCCCGTGCTTAATTAAACTGGTTTTATAATTAAAACTTAAACTATTAATTAGTTTGTCACTGCCAGATGGGGCCCACCCCCACTAATAAATCCTTCTATTAAATTAAACCCTGTTAAATAACTCTGTCTATTACAGGTGGACCCCCCTTGGTCAGTTTGACCAGTCAGCAGCTAACTGTTGATTGCTAACTCAGCAGTCAACAGGGGCCACTAACAACCTCTAACAACTCTACTGGGCACACTTCAGTGTGTACTCATAGCAAATTGCTATTTAATTTTCAATTGATAATAATTTCAAAAATGAATAAACTTTGAAAATCATATAAAATAAACCATAACTCGTATGAAAATACTTTCTACATGAAAGTTGCTCAGAACGACGAGACAAATCCGAATACGCAGTCTGTCCGTCCGCCACACGCCCCTAGCATAGTGAACATGCAACAATCAACCTCCGGTTTGTCTGTTCGAAAATGCCGAACACCGAGGAAACTTTCCCGGATGTTCCCCCCTTCGCCAGTATCGCCTAGCACCGCGTTCGATCACCCCTCTTCTTCTCTGGTAGACCTTTGTATTGCTATGTTATGATTTGTGATCCTTTGGTTGCTCCGTATTTATTGTTTCTTCCCCCCTCTTCTTCTCCGGTAGACCTCGAGACAGGTGTTGATGCCACTAAGTACGACTACATCCTCGACGACCCCTCCTTCTTGCCAGAGCAACCAGGCAAGCCCCCCCAGATCACCAGATATCGCCTATTCTTCTCTCTACTTCTTGCATTAGAGTAGTGTAGCATGTTACTGTTCGGTTACTCCTATTCTGTTGCATAGCCTGTCATTGTTGCTACATTCATTGATACCTTACCCGCAATCCTAAATTCCTAGTATAGGATGCTAGTTTATCATCATTGGCCCTACTTCTTATCAGTCTGCCTTGCTATACTATCGGGCCGTGATCACTTGGGAGGTGATCACGGGTATATACTATACATATATACATACTATACCGATGGTGACTAAAGTCGGGTTGGCTCGTTGAGTACCCGCAAGTGATTCCGATGTGGGGGTTGGAAGGACAGGTGGCTCCATCCCGGTTGAGGTGGGCCTGGGTTCCCGACGGCCCCCGGCTGTTACTTTGAGGCGGAGCGACAGGGCAGGTTGAGACCACCTAGGCGAGAGATGGGCCTGACCTTGGTCGGTGTTCGCGGTTACTTCATAATAACACGCTTAGCGAGATCATGGTATTTGATCTGAGTCGGGACACTGGCCTATACGCACTAACCAACTATGCGGGAACAGTTATGGGCACTCGACGTCGTGGTATCAGCCGAAGCCTTCTTGACGTTAGTGACTGAGCGGCGCGTGCCGGGTTGGACCGTGTAGCGCAACTTCCTTTGTAATGGAGGTTGCTAGGTCTGCTCACCGGCCGCGTACGCAACATGCAGGTGTGCAATGGGCGATGGGCCCAGACCCCTGCGCGCATAGGATTTAGACCGGCGTGCTGACCTCTCTGTTGTGCCTAGGTGGGGCTGCAACGTGTTGATCTTCCGAGGCCGGGCATGACCCAGGAAAGTGTGTCTGGCCAAATGGGATCGAGCGTGTTGGGTTATGTGGTGCACCCCTGCAGGGAAGTTTATCTATTCGAATATTCGTCTCCCTCGGTAAAAGGACGACCCAGAGTTGTACCTTGACCTTATGACAACTAGAACCGGACACTTAATAAAACACACCCAGACAAGTTCCAGAGACATCCCGGTGATCGCTTTCCCACAGGGCGACGAGGGGAGGATCGTCGGGTAGGATTATGCTATGCGATGCTACTTGGAGGACTACAATCTACTCTCTTCTATATGCTGCAAGACGGAGGCTGCCAGAACCGTAGTCTTCGATAGGACTAGCTATCCCCCTCTTATTCTGGCATTCTGCAGTTCAGTCCATCGATATTGCCTCTTTACACATATACCCATGCATATGTAGTGTAGATCCTTGCTTGCGAGTACTTTGGATGAGTACTCACGGTTGCCTTGCTCCCTCTTTTCCCCCTTTTTTCTCTTCTTCCTGGATGCCGCAACCAGACGTTGGAGCCCAGGAGCCAGACGCCACCATCGATGACGACTCCTACTACACTGGAGGAGCCTACTACTACGTGCAGGCCGCTGACGACGACTAGGAGTAGTTTAGGAGGATCCCAGGCAGGAGGCCTGCGCCTCTTTCGATCTGTATCCCTGTTTGTGCTAGCCATCTTATGGCAACTTGTTTAACTTATGTCTGTACTCAGATATTGTTGCTTCTGCTAACTCGTTTATGTTCGATCACTTGTATTCGAGCCCTCGAGGTCCCTGGCTTGTAATATGATGCTTGTATGACTTGTTTTATTTTTAGAGTTGTGTTGTGATATCTTCCCGTGAGTCCCTGGTCTTGATCATACACATATGCGTGCATGATTAGTGTACGATTGAATCGGGGGCGTCACAACTTGCTACACATTTCTTTTGGCCAAAGATGAGATGGGATTTTGAGTGTTTTGTTGCTCGCTGTACTACATGTCAAAAAGCTAAGTCATGACTCAATCCTCGTGGTTTATATATGCCTTTGCTTGTACCTAGTGTTCCTTGAGAGGATATATCTATGGACTTTGTTTTAGGTTTACCTCGAAAAAAGAAGGGGAGGGATAGCATATTTGTTGTCGTGGATAGATTCTCGAAAATGGCACACTTTATACCATGTCATAAAAGCGATGATGCTGTTAATGTTGTTGATTTTTTCTTTCATGAAATTATTCGCTTGCATGGTGTGCCAAATACTATTGTTTTAGATCGTGATACTAAATTTCTTAGCCACTTTTGGAGATGTTTATGGGCTAAGTTGGGGACTAAACTGCTTTTTAGTACTACTTGTCACCCCCAAACTGATGGACAAACTGAAGTAGTCAATAGAACATTGTCTACTATGCTTAGGGTTGTTTTGAAGAATAATAAGAAAATGTGGGAAGAATGCTTGCCTCATATTGAGTTTGCTTATAATCATTCATTGCATTCTACTACTAAGATGTGCCCTTTTGAAATTGTGTATGGTTTTCTACCTTGTGCACCTATTGATTTCTTGCCTCTTCCATCTTCGGAGAAGGTTAATTTTGATGCTAAACAACGTGCTGAATTGATCTTAAAAATGCATGAGTTAACTAAGGAAAACATTGAGCGTATGAATGCTAAATATAAAATTGCTGGAGATAAGGGTAGAAAACATGTTGTCTTTGCACCTGGAGATCTTGTTTCGTTACATTTGCGTAAGGATAGGTTTTCTAATTTGCACAAATCAAAGCTAATGCCACGTGCTGATGGTCCTTTTAAGGTGTTAGAGAAAATAAATGATAATGCATATAAACTTGAGCTTCCTCCAGATTTTGGGGTTAGTCCCACTTTTAACATGGCAGATTTGAAGCCTTATTTTGGAGAGGAAAATGATCTTCCGTCGAGGACGATTTCATTTCAAGCAGGGGACGATGATGAGGACATCAATACCATTGTTACACCCACAACCCCTACTGTTACATATACTGGACCAATTACTAGAGCTCGCGCAGGCCAATTAAATTATTAGGTACTTTCATTTCTTGGTAATGATTCGAATGTTCATGAGAATATGATGCTGCCTAAATTGGATACATTTGTTTTGCTTACAAATGAAGGGCCTAGCATTGATAAGAGGGAAGAACACTGGAGCAAGACCAAGCATGGAGATGATGGCATGTGCAAGGGGAACAAGAATGGAGTTACAAGTGATGATTTCAGGAGTTTGAAGCCACCATAATGAGTGCATGAAGCCTTGGACGAAATATACAAGATGCCACTCCATAAATTTCGTCCAGAGGCTATTCTAGGTGCTCCATCACCTTATTATTGGGCCAGGCCCATGTAATTTCGAAATACATAAGTATAGGCTATTTTTAGAGTCCGTATGCGTGGAGAAACATGAGATAGGGTTTGTTTCGGACACTTTTCCCAAGGGCCACGAAATTCCCCCCTCTTCCTCCATCTATACAGCCCTTAGGGCACCGTTTAGAGTTTGGGTTTTGTTTAGATTAAAAGTTCACCATAGCTGCAACTTCACGTACTTCGTTTGTGTTCAACGACTAGACAAAGGCGTCTCAGAACCCCACCTTCATTAATAAAGCTTTCCTCTTATATTCGCAATATCCAGATTGCAATCTCAGTTTCTTGCTTGTTCTTCGTTTGCTCGCAGGAAAACAAACCCTCGTGGTCAGGTTGATCGTGCTCCGGCGTGGTCAATAACCCCTCGGAAGTTGGTTTAGCGATTGCTAAGGCGCGACGTCTCGCACGTTCGTAGTCGGATCATCAAGGTCGACTCCCACAGAAAACAATAGCCACCATCTCATTGAGAGATGGGACACCTTTGCATCTATCAATTATATCCTATTCCAGCTAATTGGGCTCCTTTGAAAACTGCTATGCGTACTCGTTGGATTCCACCATATTCTCAACGTGAATTGCTTCAAAAATTGCAGCGTTTAGGACAAGGAAAAAAAATTCTTTAGAAGAATATTATCAGGAATTACAAACTGGCATGATTGGATGTGGTATTTTTGAGGAGGATGAAGCTATGCTTGCACGTTTTATGGGTGGATTAAATAGAAAGATTCGGACCATTCTAGAATATAAGGAGTATACTAATATCACTCATTTATTCCATCTTGCTTGTAAAGCTGAATGTGAAGTGTAGGATCGACAGGCATTGGCGCGAACTAACTTTTCTGCAGGTCGACCTTCATCATGGACACCGCATGCATCTTCTCCTTCCACTGTACCAGCACCTCCATCAGGTGCCACCTTCAGCCATCATACAAGAAAGCAGGCACATCCACCATTATCTGCCAAGAGCACACCTGTCGGGCCTGCACAGAGCTCTTCTTCTTCCATGGCATCAACAGGGCACACAAGTGATATTATTTGTCGTCGTTGTAAGGAAGAGGTCATTATGCGAGAGAATACAAATCTGAGCGTGTGATGATTGCTACTGAGGATGGTGGGTATGAGTCCGCTAGTGACTATGATGATGAGACTTTGGCTCTTATTACACGTGAAGAACATGGTGGAGATGATACTGAACATGAGACGCACTACATGGCTCCTGAAGATGCTGACAGGTATGGATGTTTAGTTGCTCAACGTGTTTTAAGTGTGCAGGTCACACAAGCTGAGCAAAATAAGAGGCATAATTTGTTCCATACAAGGGAGTTGTGAAGGAACATTCTGTTCGCGTCATTATAGATGGAGGGAGCTGCAACAACTTGGCTAGCATGGAGATGGTGGAGAAGCTATCCCTCACCACAAGACCACATCCACATCCTTACAACATCCAATGGTTCATGATGAGGACATGACTACCTTGGATATGACCAAACATATTGCATATATGTATATTTATGAGGTGATTTCTAATGCAAACTATGCAATAATTTATTTATGTCATCCGGGACAAAAATACTTCACAAACTTTTGTGCCATGTATAATTGCATGTGTATGGGACATTTGTACAATCCAGATATGAAGATAAGGGAGAAAGAGATGTTTACTTGTTGTTCAAAAAGTTCTCTCACGTCACTTTTGGCCCAAGAGAAGATAGAGTCCAAGTGTCTCATGTTCTGGACTCAGATTCGGACTGCACAAACATACCTGATGCAAAACGTCAATAACTTTTTCATCCGTACTCCGAATTGGGTGATTCTATTTTTGTTGGAAAATAGATTTCATGCACTTTCCAACCCAATTGGATTCACCTTCAAATTCGTCCGGAACGTTGAGTTATGGACGAAACAATCTGATGTTGCAGCAGAATCCGAGTCAAACTACAAGTCCAAAGGTGTTACGTCACCTCCACTTGGGCCCATTGGCCTTGTACGACCTAGGGTTAGTTTTAGGCTACCTTGGGACATCCTCCTACCTCCTTGGCTGGCACCCCTTGCTCCTATATAAGTAGATCCATCTAGTAGCTTTTTCCTTGGGATTTGTTTAGTTAAAAGTTACCCATTGCAACTTCGTGTACTTCGTTTGTGTCCAACGACTAGACCAAGACCGCTTACGGATCCCCACCTTTTTCAATACTTCATATATACTCTTGCTTGTTCTTTGATTGCTTGCAGGAATAGACCTTCGTGGTCAGGTTGATTGTGCTCCGGCATGGTCAATAACCTCTCGGAGTTGGTTTAGCTATTGCTAAGGCGCAACATCGTGCACGTTGTAGTCGGATCATCAAAGTCATCTTCACCAAATCGATAGTTATCATCTCATCGAATGATCGGGACACCTCCTCCTCTATCAAGTGGTATTAGTTTTCAGCTTGCTCAGTGAGAATTTCCAGTTTTCCCTAGATTAGATTTTTTTATTACCTATTGTCCAAGAAAAAGCCACAAAAATGGTTAGATCTCTTCATCCTTTGTCCAAGCCAGTCTGAGCCTTTGCAAATTTTTTTCATTGTTTGCATAGTTGAATTATTGATTACATCATCATGTCGAGTTGCTGGTCTTAGTGTTAGTTCGTTTAGAGTTTTGAGTTCTGTTCACATTAGTCATACAGCCGCTGCATCATTATCCCTTCCGCTATCCACTACCCCATCCATCAATTTCCACCACGTGCTACCCATCGTTCATTGTCATAATCGTAGTTCAGGTCCTTCACATCTTCGCTTGATCCAATCTGCATCTTATCTAGTTGTCTTGGAAAGAGAGAAAAAAAGACAGAAAAAAAGTTGAAAAAAAGAGAGAGAAGAAAAAAAACAAAATTTGGAGACTCAATCTCGTAGTTGAATTCGGATTGGAATCTGTTTTGTGCACTGTTCAGTAAAGCAGGCATAACTTCCTCGTACGAAGTCCATTTTGGCTCCGCGAGTACTCAAATGAAAGCTAGCGACGAGCCGCATCGAAATAGTTGCAGAAGCAACTTTAATATTTTGCATCTCAAAATCGGCTTCTACATAGGTCTTTTTGCCCTCCGAAGTTCGCGAACACAGCTTATTCCAGTTTTAGAATTTTTTGACTCCTCATATTGACTCAGAATTGAGTGATTCCTTTTAGTTTTGAAAGCTTGAGTCAGAATTCTTGAAAAAACTTATCAAAAAAATTGGCACAAATTTTATCAGAGTAAAGTTGGAGAGAAAGTTGTTGATATATCCTGCTTGGCTATTATTTCACATCATTATCTTTACTGCTATTGTGATCTTCACTTGTATCTTGCTGTCCAGAGCTACTTCATATCCTTTATTGATGCTAGTTGTGCTACGGCATGACCTCATTAGTGTTCTAGGCTCGCGTCTCTAGTCCGGTCTAGCCTAGGACCAGCACAGTAACGTCGTTGAGCGTTTATTCAACATTGCATCTCTGAATTGATTATTGCTAATGTTTTGCTACCATATATTTAAGCCTTCCAAGATCCACATATTTCTGCATCATGTATACATACATTTCCCTGGCAATCGGTTTACTCAATCTTCGGAGTTATTTGACACCGCTGGTTGCCTTTCACCACCTGCTGCTTGGTAAGAACTTGTAAGATATTGATATTTGCTTTACTGTGAGCGCTTTACGACCACACCCTAGTCGCTCATAGGAACATTATTCTTGAATCTTGTTTCTGGTTTCTATGACGGCGATCTACACCAACACCTCTGTCATCTTCCCCAACATGTTCATCACCTTCCCCAATCTATATTCAGCAGTTCACTCTCCCGCGACCCGTTGTACCATCTACTTGAACATGGTGCTTTATGCTTCATATTATTATCCAATGTTGTGTTGCCATCCTATGATGTCTGACTAGATTTTTGTTGTCCTATCGGTGATTGGTGAATTGCTATGATTGGTTTAATTTGCTTGTGGTTATGTTGTCGTCCTTTGGTGCCCATCATATGAGTGCGCATGCGGATCACACCATAGGGTTAGTTGTATGTTGATAGGACTATGTATTGGAGGGCTAGGGTGATAGCAGCTTCAGCCTAGCATAGAAATTGATGCATACGGGATTAAAGGGGGACCAATATATCTTAATGCTATGGTTGGGTTTTACCTTAATGAACATTTGTAGTTGCGGATGCTTGCTAATAGTTCCAATCATAAGTGCATAGAATTTCAAGTAAGGGATGACATGCTAGCAGTGGCCTCTCACACATAAAATTGCTATCGGTCTAGTAAGATAATAAATTGCTTAGGGACAATTCCGCAACTCCTACTACCACTTTTCCACACTCGTTAAACTAACATAATTGTTTGTTTATCTAAACAGCCCCTAGTTTTTATCTACGTGCTCTTTTTTATAGTCCAAACCTATCCTACAACACCTACAAAGTACTTCTAGTTTCATACTTGTTCTAGGTAAAGTGAACGTTAAGTGTGCATAGAGTTGTATCAGTGGTCGATAGAACTTGAGGGAATATTTGTTCTACCTTTAGCTCCTCGCTGGGTTCGACACTCTTACCTATCGAAACAGGCTACAATTGATCCCCTATACTTGTGGGTTATCATTTGTTAGTTTGTGCAGGTGCATATATTGGAGACTTGCTCGTGCCTCCTACTAGATTGATACCTTGGTTCTTAACTAAGGGAAATACTTATCATTACTTTGCTGCATCACCCTTTCCTTTTCAAGGGAAAAATCAATGCAAGCTCAAGAAGTAGCAGATTGGTATATTGAATGATTTATTACTTGAGCCTCATGGGCATATATATAGGAGTACATGATCACCTTGGAGTACAAGACAAGGTAGAAATAAATCCTAGTCTATCCTATACTTCCTAATAATCACGATACTCAGCATCCCCCCCCCCCCAGTCACAACGGTACGGACCTAGACGGTGAGACTGGAGAAGAATCCAAAGGTAAGCCGACGGACATCCCCCCTCCCACAGTCGTAATGGTCGATGCATCGTTGAAGTCGTGGCTGGAATGGAAAACGATGAGGCTGCTCAAGCAAGGCGGTAGCCCTTTGGGCCGATGTCAATGTAGCCGAGAGCGTAGGGTGGTGTAGCCATGGTCGTGGTAGCCGTGCGAGGGACGTCGTGGTCCATGTCGAGTCAGGTTGCAGGTGTCATGGTAGTCATCGCAGAACCGCGGTTGCAAGGAGGCGTCATGTTAATGATGGGTGCAGTGGTGTTGGGGGAGAGGAGCGGCAGCCTGAGGAGGTGGCGGCTAGGTTAGGAGCGCAGCAGCGGTGCTTGAAGTAGGGGAGGAAGAACCTAATAGTGTGACGAACACCGGTGCGGACGTTGGTGTTCCCGCGCCTAGGAAGGCGGCGCGACGCATACCACACACAAGTCGACGCACGTGGATGGCGAAGTGGACCGTGTGCCATGGTGCTACGGCCCGAAGGGGCACCGCAGTAGCAGCGCATGGGTTGAGGCGACGGCAGGGAAGACCTTATGGCGTGGCAGGGACAACGTGCCACGCTCGCAATGGCCCGAAGGGGTGATGCAGCGGCAACGCGAGGGTCGGCGCAGCCGCGGGGTTGGCCTGGAACGACAGCACGGACCACATGTCGTGACACTACGGCACAAAGGGGCAATGCAGCGGTAGCTCGTGGGTTGGTGCAACCGCGATGATGGCCTCATGCTGGCAGTGGACCGCGGGCCGCGACACTACGGCCCGAAGGGCGACGCAGTGGTAGCGTGCGGGTTGGTGCAACTGGTAATGTATTTCAGTGTATCTCGTGAATCATATGAACAACTAGTAATGAAAAATTCCTCGATAAGTGTGAAAAATTCTTCGTAGGGGTATTCATGCGGCAAGGAACTACAAGGCAGTGGCACAAAGGATCCCTAAAAGTCGGATCTTATAATAACAAGAGCAACTAAGAATGATGTACGAACGACAAGTGTATGTTGTTATCCATATGGATGTATCGGTGTTAGGGAATTGCAAAGGACGTGGGCACCAGGGTCTCGGGGAAAAATCGAAGAGTATCTTCGGAATCTTTTGGTGAAGCAGGCGACCATCTGGAATGAACAGCTCTCTGGGAGGAAGTAGTTACGAGAACCTAGAGTTAGAATCAGTAAAATCTTTAACCGGGATAGAAGAGAGATCAGAGTCGCAGATTATAGACGAGGAATAAAAGATCCTAATACCACCCATTTGTGATGTGGGCTCGTAAGTCACACAATCATGTTAGTAAAAGTTTTTCAAAGACTAGACTCAACTTCGGCCAAGGAGTTGGAAGGGGGGTTTCCTATAGGCAGTTGGCTCTGATACCAACTTGTGACACCCTCGATTCAATCGTACACTAATCATACATGCAAATGTACGATCAAGATCAGGGACTCACGGGAAGATATCACAACACAACTCTAGACACAAATTTAATTCATACAAACTTTATATTACAAGCCAGGGGCCTCGAGGGCTCGAATACATAAGCTCAATACAAATGAGTTAGCGTAAGCAACAATATTTGGGTACAGACATAAGTTAAACAAGTTTCCCTTAAGAAGGCTAGCACAAACATCTACGATGATCAAAAAGGCAAGGCCTCCTGCCTGGGAGCCTCCTAACTACTCCTAGTCGTCGGGGGTCCCCACGTAGTACTAGGCGCCCTCAGGGTAGTACTAGTCGTCGGTGGTGGCATCTGGCTCCTGGGGTCTGTCATTTGATCGCAGCGCTTGGGTATAAGGGAAAACGGGGAAGCAAAGCAACCGTGAGTACTCATCCAAAGTACTCGCAAGACTTACATCAGAACTATGCTAAGTATGCATGGGTATTAAAGGAATGGGGCTATATCTTTGGATTGAACTGCAGAAATGCCACAATAGAGGGAAGCCTAGCCTATCAAAGACTAGCATCTTCAAGTATCTTGCAACATTTAGAAGAGTAAACAATAAGATATTATAGTTAACAAGTATGATGTAGCATTAGCGCCCAGATATCCTTTCTCGACTCCCTGCGAGAAAGCAATCCCGGAGGCATCACATCCATTTCTCATCCCTCAACATCCAGTTCTAGTTGTATCGGTCGGGATACAACTCCGAGCGTCCGTTACCGTGGACACGGCTATTCGAATAGATTAACTTCCCTGTAGGGGTGTACAAACTTACCCAAACACCACTGGTACAGAGATGTGTTATCCAAACAGTTTTTACCCCATTTCTGTGATGGAATTTTAAACTGTCGCCTAGTGAGTGTGTGCGATAGGGGGGTCCTTCCCACATGACCCAGAAACCGTCGGGGGTAGGCCCTCCGTCCACATACACGGGGCAAAATGAGCTTGTGTGCGATTGGGCAAGGCATCAAAGCCCAATTGTTTCTGTTCATATGTACATTCCACACAGTGAATCCCAGAAAAATGTTTCCGTTTGTTGTATATCACACACAGTTTTTTGGTGGAAACGTTTGTTCAAGGTGGCCTAACGCAAACACTTCTCTGAAGTAAGTCATGTGTGATTGTTAGTTGATCCAACATGCATACTTTCTAGAAACCGTGTGGGTTGTTTGAGTTCATCGCCCACGGCATTGTCAGAGTAACCGTCTGCAATAGAAAACCCCAATAAGCAAGGTAATTAGCCTAGTATTGATAATCCGTGTAGTAATAAAATTGACATTTCTTATAAAACACACCAGATATTTCATATCCGTATAACGGCAACCAGGATTTCATAATTGAATTACATTAGATAGCTTCAGCACTCAGTTACACCAAAGAGAGATATAGCTAGCTACGCCATTACACAACAACACCAAGTTTCAGATGCAACATCGAAACCTTTGGAAAGTAGCATCATACATGGTAAATAGATAGTTGAATCTCATCTGGGAAACTGCAGAAGCAGAAGGCGAATATTGAGCCTTTAGTGATGTTGAACGTCCTTGCAACTTTAAGCCAGTGGCTATGGATAATCGCCCGCCCAACCTTCGTCCTCTTCAGGAAGACTTCAATATTGTACAGTGGGTGTTGAATGAATACCTTCCTCGCCTCTTGACCATGCAGGTGGTTTGAGAGGTAATCATCGATGAACTGCTTTGAAAAGTACTGAAAAAGAAGATATGCATAAATCGTTGTTATAAATTTTGAAATGGCACAAGGGGTAAAAACAAGGTAAAAGAGTTAGTACCATCCTATAGTTCACTGACGTCTTCTTCATTGTGCAAACAAAGATCTTGTTGTTATTCGTTGCAAGTTTCTTTATCCTAACTATCTTTCTGAGTTTCTTGACTTGACTGATATTCGTGGACATCTCATTTCCCCATATGCAAAATGGGTCAAACAGTTGGTCTAAACCTCTGACAGCAGGACCTACATGTGCAAGACCAAATTATAAGAACCTAAATATTATAATGATTCATGCAACTGCATAATAATGTGCTATTAGCGAAAGGACCATGCATGAGCAAACCTCGATGGTAAACTGCGGTGCCTCCCATTGTTTCCCTGCACCACATATAAGGAAGATCTTGATCAGGTTAACTAAGAGTTGCCATACTATTAGTAGAATATGTATCGAGTACAGCCAAATTTGATTTATTTCTCACATGCATAACAATACAAAATTGTACCCACAACAAATGAAAATCAAAATGCAGAATTGAACCAAACAGTTAACTGGACAGCAAATCAAATGAACCACAACAGTTAACTGAGCACCACATTGCAGAATAGAACATATACTAGAGGATAAGACAGTTAACAAACCAAGAATGCTTAGAACAACACTACAAAATGTAGAAATTGTTGGACCAAACTGTTAACTGAACATTACATTTCAGAATATCAGATTGCATACTAACATTACAGAGGACAAATAACTAGAGGGCACTGGCGGCGGCCTCGAGAAAACAACATGAACTGTATTATAAAGTAGACAACCGCGTGGCTATGTCGACGGTGGCCTAGAAGACGAGGTGCTCCTCCAACATCTAGCAGTCGGCACACATGGCAGCCATAGTGACCTCGTCTGTGCGTGTGGCCGCGATTTGCTTCTCTACTACCAGATGCTACTGAGCTCCACATTATGCTGCATGCAAAATGGCTGTGGGCAGCACTTAGTTGGAGGACGGGGCCAATGATTTGGGAGGAAGGTGTCGCGCCATCGATCGGGGCATGTGGGACGGGGAAGGAGGAGGATGGTGTGGGTGGGGTGTGGATTACCTGACCATATCGACGAGGCCGTGCAGTAAGAAGAAGAGTTGCCAGCGAGGAGGCGGTGTTGCAGGAAGAAGGGTCGTCGGCTAGGAGGCGGCTGATAACCCACAAGTATAGGGGATCGCAACAGTTTTCGAGGGTAGAGTATTCAACCCAAATTTATTGATTCGACACAAGGGGAGCCAAAGAATATTCTCAAGTATTAGCAGTTGAGTTGTCAATTCAACAACACCTGGATAACTTAATATCTGCAGGAAAGTATTTAGTAGCAAAGTAGTATGGAAGTAACAGTAACGGTAGCAAAAGTAACAGTAGCAGTTTTGCAGTGATTGTAACCGTGGCAACGGTAAAGTAACTAAGCAAAGATCAATATGTGAAAAGCTCGTAGGCATTGGATAATTGATGGATAATTATGTTGGATGCGATTCCTCATGCAATAGTTATAACATAGGGTAACACAGAACTAGCTCCAGTTCATCAATGTAATGTAGGCATGTATTCCGAATATAGTCATACGTGCTTATGGAAAAGAACTTGCATGACATCTTCTGTCCTACCCTCCCGTGGCAGCAGGGTCCTATTAAAAACTAAGGGATATTAAGGCCTCCTTTTAATAGAGTCCCAGACCAAAGCATTAACACTTAGTGAATACATGAACTCCTCAAACTCAGGTCATCACCGAGAGTGGTCCTAATTATTGTCACTTCGGGGTTGTCGAATCATAATACATAGTAGGTGACTATAGACTTGCAAGATAGGATCAAGAACTCACATATATTCATGAAAACATAATAGGTTCAGATCTGAAATCATGGCACTCGGGCCCTAGTGACAAGCATTAAGCATAGCAAAGTCATAGCAACATCAATCTCAGAACATAATGGATACTAGGGATCAAACCCTAACAAAACTAACTCGATTACATGGTAAATTTCATCCAACCCGTCACCGTCCAGCAAGCCTACGATGGAATTACTCACGCACGGCGGTGAGCATCATGAAATTGGTGGTGGAGGATGGTTGATGATGATGGCGGCGATGGATTCCCCTCTCCGGAGCCCCAAACGGACTCCAGATCAGCCCTCCTGAGAGAGATTAGGGCTTGGCGGTGGCTCCGTATCGTAAAACACGATGAATCCTTCTCTCTGATTTTTTTTCTCCCCGAACGTGAATATATGGAGTTGGAGTTGAGGTCGGTAGAGCACCAGGGGGCCCACGAGGCAGGGGGGCGCGCCCCCCACGCTCATGGACAGGGTGTGGGCCCCCTGGCCTTGATTCTTTCGCCAATATTTTTCATTAATTCCAAAAATATTCTCCGTGGAGTTTCAGATCATTCTGAGAACTTTTATTTCTGCACAAAAATAACACCATGGCAATTCTGCTAAAAACAGCGTCACTCCGGGTTAGTTTCATTCAAATCATGCAAGTTAGAGTCCAAAACAAGGGCAAAAGTGTTTGGAAAAATAGATATGATGGAGACGTCTCAGCACCGCTGCCAATAAGGAATAGTGAAGGTTTGAACTTGGAAAGCAAGGAGGAACAGTGGAAATGTGGCTTTTGGTGGGGGCGGGAAGATAGATATTTCCGCGATGGCAGAAAAACTTCATTTGGAGCCGCGAGAAACTGTCGTGCAAGGGTGGTTCAAGCACGGGTAGTGGACTCTAGATGACGAAGCTTCCTGTGTGAGCTAGACCAGATGGTGCACCAAGATATTTTGTAACGCATCCTATTGGGGATATAACTATTGGGTATGACCCGCCCAGGAGGGGCCGGGTCATACTACTGGTGGTTCATAATGAGAAGGCCCAAGAAGATGTTGAAGATGGTGGTTCATTAAGCAAGCTTAGTGAAGGCCCAAGACCCGGAGGCGACTTGAGGCCCATGGGTATAAACCGCCATATGTTTAACTTGTATGTTAAGGAAAGTTTAGTTTGGTCACCGAGCCGGACACATTATGTATGAGCCGGTCGGGACTCTGTAAGCCGTCGGGCATCAACCTGTGTATATAAAGGGGTGAACCAGTGGCGGGTTAAGCCAAGAAAAAACAAGTCGAGAACTAGGTCAAGCGTATTCGCTCCCTGCTAATCGCACCCAAGCAATACAACCTAAAGTAGGAGTAGGCTTTTACCTCATTGAGAGCGGCCGAACCTGGGGCAAAACTCTCTGTGTCATTTGTCTCGTTTAACCCCTTCAAGCTAACCTAGCGGCAATGGCTCCACACCTAAGTCCTCGTGTTAGGGCATCTGCCGTGTTAAGTCCACGATAGTTGGCACCCACCATGCGGCCAGGCCATGGGGCATGGTGGTATCGAGTTCTTGAAGGGCAACTCGGCAAGGCTCAAGGGATACATTGTGGGCCGGATGACTAAGAGTTGTCGCGGCAAGCTCTACATCGAGGACGCGGGCTGGGGCCTCGAGGCCGGCTCAATCGAGTACGGGTATCAGGTCCCCTTTGGCGGGATTCATGTCTTCATCGGCAAGACTGGTGAATCGGAAGCTGAGCGGGACACCTTCGCCGACATCGTCGAGATGGCTCAGCGCGCGCGACCCGCCAAGGTTCAAACCGCCCCGAAGCGTGTCTTTGTTGGCTTTACTCAAGGAGTGGATCTGGAAGGAGGATCTGTGTCCAGTGGACAGACGGCCATCTTTTCAGGAGATGATTCCTCAACCGGCGAGACCAACTCCATGTATGAAGTGCATAATGGTAGGCTTGGGGGCTGTTCTGAGGGCAACAGTATTTTGGGCCCCTATCAGCCACCGAAACGGGTTGCAATCTTCATGGCCGGTATGCAACCGGGGCAGAATTCTTCAACTACGGCAGCAATGTTCTTTGGTTCAGCGACTGCTATGGCAGCTGGGGCAGGAGGCCCTGTGCGACTGCCGGCTCAAGTTTTATCTGAATTGTTGGAGGCTCTAGCAACGTTGCTGACGGTGGAGGTGACCCCGACGAATCAAGCGTAGCATAATGTAGATGTTGCAAAGTTACGTGATGAGATAGCTCAAGCCAAGGAGGATCTAAACGCTGAGAACACTGATAACCCACAAGTGTAGGGGATCGCAATAGCTTTCGAGTGTAAAGTATTCAACCCAAATTTATTGATTCGACACAAGGGGAGCCAAAGAATATTCTTGAGTATTAGCAGTTGAGTTGTAAATTCAACCACACCTGGATAACTTAGTATCTGCAGCAAAGTATTTAGTAGCAAAAGTGGTATGATAATAAAAGTAACGGTAGCAAAAGTAAAGATAATTGTTTTGGGTTTTTTGTAGTAGTTGTAACAGTAGCAATGGAAAAGTAAATAAGCGAAGAACAATATGTGAAAAGCTCGTAGGCAATGGATCAGTGATGGATAATTATGCTGGATGCGATTCCTCATGTAATAGCTATTACATAGGGTGACACGGAACTAGCTCGAGTTCATCAATGTAATGTAGGCATGTATTCCGTAAATAGTCATACGTGCTTATTTAAAAGAACTTGCATGACATCTTTTGTCCTACCCTCCCGTGGCAGCGGGGTCCTAGCGGGAACTAAGGGATATTAAGGCCTCCTTTTAATAGAGAACCGGAACAAAGCATTAGCACATAGTGAATACATGAACTCCTCAAACTACGGTCTTCACCGAGAAGTATCCCGATTATTGTCACTTCGGGGTTGTCGGATCATAACAAATAATAGGTAACTATAGACTTGCAAGATAGGATCAAGAACACACATATATTCATGAAAACATAATAGGTTTAGATCTGAAATCATGGCACTCGGGCCCTAGTGACAAGCATTAAGCATAGCAAAGTCATAGCAACATCAATCTCAGAACATAGTGGATACTAGGGATCAAACCCTAACAAAACTAACTTGATTACATGGTAAATCTCATCCAACCTATCACCGTCCAGCAAGCCTATGATGGAATTACTCATGCATGTTGGTGAGCATCATGAAATTGGTGATGGAGGATGGTTGATGATGACGACGGCGACGAATCCCCCTCTCTGGAGCCTCGAACGGACTCCAGATCAGCCCTCCTGAGAGAGATTAGGGCTTGGCGGCGCCTCCGTGTCGTAAAACGCGATGAAACTTTCTCTCTGATTTTTTTCTCCCTGAACGTTAATATATGGAGTTGGAGTTGAGGTCGGTGGAGGTCCAGGGGGCCCACAAGATAGGGGGGCGCGCCCTCCAGGGGGGGCGCCCCCCTGTCTCGTGGATAGGCCGTGGGCCCCCTGGTGTATTTCTTTCGCCCATAAATTCTTATTAATTCCAAAAAGTGCCTCCGTGGATTCTCAGGACATTCTGAGAACATTTCTTTTCTACAAATAAAACAACATCATGGTAGTTCTGCTGAAAACAGCGTCAGTCCGGGTTAGTTTCATTCAAATCGTGCAAGTTATAGTCCAAAACAAGGGCAAAAGTGTTTGGAAAAGTAGATACGATGGAGACGTCTCAGCGCCGCTGCCAGTAAGGAGTAGTGAAGCTTTGAACTTGGAAAGCAAGGAGGAACAGTGGAAATGTGGCTTTTGGTGGGGGCGGGGAGATAGATATTTCCGCGATGGCAGAAAAATTTCATTCGGTGCCGCGAGAAACTATCGTGCAAGGGTGGTTCAAGCACGGGCAGTGGACTCTAGATGACGAAGCTTCCTGCGTGAGCTAGACCAGATAGTGCACCAAGATATTTTGTAACGCATCCTGTTGGGGATATAACTATTGGGTATGACCCGCCCAGGAGGGGCCGGGTCATACCACTGGTGGTTCATAATGAGAAGGCCCAAGAAAATGTTGAAGATGGTGGTTCATGAAGCAAGCTTACTGAAGGCCCAAAACCCGGAGGCGACTTGCGGCCCATGGGTATAAACCGCCATATGTTTAACTTGTATGTTAAGGAAAGTTTAGTTTGGTCATCGAGCCAGACACGTTATGTATGAGCCGGTCGGGACTCTGTAAGCCGTCGGGCATCAACCTGTGTATATAAAGTGGTGAACCAGTGGCGGGTTAAGCCAAGAAAAAACAAGTCGAGAACTAGGTCAAGCGTATTCGCCCCCTGCTAATCGCACCCAAGCAATACAACCTAAAGCAGGAGTAGGCTTTTACCTCATTGAGAGGGGCCGAACCTAGGGCAAAACTCTCTGTGTCATTTGTCCCGTTTAACCCCTTCAAGCTAACCTAGCGGCGATGGCTCCACACCTAAGTCCTCTTGTTATGGCATCTGTCGTGTTAAGTCCACGATAGTTGGCGCCCACCATGCGACCAGGGCATGGTGGTTTTGAGTTCTTGAAGGGCAACTCGGCAGGGCTCAAGGGATACGCTGTCGGCCGGATGACTAAGAGTCGTCGCGGCAAGCTCTACATCAAGGACGCGGGCTGGGGCCCCGAGGCCGGCTCAATCGAGTACGGGTATTGGGTCCCCTTTGGCAGGATTCATGTCTTCATTGGAAAGACTGGTGAATCGGAAGCTGAGCCGGACACCTGCGCCGACATCGTCGAGACGGCTCAGCGCGCGCGACCCGCCAAGGTTCAAACCGCCCCGAAGCATGTCTTTGTTGGCTTTACTCAAGGAGAGGATCTGGAAGGAGGAGTCCTCAACCGGCGAGACCAACTCCATGTATGAAGTGCATAATGGTAGGCTTGGGGGCTGTTTCGAGGGCAACAGTATTCTGGACCCCTATGAGCCGCCGAAACGGGTTGCAATCTTCATGGACGGTATGCAACCGGGGCAGAATTCTTCAACTACGGCAGCAATGATCTCCGGTTCAGCGACTGCTACGGCAGCTGGAGCAGGAGGCCCTGTGCGCCTGCCGGCTCAAGTTTTATCTGAATTGTTGGAGGCTCTAGCAACGTTGCTGATGGAGGAGGTGACCCCGGCGAATCAAGCGCAGCATAATGGAGATGTTGCAAAGTTACGTGATGAGATAGCTCAAGCCAAGGAGGATCTAAACGCTGAGAACACTGATAACCCACAAGTGTAGGGGATCGCAACAGCTTTCGAGTGTAAAGTATACAACCCAAATTTATTGATTCGACACAAGGGGAGCCAAAGAATATTCTTGAGTATTAGCAGTTGAGTTGTCAATTCAACCACACCTGGATAACTTAGTATCTACAGCAAAGTATTTAGTAGCAAAATTGGTATGATAATAAAATTAACGGTAGCAAAAGTAAAGATAATTGTTTTTAGGTTTTTGTAGTAGTTGAAACAGTAGCAACGGAAAAGTAAATAAGCGAAGAACAATATCTGAAAAGCTCGTAGGCAATGGATCAGTGATGGATAATTATGCTGGATGCGATTCCTCATGTAGTAGCTATGACATAGGGTGACACAGAACTAGCTCCAGTTCATCAACGTAATGTAGGCATGTATTCCGTAAATAGTCATACGTGCTTATAGAAAAGAACTTGCATGACATCTTTTTTCCTACCCTCCCGTGGCAGTGGGGTCCTAGCGGAAACTAAGGGATATTAAGGCCTCCTTTTAATAGAGAACCGGAACAAAGCATTGGCACATAATGAATACATGAACTCCTCAAACTACGGTTATCACCGAGAAGTATCCCGATTATTGTCACTTCGGGGTTGTCGGATCATAACACATAATAGGTGACTATAGACTTGCAAGATAGGATCAAGAACACACATATATTCATGAAAACATAATAGGTTCAGATCTGAAATCATGGCACTCGGGCCCTAGTGACAAGCATTAAGCATAGCAAAGTCATAGCAACATCAATCTCAGAACATAGTGGATACTAGGGATCAAACCCTAAAAAAACTAACTTGATTACATGATAAATCTCATCCAACCCATCACCGTCCAGCAAGCCTACGATGGAATTACTCACGCACGGCGGTGAGCATCATGAAATTGGTGATGGAGGATGGTTGATGATGACGACGGCGACGAATCCCCCTCTCTGGAGCCCCGAACGGACTCCAGATCAGTCCCTCCCGAGAGAGATTAGGGTTTGGCAGTGCCTACGTGTCGTAAAACGCGATGAAACTTTCTCTGTGATTTTTTTCTCCCCGAACGTTAATATATGGAGTTGGAGTTGAGGTCGGTGGAGGTCTAGGGGGCCCACGAGATAGGGGAGCGCGCCCTACAGGGGGGCGCCCCCCTGTCTCGTGGATAGGCCGTGGGCCCCCTGGTGTATTTCTTTCGCCCAGAAATTCTTATTAATTCCAAAAAGTGCCTCCGTGGATTTTCAGGACATTCCGAGAACTTTTCTTTTCTACACATAAAACAACATCATGGTAGTTCTGCTGAAAACAGCGTCAGTCCGGGTTAGTTTCATTCAAATCATGCAAGTTAGAGTCCAAAACAAGGGCAAAAGTGTTTGGAAAAGTAGATAGGTTGGAGACGTATCAACTCCCCCAAGCTTAAAGCTTTGCTTGTCCTCAAGCAATTCAGTTGATAAACTGAAAGTGATAAAGAAAAACTTTTACAAACTCTGTTTGCTCTTGTTGTTGTAACATGAAAGGCCAGCATTCAAGTTTCAGCAAATATTATGAACTAACCATACTCACAATAACACTTAGGTCTCAGAATTACTCATATCAATAACATAATCAGCTAGCGAGCCATAATAATAAAACTCGGATGACAACACTTTCTCAAAGCAATCATAACATGATGTAACAAAATGGTATCTCACTAGCCCTTTCTGAGACCGCAAAACATAAATGCAGAGAACCTTTAAAGATCAAGGACTGACTAAACATTGTAATTCATGGTAAAAGAGATCCAGTCAAGTCATACCCAATATAAACCAATAGTAATGAATGCAAATGACAGAGTGCTCTCCAGCGGGTGCTTTTTAATAAGAAGGGTGAAGACTCAACATAAAAGTAAATAGATAGGCCCTTCATAGAGGGAAGCAGGGATTTGTAGAGGTGCCAGAGCTCGATTTTAAAATAGAGATTGAATAACATTTTGAGCGGCATAATTTTGCTGTCAACGCAACAACTATGAGATGGTTGTATCTTCCATACTACATGCATTATAGGCAGTTCCCAAACAGAATGGTAAAGGTTTATACTCCCCCAACCACCAACAAGCATCAATCATGGCTTGCTCGAAACAACGAGTGCCTCCAACTAACAACAGCCCTGGGGGAGTTTTGTTTAATTATTTTGATTTGGTTTGATCTTTTTGGATCATGGGACTGGGCATCTCGGTTACCGGCCCTTTCTCGTGAATGAGGAGCAGAGTCCACTCCTCTTGAGAATAACCCACCTAGCATGGAAGATATAGGCAGCCCTAGTTGTAACATGAGCTGCTCGAGCATACAAAACAGAATTTCATTTGAAGGTTTGGAGTTTTGCACATACAAATTTACATGGAACGGCAGGTAAATACCGCATATAGGAAGGTATAGTGGACTCATATGGAACAACTTTGGGGTTTATGGAGTTTGGATGCACAAACAGTATTCCCACTTAGTACAGGTGAAGCCTAGCAAAAGACTGGGAAGCGAACAACTGAGAGAGCGACAACAGTCATAAAGATGCATTAAAATTAATTTACACCGAGTGCAAGCATGAGTAGGATATAATCTACCATGAACATAAATATCATGAAGGCTATGTTGATTTGATTCAACTACATGCGTGAACATGTGCCAAGTCGAGTCACTCAATTCATTCAAAGGAGGATACCATCCCATCATATCACATCATAATCATTCTAATAGCATGTTGGCACGCAAGGTAAACCATTATAACTCATAGCTAATCAAGCATGGCACGAGCAACTATAATCTCTAAATGTCATTGCAAATATGTTTACTTCATAATAAGCTGACTCAGAAATGATGAACTCATCATATTTACAAAAAACAAAAGAGGTCGAGTTCATACCTGCTTTTCTCATCCCAATAAGTCCATCATATATCATCATTATTGCCTTTCACTTGCATGACCGAACGATGTGTATAATAATAAGAGTGCATGTGCATTGGACTAAGCTGGAATCTACAAGCATTCAACTCAAGAGAGAAGACAAGTAATATGGGCTCTAAGTTAAACAAATAATCATGCAAATAAGAGCCACTAAGCATTTTCAATATGGTCTTCTCGACCCCCAAAAGAAAGAAAAGAAAATAAAACTATTTACACGGGAAAGCTCCCAACAAGTAAGAAGAACTAGAAATCTTTTTGGGTTTTCATTTTAATTTCTACTAGAAGCATGGAAATTAAACTAACTAATTTTTTTGGTTTTTCTTAAAGTTTATCAAACACGCAAGAAGAAAGCTAGAAAAAGAAAATTAAACTAACATGGATAATACAATGAAAGAGTATAAGCACCGACGACTAGTGTGTGAACATGAATGTAAAGTCGGTGAGAAATACATACTCCCCCAAGCTTAGGCTTTTGGCCTAAGTTGGTCTAGTACCAAGGACCTCCACTACTCTCCCCGGTGTACTGGGAGGTGTAATCAGGATACCACTGGCTGGTCATCTCCGGATCCCACTGGAGAGATGATGCACAATAAGGGTCCAGTTCAGGTTCCGGCTCAGGTTCAGTTTCTGGAGTAAAAGCTTGAGCTCGATGATTGTTCACTGCTTCCAGTGTGACAAGAAGATTTTCTGCAAGCAAATCAAACAACAAAGGCGCAGGCAAAATAATAATCTCAAAGTGTTTCTTATTGAATCTAAGTTTATACAAGAGCATCTTTTCTTTGTTGTCAACAATAAACTTGTGTGCTGCCATGCTCTTGTAATCTAAAATGTGAGGAGGCAATTTTGTCTCCTCTTTCTCATGGTGCCTAATAGGTATCTAAAAATTTCTAGCAAGACGTGCAGCATAGGTACCTCCAAATATGGGGCCTTTTGTACGATTCAGGGCTAGCCATTTAGCAACGACGGCACCCATACTAAAAGTATTGTATCCAAGCAAGGCATGTTGAAGAATGATATATTAGGAACGCTCAAATTTCCACTATTTCCACGACCAATCAAGATTCTACTAGCAAATATGGCAAAGTAGCGTAAAACAGGAAAGTGTATGCTAGAGACTTTTTCCTTGGAGCCCTTCTTTGGCTCCTCTACAGCTATAGTATTAACAAAGCCTCCCACATCTTCACGATGGGGTTCCTCTAATTCTCCCTCATAAGGTATCCTACACACCGCGCAAAAATTATGTAAAGACATTTCTTTGAATTCATCATATAAATGAAATGATACTGCAGGAGGTGACTTCTTAGGATAATAATAAAATTTCTGCACGAAAGTATTGGTGAGTAAGAGATACTGATCGATTCGGTCGTTGATGAAACCGGTGAGGCCTGCAGTCTCGATCAAAGAATAAAAATCTTCATGAATTCCAGCTTCTTTCAAGAAATCCTCACATGGCCATTCACACGACCGTACTTCTGCTAAGCGAGGAAGGTTATACTTGGCTTTTTCCTTCTCTTTGGCTTGTTTTTCCTGAGAGCCTTGGCTAGAAGAGCCCCTCAACAGTTTCCTTAACATTTTCTGAAAAATTCTGAAATTTCAGTAACTTCAAAATAAAAGTGAATAAAACTAAACAAGATTGATAGCAACTACTCCTACAAGTGCCTAGAGCCTATATCATGCATTAGAATTGCTTGGGACCTCATAAATTTAACATGCAAGCTCAAGAACCTGGTCACCTATGCAGCAAAACTTTGCAATGAATAAAGCACTAGAACAAAAACTAATTGGACCAATGGAGGAGTCACATACCAAGCAAGAATCTCCCAAAGCAGTTTTGTGAAAGGAGCTTTGACCAAGGAGATCGAAAATCGCAGCAAAACGAGCTAGAACTCGTGCTTGAGCTGGATGCGGATTTTTTGGGTAGAAGATGAAGTGGGGTGCTGGCATAAGTGGAGGGGGCCCACCAGGGGCCCACGAGACAGGGGGGCGCGCCCTATAGGGGGGGCGCCCTCCACTCTCGTGGCCTGGTGCTTGCCCCTCATGCAGTGATTTCAGTGCCTAAAATCCTCAAATATTCTAGAAAAAATCATATTAAATTTGTAGGGCATTTGGAGCACTTTTATTTCCGGACTATTTTTTTATTGCACGGATAATTCAGAAAACAGACGGATAATACTATTTTTGCTTTATTTATTCTAAATAACAGAAAGTAAAAAGAGGGTACAGAAGGTTGTTCCTTCTAGTTTCATGCATCTCATGATCATCAAAATGAATCCACTAACAAGGTTGATCAAGTCTTGTTAACAAACTCATTCCGAATAACACGGAACCAGAGAAATTTCGAATAACACTAAGTTACCTCAATGGGGATATGAAAATCCCTAACAATAAGAATATCGTACTTTTTCTTGACAGTAGGGAGAGGAAATTCAAAACCTCCAATAATAATAGTTGGAACTTTTCCAATAGAACTGATGCTATGAACTTGAGATTGTTTCCTCGGAAAGTGTACCATATGCTCATTACCATTAACATGAAAAGTGACATTGCCTTTGTTGCAATCAATAACAGCCCCTGCATTATTAAGAAAAGGTCTACCAAGGATGATAGACATATTATCATCCTCGGGAATATCAAGAATAACAAAGTCCGTTAAGATAGTGACATTTGCAACCACAACAGGAACATCCTCGCAAATACCGACAGGTATAGCAGTTGATTTATCGGCCATTTGCAAAGATATTTCAGTAGGTGTCAACTTATTCAATTCAAGTCTACGATATAAAGAGAGAGGCATAACACTAACACCGGCTCCAAGATCACATAAAGCAGTTCTAACATAATTTCTTTTAATGGAGCATGGTATAATTGGCACACCCGGATCTCCAAGTTTCTTTGGTATTCCACCCTTAAAAGTGTAATTAGCAAGCATGGTGAAAATTTCAGCTTCCGGTATCTTCCTTTTATTTGTGATGATATCCTTCATATATTTAGCATAAGGATTTACTTTCAGCATATCAGTTAAGCGCATACGTAAGAAAATAGGTCTAATCATTTCAGCAAAGCGCTCAAAATCCTCATCATCCTTTGTCTTGGATGGTTTAGGAGGAAAGGGCATGGGTTCCTGAACCCATGGTTCCCATTCTCTACCGTGCTTCCTAGCAACAAAATCTCTCTTATCATAACATTGATTCTTTGATTGTGGGTTATCAAGATCAACAGCAGGTTCAATCTCTACATCATTGTTTTTGCTAGGTTGAGCATCAACATGAACATTATCATTAAGATTATCACTAGGTTCATGTTCATCACTTGATTGTGTTTCAGCATCAGAAATAGAAATATCATTGGGATTCTCAGGTGTGCCTACGGTAGGTTCACTAGAAGCATGCAAAGTTCTATCGTTTTTCTTTTTCTTCTTTTTAGAAGAACTAGGTGCCTCTAAATTATTTCTCTGAGAATCTTGCTCGATTCTCTTAGGGTGGCCTTCAGTATACAAAGGTTCCTGAGTCATTCTACCAGTTCTAGTAGCCACTATAACAGCAAAGTCATTTTTATTATTTAATTCATCAAGCAAATCATTTTGAGCTTTAAGTACTTGCTCAGCTTGAGTAGCAACCATAGAAGCATATTTGCTAACGCGTTTGAGTTCATCTTTAACTCTAGCCATATTATCGCTCATGCGTCCTATCTCGAAAGCATTATTCTTTAACTCTCTACCAACATAAGCATTAAAACTTTCTTGTCTAGCCATAAAATCATCAAATTCATCTAAGCCCTGGCTATGAAACTTAGTAGAGGGGATTTCAACTTTATCATATCTATAGAGAGAATTTACCTTTACTACCTGTGTCGGGTTATCAAGACAATGTGGTTCTTCAACAGGCGGTATATTAAGACCATGTATTTCTTCAATAGGAGGTAAATTCTTAACATCTTCAGCTTTAATACCTTTTTCTTTCATTGATTTCTTTGCCTCTTGCATATCTTCAGGACTGAGAAATAAAACACCTCTCTTCTTTGGAGTGGGTTTAGGAATAGGCTCAGGAGTTGGCTCAATAGGTTCAGGAATTGGCTCAGGAAGAGTCCAATTATTTTCATTAGTCAACATATTGTTCAATAATATTTCGGCTTCGTCGACTGTTCTTTCCCTAAAAACACAACCAACACAACTATCCAAGTAATCCTTGGAAGCATCGGTTAGTCCATTATAAAGATATCAAGTATTTTATTTTTCTTGAGAGGATGATCAGGCAAAGCATTATGTAACTGGAGAAGCCTCCCCAAGCTTGTGGGAGACTCTCTTCTTTGATTTGCACAAAATTATATATTTCCCGCAAGGCAGCTTGTTTCTTATGAGCAGTGAAATATTTAGCAAAGAAGTAATAAATCATATCCTGGGGACTACGCACACAACCAGGAGCAAGAGAATTATACCAAGTCTTAGCATCACCCTTTAATGAGAACAGAAATATCTTAAGGATATAAAAATAGCGAGATCTTTCATCATGAGTGAACAGGGTAGCTATATCATTCAACTTGGTAAGATGTGCCACAACAGTTTCAGATTCAAGGCCATAAAAAGGATCAGATTCAACTAAAGTAATGATTTCAGGATCAACGGAGAATTCATAATCCTTATCAGTAACACAGATAGGTGAAGTAGCAAAAGCAGGGTCAGGTTTCATTCTAGCATTAAGAGACTGCTGCTTCCATTTAGCTAATAATTTCTTAAGATCATATCTATCATTGCAAGCAAAGATTTCCCTAGCAGCTTCTTCATTCATAACATAACCCTTAGGAACAATAGGAAATACATAATCATTGGGAGAACCTTCATCATCACTATCATCAATAATAGCATCTTCAATATTTTCATTCCCCCTAACTCTAGCAAGTTGTTCATCAAGAAATTCACCTAATGGCAAGGTAGTATCACGCACAGAATTAGTTTCATCATGCATAGCAGAAGTGGCATCATCAATAACATGCGACATATCAGAATTCATAGCAGTAGTAGGTTTAGGTGTCGCAAGCTTACTAATAATGGAAGGAGAATCTAGTGCAGAGCTAGATGGCAGTTCCTTACCTCCCCTCGTAGTTGAGGGCAAAATCATCGTTCTGTCGTCTTTCAAGTTCTTCATAGTGATCAACAGATATAAATCCCAAGTGACTCAGAGAATAGAGCTATGCTCCCCGGCAACA
Source organism: Triticum timopheevii (assembly GCA_963921465.1). Lineage (NCBI taxonomy): Eukaryota > Viridiplantae > Streptophyta > Magnoliopsida > Poales > Poaceae > Triticum > Triticum timopheevii. Next base: position 283,083,608 of record OY997268.1, on the reverse strand, counting down.
GCGCCAGAAATTAGTCTTGATAACCCACAAGTGTAGGGGATCGCAACAGCTTTCGAGGGTAAAGTATTCAACCCAAATTTATTGATTCGACACAAGGGGAGCCAAAGAATATTCTTGAGTATTAGCAGTTGAGTTGTCAATTCAACCACACCTGGATAACTTAGTATCTGCAGCAAAGTATTTAGTAGCAAAAGTGGTATGATAATAAAAGTAACGGTAGCAAAAGTAAAGATAATTGTTTTTGGGTTTTTGTAGTAGTTGTAACAGTAGAAACGGAAAAGTAAATAAGCGAAGAACAATATGTGAAAAGCTCGTAGGCAATGGATCAGTGATGGATAATTATGCCGGATGCGATTCCTCATGTAATAGCTATAACATAGGGTGACAGAGAACTAGCTCCAGTTCATCAATGTAATGTAGGCATGTATTCTGTAAATAGTCATATGTGCTTTTGGAAAAGAACTTGCATGGCATCTTTTGTCCTACCCTCCCGTGGCAGTGGGGTCCTAGCGGAAACTAAGGGATATTAAGGCCTCCTTTTAATAGAGAACCGGAACAAAGCATTAGCACATAGTGAATACATGAACTCCTCAAACTACGGTCATCAACGAGAAGTATCCCGATTATTGTCACTTCGGGGTTGTCAGATCATAACACATTATAGGTGACTATAGACTTGCAATATAGGATCAAGAACACACATATATTCATGAAAACATAATAGGTTCAGATCTGAAATCATGGCACTCGGGCCCTAGTGACAAGCATTAAGCATAGCAAAGTCATAGCAACATCAATCTCAGAACATAGTGGATACTAGGGATCAAACCCTAACAAAACTAACTTGATTACATGGTAAATCTCATCCAATCCATCACCGTCTAGCAAGCCTATGATGGAATTACTCACGCACGGCAGTGAGCATCATGAAATTGGTGATGGAGGATGGTTGATGATGAAGACGGCGACGAATCCCCCTCTCCGGAGCCCCGAACGGACTCCAGATCAGCCCTCCCGAGAGAGATTAGGGCTTGGCGGTGGCTCCGTGTTGTAAAACGCGATGAAACTTTCTCTTTGATTTTTTTCTCCCCGAACGTGAATATATGGAGTTGGAGTTGAGGTCGGTGGAGGTCCAGGGGGCCCACGAGATAGGGGGGCGCACCCTACAGGGGGGCGCGCCCCCTGTCTCGTGGACAGGCCGTGGGCCCCCTGGTGTATTTCTTTCGCCCAGAAATTCTTATTAATTCCAAAAAGTGCCTCCGTGGATTTTCAGGACATTCCGAGAACTTTTCTTTTCTACACATAAAACAACATCATGGTAGTTCTGCTGAAAACAGCGTCAGTCCGGGTTAGTTTCATTCAAATCATGCAAGTTAGAGTCCAAAACAAGGGCAAAAGTGTTTGGAAAAGTAGATACGTTGGAGACGTATCAAACACCCGGATGGCAACGGAGCGAGCCGCCTTGGAGAGGAAAGCAGAGCGGATTCAAGCAGAAAATTTTCGCTTGAGCTTGGACCGGAACGGATCAAACGTTATCTTTAACAAAAGGCATGCGAGTTGTTTACCCCTAGTTTACGATGCGAGAAACCTTTTCAACACGCCTGGGCCAGGAACCAGTAACCCGCCTATTGTGGATCGGGTTGTTGAGGCACCGGCGGCTGGAGCACCGGTTTAGCCACGAGCTCCAGATCCCCCATGGGTGAACTTGACTCCTCCTTAGCATGTTCCAACGCCCCCGGGTCACTATTCTAATCCTTTGGATAACATGATAACAGCGGCTACTCGATTGGCGGCTCTTCCTATTCAAGATGAATCACCAGCTGCGATGGAGATACGGCGAGTCGGAGAACTTCTTCGGACGGTTGTGGATCAATAGGCAGCTTATTCATACAGTCGTGAACAGATTCACTCGACCCCGCGACCAAGCCGGATTTATAGCAGACACATTGATTCACCGGTTGTATTGAGCAGTGAGCGGTACCACAATCAGCCTCGTAGGCCTAACCCGTCGCGTGCTGGTAACGATGCTCTGGCTTTGGTGGACCAGGGCAGAGTGCAGCGTGAGGCTGAGCTGGCGGCTAAGTTGGAGGCTCAATAGCAATCTCCAGTTTATCCGTCAGCATCTGTGGAGGCAGGAGTGACATCTAGAACCTTGGGTGTGCCATGTTTAGTGCCAGCTCTACGCAACAAGTGCTTGCCTAAGGATTTCAAGGACCCTCATAAGGTGCCTAACTACATGGTGGATCAACCCCTAGAGGCTTGGATTGAGAGCTATGAGATGGCCATGGTGATGTTGGATGTTAGTGATGCTGCATGTGCTAAGTATTTCACCATGATGTTGGATGGGCCGGCTCATACTTGGTTGAAAGGGTTGCCCGTTAACTCCATTAGATCATGGGCGGAGTTGAAAATGTGTTTTATCCAAAAAACTAAAGACACATGCCAGCAGCCTATGTCGATTCTGGATTTAGACTCTTGCGTCCAAGGTGAGGGTGAGTGAACAACCAATTGGGTGGGCCGGATCTCAACCGTTATACACTCATCAGACAGTATCATCACTAGCTTAGCAGTCCTGATGTTGGAGAAGGATTGCCATTTTTCTTCTCCTTAAACAGAAACTGGGATGGCTTAATCGCAACTGTAATGATATGGGGGAGCTCATGGCGGCTCTAGTCAAATATGCTGACTCTGATAATACTAAAGACCCTGAGTCTGATGAGGAGAAAGCTAGCAAGGGGAAAAGAGTGGCAATGCAAAAGGATAGCATAATACCGCGAGTCAAGGTGGCAACGGTAAGCGCAAGGCTGATGGTGGTTTGGACTTTGTGGCTAACACCAATATGCAGAGTAATAGTCATCATCGTAAAGGGAAAACGCCAGCACCCCGGTTTGGAGGGCCGAAGTTCAACCTTGAGGCCATGATGAATCGGCCTTGCCCAAAGCACAACACCTAGGAGAAGCCAGCAAGTCATCTATGGAAGGATTGCTTCATCATGAAGGAGTACAGAAACTCTATTTTTTCAGAATAATCATGGCCCGCATGGCAGTTCAGGATACGGCTCTCGTGGACCTGGTTTTGGAGGTGGTGGTTCAAGCTCTAGTTTTCAGGGCCAAGGCAATCAAGGTGGTTTTAATCAGCAATCTGGCCAAGGGAATCAGTAGCAGTAGTCTAGTTATCAAAGCAATCCAAAACAGCTGAATAGTGGTCAATATCATGTGTTCACTACAAGTCTGTGCAAACGGGATCAGAAAATCCATAAGCGGGCGATGAACTCAATTGAGCCAGCGGTGCCTCGATATTTGAGGTGGTCTGAGCAGCCTATCATATGGAGCTGTGAGGATCACCCGCCCCGGGTTGACAATACGGGTCAATTGGCATTGGTGGTTGCTCCTCAGGTGGGAGGTTATAAGCTTACAAAGGTGCTCATGGATGGAGGCAATAGTATCAATATCCTTTACTATGATACTTTTCATCATATGAATTTGACTGACAAAGATCTTAAGAAATCTTCTACTATTTTCCATGGGGTGGTGCCTGGTAAGTCGGTATATCAAGTGGGTAAGATAAACCTGGAGGTGGCCTTTGGTGATGACCAGGATTCTAGAGCTAAAAAATTGACCTTTCAGGTGGTCAAGATCAAAAGACCGTATCAGTCTTCGTTCGAGCGACTGGCTTATGCCAAATTCATGGCACGACCTTGTTATATTTATTTACAGCTTAAAATGTCCAGTCATAAAGGCACCATAATGGTGCATGGTGATAGAAAGATCGCTCTGGATTGTGAAGAAGGTGATGTTGCGTATGCTGAGTCGGCTTGTGCCACCGAGGAGTTAAAGTTTTATAAATATAACGTTGACCCGGTGGATATGACACCTTTGAAGAAGCCAACTACAGAGAATGACCCCATGTTGAAGTTTAAGTCGGCAGATGATACTAAGTTGGTTGATTTTGTTCCTGGCGACTCATCCAAGCAGTTCAGCATCAGTCCTAATATGGATCCGAAATAGGAAAGCACGCTCATCGAGTTCATCCGTGAGAATTGGGACATTTTTGCATCGAAGCCTTCTCACATGCCAGGTGTACCGAGGGAACTCGCTGAGCACACTCTTAATGTTGATCCAAAGTTTAAGTCGGTCAAGCAATTCCTTTGTCGTTTCAATGAAGAGAGGCGCAAGGCTATTGGTGAAGAGGTGGCCCGGCTCTTGGCTGCTGGATTCATCATTGAAGTTTTTCATCCTGAGTGGTTGGCTAACCCTATGCTGGTGCTTAAGAAAAATGGCACTTGGTGTATGTGCGTGGATTATACAGATCTTAATAAAGCCTTTCCGACTGACCCTTTTGCTCTCCCTCGTATTGATCAGATCATTGATGCTATGGTGGGTTGTGAGTGTTTGAGTTTTCTAGATGCTTATTCTGGTTATCACCAGATCAAGATGGTAGTTAAGGACCAGGAGAATACAGCTTTCATCACTCCCTTTGGAGCCTTCTGTTAGGTGTCTATGCCCTTTGGGCTCAAGAGTGCCCAGGCGACAGCGGTGCATTCAGAATTGCCTCCATGACCAAATTGGAGGCAATGTTCATGCCTATGTGGATGATATTGTTGTGAAATCTAGGAAGAAGGAGACTTTGATAGATGATTTGAAGGAGACCTTTGACAATCTCCGGGTATATAAAATGACGCTTAACCTAGCCAAGTGTGTCTTTGGCGTACCAGCAGGCAAGCTATTGGGTTTCTTGGTCTCGATAGAGGCATTGAGGCTAACCTGGAGAAGATCATGGCTATCACTTATTTGGCTAAGCCGGCATGTATCAATGACGTCCAGCGTTTGGCGGGTCATATAGCAGCTTTGAGCCGGTTTATAAGCCATCTGGGAGAAAAGGATATTCCTCTTTATCAAATGATGAAGAAGACAGATCATTTTGACTGGAGTGATGCTGCTAATGAGGCGTTTGAGGTGTTTAAGAGACGGTTGGCTGAACCGCCGGTTCTTGCGGCTCCTATTGAGAAGGAGCCCTTGCTTTTATCTGTGGCTACAAACAACAGAGCTGTCAGTGTGGCAGTTGTGGTGGAAAGAAAAGAGTCAGGCAAGGAACATCCAGTTCAAAGGCCGGTTTATTATGTTAGTGAGGTGCTCATTGAGTCTAAGCAGGGATACCCACATTGGCAGAAGTTGGTTTATGGTGTGTTCATGGCTAGCCATAAGTTGAAACAACATTTCCTTTGTCATCCTAGCACTGTGGTTAGTTCTGCTCCTTTGGGGGATATTATTCAAAACAGGGAAGCCACATGTCTAGTAGCCAAGTGGGCTATTGAACTTGGACCTCATGGTTTGAAGTATATGCCTAGGATGGCTATCATGTCTCAAGCACTTGTGGATTTCATCAATGACTGGAGAGAGCTGCAGATGCCTGAGGAAAACCGGATAGCACGTATTGGACTATCTTTGATGGATCCAGGAAATTGGAAGGCTCGGGGGCTGGAGTTATTTTGACTTCCCCACGAGGTGATAAATTTTGTTATGTTTTGAGGTTATGTTCCCTTGTTCTAACAATGCAGCTGAGTATGAATCCTTGCTCCATGGTCTTTGGATGGCTAAAGAGATGAATCTAAGCCGGGTGAGGTGTTTTGACGACTCAGACTTAGTCGCTCAACAAGTTTCAGGAACTTGGGATTCTAAGGATCCACTCATGGTGGCTTATCACCGAGAAGTTGATGCAATTGCTGGTCATTTTAAGGGTTATCAGGTGGAGCATGTTGATCGCAGGAAAAATGAGGTTGCTGATGCTTTAAGCCGGCTGGGGTCTCAGCGTAAGCTGGTGCCCCCTAATGTTTTCCTCGATATTTTGCATAATCCGTCAGTTAAATTGCCTACGGAGGAGGATCTTGCAATTCCTGACTCGGAGGCACAGTTGGTAGCGGCTCTTCATGTTATTCCTGATTGGACTGTTCCATATTTGGCTTATATGACCCGGGGTGAATTACATGATGATGAAACCTTGGCCAGGCAAATAACCCGGAGGTCTAAGTCAATGACTATTGTCAATGGTGAGCTACATCAATGCAGTGTTACAAGGGTGTTTCAACGATGCATCTCTCCTGGGGAGGGCCGTGAAATTTTAAGGGAGATTCATGAAGGAGATTGCGGCCATCATGCCGGCTCTAAATCCCTTGTTGCTAAAGCTTTTCGTCATGGATTTTATTGGTTGACGGCTCATGCTGATGCACAAGATTTGGTTAGTAAATGTGATGGTTATCAGGAGTTTTCAAGACAAGCTCATGTGCCGGCTCAAGAATTGAGGATGATTCCAATTATTTGGCCATTTGCAGTCTGGGGGCTGGATATGGTTGGGCCTTTTAAAAGGTCTAGGGACAAAAAGACTCACCTCCTGGTGGCTGTTGACAAGTTTACAAAGTGGGTTGAAGCTGAGCCTGTTAGCAAATGTGACGCAGCAACAGCGGTCCAATTCATTAAAAAGGTGATCTTTTGTTTTGGATACCCCCATAGCATCATTACTAATAATAGTACTAAGCTGTCTAAGGGTGCAATGAAAAAATTCTGTCAACAAGAGCATATTCGTCTTGATGTGTCATCTGTGGCTCACCCCCAGTCTAATGGTCAAGCTGAGAGACCCAATCAAGAAATCTTGAGAGGTATCAAGCCCCGGCTAATGGTCCCTTTGCAAAGGACGCCGGATTGTTGGGTGGAAGAGTTGCCCACAGTGCTATGGAGTATCAATACTACTCCCAACAGATCTACGGGTTACACGCCTTTCTTTATGGTTTATAGTGTAGAGGCGGTTCTCCCTAGTGACATCCATCACGACTCGCCCCGTGTGGTGGCTTATGTTGAAGCTGATTATGAGAAAGCACATCAGGATGCTCTTGACGTTTTGGACGAGCGTGACCTTGCGGTGGCTCATTCGGCAATTTACTAGCAAGGTCTGCGTCGTTATTACAGTCGCCGGGTTAAAACCAGGACTTTTCAAGAAGGAGATTTGGTGTTGTAGCTCATCCAGGATCAAACTGATATGCACAAGCTATCCCCACCTTGGGAAGGGCCCTTTGTGGTCAGCAAAAATGTGAACAACGGGTCATACTACCTTATAGATGTTCGAGACCACAAGGACTCACGCACATCGGAGCAGGAGACCAGTCGGCCATGGAATATTGCTCATCTTCGGCCTTATTACACCTGAGCCATTGGCTCTTGTGATGTACATACTTTTACCAATGTATATATTATGATTAGTATAATAAAGTCGGCATCCCTGATGATTCAGGGCCTCTGTCATTTCATTTCTAAGAATCTGAGTCTTTATTGTCAATCCATAAGATCACTTGGGGGCTTCTTGTTCAAATGAACATAACTATGACTACCCTCCTGATCCGGCTTGTACGCCTTGATTGCAAATTACTTGGGGGCTTCCTGCTCATTGAGCATAACTATGACTACCCTACTGATCCGGCTTGTACGCCTTGATCGAAAAAATTACTTGGGGGCTCCTTGTTAACTGAACAGAGTTTTGTTGTCCCTTGTAATAGGCTTGGATGCCAGGTGTATTCACCAAAACATCCGGGTTAACCTGCCTATGTATGCTTGCCACTCCGACCAGGTAATCCTGGAATGACTCGCCGTACTCTTGACAGACAATCTTATAAAGACCCTGAACTTGTCAAAGTTAAAACGATGATTGGTCATGTGAAGCCCGGCTTACAGGTTTGAATTAAGGAATAACTCAGTGGTTGTGCGGCCCTTGAATAGCACTTGATATTGAGGATTGGTAGCCTTTGAATGCCTTGTTTTTCTGGTTTATATTGACTTTGAATCTTTTTTGCAATTTCTGTTTATACCATATTGATATATGGTTGAAAATTTATTAGGGCCATGTTGCCTTGATCTTTATAATATCCGGTGTTTTGCTAACCTGGCCTGGCTTTGGACGTTAAGTCCCTAGTGTGTGATGATTATATGCTTGGAGTTCTGTACTCTTAAGTTTTGGGGATGTTACCCTTTGCTGCTTATGGTGTTGTAAGTCGGCGGCATGAGTAAACTGCACACGACGCTGCGCTCTGAGTTTTGGGTTGTTACCCTTATTACATTGGGCATTGTAAGCCGGCAATATGCATAAGTACCACAGGTATGATATTTACTTTGTTGTGATTATATGCGGTTTTGATAAACTGGCCCTGGTTATGGACGATACGGTCACCAGTGGACTTTATATGGGGCATTGTGACCCGCCCTGGGGTAACTGCCAGGGCACATGTTGTCTGCTTGTGTGCAGGAAATATGATGACTACGGTCTGCATAATTTGATGATATTATAAAGCATAAGTGCCAGATCTTCAAACATCAGATCGGCGGTTCAAAAGTGTTATGCAAATCAACATGCACGATGGCATGGCAGATCATTGTTTTCAAACTAACCTATTACAAGGCATCGGATGGCCCAGAAGAATAAGTGTTTTGAGGCACAAAGTATCCCATGTGGCAAATGATAAGCCGACCCTTGGATTAATGGTCTTGACCTTGGCGGGTAGAGGATTCTGGGTCATCTTGCACCGGTTCATCTCCTTCTTCTTCACCCGTTGGCTGGAAGTCAGAGGTGGCCCAGTTGATCCTAGTCAAAGCTTTGAACACAGCTTCGTCATCAATAAGTGTGGACGGGTCAATATCAGGGGCAAAGATGTGCTTACGAATTGGCAGAATAAGGACCTAGGCTTCAAGAATCGGCACTTTCAACTTTTTGTTGTCAGCATCATAAACCGCCTGGTAATGAGATAGGTCCGTGTCTTTAGCCAGTTTGCTTGCTAATGGGTGTGTTTCCCTTGCTATTTTCGCAAAGTCATTAGCATTGAAGAGAGACCCGTCCTCTTTTACGCTTGGGCAGCCATTGGCCGAATCTTCTGGATCAAGATCTGCTTGCCATGCCTTTGCCCGGGTTAATGCAGTGATGGCACCGGCTCTAGCAACTGATCGCTTCATATCCTCAACTCTTTTGGGCAGCACAGACAGCTTTTCCAGCGTTTCTTTGATGAGGGTTGATGGTTGTTTTTTATGAGAGGTAGCAGAAATAGCTCTTTGCGCACCAGTGTACAATTGCTCTATAAGAGTATAGGCGGCTTTCAGCTTCATGCGCATGTCTGAGCCAAGATGGGCGATTCTGGAGCATACATTACCAAATAAATTGATGAGCCAGATGAATGATTATTCAACTGCATTTATGGTGACAGGTTGAGATAATGTTACTTACCAGAGACGGCGGCTGTCATGGTATTAATTTGATGCTTTAAGCCAGAAATCTCTTTAGCCACCGGCTTAAGGGTCTCCTCTGCTTCTCCTGATCTTTTTAACAAAGTTGTTTTCTTAGTTTCCCAGCTTGTCATGTCAGTCTTGAAGTCCTTTTTCAACTTCTCCATCTCTTCCAAGGCGGTTGTCAATTCTGATTTGGCCTTGGAAGTTTCAGTTTGTTGAGACTTGATATTTTCCTGAAGGTCGGTGACTTGGGAGTCGTTTGCATTGAGTTTAGCCTGCAGTATGCAAACGATAGGCGCTATTACAATCATTTTGTTTAAAGTCCCAAGCACAATACAAGTATTTCACTTGGCACTTGGGGGCTAATGCTCATTGCTCTTTTTGACGGCAATTCAATGATGACAGGGCTACACTATTATGACTATAGTCGACTCATGGGGGCTACATACTTGGATTTTATTGACAGTTATGGTGATAAGACCCAGCTTATCCATGCTAATTAAGCCAGACCTTGGGGGCTACAAATTCAACATTGCTCACTACTATTTGAAGTTTCGGCTTATCTTGACAGCTTAAGCCGGCCCTTGGGGGCTACTTGTTTTGATCTACATATCTATAAGGTTATCTAAAGTCTACAGTACATTCAATTTTATCATATCCAGTAGACTTGGCAGCTGATAGAAGTACATGTATATGAAGAAGGCTGTAACATTTACCTCAAAACGTTCCTTCATTAGATTCACTAAGCCGGCTTCAAAATCGTGGCTTGTGTGCAGACGGTTCAAATACCCAGAGTGGATTTCTTGAGCGCTATATTGGGCATAGCTCTCTAAGTTCACCGACCATTTGACTTTGACAGCAACGGATAATTCTTCTTTAGTACTGTGCTTTGACAAGACAGTGGGGTTGCCCGGTGCCGTGTAACCAAGCCCAGTAATGACAACATCGTCAGCCTTTGCTTCGGTAGGCTTGATGGTACTTGGTAGCTTGGTAGTGGCCGGGTCAACATCCATATGATCCATGGTGACGTTGTGCTCTTCTAGTGGCGGCTCATCAAATGTGGCCTCAGCAGCTTGGAGGGAAGTTTCTGTTGACTGCTTCTCCGGTTCATTAAGGTTTCTAGTTGTTTTGGTCACCTTCAAATTTTTTCTGGGCTTTGTCATAGCTCTGAAAATGAAGCACAAGACGAGGATAACACAACAATTGAGTACATGATTTAAAGCAGAGATTTAACATTCTTGCCCAAGCACAGTCTTGAAGACTGGGATGTGAGTCCCGGTTGAGTCGCCAGAGGAGAAATGAGATGTTCTCCAGTAATTTGAGTCGGAAGGATTAAGAGGTTGTCGAAAAAGACCTGCCCTGAGGTAAGCTAAGTCGGAAATTGGTGAAACCTCCAGACGATGCTTGCGAGGAGCTGGTGTGTTCGGTAAGCGGGAGGAAAGGATCCCGCCTTTGCTATTCCGGGCTGTGCGGCGAGCTTCATGTTGCTGCTTCTTCAAAATAAAGTTGGGATCCAAATAAGCTAAAGGATGAGAAAATCTTACTTTTCGGCTTGCTTGTCAAGTTTTCTGTTTGGCAGAGGTTCTGAGCCGGAGGAAAGAACAATTACCTCTTCATCATCTGCACGGCTGGCCTCCGCGTCATCCTGATAATGGTCATTGTCAATGAGATGTATAAAAAAATGATCCAAGAGAGTCAAGTTCTACCTCCGACTCATCATCATCATCATCATCCAAGTTAAATAACTCAGAGAGGTTGTTCTTCTTTTTGGCAGGCTTCTTAGGAGCCGTGTTCTTTGTCCGGGTCTTCTTGGTCGGCTTGTCCTGCAGCTTCATCTTACAAAAAGAAGAATCGGCCTGTGTAAGTCAGACGATTATAAGAGGACCGTTTTAATGAAAGTATAATTCAACCGGAAATTGTGTATAGAGCTTACAGCTGGCAGCTTGTCGAGAGTGTAGAAGGGATTAAGCCCGGCTTTGCTGCAATCTGCCAAGCTCTCGTTCAATAGAGTCTTGGTCATATTGTTGATATCTTCATCAGTCAACTGAATCTGGCAGTGGCGTTGTGGATCTTTTAAATCGCCGGTGTACTCGCACATTAAGCCGGGGCGGTGGCTTGTGGACAGAATTCTCCAGGCGACCCAGCACCAAAAAAGGTCGATGATGGTTAAGCCATTAGCCATGAGGGCTCTAATTTTTTGAAAAAATGGGTGCATATTTGCCCCATTCCTTTATGCTGATCTGGTCTGGGAGTGGGTGTTAGTTGTTAAGCCGGTGTTCACGGTAACCCGACAGGGGATTTTCACCCTCTGGAGATGTGCCTTGGCAGTAAAACCAAGTCTGGTTCCAGTCCTTAGGATGACTGGGCAGCTTGACGGCTAGGAAGGTGGCTTCTTTCCGCCTCTGAATTGAAATTCCACCTAACTCCAGACTGAGCCCGTCTGTGATTCAGTCCGCCAGTTCGAGTAATAGAATTCCCTGAATAATTCGACAGTGGGCTCTTGTTGAAGGTAACCCTCGCAAAAAACTTGGAGGTTGCAGATGTTGGAAACAGAATTGGGCCCAATATCTTGAGGATGGAGCTGAAAAAAGTGTAGCACGTCACGGAAAATTTTTGAACCGGGCAGGGTGAACCCTTGGGCCATATGATCAGTAAAAACAATTACTTCACCCTCCTTGGGCTCAGGAGGATTTTCAGTGCCTGGGACCCTCCAGTGGATGACATCTTTTTTGGCTAAGACGCCTCTCTGCACAAAGTCGTTTAGTTCCTCTTCGGTGACCCGGGAAGCTACCCAGTTGCATGAAGTGATGGTCTTGGTCACTGTTGAGAATGAAGGTCTGAAAAGAAAAGTATTGTCGATTTAAGATTATGTGAAAGTGCAACTATCCCTAGGTGGTTTTGGTAATGATTAACAACATATAGCTCATTGAACTAATGCTATTTCAAGATGAATATTTCAGAAAAGTTCAATGATTGGCATGGCATGGATTAGGAATTTGGACCCCTCAAAATGCTAAGGACAAAGGATTGGCTCAAGCTCTAAAGATCAAGACTCTACATTTTACTTTTAGTGATCCAAGATCACATTGAGTCTATAGGAAAAGCCAATACTATTAAAAGGGGATGAGGTGTTGCTTAATGGCTTGCTTGCTCAAAATGCTTAGTGATATGCTCCAAAAACCCTCAATCACTTTCTCATATCCACATATGTCCCAAAGCAAAAGTCAAACTCGGCCCCACCAATTTGATCTATCCGATGCCACCGAGTTCATTTGACAAAGACACTGCCAGAAACCCTAGTAACTTCGGTCTCACCGATAGGGATCTCGGTCTCACCGAGATGGGATTGCAAACTCTCTGTTTCCCTTCATAACGTTTCAGTCTAACCGAGATGAGTGATTGATCCCACCGAGTTCGCAATGGAAACTCCCTGTTTCCCTTTCTAATGTTTCGGTCCCACCGAGATGAGCGAATCGGTCCCACCAAGTTTGCCTGACCAACTCTCTGGTTAGGTTATTACCAAAGTCGGTCCCACCGAGTTTGTGTAATCGGTCTCACCGAGATTACGTTATGCCTAACCCTAACAAAATTGGTCCTACCGAGTTGACGTGTCGGTCCCACCGAAATGCCTAACGGTCACATTATGAACTAAATCGGTCTGACCGAGTTTTATGATTCGGTCCCGCAGAGTTTGGTAAATTGTGTGTAATGGTTAGATTTTGTGTGGAGGCTATATATACCCCTCCACCCTCTCCTCATTCGTGGGGAAGCCATCAGAACATGCCTACACGTCCGACATTCATTTTCTAAGAGAGAACCATCTGGTCATGTGTTGAGGCCAAGATATTCCAATCCAACCATATGAATCTTGATCTCTAGCCTTCCCAAGTTGCTTTCCACTCAAATCATCTTTCCATACAATCCAATCCTATGAGAGAGAGTTGAGTGTTGGGGAGACTATCATTTTAATCACAAGAGCAAGGAGTTCATCATCAACACACCATCTATTACCTTCTGGAGAGTGGTGTCTCCTAGATTGGTTAGGTGTCACTTGGGAGCCTCCATCAAGATTGTGGAGTTGAACCAAGGAGTTTGTAAGGGCAAGGAGATCGCCCACTTCTTGAATATCTACCCTAGTGAGGCAAGTCCTTCGTGGGTGATGGCCATGGTGGGATAGACAAGGTTGCTTCTTCGTGGACCATTCGTGGGTGGAGCCCTCCGTGGACTCGCGCAGCCGTTAACCTTCGTGGGTTGAAGTCTCCATCAACGTGGATGTACGATAGCACCACCTATCGGAACCACGCCAAAAATCTCCGTGTCAACATTGTGTTTGCTCCCTCCAAACTCCTCCCATTTACCTTCATATGCAATGATTTACATTCCGCTGCTATACTCTTAGAACTGCATGTGTAGGTTGATTGCTTGACTTGTGATAAGTTGCTAAAATCCACCAAGAACTAAAATTGGGAAAAGGCTAGATTTTTATTTGGTCAAGTAGTCTAATCACCCCCCCACACACACACACCTCTAGACAAACTTTCGATCCTACAAGTGGTATCAGAGCTACGGTCTCCATTTGCCTTGATTTCCATAGCTTTTGGTGATCATAGCCTTGGTTTCACAACCTAGGAGAGTATAGCGTCTAGCGAGAGAAATTACCACCGTACAGGTCCTTACTTTGATGGTACTAATTTTGCTAGTTGGAAGCATAAGATGAAAATGCATATTCTTGGACATAACCCCCCCTTTGGGCTATTGTGTGTATTGCCTTGCAAGGTGAATTCTTCGATGGGAGAGAACCGAATCGTGAAGCTACCGCGGAAGAGTTGAAGATGCTGCAATACAATGCTCAAGCTTGTGATATTCTCTTCAACGGATTGTGCCCCGATGAATTCAAACAAATCAGCCGCCTTGAGAATGCAAAGGAAATTTGGGATACTTTGATTGATATGCACGAAGGTACCGACTCCGTCAAGGAATCCAAATTGGATGTGCTTCAAAGTCAACTTGACAAGTTCAAAATAAAGGATGGCGAAGGTATCGCTGAAATGTACTCTAGGCTTGCTCTCATCACAAATGAGATTGCCGGTTTAGGAAGTGAAGAGATGATCGATAGATTCATCATCAAGAAGATCCTAAGAGCCTTGGATGGAAAATATGATACTGTGTGCACATTGATCCAAATGATGCCCAATTACAAAGATCTCAAGCCAACGGAAGTCATTGGAAGAATTGTTTCTCATGAGATGTCACTCAAGGATAAAGAGGAACTTCACAACAAGTCAAGTGGTGCTTACAAAGCCTCATGTGATGCTCCTACATCATCAAGTGAGAAACAAACCTTCAATGAAGAATTGAGCCTAATGGTGAAGAACTTCAACAAGTTCTACAAGAGTAGAAGCAAGGAAAGAAGTTCCAAGTCAAGGTCCTAAAATGACAAAAGATCTTCAAGTCATGAACGTAATTGCTACAATTGTGGAAGACCCGGACACTACTCCAATGAGTGTACGGCTCCCTACAAAAGGAGAGAAGATTCACCTAAAAGAAGAAGTAGAAGAGAGGAATCATCACCAAGAGAGAGAAGGAGTGGAGATGATCGTTATGAACGAAGAACCTCCCGGAGAAGCAAGGATTCGGAAAGTAAGGACAAGTCATCAAAGAGCTACACAAAGCGAAGACATCAAGCTCATGTTGGTGAATGGGTATCCGGCTCCGACTCCGGCCATCACTCCGAAAGAAGTTATCACTCCGACTCTGAATATACTCAAGATGAAGGTGTTGCCGGTCTAGCACTTGTGTCAACCAACTCATATGACATATTTGACTCACCAAATGAAGGAATTAGAAGATGCTTCATGGCTAAAGGCCCAAAGGTATCACACCCCGAGTATGTTGATTTCAATAGTGATGAAGATGACTTGTTAGGTGATGATGATTTACTTGTTGACAACTCTAGTGATGAATACTATGATGAAACATCAATTAATCATGTTAATCAAGATAAAATGAATGACAATGATAAGAGAAGATTGAGCGACTAACTAAAGAACTAAACACTCTTAAGTTAGCTCATGAAACTACCTTGGAAGATCATCGAGAACTTTTAAAGACTCATGAAAAGTTACGCTTTGAAAAGCTCAACCTTGAGCAAGAGCATAAGTTTTTAAAGGCAATCAATGATGATCTTCGCAAAAAAGTTCTTCTTACATTGCCAAGCGTTTACTCTTGTCTACTTACATGCCACAAGTTAAATCTAGCAACAAAAGTAAGAAATATTCTTCCTCTAGTAGTAACAATAATCATGCTAAATCCAATGTTGTTGCTTCTAGTAGTTCTCTTGATTCCACTAATGATTCTCTTAGCCAAGTTACACTTGAGCAAGAAAATAGCTTATTGAAGGGAATTATAGAGAAAGGTGTTTACAAGAGCCTTGCCGGATGTAAGCAATTTGAGGAAATTATACGCAAGCAAGGAAGGCACCGGAATAATCAAGGTGTTGGTTTTGAAGGAAAGTTCAATGCCAATGGAGTTGAGTGGGAAGAAGATCAATACCCCAAGACGAAGTTTGTTCCTCAACAAGAGAAGTATGATCCTACTTCTTTCCAAGGGACACAAGCTCAAGATGATCTTCCACCACAAGACCAGAAGCAAAAAGGCAAGGATAAGCTTGAGGAGATTGATGCATTTGAAGAAGCTCCCAAGGCATTGGTCAAGTGGGTTCCCAAGACTACATCAAGTTCTACTTCATCAAGTACGACTACAACCCCAAGGATTCTCATCAAGATGATGTGGATCTTGAAGAAGAAGAACTAGAGAGTTCTTGAGGGTGACTCCTCCAACACACTTCACTCATATCATTTTGGCAAGAACAAGTGCAAACAACTTCCACATCTTGCACTAGTTCAAGGAGTCACAAACCCTCTTGTTGGTAAGACAAGGGACAAGGTAACCTAATGCTTTCATGGACATCATCTTGTGTGTGCATCACTCTATGTCTATGGATATCCTTGTTTGTTCCTTATCGGACTAACTCGTGTAGGTATTGAAAGTGCAACTCACTCCAATGGATAGCTCCGAATGATCTACATCAACATTGAGCATCCACGTCTTCAACACCTACATGAAGTCATCGACAAAACCCAAGGTTAGTTCATCCCTCTTAGGGGGGGGGATATCACATCTAGGGGGAGCTTTACTCTAAGACTTGAGATAAAGCAACTCTAATGGTGTGAACACAACAATGCTTTATGTAAAAGTGATAACCCCACTTGTGCTTAAAAGATAAGTATGACCTATGATCAAATGTTCTCATTTGACTCCTAAGTCAATATACTCATATATAGATGACCTACTCATCGCAAATTGCTTGATAGATGCTAGAGTGTTTGTGCATGCTTTGCCACATATTTCATTTGCTATTTTATTGTGTGAGCATGTCGATTGCATATTTTTCTCATTCAAGGACATCCACTTGTTGTTTTGATTGTTTGGATCTTTCTATTTTGCCAAGTGGATGGATAAAAATGCCTAAGAACCTTCTCTATCTATGTATGCTTTTCTCGTCTCAAACTCTATTCATGCTACATCACAAAGTTAGAACAAGTCAGATTCGAACCACTCTGTGTGAGGAGCACTCGTCGATTCGTCATAGACTTAAACTTCCAAAACATCTTTGTGCATTTTGGTCTGACCGAGTCATCCATTTCGGTCACACTAAGTTCACTAAGTTGATCTAGGTTTTCATCTCGGTGCAACCAATTCGAACATTTCTGTCACATCGAGTTGCAGCAACCGCTTGTGATTCTGCAATCTCGGTGCCACCGAGTTGTTCCACTCGGTCACACCAACAGGGTCGGGATATATATACCCACGGGTGACATTTTGGAAATTTCTTCAAAACCTGATGCGGAGCATCCATCGACCATCACCATGGACGTCATACCACCACCGCAAGGACGGAGAAGACCGATGGCAAGAGCACACGCGTGTGTCACCAAAACCGAGGTTGACTCATTCCTCTTTGAGCTCCACTCAAATTCATTCGAGAGTTGGGTCCTACCTCAAACGGAGGTGTTGTGCATGATTAGGTATCTAGGTGTTGATGATGGAGAGGCTAGCACAAAGACCCAAGTACCTATGGTCGAGGAGAAGGAGGAGAGAAGCGAGAAGAGAGAAGAAGGAGAGGCTCTGGACACTCCGGGTGCCCGGGCGCTTTGGCCCCGGAGGCTTGGCCCCTCCATGGCGCTGCTCCCAGCCGGCCCCGGGTGCCCGGCCTGCAGCCCCGGGTGCCCGGCCTCACTTGGCCAGTCGCGGCCTAGGCCACCACCGGGTGCCCGGCCTTGAGGCCCCGGGTGCCCGGCCCTCCCTCCAGCGCCACAGGCCGCCGGCACGGGTGCCCAGCCTCTGTACACTGGGTGCCCGACCCCTCCTTGGGCCACGCCCAGCTCGCTCCCAGGTGCGGTTTGATCCCGGGTACCCGCACCACTCCGAGGGATGCGTGCCTCTTTGGGTTTTTACCCTTGTATCCCCCCTCCTCCTCTTATTTGGTCCCTAGACTATATATACCCCTTCCCTAGCTCATTTAGAGGATAGCAAAGTATATGAGATGATTATGTGAGCTTTGCTCCTTGTACCCACTCCTCTAGGAGATCAAGACCTCCAAGGAGAAGATCCCAAGTGGATATCAAGCCCCCATCTTGGGAAGGATCCCCATCATAGGATCATCAAGACCTCTCTCCTCATAGGATTGGGATGAACTAGTACCTTGAATCTTTCCTTTGTTGTCCTTGAATCATTGTGATCTCTTGTGTGTTCTTGGATCTAGCATATGCGTGATTGGATCTAGTCAATTTGAGTGTTTCCCCTCTCTTGTGTTCTTCGTGTTCTTGGGGATTTCCCCTCCAATTCGTGAAAGATCTCCACATAGGGTTCCACCCTACAACATCTTGGTATCATGAGCCATGTTGATCATGAAATTGGAGCCTCCCCTCCTTGTTTTCTAGCCTAATTTTGCTTGTTCTTGCCCAAATTCGAAAATTCCCCACCAAAAATAGCCCCAAATTTTTTTTTTGTGATTTGTTGGTTTGATGAGATTTTGTTGGATTTGATCCATGGATTTGCTTGGTTTCAAGTGGATCTAGCATTACCCATCCATCTCCACCTTTCCCTCCATGAAATCCACCAATTTCTCCCATTTCCCCATGAATTTCCGCCCAAATCCGCGACCCCCGCACACGCGGACCTCAAACCCCGGGCACCCGGACCCCCCGTGCATACTCGCACCCCTTACCCCCGGGCGCCCAGACCTTGGGCCATCTCCTCCGCCCAACTCCCCTGACCACCCCGGGCACCCGCACCTCTCACCCCCGGGTGCCCGCACCCCCCCCCCCCCCCGAATCAGCCCACCAACATTCACCGTTTCGGCCATAACTTTCAATCCTGGAGTCCGATTTTGATGTTCTTTAGCTCGTTGAGTAGCTATTGACATCCCCCATCCATTAGATAGGTTCCAAAACCATTTGGCTCCGTAAACAATTTGGCATCTTTGCATAGTCCATCCACCATATCATCCGCCATGCCACCATCGCTTTCCGCAACTTAACCCATTTTGCTCCATTTAGCATTTGTGGTTGCTTGAGTGGTGACTTGAGTCTCCTAAGGTGTTTCGGCTACATAGGGACGGTTGCTTCGTCATCAACCACCACAACCACTTCCGCATTGATACTCCGGAACCACCGACGCATTCCACTACCACCTTTTGACATTTTCCTTTGATATTTTGAGTTTTGTGGTTTTTTTCCGTTTCCTAGGGTGTTTCGGCTAACTAGGAACGGTTTGACATCGACAACACCGCCGCTCCCTCCGACAAGGATTCGACATCGACCACTTCACCAATTTGACACCCTAACCGTCAGCAAGAACGGTACCCTCCATATCACCTTGGTATTGTGGTATCCTATCATTGTACATTCTTGCCATTACATTGTTAACCCCTTAGCCCATTTTGCGTCACTTGCCTATCGAGACTAGCCATTTGAGTATTGCCGGCAACGTTACTTGTGCACATTAGTGATCCGTACCTTCCATTGCATACATACCATATCATATTGGTATCATCTTGGTATCATCATATCATCCCTTGTGTCACAAGATCGTTCCCGCATATACACAATTGCTATCTTGGTTTGTGCATTTCGCATAAGTGGCCATATCAAAAAAAAAAAGAATAAGCTTTTAAGCAAAAAGAGAGCAAAGAGCTTGTGAGCAAGAGCCATAGCATCATACCACATTGCACATAAGATTGTCATATCCGATCATCTTGGATCATCTTGAGAAGAACACCGGGAACATCATAGACATAGCATACTTGGGATCGAAAGCTCATACATTTTGCATCTTATAGGTTGTGCACAAGTATCGTATCCGCCTTTTGAGCAATCGTGCTAGCGTCTCTCTTGAGTTGTGCAACACAAGCGTTTTTCATGGATTCCACATTTTGTGCTCATTCCTTGGTGCACGACCCCATTTATCTATCCGTGTGTGTTTCCGTGTGCCACCCATTGCTATTGGTCTACTTGTTTCACTTGCGAATTTGTGAACCTTTTCCAACATTATTGACTCTTGCTAGCATTTTGCATCAAATTTTTGTGCCACTATCCTCATCGAGCTCCACCATAAGCTTTACTTGTGTAGGTGTGAGAATTGACAAGATCCGGTACCAATTGTGCTATTTCCTTGTTACATTATTGAGTGATCATTGATCCATCTTCAACATTGGATAAGGTACATTGGTCTAGTTCTTTCCTTTCTTCCACTTACATTTTCTTGAGTCTTGTGATGGATAGGCAAGGCATTTCATCTCCGGTCTTCCATGACAACGACGGTGCGAACAACTACATCGCCAAAATGCCCATCTTCGGACTACAACGAGCAATGCGAGGCATTGAGCGACTCACCGTCGACATTCACCAACGTGAAGCACGGACAAGGGACTACATCGACACCAAGTTGGATGCACAATTGGATGACATCCGACATGTGTGGGCCAACTACAAGTCTTCTTCCTCTTCGCCATCTTCAAGGCGGAGACGCTCAAGTCGCAAGTCTTCGGAGCAACCACAAGATGCAAGTACCACGCGGCGCCGTCAAGAAAACCAACACGAGCACAAGAGATGACCGAGAGATGAGCACCACCACGAGCAAGCTACGACTACTACCGCCACTTCGGCATCTTCGCCAAGTGTTCTCAAGGCATCTTCGCCTTTGGATGTACGGCATCTTCGCCTACTTATGACGAGTACGCCTACATCGGCCTTCATACACGGCGACGGTGACGAGATGATCGAGCATGGGATATTCCCTTCGGTCATGGAGGAGAGTGATGATGCGCCATCTTTGGCCTTCATCCATGGCGTCGACAACGATATGGTTGAGCATCGGGTTTTCCCTTCGACCACGGCGACGTATGATCACTTGAGTGACTTGTGCCACCATATTGTGTAGCGACCCAACCTCAAACGGTCAAGTCTCTGTGCTTAAGTGTCATCCCTACATCGGTATGCTGACACACATAGTACTCGACGATTTATAACAGAGGTAAATCACATGTATAAAGTAACGTAAATACTATTACCTCAATCCATAAAGCCGAAGAAACAACAAGGTCGTGGATTCCCATCAACACGAACGACAAGGTTGAGTGTAGAAATCATAACCCTAATGTATCACTTACTCGTTGTAAGAAATCCTGCAACATGAGATGTTGCAGCCATGTAGGTCAGTACATTGAATGTACTAGCAAATTCACACCATGGGATAAATGATGAACAATAGCTATCACTACATGCATATTTGGCTGGTGGAAAGCTCTAAGTTTATTTTTGCATAAAGCAATTTTTTTCCTACAACAAAGGAATATATTTTATTTAACTACAGAGTTTTTTGAAAACATTGAGAAGGTTCCTCCAACTCAATTCCAAATTAATAATCATCAGTCCAACAAATTATTTAAGTAACGTGATGAGATCAACATGATAATCCATGAACCAGATACTCAAGATGTCCATAACCGGGGACACGGCTAACCATGATTAGTTTGTACACTCTGCAGAGGTTTGCGCACTTTACCCACAAGACTCGATCTCCTCCGTTGTATTTCTCGCACTACATGATGTTTGAGAAACAGATGATCAAGACACAGTCTTTCAGAAGCATTTACTCTCTACTCCGGACAGACAGTTACACCTACAATCCCCCTACATCTGCTAGTCCACCTCTTCAAGATCTCACACAACTTACTCAACTATGCCAGAGCCCATAATGGCTTGTGGCTGCACACGGAAGTTTCTAGCATGAATAATCTTATGATCCCTTTGAGCCTGGGTGGCATTCCATAGGGTAATCACACGGGTCCTTCGGGATTCCCTTGGGCACGCACTGGGTTCTCCAGGTGCCCGGGCAAACCACTAGCTACTCTAGGGTTCCCCTACCATTCCACCCAGATGTCTATTAAAGTAGCCACCTTAAGTTAACCATTAATAATAACTCTCACATCTGTCATAAATCACTCAAACCAAACCACGTCTATGAGCATAGCATAGCAGTATAAACATAACGTAGAAGTAACTCCCAAGGTGTGAATGCAGGATAATAGGTTCCTACCTCATCAACTACTTCCCGATACCCACATGTTATCAATTCCTAACCATGCAATGTTTGAGGGTGAAACTAATGCATAAAAACTGGGTATGAAAGGGATATGATCAAAGTATGAACTCGCCTGTACTGTTGATGAAGAACCATCGCACTCAACTCCTGATGGTTCTATTTGTCACACTCTGTTCAGTCTATCATAAGCAAGCAATAGTAACCACACATAAGCAATCACTCAAAAGCATCGAAAAGAACGAAGAAAACAATTTGGAAAACTTCAAAACCAAGCAAATAACTCTTGCAACAGAAAACAATTTCTAACAGTACCAAAATTAAGTGAATTTGGCCTTATCAGAAAGTTTAGATCAAGAGCTTCAATTAGCAAAAAGAATCAAATAATTTGGAGTTATAAAACTCAAATTATGGTAAAAATAGTGATTTGAGCATATTTCATCAAATTCAATTTAAAAACTACTCAAATTTGAAATACCATTGTACAGACAGAAACTTTAATAAATTTTGAATCTAATGCAAAAGAATCACTCAATTTGGGTCTAAAACATAAAAGTTATTAACAAATTAAAACAGAAACCATTCTGAAAAATCTAACACAAAACAGAAAAGAAAAAAACGTTTGATCGGGCAGGGCTACGTGATCGGACGCAAACGTGCGCCCATTTGTGGTTACGGCCGGACGACCGAAGCTTAACAGAAAATGATTTGAAAGAAAAAAGGAAAAAAAACCAGACGACCTAATCCTAGCCATCTAAAACGAACTGGACATCTGAGGGGAGAGGCGGGGTTACCGCGGCGGTGGGGGTCGCCGGCGAAGAAGAAAACGGCGGTGGCGGCTCGGCTTCGTGCGGGGCGACGGCTCCAGTGGTCAGCGGCATCGGGCGGAGGCATGGGGTGATGCGGCTCGGCGAGGCGGTTCCGAAGGTGGTGGCAGCGTCGAGCAAGGGCGGCGGTGGAGCGCGGGGCGGTGCGGCGGATCTCGTCGGAGTTGGGAACTCCGGCGAGTTCGTGCGGGGCTGTGAGGGGCTTCGGGCGCTGTCGGTTTGAGGGAATAGAGGCCCGGGGCCGAGGCCATAAAAAAGGGGGCTCGCCTTGGGCGAGGGGCAAGGCGGCGCGGGTGTCCAAAGACGGCACAGCAGCGACGGCTCGGGTTCAAAGACGCATTGGACAGGTGGGTCCCACCTGTCGGTGACTGGGCGAGGCGGCGTGCGAGCGGGCGAGCGAGGCGGAGGCGATTCGGGCGCGGACGCAGGCCGCTGCTGGGCTGGGCCGGCTGGCCTGGCATGGAGGGAGAGAGAGAGGGAGAGAGAGAGAGAGAGAAGGAGAGAGAGGGAGGGAGAGGGAGAGCTGTGCTGGGCTTCGATCTGGCACTGTTCAAAGAGTTTTTTTTTAAAACACGCAGACAAAAATAATAAAAGCAAAAGAAATAAATAATACTAATAATAATAAAGGCATATAATATATCAAAATTTTCAGAAAAAGATTTCCTACAGCATGAACATTTTTCTAAAGTCAAATAAAATCCACAAAAATTTAAATAATTCAAACAGTGGTACTGCTACAATAAACCTCATAAAATCATTTTAAAAAAACCAAAATGATTTCAAATTTATTTATCTCCAATTTTCTAATGTAGGGAATCATTTTACCCTAATTTTAATATATTTTATTTTTGGGGAAAAATAATTTGAATAAAACCAAATAACTCCAAATTGAAAAATAATTTCAAAGGAACTTTAAATTTGATTCTTTTAAACTTCCAAGTCATATTTTATATGTTTTAAAGAAGTCATTCTATCTTCCCTCATGAAAATCATTGAGTTGCTTAAAGTTTCTGAATTGAAATAGTCCCAAATGGAATTCAAATATTTTCAAAAACCCTTCTCATTTATTTAAATGGAAGAAGTCATGTCGTCTTCTCTCTAGGGTTGTATTTGAAAAGAATTTGAATTCATGGAGATCATAAATGCAAGATGAAAGTTTGGGAAATTCATTTTGTTCCCTCTCATTTAACTTTCAAAAGTTTCAAATTTCACTCAACTTCACACAATCAATCAAACAATCAATCATAACTATCTATTTAATATAACATTCTAAAATTTAGAATTTTGGGATGTTACAAACCTACCACCCTTAAAATGAATCTCGTCCTCGAGATTCGGAGAGGCTAGGAAGAAATAGGTTAGGGTCGGGGTGAGGCAGTCCTAGATTAAGGGGTGTCCGGATAGCCGAACTATCACCTTTTGCCGGACTCCTGGACTATGAAGATACAAGATTGAAGACTTCGTCCCGTGTCCGGATGGGACTTTCCTTGGCGTGGAAGGCAAGCTTGGCGATACGGATAGGTAGATCTCCTACCATTGTAACCGACTCTGTGTAACCCTAACACTCTTCGGTGCCTATATAAACCGGAGGGCTTTAATCCGTAGGACGAACAACAATCATACCATAGGATAGCTTCTAGGGTTTAGCCTCTCTGATGTCATGGTAGATCTACTCTTGTACTACCCATATCATCAATATTAATCAAGCAGGAGTAGGGTTTTACCTCCATCGAGAGGGCCCGAACCTGGGTAAAAACATCGTGTCCCTTGTCTCCTGTTACCATCCACCTAGACGCACAGTTCAGGACCCCCTACCCGAGATCCGCCGGTTTTGACACCGACATTGGTGCTTTCATTGAGAGTTCCTCTGTGTCGTCATCTTTAGGCCCGATGGCTCCTCCGATCATCAACCGCGATGCGGTCCAGGGTGAGACTTTTCTCCCCGGACAGATCTTCGTATTCGGCGGCTTTGCACTGCGTGCAAATTCGCTTGGCCATGTGGAGCAGATTGAAAGCTACGCCCCTGGCCATCAGGTCAGATTTGGAAGTTTGAACTACACGGCTGACGTCCGCGGAGACTTGATCTTCGACGGGTTTGAGCCACAGCCAAGCGCGCCGCACTGTCACGATGGGAATGATCTAGCTCTGCCGCCGAATAGTGCCCTGGAGGCCGCACCAGTGTCCGCTCCGACCCTTAGCTCGGAGCCGACTGCGCCGATCGAGGACGGGTGGCTGGACACCGCCTCGGGGGCTGCGATCTCTACCGTGATTGAGCCGAACACCATCCCTGTCCTTTGCAAGGCTCGGTACTCCAAGGTGCCGGACTCCTCTCCGGACTCCGAACCTTCCGTGCCCCTGCCAATCGAATCCGATTGGGCGCCGGTCATGGAATTCACCGCCGCGGACATCTTTCAGCACTCGCCCTTTGGCGACATCCTGAATTCACTAAAGTCTCTCTCTTTATCAGGAGAGCCCTGGCGGGACTATGGTCAGGAAGGTTGGGATGCGGACGACAAAGAAATTCAAAGCCCACCAACCACCCACTTCGTAGACACTGTCGATGATTTAACCGACATGCTCGACTTTGACTCTGAAGACATCGACGGTATGGACGACGATGCAGGAGACGACCAAGAACCAGCACCTACAGGGCACTGGAAGGCCACCTCGTCATACGACATTTACATGGTGGACATCCCAAAAGAAGGGAATGGCGATGAAACAACGGAGGATGACCCCTCCAAGAAACAGCCTAAGCGCCGGCGTCAGCGGCGCCGCTCTAAATCCCGCCACAGAAAAATGGTGATTCCGGCACGGGAGACAATAACACCCCGGAAAGTGCCGAAGACAACCCCCTCCAGCAGGATTCGGCGGAGGAGGATGGAGAAGCCAGCCCTCATGAGAGAGCGACAGACAGAGAGGTAGAGGACGATAATTACATGCCTCCCTCCGAAGACGAGGCAAGCCTCGACGACGACGAATTTGTCGTGCCTGAGGATCCCGTCGAACAAGAGTGTTTCAAACGCAGGCTTATGGCCACGGCAAGCATCCTCAAGAAAAAGCAGCAACAGCTTAGAGCTGACCAAGACTTGCTAGCCTACAGATGGACTGAAGTCCTTGCGGCCGAAGAGTATGAACTCGAACGCTCCTCCAAGAGCTACCCAAAACGCAGGCTGCTACCCCGATTAGAGGAGGAAGCACCTAAACCTACATCACCAGTGCATGATACGGCCGACCGGCCACCTCGTGGCCGTGACAGAGAGGCCTCTCGGCCCTCCACTCAAGCCGCACCCTGGCGCCGCTCAAAAAATACCAAGGCGCGGGGAAATGCGCCAGACCTGCGGGATATACTGGAGGACAAGGCAAGGCAAACAAGATCGATCTACGGATCGCGTGGGCGCCCCACGATACGTGATGATAACCGTCACGCCGGATATGGCAATTCCAGCCAGGCCGAACACAGTAGACAAAGCTCATTTGAGCTGTGTCGTGTTATAGCCCAATACAGAGGCGCCGCACACCCACTATGCTTCACAGACGAAGTGATGGATCATCAAACCCCTGAGGGTTTCAAACCCGTAAACATTGAATCATACGATGGCACGACAGATCTTGCGGTCTGGATCGAGGACTATCTCCTTCATATCCACATGGCCCGCGGTGATGATCTACATGCCATCAAATACCTCCTACTCAAGCTTAAAGGACCAGCTCGGCATTGGCTTAACAGCTTGCCAGCGGAGTCAATTGGCTGTTGGGAAGACCTGGAAGCCGCATTCCTCGACAACTTCTAGGGCACCTATGTGCGACCACCAGCCGCCGATGACCTAAGCCACATAATTCAGCAGCCAGAGCAATCAGCCAGACAATTCTGGACACGGTTCCTAACCAAGAAAAATCAAATCGTCGACTGTCCGGATGCAGAGGCCCTTGCAGCCTTCAAACATAACATCCGTGACGAGCGGCTTTCCCGGCACCTAGGACAGGAAAAGCCGAAATCCATGGCAGCCCTCACAACACTCCTGACCCGCTTTTGCGTGGGAGAGGACAGCTGGCTAGCTCGTAGTAACAACATGTCCAAGAGCCCTGGTAATTCAGATACCAAGGACAGCAATGGCAGGTCGCGTCGCAACAAGCACAAGCGCCACATTAACAGCGATAATGCTGAGGATACGGCAGTCAATGCCGGATTCAGAGGCTCTAAACCCAGTCGGCGGAAAAAGCCATTCAAAAGAAATACTCCGGGCCCGTCCAATTTGGACCGAATACTCGATAGCTCGTGCCAGATACACGGCACCCCCGAAAAACCAGCCAACCACACCAACAGGGATTGTTGGGTGTTCAAGCAGGCAGGCAAGTTAAATGCCGAATACAATGACAAGGGGCTGCATAGCGACGACGAGGAGGAGTCCCGGCAGCCGAACAATAGAGGACAGAAGGGCTTCCCCCTACAAGTGCGGATGGTGAACATGATATACGCAACCCACATACCCAAAAGGGAGCGGAAGCATGCACTAAGGGACATATATGCGATGGAGCCAGTCGCCCCAAAGTTCAATCCGTGGTCCTCTTGCCCGATCACTTTTGATCGAAGGGACCACCCCACTAGCATCCACCATGGCGGATTTGCCGCATTGGTTCTAGACCCAATCATTGACGGATTTCACCTCACTAGAGTCCTGATGGACGGCGGCAGCAGCCTGAACCTGCTTTATTAGGATACAATGTGCAAAATGGGCATAGACCCCTCAAGGATTAAACCCACAAAGACGACCTTTAAAGGCGTCATACCAGGTGTAGAGGCCAACTGTATAGGCTTAGTTACACTTGAAGTGGTCTTCGGATCCCCGGATAACTTCCGAAGCAAGGAGTTAATCTTCGACACAGTCCCGTTCCGCAGCGGCTATTACGCACTGCTCGGACGAACCGCATTTGCAAAGTTCAATGCGGTGCCGCACTACACATACCTCAAGCTCAAGATGCCAGGCCCTCGAGGAGTCATTACGGTCAACGGAAACACCGAACGCTCTCTCCGAGCGGAGGAGCATACGGCGGCTCTTACGGCGGAAGTACAAAGCAGCCTCTCAAGGCAATTCTTGAGTCCGGCTATTAAACGTTCGGACACCGTCAAGCGCGCCCAGAGTAACCTACAACAAGATCGCCTGGCATGTCCCGAGCACGCGTAGCAATGCAGCCCCAACCCTAGCCCTCATGAAATTGCGAAACCAGTACTACGCGTACATAATTACGCTCTGGAAATACCATGGGCATAGGGGGAGGGGCACGACCACGGCAGGCCCAGAATGCGGCTCAACCGCACCAGGGGCTCCCGATTGTATAATTCTTTTTTCTTACTTTCAGGTCTCCTTTATCAAGAAGCCCTGTCCAGCAGTAGAATCGCCGAACACACGATGCAATAGCCAGGGAAGCAGAAAGCTACGTCGAGTGTCCAGGTGGTCTCTATAACGAGCAATATACTTGTTTTACATATCATCCCGCAGCTCGCTCCTGGAGGGGGACATGTCAAATAGTCCCGTCCCTTGCTTATCGCACTATTTGTATCGTTCTGCTTTTACCGCAGCTTTTTTAATAAACAATGCACAGCTTTTGCCTATTATTGCATTCCTTTTTCTTACCTATATATGTTCACTTATGACATATTGCATCCGTACGCTTTGGTACGGCCAAATACACCAGGGGCTTAAGTACCCCAAAATATGGTGTGATAAGTCTGAACACTTTCACAAGTGCGGCACCCCGAACTTATAGCATTATATGCATCGGCTCCGAATCATGTCTTGGGTCAATAGTTGGGTTTGCCCGGCTCCCATGTTTTGGTACCTTACGTTTCGTTATATTGGCTAAGGTAGCGCTGGGAGAACCACTGCGATTGTGCCCCGGTTGAGCTGGGTTAAGCACCTCAGTGGAGAAAGCTAAAACTGACTGTCATGATAGGGTGAGAGCCGATCGCTGTTCGAGAGGTTTTCGAGTCCCTAAAGACATATGCCGCTTAGAGCGAGGAGTCGGCTTTGTCCGGCCCAGGCGTGGATAGCGCCCCGAACTCGGTCTTCCGAATACTAGGGGCTTCACCGAAATATAAAATTATAGAATTCTATGGCTAAGTGAGAGTGTTCAAGCATTATAGTCTGGTTGCCTCGTTCGTTGCATTGAGCGCCTCCCACGAAGGACCCAAGAATGGGAAAAAGAGCGCTCAAGTTTATCCCAAACACCCCAGCACTCGCGGCATGGGGGCAGAAGCCGACGACTCGCCATCTCTCAAATTTAATAAACAGCCGCACATAAGGTAATATTTTAAATTCACAAGCCTCGCATATGAACAAGTTTTCAAGCGTACAGGATAACAAATGCGAGTTTACTCAAAATTTACATCTTTGGAGCATTCACCCGCTATAAGACGGGCACCCTTCAGGACGCCCGCATAATACAACTCGGGCTTGCGATACTCCCTGCCCGGCGGTGGAGCGTCCGTCACAAGCTTCTCAGCGTCCATCTTGCCCCAGTGCACTTTAGCACGGGCAAGGGCCCTACGGGCACCTTCGATACAGACAGAGCGCTTGACGACTTCAATCCATGGACAGGCGTCCACCAGCCGCCTCACCAGCCCGAAGTAGCTCCCAGGCATGGCTTCCTTAGGCCACAGCCGAACTATGAGGCCCTTCATGGCCTGTTCGGCCACCTTATGGAGCTCGACCAACTGCTTCAGCTGGTCGCTGAAGGGCACCAGGTGTCCGGCCTCAGCATACTGAGACCAGAACACCTTCTCCGTCGAGCTCCCCTCCTCGGCTCGGTAGAACGCGGCAGCATCGGACACACTGCGGGGCAAATCTGCGAATGCTCCTGGAGAGCTCCGGATTCGGGTAAGTAACAAGTAATTCACTTTCACGTGCATGCTTTGCATAAAGAATGACTTACCTGCCGCTATCTTCTTCATCGCTTCAATCTCCTGGAGGGATTTTTGGGCTTCGGCCTTAGCGGCTTTGGCGCTCTCAAGGGCCGAGGCAAGCTCGGACTCTCGAGTCTTTGAGTCACGCTCCAAACTCTCATGTTTTTCCATGATAGCCTGGAGCTCTTGCTGCACCTCCGCCACCCGCGCCTCCTGCTTCGCTCGCTCGGTCCGCTTCGCGGCCGCATTGCTTTCGGCCTTAGACACCGCCTCCTTCTGGGTCGCCACCTCATTCGTGGCCCCTGCAATTCTCACGTTATTCCTTTCATTTTTTGCAACCACATCTGTTATATACTTCCATAAGGTATTACTTACCTTCCTTGTCCTCGAGCTGCTTTTTGGCAAGGCCGAGCTCGCTCTCGGACCGCTCGAGGCTCTGCTTCAATGCATTGACCTCCGTAGTTAGTGCGGCAGAGGTCAGCAGCGCAGCCTGCATTCCCCATATTGACATACTTATGTTAGACTCCTGCGTACATCTTTTTAGATCCTCAGTTCGGCTTTTCTTTCCGAACACCAAACTGAGCATCAGGGGCTACTGTCTAGGCGGTAATATTTTTACATATCTTAAATACATACCTCAAAGCCTGTTAGAAGGCTGGCACAGGCTTCAGTCAGCCCGCTCTTGGCGGACTGAACTTTCTGGATCACCACACTCATAACAGTGCGGTGCTCCTCGTCAATGGAGGCGCCGTTAAGCGCCTCCAGCAAATTATCCGGTGCCTCCGGTTGGACGGAGGTCACTGGTGTCGCAGTCTCGCCCTTCTTACGAAGGGGCCGCCTGCCGGACTCCGGAACCACTGAAGGTTTCGGTGCGGAGTCCGGCCCAGGGCCGGACTCAGAACCCTTCGGGGTTTGATCCCCCTTGTGCCCGAAGTCCGGGAGGTTGCCTTGCGGCACCTCCGGGACCTCCTCCTCCTGGCTGGGCCCCTTTTGGACCCCACCTCGGCGTCATCCGCAGCGCGAGGAGAGGAGACGGTCAGAAGTGAAGTTCTATTCACGTCCGACGTAGCCAAGGAGCCGCTCGTTGAAGTGTCGAGCCCGTCCTTGGGCGGGCTGCAGGGTTATATTCGGCGTTAGGAGATTCTATGCGACAAACGAAACGCCATGAGTTATTCTGGTATCCGGACACTTACGATGTCGCCAAGGGCTTAGCCCTCGGTGGCCACTCCTCTTCGCCGTCGTCGGCGTTGGTGGAGTAGTCCGGAGGAAGGGTCCTTCCCTTCTTGG
Source organism: Triticum timopheevii (assembly GCA_963921465.1). Lineage (NCBI taxonomy): Eukaryota > Viridiplantae > Streptophyta > Magnoliopsida > Poales > Poaceae > Triticum > Triticum timopheevii. The sequence continues at coordinate 283,052,670 of OY997268.1, read as the reverse complement.
ACCCTCCGGCCTCCCCAGTTGGGGCGGCCTTCCTTTTCTTCTCTCCCCCCGCTAGGGAAGAGGCCTCTTTCTCCTCCTCGTCGTCTTCGCGGGAGGAGTCCGCCTCGGAGTCATCGGACGATGAGTCCGACAACACCTGGCGCTGGGAACTCCTTCGAGTTCCCGTGGCCTTCTTCTTGGCCTTCTTCTCCGGCACCACGTGAGGTGCCGGAACCAGCAGCCCCGTCAATCGGGCGTCCGCTAGGTCTTCTGGCAAGGGAGCCGGACAGTCAACCTGCCCGGATGTCTTCTGCCAGGCATGTCAAAGGTAAGGGAGTTTAGATCTCGCATAGAGTCAAACTATGAAAAATAAGTGTCCTGTAAAGGGTAAAATAGCTTACCTCGCTGGCTTGATGCTGCGAGCTGAATCCGCGATCTTCGGTAGCGGATGCGGGAGTTTCGGCGCCCTTGAACAGCACCTTCCAGGCATCTTTGTATGTAGTGTCGAAGAGCCTGCTCAAGGTTTGGTGTTGTGCCGGATCAAACTCCCACAAGTTGAAGGCCCGTTGTTGGCACGGGAGGATCCGGCGGATGAGCATGACCTGGACTACGTTGACAAGCTTGAGCTTCTTGTTCACCAGGTTTTGGACGCAGGATTGGAGTCCGGTCAGCTCTTCCAAATTACCCCATGTCAGGCCCGTCTCTTTCCAAGAGGTGAGCCATGTAGGGAAGCCAGATCGGAATTCGGGGGCCGCTGCCCATTTAGGGTCACGCGGCTCGGTGATGTAGAACCACCCCGATTGCCACCCCTTTTTGGTCTCCACGAAGGAGCCCTCGAGCCATAAGACGTTGGGCATCCTGCCCACCGTGGCACCTCCGCACTCCACCTGGCGGCCGCCCACTACCTTCGGCTTGACATTGAAGGTCTTCAGCCATAAACCGAAGTGGGGCTGGATGCAGAGGAAGGCCTCGCACACGACGATGAACGCCGAGATGTTGAGGATGAAATTCGGGGCCAGATCGTGGAAATCCAGGCCGTAATAGAACATGAGCCCCCGGACAAATGGGTGAAGTGGAAAACCTAGTCCGCGGAGGAAGTGGGTGAGGAACACCACCCTATCATGAGGCCTGGGGGTGGGGATAAGCTACCCCTTGTCGGGGAGCCGATACGTGATGTTGCTGGCCAAGTATCCGGCCTTCCGCAGCTTTTTGATGTGCCCCTCCGTGACGGAGGAGACCATCCACTTGCCTCCCCCTCCGGACATGGCTGGGAAAGGTTGAGGCGAGATGTGCGGACTTGGGCACTGGAGCTCGAGTGTGCGGAAATGGATGAGCAAAGGAGGAAGAAGGCGTGTGTGAAAAAGTGGATCCTTATCCCCTTATATGGACGGACGAAACTATGCGTCCCCACCAGCCTGGTAAAACTCGCTTATCTCTGAAGCGCCGTAATCAATGGCGCGGTTGGGTTACCCACGCCCATATTGATGAGAATCCCGGAATGAGGGGACACGATCTCTGCTTTGACAAGACGTGCCAAGGAAACCACCTCGCTAAACGCGCTGAGGTGGGACAGTGAAAACGATTCGAATAGAGGCTTGCCCGTGGTGTGATGTCACGCCACGGAATACGTCAGCAGATTGAATTTGTGTAAATATTATTCTCTCTACGGTGGTATGTGGAACTTATCTTGCAGAGCCGGACACTATCCTTGTGTTCAAAATCTTCTATGAAGTATTCGGAGGAGGAACCCGCCTTGCAATGCCGAAGACAATATGTGCGTCGGACTTGTCGTCATTGAAGCCTGGTTCAGGGGCTACTGAGGGAGTCCTAGATTAGGGGGTGTCCGGATAGCCGAACTGTCACCTTTGGCCGGACTCCTGGACTATGAAGATACAAGATTGAAGACTTCGTCCCGTGTCCGGATGGGACTTTCCTTGGCGTGGAAGGCAAGCTTGGCGATACGGATATTTAGATCTCCTACCATTGTAACCAACTCTGTGTAACCCTAACCCTCTTCGGTGCCTATATAAACCGGAGGGCTTTAGTCCGTAGGACGAACAACAATCATACCATAGGCTAGCTTCTAGGGTTTAGCCTCTCTGATCTCGTGGTAGATCTACTCTTGTACTACCCATATCATCAATATTAATCAAGCAGGAGTAGGGTTTTACCACCATCGAGAGGGCCCGAACCTGGGTAAAAACATCGTGTCCCTTGTCTCCTGTTACCATCCGCCTAGACGCACAGTTCAGGACCCCCTACCCAAGATCCGCCGGTTTTCACACCGACATGGGGTCTTCTCAAAATCCATCGATCATCACAGGGGGGTCTCGATTTGCTACCACCCTTAGAAGCATTGTTACGGTTCCATCAAAACTCAGGTCGTACATCCTTAGTGTTGGCGGTGTCAGTCTTCTTAGATCCTCTGGAAAATTTCCTTCTCTGGTCTCTTCCGGTGGTGGCATAACCTTTTCCTCAATTCATGTGTCCATTTCATCTTGGTAAGGTTATTCCATGACTAGGTCTTCTTAGCTGACGGGTCGGGCGCCAATACTAAACAACTATCGATATCTCATGGTGGTCAACAATTTATGGTTTCTCCTGCAGGAAATGGGTATGGGCTTCACTCTCACCGTATGACCTACGTTTGGCAACAGTTGCCTTGTATAAGGAAAAAAATTGTCATAACATTCTAAGGTTTAAACAAGGTTTTGATCGTCATCTCTCTACTATAGGTAAGTCACTCAGATTTACCATTCCATATAGTAAGGAGAATAATAAGAGCAAGTCGGTATGGTGATCAATCCATCCCGCACCCAAATCATTACCTTGTACATGGTTTAGCGAATCTCGCAATCTAACACTCGGTCATCCTCGCAAGCATTGCAGAATTTCTCTTGTCAACGAACCAAGTTCGGATAAATCCATGGACTCTGCAAACAAACATCTACCGTTTCTTCACAACTCTCAGGATTTTGCGTTGCTCCTATAAAATTGTCAGTTGATAAAGGCATATCCTCTTCTAGGGCTTTTCCTTCAACAAGAGTGTGCTTGCTTCTTGGCAGGTCCTGGGGCCTGTGGGTTATGGCCTATCTCATCACTTGTAAACCTTGAACTCATCATCGGGGCAACCGATCATTATTCCAACATCCAGTTTCCTAGCATTCTTAAATCCATCCAATTGTACTATCTTCCTTCCTTCCATTTGTACCAAACTAAAATGTGGTTACTCCGACTCATCATGGGGTTAAAATTACTCCATAACCAACATTCTACCTCCTTTATATCCAATAGTACTTCATTCCTTCATATTCTTGGAGTATCCCACATATCGAGATAAAACTCGTACTTATTTTGTCTGTAGTCCACTTCGTGGAATATCATTTTCTTTACCAGGGGTCAAGGGTTCTCACAATTTCTACCACCCTTGAAATGCACAAACTCATCCATAGACCATATTTCTCATATCCTCGAAAATGGTCAAAATCTTTCTTCATAGGGTAACAACTCATAAAAATCCAAATCAGTACCAACGATGATAACTTTATTGATTCCCAAATTATTACAATCTCTTGCTTTTCCATTACATGCCTCAACTCAACACCTCAATGTAAAAGAATTGTTCCCACTACTACTACTACATTTCTTTTGTTGCTAACTCAACTATTTAGCACAAGCCTCCTTCCTCTTGGGACAATCCCTGGCAAAGTGCCCTACTTCATTACAATGAAAACATATCACTTCTGACAAGTCTCAAGATTTCCTCATGATTACATAGCCTCCTTGGGTCCTCGGCTTCCTTTTTGGGCAACTGCTGAAGTAGTGCCCTGACTCCTTGCACCTGAAATAGGTAATATGGCTCAGGTCTTTCCTGGAATTCAATCTACCTCTCTTCCTGGACTTTTCCGTTCCAATCAGGGCTTCTATTTCCTGTGGGCCATACTCTACTTCCTTTGTCGGGAATTCTACTAGATCCCCATTCAGACAATTTTGGGAGATGTGTCCTTCTTCTCCACATGAATAACATGACTTGGTGCAGGGTTTAATTGAGTCTTCTTCAGGCGTGTCCTCCACCTCTTCCTTCATCTTAGGTTCTCCTAAAATTTCCATGAGGGCTTCTTTCATTGCTTCTTTCTTCTGCTAGATGGTTCGTTGTACCATAGGGTAAATGTGACACTGAGCAGGGTAGTGGGTAGTTCCTTCACACAAGAAACAAGTAATCTGCCTAGTTGGGCATTCTTCAGCTGGGTGACTTCCTTCACAATTAGGGCATTCATCCTGATGTTCTTTATGGTCGTGTCCTATTTCTCCACAGACCTTGCAAGCACAAGATTTCTTCATATCATTTCCATAAGGCTCCAATCTCTGGGACACAAACTGAGACTTTGGCAAAGTCAACTTAAATTCTTCCCAAGTGGTTACTCCTTGCCATCCATTGATGGTTTGGTACATCCTCCACCAAGTAGTAGTACCTCTTTCAAAGCATTGAAGAGCATGCTAGGCCATATCCTTTCCGGCTATAGGGTTATTCTTCATGTGATCCTCTATGTTCTGAATCCATCGGTCCGTCTCCAATTGACTCATCGGTCCAGATAATATGAGCTCATCTCCAGTCATCCTCTATTGGGTCCAGGGGTTTGGGGTGAGAAAAGAGAGATAGAGAGGAATACACACAATACAAACAATAGTTTTTGAAAAGGCAGATTTTCTTTTGTGGCTGTCGGAAAAACATCAAACAAATGAAAGCTCACAAACATCACATCTAACGTAAGTATATAATAGGGGTTTGGTCTTCTAAAGGTCAATAACTCTTCAAAGTCGCCAAACTCTTCTGGTTCATATCTCCAATGGCTTCTTCCGATCGTGCTTGTCCTTCTCAAGTTCTTTTGCCAGATCATCTCTGTTGACGTGAAGTCTCTCGTGACTTCCTTTAATATTCTGGAGTTGCTTTCCAAACTTCTGGGTTTCAACATCCTTGGCATGAACCATGGTTCTACTGTCTTTTAGTTCCTGACAAATCTCTGGTATCTCGAGGTTTTAGCTCCTCTAGCTTGGCTACTTTCAGCTTCTCGTTCCTGAGTTCTTCATGAATTGCCTCCTTGTCAAATATGACTTCCTAAAGTTCCACTCTAGACTTCTTGATGTAATACTCCAGATCCTGGTGATACACCAGCTAAGGTTAAAACTTGATCTCTTGCTGGTAGGTGCTCCATTAGCCCTTTTGTAATCCAATTCTTTTGAAAAATGCATGCTTAACTCTTCACGGTGACAATAACTTGACCGAGCGATAGCCTCATGGATATCCATGTTTATGACTATGTCTCTGCCATGAGCTATCATTCCATAGCTGATATCTCCTGTCTTGGGGCTTTCTTGAAAAAACCTTAAGTTTTATGCTCCATGTTCTGGTCTTTCTCCAACACACCTTGATCTCGGGTATTGACAGCTTCCATAGTTCGCCAAGTTCCATAAGGGGTGCCTTCCTAGGTCATACAAATCTGGAAATTCTTCAAAGCTTCAAATTCTCCTAGTCTTCACAGTTGTAGTTTCCGTCATTGTAATGCACGGTAAAAATCCTCTTTATTCCAAAGTAGTCTTAGTTGTCCGATATCTTGTACTCCTTGGTGTGGTCTCATAAGTCGAATCTTCATGTGGTCACAAGGGGAAAGGGTATAGTCTAACTAAAGGGGAATATTTGAATAAGCTCAGAAGAGAAGAGAGGTAAGAGATCTTTTTGAAAATAAAGTAGTAGAGAAAATCTTTCCTATAGGCTTGCCAGTCTCTAGAGTCACGTCCTACAGTCAACATGTGCTCTGATACCATCTTGTAGCGACCCGACCTCAAACGGTCAAGTCTCTGTGCTTAAGTGTCATCCTTGGATCGGTATGCTGACACACACAGTACTTGAGGGTTTATAACAGAGGTAAATCACATGTATAAAGTAACGTAAATACTATTGCCTCAATCCATAAAGCGGAAGAAACAACAAGGTTGTGGATTCCCATCAACACCAACGGCAAGGTTGAGTTTAGAAATCGTAACCCTAACGTATCACTTACTCGTCGTAAGAAATCCTGCAACATGAGACGTTGCAGCCATGTAGGTCAGTACATTGAGTGTGCTGGCAAATTCACACATAGGATAAACGATGAACAATAGCTATCACTACATGCATATTTGGCTGGTGGAAAGCTCTAGTTTATTTTTGCATAAAGCAAATTTTTTCCTACAACAAAGGAATATATTTTATTTAACTACAAAGTTTGTTGAAAACATTGAGAAGGTTCCTCCAACTCAATCCCAAATTAATAATCATCAGCCCAACAAATTATTTAAGTAACGTGATGAGATCAACATGATAATCCAAGAACCAGATACTCAAGATGTCCATAACCTGGGACACGGCTAACCATGATTAGTTTGTACACTCTGCAAAGTTTGCGCACTTTACCCACAAGACTCGATCTCCTCCATTGTATTTCTTGCACTGCATGATGTTTGAGAAATAGATGATCGAGACACAGTCTTTCAGAAGCATTTACTCTCTACTCCGGGCAGACCATTACACCTACAATCCCCCTACATCTGCTAGTCCACCTCTTCAAGAGCTCACACAACTTACTCAAATCTCTTGCATCTTTTGCTTCCCCACCCGGCCTCTATTCTAGTATGCCAGAGCCCATAATGGCTTGTGGCTGCACACGGAAGTTTCTAGCATGAATAATCTTATGATCCCTTTGAGCCTGGGTGGCATTCCATAGGGTAATCACACGGGTCCTCCGGGATTCCCTTGGGCACGCACTGGGTTCTCCAGGTGCCCGGGCAAACCACTAGCTACTCCAGGGTTCCCCTATCATTCCACCCATATGTGTATTAAAGTAGCCACCTTAAGTTAACCATTAATAATAACTCTCACATCTGTCATAAATCACTCAAACCAAACCACATCTACAAGCATAGCATAGCAGTATAAGCATAACGTAGAAGTAACTCCCAAGGTTTGAATGCAGGACAATAGGTTCCTACCTCATCAACTACTTCCCAATACCCACATGTTATCAATTCCTAACCATGCAATGTTTGAGGGTGAAACTAATGCATAAAAACTGGGTATGAAAGGTATATGATCAAAGTATGAACCTACATGTACTATTGATGAAGAACCTTCGCACTCAACTCCTGATGGTTCTATTCATCACACTGTGTTCAATCTATCGTAAGCAAGCAATAGTAACCACACATAAGCAATCTCAAAAGCATCGGAAAGAACGAAGAAAACAATTCGGAAAACTTCAAAAGCAAGCAAATAACTCTTGCAACAGAAAACAATTTCTAACAGTACCAAAATTAAGTGAATTTGGCCTTATCAGAAAGTTTAGATCAAGAGGTTCAATTAGCAAAAAGAATCAAATAAATCAGAGTTATAAAACTCAAATTATGGCGACAATAGTGATTTGAGCAAAAATTCATCAAATTCAATTTAAAACTACTCAAATTTGAAATACCATTGTACAAACAGAAACTTTAATAAATTTTGAATCTAATGCAAAAGAATCACTCAATTTGGATCAAAAACATAAAAGTTATTAACAAATTAAAACAGAAACTATTCTGAAAATCTAAAACAAAATAGAAAAGAAAAAAACTTTTGATTGGGCAGGGCTACGTGGCACTACGTGATTGGACGCAAACGCGCGCCTGTTTGTGGTTATGGGCGGACGACCGAAGCTTAACAGAAAACGATTCGAAAGAAAAAAAAGAAAAAACAGACGATCTAATCCTTGCCATCTAAAACAAATCGGACGGCTGAGGGGAGAGGCGGGGTTACCGCGGCGGTGGGGGTCGCCGGCGAAGAAGAAAACGGTGGTGGCGGCTCTGCTTCATGCGGGGCGACGGCTCTGGTGGTCGGCGGCATCGGGTGGAGAAACGGGGTGATGCGGCTCAGCGAGGCGGATCCGAAGGTGGTGGCGGCGTTGAGCGAGGGCGGCGGTGGAGCGCGGGGCGGTGCGGCGGATCTTGTCAGAGTTGGGAACTCCGACGAGTTCATGCGGGGCTGAGAGGGGCTTCGGGTGCTTTTGGTTTGAGGGAAAAGAGGCCTGGGGCCGAGGCCATAAAAAGAGGGGGTCGCCTTGGGCGAGGGCAAGGCGGCGCGAGCGTCCGAAGATGGCACGGCGGCGATGGCGGACTCGTGCGGGAGGCGGACTCTAGCTCGGGGTCGAAGACGCACCTGACAGGTGGGTCCCACTTGTCGGTGATTGGGCGAGGCGGCGTGCGAGCGGGCGAGCGAGGCGGAGGCGATTCGGGCGCGGGCGCAGGCTGTTGCTCGGCTGGGCCGGCTGGCCTGGCACGAAGAGAGAGAGAGAGAGAGAGAGAGAGAGAGAGAGAGAGAGAGAGAGAGAGAGAGAGGGAGAGGGAGAGGGAGAGAGAGAGAGAGCAGTGGTGGGCTTCGGCCTGGCATTGTTAGAAGAGTTTTTTTTAAACAGACAAACAAAAATAATAAAAGCAAAAGAAATAAATAATAATAATAATAATAATAAAGGCATATAATATATCAAAAATTTCAGAAAAAGATTTCCTACAGCTTGAACATTTTTCTAAAGTCAAATAAAATCCAGAAAAATTTCAATAATTCAAACAGTGGTACTGCTATAATAAAACCCCGTAAAATCATTTTTAAAAAAACCAAAATGATTTCAAATTTATTTCTCTCCAATTTTCTAATGTAGGGAATCATTTTACCCTAATTACCATATACTTTATTTTTGGAGAAAAATAATTTGAATGAAACCAAATAACTCCAAATTGAAAAATAATTTCAAAGGAACTTTAAACTTGATTCTTTTAAACTTCCAACTCATATTTCATATGTTTTGGAGAAGTCATTTTATCTTCTCTCATGAAAATCATTGAGTTGCTTAAAGTTTTGAATTTCAAATAGTCCCAAATATAATTCAAATATTTTCAAAAACCCTTTTCATTTATTTAAATGGAAGAAGTCATGTCATCTTCTTTATAGGGTTTTGTATTTGAAAAGAATTTGAATTCATGGAGATCATAAATGCAAGATGAAAGTTTGGGAAAGTCATTTTATTCCCTCTCATTTAACTTTGAAAAGTTTCAAATTTCACTCAACTTCACACAATCAATCAAACAATCAATCATAACTATCTATTTAATATAACATTACAAAATTTAGAATTTTGGTATGTTACATATTGAGAGTGAGAGTGACTTCACCACTAGCCCCATATATGATGAGTTGCCACAATTTCCATGTGAGGAGAGCCACCACCACCACCACTTGAGTGATTTGAGTGACTCCATGATATGTGACACTGAGTGCACCTACCTTGAGGGAGTGAGTGAGCCACCACCACATAGAGAGAGTGAGGTAGTTGATAGGGCATGTGAGGCCACTATGATTTCTAACGACTTAACCTCTACCTCTATTGTGTCTTCTCCTTTGGTGCTAGGTCCCATATATGATGACGCGCCGATCCGCGACGACTTCGTCCTTCCTATGGACAAGACGATGGCCATGGTGGAATATGATGCACCCCCCACATGGTTCCATAAAGTTGATGATGATGACCACCATTTGGCCTTTGCCACCTCACCTACACCATTGAGTGGAATGAACAAGGTAACATAGGTGAAGGTGATGCTCTAGTCCCACTAGTGGACATTCTTGGCATTGATTGCTTGCATGATGTTGATCCACCTATTGTCATGCCTCATGCTAGTTCAACTTCCCCATGCGATGTTTTACCCATTTATGATGAGTTTGATGATTGCCATGTGGAGTCTATTAATTGTGATGCCATGTTACATAGGATTTCTTGTGACAATTCTCTCGGTCACATCATGTTTGACAATCCGCTTGACTTGTCATATGCTATGCATGAGATCAACCATATGTCATATTTGCAATCTCTTCATAGTGACTATGCATATGCCATCAACATAAACACAATTTGCACATATGGCATAGATGACAAGCCCATGGTTATTGGCATTTGTTTTTCTTGTGATGATATTGATATGCTCCCTTTGCATCATTTATCTCATATGCATACCATGAACACCTAGCTTCGAATATGCATTGTTTCGGATGTTATCCATTTTCTCCATATGATGTTTCCGCTATTGCTCATGAGGAGACCCCGAAAGTTTCCTCATCCATATTAGGAGATTTTGATCCATCCCATACTTTGCATGATCCCACTACTTGTGTGCACCATATGCTCCCCATGAATAAACATGCTAGTGATGTGCCATATACTTGCATTCTCAATTTGTGTCCCCATCGTGTCATACATAACAACTATTCTTTCATGATGGATGACATGTTCTTATACCATGCATCAAATTTTTTGACCGATGCTATTCTTGTGCTAACTTACACATGCACATACACATCATGATGGATGATGTGTACATTTACCACGCACACACTTTCTTTTGTTTGTGTCTCTGTCGGTGTCAAAACCGGCGGATCTCGGGTAGGGGGTCCCGAACTGTGCATCTAGGCGGATGGTAACAGGAGACAAGGGACAAGATGTTTTTACCCAGGTTCGGGCCCTCTCGATGGAGGTAAAACCCTACTCCTGCTTGATTAATATTGATGATATGGGTAGTACAAGAGTAGATCTACCACGAGATCAAAGAGGCTGAACCCTAGAAGCTAGCCTATGGTCTGATTGTTGTTCATCTATCGACTAGCTTGGCCCTGGTTTATATAATGCACCAGAGGCCCAAGATAACAAGAGTCCTAGCCGAATACGCCGGTGGGGGAGGAGACCTTGTCTTGATCGCCAAGTCTTGTGGAATCTTCCTTGTATGCGGCAGCTGTCCGGACTGGCCCATGAGTATACGGCCATGGGGGTCCTCGGCCCAATCCAACTGCTCGGGAGACGACATGGTGAGTACCCCCTAGTCCAGGACACCGTTAGTCTCCTTTGTGTAGATACGCATTCTACCTCCTCAACCTCGCAATCCCATGAGTTGACGAAACAAGCTCTAGAGAGCAATGATGACTTGGGATCCCATGGATTGTCTTTCCCACCGCTCTCTTCGCGCAAAGACTTCGCGCATTTCTTCTACATGGCTCTCACTTGGTTATGGGTTATTTACCACTTCTCACTTTATGCCCATATTTCCATGTTCACTTTGCATGATATGCTCATTCATATGCCTTTGCCATGAATTTGTGACACATGCTTTGCATTACACATGATGATTGACTCTACTACTTGTATGTGTATTTGCACGCTTGGTGGAGACATTGCTTTTTATTGACATGTTTGCTATGTGCTCCATTCCTATGATGATACTATGATCTTGCTTTGTGCTTGTGCTTGCAATATGTCATGTGCATTGCCTATATCTCTTATTTTCTCACATGACATGATTGCCGTGATTTCCTCTAGTGTGTTGCATCTTTGATCCACTAGTTTGCATGACTTGATTTCTATGCTTTCTCATGTTGCATCCAATTCTTGGATTACTTGCTCCTATCACATGTTTGGTTGCAACAATGTCATTCCTTCTCATATTCCATGTCCAATTGATTGCTACATGCTTGCCTTGATTGCCTCACACATGATGAACAATTTCTCTTACCATTGTGTTGAGTGCCACACTATTTTCACTATACCATGTGCACATTATGATCGGATTGTCTTGCACTTACCCCAAGTGTTTAGACATCTTCTCTTATTTGGTGTTGTGAATGCTTCTTATGCATACCATAGACCGTTTATTGAGAGTCTTATGCATGCTTGCTATGATCTTGAGGTTGATGCTTGTTCTCTTGTCAACCTTTTTAGCATCTTTACCTCACATTTACATGCTTGTTTCCATGATGTCCTTGATTGTGCTCAATTTATGTGCTTACATGACATGTCACAATCCCTTGTCACACCACATGTTATACTTGATGATGACACTTGTTTGGTGAATCACCTCTTGAATGCTCGGTTTTGCCCTAACGCTAACCGCATTTGTTTTTCCAAGTGTTTGTCCTACTTGTTCCTTTTGAAGGAATCACTAGACGGTACAACATGGGAGAGTGCCCATTTCAAGCTTGACGATGATGAGTACTTGGTGGTTGTCCACTTCTACACGGCGACGCCCTCTCTTTCCCATGGTGATGAAGATCATGATCCGTGGACGGATCTCTCCCAAGGGGGGAGATGATCCGGAGCATCCCTCGACCATTACCATGGACGTCACACCACCACCGCAAGGACGGAGAAGACCGATGGCAAGAGCACACGGGCGTGTCACCAAAACCGAGGTTGACTCCTTCCTCCTCGAGCTCCACTCAAATTCATTCAAGAATTGGGTCCTACCTCAAACGGAGGTGTTGTGCATGATTAGGTATCTAGGTGTTGATGATGGAGAGGCTAGCACCAAGACCCAAGCACCTACGGTCGAGGAGAAGGATGAGATAAGCGACAAGAGAGAAGAAGGAGAACTTTGGACACTCCGGGTGCCCGGGCGCTTTGGCCCCGAAGGCCCGGCCCGTCCATGCCGGCCCCGGGTGTCCGGCCTGCAGCCCTGGGTACCCGGCCTCACTTGGCCAGCCGCAGCCCAGGCCATCCCCGGGTCCCCGGCCTTGAGGCCCCGGGTGCCCGGCCCTCCCTCCAACGCCACAGGCCGCCAGCCCGGGTGCCCGTCCTCTGGACACCGGGTACCCGGCCCCTCCCTGGGTCGCGCCCAGCTCGCCCCCGGGTGCCCGGGCCCTCAACCTCGGGTGCCCGGCCTACCCTGCGCCAGCCACCAGCCCTGCTCCGGGTGCCCGGCCGGTTTGACCCCGGGTGTCCGCACCACTCCGAGGGCCTGCGTGCCTCTTTGGATTTTTACCCTTGTATCCCCCCCTCCTCCTCTTATTTGGTCCCTAGACTATATATACCCCTTCCCTAGCTCATTTAGAGGATAGCAAAGTATATGAGATGATTATGTGAGCTTTGCTCCTTGTACCCACTCCTCTAGGAGATCAAGACCTCCTAGGAGAAGATCCCTAGTGGATATCAGGCCCCCATCTTGGGAAGGATCCCCATCATAGGATCATCAAGACCTCTTTCCTCATAGGATTGGGATGAACTAGTACCTTGTATCTTTCCTTTGTTGTCCTTGAATCATTGTGATCTCTTGTGTGTTCTTGGATCTAGCATATGTGTGATTGGATCTAGTCAATTTGAGTGTTTCCCCTTTCTTGTGTTCTTCGTGTTCTTGGGGATTTCCCCTCCAACTCGTGAAAGATCTCCACATAGGTTTCCACCCTACAACAAAACCCCTCAGCCCGCGCGTGTCATGCTCTGCCTCCTCGGGTCTCCGGATCGCCTCCTCGCCACCAGCGACCTCCCGCCGCTGGTTTCTGCCGCCATTGACGCGAACACCCGCTGAACTAGGGTATGTGTTCGACCCCTTGTGCTCTCTATTCACCTCTGATTCTAAGCACGAGGACAATTCCATGATTCTTGCCACAAATGAAATTGATCTATCCAGCGAAAACTTCCTTAGGCTTAGTTTGATTCAAAAAAATTAGGGTTAGCTCTCTGCGGAACTCATCTTGGACCGACCGAATCGTAGAAATTGATCTCACCGATTTGGCTTATCCCATTGCACATGTGTTTTTCGGTCTGACCGAAAACTACAAATCGACGTGACCGAGATCAATTCTCTGTGAAACCCTAGCAATCTCGGTGCCACCGAACTATGACTCGGTCTGACCGAGTTCACTAGTTTAGGTTCCAAATGTTGCTTCCATATCACCAAGTTTTTCAATTCGGTAGCTCCGAGATCATTTCTGTAGAGAACTAAAACTAAGTTTTTGACTCATTTATTTTGCAAAAATCTCTGTACTTTGTGATGCTCATCTACTCTACCTCATCTATATCTATTCACAGGGTTTGCTGTCAGTTTGCCTGCCAGGATGTCTGACCAAAGTGATAGCCAGAATAAGTCTGAAGAGCAAGTGCAAATGAGTGAGGGCACTAGTACCTCAAGCAGCTATGATGAGGGCAGCAGGAGCACACCAAGTAACTTGCCCAAGGCAGCCACTAGAGCAAGGAAGAAGAGAACCTCAGACTCAAAAGATGAGGATTATGTTGCAGTTGAGGATGAGGCCACCTCAAAGAAGAAGGTGGTGAAGGAGTTTGGCACTGCTGCTTCAACAAAGCCTGGTATGAACAGGAAAGCACCAGCAAGGAGAATCCCAACATCCAAGCCAAGAAAAGTTACCACAGGAGAAACCATGAAATTCACTCTAGAATCAGAAGATGGTGAGGCAGCTGGTGATGATAAGAAGAAGAAGAGGGAAAGAACCGCTACTGCAAAAGTTCTTGGAAAGTCAAGTATGGTGAGAGATTCTGAAGAGGAAGAGGAAGAGGATGCTGCTCCAGCACCCAAATCCCAAAAGCTTATGGGAGATGCAATCAAGTGATGAGGACATCAATACCATTGTTACACCCACAGCCCCTGCTGCTATACATACTGGACTAATTACTAGAGCTTGCGCACGCCAATTAAATTACCAGGTACTTTCATTTCTTGGTAATGATTCTAATGTTCATGAGAATATGATGCTGCCTAAATTGGATACATTTGTTTTGCTTACAAATGAAGGGCCTAGCTTTGAGAAGGATGAACATTGGAGCAAGAATAAGCATGGAGATGATGGCATGCGCAAGGGGAACAAGAATAGAGTTACAAGTGATGATTTCAGGATGTGGAAGCCACCATAATGAGTGCATGAAGCCTTGGACGAAATATACAAGATGCTACTTCATAATTTTCGTCCAGAGGCTATTCTAGGTGCTGCGTCACCTTATTATTGGGCCAGGCCCATGTAATTTTGAAATACTTGATTATAGGCTATTTTTAAAGTCCGTATGTGTGGGGAAACAAGAGTTAGGGTTGGTTTCGGACCCCTCCCTCAAGGGCCACGAAATTCCCCCCTCTTCCTCCATATACAGCCCTTAGGGCTTCGTTTAGACTTTGGGTTTCGTTTAGATTAAAGTTCGCCATAGCTGCAACTTCGCATACTTCGTTTGTGTTCAATGACCAGACAAAGGCGTCACAGAACCCCACCTTGATCAATAAAGCTTTAATCTTATATTCGCAATATCTAGATTGCAATCTCAGTTTCTTGCTTGTTCTTCATTTTCTCGCAGGAAACAGACCTTTGTTGCCAGGTTGATCGTACTCCGGCGTGGTCAATAACCTCTCGGAGTTGGTTTAGCGATTGCTAAGGCGCGACGTCCTTGCACGTTCGTAGTCGGATCGTCAAAGTCGACTTCCACCAAAGCCATATCCATCATCTCATCGAAAGACAGGACACCTTTGCCTCTATCAAGTGGTATCAGATTTCCAGGTTGCTCGGTGAGATTTTACAGTTTTTCGTAGTTTAGATCGAGTCTGTTCTTCATACCTATAGTCCACGAAAAAACCACAAAAAAATTAGGGTTATTTCATCATATCCGAACCAATCTGAGCCTTTGCATAATCTTTTTAGGGTTTTGCATTGTTGAATTTGCGGTTGCATCGTTGTGTCTAGTTGCTGGTCTTAGTGTCTAGTCCTTTAGAGTTCCGAGTTCTGTCACAGTTTGTCACGCCGCCGCCGCACCATCTTCATCGTTGTTGCCATATACCACCACCGCTACCATATCCCACCAACGCTGCCTTATACCACCACCGCTGCCATATACCACCACCGTTGCCATATCCCACCAACGCTTCCATATACCACCAATCCATATCCATATACCACCATCTCTATCATATACCACCACCGCTGCCATATCCTACCACCATATATCCACCACCAATCTGAGTTCTTTTCGTATTAGGTTTGTTTCCGAGATCCATCTAATTTCGGATTCGTTCCTTGCCTGAGTAGGTTTCAGAAAAAAAAGAGTCTGGAGACCCCCGGGCAGTTTTTAGGCCAAAATTTTGGCGACCAAAAATATTTTTTCCCTATCCTATTTTTAGGTCCAAGGGAGTGTTTTGAGACATTCGCCATCATAGTGATTTTTTGTCGCACTTTTTCGTCGTCGCTGCCCTAGTTTCCGAAAAAAAATTGTCAAAAAAATTTCGTGCCCATCCTGTCAATTTTACCTAGGAAGAGTTCTGAGACACCCGCCATTATAATGATTTTTCGCAAAAAAAAGAGTTGCGCAAAAAAAAGCAGAGCGAAAACAAAAATTCCCAGAGTGTGCTTTTCCCTTGTTTACGTGCACCGCCGTGATTTTGTTAGTGTTCTAGGCTCGCGTCTCTAGCACGGTCTAGCCTGGGACCAGCATAGTACCGTCGTTGAGCGTTTATTCAACTTTGCATCTCTGAATTGATTATTGCTGGCCCTTTTTGCTACCGTATTAGAAGCCTTCCCAGCTCCACATACATCTACGTCATGCGTTTGACTCTCCCTGGTAATCGCTTTATCCAAGCTTTAAGAGTTTTGACTACAACAGTTGCCGATCACCTCCTGCTGCTAGGTAAGAACTGGTACGAATTTGAGATTTGCTTGACGGGTTTGTGATACACCACCACCACTTCTTAGTAGTCTGTAGGATCATATTCTTGTGTTTCTATTTGTTGCTAACCATGGCAGGATCACAAGCCGATGAGACTGATTGGGAGAACCTAACGAACAAACAGCTACATGATACATTTTAGCAAATGATGAGTGGACAGGTGCAAGATGTGCTAAACAGATTTGAAAGGCCATGGAGAAGATAGATGGCATTGAGAAGACGTTCGAAACAAAGCTTTATAACAAGTTTAATGAATTGCTCGCGCATTTTCCAGAACCACCGTCGGCTGCACCTATCGCACCTCTGCAACGACAACAACAACGCCCCCTTTCGAATCAGTATGGACGAGCGAATCGTGTTCCTCTTGAGGATGGCCAAACTTCTGGTGCTACTGTACCTGTTGTTGAAGCTTTTTTGGCTCCTGCTACTGCTGCTGCTGGTACCCAGAAGGATGATGAGTATGCGGGCGATTATGAGGATGAGGTTGATCAAAATCAGAACTACGTGCAGCCACCAGCACCACCACCAGTAGGTCGACCTCAGGTATATAATCGCAATGATAGGCCTGCACCACCACCTCCGGTACGAGATAATGACCATATTCCTAAACTGAAATTAAATATTCCACCATTTGAGGGTAGATATGTTCCTGATATATATCTTACTTGGGAGTTAGAAACTGAACAACATTTTACATGTTTGCAATATCCCGAGGAGAGATGGGTTGCTGCTGCTGTTTGTGCTTTCACTAGTTTTGCATGTGTATGGTGGTATGAACATTGTAGATTATATCCAATTCCAGCTACTTGGGCTGCTTTGAAAACTGCTATGCGTACTCGTTGGGTTCCACCATATTATCAACGTGAATTGCTTAAAAAATTGCAGTGTTAAGACAAGGAAAAATTTGTTGAAGAATATTATCAGGAATTACAAACTGGCATGATTAGATGTGGTATTGTTGAGGAGAATGAAGCTATGCTTGCACGTTTGGATTAAATAGAGAGATTCAGACCATTCTAGAGTATAAGGAGTATACTAATATCACTCGTATATTCCTTCTTGCTTGTAAAGCTGAACGTGAAGTGGAGGATCGACAAGCAATGGCGCGCATTAACTTTTCTGCAGGTCGACCTTCCTCATGGACACCGTGTGCATCTTCTACTTCCACTGCACCTGCACCTCCATCAGGTGCCACCTCCAGCCGTGATACAAGAAAGCAGGCACAACCACCACTACCTGCCAAGAGCGCACCTACCGGACCTACACAGAGCTCTTCTTCTTCCATGGCATAAATAGGGCACACAAGTGATATTATTTGTCGTCGTTGTAAGGGAAGAGGTCATTATGCGCGAGAATGCAAATCTCAGCGTGTGATGATTCCTACTGAGGATGGTGGGTATGAGTCCGCTAGTGACTATGATGAGGTGACTTTGGCCCTTATTACACGTGAAGAACATGGTGGATATGATTCTGATCATGAGACGCAATACATGGCTCCTGAAGACGCTGACAGGTATGAATGTTTAGTTGCTCAACGTGTTTTGAGTGTGCAGGTCACACAAGCTGAGCAAAATCAGAGGCACATACAAAGGGAGTTGTGAAGGAACGTTCTATGTGTGTTATCATAGACGGAGGGAGCTGCAACAACTTGGCTAGCATGGAGATGGTGGAGAAGCTATCTCTCACCACAAGACACATCCACATCCTTACTACATCCAATGGTTCAACAACAGCGGCAAGGTTAAGGTAACACGTACTGTTCATGTGCATTTTAGTATCTCTACATATGCTGATTATGTTGATTGTGATGTGGTACCTATGCAAGCATGTTCCTTATTACTTGGTCGACCATGGCAATTTGATAAAAATTCTGTCCACCATGGTAGAAACAATCAGTATACTCTTGTTCATAAGGATAAAAATATTACTTTGCTTCCTATGACTCCTGATTCCATTTTGAAATATGATATTAATAGAGCTAATAAAGCAAAACAGGAGAAGAATAAGAGTGAAAATGAGATTGTGGCAAAAGAATTTGAGCAACAAATGAAGCCTAATAATAAACCATTTAGTGTTGCTTCTGAAATTAAATTGAAAAGTGCATGATTACTTGCCACTAAATCTGATATTGATGAGCTAGATTTTAGCAAATCTGTTTGCTATGCTTTTATGTGCAAAGAGGCATTATTTTCATTCGAGGACATGCCTTCCTCTTTGCCCCCTGCTGTCACTAACATTTTGCAGGAGTTCGCTGACGTCTACCCACAAGACGTGCCACCGGGATTACCACCTAGTCGAGGGATTGAGCATCAAATTGACTTAATTCCCGGTGCATCGCTACCCAACCGTGCACCATACCGTACCAATCCAGAGGAGACGAAGGAGAATATGCGTCAAGTACAAGAGCTTCTCGACAAAGGTTATATACACGAATCCCTTAGTCCTTGTGTTGTTCCTATTATTCTAGTGCCTAAAAAGGATGGTACATCGCGTATCTGTGTTGATTGTAGAGGCATTAACAATATTACTATTTGTTATCGTCATCCTATTCCTAGGCTAGATGGTATGCTTGATGAATTGAGTGGCTCTACAATATTCTCCAAAGTTGATTTGCGTAGTGGCTACCATGAAGTTCGTATGAAATTGGGGGATGAATGGAAAACAGCATTTAAAACTAAGTTTGGATTATATGAGTGGTTAGTCATGCCTTTTGGGTTAACTAATGCACCTAGTACTTTCATGAGATTAATGAACGAAGTTTTACATGCTTTCATTGGACGATTTGTGGTAGTTTACTTTGATGACATATTGATTTATAGCAGATCTTTGGAGGAACATTTGGAACATTTACGTGCTGTTTTTATTGCTCTACATGATGCACGTTTGTTTGGTAACCTTGGGAAGTGCACCTTTTGCACCGACCGTGTGTGTTTTCTTGGCTATGTTGTTACTCCACGGGGAATTGAAGTTGATAAAGCCAAGATTGAAGCTATTGAGAGTTGGCCGCAGCCCAAAACGGTCACACAAGTGAGGAGTTTTCTTGGCCTTGATGGATTCTATAGGAGCTTTGTGAGAGATTTCAGCACCATTGTTGCACCTCTCAATGAGATTACAAAGAAGTATGTGCCTTTTGTTTGGGGTACCGCACAGGAAGAAGCCTTCACGGCATTGAAAGATAAGTTGACATATGCTCCTTTACTCCAACTTCCTAACTTTAATAAGACTTTTAAGCTTGAATGTGATGCTAGTGGAATTGGATTAGGAGGTGTGTTATTACAAGATGGAAAACCTGTTGCATACTTTTCTAACAAATTGAGTGTGCCTAGTCTGAATTATTCTACTTATGATAAAGAATTATATGCTCTTGTTCGGACTTTAGAGACATGGCAACATTATTTATGGCCCAGAGAATTTGTTATACATTCTGATCACGAATCTTTGAAACATATTAAAAGTAAAGCTAAACTGAATCATAGACATGCTAAATGGGTTGAATTAATTGAGACTTTCCCTTATGTTATTAAACACAAGAAGGGTAAAGAAAATGTTATTGCTGATGCATTGTCTCGTCGCTATACTATGCTTTCGCAACTTGACTTCAAAATATTTGGTTTGGAGACTATCAAAGATCAATATGTGCATGATGCTGATTTTAAAGATGTAATGCAGAATTGTAAAGAAGGAAGAACATGGAACAAGTTCGTTATTAATGATGGCTTTGTGTTCTGTGCTAACAAGCTATGCATTCCAGCTAGCCCTATTCGTCTTTTGTTGTTGCAGGAAGCGCATGGAGGAGGATTAATGGGACACTTTGGCGTGAAGAAGACAGAGGACGTAGTTGCTACACATTTCTTTTGGCCAAAGATGAGACGGGATGTTGAGCGTTTTGTTGCTCGCTGCACTACATGTTAAAAAGCTAAGTCATGACTCAATCCTCATGGTTTATATATGCCTTTGCCTGTACCTAGTGTTCCTTGGGAGGATATATCTATGGACTTTGTTTTAGGTTTACCTCAAACAAAGAAGGGGAGGGATAGTATATTTGTTGTCGTGGATAGATTTTTGAAAATGGCACATCTTATACCATGTCATAAAAGTGATGATGCTACTAATGTTGTTGATTTGTTCTTTCGTGAAATTATTCGCTTGCATGGTGTGCCAAATACAATTGTTTCAGATCGTGATACTAAATTTCTTAGCCACTTTTGGAGATGTTTATGGGCTAAGTTGGGGACTAAACTGCTTTTTAGTACTACATGTCATCCTCAAACTGATGGACAAACTGAAGTGGTCAATAGAACTTTCTCTACTATGCTTAGGGTTGTTTTGAAGAATAACAAGAAAATGTGGGAAGAATGCTTGTCTCATATTGAATTTGCTTATAATCGTTCATTGCATTCTACTACTAAGATGTGCCCTTTTGAAATTGTGTATGGTTTCCTACATCGTGCACCTATTGATTTGTTGCCTCTTCCATCTTCGGAGAAGGTTAATTTTTATGCTAAACAACATGCTGAATTGATCTTAAAAATGCATGAGGTAACTAAGGAAAATATTGAGCATATGAATGCTAAATATAAACTTGCTGGCCATAAGGGTAGAAAACATGTTGTATTTGCACCTGGAGATCTTGTCTGGTTACATTTGTGTAAGGATAGATTTCCTGATTTGCGCAAATCAAAGCTAATGCCACGTGCTGATGGTCCTTTTAAGGTGTTAGAGAAAATAAATGATAATGCGTATAAACTTGAGCTGCCTGCAGATTTTGGGGTTAGTCCCACTTTGAGCATTGCAGATTTGAAGCCTTATTTGGGTGAGGAAGATGAGCTTCCGTCGAGGAAGACTCCATTTCAAGAAGGGGAGGATGATGAGGACATCAATACCATTGTTACACCCACAGCCCCTGCTGCTATACATACTGGACCAATTACTAGAGCTCGCGCACGCCAATTAAATTACCAGGTACTTTCGTTTCTTGGTAATGATTCTAATGTTCATGAGAATATGATGTTGCCTAAATTGGATACATTTGTTTTGCTTACAAATGAAGGGCCTAGCTTTGAGAAGGATGAACATTAGAGCAAGAACAAGCATGGAGATGATGGCATGCGCAAGGGGAACAAGAATGGAGTTGCAAGTGATGATTTCAGGATGTGGAAGCCACCATAATGAGTGCATGAAGCCTTGGACGAAATATACAAGATGCTACTTCATAATTTTCGTCCAGCGACTATTCTAGGTGCTGCGTCACCTTATTATTGGGCCAGGCCCATGTAATTTCGAAATACTTGATTATAGGCTATTTTTAGAGTCTGTATGTGTGGGGAAACAAGAGTTAGGGTTGGTTTCGGACCCCTCCCTCAAGGGCCACGAAATTCCCCCTCTTCCTCCATATATACAGCCCTTAGGGTGTCGTTTAGACTTTGGGTTTTGTTTAGATTAAAGTTCGTCATAGCTGCAACTTCACGTACTTCGTTTGTGTTCAACGACCAGACAAAGGCGTCACAGAACCCCACCTTGATCAATAAAGCTTTCATCTTATATTTGCAATATCCAGATTGCAATCTCATTTTCTTGCTTGTTCTTCATTTGCTCGCACGAAACAGACCTTTGTGGTCAGGTTGATCGTGCTCCGGTGTGGTCAATAACCTCTCGGAGTTGGTTTAGCGATTGCTAAGGTGTGACATCCTTGCATGTTCGTAGTCGGATCATCAAAGTCGACTTCCACCAAAGCCATATCCATCATCTCATCGAAAGACGGGACACCTTTGCCTCTATCATCAAGTCAGGGGCTGCTCCTAAGCCCAAATCTCCTCCCAAAGCTGCTGCTCAAACCACCAAGTCTGCACCCAAGAGAAGCACAAAAAACATTCCTATTGAAGAGAAGAACAAGGCCCAGTGCCTGAAGCTGAAGAAGAAGATGTTGAAGCCCATGTGCTGAGAAAGCTCAAACAAAGATCCCAGACCACATTGACACTCAACCAGTGGTAGAGGACATGAGCATCAGGAAGGATGCAGGTATGAGACTTTGGAGGAAGAGTGATCCTTATGCTGTGAGAAGGAGAACTACAGTGGACTACAGGTTCCACACCAAAGAACAGCAAGACTTCTATGAGACCATTCTGCTTGACAAGAAGCCAATTGTCTGTGACATGAGATGGGTTGACTGGACATACATCAGAGAGAATGAAGATCACTTCCCAGGTGTCTATGACAGCTTCATGGCATGTGGAGTTGACAAGTTTGTGGGACAGAAGCTCACCAAGTAGAATGATGAGCTGATCATGCAATTCTACTCCACTGCTCATTTCTATCCTGATGGAAGGATAGTATGGATGTCTGAAGGTACAAGGTACCAATCAACTATTGATGAATGGGCCAAGCTGATCAATGCTCCAGAAGCTCATGGGGATGACTTGGATGTGTATGCCAAGAAGAAGAAAGACCACAACTCCATGGCTAGTATGTACAAGGAAATTCCTGATGAAGCCCTGGAAACTCATAAGTTGGGTTCTGTGAAGTATCTGTTGTCTAGTCTGCCTACTATCAACACCATCTTGAGGCATACTCCTCTGCCCAAGTCTGGAGATCATAGGATGATAAGAGGTCATTCAATCAATTTGTTGCAGATTTTTTATGTCCCTCAGAAATTCAAGGTCATGAGTCTGATTGTAGGGACAATCAAGAGGATAGCTGCTAATCAAAAAAGGTCTTGTGGGTATGCTCCACAAATTTAGATGCTCATCAACTCAAAGATGGGCACAGGCACCTATTACACGGAGCACTTACCTCTCAAGCCAGATTTTGAAGACAACAGAGTTGTGATGGATGAGAATGACCCTTCATCAGTGCAAGCACATGAGAAGAGAACAAAGGCAAGGGCAGAGAAAGCTGCAAAGATGCCAAGTGCTGAAGAGGCATCTCAGGTGTTCTTGAAGAGCAAACAAGATCAACTTGGATATCTGATCCAATCTACCTTGAGGATTGAGAAGGGCTTGGCCGCCCTAACTTAGAATCAGGAGAGCTTGGAGAGGATCATTGAGCAAAAATTCTATGATCTTGATTTGAAAGTCGCTGAGATACAGATAGTAGTTGATCAGCTCGAGGAGGAAGCAGAGGAGAAGAAAGGCAAGGCAACTACATAAGCTTTTCAGTATGTGCCAAGAGGTCAGAGGTCTGCTGCAGTGCCAGTTCCACATACATGAGCTACTACATCACACCAGCAGCCACAGCTTTAGTGCCACCTCCCCCAGCCACTTCACCAGCTCCAGCTACATCAACTGAAGCCTTCGTCCTGGCAGTCATTACTACACCACCTCATGGAGACCAAGCCTGAGAGACGCATAGCGCTATGCATATTTGAACTTTTTGGTAACTTGTTGCCAAAGGGGGAGAAATATGTATAGATCATAGTCTTCGAGAAAGAGTGTTGCTTTTTGTCTCTCTTGCACTTTATTTGGTTGAACTTTATTGTGTGTTTTCTTGATACATTATGTCCTTATGTGAGATACTTGGATGATCATGTGTTTGATCATATGCTACTTTAATGTGTGCTTGAATGACATTATCTCTTATATCCCTATATGATCATTCACTTTGCTTGGTGATGAGTGCATGCTTTTAATTGTTATCATTTTGAGCGCTCCACCAAGATGTATGTGACATGGAAGAGTTACCCATGATACTAATCGATTGTGCATTTGCATTCAAAAGCAAATCTTAAATAATGCACAAATTTAGGGGGAGCTCTTGCTTATCACATACTTCTAAAAGCGACGATGTATTTCAATCTTATTATCATTTGTTGAAGCTTTGATCTATATGTTGTCATCAATTACCAAAAAGGGGGAGACTGAAAGTGCAACTATCCCTGGGTGGTTTTGGTAATGATTAACAACATATAGCTCATTGAACTAATGCTATTTCAAGATCAATATTTTAGAAAAGTTCAATGATTGGCATGGCATGGATTAGGAATGTGGACCCCTCAAAATGCTAAGGACAAAGGATTGGCTCAATCTCTAAAACTCAAGACCCTACATTTTACTTTAGTGATCCAAGATCACATTGAGTCTATAGGAAAAGCAAATACTATTAAAAGGGAATGATGTGTTGCTTAATGGCTTGCTTGCTCAAAATTCTTAGTGATATGCTCCAAAAACCCTCAAGCACTTTCTCATATCCACATATGTCCCAAACCAAAAGTCAAACTTAGCCCCACCGATTTGATCTGTCCGGCGCCACCGAGTTCATTTGACATAGCCACTGCCAGAAACCCTAGTCACTTCGGTCTCACCGGTAGGGATCTCGGTCTCACCGATATGGGATTGCAAACTCTATGTTGCCCTTCATAACATTTCAGTCTAACCGAGATGAGCGATCGGTCCCACTGAGTTCGCAATGCAAACTCCATGTTTCCCTTTCGTAATGTTTCGATCCAACCGAGATGAGCGAATCGGTCCCACCGAGTTTGCCTGACCAACTCTCTGGTTAGCTTATTACCAAAGTCGGTCCCACCGAGTCTATCTAAATGGTCTCACCGAGATTACGTTATGCCCTAACCCTAACAAAATCGGTCCTGCCGAGTTGACGTGTCGGTCCCACCGAAATGCCTAACTGTCACATTATGAACTAAATCGGTCTGACCGAGTTTTATGATTCGGTCCCACCGAGTTTGGTAAACTGTGTGTAATGGTTAGATTTTGTGTGCAGGCTATATATACCCCTCCACCCTCTCTTCATTTGTGAGGAAGCCATCAGAACATGCCTACACTTCCAGCATTCATTTTCTGAGAGAGAACCACCTACTCATGTGTTGAGGCCAAGATATTCCAATCCAACCATATGAATCTTGATCTCTAGCGTTCCCAAGATGCTTTCCACTCAAATCATCTTTCCACCAAATCCAATCCTATGAGAGAGAGTTGAGTGTTGGGGAGACTATGATTTGAAGCACAAGAGCAAGGAGTTCATAATCAACACACCATCTATTACCTTCTGGAGAGTGGTGTCTCCTAGATTGGTTAGGTGTCACTTGGGAGCCTCCGTAAAGATTGTGGAGTTGAACCAAGGAGTTTGTAAGGGCAAGGAGATCGCCTACATCATGAAGATCTACCCTAGTGAGGCAAGTCCTTCGTGGGCGATGGCATGGTGGGATAGACAAGGTTGCTTCTTCGTGGACCCTTCGTGGGTGGAGCCCTCCGTGTACTCGCGCAACCGTTACCCTTCGTGGGTTGAAGTCTCCATCAATGTGGATGTACGATAGCACCACCTATCGGAACCACGCCAAAAATCTCCGTGTTAACATTGCGTTTGCTCCGTCCTAACTCCTCCCCTTTACCTTCATATGCAATGATTTACATTCCGCTGCTATACTCTTAGAATTGCATGTGTAGGTTGATTGCTTGACTTGTGCTAAGTTGCTAAAATCTGCCAAGAACTAAAATTGGGAAAAGGCTAGATTTTTATTTGGTCAAGTAGTCTAATCACCCCCCCCCCCTCTAGACATACTTTCAATCCTACATTATGTTGTTAAGCCGGCCATTGATTCAAAGGTAAGAGCTATAAATAGGCAATGTGTTAAGCCGGAGGATAGCGTTGAGTTATGCAGATATATCTATTGGCGGCTTAAAAGGGGACTAATGGTACATGGCGGGTTATGGTTTTATTGGTTAAGCCGCCTAAAAAGATGATAGTTTTGAGATCTATAAGTGAAGGATTGCTAAGTGTTGGACAAACAGTTTTCACAGATTGGTATTATAATTTTGGATCTGCAGCAGTTCAGAAAATGAAGAAAATCCTAAACCTAAGGTGGCGGCAGCAGAAAAGTTCATGTGCTCAGATGAGATCTTCTATGGAGGGGAGGTATTCAAATATTAAAAATGAGTGCTAAATTGCTACCACACAAGTTTGGTACCATATTCAGATCAAAAGCTACTCGATATAGAGGAGAAAACGAGGAATGGCGAAGAACACCGACGAACAAGTGAAAACGCTAAGCTGTAGATCTGTTCTGGGGTGAAGTCGAACTTACTGAATGCTAATGGATAGCGGAGGTGCGCCGCGGAGCTCTGGTCTGTTCAGGGTGATGCAGCGGCCAG
Source organism: Triticum timopheevii (assembly GCA_963921465.1). Taxonomy (NCBI): domain Eukaryota; kingdom Viridiplantae; phylum Streptophyta; class Magnoliopsida; order Poales; family Poaceae; genus Triticum; species Triticum timopheevii. Next base: position 283,026,053 of record OY997268.1, on the reverse strand, counting down.
AGTTGGTGCAGTGAAAGAAGGTCGGCGGCGGTGGCGGAGCTCGGGCGCGTGTGTCGTTGTGAGGAAGAGGACGAAGACGGGGAGGCAAGGGGGGCAAATGAAAAGGACCATTTCCCCTATTTATAAGGCAGTGGATAGATGGCATGCGCGGGAATCGAGGAGGCCAAAAATGATTATGTAGCTGCACGGACGCCTCGATTTTCAGGAGGTTCATTAAAGATGAAGATATACTGAGATGTCTTGGGCCTTGTGTGATATTAATGCGAGATGACGTCATGGTGGGTTATAAGATTTCATAAGGATTTACGATGAAGGATTTTTCTAAGTCAAGTACTGAAGATTGATATGAACAAGTTCACATCAACCTGGGGCCTAATGTTGGGGATATAACTATTGGGTATGAGCCGCCCAGGAGGGGCCGGGTCATACCACTGACGGTTCATAATGAGAAGGCCCAAGAAGATGTTGAAGATGACGGTTCATGAAGCAAGCTTACTGAAGGTCCAAGACCTGGAGGCGACTTGAGGCCCATGGCTATAAACCGCCATATGTTTAACTTGTATGTTAAGGAAAGTTTAGTTTGGTCACCGAGCTAGACATGTTGTGTATGAGCCGGCCGGGACTCTGTAAGCCGCCGGGCATCAACCTGTGTATATAAAAGGGTGACCCGGCGGCGGGTTAAGACAAGAAACAACAAGTCGAGAACTAGGTCAAGCGTATTCACTCCCTGGTAATCGAACCCAAGCAATACAACCTAAAGCAAGAGTAGGCTTTAACCCCATTTAGAGGGGCCGAACCTGGATAAAAACTGATGTGGAGCATCCTTCGGTCATCCCCATGGACCTTCCATCGTCTCACCAAGCACCAAGAGGACCCATGACTAGAGCACGAGCTAGAGCTCTCGAGACCGAGGTGACTTCTCTCATTAGTGATATCTCATTTGATCCTCTCGAGACATGGCTACTACCTAAGTCCAGAATGTTGTGCATGATTAGGTACCAAGAGGCCCCTCCCGACGATGTTCATGAAGATGGTCAAGACACCAAGTCCACGTAAGAAGAGAACCAATGGAAGAAGGCGAGAACAGCCTCCAGGCACCGAACATCCGGCCATGGCCCCGGACATCCGGTCCTTGGAGATCTACTTGGACAGGAGTCGGTAGAAGAAGCTACAGGGACTGGACATCCGGCGTCCAGCCCGGACATCCGGCCCCCCTCACCGGAATTCCGGCCTCCAGCCCGGACATCCGGAGGCACCATCCAGAGAGCACAGATGCTTGCCCCAACAACCCGTACGTCCGGATGCCTCACCGGACATCCGGCCCCTCCTGAAGCACCGGACATCCGGCCCCTCCGGGCGGACATCCGCGTCCGTCCATCCAGAGAGCCGCAGCGCCAACTCCACCAGCCCGGACATCCGGCCCGTCGCGAGCGCCCGGACATCTAGCCCGATGCCCGGACATCCGATCCCCTCCTGCCTGCGTGTAGCGCCTCAGGGCCGTGGCCCATGTACCCCTTCGCCCCGTAGACTATATATACTCCCCTTCCACCTACGTTTTAGGGTTAGCATTGTGATAGCTCATTTGAGATAGAGCATTGCTCATCCGTACCGGATCTACTCCTCATGAGGGACCGCACCTCTTCGGAGAAGATCCATCCGGATTCAAGGCCTCCATCCGGAGAAGACAATCAAGACCTCCTCACGGAGAAGAACGGTTACTCTTGTATCATCCCTTGTTGACTTTGGATCTCGTGTTACTTTGTGCCTCGATGATCTAGCCCTTGTGTGATCAATCCCTTGTCGGTTTAGTGTTTCTCTTGTTTTCCACCGTGATTTCCCTCGTGTTCTTCCGCGCGTTCTTCGTGTTTCTCTGTAGGATCCACTCCAAACGTGAAAGATCGGGCCCCTAGGGTTCCGCCCCACATCATCTTGGTATCATGAGCCACGTTGATCACGTTTTTGGAGCCCCTACCCCGTGTTTTCTAGCTTGATTTTGTTGTTTTCGTCCTAAAATCCGAAAATCCCCACCAAAAATAGCCCCAAAAATTTTGTTTGTGATTTGTTGGTGTGATGAAATTTTGTTGGATTTGATCCACGGGTCTGCTTTGCATCGAGTGGATCTAGCTTTTCCCCATCTCTCCCGCGATTTCCATCCACCCATTCTCCCAAATTTTTCCCCGGAGTTGCAATTTTTCCCGTGGAGTTCTTCGAGTTCGTCCCCGATCCAGGAGCCCGGACATCCACCCATGTCCACCGGACATCCGGCGTCCCGGACATCCGGCAGCTGGCCTGGACATCCGGCCCCTGGCAGCAGCAACTCCAACCCCCCGTGCCATTTTCCACCTAATTTCGCCCAGTTTTACCCCGGTGCCCACGCTTACTTCCGCATACCCCCACCACTTTCCACAAGCACCACCACCGCTCACCGCTACCTCCTATGATGATTTTGACACGTTTGGGTCTTTGAGATTTTGGGTTGTGATTCTTGTGTCCTATTGTGTTTCGGCTATATAGGTACGGTTCAACGTCAACATCACCACCGCTCATCTCCATCGACTACTCATCATCGCCAAGGACGGGAACTTCGACGACATCTTTGTCATACCTTGCAATTGCATTGATACCCACATGGCCTTACATTTGTGTAGCTTACCCATCAAGACTAGCCACTGAGTATTGCCGACAACGTGACTTGTGCACATTAGTGATCATACTCCATAGCATACATACCATACCATAGTGGTGCATATCTTGACATCAACTTTTGTGTCACAAAGTTGTCATAGCATACACAATTGCTATCTTGGTTCGTGAAGTTTTCCATGAGAAAAGAGCTCAAAAGTGAAAGAGCCACCCAAGCTTTTAAGCAAAGAGGAAAGATAAGCAAAGAGCTTATAAGCAAGAAACATAGCATCATACTACATTAAGATTGTCATACTCGATCATCTTGGATCATAGCACCAAAATACCATACATATAGCATACTTGGGATAGAGATCATTGCATTTTTGCCTAGTAGGTTGTGCACAAGTTCCGTATCCGCCTATTGTGCAATCGTGCTAGCGTCTCCCGTGTATTGTGCAACAAGAGCATTTTCGTGGATTCCACATTTTGGCTCACTTTTGGTTTGCACAATCCTGTTTATCTATTTGCGTGTCTGTTTTCGTGTACCCCTATTTGTTTGGTCTACTTGTTGCATTTGCAAATTTGTGAATCTTTTCCAACACTATTGAACCTCACTTACAATTGCATCAAATTTTGTGCCACCATCCTAACCAAGCTCCACCATGAGCTTTACTTGTGTAGGTGTGAGAACCGACAAGAATTGGTACCAATAGTGCTATTTCATTGTCCGCATTTGAGTGACCTTGATTCATCGTCAACATCGGTCAAGGTACATTGGTATAAGTTCTTCTCTTTCTACCACTCACATTTTTGATTGGAATGATGGATAGGCCAAGTACCTCTACCAACCCACTCTTCGTCAAGCAAGACGACGACATGTCATCATACATCACCAAGAGCCACCTCTTTGGTGCACAACGAGCGTTGCATCAAGAGCAACAAGCTATGAACGAACGCATCGACAACCTCGCCACCGACTTGCGACTCTCCAAGCAACATACCAAGGACTACTTCGAAAACAAGCTCGACGCGCACAAGCAAGAGAACGATGCAAGGATGGATGAGATCCGCGCTTTGTTGGTGAACCGTCCTCCTTCTACATCGTCATACTCAAGACGGAGCCACTCAAGTTGACACTCCGACGGCACCTTCCCCGGCTCAAGTACACCATCATCGAACACTCCTCGACGAGCCGCGCGTCAAGACCGTCATGCATCTCGCAATCCACTACACGACAAGCATTCACAAGAGCAAGTCGATGAGCAAGTACCTCGTCCTCAACCACACCAAGTTGCTTTTGCTCAAGCTCAAGAACGACAACAACAATGGCGCCAAGAAGAAGAACGAGCGCGTCTACACCAAGAGGAACAAGACGCCGAGGCTCAACGTCTTCAACAACAACAACGTGAGGCGCAAGCTCTTGAGGTGCAACGTGCCCTTCAAGAATCAAGTCAAGCCATCGCCAACCGCAATCGTGAATGGCGCAACCAAGAGGAAGCCCTTCGAGAAGAAATCCAAGAGAGGAACTACCAACCGCGAGTGCAACATCAAGTTCCTAAAGTTCCTCCACAAGCTCGTCAAGCTCCACCTCAACCTCAAGTTCAACGAGAGCAAGTTGATCATGGACTTCCTCCACACCAAGAGCAACATGAGGATGATTACCCTCACCGTCAAGGGCGTCATCATCACCATCGCCAACAATACAATGAAGAGCAATGCTACGGCAAGCTAAAATTCACAATGCCCAAGTTCAATGGAACCAATGACCCCAAAGAGTACCTTTCATGGGCATTGAAGGTCGACAAAATCTTTCGTTTGCATAACTATGAGGAAGAGAAGAAGATCGCTATGGCATCACTTGAGTTCCAAGACTATGTGCTCATATGGTGGGAACAAGTCCTTGAGCGCCGACAAGTAAGAGGTGAACCTCCAATCACCACTTGGGCTCAAATGAAGGATGTCATGCGAGCATGTTTTGTGCCCACCTACTACAACCGCGACCTCTTCAAGAAGCTCCAACTCCTCAAGCAAGGAACAAAGAGTGTTGAAGAATACTACAAGGAAATGGAGATAGCCATGATTCGAGCCAATGTCAAGGAAGATGATGAGCAAACAATGGCACGTTTCTTGAATGGACTCAATCATCCCATCAAGAAGATCGCCGACTTCCAACCCTACTCCAACCTCATTGATCTCGTGCATCAAGCGACCAAGGCGGAACGTCAAGTGCAAGATGACTTCAAGTACGCCAAGTACTCGTCCAAGACCTACGGCTTCTCCAACAACCAAGCTTCAACAACTCCTCCAACTTCTACCTCAACCAAGCCATCTACAACAAACGACGACAAGTAAAGTTACAAGAAAACTTCGACAAGCTCGAGTCGTCTTCCTCCTACTACCAGCAACTTCAAGCCGCGTGCTTCATCATCTACTCCAACCGATGAGACCGTCAAGACAAGCTCCTTCAAGTGTTTCACTTGCGGCGGCCGAGGCCACAAGTCCTATGAATGCAGAAACAAGTGCACCATGATCCTCAACGATGATGGAACCTATGACTCCATGAGTGACGAGGAGATGGAAGCCCTTGAGCAAGTGGCCATGCACCAGCGAGTGAATGAGGATGAAGATGATAAAGTCTTTTGTGATGAGGATTTGAGTCCCGCTCTCGTTGTTTCCAAAGTCTTGACTCTTCAACATCAACAAGAAGAAGACCAACGATGACACATCTTCCACACTAAGGCCGGCATCAATGGAAGGTCCGTCAAGGTCATCATCGATGGAGGTAGTTGCCACAACTTGGCAAGTCTATGCTCCAAGCTTCAATTGGTCAAGATGAAGCACCTGCACCCATATAAAGTCCAATGGCTAAGTGACTCCGGCACTATACGAGTTGAGCATACGGTCCAAGTCTCCTTCAAAATTGGTGCATACGAAGACACTTTGGAGTGTGATGATGTCTCGATGTCCGTTTGCCACCTCCTTATTGGTCGACCGTGGCAATTCGACCGTGGTGTCATCCACAACGGGCGTACCAATCACTATAGCTTCAAGATGAAAGGGAAGGAGTATGTGCTACAACCTATGTCTCCTAGTCAAGTGATAGCCGACAAGCAAGCCACCCATCATGGAGAGAAGAGTGAGGAAGTGATCCATAAAAAAGTAAGTGAGAGCCACAAGCCAAACTTGAGCGCCTCTTCGCCTAGAGAGAAAAACCTAGTCCTATTGTCCACAAAAAGTGAGATGAGAGAAGTGTGTGAGAACCCATCGAGTGTTATGCACTTTGTCCTTGTGTGCAAGGATGGGGAACCAAGAACTAACACATCTCACGAGCTACCTTTAGTGTTTCAATCTCTTTTGCAGGAATTCCAAGATGTTTTCCCCGATGAGCTACCTCCGAGTCTACCTCCTCTATGAGGGCATTGAGCATCGAATCAACCTCATCCCCGGAGCGCCCCTACCAAACAAAGCTCCATACCGCGTCAACCCCGAAGAAACTAAGGAGATCCAACGGCAAGTACAACAACTAATCGACAACGGTCATGTACGTGAAAGCTTAAGCCCTTGTGCCATTCCAGTTATACTTGTCCCTCAGCAAGATGGAAGTTATCACATGTGTTCCGATTATAGATCCATCAATGCTATTACCGTTTTCTATAGGCATCCCATACCTCGCCTAGATGATATGCTTGATGAACTTAGCGGTGCCGCCTTTTTCTCAAAAATTGATCTTAAAAGTGGCTATTATCAAATCCACATACAAGAACGTGATGAGTGGAAAACTGCCTTCAAAACCAAATTTGGCTTATACGAGTGGTTGGTTATGCCCATGGGTTTATCGGAAGCTCCCAGTACTATCATGCGTCTTATGCATTTTGTGCTTAGACCTTATATTGGAGTGTTTGTTGTGGTTTACTTTGACGATATTCTTGTGTTTAGCAAATCCATGAAAGAGCATCTAAAGCATGTTAGGGCTGTTTTGCAAACGCTTCGCAAGGAACGTCTTTATGCCAACATGAAAAAGTGCACGTTTGGTGTTGACAAGCTAGCTTTCTTGGGTTTTGTCATTTCTTCCAAGGGTGTCCATGTTGATGAATCTAAAATTGAAGCTATTAAAACTTGGCCCCAACCCACCAATTTGCAACAAGTGCGTAGCTTTCTTGGTCTTGCAGGTTTTTACCGTCGCTTTGTGAAGGATTTTAACACTATTGCCGCTCCTTTGCATGCCTTGAGTAAGAAGAATGCTCCTTTTCTTTGGGGATCTTTGCAATCCACCGCTTTTGATGAGCTCAAGTCTTTGCTTACTCATACTCCAATTCTTGCTTTGCCCAACTTTGACAAAACTTTTGAGGTTCATTATGATGCAAGTGGTACCGGAATTGGCGGAGTTTTGATGCAAGAAAAATGAGCCATTGCTTATTTTAGTGAAAAACTATCCGGTGCTCAACTTAACTATCCCATTTATGGCAAAGAATTGTATGCTTTAGTGCGTGTGCTACATGTTTGGGAACATTATCTTAGACCTCATGAGTTTGTCATCCATACCGATCATGAAATGCTTAAGTACTTAAAACGTCAAACTAAGTTGAACAAGCGTCATGCCAAATGGAGTGAATTTATTGAATCTTTCCCTATGTGATCAAGTACATTAAGGGTAAGGAAAATGTAGTTGCAGATGCACTTTCACGCATATGCACTCTTGTCACTAAACTTGAGTTGAATGTTATTGGCTTTGAGCACATAAAAGACTTGTATGCTAATGATCCATCTTTTACTACTCCTTATGCTAAATGTTTGACGCATACATCTTGAGAGCTAACAAACTATGCATTCCCTAGTCTTCTCTTCGTTTGCTCCTTTTGCAAGGGGCTCATGGAGGCGGACTCATGGGACACGTTGGTCGTGACAAGACATTTGCCACGCTCTCCAAGAACTACTTTTGTAGCGACCAGACCTCAAACAGTCTGATCTCTGTGCTCAATGTCATCCCTAGATCAGTAATGCTGACACCACACAATACTTGGAGGATTTATAACAGAGTAGCAATCACACACTTATTACATCGAATGTCTCAAGAGAGAACTTATTGAAATAAATATGGCTTAAGGCCATCTAAATACGATAACAGCGGAAGACTTGGAAGATAAGCGAGTCCATCAACTCCAACGGCATCACTGAGTATAGAACCATGACCTAAAAGCACCTTACTCGTCGTCTGAAAAGTCTGCAACATGAAACGTTGCAGCCCGAAAACGGGTCAGCACATGGAATATGCTGGCAGTGTAACACATAGAGAATAACAATGGATTAAGCTATACTACATGCATATTTGGCTGGTGGAAAAGCTCTATGGTTACAGTTTTGCATAAAGCCAATTTTTCCCTACTGCAAAGGAATAAATTTATTTAACTATCATGGTGGTTGTTAAACATTGAGAATGGTTGACAACATTCTCAATCCCAATTAAAAGTACTCATTAAAACCCAACAATATTAATTAAAGTAACATGATGAGATTCACATGATATCCAAGTTCTAGATACTCAAGACATCCATAACCGGGAACACGACTAACCATGATTAGTTTATACACTCTGCAGAGGTTTGCGCACTTTTCCCCACAAGACTCGATCGCCTCCATTTGATTCCTCGCACTACATGATGTTTGAGAAACGGATGACCGAGACATAGCCTTTCGGAAGTGCTAGCACCTTACATAAAGGGTAGACTGGTACACCTACTTTCTCCTACATCTGCTAGTCCACCCGTAAGAGTTCGCACGACTTAATAAACTATGCCAGAGCCCATAATGGCTTGTGGCTGCACATGTAAGTTTCTAGTTTGAATAATCTCATGATCCCTTTGAGCCTGGGTGGCGGTCCGAAGAAAAACAGGCAAGTCCTGGAAACTAGGTGCCTCAATCCACCCAGATGTGTGTTTAAGTTGCCACCTTAAATAAACCATTAATTAACAAACTCACATCTGTCATAGAAAACACTCACCCAATCCACGTCTACTAGCATAGCATGGCATAATAAGCAAACGTAGAAGTAACTCCCAGGGGTTTGAAAATAAAACAGGTAATAGGTACTACCTCAACTAATTCCCATAACCCACAATTTAATTAGATCCTAATCATGCAATGTTTGAGGATAAATCTAATATATAAAAACTGGGTATGAGAAAAGGTATGATCAAAGTGTTACTTGCCTTGCTGATGATCCGCGAAACCTAGAGACTCGAAGTAACAGGCGGCGCAGTCCGGGTATTCTATCGAAGACAAACAAACAACCATACAATAAGTACTCATCTAATGCACAGGTAAAACTCGAATAAAAGACCTAACCAGAAAGTTCAACTTAAGAACACCGGTTTGCAAAAAGAATCAAATCAAACAAAGCAACGAAAGTCAAACGGCAAAAGAAAATAGCTTCGTTTTACTAATCTGGATCTAAGTAAAATTTTACAGAAGCAAAAGCTTGTTTAAGTTGATTATTCGAAAAGAGGGTTTCGAGACGAAACTCCACGCGCTTGAATTGCCTGATTCCGATAAACGAGCGAAAAGTTATACTAAAACGAAAATCGGATCAGGAATCGCGATCAGAAAAATCGCGGATTAAATCAGAGAAAAAGAAAAACAACGAACGGGTTAACGAACGAACGTTCGTTAACTAACCTAATCTGACGAACACGTTCATTAAAACGAACGAACGAGCGAACGCTCGCTAATTAAGTGAACCGAAAAAAAACCGATCTAATAAAATAAACCGAAAAAAAACCGAAGAAAACCGTTCGGTTTTTGAGAAAAACCGGCGGCACGAAAAACGAGGCAGCGGCAAACCTCGGCGGCGGGGTCGGCGGCGGCGGCGGCGGGGTCGGCGGCAGCACCGGCGACGGCAGGCGGCGGCGGCGGCGGTGGCGGATTAGGGTTAGGGTTTCGGGCGTGGCGTGGGCCGGCGGCGGCGGCGAGTGGGCTGGCGGGGCACGGGTGGCTGACGGGCCTGGGGGGGCTCGGGGCGGCGCTAGTTAAAGGCGCCCCCGGGCGGAGTCCCGATCGGGCACGGCCCAAAGGCGGTTCGCTTTTTTTTTAAATAATTCTGTGCAGAAGAAAAATAAAAAAGAAATACTAAACTTTCTCCAAAAATCCCGAAATAATTTTTCCCCGGCTTCTAAAATCAAGTCGGACAAGATGAACATTTATTTGGGGGCTAAATGCAATTTTGAAAAACGCGCATTTTTCCTAAATTCAAATAAAAGGCGAAAAACTCCAAAATAAATCTTATTTGATTTTTTTATTTAATCTTCATTATTTCTTTATTTTGGGAAAGTCATTTTATTCCCTCTCTGAAATTTTGGTAGTAGAAATAATTGAAGATAAAATAAATAAAATCACATGATCCTATTTTCAAAATTTGAGAAAACTCAAATATGAAAATAACGAAATCCCCAACTCTCTCCGTGGGTCCTTGAGTTGCGTAGAATTTCTAGGATTGAGCCAACAATGCAACAAAATATGATATGCAATGATGATCTAAGTATAGCATTCCAAATTGACAATTTGGGATGTTACAACTTTTGGCCCAAGATGTTCTGTGACGTCTCACGCTTCACCAACCGATGCTCTACATGTAGCAAAGCTAAGTCTAAAGCTCAATCCCATGGTCTTTACATGCCTCTCCCTATTCCTTATCAACCTTGGGAAGACATTAGCATGGATTTTATACTTGGTTTGCCTAGAACTCAAAATGGAAAGGATTCCGTGTTTGTTGTTGTGGACCGATTTTCTAAGATGGCACATTTCATTCCTTGCAACAAGATAGACGATGCTTCACATGTTGCAAATCTATTTTGTAGGGAAATCTTGCGCCTCCATGGAGTACCAAAGACAATCATCTCCGACCGCGACGACAAGTTCTTGGTTACTTTTGGAAGACGCTATGCGCCAAGCTCGGAATCAAGCTCTTGTTCTCATCCGCTTACCATCATCAAACCGACGGCCAAACAGAGGTGACGAACCGTAGACTCTCCACTCTACATCGCATGTTGATCAAGAAGAACATCAAGGAGTGGGAGGAGTGTCTACCCATCGCCGAGTACGCCTACAATCGTGCAAGACATTCGACGACCGACAAATCCCCCTTCGAGGTCGTCTACGGCTTCAACCCATTGTCCCCATTGGACATTCTACGTCTTCCTCCACAAGAGCGCACCAACCTCGACGCAAGTGCCCATGCAAGCTACATAAAGAAGATGCATGAAGATACAAGGCACACCATCGAGTGCCAAGTACAATGACTCGCGACCAAGCTCAACATCAACAAGCACCCCATGATATTCAACATTGGAGACCTCGTGTGGCTACACCTTCGCAAGGACCGCTTCCCCAACAAACGCAAGTCCAAACTTCTCCCTCGAGTCGATGGACCCTTCAAGGTGCTAGCACGATACAACAACAACGCTTACAAGATCGATCTCCCACGCGACAAGTACAACATGAGCGACATCTTCAACGTCTCCGATCTCTCCCCGTACCATGGTGATGAGGATTTCGATCTGAGGTCGGATCTTTCCCAAGGGGGGGGAGATTATGCGGAGCATCCTTTGGTCATCCCCATGGACCTTCCATCATCTCACCAAGCACCAAGAGGACCCATGACTAGAGCACGAGCTAGAGCTCTCGAGACCGAGGTGACTTCTCTCCTTAGTGATATCTCATTTGATCAGGCCCCTCCCGACAATGTTCATGAAGATGGTCAAGACACCAAGTCCACGGAAGAAGAGAACCAATGGAAGAAGGCGAGAACAGCCTCCAGGCACCGGACATCCGGCCATGGCCCCGGACATCCGGCCCCTGGAGATCTACTTGGACAGGAGTCGGCAGAAGAAGCTACAGGGACCGAACATCGGCGTCCAGCCTGGACATCCGGCCCCCCTCACCAGAATTCCGGTCTCCAGCCCGGACATCCAGAGGCGCCATCCAGAGAGCACAGAAGCTTGCCCCGACAGCCCGGACATTCGGCTGCCTTACCGGACATCCGGCCCTCCTGAAGCACCGGACATCCGGCCCCTCTGCACGGACATCCGTGTCCGTCCATCCAGAGAGCCGCAGTGCCAACTCCACCAGCCCGGACATCTGGCCCGTCGCGAGCGCCCGGACATCTGGCCCGATGCCCGGACATTCAGTCCCCTCCTGCCTGCGCGGAGCGCCTCAGGGCCGTGGCCCATGTACCCCTTCGCCTCGTAGACTATATATACTCCCCCTCCACCTACGTTTTAGGGTTAGCATTGTGATAGCTCATTTGAGATAGAGCATTGCTCATCCGTACCGGATCTACTCCTCGTGAGGGACCGCACCTCTTCGGAGAAGATCCATCCGGATTCAAGGCCTCCATCCGGAGAAGACAATCAAGACCTCCTCACGGAGAAGAACGGTTACTCTTGTATCGTCCCTTGTTGACTTCGGATCTCGTGTTAATTTGTGCCTCGATGATCTAGCCCTTGTGTGATCAATCCCTTGTCAGTTGAGTGTTTCTCTTGTTTCCCCCGTGATTTCCCTCGTGTTCTTCTGCGCGTTCTTCGTGTTTCCCCGTAGGATCCACTCCAAACGTGAAATATCGGCCCCTAGGGTTTCGCCCTACATCCAAAACTCTCTGTGTCCTATGTCCCGTTTAACCCCCAAGCTAACCTAGCAGCGATGGCTCCACACCTAACTCCTCTTGTTAGGGCATCTGCTGTGTTAACTCCACGACACATCCCCCATGATTATGGCTAGTAAACTATTTGTGGTATAACTTTTTTTCATTCTGTTTTGAAAGACAAAATGGTGTTACAGAGGGAAAGGATTGTGTTTGAATTGCTGGAACATTTATCTACAATGAACATGCAACTATATGAGTATCGTGTTAAAATATGGAATTATTCCGGTTTTGTTTGGCATTTTTTATGCATTAATTGAGTTTCTAGGCATTTAATGTGCATAATTCAAATTTGAACTACAAGCACATGCTACAGTGAACCAAAGTTTGTTGAAAAATCACATGTGTGTCTTCGGGTGAATTTATAGGTCCCATGCAAGAATGGGAGTGAAATTCAAACATCTGGGTGTCGTGGCTCGGCCGGAAACATTGAGAAACTTGGTTTTTACATTCCTGTAAATCACAAACTCACCTGAAAAACATGAAACTTGGCATGGTGTCATTACATGGCACTAACATGCTGTGGTAAAAAAAATTGGCCGAATTGGGACAAGTTTTGGAATAGCTTCTTTCAAATTGGAGCTTCTCTCAAGAATGCGTGTGGTTTCGAGAGGGAACTTGTCACCTTAGTGTGTGAAATGACATACGCTACCCCCCCCCCCCCCACTTGAACTTTTTACAGAGCAAACATAGAACTATATGAGTTTCCTGTTAAAATTTGGAATTATTCCGGGTTCGTTTGGCCTTTTTATGCATTAATTGAGTTTCTGGGCATTTAATGTGAATGATACGTATCCGTTGTTTCTATAATTTTTGATTGTTTCATGCCAATATTATTCAACTTTTACATACTTTTGGCAACTTTTTATATGATTTGTTTGGACTAACTTACTTATCCAGTGCCCAGTGTCCGTTCCTGTTTGTTGCATGTTTTTGTATCGCAGAAAATCCATATCAAACGAAGTCCAAACGTGACGCAACTCAATCGAGAATTATTTTGGAATATTTGTGAATTTTAGGAGTTGGAATCACCGCAAACGGAGGCCCACACAGACCATGATACACCAGGGCGCGCCCAGGCCCCTGGAACGTGGTTGTGGGTGCTGCCCTCCTCGAACGTCGGTTGGATCTCTACTTCGGGCGCAAGGAAGCTTATATCAGGAAAAAAATCGTGTAGAAAGATTAGCGCAATCGGAGTTACGGGTCTTCGGGAATATAAGAAACGGTTTTCAACCAGATCTGGGAGCGCGAAACAGAAGAGAACAGAGAGGGAGATCCAATCTCGGAGGGGCTCCTGCCCCTCCGCCGCAATGGAGTCCATGGACCAGAGGGGGAACCCTCATCCCATCTAGGGGGGCAAGGAAGAAGAAGAAGGAGGGGGGCTCTCTCCCCCTCTCTCCCGATGGCGTCGGAGTGCCGCCGGGGCTAGGATCGTGACGGCGATCTACATCAACAATCTTGCTACCGTCAACACCAACTCTCTCCCCCTCTATGCAGAGGTGTAACACCCCTTCTCCCCGTTGTAGTCTCTACTTAAACATGGTGCTCAACTCCATATATTATTTCCCAATGATCTATGGTTATCCTATGATGTTTGAGTAGATCCGTTTTGTCCTATGGGTTAATTGTGATCTTGGTTGGTATGATTGTATATTTTATTTTTGGTGTTGTCCTACGGTGCCCTCCGTCTCGCGCAAACGTGAGGGGCCCCTGTTGTAGGGTGTTGCAATATGTTCATGGTTTGCTTATTGTCAGTGTTGCAGGGGTGACAGCAGCCTAAACGCGGATAAGTCGGTTATGGCGTATGGGAGTAAAGAGGACTTGATACTTAATGCTATGGTTGGGTTTCACCACCTTAAAGATCTTTAGTAGTTTCGGATGCTTGCTAGAGTTCCAATCATAAGTGCATATGATCCAAGTAGAGAAAGTATGTTAGCTCATGCCTCTCCCTCATATAAATTTACAAGAATGATTACCGGTACTTGTTATTGATTGCCTAGGGACAAATGACTTTCTTCTTGAAAAAAGCTATCCACTTTTACTGCCTTGCATTTTATTTGTAGTTTTATTCTCGCAAAGTACTCGTAGTTTTATTCTTGCAAAATAGTTTCATACTTGTTCTAGGTAAAGCAAACGTCAATTGTGCGTAGAGTTGTATCGGTGGTCGATAGAACTTGAGGAAATATTTGTTCTTCCTTTAGCTCCCCGTTGGGTTCGACACTCTTATTTATCGAAGAAGGCTACTGTGACGCCCCCGATTCAATCGTACACTAATCATACACGCAAATGTGTACGATCAAGATCAGGGACTCACGGGAAGATATCACAACACAACTCTAAAAATAAAATAAGTCATACAAGCATCATAATACAAGCCAGGGGCCTCGAGGGCTCGAATACAAGTGCTAGATCATAGACAAGTCAGTGGAAGCAACAATATCTGAGTACAGACATAAGTTAAACAAGTTTGCCTTAAGAAGGCTAGCACAAACTGGGATACAGATCGAAAGAGGCGCAGGCCTCCTGCCTGGGATCCTCCTAACTACTCCTGGTCGTCGTTAGCAGGCTGCACGTAGTAGTAGGCACCTCCAGCGTAGTAGGAGTCGTCGTCGATGGTGGCGTCTGGCTCCTAGACTCCAGCATCTGGTTGCGACAACCAGAAAGAAAGGAAAGGGGGAAAAGGAGGGAGAAAGCAACCATGAGTACTCATCCAAAGTACTCGCAAGCAAGGAGCTACACTACATATGCATGGGTATATGTATAAAGGGCCATATTAGTGGACTGAACTGCAGAATGCCAGGATAAGAGGGGGATAGCTAATCATGTCGAAGACTACGCTTCTGGCAGCCTCCCTCTTGCAGCATGTAGAAGAGAGTAGGTTGAAATCCTCCAAGTAGCATCGCATAGCATAATCCTACCCGGCGATCCTCCCCTCGTCGCCCTGTTAGAGAGCGATCACTGGGTTGTATCTGGCACTTGGAAGGGTGTGTTTTATTAAGTATCCGGTTCTAGTTATCATAAGGTCAAGGTACAACTCCGGGTCGTCCTTTTACCGAGGAACACGGCTATTCGAATAGATAAACTTCCCTGCAGGGGTGCACCACATAACCCAACACGCTCGATCCCATTTGGCCGGACACACTTTCCTGGGTCATGTCCGGCCTCGGAATATCAACACGTCGCAGCCCCACCTAGGCACAACAGAGAGGTCAGCACGCCGGTCTAAATCCTATGCGCGCAGGGGTCTGGGCCCATCGCCCATTGCACACCTGCATGTTGCGAGGGCGGCCGGAAGCAGACCTAGCCTCCCTAATACAAGAGCAGGTGTTCCAGTCCAATCCGGCGCGCGCCGCTCCGTCGCTGACGTCAAGAAGGCTTCGGCTGATACCACGATGTCGAGTGCCCATATCTTTCCCACGTAGTTGGTTAGTGCGTATAGACCAAATGGCCAGACTCAGATCAAATACCAAGATCTTGTTAAGCGTGTTATTATGAAGCAACCGCGGTCACCGACCAGGGCCAGGCCCACCTCTCGCCTAGGTGGTCTCAACCTGCCCTGACGCTCCGCCACAAAGATCCACATAGAGGGACGTCGGGACAAAGGTCCTTTCAGCCCCCAATCCGTGAATCACTCGCGGGTACTCTTCGAGCGGACCCGACTTTAGTCACCATCTGTAGTATGTATATATGTATAGTATATACCCGTGATCACCTCTCGAGTGATCACGGCCCAATAGTATAGCAAGGCAGACTGACAAGAATGTAGGGCCAATGGTGATAAACTAGCATCCTATACTAAGCATTTAGGATTGCGGGTAAGGTATCAATGACTGTAGCAACAATGACAGGCTATGCAACAGAATAGGAGTAACCGAACAGTAACATGCTACACTACTCTAATGCAAGCAGTATAGAGAAGAATAGGCGATATCTGGTGATCAAGGGGGGGCTTGCCTGGTTGCTCTGGCAAGAAGGAGGGGTCGTCAACTCCGTAGTCGAACTGGGCAGCAGCAGCATCGGTCTCGTAGTCTACCGGAGAGAAGAGGGGGAAGAAACAATGAATACCATGCAAAAAGATGCATATCGATGTATGACATGACAAGTAACGATGCTAGGTGTGCCCAATCGCGGTAGTAGGTGATACCGGCGAAAGGGGGAAACATCCGGGAAAGTATTCCCGGTGTTTCGCGTTTTCGGACAGATGAACCAGAGGGGGAAAGTTGCGTGTTTGCTATGCTAGGGATGTGTGGCAGATGAACGGGCTGCGTATCCGGATTCGTCTTGTCGTTCTGAGCAACTTTCATGTAGAAAGTATTTTCATCTGAGCTACGGTTTATTTTATATTAATTTTAAAAGATTTAAATCGTTTTTAGGATTTATTTAACTATTTAATTCTAACATTATCCAGAATAGTGTTTACTGACATCATCATGACATCAGCATGACATCAGCAGTCAACAGAGGTGTTGACTGGTCAACTGACGTGTGGGCCCAGTGGACCCACCTGTCATACATTGTTAGGTTAATTAGAGTTTAGTTAAACTAATTACTGCTTAGTTAAACTAACAAGTTAATTAGATTAATTAATTAGGATTAATTCACTTAATTAATTTAGTTAGTTAATTAATTAATTAATTAATTAATTTTATTACTAATTTTTATATTTATTTATTTATTTATTTATTTTAGTTCTTTTTTTTCTTAACGTTCCAGGGGGCTGGACCCCACATGTCATTGGGCCAGCAGGGCCATAGCGGGTTCGGGCAGCAGGCGATGCGGGCGTCGGGCACCAGCCCGCCCGGCAGGCCACAGCGGGGCTTGTGCGCGCGGTCGTTCACGGAGGAGCGCCGGCGGCCAGCTCGCAGCGTGTCGGGGGGAACGACAGGGCGCGGCCCGGCAGTGGCCGCCCTGGTGAGCGCGGGGTGCCGTGGGCGAAGCAGGGGAGCAGGTGCAACGGAGGGCAGCAGCGATGTGAGCGGCTGCGGCGGGTGGAGCTGCCGAGGCGCGGGCGCGTGGGTCGCGTGGCCGGGCACGCACGCTGGGCACGGCCAGCGCGGGGTGACCGCGGTCGGGGCGAGTTCAGACGGTGAGCGGCGATGGGGAGAGACGCTATGAGAGTGCAGAGGAGAAGGGGAGGGTGGTGGCTCACTGGGCCCTGCAGGTGTGCGAGAGTGAGCTCGGGGAGGGCTCGGAGAGGTCTGGTGACGAAGAGGACGACGGCGTCCGACGAGGCGTAGGAGCTCCGGTCGTGGAGGAGGGCGAAGACGGGCGGCGATGGCGGTGGGCGTCGAGGCGCCGGCGAGGTGCGACTGGGTCGGGGTCGGTGATGAGGCGAGGTCGCGGCATCAGGCGGGCGCCGCGCGAGGTAGAGGAGGGGGCGCAGAGGAGTCCCTGAGGGGCGGCGCCGAGCCCGGCTGGCGGTGGCTCACATCGGGCGCGAGCGAGGGAGGAGGGGATCGGGCTCCTCCCGATCCAGATCTAGAGCGAGGGGGTGGGGGAGAGCGAGTGGGGGGCGAGTGGGTGACGGGGTGGTTAGGGTTTCCCCCCCTCATGGGGATAAGGCAGGGGTGGGTCGGGCGGCTGGGCCAGGTGGGCGGGCCTGGCCGGTGAGCTGGGCCGCCTGGCCCAGTTGGTCAGGGGGCCTTTTTATTCTTTTTTTGTTTTGTTTTGTTTTCTATTTTTGTATTTTCTTTTATTATTTCTTTTCTATTTAAATTCATTTAAAAGTATTTAGGCATTTCATAAAAATGTGTTTACTTCACCATAATTACCGATGCAATAATTGACATAGCCCGAACATTTTTGTTTTAATATTTGAAAACTTTTGTCGTTTGACTTATTTAGGATTTAAATTTGAAACGGTTTTGAATTAACCCGAGATTAATTACACTGACAAAGGTGATGTGGCACCATTAACGTGAGATTACTGTAGCATGATTATCCGGGCGTCACAGCTACAAACGATCCCCTATACTTGTGGGTTATCAAGGCCTTTTTTGGCGCCGTTGCCGGGGAGCAATAGCGTGGGGTGAATATTCTCGTGTGTGCTTGTTTGTTTATCACTAAGTAGTTTTTATTTTCTGTTCTATGTTGTTCTCTATCTTTAGTTATGGATATGGAACACGAAACACCAAAAAAAATTAGTGGTACTTGCTACTCATGGAGATGGGGAACCTCCTAAAACCTCGATGCTCGTTATGTGAAAAATATTGAACACTACTTTGATAATCCTGAGAAAACCCCATTCAACTTGATAATGGGAGACATGTTGGATCAGCATGAATACTTTAGGGGTTATCGCTTGACTCAAAAAGGGAAACCATTATGGGATCAAATTCATATGTTGCATTGGTATGCTTGGAATTTATGCCAGAGATATGATTATACTTGTTGCTCTAGGATGAAGGCTCGACACCTTACCTTTTCTTGTAGATTTAGTGATAATCAAACCCTGGCTTCTTATGCTAATGGTAAGTATGATTACTATGATGTGGCGAAGAGAAGAATTTGTTGCTTTTAAGGGTGCTTATGAAATTGAATCTTTGTTTGAAAAGTATGAAGATTTTGATGATGATATTTATAGGCCTGAAAATTTTGCTATACTTAAATATTGCTATGAGAATTATGAATACAATGCCGATATTGATGCATTTATTAAGAAAGTCTCCGTTGTCAAAGAAGAGGCTAATATTTTGCAGGAATCTATGAAAGAAGAGATTATGACATTGTGAGCTCATTAGGTGAAAAAGATGACGAGGAGAGCGAAGAACAAATGGAGGAAGAGCCGATTAGCTACCCGTGCCCACCTTCTAATGAGAGTAACTCTTCAACTCACACATTGTTTAATTTCCCTTCGTACTTACCGGATGATGATTACTATGATCCCTTTGGTTCATTTGAAATATCCCTTTTTTATGAACTTGATGCTTGCTATGCTTGTGGCCATGATGCCAATATGAATTATGCTTATGGAGATGAACTTGCTATAGCTCCTTATGTTAAGAATGAAATTGTTGCTATTACACCCACACATGATAGTCCTATTATATTTTTGAATTCTCCCAACTACACTATATCGGAGAAGTTTGCGCTTATTAAGGACTATATTGATGGGTTGCGTTCTACTATTGCACATGATGATTTTGATAAATATAATATGCATGTCCTTGCTGCTCCTACTTGCAATTATTATGAGAGAGGAACTACATCTCCGCCTCTCTATGTTTCCAAAATGATAAAATTGCAAGAAATTGTTTATACTATGTATCGGCCTTTACTTTGTGTGCATGAATTGTTCTTTTATGACATACCGATGCATAGGAAGAGAGTCAGACTTTATTGTTGCATGATCTATGTTACTGTGCTCACTACTAAATCACAAATCATTGTTAATTAAAATTGGCTTTGATATACCTTGGGATCCGAGCGGATCCATTACTTGAGCACTATATGCCTAGCTTAATGGCTTTAAAGAAAGCGCTGCCAGGGAGACAACCTAGAAGTTTTAGAGAGTTATTTTATTCTGTTGAGTGCTTTTATATAGTTTAAAAACAACCAAAATAAAGAGGGGAACCTAAAAAAATTCAAAAAGAAAAGTGAAAGTGAGAGAGATGAGCATTGTTAAAGTGGGAGCATGCCTTGAACTTTGTTCATGCCCATGGAAACTTTGTGAATCTTAATTATAGAAACTTTTCAACAAAAATAATTATCCCCTTGTATAAAACCATTGTATTATAAAAATAATGTGCCAAGATTTGCCTTTAGGATGATTAGATTGCTTGTTTGGTATGTCTAGTGCAAAAACTGAAACTTTGGCTGAAGTGCGTGAATTTTCATTTTTTTTAACTAGAACGTCGACAGCTTCTAAAACTTTTTGCACAGTACTTCTATACAAAAATTTTATTCTATACTAATTTTTCAGAATTTTTGGAGTTATAGAAGTATGGTAGAGGTTCAGATTACTACAGACTATCCTGTTTAAGATAGATTCTATTTTTGATGCATTGTTTTGCTAGTTTTGATGAAACTACCAATTTTGTCGGTGGTAAAAGCCATGGAGAAGTTATAATACAGTATCTACAATGCAAAAATAAAATATGAATGGGTTTGCAACAGTACTTGAAGTGGTGATTTGCTTTATTATACTAACAGATCTCACGAGGGTTTTGTTAAGTTTTGTGTGATTGAAGTTTTCAAGTTTTGGGTGAGATCACGATGGATGAAGGAATAAGGAGTGGCAGGAGCCTAAGCTTGGGGTTTCCCGAGGCACCCCAAGGTAATATTCAAGGACTCCCAAGCAACTAAGCTTGGGGATGCCCCAGAAGGCATCCCCTCTTTCTTCCTACGATCGTCGGTAATTTTACCGGAGCTATTTTTATTCGTCACATGATATGCATAAATCTTGGAGCGTCTTTTGTGGTTATTTTTCCTATTTATTTCATCCACCATGCTAGTATGAGATATTCGTTGGTTGATTTATAGAATTCTCTTTGCACTTCACTTATATCTTTTGAGTATGGCTTTATAGAATACTTCATGTGCTTCACTTATATCATTTGAAGTTTGGATTGCATGTTTCTCCTCACATAGAAAACTGCCATTTGTAGAATGCTCTTTTGCTTCACTTATATTTGTTAGAGCATGGGCATATCTTTTGTAGAAAGAGTTAAACTCTCATGCTTCACTTATATCTATTTAGAGAGTTAACAGGAATTGGTCATTCACATGGTTAGTCATAAAATCCTACATAAAACTTGTAGATCACTGAATATGATATGTTTGATTCCTTGCAATAGTTTCGCGATATAAAGATGGTGATATTAGAGTCATGCTAGTGAGTAATTGTGGATTGGTATAAATACTTGTGTCAAAATTTGTGATTCTCGTATCATGCACGTAAGGTGAACCGTTATGTGATGAAGTCGGAGCATGATTTATTCATTGATTGCCATCCTTTGTGTGGAGGACGGGAACGCGCGATGGTTAACTCCTAGCAACCCTTCTCCTAGGAGCATGCGTGTAGTACTTTGTTTTGATGGCTAATAAATTTTTGCAATAAGTATGTGAGTTCTTTACGACTAACGTTGAGTCCATGGATTATACGCACTCTCACCCTTCCACCATTGCTAGCCTCTCTAATACCGTGCAACTTCCGTTGGTGCATTAAACCCACCATATACCCTTCCTCAAAACAGCCACCATACCTACCTATTGTGGCATTTCCATAGCCCTTCCGAGATATATTGCCATGTAACTTCCACCATTTATGACACACACCATCATTGTCATATTGCCATGCTGTGGTAAAAAAATTGGCCGAATTGGGACAAGTTTTGGTATAGCTTCTTTCAAATTGGAGCTTCTCTCAATAATGCGTGTGGTTTCGAGAGGGAACGTGTCGCCTTTGTGTGTGAAACTACATATGCTCCCCCCCCCCCTCTTGATTTTTTTTTACAGAGCAAACGTAGAACTATATGAGTTCCGTGTTAAAATTTGGAATTATTCCGAGTTCGTTAGGCCTTTTTTATGCATTAATTGAGTTTCTGGGCATTTAATGTGAATGATGCGTCTCCGTCGTATCTATAATTTTTTATTGTTTCATGCCAATATTATTCAACTTTTACATACTTTTGGCAACTTTTTATATGATTTATTTGGACTAACTTACTTATCCAGTGCCCAGTGCCAGTTCATGTTTGTTGCATGTTTTTGTATCGCAGAAAATCCATATCAAACGAAGTCCAAACGTGATGCAACTCAATGGATAATTATTTTGGAATATTTATGAATTTTAGGAGTTGGAATCACTGCAAACGGAGGCCCACACAGACCATGACACACTAGGGCGCGCCCCAGGCCCTGGCGCGTGGTGGTGGGTGCTGCCCTCCTCGAACGTCGGTTGGATCTCTACTTCGGGCGCAAGGAAGCTTATATTAGGAAAAATTCGTGTAAAAAGATCAGCATAATCAGAGTTACTGATCTCCGAGAATATAAGAAACGGTTTTCGACAGATCTGGGGAGCGCGAAACAGAAGAGAACAGAGAGGGAGATCCAATCTAGGGGATCCTGGCCCTCTGCCACCATGGAGGCCATGGACCAGAGGGGGAACCCTCCTCCCATCTAGGGGGAGGCCAAGGGAGAATAAGGAGGGGGGCTCTCTCTCCCTCTCTCTCGGTGGCGCCAGAGCGCCGCCAGGTCTAGGATCATGACGGCGATCTACATCAACAATCTTGCTACCATCAACATCAACTCTCTCCCCCTCTATGCAGCGGTGTAACAACCCTTGTCCCCGTTGTAATCTCTACTTAAACATGGTGCTCAAGTCCATATATTATTTCCCAATGATCTATGGTTATCCTATGATGTTTGAGTAGATTTGTTTTGTCCTATGGGTTAATCATGATCTTGGTTGGTATGATTGTATATTTTATTTTTGGTGCTGTCCTACAGTGCCCTCCGTCTCGCACAAATGTGAGGGGGGCCCGCTGTAGTGTCTTGCAATATGTTCATGGTTTGCTTATTGTCAGTGTTGCGGGGGTGACAGCAGCCTAAACGCGGATAAGTGGGTTATGGCGTATGGGAGTAAAGAGGACTTGATACTTAATGCTATGGTTGGGTTTCACCACATTAATGATCTTTAGTAGTTGCGGATTCTTGCTAGAGTTCCAATCATAAGTGCATATGATCCAAGTAGAGAAAGTATGTTAGCTCATGCCTCTCCCTCATATAAAATTACAAGAATGATTACCGGTACTTGTTATCGATTGCCTAGGGACAAATGACTTTCTTCTTGACAAAAGCTATCCGCTTTTACTACCTTGCATTTTATTCGCAGTGTTATTCTCGCAAAGTACTCATAGTTTTATTCTTGCAAAATAGTTTCATACTTGTTCTACGTAAAGCAAACGTCAAGTGTGCGTAGAGTTGTATCGGTGGTCGATCGAACTTGAGGGAATATTTGTTCTACCTTTAGCTCCTTGTTGGGTTCGACACTCTTATTTATCGAACAAGGCTACAAATGATCCCCTATACTTGTGGGTTATTAGTGAACAATTCAAATTTGAACTACAAGAACATGCTCCTGTGCACCAAGGTTGGTTGAAAAATCACATGTGTGTCCTTGGGTGAATTTCTAGGTCCCATGCAAGAAATGGGAATGAAATTCAAACATCTCGGCGTCGTGGCTCGGCAGGTAACATTGAGAAACTTTGTTTTTTAAATTCCTGTAAATCCAAAACTCATGTGAAAATCATGAAACTTGGCATGGTTTCATTTCATGGCACCAACATACTGTGGTAAAAAATTTGGCCGAATTGGGACAAGTTTTGCTATAAGCTTCTTGCAAACCGAATCTTCTCTCAAGAAGATTCGTGGTTCCGAGAGGGAACGTGTCACCTTTGTGTGTGAAATGATATACGTTGCCCCCCTCCCTTTAATTTTTTATAGAGGCAACATAGAACTATATGAGTGTCGTGTTAAAATTTGGAATTATTCTGGGTTTGTTTGGCCTTTTTTATACATTAATTGAGTTTATGGGCATTTAATGTGCATAATTCAAATTTGACCTACAAGCGCATGCTCTAGTGCACCAAAGTTGGTTGAAAAATCACATGTGTGTCCTTGGGTGAATTTCTAGGTCCCGTGCAAGAAATGGGAATGAAATTCAAACATATGGGCGTCGTGACTTGGCCGAAAATATTGAGAAACTTGGTTTTTTAATTTTTGTAAATCCAAAACACGCATGAAAATCATGAAACTTGGCATGGTGTCATGACATGGCACCAACATGCTATGGTAAAAAAATTGGTCGAATTGGGACAAGTTTTGGTATAAGCTTCTTGCAAACCGGAGCTTCTCTCAAGAAGGCTCGTAGTTCCGAGAGGGAATGTGTCACCTCCGTGTGCGAAACGACATACATTGCCTTCTCATGCCTTGATTTTTTTTACACGGGCAACTTAGACCAATAGGAGTTTCATGCTAAATTTTGGAATTATTTTGGGTTCATTTGGCCTTTTTTATACATTAATTGAGTTTTCAGCCATTTAATGCACATTATTCAAATTTGAACTACAAGCACATGCTCCAGTGCGCCAAAGTTAGTTGAAAATCATTTATGTGTACTTGGGAGAATTTGTAGGTCCCATGGAAGAAACGGGAATGGAATTCAAACATCTGGGCGTCTTGGCTCGGCCGGAAACATCGAGAAACTTGGTTTCAAAATTCCCGTAAATCCAAAACTCGCCTGAAAATCATGAAACTTGGCATGGTGTCATGACATGGCACCAACATGTTGTGGTAAATTTTTTGTCTGATTTGCGAAGGCTCACATATTAACAATCAACAAAGTCATTTTGGAACAAGTGTTGTCACGTTATAATCAGAAACACAGGCATTATTGAAACCATGGGCGTTCTACTTACTATTTACGTGTCGCCACATGTCCCCTTTTTTATCCGCTAGGAGGTGTCATGCGGGGTAGCTATTTGAGTACGGGAGGCGTACAATTAGACCCATGCGCATGCTTATCGGGAGGAGAGCCCTTTGACCTCCATCCACCACCCACCTCTCTCCCAACTTCTCCATTAATGGCGCCGAGCCCCTGTTTAATGGCCTGGCTATGTCTCACTCGACTGAGATTTAAAAGAGAGAAAAGAAAATCTAGAAAGAAAATTTTGCACGGATCTTGATGTAAGATCCGACGGACCTATATATCATCGACTGCGACTTATAGTAAGACTGATGAATATAAGGATGATGACAATGGATAATAACTGTCTTATGTTTGTAGGAAGATCTAAAAAAGCCACATGCGGCAACGCCCGAAATACACAAGGGCAAAAGAAGAAGGAAGACGCGGACAACGATCTGGCTCGCTGATCTCTACTATCTTGATGCGTTGCAGGCCGTGGAGACTAGTTCTCGCGGCGAGCAGCGATGATCTCTTTCATGTCCTCAACACGCTACTTGGCAGCATCCATGGATTCCTCCACTAGTCTTTCGCGCTCGATGCGGAGAATGGCGTTCTCGTCCATAAGTTTCTTGAGGATGACGCATGTCCTCTTCAACAAGGCAGTGGTCTCTTTGTGCTCCTTCGCCCTCCCGGCGATCTTCGCCCTCAGCAGGTCACGCTCCGTGCGGAGCTTCGCCTTGTCCTCCCCTAGTCCCCGGATGACGTCGGTAGCATTTTCAAACATGGCAGTCATCTCGTCCTGCGGCTTCATCCAGTCAGAGATCCGACCCATCAGGTCATCTAGCATAGTGCGCATGCGCTTGTGAGAGTCCTCGCCTCCCCGCGAGACATTTTCCTAGGCCGCCGCGGCGCGGGAGGACATCCTTGCTGCATTCGTGGCGCGGCCGGATGTCTCTGCTACTTCCGCGGCACGGTCGGACCAGTCTGTGGCATCGACGGCACGGCGGAACCTCTGTGCTGCTTAGGCGGCGCGGTGGGACTTCTGTGCTGCTACGGTGGCGCGGCAGGACATGTCGGCTGCTTTCGCGGTGAGGCGGGGCATCTATCGTGCATCCGCTTCCATGCTCGCCTCTCCCTGGTACTAATCTCTCGACCCAGAACTCATGCGGGCCATGGCAGAGGCAAGGGAATGACGATGAAGACTTGTTTGTTTTTGTGGATGAGGATTTGAGGAGGAATGCGCAGTCATCTTGGAGTAGGTAGTATTTATAACCGAGTACTAATACACTCCTAAGTGGGAAACCGTTTAGGTTTTGATCGGTGTGAATAGGTTTGCAATTAAATATAGCGTGGTAGTAATTTGGAATGTGATGGGGTGCATTCACAAAATTTATTGACGGTTCTGATTTCTATGTGCAGCACTATTCCCGGATGGCGTTACGTGGGCACGCGTTCTCGGCCGCGTACGTGGCGTTTGCACCATAGGGTGCACCGCAATAGGCGATGTTAGCACATGTCTTATTCCATCAACCATGTGCGCTCG
This sequence comes from Triticum timopheevii, assembly GCA_963921465.1. Taxonomy (NCBI): domain Eukaryota; kingdom Viridiplantae; phylum Streptophyta; class Magnoliopsida; order Poales; family Poaceae; genus Triticum; species Triticum timopheevii. The sequence continues at coordinate 282,999,785 of OY997268.1, read as the reverse complement.
TTATTACCATCGCGCACACTTCTTTTAATTAGAATGTGTGCCCGTCTAGCGCACACACGTTGATCTATCTAAATGTTTCTATTTGTTGTGTTTAATCGCAAACAGTTTATCCGTGTGAAGTGTATGCCGTCAATAGCAGACACCTTGATCTGGCTGACCATTTCTGTTGTGTTTCCTGGTTCATCCATCTGAAGTGAATGTTGTCAATCGCAGACACCTTGATCTGGCTGACCGTTTCTTTTGTGTTGCCTAATCACAAACAGTTAATTCGAGTGAACGGTATGCCATATACCGCACACACCTTCATCTAGCTGCCCGTTTCTGTTCTTCTGCCTCATCGCAAACAGTTCATTGAACTGAACTGTATGTCCTGCATTGCACACGCAACTAAAATCTGAACCATGTTTGATGTATCCGCCATCGCAAACATTTTGCATCTTCTTTGACGGGTTTTTTACATCGCCGTTTGCGATTAATGCATCGCACACAGTTTTGTTGAAGGGTCTCTGATTGTAGTGTCATGTTAGCAGCATCCTGCAGTAGTGCACACTCGACTAACTCTGGTCGGGCACACCATCGGATCATACCTGGCCTCGGCTGATCGATACACCGCAGTCCTACCTAAGCTCAATAGAGAGGCCAGCACGCCGCTCTACATCCTAAGCGCTCAGGGGTCTTGGGCCCATCTCCCTTCGCACTCCTACAAATTACATGGACAGTCGGGGTCAGTCCTGGCTACCTCCTTATACAAGGCAGGTGCTTACACGGGCCACCCGGGCACGTGCTGCTCCATTGTTGACATCCGAAGAGCTTTCGACCGATACAAACGACGCAGAGTGCCCATACTTATTCCCGCGTGGTGGTTAGTGCGAAAAGGCCAGAGGCCTACTCGGATCACATATCCAAACCGTTAGTGTCTTGGGAACACCCGGTAACGAGCAGAGACTCGCGATCGTCTGACCCCGTCGCCCCATCTCGTGGACTTACGACAAGGGCCCGGAATGCCTGGCCGTGCCACGTAGAAATCTCATGGGTACCTTCTAGGTCAACCCGACTACACATCAACTCGCGGGTACCCTCATGGTATAACCCGACTTGCAAGAGACTGTCGGGAATTTAGGGTCCACCTCTACTGGGGTGGTATCGCCTGTCCCTCTAGTCCTGTAGTAACAATGACTCTCGCGGGTACACCTCGGGGCCGACCCGTCTTTAACTTGGTTATGGGGGTAAAGTCAAAGTAACCGTGTGACCAAAATACCGGGGGGAATCCGAGGAATCACCGTCGATGGATTCCACTTGATGTAAACGTCAAGGTAAACTTAGAGGAATCGCCCTCGAGGGCTCACTCTTGATGTGTTGCACGAAAGAGTCGTTATCGGGAGTGGTGAAGGAGGAATCACCCTCCGTAGACCACGACCGATTAACTACACTACAGAGATCTCATCAGAAGTGAGATACGAGGTATCACCCTCGGCACTCGATAGCAACCCTGCAATGTCACACAACTAAGGGGGTGATGTGATGTGTCGGGCTCTGGACGTTGATCACGTTGATCGAGACATCGGTCATCAAGCGGGGGTAACTGGGACAAGGTGAGGGGTCACTGATGGATCACTAACCAACCTATACTAAGCATATAGGATAAGGAGGTAAGGTATAAAAGCATGTTACAAAATCAGGCTATGCATCAGAATAGGAGCAATCAAATATAGTAGCAAAATCTAATGCAAGAATGAGAGAGAATGGAATGGGCGATATAGGAATGATCAAGGCAGTTTTGTTTGCCTGAAAGCTCTGCTGAAAAGAACTGGTCGTCGGGAGTGTAGCCGATCTCGGGAGCAGCGTCGGTATCGGTGTCTACCAGAGAGAAGAGGGGGAAGAAACAATAAATATAATGCAAATAGATGCATCACTATGCATGACATGACAATATGCAGTGAAAGGGGTGATCTAACGCGATACTGCATGTTGCAGACGAAGAGGGAAAACGTCTGGGATGTTTTCCCGGCGTTTGGCATTTCCAATCAGATGAAAGAGGGGGAAAGGTTCCATGTTTGTAGTGTCAGAGGCATGTGACAGCCACATGGAGGGCACCAACAGATTTGTCTCGTTTTTCTGAACATTTTTCATATATAAAATATTTTCATCAAAGTTAGAATTAATTTCTATGAATTTTCAAAGTTTAAACAATATATTTAAATTACTGGAATTAACTCGAATTCAAAAATAAATAGCTAAAAGCTATGTGTACACACTATGAGCAAGCCACGGTGGCTTACAGGTGGGGTCAGTGGGCCTGGTTGACCGCCTAGTTAGCAGTCAACGTTGACTGGTCAATGGGTGAATAGTGTATGGCAGGGCTCAGCTGTCTATGTCATTAACTCAGGATTTAATAGTTTATTTATTTTGTTTAACTAATGGGGCCCGTTTGTCATACTAACATTAGGTTAAATAGGACCTAATTAACAAGGGGGCCTAGTGGTCAGTGAGGGGGTTAGTACTAAAAGGAGATTAGCCCCCCTAATTAAGCCAGCCGGCCACCTAGGCCGGGCACGCGCGCGTGCGCACGGCGGCGGGGCCAGAAGCTGCGGCGGGTCGCGGGAGGAGCAGCCGCGGTTGGCGGCGAGAGTGGGCGGGACGGCCGGCAGCGGCCGACAAAGGAAGCAACGGCGAGCGGCTGGGCGACGCCGAGCGAGCAGCAAACGAGCGCGGCCGACGGACGAGCGCCGCCGGCAGCAGCGGCTAAAGGCAGCAGAGGGGAAGCATGGGCGGCGAGCATGAAGCCACGCATGGGCGCGGGCCGAGGCGCCGGCATGCGAGACCGGGCGCGGCGGGGCTAGCGAGGCGCGCGGCCTGGGCGTGAGCAGGGGGTGCAGTGACGGCAAGAAGCGGCGCAGCGGCAACGCGGCAGGCGGGTGGCTAGGGGCGCGACAACAGGGGTTGGCGGTAGCGCGGATGTGAGAGAGCGCCAACGAGCGGATGGGCACGCGGCCGAGGCAGGGCGCGGGAGAGGCAAGGATGGGGTGCAGTGGCCGCGAGGAGCATGAGCTCGGGCGGCGACGGGTGTGCACGAACGGCAGCCAATGGCGCAAAGAAATGGAATGGGGGAGGGAATCGATGAAGGAGCTCACGTCGGAGCTCGTGGCTGTCTTGGAGAAGCCGGGAGAGGCCGGGGTCAAGCGAAACGACGGTGTCATGTGGTGGCCGGCGTTGGGGAAGAAGCAGCGGGAGCCGCTAATGCTACTCCCCGACTCTGTTCCGGTGGCGGAGACAATGTAGCGGCGGCCGGCGAAGATGCTCGTCATCCACGTGAGGCTCGGGGACGGCGGTGACCGCGAGAACGGCGGTGTCCATGGCCGAGGCGGGTCGGGTGCGCGCTACGGGGGGAGAGGAACGCGAGGGGAAGGGGATCTGGGGTGTTAGGGTTTCAGGGGAGGGTGAGAGGGGCAGGGGCTTGCCCTTATCCATTAGAGGAGCCGGGGATGGCCGCGCGTGGTCGGGGGCGCCATGGATGCGGGGTAGAAGACAAGGGTAATGGTGGGCTGGGCCTGCACTCTGGACTAAGGCCCGTTCCACCAGTACTTCTTTTCCTTTTTCTCTTTTTTATATTTTCTGTTTTGCCTCAAATTTTAAATAACAGATGACTTTTATTAAATATGGAACTTGGTCCGTAAACCACATTGCAATTTTTAGGCTCTTCCACAAAAAGTTTGGGGTTTAAATAAAACAGTTTGGAATTTCTATAATTTTGAAAAGGCATTTTAATAAAAATGTGACCTCTGTTTAATTATTTTAGGGCACTTAAATACTATATAAAAACTTGATTTCACCTTGAAAATTACTCATTGACTATTTGTAATATAATGAACATTTTTATTTTACTTGTTGAAGAAAAATATTACCTGACTATATTTTAAATTTGCAAATGGCTTTGATTTTTAACAAGTGGCAATTTGGCTTAGTTAAACTTGATGACATGGCACCATTAATGTGAGGTTACTGTAGCATGACACTGGGTGTTACAACCACCCTCTTGAAGTGTTGGGTGCAAGTTTGTATTTGTTTGTGTGTAGATGTTGCTACATTGCTAACTTGGGAGACTCATATTGGATTGATAACCTTTGTTCTTAACTTAGGAAAATGTTTTGTTGCTATTCTGCTTGGCCATTCCTCTTTGGGGACTCCCAACAACTCCTACAGGAGTAAGCAATACCACTATTGGAGAATGTAGTATAAAATAAAATAAAAATCTATGTAGCCCAGGATCACTATGAAGATGCAATAGGTAGATCAATGTCACCAACGATTGTAGCACAGAAAAAGAGGTTGGTGATTCAATGAAGATTCCTGCGGCTAGGTTAAACCTCCCAACAGTGAGAATTTTCCCTCAAAGTGGTTGGCTGCGAAGCACCGAAAGCATGATGCCTCTGCGTTGTGCACACAGACCTAGGTAGTGGTTCAACAGAGCATCGTCCTCCAGGAAAAGAATTGCTGAGAGAACTAAGGTGGGAGTAGATTAATAGTGTTCTGATCTAGAATTGTTCTAGACCGGAGGAGAAACGGGGCTCGGGGCACAGAGGGAGTGCAGGTGTGGCTATTTTGTGTGCATTGGTGCGTCCCTCCTTCACGCCTATTTATAGGTGGAGGGCCTAGGGGGTTGGCCAACCTAGGGGGAAGAGTCATCCGTGGGTCGACCACCCTCTTAGTCCTCCCAGGAGGAATACTCCCTGGTGGTGACTTTCCACAATTGAATTCTATGTCCAGCCAACCTAGGACCTTGGTGGTACCACCCCCACCCCCCCCCCCCCCCACCACCACCACCACCCAAGGCAACAAGGCCTTGGCCCATGAGGAAACTTCTAGAGCCTTTCGAAACGTTTTGAAACCTTCCAAACCTTTGCAGAATATTCCACGACCTTCTGGGACATTTTTAGGACCTCTTCAAACCTCTCGGAACACTTCCAGAGTCATCTGGAACACTTCTGTAACCCGCTCTTTTATTCTCCTTTGTCTTCTAGTTCTCTAACACCTCAAATCGTTAGTTGTGTGATCTTGCAGATTCGATAATACGTAGACATGACCCGGAACACCTTCCGGTGAATAATCAATAGCGGGATATGGACACCCATATTTATTCCAACATTCACATAGATATATTTATCGATCAAACCTTTTGATTACGTACATGATTCCATTCGCTTCGTGATACTTAACAAAATCCAAGGCGGGGCTTTTGTCGGTATCCTTGTGAAGCACCGACTTGACCACAATACCAAGTTATCCTTGTTACCGATTTTATTCTGTTTTATCATTTTTGTATTCACGTACCCCGTGATCATTTATCATTGTGTTTGGTCAGACGATGATGGACACCGTAATACCGAGAGGCCCCACAGAGTATCTCTCCGTTTTTGGAAGAGCAAATCCCAGTCTTGAACTATCGAGTCTCTAGATGTACTTTTCTGATGTACCTGAAAGTTACCATCATAATCACCCTGTTATGGATAATGTTTGACAACCCCAAAGTAAACGGTCAACATGATGGTATTCGACATTCTCATGGTCTAAGGATGTGAGTATATGTTAACACTTTCATGAGTATACTTATAACACTGTGACGATGGTGATCTCATAGTATACCATTCACTTGGGTCTGTCCAACACCATTGTTCTGCTAACAATGTGCCGCGATTGTTGTCATCATCCTTTTTACTTCAACAATGCACTATGATTTGGAAACATGATCATCATGCAACACATAAGCTAGTCTTAGAGACAAGAGTAGGGAAGGACTTGGTGCTTATCTCCACCGTGTTTCTCTCGTATTCTAGAATCATCAGAATTATAGTACAGAAATATAAACTTAATTATAAACATATAAATTATTAATAATATTTATTATTACCTTTAGGGCATATTTCCAACACTTTCTACTTGTGCAATCATACAACTTCATGACTGTGTTATGGTGTACCACCGATGATGTAGCAACTTCACATTGTGATAATGGATCACCTCCAAATTGAAGGGCGTGCAGTGCTTGTGCTCATGAAACAAAGAATGCACGTGTTGCCAAAATATCGTGCTCTCTTGTTTCATGCCTACAAACCCCATACTTGTGGCCAACCACGCGTTGCACAACAATGTGTCCTCCCTTACCGAGTACCCTGCCATCGTGCTTGATTCATGTTAAACAAGGAGAAAGTCAAAGGAAAATCAATGACATTTGGTCGAAGACTTGTCAGACATGGTGTTTGCCATGGATGACGCCGGCAGGGGCGGCGATACCTGCTCTGCGGACCGATCCGGGGTGCAATGGCAACAAAGTACAAGGCGCCTGGGTGGAGCGGAGGTCCGACAAGAACTGATCGGCAACCAAAGTGGTGTAAAGGCGCTGCGATTTTGATGGTGCGGATACAGGCCAAGGAGGAAGGTATGGAGTGAGGGGAAAGGGCTCTAGGAAGGGGGTTTAGGGTGGGCCAACTGTGTCAAAGTCTGACATGGCGGGCGTCCGGGCTCCTCCAGACGTCCCACAAGTTTGTTTTCGTTTAGGTGAAACTAGCACAAATGCCCGTGCGTTGCAACGGGAGAAAACGTTGGTTTCTATGAATCTGCCAGATCAAGGAACCATGTCGTTGGACAACGCTCGCTGATGATAAGAAATTGGTTCATTTCATCAGCATATGGGGTATGATTTCAAGTAAATTGATCTGTCTGAACAACCACCTCTTGATTGTTAGGTCATTCTTTAGATTATTTGTTCATTCTTGAACTTCAATAAATATGAAGTAATAGCAGCAAGCAAACTAACCTAGAATAATAATTGCAGCAGCAAGCAAACGAATCAAGAGGAGTAATAGTTGCAGCAAGCATAATCTGTTAATTTAAAAAAAATTGTTTAGCTGGCATCACAACGTATTTTTTTATCAATAATCTAGTGATATGTAGTATATATCCATAAGCACGTGAGTATTTTTTGCACAAATTTTGTGAACTTACTTAAAGGTTCGTTTTCAAGTTCTGCATATTTGGCTCCATGCCGAGAGTCAAAAATCGTTTACATGAAAGATGAATGTATAAGTTGCATCCACACTATTTATAGAAACATGTGCCAACAACCTTGCAATGGAGGATAAATAAATAAATACAATTCTAGTTCTTTATAGTGTAGCACAACCACAAATAGTGTAGTGTCAAAAACGCTCTTATATTATGAAACGGGGGGAGTAGTATTTTTGGACTTTAGTAAAAGTGAATATTTCAGGATAGCAGTTCAATCGTATATTCACACTCATGCGTCCCCAGGCTGTCAAGATGTCATGTGCCATGTATTAAGGATAGAGCAAAAATGTACATTAATTCAACCTGTCAGTTCCGCTGATCTCCCATGAAAATTGTACATCGCTGTTCATCTTCCCAAGAATAGCATGCATCTTCCTTCCTTGTATCACGTCTTGCCTTGTTTTCGTATAGCATCGTGTCTCTGGTAGACTCCATGACAATCTGCATACATCCATTATCTCATCAGCCACCACCTAGGTGGTAATCATCCAGCAACCAGCTTCTGGATAGGTGCAAATTTTGCACGTATATTAACTGGTGTGGATGGATGTAAATAGTCGAGATGGGACTATGTCATCATGAGTTGAACTCTCTTTCAAGACACTAACAATTGCTATCTCAATTGGTCTCGGTATTACAGGATTAGTGTGAGAACTTGAGTTCGATCCCCATGTACAGCACAAAATTCTTTTGGTCTTTGCCAGCGTAGATGGGTCACGCGGCGTAAGCGTAAATTTCATTTGCCAGATGGGTAGCATATTGTGACGGTGAACCCGACAAAGTTAATCCGTGCTTTATTATTAGGGAGGGATAGATTTGGTCGCTGCGATCCGGGCTCCTCCAAACGTCCCACAAGTCGTCCCACAAGTTTGTTTTCGTTTAGGTGAAATTTGGATGTCTGGACCGGTCCTCTTACATTTGATGCAACACTGGATAGCAACATTGGATAGCAAAATGTATTCAGACATTTAGCAGTGGTGTTTTCTGATGCATGGCGTTGGAGATGCCCTTAGGTCGGAAATCTCCATCGTTTGACGTTGGCACTCTTTTTTTTTTTGACAACACGTTGGAAAACTCGTGTGATTTATTTATTTTTTGCATCGATGGGTCATGAAACCTACCAGTTTCAATCATATCGTAATATTGTTATATATCTATTGAAGTTCAAATTTGCTTTGCATGAAAAAAAAAAAGCGGCCGCACCTTACCAATTAGTATACCGTAGCTCATGTAACATAGAAACAATATTACATGTGCATTGCCTCTGCCGTCAAAAAACGTCATGTTTACTCATCAAATCAAAAAGAAACAAGACGTATTTTCATGTGCTATGACATGGCAAGAAAAAATGTTCAGGCCGATGTACAATTTATGCGGCACAAAATGTCCAGGCCGATGTACAATTTATGCGGCACAATATGTCCAGGTTGAGTATCCCTAGAGGAAAATTCTGAAACCAAAAAACTAACAGTTTAAATACGGTGATCTAATAGTAATACAATAACAACACAATACAATTCACACTAACTTCCATGGAACAGCACACCTGTGTATGCTCATGACCGAATAATTTTGACAGAATACCGATCTTCAAGTTTACCGTCACTTAACTGATAAGAGACTCCATAGCTTCAAAGAATAGAGGCACAAACTCCCTGTTTGGAGTCTTGACTGCACACTTGGCACCAGGAACACCAACAGCAGCAGTAAGCTCTATCAGAAATGGAATCCCACGGGGGATCTTCGCAGACAGATACAGCACATCCATGTTTGCATTTTTCCGCTTGGCAATAAAGAACACATTTGATGCTGCAAGGTGTTCAACGGTGGCATCTATGCTGCTGATGACAGAATTGGGGTATTCTTTTGAAAATTCATTGTCATCAGGTAAAGATTTCCAGGCCTGCAATCAGATTTAACCAATTCAAACTAGAGATTAACAAGGATATAATAGCGGAAGAGTACTCGCTCGCCACAGGCGTTCTCTACAAGTCCTAAGGCCAACAGACCAAAACCAAACAGCTAAGCAAATCAAAACAACTAGGACAGCAACTACCGCAGAGAAGAAAAGATTTACTCGTAGTAGATTTTACCTCAAGAAAACTCGTTCGCTCCATTTTGCCATCTTCACCAAAGAAGACATGCAGCAAACCTTTGTCACTGAAATACCACACAGGTTGCTGATTATTCTTCACTGCAACCTGCAGTAGCGAGTTCGGTGCTCCAGGAGAGACATTCTGGGAGAAAACCATAGCTAGGAGCGTCCTGGCTGAGGACCCAGGTTGGAGTGGAGGAACCTTATTCATCAACCGACACCAAGTTCAGTACAGGAAACTGAAATTTAGACACAGAACTTACAAAATATATAGACATCCTTGCACCTGAAGTGGTCCACCGGCTGCAAGACCAAATGTGTTCTTGTTAAACTGAATCATAAATCCATCTAATACACCCTGGGTCCCATTCTCAAAAGATATATCATAGTATATCTGGCCATCCCGTCGCACCAGTTGCGCACTGATCTGGAGACCTTGGCCAGTGGTTGAAGGCAATACAACAGGCAGTGGAGGTCTGCAGGGAAAACAATCAGAAAAATCAAACTGGAGAAAAACTGGCTCGAACCGTATAACATGAATAAAACATCAAACTAAAACTTGGAGCAAAAACAATAAAAAGTTTCGCTGACCCTGAAGATGCTGTAGGTTCGTCAACAGGAACCAGGGCATTATCCAAACCCATTAAATCACCTAGGAGATCTGGGATCGGAGCAGCAACTGCTGGGGCTGCAGCTGCCGGCTGCTTCACTGGTACATTTGATGAAGTGCCAGTACTAGAGGACGGTGATGTCCCATCCACTCCCTGAGATGGTGACTCCGAATACCCAGTTTCTCCAGCATCAGCAAACTCCTCATCATCCGCCCTAGGAGCTGCCTTAACACGGCTAACAAAGGCTTCTGGGGGCTTGTGATAAACTGATGATAATGTAGAAATGTTTGCTAATAACTCATCAAGAAGCGAAGAGTCAAGCTGGTTAGAGTCATCGCTGATCACAGGCTTCTCTGCCAGAACAACATCTTTTGCTGCCTGTCAAAGCCACACACATACCCAGTGGTCACAGGGATATCTGACAAACAAAGGATAGGAAGGTGTGAAGTGTAAACTTTCAATACCTCGGGATCAGTAGAAAGAAGTCGCCAGTATATGTAAGCTCGATCACGCAGATCAGGGTTGTCTGTTTCAACTGTTGCATTATTGAGAACAGCCTACAGAAAATGAAGCAGATTAGGCAGAAAACTGTAGCACATATTAAACAGAATTTGTTAGGGACAGGACATACATTCAATTGGAATAGGCCATTATTCATTCATTCAGCCAAGAGAAATTGAATATAGTGTACCCTTATGAACCAAATTCTTCTCGTTCTCAACCCAAAAAATTGAGTATTCTAATTATTAATGTTGCAACACAATTCAAGGTATGCTCAATGCTGTAAAGATTTCAACAAGCCTTTTTGAACACCATGACATGCCATGGTATCAAATAAGGAGATATTCAAAGACTCTCTTACACCATGCCAAGAAGTTATTCTTTGCTCCGCAATCTAGTGTATCCATCATCTGCAAGAGTAAACAAAGGAACTGAGAATAGTAACCTGTATCATCTGCTGGGGCCCCTCAGTTGGCTTCTTAAGAAACAACTTAACAGTCGCTGTTAGCAACTGCAGTTGAACTAATGCTGGTTCTTCTGGGAATGTATCCAAGAAACTCTCAAGGAGTTCATCAGCGTTGTCAATTCTTTCAGCATATTCTCCAATTATCCAAATCATTGATGCCTGTATAAGAAAATAACATGTAAGTGAACAAAACATGCAAGAAATTACAAAGACCATTCATAGACAATACCTTAGCCTCTGGTTCATCTAAAGTGTCCAAACTTTCACAAAGTGTTGCGATGATAGACTCATATCTGCATATTTCGGCAAGAAAAGGGTTACTATTTTACTATGCTGGCACAAAAGAAGAGCTCTGTAGTTCCATAATTCCAAAAACATAGAATGTTGAGCTTCCAGGCAAACCACTCACGTGTTAGGATAGCGTCTAAAGATGTCTTTGATAACAATGATAGCTTCCTGTACGACATAATTAACCTTTATTTTGATCAGCTCAAGCAAGACACTGATGCACCTTTCAGCAGCTCTCTCCAACTTAATTGCACATCTTCCAATCGCACGTACAGCTTTCCTCACAAAGTCAACATCAACCTCTGTGGCGTACTCTTTGAACTCCAATAGCACCTATAACGAGCTCAGTCAACTTCTGGATGGCAACTTGTAGAAAACAGATCTAGTACTATAATCAGAAATGAATAAGATGCTTAATAAATTTAACTATGGTAAGATTCACACTTGAGGTGATGGACTTTTGTTCCTGCGGAGTTTTATTTACAATCTCTGTAATTCTGTTATGTACAAGACAGGAATATAATAACACAAGGCAGTAGCTGAAAATATTGTTCCACTCAAGTCAACATCATAACCACAACAGTAAATTAGTACTCCCTCCGTCCGGAAATACTTGTCGGAGAAATGTATGTATCTAGACATATTTTAGTTATAGATACATCCAGTTTTATCCACCTCTCCGACAAGTATTTCGGGACGGAGGGAGTACATAAGAAAGAAGATTATGTACCTGATCAATGTTCCTATCTGACGCAAGCTTTATCATAATCTCTAACTTTTCCATCTTGACATATATTGGGTCATTGTACTTGCAAAAGAAGACCTATTGCCAAACATACTATTGAGTTACAGAAACACTGGCATGATAGATTGATGAATAAGAATAGCTCAAAGACAAACAAATGTCACCTTAATTTCATGTGCAAGTATTGTAGGCCTTTTTTGAACAATCAGATTGATATTTCTCAATGCTACATACTGAATCTCGGGCTCTGCCGACAGTAGAGTAACCAGAGGGGGTGCCATTTTCTTGCAGAGATTCCGGACAACATCAGTGCTTGTAATGAGCTCCATTTGTAGAAGGATTATCTGTGTGAAAGAGATAACCAACAGGTTAACTCTTTCTGCAAAATCAAAAACAAACAGCAACTGCTGTCTTGAATAGTACCAGAACCAGCGTTCCAACTTAAATGGATATGTATCATCCTCCAACTAAAAGGTCAGGAACATGAAAATCAATCCAATGTCACAGTCCACTTGTTCTTCCTATGATTTATTAGGATACATTTAAGATGAAAGAAAAAACTGTGTTACCTAGTTAAATGAGCCCATAAATAATCAATATGAGTATGTGTTATTTGGGTACTTGCAGATAAGTTTTTCCTTACCCTGCTACCCATGCAGAGAGAACTGGCAACGCCCCTGTTCAGGCCTGACATATCCATACAAGTACATATGGCACTGTGCCAATCTATGGTTAATGAATACCACATACACAACTGCATGCAACACTTTCTAAAACTTTACTGTGTTCTAGTACATGTGAATCAGGCTAATGTACCTTGACAGCAGAAAGAACAACTGCACAGTTTGCATGTTGAAGACGGGGTGTAACTCGTTCCACTATATTTTCTGCGTCCCTTGCATCTGTTGCTTTGTACCTTGACAGAGAATCAAGAATGAAAACTTGTCCCCACCTGCAAAATTATCAAATATGATAAGCAGCTTACTCTAGAAAAATATGGGGGTTCAGAACCCAATATAGCAAGAACTGCATCATACTCTGTGCATTCATTCAGAGCAGTCAGAAGCTTTGTCAATGTATGGCTGGTGATCTCAAAGATCGGACGAGCACTACTGTCTTGAATCTCTGCCAGAGCAGCAACAGCATTTGCAACCACCATAGGATTATTGTCAGAAATTAAGTCTTTGAGGGCCTCTAGAAATCCTCTGTCCTCCACTAGCTCAGCATTTATATCATAAAGCTTAGCAACACAAATAGCTGCTGTCTTCCGCACATATGGATCATCGTCCTGTGAAAAAATTCAAGACACAAGTATAGGCTTAATTCAATGGGAGACAGTTCTTTTTTTTTGAAAGGAGTATACAAACACCAATATACACCTTGAGGCATCTTTGAAGAGGGTCGCACAGATACTCTGTGATTTTGTCTACACGGATGCAACCCATTGTCCTCACAGCCAAAGCACGAATCAGTGGATTTGGATCTTGTGAATCCTGCAGAAGTTTTGAATCTTCTTATTAGTTGCTGCTTCTGCATGGTTTGTTTCACACATGTTATAGCTTTATTTTTCTGCATAAATGTTCATTAGTAGTAATATGGTTATAATTTCTCACCTTAACAAATGTGTTCACGGCAAGTATCGCTAGATCTGGTTGACTTTTAGCATAGTTGATGAGATATAAATATACTAGTTTTTTCAGCTCCAAGTTCTCAGTCTGCATACAGTTCACGACATCCGTAAACAATGATGAGACATCTTTTCCAACGGTCATCGCTGCAATCACTTTCTTGACAGCATCTTTTCTCTTGTCCTGCAAACCATGTTTCCACCAAAGCCTCAGATGCCAGAAGTGAACACATAATATGGTCTTACAGCATTTATTCTTGCATTAAAATTAGAAAACAAAAATGGGATCTATGGCTGGTGAATGACTGACAACAGTATGTAGTCCAACCATTCTTGCTACATGGCATACTTCATCGCTGAGAATATTTCATATTAAAGACTGATATGGTACAGATGTTCATTAATTATGCATTAGAACATGCATTTTACAGCATGCAGCACTGCAAAATGTAGCTAGAACGGCGACAGAATATTTTTGTGACCGTGGGCTAGAGATGGCGTCTCAAAACCACTAGACCACCAAATCAAAATGATGTAGCTTGTCTTGCTTGCAAAACATGGAGAAGTGATAGAGCCTAAGATGAGTGTTTAGATCACTAAAGTATTTCTTTACGGAGGGAGTACCTTGCTGTTTTAACCATGTGCGGAAAACCACAAAGATGGCATAGATAAATATAAAGCATAAACACCTTTTTATCAGCAGCGAAGTGCCATTTCTACAGCTACACCAATGCATATTGATGCATATATGGAGCCATGGAGATAAAAAATAAACTAGATGGAAGTAATGCACGGCCCCGCACATAAACTCCAAAATTTCTACCTTATTCAAAACGTATTCATTTACCCTCGAGAGCTTGGCTAACCAGACATCGAGCAGTCACTATATTCGATTTAATCTTGCTTTCACTGAAAAGCCCCGAAATGGATCAGAACTCAGTGCATTCATCTCGCTCCAAAGCAATTCAAACTCAAATCCGTCTGAACTGAATTCGGCATATTTAAGTACATTTTGTTGAAGAAAATGACCCCGAGATCGTCACTCTGCCGCAAATTCCAATCCTCGGAACAGAACCTAATCACGTGGGATACCAACCAAAACTCGCAGATCTCAAACCGCCCGCGCGTGGGCACCCAACACCCTTGCCAGATCTGGATCCAGGCCAATCGATCCTCGGGCACAGCAAATCACACAAGAAGATAGACAGGGGAGAGACGGCGAGGAAAGGAGGGTGACCTTGTACTGGGAGTTGAGCTCCTCCTTGAGCTCGGGGATCTCCCCCTTTTTGGTGGTGGAGAAGTACTTGGAGTCGTGCCCGCTCATAGCGCCCAGGCGAGCCTACCTGCCAAACACGCACCGGCCGCCGCCTCCGGCTGCGGAGCCGGGGGGTCGTGGTGGAGGCGTCCGATCTCGCGCGCGGTGGCGGTCGGCGGCCTGCCTGCCTGCCTGCGCGATGGGATGGGATTGGGTGCTGGCGAGGGGGAGCCAGACGGGTGTGCGCGCGTGCGAGAGTTATGGGGATGAGAGAGATTGGGAGGGAGACGACGACGATGGTGGAGATCTGATCGGCTGCTCGCAAGTCATTCTAGTCTCTCTTCTTTTTCTATATCTTTCGACGCCATGGCAAATTTGACAATTTTGATCTTGGAATGAAATCAATTCACAAAATGAACTACCCGTGAACACGTCCATGGCCCTTTTTATGTAGCGCCCGCCATGCAGGCGCCGCACCCTACGGTGCAACGCCTAGCACGGGGGCGTTGCACGCCAGTCCACTGTGGCAGCGCTGGGCCCCACACCCAGCAGTGCAGCGCCTCTGAGCTAGGCGCCACATGTAATGTGCAACGTCTAGCCGTCGGGCGATGCACTGTGACTTAGATCCAGCCGCGGCGGCCCTCTCCTCCCCCACCCACCCCATTGCAGCAGTTACCAAACAGAACAGAAGAAGCTGAGGCGGCGGCCCTCTCCACTCCCCCTCTCAATCCCCTCTCCGAAATTCATCAGATTTGACGATTTGGTCCGTGGATGCCTTCACCAATCCATCCTAGAAGGTACCCTCCTCTGATCCCCTTCTTTCTATCCATACAATGTATGTTATTTTGAAGATTTTGAGGAACCATTGTTTGATTTGATTAGATTTGAATGTTGCATGTATTATAATCTTGCATGTACCTAACTTAGCAACCCTAGTTTAGTATATTTTATTGAAAAGATATGGTTTGGATACATAGGTTGACATGTTATTTTATATGGAAAAGAGTTTTGTATTAAATCTTGCATGAAGTAGGCCTAGTTTAGTTTATTTGTGTTGAAATTATATTTGTATTGAAAAGAATGCTTTGGATACATATACTTTGAATTTTGCATCTAGTAGGCGTACTTTAGTTTATTTGTATTCAAAAGATAATTGTGTTGACAAAAAAGTTTTTTTTTCAAATTGTTAGGATGGTTTAGCTTCTCGATGATCACTGGGACAAACAACACCGGTCGTACACTATGTCGGTGGAGCAGCGGGTAATAATGAAAGTTGCCGGTGTTATGAATTTCATGTTTATTTCAAACACAAATGCCCCATATGTAATGATTTGTTTGTTTGTTTGTAGGAGCTTGCACCTCTGAAGCTTCAGTCTCACGGGGTCATCCTTGGATGGATGCGCTATGATGAGCGGTACACACCATATGTAAGGGAGATAGGACTTCTCCCTTTCATCCAGTTGGTCAGCCGGTCGACGCCACCCAACAATGTTGCAGCACTCACCGCGCTTATTGATCATTGGAGGCCGGAGACACATAGTTTCCATCTTCGGATCGGTGAGATGACCGTGACGCTCCAGGATATGACTATGATCACCGATCTTCCTATCGATGGGAATCCTCTATGTATGAACACCGATTCTGATGGGTGGCGCGCGCAGATGCATGCCCTTATCGGTATGGTTCCTCCGGAGCCGCGGGAACCAGAAGCAGAAGACAAGAAGAAGGAAAGAGTCGCAGCCGGTGCTCCTTTCACGTGGATTACATCGCACTTTGGTACTTGCCCTGAGGAAGCTGATGAGGACACGGTCAAGACATATGCTCGTGTCTACATGTGGTATGTGATATCCAGGACTATGTTTGTTGATGGCACAGGCAAGAATGCTCCATGGATGTGGCTGAAGGCGTTGACCGTCTTCGATAGCAAATGGAGTTGGGGTTCGGCGACACTGGCTTACTTGTATAGACAGGTATGAAGTTGTTTCTTTTTCACTTCATTGCTACATTATCAATGCGATCTTACTATTAATTCAACCATGTTCTCTTTTATGTGCAGCTGGACGAAGCCTGTTGTAGGCCATCTGGAGGTATTGGTGGTTGTATGCTCGCACTTTCCATATCGAGCTGGGAGCGTTTGCCGGTTGGACGACAGAAAGTACGAGGATTGGGACGACAAAAACGACCCACTACGGCTCCCCACTTGGGCTTACAACTGGGATGTGTTAAATGAGACGACGGATGATCCGTCGGTCATGTACAAGTTTTACAAGAGCGAGCTGAACGCGATCACACTTGAGCAGGTGAATCGACATTGCATAAGTGATTATCATGCTTCTATCGTAACTCGATATCAATTTTGCATTCTATCCCATTTTGCAGGTGGAATGGGAGCCAAATGGAAAAGGAGAGAGTTTTGGTAACCCGATAGAGTTCAGGCTGAATCTGATGTGCACTAGGGATAGGGATCTCTGGCATATACGGTGCCCACTCATATGCAACTGGGCGGTTGAGCTTCACCTGCCACATCGGGTGTTCCGCCAGTTTGGTTTGTTCCAGCCACATCCGCCGGACTGGGAGGACACAGACAAGGTGCTACACGGGTAAGATATAATTAACCTTGAGCACTTAGCGGCTTCTCGACGATTTCGATGGTGGTAAATATTCTGTTTCTAACTTGCTGGTTGGATAGGAAAAAGCAGCGGAAGATCAAGGATTGGGCCAAGCATCACAGGAAGTATGTCGTACAGTTCGCGCTTAGTGTGGAGCAAGCTAGGGCTGGAAAATGAGCCCAACTTCGTGAGCACTGCCCGATCACGTTCAACAACTATCTCACATGGTTTCTTGGAAGTACCCGTGTGGAGGTATGCAAGCCGGCGTATGCTGAGGAGATTTTGGAAGATCCGACCGTATTTTATGAGCTAGCCCAGCACCAATACAACGCATTAGTGAGGAAAGGCAACTCAGTGATACCTTCAGCTCCAATGATAAACTTTGTGGTATTTGCCCATTTTGCTTTTCCATTCGCACTATTCTCATCCTAACACGTTAATACCGTTTCTGTTCATAGCGTGCCCAGATCAAGAAAGCAGCTGATGAGACCGAGACTATTCCGGAAACAACCCGGCTGGCAAAAGCGATGGGGAAGGTGCACTTCGAGCATTTATTAAGGTTCACATCTCCTTCAAACTAGCACTTAACATGTTTTGCTACGTTCGATGTCTCATTCACTTGTACATGTTGCAGCGCCAGGGCCAAAAGTTAAGGCGGCTATCAAACCTTTTCGGTTGCCGTGACCCCGAGTATGTATCACCAGAACGGTCTAGGTCGGCGACACCATCAGATCCCACTTCGGGCCAGGGCCATAGTGATCCTTGGGAGGATGAGGATGTGGGTGTGATCACCCAAGAGGTATGGCATGAGCATATATCCAATTGTTGATGCATTGCTAACTATATCCTCACACACAGTCTTTCCATGTCTTTTGTTGATGCATAGGTTGCTGATGATATGACCTTGGGGACGTACCAGGTTTGGTCTGCATAATAGTTAAAGCCTAGGAAGGGAATCAAGAAATACACACTGATACGTCTCCAACGTATCTATAATTTTTGATTGTTCCATGCTATTATATTACCTCTTTTGAATGTTTATGGGCTTTATTTTACACATTTATATCATTTTTGGGACTAACCTACTAACCGGAGGCCCAGCCCGTATTGTTGTTTTTTGCCTATTTCAGTATTTCAAAGAAAAGGAATATCAAACAGAGTCCAAACGGAATGAAACCTTCGGGAGCGTTATTTTTGGAACAAATCTGATCCGGAGAGCTTGGAGTGCAAGTCAAGAAGCCTCTGAGGGGCCCCCGAGATAGGAGGGCGCCCCCCCCCCCCTGTAGGGCGCGCCCCCCTGTCTCGTGGGCCCCTCGGGCGGCCACTGACGTACTTCTTCCTCCTATATATACCTACATACCCCGAAAACATCCAGGAGCACCACGAAACACAATTCCCACCGTCGTAACCTTCCGTATCCGCGAGATCCCGTCTTGGAGCCTTTGCCGACATTCTGCCGGAGGGGGAAGCAACCAAGGAGGGCCTCTACATCAACATCCTTGCCCCTTCGATGAGTTGTGAGTAGTTTACCACAGACCTACGGGTCCATAGTTATTAGCTAGATGGCTTCTTCTCTCTTTTTGGATCTCAATACAATGTTCTCCCCCTCTCTTGTGGAGATCTATTCGATGTAATCTCTTTTTGCGGTGTGTTTGTCGAGATCCGATGAATTGTGGGTTTATGATCAAGTTTATCTATGAATAATATTTGAATCTTCTCTGAATTCTTTTATGTATGATTGAGTTATATTTGCAAGTCTCTTCGAATTATCAGTTTGGTTTGGCCTACTAGATTGGTCTTTCTTGCCATGGGAGAAGTGCTTAGCTTTGGGTTCAATCTTGCGGTGTTCTTACCCAGTGACAGAAAGGGTTGCAAGACACGTATTGTATTGTTTCCATCGAGGATAACAAGATGGGGTTTATATCATATTGCATGTGTTTATCCCTCTACATCATGTCATCTTGCTTAATGCGTTACTCTGTTCTTATGAACTTAATACTCTAGATGCAGGCAGGAGTCAGTCGATGTGTGGAGTAATAGTAGTAGATGCAGGCAGGAGTCGGTCTACTTGTTATGGACGTGACGCCTATATACATGATCATGCCTAGGTAATCTCATAACTATGCGCTTTTCTATCAATTGCTACAGTAAATTGTTCACCCACCGTAATACTTATGCTATCTTGAGAGAAGCCTCTAGTGAAACCTATGGCCCCCGGGTCTATCTCTTATCATATTTGCTTTCCATCTACCTTTATTTGCATCTTCACTCTTTGCATCTATATCCTAAAATACCAAAAATATATTATCTTATCATATTATCTTTATTAGATCTCACTTCCGCAAGTGGCCGTGAAGGGAGTGACAACCCCTTTATTGCGTTGGTTGCGAGTTCTCAGTTTCTTTGTGTAGGTGCATGGGACTTTTGAGGAGCCTCCTACTGGATTGATACCTTGGTTCTCAAAACTGAGGGAAATACTTACGCTACACTTTGCTGCATCACCCTCTCCTCTTCGAGGAAAACCAACGCAAGCTCAAGACGTAGCAAGAAGGATTTCTGGCGCCGTTGCCGGGGAGGTCTTCGCTCAAGTCAAGACATACCAAGTACCCATCACAAACCCATCTCCCTCGCATTTACATTATTTGCCATTTGCCTCTCGTTTTCCTCTCCCCCACTTCACCCTTGCCGTTTTTTTCGCCCTCTCTTTCCCAATCTCCTCCTCTCTTTTCGCTTGCCGTTTTTCTGTTTGCTTGTGTGTTGGATTACTTTTTGCCATGACACAAGATAATACCAAGTTGCGTGACTTCTCGAATACCAATAATAATGATTTCCTTAGTACTCCGATTGCTCCTCTTAATGATGTTGAGTCTTGTGAAATCAATACCGCTTTGTTGAATCTTGTTATGAAAGATCAATTCGCCGGCCTTCCTAGTGAAGATGCCGCTACTCATCTAAACAATTTTGTTGATTTGTGTGACATGCAAAAGAAGAAAGATACGGATAACAATATTGTCAAATTGAAGTTATTTCCATTTTCACTTAGAGATCGTGCTAAAGTTTGGTTTTCGTCTTTGCCTAAAAATAGTATTGATTCTTGGAACAAGTGCAAAGATGCTTTTATCTCTGAGTATTTTCATCCCGCTAAGATCATCACTCTTAGGAACGATATTATGAATTTTAAACAACTTGATCATGAGCATGTTGCCCAATCTTGGGAAAGAATGAAATTGATGCTTCGCAATTGCCCTACTCATGGTTTGAATTTATGGATGATCATACAAACTTTTTATGCCGGTTTGAACTTTTCTTCTAGAAACCTCTTAGACTCGGCCACGGGAGGCACCTTTGTGGAAATCACGTTAGTAGATGCTACAAAATTGCTTGATAATATTATGGCTAATTATTCTCAATGGCACACCGAAAGATCTTCTAGTAAAAAAGTGCATGCTATAGAAGAAATCAATGTTTTGAGTGGAAAGATGGATGAACTTATGAAGATGTTTGCTACTAAAAATACTCCTCTTGATCCCAATGATATGCCTTTGTCTTCCTTGATTGAGAATAATAATGAATCTATGGATGTGAATTTTGTTGGTAGGAATAGTTTTGGAAACAATGCTTATAGAGGAAATTTTAATGCCAGACCGTTCCCTAGTAATCCCTCTAATAATTATGGAAATTCCTACAATAATTCTTATGATAATTTTAATAATATGCCCTCTGATTTTGAGAACAATGTGTAAGAATTTATGATTTCTCAAAAGAATTTTTATGCCTTGCTTGAAGAAAAATTGCTCAAAGTTGATGATTTGGCTAGGAACGTTGATAGACTTTCACTTGATGTTAATTCTCTTAAACTTGGATCTTCTTCTCCTAAGCATGATATCAATGAGTCTCTCAAAGTAATGAGAATTTCCATTGACGAGTGCAAGGAAAGAACCGCTAGATTGCGTGCTAAAAAAGAAAGCTTTATAAAAGTGTGTTCTTCTAGTCTTCATGAAAATAATGATGAGGATCTTGAAGTTATTTATGCGTCTCCGATTAGATCTATGTTTTTCAATATTAATTTTGATGATTATGGGAGTGATGATGAATCAACTTTGCCTAGAAGGCGTCCCAAAAATTCAGAGTCTTTAGATCTTGATGTTAAATTTGGTAAAAGTGAGATTGGAGAATCCTCAACTTCTAATAATATTGAACTTACTATCTCGGATTTCAAGGAATTTGATTATGATAATTGCTCTTAAAAAGGATGTATTTCCTTGTTGCAATCCGTTATTAATTCTCCTCATGCTTATAGTCAAAACAAAGCTTTTACCAAACATATTGTTGATACCTTGATGCAATCTTATGATGAAAAACTTAATTTGGAAGTTTCTATACCTAGAAAACTTAATGATGAGTGGGAACCTACAATAAAGATTAAAATTAAAGATTATGAGTGTTTTGCTTTGTGTGATTTGGGTGCTAGTGTTTCCACGATTCCGAAAACTTTATGTGATATTCTAGGTTTCCATGATCTTGATGATTGCTCTTTAAATTTGCACCTTGCGGATTCCACCATTTAAAAGCCTATGGGAAGGATCAATGATGTTCTCATTGTTGCAAATAGAAATTTGGTGCCCGTAGATTTTATCGTTCTTGATATAGATTGCAATCTTTCTTGCCCTATTATTCTTGGTAGACCTTTCCTTAGAATGATTGGTGCGATTATTGATATGAAGGAAGGGAATATTAGATTCCAATTTCCATTAAAGAAAGGCATGGAGAACTTTCCAAGAAAGAAAGTTAAATTACCTTATGAATCTATCATGTGTGCTACTTATGAATTTAGTGCCAAAGATGGCACTCGTTAGATCTATCTTTGCTTTTATACCTAGCTAGGGGCGTTAAACAATAGCGCTAGTTGGGAGGCAACCCAATTTTCTTTATGTTTTTTGTTTTTGCTCCTGTTTAGTAATAAATCTTGCATCTACCTTCTGGTTAGATGTGTTTTTATCTTTTAATTAGTGTTTGTGCCAAGTAGAACCTATAGGATAACCTACGATGATAGTTGATTTGATTCTGCTGAAAAACAGAAACTTTGCGCGCATGAATATAATTTTGTTAAATCACAGGAACATGCTTTTGCGTTGATTCTTTTTGCTGCTATTCAATAGACAAAATTTCCAGGACTTCCTATTTTGGTAAGATTTTTATAGTTCCAGAAGTTTGCGTTAGTTACAGATTGCTACAGACTATTCTGTTTTTGACAGATTCTATTTTTCGTGTGTTGTTTGCTTATTTCAATGCATCTATGGCTAGTAAATCAGTCTATGAACCATAAAGAAGTTGGAATACAGTAGGTTTAACACCAAATTAAATAAATAATGAGTTCATGGCAGTACCTTATGTGGTGGTTTTGTTTTCTTTCACTAACGGAGCTTATAAGATTTCCTGTTGAGTTTTGTGTTGTGAAGTTTTCAAGTTTTGGGTAAAGCTTTTATGGACTATGGAATAAGGAGTGGCAAGAGCCTAAGCTTGGGGATGCCCATGGCGCCCCAAGATATTCAAGAATAGCCAAAAGCCTAAGCTTCGGGATGCCCCGGGAAGGCATCCCCTCTTTCGTCTTCGTTCATTGGTAACTTTACTTGGAGCTATATTTTTATTCGCCACATGATATGTGTTTTGCTTGGAGCGTCGTGTATTATATTAGTCTTTGCTTTTTAGTTTACCACAATCATCCTTGCTGTACACACTTTTTTGGAGAAGCCTATTTGATTAGAATTTCCTAGAATACTCTATGTGCTTCACTTGTATCTAGTGAGCTTGATAGTTTTTGCTCTAGTGCTTCACTTATATCTTTTAGAGCACGGTGGTGTCTTAATTTTGAAGAAATTGCTAGTATCTCATGCTTCACTTATATTATTTTGAGAGTCTTTTAGAACAGCATGGTATTTGCTATGATCATAAAGTTGGTCCTAGAATGATGAGCATCCAAGTTGGGTATAATAAAAACTATCATAGAAAGTGAATTGGATGCTATGATCAATTTGATGCTTGATAATTATATTAAAGTCATGCTAGTTGGGTGATTATGAATTTAAAGATTGCTTGTGTTGAAGCTTGTGATTCCCGTAGCATGCACGTATGGTGAACCGCTTTGTGATGAAGTTGGAGCACAATTTTATTTATTGATTGTCTTCCTTATGAGTGGCGGTCGGGGACGAGCGATGGTCTTTTCCTACCAATCTATCCCCCTAGGAGCATGCGCGTAGTACTTTGGTTTTTGATGACTTCTAAATTTTTGCAACAAGTATATGAGTTCCTTTGATTAATGTTGAGTCCATGGATTATACGCACTCTTTCACCCTTCCACCATTGCTAGCCTCTCTTGTACCGTGCATTTTTCGCCGGTACCATACACCCACCATACTCCTTCCTCAAAACAGCCACCATACCTTCCTATTATGGCATTTCCATAGCCATTCCGAGATATATTGCCATGCAACTTTCCACCGTTTCGTTCATATGACACGCATTACTTTTGTCATATTGCTTTTTGCATGATCATGTAGTTGACATTGTATTTGTGGCAAGGCTACTTTCATAATTTTCATACAGGTCGCTCTTGATTCATTTCATATCCCGGTACACCGCCGGAGGCATTCATATAGAGTCATATCTTGTTCTAGCTTTGAGTTTTAAATCCATAAAGTGTGATGATCTTCATTATTAGAGCATTGTCCTAGCGAGGAAAGGATGATGAAGACTATGATTCCCCCACAAGTCGGCATGAGACTTCGGACTTTACAAAAAGAGAAAAAAGGGGAGAAAGGCCAAAAAAAAGATAGGCCAAAGAAGAAAAAAAGGGAAGAAAAGAAAAAAAGGAAAAAAATAAAAATGAGAGAAAAAGAGAGAAGGGACAATGCTACTATCTTTTTTTCCACACTTGTGCTTCAAAATAGCACTATGATCTTCATGATAGAGAGTCTCGTATGTTGTCACTTTCATATACTAGTGGGAATTTTTCATTATAGAACTTGGCTTGTATATTCCAATGATGGGCTTCCTCAAAAGTGCCCTAGGTCTTCGTGAGCAAGCAAGTTGGATGCACCCCACTTAGTTTCTTTTATTGAGCTTTCATATATTTATAGCTCTAGTGCATCCGTTGCATGGCAATCCCTACTCACTCACATTGATATCTATTAATGGGCATCTCCATAGCCCGTTGATACGCCTAGTTGATGTGAGACTATCTTCCCCTTTTTGTCTTCTCCACAACCACCCTTCTATTCCACATATAGTGCTATGTCCATGGCTCACGCTCATGTATTGCGTGAAAGTTGAATTTTTTTGAGATTATTAAAGTATGAAACAATTGCTTGGCTTGTCATCGGGGTTGTGCATGATTAAATACTTTGTATGATGAAGATAGAGCATAGCCAGACTATATGATTTTGTACTGATAACTTTCTTTAGCCATGTTATTTTGAGAAGACATGATTACTTTGATTAGTATGCTTGAAGTATTACTATTTCTTATGTCAATATGAACTTTTATTTTGTATCTTTCAGATCTGAACATTCATGCCACAATAAAGAAAATTACATTACGAATTATGCTAGGTAGCATTCCACATCAAAAATTCTCTTTTTATCATTTACCTACTCGAGGACGAGCAGAAATTAAGCTTGGGGATGCTTGATATGTCTCCAATGTATCTATAATTTTTGATTGTTCCATGCTATTATATTACCTCTTTTTGATGTTTATGGGCTTTATTTTACACATTTATATCATTTTTGGGACTAACCTACTACCCGGATGCCCAGCCCATATTGCTGTTTTTTTTGCCTATTTCAGTATTTCGAAGAAAAGGAATATCAAACGGAGTCCAAATGGAATGAAACCTTCGGGAGCGTTATTTTTGGAACAAATCTGATCCGGAGAGCTTGGAGTGCAAGTCAAAAAGCCTCCAAGGGCCCCACGAGATAGGAGGGCGCCCCCCACCCTATAGGGCGCGCCCCCTGTCTCGTGGGCCCCTCGGGCGGCTACCGACGTACTTCTTCCTCCTATATATACCTACATACCCCGAAAACATCCAGGAGCACCACGAAACACAATTTCCACCGCCGTAACCTTCTGTATCCGCGAGATCCCATCTTGGAGCCCTTGCCGACATTCTGTCGGAGGGGGAAGCAACCACGGAGGGCCTCTACATCAACATCCTTGCCCCTCCGATGAGTTGTGAGTAGTTTACCACAGACCTACGGGTCCATAGTTATTAGCTAGATGGCTTCTTCTCTCTTTTTGGATCTCAATACAATGTTCCCCCCTCTCTTGTGGAGTTCTATTCGATGTAATCTCTTTTTGCGGTGTGTTTGTCGAGATCCGATGAATTGTGGGTTTATGATCAAGTTTATCTATGAATAATATTTGAATCTTCTCTGAATTCTTTTATGTATGATTGAGTTATGTTTGCAAGTCTCTTAGAATTATCAGTTTGGTTTGGCCTACTAGATTGGTCTTTCTTGCCATGGGAGAAGTGCTTAGCTTTGGGTTCAATCTTGCGGTGTTCTTACCTAGTGACAGAAAGGGTTGCAAGACATGTATTGTATTGTTGCCATCGAGGATAAAAAGATGGGGTTTATATCATATTGCATGTGTTTATCCCTCTACATCATGTCATCTTGCTTAATGCGTTACTCTGTTCTTATGAACTTAATACTCTAGATGCACGCAGGAGTCGGTCGATGTGTGGAGTAATAGTAGTAGATGCAGGCAGGAGTCGGTCTACTTGTTATGGACGTGATGCCTATATACATGATCATGCCTAGATAATCTCATAACTATGCGCTTTTCTATCAATTGCTCGACTGTAATTTGTTCACCCACCGTAATACTTATGCTATCTTGAGAGAAGCCTCTAGTGAAACCTATGGCCCCCGGGTCTATCTCTTATCATATTTGCTTTCCATCTACCTTTATTTGCATCTTTACTTTTTGCATCTATATCCTAAAATACCAAAAATATATTTATCTTATCATATTATCTTTATTAGATCTCACTTCCGCAAGTGGCCATGAAGGGATTGACAACCCCTTTATTGCGTTGGTTGCGAGTTCTCAGTTTGTTTGTGTAGGTGCGTGGGACTTTTGAGGAGCCTCCTACTGGATTGATACCTTGGTTCTCAAAACTGAGGGAAATACTTACGCTACACTTTGCTGCATCATCCTATCCTCTTCGAGGAAAACTAACGCAAGCTCAAGACGTAGCACACACCTGAAGACTTCACCCAAAGAGGCAAAAGGACGGTCGGCACCTCGCGGAAGGCGGCTTTGGATGACTATTTGGATGACGATGTGGATGACATGGAGGAACCGGAGCCGGAGCCGGAGCGGGTTCCTCTTCCTAGGAAGGTGAAGAAGATGGGAGTCAAGATGGGGGGAGCCAAAAAGTGATCAAGGAACTAGTCATCGTCCTCTATTTGTAATGGTAGCTCTATGTTGGTTGTAGCTCTATGTTGAACTCTATGTTGGTGGTAATGTTGAACTTGTTGTGATGGTCACTCTATGTTGAACTTGTTGTGATGGTCACTCTAGGTTGAACTTGTTGTGATGGTCACTCTATGTTGAACTCTATGTTGGTGGTAATGTTGAACTTGAAGCTCTTAGTAATGTTGAACTTGTCGTGATGGTCACTCTAGGAAATGTTGAACTTGAATTGATTGTATGTCTTAGCTCATAGTAATGTTGAAATTACTGTTTATTTTGTGATGCAACTATCTGTGACTTAAAATGACCCAATTTGAGCAACAAAAGGCAGAGCAACAGAGAGCAACAGAAGGCAGGGCAAGTTACAGACTTGTGTGGCGCCTAGCCTGCAGGCGCCACACTATACAGCGCAACGCCTACCTCGTGGGCGTTGCACTGTACAGTGTGGCGCCTGCGAGCTAGGCGCCACATCAAGACTTAGCGAAATTTTGGACAAAACTAGAGCAACAGAGAGCAACAGAAGGCAGGGCAAGTTATAGACCTGTGTGGCGCCTAGCATGCAAGCGCCACACTATACAGTGCAGCGTCTAGCTCGTGGGTGTTGCACTGTACGGTGTGGCGCCTGCAAGCTAGGCGCCACACAAGTCTGTAACTTGCCCTTCCTTCTGTTGCTCTCTGGATAGTTACAGACTTGTGCGGCGCCTAGCTTGCAGGCGCCACACTGTACAGTGTAGCGCCTGGATGGCTGGCGTTGCACTATACAGTGTGGCGCCTGCAAGCTAGGTGCCACATCAACACTTAGCGAAATTTTGGACAAAACTGGAGCGACAGAGAGCAACAGAAGGCCCCTTTCCCTTCTTCTTCTTCCTCTCTTCTTCCTCTTCCTCCTCCCTTTTCCTTATGAGGTGAGCCTCCTTAACCACCCTCTCCATGAATATCTTGTTCTTCCTCTCCTCTTTTTCAGCAGCGAATGCCCAAAGTTTCATGGTTCTTTCTTCCAAATCCTTTTGACGCTTCTTTTGTGCCGCCTCACATTTCCTCACCAACGCTTGCTCCCTAGCATACATCGCATTTGTCGCTCTCTCTCTCTATTTCCTTCCTCTTCTTCTCAAGCTCCTCTTCCTTCTTCTTCTTTAGCACGGCTGCATCCTCATCTCTAAGCTTCTTCGCAGCCTTCTCCCACCATCCGGCCATCTCATCTTCGCCATCCTCCTTCATTGTTGGTTTGTTGGGTTGGGAAGCCGCCATACCTACAATGAGTGAAACATAATGGTCAGTAAAGATAACAAAAACAAATGGAAGAACATGTACAACAAGAACATATGAAAAAGAAGAACATATGAAAAACAAGAACATATGAAACATTATAGTTAGTGAGCAACATACGAAAATGGTCCATCGAGGTATCCAAACATTCCTCTATAACGACCTTGTCCCTGTCCATCACCACGGCCAAGTCCACCACCAAGGCCAAGACCACCACCAAGGCCAAGACCATCACCACGGCCAAGACCATCACCACAGCCAACACCACCACCACGAGCTCTACCACCACCACGGCCTACACCACCACCACGAGCTCTACAACCACCACAGCCTCTTGTAAGTCCTAGTTGCCGACCTCTTTGTTGCCTAGATCCTCTTTGGCTAGCACTTGGTTGGCTTGGCACTTGTTGGCTACCACTTGGTTGCCTTGGCACTTGTTGGCTACCACTAGGTTGGCTTGGCACTTGTTGGCTACCACTTGGTTGGCTTGGCACTTGTTGGCTTCCTTGTGTAGCTCCTTGTTGGCTTGTGCTTGCATCATTTTTCTTGGGCCTTTTCCTTGGTTTCGTACATTTTGTGGCCATGACCTTTGCACTCCGCACAACGGGAGCTCTCACGAGGCTCTTGGAATTGGTCGTTGCCCGCTTCGCGGCAGCCACCATGGCCCCATCCGTCCATGTCGCCTCTAAGACGCTTTTTCTTACGTCTACCTCGTTTAACAACCTTCAACTCCAGATCCGGCCATAGTTGAACGCCATGGTACTCCGGCCATTGTGATTGGTCAAAACATGGGTGAAAGCGGGGAGCCCATGTTTTCTTGATCGTCATGATCGAGAACTCCGACTCCCTCATGGTGCGTGGGTGATTGATGTCCACATTCCTAATGCGACTGGCGGTATACAAGTGTGAGCATGGGAGATGAAGCAACAATGGCCTCCCGCAAGAGCAATCACATTGTGTTAACGACACCTTGAAAGCCCGACCTCCATGTTGGCGGCCATTGTTTGTGGTTCCTCCTGGCTCTTTCACTTCCTACTTCCACTCTTCGTTGTCATATAATATAGCTTCTTCTGAGTCCGCCTTCCGTGATTGAAATTCCAACCATTCATCAACCTTGGGTGGGAACTTGTACTTGTACTTGCGCGGGTTCTCACCCGCTATCTGTGCATCCGTTTCCATCGAGTACTTTAGAAAGTACGCATTCATCTTGTCAAATGCGTATTGAACTATTGCCGTCACGGGTAATCCACGTGCACCTTTGAGCACCTTATCGAAGCATTTAGCCATATTGCTTGTCATTTGACCGTATCTCCGGCCATCTTTCATCAAAAGCACGTGCACACTTGTTCCGGTATTGAATGTACCTATTGAGAAAGTCTTGACCCCCGGGATCAAGTTTTTTGTGTGCGAGCAATTTGTTGAATAAAGTAGCGAGCCGCTTGTCGGAGAAAGCGAGACAACAATCTTGAAGATCATCGGCCAACTCCTTAAGGCCACATGCCCTATAGAAGTTCGAATAAAAGTGCCTCATGCACCATCGATGGTGCAAGGGAGCATGCCCGGGAATGTCAATCGCCACCGCATTAGGAATTCCTTGATGTCGATCCGATATGACACAAATTTCCCTCTGAGCGGGTAACACCTTCATCCTCAAAAGACCCAAAAACCACTCCCAGTTGTCATTGTTCTCCACCTCAACCAAAGCAAATGCCAATGGCAACACCCGGTTATTGGCATCACTTGCTATTGCAACCAACAAGGTGCCCTTGTATTGTCCGGTCAAGAACGTGCCATCAATGGCGATGACCGGCCTACAGTGTTCGAAAGCCCTCATGCATTGCTCGAACGCCCAAAATGCACGGCCAAATACTCGGACTTTCCTTCCTTCATGAACCGTTGTTTGGTGCCCATGAGGCTCGACCACATGAACCATGCCCGGGTTTGTCGCGGCCATGGCTAACAACAACCTAGGGATTCGGTTGTATGCTGCCTCCCAAGTACCATACAACATCTTAAATGCGGCTTTGCTTCGCCTTCCATGCCTTGCCGTACTTCACCTTGTAATGAAAGATGGCTTTCACAAGGTCAATGACATGTTGGATGCTCATTGTTGGAAGTGTGGATATTGAGTTGGAGAGCCTGTAAGCGATGAACTCGGACGTGAGTTGTCTGTGGTCTTGGGACACAATCTTGCCATCCACCCTTTTGCCTCGGCACATGTGAGTTGGCACACAACTCACTACATGCCAAGTGGGACCTCCTTTCCATGGTCTTGCATGCACAATCCACGGACATATTTCATCTTCACATGCACATGCAACCGTGTAGCGCACATTGACGTCCGAGTTCACCACCTTGTGTGGACGATAATGCATAACTGAGTAGTTGTCGAGCCACATCTTCAATTCCAAGAAGGTTTCGAACTTAGACCATTTAGCAATCCGGTTCTTGTCGTCTCCCAAATCATGGTGAGAGCTTGGCCTAACCCCAAGAGATATACATTGGCCACCATCTACCACGGCTTCATCCGCGAGACTAACATCCTTGAACAATGTAGTCCGATGATCCCGACCGAATACCTTCCCGAAAGTTTCGGCCTCCTTCACCGTGAACCCCTCCGCATCAACTTGTTCGTCGGGACCATCGTCATCCGAGTCCGATGCATATGCATGGGAAAAACGGATGGAATGGTCCATTGTCTCTTGCAAATGATATTTGTCATGATCGCCCACATTGTTGTCATGGAGATCAACTTCATTGTCATCGTCCGCATACTCATCATTCTCCTCTTGCAAAGCTTCATCTTGGTTGTTTGTAAACGGGCTCAATGTTGGCCTCACTTCTTGGGTCAAAAGAGGTTCAACAATTTCATCTCGCTTCAAGGGTGGGGGCTACTAGTAACCAAAGGGGAGGGGTTCCGGTTCAAGTCCAAATGCAAACTTGAATCAACCTTCTTCGTTGCAAATAACTCAAGAGCCTTGTCTAGTGATTCAGCCGCCGTTTCCTTGTATGCAACCCAACGTTGCTCCGAGTTGACACGCATTATCTTCCAACGGATGTGCATTCCAAAACCTACATTATGCCTTCCCTCCAACTCAATGATATCACTAGGGTCCATCCAATTCAAATCTTTCCTCACTTGTTGCAACAGCTCCGCATAGTTGGGACTACTATCAGACACCATGTCAAGCTCATCCGGGTCCGGTTCAATATTGCCTTTCAAGAAGGCGTCTTTGTCCCCATGATGAACAAACACACATGTTCTTCCCATCCCTATAAGCATTCAAACAACACAACGTAACATTGCTTCCATGACTACTAATCCAAGGATTAACAAGGAATACAAACCCTAAAATATATATCAAACAACAACCCTAACCCTAACCCTAACCATAACCCTAGCCTAAACCTAACCCTAGCATCAACATAAGAACACCCATAAGAATAACCCTAACATACTAACAAAGCCTAATCATAGGAAATTGGCAAACAAACATCTCACATCTCCATGCAAATCTCTAGATCCAAACAAAACTAGGGTTTCCCCAAACTAGCAACAAATGAGCAAATTGATAACATTACTTGGATCAAAACAAGGGGATCGGAGAAGATTACCTTGAGGGAGGGTTTGAGTTCGAAATCCACGGACAAATTCGCCAAATTTGCAAGATTTGGGAGAGGATTTGAGAGGGGGAGAGAGTGGGAAAGGGGGCAAAGCTCGGGTTGGGGTGTGTGGGGTGGGGGAGTGGGGGAGGAGGGGCCAGCCAAGTGGCTGGATAAGTCACAGTGCAGCGCCCGAGGGCTAGGCGCTGCACATTACATGTGTGGCGCCTAGCTCGGAGGCGCTGCACTGCTGGGTGCGGGCCCAGTGGCTGCCACGGTGGACAGATGTGCAACGCCCAAGAGATAGGCGCTGCACAGTAGGGTGTGGAGCCTGCGTGGCGGGCGCTACACAAAAAGGTGATCGACGTGAAATAGTTTCAGGGCAGTTCATTTTGTGATTTGATTTCGCCCCGAGGTCAAAATTGTCAAATTTGCCCCAATTTCTGGTTCTCAGGCCAACTCCAGCCCAGGACCCCAAATGGTCCGCCTCGTCCGCCGGACAGAACAGGTCGTCCAATGCGCGGGAGCAAGCGGACCGTCGTTCGTTTTTCGTCCGCTTTCGATTCATTCATGGTCCAAAGTTAGGCCGAGTTTGCTACTGGTTAAAGTTGGGCCGCATTTTCGGCCGAACGGACAAGCGCGGACGGTGCGTGGCGCGTGCCCATATCCTTCCCTGGCCCGCCCGTCGAGGAAACATGCGCCCCTTTTTATATTCCCCCCTCTCCAGCCACACCCTCTCACCCACCCCCGCCCCGCCATCATCGTCATTTTTCTCAGACGTGCGCTATCCAGCACGCCCGCGAAGCCCCAACCCCTCCCTTTCCCAGCCCTCGTTTCCTCGACGCCCAGAGCTGTCCAACCCCGGCCACCAAATTTCAGCGCATCCGGCGGCCGGATTTGGAGCAGATCCGGCCGGATTTGAGCTCACCCCGGCTGCCAGAGGCCATGCCCTACCATGGACTGGCCGGGTACCGGACCGCAAAGCCCCGGCAAGGCCCCCGGGGCGCATGCAGGTACTGACTCCGCCTCTAGTCGTTCGTATCGAACCCGTCGCTGGTTCATTGGGAAATACACGAATGGTCGTCGTCCAGGCTCGACGCTGGCTCAAAGGCTTGTCAGCGCACCGTTGTCGCCCATAAAGTGCGACAACTGTCCACGGAAGGTCTTGCGCCACATGTCTACAACGCTGGGACATCCCGAATGGGTGTTCATCAAGTGCGCAAATGATGGGTATGTGCTAGTTTAGCTTCGGTTGTGCTTTCGATTTTGGCTCGTTTTGCTTACACTCATATATGTATTGTGTAGGATGGATGCAAATTTTGGTATTGGGAAGAAGAATACATCGATCTGTTGATAGAGCGCAATTTTGGATATCATATGCCTCTGTTCCATGCTTGCAAACATGCTATCATAATATTGCTGTTTTACACTTGCTGAAACTGTTTCAACATTCAATCTTGTCATGTTGTTTCCCACTAATCCATGAGTCATATGTGATATTATGCTTTGAGGTTATTTGCTCTTTGTTATGTGTACTTTGATGCCATGCCCTTGGTTGCTATGTATACTTGCTGTAGCTTGTCTCTTTCTTGCTCTCAAATTGCCATCATATTAACTCTGCTCATTTATATGTCCCTGTGTTATAAAGTTGCTTTTTGCATTGATCATATTGGTTTAATCTTGATGCCTATGAACCTGAACCTTAATGATATTTGAAGTATGTTATCTGTTCATGAAGTGCATGTCAAGTTTATGCTCATATGATTCCTGTAGCATGTCTTTTTGATGATTGCAAAGTGCCTAGGTTCTGTTTTGGGCAGATTGTTGTTATATCTTGTTTGGAGTGTATGTGTTGCACCGTTGCTCCGTTTTGAGCATGCTCTATATGAAAATTGCTTGATTTTGCATGTAGTTTCATCTTATCATGTTGCATCCATGTGTTGAGAGTGTTGCTTGATGTTTGAATGCATTTTGCATCAATGCCATGTTTTGCTTGTTTTGCTCATATCTCTAGGCCGTAGCTCTAAATTAAATGAACTTTATATGTAACTTGACTAGAATTTCGTGTAGATCATCTTGGTGCATCTTAACTTGCTGTTTAACAACTTGAACATAAGGTTTATTCAGATCTGGACCAATTTCGAAATTTGCATATGAGGACTTACCGGAATTGTTATATGTTATTTCCGGCCTCATTTAAACTTGCTTTGATGTGTTGTTCTTGTTTGCATCATCTCTTGTCATGAGTAGCATCATATAGCCTTGTCATGCATCATACTTGGTTGAGCATCATGCCATGCTTATGTGTTGTGTGTTTACCATGTTGTTTGCTTCTTTCCGGTTATGCTTCTTCTTGATAGTTCCTGTTTTGTTGCGATCGTTAGGATTCGTTCGTCTACGCTTGGTTCGTCTTCGCCCATTTGTCTTCTTCATGGACTCGTTCTTCTTCCTAGCGGGATTTCAGGCAAGATGACTGTTACCCTGGATCTCACTACTATCATTGCCATGCTAGTTGCTTCGTTCTATCGCTATGTTGCGCTACCTATCACTTGTTTATCAAGCCTCCCAAATTGCCATGTCAGCCTCTAACCTTTTCACCCTTCCTAGCATACCGTTGTTTGGCTAAGTTACCGCTTTTGCTCAGCCCCTCTTATAGCGTTGTTAGTTGCAGGTGAAGTTGAAGATTGCTCCATGTTGGATTAGGATTATGTTGGGATATCATAATATCTCTTCTTTTAATTAATGCATCTATATACTTGGTAAAGGGTGGAAGGCTCGGCCTTATGCCTGGTGTTTTGTTCCACTCTTGCCGCCCTAGTTTCCGTCATACTGGTGTTATGTTTCTTGATTTTGCGTTCCTTACGCGGTCGGGTTTATGGGAACCCCTTGACGTTTCGCTTTGAATAAAACTCCTCCAGCAAGGCCCAACATTGGTTTTACCATTTGCCTAACATAACTAAAATTTAAATAGGGGATTTTCTCCGGACCCCTAGTTTCTTAATCAACCCCCCCCCCCCCCCCCGAGGGGGCCCAGTGCTCCTCCGAGTGTTGGTCCGAAACGAGCAAACTGCGGGGCCAGCGCGGGACAACTCGAGGTCTGGTTTTACTCGTAGGATGTTGATGCGGAGCATCCTTCGATCATCCCCATGGACACTACTTCGACTACACAAGCTCCAAGTGGACCCATGACAAGAGCTCGAGCACGTGCTATTCAATCCGAGGTTAACTCTCTCCTTGTTGAACTTCCCTTTGACCCACTTGAGACATGGCTACTACCTCAAACGGAGATGCTTTGTGTGCTTAGGTACCAAGGAACCAACCTAGAAGAAGCTACGGTACAAGATGAACGTCGAGAGCAAGAGGAGAAGTTGTCCAGCCTGGAACGGGCAGTACCATCGCCCACGCCAAGCGGTACTGCCGCTAAACCCAGCCAAGCGGCACTACCGCCCTATATCTGCCCTTCTTCCGCCGAACCCAACAAACTCATGTGATCGAACGGCTCCAGAGCGGTACAACCGCCCCACAAGAGCGGTACTACCGCTGAAGCTCTACAAGCGGTACTACTGCCCGAGGGTCCGGTACTACCGCCCTGCCTGCGTGCAGCGTATCCGGGCCGAGGCCCATGTACTCGTTTCGCCCCTCTCTTACCCCTTCGAAGTCTTAGACTATAAATAGACCTTCCCCTCGTCCTTTCTTGGGTTAGCATTGGTTTAGCTCATTTGAGATAGAGCATTGCTCCTCCGTACCGGATCTACTCCACGTGAGGGACCGCACCTCTTCGGAGAAGATCCATCCGGATTCAAGGCC
This sequence comes from Triticum timopheevii, assembly GCA_963921465.1. Lineage (NCBI taxonomy): Eukaryota > Viridiplantae > Streptophyta > Magnoliopsida > Poales > Poaceae > Triticum > Triticum timopheevii. The sequence goes on along the minus strand of OY997268.1, from coordinate 282,964,372 downwards.
TCCATCCGGAGAAGACAATCAAGACCTCCTCTCGGAGAAGAACAGCTACCTATGTATCGTCCCTTGTTGACTTTGGGTCTCATGTTACTTTGTGCCTCGATGATCTAGCACTTGTTTGATCAATTTCATGTCGGTTGAGTGTTTCTCTCATTTTCCCCTCGTGATTTCCCTCGTGTTCTTCCACGCGTTCTTCGTGTTCCCCCCTAGGTTCCACTCCAAACGTGAAAGATCGGCCCATAGGGTTCCGCCCTACACCGTCTTCGTATCATGAGCCACGTTGATCACGTTTTTTGAGCCCCTACCCTTTGTTTTATAGCTTGATTTTGTTGATTTCGTCCTAAATCCGAAAATCCCCACCAAAAATAGCCCCCAAATTTTTTTGTGATTTGTTGGTTTTGATGATGTTTTGTTGATTTTGATCCGTGGATTTTCTTGGTTTCAAGTTAATCTAGCATCCCCCATCTTTTCCCCACCTTCCATCCACGAAATCCATCCAATTTTGCCCCCGAAATCATCCTTTTCCGCCCCAAAATCGCCCCGATTTTCGATTTTGCAAATTTTTCCCGACACGAGCGGTACTACCGCCCCCAAGCGGTACTACCGCTGAGCGCCACAAGCGGTACTACCGCCCTCCCAAGCGGCACTAGCGCTCCACCACGGGCAGCTAGAACTCCTTCTGCGCGACCCTTTTCTGCCTAGTTTCGCCCAATTTTTATCCCGGTGCCCACGCATACTTCCACATACCACCACCACTTTCAGCAAACAACACCACCACTCAACGTTACCTACTATGACGATTTTGACACATTTTGGTCTTTGAGATTGTGGGTTGTGGTTCCCGTGTCCTATTGTGTTTCGGCTATATAGGTAGGGTTCGACGTCAACAACACCACCGCTCATCTCCATAGACTACTCATCATCGCCAAGGACGGTAACCTCGATGACATCTTTTTCATACCTTGCAACTCCATTGATAACCACGTGGCCTTACTTTTGCGTTGCTTGCCCATCGAGACTAGCCATTGAGTATTCCCGGCAACGTGACTTGTGCACATTAGTGATAATACTCTCCATAAGCATACATACCATTTCATCTCTTGTGTCACAAAGTTGTCATCGCATACACAATTGTTATCTTGCTTCGTGAAGTTTTGCATGAGAAAAGAGCTCAAAAGAGAAAGAGCCAAACAAGCTTTTAAGCAAAAGAGAAAGATAAGCAAAGAGCTTATAAGCAAGAACCATAGCATCATACTACATTAATATTGTCATATCCAATCATCTTGGATCATATCACCGAAGTAGCATACATATACCATACTTGGGATAGAGATCGTTCCATTTTTGCCTAGTAGGTTGTGCACAAGCTCCGTATCCACCTATTGTGCAATCGTGCTAGCGTCTCTCTAGTATTGTGCAACAAGAGCATTTTTGTGGACTCCACATTTTGGCTCAATTTTGGTTTGCACAATCCCTCTTATCTATTTGCGTGTGTGTTTCCGTGTACCACTACTTGCTTGGTCTACTTGTTGCATTTGCGAATTTGCGGATCTTTTTCAACATCTTTGAGTCAAACTAACAATTGCATCAAATTTTGTGTCGCCATCCTAACCAAGCTCCACCATAAGCTTTTACTTGTGTAGGTGTGAGAACCGACAAGAATTGGTACCAATAGTGCTATTTCATTGTCCGCATTTGAGTGAACTTGATTCATTGTCAACATCGGTCAAGGCATATTTGGTATAAGTTCTTCTCCTTCTCCCACTCACATTTTGCTTGGAATGATGGATAGGCCAAGTACCTCTACCAACCCACTCTTCATCGAGCAAGACGATGACATGTCATCATTCGTCACCAAGAGCCAGCTCTTTGGTGCACAATGAGTGTTGCATCAAGAGAAACAAGCTATGACCGACCGCATCGACAACCTCGCCACCGACTTGCGACTCTCCGAGCAACGTACCAAGGACTACTTCGACAACAAGCTCGACGCGCACAAGCAAGAGAACGATGCAAGGATGGACGAGATCCGCGCCTTGTTGGTGAACTATCCTCCTTCAACTTCTTCATACTCAAGACGGAGCCGCTCAAGTCGACACTCCGACGACTCCTTCTCCGGCTCAAGTACACCATCATCGAACACTCTTCGACGAGAGGCGTGTCAAGACCGTCATGCATCTCGCAATCTGCTACATGACAAGCATTCACAAGCGCAAGTCGATGAGCAAGTGCTTCATCCTCCACCACATCAAGTTGCATTTGCTCAAGCTCAAGAACGACAACGACAACGGCGCCAAGAGGAAGAACGAGCGCATCTACACCAAGACGAACAAGACGCCGAGGCTCAACGTCTTCAACAACAACAATGTGAAGCGCAAGCTCTTGAGGCGCAACATGCCCTTCAAGAATCAAGTCGAGCCGTCGCCAACCGCAATCGTGAACGGCGCAATCAAGAGGAAGCCCTTCGAGAAGAAATCCAAGATAGGAACTACCAACCGCGAGTGCAACGTCAAGTTCCTCAAGCTCCTCCACAAGCTCGTCAAGCTCCACCTCAACCTCAAGTTCAACAAGAGCAAGTTGATCATGGACTTCCTCCACGCCAAGAGCACCATGAGGATGATTACCCTCCACGTCAAGGGCGTCATCATCACCATCGCCAACAACACAATGAAGAGCAACGCTATGGCAAGCTAAAATTCACCATGCCCAAGTTCAATGGAAGCAATGACCCCGAAGAGTACCTTTCATGGGCATTGAAGGTCGACAAAATCTTTTGCACAACTATGAGGAAGAGAAGAAGATCGCTATGGCATCACTTGAGTTCCAAGACTATGTGCTCATATGGTGGGAACAAGCCCTTGAGCGCTGACAAGCAAGAGGTGAACCTCCAATCACCACTTGGGCTCAAATGAAGGATGTCATGCGAGCATGTTTTGTGCCCACCTACTACAACCGCGATCTCTTCAAGAAGCTCCAACTCCTCAAGCAAGGAACAAAGAGTGTTGAAGAATACTACAAGGAAATGGAGATAGCCATGATTCGAGCCAATGTCAAGGAAGATGATGAGCAAAAAATGGCACGCTTCTTGAATGGCCTCAATCATCCCATCAAGAAGATCGCCGACTTCCAACCCTACTCCACCCTCATTGAGCTCGTCCATCAAGCTACCAAGGCAGAACGTCAAGTGCAAGATGACTTCAAGTACGCCAAGTACTCATCCAAGACCTACGACTTCTCCAACAACCAAGCTTCAACAACTCATCCAACCTCTACATCAACCAAGCCTTCTCCAAGAAACAACGACAAGTCAAGTTACAAGAAAACTTCGACAAGTTCAAGTCGCCTTCCTCCTACTACAAGCAACTTCAAGCTGCGTGCTTCATCATCTACTCCGACCGATGAGACCGTCAAGACAAGCTCCTTCAAGTGTTTCACTTGTGGCGGCCAAGGCCACAAGTCCTATGAATGCACAAACAAGCGCACCATGATCCTCAGCGACGATGGCACCTATGACTCCATGAGTGACGAGGAGATGGAAGCCCTTGAGCAAGTGGCCATGCACCGGCGTGTGAATGAGGATGAAGATGATCAAGTCTTTTGTGATGAGGATTCGAGCCCCGCTCTCATTGTTTCCAAAGTCTTGACTCTTCAACATCAACAAGAATAAGACCAACGATGCCACATCTTCCACACAAAGGCATGCATCAATGGAAGGTCCGTCAAGGTCATCATCGATGGAGGTAGTTGCCACAAATTGGCAAGTGAAGAACTATGCTCCAAGCTTCAATTGGTCAAGATGAAGCATCCGCATCCATACAAAGTCCAATGGCTAAGTGACTCCGGCACTATCCGAGTTGAGCATACGGTCCAAGTCTCCTTCAAAATTGGTGACACTTTGGAGTGTGATGTCGTCCCGATGTCCGTTTGCCACCTCCTTCTTGGTCGACCATGGCAATTCGACCGTGGTGTCATCCACATCGGGCGTACCAATCACTATAGCTTCAAGATGCAAGGGAAGGAATATGTGCTACGACCTATGTCTCTGTTGGGGAATGTAGTAATTTCAAAATTTTCCTACGCACACACAAGATCATGGTGATGCATAGCAACAAGAGGGGAGAGTGTTGTCCACGTACCTTCGTAGACCGAAAGTGGAAGCGTTAGAACAACGCGGTTGATGTAGTCGTATGTCTTCACGATCCGACCGATCCAAGTACCGAACATACGGCACCTCCGAGTTCAGCACACGTTCAGCTCGATGACGATCCCCGGACTCCGATCCAGCAGGGTGTCGGGGATGAGTTCTGTCAGCACGACGGCGTGGTGACGGTGATGATGTTCTACCGACGCAGGGCGTCTCCTAAGCACCGCTACGATATGACCGAGGTGGAATATGGTGGAGGGGGGCACCGCACATGGCTAATGAACGATCATGAAGATCAACTTGTGTATCATGGGGTGCCCCCCTCCTCCGTATATAAAGGGGGGGAGGAGGAGGAGGCCGGCCAAGGGGGTGGCGGGCCCTAGGAGGGGGAAACCTACTCCAAGTAGGTTTGCCCCTCCCTTTCCTAGTCCAAGAAGGAGGGGGGAGGAAGGAGTGGGAGAGGGGAAAGGCAAGGGGGGTGCCGCCCTCCCTTCCTTGTCCTATTCAGACTCAAGGGGAGGGGGGGCGCCTCTTGCCCTGGCCGGCCCCTCTCTCTCTCCACTAGGGCCCAACAAGGCCCATTAGTTCCCGCGGGGGGGGGGGGGTCCGGTAACCCCCGGTACTCCGATATATATCCGATAACCCCCGGAACTATTCCGGTGTCCGAATATAGTCGTCCAATATGTACATCTTTATGTCTCGACCATTTCGAGACTCCTCGTCATGTCCGTGATCACATCCGGGACTCCGAACAACCTTCGGTACATCAAAAACTATAAACTCATATTATAACCGTCATCGTAACGTTAAGCGTGCGGACCCTACGGGTTCGAGAACTATGTAGACATGACCTAGAACTATTTCCGCTCAATAACCAATAGCGGAACCTGGATGCTCATATTGGCTCCTACATATTCTACGAAGATCTTTATCGGTCAAACCGCATAACAACATACGTTGTTCCCTTTGTCATCGGTATGTTACTTGCCCGAGATTCGATCGTCGGTATCTTAATACCTAGTTCAATCTCGTTGCTGGCAAGTCTCTTTACTCGTTGCATAATGCATCATTCCGTAACTAACTCATTAGCTGCATTGCTTGCAAGGCTTATAGTGATGTGCATTACCGAGAGGGCCGAGAGATACCTCTCCGACAATCGGAGTGACAAATCCTAATCTCGAAATACGTCAACTCAACAAGTACCTTTGGAGACACCTGTAGAGCACCTTTATAATCACCCACTTATGTTGTGACGTTTGGTAGCACACAAAGTGTTCCTCCGGTAAACGGGAGTTACATAATCTCATAGTCATAGGAACATGTATAAGTCATGAAGAAAGCAATAGCAACATACTAAACGATCAAGTGCTAAGCTAACGGAATGGGTCAGGTCAATCACATCATTCTCCTAATGATGTGATCCCGTTAATCAAATGACAACTCATGTCTATGGCTAGGAAACTTAACCATCTTTGATTCAACGAGCTAGTCAAGTAGAGGCATACTAGTGACACTATGTTTGTCTATGTATTCACACATGTATTATGTTTCCAGTTAATACAATTCTAGCATGAATAATAAACATTTATCATGGTATAAGGAAATAAATAATAACTTTATTATTGCCTCTAGGGCATATTTCCTTCAGTCTCCCACTTGCACTAGAGTCAATAATCTAGTTCACATCGCCATGTGATTTAACATCAATATTCACATCTGTATGTGATTAATACCCATAGTTCACATCATCATGTGATCATCACCCAAAGTGTTACTAGAGTCAATAATCTAGTTCACATCGTTATGTGATTAACAACCAAAGAGTACTAAGGTATGATCGTGTTTTGCTCGTGAGAGAAGTTTAGTCTCCGGGTCTATCACATTCAGAGCCGTATGTATTTTGCAAATACTCTATGTCTACAATGCTCTGCACGGAGCTACTCTAGCTAATTGCTCCCACTTTCAATATGTATCCAGATTAAGACTTAGAGTCATCTGGATCAGTGCCAAAACTTGTATCGACGTAACCCTTTACGACGAACCTTTTGTCACCTCCATAATTGAGAAACATATCCTTATTCCACTAAGGATAATTTTGACCAATGTCCAGTGATATACTCCTAGATCACTATTGTACTCCCTTGCCAAACCAGGGCAGAGTATACAATAGGTCTGGTCCATACCATGGCATACTTTTATAGAACCTATGACTGATGCATAGGGAATGACTTTCATTCTCTTTCTATTTTCTGCTGTGGTTGGGATTTGAGTCTTACTCAATTTCATACCTTTGCAACACAGGCAAGAACTCTTTCTTTGACTGTTCTATTTTGAACTACTTCAAAATCTTGTCAAGGTATGTACTCATTGAAAATCTTATCAAGCGTCTTGATCTATCTCAATAGATCTTGATGCTCAATATGTAAGTAGCTTTACCGAGGTCTTTCTTTGAAAAAACTCCTTTCAAACACTCCTTTATGCTTTACGAAATAATTTTACATTATTTCCGATCAACAATATGTCATTCACATATACTTATCAGAAATGTTGTAGTGCTCCCACTCACTTGTAAATACAAGCTTCACCGCAAGTCTGTATAAAACTATATGCTTTGATCAACTTATCAAAGCGTATATTCCAACTCTGAGATGCTTGCACCAGTCCATAGATGGATTGCTGGAGGTTGCACATTTTGTTAGCACCTTTAGGATTGACAAAACCTTTTGGTTGCATCATATACAACTCTTCTTTAAGAAAACCATTAAGGAATGCAGTTTTGACATCCATTTGCCAAATTTCATAAAATGTGGCAATTGCTAACATGATTCGGACAGACTTAAGCATCGCTACAGTTGAGAAAAATCTCATTGTAGTCAACACCTTGAACTTGTCAAAAACCTTTTTGCGACAAGTCGAGATTTGTAGATAGTAACACTACTATCAACATCCGTCTTCCTCTTGAAGATCCATTTATTTTCTATTGTTTGCCAATCAACGGGCAAGTCCACCAAAGTCCACACTTTGTTCTCATACATGGATCCTATCTCAGATTTCATGGCCTCCAGCCATTTTGCGGAATCCGGGCTCATCATCACTTCCTCATAGTTCGTAGGTTTATCATGATCTAGTAACATGACTTTTAGAACAGGATTACCGTACCACTCTGGTGCGGACCGTACTCTGGAAGACCTACGAGGTTCTGTAGTAACTTGATCTGAAGTTTCATGATCATCATCATTAGCTTCCTCACTAATTGGTGTAGGAATCACTGGAACTGATTTCAGTGATGAACTATTTTCCAATTCGGGAGAAGGTACAGTTACCTCATCAAGTTTTACTTTCCTCCCACTCACTTCTTTCGAGAGAAACTCCTTCTCTAGAAAGGATCCATTTTTAGCAATGAATATCTTGCCTTCGGATCTGTGATAGAAGGTGTACCCAACAGTTTCATTTGGGTATTCTATGAAGACACAACTCTCTGATTTGGGTTTGAGCTTATCAGGATGAAACTTTTTCACATAAGCATCGCAGCCCCAAACTTTAAGAAACGACAACTTGGGTTTCTTACTAAACCACAGTTTATATGGTGTCGTCTCAACGGATTTAGATGGTGCCCTTTTAACGTGAATGCAGCTGTCTCTAATGCATAACCCCAAAACAATAGTGGTAAATCAGTAAGAGACATCATAGATCGCACCATATCCAATAAAGTGCGGTTACGACGTTCGGACACACCATAACGTTGTGGTGTTCCAGGTGGCGTGAGCTGTGAAACTATTTCACATTGTTTTAATTGAAGACCAAACTCGTAACTCAAATATTCGTCTCCGCGATCAGATCGCAGAAACTTTATTTTCTTGTTACGATGATTTTTCCACTTCACTCTGAAATTCTTTGAACCTTTCAACTATTTCAGACTTATGTTTCATCAAGTAGATATACCCATATCTGCTCAAATCATCTTGTGAAGGTCAGAAAATAACGATACTTGCCACAAGCATCAACACTCATTGGATCGCATACATCGGTATGTATTATTTCCAATAAGTTAGTAGCTTGTTCCATCGTTCCGGAGAACGGAGTTTCAGTCATCTTGCCCAAAAGGCACGGTTCGAAAGCATCAAATGATTCATAACCAAGTGATTCCAAAAATCCATCTTTATGGAGTTTCTTCATGCGCTTTACACCAATATGACCCAAATGGCAGTGCCACAAATAAGTTGCACTATCATTATTAACTTTGCATCTTTTGGCATCAATATTATGAATATGTGTATCACTACGATCGAGATCCAACAAACTATTTTCATTAGGTGTATAACCATCGAAGGTCTTATTCATGTAAACAGAATAACAATTATTCTTTAACTTCAAATGAATAACCGTATCGCAATAAACATGATCAAATCATATTCATGCTCAACGCAAACGCTAAATAACATTTATTTAGGTTTAACACTAATCTCAAAAATATAGGGAGTGTGTGATGATGATCATATCAATCTTGGAACTATTTCCAACACTCATCGTCACTTCCCCTCAACTAGTCTCTGTTTATTATGTAACTCCTGTTTCGAGTTACTAATCTTAGCAACCGAACAAGTATCAAATACTCAGGGGCTACTGTAAACACTAGTAAGGCACACATCAAACACCTGTATATCAAATATACCCTTGTTCACTTTGCCATCCTTCTTATCCACCAAATATTCACGGCATTTCCGCTTCCAGTGACCATTTCCTTTGTAGTGTAAGCACTCAGTTTCAGGCTTTGGTCCAGCTTTGGGCTTCTTCGTAGGAGTGACAACTTGCTTGCCATTCAACTTGAAGTTTCCTTTCTTTCCCTTTGCCCTTTTCTTGAAACTAGTGGTCTTGTCAATCATCAACACTTGATGTTCTTTCTTGATTTCTCCCTTCGTCGATTTCAACATCACGAAGAGCTCGGGAATCGTTTTTGTCATCCCTTGCATACTATAGTTCATCACGAAGTTCTAGTAACTTGGTGATGGTGACTAGAGAACTCTATCAATCACTATCTTATCTGGAAGATTAACTCCCACTTGATTCAAGTGATTGTAGTACCCAGACAATCTGAGCACATGCTCACTAGTTGAGCGATTCTCCTCCATCTTTTAGCTATAGAAATTGTTGGAGACTTCATATCTCTCAACTTTGGTATTTGCTTAAAATATTAACTTCAACTCCTGGAACATCTCATATGGTCCATGACGTTGAAAACATCTTTGAAGTCCCGATTCTAAGCTGTTAAGCATGGTGCACTAAACTATCAAGTAGTCATCATATTGAGCTAGCCAAACGTTCATAACGTCTGCATCTGCTCCTGCAATAGGTGTGTCACCTAGCGGTGCATCAAGGACATAATTCTTCTGTACAGCAATGAGGACAATCCTCAGATCATGGATCCAATCCGCATCATTGCTACTAACATCTTTCAACACAGTTTTCTCTAGGAACATATCAAAATAAACATAAGAAAGCAACAACGCGAGCTATTGATCTACAACATAATTTGCAAAATACTACCAGGACTAAGTTCATGATAAATTTAAGTTCAATTAATCATATTACTTAAGAACTCCCACTTAGATAGACATTCCTCTAGTCATCTAAGTGATCACGTGATCCAAATCAACTAAACCATAACCGATCATCACGTGAGATGGAGTAGTTTTCAATGGTGAACATCACTATGTTGATCATATCTACTATATGATTCACGCTCGACCTTTCGGTCTCTAGTGTTCCGAGGCCATATCTGCGTATGCTAGGCCCGTCAAGTTTAACCTGAGTATTCCGCGTGTGCAAAATGGTCTTGCACCCGTTGTAGATGGATGTAGAGCTTATCACACCCGATCATCACGTGGTGTCTGGGCACGACGAACTTCGGCAATGGTGCATACTCAAGGAGAACACTTTTATCTTGAAATTGAGTGAAATATCATCTTATAATGCTACCGTCAATCAAAACAAAATAAGATGTATAAAAGATAAACATCATATGCAATCAAAAATATGTGACATGATATGGCCATCATCATCTTGTGCCTTTGATCTCCATCTCCAAAGCATCGTCATGATCTCCATCGTCACCGACATGACACCATGATCTCCATCATCTTGATATATATCAATGTGTCGTCACATGGTCGTCTCGCCAACTATTGCTCTTGCAACTATTGCTATCGCATAGCGATAAAGTAAAGCAATTATTTGGCGCTTGCATCTTATGCAATAAAGAGACAACCATAAGGCTTCTGCTAGTTGCCGATAACTTCAACAAAACATGATCATCTCATACAACAACTTATATTTCATCACGTCTTGACCATATCAGATCACAACATGCCCTGCAAAAACAAGTTAGATGTCCTCTACTTTGTTGTTGCAAGTTTTACGTGGCTGCTACGGGCTGAGCAAGAACCGTTCTTACCTACGCATCAAAACCACAATGATAGTTTGTCAAGTTAGTGTTGTTTTAACCTTCGCAAGGACCGGGCGTAGCCACACTCGGTTCAACTAAAGTTGGAGAAACAGACACCCGCTAGTCACCCGTGTGCAAAGCACGGCGGTAAAACTAGTCTCGCGTAAGCGTACGCGTAATGTCGGTCTGGGCCGCTTCATCCAACAATACCACTGAACCAAAGTATGACATGCTGGTAAGCAGTATGACTTGTATCGCCCACAACTCACTTGTGTTCTACTCGTGCATATAACATCAACGCATAAAACCTAGGCTCGGATACCACTGTTGGGGAACGTAGTAATTTCAAAATTTTCCTACGCACACGCAAGATCATGGTGATGCATAGCAACCAGAGGGGAGAGTTTGGTCCAGGTACCCTTGTAGACCGAAAGCGGAAGCGTTAGAACAACACGGTTGATGTAGTCGTACGTCTTCACGATCTGACCGATCCAAGTACCGAACGTACGGCACCTCCGAGTTCAGCACACGTTCAGCTCGATGACGATCACCGGACTCCGATCCAGCAGGGTGTCGGGGATGAGTTCCGTCAGCACGATGGCATGGGTGACGGTGATGATGTTCTACCGACGCAGGGCTTCGCCTAAGCACCGCTACGATATGACCGAGGTGGAATATGGTGGAGGGGGCCACCGCACACGGCTAATGAACGATCACGAAGATCAACTTGTGTATCATGGGGTGCCCCCCCCCTCCGTATATAAAGGGGGGAGGAGGAGGGGGCCAGCCAAGGGGGTGGCGCGCCCTAGGAGGGGGAAACCTACTCCAAGTAGGGTTGCCCCTCCCTTTCCTAGTCCAAGAAGGAGGGGGGGGGGGAAGGAGTGGGAGAGGGGAAAGGCAAGGGGGGCGCCGCCCCCCTTCCTGTCCTATGCGGACTCAAGGGGAGGGGGCGCGCCTCTTGCCCTGGCCGACCCCTCTCTCTCTCCACTAGGGCCCAACAAGGGCCATTAGTTCCCGGGGGGGGGGGGGGTTACGGTAACCCTCGGTACTCCGATATCTATCCGATAACCCCCGGAACTATTCCGGTGTCCGAATATAGTCGTCCAATATATCAATCTTTATGTCTCGACCATTTCGAGACTCCTCGTCATGTTCGTGATCACATCCGGGACTCTGAACAACCTTCGGTACATCAAAAACTATAAACTCATATTATAACTGTCATCGTAACGTTAAGCGTGCAGACCCTACGGGTTCGAGAACTATGTAGACATGACCTAGAACTGTTTCCGGTCAATAACCAATAGCGGAACCTAGATGCTCATATTGGCTCCTACATATTCTACGAAGATCGAGGGAGTCCTGGATAGGGGGTGTCCGGACAGCCGGACTATCATCGTCCGCCGGACTCCAAGACTACGAAGATACAAGATTGAAGACTCCGTCCCGTGTCCGGATGGGACTTTCCTTGGTGTGGAAGGCAAGCTTGGCGATACGGATATGTAGATCTCCTACCATTGTAACCGACTCTGTGTAACCCTAGCCTCCTCCGGTGTCTATATAAACCGGAGGGCTTTAGTCCGTAGGACACAACATACATTACAACAATCATACCATAGGCTAGCTTTAGGGTTTAGCCTCCTTGATCTCGTGGTAGATCCACTCTTGTACTACCCATATCATCAATATTAATCAAGTAGGACGTAGGGTTTTACCTCCATCGAGAGGGCCCGAACCTGGGTAAAACATCGTGTCCCTCGTCTCCTGTTACCATCCGCCTAGACGCACAGTTCGGGACCCCCTACCCGAGATCCACCGGTTTTGACACCGACATTGGTGCTTTCATTGAGAGTTCCTCTGTGTCGTCACCGATAGGCTCGATGGCATCTTCAGCCAACAACGCTGTCCAGGGTGAGACTTTTCTCCCCGGACAGATCTTCGTATTCGGCGGCTTCGCACTGCGGGCTAATTCGCTTGGCCATCTGGAGCAGATCGAAAGCTATGCCCCTGGCCGTCAGGTCAGATTCGGAAGTCTAAACTTCACGGCCGACGTCCGCGGAGACTTGATCTTCGATGGGCTCGAGCCACAGCCAAGCGAGCCGCACTGTCACGATGGGCATGATCTAGCTCTGCCGCCGAACAGTGCCCTGGTGGCCGCACACGAATCCGCTTCGGCCTTTAGTCCGGAGCCGATCGCCCAGATCGAGGATCGGTGGATGGACACCGCCTCGGGGGCTTCAACTTCCACGGCGATGGAGCCGAACGCTAATCTTGTCCCCCGCGAAAATCGTGATTCCGAGGTGCCGGACTCCTTCCCGGACTCCGAACCTCCCACGCCCCTACCAATCGATTCGGATTGGGCGCCGGTTATGGAATTCACCGCCACGGACATCTTCCAACACTCGCCCTTTGGCGACATCCTAAATTCGCTAAAGCATCTCTCGTTAACGGGAGAGTCCTGGCCGGACTATGGCCAGGATGGTTGGGATATGAACGACGAAGAAATTCAGAGCCCACCCACCACCCACTTTGTAGCCACTGTCGACGATCTAACCGACATGCTAGACTACGACTCCGAAGACATCGACGCTATGGATGACGATGCCGGAGACGAACAGGAACCAGCGCCTACAGGGCACTGGAAGACCACCTCGTCATACGACATATACATGGTGGACACCCCAAAAGACGGGGATGGCGAAGAAACAGCGGAGGCAGATTCTTTAAAGAAACAGCCCAAGCGCCGGCGTCAGCGGCGCCGCTCTAAATCCCGCCACAGCAAGAATGGAGATTCCGGCACAGGAGATAATAATACCCCAGAAAGTGCCGAAGACAACCCCCTCCAGCAGGACTCAGCACAGGAGGATGCAGAAGCAAGCCCTCACGAGAGGGCGGCAGACGAAGAGGTTGAGGATTATAACTATATGCCTCCCTCCGAAGACGAGGCAAGCCTCAACGACGACGAATTCGTCGTGTCCGAGGATCCCGTCGAACAAGAGCGTTTTAAACGCAGGCTTATCGCCACGGCAAATAGCCTAAAGAAAAAGCAGCAGCAGCTTCAAGCTGATCAGGATCTGCTGGCCGATCGATGGACCGAGGTCCTCGCGGCCGAAGAGTATAAACTCGAACGCCCCTCCAAAAGCTACCCAAGACGCAAGCTGCTCCCCCGATTAGAGGAGGAAGCATACATACCTCCATCACCAGCGCACGATACGGCTGACCGACCACCCCGTGGTCGTGACAGAGAGGCATCCAGGCCCCCAACCAAGACCGTACCCCGGCATCGCTCCAAAAGTACGAAGCCAAGAGGGAACGCGCCGGACTTGCGAGATATATTGGAGGACAAAGCAAGGCAATCCAGATCCATCTACGGATCACGTGGGCGCCCCACGACCCATGACGAATACCGTCACGCCGGATACAACCCCGGCCGGGCCGAACACAGCAGACAACGCTCTCTCAAGCTGCGTCTTGATATTGCTCAATACAGAGGCGCCGCACACCCGCTATGCTTCACTGACGAAGTAATGGATCACCAAATCCCTGAAGGGTTTAAACCCGTAAACATTGAATCCTACGATGGCACAACAGACCCCGCGGTTTGGATCAAAGATTATCTTCTCCACATCCATATGGCCCACGGCGACGATCTCCACGCCATCAAGTATCTCCCACTCAAACTTAAAGGACCAGCTCGGCATTGGCTTAATAGCTTGCCCGCAGAGTCAATTGGGTGTTGGGAAGACCTGGAAGCCGCATTCCTCGACAACTTCCAGGGCACGTATGTGCGACCACCAGACGCCGATGACCTAAGCCACATCATTTAGCAGCCAGACGAATCGGCCAGACAATTCTGGACACGGTTCTTGACAAAGAAAAATCAAATCGTCGACTGTCCGGATGCAGAGGCCCTTGCAGCCTTCAAACATAACATCCGCAACGAATGGCTAGCCCGGCACCTGGGACAGGAAAAGCCGAAATCCATGGCAGCCCACACATCATTAATGACCCGCTTTTGTGCGAGAGAGGATAGCTGGCTAGCTCGCAGCAACAATCTCCGTAAAAATTCCGGCAGTCCGGATACCAAGGACAACAACGGCAGGTCACGTCGAAACAAAAACAAACGCCGCATTAACGGCGACGATAAGGAGGATACGGCGGTCAACGCCGGATTCCGAGGCTCTAAACCCGGTCAACGGAAGAAGCCATTCAAAAGAACCACTCCGGGTCCGTCCAATTTGGACCGAATACTCGTTAAGTCATTTACTGCAATCGTTCTTTTTGATGCTGGTGCATCGCATTCATACATATCAAGGGGATTTGTGGATAAGTATAAACTGCCAACCCAAGCCCTTAGGTCACCCATGTTAGTAAGGAGCAGAGTATATTGCTAGTCTACGGTGTGATCGGCTACCATTAAGGATTGGTAACTATGTGTTCCCCTCAGACCTAATAGTATTGGAGTCGCAAGGACTGGATGTGATATTAGGCATGGATTGGTTATCGAAGTATGGATGGAACATTGAATGCGCATGTAAGTCGATTTTGCTTACCACCCCAGAAGGAAGAAGGATCAAGTATGTATCGCGACATGTGCCGAAGAGGACTCAAGTAAATTCCTTCTCAGGAGTTGTACAGGAGGAAGTACCAGTGGTGAAGGATTTTCCTGACTTATTTCCAGAGGAATTGCCAGGCATGCCACCGGATAGAGACATTGAGTTTTTGATTGAGCTTTTGCCAGGCAAAGGACCGACATCTAAGAGACCGTACAGGATGCCTGCAAAAGATTTGGAGGAAATTAAGAAGCAAATTAAGGAGTTACTGGATAAAGGCTATATTCGCCCAAGTTCGTCACCCTGGGGATCACCAGTGCTTCTAGTGGAGAATAAGGACGGATCATTGAGGATGGTTGTTGATTATCGAGGATTGAATGAAGTGACCATCAAGAACAAGTACCCACTGCCGATGATCACTGATCTGTTTGACCAATTGCAAGGAGCTAAGGTATTTTCCAAGATCGATCTGCGATTAGGATACCACCAGCTGAAGATTCGAGAGCAGGATATACCTAAGACAACTTTTACCACCAGGTACGGGCTATATGAGTATACTGTTATGTCATTTGGTCTGACTAACGCACCTGCATATTTCATGAACATGATGAACAAGGTGTTTACGGAGTTTCTGGATAAGTTCGTCGTGGTGTTCATTGATGATATGTTGGTCTACTCGAAGAATGAAGAGGAGCATAAGGAGCATTTGCGTTTGGTACTTGGGAAGCTCAGAGAACAGCAGTTATATGCCAAGTTCAGCAAGTGTGAGTTTTGGTTGAAGGAAGTTGGATTCCTCGGACATGTTATATCCGGAGAAGGAATAGCAGTAGACCCCACCAAGTTTGTCACTGTGACAAATTGGGAAGCCCCCACATCAGTTGGAGAGATCCGAAGTTTTCTTGGACTCGCAGGATACTACCGGAGGTTCATTGAGAATTTCTCGAAGATTGCAAAACCCATGACGGAGTTGTTGAAGAAGGACAACAAGTTCAACTGGACTGAGGAATGTGAGGCCAGCTTTCAAGAATTGAAGAAACGTCTGGTTACGTCACCGGTGCTGATTCTACCAGATCAGCGCAAGGATTATGAAGTATATTGCGACGCTTCTCGTCGAGGACTTGGAGTAGTGCTTATGCAGGAGGGAAGAGTTGTTTCATATGCCTCATGACAGCTTAAGCCCCATGAGTTGAATTATGCCACACATGACTTGGAGTTAGCAGCCGTAGTGCATGCGTTGAAGACATGGAGACATTTTCTCATCAGAAACCATTATGAGGTGTACATGGATCACAAGAGTTTGAAGTACATCTTCACACAAAGGAGTTGAATCTCAGGCAAAGGAGATGGTTGGAACTCATTAAGGATTATGATAGGAGATTGCATTATCACCCCGGAAAGGCTAACGTAGTAGCCGAGGCGTTGAGCCGCAAGAGCCATGTCAACACACTCATGATCGGAGAGTTACCAAAGGAACTAGCCGAGGATCTTCGCGAGCTATGTTTGGAGATAGTTCTGAGAGGCTATGTAGCAGCATTGAAGATTTAGTCTACTTTGATGGATAAGATCAAAGAAGCACAGAAGACGGACAAGGAGAT
This sequence comes from Triticum timopheevii, assembly GCA_963921465.1. Taxonomy (NCBI): domain Eukaryota; kingdom Viridiplantae; phylum Streptophyta; class Magnoliopsida; order Poales; family Poaceae; genus Triticum; species Triticum timopheevii. The sequence continues at coordinate 282,947,641 of OY997268.1, read as the reverse complement.
TGCCGAGATAAAGGAGAAGATGAGCAAAGTAAAGGCTAAAGGATTTCATGAGGATGAGCACGATACCTTATGGTTTGAGGACCGCGTTTATGTGCCTAATGACCCGGAGATCAGGAAGTTGATTTTACAAGAGGCCCATGATTCGCCTTATTCGATTCACCCAGGAAATATCAAGATGTATTTGGATTTGAAGGACACTTTCTGGTGGACCGGAATGAAGAAGGACATTGCAGAGTATGTAGTAGTTTGTGATGTATGTCAGAGAGTGAAGGCAGAGCATCAGAAGCCAGCAGGATTGCTACAGCCATTGCCGATATCCGAATGGAAATGGGATAAGCTAAGCATGGATTTTATCATGGGATTACCCAGGACTCGTTCAGGCTATGACTCAATATGGGTTGTAGTAGATCGTTTGACGAAGGTAGCTCATTTCATCTAGGTGAAGACCACTTATACAAGTGCTAAGTTGGCAAAGATATACATGACCAGGATCGTATGTCTGCATGGAGTTCCGAGGACCATTGTATCAGATAGAGGAACCCAGTTTACCTCAAAGTTCTGGAATCAGTTGCAGGAAACTTTGGGTACCAGGCTAGAGTTCAGTACAACCTTTCATCCACGGACAGATGGACAGACCGAGAGAGTCAATCAGATCCTGGAGGACATGCTGAGAGCTTGTGCGCTAGATTATGGATCAAGTTGGGACGAAAATTTGCCATATGCAAAGTTCTCTTACAACAACAGTAAACAATCCAGTCTGAATATGGCCCCTTTAGAAGCTTTGTATGGAAGGAGGTGCAGGACACCGTTGTTGTGGGATGAAGTTGGAGACCGACACTTGTTTGGACCAGATTTGATTAAAGAGTCTGAAGATAAGGTTAAGCTAATTCGCGACAGGCTCAAGGTAGCCCAGTCCAGGCAGAAGAGCTATGCAGATTCTAAACGCAAGGAGACAGTTTACGAAGTCGGAGACAGAGTTTATCTTCGTGTATCCCCACTTCGAGGAGTTAAGCGTTTTGGAGTTAAGGGAAAGTTAGCGCCATGTTTTGTGGGACCATACAAAGTTTTGGAGCATATGGGAGAAGTTGCTTACAAGTTGGAATTGCCCGAAGGTTTGTCAGGAGTTCATGATGTGTTCCACGTTTCCCAGTTGAAGAAGTGCCACGCAGAGATGGCTGATATACCTCTGAGAGATACAGTGCCACTGGAAGTGATTCAGTTGGATAGTGATTTGACCTATGAGGAGAAACCAGTCAAGATTCTCAAGTTTGCCAGCCGAGTCACGCGAATCAAGGTTATCAAGTTTTACAAAGTTCAGTGGAGCCACCATACCAAAGATGAAGCCACCTGGGAGCGAGAGGAAGACCTACTGAAGGACCACCCTCACCTATTTTCTAGCCAACCCGAATCTCGAGGGCGAGATTCATCTTAAGGGGGGTAGGTTTGTAACATCCAAAATTTTCAATTTGGAATGTTATACATTAGATCATCATTGCATATCATATTTTCTTGCATTTTGTTTTGATCCTAGAAATTTCACGCAACTCAAGGACCCGCGGAGAGAGTTGGGAATTTCATTATTTTCTTATTTGAGTTTTTCTCCAATTTAGAAAAAGGATAATTTGATTTTAATTATTTTATCTTCGAATATTTCAATTATAAAATAAGAGAGAGGGAATAAAATGACTTTCCCAAAATAAAGAAATATTTAAGATTTAATAATAAAATCAAATAAGATTTTATTTTGGAGTTTTATCGCTATTTTATTTGAATTAGGAAAAATATGCGTTTTTCAAAATTACATTTTAGGCCCAAATAAATGTTCATCTTGTCCGGCTTATTTTTAGAGGACGGGGAAAATTTATTTCGGGATTTTTGTGTCCATTTAGTTTTTTTTTCTTTTTTTCTGCACAAATGAATTATTAAAAAAAAAGATAAACCGCCTCTTGGCCGTACCCGAGCGGGACTCCGCCCGGGGGGCCTTTATAAACCGCGCCGCCCTGCCCCGAAGCCCACACCGCCGCCGCCAGCCCACCCGCACCGAACCCTAACCCTAGCCGCCCGCGCCGCCCGCCGCCGCCTCTGCCCGCCGTCGCCCCGCCGCCCCGCGCCGCCTCCGCCGGAGCCGCCGGACCCCGCTGCAGCCTCGCCGCCTCGCCGGACCCGAGGTAGCCGCCACCCGTTTTTTTTGTAAAAACCGATCGGTTTTTTAAGAACCCTAGATCCGTTTTTTAGACCGGTTCGTCGGTTTTATCGGTTTAGTTATTTAACGGAAGTTCGTCCGTACGTTCGTTTTAACGAACGGTTTTCGTCGTTTAGCCACAGAGAGCGAACGTTCGTTCATTAGCCTGTTCGTCCATTTTTTCTTTTTCTCGGATTTTCCGTGATTATTTTCGGTCGCGATTTCTCATCCGATTTTCATTTTAGTATAACTTTTCGCTCGTTTATCGGAATCAGGCGATTCAATCGCCTGAAGTTTCATCTCGAAACCCTCTTTCCGTTTAACCAACTCAAACAAGTTTTTGCTATTGTAAAATTTTACTTAGGTCCATATTAGTAAACGAAGCTTGTTTCTTTCATCGTTTGACTTTCGTTGCTTTGTTTGATTTGATTCTTTTTGCAAACCGGAGTTCTTAAGTTGAACTTTCTGGTTAGATCTCTTATTTGAGTTTTACCCGTGCATTAGATGAGTGATTATTGTATGCTTATTTGTTTGCGATAGAGTACCCGGAGTGCGCCGCTTGCTACTATGAGTCTCTAGGTTTCACGGATCATTAGCAAGGCAAGTAACACTTTGATCATACCTCTTTACTACCCAGATTTCTTGCATTAGATCAATCCTCAAACCATTGCATGATTAGGATCTGACTAATATGTGGGTTTTGGGAAGTAGATGAGGTAGTACCTATTACCTGTTTATTATCAAACCTTTGGGAGTTACTTCTACGTTTGCTTATATTGTTGTGCTATGCTAGTAGACGTGGATTGGGTGAGAGTATCCATGACAGATGTGAGATTGTTAATTAATGGTTTACTTAAGGTGGCAACTTTAATACACATCTGGGTGGATTGAGGCACCTGGGGAACCCAGTGTTGCCTGTATTTTTGGAAATCCCGGGGTACCGTGTGATTCTCCTATGGACCGTCACCCAGGCTCAAAGGGATCATGAGATTATTCATGCTAGAAACTTCCGTGTGCAGCTGCAAGCTACTATGGGCTCTAGCATAGTTGAGTATGTTGTGTGACCTCTTTCAGTGGTAGACTAGCAGATGTAGGGGATGTAGGTTGGTACTGTCTACCCAGAGTAAAGAGTTAATGCTTCTGAAAGACCGTGTCTCGGTCATCCGTTTCTTAAACACCATGTAGTGCGAGAAATCCAACAAAGGAGATCGAGTCTTGCGGGGAAAAGTGCGCAAACCTCTGCAGAGTGTATAAACTAATCATGGTTAGCCATGTCCCCGGTTATGGACGTTTTGAGTATCTAGTACCTGGATTTTCATGTGAATCTCATCATGTTATTTAATTAATTCTGTTTGGGTTTAATGATGATGCTTAATTGGGATTGAGTTGGGTGAACCTTCTCAATGTTTAACAATCAGCATGATAGTTAAATAAAATTTATTCCTTTGTTGTAGGAAAAAATTGGCTTTATGCAAAACTGTAACCATAGAGCTTTTCACCAGCCATATATGCATGTAGTGATAGCATGAATCTATTAATTACTCTCTATGTGTTACATTGCCAGCATATTCCATGTGATGACCCATTTTTGGGCTGCAACGTTCATGTTGTAGACTTTTTAGACGACGAGTAAGGTGCCTTAGGTCATGATCTTATACTCAGTGATGCCGTTGGAGTTGATGGACTCGCTTTATCTTCCAGGCCTTCCGCTCTTATCGTTATTAGATGGCCTTAATCCATATTTATTGTAATAAGTTCTTTTTTGAGACATTCGATGTAATAAGTGTGTGATTGCTACTCTGTTATAAATCCTTCAAGTACTGTGCGTGTCAGCATTACTGATCCAGGGATGACATTGATGCACAGAGATCAGACTGTTTGAGGTCTGGTCGCTACAATAGATCAGACAAAACTTGAGTCGACAGGCGCACAGGGCCTCCTGCCCTGGGTGCCGCCGCCGCCGGCCCAGAGATCGGTGTTGCTGCAGTGGAAGAATCCTGCCTTGGCTGTGTACCGGCCATGAAGATTGCGACCCGGTGTGGCGGCTCATAGGGGTCCAAAATACTGTCACCATCGGAACAGCCCCCAAGCTCGCCATCCTGAACCTGATAGATGGAGTTGGTCTCACCAGTGGAGGACTCGTCGCCTGAGTAGACAACCGTCTCACCACCAGATTTAGATCCTCCTTCTAGCTCCGCTCCATGAACGAAACCAACAAAGACATGCTTCGGGGCGGCTTGAGCCTTGGCGGGTGGCGCGCATCGAGCCGACTCGACGATGTCGGTGCAGATGTCCGGCTCAGCCAAAGACATGGATTCCGCCAAAGGGGACCCGGTACCCGTACTTGATTGAGTCAGCCTCGGGGCCCCAGCCCTTGTCATCAATGTAGAGCTTGCCGCGATGACTATTAGTCATCCGGCCCACAACGTATCCCTTGAGCCCTACGGAGCTGCCCTTCAAGAACTCAAAACCACCATGCGCTGGCCCCATGGTGGGCGCCAACTGTCATGGAATTGTCACGTCAGATGCCCTAGCATGAGGACTTAGGTGTGGAGCCATTGTAATGTAGTTAGCTTGAAGGGGTTAAACGGGACAAGGGACACAGAGAGTTTATACTGGTTCAACCCCTCGCAGTGGAGGTAAAGGCCTACTCCAGTTTAGGGTTGTATTCCTTGGGCTTCGATTACCAGGGAGCTAGCGAATACGCTTGACCTAGTTCTCGATCTCTTCTTTCTTGCCCTAAAACGCCGTCGGGTCACCCCTTTATATACATAGGTTGATGCCCGGCGACTTATGGAGTCCCGGCTGGCTCATACACAACGTGTCCGGCTCGGTGACAGAATCTACACTTTCCTTATCATACAAGTTAACATATGACGGTTTACACCCGTGGGCCTCAAGTCTCCTACGGGTCTTGGGCCATCGGTAAGCTTGCTTCACGAACCACCATCTTCAACAACTTCATGGGCCTTCTGGTTATGAACCGCCAGTGGTATGACCCGGCCCCTCCTGGGCGGGTTATCCAATAGTTATGTCCCCAATAGTACCTATGAGTGATGTGGAGTCGGGTTGATCGCGAGGGTATCCGTGAGATAACTATGCGACGCAGCTGGGCATTCTTAACCCTTGCCATAAGTCTGTGAGACGGGGCGACGGGACCATAGATCATGGATCATTGATCGTCTTCGCGTGCTCCCAAGACACTAATGGCTTGGATACGTGATCTGAGTAGGCCTCTAGCCTTTTCGCACTGACCACCACGCGAGAATAAGTACAAGCACTCTACATCGTACGATTATCTGAAAGATCTTTGGACGTCAACGATTGAGTGGCACGCGCCCGAGTGGTTCGCGTAAGCACCTACTTTGTATAAAGAGGTAGCCTAGACTAATCCCGGGCGTCCACACAACGCGTAGGAGTGCAAAGGAGAAGGGCCCAAGACCCCCGAGCGCTTAGGAGGTAGACCAGTGATACTTCCATTTTGCATCATGTTTACCTACTGTTATTTATGTTGTTTTATTGCATAATAATGCTTTTTGGAGTAATTCTAATGCCTTTTCTCTCATAATATGCAAGGTATACACACAAAAGGGGATAATTCTGGCAGCTAGAAATCTGGACCTGAAAAAGCTACGTCGGGCTACCTATTCTGCACAACTCCAAATGAGCTGATACTTTATGAGGATTTTTTATGGAATAAATAAGAATTTTTGGAGTCAATAAGTACCAGAGGGGGCCCACCAGGTGGGCACAACCCACCTGGGCACGCCCTGGTGGGTTGTGCTCACCCAGTCCTACCTCCAGTACCCCGCTTCTGGTATATTAGTCATTTTGACCTAGTAAAAAAATTAGGATAGGACATTCGGGACGAAGCGCCGCCGTCTCGAGGCGGAACCTGGGCAGGAGCACTTTTGCCCTCCGGTGGAGCGATTCCGCCAGGGGAACTTCCCTCCCGGAGGGGCAAATCCTCGTCATCATCATCACCAACAACTCTCCCATCTTGGGGAGGGCTATCTCCATCAACATCTTCAATAGCACCAACTCCTCTCAAACCCTAGTTCATCTCTTGTGTTCAATCTTTGTACCAGAACTATAGATTGGTGCTTGTGGGTGACTAGTAGTGTTGATTACATCTTGTAGTTGATTACTGTATGGTTCATTTGGTGGAAGATTATATGTTCAGATCCATTATGCTATTTAATACCCCTCTGATCTTGAGCATGATTATTATTTATGAGTAGTTACTTTTGTTCTTAAGGTCACGGGAGAAATCATGTTGCAAGTAATCATGTGAACTTGATATGTGTTCGATATTTTGATGATATGTGTGTTGTCATTCCCTTAGTGGTGTCATGTGAACGTCGACTACATGACACTTCACCATATCTGGGCCTAAGGGAATGCATTGTGGAGTAGTTATTAGATGATGGGTTGGGAGAGTGACAGAAGCTTAAACCCTAGTTTATGCGCTATTCCGTAAGGGACTGAATGGACCCAAAAGTTTAATGATATGGTTAAAATTTATTCTTAATACTTTTCTCGTAGTTGCGGATGCTTGCGAGGGGGTTAATCATAAGTAGGAGGTTTGTTCAAGTAATAACAGCACCTAAGCACCGTTCCACCCACATACCAAATTATCATAAGACTAGATGAAATTCCCGTGTACCCTCAAGAACACTTTGCTTATCATAAGAGACCGTTTTGGCCTGTCCTTTGCCTCAAAAGGATTGGGCTACCTTGCTGCACTTTTGTTACTACTACCATTACTTGCTCGTTACAAATTATCTTGCTATCAAACTACTCTGTTACTTACAATTTTAGCACTTGCAGACATTACCTTGCTGAAAACCACTTGTCATTTCCTTCTGCTCATTGTTGGGTTCGACACTCTTACTTATCGAAAAGGCTACAATTGACCCCATATACTTGTCGGTTATCAAGGCTATTTTTTGGTGCCGTTGCCGGGGAGTGAATCGCTTTTGGTAAGTGGAAATTGGTAAGGAAAAATTATTACTATGTGCTGAAATTTATTGTCACTTGTTACTATGGAAAACAATCCTTTGAGGGGTTTGTTCGGCGTATCTTCATCTCGACAGGAACCACAATTAGTTGTCCCTCAACCTACTGCACCTACTGAAAATATTGAATATGAAATTCCTTCGGGTATGGTAGAACAACTGCTAGCTAATCCTTATGCAGGAGATGGAGCCGAACATCGTGATATGCACTTGATATATGTGGATGAAATTTGTGGATTGTTTAAGCTTGCACGTTTGCCCGGAGATGAAGATAAGAAGAAGGTTTTCCCTTCATCTTTGAAGGGAAAAGAATTGACATGGTATAGGCTATGCAATGATATTGGATCTTGAAACTGGAATCGGTTAAAATTGGAATTCCATCAAAAAAATTATCCTATGCATCTAGTTCATCGTGATCGGAATTATATATATAATTTTTGGCATCGTGAAGGATAAAGTATCACTCTAGCTTGGGGGAGGCTTAAGTCCATGTTATATTCATGCCCCAATCATGAGCTCTCAAGAGAAATTATTATTCAGAATTTTTATGCTCGGCTTTCTCGTAATGATCAATCCGTGCTCGATACTTCTTGTATTGGTTCTTTTATGAAGAAGTCTATTGAATTTTGGTGGGATCTTGATGCGGAGCATCCTTCCATCATCCCCATGGACTCTACATCAACACATCCAACCCCACAAGGACCCATGACTCGAGCACGTGCAAGAGCTCTTGAAACCGAGGTGACATCACTCCTCTCACAGTTCCCTTTCGATTCACATGAGACGTGGTTACTACCTCAAACGGAAATGCTATGCATACTCAGGTACCAAGGAGTAAACCATGAAGAGGCTAGGAAGCAAGGAGAACCGGAAGCGGAAGACATGCGAGAAGACGGAGAGGAAAAAGCACCAAGGACCAGGGTGGCCGGACGATCCGGACGGCGGCCCGGACGATCCGGACAGAGCCCGGACGATCCGGACCCCGGTCCGGACGATCCGGCTAAATCGACCGAAGGCAACAGAAGCTCCACCCTGAAGCCGGATCATCCGGACCCCGTCTCGGATCATCCGGACCCGGCCCAGACATCCGGACCCCCAGCCGGACATCCGGCCCTGCGCGACCACCAGCCGACCCTCCGGCTCATCCGGGCCTCCACCCGGATCATCCGGACCCTCGTCCGGATCATCCGGCCAGCGCCTGCGCGCGCGTGTTGGGCTGAGCCCATGTACCCCTTCGCCCCCAACTCTATATATAGGACCCCATCTCCTCACTTTGAGACTTAGCATTGGATTAGCTCATATTTGTGTGAGAGCCTTTGCTCATCCACTCGGTTACTTCTCCTCGGAGATCAAGACCTCCTCGGAGAAGATCCCTCAGCGGATTCAAGACCCCTATCTAGGGAAGAACATCAAGGCCTCCTTTTGGAGATGAACGGTTCCTTTGTATCCTTACTTAGTTGACTTTGTATCTTGTGGATCTCTTATGTGTGTGGTGATCTAGCACTTGTGTGATCGATTCCTTGTTGGTTGAGTGATTCTCTCTCGTTTTCCCCGTGTTTCCCCTTGTGCTTCCGCGTGTTCTTCGTGTTTCCTCCATAGGATCCCCTCCAAACATGAAAGATCGTCGCTATAGGGTTCCACCCTACATCATATGGTATCATGAGCCACGTTGATCACGTTTTTGGAGCCCCTACCCCTCTTTTTCTAGCTTGATTTTGTTGTTTTCGTCCTAAATCCGAAAATCCCCACCAAAAATAACCCCCAATTTTTTTTGTGATTTGTTAGTTTTGATGATGTTTTGTTGATTTTGATCCGTGGATTCGGTGTGTAACTCGTGGATCTTGCTTTTCCCCACCTTCTCCCCCTCAAAATCCATCCCAAATCCCCGAAATCGTCAAATTTCTCCCCGTTTTCGTGTTCTTCCCGAGCAGTTCCCGTGCGAGTTGACCTGCCCGGATCATCCGGACTCCGACCCGGATCATCCGGACGCGCCCGGATCATCCGGCTCCTGGCCCGGATCATCCAGCTTCCGCTGACGAAGCTGCAGTTCTGCAGTCCCCCCTCCACCACCACTACCACCTACACCTACATACCACCTCCCCACTCCAACCACCACCACTTCCACTTTCCAAACCCCACGACATAACCTCCGTACCACCATTCAATTTTGGGTTCGACAATTTGAGTGAGATTTCCGTGTCCTTTTGTGCTTCGGCTATTTAGGCGCGGTGCGACATCATCAACAAACGCTCATTTTGGTCGACTACTCATCTTCGCTACGGCCGGTAACCTCGACGACATCTTTGTCATACCTTGCAATTGCATTGATAACCATCATAGACCATCTTTTGCGTTGCTTACCCATCGAGACTAGCCATTGAGTATTGCCGGCAACGTGACTTGTGCACATTAGTTGCATACACCATATCATACATACCATCGTGGTGCATATCTAGGAATCAACTTGTGTGTCACAAAGTTGTCATCGCATACACAATTGCTATCTTGGTTCGTCAAGTTTGCATAAGAAAAGAGCTCAAAAGAGAAAGAGCCACTCAAGCTTTTAAGCAAAGAGGAAAGATAAGCAAAGAGCTTATAAGCAACAAGCATAGCATCATACAACATTAAGATTGTCATATAAGATCATCTTGGATCATTGCACCGAAATACCATACATATAGCATACTTGGGATAGAGATCGTTGCATTTTTGCCTAGTAGGTTGTGCACAAGCTCCGTATCTGCCTATTGTGCAATCGTGCTAGCGTCTCTCTAGTATTGTGCAACAAGAGCATTCTCGTGGATTCCACATTTTGGCTCACTTTTGGTTTGCACAATTCCATTTATCTATTTGCATGTGTGTTTCCGTGTACCACTACTTGCTTGGTCTACTTGTTGCATATGCGAATTTGCGAATCTTCTTCAACATTTTTGAGTCAAGCTAACGATTGCAATCAATTTTGTGCCACCATCCTAACCAAGCTCCACCAAAAGCTTTTACTTGTGTAGGTGCGAGAATCGACAAGGATCGGTACCAATAGTGCTATTTCATTGTCCACATTTGAGTGAACTTGATTCATCTTCAACTTTGGTCAAAGGTACATTGGTATTCGTTCTTCTCCTTCTACCACTCAAAATTTGCTTGAAAGGATGGATAGGCCAAGTTCTTCTACAAATCCACTCTTCATCGAGCAAGACGACGACATGTCATCATACGTCACCAAGAGCCACCTCTTTGGCGCACAACGAGCTCTCCATCAAGAGCAACAAGCAATGAGCGACCGCATCGACAACCTTGCCACCGACTTGAGACTCTCCGAGCAACGTACGAGAGACTACTTCGACAACAAGCTCGACGCGCACAAGAAAGAGAATGATGCACGAATGGACGAGATCCGCGCCTTGTTGGTGAACCGGCGTCCTTCTACTTCCTCACACTCAAGACGGAGCCACTCAAGTCGCCACTCCGACGACTCCTTCTCCGACACAAGTACACCATCATCGAACACTCTTCGACGAGCCGCGCGTCAAGACCGTCATGCATCTCGCAACCCGCTACACGACAAGCATCCCCAAGAGCAAGTTGATGAACAAGTTCCTCGTCCACAATCAAACCAAGTAGCGTTTGCTGAAGCTCAAGAACGACAACGTCTTTGTCGCCAACAAGAACAAGAATGAGCGCGCCTACATCAAGAGCAACAAGATGCCGAGGCCCAACGTCTTCAACAACAACAACGAGAAGCACAAGCTCTTGAGGCGGAACGTGCCCTTCAAGCATCAAGTCGAGCTATCGCCAACCGCAATCGCGAAAGGCGCAATCAAGAGGAAGCCCTTCGAGAAGAAATACAAGAGAGGAACTACCATCCGCGTGCGCAACGACAAGCCCCACAAGCTCCTCAAGTTCAACCTCAACCTCAAGGTCAACAAGAGCAAGTTGATCATGGACTTCCTCCACGCCAAGAGCAACATGAGGATGATTACCCTCCACATCAAGGGCGTCCTCATCACCATCGCCCACAACACAATGAAGAGCAACGCTATGGCAAGCTCAAGTTCACAATGCCCAAGTTCAATGGAAGCAATGATCCCGAAGAGTACCTCTCATGGGCATTGAAGGTCGACAAAATCTTTCGTTTGCACAACTATGAGGAAGAGAAGAAGATCGCTATGGCATCACTCGAGTTCCAAGACTATGTGCTCATATGGTGGGAACAAGTACTTGAGCGCCGACAAGCAAGAGGTGAACCTCCAATCACCACTTGGGCTCAAATGAAGGATGTCATGAGAGCAGGCTTTGTGCCCACATACTACAACCGTGATCTCTTCAAGAAGCTACAACTCCTCAAGCAAGGAACAAAGAGTGTTGAAGAATAATACAAAGAAATGGAGATTGCCATGATTTGAGCCAATGTCACGGAGGATGATGAGCAAACAATGGCACGATTCTTGAATGGACTCAACCATCCCATCAAGAAGATCGCCGACTTCCAACCCTACTCCAACCTCATTGAGCTCGTACATCAAGCTACAAAGGTGGAACGACAAGTGCAAGATGACTTCAAGTACGCCAAGTACTCATCCAAGACATACGGCTTCTCCAACAACCAAGCTTCAACAACTACTCCAACTTCGACATCAACCAAGCCTTCTCCAAGCAACGACGACAAGTCAAGTTACAAGAAAACTTCTACAAGTTCAAGTCATCCTCCTCCTACTACAAGCAACTCCAAGCCACGTGCTTCATCATCTACTCCAACCGATGAGACCGTCAAGACAAGCTCCTTCAAGTGTTTCACTTGCGGCGGCCGAGGCCACAAGTCATATGAATGCACCAACAAGCGCACCATGATACTCAACGACCATGGCACCTACGACTCAATGAGTGAAGATGAAATGGATGCTATTGAGCAAGTGGCCATGCACCGGCGCACCAACAAGGATGAAGATGATCAAGTCTTTTGTGATGAAGATACGAGTCCCGCTCTTGTTGTCTCCAAAGTCTTGACACTTCAACATCAACAAGAAGAAGACCAACGATGCCACATCTTCCACACAAAGGCCGGCATCAATGGACGATCCGTCAAGGTCATCATCGATGGAGGTAGTTGCCACAACTTGGCAAGCGAAGAACTATGCTCCAAGCTCCAATTGGTCAAGAAGAAGCATCCGCAACCCTACAAGGTTCAATGGCTAAGTGACTCCGGCACTATACGAGTTGAGCATACGGTCCAAGTATCCTTCAAAATAGGTGCATATGAGGACACTTTGGAGTGTGATGTGGTCCCAATGACCGTTTGCCACCTCCTCCTTGGTCGTCCATGGCAATTCGATCGTGGTGTCTACCACAATGGGCGTACAAACCACTATAGCTTCAAGATGAAAGGCAAAGAATATGTCCTACGACCCATGTCTCCTAGTCAAGTGATAGCCGACAAACAAGCCACCAACCAAAGAGAGAAGAGTGAGAAAGTGAGCCACCAAAAAGTGAGTGAGAGCCACAAGCCAAATTTGAGCGCCTCTTCGCCTAGAGAGAAAAACCTCATACTATTCGCCACCAAACATGAGATGAGAGAAGTGTGCGAGAACCCATCGAGTGTGATGCACTTTGTCCTTGTGTGCAAGGATGGAGAACCAAAAACTAACACCACTCATGAGCTACCTTTGGTGTTTCAATCTCTTTTGCAGGAATTTCAAGATGTTTTCCCCGATGAGCTACCTCCGGGTCTACCTCCTCTACGAGGCATTGAGCATCGAATCGACCTCATTCCCGGAGCACCACTTCCAAACAAAGCTCCCTACCGTATCAATCCCGAAGAAACCAAGGAGATTCAATGGCAAGTACAACAACTAATCGACAACGGTCATGTACGTGAAAGCTTAAGCCCTTGTGTCGTTCCCGTTATACTAGTGCCTAAGCCCGATGGAAGTTTCCGCTTGTGCTCCGATTGTAGACCCATAAATGCTATCACCGTGCGCTATAGACATCCCATTCCTCGTTTAGATGATATGCTTGATGAACTTAGTGGAGCCAACTTTTTCTCAAAAATTGATCTTAAAAGTGGCTATTATCAAATTCGCATTCATGAGGGTGATGAATGGAAAACTGCTTTCAAAACCAAATTTGGCCTATATGAATGGTTGGTTATGCCTATGGGTTTGTCGGAAGCACCCGGAACTTTTGTGCGTCTCATGCATCATGTACTTCATCCATACATTGGAATCTTTGTTGTGGTTTACTTCGATGATATTCTTGTGTTTAGCAAAACCATGAAAGAGCATCTTGATCATGTTAAGCTTGTTTTGCAAACACTTCGAAAGGAAAGTCTTTACGCCAACTTGAAAAAATGCACTTTTGGCGTTGACAAAGTGGTTTTCTTGGGTTTCGTTGTCTCTTCCAATGGTGTCCATGTTGATGAAACTAAGTCAAAGCAATTAAAACTTGGCCCCAACCCACCAATTTGCAACAAGTGCGAAGTTTCCTTGGTCTTGCAGGTTTTTATCGTCGCTTTGTGAAAAACTTTAGCACTATTGCAGCTCCTTTGCATGCTTTGAGTAAGAAGAATACTCCTTTTGTTTGGGGACCTTTGCAATCCAACGCTTTTGATGAGCTCAAGTATTTGCTTACTCATGCTCCGATTCTTGCTTTACCCAATTTTGACAAAACTTTTGAGGTTCATTGTGATGCAAGTGGTACCGGAATTGGAGGAGTTTTAATGCAAGAAAAACGAGTCATTGCTTATTTTAGTGAAAAACTCTCCGGTGCTCAACTTAACTATCCCGTGTACGACAAGGAATTGTATGCTTTAGTGCGTGTACTACATGTTTGGGAACATTACCTTAGACCTCATGAGTTTGTCATCCATACCGATCATGAAACGCTTAAGTACTTAAAAGGTCAAACTAAATTGAACAAGCGTCATGCCAAATGGAGTGAATTTATTGAATCTTTTCCATATGTGATCAAGTACATTAAGGGCAAGGAAAATGTAGTTGCCGATGCACTTTCACGCATATGCACGCTTGTCACACAACTTGAATTGAATGTTATTGGCTTTGAGCACATCAAAGATTTGTGTGCTAGTGATCCATCTTTTGCATCTCATTATGCTAAATGTTTAACGCATACATCTTGGGAACAATATTACCTCAAGGATGGTTATCTTATGAGAGCTAACAAACTATGCATTCCCGAGTCTTCTCTTCGTTTACTCCTTTTGCAAGAGGCTCATGGAGGTGGACTCATGGGACACTTTGGACGCGACAAGACCTTCGCCACGCTCTCCAAGAACTACTTTTGGCCCAAGATGTTTCGAGACGTCTCACGCTTCACCACCCGATGCTCGACATGCCGCAAAGCTAAGTCAAAAGCTCAATCTCATGGTCTTTACATGCCTCTTCCAATTCCATATCAACCTTGGGAAGACATTAGCATGGATTTTGTGCTTGGCTTGCCTAGAACTCAAAATGGAAAGGATTTCGTGTTTGTTGTTGTGGATCGATTTTCTAAGATGGCACATTTCATCCCTTGCAACAAGGTAGATGATGCTTCACATATTGCAAATCTCTTTTGTAGGGAAATCTTGCGCCTTCATGGAGTACCAAAGACAATCGTCTCCGACCGCGACGTCAAGTTCTTGAGTTACTTTTGGAAGACTCTTTGCGCCAAGCTCGACATCAAGCTCCTATTCTCATCGGCGTACCATCCTCAAACCGACGGCCAAACGGAGGTGACGAACCGGACGCTCTCCACCCTACTTCGCGTGTTGATCAAGAAGAACATCAAGGAATGGGAGGCGTGTCTACCTATCGCCGAGTACGCCTACAACCGCGCAAGACATTCGACGACCGGCAAGTCCCCCTTCGAGGTCGTCTACGGCTTCAACCCATTGTCCCCATTGGACATTCTACCTCTACCTCTACAAGAGCGCACCAACCTCGACGCAAGTGCCCGTGCAAGCTACATCAAGAAGATGCATGAAGATACAAGACACACCATCGAGAGCCAAGTACAACGACTAGCGACAAAGCTCAACATCAACAAGCAACCCATGATCTTCAACATAGGCGATCTCGTGTGGCTACACCTTCGCAAGGAACGCTTCCCCAACGAACGCAAGTCCAAACTTCTACCTCGAGCCGATGGACCCTTCAAGGTGTTAGCACGCTACAACAACAACGCCTACAAGCTCGACCTACCAAGCGACAAGTACAACGTGAGCGACACCTTCAACGTCAAAGACCTCTCGCCTTTCCATGGTGATGAAGATCTAGATCCGAGGTCGGATCCTTTCGAAGGGAAGGGATATGATGCAGAGCATCCTTCCATCATCCCCATGGACTCTACATCAACACATCCAACCCCACAAGGACCCATGACTTGAGCACGTGCAAGAGCTCTTGAAACCTAGGTGACATCACTCCTCTCACAGTTCCCTTTCGATTCACATGAGACGTGGTTACTACCTCAAATGGAAATGCTATGCATACTCAGGTACCAAGGAGTCAACCATGAAGAGGCTAGGAAGCAAGGAGAACCGGAAGCGGAAGACATGCGAGAAGACGGAGAGGAAAAAGCACCAAGGACCAGGGTGGCCGGACGATCCGGACGGCGGCCCGGACGATCCGGACAGAGCCCGGACGATCCGGACCCCGGTCCGGACGATCCGGCTAAATCGACCGAAGGCAACAGAAGCTCCACCCTGAAGCCGGATCATCCGGACCCCGTCCCGGATCATCCGGACCCCCAGCCAGACATCCGGCCCTGCGCGACCACCAGCCGACCCTCCGGCTCATCCGGGCCTCCACCCGGATCATCCGGACCCGCCCGGATCATCCGGACCCTCGTCTGGATCATCCGGCCAGCGCCTGCGCGCGCGTGTTGGGCTGAGCCCATGTACCCCTTCGCCCCCAACTCTCTATATAGGACCCCATCTCCTCACTTTGAGACTTAGCATTGGATTAGCTCATATTTGTGTGAGAGCCTTTGCTCATCCACTCGGTTACTTCTCCTCGGAGATCAGGACCTCCTCGGAGAAGATCCCTCAGCGGATTCAAGACCCCTATCTAGGGAAGAACATCAAGGCCTCCTTTTGGAGATGAACGGTTCCTTTGTATCCTTACCTTAGTTGACTTTGTATCTTGTGGATCTCTTATGTGTGTGGTGATCTAGCACTTGTGTGATCGATTCCTTGTTGGTTGAGTGATTCTCTCTCGTTTTCCCCGTGTTTCCCCTTGTGCTTCCGCGTGTTCTTCGTGTTTCCTCCGTAGGATCCCCTCCAAACGTGAAAGATCGTCGCTATAGGGTTCCACCCTACATCAGATCTTTTAGAAAGAATTAAGCAACTCTGAAGATTGGGAACTCGACGAAGGTAAAGAGTCAAGTATTGAACCTAAGTTTGATTGTGTTAAATCTTTTATGAATACCGATGCTTTTCAAAAGTTTAGAACTAAATATGGACTTGACTCTGAGATAGTAGCTTCCTTTTGCAAATATTTTGCTACTCATGTTGATCTCCCTAAGGAGAAGTGGCTTAAATATCACCCACCTATTAAAGAAGAAACTAAAGAACCGGTAAAAGCTAAAGAAGAAACTATCATTTACAATGTTGATCCAGTTGTTCCCACTACTTATATTGAAAAACCACCTTTCCCTGTTAGGATGAAGGAACATGCTAAAGTTCCAACTGTGGTCTACAAAAGTTATATTAGAACGCCTAAACAAGCTGAACAAATCAAAGTTGAACCTAGTGTTGCTATGGTTAAAGATCTCTTGGTCGATAATATTGATGGGCATGTTATTTATTTCTATGATGAAGCTGCTAGAATTGCCAAACCCGATGAAAAAGATAAACATAGACCAGTTGTTGGCATGCCTATTGTCTCAGTTAAGATAGGAGATCACTGTTATCATGGTTTATGTGATATAGGTGCTAGTGTGAGTGTTATTCCTTTTTCCTTATATGAAGAAATTAAGAATGAAGTAGTGCCCGCTGAAAACGAAGACATAGATTTTACTATTAAACTTCCCAATAGAGGTACTATATCGCCAATTGAGATTGTTAGAGATGTCAAAGTCTTGTGTGGAAAAATAAAATACCCTACCGATGACTTTTGTCCCATTATCTTTAATATACCTTTCTTGAACATCGTTAATGCTAGAATAGATTGTGAGAAACAAACTTTCGGTGTTATCTTTGGTGATGAATCTCATGAATTTAATTTTTCTAAGTTTACTAGAAAACCTCATAAGAAAGATTTGCCTAGTAAGGATGAAATTATTGGTCTTGCTTCTATTGTTGTACCTCCTACTGATCCTTTAGAACAATATTTGCTAGACCATGAAAATGATTTGCATATGCGTGAATTTAATAAAATAGATAGAATCTTGTTCGAACAACAACCTCTACTTAAACACAATCTACCTATTGAAACTCTAGGAGGTCCTCCTCCACCTAAAGGTGATCTTGTGTTTGAATTAAAGCAATTGCCAGACACTTTGAAATATGCTTATCTTGATCAGAAAAAGATATATCCTGTTATTGTTAGTGCTAACCTTTCACAACATAAAGAAGAAAGATTATTGAAAGTTCTAAGGAAGCATCGAGCTGCTATTGGATATACTCTTGATGATCTTAAGGGCATTAGTCCCACTCTATGTCAGCACAATATTAATATGGAATTTGATGATAAACCCGTTGTTGATCACCAACGTCATTTAAATCCGAAAATGAAAGAAGTGGTAAGAACGGAAATATCGAAACTTCTGGAAGAAGGTATAATCTATCCTATAGTTGATAGTTGATGGGTAAGTCCTGTTCATTGTGTCCCTAAGAAGGGAGGTATAACTGTTGTTCCTAATGATAAGAATGAACTCATTCCACAAAGAATTGTCACAGGCTATAGAATGGTAATTGATTATATAAAATTAAACAAAGCAACTAGAAAAGATCATTATCCTCTGCCTTTTATTGATCAAATGCTAGAAAGATTATCTAAGAACACACATTTTTGCTTCCTTGATGGATATTCTGGTTTTTCACAAATACATGTTTCTCAACCTGATCAAGAAAAAAACCACTTTTACGTGTCCTTTTGGAACTTATGCTGCCTTTTGGTCTATGTAATGCACCTGCTACCTTTCAAAGATGTATGTCTGCTATATTTACTGATTTTTGTGAAAAGATTTTTGAGATTTTCATGGATGACTTTTCTGTTTATGGGAAGTCTTTTGATGATTGTTTAACCAATCTTGATCGAGTTCTGCAGAGATGTGAGCAAACAAATCTTGTCTTGAATTGGGAGAAGTGCCACTTTATGGTTAACGAAGGTATTGTTTTGGGCCATAAAATTTCTGAGAAAGGTATTGAAGTGGATAAATCCAAGGTTGATGCAATTGAGAAAATGCTATGTCCTAAAGATATCAAAGGTATTCGTAGTTTCCTTGGTCATGCTGGTTTCTATAGGAGGTTTATCAAAGACTTTTCTAAAATTTCTAGGCCTCTTACAAATCTTTTGCAAAAGGATATTCCTTTTGTTTTTGATGATGATTGCTTGGAAGCCTTCGAAACACTAAAGAAAGCTTTAATTTCTGCGCCTGTTGTTCAACCACCTGATTGGAACTTGCCTTTTGAGATTATGTGTGATGCTAGTGATTATGTTGTCAGTGCTGTTCTAGGACAAAGAGTTTATAAGAAATTAAACGTTTCACATTATGCTAGTAAAACTCTAGACAATGCTCAACGAAATTATGCTACTACCGAAAAGGAATTCTTAGTAGTGGTGTTTGCTTGTGATAAGTTTAGATCCTACATTGTTGATTCTAAAGTTACCATTCACACCGATCAAGCTGCTATAAAATATCTTATGGAAAAGAAAGATGCTAAACCTAGACTCATTAGGTGGGTTCTTCTACTACAAGAATTTGATTTGCATATCACTGATAGAAAAGGAGCAGAGAACCCCGTAGCTGATAACTTGCCTAGGCTTGAAAATATTCTTGATGACCCACAACCTATTAATGATAGCTTTCCTGATGCACACTTAGCTACAATAAATGTTTCTAATAGTACACCTTGGTATGCTGATTATGCTAATTATATTGTTGCTAAATACATACCACCTAGCTTCACATACCAACAAGAGAAAAAATTCTTCTTTGATTTAACATATTACTTTTGGGATGACCCACATCTTTATAAAGAAGGAGTAGATGGTATTATTAGACGTTGCGTACCTGAGCATGAACAGGAACAAATCCTACGGAAATGTCACCCCGAAGCTTATGGAGGACATCATGCGGGAGACAGAATCGCTCATAAGGTATTGCAATCTGGGTTTTATTGGCCTACTCTCTTCAAGGATGCCAGTAAGTTTGTCTTGTCTTGTGATGAATGCCAAAGAATAGGTAATATTGGTAAGCGTCAAGAAATGTCTATGAATTATTCACTTGCCGTTGAACCATTTGATGTTTGGGGATTTGATTTCATGGGACCTTTTCCTTCCTCTAATGGGTATACTCATATTTTGGTTGTTGCTGATTATGTTATTAAGTGGGTAGAAACTATTCCAACTAGCTGTGCCGATCACAACACCTCTATTAAAATGCTTAAGGAAGTTATTTTCCTAATGTTTGGAGTCCCTAGATATTTAATGACTGATGGTGGTTCACACTTTATTCATGGTGCTTTCCGTAAAATGCTTGCTAAGTATGATGTTAACCATAGAATTGCATCACCTTATCATCCTCAGTCTAATGGTCAAGTTGAACTTAGCAATAGTGAAATAAAATTATTTTTTCAAAAGACTATCAATAGGTCCCAGAAGAATTGGTTTAAGAAACTAGATGATGCACTTTAGGCTTATAGAGCAACATATAAAAACCCTATGAGTATGTCTCCTTATAAAATGGTTTATGAAAAAACTTGTCATTTGCCTCTTGAGTTATAACATAAAGCATATTGGGCAATTAAAGAACTCAACTATGATTTCAAACTTGCTGCTGAAAAGAGGTCATTTGATATTAGCTCATTAGATGAATGGAGAACCCAAACTTATGAAAATGCCAAGTTATTTAAAGAAAAAGTTAAAAGATGGCATGATAAAAGAATCCAAAAGCGTGAGTTCAAGGTTGGAGAATATGTTCTTTGTACAACTCTCGTTTCAGATTCTTTGCAGGAAAACTTCTTTCCAAATGGGAAGGACCATATGTTATCGAGGATGTTTATTGATCTGGAGCTATCAAAATAAATAATACCGAAGGCACTAATATGAAGGTTGTTAATGGGCAACGAATAAAACATTATATCTCAGGTAGGCCCATAATGTTGAAAGCAATATTATCCAAACCATGACACCAAAAAAACACATAAAATAAACCTTCCGGAACACTTCAGAATTGATAGAGGCGGGGTGTCCCGATCTTTCGATGAGATGATAACTATCGATTTGGTGGAGACAACTTTGACGATCCGACTACAAACGTGCACGACGTTGCGCCTTAGCAATCACTAAACCAACTCTGAGAGGTTATTGACCACGCCGGAGCACAATCAACCTGACCACGAAGGTCTATTCCTGCAAGCAATCGAAGAACAAGCAAGAATATGATAAAAGCAATCTGAATATTGCGAGTATATATGAAGTATTGATAAAGGTGGGGATCCGAAAAGTGGTCTTGGTCTGGTCGTTGGACACAAACGAAGCACACGAAGTTGCAATGGCTAACTTTTAACTAAACAAATCCCAAGGAAAAGCTACTAGATGGATCTACTTTTATAGGAGCAAGGGGTGGCGGCCAAGGAGGTGGGAGGACGTCCCAAGGCAGCCTAAAACTAAATCTAGGTCGTACAAGGCCAATGGGCCCAAGTGGAGGTGATGTAACACCTTTGGACTTGTAGTTTGACTCGGATTCTGCTGCAGCATCAGATTGTTTCGTCCACAACTCAACGCTCCGGACGAATTTGAAGGTGATTCCAATTGGGTTGGAAAGTGCACGAAATCTAGTTTCCAACAAAAAAAGAATCACCCAATTCGGAGTCCGTATGAAAAACTTGTGTGCGTTTTGAGTCAGGTATGTCTGTGCAGTCCGAATCTGAATCCAGAACGTGAGAGACTTGGACTCTATCTTCTCTTGGGCCAAAAGTGACGTGAGAGAACTTTTTGGACAGCAAATAAACATCTCTTTCTTCCTTATCTTCATATGTGGATTGTACAAATGTCCCATACACCTGCAATTAGACAAAACACAAAAGTGTGTGAAGTATTTTTGTTCTGGATAACATAAATAGATTATTGAATAGTTTGCACTAGAAATCACCTGACAAATATGCATATATGCAATATTTTTGGTCATATCCAAGGTAGTCATGTCCTCATCATCCTCCCCTTCTTGAAAATAAAGCCGTCCTCGGCGTTGCTTAATCTGAAATGTGACTAACAAAAGAGACAAGGTGTACATGTTGTATATGTATATGTCATCCATTTTTACTTCCCTTGATTTTTGCATATATGACACATGAATAGATGAGTAACTTGCATAGTTCATAAAATCTAAAGCCAAAAAATTAGCACAAGAAGTAGAAGGCATGAAAATATTGCAACTCAGTTTGCACATATAAGTGAAGCTCTTATTCATTTCAAAAGATTGACAATGTTCATCATTAAACCATCCCAACATTGGTGAATAAACATTACTTGCATCAAATTTACATGCTACAACATGCTTAAACAAGCAAACATGCAATAAGTCATTCAACACAGAATCATCACCAAGATTAGAGGTCATATCAAAATGATTAAACATTGGTTCTTTTGCATCAATAGTTAATTCAATGGGTGCACTCAAAATTGTTGGTATTTCAGTTGTTTGATCACATGGCAAAGTCAAATTATCAACGTAGTCCTCTAAAATAGGTGGTGTGATCAAAGTAGTGGGTAGCTCATCAGATGGTGCATTCAAATTGACAAGGCATTCATCATTCTCATGTAGAGATGGAAGATCAGTACCTTTGTCATTACCTCTTATGATCAACTCAGATGATGTAGCCACTCTCGGGGGCGATGTGTCACATGGTGGAGGTGATGTAGTCCTGACAACAACGGATGTGGTTGTCATAGTATACCTAGTAGTTGAAGGAACAATCATATCAACTCTTGGAATGTGCACCGTGCGCTTGTTCTCCTCATGGCCAACACGTCGTTTTATTTCCTGTTCAGCTTTGCAAGCAAGATGAAACAAATGGTCCATAGGATAACACTCTTCATGAATTAGTATCTCTTGAATATCACGGTTTAATCCTCCCCAAAATCTATCCATAAAATCATCTTCACTTTCTTCTAAAGAGGAATGCAACAAGGTAGTTTGTAAATCATCATAATATTTTGTTACAGTTTCACTACCTTGTTTTAAGTGTTGCAACTTCTTAATCATGTCACGAGTATAATAAGCAGGGACGAAAGTATGTCGCATGGCAAGTTTCAAATCATCCCAAGTAGTAGGTATATAATCAGGGTGTAACCGACAATATTCACTCCACCAAACCAAAGCATAACCAGTGAAAGAACCAACCGCGACCTTAACCTTTTTATGTTCATCGAAATTATGGGAAGCAAATATATTTTTTATGTCGAACTCCCATTCAATATATAAAGCAGGTTTAAAACGGCCATTAAATGGTGGTATAGATACATTAACCTGATCATGTGCATTTGGATGTTTGTGCACCTCTCGTGACGGTTGTGGTATTTGCAAAGGTGGTGGCACGTCTCCCGCGATCGACAAAGCCCATGAATTGACTCTGGATCCTGTCATGATTAGTAGAACAAGAAACAAAACCCAAAAATAATGTTCCTATAACTACTAGGATGTGGTGGTAAAACGCTCACAGTAAAGCAAATATCAATGTCTTACAAGTTCTTACCATGCAGCAGGCGGTGATCGGCAACCAGCGGTGTCAAGTAACTCCGAATATTGAGTAAAGCGATTGCCAGGGGAGCGTACGTATACACGGTGTAGAAATATGTGGAGCTGGGTTGGCTATATATGGTAGCAAAAGATTAGCAATAATCAATTCAAAGATGCAAGGTTGAAGAAACGCTCAACGACGGTACTGTGCTGGTCCTAGGCTAGACCGGACTAGAGACGCGAGCCTAGAACACTAATGAGGTCACGACGTAGCACAACTAGCATCAATGAAGGATACTAAGTAGCTCTTGACAGCAAGATATAAGTGAAGATCACAACGGCAGTGAAGATAATGATGAAAAACAACTGCCAAGCAGGATATACAATAACTTTGTCTCCAACTTTCCTCTGAAAAAGTTTGTGCCGATTTTTTTGATTTTTTTTCTCCTTTTTTTTCTCTGACTTTTTTTTCTCTTTTTTTTCTCTCGTTTTTTTTTCTCTCTTTTTTTCCTCCCTCTTTCCAAAACAAACTAGATAAGATGCAGATTGGATCAAGTGAAGATGTGAACGATCTCAACTATTATTATGACAATGAATGGTGGGTAGCACGTGATGGAAATTGATGGATGGGTGGTGGACAGCGGAAGAGATAATGATGCAGCGGTGGCGTGACTAATGTGAACAGAACTCGAAACTCTAAACGAACTAGACACTAAGACCAGCAACTTGACACGACGATGCAACCGATAATTCAACTATGCAAGCAATGAAAAGAAAATTGCAAAGGCTCAGACTGGCTTGGACCAAGGATGAATAGATCTAACTCTTTTTTGTGGCTTTTTCTTGGACAATAGGTAAGAAAATAAATCTAATCTAGGAAAACTGGAAATTCTCACCGAGCAACCTGAAAACTGATACCACTTGATAGAGGCGGGGTGTCCCGATCTTTCGATGAGATGATAACTATCGATTTGGTGGAGACAACTTTGACGATCCGACTACAAACGTGCACGACGTTGCGCCTTAGCAATCACTAAACCAACTCTGAGAGGTTATTGACCACGCCGGAGCACAATCAACCTGACCACGAAGGTCTATTCCTGCAAGCAATCGAAGAACAAGCAAGAATATGATAAAAGCAATCTGAATATTGCGAGTATATATGAAGTATTGATAAAGGTGGGGATCCGAAAAGTGGTCTTGGTCTGGTCGTTGGACACAAACGAAGCACACGAAGTTGCAATGGCTAACTTTTAACTAAACAAATCCCAAGGAAAAGCTACTAGATGGATCTACTTTTATAGGAGCAAGGGGTGGCGGCCAAGGAGGTGGGAGGACGTCCCAAGGCAGCCTAAAACTAAATCTAGGTCGTACAAGGCCAATGGGCCCAAGTGGAGGTGATGTAACACCTTTGGACTTGTAGTTTGACTCGGATTCTGCTGCAGCATCAGATTGTTTCGTCCACAACTCAACGCTCCGGACGAATTTGAAGGTGATTCCAATTGGGTTGGAAAGTGCACGAAATCTAGTTTCCAACAAAAAAAGAATCACCCAATTCGGAGTCCGTATGAAAAACTTGTGTGCGTTTTGAGTCAGGTATGTCTGTGCAGTCCGAATCTGAATCCAGAACGTGAGAGACTTGGACTCTATCTTCTCTTGGGCCAAAAGTGACGTGAGAGAACTTTTTGGACAGCAAATAAACATCTCTTTCTTCCTTATCTTCATATGTGGATTGTACAAATGTCCCATACACCTGCAATTAGACAAAACACAAAAGTGTGTGAAGTATTTTTGTTCTGGATAACATAAATAGATTATTGAATAGTTTGCACTAGAAATCACCTGACAAATATGCATATATGCAATATTTTTGGTCATATCCAAGGTAGTCATGTCCTCATCAAGAATCGTGAAAAAGAGGAAGTACGTGATACGGTAAGTAAACGAACTCCGAAAAATCTAAAAAATATTTTTTATCAGTTTTGGAATTTAAAATAAAACAGAGGCTAGCCAACTCGCATAGACAGGGCTCCCCCGATCGCTTCCTTCAATGGCCATTCCATCGTGGTCAGCATGCTCTTTTTTTCGCTGCTGCCTGTTGGATCCTCGTTGGAAATTCATCTGCCTCGTTTTAACCGCGTGGTGAAACCTGGACGGGTATGACGTGTGGGCTCGGGCTGGATCGAATTGGCTGGGTGCCAGTTTTTTGGGTGCGCGCGGGGCAGCCTCTCCTGCCGCGCCACGTGCGAGCGCACGCGTCATGGGCGCAGCGCGCACAACCGCACAAACCCTACCCCCAATCCATAGCCGCCACTCCCTCCCTCCTTCCCCTTCCTCCCTCGTCTGCCGCCGCCACTCCCTCCCTCCTCGTCGCCCTGCCTCCGCCTAGGAGCTTCGCCGCCTCCCGCGCGCTCGTCGTCTCATTTCCCATGGAGGGGAGGGGTGGGGATGTAGGGGAAGGAGGAAGCCGGAGATGCTGCTGCTGCTGACGTCCATGGAGATGCTGCTGCTGCGGATCGAGAAAGCAAAGAAATTAGTGGGAGGATGTGAGAGAGAAGGAAGGACAGGAGAGGTCAGGGAGAGCCCCGGTGTTCTACCCCTACTGGGGCATCTTTGCTCCAGGGAGAAAGGAGGGGACCAGCGGCACAGGGAGGAGAGGAGGCCGTCGAGGCGAGCAGGGAGGGGGCGGCGGCGTGGGAGAGGATGGAGCGGGGAGGACATGAGGCGAAGGGGGAGCGGGGCTCGGGAGCACATGCCGGCGGCCGGCAGGTCGAATTGTCGCGCCACCGCGTCGTCGCCTCCTCTGCGCCATGAGGCGCCACCTCTGCCTCCACCCTCCACTAGGCAAGGAGCTCGAGGTGAACAGGCGGTGGGAAGGTGAGAGGAAGCAGGAGCTCATCTCTCCTCCAATGTCTGCCTCGTGCATCTGGAGTATAAGGAGGACAACACGTGCCTGTTGGAGGCGACTCGAGCAACGCAAGCCAACGGCGAACTAGGTGCTCCACTATTTCTCCCTCGCTTCCTTCCTCACTCATAATTTACTTTGCTAATATTTGGATTTTTGAACTTGACGTGTGCAGATCTGACATAGAAGACCACGTTCGTCAGATTCGAAAGTGATCTTCTTCCAATGGCTCTAATGGTAATTAATAACCTCCTTTTGTGCTTCACCTTGTTCTTATATATGATGTACAGAGAGTGCAGTTGTGTCAAGTTTGCTGACATCCTCGTGCTGCAACTGGTTTGGTATATTTGGTTAATCGCAACCAGCAAAGAGGAGTCGTCACATACGTGCCTTCTATTATTTATGTGGTTGTATGAAGTGTTCCTTCAACTAATCAAGCAACCTGACATTAGTACTTTGTTTAGTTAATATCACTCTCATCAGAGAGTATGATATCATTTAGCTAGCCTCTTTTCTTTGCGGGATAGTGTAAAGGTTAGAAATGGGTAACGAAAAGAGTGTTCTCATTTTACTGCCCCTGGATTTAGGGAATATATATATGCGCGTTGCCATGTCTGGCTCTTCAGGTGCGTGCTAGCTAGAAGTTCGGATCTGTAATCAATATATATGTATGTATATGTGTGTGTGTCTGTGTCTATATATATATATATATATATATATATATATATATATATATATCCCTTAAATCTAACAATCAAATTATGAGAGAATCATCTTTACTTGAACTAGAAAGGTCGATTCTGTGTCTCGATTTTGTTAGGAATATTAGCAAGTTGAGTAACCTTATTCTTTCTAAAATAGGGATATTCCTGAATGTTGTTTACTACTTCTATTATGTTGCTTATTTTTGTGGTTCCATTTGAACAGGATGTGCACTCTTGTCTCTGTCGTTATACCTATTTTGGAATCCATGGCAGCATGTTGTGCTTTGTCGGCACATTTGTGCATGTGTGAGGTCGCAGATGAAGAAGCACCGAATGATCATTATATTCTCCTCTGCTCTGATCTTCTATTGACATATGTAAGATGTACCTTATTTCCTGGTATTTCCTGAGATTCTGGACTGATTGTTTGACAGTGATTATTATGTAAAAGTGTTTTCAGTTGCTGTTTAGTATGGATGCCTCCATGGTTGCATAGGCATCCATGGTTCTGTGAGGAGGTTATCTATGTCATTCTGTTTTATATAGATGTCTAATTGGGTAAGCAATCACACATGGTCCTGTTACTTGTTTGTTTCTTTTGATCATCTTGATGTTGAGTTGTGGGTTTACGCGATCTTGCTACCCAGCTGGTTATTTGAACATGAAAAGGAGTACGACTCGGCAGGAAAGTCAACCGTGGGGAGGTGCAACATGGCGTGGCCTCAGCAGCCAATTAGGTGTCCTCTATCTTTGCCTATTGCTTCCTCTGGAACACTGATTTTGTTTGACTTATGAAGGCACATTCATCCTACAAGAACAATCATGATTTAGAGTTAGACCGCCCTTGCACATCGGTTTGCTTTCTTACATTGATTGTTGTTTTTTATGCATTATATCATTCACCTTCTCACATAATTGTCTGGTAAAAAAAGAGTGAACTCACTCCTGAATTTGCACTAATTATATATTTATGGCACTATTAATAATTTGTATTTGCATTCTCTGTTGAGTTCGTCGAGTTCCTTTCTCAATATGCTTAGATGCTTTTCTCAATGTGAATTGCATCCGTGATGGAAAGAAGCAAAAGTGTGATGTAGCATAATCTCCAGCATGCTAGGGCTGCGTATCGTCCAAATATTTGTTCTACAGTAGGTTAGTACAGACTTATTGGATCATATTTTCCAGAAGTATGTGAACCTTCTGCACAATGAATCATAACCCTGAATTGTTATTTCAAAAAATATCTGTGAAACCTTACATTTGTTAGCTGTCATACATATTTTACTGTTCCTGGACAATTCCGATTTTTGCTAAATATGCTAATCAGAAGTTTTATTTAATCATGGCAGAAATTTCAACAGAATTAGGCCTTTCAGTACTTCACATTTGTTGAACTAATGGCCATTTTCTATTTTGTTGCTGTTTGGATTGTTCAGGTATTGGAAGTTTTGGGTTCCACGGAATTATTGGTGCTTATCTACAAAGTTTATTATGCTTATCATTCTAGATTTTCTGATTCTCAGTTGAACAGTACCATTGATAAAGCTACGCGGTGGATGCTATTCATTATATAAGGTGAGCTTCTATGACTTGGTTTAACCTTTCTAGATTATGTAACTGAATAGAACTTTCTGATATGTGTATTTGTAGAATTTGCTGGTGTTTGATGCAAAATATCGGTGGCCAAAATGTTGTTATGGTCAGGTCGACCTGAACATTATGTTCATCTGTCTACACCTCCTCCTGTGGTATCCAGTTGTTCGAGTACTGGTCACCTCCTCATGGTAGACACTTACAAGTGCTCCTGGTTGTTGAAA
This sequence comes from Triticum timopheevii, assembly GCA_963921465.1. Classification (NCBI taxonomy): domain Eukaryota; kingdom Viridiplantae; phylum Streptophyta; class Magnoliopsida; order Poales; family Poaceae; genus Triticum; species Triticum timopheevii. Next base: position 282,919,115 of record OY997268.1, on the reverse strand, counting down.
ATGCCTGAGACAAGTCACTAGATGAGCCTAATAAAATAGTAAAGAAACTTTTTACAACAGTACAAAAATGTAGAACAAATCAAGTAGAAGAAGAGACAGAACGCACAAAAACTTTTGAAAGGAATATCAGTTTCATACATTATTTGTAGTGCTAAAATAAACATACTGCAGGTTCAGGACTAATTTATTATAGGGAAACGTTTGAAATCGGCGGACCGGCCGAAGCTTCGGCGGGTCGCGCCGCTCACTCGCGTAGCCACCTCTTTTCTTTACTTCTCCCCACGCATGACTGGCCCCCACGCACCGCCCCACGCCTAGGCCTTATCCCTTCGCCCCTGAGCTCCATTCATTCCCCATCCCCATCTGCACAAACGCCTGCTCCTCTCCTTGCAAAATCCCCTCTCCTCTACTGATCTCCAACGCAATTAAATCCCCCTCTCCACTAGCTGCAAATCACATCGGTCTGAAGGAAGGGGCACAGAGGTGCTGCTATGCGAGTCGGGGCGAGCAGGCGACCGTGGAGATTATGGAGACGGCATCCAGCGAGCTACAACAGGTAGTCGGTGAGGTTGGTGATGGTCGGCGACGACGCTGGGAACGGCCGAGCTGCAACCGCAAGCTAGCGAGCTACCACCGGCTGGTGTGGATGCTACAACCGCTGAGGTAGGAGCTGCAACCACGCCCGGTTTTTGCTGGAACTGGTGACCGCGGCGAGCTGCAGGGTGACCACGACGGGGGAGTGCTACAACCATGACCAGGTTTGCTGGAACCGGCGAGGTGTTTTGCTGGAACCAGCATCCAAAAATGCTTCCACCAGAACTTGTTCTTTCTGTACCAGCGATTTTTTGCTACAACCACAGTTTTGTTTTGCTGGAACCAGCATACAAAAATGCTTCCACCTGAATTCGTTCTATTTTATCATCAATTTCTTTTGCTTTTTTATGCTACAACCACAATTTTGTTTTGCTGGAACCAGCATCCAAAAATGCTTCCATCAGAGTTTAATTCTTTCTGGACCAGCGACTTTTGCTACGACCATAGCTTCAATTTGCTGGAAGCAGGTTTTCAAATGATTCAATAGGTGCGGCGACACAGAGCTGCTTTTTGACAACTTTTTTCGGTGCAAGCATCCACGGCGAGCATGGCGGCAGCTGTCGACGGCGACAAACGGGGGAGGGCGGCCGCGCGCTGCGCGACGCGGCGATGGTTGGCGGCCGCCATGTCCCGGGTATTTCTTCAGATCTGGAACGCGAGGGGTGAGAAGGAAGAGAGCGACCTGGATGGATGAAGATCCAACGGCTCTTGGTGGGCCAATCCAACGGCCTGGGCTAGACCGGCCGAAACTTTCGGCCGGCGCACCGGCGCCTATCAGCGCCCTTTATTATAGGCAAACCTGCACACATGTGCTACTCTACCCAGGCTTAATTCGTCCTAGCAAAAGAAATCACATCATGAGCAAAAGAACAAATTCACTACTAACATTTCAAATCAAGATTTATCCATTTAGCAGTCCCAAAATATATTTCTCTTCTCATTATTGCAGCAGCCTTTTCTGTACCAGCAATGTGACACTGCACTACAACAGATTTTCATAGGCCGTGGAAAAATAAAGAATTTGACAATCGATAGCCTCCAGTATATAATTATAATTCTGCGTGCACTTTGGAGCTATTGGATGCCTGAATGCGTCGTGTTCCTCCATTGTGCCATGTTAAGACTAGCAGCTTGAGAGGAGGGAAATAGTTAAGCAGGTTGTATAGAGTTGCTACCATACCATTTCTTTGTGACTGCATGGTCTCACCATCAATTTTCTTAAAGTATATTAGCCTCTTGTTCTTGGAAGAATAGATTTTCCATGGCCTCTGTTTTACTTGCTGGGTGGATTACACGTTACTTCCTTGGATGTTTAAAGGTTATTATATCCTTGCTCCCCTTTTTATCGGCAAGCACTCTCTCATCTTCTGGTAACTTGAGTAAGATGCAACACACTAATGCTTTCTTAGTCTGGTTTGTTCTTGCAAAAAATAATTGAAGTGTGCAGACAGGCAGCATGGAAACACTAAGGAGAAGTTTCATACGTACTAATAGCTGGAGTGATTTCATACCTGTAGTAACCGTCTTAGAAGAAATAAGTTTCAGCTATTTCTAAAGATATTAGACCATACGATTATTCTTAAGTTAAAATGTTTGGCATGGACTAACGTGTATACGACTGGAGTGGTTCCAGATTTGTTACAAGCTCCTTGTGTTGAGGAACATCAAAGTGGGGAAGTTTCTATTATTTTCGAAACTATTATTCAAATGCTGAAGTGTAATTTATCACATCCCTGAGACATAGGATATACACATTTTACTGTACAGTCACTAAACCTATGTTATCAAGTTTTACCTTAGTAGTGTATCACCAATGTTTACAACTGTTTAAAAAATAGAAGCAATGTGGCTCACACTGATCAATCGCATGTTTTATCTCAACCGATTTTTTAAATTTTGACATGCTATTTTGAAGTATATATTGGCATTATGCTGAAAAGGGACCTGAGAGGTGAAGTTTTATTATCTATCCTGGTAGAATAATCCAAAGAAGATATGTTTTACTAACCAATTTATATGCCTAAAGGTGGTGCTATTGTTATTATTTTCTTAGTGGATGCGCCTAAAATTGTTTCGGTGCTCTTCTACTAAGATTGACCAAATGAGTGTTCTGCTAAAGTAAAAGTCATAAGACTGAAATAACATGGGTCAGCCTTTGTATGTTTGTTAGTGCTACAAACTATTTGAATGAAAGATCTGACAATACATAGCACATCATATGTCCACAGTTGTGATGATGGTATGTGCAGAGTCTTGACTACTGTAGGTTTATAAGTAGCTTTCTCTGAATGCTAAATGAATGTACCATGTACCATGATCATTTGAACAGTCTTGCTTAAGTTTATGTTAGCTCCATATGCTAAATTAATGTTCACTTGTGTTCAAATTTCAAGGAAGTGTGCTTCATGCTTCTGTTTCTGCAATATGTTTAAGAGTATATGATTTCATTTTCCTTCATTCCCAGTTATAAATTTATTGGCGTCAAAGTAGAGCTTCAGGTTTATGGTTGAGTATATCATTGCAAAGTAGTTTATGGCTCAGTATATCACTACAGGTTCCTTACACCGTCAAATTTCAATGTTTTGTATTTTTGTCAATGGAACCATGTTCTTTGACTATAAAGTAGCAGAGATTTCTTTTCTTATCAATTCTAATCCCTTTTTGATGCATTGTAGGTTTGCTATCAAACTCTCAAAAAAGGAAAAACAACTTTACTCTGTTTTTTGGATAACCTTCCTGTAGAGTACATCGAGAGAGACAAATATGCGATCACGGATATATTCGATTGATTTTCACGCAAAACTTGGAGGATATTTTTGCAGGTTCGTTGCTTGCTTTATTGTTTTCTTACTTTCCGTTCTTCAAGACAATATCTTCCTAGCACTGATCTATAAATTTTAATCCATCTTTTTGTTCCTTTTTATTATCATGGCGTACTCATCCTGTCTAATCCAAGCAAGGGCCTTCATGTTTGCAGATAGTTTGATGCTCTCATGGTTAATCTTTTTCTTGGAACTATTGGCATGTAGAGGAGGCTGCGTTTTATTTGCTGGTGTGTTAGGCACATAAGAAACTGGTTTTGCCTTTTTCACAAACCAAGCTAGGGCTAGCTTCTGATGTATATGGTCCCAGCTCCATTTTTGTTGTCAAAAAAATTAAGTACAATGTTAAATGTGTTGGTTCACATGCCAATTGTTCATGTTCTTCAGGCCTTGATCTTACTATCCTATCTGAATATTCCTTTTATGGCAATCACAGGTTTATGTGATTGGCGGGGATGGAACAATGAGAGGAGCAGTGGTGATATTCGAAGAGTTTAAACGGTGTCGCTTGAGGATATCCATTACAGGGGTCCCAAAAAACTTGGACAATGACATCGAAATCATAGACAAGGCGTCTGGGTTTCAAACTGCAGTGGAGAGTGCTCAGTAGGCAATCGATGCGACACATGTGGGGTTGTGAATATTGTGGATGGCATTGGTCTTGTCAAACTTATGGGAAGGAGCATGGGACACATTACTCTTCATGCCACCCTGAGCAGCCTGAGATGTTGACTGTTGTTTGAATCCTGAGATCGATTTCCATGTTGAAGGAAAGGGGCATGCTGTCGTTGTTGTTGCTCAAGGCGCTGGTCAAGAGTTGATTCCCCGGATTGATGACCAGAAGCGATAGTAGGATGAGTATGGCAACATGTTGTTCCTTAGCGTTGGCCTTCTTCTATAAAGTTTACATACAATTCACCTACATGGTTAAAAAAGCTACTATACTAATGTAAATGTTCTGTTTCTTTGAAGATTACTCATTTCTCTTACCGTTGTTGTATCGAAACAATTGTGTTTTGGCCGCTTGCGCTCATTTTATAGGAGATTGAGATGTGGGACAAGCTACTACCAAATGTTTGGTTCCCATCAAAACGTTTATTTGCCAATAAAATAAAGGTTACTTTTTTTAAAACATATGAAAGGACAACACTGCATAAGGGAGTTTGCCCTTTGGAAAGGTTATTGTTTGCTGCTGTGATTAAACGTAGGAAATTTATATACCTATTGTATGACAGTTGTTTAAGCTAAAGTCTTATGTAACATGTGACATCTAGACTGTTTGTGGTAATAATTTTCTCACTGTAAAAGGCCATGTTGCACAAGGTAGGTGTTTTGGGTTTTAATTCAGGGATGTGACACCAATTATGGGTTTGAACTTCAAATGTGTTTGAACATAATTAAGTAGAGGAAGATATCGCGGCACATCTTCGTGGTAAAGTTGTATGTCATATACCTTGCGCCATTTGGCTCTATGCATGCTACCCCGATTGCTAAAACCTACTTCTACTAGCAAAGTCAAATATTTTTAAAATACTTTGGGTTTGTCATGGTGTTTGCGCTTGCTCAAACATAAAGATATTGAATAAATGCAAATATTTTCAACGAGCCTGTGGTATCAAATTGGACTCTGCGCCATTTGGCTCAGAGGTAAATTAAAATGTGTGTACATCTCATTATAGACAATAGTCTTCATTTCTTTTTTTTATTAAAGGGGTAAATTTGGTCATCATATGTCCTTGCCCACAACTAAACCAACTAAAACATGAATTTCATTTTCAACGCGCATATGGATTCAACAGATCTGTGCGTCATATGTCCTTGCAAAGTGTTAACTATTTTCATCGACAACATGGTTTTAGCGGGTCTCTGCTGAATGGAAAGTAAATTCATGCATGCAGACAAATCCGAAATCAAAAGAGGTAAGAAATTGCTTCGGTCGGCGGCTGAGGAAACGCCTCTGTCACCCAGCTGATGAACCGAGAAAGAAAGAAGGAGATAGAGACCTGGGATGTCCACTGAAGTTATTTTGTGTTTCTCGCCTGTAATGGTGCCTCCTAGGAGGATGTAACAAACTATCTCTCTCTTTTCAATATAATGAAACGCAAAAGCCTTTTTGCGTTTTCTCAAAAAAGAAGGAGATAGAGTCTCCGCTGGATCCGCCCCCTACCGCTTCATATTCAGCTCCTTACGGGCCACAGACATCGCTCTGCGTGGGCTGAGCTAAATAACATATGTGCTATCCTAATCCCTCCTGATCCCTATATCCCCGTATATGTACAACAAAGACATGTTTTTTTCTTAGGTTTCTTATCCTTTTCCCTCTTTTTTTGTAGGAAAAAGATGCACGACCAAGTTTCTCATGATAATAACCATGTTTTCAAACTAGGCCTGTTCATGTCACACAAATATTTTCTTTTTCCAAACCCATTGCTAAAAAAATACAACCATGCCAACTTTACTCTCTCATCATAGTGGCCATATTTTCAAACTGAACATATTCATATTATGCAAAGTTTCCCTTTTTCCAGACTATTATTTAACAACATAATAAACATGTTTAAAAAATAGCATGATTTAGTTGAAGGTTCTTGCAACATGAAATTATTTTCATCGACAACATGTCTTCAGCAGGTCTCTGCGCCATTTGGCGCAACGGGTCAACTAGTATATGAAAAATTAAGAAAATAAGAAACTTCCATGAAGGTGACCCTGGAGGGCACAAGACACCAGGGCGTGCTTGGCTTGCCAAGCCAGGCGTGCCCAGGTGGATTGTGCCCAGCTCGTGTACCTTCCGGACTTCCTTTTTCTTTCGTTTTGCTTGTTTCCCAAGATAAAAATTCTTTATATACCCCCGTACCTGTTGACCTTCGTGTCACAGAGAAATCTCCTGTTTTCTTTTCTTGCTTTTTTCTGTCAGATCTGTTGAGCCAGGCATCATGTCTTCTTCTTCCTCTAACAATATGGAAGAGGATGCTTGGTTGATGAAGATCGAGCTGAAGACGGATGAGCCCGTTGGAGCAGCCAAGGAGGACAAGAGCAAGGAGGCCACTGGAGATAAGGTGTCGGTGATCGAGCAAGCCCTGCCTGCCGATGAGGAAGAGGAAGATATCCTTAAACCTTACTATGCTCATCTTACCCCCACTGAGATTGCAACCTTCAGAATCATTGAAATGGTTTGTGTGCAAAACAAGTACCTCACTCGTGAAAATATTCTGCATCAAGAGCACATCACCTCCCTCCGGAGCGTCATCCGTAGATTGGAGAATCTCTTGGTCCTTAAGGACCGGGTCGCTGCTACTTCATCACCACCACCTCCTTCTTCATCACCAAAAGAAAATTGAGCATCGGGTATGGGCACTCCCCTTGGCTTTCGCCAAGCTTGGGGGAGGTGCCCCGGTATCATATCACCTCCACTATCTTTTGCCTTTACTTTTCTTATTAGTTCGATCCATAGTTATCTTTTGCTTTAGATGAATAAAAGCTTTAGTTCGATCCTTTCTTTCCGAGAGTTTGCTTAGTGATCTATCTTTGTAATCATGTGCGAGATATATAATAAAGTTTAGTTTGAGTTTTGCTTTCTTTACTTTCAAGTTTCAATAAAAAGAAGGAAATAAATGAAAAAGATCATATGCTAATCTTATGGTAAGTGATGACATTACATAAGGAAAAGTATAAGTAGTAAATTTTATTGTAGATTGACAAACATAGCATTGGTCAATGATGCAACTCATGAAAGAATTAATAAGGGAAGAGAAGATTCACATGCAAAAACACTATCCTTGAAATCTTTTGTGATTGTGAGCACCCATCAAAATATTGCATGCCAAAATTGTTGACATTGGACAAGGAAGACAACATAATGATTTATGTTTGTTCATATTCACATAGAAGTTATATTATCATAGGTCCTTCAACATGTGGTGTTTACCCCTATCTTTTCTAGCCAAAAATTCCGCACTAAGTAGAGATACTACTTGTGCATCCAAAACCCTTAAACCCAAATCTTGTTTTGAGAGTCCACCATATCTACCTATGGATTGAGTAAGATCCATCAAGGAAGTTGTCATCGGTGCAAAATGGCAAGAAGAATTGCTTCTAAAAATGTGAGATCATTTAGTTTAGGGGAAAATTGAGCGTTGTACGAACTTGTGATGACGAAGAATAAAAGCGACAGACTGCATAATAAAGGTTGCCATCATAAGGGGCAATATAATGTGACGTTCTCTTGCACTAAGGGGTTGAGCATACAAACAACAAGCGCATGACAACCTCTTTTTCCCTTTGCGAAGGGTCTATCTTTTACTTTTATGTATTTACTTTCATGCAAAAGTCAAAGTTTTCTCTCTATTCCCTTTTATTTTCTCCTTTGGCAAGCATCATGTGGTGAGGAAAGATCTAGGCACATATATCCAGTTGAATATGGGTAGCATGAGTTATTATTGTTGACACCACCCTTGAGGTGAATACATTGGGAGGCGAAACTATAAGCCCCTATCTTTCTATGTGTCCGGTTGAAATGTTTTGCTCATGTGTACGCGGTGAGTGTTAGCAATCATAGAAGACTAAATGATTGTTGAGTATGTGAACTTGACAAAAGGCCCCGATACGCGACCCTTCCTGAAAAGATGATGAATTGTAGTTGCAAAGTTGACTGAGAACATAGTTTGTTGGTTTCCAATAGAATTTATCCTTTATACTTCGATGTTGTGATGAATTATTACTTGTTCATGAGAAGTCTATGATAAAGGTTTTATGTTAAAGTTTGTTGCTATTATAACAATTTACATGCTGCTGCTATGTCCGTATTTTTGTTTTTCTCGACACATCTCTCTCTAAGCATGTGGACATGTTTTTCGATTTCGGTTTTCGCTTGAGGACAAGCGAGGTCTAAGCTTGGTGGAGTTGATACGTCCATTTTGCATCATGTTTACCTACTGTTATTTATGTCGTTTTATTGCATAATAGTGCTTTTTGGAGTAATTCTAATGTCTTTTCTCTCATAATATGCAAGGTATACAGAAAAGGGGAGAATCCTGGCAGCTGGAAATCTGGACCTGAAAAAGCTACGTCAGGCTACCTATTCTACACAACTCAAAATGAGCTGAAACTTTACGAGGATTTTTTATGGAATAAATAAGAATTTTTGAAGTCAATAAGTACCAGAGGGGGGCCACCAGGTGGGCACAACCCACCTGGGCGCGCCCTGGTGGGTTGTGCTCACCCAGGCCCACCTCAGGTGCCCCTCTTCTGGTATATAAGTCATTTTGACCTAGAAGAAATAAGGAGAGGACTTTCGGGACGAAGCACCGCCGTCTCGAGGCAGAACCTGGGCAGGAGCACTTTTGCCCTCCGGCAGAGCGATTCCGCCGGGGGAACTTCCCTCTCGGAGGGGCAAATCCTCGTCATCATCATCACCAACAACTCTCCCATCTTGGGGAGGGCTATCTCCATCAACATCTTCAATAGCACCAACTCCTCTCAAACCCTAGTTCATCTCTTGTGTTCAATCTTTGTACCGGAACTATAGATTGGTGCTTGTGGGTGACTAGTAGTGTTGATTACATCTTGTAGTTGATTACTGTATGGTTCATTTGGTGGAAGATTATATGTTCAGATCCATTATGCTATTTAATACCCCTCTGATCTTGAGCATGATTATCATTTGTGAGTAGTTACTTTTGTTCTTGAGGTCACGGGAGAAATCATGTTGCAAGTAATCATGTGAACTTGATATGTGTTTGATATTTTGATGATATGTATGTTGTGATTCCCTTAGTGGTGTCATGTGAACGTCGACTACATGACACTTCACCATATTTGGGCCTAAGGGAATGCATTTGTGGAGTAGTTATTAGATGATGGGTTGGGAGAGTGACAGAAGCTTAAACCCTAGTTTATGCGCTATTCCGTAAGGGACCGAATGGATCCTAAAGTTTAATGCTATGGTAAGGATTTATTCTTAATACTTTTCTCATAGTTGCGGATGCTTGCGAGGGGGTTAATCATAAGCAGGAGGTTTGTTCAATTAAGAACAACACCTAAGCACCGGTCCACCCACATACCAAATTATCAAAGTAGCGAACACGAATCAAGCCAATATGGTGAAAGTGACTAGATGAAATTCCCATGTACCCTCAAGAACAGTTTGCTTATCATAAGAGACCGTTTTGGCCTGTCCTTTGCCTCAAAAGGATTGGGCCACCTTGCTACACTTTTATTACTACTACCATTACTTGCTCGTTACAAATTATCTTGCTATCAAACTACTCTGTTACTTACAATTTTAGCACTTGCAAACATTACCTTTCTGAAAACCACTTGTCATTTCCTTCTTCTCCTCGTTGGGTTCGACACTCTTACTTATCGAAAAGGCTACAATTGACCCCATATACTTGTGGATCATCAACCGGCGTGCTGGCATCTCTGTTGAGCCTAGGTAGGACTAAGGTGTGTCGATCAGGCGAGGCCGGGCATGACCCAGGAAAGTGTGTTTGGCCGAAGTTAATTGAGCGTGTTGAGTAAGTTTGTGCACCCCTCCAGGGAAGTTAATCTATTCGAATAGCCGTGTCCACGATAACGGACGCTCGGAGTTGTATCCTGATCTATACAACTAGAACTGGATGCTGGAGATGATAAAAAGGATATGTTGGCTCCAGGATTGGTTTATCGCAGGGAGTCGGGGAAGGATCTCGGGGCATTACTACAACACACTTTATACTTATAATATGCTAATTTGCACTCTTCTAATGTTGCAAGATGCTTCAGGATGCTAGTCTTTGATAGGCTAGGCCTTCCCTTCTATTCTGGCATTTCTATAGTTCAGTCCAAAGATATAGCCCTATTCTTTTGATACAGATGCATACTTAGTATAGGTCTGATGTAAGTCTTGCGAGTACTTTGGATGAATACTCACGGTTGCTTTGCTACCCCTTTTCCCCTATACTGATTGTTGCGATCAGATGACGGATCCCAGGAGCCAGATACCTGATACGTCTCCGTTGTATCTACTTTTCCTAACGCTTTTCCTCTTGTTTTGAACTCTAATTTGCATGATTTGAATGAAACTAACCCAGACTGATGCTATTTTCAGCAGAACTACCATTGTGTTATTTTTGTGCAAAAATAAAAGTTCTCGTTGGAACGAAACTTTGCGAGGATTTTTTATACAATAAATGAGAATTTCTGGAGCCAAGAACCACTGGAGGGGGCACCTGGATGGGCACAACCCACCATGGCGCGCCACCCTCTCCAAGCATGCCCAGGTGGGTTATTCCCACCTGGTGGCCCCACAGACCCTGAAACCGACTCTATAAAATCCTATTTTTCCAGAAAAAATCAAGGATAAAGAATTATTGCGTTTCACGAGACGGAGCTGCTGCCGTCCCCTGTTCTTCATTGGGAGGTCAGATCTGGAGTCTGTTTGGGGATCCGAAGAGGGGGATCTTCGATCTTCATCATCACCAACCCTTCTCCATCGCCAATTCCATGATGCTCCCCACCGGGAGTGAGTAATTCCTTCGTAGGATCGCTAGTCGGTGAGGAGTTGGATGAGATTCATTATGTAATCGAGTTAGTTTTGTTAGGGCTTGATCCCTAGTATCCATCATGTTTTGAGATTGATATTTCTTTGACTTTGCCATGCTTAATGCTTGTCACTTTGGGCCCGGGTGCCATGATTTCATATCTGAACCGTTTATGTTATCAACTTTATATTCATTTTCTAGATCCGATCTTGCAAGTTATAGTCACCTACTACCTGTTATGATCTGGCAACCCCGAAGTGACAATAGTTGGGACCACTCCCGGTGATGACCGTAGTTTGAGGAGTTCATGTATCACCGTGTGCTAATGCTTTGTTCCAGTTCTCTATTAATAGTAGGTGAGGGAGTCCTGGATTAAGGGGTCCTCGGACAGCCGGACTATTAACATGGGCCGGACTATTGGGCTATGAAGATACAAGGCAAAAGACTTCTTCCCGTGTCTGGATGGGACTCTCCTTTGCGTGGAAGGCAAGATTGGACATTTAGATGTGTAGATTCCTTTCTCTGTAACCGACTTTGTGTAACCCTAGCCCCCTCCGGTGTCTATATAAATCGAAGGGTTTAGTCCATAGACAATCATAATCTCATAGGCTAGACTTCTAGGGTTTAGCCATTATGATCTCGTGGTAGATCAACTCTTGTAATACTCATATTCATCAAGATCAATCAAGCAGGAAGTAGTGTATTACCTCCATAGAGAGGGCCCGAACCTGGGTAAATATTGTGTCCCCCGCCTCCTGTTACCATTAGCCTTAGACGCACAGTTCGGGACCCCCTACCCGAGATCCGCCGGTTTTGACACCGACATTGGTGCTTTCATTCAGAGTTCCACTGTGACGTCGGAGATAGGCTTGATGGCTCGCCTTGTTATCAAGGACAACATCACCTCCGGAGGAGCCCTGGCCTCAGGCCAAATCCTCCGTCTGGGCTGCTTCACTATGACTGCCAGTTCGGCCGTCGGGCCGACGATGTCTTCTCGGGTCATCAAAAATTGCCTCTGCGTCAGCTCAGAATACTCCGAACAGATGGATCCGAGGGAGTTGTCGTCTTTAAATGAACTCCTGGATCGCATCGCCGCCTTGGGAGTCACTACGGATTACAATCAGATTGGGCTTAAAACCGATCAGAGAGAAATTGAATCTCCGCCGATCACCCATCAGATAGCGGTAGTGGAGGAGCAATACAACTCTTCCTGTATATTGAGGACGAACTATGTTCAGACTTATGAGCTCACAGAGCCGTATACCCGCCCGCGGGAAGACATGCCTCATAGTCCGAACCTACTCCGACTCTAGGATTCTCAAACTCTGGATCCCAAATTGGGTTAGGGTGCGGACTTAAATCCACCCACCCACCCAGATACAAGCGATCTTACCCACATCAGACAACAGTCCCAAGAAATGGCCATCACTTTTGGGCCAGATTCCTCCTTGTCAAGGACAAGATCAAAGACTGCCGCAATCAAGACGCAATCTCATTATTCTGCAAAAATTGCACGGACGAGGGAATCCTCAATGCAATCAACCGCCGTCACGTATCAAACTTTGCTGACTTGGCAACCATAGTACAGAAGTACTGTGCAATGGAAAGCGCCTAGAAAACTCAGGTAGCCTCTTGGGAGCCACCTGTTTCCACTAAACCCCTCGTCCGGACAAAAAGGACGCACCCTCGTAGGTCGCCTGATCCAATAACAAAAAAATCAAAGCCCATTACGGGGCGCGGAACCGTTCTGGAGGATGGCTCGATAGGCCATGCAAAATACACACAACACCGAATAACATACCAACCCATAACCTTAGAGCATGTTGGATACTCCGGCAGGTGGCCAAGAGCGGCGAGGATCTCCTCACCAAAAATACCGCAGAGCAACATCCCACGGAAGACAACAACCCTACAGTACTGATAGTGTTTGAGACTTTCACCTCAAACAATAGGCGCAAAAGGGCACTCCGCGGCCTCGCCGAAGTCTGCCAAGTCGCAACAATAAAACCTTGGAATGACACGACCATAACTTTCAATGGCAGTGACGAACCACAATTCAGAACAGTCCGGGTACTAGCCGCATTGGTCCTCAGTCCGATCATGGACGACTTTCGGCTCACCAAAGTGCTCATGGACGGCGGCAACGTACTAAACCTCATTTACAAGGAAACTCTCAACAAAATGGAAATAGACAGGAGCCGCATTGAGCAAAGCAGCACGACCTTCCAAGGAATTATTCCCAGTCGGGAGACGCGATGTGCGGGAAAAATCAAGCTTGATGTGGTATTTGGCACGCTGGAGAATTATCGGTCCAAAGAGATAACCTTTCAAGTGGCCCCTTTCAACACTGGATATCATGCCTTATTAGGGCAAGATGCATTTGCAAGCTTGCAAGCTATACCCCATTACGGGTACATGAAGCTCAATATGCCCGGGCCCGATGGTATCATCACTCTTGCCAGCGATCCGGACATAGCACTCTGCACCGAAAATAAAACCGCCGCCTTGGCCCTCGAGGCGTTGTCTGAAGCCCTCGCGGCCAAAGAATTAACCGCGTTGCGCTCCACGGTGGATAGGGACAACGTGATCCTCGATAAGTGACCCAAATCTACCTCCTTTAAACCAAAAGACGAAATAGTCAAATTCTAGGTCCACCCAACGGACTCCACGAAGACAACATCCATTGGGGCACAGCTGGACCCCACGGTCGACGCTGCACTGCGGGCGTTGCGATGCAAAAACTGGGACATATTCGCCTGACAACCTTCTGATAAGCCAGGGATCCCACGCAGGCTGGGCGGACACCGCCTAAACATACTGAAGGGATATAAGCCGGTCAAGCAAACACTACGGTGCTTCTCCGAACCCAAACGACAAGCCATGGGGGAGGAGCTAGCCAAGTTACTCGAGGCCGGATTCATCAGAGAGATAAAACACCCGGACTGGCTAGCAAACCTGGTAATGGTACCAAAGAAGGATAAATCCTGGCGCCTATGTGTCGATTTCAAAGACCTCAACAAGGCCTGCCCTAAGGATCCCTTCCCCCTCCCCCGCATCGATCAGATTATCGATGCTACCGCACGAGACGACTCATTGTGTTTTCTCGACGCATATTCCTGATACCATCAAATCAAGATGAAGGAATCCAATCAAGCCGCAACGACATTTATAACCCCATACGGGCCTTTCTGCTTCAACACTATGCCTTTCGGGCTCAAAAACGCCGGTGCCACCTATCAACGCATGATTCAAACATGCCTGGAGAAACAAATCGGCAAGACAGTTGAATCATATGTGGATGACATAGTCATCAAAACCAGACACGTCGAGTCCTTAATAGACAATCTGTGTCTCACATTCGACAACCTCCGAACATATGACATCAAGCTCAGTCCGGAAAAATGTGTTTTCGGTGTTCCCGCTGGAAAACTTCTGGGCTTCATCGTTCCAATAGAGGAATTGAGGCAAACCCAGCTAAAATCCAAGCTTTATCCCAGTTGGCTACGTCAACAGACCTTAAACAAGTCCAAAAACTATCCGGCTGTGTGGCAGCTTTAAGCCGCTTTATCTCCAGACTAGGAGAAAAGGCATTGCCACTCTATCGCCTTCTCCGATGCACCGATTACTTCGAGTGGACGGACGCGGCAACGGCTGGACTGGAAGAAATAAAGGCTCTTCTAGCAAGCAACCCAATCCTGGCCACGCTGAACATCGGCGAACCCATGCTATTATACATATCGGCCACACACCAAGTCGTAAGCGTGGTGCTTGTCGTTGAGCGAGAGGAGGACGGACACAAATTCCAAGCCGGTATACTACGTATCCACCGTCCTCACACCATGCAAGTCCCGGTACCCTCATTACCAAAAAATAGCATACGCGGTCTTCGTGGCATCCCGGAAGCTACGACACTACTTTCAAGAGTGCTCAATAACAATGGCCTCCGAAGTACCACTCAACGACATAATAAACAACCGCGACGCTACGGGCCAGATTGCCAAGTGGGCCATTGAGCTCCTCCCATTCGACATATCATACAAACTGCGCCGGGCCATTAAATCCCCAGTACTGGCCGACTTCGTCGCCGAATGGACAGAGGCCGAACTCCGTAAAGAGTACGACACATATTCCAACTGGGTCATGCACTTTGATGGCTCCAAAATGCTGGCAGGCTTAGGGGCAGGCGTTGTCCTAACATCCCCTACCAGAGATACAGTTCAATACGTCCTCCAAATATTATTCATGGACTCCAACAATGCAGTCGAATACGAAGCCTTATTGCATGGTCTCCGGATGGCCGTCTCCATGGGCATACAACACTTGGAAGTGCGCGGGGATTCAAACCTTGCAATATCTCAAATAAATGGAGATTTCGATGCCAAAGATCTGAAGATGGTGGCTTACCGTAACGCTGTTCTCAAAATGTCAGCTCGGTTTGAGGGGCTCGAGTTTCACCATGTGGCTCGAGAAAGTAACCAAGCGGCGGATGTCCTTGCTCGCATCGGTGCTAAGCGCGACCCCGTCCCACCTAACATCTTTTTGGAAAGGCTTTTCAAGCCATCCGTGGTGTGGCAAGTAGAGAGCAGCAATACCAATCCGGGTCCGATTACAACCCCAGCCTCCGAACACACCAACATCATCGGGGGCTCAGCCACCGAAATTACACCGTCGGCCCATTTAATCATGGCAGTCATTGCCCCATGGACCAAACCTTTCTTGGCCTACTTTAATGGGCGAGAACTCCCTGAGGATCAGAACGAGGCGCGCTGCATCGTGCGGCGCTCTAAAGCCTACAAAGTTCAGAGGGAGAACTCTACAAGAAAAGCACTACCGGAGTACTTCAAAGATGTATCTCCAAGGAAGAATGGCGGCATCTCTTGGCTGAAATTCATGCCGGTCTCGGCGGTCACCACACTGTGGCTCAGGCCCTTGTAAGCAAGGCCTTCCATATAGGTTTCTATTGGCCATGGCCTCGGCAGACGCACATGACCTTGTCCAACATTGCGTCGGATGCCTGCTTTTCGCCAACCAAAGCCATATGCCACCCACCGCTCTACAAACAATCCCCATCACTTGGCCTTTTGCGGTCTGGGGGCTTGATATGGTCGGACCCCTTAAAGGAGGAAGCCATAAGAAAAAATATCTGTTGGTCATGGTGGATAAATTCACTAAGTGGATAGAGGCCAAACCAGTTAAAACAGCCGAAGCCGGACCAGTGATAGACTTCATATCCGGTGTTGTGCACCATTACGGTGTTCCACACAGCATCATCACCGATAACAGCTCCAATTTCACAGCCGATGAGGTGAAAACCTGGTGTGCTAATCTGGGCATAAAGCTCGATTACGCCTCCGTCTATCACCCACAAACCAACTGTCAGGTGGAATGAGCCAATGGTCTTATTATGAGCGGCATCAAATCCAGACTAGTGTGGTCTTTGAAAGAATCAGACAAGCACTGGGTCGAGGAGCTTGACTCCGTACTCTGGGGGCTGCGGACTAGGCCCAATCTTTCTATCGGATATGCACCTTTCTTCATGGTGTACGGCACAAAGGCCGTGTTACCCTACGACATTATTCATGACTCACCTCGTGTGCGCATGTATGAAGAGAGAGAGGCCAAACTTGATCGGTAGGACAACTTAGATGCCCTGGAGGAGGAGCGCAATGTCGCAAAAGCCCGTTCCGCATTCTATCAACAATAGGCCTGCTGATATCAAAGCAGAGAAGTACGGGCCAAGACTTACAATGTTGGCGAAATCGTTCTACGCTTGCCGAAGAAGAAAAAGAACAAACTCAAGCCCAAGTGGGAGGGTCCCTTCATCATTGACGAAGTCCTCACTAGAGGAGCGTACCGCCTGCGTGATGCGTCAGACAATTGCCTAGAGCCGAACCCGTGGAACGCGGCCAGACTCCGAAGATTCTATGCCTAGCACCGGACTCTTCGTCCGTCTCCTTTACCCCTTTTTTTGTTGTTTCTAGTATTTATTTTCCTCTCTTTTCACCTTTTTTTTCTTTTTAAGCCTTAAAGCTTTTGTGCGGCTAAACCGTGCACCTTCGACGCACACGTTCTAAAGTATGTATGTATGTATGTATTATTATTATTATTATTATTATTATTATTATTATTATTATTATTATTATTATTATTATATCCCGAGCATCAAGCTCATCACATGTGTGTCATTTCCGCATATGTACCTTTTCTTCGCCATTATATGCATCGATATGACTTAAGTTTTGGCCAAGCTGGGGTGCATGGCTCCTGTGCTTATGCCCTACGTTCCCGTTAGTTAGGCTAGGGCATAAAGGGAGCACCTCTGCGATTGTTACTGCCGGGTTATCCGGATGTGTACCTCAGACTGGGTGAAGCCGAAAGCTAGCGTTCTTAAGGGAATATTCGGTCGGCGGACTAAAGATGTTTTTTACTTGTCACATTATGAACCCCCAGATGTTATGGATGTTGTGGTCTTTTTTCAAACACAATTCAGACATGCACGATTAACGCATGCTAACCCAGGGAAAGGAACCCTTAACGGAACTATTCTCTCTGGAAGATGTTTCTCACGATCAAAAATGTAATATAACATAGCTAGCCGGAAACTTGTCTGTTCAAGCAACTATGACCCCTACGCCTGGTTTCCATGCGTACCTCGGTATATCTTACCGAGCGGGTATTCGGTAACACTCCGCACCTTCGGGTCCAGAGGTCGAAGCGAAAAGGTCTGCCATGACAATCATTTTACAATCCGGCTAGGGACAAATTTGTTAATTGAAGTACATAGTCACTTGGACTCAAAATGTTCTTCCTCTATGCCATCCAACAGGCTATCTAGCCTACAATCCTATTGGGAATACCTGGCGGCTACTTGTACCTGGTCATATACCAAACTAACAAGAATTTCTTTTCCATTTGACCCTAAAGGTCCGAACCGGGCCATGTGATTCGGGTCGAGCTTGGTATACCGATTTTTCACCATTGCCCAGGCCTCTCGCGCACCTTCCCGGCAGGCCGATATCTTCCATAATCGGAAGCGCCACCACGCTCCCTTGAGTAGTTGTACAAGCCCCTCCATAATTCCTGGAGGGGAGTTGGATGGCCATAAGGCCTTGGCAATGCTTTGCATCGCCTGCCGAGCTCGCTCGTGCATTTGCGACAGCTCTTGTAGCAGATCGCTCAACGATCCGGACACCTCCTCTTTGGGGCGGTCCATCAATATACCTACAGACATAATTCTGTCAGTTTCTTCCCTAGCCGAATTACGCAGGGGTAAGTTTAAACACATACTAAATATGCCGCCTCGCAGCTTCTTATTCTCCTTCACGGAGTCAGCTAGTTGGGCCCGCACATCTTTTAGCTCTTCGCCCATCTTGGTGAGGGAATCTTGGAGTTTGTTTTTCTCCAACCGAACCCGCATCAGTATCGCCCGCAGCCAGTTGCCTTTGAGCTCCTGGACCTCCCACCGGCGCGGCTTACCTCTCCCGGATGATCTGACGACTCTGCCATAAGAAAAGCACCCCCATTAATAGTCCTGGTATATGATTATGTTTTCTCGATGGAAGGTATCATCACCAGATTCTGCCTTCTTGGATTTCTCCAGTTCGGTGGTAGCAGTGGCCAGCTGGGTCCGACACTTCTCCAGCTCTTGAGCCAACAGGTTGTTCTTCTCTTTGAGCACCTGGGTATACAACGATCCTCAAATCAGTTTCTTAAACTGCTTCAAGTCTCGGGGGGCTACTGGTATATAATTATCAGAATTTTGCAAGTATGAACTTACCCGCATATCTTTCAAATACTGGTCTGTGGCTCTAGAAATCCCATCTCGAGCAGCTCAGATGTATGCATCACCTGAGTTGAAGGCATTGAAAGCCTTTTCTAAAAAACCGGGTCATGAAGAGCGGCCCTCCGGCATCGATGATTCATGGCACTTTCCACTTCGGAGTTTGTGACGGATACTTTATCTGAATCCTCCGTAGAAGGGCAATCCGGTGTCACTTCCGCGTTAGCCTCAGTCCTTGAGACAGGGTCCGGAATCCGGCTAGTAGAGGCATGACCGGCAGGATCTCCGGACAAAGTCCGGCGAATGTTTTTCCTGATAAGACACAATGGATAGTGTCATACTCCAAGATGATAGCCATGGAGCATATTTAAAACCATACCTCTTTGATGAAGGCTCGACCATATTTCTATTTGGCTTCCTCTTTGAAGGCCTGCCCGGCATAGGCACCACTTTCTTGCGAGTCGCTTCAGGTGTAGCATGGCACGCCGATCGCCTCCCCTTTAGAGCATAAGATAGTGCGGTGGGTAAGGCGGAAAGAGGAAATCCTTTCGAAGGATAAGTCTCCTGATTACTTACATGCGATGCAGGGAGAAGACCGGGATAGCCAGCAATGATGGCCACTTCTGTGCCGTCATGGCTCACCTGGTAAAACACTCCTTCCCCGAGCTCCACGAATATATCCGGATCCTCTTCGAATCCGGGGTCAAGGGCCCGGTT
Organism: Triticum timopheevii; assembly: GCA_963921465.1. Lineage (NCBI taxonomy): Eukaryota > Viridiplantae > Streptophyta > Magnoliopsida > Poales > Poaceae > Triticum > Triticum timopheevii. Next base: position 282,899,679 of record OY997268.1, on the reverse strand, counting down.
GTGGTCCTCTGGCTGTGGTGCGTGGCTGTGGATCTCCTTGATGATTTTCCGCCATTCCTATTACAAATGGATGGATTAATATTTATGGAAAAGGACTCAGGGAGTAAATGGAGTAGAGTAGTGGGATGGAAACTCACCCAGCTGGGAGGGTTGTACATAGAAAATCCATCTCTGGGCTTAATGCGGATGAACTCCTCTTTCTCCCCTTTGTATAATCTAGACAATATTTTCGCCAAAGCGGCGGGAGTGTCCAGACCCTTCCGACCGCAGCGGGTGGCATCATCTTCTCCATTGAAGTGTCACATAGGACGCCCTCGGTATTGGAGTGGCTGAACCCCTCACATTATGGATATCGCCATAACCTCGATTGTTGACAATCCGGATCGAGCGAGCGTCTTTATCTTGCTCATTAATTGGTGGACCTCCGTGCTATCTTCCTCCCTGAGGCTCCGGGGACGCCAGCTGAGGCGTTTCTTCAATGGAGTACTTGAAAATTCAGGAAGACCCATTCGGACTGGGTCGGGAAGGGAGACATCCTCCATATAGAACCATTCGGAAGTCCGCTCTTCGGATGCCTTCTTTGGCGTGCCGGGTAGGTATCCGGTCCCGGCGATGCGCCATATCTCGGCTCCGCCCACTTGAAATATTGATCCCTCTTGATTACGAGGGACGAGGCAAAATAGCTTCTTCCATAACTCAAAATGGGCCTCACAACCCAGAAATAGCTCACAAAGAGCAACATAACCCGCGATATGCAGGGTAGAGGTAGGTGTAAAATTGCGCAGTTGGAGGCCATAGTACTCCAGAAGCCCTCAGAGGAACGGATGGATTGGAAATCCGATGCCTCTCAACAAATAGGGAACAAAGCATACTCGTTCCCCCCTGGATGGGTTGGGGAACTTCTCTGCCTGCTCCCCATCGTCGAAGGAAGTCAATCTGGCTCGAACAGGGACTAGATCTGCGGGGGGAAGAAATCCCTGTGTCTGCAGCTTCACTAGTTGGTCGTGGGATACGAAACACTTTTCCCAATCGCCCTGTTTGGAGCTATGAGGGCGGGAGGAAGAGCTGGGAGCGCTAGCCATGTTGGGGTGGTTTCTGCTGGCAAGCTCTAAGGATTCCGCGCTTGGTGTGGGCTGGATCTGAAGATCCCCATCTCTTTAAATAGATGACTTTCTTGTATGGTCAGGGTGGTAAGTGCAAAAATGCCCGGACCTCTTGTATTCGCTCGACACGTGGAAGCTGAAATCATGAAGGTGCAGAAGCCTATGAGCGCGACATTAAATGGAAAGCCGGATACTGCTCTTTATGTCAGGTACTTTGAAGTATTCGGAGAAGGAACCCGCCTTGCAATGCCGAAGACAATCTGCGCGCCGGACTCATCGTCATTGAAGCCTGGTTCGGGGGCTACTGAGGGAGTCCTGGATTAAGGGTTCCTCGGACAGCCGGACTATTAACATGGGCCGGACTGTTGGGCTACGAAGATACAAGGTAGAAGACTTCTTCCCGTGTCTGGATGGGACTCTCCTTTGCATGGAAGGCAAGCTTGGAGATTCGGATGTGTAGATTCCTTTCTCTGTAACCGACTTTGTGTAACCCTAGCCCCCTCCGGTGTGTATATAAACCGGAGGGTTTAGTCCATAAACAATCATAATCTCATAGGCTAGACTTCTAGGGTTTAGCCATTACGATCTCGTGGTAGATCAACTCTTGTAATACTCATATTCATCAAGATCAATCGAGCAGGAAGTAGGGTATTACCTCCATAGAGAGGGCCCGAACCTGGGTAAACATTGTGTCCCCCGCCTCCTGTTACCATTAGCCTTAGACGCACAGTTCGGGACCCCCTACCGAAGATTCGCCGGTTTTGACACTGACAATAGGCCTTAATATCCCTTAACTTCCAATAGGACCCCGCTACAACGGGAGGGTAGGACAAAAGATGCCATGCAAGTTATTTCCATAAGCACGTATGACTATTTACGAAATACATGCGTACATTATATTTATGAACTGGAGCTAGTGCCATATCGCCCTAGGTTATGACTCTCACATGATGAATAACATCCAATGAATCGCTGATACAATGCCTACAATTTTCCTACATATTGATCTTGCTAAGTTACTACTACTGTCACTACTGCACTTGCTACAAAACCATTGCTATCACTATTACCGTTACTATTGTTGTTGCTACTACTATTAAGCTATCATACTACTTTGCTACTGACCACTTTGTTGCAGATAATTAATCTCCAGGTGTGGTTGAATTGAAAACTCAGCTTCTAATACTTGCAAATATTCTTTGGCTCCCCATGTGTTGAATCTATAAATTTGGGTTGAATACTCTACCCTCGAAAATTATTGTGATCCCATATACTTGTGGGTTATCAAGACCTTTTTCTGGCTCCGTTGCCGGGGAGCATAGCTATATTTGTTGAGTCACTTGGATTATTATCATATTATCACTATGAAGAATCTGAAGGATGCTAAGTCTAAGATTTTTCCCTCTAAGTCGAGGGGAGGTAAGGAACTGCCATCCATCTCCGCTTTAGATTCACCTTCCGTTATAAATAGACTTGCAACACCACCACATGCTATTAATTCTGATATGTCGCAAGTTGTTGATGATGCTACTTCTGCTATGAATAATACTCATGATGATGCTAGTACCTTGCTTGATGATAATGTACCACTAGGTGAATTTCTTGATGAACAAATTGCTAGAGTAAGACAGCATGATATTGTTGAGACTGATGATGAGCTTGAAACTGAAAATCTTGAAATACCTACTAGAACTAGCATAGATATGAATTGCCAAAGGTACTGAAAGGTTATGCTATGAGTGAGGAGGCAACTAGAGATATTATTGCTTGTAAGGATAGAGAAGATCTAGAAAAATTATTATGCAAGTATAAAGAAAGATCTTTGAATGCTAAAATGAAATGTGATCCTAAGTTTGCTACTTCACCAATCTTTATTGATGATAAGGATTATGAATTCTATGTCGACCCAGAGTTAATTACTTTGGTTGAATCTGATCCTTTCCATGGTTATGAAACTGAAACTGTTGTGGCACATCTTACTAAGGTTAATGACATAGCCAACCTTTTTGTAACGCCTCGGATTCATTGCGCCAGGTGTCTGCCAGTTTTTTGCCATCATTGCCATGTCATTTGCTTGCGTGTTGCACTTTGCCATGTCATCATCTGCATTTCATATCATGTCATCATGTGCATCACTTTTGCATACGTGTTCGTCTCATGCATCCGAGCATTTTCCCCGTTGTCCATTTTGCAATCCGGCGCTCCTATGTCCTCCGGCGTTCCCCTTTTGTCTCTTTTCGTGTGCGGGTATTAAACATTCTCGGAATGGACCGAGGTTTGCCAAGCGGCCTTGGTATAGCACCGGTAGACCGCCTGTCAAGTTTCGTGCCATTTGGAGTCCGTTTGATACTCCAACGGTTAACCGGGTAACCGTAAAAGCCCTTTTTTGTTTGCAGCCCAACACCCCTTCCAAAGTGGCCCAAAACCCATCTAACTCCCCTCCATGCTCTCAGTCGTTCGATCACGATCGCGTGGCCGAAAACCGCTCCTCATTTGGACTCTCCTAGCTCCCTCTACCTATAAATATGTGGCCTCCCCCGAAATTCCCGCAGTCCAACCCTAGCCATCCCCCTCCTCGCGCCGCCGGACGCGTCCGCCCGCGCCGGACACGTCCAGCCTCCACGTCGCTCTGACAAATCGGAGGCCGCCAAGTCACCTCCGCCGCCGCCCGCAGCCAACGGCCTCGCACCACCTGTCGCCGCCGCCTCCCACCACCACGCCAGGCCCTGCGGGCCCGCGCTCGGCCCTCCCCGGCCCGCCCGCGCCGCCGCCTAGGCCCGAGCGCCGCCGCCGCTCGCCCCGCCGCTGGCGAGCCCCCGCCCGGCGCCGGCGACCGCCGCCGCCCGACCGTCCTCGCCGGAGCCTCCCGGCCGCCTCGCCCGGAGCTCCTCCGCCGCCCGCGCCCCGCGCCCACCAGCCGCGCCGCCGCCCGAGGCGCTCACCTCCGCCCCCGAGCCCGCCGCCGGCGGACCCGACCGCGCCAGCTCCGGCGACCGGAGCGCCCCGCCGCCGCCGCTCGAGCGCCGCCGCTCTCCGCCGCGCCGCTGGCTCCGCCCTTCGCCGCCCTTCCCGCCGGCTCCCCTGCGCCTCCCTGCGCCTCCACCTCGCCGGAGACCTCGCCGCCTCGCCGGAGAACCGCCCGATCTCGCCGGAGCCCGGCCCGCCTCGAACCCCGTGCCCGTTGACTTTCTCCCAGGGTGAGATATCCACCAAGTCCTGAGTGTTTTCAACATTTTCATGCCATGTTCATCATGATATATCTCTGCATCCGTAGCTCAGTTTCGTGCGTTTAATATGTCAAATTGTTCGTCTCGACGAGTACTTCATTTCATTCCATTGCATCATTTTCATTTGAGCTCATCTTGATGCCCGAAATGCTGTTGGAAGAGTGCATGTTGATGTTAATCTGCTGAAACTGTTATAACTTGCTCATTTATCATTTTTGCCATGTTTGATGTGTGCATCCTATGAGGTTGATCTCTACATGTGTTTTGATCTATGCTATGCCATCTTTACAGGGGTGCCAACCATGTATTTTTGTGAGTTGCGTGCTGAGTGTATCAAGCTTGCTAAGTAGGGTAGTTGCTGTTGCTGTTCTCCTGACAGATTCTGTTATATTTTGTTGCTATGTTAACATGCTTCTACTAGTTGTTCTATGCATAATCTGGAGATGCTCTATAAACATGTTTTGATCTACATGTCTTGCTCTATCCATTCATGCCCTTGGTTGCAATTATAGCCTGCTGTAACATGTTGTTATCTTGCTCTAAAGTTGCTTGATAATGTTGCTGTCAGCCTGTTTACATTAAGTTCACTTGTTCCCATGTGTTTTGCTAGTGATCCATGAACCCTATGAACTTGTTCTTGCCATGCTTAGCTTCATAAACATGCCTTCTTACTGTTGGTTGCCTTGCCATGCCATGTATTGCTCTATGGTGAGTGGTTCAAGCTCACCAACATGCCTACTTATTGTTGTTTCTGCCATGTATGAATCTGTAATATAACTTGCCATGTTTACATGGGTGCCATCATATTTTCCGTGCCTTTTTGGCTCATGGTCAGTAAGGGACTTTTGGTCTATGCTATTAGTAGATTCATGCCATGCCTTTATTTGCCATGATAAGTTCCTGTAACATGTTGTTTGATAGCTCTAAACATTGCAACCTGATGTTATTTCTGCTAAGTCTGAAACTGTTATTATTTGCAATATCTCCATGTGTTTTTGAGCATGTTCTAGTTGTTTCTGGAGATAGCTCAGTGTTCATGTTTTGTTATGCTTTACCAGCACTTCATGCCCATGCCTTTTGTTATTATGTTGGGGTGCTGTAGCATGTTGCTTTGATGCTTGTAAGATGCCTAGTTGCTGTTATGGACAGATTGTTGCTATGACTTGTATAGTGTGTATGTGTTGATCCGTTGCTCCGTTTTGAGTGTGCTCTATATGAAACTTGCTTGTTTTTGCATGTAGTTTCATATTATCATGTTGCATCCTTGTTTTGGTGTGTTTGCTTGATGTTTGGGTGTATTTTGCATCAATGCCACGCTTCACTTGTTTTGCTCATATCTTCTAGGCCGTAACTCCGAATCTAATGAACTTTATATGTAACTTGACTAGAATTTCGTGTAGATCATCTTGGTGCATCTTAACTTGCTGTTTAACAACTTCAACTTAATGCATATTCAGTTCTGGACCAATTTCGAAATTTGCATATGAGGACTTACCGGAATTGTTATATGTTGTTCCCGGCCTCATTTAAACTTGCCTTGATGTGTTGTTCTTGTTTGCATCATCTCTTGCCATGAGTAGCTTCATGTAGCCTTGTCATGCATCATGCTTGTTGTGCATCATGTCTTGTTCATGTGTGGTGTGTTTACCTATGTTGTGTGCTTCTTCTTGTTAGTTTCTGTTTCGTTGCGATCGTGAGGATTCGTTCGTCTACGGTTGGTTCGGCTTCATCCGTTCGTCTTCTTCATGGACTCGTTCTTCTTCCTTGCGGGATTTCAGGCAAGATGACCGCTACCCTGGATCTCACTACTATCATTGCTATGCTAGTTGCTTCGTTCTATCGCTATGCTGCGTTACCTATCTTTTGCTCATCAAGCCTCCCAAATTGCCATGAACCTCTAACCTTTGACACCCTTCCTAGCAAATCGTTGCTTGTCTATGTTACCGCTTTGCTTAGCCCCTCTTATAGCGTTGCTAGTTGCAGGTGAAGTTGAAGATTTCTCCATGGTGGACAGGATTTTGGTTGGGATATCACAATATCTCTTATATTATTAATGCATCTATATATTTGGTAAAGGGTGGAAGGCTCGGCCTTATGCCTGGTGCTTTGTTCCACTCTTGCCGCCCTAGTTTCCGTCATACCGGTGTTATGTTCCCGGATTTTGCGTTCCTAACGCGGTCGGGTGATTTATGAGACCCCCCTGACAGTTCGCTTTGAATAAAACTTGTCCAGCAAGGCCCAACCTTGGTTTTACCATTTGCCTCACCACCACCTACTTTTCCCTTGGGAGTAATTAACCCAAGGGTCATCTTTATTATAGCCCCCCCGGGCCAATGCTTGTCTAAGTGTTGGTCCAAACCAGAGCCACTTGCGGTGCCGCCCCTAGGCAACTTGGGGTATCGTCGGTTGCCGTACGTAGTGTTCATCCAGTGTTGCCCTGAGAACGAGATATGTGCAGCTCCTATCGGGATTGTCGGCGCATCGGGCGGCTTTGCTGGTCTTGTTTTACCATTGTCGAAATGTCTTGTAAACCGGGATTCCGGGACTGATCGGGTCTTCCTGGGAGAAGGTCTATTCCTTCGTTGATCGCGAGAGCTTGTCATGGGCTAAGTTGGGACACCCCTGCAGGGTTTAAACTTTCGAGAGCCGTGCCTGTGGTTATGTGGCAGATGGGAATTTGTTAATGTCCGGTTGTAGATAACTTGACACCAGATCTGAATTAAAACGCATCAACCGCGTGTGTAGCCGTGATGGTCTCTTCTCGGCGGAGTCCGGGAAGTGAACACGGTTTCTGTGTTATGATTGACGTAAGTAGGAGTTCAGGATCACCTCTTGATCATTGCTAGTTGACGACCGTTCCGCTTGCTCTCTTCTCGCTCTTATTTGCGTATGTTAGCCACCATATATGCTTAGTCGCTGCTGCAACCTCACCACTTTACCCCCTTCCTCTCCCATTAAGCTTTGCTAGTCTTGATACCCATGGTATTGGGATTGCTGAGTCCTCGTGGCTCACAGATTACTACAACAACAGTTGCAGGTACAGGTTTATGCGATGATCATGACGTGAGAGCGATGTTTGCTTGTTTTGGAGTTCTTCTTCTGCTTCTTCTTCGATCAGGGGATAGGTTCCAGGTCGGCAACCTGGGCTAGCAGGGTGGATGTCGTTTGAGTTTCTGTTTGTGTTTCATCCGTAGTCGGATATTGATCTTGTATGTGATGTTGTTGTATTCGTGTGGCATTGTATGCCTTATGTATGTATCCCCATCTATTTATGTAATGTTGATGTAATGATATCCACCTTGCAAAAGCGTTTCAATATGCGGGTCTATCCTTGGTGGGACCTTCGAGTTCCTTTTGGATAGGGTCGCATATTGGGCGTGACAAGTTGGTATCAGAGGTTCGACCGACCCTAGGAGCCCCCCTTGATTGATCGTGTAGTTTGGCCGTTGTTGAGTCTAGAAGTAAACTATTTTCGGAGTCTAGTTATATCGGAGAGTAGGAATTCTTTTTACTCCTCAGCCCCTTCGTCGCTCTGGTGAGGAAGCTTGACGCAGGTGTTTTGAATTACTCCTCTTCCCATTCAAATTTTTCTTTAGGATCACGTGGTTAGTTTCGTGAGTTGTCCATCCTCTTTTATCCGGCGCATTTCTCGTCAAGCTGATTCGAACCTCTTTGTCTTTTGCGAGATCAATCCTCAGTTGTTTTCTTTTCCCACCCGACCTCCCTTTTCTCCTTGGAGCCGGAGTCCGTAATCGAGTATCCATCCTACTCGTGCGAAGTCTTTGCTTTCTTTCCTCAATGATTTCAACCGGTGTTTTCTCTTCAAGATATTCGTCAATTTCCCCTTCCAAGTTGCCTTTGTTTTCCCGCCCTCCCACCCTCTTCTTCTCGGAGTCTGAGTCTCTTTCGATAATCAATTCCATTCGTGTGGAGTCTCTTCAGTCTTCCCTCAATCATTTCAACCGGTGAATTCTCGTCTCGGTGGACATACTTCATCTCTTTTTCTTATCCGGTGGATTCAATTCAAGTTTTTCGGGTTGATCACATTCTTTTCCTTGGATCAAGTGTTTTCCCTGCTCGTTCGCCTCTCGCCATTCATTCATTCCGGAGTGCTCAAGACATCTCAAGAGATTCATCTGTGTTCGAATTAATTTGGGGTTGTCACCTCATTCAAATATTTCAATCATTCCGGTGCATCATCTACCTCTTCATCAATCCTTTCCAACGGCGTTATCTCTTCAGTGGGCCCTAACCCACAGGTCTTTTCCCAAGATCTTACCTGACTCTTCTAATTCCCCCGGAGTCATTCATAATCCTTTTCAAAGTGTGACGTAAGAATGGATTCCATCAGTCACATGCCTTCTCCAAGATCGCTTTCAAATTCTTTTCATTGTTGTCTCAACCTCTCTGCTTTTCATTCTCCCGGTGTATCTCAGTAAATTTTGGTGGTATTTTCCATCGTCATTTGAAGATCGAAGAAGAGTTTTCCTCTCAATCTTGCCCGTTCTCCGAAGATTCATGGTTCTAGCTTCATGTTATCCTCTCGAATTATTCCGTTTGTCAGATATTCTTTCTTACCCATCCGAAGCATGTCAGGAGTTGTTTTTCCATTTCTTTCACCGGAGGCCATCATTCCAGTTATCGTTCTCTATTTATCCCGGTGCATCTGTCAAGTGTTCTTTAATCAGTTCATGATCTCTTTGTTCTTTTGCATCTAAATCCCCTCTAGCTTATTTTGTTCTTCTAATTCTTCCCGGTGATTCATTCGCGTTCGTCAGTCATTTCCGAATTCTTATGGTGGTTCGTTCAAGATTCTTTTCCTTGATTATCATTTTAATCCATTCGTTCTTTCAATTATACCGGTGGTTCATGAAGACCTTCTCAAGTTTGCGATATGTCACTTCTCAATTCTTTTTCAAGAAGAATAAGTTGTATGCAAAATCCATTGCTTGTCATCAATTTAATTTGATGAAGGATAATCATACAATAAATCTTATTCTTATTTCATCTAAGTGAGTAATCCCTTTTCTTCGGAGTTTGTTCTTCATAAATAAATTCTAGTTCCAAGTCTTTCATCTTTTCTTTTCCGGAGTTCAAATTTCCTCGGCCATCTCGTAGGAACCTCCATCTAAATCATCGCAAAGCTCATCTATTCTTTCATCCTTCATTCTACCTCATCATCCTTTTGTTACCGGAGTTCTTCATGGTGAATCGTCATGATTTAATTCATTCTTCAAGAGTTCATCAAGTATCATTCCAACCTCTCAAGCTTGTGTTCTATTTCCCCATGTTTTAGCCGGAGTGCTGCCTAAATCCTTTCAGTCTTATTCGTTTCTTTTCTCATTCTAACCACTCCGGTTAGAACGAGTTGTTTCATAGTCTATCTGATTCCGTGAACTTTTGATTCTCGTCATTCTCGTCGCCCCTCTCTTCTTCTCGAGTGCTCTCGATTCTTTGCTTCTTCTCTCTTGCGTTCTTGTTTCACCTCATCCCTTTTTCCCATCCGTCTCGGTCCTAAGATCTCGGGACGAGATCTCTTGTTAGTGGAGGAGTGTTGTAACGCCCCGGATTCGTTGCGCCAGGTGTCTGCCAGTTTTTCGCCATCATTGCCATGTTATTTGCTTGCGTGTTGCACTTTGCCATGTCATCATCTGCATTTCATATCATGTCATCATGTGCATCGCTTTTGCATACGTGTTCGTCTCATGCATCCGAGCATTTTCCCCGTTGTCCGTTTTGCAATCCGGCGCTCCTATGTCCTCCGGCGTTCCCCTTTTGTCTCTTTTCGTGTGCGGGTATTAAACATTCTCGGAATGGACCGAGGTTTGCCAAGCGGCCTTGGTATAGCACCGGTAGACCGCCTGTCAAGTTTCGTGCCATTTGGAGTCCGTTTGATACTCCAACGGTTAACCGGGTAACCGTAAAAGCCCTCTTTTGTTTGCAGCCCAACACCCCTTCCAAAGTGGCCCAAAACCCATCTAACTCCCCTCCATGCTCTCCGTCGTTCGATCACGATCGCGTGACCGAAAACCGCTCCTCATTTGGACTCTCCTAGCTCCCTCTACCTATAAATATGTGGTCTCCCCCGAAATTCCCGCAGTCCAACCCTAGCCCTCTCCCTCCTCGCGCCACCGGACGCGTCCGCCCGCGCCGGACACGTCCAGCCTCCACGTCGCTCCGACGAATCGAAGGCCGCCACGTCACCTCCGCCGCCGCCCGCAGCCAACGGCCTCGCGCCACCTGTCGCCGCCGCCTCCCACCACCGCGCCAGGCCCTGCGGGCCCGCGCTCGGCCCTCCCCGGCCCGGCCGCGCCGCCGCCCAGGCCCGAGCGCCGCCGCCGCTCGCCCCACCACCGGCGAGCCCCCGCCCGGCGCCGGCGACCGCCGCCGCCCGACCATCCTCGCCGGAGCCTCCCCGCCGCCTCGCCCGGAGCTCCTCCGCCGCCCGCGCCCCGCGCCCACCAGCCGCGCCGCCGCCCGAGGCGCTCGCCTCCGCCCCCGAGCCCGCCATCGGCGGACCCGACCGCGCCAGCTCCGGCGACCGGAGCGCCCCGCCGCCGCCGCTCGAGCGCCGCCGCCCTCCGCCGCGCCGCCGGCTCCGCCCTTCGCCGCCCTTCCCGCTGGCTCCCCCGCGCCTCCCTGCGCCTCCACCTCGCCGGAGACCTCGCCGCCTCGCCGGAGAACCGCCCGATCTCGCCGTAGCCCGGCCTGCCTCGAACCCCGTGCCCGTTGACTTTCTCCAGGGGTGAGATATCCACCAAGTCCCGAGTGTTTTCAACATTTTCATGCCATGTTCATCATGCTATATCTCCGCATCCGTAGCTCCGTTTCGTGCGTTTAATATGTCAAATTGTTCGTCTCGACGAGTACTTCATTTCATTCCATTGCATCATTTTCATTTGAGCTCATCTTGATGCCCGAAATGCTGTTGGAAGAGTGCATGTTGATGTTAATCTGCTGAAACTGTTATAACTTGCTCATTTATCATTTTTGCCATGTTTGATGTGTGCATCCTATGAGGTTGATCTCTACATGTGTTTTGATCTATGCTATGCCATCTTTCCAGGGGTGCCAACCATGTATTTTTGTGAGTTGTGTGCTGAGTGTATCAAGCTTGCTAAGTAGGGTAGTTGCTGTTGCTGTTCTCCTGACAGATTCTGTTATATTTTGTTGCTATGTTAACATGCTTCTACTAGTTGTTCTATGCATAATCTGGAGATGCTCTATAAACATGTTTTGATCTACATGTCTTGCTCTATCCATTCATGCCCTTGGTTGCAATTATAGCCTGCTGTAATATGTTGTTATCTTGCTCTAAAGTTGCTTGATAATGTTGCTGTCAGCCTGTTTACATTAAGTTCACTTGTTCCCATGTGTTTTGCTAGTGATCCATGAACCCTATGAACTTGTTCTTGCCATGCTTAGCTTCATAAACATGTCTTCTTACTGTTGGTTGCCTTGCCATGCCATGTATTGCTCTGTGGTGAGTGGTTCAAGCTCACCAACATGCCTACTTATTGTTGTTTCTGCCATGTATGAATCTGTAATATAACTTGCCATGTTTACATGGGTGCCATCATATTTTCCGTGCCTTTTTGGCTCATGGTCAGTAAGGGACTTTTGGTCTATGCTATTAGTAGATTCATGCCATGCCTTTGTTTGCCATGATAAGTTCCTGTAACATGTTGTTTGATAGCTCTAAACATTGCAACCTGATGTTATTTCTGCTAAGTCTGAAACTGTTATTATTTGCAATATCTCCATGTGTTTTTGAGCATGTTCTAGTTGTTTCCGGAGATAGCTCAGTGTTCATGTTTTGTTATGCTTTACCAGCACTTCATGCCCATGCCTTTTGTTATTATGTTGGGGTGCTGTAGCATGTTGCTTTGATGCTTGTAAGATGCCTAGTTGCTGTTATGGACAGATTGTTGCTATGACTTGTATAGTGTGTATGTGTTGAACCGTTGCTCCGTTTTGAGTGTGCTCTATATGAAACTTGCTTGTTTTTGCATGTAGTTTCATATTATCATGTTGCATCCTTGTTTTGGTGTGTTTGCTTGATGTTTGGGTGCATTTTGCATCAATGCCATGCTTCACTTGTCTTGCTCATATCTTCTAGGCCGTAGCTCTGAATCTAATGAACTTTATATGTAACTTGACTAGAATTTCATGTAGATCATCTTGGTGCATCTTAACTTGCTGTTTAACAACTTCAACTTAATGTATATTCAGTTCTGGACCAATTTCGAAATTTGCATATGAGGACTTACCGGAATTGTTATATGTTGTTCCCGACCTCATTTAAACTTGCCTTGATGTGTTGTTCTTGTTTGCATCATCTCTTGCCATGAGTAGCTTCATGTAGCCTTGTCATGCATCATGCTTGTTGTGCATCATGTCTTGTTCATGTGTGGTGTGTTTACCTATGTTATGTGCTTCTTCTTGTTAGTTCCTGTTTCGTTGCGATCGTGAGGATTCGTTCGTCTACGGTTGGTTCGGCTTCATTCTTCATGGACTCGTTCTTCTTCCTTGCGGGATTTCAGGCAAGATGACCGCTACCCTGGATCTCACTACTATCATTGCTATGCTAGTTGCTTCGTTCTATCGCTATGCTGCGTTACCTATCTTTTGCTCGTCAAGCCTCCCAAATTGCCATGAACCTCTAACCTTTGACACCCTTCCTAGCAAACCGTTGCTTGGCTATGTTACCGCTTTGTTCAGCCCCTCTTATAGCGTTGCTAGTTGCAGGTGAAGTTGAAGATTTCTCCATGGTGGACAGGATTTTGGTTGGGATATCACAATATCTCTTATATTATTAATGCATCTATATATTTGGTAAAGGGTGGAAGGCTCGGCCTTATGCCTGGTGCTTTGTTCCACTCTTGCCGCCCTAGTTTCCGTCATACCGGTGTTATGTTCCCGGATTTTGCATTCCTAACGCGGTCGGGTGATTTATGGGACCCCCCTGACAGTTCGCTTTGAATAAAACTTGTCCAGCAAGGCCCAACCTTGGTTTTACCATTTGCCTCACCACCACCTACTTTTCCCTTGGGAGTAATTAACCCAAGGGTCATCTTTATTATAGCCCCCCCGGGCCAATGCTTGTCTAAGTGTTGGTCCAAACCAGAGCCACTTGCGGTGCCGCCCCTAGGAAACTTGGGGTATCGTCGGTTGCCGTACGTAGTGTTCATCCGGTGTTGCCCTGAGAACGAGATATGTGCAGCTCCTATCGGGATTGTCGGCGCATCGGGTGGCTTTGCTGGTCTTGTTTTACCATTGTCGAAATGTCTTGTAAACCGGGATTCCGAGACTGATCGGGTCTTCCTGGGAGAAGGTCTATTCCTTCGTTGATCGCGAGAGCTTGTCATGGGCTAAGTTGGGACACCCCTGCAGGGTTTAAACTTTCAAGAGACGTGCCAGCGGTTATGTGGCAGATGGGAATTTGTTAATGTCCAGTTGTAGATAACTTGACACCAGATCCGAATTAAGACGCATCAACCGCGTGTGTAGCCGTGATGGTCTCTTCTCGGCGGAGTCCGGGAAGTGAACACAGTTTCTGTGTTATGATTGACGTAAGTAGGAGTTCAGGATCACCTCTTGATCATTGCTAGTTGACGACCGTTCTGCTTGCTCTCTTCTCGCTCTTATTTGCGTATGTTAGCCACCATATATGCTTAGTCGCTACTGCAACATCACCACTTTACCCCCTTCCTTTCCCATTAAGCTTTGCTAGTCTTGATACCCATGGTAATGGGATTGCTGAGTCCTCGTCACTCACAGATTACTACAACAACAGTTGCAGGTACAGGTTTATGCGATGATCATGACGTGAGAGCGATGTTTGCTTGTTTTGGAGTTCTTCTTCTGCTTCTTCTTCGATCAGGGGATAGGTTCCAGGTCGGCAGCCTGGGCTAGCAGGGTGGATGTCGTTTGAGTTTCTGTTTGTGTTTCATCCGTAGTCGGATATTGATCTTGTATGTGATGTTGTTGTATTCGTGTGGCATTGTATGCCTTATGTATGTATCCCCATCTATTTATGTAATGTTGATGTAATGATATCCACCTTGCAAAAGCGTTTCAATATGCGGGTCTATCCTTGGTGGGACCTTCGAGTTCCTTTTGGATAGGGTCGCATATTGGGCGTGACACTTTTTGCTCATGATGAGAAGATTCGCTATTACTATATCCTCAAATTATTTCCGTTCTCATTAAAGGGTGATGCTAAAGCTTTGTACAATACTCTTGCTCTTGGTTGTGTGCGTAGTCCCTAGGATATGATTTATCACTTCTCTGAAAAATATTTCCCTGCTCATAAGAAACAAGTTGCCTTGCAGGAAACATTTAACTTTGTGCAAATTGAAGAAGAGAGTCTCCCACAAGCTTGGGGGAGGCTTCTCCAATTGCTTAATGATTTGCCTGATCACCCTCGTAAGAAAAATGAAATAATGATATCTTCTATAATGGACTAACCGATGTGTCGAGGGGATGGACCCCGGGCAGGCAACGGAACCCGGATCCTCTTCAAAAACAACGGGGCTGGCACCGCCCCTCAAAACCAGCACGCGCTTGGCCGGGTCGCTCGACCCGGCCAAACCCCGCAACCCGGCCAGACTCGCCGACCCGGCAAGACACGTCGACTCAGCCCCAACGACTAGCGCAAGATAGCCGAACCCGGCACGGCCAAAGCTTCCTCGACAAGCCAGCGCCACCGGTGGCGTGCTACGCAATCCAGCCGCGGGTCAGCTCCCGTCCCATCTAGGCCGTACGATGGGGACGAGTCTTCAATCAACAATGACCGAGGCAACAGTGCCCCGCCCATGCCTCTGGTCAGCCGAAGCGTGGCAATAGTGCCCCTCACCTACCCGTTGACTAGGGCCGGCGTGGCTACAGTGGCCCCGCCCTCACCGCTGATGACAACCAGCGGCAACCTGACGGAGAGCACTGCACGCGACTTGACTCGGCCATGCCCTGACGATCGACAAGACGACGCACAGTCCCCCTAGGCACGCGGAGCCTGCACCTAGAGGAACCCGGCAAACCACAAGCCTTCAGCGGGACCCAGCCTGGGTCCCCGGACATCGACAATACGGACCCACCGACTTGTAACATTACCATTGTACCCCCGGGGGGTTGGTCTATAAAACCCCCTAGGAGCCCACGATCATACGGGCAAGCAACATATAACGAGAGAAAAGCAAGTAAGCATAGAACTAGCCACCAAAAACAGCAACACCGGAGAGGAGCAGCCCAAGCCTTGGCCAGCTTCCTTCCTCCTCCATACAGCTCCGGGAGCAACATTGTACTATCGACCATCCAACTACACTCGGCAGGACTAGGTGTGTTATCTCTCCGGAGAGCCCCGAACCTGGGTATGTCCGGCGTCCCGCTCCCGCTCATGCCAACCTCGCCTCTGGAGTCCACTAGCGCCCTCGAGCCTCCTCCTCTCTTTAGCCATCCCTTGGCATCTGCCTTGCACCCACCACGACATTTGGCGCCCACCGTGGGGCAGCTCGAGGAGCTGACCGGGAGCATGCTTCAGATGGGGCCCTTCTCCTACACCGACGAGTCCGTCGCGCTAGCAGACGATGTCGTCGGTGCGCTTGCCGCCTCCTTCGCCGCGCTGCGCATCTCTGATGCGTTCGCGGCCGACGAGTACCCTAGCGAGGTGCTCAGCTACTCCGACTCCCCCCTCTCCCTCGGCGGCGACGTTTCCGCCGGGGCAACGGACGTCCATGTGGAGGTCTTCGTCACCGGCGATGGCGTCTCCTCCTCGTCGAGCAAGACGAGGAAGGCTGCCGAAGCTAGGGCCGCAGTGGAACAGACCGAGCCATCCGATCCGTTGCGCGCCACGATGCAGAGCCTCCGCATCCCCATCGGCACCAACGTCGACGCCACCAATATCGCTGAGGCCCGAACCCAGCTCGAGGAAAGGCGCCAGCAGATGCTGGACTTGTCCGAGACGCTCGCCGCCACTCTGCGTCTCCTGGACGCCGCTCAGCTGGAGCGCAATGCCGCCTACGGGTTCACGCCCACCGCGGCCGAGCCAAGCCGAGTCGCCGATGTGCATGCCCGGGGAGGAGCGGTCGGCCGGGCTCTCGGCGCCGTCCCAACCGTCTACGAGACCCTAGCGAAAAACATGCATGCTGCCGAGGCAGCCGCAGCCGGTCTGGACCAGCTCACGGGTGAGGAGCTGAAAGAGCGCATCGGGCGGACGCGCGAACTCCTCCACACCGCCAACACCCAGCAGGACCGCCTCAACCAGCTCGCCAAGCCGGCAGGATCCGGCTCCGCCCGCCTTTGTGGGCCCGGCGAACTTCTACATACCGCTTCCTCGCCACCCGGCGAGGCGCACTACGGCCGAGCCCGGACTCGGCGTGATCCGGCCGCCACAGCCGCCGACGGATTGGGCGACGAGCCCGTCCCAGAGATCCAGCGTGGACCCAGCCAGCATGGCCGGCGTCCGGCTCCAACCGACCTGGCCCCCCATGGCCTGGCCACAAGTCGACTCGGCCCACGCGCCATCAACGACGCCGACGCCTGCCACCGCCTCGATCAGCTCGCTCGCTCCTTGGAGGTGGAGGAGAGCGGCGCTATCGGGCCGGCGTGCTTCGGCCCACGCATTTAGGAGGAGCCCTTCCCCAAAGGGTTCATGCTCCCCTGCGACACCCCCAAGTATAACGGGACCGTGAAGCCAGAAGACTGGCTCACCGACTACACCACGGCCATTGGCATCATCGGTGCCAATCATTGTCTCGCCGTGCGCTACGCACCACTCATGCTCCAAGGGTCGGCCTGCACGTGGTTGAGCAGCCTGCCGATGGGCAGCATCAACACGTGGGTCGATTTTGAGGAAGCCTTCGTCCGCAACTTCACGGGGACCTACAAGCGACCCGACCGCCCTAGCCAGCTCGCTATGTGCGTCCAAGGGCCTACGGAGACCGGTCGCGAGTACCTCGCATGCTGGACCGAGCTCTGGAATAGCTGCGAGGGCGTCCATGAAGTCTAGGTGATCCAGTACTTCGTCAGCGGGTGCCGAGATGACACCCTCCTCAAGCACAAGCTCTTACGCTTCGAGCCGGCCACCATGGCCGCGCTCATGGTGACGGCGGACAAGTACGCCAACGCCGACTCCTCCATGAAGATCCAGGTGGCGCTGGATGAAGCCAGCAAGGCGAAGCCGGTTCCCCCTCCGAACCGGCCGGTGAAAGCAGCCGGCAGCAGCATCACCAGAACAACAAGCGCAAGGACGACCAACCGGCGCAGTGTCACGACAACCGGCTCGTCGTGGCCACGGAGCCCGCGGCGGACCCGGCGGCGAAGCGCCGGCAAACCGGCAAGACGGCATGGCAACCCGCCATGAGCTTCGAGCAGATGCTCGACACCCCCTGCAAGCAACACAGCGGCGCAAGACACTCCATTCACACGCTTCGGCAGTGCGCCATCACCAAGCGCATCATGAGGGGCGACGTCCCGCCTCCCCTGGCTCCAGCTCCAGGCGCGGGACTGTCACACCCTAGCTAGTTCATGCACTAGAGTGCTTGCATCATGTTTATCATTCATCAAAAACTTGAAATGGGGATGACAGAACCCCCAGCACCCCCTGAAACCAACTAGGGTTTACTAAAAATATTTTCAATGAACCTGAAATGCCCTTCTAAAATGTTCATCACCTCTGCCTTGGTCTTAAACCACAGCCAAAAGTGATGCACAAATTTCTAGGTCATCCTAAGGTCACTGGACTAAATCATTAGTTATTTGAGTTTGGGCATTTAAATAGTATAAAATATTTCAAATGCTCAAATAATCCCAAACTAAAACGTTCCATGCTGGATATATTCCAAACAGTGGCCATGTGCAGTTTGGTGATTTTTGGAGATGCCTAAGTATTTTTAGAAATGCAACAAACTCATGGAAATAAAACAAAACTGAAATAAATGAAAACCCACTTACCTGGCCAAACCCACGCCCCGACAAACCTGGCAGCCCAGCACTGTGCTGGCCCGTGCCAGCTAGCTACTTCGTCCCCGCCAGGCAGGCAGGGAGGTGACACCGACGAGCGCGAGCTTGCCACGGCGCCACCTGCTTGCCGCCTCGCCGCTGGACGAGCTGGACGACCTCCATGTCGCCCCCTGGACCCCCTGGAGACATCCACTCGCCCCCATCGCCTCTCCCTCGCTCCCCTCCGCCATGGCTGACGCTACCGTAGCCACGCCGCCATCGTAGTCGTAGCCACCGCCGTCTCTGCGCCGCCCGACCGTGTCCACGAGCTCCGCCACCATCCTCTCGGTCGAGCAGGCCGAGCCCCGAGTGCTCGCGTGCCCCGAAGCCACCGCATCGACCTCGCCCGACTCCGCCACCGCCGGAGATCCCCTTCGCCATCACCGTTGCAGCAGTTCATCCCCGACCTTGCCGTCTGCTCCGCCGTGACCACCGTGAGCCTGGCTATCTCCCCATCCTCTCCATTATCTCTCTCGAGACCCGTAGTGACTGCACGAAGCTCACCCGCACGCGCCGCCGTCGAGCTCGTCGCCAACGAGGCTCCGGCCACGCAACGGCCATGCCACCTTGCCCGCTAACCTCACAGCACTCCCAGGAGGCCGCAACACCACTCCATGCGCCTCGCAGTGCGTCCTAGCGACGAGCCCGAGCTCACCCGAGCTCCGGCAGCCGCCAAGGTCATCACCGGTGCCATTTCCGGTGACCCCGAGCCCAACCACTACCACCATTGGACGCGGCTCACTCTCCGCATCACGTAGATGTGCGCCGTCGTCGTTTTGGTCGCCGGAGCACAAAACCCGCACCGCACCGCCGCGTTTGGCCTCGCCGGCGGCTAAATGCCAGCCAGTTTGACCCCGCTGACCGTGTTTGACCACGGGTGGGCCTAGTTTGACCCCCCTAGGTCAATGACAGATGGGGCCCAGCCCTGCTAATTAACTAGGATTGGTACTAACTAAAAATTAGTTAGACTAATGACACTAACACGTGGGACCCACTGGTCAGGTTTGACCTGGGCCGTCCCCATTGACCACTGACGTCACCCTGACGCAATACTGACACAGTAATTCAATTACTGGAATTATTCTTATACAGGAAATTCCAGAAAATATTACAAACTTCAAAAATTCGTAGAAATTAATCTGTAGCTCCAAATGCAAAGTGTTATATATGAAAAATGATCAGAAAAATCCAATCTATCCATCTGTGCTGGTTTCATGCATGTTTAAACAAGTTAACCTGCTGTTTAATGCAGAACAAGATAAAGCACTATTAAGGGCCATGCATGAGCTTGAAACTTCAATCTTTGATTCAAAATGGTTCAAACCCATCTGGTTTTAGTTGCATTAGCCCAATACACTCATTTTGCCATGTCTCATGCATGCTTCATATTGTTGCACATTTTTTAGTGATGATTGTATATCGGTGCTCTCTACGGTAGGTTCTGCCCCCGAGGAGTATCGCGAATACCCTAACGAAGAGCAACACCAGTCCACGGACCTGCAAGGCAAGCAACCAACCATTTGATCATATCGATACAATCCCATGTTCTCGCCTCTGCTCTCTTTTACTGCATTAAGACAACGTGCTTCAAACTGCTATGTGCTACGGTAGTTGAACCCATTTCCTCTGCATGACCTATCATTGCCACAGTAAGTAGATGAAACCCATTAGCATATGTAGGAGTTGATTGAGCCATGTGTATGTGTTATTCCTACCTTGCTATGCCTGCTATGCATAGAGTCGTGTCAGGTCTGGTTCATCTGGGTGATGGGCTAGAGTGAAATGATCATGTCGGTAATGAGAGTGATGTGTTGAACACGATTTGGTAAAGGTATCGATGAGAGGCCATGTAGGAGTACATGGTGGGTTGTTTCATTGGAACCGTCCATAAGCACTTAGATCTGTATATGTGATTTAAGAATCAGCTACTACCATACATTGGGATCCTTAATTGACTCGCTCGACTTCTTATCCACCCTAGTCCTCTGTCCAGGAGTTGCAAGTAGTTTCTGGTGTTTGTAGCTTACTGGAGGCTGTGGGTAGCGCTGACCCGCGGGGTGGGCTGTGATGCGGTAGGTACGTGGCACGGTGTACCGGATGCCCGTTTGGTATCTCGGGAACCCTGCACACATCGTTCGGGGCCGTATGTGGAAACCTCGGCAGGACTCCCTTCGGATGGAACCTGAATAGGCGATAAACCTGGACTAGAGACTTAGGTGTTTAGGTAGGTCGCGGTCTACACCTACGTTGGCTTTCGCCTGAAGTCTGCCGAGCAGATGTCGTGTGCAGACGCTAAGTGGTGGAAACATGTATGAAGAAGTACACCCCGGCAGGGTTAACATCATCTATTCGAATAGCCGCGTCCGCGGTAAAGGACTACTTGGTTGCCTATACAGTTCATAGACAAGTAAATGGACACTACTAAAAGCCTCAAGATAAGCGTGAGTGCCGAGGATGGCTCTTCCGTAGGATGACAGAGGTGGATCCTCGGTAGTGTATTGAAGTGGTGTGTAGTGGACTCGAGTGCGTAAAACCATTTCAAGTTGGAGTCTCGTAAGATAGCTTAGCCAAGAGTCAAAGCTGGCTTGCTGCAATAATCCCACCAACCCTTCTTGATAATGTGCATGTATGTAGGATCTGATGTAAGTCTTGCTGAGTACCTTTGTACTCATGTTGCTTAATTTACGTTTTACAGAAGACACTCCAACCCCTTCTGATGGGTTCTTCATAGACATCTATGTCGACGAGTAGGCTGAAGCCCAGGTGGTGATCCTGAGCTCACGAAGGACCTTGTAGTATAGTCAGGCTTTCCCAAGCCTCTTTTATTTTCTAGTTGTCTATACTCAGACAAGTTACTTCCGTTGTTGGCTTGTATGTTTGTATGACTTGAATGCTGGGTCATGTGACCCATACTTGTGTGTATGATATGTATGGCTCTCTGAGCCTTTAAATAAAGTACTTGAGTTGTAGAGTCATGTTGTGATGCCTTGTTGTATTTGCACATATCGAGCATATTGTGTGTATGATTGAAATGCTTGGTATGTGTGGGATCTAACTATCTAGTTGTTTATCCTTGGTAGCCTCTCTTACCGGGAAATGTCTCCTAGTGCTTCCACTGAGCCATGGTAGCTTGCTACTGCTCCGGAACACTTAGGCTGGCCGGCATGTGTCGTTCTTCGTTCCTGTGTCTGTCCCTTCGGGGAAATGTCACGCGATGTATACCGGAGTCCTATTAGCCCGCTACAACCCGGTTTACCGGAGTCCTGCTAGCCCAGTGGTATAGCCTGGATTCACTCGCTGATGACTAACACGTTCATTGCTGGGTCACGTGTGTCTATCCCTGTAAGTTAGTGCCACTTTGGGTTCATGACTAGCCATGTCAGCCCGGGCTCGTTGTCATATGGTTGCTTGTGACACTATCATATACGTGTGCCAAAAGGCGCAAACAGTCCCAGGCAAGGTAAGGCGACACCTGTGGGAATACCGTGCGTGAGGCCGTAAAGTGATAAGAGGTGTTACATGCTAGATCTATGTGGCATTGAGTCGGGGTCCTGACAGCGTTGGCATCAGAGCCGGACTGCCTGTAGGTTCTCCAAGCCAAACTGGTCGATGTTGAGTCTAGAAATGCTTTAGCTATTTAGGGGAATTGATTGTAGGATGGAACGTAAGGCTCTTTTTGCTCCTTTATCTCATGGCATTCTGATCTGAGTCAGTCTATTCTTCCACCGGGGGTTAAGGATTAGGATCTCTTCTCTCTATCAGGTTCACGTGTTACTAATCAGTAGTACCTTATAGGTTTGATGGATACAAGCCTAGTTCAGTTCTACTACCCCATTATGTTGATAAGATGGACCCAGAATCTTGATATGATGTTGTTGAGTGTCTATGCAATCCTTTGCAAAGTGTCTCAAAATCTTTTTTGAGCATTTATAGCCGTTATGCTATCCAATTTCTGCTAGAAATTCTAATTCCTTTGCATTACATCATGTTTCAGATGGCCTCCTGCACCCAGAATCAAGTTGTTCGTTTGACTCGGTGTCTCGATGTACCTGACCATACTGCTATGTTGGTCCACGTAATGATCGAGGCTGGATACCGATGGTATCTCGAGTACACCATTGAGGAGCAGTATAGAGACTTCAATCAAAGCCAATACCTCTGCACTGTCAGGATATTCCCTTCCTATCCTGGATCCACTGAGCCCCTCCAGTGCTCATATGGACTTGGGGTTACCATCGAGATGTCCGTGCAGGACGCTGCTTATTCCATGATGACTATTATGCGGGCTAGAACTTCCTTGCTTCGGAACGCTGACTTCCGCTATATGCCAACGTCACTCCCTGGAGCAAAAGGTTACTTCACAGCTATTTACACCGACTCTTCTCATGAGGATTCGCTGCTCCGCACTACCGCACAGATGCTTGAGGATAAGGACCGTGAAAATTGTGCCTTGCGATTGGAGCTTTTCAACTCCCTGTCTGATCACTGGGCCACTTTGACCCGGTTTGCACCTGCTGTGCAGGCAGGGTATATGGATATGCGGGATCTGTACCCTGTGCGGTCTACTCTGCCGGACCGTATGGATTGGCGTGATGTAGGGGGCATCACTCCTCCCCGTGGACCTCTTCTGTCGCCGTTTGATGGACCCAAGCCACATCCGAGTCCTTATGGACCGCAGGCTCCACAGGATCGACTGTTTCCAGATGATCACGTCCAGCTTCCAGGACATGGGGGTAATCTCTATGAGGATTACTACGGAAATGTCTGAGCCGATGGTAGCACCACTAGTATTGTAACAGTTATATCGTCCACCGTCTTGCGTGACTCGTGGGATATGACTTAGTGTGTACCACTTTCCGGAGGTGTAGAAAAATAATGTATAGGAGCTTGGATGCCTCCGATGAGATGTAATCTTCCTTTCACCGCAGTTGTACTCCATTTGGTCTTGTACTAAACCTTGTATGGTGTGTATGACGATGGAATAAACGTAGCAGTTTCTGTATTTACCATGTCATACGAATGAACATCTTGCATTCCGAGTTATCCCTTACATTCTGCATTTCTATGTCAGAATCTTATCATTCTGGACTAAACCATTGTCTTGGTTTTCTAGGATGGTCAACACCCGCCACAACCCTGCTCCCCCGGAGCAGGCCGAAGGCAGTGGAGCTAGGGATGTGAACCTGCCTCATCCTCTTTCTCTGGCTGAGGTCATGCTGGAGGCTGAGAGAAACAAGCGGGAGACCAACCGTTTGTTGGAGCACATCGAACAGAACACAACACTGCATCAGAGGAATAACTTGGTGTCGCTCCGTGACTTCATCAAGTTACATCCACCCACCTTCTATCATTCCGTCGAGCCCCTCGACGCCGATGACTGGCTTCACAGCATTACCCACAAGCTACATTCTGCACTCGTAGCTGGGGCTGATAAGGTCACTTTTGCTGTCTATCATCTTGAAGGCCCCGCCAGTCTCTGGTGGG
Organism: Triticum timopheevii; assembly: GCA_963921465.1. Lineage (NCBI taxonomy): Eukaryota > Viridiplantae > Streptophyta > Magnoliopsida > Poales > Poaceae > Triticum > Triticum timopheevii. The sequence goes on along the minus strand of OY997268.1, from coordinate 282,875,867 downwards.
AGAACTATGAGGCCATGCGCCCAGCTGGCCATGTCACTACTTGGGCAGAATTCAGTGAGGCTTTCCGTGAACATCACATTCCGGTGGGTCTTATGGACTGTAAGCGTGAGGAGTTCTGTAGTTTCACCCAAGGTAGACTCTCTGTGGATGCATACAGTAGGGAGTTCGGTAACCTAGCATGTTATGCAACTGAGGAAGTTTCCACCGATGCCAAGAAGTAGGCAAGGTTCTGCAAGGGACTTAGCCCCAAGCTTCGCCGTGATCTCCGTCTGCACGAGTGCACTTCCTTCCAGAAGCTTGTGAACAAGGCCATCAGTGCTGAGACAGGTCAGACTGATTTTGAAGCAACACGCAAGCATGGCCGTGACACAGGTTCCTCATCCGGTTCTGGTCCTCAGAAGCGCCGAGTGTGGGTGCCTAACACTGCCCTGCCACCCAGGTTCACACTGAGGCCATCCTATCAGGCGCCTTGTCCAGCTCAGCAGTATGCACTAGCCAAGCCCTATGGTGGACCAACCAACAATGTTCCTCCATGCACCAGCTCTGTGATGTGTTTAAGTGTGGGGAACCGGGCCACTACATGCGAGAGTGTCCCCAGACCAACCCCAACCAGTCTAGAAAGGCTGTTAGCCGTGGCAAGCCAACAGGGAAGGTGTACTACGCCAAGCCGGCCACTGCTACACGTGGCCATGTGAACTGTGTCTCAGCTGAAGAGGCTCAGGAGGATCCTAACGTCGTTCTCGGTACGCTCCTTATTAATTGCCATCCGACATCTGTTCTTTTCGATACTGGAGCATCTCATTCATTTATATCCGAGAGCAATGCTCGTCTGCATAACACCACATTTTGTGATATGCCCACCCCCATGGTAATTCAAACCCTGGGATCCAAATGGCAAACTTCTAGAGTGAGCCATGGAAATGAAATTCACGTCGACAGACTTGTTTTTCTTGCATCTTTGATAGCTCTAAAATATTTGGATATTAATATCATCTTGGGTATGGACTGGATGTCAGCCCATCATGCTAAGATTGATTGTTTCTCTAGGACTGTTCAACTTACACACCCATCGGGAAAGATAGTCAATGTCTTGACCCGAGTAGCCAAGCAACAACTATATTCTCTTAATGCCAGTCCTTTGCCAGACCTCGAAGACGTTCCGGTAGTCTGTGACTTTCCGGATGTCTTTCCAGAAGAATTGCCAGGTGTTCCACCTGACAGAGATGTCGAGTTCGTGATAGATCTCATTCCAGGAACTGTCCCAATCTCTAGAAGACCCTATAAGATGGCACCACTAGAACTAGCCGAGCTTAAGAAACAACTCGATGAGTCCTTGAAAAAAGGTTTCGTCCGTCCTAGTTCGTCTCCATGGGCTTGCCCCGTCCTCTTCGTCAAGAAGAAGGATGGTACAGATCGAATGGTTGTAGATTATCGACCCGTCAACCTGGTAACAATAAAGAACAAGTATCCGCTTCCCAGGATCAACGACCTGTATGATCAACTCACCGGATCCTCAGTCTTCTCTAAGATGGATTTGAGGTTGGGCTACCATCAAATCAATATCAAGAATGGGGACATTCCCAAAACGTCCTTTGTTACTCGAGTACACCGTCATGTCCTTCGGTTTAACCAACACCCCGGCCACCTTCTCATGGTTGATGAACTCAATCTTCATGGAGTATTTGGATAAATTCATCGTGGTTTACCTCGATGATATACTCATCTACTCCAAGAATGAGGAAGAACATGCCGAGCATCTAAGGCTAATGTTGATGAAACTTTGAGAGCATCGCCTTTATGCCAAATTTTCTAAATGTGAATTTTGGTTGCCAGAAGTGACCTATCTAGGACATGTAATCTCTGGTAAGGGTATTGCTGTCAATCCCGAGCGAGTTCAAGCCATTCTTAATTGGACTCCACCTGAATCAGTTAAGCAAGTTCAGAGTTTCCTTGGCTTAGCGAGCTATTGTCGCCGCTTTGTCGAGAACTTCTCCAAAGTTGCTAAACCTCTAACTGAACTCCTCAAGAAAGATAAAAAGTTCGAGTGGACCCCACAATGCAAGCACAGTTTTCAGGAACTGAAAAGACGCCTGACTTCTGCTCCCGTACTGGTACCACCAGATTTCTCCAAGGACTTTGTTATCTATTGCGACGCCTCGTGACAAGGACTAGGTTGCATTCTTATGCAATATCGTCACGTAATTGCTTATGCTTCACGGCAATTGCACCCACATGAGGAAAATTATCCTACTCATGATCTAGAGCTTGCAGCTGTAGTCCATGCACTCAAAACCTGGCGACATTACCTCCTCGGTAATCGTTGCAAAATCTTCACCGATCACCAAAGTCTGAAGTATATATTCACCCAACCGGATTTGAATCTCAGGCAAAGACGTTGGGTCAAGTTGATCACAGATTTCGGCTTAGGGATAACTTACACCCCAGGAAAAGCCAATGTCATGGCTGATGCACTAAGTCGTAAATCTTATTGTAACAATCTGATGTTACAACAAAGTCAACCACTTCTCCATGAGGAATTTTCGAAGCTTAACCTTCACATCGTTCCTCAAGGATTCCTTTCCACCTTGGTGGTGAAACCTACCCTTACAGATCATATCATAACTGCTAGCGGTATGACAAGGGGGTATCTCGGATCAAGGAGAACATTGCTAGCGGAGTTGCTCCATGTTTCTCCGTGAATGATCAAGGTGTCGTGTACTTCGGAAACCGCTTAGTAGTTCCCAAGAAGCGGCAACTACGACAGTTGATCCTTAACGAGGCTCATGAGTCTCCTCTCACCATTCATCCCGGTAGCACCAAAATGTATCAGGACCTACGTCAGAGGTTCTGGTGGACTAGGATGAAGAGAGACATTGCTCAATTTGTTGCTAATTGCGACGTCTGTCATCGCGTTAAAGTATAGCATCAACGACCTACTGGCACCCTTCAACCTTTAGCTATTCCTGAATGGAAATGGGATAAAATTGGTATGGACTTCATCACCGGTTTTCCCAGGACCAAGAGAGGGAATAATGCTATCTTCGTCGTTATCGATCGTCTTTCCAAAGTGGCCCATTTCTTGCCTATTCGCGAGAGTATAACCGCTAGGCAGCTAGCAGACTTGTATATCTCCCGAATGGTGTCCCTCCATGGTGTTCCACTGGAAATCAACTCAGATCGAGGAATTCTCTTCACCTCTCGATTTTGGGAAAGTTTCCAAAATGCTATGGGAACCTGCCTTTCCTTTAGCACCGCCTTTCACCCTCAATCAACTGGTCAAGTAGAACGCGTCAACCAGATTCTAGAAGACATGCTTCGAGCTTCTGTTATCTCATTTGTAATGGATTGGGGGAAATGCCTTCCATTTGCCGAATTTGCTTATAACAACAATTATCAATCTAGCTTGGGTAAAGCCCCTTTTGAAATTCTCTATGGATGAAGGTGTCGAACGCCTCTTAACTGGTCAGAGACCGGGGAAAGACAATTCTTTGGCCCGGATCTGATCCAGGAGGCAGAAGAGCAAGTTCGCATCATTCGCGAAACGTTGAAAACAACCCAATCTCGTCAAAAGAGCCAATATGACTGAAAACATAAGGCTATGACTTTTGAGGTTGATGAGAAGGCTTACCTTCGGGTTACTCCTCTGAAGGGAACCCATCGTTTCGGTACCAAAGGCAAATTGGCTCCTCGCTACATTGGACCTTTTCGCATTCTCGCCAAACGAGGAGAAGTTGCCTACCAATTGGAACTACCTCCGCATCTCTCCAGAGTCCACGATGTCTTCCACGTTTCTCAACTCAGGCGATGCTTCTCGGATCCTATCCGTGGAGTGGACCACGAAACGCTTGATCTTCAAGATAATCTCACGTATCGAGAGTACCCCGTTCGTATCCTCGATCAAGCCGAGCGTACCACTCAACGTCATAATATCAAGTTTCTCAAGGTTCAATGGTCGCACCATTCTGAGAAAGAAGCAACTTGGGAAAGGGAGGATCGTCTTCGACTTGAGTATCCCTCCTTTTTTTTCGGAAGATCCTAAATCTCGGGACGAGATTTTTCTGAGTGGGAGTGAGTTGCCACACCCTAGCTAGTTCATGCACTAGAGTGCTTGCATCATGTTTATCATTCATCAGAAACTTGAAATGGGGATGACAGAATCCCCAGCACCCCCTGAAACCAACTAGGGTTTACTAAAAATATTTTCAATGAACCTGAAATGCCCTTCTAAAATGTTCATCACCTCTGCCTTGGTCTTAAACCACTGCCAAAAGTGATGCACAAATTTCTAGGTCATCTTAAGGTCACTGGATTAAATCATTAGTTATTTGAGTTTGGGCATTTAAATAATATAAAATATTTCAAATGCTCAAATAATCCCAAACTAAAATGTTCCATGCTGGATATATTCCAAACAGTGGCCATGTGCAGTTTGGTGATTTTTGGAGATGCCTAAGTATGTTTAGAAATGCAACAAACCTACAGAAATGAAACAAAACTGAAATAAATGAAAACCCACTTACCTGGCCAAACCCACGCCCCGGCCCACCTGGCGGCCTAGCACTGTGCTGGCCCGTGCCAGCCAGCTGCTTCGTCCCCGCCAGGCAGACAGGGAGGTGACGCCGACGAGCACAAGCTCGCCATGGTGCCACCTGCTTGCCGCCTCACCGCTGGACGAGCTAGACGACCTCCATGTTGCCCCCTGGACCCCCTGGACACGTCCACTCGCCCCCATCGCCTCTCCCTCGCTCCCCTCCGCCATGGCCGACGCTACCACAGCCACGCCACCGTCGTAGTCGTAGCCACCGCCGTCTCTGCGCCGCCCGACCGTGTCCACGAGCTCCGCCACCGTCCTCTCGGTCGAGCAGGCCGAGCCCCGAGCGCTCGCGTGCCCCGAAGCCACCGCATCAACCTCGCCCGACTCAGCCATCGCCGAGATCCCCTTTGCCGTCATTGTCGCAGCAGTTCATCCCCGACCTCGCCTTCTGCTCCGCCGTGACCACCGTGAGCCTGGCTATCTCCCCATCCTCTCTGTTCTCTCTCTCGAGCCCCATAGCGACTGCACGAAGCTCACCCGCATGCACTACCGCCGAGCTCGTCGCCGAAGAGGCTCCGGCCATGCAACGGCCACGCCACCTTGCCCGCTAACCTCATCGCACTCCCAGGAGGCCGCAGCACGACTCCACGCGCCTCGCCGTGCCTCCTAGCGATGAGCCCGAGCTCACCCGAGCTCCGGCAGCCACCAAGGTCGTCGCCGATGCCATTTCCGGAGACCCCGAGCCCAACCACCACCACCATTGGACGCGGTTCACTCCCCGCATCATGTAGATGTGCTCCGCTGTCGTTTGTGTCGCCGGAGCACAAAACCTGCACCGCACCGCCGCGTTTGGCCTCGCCGGCGGCTAAACGCCAGCCAGTTTGACCCCGCTGACCGTGTTTGACCATGGGTGGGCCCTGTTTGACCGCCCTGGGTCAATGACAGGTAGGGCCCAACCCTGCTAATTAACTAGGATTAGTACTAACTAAAAATTAGTTAGACTAATGACACTGACACGAGGGACCCACTAGTCAAGTTTGACCTGGGCCGTCCCCGTTGACCACTGACGTCACCCTGACGCAATACTGACGCAGTAATTCAATTACTGGAATTATTCTTATACAGGAAATTCCAGAAAATATTACAAACTTCAAAAATTCATAGAAATTATCTGTAGCTCCAAATGCAAAGTGTTATATATGAAAAATGATCAGAAAAAATCCAATCTATCCATCTGTAGTGGTTTCATGCATATTTAAACAAGTTAACCTGCTTTTTAATGCAGAACAAGATAAAGCACTATTAAGGGACATGCATGAGCTTGAAACTTGAATCTTTGATTCAAAATGGTTCAAACCCATCTGGTTTTAGTTGCATTAGGCCAATACACTCGTTTTGCCATGTCTCATGCATGCATCATGTTGTTGCACATTGTTTGGTGATGATTGTATATCGGTGCTCTCTGCGGCAGGTTCTGCCCCCGAGGAGTATCGCGAATACCCTAACGAATAGCAATACCAGTCCACGGACCCGCAAGGCAAGCAACCAACCATTTGATCATATCGATACAATCCCATGTTCTCGCCTCTGCTCTCTTTTACTGCATTAAGACAACGCGCTTCAAACTGCTGTGTCTACGGTAGTTGAACCCATTTCCTCTGCATGACGTGTCATTGCCACAGTAACTAGATGAAACCCACTAGCATGTGTAGGAGTTGATTGAGCCATGTGTATGTGTTATTCCTACCTTGCTATGCCTGCTATGCATAGAGTCGTGTCAGGTCTGGTTCATCTGGGTGATGGGCTAGAGTGAAATGATCATGTCGGTAATGAGAGTGATGTGTTGAACACGATTTTGTAAAGGTATCGATGAGAGGCCATGTAGGAGTACATGGTGGGTTGTTTCATTGGAATCATCCATAAGCACCGAGATCTGTATATGTGATTTAAGAACCAGCTACTACCATACATTGGGATCCTTAATTGACTCGCTCGACTTATCCACCCTAGTCCTCTGTCCAGGAGTTGCAAGTAGTTTCTGGTGTTTGTAGCTTACTGGAGGCCGTGGGTAGCGCTGACCCGCGGGGTGGGCTTTGATGCGGTAGGTACGTGGCATGGTGTACCGAATGCCCGTTTGGTATCTCGGGAACCCTGCACACATCGTTTGGGGCTGTATGTGGAAACCTCGGCCAGACTCCCTGCGGATGGAACCTGAATAGGCGATAAACCTGGACTAGAGACTTAGGTGTTTAGGTAGGTCGTGGTCTACACCCACGTCGGCTTTCGCTTGAAGTCTGTCGAGCACATGTCGTGTGCAGACGCTAAGTGGTGGAAACATGTATGAAGAAGTACACCCCTGCAGGGTTAACATCATCTATTCGAATAGCCGCGTCCGCGGTAAAGGACTACTTGGTTGCCTATACAGTTCATAGACAAGTAAATGGACACTACTAAAAGCCTCAAGATTAGCGTGAGTGCCGAGGATGGCTCTTCCGTAGGATGACGGAGGTGGATCCTCGGTAGTGTATTGAAGTGGTGTGTAGTGGACTCGAGTGCGCAAAACCATTTCAAGTTGGAGTCTCGTAAGATAGCTTAGCCAAGATTCAAAGCTGGCTTGCTGCAATAACCCCACCAACCCTTCTTGATAATGTGCATGTATGTAGGATCTGATGTAAGTCTTGCTGAGTACCTTTGTACTCATGTTTCTTAATTTATGTTTTACAGAAGACGCTGCAACCCCTTCTGATGGGTTCTTCATAGATGTCGATGTTGACGAGTAGGCTAAAGCCCAGGTGGTGATCCTGAGCTCACGAAGGACCGTGTAGTATAGTCAGGCTTTCCCAAGCCTCTTTTATTTTCTAGTTGTCTGTACTCACACAGGTTACTTCCACTGTTGGCTTGTATGTTTGTATGACTTGAATGCTGGGTAGTGTGACCCGTACTTGTGTGTATGACATGTATGGCTCTCTGAGCCTTTAAATAAGGTACTTGAGTTGTAGAGTCATGTTGTGATGCCTTGTTGTATTTGCACATATCGAGCATATTGTGTGTATGATTGAAATGCTTGGTATGTGTGGGATCTGACTATCTAGTTGTTTATCCTTGGTAGCCTCTCTTACCGGGAAATGTCTCGTAGTGCTTCCACTGAGCCATGGTAGCTTGCTACTGCTCCGGAACACTTAGGCTGGCCGGCATGTGTCCTTCTTCATTCTTGTGTCTATCCCTTCAGGGAAATGTCACGCGATGAATACCGGAGTCCTGTTAGCCCGTTATAGCCCGGTTTACCGGAGTCCTGCTAGCCCAGTGCTACAGCCCGGATTCACTCGCAGATGACTGACACGTTCGTTGCTAGGTCATGTATGCCTGTCCCTGTAAGTTAGTGCCACTTTGGGTTCACGACTAGCCATGTCAGCCCGGACTCCTTGTCATATGGTTGCTAGCGACACTATCATATATGTGTGCCAAAAGGCGCAAACGGTCCCGGGCAAGGTAAGGCGACACCCGTGGGAATACTGTAAGTGAGGCCGCAAAGTGATATGAGGTGTTACATGCTAGATCGATGTGGCATTGAGTCGGGGTCCTGACAGGGACATCCACCTCCGCCTCCACCGCCGCCTCCAGCTGGCGGCACGATGCGCGACGATGCCTACCCGGACCAGAACGCGGCCTATGTCATCTTCACCAGCCTCGACGACGACAAGCGCAGCGAGCGCCTCCTTCGGCAGGAGGTGAACACCGTCGTCCCGGCCAAGCCGGAGTTCATGCATTGGTCGGATCGCCCGATCACTTGGACCCGGGAGGATCACCCGACAGTCATGCCGAGTCCGGGTGGTTACGCCCTCGTCCTCAACCCCACCATCGTCGCGTGGCGCACATGCAAGTTCTCCTGAGTCCTCATCAACGGCGGCAACAACATCAACATCCTCTACCGCGACACGATGATGAAGCTCGGCCTCAAGGCCGAGGACCTGGAGCCGACCCGGACGATCTTCCACGGCATCATGCTCGGCCTCTCCTGCTCCCCTATTGGCTGGGTCTGGCTCGATGTCCTGTTCGGTGACAGCAGCCACTTCCGACGTGAACCGATCCGGTTCGAGGTGGTGGACCTGTCCAGTGCGTATCACGCGTTGCTGGGCCTGCCCGCGCTTGCCAAGTTCATGGCGGTTCCCCACTATGCGTATCTGAAGATGAAGATGCCGGGTCCCAAGGGCCTCATCACCATCACCGGCGATTACCGCAAGTCCCTGGAGTGCGCCCGAGATGGTGCCAAGTTGGCCGAGTCGCTGGTCATTGCTGAGGAGCGGCGCCAGCTCGACCGGATCGTCGCCCTGGCAGGCGAGGCCTCCGCTGTGTCGATCCCGACCCCGGACCCGGCCGACGAGGCCGCCTTCAAGCCCTCCAAGGAGACCAAGAAAGTGAAGCTCAACCTGGAAGACCCCAGCTGCAGCAAGTACGTTGTCGTAGGCACCCGCCTCGACAGCAAATAGGAAGGCGAGCTCGTCGACTTCCTCCGTGAGAGTCGGGATATCTTCGCATGGACCCCCAAGGACATGTCGGGTATCCCGAGGAAGTACGCCGAGGACAAACTTCATGTACGCAAGGACGCCAAGCGTATCCGTCAACCCCTACGATGATTTTTCGAAGAGAAGAGAAGAACCATTGGTGAAGAGGACGCCAAGCTTTTGGCGGCCGGCTTCATAATGGAAGTATTTCACCCCGAGTGGCTGGCCAATCCAGTCCTCATCTTGAAGAAGAACAAGACCTGGTGCATGTGTATCGATTACACCAGCCTCAACAAGGCCTGTCCCAGGGATCCGTTTGCTCTCCCGCGGATCGACCAAGTCATCGACTCGACCGCTTGGTGCGAGCTCCTGTCCTTCCTGAACGCTTACTCCGGCTACCACCAGATCAATCTGGACCCAGCCGACACCCTGAAGACGTCCTTCATCACAACCTTTGGGGCGTATTACTACATCACCATGTCGTTCGGCTTGAAGAACGCCGGCGCCACCTTCCAACGCTGCATGCAGAAATGCCTGCTGCCGCAACTCTGCCGCAATTTCCACGTGTACGTGGATGACATCATGGTGAAGACCAAGCAGCAGCTCACGCTCCTCGACGATTTGAAAGAAAAATTCGCCAACCTCCGCGAATACAAGGTCAAGCTTAACCCGGAAAAGTGCGTATTTGGCGTCCCGGCCGGAAAGCTACTCGGCTTCCTTGTCTCGAAATGCGGCATTGAGGCGAACCCGGAGAAGATCAAGGCCATTGAGCGCATGCGCAAGCCGGCTCAGCTGCGCGATGTCAAGAAGTTCACCGGATGCTTGGCCTTGGTCAGCCGGTTCCTAAGCCGGCTGGGCGAGAGGGCGCTACCCCTGTACTAGCTGATGAAGAAGACAAGCCTGTTTGAATGGAACAGCAAGGCAGACGAGGCCTTCCAAGACCTCAAGCGCATGCTCTCCACCGCACCAGTCCTAGCCGCGCCAACTGACAAGGAGCCGCTATTGCTCTACATAGCCGCAACCTCGCGGGCGGTCAGCACGGTGCTGGTGGTCGAGCGACTAGAGAAGGGAAAGATCCAAGCCGTCCAGCGCCCAGTCTACTACCTGAGCGAGGTGCTCTCCGTCTCCAAGCAGAACTACCCGCACTACCAGAAGATGTGTTACGGCGTGTACTTTACCACCAAGAAGCTGAAGTAGTATTTCCAAGAGCATGTCGTCATCGTGGTCAGCACGACGCCTATCGGAGAAATCATCGGGTACCGGGACGCCTCTGGCCGGGTTGCCAAGTGGGTGATCCAGCTAGCCGGCCACACCATCCTCTACGAGCCCCGCACCATGATCAAGTCTCAAGCCCTGGCTGACTTCCTCGTCGACTTGAGCGAGACCCAGTACTTGCCGCCGCCCCCCGACTCGACGCATTGGCGCATGCACTTCAATGGATCCAAGATGCAACTCGGCTTGGGGGCCGGCATCGTACTGTCGTCCCTGAAGGGCGACCGGCTCCGCTACGCGCTTCAGATCCACTTTGCCGCCTCCAACAACGTCGCCGAGTACGAAGCCCTTGTGCACGGCCTCCGGCTTGCCAAGGAACTCGGCATCCGGCGCATCCTGTGCTACGGCGACTCGGACCTGGTGGTGCAGCGGTGCTCCGGCGAATGGGACGCCCGCGACTCCAACATGGCAAGCTACCGCTTCCTCGTCCAGAAGCTATCTAGATCCTTCTAGGGCTGCGAGTTCCTCCACGTCCCGCACGCAGAGAATGAAGCACTTGACACACTCGCCAAGATCGCCTCGTGACGACAAGCCATCCCGTCCGGCGTCTCCCTCGAGCACCTACGCAAGCCGTCCGTCAAGCCATCACCGGACTCCGAGTCCATCCACGTTCTAGACGACCCGGCCGCAGCTCAAGCCGGCCCGGGGGCTGTTGAACCCGGCCCGGGGGCTGCTCAGCTCGACCCGGCCACCATCGTCCCGGACCCGGCCGTCGCCATCCCCGACTCGGGGGCTGCTCCACCCGGCTCGGGGGCTGCCGACTCGGAACCCACCCCGGTGGCTGTCTTCGCCGTGGTTACGGCTCCATCTTGGGCCCTCCCAATATGAGAATTTTTGGAGAACGGGGTTCTCCCCATGGACGAGACCGAAGCTCGGCAAGTGCAGCGCCGGGCGTCCGCCTACAGCATCATCAACAACGAGCTCATCAAGCGCAGCTCCACCAGCGTGTTCTAGCGCTGCATCGAGCAGGAACAGGGCATCGACATCCTCCTCGACATACATCAAGGCAAGTGTAGGCACCACGCCGCATCGCGATCCCTGGTGGCCAAGGCGTTCCGCCACGGTTTCTACTGGCCCACGACCCTCCAAGATGCTGAGTCGCTCGTCCTCAAGTGTGAGGGATGCCAGCGCTTCAGCAAACGCAGCCACCAGCCGGCGCTAGCACTCTGCACCATACCGATCGCCTGGTCCTTCGCGGTCTGGGGACTCGACATGGTGGGACCCTTCAAAACCGCTCGAGGCGGCATGACACACCTACTAGTGGCAGTGGACAAATTCACCAAATGGATCGAGGCAAGACCAATCAAGAAACTGGACGGGCCAACAGCCGTCCGGTTCATGAAGGACAGAGCGGTGCGCTACGGCATGCCGAACAACATCATCACTGACAACGGCACCAACTTCGCCCAGGGCGCGCTCGAGCAATACTGCTCTGTCTCCGGCATCAGCCTCGACCTGGCCCCCGTTGCCCATCCGCAGTCCAACAGGTAGGTCGAGCGGGCCAACGGACTCATCATGTCCGACGTCAAGCCGCGACTCGTCGAGCCACTCATCCGCTCACCCGGCAACTGGCTTGACGAGTTGCCGGCCGTTCTCTGGAGTCTTCGCACCACGCCGAATCGGTCGACCGGGTTCACCCCGTTCTTACTCGTCTACAGAGCCGAAGCCGTCATCCCGACCGACGTCGAGTTCGACTCGCCGCGCGTCGCGATGTACACCGAAGCCGAAGCCAGAGAAGCCTGCGAAGACGGCGTCGACCTGCTCGAAGAAGCACGCCTCCTGGCGCTCAGTCGTTTGGCCATCTACCAACAAGGCCTGAGGCACTACCACAACAAGAAGATCAAGCCCCTTGCGTTCCGCGAGGGCGACCTCGTCCTCCGACTCGTCCAAGAGCAATCAAGCCAGCACAAGCTGTCTCCTCCATGGGAGGGCCCATTCATCATATGCAGGGCCTTGCGCGACCGCAACGCCTACTACCTCATCGATGCACGCAAGTCAAGAAAGCACAAGAAGGACACCGCTGGCGAAGAAACGACCCGGCCATGGAACACAGAACTCCCCTGCCCGATTTACAGTTAGTCCCACGAGTGTATGTATCGTAGCCTTTTGTAAACGCATGAAACTATAGGGTTCCCGAACGAGACTTGGGGGCTGGCTTTTGTTGACCAATTTATTGTGTCCTTATTTTCCTGCATCATTATACCTCTGAACCCGGCCACCGGTCCGACTCGCTCGACCCGGGGGCTCGGGGGCTGGCCGGCTCGGTCGCCACCCCGCCGCCTTACTTGGTGATTCCTGATGAAGTTCGGATGCCGCGGTCCCCCACTTCGCCCTAAAGCCATAGATCCAGCTTTGGCTGTCGGTTGGCAAGTACAACGGGCCAAAGCTCCTTTACGCTTCATACACTAAGTCAAAGGCTGCCGGGTTGATCAACCCGGCCCGCCACTCATCAAATAGACAGACGCACGACCGGCTGATCGCTAGCTGGCTTCGCCGGATTGCCGCCAGCCGGCCCAGTGGGTGTTTCATCCGCGCTCAACGCTTCGAAGGGCCCAAGTCCTGAGCGCTCCTCTTGAAGAATTGAACTCCTTGTCACGGATCGGAGCCTCGGCCGTCAGACTCGCAGGGGGAGGTTTGAGGGAGGAAAAGCGCATGAAATCGGTCCAAAAAACAGAAGGCAAGAGCAAAAATACTCACGACATTTGCACACAAATACTTAAGAAAAGGCCAACGGCCCGAGTTCATTACACCCTAAAACCCCCAGTGGGTGGGTGGACTTGCTACTTAACAAAGTTTTACATAAAGTGTCTCAGGCATCTCCAGCGCCGCGTCGCGACGTCGACGGCTCTCCCCTGGCGGCCTTCGGGTCCAGTGAGGCACCGGTGTCCTCCTCGGCACCCGCATCGTGGTACACCCGTCTCCTCCGAGCTCCCCTCCGGATCGTGGAGAAGCAAGCCGTAGTCGTCGCCGTCCACGGCCCTGCCGTCCTCCGTCCGCTCCGGATGAAACTCGTCGTGGAAGGCGAACTCGGTGATGTAGCTGGCCCGGGAGGCAATCTGGCCGGCTTGCTCCTGCAAGAGCTGCTCTGAGCCAGCCTGCTGGCCCATCAACGCATCCAGCTGCAGGTCTGGATGCCAAGACAGCGCGAACCGGAGCGCCATCTCAGCACCGGCACGAGCGGCGGAGACGCACCACTCGTGGAGCCGGTCAGGCCCCGTCTCCAACCAACGTGCCAGGCGCGAGAAGCTACTCGGCTGGACGGAGTCCGGCCAAAGGGCCGTCGTCATCGTGGTGCCGGCCCGGGATAGCCGCTCCATCTGCGTTCCCAGGACCCGCAGGCGGGCCTCAGCGGCGGCGATGATCTCTGGGAAGGTCCAGGCCACGCCCGGATCCGTCCCGGACCCAATGACTCTGGTCGGGTCACGCTGATAGCGGACGGCTTCCTCCGCTAGCCGCTACATCTCCGGGAAGGCCCCTGCCGCAAAAGAAGAAGCACGTCACAAGAAGAACAACAAGGAAGAAAGGCCGGATCCCGACCCGGCAAATTACAAGAAAAGGCACTTACTGGAGAAGGACTCTTCCAGGCGCTGCGCCTCAAGCAACGTACCATGCCGCTCCCATACGATGGCGCAGTCGCGCTCCTGGAGCGCCTTCTCTAGATCGGCCACCTTGGCAATGGCCGCTTTCAGCTCGGCGTCCTTGTCGTTGGCCGCCTTCTCGGCTGCCTCGCGGCGATGGGCCTCGTCCTAACAGGCCCCCTCAACCGTGGTGACCTGCCCCCGCAGGCGATCCACCTCGGCATGGAGCCGGCCCTTGTCGTCGGCTAGCTGGCTGCGCTGTTGGTCCGCCTCCACCAGGGCCTGCTGCGCCTCCGCCACCTTGGCGGCTTCCGCCTTAAGGAGCTCCACCTCGGCCTCGAGGCGGCTCTTGTGACCCGCCAGCTGCTCATGCAGTCGGTTGGCCTCGTCAAGATACTACCGGGCCGCGACCGCCTCTGCCCTCGCCTGCGCCGCCTCAATGCCAAGACGGCCGGTGTCGGCAACGAGCTGGTCATAGTGATGACCGGCCCGGAGCAGACGAGTCCGCCAGGACAGCACCTCGGCTGCCAAAAAAGAAGGGTTCAGCAAATATGAAGACAAGACTTAAGATTTGGCCCAACTGTTACACAATTGGCCCGAATCTCGGGGGCTACACCCAGTGGGTGCGCTAGCGCGCCCCCACTAGAAAAGAGCACAAGAATACCTGCGGCGACGCGAAGCTCCTCCTCCTTGGCGGCAAGCTGCTCCATGAGCTCCCGGTGCTTGCCTAGGAGACGGTTGTAAGCGGCGACCCGGAAGGCGTCGAGATGCTGAAGAAAGCAGAAATCGGAACAAGGCCAACACTCTAAGAGCTCCCGGTTGTAGGCGGCAACCCAGGTCGCGCGTCCGCTCGACCTCGGCCTGGGCGAAGGCCTCGAGCCATTCCGTCCGGCCTCGCAGGCGGCGTCCAGCGCTGCCTCCTCCTGGGTCTGAGGCCCGAAGACAAAGGCGCCCCTGCTTCGCACCGGCTGCGGCGCGGCAGCTCGGTGCCCTCCCTGCCGGGGCACCAAGGCGTGCTCCCCGCTGGCCGCTCGCGATGCGGCGAGCACCTCCTCCGACGCCCCTCCCAGCATCGACGACGACCCGAAGGCCGGGACGCCCTGCGTCGCCGCCTCCGGTCCGGACGCCAGGATGGCCTGCTGCGTCACCACCGGCCCAGCTGCCGGGGTGGCATCTGGCACCGCCGCCCGCTGTGCCTCCTCCAACACCGGCGGCGCCTCCGGCACCGCCGCCCGCAACGCCTCTTCCAAGACGGCGCCGCCTCCACCACCATCAGCCCCCACCCGCTCGACCACGTCGGCCCGCGGCGGGGTATCATCCCCCACCTCCACGACCTCCCAGTCGAGGATCACCACCTCAGCCCGGCCTCCACGGCCGTGCTCCCTCACCGACGACGGCTCAAAGACCGTCGCCGCCACCACCGTGCCCTCCGGCATCTCACGCCAGGCTGGCTCCGCACCGGCTCACGCCCATGCCTCCGCCGCGTCGGTCCAAGCCCGGACCGACGCTGCCTCCAGCTTCGCCTCGGCCCTGTTCCTGTCCCACTAGGCCAAGGCTTCGGTGTTGTTCGGGTCCAGGCCGAGGTCCGAGTCGGCCCGTCCCTCCACCTCGGCCTGGTCGGCGAGGTCGGACCGGCTCCTGCGGAATGCGGCCCCTCTGGTGGCCACAGCCTCTGTCGCCGCCCTCGCTAGTGCGATTGGCGACCTGAAGAAGAAGGCAGAATGAGCAAAAAAAGAAACAAGACTAGTTCGGTGATCCAGATGCATGAAGAAGATAAAGCTTACCCCGACAAGACAGGGACCGGGTTTGGCCTCCCGTGCCCGGCACCGCGCTTCCTCTTGGCCGGCCTCCCGGCCTCGGCTGGGTCTGTTGTGCGCTTTGGGGCCCGGGGTCGCGGCGCGACGCTGTCTTTCCCATGCGGGCGGCTCGGCGTCGCCCCATGTGAGGACCCGGCCCCGCCCGCGTTGCCGCCTCCCCCGCCCAACGCCACTGCACCAACAATCGGCGTCAGCATCGCCCACACCGTGCCGTGATCAGCAATTCAAGACACATGAAGAAAAACGCAAGACTTACCAACGCGACGCCCAGCGCCGGCGTCGGACTCGGCCTCCTCCTCCCCGCCGTGGGCCGCGGGCTCCTTTGGTGCCACCGGCACCACATGCGACGGAGCACGGGCGTAAGGATGCCGGATCACGTTTAGAAGCACCTCCCGCGTTGCTTCGGGATGGATGAGAAGGTGCGCAACAGCAAAGTAAGAAGACCAGACACTCACCTGCGGTGCCGGGTTCGACTCGCTGTATGGCACCTTGCCGAACCGCCAGTCTGCTCCAAGGTTGGCCTTGGAGATGTCATTCACTCCGCGCGTGATCTGCTCCACCGACAGTCGCGTCGACCCCATGCGGTTGGGGTCTTGAAGGCCGACCATCTCTCCGATGAGGCAGGAGCGCCTCTGCAACAGGAGGACTTAGCGCATGATGAACGCGGCGAGGAGGTTGGTGCCGGTGAGCCCCTCCTGCGTCCTCATCACCGTCACCCGCTCGCAGAGATTGACGATCTCCTGCGACGGGCGCCTGGGCGTGTAGCCCCAGTTTGTCTTCGCCCGCGGTGGCGCGATGGCGAAGGCCGGAAGATTGATGTGGTCCGCACCAAGGTTGCGGACATAGAAGAAGGAGTTCTACCACTTCTTGGCAGAATCCTCGAGCGGGATCTTGGGGAAATCCGCCCCCGACCGCTTCAAGATGACGGCGGCGCCGCAGTCGGCGAACTCCCCGGCCGACGAGCCCTGCTGCTTCAAGGAGAGGAAGCGCGCCCAGAGGTCGATCGTGGGCTCGACCCCCAGGTACCCCTCATAGAGGGTGACGAAGCCGGAGAGCTGGACGATGGCGCCGGCGCCAAGATGATGCGGCTGGAGCCCGAAGAACTCCAGGAACGCACAGAAGAAGGTGCTCGCCGGCAGCCCAAACTCACGCTCGAAGGCGTGAGGAAGACCACGCGCTCCTGCTCCTCGGGCCGGGGCCTCTGCTCGCCGTGGCAGACGGACGCCAACGTCCGTCTCCCGTGGCAGGCGCCGCGACGCCCGAAGTTGGGTGATGTCCTCGGTGGTGACATTCGAACCCATCCAGGAGCCTGATGGCAGCGCCATGATCAAAGGAAGAAGAAAGAAGATGGACGGCGAAGGAGTTCTGGTCGGAGCAGCGGGCGCTGCAGTGCGTCAGTTGCAAAGAGCGGAGCGAGAGCAAAGGGACAGGAGGGCGCGAGCGAGGATAATGTCCGCCGCCTCCCTACCCCCCGATTTATAACCCTCGGTTTGAACATGGGGAAGTTGGGAAGTGGGATCGTCTGCACGCGCCCGTTCCACTACCCCGCAATAAATGCGCACGTACATGCGCAGTAACAGCCCGGGGAATAGCAACCAGCCCCCGGACGCCGCAATAAATCCGCGCGCATGGGCTGAGGGCGCGAGGCGGTGGGCCCTAGCCTGTCGCCCAGTCCCGTCACGCGCGTGGCCTGTCAGGCCCCTCCGGCTTCCGGGCACCACGTGGCGCCCACGCGAAGCCCGAGGGATTGCCCCAAGATTCGACGAACTCCTCGGTTCCCGCCACGGCCGGGATGGCGCGATCCGGTTTCCGAGAAAACCGGCACACAGTGGGTGTTGCCGGACCCGGCACTCGCAGAATCCTACTTGCTTAAGGGGGAAACTGTGAAGGCCCACTCATCCGAAGACGGCGGATCTTCACAGCTTCGGGGACTATTGTCGGGGGGATGGACCCCGGGCAGGCAACGGAACCCGGATCCTCTTCAAAAAGGACGGGGCTGGCACCGCCACTCAAAACTGGCATGCGCTTGGCCGGGTCGCTCGACCCGGCCAAACCCCGCAACCCGGCCAGACTCGCCAACCCGGCAAGGCACGTCGACTCGGCCCCAACGACTAGCGCAAGACAACCGAACCCGGCACGACCAAAGCTTCCTCGACAAGCCAACGCCACCCGTGACGTGCTGCGCAATCCACCCGCGGGTCAGCTCCCGTCCCATCCAGGCCGTACGATGGGGACGAGTATTCAATCAACAATGACCGAGGCAACAGTGCCCCGCCCATGCCTCTGGTCAGCCGGAGTGTGGCAACAGTGCCCCTCACCTACCCGCTGACCAGGGCCGGCGTGGCTACAGTGCCCCCGCCCTCACCGCTGACGACAACAAGCGGCAACCTGACGGAGAGCACTGTACGCGACTCGATTCGGCCACGCCCTGACGATCGACAAGACGGCGCACAGTCCCCCTAAGCACGTGGGGCCCGCACCTAGGGGAACCCGGTGAACCACAAGCCCTTAGCGGGACCCAGCCCGGGTCCCCGTACAACGACAATACGGACCCACCGACTTGTAATATTACCATTGTACCCCCGGGGGGTTGGTCTATAAAACCCCCCAGGAGCCCACGATCATATGGGCAAGCAACATATAACGAGAGAAAAGCAAGTAAGCATAGAACTAGCCACCAAAATAGCAACACCAGAGAGAAGGAGCAGCCCAAGCCTTGGCCAGCTTCCTTCCTCCTCCATACAGCTCCAGGAGCAACATTGTACTATCAACCATCCAACTACACTCGGCAAGACTAGGGGTGTTATCTCTCCAGAGAGCCCCAAACCTGGGTATGTCCGGCATCCCGCACCCGCTCATGCCAACCTCGCCCCTGGAGTCCACCAGCCCCCTCAAGCCTCCTCCTCTCTTTAGCCATCCCTTGGCATCTACCGTGCGCCCACCACGACACGATGCTTCTAGGGATTTCCTAGATAGTTGTGCTAGTTGTATTTTCAGGGAATGGACTATTGAGCAAGCTGAAGAATTATTGAACAATATATTGATTTTTTTTGATGATTGGACTCCTCCTGAAACACCGCCTAAACCCACTCCGAAGAAGAGGGGTATTTTCTGTCTCAGTCCTGAATATATGCAAGAGGCTAAGAATTCTATGAAGGAAAAAGGTATTAAAGCAGAGGATGTTAAAAATTTACCACCTATTTAAGAAATACATGGGCTTGATACACCACCACCACCTAAGGTGGTAGAGGTAAATTCTTTAATGAAATTCAATGATAGTGATGATCCTCATAATAAACATCCTAGTCAATGCCTTTATGAGTTTGATAATTACATTAGAAAGCACTGTCACTTCAATGCAAATGTTATGAAACAATTGAAATATAATTCTGATATGATTGCTCTTTTAAATCACTTGTTATTTAGAACCTCAAATGATGTTAGAGGTGTAGGAAAGGAACCCTCAATGGTTCAAAATCAATTAGAGCAAGTTGCTAAATCCCAAAGAGAGTTACTTGATGAAATGAACAATAATATAAGTGACTTTGCTGTTAGAGTAGCAACTAGAGGAGGTAAAATAACTCAGGAACCACTTTATCCTGAGGGACACCCAAAGAGAATTGAACAAGACTCTCAAAGAATTAACACTGATGCACCTAGTCCTTCTAAAAAGAAAAAGAAGAAGAAAAATGATAGGAATTTGCCTGCCTATAGTGATCCCGAAGTAGAAAAACCTCCTAATAATGATAATGAAGTTTCTATCTCTGATGATGAAACTCAATCTGGTAGTGAACACTCACCTTCTGATAATGAAAAAGATAATGATGAGGTTCATGAAGACACTCAACCTAATAAAGAACCAGATAATGATGTTGAGATAGAACCAGCTGTTGATCTTGATAACCCACAACCCAAGAATAAAAGATAGGATAAAAGACTTTGTTGCTAGAAAACACAGAAAGGAAAGAGAACCATGGGTTCAAAACCTATGCGCTTTCCACCTAAGTCAACTAAAAAGAAAGATGACGAAGAATTTGAACACTTTGCTGAAATGCTGAGGCCAGTCTTTTTGCATACTCGCTTGACTGATATCTTAAAAATGCCTCCTTAGCAAAGTACATGAAAGACATCATCACCAATAAAAGAAAAATACCGGAAGCTGAAATCTCCACTATGCTTGCTAACTATACTTTTAAAGTTGGAGTACCTAAAAAACTTGGAGATCCGGGAATACCAACCGTACCTTGCTCCATTAAAAGAAACTATGTGAAAACTGCCTTATGTGATTTGGGAGCTGGTGTTAGTGTTATGCCATTCTCTTTATATAAAAGATTTGATTTGAATAAACTCACACCTACTAAAATAACTTTGCAAATGGCTGATAAATCAACTGCCATACCTATCGATATTTGTGAGGATGTGCCTGTTGTTGTTGTCAATGTTACTATTTTGACTCACTTTGTTATACTTGAGATGCTCGAGGACGACAACATGTCGATTATCCTTGGTAGACCCTTCTTGAATACTACAGGGGCTGTCACTTTTCATATCAATGGTAATGAGCATACAGTGCACTTTCTGAAGAAACAATTCCAAGTGAATGGTATTAATGTTATTGAAAAATCACTGACAATCACTATTGGAAGTTTTCAACTACCTCTACTACTACCTCTTGAGCATGCGTTGATTTTCCCTTGAAGAGGAAAGGGTGATGCAGCAAAGTAGCGTAAGTATTTCCCTCGATTTTTGAGAACCAAGGTATCAATCCCAATAGGAGGCTACACGCAAATCCCTCGTACCTACAGAAACAAATTAGAACCTTGCAACCAACGCGATAAAGGGGTTGTCAATCCCTTCACGGCCACTTGCAAAAGTGAGATCTGATAGAGATGATAAGATAAATATTTTTGGTATTTTTATGATATAGATTGGAAAGTAAAGATTGCAAAATAAAATAGATCGGAAAGTTATATGATGGAAAATAGACCCAGGGGCCATAGGTTTGACTAGTGGCTTCTCTCAAGATAGCATAAGTATTACGGTGGGTGAACAAATTACTGTCGAGCAATTGATAGAAAAGTGCATAGTTATGAGAATATCTAGGCATGATCATGTATATAGGCATCATGTCTGTGACAAGTAGATCGAAATGATTCTGCATCTACTACTATTACTCCACACATCGACCACTATCCAGCATGCATCTAGAGTATTAAGTTCATAAGAACAGAGTAACACATTAGGCAAGATGACATGATGTAGAGGGATAAACTCAAGCAATATGATATAAACCCCATCTTTTTATCCTCGATGGCAACAATAAAATACGTGCCTTGCTGCCCCTGCTATCACTGGGAAAGGACACCGCATGATTGAACCCAAAGGTAAGCACTTCTTCCATTGCAAGAAAGATCAATCTAATAGGCCAAACCAAACTGATAATTCAAAGAGACTTGCAAAGATAACAAATCATACATAAAAGAATTCAGAGGAGATTCGAATATTGTTCATAGATAATCTTGATCATAAACCCACAATTCATCGGATCTTGACAAACACACCGAAAAAGAATTACATCGAATAGATCTCCAAGAAGATCAAGGAGAACTTTGCATTGAGATCCAAAGAGAGAGTAGAATCCATCTAGCTAATAACTATGGACCCGAAGGTCTGAGGTAAACTACTCACACTTCATCGGAGAGGCTATGGTGTTGATGTAGAAGCCCTCCGTGATCGATTCCCCCTCTGGCGGAGCGCCGGAAAAGGCCCCAAGATGGGATCTCACGGGTATAGAAGGTTGCGGCAGTGGAAATAGGGTTTTGTTGAGCTCCTGGATGTTTTCAGGGTATATGAGTATATATAGGCGAAGGAATTCAGTCAGGGGAGCCACGAGGGGCCCACAAGGTGGGGGGTGTGCCTACCTCCCTGGGTGCGCCTCCCTGCCTCGTGGCTTCCTCGTTTCTTTCATGACGTCCACTCCAAGTCTCCTGGATTGCGTTTGTTCCAAAAATAACTATCCCGAAGGTTTCATTCCATTTGGACTCCGTTTGATATTCCTTTTCCGCGAAACACTGAAATATGCAAATAACAGCAATTTGGGCTGGGCCTCCGGTTAATAGGTTAGTCCCAAAAATAATATAGAAGTGTATAATAAAGCCCATAAAACATCCAAAACAGATAATATAATAGCATGGAACAATAAAAAATTATAGATATGTTGGGGATGTATCAAGCATCCCCAAGCTTAATTCCTGCTCGTCCTCGAGTAGGTAAATGATAAAAACAAATTTTTTGATGTGGAATGCTAGCTAACATAATTTCTCAATGTAATTTTCTTTTGTTGTGTCATGAATGTTCAAATCCAAAAGGTTCAATATAAAAGTTTAATATTGACATAAAAATAGTAATACTTCAAGCATACTAACAAAGTAATCATGTCTTATCAAAATAACATAGCCGAAGAAAGCTTATCCCTACAAAATCATATAGTTTGGCCATGCTTCATTTTCGTCACACAAAATGCTCCCATCATGCACAACCCCGGTTTCAGCCAAGCAATTGGTTCATACTTTTTAACGTGCTTCAGGCTTTTAAACCCTCACGCAATACATGAGCGTAAGCCATGTATATAGCACTAAGGGTGGAATAGAGTATGATGATGGGGATTATGTGAGAGAACAAAAATGGAGAAAGTCTCATATTGACGCGGCTAATCAACGGGCTATGGAGATGCCCATCAATTGATGTCAATACGAGGAGTAGGGATTGCCATGCAACGAATGCACTAGAGCTATAAATGTATGAAAGCTCATCAGAAGAAACTGAGTGGGTGTGCATCCAACTTGCTTGCTCACGAAGACCTAGGGCATTTTGAGGAAGCCCATCATTGGAATATACAAGCCAAGTTCTATAATGAAAAATTCCCACTAGTATATGAAAGTGACAACATAGGAGACTCTCTATCATGAAGATCATAGTGCTACTTTGAAGCACAAGTGTGGAAAAAGGATATTAACATTGTCCCTTCTCTCTTTTTTCTCTCATATTTTTCTCTTTTTTTTTCTTTTTCTTTTATTTTGGTGGGCTTCTTTGGCCTCTTTTTTTATTTGGGCTTGTTTGTCCTCTTTTATTTTTCATAAAGTCCGGAGACTCATCCCGACTTGTGGGGGAATCATAGTCTCCATCATCCTTTCCTCACATGGGACAATGCTCTATAGATGAAAATCATCACACTTCTATTTATTTACAACTCAAGAATTACAACTCAATACTTAGGACAAAATATGACTCTATGTGAATGCCTCCGACGGTGTACGGGGATATGCAATGAATCAAGAGCGACAATATGAAAGAATTATGAAGGTGGCTTTGCCACAAATATGATGTCAACTACATAATCATGCAAAAGCAATATGACAATGATGGAGCGTTCCATAATAAACGGAACGGTGGAAAGTTGCATGGCAATATATCTCGGAATGGCTATGGAAATGCCATAATAGGTAGGCATGGTGGCTGTTTTGAGGAAGATATAAGGATGTTTATGTGTGATAGAGCGTATCGTATCACGGGGTTTGGATGCACCGGCGAAGTTTGCACCAACTCTCAAGGTGAGAAAGGGCAATGCACGGTACCGTAGAGGCTAGCAAATTGCGGAAGGGTAAGAGTGCGTATAATCCATGGACTCACATTAGTCATAAAGAACTCATATACTTATTGCGAAATTTTATTAGCCCTCGAAGCAAAGTACTACTTCTCATGCTCCTAGGGGAAGGGTTGGTAGGAGTTAACCATCGCGCGATCCCGACCTCCACTCATAAGGAAGGCAATCAAAGAACACCCCATGCTTCAAATTTGTCACACAACGTTCACCATACGTGCATGCTACGGGACTTGCCAACTTTAACACAAGTATTTCTCAATTTCATAATTACCCAACATGCATGACTCTAACATTACCACCTTTATATCTCAAAACAATTATCAAGTATCAATTTTATCATAGTATTTAATGCACTCTATATGATAGTTTTTATTATACCTATCTTGGATGCTCATCATATTAGGACTATTTTTATAACCAAATCAAATACCATGCTGTTCGAAAAGACTCTCAAAATAATATAAGTGAAGCATGAGAGATCAATAATTTATATAAAATAAAACCACCGCCATGCTCTAAAAAGATATAAGTGAAGTACTAGAGCAAAATTATCTAGCTCAAAAGATATAAGTGAAGTACATAGAGTATTCAAATAAATTCTGATTCATGTGTGTCTCTCCAAAAGGTGTGTACAACAAGGATGATTGTGTTAAACTAAACAGCAAAGACTCAAATCATACAAGACACTCCAAGCAAAACACATATCATGTGGTGAATAAAAATATAGTCTCAAGTAAAGTTACCGATGGACGAAGACGAAAGAGGGGATGCCTTCCGGGGCATCCCCAAGCTTAGGCTTTTGGTTGTCCTTGAATTTTACTTTGGGGTGCCTTGGGCATCCCCAAGCTTAGGCTCTTGCCACTCCTTATTCCATAATCCATCAAATCTTTACCCAAAACTTGAAAAGTTCACAACACAAAACTCAACAGAAAATCTCATGAGCTCCGTTAGTGCAAGAAAACAAACCACCACTTTAAGGTACTATAATGAACTCATTCTTTATTTATATTTGTGTTAAACCTACTGTATTCCAACTTCTCTATGGTTCATACCCCCCGATACTAGCCATAGATTCATCAAAATAAGCAAACAACACACGAAAAACAGAATCTGTCAAAAACAGAACAGTCTGTAGTAATATGTAACTTTCGAATACTTTTAACCCGAAAAATCCTACAAAAATAGGAAGTACTAGTAAATTTGTCTATTAATCTTCTGCAAAAAGAATCAACTGAAAAGGACGTTTCTGTGATTTACTAAAATTATTTTCGTGCGTGCAAAAGTTTCTGTTTTTCAGCAAGATCAAATTAACTATCACCCAAGATGATCCTATAGGTTCTACTTGGCACAATCACTAATTAAAACATAAAACCACATCTAACAAGAGGCTATATGAATTATTTATTACTAAACAGTAACAAAAATCAAGGCACAAAAATAAAATTGGGTTGCCTCCCAACGAGCGCTATCGTTTAACGCCCTAGCTAGGCATAAAAGCGAGAATAGATCTAAGTATTGCCATCTTTGGTATTCAATTCATAGGTGTCTCTCATAATAGATTCATAAGGTAATTTGATTTTCTTCCTAGGAAAGTGTTCCGTGCCTTTCCTGAATCGAAATTGGAATCTAATATTTCCTTCTTTCATATCAATAATTGCACCAATCGTTCTAAGGAAAGGTCTACCAAGAATAATAGGACATGAAAGATTGCAATATATATCAAGAACAATAAAATCTATGGGCACAAAATTCCTATTTGCAACAATAAGAACATCATTAATCCTTCCCATAGGTTTCTTAATGGTGGAATCCGCAAGGTGCAAGTTTAAAGAACAATCATCAAATTCACGAAACATAAGGAATCACACAAAGTTTTTGGAATAGTGGAAACACTAGCACCCAAATCACACAAAGCATAGCATTCATGATCTTTAATTTTAATTTTAATAGTAGGTTCCCACTCATCATAAAGTTTTCTAGGGATAGAAACTTCTAATTCAAGTTTTTCTTCATAAGATTGCATTAAAGCATCAACGATATGTTTGGTAAGAGCTTTATTTTGACTATAAGCATGAGGATAATTTAATACGGATTGCAACAAGGAAATACAATCTATTAAAGAACAATTATCATAATTAAATTCCTTGAAATCCCAAATAGTGGGCTCATTGCTATGTAAAGTTTTGACCTCTTCAATCCCACTTTTACCAATTTTTGCACCAAGATCTAAAAACTCCGAATCATTGGGATGCCTTTTAACCAAAGTTGACTCATATCCAGTCCCATCATTATCAAGATTCATATTGCAAAACAAAGATTTAATACGGGACACATCAATCACTTTTAGATGTTCATCCCTATTATCATGAAAACTAGAAGAACACGCTTTCACAAAGCAATCTTTCCTAGAACGCATCCTAGCGGTTCTTTCTTTGCACTCATCAATGGAAATTCTCATGGCTTTGAGAGACTCATTGATATCATGCTTAGGTGGAATAGATCTAAGTTTCAAAGAATCAACATCAAGAGAAATTCTATCCATGTTCCTAGCCAACTCATCAATCTTAGGCAATTTTTCTTCAAGCAAAGCATTGAAATTCTTTTGAGAAATCATAAACTCTTTAACACTAATCTCAAAATCAGAGGGAATCTTATTAATTTCCATAAGAGTTGTTGTAGGAATTACCATAATTATTAGAGGAATTACTAGGAAACGGCCTAGGATTAAAGTTTCGTCTATACGCATTGTTACCAAAATTATTCCTACCAACAAAATTCACATCCATAGATACATTATTATTCTCAATCAAAGTAGACAAAGGCATATCGTTAGGATTAATAGGAGCACTCTTACTAGCAAACAATTTCATAAGTTCATCCATCTTTCCATTCAAAACATTAATCTCTTCTATCGCATGAACCTTTTTACTAGTAGATCTTTCGGTGTGCCATTGAGAATAATTAACCATAATATTATCTAGGAGTTTAGTAGCTTCTCCTAAAGTGGTTTTCATAAAAGTGCCTCCTACGGCCGAATCTAAAAGATTTCTAGAAGCAAAATTCAATCCAGCATAAATTTTTTGTATGATCGTCCATAAATTTAATCCATGTGTAGGGCAATTGCGAATCATTAATTTCATCTTGTCCCAAGATTCTGCAACATGCTCATGATCAAGTTGCTTAAAATTCATAATATCGTTTCTAAGAGAGATGATCTTAGCGGGAGGAAAATACTTAGAGATAAAAGCATCTTTGCACTTATTCCATGAATCAATACTATTTTTAGGCAAAGACGAAAACCAAGTTTTAGCACGATCTCTAAGCGAAAATGGAAATAGCTTCAATTTAACAATATCATTATCCATGTCTTGCTTCTTTTGCATATCACACAAATCAACAAAGTTGTTTACACGAGTAGCGGCATCTTCACTAGGAAGGCCAGAGGATTGATCTTTCATGACAAGATTCAACAAAGCAGCATTAATTTCACAAGATTCAGCATCGGTAAGAGGAGCAATTGAAGTGCTAAGAAAATCATTGTTGTTGGTATTGGAGAAATCACACAATTTAGTATTATCTTGAGCCATCATGACAAACAATCCAACACACAAGCACACAAGAGGCAAGCGAAAAAGAGGCGAACGGGAAAGAGAGGGCGAATCAAACGGCAAGGGTGAAGTGGGGGAGAGGAAAACAAGAGGCAAATGGCAGATAATGTAATGCGAGGGACAAGGGTTTGTGATGGGTACTTGGTATGTCTTGACTTGTGCGTAGACCTCCCCGGCAACGGCGCCAGAAATCCTTCTTGCTACCTCTTGAGCATGCGTTGGTTTTCCCTTGAAGAGGAAAGGGTGCTGCAGCAAAGTAGCATAAGTATTTCCCTCAGTTTTTGAGAACCAAGGTATCAATCCAGTAGGAGGCTACACGCAAATCCCTCATACCTACATAAACAAATAAGAACCTTGCAACCAACGCGATAAAGGGGTTGTCAATCCCTTCACGGCCACTTGCAAAAGTGAGATCTGATAGAGATGATAAGATAAATATTTTTGGTATTTTTATGATATAGATTGGAAAGTAAAGATTGCAAAATAAAATAGATCGAAAACTTATATGATGGAAAAAGACCCGGGGGCCATAGGTTTCACTAGTGGCTTCTCTCAAGATAGCATAAGTATTACGGTGGGTGAACAAATTACTATCGAGCAATTGATAGAAAAGTGCATAGTTATGAGAATATCTAGGCATGATCATGTATATAGGCATCACGTTCATGACAAGTAGATCGAAGCGATTCTGCATCTACTACTATTACTCCACACATCGACCGCTATCCAGCATGCATCTAGAGTATCAAGTTCATAAGAACAGAGTAACACATTAGGCAAGATGACATGATGTAGAGGGATAAACTCAAGCAATATGATATAAACCCCATATTTTTATTCTCGATGGCAACAATACAATACGTGCCTTGCTGCCCCTGCTGTCACTGGGAAAGGACACCACAAGATTGAACCCAAAGCTCAGCACTTCTCCCATTGCAAGAAAGATCAATCTAGTAGGCCAAACCAAACTGATAATTCGAATAGACTTGCAAAGATAACAAATCATACATAAAATAATTTAGAGGAGATTCAAATATTGTTCATAGATAATCTTGATCATAAACCCACAATTCATCAGATCTCGACAAACACACCGCAAAAAGAATTACATCGAATAGATCTCCAAGAAGATCAAGGAGAACTTTTTATTGAGATCCAAGGAGAGAGAAGAAGCCATCTAGCTAATAACTATGGACCCGAAGGTCTGAGTAAACTACTCACACTTCATCGGAGAGGCTATGGTGTTGATGTAGAAGCCCTCCATGATCGATTCCCCCTCCAGCGAAGTGCCAAAAAAGGCCCCAAGATGGGATCTCACGGGTATAGAAGGTTGCGGCGTTGGAAATAGGGTTTCGTGGTGCTCCTGGATGTTTTTAGGGTATATGAGTATATATAGGCGAAGGAAGTTGGTCAGAGGAGCCACAAGGGGCCCACAAGGGTGGGGGCGCGCCTCCCTGCCTTGTGGCTTCCTCGTTTCTTTCTTGACGTCCACTCCAAGTCTCCTGGATTGGTTTGTTCCAAAAATAACTCTCCCGAAGGTTTCATTCAGTTTGGACTCCGTTTGATATTCCTTTTCTGCGAAACACTGAAATAGGCAAAAAACTGCAATTTGGGCTGGGCCTTCGGTTAATAGGTTAGTCCCAAAAATAATATAAAAGTGTCTAATAAAGCCCATAAAACATCCAAAACAGATAATATAATAGCACGAAACAATAAAAATTATAGATATGTTGGAGATGTATGATCTACCTACTGTTAAAAAGAAATATTAAATTCTTATTGTTGGGGATATTCATATCCCCATTGAGGTAACTTAGTGATTCATGAAAGTTCTTCGGTTTCATGCTAATCGAAAGTGGTTGTCGGTGTCAAAACCGGCGGATCTCGGGTAGGGGGTCCCGAACTGTGCGTCTAGGCGGATGGTAACAGGAGATAAGGGACACGATGTTTTTACCCAGGTTCGGGCCCTCTCGGTGGAGGTAAAACCCTACTCCTGCATGATTAATATTGATGATATGGGTAGTACAAGAGTAGATCTACCACGAGATCAAGGAGGCTAAACCCTAGAAGCTAGCCTATGGTATGATTCTTGTTCGTCCTACGGACTAAAACCCTCCGGTTTATATAGACACCGGAGAGGGCTAGGGTTACACAGAGTCGGTTACAATGGTAGGAGATCTACATATCCGTATCGCCAAGCTTGCCTTCCACGCCAAGGAAAGTCCCATCCGGACACGGGACGAAGTCTTCAACCTTGTATCTTCATAGTCTTGGAGTCCGGCCAAAGATGATAGTTCGGCTATCCGGACACCCCCTAGTCTAGGACTCCCTCATAGCCCCTGAACCAGGCTTCAATGACGACGAGTCCAACGCGCATATTGTCTTCGGCATTGCAAGGCGGGTTCCTCCTCCGAATAATTCATAGAAGATTTTGAACACCAGGATAGTGTCCGGCTCTGCAAAATAAGTTCCACATACCACCGTAGGGAGAATAATATTTACACAAGTTCAATCTGCTGATGTATTTCATGGCATGGCGTCACACCACGGCCAAGCCTTTATTCGAATTGTTTTTATTGTTCCACCTCAGCGTGTTTAGCGAAGCGGTTTCCTTGGCACATCTCGTCAAAGCAGAGATCGTGTCCCCTTATTCTGGGATTCTCATCAATACGGGCGTGGGTAACCCAACCGCACCCATTGGCATGCCCCCTCTATCGAAGGCGAGTCCCAAACGGTCACGGGGAGGGCTCTTGGTATTCAATCTCTTTATAATGAGACCAAGGCCTACTCCTTTCTTTCAATCTCAATCGAATCCGCCCCTCACCTCGAGTTCCAACACCCAAGGCTCCAGATTCAGGCGCTTCGGACCTTCGACAATGTCCGGCTCCGACCTGCAAGGCCGGTGGATGCCTTCCTCCGTCACGGAAGAAGACGTGCTAAAGCTGAGAGACGCCAGGTATCTAACCGGTGAAATTTCGCATAGGCTGCCTGCCCAAGGGCAAGTTATTCCTACTCCCGAGCCCGGTGAGAGTGTGGTGTTCGTGTCTCACTTCCGTTGGGGTTTAGGCTTCCCGACGGACCCCTTCGTGAGAGGGCTCATGTTTTATTATGGGCTGGAATTCCACGACTTGGATCCTGAGTCCATCCTCCACATCTCATCGTTCGTTGTCGTATGTGAAGCCTTCCTCCGCATTACCCCTCACTTCATATTGTGGCTCAAGACCTTCAATGTGGAGCCGAAGACGATCGAGGGGCAGCAGGCAGAGTGCAGAGGGGCTGTTATAAGCAAGAGCGCTGATGCTCCATGGCCTGAGGGCTCTTTTCAGGAGGAGTTTGGTTTGTGGCAACAGGAGTGGTTCTACATCACCGCTCCCAGGGGCAGCAGATGGGTTGCGCCACCTGCCTTTCGTTCGGGCCCTCCACAGCGGCTGGTGTCATGGGTCAACAAAGGGCTTGACTGGGGACTTTCCAAGGACGTACCTCTGTTGCAGGGCCGTATTCGAGATCTCCAATAGAGGGAGATCAATCTGGTTGTAGTGGCATAGGTCATGCTGATTCGGCGCCTTCTGCCCTGCAAACGTCGCCCCCTCCGCCTGTGGGAATTCAATCCGGAGGGACCGCGAGCTCTCCAACACTTCATGGGTGCGACGCCCGTGGAGATGTATAAACTGTTCTTCGGATCACAAGAGATGTGTCTTGACTTGACCGAGGACGCAGGTCTGAGCTGCAATCGCCCGGATACTCAAGTAAGTAGTCCTGTGCCTGGACACGCTATCCGTACATTTACCATAAACTTGCCCTTTAAAGAGCTGTCCCTTGAACAAGAATGGATAGCAAAAGCAAAACTAATAAGGTGTCCGCCCCCCCTCCCTGAGACCACACCGGATCCTGTGTTAACCAAGATGCTGGAGGCTGCGCCTTTGGAAGAGGGCGAAGGGGGGGGGGGGGGGGCAGGAAAGCTACTGCCTCCGGTAAGGAGGCTCTCAAGAAAGGGGGGATCGAGAATCCCTCCCTCCAGGGGGAGAAGAGGACCGCTTCTGAAGATCCGGAGGCCAAGGCCTCAAAGCGGGGGAAGAAATCTTCACAAGAGGGTCCTGCACCGGGAGAAGCCCCGGCCGCACTATTTCCCCAAGGAAATCAGCCCTCTAGCGAGCCGTAAGTAGAAAGGGGAGTTTTGTAATAAGGGGCATCCCTATTTTTATTTCTGAAGATAAACGAAGTTTTTACCTTGTAGTTCGGATCTCAGCCCTTCTCAGCAGAGCTCATCTTCGAGGGATCTTCGTCCGGAGATGATGGAGATCGAAACGCCTCCATCTGCCGCACCGTTAGGCGGGGCGGACGACCCTGGGGTGTCGTCACGGAGGGTTTCCCCGAGTCCGGCGGGGCCGGAAGGTTCGGCACCAACTGGTGTACGGTCGGAGGAGCTGAAGGATCTGCTCGGGCGAGCGTCTATCTCAGAAGTTCACCGTACGTTAATGGGTACGGTGATTGAAAGGATTTCGTCCGCTGAGAGCGGATTGCATGAAGCCATCAGAAGTTTACTGACGGGGTTTGAGGTACGCAAAAATGATATACCTTCTCACAGTTTTGCATATTGAATGCGCCCTGTATAGATAATAGCCCCTGAGACTCGGTACGTTGTCAAAGGTGACAGCGTGCCGAGGATCATAATCTCAGTTGTAAGATGTCGCCCTTCCTATATAGGTGGCGGAGCGTTCGGTGGCCATCCGGACTGATGGATTTGCCGAACTGAAGCGGCAACTTGACGTTGCGGATGCGGACATCACGCTGGTCAATAAGCGACTTGACGAGTCACAAGGTATGTGGCTTCTCCACGGACACCTGGTAAGGGAGCTTGACGCCCGTGCCTTACAACATGTATGCTTAATGCAGATGGTGCCACTGCTATGGAGGACCTGCGGGCGGAGCTCGTTCGGGCCAAGGAGCAAGCCAGAAAAAGTAATGCGGCTGCCTTGAAGGCGGCCGAAGAGCTGAAGGCTGAACAGGCTGCTCACTGCCGAAGCAGGGAGGAAATGGCCTAGATGGCCGTGAAGCTGAAGAATGCTACCGACCGCTGCGAGTTTCTTGAAAAAGAACGCCGAGCGGAGCCAGAGGACCTGAAGAAGGCCACCGCCGAGGCCAAATATGCCCGCTCCACGATGAGAGCTATAAAAGAGGAGCTACGTCAAGCCGGGGATATCGCGACTGGAAAGCCCTTTCTGCTGTGAAGGAAGTTCACGGATCCGAAGTATGCCCAGTTGGGCCAGCTGTGGGGTGCGGAGGATGCTTATCTGGATTTGGTGGCGAGTGCCGCAGACGCGGTCGCACACTTCTGAGGCCAAAAGGATCACGGAATGGAAGAGCTTTTTTGGTCGCAGTTCCATAGTCCAGAGCGCCCCCTTTGATTAACCGATCGGTTAGCCGAATGGGCTGAGCTGAATAGGTTGTCCGGACTTTCCATGAAGGATGTCGTGACTCATTTGTGGCCGAAAAGGCCCTAGCCGAAGAGTTATTTTGGCTTGGTGCAGCAGTTCCTTGATGCGGTGCCGCATATCAATGTAATGAAGCGGTCGGCATGCATAGAGGGTGCGCGGATGGCTCTTGCCCGTGTCAAAACATACTGGGCAGAGATGAAGGCCACCGATGTTGCATCCCAGGATTCAGACCAAAGCCGAGTACCTGCCGAGCACTATTTTGAGGAAGTCCTACAGGGCGCTCGTTTAATAGAGACGCAGTGCTCAAAGAATATTATGTTCAAATGACATGTATGATTTGTGAAACCATGTTTCAAATATAATATAAGGGTTTTTTATACTTGTGCGTTCAAGTATTGAAGTACCCCCTGTGCTGCCGTTAATGTATATGTGTATATAACCTAAAAGATGGCAGTCTTCGGCTTCAGCCCCCACGCACATAGTGCGGGGGTGTTTGCAAAAAAGCGCATTTTCACACTTAATCCAATGTCTTGGTCCTGTTAAGGAGGTGATAGCGTAGCAAACTAGGCAACCGGACTATAATGCTTTATCACTTTCACTTAGCCATAGGAGTTCGATGGTGGGGCTACTATATAGCCCCTAGGGGCACCGCGCTCTCCGAATTCGGGGCACGTATGTGCCTGACTGAGAAACGGTCCTTCGTCAAAGCGGAGGAATTCTAAACATTCCGATGGTCGATCGAGTGGTTGACCAGTCTCTCGCTATATCATGACAGTCAGTTTTCGGCTTTCTCTACTGAGGTGCTCACCTGGACGAACCGGGGCACAATCGCAGTAGTTCTCATGGTGCCGCGTTAGCCGATAGAGCGGAACGTAAGGCAGCAAAACACAGGAGCCGAACAAACCCAACATTTGACCAAAGACATGATTCGGAGCTGATGCGTATAAGGCCTAACTCGAGACGCCGAACACTCCCTAAGGTATTCGGTCTTTATGAAAATGGGCAAAACAATGCCTTAAGCCCCTTGTGTCCAGGTACGCACAAAAATTTCTGATGCGGCCGATGCCAAAACGCCAGCCTCCTCCTCGGTTGTAGCAAGAAACCGGGGGATGTGTATCAACAAGTGACAGTAAGAAAGGTTTACGCAGGGTCTTAATCTGAAAAGAATCCTTGCAACGGGTCCCTACTGCACGTCTGCGCCTGTGTCTCCGTTGTGCCGTATCCTGGACGGGTGTAGCACGGTGTTCATTTGTAAAAGAGAAGAACTTAGTTTGAAAAGAGATCATGCGAAAAATGTATTTTTAAAATAAACAGAGTATGATTCGAAAAATGAATAAAATTGAGCTTTGTTGGCTCTTATTGTACATGCGTGCAGCCCCTTGTAGGGGGGTACGCGGCTAGTAAGCCCCTTGTTTATTTATGCCGGACTCGCCTAACCGTGTCCGGGGTCTCAATGACCTGTTTACGTGCTTTGATCGGCAAGGCCGGATTAATGCGTGGCTGTCAAGGCAGTCTCACGTTCTTCCGTATTCGATCAACACTCGAAGTTTCCTTTTAATGAGATGATGCCGCGTGGACCGAGCATTTTAAGTGTAAGAGATGCATAATGCGGTATTGCGTTAAAGCGGACGAAAGCTTCGCGTCCCAATAGTGCTTGATAGCTACTTTTAAATGGGGCGATGTGGAAGACTAACTTTTCACGACGGAAGTTGTCGGATGAGCCGAGCACAACTTATAGTAGTAGAGAGCCCGTACAATGGGCATATGGGCCTGGCATCACTCCTTTAAAGGAAGTGTTGCTATGGCGAATTTTGGTTGGGTCTATCCCCATTCTGCGGATTGTGTCCTGATATAACAGGTTTAGATCACTGCCGCCGTCCATTAGGACTTGTGTAAATTGTAGTCTGTCGATTATAGGATCTAATATCAAAGCAGTCCATCCTGCGTTCTGGTTACTTCCGGAGTAGTCCTGATGGTCGAAGGTGATTGGTTTTGACAACCAGTGTTGGGGCTCCGTTGGGGTAGACCGTGTGGCGCGTACTTTAAGGGGCGCCGCTCTATTTTTCCCAGTTGTCACTTGAAGTGAGTTTACTATTTTGACCTCTTGTGGGAAATTCTTTTGCTTCCCGTTGCTCTGCTTGTGGTGTTCGTCATCGTCCTCACTTGGTGTGTTGAGCCCCTTGTGTTCGGCGTTAAGTCGGCCGGACTGTTTGAAGACCCAGCAATCTCTGTGGGTGTGGTTTGCGGGCTTCCCGGAGGTACCGTGGATTTGGCATATCTTGTCCAAGATTTTGTTTAGGTTGGATAGCTCGTCGCTGTTGTCCTTGAGAGGCAGTTTTTTGTTGTTCTGCCGAGAGCTTTTGAATCCGGCATTGATTACCATGCTCTTTGGACCATTTCCCTTAGTCCGGTGCTGGTCCTTGCTGCGTCATGGTTTTGCATTTCCATCCCTGACCTCGGATGTACTTGGGTCGCTGGTTCTGCATCTTGCCAGCTAGCTATCCTCTCCCGCGCAAAAGCGGGTCATGAGGCTTGTTAGTGCGGCCATTGTTCTTGGCTTTTCTTGGCCGAGGTGTCTGGCGAGCCATTCGTCTCGGACGTTATGTTTGAAAGCTGCTAAGGCTTCAACGTCCGGACAGTCGACTATTTGGTTCTTTTTGGTGAGGAACCTGTTCCAGAATTTGCGGGCTGACTCTCCAGGCTGTTGAGTTATGTGACTTAAATCGTCTGCATCCGGAGGGCGGACATAAGTCCCCTAAAAATTTGCCCGAAACGCATCCTCGAGCTCTTCCCAACTTCCAATGGTATTTTCTAGGAGGCTTTTGAGCCAATGCCGGGCTGGCCCTTTGAGCTTGAGGGGTAAGTATTTTATGGCGTGGAGGTCATCTCCTCTAGCCATATGTATGTGCAGGATCTAATCCTCAATCCAGACTCGAGGGTCTGTTGTTCCGTCGTATGCCTCTATGTTTACGGGCTTGAATCCCGCTGGAAATTCATGATCCAGCACCTCATCGGTGAAACATAAGGGGTGTGCGGCACCCCTGTATTTGGGTGTGCAGTGATGTTAGAATACTCGACGTGTTGTATTGCTTTCTAGAGCTTGCTTTCTTGGCCCATAAATAGACCTGACTGGGCCATCCTTTTGGCGCGGATCCTTATGCGGATCACGTATCGACTTGTGTGCGGTGCCACTTGCCGCTCTGTGTTCGTCGTGTGGTCGTCTATCCGACCGGGCGGCCTCTTTGTTCTTTGATCGTGGGGGCTCTACAGCCTCCTCGTCAAATTCGGGCAGTAGTTTGCGCTTTGGGTAGCTCTTTGTTTGGCAACTATCGCCGTATTTGTCTGCGGTGTTGAGTACCTTGCTCCATCTCATTCTGAGTGCGTCTTCTGCTGTTTTGAGCTTTCGCTTCTGCTTCTTCAGACTACGTGCAGTGGTGATAAGCCTTTTGTGGAGGTTCTGCTACTCCAACGATGTGTCCGGCATGAGATCGTCCGGACTATTATCTTCGCCGGGGACGGATTGTCTATCCAAGTTATCTTGTTCGGATGGTTGCTCGAGGGCATGTTCGTCGTCCTCCGGTTCACCCTGCTCTATGGCTGGGTCTGTGTGGGTGCTGTCTCTGTCGAGGCGGGGCTTTGAACGGCGCTTACGTCGCCGTTTTGACTGCTTTTCGAGGGAATTGTCTTTCACGGCGTCCCGTTGTTCCTCGTTATCGCTTCCTTTAGGGGTATCCACCATATATACGTCGTTAGTTGAGGTGGCTTTCCAGTGCCCTGTAGGCGCTGGTTCTTGGTCGTCTCCTGCATCGTCGTCCATACCGTCGATGTCTTCGGAGTCGAAGTCTAGCATGTCGGTTAAGTCATCGACAGTGGCTACGAATTGGGTGGTGGGTGGGCTTTGAATTTCTTCGTCGTCCGCATCCCAACCGTCCTGACCATGATCCGGCCAGGGCTCTCTTGATAAAGAGAGACACTTTAGCGAATTCAAGATGTCACCAAAGGGCGAGTGCTGAAAGATGTCCGCAATGGTGAACTCCATGATCGGCGCCCAATCGGATTCGATTGGCAGGGACGCGGAAGGTTCGGGGTCCGGAGAGGAGTCCAGCACCTTGGAGTCACGAGCTTCACAAGGGACAGGATTGGTATCCGGCTCTATCGCCGTAGAGGTAGTAGCCCCCGAGGCGGTGTCCAGCCACCTATCCTCGATCAACGCAGTCGGCTCCGAGCTAAGAGTCGGAGCGGACTCTTGTGCGGCCTCCAGGGCACTGTTTGGCAGCAGAGCTAAATCATGCCCATCGTGACAGTGCGGCGCGCTCGGCTGTGGCTCGAATCCGTCGAAGATCAAGTCTCCGCGGATGTCAGCCCTATAGTTCAGACTTCCAAATCTAACCTGATGGCCAAGGGTGTAGCTTTCGATCTGCTCCAGATGGCCAAGCGAATTGGCCCGCAGTGCAAAGCCGCCGAATACAAAGATCTTTCCGGGGAGAAAAGTCTCACCCTGGACCGCGTCGTTGTTGATGATCGAAGGAGCCATCGGGCCTATAGGTGACGACACAGAGGAACTCTCAATGAAAGCACCAATGTCGGTGTCAAAACCGGCGGATCTCGGGTAGGGGGTCCTGAACTGTGCGTCTAGGCGGATGGTAACAGGAGATAAGGGACATGATGTTTTTACCCAGGTTCGGGCCCTCTCGGTGGAGGTAAAACCCTAATCCTGCTTTATTAATATTGATGATATGGGTAGTACAAGAGTAGATCTACCACGAGATCAAGGAGGCTAAACCCTAGAAGCTAGCCTATGGTATGATTATTGTTCGTCCTACGGACTAAAACCCTCCGGTTTATATAGACACCGGAGAGGGCTAGGGTTACACAGAGTCGGTTACAATGGTAGGAGATCTACATATCCGTATCGCCAAGCTTGCCTTCCACGCCAAGGAAAGTCCCATCCGGACACGGGACGAAGTCTTCAATCTTGTATCTTCATAGTCTTCGAGTCCGGCCAAAGATGATAGTTCGGCTATCCGGACACCCCCTAGTCCAGGACTCCCTCAGTGGTTGTTAATAAGACTTGATCAATCTTATTAATGGATCATTTTTGGTGGTATGAAGTTGATGAATTTGGTGAGCACTACCTTTTGTCCCTACCTTTTGTTTTTTGTTTTTATTAGTTAAATAAAATAAAAAGCCATGCTTTATGTATTTTCTGAGTTTTCCGTACAACAAAAAATGACCCAAAAAATAAAAGTTCTCAGAATGCTCTGAAAATTTAATACGATTTTTTTTTCTGAATATTTAATAATTTCTGGTGCAAATAATATCATAGGGAGGTGCACCAGGTGGACACAACTCACCTGGGCACGCCAGGACCCCCAGGCACGCCCTGGTGGGTTTGGTCCCCATGTGGGCCCCCTCACTTATCTCTTCATCCCACATCATCACCTACCTCCAGAAAAAAATCACCATTGCTCACTCTTTCGTTTCTTGCTCTCAAACCCGCGGATTTCGATCTCCTTGCTCGAAGCTCCATTTTTGAAACTATTTTGGGGGATTGTTGCTTGGTATGTGACTCTTCCGTGTGTCCAATTAGTTTTTGCTTTAGTGGTTTATATTTAGAATAATTAGATACTCTTGGTGCTACTGTAGATGAGCTTGCATGTTGATTCTTAGAGTTCTAAGTAGTTTGAATGCTTGCTATGGCCTCTATACATCCCTATGAGTAGTTGCTATCATTCTTGTAAAGTTTGTTGATAAAAATTTGTGACCCAAATTTTTTAGAAAATTGTACGCGAATATGATGAACCTTTTTGGAAGGAGTTCTTCGAGGAGGAGATCCTCGAAGGCATCTTCTCGTAGCAGCTCCGCTCGTCGGTCTTATGTTGAACCGAGTGAAAGTTCCATACAAGATGCCACCACCAAAACATGCTTATGGCCATGCAACGATTATATGGGCATTAAGGAGGAATTTGAGCAATACGTTCACAATGCTGATCTCGGTCCCTACATTTCAGATAAGTGCAACCAACACCTCACTCTCACTGAATCATTTGTCAAAGGATTTAAAGTCCATCCCCGTGAGTCCAGGGTGTCATTTAAATTGTATGAAAATCCATTTACCATATCTTTAGAGAGATTCACTCACCACTGCAAAATCCCATTCTGGGGTTCGCTCGATGAACCGCCAAGGTCTGAGTTTGAGATATTCTTGACTAGTCTTTGCTATGGTGAGACTAGAGGAGTGACGCAAGGTAGAATAAAGAGCATTCATTTCCCCGCAATCCAGTACTTTGCATTATTTAATGGAAAATGTATTGTAGGCAAACAAGATTGTAGTACACTTTGTGCTCCAGACTTGATCCTCATACGCACCGCTCTCACCGGTGACAAAAGTTATAATCTTGGAACGATTGTTGCACGTAGATTGCAACACAATGCTGGTAGTGGATATTTTTATGGTGGAATTTATGCCACACGATTAGCAAAGGAGCTGGGTGTTTCACCTTTGCCCTATGACCCTATTTTACCCACGCAGTACCTAGACTGATGCTATGAAACGTCATAAGATCCTTAGAGGTGATCCCCATAATTTCACTTATAAATTGCTGTTTAATAAGGACTCCGTGGTGGACACATATTTGCCTGCACCTGCTCTCTTTAATGTTCACAACAGGGGAAGATATTATGTTCTTGAGAGCAAGGCCCGAGCTCATAATGCAGCGGTCGTGGCTGCACGGCAGGCTGAGGCATCCGCACCGAGAGCCTCCGTGAGCTACTACTCCGACCATTACGCAGGCTACTGATTGATTACTGATGCGGAGCATCCTTCGGTCATCCCCAAGGACCTTCCATCGTCTCACCAAGCACACAAGGACCATGACTAGAGCACGAGCTAGAGCTCTAGAGACCGAGGTGAATTCTCTCCTTAGTGATATCTCATTTGACCCTCTCGAGACATGGCTACTACCTAAGTCTGGAATGTTGTGCATGATTAGGTACCAAGAGGACCCTCCTGACAATGTACGTGAAGATGGTCAAGATCCCAAGTCAACGGAAGAAGAGAACCAATGGAAGAAGGCAAGAACATCTTCTAGGCACCGGATATCCGGCCATTCCCCCGGACATCCGGCCCCTGGAGATCTACATGGCCAGGGCTCTACCGAAGAAGCTACAGGCACCGAACATCCGGCGTCCAGCCCGGACATCCGGCCTCCAGCCCGGACATCCGGCCCTCCGCACCAGAAATCCGGCCTCCAGCCCGGACATCTGGAGGCGCCATCCAAGGAGCACAGAAGCTTGCCCCGACAGCCCGGACATCCGGCTGCCTCACCGGACATCCGGCCCCTCCTGAAGCACCGGACATCCGGCCCCTCCGTCCGAACATCCGACGTTGCCCATCCAGAGAACAGAACAGCCATCTGCACCAGCCTGGACATGCAACCCTTCAGCCCGGACATCCGGTCCCTCGCGAGCCACCGAACATCCGGCCCGACACCCGAACATCTGGTCCTCCCTATCTGCGAACAGTGTAAGGGCTGAGGCCCATGTACCCCTCTTCACCCCTAGACTATATATACTCCATCCCCACCTACGTTTTGGGGTTAGCATTGTGATAGCTCATTTGAGACAGAGCATTGCTCATCCGTACCGGATATACTCCTCGTGAGGGACAACACCTCTTCAGAGAAGATCCATCCGGATTCAAGGCCTCCATCCGGAGAAGACAATCAAGACCTCCTCACGGAGAAGAACGGTTACTCTTGTATCGTCCCTTGTTGACTTTGGATCTCATGTTACTTTGTGCCTCGATGATCTAGCACTTGTGTGATCAATTTCGTGTCGGTTGAGTGTTTCTCTTGATTTCCCCTCATGATTTCCCTCATGTTCTTCCACGCGTTCTTCGTGTTCCCTGTAGGATCCAATCCAAACGTGAAAGATCAGCCCCTAGGGTTCCACCCTACATCATCTTGGTATCATGAGCCACGTTGATCACGTTTTTGGAGCCCCTACCCCGTGGTTTCTAGCTTGATTTTGTTGATTTCTTCCTAAATCCGAAAATCCCCACCAAAAATAGCCCCCAATTTTTTTTGTGATTTGTTGGTGTGATGAAGTTTTGTTGGATTTGATCCACGGATCTGCTTTGCATCGAGTGGATCTAGTTTTTACCCATCTCTCCCGCGATTTCCGTCCACCAATTCGTCCGAATTTTGCCCCGGAGTTGCAATTTTTCCCGTGGAGTTCTTCGAGTTTGTCCCCGATCCAGGAGCCCGGACATCCGCCCGTGTCCACCGGACATCCGGCATCCCGGACATCCGGCAGCTGGCCCGGACATCCGGCCCCTGGCAGCAGCAACTCCATCCCCCGTGCCCATTTCCGCATAGTTTCGCCCAATTTTGCCCCGGTGCCCACGCTTACTTCCGCATACCCCCAACGCTTTCCACAAGCACCACCACCGCTCATCGCTACCTCCTATGTCGATTTTGACACGTTTTGGTCTTTGAGATTTTGGGTTTCGGTTCCCGTGTCCTATTGTGTTTCGGCTATATAGGTACGACATCAACAACACCACCGCTCATCTCCATCGACTACTCATCATCGCCAAGGACGGTAACTTCGACGACATCTTTGTCATACCTTGCAATTGCATTGATAACCACATGGCCTTACATTTGCATAGCTTACCCATCGAGACTAGCCATTGAGTATTGCCGGCAACGTGACTTGTGCACATTAGTGATCATACTCCATAGCATACATACCATGCCATCTTGGTGCATATCTTGGCATCAACTTTTGTGTCACAAAGTTTTCATAGCATACACAATTGCTATGTTGGTTCGTTAAGTTTTGCATGAGAAAAGAGCTCAAATGTGAAAGACCACCCAAGCTTTTAAGCAAAGAGGAAAGATAAGCAAAGAGCTTATAAGCAAGAACCATAGCATCATACTACATTAAGATTGTCATATCCGATCATCTTGGATCATAACACTGATATACCATACATATAACATACTTGGGATAGAGATCGTTGCATTTTTGCCTAGTAGGTTGTGCACAAGTTCCGTATCCGCCTTTTGTGCAATCATGCTAGCGTCTGTCGTGTATTGTGCAACAAGAGCATTTTCGTGGATTCTACATTTTGGCTCACTTTTGGTTTGCACAATCCCACTTATCTATTTGTGTGTGTGTTTCCGTGTACCTCCACTTGCTTGGTTTACTTGTTGCATTTGCAAATTTGTGAATCTTTTCCAACATTATTGAAGCTCACTTACAATTGCATCGAATTTTGTGCCTGTAGGACTTTGAAGTATGTCTAGGGGGGGGGGTGATTAGACTACTTGACCAATTAAAAACTTAACCTTTTCCCAATTTTACAGTTTGGCAGATTTTAGCTACTTTAGGACAAATCAAGCAATCATCACACTATTCAAGCAAGCATGCAAAGAGTATATAGGCAGCGGAAATTAAAGCATGCAACTTGCAAGAAAGTAAAGGGAAGGGTTTGGGGGATTCAAACGCAATTGGAGACACGGATGTTTTTGGCGTGGTTCCGATAGGTGGTGCTATCGTACATCCACGTTGATGGAGACTTCAACCCACGAAGGGTAACGGTTGCGCGAGTCCACGGAGGGATCCACCCACGAAGGGTCCACAAAGAAGCAACCTTGTCTATCCCACCATGGCCGTCGCCCACGAAGGACTTGCCTCACTAGTGGTAGATCTTCACGAAGTAGGCGATCTCCTTGCCCTTACAAACTCCTTGGTTCATGTCACACCCTGATTTTCATGCCACAACACTTAAGCTAATGAATCATGATAAAATGTGGTTTGACAAAAACTTTTGAGTGTTTTGGACCTTGCCTTGATTGGATTTTGTCTGTTGTTTGCCAGTGCTCTAAAAATCAAATAAATCCTCCAACTGTTATACTCCTTCTCCTTGATCCAAAACCTTTTCCCGATGATCATGCCATGTGTATAGTACAATATAGTATTTTCTTACAAAAATAATTTGGCCAAATAGTATTTTCAAAAATTAGTTTTCCAAAAACCCCTGAATTGAGGTTTGCACTGCAAGTACTTAATTAAGGGCAGTAAAAATCTTTCCAAAAATATATTTGACTCCTATTATATATAGGATACCCAGAAACTACGAAAATATAATTTTAAAAGTTATTTTACTATTTTATTTAAAAGCTTTTCTTAAGGCTAGAAATGGTCTTTAATAGGGAAAAATTATTTTATTGTTTTAAAAATATTTGACAAAACTCAGGGAAACTCAGTGGGCATATATTGTCCATATATAAGAGTTTCAACACATGGTCATGTTAAAAATATTGGTCAAATCCCTCAAAAACCCTTTCTGGATATTTCAGGCTTTTGAAATATTTACAAAGGAAATATTCTCCAAAAATTCCAAGAAAATTCTATCATGTCACATATGACAGGTTTGATGATCTTGACAAGTATCATGTCATGGAGAATAGTATAACTCCATGAAATCCCCTCAAAATCATTTGTGTCCATTTTGAAGTTTGAGCAACTTTACATTGCCAAACATGTCCAAATGTTCTCAAACTTGGTGCACATGATCCAATGGTCTAATAATGCATCTAGACCAAATGGCACAGGTTGGAGAAAAGGATATCTTGATCAAAGTGCCTCAAAACCCTCTCTGACCAAAATCAAATTTGAACAAGTTTGTACTATCAACTTTCTCTCCTTGACCCCAACTTTTAAGAGCATGTTTACATGAATAAATGAGGCCACCACACCAAGTGGTGCATCTAGGAGAACAGATTTGCATGACTAAATCTTGGAAATCCCATTTCTGCTGATTTCTAGGGTTTACCAAAGTTGCATTGTCAACTTTCTTCAAATGAGCTCCAACTTGGTGATCAACCTCATTTATATATGACACTTGATCATGTTAATCTTCATATCATTTGGAATCCATTTTCTTGCCCAAACCACCATCAAACACCTTCTGGCAGAAATTTAAAATGCATGTTCTGGCCATTTCCACTAGTCTCCGTGAGCTAATCTTTTTCCCACAACCTCTCCTAGTCCCCCTCTACCTATGGTGTGCTTCCCTGCTCGAGAGGCAATGATGAAGGGGGGCATGGATCCACTTTCCTTCTTTGGACAGCACCATTTCTCTCTCTCTCAACCTACCTCCTCACTCCAGTGGATCCCCAGGGCATCCAATGCCATATCCACATTGTTTACTCCCCCTTGCAGCTACCAGACAAGAGTGGGGGCGCTAGTGCGCATGGAAAAGCCGCGCATGCCGGCCAAAGACGTGCTCTGGAGCGCGAGGCAGAGCAGGCAACTGTTGACGCCGTGTCCCTCGACCTCCTTGAGCCTCCCCCTCACGCCAGTCGAGGTGCCTCGACTTCCGCAACACGCCACCGCGCTGGCCCCCTCCTTTCCCCCTCTGTCTTACCCATGCCGCGCGTGTCAGGAGCCGCCTGGCTCGGCCAATGCACGGCCTCGCACGCGCGAGTACCAGAGCCTTGTCCCGCTCCT
The DNA here is from genome assembly GCA_963921465.1 of Triticum timopheevii. Classification (NCBI taxonomy): domain Eukaryota; kingdom Viridiplantae; phylum Streptophyta; class Magnoliopsida; order Poales; family Poaceae; genus Triticum; species Triticum timopheevii. Next base: position 282,831,935 of record OY997268.1, on the reverse strand, counting down.
CCTCTCTCTTCCTGGCGCCCCACTCAACTCCCACGGACGCCGTGGACAACCTCACTCCCTCCCTCCTGGCCGCCCGAGCCGTTGCCGCGGCCACCCGTGCGCCACGTCCACGGTGAGCCACAGGATGGCTACTAAAGGCTGTCCCCGGCCTCCCTCTCTGCTCCATTTGCTCCCCCTCTCTCCAGTGCACCCCCTGGACCAACCCACTCCCCTCCTCGTGCCCTCTTTCCCTCTCCATGGCTGCCGTGGTCGCCGTCGGCCACCACCCGGCTCCGGCAAACCAGGGCCTCCCCTTCCATCCTTTGGCCACCAGGAGAACCGCAGCAGGCCTTCGGAGCTTCCCCACTCATCTTCTCCTACTCTGGTGCCCCGTGCCACCGCAACCATCTTCTCCTAAAGCCTCGTCCGCCGGCGTCAGGGTCGCCGTCTCCCTGGACCTCCCCAGCCTGCGTGGCGCCCATGGATGGGCGCGGCTCTGCCTCCCGAGTCCACCGGTACGCCGGACGCCGTCGGGGACGGCCGGAACCGCCGGGGAGCACGCCGGTGCCCCGCTCGATCGACCTCCTCTGCTTCTGGCGTGAGGAAGGAGACAACCTGCGGGCGGGGCCCGCTCGTCAGCGGCCCAGCCTCTAGGCCACGCTGGCAAGTGGACACGGGTCCAGCTCGGGGTTACCTCCCGTGCGGGAAGGCGTATTATCCTGGTACGCCTCCGACGTGGCCCCTGCGCGCATGCAGCCGAGCCGCTGGGCCGGCCCGCTGCCTATCTCTCGCCTTGCGCGCATGATAAGGGTAAAGCCCCCTTTCCTTTTTCTTTTTCCCAGTAGACTTCAAAAGCACTTAAATAAATCAAATCAACTCCAAATTTGATGATTCAAATTTCTAGGGGATCCACAAATCATGATCTATCACATGGTGCTATTTGAACATTTTTCCAGAAACTTTATCTCCAGAAATATTTATCAAAACCCCATTTTCCATTTCTGTGATGAACTTTAGAAAATCACAGAGAGCTCAAAATTGATCCAAATGCCATGATTCAAATTCCTAGATGTTTATAAATTCATAACTTAGTTTATGAACATTTTTCTTAATACTTTCTATACCCCACAAAATAATGAGCCATTTTTCATATTTGACAACTTTGCAAATTCATAGGAAAATCATTTCAACTCCAAATCCAGTGAAACCAATTCCTAGATGCTTCTAAAATCATCCTTTGTTAAATGGGTGCCTTTGCTCATTTTTCAAAAATATATTTCTTTGCACTTCTTGCAAATCCACAAATCCCCTTGATTCCATCATATTGAAATGTTCAGAGATATCCATTCATCAAATCCCAATGAAACCACTTTGGTCACTCCTCATATGACCAGAGGTATCCTAGAAAACTCCAACTCACATTTTTAGAGCACTTTTACTTTTGCTTTGTTGTGTTGCTTATTGTGTTTGTTTCCGACGTTAGTTGACGAAGTAGACGGAGTACTTGGAGAAGGACCAGAAGATTTGAAGACTCTGATGAACCAGGCAAGCAGCCCTTTGACCATGTCTATGAAACCCTTTTTATGCATGTCATATAGCACCATATTGTTGTTGCAACGGAATCATGATGAGGTGGTATCCACTTTGATGGTTTGCCACCGTACTTCCTCGTTGATACTTGCATTGTGCATGACCCTACCTTCTTATGAGGGTTATGACGGTGGGAGTAGATAGGATGCTAAAGTAGTGCTACGCAAAAAGGGACGGGTTTATGCATGGTGAAGGAGGCAAAGCACTTTCAAAAGACTTTTCGAAAACCCCGTCGGGTGCCACTTATGCCCGAGGGAGATGATGAGATGGGTAACCACTTGATGACGAAGTGGTGTACCGAGGCATGTGTGTGTTGTTTTCGAAAACGAATTAGATTTAAGATTTGATGACTGTCCCAACCTTACATGCGCAACCACTCTACCCTTATATGGGAAAGGGCATTATTGATTACCTAGACCGATACTAGCTTAGAGCCCGCATTACTAGTGACGGGAGATTTGTTGGTGCACTCTCTCGGGACGGGGTCGTGCCAGGTAGGGCGGCCAAGAACATTTTTATGGGGCACCGGACACACCATTGGTACCCCGTGCTTGTGATGTGTGATGATTATGGAGCGTGGCTCCACGAAAATGTTATGTGATAATGTTGGGCACGAGGGTTACTACCAATCGAGTGGACTCCATGTTAGTGTCGTCTAGGGAAAGGTAGTGATCTGGTGCTTACCCCGGGTACTTGAGGTACCGCGGGTCATGGCTGACACGGAAGTTCCCCGGATCTTGTGGGTACAGTGTGCAACCTCTGCAGAGTGTAAAACTATTCGAATAGCCGTGTCCACGGTCAAGGACGGTTGGGCGATGCTGCTTAAACTATGTCCAGAGCTTACAAACCAGTGTGTGTGTTCGGGTAACTACCTGGGTCAAGTCAAAGGACTTGACATGATTGAGATGGGTTGGTGCCCACTCTATTTATGATTGATATCTGTAACCTGTCCTCATGGTTACTTGATTTCTCTTGATGCATGTCTTACAAGTTGTTGAGCATGTCATTGCACTCAAAACTAGCTTTCTGCAAAAATTTACCTACATCCTGCATTGTTGTATCTTGAACCAAAACATGGATTGCTTGCGAGTACATTCAAAGTACTCATTGGCTTGCCACTGGTTATTTTATTGACCAGGCATGAAAGAACAGGATTTGATGGAGAATACTTCGATGACGAACATGCGAGCTAGGACGCTTCCCCGTCAGAATGCCTGTAGGGTTAAGGCAGATGGCATGGGTCCAAGTTATCGACGAAGATTTTCGCTGCGATGATATACTCAAGACTTGACCATAATGGTCCTACTTGTGTAAAACGGTATGTATGGATGTAAGACTCTTTTATTCAGCTTCTATGTGTTCAGTGAGCATTGATCTCTGGGATCACTGTACACGTGCATTCGGTGATCACGACTTATGAGTCGGGGTCCCCACAGAGCTAGTATCAGAGCCATCCTGACTGTAGGAAGCCTTAGTTAGCATGGTCGTTAGTTAGGGTAAAACTATTTCCAAAACTACTACTAGTTTTCAAAACTATCTGTACTTCTCTTCCCTTCTCAGTTTTTCGAAAACTAAGGTATACTTTCCTTATTGATCTCTTCCCATTCAAAACCTTTGGTCGCTAGAACCCTTATGCCCCTGGCCACTGGATTCCTTGTAATCCTCGTGGATAATCTAGAAGGAAGATGCCTTGCCAGACATTCACCCACACCTCCTGAACACAAGATTAGCGACATCACAACAAGACGATACCAACAGAAGATACATCCTCGAGGAATGAGGACCTGAAGACCCAGGAGATGGTGACACCCTTGACACTGACCAAGATGATGCAACCTTAGCCTACGATGATCAGGGCATAGGTTATGCAAGATCATGATATACATCGCTAATAGGGTAACCCTGTCACTACCGTTGTTGTATCGGCAACCACCGGTGGATGAGAACCTAGCCATTTGGTCCGCCTCACTATAGTGAGCAGGAAAATGGATCTCTTCATCCCCGCTCTTGGTGACGATATTGTCAACAATGTGCCTGACAGATTGGGCCTCTATTATCCCTTGTTAATGTCATTGCATAAAGGAGTGCCACCTGGAACCGCCAACACCTTAAAAAGGCAAAAGTGATCGTCATGATTAAGAAGACAACAAAAGATCAAGTCAATGCCAGTTACGAGGAGCCACCTTCACCCCATCACTTCAACAGGCAAGAAGTTGTCGAAGATTCTTCAGGCTCAACCCAGATTGTTTCATCAAACAAGAGACGTAGCAACACCTGAGGAAAACTCAGAAGACTGCATGAGGCACAAGGCACGACTACTGAGTCCGAGAACCCTAGGGTAGGATGAGTCATGTACCCCCTATGCGCAGTCGAGTCCATATGATAGTTCGAATAGAACCATGATTGTGTGTTGCTTGTTGCTTGTTTTTATTTGTTTGTGTTTTGATATGGGTCGCACTTTTGCCCCAGGCGACAAGTATGTGACTATATCACCTTCCTTGCCTTGTTCCTTTTGTTTGGCCCTTTTTGCACCTGTTTGTTTGCACTTGCACTATAGAACCCCCTTTAGGCATCCCCCTTTTATGCTACTTATCCCTCTCATCTCTCTCCTCAACCGAAGACCAGCAAGACAAGATGCACCAAGGAGTCTGCTTCGGCGACCAACTAACACTGAAAACTTTTTGTTGCAGCCTCCTCGACCAAGTGAAACCCCGTAGAGTTATGTTTAACCCTCCAGACTAGAAACTCATTCCTAGACCCTTCGAGACTTAATGAGATACCCCAGTCCTTAACCATGTGCTTAACCCACATAATTGAAAGAGAACCGGTTAAGCCTCTGTAAACCTCGCACAACACTGGGTTCATTATGGAACTAGTGGACATAGTGAACAAGCACATTATCATCCTAATATAGCACCAGGACTGACGATGCCATAGGGAAGACCAATTTAAGGATATAGGAATAGTGGATAAATGACTTGGTGAGTTTATATCAATGACTTTGAGGAATCGTCCGAGACTATTTGGTGGATTATGAGGCTTTGATGTTGGTAGGAGAACTTGGTGGGATCATGAGTATAGATTAGCATAACTTTCAGTACCCCTGAGTAAATTGGATTTATAGGACAATTATGATCGCAAGATGAAACTCCTGGAAGTGCAAGGATTTGACTTGATCAGATGATATTGATAGGCGACAGTTGATATTACGTAAATGACTTGGGGGAACATGTAGGAGTTCTCGTTGGACACAAGAGATTTGGATTTAAGTAGGTGATTCTAGTTGAATATAGATGCTGAGTATGTCTACATGGTTCAGAGTAAATTGGATTTAGACTGATGATCTCGATCATGATACCATGTTTCTCGGTGGACAATAAACTAGGACATTGGATTAATTGTCGGAGTTGATTTAGAGTTAAATATAAGCTTGACCTTGGAGTTTACTTGACCATGATAATGGGAATCAGTGGACTGACTATAGCAAAAATAGCCCTTTCAAGTATTGGGGATTATAAGGACATTAGAAGATCGTGTGGAACACCATAGACATTGGATTTGTAGAATTAATGGATTATGTAGTGGTTAATGGAAGTTAACAGGTTGTTGGAATTGATTCATAGAAAAGGAAACAAGATTTTGGAGTGGCATACGTCGTGTTTCCTTAAGATAGAGATGCACTAGCATGGACCTTGGAGGAACAGGCTGAGCACTTGGATTGTCATGTTTAATTCAAGCTTAGCAGCTTGTATGCTCTACCCCTGGAGTTTTACATAGGGATAGCCATACATATGATTTTTGGGGATAGTAGGCTTGTATAATTTTGTTAGACCTCCTCTCGAGAGCCATGAGGATATGAATAACATGAGTGATGATTGGAGTTGACCTATGCGAGATGATTCTTTTGGTAATATGAGGTGAAGACTATGTAGAAGTATTGGCATCTCAGAAACTGTGCTCAAGGATGGGATGATAAACATTCACTCGCACACTAGAATCCTTGAAACCCTTAATCCCTACCAAGCTACAACATGGTCGGACCATGACCGTGGGTCTCGACTCTAGATCAAGAACACCTTGGACCATACTCAACCCTGACCACCACTAATTCCCCAGCCTACTTTATGTACCCCATGAACAAAGCCTTCATGGAGTGCTTAGACAAGATAATTGTCATCATCATTTGGTGACCTACTAGTCCACCTGAAGACAGAAGAAGAGCCGTTCAGCTAGTCCAGGAACATTTGAAGACCGCCATGCCAAGGAGGAAGAACTACCACCATCATCAAGAAGTAAACATCCGCGTTGAAGACCAGGTGTATCTGCAAGCCACTCCTCTCTAAGGAACCAAGCATTTCCATGACAAGGAGACCCACACTAGGATTCATCGGCCCCCTTCAAGATCACTCCAAGATTTAACAACCCCCTCTGAAATCACTACGAGACGAAGAGAAGACAGTTACTAGCTGGAGTTGCCACCTGAGTTACCTGATGTGCACAATGTTTTCCATGCATCACAACCCCGGAAGTGTTTCCAACTTCCTAACTTGTCCGATCTCTACGAGGTTATTAACCACCGAGCCATCGACCCCTAGCCCAATCTAACCTACCGCGAGCTACCCATTAGAAACCTGGATCGAGAAGAACGTCATACACGAAGCCACACCATCAAGTACTTCAAGTTCAATGGAGCACCAAACAGAAGCAGAAGCAGTATGAGGACGTGAAGACTACCTCGAATCCAAGTTTCCATACTCCTTTCCGCGCCTAGTTTGGGAATCTCGGGGACGAGATTCTTGTAAGGGGGGTAGGTCTGTCACACCCTGATTTTCATGCCACAACACTTAAGCTAATGAATCATGATAAAATGTGGTTTGACAAAAACTTTTGAGTGTTTTGGACCTTGCCTTGATTGGATTTTGTCTGTTGTTTGCCAGTGCTCTAAAAATCAAATAAATCCTCCAACTCTTATACTCCTTCTCCTTGATCCAAAACCTTTTCCCAATGATCATGCCATGTGTATAGTACAATATAGTATTTTCTTACAAAAATAATTTGGCCAAATATTATTTTCAAAAATTAGTTTTCCAAAAACCCCTGAATTGAGGTTTGCACTGCAAGTACTTAATTAAGGGCAGTAAAAATCTTTCCAAAAATATATTTGACTCCTATGAGATATATGATACCCAGAAACCACGAAAATATAATTTTAAAAGTTATTTTACTATTTTATTTAAAAGCTTTTATTAAGGCCAGAAATGGTCTTTAATAGGGAAAAATTATTTTATTGTTTTAAAAATATTTGACAAAACTCAGGGAAACTCAGTGGGCATATAGTGTCCATATATAAGAGTTTCAACACATGGTCATGTTCAAAATATTGGTCAAATCCCTCAAAAACCCTTCCTGGATATTTCAGGCTTTTGAAATATTTACAAAGGAAATATTCTCCAAAAATTCCAAGAAAATTCTATCATGTCACATATGACATGTTTGATGATCTTGACAAGTATCATGTCATGGAAAATAGTATAACTCCATGAAATCCCCTCAAAACCATTTCTGTCCATTTTGAAGTTTGAGCAACTTTACATTGCCAAACATGTCCAAATGTTCTCAAACTTGGCGCACATGCTCCAATGGTCTAATAATGCATCTAGACCAAATGGCACAGGTTGGAGAAAAGGATATCTTGATCAAAGTGCCTCAAAACCCTCTCTGACCAGAATCAAATTTGAACAAGTTTGTACTATCAACTTTCTGTCCTTGACCCCAACTTTTGTGAGCATGTTTACATGACTAAATGAGGCCACCACACCAAGTGGTGCATCAAGGAGAACAGATTTGCATGACTAAATCATGGAAATCCCATTTCTGCTGATTTCTAGGGTTTACCAAAGTTGCATTGTCAACTTTCTTCAAATGAGCTCCAACTTGGTGATCAACCTCATTTATATATGACACTTGATCTTGTTAATCTTCATATCATTTGGAATCCATTTTGTTGCCCAAACCACCATCAAACACCTTCTGGCAGAAATTTAAAATGCATGTTCTGGCCATTTCCACTAGTCTCCGTGAGCTAATCTTTTTCCCACAACCTCTCCTAGTCCCCCTCTACCTGTGGTGTGCTTCCCTGCCCGAGAGGCAATGATGAAGGGGGGCATGGATCCACTTTCCTTCTCTGGACAACACCATTTCTCTCTCTCAACCTACCTCCTCACTCCAGTGGATCCCCAGGGCATCCAATGCCATATCCACATTGTTTACTCCCCCCTGCAGCTACCAGACAAGAGTGGGCGCGCTAGTGCGCGTGGAAAAGCCGCGCATGCCGGCCAAAGACGTGCTCTGGAGCGTGAGGCAGAGCAGGCAACCGTTGACGCCGCGTCTCTCGACCTCCTCGAGCTTCCCCCTCGCGCCAGTCGAGGTGCCTCGACTTCCGCAACACGCCATCGCGCTGGCCCCCTCCTTTCCCCCTCTGTCTTACCCATGCCGCGCGTGTCAGGAGCCGCCCGGCTCGGCCAATGCCCGGCCTCGCACGCGTGAGCACCAGAGCATTGTCCCGCTCCTCCTCTCTCTTCCTGGCGCCCCACTCAACTCCCACGGACGCCGTGGACAACCTCACTCCCTCCCTCCTGGCCGCCCGAGCCATTGCCGCGGGCACCCGTGCGCCACGTCAACGGTAAGCCACGGGCTGGCTACAAAGGCTGTCCCCGGCCTCCCTCTCTGCTCCATTTTCTCCCCCTCTCTCCCGTGCACCCCCTGGACCAACCCACTCCCCTCCTCGTGCCCTCTTTCCCTCTCCATGGCTGCCGTGGTCGCCGTCGGCCACCACCCGGCTCCGGCAAACCAGGGCCTCCCCTTCCATCCTTTGGCCACCAGGAGAACCGCAGCAGGCCTTCGGAGCTTCCCCACTCATCTTCTCCTGCTCTGGTGCCCCGTGCCACCGCAACCATCTTCTCCTGAAGCCTCGTCCGCTGGCGTCAGGGTCGCCGTATCCCTGGACCTCCCCAGCCTGCGTGGCGCCCATGGATGGGAGCGGCTCTGCCTCCCGAGTCCGCCGGTACGCCGGACGCCGTCGGGGATGGCCGGAACCGCCGGGGAGCACGCCGACACCCCGCTCGATCGACCTCCTCTGCTTCTGGCACGAGGAAGGAGACAACCTGCGGGCGGGGCCCGCTCGTCAGCGGCCCAGCCTCTAGGCCACGCTGGCAAGTGGACACGGGTCCAGCTCGGGGTTGCCTCCCATGCGGGAAGGCGTATTACCCTGGTACACCTCCGACGTGGCCCCTGCGCGCGTGTAGCCGAGCCGCTGGGCCGGCCCGCTGCCTATCTCTCGCCTTGCGCGCATGATAAGGGTAAAGCCCCTTTTCCTTTTTCTTTTTCCCAGTAGACTTCAAAAGCACTTAAATAAATCAAATCAACTCCAAATTTGATGATTCAAATTTCTAGGGGATCCACAAATCATGATCTATCACATGGTGCTATTTGAACATTTTTCCAGAAACTTTATCTTCAGAAATATTTATCAAAACCCCATTTTCCATTTCTGTGATGAACTTTAGAAAATCACAGAGAGCTCAGAATTGATCAAAATGCCATGATTCAAATTCCTAGATGTTTATAAATTCATAACTTAGTTTATGAACATTTTTCTTAATACTTTCTGTACCCCACAAAATAATGAGCCATTTTTCATATTTGACAACTTTGCAAATTCATAGGAAAATCATTTCAACTCCAAATCCAGTGAAACCAATTCCTAGATGCTTCTAAAATCATCCTTTGTTAAATGGGTGCCTTTGATCATTTTTCAAAAATATATTTCTTTGCACTTCTTGCAAATCCACAAATCCCCTTGATTCCATCATATTGAAATGTTCAGAGATATCCATTCATCAAATCCCAATGAAACCACTTTGGTCACTCCTCATATGACCAGAGGTATCCTAGAAAAGTCCAACTTGCATTTTTAGAGCACTTTTACTTTTGCTTTGTTGTTTTGCTTATTGTGTTTGTTTTCGACGTTAGTTGACGAAGTAGACGGAGTACTTGGAGAAGGACCAGAAGATTTCAAGATTCTGATGAACCAGGCAAGCAGCCCTTTGACCATGTCTATGAAACCCTTTTTATGCATGTCATATAGCACCATATTGTTGTTGCGACGGAATCATGATGAGGTGGTATCCACTTTGATGGTTTGCCACCGTACTTCCTCGTTGATACTTGCATTGTGCATGACCCTACCTTCTTATGAGGGTTATGACGGTGGGAGTAGATAGGATGCTAAAGTAGTGCTACGCAAAAAAGGGACGGGTTTATGCATGGTGAAGGAGGCAAAGCATTTTCAAAAGACTTTTCGAAAACCCCGTCGTGCCACTTATGCCCGAGGGAGATGATGAGATGGGTAACCACTTGATGATGAAGTGGTGTACTGAGGCAAGTGTGTGTGTTGTTTTCGAAAACGTATTAGATTTAAGATTTGATGACTGTCCCAACCTTACATGCGCAACCACTCTACCCTTATATGGGAAAGGGCATTATTGATTACCTAGACCGATACTAGCTTGGAGCCTGCATTACTAGTGACGGGAGAGTTGTTTGTGCACTCTCTCGGGACGAGGTCGTGCCAGGTAGGGCGACCAAGAACATTTTTATGGGGCACCGGACACACCGTTGGTACCCCGTGCTTGTGATGTGTGATGATTATGGAGCGTGGCTCCACGAAAATGTTATGTGATAATGTTGGGCACGGGGGTTACTACCAATCGAGTGGACTCCATGATAGTGTCGTCTAGGGAAAGGTAGTGATCGGGTGCTTACCCCGGGTACTTGAGGTACCGCGGGTCGTGGCTGACACGGAAGTTCCCCGGATCTTGTGGGTACAGTGTGCAACCTCTGCAGAGTGTAAAACTATTCGAATAGCCGTGTCCACGGTCAAGGACGGTTGGGCGGTGCTGCTTAAACTATGTCCAGAGCTTACAAACCAGTGTGTGCGTTCGGGTAACTACTTGGGTCAAGTCAAAGGACTTGACGTGATTGAGATGGGTTGGTGCCCACTCTATTTATGATTGATATCTGTAACCTGTCCTCATGGTTACTTGATTTCTCTTGATGCATGTCTTACAAGTTGTTGAGCATGTCATTGCACTCAAAACTAGCTTTCTGCAAAAATTTACCTACATCATGCATTGTTGTATCTTGAACCAAAACATGGGTTGCTTGCGAGTACATTCAAAGTACTCATTGGCTTGCCACTGGTTATTTTATTGACCAGGCATGAAAGAACAGGATTTGATGGAGAATACTTCGATGACGAACATGCGAGCTAGGACGCTTCCCCGTCAGAATGCCTGTAGGCTTAAGGCAGATGGCATGGGTCCAAGTTATCGACGAAGATTCCCGCTGCGATGATATACTCAAGACTTGACCATAATGGTCCTACTTGTGTAAAACGGTATGTATGGATGTAAGACTCTTTTATTCAGCTTCTGTGTGTTCAGTGAGCATTGATCTCTGGGATCACTGTACACGTGCATTCGGTGATCACGACTTATGAGTCAGGGTCCCCACAGTTCAATTCCACAATCTTGTCGGAGGCTCCCAAGTGACACCTAGCCAATCTAGGAGACACCACTCTCCAAGAAGTAACAAATGGTGCGTTGATGATGAACTCCTTGCTCTTGTGCTTCAAATGATAGTCTCCCCAACACTCAACTCTCTCTCATAGGTTTTGGATCTGGTGGAAAGAAGATTTGAGTGGAAAGCAACTTCGGGAAGGCCAGAGATCAAGATTCATATGGTAGGAATGGAATATCTTGGCCTCAACACATGAGTAGGTGGTTCTCTCTCAGAAATGGTAAGCTGGAAGTGTAGGTTTGTTCTGATGGCTCTCTCCACGAATGAAGAGGAGGTGGAGGGGTATATATAGCCTCCACACAAAATCTAACCGTTACACACAATTTACCAAACTCGGTGGGACCGATTCAACACACTCGGTCGGACCGATTTAGTAAACCTAGTGACCGTTAGTGATTTTCGGTGGGACTGACATGCAACTCGGTGAGATCAATTCGGTTAGGGTTAGGGCATGACGTAGTCTCGGTAAGACCGATTACACAAACTCGGTAAGACCGATTTTGGTAATAAGCTTTCCAGAGAGTTGGTCAGGTAAACTCGGTGGGACCGATTTGCTCTTTTCAGTGAGACCGAAATGTTACAATAGGGAAACAGAGAGTTTACATTGCAATCTCGGTGGGACCAATCGCTCTCTTCAGTTAGACCGAAACGTTACGAAGGGAAACAGAGAGATTACAATCCCATCTCGGTGAGACCGAGATCCCTATCGGTAAGACCGATTTGCTTAGGGTTTGTGGCAGTGGCTATGACTTTTGGAATCGGTGGCGCCGGATAGGAAGAATCGGTGTGACCGATTTTGGCTTTGGGTTTAGGTCATTTGTGGATGTGGGAAAGTAGCTGAGGGTTTTGGAGCATATCACAAAGCACATGAAGCAAGAGGCTCATTAAGCAACACCTCATCCCTCCTCGATAGTATTGGCTTTTCCTATAGACTCAATGTGATCTTGGATCACTAAAATATAAAATGAAGAGTCTTGAGCTTTTGAGGTTGAGCCAATCCTTTGTCCTTAGTATTTTGAGGGATCAACTTTCATCATCCATGCCATGCCATTCATTGAGCTTTCCTGAAATATTAGTCTTGGAATATCATTAGCTCAATAAGCTATATGTTGTTATGAATTACCAAAACCACCTAGGGATAGTTGCACTTTCATTCTTCCCCTTTTTGGTAATTGATGACAACATATAGATCAAAGCTTCGACAAATGATAATAAGATTGAATAACATCATCGCCTTGAGAAGTATGTGATAAGCAAGAGCTCCGCCTAAATTTGTGCATAGTTTAAGATTTTCTTTGGACTACAAATGCACAATGAATTAGGCTCATGGGTTACTCTTCCATGTCACATACATCTTGGTGGAGCGCTCAAAATAATAAATATTGAATACATGCACTCATCACCAAGCAAAGTGAATGATCACATAGGATAGATAAGATAATGTCATCAAACATGCATAAGTGTAGCTTATGATCAAACACATGATCATCAATGTCTCACAAGCATGGTATCTCAAGCAATCAAAAGCAAACAAGTTTAACCACCAAATAAAGCAAGAGAGAACAAAAGCAACACTCTCTCTCTCGAAGCCTATGATCTATACATTTTTATCCCCCTTGGCAACAAGTTACCAAAAAGTTCATAGAAAATGCATAGTGCTAGATCGACTCTCAGGCTTGATCTTCAGGTGGTGGTGTCCGGATAACTCCTTGGACGAAGGCTTCAGTTGAAGTAGAGGGTGCTGGAGTGGATGCTGGAGCTGGTTGCACTGGAGATGAAGGGGCTGTAGCTGGTGCTGAAGATGTTGCTCTAGTGTCTGTCACAGGCACTGCAACTGACCTCTGGGCTCTAGGCACTCTGGCAAACACATTTGTGGTAGTCTTGCCCTGCCTCTCCTGCATGTCATCCTGCAGCTGCTCCACAACTGACTGTATCTCAGTTACTTTGACATCAAGGTCATGGAATTTGAGTTCCATGATTCTTTCCAGGCTCTCCTGATTCTAAGTGAGGGTGGCCAGTCCCTTCTCAATCCTCAGTGTTGATGCTATTAAGTAACCAAGCTGCTCCTGCTTGTTCTTCAAGAAATATTCAGATGCGTCCTCTTGAGTTGGCATCTTGGCAGCCTTCTCCTTCTTCTCTTGAGCTTGAACTGATGATGGGTCATTCTCATTCATGACAACCTCATTGTCCTCAAAGTATGGATAAAGTGGAAAATGTTCCTTATCCAATTGATATTTCCCTGTGCCCATCTTTGAGTTTATCAATTCCTGAATCTGAGGTGCATATCCACAACTCCTCTTCTGATCTGCTGCAGTCCTCTTAATGGTTTCAATCATAAGGATCATTACTTTAAACTTTTGTGGCACATCAAACACATGCAACATGTTGATGGCATGCCCTCTGATCATGTTATGGTCACTAGACTTGGGAACCAGAGTGTGCCTCAGAATCCAATTGATAGTTGGCAACCCTGACAGCAGAAAGTGGACTGATCCAAACTTATGTGTCTCAACTGCCTTGTCTGGGATCTCCTTGTACATGTGTGCCATGGAATTGTGATCCATCTTTTCTTTGCATAAATGTCCAGGTCATCCTCATTTTCCTTAGGGGCATTTATCAGACTTGCCCATTCTTCAACAGTTGACTGGTACCTTGTACCTTCAGACATCCAAACAATTCTTCCATCTGGATAAAAGTGTGTTGTGGAGTAGAATTGCATGATAAGTTCATCATTCCAGTGGGTGAGCTTTTGCCCAACAAAATCAGCAACTCCACAAGCAAAAAAGCTTTCTTGCACTCCAGGATAGTGCTCTTCATTGTCCTTGATGTAGGTCCAGTCGACCCACCTCATATCACAAACTATGGGCTTCTTATCTAACAAGATTGTCTCATAGAAGTCCTGCTGTTCCTTTGTATGGAACCTGTAGTCAACAACAGTTCTTCTCCTTGAGGCATATGGATCTTCCATCCTCCATAGCCTCAACCCTGAGTCCTTCCTGATCCTCATGTCCTCAGCCACAGGATGGGCATCATTGTGGTCTGGTATCTTGGGCTTGAGCTTCCTTAGGACCTGTCCTTCTTCATCTTCTTCATCAGCAACATTTGGCACTGGGGCCTTGTTCTTCTCAGCAGCTGGAATACTCCTAGTATTCCTCTTTGGTATAAGCTTGGCCTTGGAGGCAGCTTTGGGTGCTTCCTTGGGCTTAGATGTTGTAGCCCCTGACCTTATAGCATCACCCATAAGCTTTGGTGCCTTAGGTGCTGGTGTAGCAACCTCTTCTTCCTCTTTAGAATCTCTTCTCATAGAGGGCTTTCCAAGAACCTGGGCAGTTGCGGCCATCATCCTCTGATTCAATGGTAAACTTCATTGTCTCTCCAGTGGGAACTTTCTTGGGTTTGGAAGATGTGACTTTCTTTTCAGGTGCCTCTTTGGGTTCAGTCTGCTCTGGCACTTGAGTGGACCTTCTAGCCTTGGGCATTGGTGTCCTCTTGGCAGGAACTCTCTTTTTCAGTCCAGGCTTTGTGCTATGTGCTGAGCCATATTCCTTCTTGAGCACCACTTTCTTGGAAGTAGCCTCATCTTCTTCAGCTTTATAGTCCCTCATCCTCTGAGTCTGAAGTTCTCTTCCTCCTTTGCCTGGTAGCAGCCTTAGGCAGATTGCTAGGAGTGCTTCTGCTCCCTTCATCTATAGAACTTGAGGGACTAGTGCCCTTGCTCATGTCAATCTGCTCTTCTGACCTGTTCTGGCTGTCACTCTGGTCTGACATGCTGCAAACACTGACTGCTGACCCTGTGAAGAGTTATAGATGAGATAGAAAGGATGAGCATCACAAAATGCAGAGATTTTTGCAAAAGAATGATTCAAAAATTTAGTTTTAGTTTTCCACAGAAAGCATTTTGGATCAACCGATTTTCAAACTCGGTGATACCGAAGCAGTTTTGGAACCTAAACTGATGATCTCAGTTGGACCGAGTCACAGTTCGGTGGCACCGAGACTGCTAGGGTTTCACAAAGTCCTAAAATCGGTCGCACCGATTAGCAATTCTCGGTCTGACAGAGAGTTACTAGTGCAATGGCATAAGCCAAATCGGTGGGACCGAGTTTTTCAACTCGGTGGGTCTGAGATGGTTTCGGCGGAAACCTAACCATAAAATTTTGAATCTCATCTAATCTACGGACTACATTGAGTGGATAGGATTGTTTCAATCATGGCAAGATTCAATAAGAACACAATGTGCTAGGAATCAGACGAGGATAGCACAAAGATCGAGTCCATACCCTAGCTTGGCGATGAACTCGCTACCGCGGCAACAGCAGGGACGAAATCCGTTGACGGCGGCGGAGACCAGCTACTGGAGGCGGCTGGCGACGAGGAGACGATCCAGTGACCTTCGATGGTAGAGCGAGCTATTGCGCGGGCGAAGGGGTTCGGAGGAATTTCCAAAATTTTGCCCGTGACTATATATAGCCCGACCCTGTCGGTGTGACTGAGTGGAACAACTCGGTGGCACCGAGATGCATAACTGTGTACAGTTACAGCAAACCGGTGTGACCGAAAAGTTCAAATCGGTTGCACCGAGATTGAAAACTCAGATCAACTTAATGATCTCGGTAGGACCGAAATGGAGGAATCGGTCATACCGAGAGTCACAAAGAGGTTTTGGAAGTTTAAGTCTATGACGAATCGGGGACTCCGAGTGCTCCTCACACAGAGTGGTTCGAATCTGACTTGATCAAATTTTGTGATGTAGCATGAATAGAGTTTGAGACGAGAAAGGCATAGATAGCTAGAGAAGGTTCTTAGGCATTCTTGTCCATCCACTTGGCAAAAAGAAAAGAAGCCAAACAATAAAAACAACAAGTGGATGTCCTTGAATGAGTAAAATATGCACCAACATGCTCACACAATAAGATGGCAAATGAAATATGTGGCAAAGCATGCACAACCAATTCTAGCATCTATCAAACAATTG
The DNA here is from genome assembly GCA_963921465.1 of Triticum timopheevii. Taxonomy (NCBI): domain Eukaryota; kingdom Viridiplantae; phylum Streptophyta; class Magnoliopsida; order Poales; family Poaceae; genus Triticum; species Triticum timopheevii. The sequence continues at coordinate 282,815,752 of OY997268.1, read as the reverse complement.
GCGATGACTAGGTCATCTATATATGAGTATATTGACTTAGGAGTCAAATGAGAACATTTGATCATAGGTCATACTCATCGTTTAAGCTCAAGTGGGGTTACCACTTTTACATAATGCATTGATGTGTTCACACCATTAGAGTTGCTTTGACTCAATTCTTAGAGTTAAGCTCCCCCTAGATGTGAGATCCCCCCTTAGAGGGATGAACTAACCTTGGGTTTTGTCGATGATGACTTCATGTAGGTGTTGAAGATGTGGATGCTCAATGTTGATGTAGATCATTTGGAGCAATCCTTTGGAGTGAGTTGCACTTTCAACTTACCTACATGGGTTAGTCCCACAAGGAACAAACAAGAATATCCATAGACATAGAGTGATGCACACACAAGATGATGTCCATGAAATCATTAGGTTACCTTGTACTTTGGCTTACCAACATGAGGGTTTGTGACTCCTTGAACTAGTGCAAGATGTGGAAGTTGATTGCACTTGTTCTTGCCATAATGATATGAGTGAAGAATGTTGGCGGAGTCACCCTCAAGAACTCTCTAGTTCTTCTTCTTCGGGATCCACATCATCTTGATGGGAATCCTTGGAGTTGTAGTTGTACTTGATGAAGTAGAACTTGACGTAGTCTTGGGAACCCACTTGAACGAGGCTTTAGGTGCTTCTTCAAATGCATCAATATCTTCTTGAAGCTTGTCCTTGCCTTTGTTCTTGTGGTCTTGTGGTGGAAGATCATCTTGAGCTTGTGTTCCCTTGAAGGAAGTAGGATCATACTTCTCTTGTTGAGGAACAAACTTCGTCTTGGGGTATTGATCTTCTTCCCACTCAACTCCATTGGCATTGAACTTTCGTTCAAAACCAACACCTTGATTCTTTCGGTGCCTTCCTTGCTTGCATACAATTTCCTCGAATTGCTTACTCCCGGCAAGGCTCTTGTAAACACCTTTCTCTATAATTCCCTTCAATAAGCTATTTTATTGCTCAAGTGTAACTTGGCTAAGAGAATCATTAGTGGAATCAACAGAACTACTAGAAGGAACAATATTGGATTTGACATTATTATTGTTACTACTATAGGAAGTATCTTTCTTGTACTTGTTACTAGACTTGACTTGAGGCATGTAAGTAGATAAGAGTAAACGATTGGCAATGTAAGAAGAACTTTTCTTACGGAGATCATCATTGATTGCCTTTAAGAACTCATGCTCTTGCTCAAGATTGAGCTTTTCAAAGCATAACTTCTCATGAGCCCTTAAAAGTTCTCGATGATCTTCGAAGATAGTTTCATGAGCCAACTTAAGAGTGTTTAGTTCTTTAGTTAGAAGCTCAATCTTCTCCTTATCATTGTCATTCGTTTTATCTTGATTAGTATGATTAATTGACCTTTCATCATAGTATTCATCACTAGAGTTGTCAACAAGTAAATCATCATCCACAAGCAAGTCATCTTCATCACTATTGAAATCAACATACTCAGGATGTGTTACCTTTGGACCTTTGGCCATGAAGCACCTTCCAATTCCTTCATTTGGTGAATCAAATATGTCGTAGGAGTTGGTTTACACAAGTGCTAGACCGGCAACACCTTCATATTGAGTATATTCGGAGTCGGAGTGATAGCTTCTCTCGGAGTGATTGTCGGAGTCGGAGCCGGATACCCATTCACCAACATGAGTTTGATGTCTTCGTTTTGTGTAGCTCTTTGATGATTTGTCCTTCCTTTCCGAATCCTTGCTTCTCCGTGAGGGTCTTCGTTCATAACGATCATCTCTACTCCTCCTCTCTCTTGGTGGTGATTCTTCTCTTTTGCTTCTTCTTCTTGGAGAATCTTCTCTTCTTTTGTAAGGTGCCGTACACTCATTGGAATAGTGTCCGGGTCTCCCACAATTGTAGCAATTGCGCTCTCGACTAGAAGATCTTTTGTCATTGTAAGACCTTGACTTGGAGCTTCTTTCTTTGCTTCTACTCTTGTAGAATTTTATGAAGTTCTTCACCATTAAGCTCAATTCTTCATTGAAGGTTTGTTTCTCACTTGATGATGTGGGGGATTCACTTGAGGCTTTGTAAGCACCACTTGACTTGTTGTGAAGTTCCTCCTTATCCTTGAGTGACATCTCAGGAGCAACAATTCTTCCAATGACTTCCGTTGGCTTGAGATCTTTGTAGTTTGGCATCATCTCGATCAATGTGCACACGGTATCATACTTTCCATCCAATGCTCTTAGGATCTTCTTGATGATGAATTTGTCGGTCATATCTTCACTCCCTAAGCCGGCAATCTCATTTGTGATAGAGCAAGCCTAGAGTACATTTCAGCGACACCTTCACCATCCTTCATTTTGAACTTGTCAAGCTGACTTTGGAGCACATCCAACTTGGATTCCTTGACGGATTCGGTACCTTCATGCATATCAATCAAAGTATCCCAAATTTCCTTTGCATTCTCAAGATGGCTGATTTTGTTGAATTCTTCGGGGCACAATCCGTTGAAGATGATATCACAAGCTTGAGCGTTGTATTGCAGCATCTTCAATTCTTCCGCATTAGCTTCACGGTTCAGTTCTCTCCCATCAAAGAATTCACCTTGCAAGCCAATACAAATAATTGCCCAAACGGCGGGGTTATGTCCAAGAATATGCATTTTCATCTTATGCTTCCAACTAGCAAAATTAGTACCATCAAAGTAAGGACCTCTACGGTGATAATTTCCCTCGCTAGACACCATACTCTCCTAGGTTGTGAAACCAAGGCTATGACCACCAAAAGCTATGGAAATCAAAGCAAATGGAGACCAAAGCTCTAATACCACTTGTAGGACCTTGAAGTATGTCTAGAGGGGGGGGGGGGGTTATTAGACTACTTGACCAATTAAAAACTTAACCTTTTCCCAATTTTACAGTTTGGCAGATTTTAGCTACTTTAGGACAAGTCAAGCAATCCTCACACCATTCAAGCAAGCATGCAAAGAGTGTATAGGCAGCGGAAATTAAAGCATGCAACTTGCAAGAAAGTAAAGGGAAGGGTTTGGAGGATTCAAACGCAATTGGAGACACGGATGTTTTTGGCGTGGTTCTGATAGGTGGTGCTATCGTACATCCACGTTGATGGAGACTTCAACCCACGAAGGGTACCGATTGCGCGAGTCCACGGAGGGCTCCACCCACGAAGGGTCCACGAAGAAGCAACCTTGTCTATCCCACCATGGCCGTCGCCCACGAAGGACTTGCCTCGCTAGCGGTAGATCTTCAGAAGTAGGCGATCTCCTTGCCCTTACAAACTCCTTGGTTCAACTCCACAATCTTGTCGGAGGCTCCCAAGTGACACCTAGCCAATCTAGGAGACACCACTCTCCAAGAAGTAACAAATGGTCCGTTGATGATGAACACCTTGCTCTTGTGCTTCAAATGATAGTCTCCCCAACACTCAACTCTCTCTCATAGGATTTGGATCTGGTGGAAAGAAGATTTGAGTGGAAAGCAACTTGGGGAAGGATAGAGATCAAGATTCATATGGTCGGAATGGAATATCTTGGCCTCAACACATAAGTAGGTGGTTCTCTCTCAGAAATGGTAAGTTGGAAGTGTAGGTTTGTTCTGACGGCTCTCTCCATGAATGAAGAGGAGGTGGAGGGGTATATATAGCCTCCACACAAAATCTAACTGTTACACACAATTTACCAAACTCTGTGGGACCGATTCAACAGACTCGATCAGACCGATTTAGTAAACCTAGTGACCGTTCGTGATTTTCGGTGGGACTGACATGCAACTCGGTGAGACCGATTCGGTTAGGGTTAGGGCATAAGGTAATCTCGGTAAGACCGATTACACAAACTCGGTAAGACCGATTTTGGTAATAAGCTTTCCAGAGAGTTGGTCAGGTAAACTCGGTGGGATTGATTTGCTCTTTTCGGTGAGACCAAAATTTTACAAAAGGGAAACAGAGAGTTTACATTGCAATCTCGGTGGGACCGATCGCTCACTTCGGTTAGACCGAAACATTATGAAGGGAAACAGAGATATTACAATCCCATCTCGGTGAGATTGAGATCCCTATCGGTAAGACCGACTTGCTTAGGGTTTGTGGCAGTGGCTATGTCTTTTGGAATTGGTGGCACCGGATAGGAAGAATCGGTGTGACCGATTTTGGCTTTGGGTTTAGGTCATTTGTGGATGTGGGAAAGTAGCTGAGGGTTTTGGAGCATATCACAAAGCACATGAAGCAAGAGGCTCATTAAGCAACACCTCATCCCTCCTTGATAGTATTGGCTTTTCCTATAGGCTCAATGTGATCTTGGATCACTAAAATATAAAATGAAGAGTCTTGAGCTTTTGAGCTTGAGCCAATCCTTTGTCCTTAGTATTTTGAGGGATCCAATTTCATCATCCATGCCATGCCATTCATTGAGCTTTCCTGAAATAATAGTCTTGGAATATTATTAGCTCAATGAGCTATATGTTGTTATGAATTACCAAAACCACCTAGGGATAGTTGCACTTTCAGTGCCACCATCCTAACCAAGCTCCACCATAAGCTTTTACTTGTGTAGGTGTGAGAACCGACAAAAATTGGTACCAACAGTGCTATTTCATTGTCCGCATTTGAGTGAACTTGATTCATCGTCAACATTGGTCAAGGTACATTGGTATAAGTTCTTCTCCTTCTACCACTCACATTTTTGCTTGGAATGATGGATAGGCCGAGTACTTCTACCAACCCACTCTTCACGAGCAAGATGACGACATGTCATCATACGTCACCAAGAGCCACCTCTTTGGTGCACAACGAGCGTTGCATCAAGAGCAACAAGCTATGAACGAACGCATCGACAACCTCGCCACCGACTTTCGACTCTCCGAGCAACGTACAATGACTACTTCGACAAAAAGCTCGATGTGCACAAGCAAGAGAACGACGCAAGGATGGATGAGATCCGTGCTTTGTTGGTGAACCGTTCTCCTTCTACATCGTCATACTCAAGACGGAGCCACTCAAGTCGACACTCCGATGACTCCTTCTCCGGCTCAAGTACACCATCATCGAACACTCTTCGACGAGCCGCGCGTCAAGACCGTCATGCATCTCGCAACCCGCTACACGACAAGCATTCACAAGAGCAAGTCGATGATCAAGTACCTCGTCCTCAACCACACTAATTCGCTTTTGCTCAAGCTCAAGAACGACAACGGCAACGGCGCCAAGAAGAAGAACGAGCGCTTCTACACCAAGAGGAACAAGACGCCGAGGCTCAACGTCTTCAACAACAATAACGTGAGGCGCAACGTGCCCTTAAAGAATCAAGTCGAGCCATCGCCAACCGCAATCGCGAACGGCGCAATCAAGAGGAAGCCCTTCGAGAAGAAATCCAAGAGAGGAACTACCAACCGCGCATGCATCATCAAGTTCCTCAAGCTCCTCCACAAGCTCGTCAAGCTCCACCTCAAACTCAAGTACAACAAGAGCAAGTTGATCATGGACTTCCTCCACGCCAAGAGCAACATGAGGATGATTAGCCTCACCGTCAAGGGCGTCATCATCACCATCGCCAACAACACAATGAATATCAACGCTATGGCAAGCTCAAATTCAAAATGCCCAAGTTGAATGGAAGCAATGATCCCAAAGAGTATCTATCATGGGCATTGAAGGTCGACAAAATCTTTCGTTTGCACAACTATGAGGAAGAGAATAAGATCTCTATGGCATCACTTGAATTCCAAGACTATGTGCTCATATGGTGGGAACAAGTCCTTGAGCGCCGACAAGCGAGAGGTGAACCTCCAATCACCACTTGGGCTCAAATGAAGGAAGTCATGCGAGCACGTTTTGTGCCCACATACTAAAACCGCGACCTCTTCAAGAAACTCCAACTCCTCAAGCAAGGAACAAAGAGTGTTGAAGAATACAACAAGGAAATGGAGATAGCCATGATTCGAGTTAATGTCATGGAAGATGATGAGCAAACTATGGCACACTTCTTGAATGGCCTAAATCATCCTATCAAGAAGTTCACCGACTTCCAACCCTACTCCAACCTCACTGAGCTCGTGCATCAAGCTACAAAGGCGGAACGTCAAGTGCAAGATGACTTCAAGTATGCCAAGTACTCTTCCAAGAACTACGGCTTCTCCAACAACCAAGCTTCAACCACTCCTCCAACCTCTACATCAACCAAGCCTTCTCCAAGCAACGACGACAAGTCAAGTTACAAGAAAACTTCGACAAGTTCAAGTCGTCCTCCTCCTACTACAAGCAACTACAAGCCGCGTGCTTCATCATCTACACCGACCGATGAGACCGTCAAGACAAGCTCCTTCAAGTGTTTCACTTGCGGCAGCCGAGGCCACAAGTCTTATGAATGCACAAACAAACGCACCATGATCCTCAACGACGGTGGCACCTATGACTCCACGAGTGACGAGGAGATGGAAGCCCTTGAGCAAGTGGCCATGCACCGACGAGTGAATGAGGATGAAGATGATCAAGTCTTCTCTGATGAGGATTTGAGCCCCGCTCTCGTTGTCTCCAAGGTCTTGACTCTTCAACATCAACAAGAAGAAGATCAAAGATGCCACATCTTCCACACAAAGGCCGAAATCAATCGAAGGTCTGTCCAGGTCATCATCGATGGAGGTAGTTGCCACAACTTGGCAAGTGAAGAACTATGCTACAAGCTTCAATTGGTCAAGATGAAGCACCCGGACCCATACAAAGTCCAATGGCTAAGTGACTCTGGCACTATATGAGTTGAGCATACGGTCCAAGTCTCCTTCAAAATTGGTGCATATGAAGACACTTTGGAGTGTGATGTCGTCCTGATGTCCATTTGCCACCTCCTTCTAGGTCGACCATGGCAATTCGATCGTGGAGTTATCCACAACGGGCGTACCAATCACTATAGCTTCAGGATGAAAGGAAAGGAATATGTGCTACGACCTATGTATCCTAGTCAAGTGATAGCCGACAAACAAGCCACCCATCATGGAGAGAAGAGTGAGAAAGTGATCCACCAAAAAGTGAGTGAGAGCCACAAGCCAAACTTGAGCGCCTCTTCGCCTACATAGAAAAACCTAGTCCTATTTGCCACAAAAAGTGAGATGAGAGAAGTGTGTGAGAACCCATCGAGTGTTATGCACTTTGTCCTTGTGTGCAAGGATGGGGACCCAAAAACTAACACCTCTCACGAGCTACCTTTAGTGTTTCAATCTCTTTTGCAGGAATTCCAAGATGTTTTCCCCGATGAGCTACCTTCGGGTCTACCTCCTCTACGAGGCATTGAGCATCGAATCGACCTCATCCTCGGAGCGCCCCTTCTAAACAAAGCTCCATACCGCGTTAACCCCGAAGAAACTAAGGAGATCCAATAGCAAGTACAACAACTAATCGACAACGGTCATGTACGTGAAAGCCTAAGCCCTTGTGCCATTTCGGTTATACTTGTTCCTAAGCAAGATGGAAGTTATCGCATGTGTTCCGATTGTAGACCCATCAATGCTATTACCGTTCGTTATAGACATCCCATTCCTCGATTAGATGATATGCTTGATGAACTTAGCGGTGCCGCCTTTTTCTCAAAAATTGATCTTAAAAGTGGCTATCATCAAATCCGCATAAAAGAAGGTGATGAGTTGAAAACCGCTTTCAAAACCAAATTCGATTTGTACGAGTGGTTGGTTATGCCTATGGGTTTATCAGAAGCTCCCGGTACTTTCATGCGCCTTGTGCATTTGGGATTCGACCTTATATTGGCGTCTTTGTTGTGGTTTACTTTGATGATATTCTTGTGTTTAGCAAATCCATGAAAGAGCATATTAATCATTTTAGGGCAGTTTTGCAAATGCTTCGCAAGGAACGTCTTTATGCCAACATGAAAAAGTGCACGTTTGGTGTTGACAAGCTAGTTTTCTTGGGTCTTGTTGTTTCTTCCAAGGGTGTCCATGTTGATGAATCTAAAATTGAAGAAATTAAAACTTGGCCCCAACCCACCAATTTGCAACAAGGGTGTAGCTTTCTTGGTCTTGCAGGTTTTTACCGTTGCTTTGTGAAAGATTTTAGCACTATTGCCGCTGCTTTGCATGCTTTGAGTAAGAAGAATGCTCCTTTGTTTGGGGATCTTGGAATCCACCGCTTTTGATGAGCTCAAGTCTTTACTTACTCATGCTCCGATTCTTGCTTTGCCCAACTTTGACAAAACTTTGAGGTTCATTGTGATGCAAGTGGTACCGGAATTGGCGGAGTTTTGATGCAAGAAAAATGAGCCATTGCATATTTGAGTGAAAAACTCTCCGGTGCTCAACTTAACTATCCCATCTATGACAAAGAATTGTATGCCTTAGTGCGTGTGCTACATGTTTGGGAACATTATCTTCGACCTCATGAGTTTGTCATCCATACCGATCATGAAACGTTTAAGTACTTAAAAGGTCAAACTAAGTTGAACAAGCGTCATGCCAAATGGAGTGAATTTATTGAATCTTTCCCCTATGTGATCATGTACATTAAGGGTAATGAAAATGTAGTTGCGGATGCACTTTCACGCATATGCACGCTTGTCACTAAACTTGAGTTGAATCTTATTGGCTTTGAGCACATAAAAGACTTGTATGCTAATGATCCATCTTTTGCTACTCCTTATGCAAAGTGTTTGACTCATACATCTTGGGAACAATATTACATCAAGGATGGTTATCTTATGAGAGCTAACAAACTATGCATTCCCGAGTCTTCTCTTCGTTTGCTCCTTTTGCAAGAGGCTCATGGAGGCGGACTCATGGGACATTTTGGACGCGACAAGACATTCGCCACGCTCTCCTAGAACTACTTTTGGCCCAAGATGTTCCGCGATGTCTCACGCTTTTCCAATAGATGCTCTACATGTCGCAAAGCTAAGTCTAAAGCTCAATCCTATGGTCTTTACATGCCTCTTCCTATTCCTTATCAACCTTAGGAAGACATTAGCATGGATTTTGTACTTGGTTTGCCTAGAACTCAAAATGGATTTTGTACTTGGACAACCGGCCCTCCGCACCGGAAATCCGGCCTCCAGCCCGGACATCCGGAGGCGTCATCCATGGAGCACAAAAGCTTGCCCCGACAGCCCGGACATTCGGCTGCCTCACCGGACATCCGACCCCTCCTAAAGCACCGGACATCCGGCCCCTCCGCCCGGACATCCGGCGTCGCCCATCCAGAGAATAGAACGACCATCTGCAACAGCCCGGGCATCCGGCCCTTCAGCTTGGACATCCGGTCCCTCGCGAGCCACCAGACATCCGGCCCGACGCCCGGACATCCGGTCCTCCCTGTCTGCGAACAATGTAAGGGCCGAGGCCCATGTACCCCTCTTCGCCCTAGACTATATATACTCCATCCCCACCTACGTTTTAGGGTTAGCATTGTGATAGCTCATTTGAGATAGAGCATTGCTCATCCGTACCGGATCTACTCCTCGTGAGGGACCGCACCTCTTCGGAGAAGATCCATCCGGATTCAAGGCCTCCATCCGGAGAAGACAATCGAGACCTCCTCACGGAGAAGAACGGTTACTCTTGTATCGTCCCTTGTTGACTTTGGATCTCGTGTTACTTTGTGCCTCGATGATCTAGCACTTGTGTGATCAATTTCGTGTCGGTTGAGTGTTTCTCTTGATTTTTCCTCATGATTTCCCTCATGTTCTTCCGCGCGTTCTTCATGTTCCCCGTAGGATCCACTCCAAACGTGAAAGATCGGCCCCTAGGGTTCCGCCCTACATCAATTACCAAGTTAGGACAAAAGCCTAAGCTTGGGGGAGTACGTATTTGCACCGACATTACATTCATGTGCACACATTTCATTCCAGTTGTCGGTGTTCACACTTTTTCATTGTATTATCCATGTTAAATTTATTTTCCCGCTTTCTTATTGTGTGTTTGAAAAACTTTGAGAAAATACAAAAACATATTTCTTGCTTCTTTTTGATTTTTCTTCCTAGTTTAAATTGTTGTAGCACTAAAAAGAAAACCAAATAAGATTTCTTTATTCTTCTTTTGCTTGTTGGGAGCTTTCCCGTGTAAATACTTTTTCTCGTTTTTGCTTTTCCCTTTTTATTTGCTTGTTTACAAAAAAGAAAAACTTCAAAAATATTTCAGTGTGTTTCTATGAATTTTTTTATTATTGTTGATTCATACCAAGGAGAAGACCATGATGAAAATGTTGAGTGGCTCTCATTCGCATCATCGTTGATCTGACAAAGAGCCCATATTACATTGTATTCTCCTTTTGAATAGAATGTTTGCAGATTCCAGCTTAGTCCATGATGTTAATTTTCAAATCGTTCGGCCATGCAAGTGAAAGGCAATAAATGACGATATTCGATGAACTGGCCGTGGCAGAGAGAAATGGGTATGAACTCGACTTGTTCTGTTTTTGTAAATATGTTTAACCTAGTATCCATGATTCAGCCTATTATGATCAAACATGTTTGCAATGACAATTAGATATTATAGTTTCTCATGCCATGCATAAGTAGCTAGGAGTGGATAATGATTCATCTTGGATGTCAACATTGCGTTAAAATGATTGTGATGTAGTATGATGATATGGTATCCTCCTTTGAATGTTCGAGTGGCTTGACTTGGCACATGTTCATGCATGTAGTTGAATCAAAACCAACATAGCCTCTATGATATTTATGTTCATGGTGTTCATATCCTACTCATGCTAGTATCCAATGTTACTTATGCATAATGCATGTTCATGACCGTTGTTGCTCTCTAGCTGGCCGCTTCTCAACCAATTTGCTAGCCTTCGCCTGTACTAAGTGGGAATTCCACTTGTACATCAAAAACCTAAAACCCAAGTTATTCCAGATGAGTCCACCGTACCTACCTATATGGTATTACCCTGCGTCCTAAGTAAATTTGCATGTGCCACCTCTAAAAACTTGAAATAAATATCCTTTTTGTGTGCCTGGATTGTTCATTGAGCGGCAGGAGGTAGTTGGTATCTTCCATGCTAAGCGAGTTATTCTCGGGATGGGTGTTTATTCACTCACCATTGCACGAGAAAAGGGGCGGATAGGGATTCCCAGACGCAAATTGCAAAAATAACTTATAAATAATCAAACAAAAACTCCTATGGAGCAATAGCCTTTATTTTATCGCTTGGGAACCACTACTAATGTGTTTACCATGGAAGATATTGATGGTCGCGAAGTAAACAAGAAGGGTGCATGTCTCAAAATTTCATTTACTTTCTTTTAAAAACTTGAGCTCTGGCACCTCTACAAATCACTGCTTCCCTCTACGAAGGGACTATCTATTTACTTTTATGTTGTGTCATCACCTTCTCAAATAAAGCACCAGAACCTGAGAGCATCGCTGTCATGTTGATGCATTGTGTGTCCCTAATGTTGGGTGCATCATGACTGGATCTTTTCTACCATGATATACAATGTTTAGTTGTTTCTTGAACTTTGGGGGTGCTCTGCATTTATGTTTTGTGGTCTTAGAAAGGGCTAGCGAATACCACTATTATCATATTGTATCATGGTTGTTTTAACAACGTGTTGCTGTTTGAGATGTCTTATTATTGCTCGCTAGTTGATTATGTTATTGATATGAGTTAATATAATTTTTAAGAGTTATTTTCGACATGGTTAGTTATAATGTTTGCTGAAAACCTAGGTGCTGTTTAAGCTTATTTATGGAAACAAGAGAAAAAGAGTTCATAAAAGTTTTTCTTTTTCACTTTCAGTTTATCAACTGAATTGCTTGAGGACAGGCAAAGCTTTAAGCTTGGGGGAGTTGATACGTCTCCCTCGTATCTACTTTTCCTAACGCTTTTCCTCTTGTTTTGAACTCTAATTTGCATGATTTGAATGAAACTAACCCGGACTGACGCTGTTTTCAGGAGAACTACCATGCTGTTGTTTTTGTGTGAAGAAATAGAAGATCTCGGAATGGAACGAAACTTTGCGAGGATTTTTTATACAATAAATGAGAATTTTTGGAGCCAAGAACCACTGGAAGGGGCACCTGGATGGGCACAACCCACCAGGGTGCGCCACCCCCCTCTGGGTGTGCCCAGGTGGGTTGTCCCCACCTGGTGGCCCCACAGACCCTGAAACCGACTCTATAAAATCCTATTTTCCCAGAAAAAAACAGGGAGAAATAATTATTGCGTTCCACGAGATAGCCGCCGCCGTCCCCTGTTCTTCATCGAGAGGCTAGGTCTGGAGTCCGTTTGGGCTCCAGAGAGGGGGATCTTCGATCCTCGCCATCACCAACCCTTCTCCATCGCCAATTCCATGATTATCCCCATCGGGAGTGAGTAATTCCTTCGTAGGCTCGCTGACCGGTGAGGAGTTGGATGAGATTCATCATGTAGTCGAGTTAGTTTTGTTAGGGCTTGACCCCTAGTATCTAGTATGTTCTGAGATTGATGTTGCTATGACTTTGCCATGCTTAATGCTTGTCACTTGAGGTCCGGGTGCCATGATTTCAGATTTGAACCATTTATATTATCACCTTTATATTCATGTTCTAGATCTGATCTTGCAAGTTATAGTCACCTACTACGTGTTATGATCCGGCAACCCGGAGTGACAATAGTCGGGACCACTCCCGGTGATGACCGTAGTTTGAGGAGTTCATGTATTTACCATGTGCTAATGCTTTGTTCCGGTTCTCTATTAAAAGGTGTCCATAATACCCCTTAGTTCCCAATAGGACCCTGCTGCCACGGGAGCGTATGACAAAAGATGTCATGCAAGTTCTTTCCGTAAGCATGTATCACTATTTATGGAATACATGCCTACATTATATTTACGAACTGGAGGTAGTGTCGTATCACCCTAGGTTATGACTGTCACATGATGAATATCATCCAATGAATCGCTGATCCAATGGCTACGATTTTCCTACATATTGATCTTGCTAAGTTACTACTGCTGTCACTATTCCACTTGCTACAAAACCATTGCTATCACTGTTACCGTTACTATTGCTGTTGCTACTACCATTAAAACTATCATACTACTTTGCTACTGATCACTTTGTTGCAGATAATTAATCTCTAGGTGTGGTTGAATTGAAAACTCAGCTGCTAATACTTGCAAATATTCTTTGGCTCCCCTTGTGTCAAATATATAAATTTGGGTTGAATACTCTACCCTAAAAAATTGTTGCGATCCCATATACTTGTGGGTTATCAATACCACTATCGATGACTACTACTACCTCGAGGGTGCCTACTACTATGTGGAGACCATTCGATGACCAGGAGTTGTTAGGAGGCTCCTAGGCAGGAGGCCTTGCTTTTTCGATCATTGTTGTTCTTTGTGCCAGCCTTCTTATGGCAGACTTGTTTACCTTATGTCTGTACTAAGATATTATTGATTTCGTTGACTCTTGTTTGTATTCAAGCTTACGTATTCCAGTCCTCGAGGCCCCTAGCTTGTAATATAAAGCTTGTATGACTTTAATTTGTGTCTAGAGTTGTGTTGTGATATCTTCCCATGAGTCTCTGATCTTGGTCATGCACATTTGCGTGTTTGAATAGTGCAGGGTTAAGTCTGGGCATCACAAGTTGGTATCAGAGCTGACTTCCTGTAAGAAGCCCCTTTCCGACTCCTTTGTCGAAGTTGAGTCTAGTCTTTGAAAAACTATTTTACTAGCATTGTTGTGTGGCTTACGGGCCCACATCACAAATGGGTGGTATTAGGATCTTTTATTCCTCTCCTTTACTCAGGGATTTTGATCCCTCTTCTATCCGGGTTAAAGATTTTGCTAACTCCTGGAGAGCCCTTCATTCCATATGATCATCGGCTTCATCAGAAGATTTTGAAGATACTATTCGATGTTTTCTTGAGACCCTTATGCCACTGCTTTTGCAATTCCCTACCACTGATATATCCATATGGATAATGACATACACTTGTCATACATACAATCATTCCCAATTGCTATTGTTATGACAAGATACATCAAAATATTCTTCGACTTTTGAAAAATCCTTTGTGCTAGTGCCTTGTAGTTATTTGCCACATGAATACCCCTACGGATAATTCCTCGCACTTATCGAGTATCCTTTTATCCAGTTGTTCATACGTTTCATAAGACACTTTGAAATACTATCGTATCTTCCGAGAATCCTCTGCAACCTATTGCTCTGGAAAGTCTTGCTTGCCTGCACTATGGGTACTTCCATATGTGTAGCAATATTCATTAGCATCCTTTGTCATCGTCATTTTGAGCATTTGATTCGATATGTTTGTTAATGCTCGCAATCATCTGTCACAATTAGAACTCTTTCCTTCGGCTCAGACGTCACTCCGGACATGATCTGGGGTTCGGCAAATCAAACCCTAAATGATTGTCATTCTTGTTCTATTCAACTTATGTTCTGATCCCCCTCCCCCGATTTGAAAACCACAATTCATTAGTATTTAAGCCTCAAATTATTCATATAAATCCATAATTTGTTGCCTTTGCATTATTTATTCTTCTGGTTGAGTACCGTTACTCACATCAGATCCTTAGTGGTCCGCTAGATCCTCTGGTGGATTCCGACAGTTCCGCATATTCAAAATCCTTGTGAGTTCTTCCCCTATTACAAATGCCTTCGGCAATGCGGTATCATTTAATTATTGTCGTCTGTATTCTATGTTGAGATGTTATCTGTTGCTTCTATAAGTGTGTGGTATATGATCCTAAGATGCCCCTATGGGTTGAACCTATGCCTTCCCTAATCCGTGTGAACCTGAGAGTTTTTCACGAGTTATACTCTTCTGGTGTTTTGCCAGATAAAATTTTACAACTTCATCAAAAACAAGAGGTGAATGAAAGGTTATGCATTGAAGAAGTGGGAGTCGACCTTGAACTTTGTGTTCATGCCCATGGACATGATGTAGATCTTACCATGGGAGCTTCTCCTAAAATTAATTATCCCCTTGGTATAAAGTTCATCTTATATATGGGATTTGGTATTTTGCAATCGTGGTTCCGACCATGATGTTCTTATTTGATTTCATTCTCAGACAAGTTAAGGTACTTGTCTTCTACAGATCAATACACCTGTCCAACGTCTATTTTGCTCAACCTTCGAGTATTACCCTCTGGTATTTCCATAATATCACAGAACCATGTTGCTTATTATGAGTCTTCATCAAGTATTATTTCTCACCAATTTCAATTTTTCTCGGATTCTGAGTGGTTAGACACTAAAGGACATTGATAACTGAATCGAGTCCGCATTTAGATTCAACAACTCTTAACAATCTTCATTGCTTACGAGTCTGAACTCAATCATGTCATTCCTAGTCGATTGTCTATATCATCATCGTCATACTAAAGCTTGACCGTACTATCTATGTCTTTCATCCCCGAAACACAATCCCAACAGTACACTAAGCTTACATCGAGCTTTCAACATCATGTTGGTTGTCTTGAAAGGCAATTTCGATTTTGAGCTTGCAATCTTATCTATGGTTTTGACAACCTTTCGCTTCACCATTCCTTTTGCTTGATGTCATCGCTGATCGATTACATCTTCATGAAAATTCTTGACAAATGTGTTGTGATCATCATCAATATTCCGAGCTCTTCCAGGATATCAATCGAACTCATGATGACAAATACCATCCTTGCCCCTCGATGATTTGTGTTATCATCGACAACATTGTTACCTTCCTGATGTGGAGCATCCTACGATCATCCCCATGGGCCTACCATCATCTCACCAAGCACCAAGAGAACCCATGACAAGAGCACGAGCTAGAGCTCTCGAGACCGAGGTGACTTCTCTCCTTAGTGATTTATCATATGATTCTCTCGAGACATGGCTACTACCTAAGTTCGGAATGTTGTGCATGATTAGGTACCCAGAGGACCCTCCCGAGGATGCACATGAAGATGGTCAAGCCCCCAAGTCCACGGAAGAAGAGAACCAATGGAAGAAGGCGAGGACAGCTTCCAGGCCCCGGACATCCGGTCATGGCCCCGGACATCCGCCCCTGGATATCTACCCCGCAGCCAGGGATCTGCAACCGAAGCCACAGGGCCCGGACATCCAGCCCTTCGCCCCAGAAATTCGCCCCCCAGCCCAGACATCCGGACAAGCCATCCAGGGAGTACAGAAGCCTGCCCCGACATCCCGGACATCCGGCTGCGACCCCGGACATCCGGCCCTTCGTGTCGCCCCGGACATCCGGCCAGCGCCCGGACATCCGGACCAGTCTACCTGAGGAGATCCAAGACGGTGCCAGGCCAGCCCGGACATCCGGCCCGACAGCCCGGACATCCGGCCCCTCGCTAACGCCCGGACATCCGGCCTCCCCTGTCTGTGAACAATGTAAGGGCCATGGCCCGTGTACCCCTTCGCCCCCTAGACTATATATACTCCTCCTTCGTCGTCTTTCTAGGGTTAGCATTGATTTAGCTCATTTGTGAGATAGAGCCTCGCTTATCCATCTGGATCTACTCCTCGTGAGGGACCGACACCTCTTCGGAGAAGATCCACCTGGATTCAAGACCTCCATCCGGAGAAGACCATCTTCAGGACCTCCTCACGAAGAAGAACGGCTTACCCTTTGTATCGTCTCTTGTTGGATTTGGATCTTGTACCTCTATTGTGTTTCGATGATCTAGCACATGTGTGACTTAGTTCTTGTCGGTTGAGTGTTCTCTCATGTTTTTCTCTCGTTCCCCTCCTTGTGTTCTTCATGTTCCTCATAGGATCCTCTCCAAACGTGAAAGATCGCCCCTAGGGTTCTACCCTACATCATCTTGGTATCATGAGTCAGGTTGATCACGTTTTTGGAGCCCCTACCCCGTGTTTTCTCGCTTGATTTTGTTGTTTTTGTCCTAATTTTTTGTGATTTGTTGGTGTGATGAAGTTTTGTGGGATTTGATCCACGGGTCTGCTTTGCCACGTGTGGATCTAGCTTTCCCCCATCTTCTCCGCAATTTCCATCCACTAAATTGTCCGAATTTTGCCACGGAGTTGCCCTTTTTCCCGTGAAGTTCATCTCGTTCGGCCACGATCCAGGCGCCCAGACATCCGGCTGTGTCCCCCAGACATCCGGTGTCTCGGACATCCGGCCCCTGGCCCAGACATCCAGCCACTGGCCCGGACATCCGGCCCCTAACTACAACAACTCCATCCACCACCCCGTTTTCCGCCTACTTTTCGCCCAATTTTTCCCCGGTGCCCACGCATACTTCCGCATACCACCACCACTCTCTGCAAGCACCACCATCGCTTATCGTTTCCACCTATGACACATTTTGGTCTTTGAGATTCTGGCTTGTGGTTCCCGTGTCCTATTGTGTTTCGGCTATATAGGTACAGTTCGACATCATCTCCACCGCTCATCTTCGCAAAGGACTCATCATCGCCAAGGATGGTAACCTCGATGACATCTTTATCATCCCATGCCATTGCATTGATAACCACATAGCCTTACTTTTGCGTTGCTTACCCATCGAGTCTAGCCTTTGAGTATTGCAGGCAACGCAACTTGTGCACATTAGTGATCATACTCCATAGCATACATACCATATCATAGTGGTGCATATCTTGGTATCGTCTTTTGTGCCACAAAGTTGTCATCGCATACACAATTGCTATATTGTTCGTGAAGTTTTGCATGAGAAAAGAGCTCAAAAGTGGAAGAGCCAACCAAGCTTTTAAGCAAAGAGGGAAAGATAAGCAAAGAGCTTATAAGCAAGAACCATAGCATCATACTACATTAAGATTGTCATATCCAATCATTTTGGATCATATCACTGAAATACCATACATATAGCATACTTGGGATAGAGGTAGTTGCATTTTTTCTTAGTAGGTTGTGCACAAGTTACGTATCCGCCTATTGTGCAATCATGCTAGCGTTTCTCTAGTATTGTGGAACAAGAGCATTTCTCTTGGACTCCACATTTTGGCTCATTTTTGGTTTGCACAATCCCACTTATCTATTTGGGTGTGTGTTTCTGTGCACCACTACTTGCTTGGTCTACTTGTTGCATTTGCAAATTTGTGAACCTTTTCCAACATTATCGAAGCTCACTAACAATTGCATCAAATTTTGTGCCACCATCCTAACCAAGCTCCACCATAAGCTTTTACTTGTGTAGGTGTGAGAACCGACAAGAATTGGTACCAATTGTGCTATTTCATTGTCCGCATTTGAGTGATCTTGATCCACCTTCAACATTAGTCAAGGTACATTTGGTATAAGTTCTTCTCCTTCTACCACTCACATTTTGCTTGGAATGATGGATAGGTCAAGTTCTTCTACCAACCCACTCTTCATCAAGCAAGACGACGACATGTCATCATTCGTTACCAAGAGCCACCTCTTTGGTGCACAACGAGCGTTGCATCAAGAGCAACAAGCAATGACCGGCCGCATCGACAACCTCACCACTGACTTGCGACTCTCCGAGCAACGTACAAGGGACTACTTCGACAACAAGCTCGACGCTCACAAGCAAGAGAACGATGCAAGAATGGATGAGATCCGTGCCTTGTTGGTGAACTGCCCTCCGTCCACTTCTTCGTACTCAAGACGAAGCCGCTCAAGTTGACACTCTGATGACACCTTCTCCGGCTCAAGTACGCCGTCATCGAACACTCTTCGACGAGCCGCGTCAAGACCGTGATGCATCCCGCAATCCTCTACACGTCAATCATAGGAAAGAGCGAGTCGATGAGCAAGTACTTCATCCTCAATCACACCAAGATCCTTTTGCACAAGCTCAAGAACGACAACGTCAATGTCGCTAAGAGGAAGAACGAGCGTGTCTACATCAAGAGGAACAAGACGCCGAGGTTCAACGTCTTTAACAACAAAAACGTGAAGCACAAGCTCTTGAGGCGCAATGTGCCCTTCAAGAATCAAGTCGAGCCATTGCCAAGCGCAACCGCGATAGGTGCAACCAAGAGGAAGCACTTCGAGAAGAAATCCAAGAGCGGAACTACCAACCAAGAGTGCAACGTCGAGTTCCCCAACCTCCTCCACAAGCTCGACAAGCTCCTCCACAACCTCAAGTTCAACAAGAGCAAGTTGATCATGGTCATCCCCCACGCCAAGAGCAACATGAGGTTGATTATCCTCCATGTTAAGGGCGTCATCATCACCCTTGACAACAACACAATGAAGAGCAACGCTACGGCAAGCTAAAATTCACCATGCTCAAGTTCAATGGAAGCAATGATTCCGAAGAGTACCTATAATGGGCATTGAAGGTCAACAAAATCTTTCGTTTGCACAACTATGAGGAAGAGAAGAAGATCGCTATGGCATCACTTGAGTTCCAAGACTATGTGCTCATATGGTGGGAACAAGTCCTTGAGCATTGAGAAGCCAGAGGTGAACCTCCAATCACCACTTGGGCTCAAATGAAAGATGTCATGCGAGCACGTTTTGTGCCCACCCACTTCAACCGCGACCTCTTCAAGAAGCTCCAACTACTCAAGCAAGGAACAAAGAGTGTTGAAGAATACTACAAGGAAATGGAGATAGCCATGACACGAGCCAATGTCACGGAAGATGATGAGCGAACAATGGCACGCTTCTTGAATGGCCTCAATCATCCCATCAAGAAGATTGCCGACTTCCAACCCTACTCCAACCTTATTGAGCTCGTGCATCAAGATACCAAAGCGGAACGTCAAGTGCAAGATGACTTCAAGTACACCAAGTAATCATCCAAGACCTACGACTTCTCCAACAACCAAGCTTCAACGACTTCTCCAACTTCTACCTCAACCAAGCCATCTCCAAGCAACGACGACAAGTCAAGTTACAAGAAAGCTTCGACAACCTCAAGTCGTCCTCTTCCTCCTACAAGCAACTTCAAGCCGTGCGCTTCATCATCTACTCCAACCGATGAGACCGTCAAGACAAGATCCTTCAAGGCCAAGGCCACAAGTATTTCCAATGCACCAACAAGCGGACCATGATCCTCAACGATGATGGAACCTATGACTCCATGAGTGAAGAGGAAATGGAAGCCTTTGAGCAAGTGGCCATGCACCGGCGCGTGAACGAAGATCACGACAATCAAGTCTTTTGTGATGAGGATTCGTGCCCCGCTCTCGTTGTCTCCAAAGTCTTGACCCTTCAACATCAACAAGACGAAGACCAAAGATGCCACATCTTCCACACAAAGGCCGGCATCAATGGAAGGTACGTCAAGGTCATCATCGATGGAGGTAGTTGTCACAACTTGGCAAGTGAAGAACTATGCTCCAAGCTACAATTGGTCAAGATGAAGCTCTCGCACCCCTACAAAGTCCAATGGCTAAGCGACTCCGGCACTATACGAGTTGAGCATACAGTCCAAGTCTCCTTCAAAATTGGCGCATATGAGGACACTTTGGAGTGTGATGTCGTCCCGATGTCCGTTTTCCACCTCCTTCTTGGTCGACCATGGCAATTTGACCGCGGCGTCGTCCACAACGGGCGTACCAATCACTATAGCTTCAAGATGAAAGGGCAAGAATATGTGCTACGACCTATGTCTCCTAGTCAAGTGATAGCCGACAAGCAAGCCACCCATCATGGAGAGAAGAGTGAGAAAGTGATCCACCCAAAAGAGAGTGAGAGCCACAAGCCAAAACCGACTGTCTCCATGATGAGCGACAAGAAAAACTTCGTCCTATTTGCCACCAAAAGAGAGATGAGAGAAGTGTGTGAGAACCCATCGAGTGTTATGTAGTTTGTCCTTGTGTGCAAGGATGAGGCACCAAAAACTAACACCTCTCACGATCTACCTTTGGTGTTCTCTTCTCTTTTGCAGGAATTCCAAGATGTTTTCCCCGATGAGCTACCTCCGGGACTACCTCCACTACGCGGCATTGAGCATCGAATCGACCTCATCCCCGGAGCACCTCTACCAAACAAAGCTCCATACTGCTTCAACCCCGAAGAAACTAAGGAGATCCAACGGCAAGTACAACAACTAATCGACAACGAACATTTACGTGAAAGCTTAAGCCCTTGTG
Organism: Triticum timopheevii; assembly: GCA_963921465.1. NCBI lineage: Eukaryota > Viridiplantae > Streptophyta > Magnoliopsida > Poales > Poaceae > Triticum > Triticum timopheevii. The sequence goes on along the minus strand of OY997268.1, from coordinate 282,794,758 downwards.
CCGTTCCAGTTATACTTGTGCCCAAGCAAGACGGTAGTTTTCGCATGTGCTCGGATTGTAGACCCACCAATGCTATTACCGTTTGTTATAGGCATCCCATTCCTCGCTTAGATGATATGCTTGATGAACTTAGCGGTGCCACCATTTTCTCAAAAATTGATCTTAAAAGTGGCTATTATCAAATCCGCATACAAGAAGGTGATGGATGGAAAATGCTTTCAAATCCAAATTTGGCTTGTACGAGTGGTTGGTTATGCCTATTGGTTTATGGAAGCTCCCGGTACTTTCATGCATCTTATGCATTTTGTGCTTCGTCCTTATATTGGAGTGTTTGCTATGGTTTACTTTGATGACATTCCTGTTTTTAGCAAATCCATGAAAGAGCATCAAAATCATGTTAGAGCTGTTTTGTAAACTCTTCGCAAGGAACATCTTTATGCCAACATGAAAAAGTGCACATTTGGTGTTGACAAGCTTGTTTTCTTGGTTTCGTTGTTTCTTCCAAGGGTGTCCATGTCGATGGATCTAAAATTGAAGCCATTAAAACTTGGCCCCAACCCACCAATTTGCAACAAGTGCATAGCTTTCTTGGCCTTGCGGGTTTTTATCGTCGCTTTGTGAAAGACTTTAGCACCATCGCCGCACCTTTGCATGCTTTGAGTAAGAAAACTGCTCCTTTCATTTGGGGACCTTTACAATCTACCGCTTTTGATGAGCTCAAATCTTTGCTTACTCATGCTCCGATTCTTGCTTTGCCCAACTTTGAGAAAACTTTTGAGGTTCATTGTGATGCAAGTGGTACCGGAATTGGCGGAATTTTGATTCAAGAAAAACGAGCCATTGCATATTTTAGTGAAAAGCTCTCCCGTGCTCAACTTAACTATCCCATCTATGACAAAGAATTGTATGATTTAGTGCGTGTGCTACATGTTTGGGAACATTATCTTAGACCTCATGAGTTTGTCATACATACCGATCATGAAACGCTTAAGTACTTAAAAGGCCAAACTAAGTTAAACAAGCGTCATGCCAAATGGAGTGAATTTATTGAATCTTTTCCCTATGTGATCAAGTACATTAAGGGTAAGGAAAATGTTGTTGCGGATGCACTCTCCTGCATATGCACGCTTGTCACTAAACTTGAGTTGAATGTTGTTGCCTTTGAGCACATCAAAGACTTGTATGCAATTGATCATACCTTTGCTACTCCTTATGCCAAGTGTTTGACGCATACTTCTTGGGAATGATATTACATCAAGGATGATTATCTTATGAGAGCTTACAAACTTTGCATCCCGAGTCTTCTCTTTGTTTGCTCCTTTTGCAAGAGGCTCATGGAGGCAGACTCATGGGACACTTTGGACGCGACAAGACATGGTTTGCCTAGAACTCAAAATGGAAAGGATTCCGTCTTTGTTGTTGTGGACCGATTTTCTAAGATGGCACATTTCATTCCATGCAACAAGATAGACGGTGCTTCACATGTTGCCAATCTCTTTTGTAGGGAAATATTGTGAAGCCATGGAGTACCAAAGACAATCGTCTCGGACCGCGATATCAAGTTCTTGAGTTACTTTTGGAAGACGCTATGCGCCAAGCTCGGTATCAAGCTCTTGTTCTCGTCGGCATACCATCCTCAAACCGACGGCCAAACGTAGGTGACGAACCGTACACTCTCTACTCTACTTCGCGTCTTGATCAAGAGGAACATCAAGGAGTGGGAGGAGTGTCTACACATTGCCGAGTACGCCTACAACCGAGCAAGCCATTCGACTACCAGTAAGTCCCCCTTTGAGGTCGTCTACGGCTTCAACCCGTTGACCCCATTGGACATTCTACCTCTTCCTCTACAAGTGCGCACCAACCTCAATGCGAGCGCACGAGAAAGCTACCTCAAGAAGATGCATGAAGATACAAGGACGACCATCGAGCGCCAAGTACAATGACTAGCGACCAAGCTCAACATCAACAAGCAACCCATGATATTCAACATTGGAGATCTCGTGTGGTTACACCTTCGCAAGGAACGCTTCACCAACGAACGCAAGTCAAAACTTCTACCTCGAGCCGATGGACCCTTTGAAAGTGCAACTATCCCTGGATGGTTTTGGTAATTCCTAACAACATATATCTCATTGAGCTAATGCTATTTCAAGATAAGTATTTCAGGAAAGCTCAATGATTGGCATGACATGGATGAGAAAAGTGGATCCCTCAAAATGCTAAGGACAAAAGGATTGGCTCAAGCTCAAAGCACAAGACTCTACATTTTCTATTTTCGTGATCCAAGATCACATTGAGTCTATAGGAAAAGCCAATACTACCAAGGAGGGATGAGGTGTTGCTTAATGGCTTTCTTGCTCAAAGTGCTTAGTGATATGCTCCAAAGCCCTCAACTACTTTCTCATATCCTCATATGACCCAAACCAAAATTCCAACTCGGCCCCACGAATTCTTTCTATCCGGCGCCACCGAGTTCGGATGTCATAGCCACTGCCACAAACCCTAGTCAAATCGGTCTCATCGATAGGGATCTCGGTCTCACCGAGATGGGATTGTAATCTCTCTATTTCCCTTTGTAACGTTTCGGTCCAATCGAAATGAGCGATCGGTCCCACTGAGATTCCAATGCAAACTCTCTGTTTCCTTTTCGTAACGTTTCGGTCTCACCGAGATGAGCGAATCGGTCCCACCGAGTTTGCGTGACCAACTCTCCGATTAGCTTATTACCAAAATCGGTCCCACCGAGTTTGTGTAATTGGTCTCACCAAGATTACGTTATGCCCTAACCCTACCCATATCGGTCCTACCGAGTTGACATGTTGGTCCCACCGAAAATCCTCACGGTCACATTATTTGCTAAATCGGTCTGACCGAGTTTGATGATTCGGTCCCACCGAGATTGGTAAGTTGTGTGTAACGGTTCGATTTTGTGTGGATTCTATATATACCCCTCCACCCACTCTCCATTCGTGGAGAGAGCCATCAGAACGTGCCTACACTTCCAGCATTCATTTTCTGAGAGAGAACCACCTACTCATGTGTTGAGACCAAGATATTCCATTCATATCATATGAATCTTGATCTCTAGCCTTCCCCAAGTTGCTTTCCACTCAAATCTTCTTTCCACCAAATCGAAATCCTGTGGGAGAGAATTGAGTGTTGGGGAGACTATCATTTGAAGCACAAGCGCAAGGAGTTCATCATCAACACACCATTTGTTACTTCTTGGAGAGTGGTGTCCCCTAGATTGGCTAGGTGTCACTTGGGAGCCTCCGACAAGATTGTGGAGTTGAACCAAGGAGTTTGTAAGGGCAAGAAGATCGCCTACTTCATGAAGATCTACCATCGTGAGGCAAGTCCTTCATGGGCGAAGGCCATGGTGGGATAGACAAGGTTGCTTCTTCGTGGAGCCTTCGTGGGTGGAGCCCTTTGTGGACTCGCGCAGCCGTTACCCTTCGTGGGTTGAAGTCTCCATCAACGTGGATGTATGATAGCACCACCTACCGGAACCACGACAAAAACATCCATGTCTCCAATTGCGTTTGCCTTCTCAAACTGCTCCCCTTTACCTTCATATGCAATTGTTTTACATTCCACTGCTATACTCTTAGAATTGCATGTGTAGGTTGATTGCTTGACTTGTGCTAAGTTGCTAAAATCTGCCAAGAACTAAAATTGGGAAAAGGCTAGATTTTTATTTGGTCAAGTAGTCTAATCACTCCCCCTCTAGACATACTTCCGATCCTACAAGTGGTATCAGAGCTTTGGTCTCCATTTGCTTTGATTTCCATAGCTTTTGGTGATCATTGCCTTAGTTTCACAACCTAGGAGAGTATAGCGTCTAGCGAGGGAAATTACCACCGTACAGGTCCTTACTTTGATGGTACTAATTTTGTTAGTTGGAAGCATAAGATGAAAATGCATATTCTTGGACATAACCCCCCCCCCCCGTTTGGGCTATTGTGTGTATTGGCTTGCAAGGTGAATTCTTTGATGGGAGAGAACCGAACCGTGAAGCTACCCTGGAAGAGTTGAAGATGCTGCAATACAATGCTCAAGCTTGTGATATCCTCTTCAACGGATTGTGTCCCAAAGAATTCAACAAAATTAGCCGTCTTGAGAATGCAAAGGAAATTTGGGATCATTGATTGATATGCACGAAGGTACCGACTCCGTCAAGGAATCCAAGTTGGATGTGCTTCAAAGTCAGCTTGACAAGTTCAAAATGAAGGATGGTGAAGGTGTCGCTGAAATGTACTCTAGGCTTGCTCTTATCACAAATGAGATTGCCGGCTTAGGAAGTGAAGAGATGACCGACAAATTCATCATCAAGAAGATCCTAAGAGCTTTGGATGGAAAATATGATACCGTGTGCACATTGATCCAAATGATGCCAATTTACAAAGATCTCAAGCCAACAGAAGTCATTGGAAGAATTGTTGCTCATGAGATGTCACTCAAGGATAAGGAGGAGCTCCACAACAAGTCAAGTGGTGCTTACAAAGCCTCATGTGAAGCTCCCACATCATCCAGTGAGAAACAAACCTTCAATAAAGAATTGAGCCTAATGGTGAAGAACTTCAACAAGTTCTACAAGAGTAGAAGCAAGGAAAGAAGTTCCAAGTCAAGGTCCTACAATGACAAAAGATCTTCTAGTCGTGAGCGTAATTGCTACAGTTGTGGAAGACCCGGACACTATTCCAATGAGTGTACGACACCCTACAAAATAAGAGAAGATTCTCCAAAAAGAAGAAGTAGAAGAGAAGAATCACCATCAAGAGAAAGAAGGAGTAGAGATGATCGTTATGAACGAAGAATATCCCGGAGAAGCAAGGATTAGGAAAGGAAGGACAAGTCATCAAGGAGCTACACAAAAAGAATACATCAAGCTCATGTTGGTGAATGGGTATCCGGCTCCGACTCCGACAATCACTCCGAGAGAAGTTATCACTCCGACTCCGAATATACTCAAGATGAAGGTGTTGCTGGTCTAGCACTTGTGTCAACAAACTCCTACGACATATTTGATTCACCAAATGAAGGAATTGGAAGATGCTTCATGGCTAAAGGCCTAAAGGTATCACACCCCGAGTATGTTGATTTCAATAGTGATGAAGATGACTTGTTAGGTGATGATGATTTACTTGTTGACAACTCTAGTGATGAATACTATGATGGAACGTCAATTAATCATGCTAATCAAGATAAAACAAATGACAATGATAAGGAGAAGATTGAGCTCCTAAATAAAGAACTAAACACTCTTAAGTTAGCTCATGAAACTATCCTAGGAGATCATCGAGAACTTTGAAGGACTCATGAGAAGTTATCCTTTGAAAAGCTCAATCTTGAGCAAGATCATGAGTTTTTAAATGCAATCAATGATGATCTTCACAAGAAAAGTTCTTCTTACATTGCCAAGCATTTACTCTTATCTACTTACATACCTCAAGTCAGGTCTAGTAACAAGAACAAGAAAGACTCTTCCTCTAGCAGTGACAATAATCATGCTCAATCCAATGTTAGTGCTTCTAGTAGTTCTCTTAATTCCACTAATGATTCTCTTAGCCAAGTTACACTTGAGCAAGAAAATATCCTTTTGAAGGGAATTATAGAGAAAGGTGTTTGCAAGAGCCTTGCCGGGAGTAAGCAATTCGAGGAAATTGTACACAAGCATGGAAGACACCGGAAGAACCAAGATGTTGGTTTGGAACGAAAGTTCAATGCTAATGGAGTTGAGTGGGAAGAAGATCAATACCCCAAGACGAAGTTTGTTCCTCAACAAGAGAAGTATGATCCTACTTCTTTCAAAGGGACACAAGCTCAAGATGATCTTCCACCACAAGACCACAAGCAAAAAGGCAAGGACAAGCTTCAAGAGGAGATTGATGCATTTGAATAAGCTCCTAATGCCTTAGTCAAGTGGGTTCCCAAGACTACATCAAGTTCTACTTCATTAAGTTAGACTACAACTCCAAGGATTCCTATCAAGATGATGTGGATCCTGAAGAATAAGAACTAGAGAGTTCTTGAGGGTGACTCCGCCAACATAGTTCACTCATATCATTTTGGCAAGAACAAGTGCAATCAACTTCCACATCTTGCACTATTTCAAGGAGTCACAAACCCTCTTGTTGGTAATACAAGGGACAAGGTAACCTAATGCTTTCATGGACATCATATTGTGTGTGCATCACTCTATGTCTACGGATATCCTTGTTTGTTCCTTGTGGGACTAACCCATGTAGGTATTGAAAGTGCAACTCACTCCAAAGGATTGCTCCAAATGATCTACATCAACATTGAGCATCCACATCTTCAACACCTGCATGAAGTCATCATCGACAAAACCCAAGGTTAGTTCATCCCTCTTAGGGGGGATCTCACATCCAGGGGAGCTTTACTCTAAGAATTCAGCTAAAGCAACTCTAATGGTGTGAACACAACAATGCTTTATGTAAAAGTGGTAACCCCACTTGTGCTTAAACGATGAGTATGACCTATGATCAAATGTTCTCATTTGACTCCTAAGTCAATATACTCATATATAGATGACCTAGTCATCGCCATTTGCTTGATAGATGCTAGAATTGTGTGTGCATGATTTGTCACATATTTCATTTGCTATTTTATTGTGTGAGCATGTTGGTTGCATATTTTACTCATTCGAGGACATCCACTTGTAGTTTTGATTGTTTCATTTCTTTTCTTTTGCCAAGTGGATGGACAAGAATGCCTAAGAACCCTCTCTAGCTATCTATGCTTTTCTTGTCTCAAACTCTATTCATGCTATATCACAAGGTTTGATCAAGTCAGATTCGAACTACTCTGTGTGAGGAGCACTCGGAGTCCCCGATTCGTCATAGACTTAAACTTCCAAAACCTCTTTGTGCGTTTCGGTCTGACCGATTCAACCTTTTCGGTCATACCGAGATCACTAAATTGATCTAGGTTTTCAATCTCGGTGCAACCGATTTGAACTTTTTGGTCACACCGAGTTGCAGTAACTGCTTGCAGTAATGCATCTCGATGCCACCGAGTTGTTCCACTCGGTCACACCGACAGGGTCAGGCTATATATACCCCCAGGCCAAAATTTAGAAATTTTTTCAAAACCCTTCGCCCGCGCACAGCCTGCTCTGCCTCTTCGGGTCTTCGGATTGTCCTCCTCGTCGCCAGTGACCTCCCATTGCTGGTCTCCGCCGCTGTCAACGAGATTCTGCTCCGCCGTTGTCGCCGTAGCAAATCCATTGCCGCATTAGGGTATGGATTTGAACTTTGTGCTATTCTTAACTCCGATTCCTAGCACATTGCATTTCCATGAATCTTGCCATGTTTGAAATCTTCCTATCCAGCAAAACTACTCCGTAGATTAGTATTGGATTGAAAATTTAGGGTTAGGTTTCCGCCGAATTCATCTCGGACCGATTGAGTTGTAGAAATCGGTCTCACCGATTTGGCTTAGGCCATTGCACATGTGATTCTCGGTCTGGCTGAGAATTGCAAATCGGTGTGACCAAGATAGATTCTTTGTGAAACCCTAGCAGTCTCGGTGCCACCGAACTGTGACTCGGTCTGACCGAGTTCACTAGTTTAGATTCCAAAAGCTACTTCTGTATCACCGAGTTTACAAATCGATAGCTCCAAATGCTTTCTGTGGAAAACTAAAACTAAGTTTTGACTCATTTTTTTGCAAAAACCTCTATGCTTTGTGATGCTCATCCACTCTACCTCATCTACATCTATTCACAGGGTCTGCTGTCAGAGATTGCATCATGTCAGATCAGAGTGACAGTCAGAACAAGTCTGAGGAGCAAGTTCATATGAGTGAGGGCACTAGTCCCTCCAGCAGTTATGATGAGGGTAGCAGAAGCACACCTAGCAATTTGCCCAAGGCAGCCACCAGGGCAAGGAAGAAGAAAACCTCAGATTCTGAAGATGAGGACTATGTGGCTGTTGAGGATGAGGCCACTTCTAAGAAGAAGGTGCTGAAGAAGGAATATGGCACAGCTGCATCCACTAAGCCAGGAATGCAAAAGAAGGCACCTTCCAAAAGAATTCCCATGTCTAAGGCCAGAGCCTCCACTCAAGCAACTTTGGGATCTGAACCCAAAGAACCAGTTGTGGCTGAAAAGAAAAGGAAAGAAAGGGTCAAGAAGACCATGGCCAGAGTTGTTGGAAAGCCTTCAATGATGGATGAAGAAGAGGAAGAGGTTGCTTCACCAGCACTTTAAAGCTCAGAAGCTGATGGGAGATGTTATAAGATCAGGGGCTGCTCCATCTAAGCCCAAAGATGCTCCCAAGGCTGCTGCTCCTAAGCCCAAGTCTGCACCTAAGAGGAACACTAGGAGTATTCCAGCTGAAGAGAAGAACAAGGCCCCAGTGCCTGAAGCTGCTGAAGAAGATGAAGATTCACTTGTCTTGAGAAAGTTGAAGCCTAAGGTTCCTGATCATAATGATGCTCATCCAGTTGCAGAGGATATGAAGCTCAGGAAGGATGCAGGACTGAGACTCTGGGGACAGACTGATCCCTATGCTATCAGAAGAAGAACTACAGTGGACTACAGGTTCCACACTAAGGAACAACAAGATTTCTATGAGATAGTTTTGCTTGACAAGAAGCCCATAGTATGTGACATGAGATGGGTTGATTGGGAGTACATCGGGAAGAATGAAGAGCACTATCCAGGAGTGTATGACAGCTTCAATACTTGTGGAGTAGATGACTTTGTTGGCCAGAAGCTCACCAAGTGGAATGATGAGCTCATTATGCAGTTTTACTCCACAGCTCATTTCTACCCAGATGGGAAAATTGTTTGGATGTCTGAGGGTACTAGGTACCAGTCAATAGTTGAGGAATGGTTTGAGTTGATAAATGCTCCAAAAGAGAATGAGGATGACTTGGATGTCTATGCCAAGAAGAAGAAAGACCACAACTCTATGACTCACATGTACAGAGAGATCCCAGATGCTGCCCTAGAGACACATAAGTTTGGATCTGTACATTATCTATTGTCAGGATTGCCTACTATCAACTGGATCTTAAGGCACACTTTGCTGCCCAAGTCAGGTGATCACAAGATGATCAGAGGCCATGCAATTAACTTGCTGCATATATTTGATGTGCCTCAGAAATTCAAGGTCATGAGCCTGATTGTGGAAACAATCAAAAGGACTGCTGCTGATCAGAAGAGGAGTTGTGGATATGCCCCACACATTCAGGAGCTCATAAACTCCAAGATGGGCACATGCACATATCTTTTGGACAAGGAACACCTGCCCATCTACCCTAATTTTGAGGACAACACCATTGTGATGGATGAAAATGAACCATCATCTGTGCAAGTACAAGAGAAGAAAGAGAAAGCAAGGGCTGAGAAAGCTGATAAGATGCCAACTGCTGAAGAGGCATCTCAGATTTTCCTGAAGAGCAAGCAAGATCAGCTTGGCTATTTGATTGCCTCCACCTTGAGGATTGAGAAGGGCTTGGCCACCCTGACTCAAAACCAGGAGAGCTTGGAGAGAATCATAGAGCAAAAGTTTTATGCTCTTGATGTCAAAGTTACTGAGATCCAAACTGCAGTTGAGCAACTTCAGGAGGATGTGGAGGAGAAGAAGGGCAAGTCTACTACAGATGCTTTTGCTAGAGTGCCCAGAGGACAGAGATCTGCTGCAGTGCCTGTTCCAGACACCAGAGCTACATCATCTGCACCAGCTACAGCTTTAGTGCCACCAGCTCCAGCAGCCACTCCACCAGCTCCAGCTACATCAACAGAACCTTTCGTCCTAGGAGCCATATCTACACCATCACATGAAGACCAAGCCTGAGCGTCGTTTAGCACTATGCATTTTTGTGAACTTTTTGGTAACTTGTTGCCAAAGAGGGAGAAAAATGTATAGATCATAGGCTTCGAGAGAGAGTGTTGCTTTTGATCTCTCTTGTCTTTTTGGTGGTCGAACTTCGTTATTTGTGTGTTTGCTTGATACATTATGCCTTTTGTGAGATTCTTGTATGATCATGTGTTTGATCATACGCCATGCTACATTAATGCTTGTTGGATGATATTATCTCTTATATCCTCATATGATCATTCACTTTCCTTGGTGATGAGTGCATGTGTTTAATTGTTATCATTTTGAGTGCTCCACCAAGATGTATGTGACATGGAAGAGTGACTCATGATCCTAACTCACTGTGCATTTGCAGTCCAAAGCAAATTTTAAATAATGCACAAATTTAGGGGGAGCTCTTACTTTTCACATACTTCTCAAAGCGACAATGTTTTTCAATCTTATTATCATTTTTCGAAGCTTTGATCTATATGTTGTCATCAATTACCAAAAAGGGGAAGATTGAAAGTGCAACTATCCCTGGGTGGTTTTGATAATTCCTAACAACATATATCTCATTGAGCTAATGCTATTTCAAGATAAGTATTTCAGGAAAGCTCAATGATTGGCATGGCATGGATGAGAAAAGTGGATCCCTCAAAATGCTAAGGACAAAAGGATTGGCTCAAGCTCAAAGCACAAGACTCTACATTTTCTATTTTAGTGATCCAAGATCACATTGAGTCTATAGGAAAAGCCAATACTATCAAGGAGGGATGAGGTGTTGCTTAATGGCTTTCTTGCTCAAAGTGCTTAGTGATATGCTCCAAAGCCCTCAACTACTTTCTCATATCCACATATGACCCAAACCAAAAGTCCAACTCAGCCCCACCGATTCTTTCTATCCGGCGCCACCGAGTTCAGATGTCATAGCCACTGCCACAAACCCTAGTCAAATCGTTCTCACCGATAGGGATCTCGGTCTCACCGAGATGGGATTGCAATCTCTCTGTTTCCCTTCGTAACGTTTTGGTCCAACCGAAATGAGCGATCGGTCCCACCGAGATTCCAATGCAAACTCTCAGTTTCCTTTTTGTAACGTTTCGGTCTCACAGAGATGAGCGAATCAGTCCCACCGAGTTTGCCTGACCAACTCTCTGGTTAGCTTATTACCAAAATCGGTCCCACCGAGTATGAGTAATCGGTCTCACCGAGATTACGTTATGCCCCAACCCTAACCACATTGGTCCCACCAAGTTGACATGTCGGTCCCACTGAAAATCCCAACGGCCACATAATTTGCTAAATCGGTCCGACCGAGTTTCACGATTCGGTCCCACCGAGATTGGTAAGTTGTGTGTAATGGTTAGATTTTGTGTGGAGGCTATATATACCTCTCCACCCACTCTTCATCCGTGGAGAGAGCCATCAGAGCATGCCTACACTTCCAACATACATTTTCTGAGAGAGAACCACCTACACTTGTGTTGAGGTCAAGATATTCCATTCCTACCATATGAATCTTGATCTCTAGCCTTCCCCAAGTTGCTTTCCACTCAAATCTTCTTTCCACCAAATCCAAATTCTATGAGAGAGAGTTGAGTGTTGGGGAGACTATCATTTGAAGCACAAGAGCAAGGAGTTCATCAACAACACACCATTTGTTACTTCTTGGAGAGTGGTGTCTCCTAGATTGGCTAGGTGTCACTTGGGAGCCTCCGACAAGATTGTGGAGTTGAACCAAGGAGTTTGTAAGGGCAAGGAGATCGCCTACTTCGTGAAGATCTACCCTAGTGAGGCAAGTACTACGTGGGTGACGGCCATGGTGGGATAGACAAGGTTGCTTCTTCGTGGACCCTTCGTGGGTGGAGCCCTCCGTGGACTCGCGCAGCCGTTACCCTTCGTGGGTTGAAGTCTCCATCAACGTGGATGTACGATAGCACCACCTATCGGAACCATGACAAAAACATCCGTGTCTCCAATTGCGTTTGCCTTCTCAAACCCCTGCCCTTTACCTTCATATGCAATTGTTTTACATTCCGCTGCTATACTCTTAGAATTGCATGTGTAGGTTGATTGCTTGACTTGTGCTAAGTTACTAAAATCTGCCAAGAACTAAAATTGGGAAAAGGCAAGTTTTATTTGGTCAAGTAGTCTAATCACCCCCCCTCTAGACATAATTTTGATCCTACACCCTTCAAGGTGCTAGCACACTACAACAACAACGCCTACAAGATCGACATCCCACGCGACAAGTACTCCGTGAGCGATATCTTCAACGTCAATGATCTCTCCCCGTACCATGGTGATGAGGATTTCGATCCGAGGTTGGATCTTTCCCAAGGGAGGGGAGATGATGCGGAGCATCCTACGGTCATCCCCATGGACCTACCACCGTCTCACCAAGCACCAAGAGGACCCATGACAAGAGCATGAGCTAGAGCTCTCGAGACCGAGGTGACTTCTTTCCTTAGTGATTTCTCATATGATCCTCTCGAGACATGGCTACTACCTAAGTCCGGAATGTTGTGCCTAATTAGGTACCAAGAGGACCCTCCCGAGGATGCACATGAAGATGGTCAAGCCCCCAAGTCCACGGAAGAAGAGAACCAACGGAAGAAGGCGAGGACAGCTTCTAGGCCCCGGACATCCGGCCATGGCCCTGGACATCCGGCCCCTGGAGATCTACCCCGCAGCCAGGGATTAGCAGCCGAAGCCACAGGGCCCGGACATCAGGCATCCAGCCTGGACATTCAGACAAGCCATCCAGGGAGTACAGAAGCCTGCCCCGACATCTCGGACATCCGGTTGCGACCCCGGACATCCGGCCCTTCGCGTCGCCCCAGACATCCGGCCAGCGCCCGGACATTGGACCAGCTCTGCCCGAGGAGATCTAAGACGACGCCAGGCCAGCCAGGACATCCGGCCCGACAGCCCGGACATCCGGCCCCTCGCGAACGCCCGGACATCCGGCCCGACGCCCGGACATCCGGCCTCCCCTGTCTGTGAACAGTGTAAGGGCCGTGGCCCGTGTACCCCTTCGCCCCCTAGACTATATATACTCCTCCTCCGTCCTCTTTCTAGGGTTACCGTTGATTTATCTCATTTGTGAGATAGAGCCTCGCTGATCCATCCAGATCTACTCCTCGTGAGGGACCAACACGTCTTCGGAGAAGATCCACCTAGATTCAAGACCTCCATCCGGAGAAGACCATCTTCAAGTCCTCCTCACGGAGAAGAACGGGTTACCCTTTGTATCGTCTCTTGTTGGATTTGGATCTTGTACCTCTATTGTGTTTTGATGATCTAGCACATGTGTGACTTAGTTCCTGCCGGTTGAGTGTTTTCTCGTGTTTTTCTCTCGTTCCCCTTCTCGTGTCCTTCGTGTTCCTCATAGGGATCCTCTCCAAACGTGAAAGATCGGCCCCTAGGGTTCTACCCTACATCACTTCCCTCCAACACAAACTTGTTCATGTTTTGTGTTGTAGCTTGAGTTCCTTGTAATCCAGCTTATGTTCTACCATGGTGTATTACCATCCTTTATGTCAAGAATGTCGTGAGAATTTCACCACCTCTTAAGGATTCTTGATACAAGTGATACTTCTCGCCATCTCCCTTTCATTTCTTGGTCCCCGTGTTGTTTCTAACCGGAATACCGACAATTGAACTATGATGTGTGAATTCAAAACTTCTAGCAACCCTATTGCTTTGAAGTGAATGGTCGATAGTTTCATTCTAGGTCTTTTGGTTATTGAATCACCATCCTAACACTGATCGTGCTACTTGGTCCATATTTCTAGGTGCATTTTGTTCAATGTTTAATTATGGATGTTCTCCTCAAACATACTTCATTATATACTTTGGTGTGTCTAGTGCTATCAACTTGTTCACTTAATTATGAAAATCCATGTTTATGGAAATCTCGATGAATTGTTGTTGAGCCCGTCGGCCACATCCTCATATTTTCCTTGCGGAAATTGTATGGCTTATTTTATAAGTTGTTTCCGATGGATCCTTTGTGTATCCAAAGTCCAACCTTTACCTGATGACCATGTCAATGCTATCCCGAAGCATGACTGTGGTACTCAAACATCGACAAGGACTTTGGAAGCATAATGCTAAATGTTTCTTGATCAATGGTCCAAACACCATTGTACGTTACAAAAAGATACACTTCCGTGATGATACGTGTTTGTCACAGTAGGACACGTTTTCTGCCATGCATGTACATCCATGAGGATTTGATGGCAGAATCAACATAGCCATACCTGTGCTGTCATAGAAGTGCTCCATGACAATACTTAAATTACCATCATGGAAGTGTCCACTTCTATGACGATAAATGCCGCGTCATGGAAGTGTTTTAGTCAAGGGTTACTGACACGTCGCATCCACCGTAACGGGTCACCATTAAGCTATCGGGTTCCAGTTTGGATCTGATAACCCGTTAACAGCCCGGACCAATGGTGATTTTCCACGTGTAAAATTCTCATTTGCCGGAGGAACCACGTGTCAGCTCATCATTGGTATAGAGAGGCGCCTATGATATGTCAACACTTGGCACAGCCCAAGAGTGGCCCCTTTAGCTTACAAAGGCTGGCCCATTTGAGTTGGTCAAAAGGTAGCAAGGGCCAGCCCATGAAAAGCCTGTTAACGGTCTATTCGCATATAGCCCATTTTACGGCCCGGTAACTCACGACCCGTTATAGCGTTCCCGAATTCGGCCCAACAGCATCATGTGGGCCATCTAGTATAATACCAGCCCGTTTCACTTTTGGCCCATGTATGGCCCACAATATCTTTTGGCACATATGAGGCCTTTTGTATCTTTGGGCCCTTTAGTGGCCCGCGATGACTCTGGCCCGTAATAAACAGAAATTTCTTTATACCCATTAACAGCCCATGATTCACATGGGCCGTTTCCAGCCCGTGTTAGCTTTCAGCCTACTAACGAGCCATACATTCTTGGACTCCTTTCTGGCCCTCGATTACTTCCGGCCCATTAATGGGCCAAATTCAACCCGTGGTTAGAATCGGCCCGTTTGTGGCCTGGTAATCCGTTGCAGCGATTCCAACCCGTCATGTATTCCAACCCATTAACGATCTGCTATGCCGGTGACAGAATTAAGCCTTTGCTGTCTTTCGGCCTGTTAACGGCCCGTTACCGTGTTGGCTCGATACCAATTACGCCCGTTTATGGCCCATGTCAGCCCATTTATCCGACGACCCATTGATACTATGGCCCATTGGAGGCCCATTTATCCGACGGCCCATAGGAGGCCCATTGATCCTACGACCCATAGCAGGCTCAAGGTTACCAGGACCCGTATCTGGCCCGTGGTTGTTGCGACCACTAGCAGACCAAAGAAAAAGAAGACTAGCGAAATAAATAAGCCAGAAACTAAGGCTAGGCTATTAAGGCGATTGCACATATTACATCCACTGGGCATCAAAGTTTGCCACCAGTGCAAATATAGGGAACACCCTACACTATACAAAAATGGCTTGTAGTTTTCTTCAGCCAGTCACTGCACGTTAAGAACAAATTTTATATCACAACAAAACAAACTAAAACTATAAAACAAAAGGAAGGTTGGCATAAAAGTTAACAGTCCGGTAGATAAATGCACCACCAGAAGTTCAGAAGCTTAGTTCATTGACATGACCGTTAAGTTTTCATGTTGTACTGTCCGATGAAGCACCATACCCTTCACCTTCATTTCTCCTAGGATCCTCAACAACATAGCAAATGTCTGATAGTCTGGTTTCAAAACCATGCATATCTTGACGACATCGAACAATGGATGTCCTTGTTTCACAAAGGGTCTCTGTTAGGGATTGGACTTGTGTCTAGAGCGCATATATAACATTGTTTTGAGCTTGCATATCTTGATCATGAGGCATGATACATCTCCAACGTATCTATAATTTTTGATTGTTCCATGCTGTTATATTATCTGTTTTGGATGTTTTATATGCATTAATATGCTATTTTATATTATTTTTGGGACTAACCTATTAACCTAGAGCCTAGTGCCACTTTCTGTTTTTTCCTTGTTTTGAGCTTCGCAGAAAAGGAATATCAAATGGAGTCCAAACGGAATAAAACCTTCACAATGATTTTCTTGGATGAGAAGACACCCCAGAGACTTGGAGATGAAGTCAGAAGAGCTGCGAGGCAGCGGGAAGGGGGGAGGGCACGCCCCCTGCCTTGCCACCTCCTCGGGACTCCTTTGACCTAACCCTTGGCCCTATATATTCACATATATCCCCAAACCACCAGAAGCATCCACGAAAACACTTTTCCACCGCCGCAACCTTCTATACCCGTGAGATCCCATCTAAGGGCCTTTTTCGGAATCTTACCGAAGGGGGATTCGATCACGGAGGGCTTCTACATAACCTCTATTGCTCTTCCGATGAAGCATGGGTAATTTACCTCAGACCTACGGTTCCATAGCTAGTAGCTAGTTGGCTTCTTCTCTCTCTCTTTGATTCTCAATACCATGTTCTCCTCGATGTTCTTGGAGATTTATCCAATGTAATCTTCTTTTATGGCGTGTTTATCGATATCCGATGAATTGTGGATTTATGATCAGCTTATCTATGAATATTATTTGAATCTTCTCTGAATTCTTATATGCATGATATGATATCTTTGTAATTCTCTTCGAACTATCGATTTAGTTTGGCCAACTAGATTGGTTTTTCTTGCAATGGGAGAAGTGCTTAGCTTTGGGTTCAATCTTGCGGTGTCCTTTCTAGTTATAGTAGGGGCAACAAGGCACGTATTGTATTATTGCCATCGAGGATAAAAAGATGGGGTTTACATCATATTGCTTGAGTTTATTCCTCTACATCATGTCATCTTAGTTAATGCGTTACTTGTTCTTCATGAACTTAATACTCTAGATGCAGGCAGGAGTCGGTCAATGTGTGGAGTAATAGTAGTAGATGCAGAATTGTTTCGGTCTACTTGACACGGACGTGATGCCTATATTTCATAATCATTGCCTTAGATATCGTCATAACTTTGCGCTTTTCTATCAATTGCTCGATAGTAATTTGTTCACCCACCATATTATTTGCTAGCTTGAGAGAAGCCACTAGTGAAACCTATGGCCCCCGGGTCTATTTTCCATCATATAAGTTTCCGATCTACTATCTTGCAATCTTTCACTTTGCATCTATAAACCAAAAATACCAACAATATTTACTTTATCTTTCGTTTAGTTTATTCTATCTCTATCAGATCTCACTTTTGCAAGTAACCGTGAAGGGATTGACAATCCCTTTATCGCGTTGGGTGCAAGTTGTTTGATTGTTTGTGCAGGTCTTGGTGATTTGTGCGTTGTCTCCTACTGGATTCATACCTTGGTTCTCTAACTGAGGGAAATACTTATCTCTACTTTGCTGCATCACCCTTTCCTCTTCAAGGAAAAAACCAACACAAGCTCAAGAAGTAGCAGGAAGAATTTCTGGCGCCGTTTCCGGGAAGATCTACGCCAAGTCAAGACATACCTAGTACCCATCATAAAACTCTCATCTCTTTTATTACATTATTCGCCCTTTTCCTCTTGTTTTCCTCTCCCCCACTTCTGAAACTATTTTCGAAAAAATTGCCTTTCATTTGCCCCTCTTTCCATTCGTCTTTCAGTATGACTTTTTGCTCATTTGCTATCTTTGCTTGTGTTTCCATGTGCCTTCTATTTGCTTGCATCTTTGCTTGCTAAAAATCTATTGATATGGATCCATTTAAAGTTTTCTACTTGGATCATCTTTGATCCATATGTTCTCGTGCTGAAACCCCAAACTATTTTAGTTGAGGGAAAATCTTTAGATGAGCATGCTCATTTTCTGACTCACCGTTTTTCTAAAAAAGGGAGACTCCTATGGAATCAAATAAATTGTTTTCTATGTTATGCTTGGAATCTTTGTGAACTTTGTGATTTTACTTGTTGATCTAAGAATCCTAAAAAACACCTTCCCTACCTATGTGAGTTTAATGATAATGAAATCTTATCTTCTTATGAAAAGGGTGTTTGTAGTTACTATGATATCGAACAAATTAAAGAATCTGTTGCTATTAAGGGTGCGTATGAAGTTGCTTCTTTGATTGAAAAGTATGATATTACTCTCTAGAAATTTGAAAATTTTGACATACTTAAATATTGCTATGAGAACTATGCTCATAATGCCTATGTTAAGGAATTTATTGAGAGAATGACCGTTGCTTTGGAAGAAAATAATGATATGCATGAATCTATAGATAATTATGATTCTGATGATTTGATTGAAATATCCCTTGATGAACATGATGCTTTCTATTCTTATGGCCATGATGCCAATATTAATTATGCTTATGGAGATGAACTTGCTATAGTTCCTTATGTTAAACATGAAATTATTTCTATTGCACCCACACTTGATAGTTCCTTCGATGAAAAGCATGATTGCAATGATGTCATTATAAATTCTATTAATGTCAATTGTGTTAATGATATGCAAAAACCTGAGCTTGGGGATGCTAGTTTTTCTATGTCCACTACTTGTTGCAATGATCATGATTAGGGTGATTCTTATTATGATCTTGAAAATTATTTAAGCCCCATGATGAATATGATATTGATAGTAATGTTTGCAATAATATTAAAAGTGGGTTTGGAGAGGTCATGGCTTTAGTTCATATTAATCCCACTATTTTGGAAGAGTGTCAACTTCGCATGCATGTGGATCATGTTGAGAATATGTTATGTGATAGCTATTTTTATTGAATTTGCTTATGATCCTACATGTAATCATTATGAGAGAGGAAAATATGGTGGTAGAAATTTTTATCTTACTAAATTACCTCTCTTCATGTTGAGATTGCTATCTTCTCTTTCTTCTTCCTAGCATATGCTAGTTTTTGCTTGCCTTGATAATTTGTTTGCTTATAAAATGCCTATGCATAGGAAGTATGTTAGACTTAGATGTGTTTTTCACGTTTTTTATGATGCTCTCTTTGTGCTTCAATTCTTCTCTTTTATGTGAGCATCATTGAAATTATCAATGCCTAGCTAAAAGGTTTTAAAGAAAAGCGCTTGTTGGGAGACAACCCAATATTTTTCCTTGATGTTTTCAATAAATAATTCATCTAGACTATGTTTAGATGTGGTTTTGTGTTTTAATTAGTGTTTGTGCCAAGCAAGACCTTTGGGATGGCTTACGGTGATAGTTGTTTTGATCTTGCTGGAAAACAAAAATTTTGCGCCCAGGAAAATAATTTTCATAATTCACAGAAGCGTGTTTTTGATCTAATTCTTTTTGCACAAGATTGTTACAAAAATTTCCCAGGTTGTCCTAATGTTTCAGAGATTTTGGAGTTACATAAGTATTCGAAGTTTCCAGATTGCTACAGACTGTTCTATTTTTGACAAATTCTATTTTCTATGTGTTGTTTGCTTATTTTGATGACTCTATGGGTAGTATCGGGGCATATGAACCATGGAAAAGGTGGAATACAGTAGATACTACACCAACATAAATAAAGAATGAGTTCACAACAGTACCAAAAGTGGTGATTTATTTTCTTGGAGCTTATGAGATTTTTTGTTGAGTTTAGTGTTGAGAAGTTTTCAAGTTTTGGGTAAGGATTTTATGGACTATGGAATAAGGAGTGGCAAGAGCCTAAGCTTAGGGATGCCCAAGGCACCCCAAGATAATATTCAAGGACAACCAAGAGCCTATGATTGGGGATGCCCCGGAAGGAATCCCCTCTTTCGTCTTCGTCTACGGTAACTTTACTTGAGGCATATTTTTATTCACCACATGATATGTGTTTTGCTTGGAGCGTCTTGTATGATTTGAGTCTTTGATTTCTAGTTTGCCACAATCATCCTTGCTGTACACCCCTTAAGAGGGACACACATGAATCGTGATTTATTAGAATACTCTATGTGCTTCACATATCTTTTGAGCTAGGGAATATTGCTCTAGTGCTTCACTTATATCTTTTTAGATCACGACGGTGGTTTTATTTTATAGAAATTTTTGAAATCTCATGCTTAACTTATATTATTTTGAGAGTGTTTTTAAACAGCATGGTAATTTGCTTTGGTTATAAAATTAGTCCTAATATGATAGGCATCCAAGAGGGATATAATAAAAACTTTCATATGAAGTGCATTAAATACTATGAGAAGTTTGATTCTTTATTATTGTTTTGAGATATAAAGATGGTTATATTAGAGTCATGCTAGTGAGTAATTGTGAATTGGAGAAATACTTATGTTGAGGTTTGTGATTCCCGTAGCATGCACGTATTGTGAACCGTTATGTAACAAAGTTGGAGCATGAGGTATTTATTGATTGTGTTCCTTATGAGTGGCGGTCGGGGACGAGCTATGGTCTTTTCCTACCAATCTATCCCCCTAGGAGCATGCACGTACTACTTTGTTTTGATGACTAATAGATTTTTGCAATAAGTATGTCAGTTCTTTATGACTAATGTTGAGTCCATGGATTATACGCACTCTCACCCTTCCACCATTGCTAGCCTCTCTAGTACCTCGCAACTTTCGCTAGTACCATACTCCCACCCTATACCTTCCTCAAAATAGCCACAATACCTACCTATTTTGGCATTTCCATAGCCATTTCGAGATATATTGCCATGCAACTTTCCACTGTTTCGTTTATTATGACCCGCTTCATCATTGTCAAATTGCTTTGCATGATCATGTAGTTGACATTGTATTTGTGGCAAAGCCACCTTACATAATTCTTTCATACATGTCACTCTTGAGTCATTGCTCATCTCGGTACACCGCCGGAGGCATTCATATAGAGGCATATTTTTGTTCTAAGTATCGAGTTGTAATTCTTGAGTTGTAAGTAAATAGAAGTGTGATGATCATCAATATTAGAGCATTCTCCCATGTGAGGAAATAAAGGAGGCCAAAGAAGCCAAACAAAAAAAATGAGAGAAGAAGAGAGAAGGGACAATGTTACTATCCTTTTTCCACACTTGTGCTTCAAAGTAGAACCATGATCTTCATGATAGAGAGTCTCCTATTTTGTCATTTTCATATAATAGTGGGAATTTTTCATTATAGAACTTGGCTTGTATATTCCAACGATGGGCTTCCTCAAATCACCCTAGGTCTTCATGAGCAAGCAAGTGGGATGCACACCCACTTAGTTTTTATTTTTGAGCTTTCATAAACTTATAGCTCTGGTGCATCCGTTGCATGGCAATCTCTACTCACTCACATTGATAGCTATTAATGGGCATCTCCATAGCCCGTTGATACGCCTAGTTGATTGGAGACTATCTCCCTCTTTTTGTCTTCTCCACAACCACCATATTCTATACCACCTATAGTGCTATGTCCATGAATCATGCTCATGTATTGCATGAAAGTTGAAAAGGTTCGAGAACAACAAAAGTATGAAACAATTGCTTGGCTTGTTATCGGGGTTGTTCATGATTTGAATATTTGGGTGATGAAGATGGAGCATAGCCAGACTATATGATTTTGTAGGGATAACTTTCTTTGGCCACGTTATTTTGAGAAGACATAATTGTCATGTTAGTATGCTTGAAGTATTATTGTTTTTACGTTAATATTAAACTTTTGTTTTGAATCTTATGGATCTGAACATTAATGCCACAATAAAGAAAAAAATACATGGATAAATATGTTAGGTAGCATTCCACATCAAAAATTCTGTTTTAACATTTACCTACTCGAGGACAAGAAGGAATTAAGCCTGGGGATGCTTGATACGGTCTCCGACGTATCTATAATTTTTTTATTGTTCCATGCTATTATATTATCTGTTTTGGATGTTTTATATGCATTAATGTGCTATTTTACATTATATTTGGTACTAACCTATTAACCTAGAGGCCAGTGCTCATTTCTGTTTTTTCCTTGTTTTTGAGCTTCATAGAGAAGGAATACCAAATGGACCAGAAGACACCCCAGAGACTTGGAGATAAAGTCAGAAGAGCCACGAGGCAGTGGCAAGGGGGGAGGGGGCGCCCCCTGCCTTGCCGCCTCCTCGGGACTCCTCTGACCTAACCCTTGGCCCTATATATTCACATATATCTCCAAACCACCAAAAGCATCCACGAAAACACTTTTCCACCGCTGCAACCTTCTGTAACCATGAGATCCCATCTAGCAGCCTTTCTGGCATCCTATCGGAGGGGGATTCGATCACGAAGGGCTTCTGCATCAACTCTATTGCCCTTCCGATGAAGCGTGAGTAGTTTACCTCAGACCTACAGTTCCATAGCTAGTAGCTAGATGGCTTATTCTCTCTCTTCGATTCTCAATACCATGTTCGCCTCGATGTTCTTGGAGATCTATCTGATGTAATATTCTTTTGCAGTGTGTTTGTCGAGATTCGATGAATTGTGGATTTATGATTAGCTTATCTATGAATATTATTTGAATCTTCTCTGAATTCTTATATGCATGATTTGATATCTTTGCCCAACTAGATTGGTATTTTTGCAATGGGAGAAGTGCTTAGCTTTGGGTTCAATCTTGTGGTGTCCTTTCCCAGTGACAGTAGGGACAGCAATGCACATATTGTATTGTTGCCATCAAGGATAAAAGGATGGGCTTTACATCATATTTCTTGAGTTTATTCCTCTACATCATGTCATCTTACTTAATGCGTGACTCTATTCTTCATGAACTTAATACTCTAGATGCAGGCATGAGTTGGTCGATGTGTGGAGTAATAGTAGTAGGTGCATAATCGTTTCAATCTACTTGACATGGACGTGATGCCTATATTTCATAAGCATTGCCTTAGATATCATCATAAATTTGCGATTTTCTATCAATTGCTCGACAGTAATTTGTTCACCCACAGTATTATTTGCTATCTTGAGAGAAGCCACTAGTGAAACCTATGGCCCCCGGGTTTATTTTCCATCATATAAGTTTTTGATCTACTATGTTGCAATCTTTTACTTTCCGAGCTATAAACCAAAATACCAAAAATACTTACTTTATCTTTTGCTTAGTTTATTCTATCTCTATCAGATCTCACTTTTGCATGTAACCGTGAAGGGATTGACAACCCCTTTATCGTGTTGGGTGCAAGTTGTTTGATTGTTTGTGCAGGTCTTGGTGATTTGTGTGTTGTCTCCTACTGGTTTGATACCTTGGTTCTCTAACTGATGGAAATACTTATCTCTACTTTCTTGCATCACCAATTCCTCTTCAAGGGAAAAAAACAATGCAAGCTCAAGAAGTAGCAAGGCAGTTTGGAAGCGATTGCCTTAACAACCAACCCAGTATTACGCAGGAACGTGCTTTTGGCACTATTAGTGGACAGGTACTGACCCACTGCAGCAAGAGGTGACATTGCGGTTATAGTTGCCTCGTCACCTCCAAAAGGTGGCGGTTCCTGAAGGAAATATGCCCTAGAGGCAATAATAAAGTTATTTTTTATTTCCTCATATCATGATGAATGTTTATTATTCATGCTAGAATTGTATTAACCGGAAACATGATACATGTGTGAATACATAGACAAACTTAATGTCACTAGTATACCTCTACTTGACTAGCTCATTAATCAAAGATGGTTATGTTTCCTAACCATAGACATGTGTTGTCATTTGATTAACGGGATCACATCATTAGGAGAATGATGTGATTGACTTGACCCATTCCATTAGCTAAGCACTTGATCATTTAGTATGTTGCTATTGCTCTCTTCATGACTTACACAAGTTCCTATAACTATGAGATTATGCAACTCCCGTTTACCAGAGGAACACTTTGTGTGCTACCAAATTTCACAACGTAACTGGGTGATTATAAAGGAGTTCTATAGGTGTCTCCAAAGGTACATGTTGAGTTGGCGTATTTCGAGATTAGGTTTTGTCACTCCGATTGTCGGAGAGGTATCTCTGGGCCCTCTCGGTAATGCACATCAATATAAGCCTTGCAAGCAATGTAGCTAATGAGTTAGTTACGGAATGATGCATTACGTAACGAGTAAAGAGACTTGACTAGGTATTGAGATACCGCCGATCGAATCTCGGGCAAGTAACATACCGATGACAAAGGGAACAACGTATGTTGTTATGCGGTTTGACCGATAAAGATCTTTGTAGAATATGTAGGAGCCAATATGAGCATCCAGGTTCTGCTATTGGTTATTGACCGGAAACAGTTCTAGGTCATGTCTACATCGTTCTCGAACCCGTTGGGTCCGCATGCTTAAGGTTTCGATGACAGTTTTATTATGAGTTTATGAGTTTTGATGTACCGAAGTTTGTTTGTAGTCCCGGATGAGATTACGGACATGACGAGGAGTCTCGAAATGGTCGAGACATGAAGATTGATATATTGGAAGCCTATATTTGGATATCGGAAGTGTTCCAGGTGAAGCCTATATTTGGATATTGGAGTACCGGGAGGTTACCGGAACCCCCCGGGGGCTTAATGGGCGTACATGGGCCTTAGTGGAAATAGACAGCAGCAAGGGTTGTATGGGGCGCGCCCCCAAGGCCCAAACCGAATTGGTTTAGGGCAAGGGGGTCGGGCCCCCTCTTTCCTTCTCCTCCTCTCCCTTTCCTTCCCCTCTCCTAGTCCAACAAGGAAGGAGGGAGTCCTACTCCCGATGGGAGTAGGACTCCCCATGGCGCGCCCCCTCCTAGGCCGACCGCCCCCTCCCCCCTTGCTCCTTTATATACGGGGGCAGGGGGGCACCTCTAAGACACAACAATTGATCTCTTGATCTCTTAGCTGTGTGCAGTGCCCCCTCCACCATTGTCCTTGATAATATTGTAGCGAGGCTTAGGCGAAGCCCTGCGACGGTAGAACATCAAGATCGTCACCACGCCGTTGTGCTGACGGAACTCTTCCCTGACATTCTGCTGGATCGGAATCCGAGGATCGTCATCGAGCTGAACGTGTGCTCGAACTCGGAGGTGCCGTAGTTTCAGCGCTTGATCGGTCGGGCCATGAAGACGTACGACTACATCAACCGCGTTGTTCTAAGGCTTCCGCTTTCGGTCTACGAGGGTACGTGGACAACACTCTCCCCTCTCGTTGCTATGCATCACCATGATCTTGCGTGTGCGTAGGAATTTTTTTGAAATTACTACGTTCCCCAACAGTTCCACCATTTGTTCTATAGCTTGCTGAAAAGTTGAGTTTGTACATTAGTAGTACCAGAATAGAAGATATTAAGGAGGCATCAAAACCAAACAGAATAGCTTTGGTATATATACATAACTTATTTTGGAGAACCCGTGTAAAATATTAGTTGTATTTTACTGCAAAGTACATAATAAAACTAGGTTCCAAACATATGACCATGTACCATGGCTAATGTATTGTCTATTTCTTGACATTGTATTGACAACTAAGGATAAAGGGACAAAGTTTATAATACGGTAAGCATAGTATGACATCTTCATATCATAAAACAACTGGGAACAAACAAATAGGCAATTGTAATGTTGTGTGGGCAAGTCCAGCATGGAACTATATTACAGATCAAGATCAAAGGAACATCACTCCTCTCTTTTAAACCTTGTAAGGTGCAATGATACGCTAAGACAGTTGTGTATAAAATTGAAAAGTGTAATAGAAATTGGTTGCAAACCGTGGAGTTCAATGCACAAGTCAGAGTAAGTAGTAGTTAAAAGGCATGAGGATTAAGGACTTACAACAACGTCTTTGACTGGTGTATTCATGCCCTTCGTATTGCTGGTGTGATAGTCCTTGAAGATTTCCACATCATTTGGTTCAGGTACTTTTTGGTCCTTGTGAGCATTCCTATGCATTTGGAACAAGTCAATATAGATATGATAATATGGCACATCGAAAAGAGTGAAACAGCAGCTAGTTACAAGTGCCTCGCAATGTGCAATATAGCTACGAGATCCCGTCGTCTGTTGGAATTTCACTTTCGTACGGTTGGCCTTGTTCTTTGAACAGTTCACCTACAAGAATATAGATTTGCGAGGCACATGCATAAATAGGAGTTCAACATGTGATCTGATCACATTTATATAACGTACTTGATACTTTGGATCAGAACAGTGTTTAACAAGGCCTCTCTAGTCTTCATTCGATATATTTTCCACTAGAGATGTTTGGGAAAGTTCACTGTTAGCCTTGCCTTCAAAGTGAGTTTTCCTCAAGTTATAACAGTACTGTCGCAGAGTAGACTTGAAAACATGGGTGCATGCTTGTCTGGTTGCATCATCTTGGCTATCCAACTCGAACCTCGTCTGTTGAAAATTATGGGAGTCTCATTACTAGCAACCTAGAAAGTATGGGACAGAGCAAGATGATATTACTAATTTCCATCCATAACCATAATTACAGAAAAATGGTCGAGGAAGGTGTTACACTGGGTTTCGTCTTTGTCATTCCTGTACTGAATCCATGTTGCGAGGATACGCGCATGACACCTAACGGCAACGACTGCCTCTGATACTAACTTGGTTAACTCTGTAGCATCACGTGGCCTTTTGAAACCCGCCTCAAAATGGATCTCTATTCTTCCTCCTCTAGATTTAGTTAACCCGTCGAGCATTAGCCTTGATGTTTGTTTCCTGTCGTGGCTAGGTGCTAGTTCAACAACGAACATGGGAAGTGCTAGTGTACATCAAACTGTGAGACTACATATAAAGAAGCATGAAACTGTAACTTGACTCGAGCAACTACCTTCTTGCTGTTTGAGCTCACAAGGTTCATCTAATCTTGCCAACTCATCTTATGTCAAGAGTGCTTCAGAAGTAGTGTCAGGTGGCAAGGGAGCTTGGGAACTTGCCGCTAGCAGAGTTGCTGAACGAGTAACTCGTGCAGATGTTGGTACTGTGGAAGAAGGTCCTGCAACAACTAGGGCTGTCGTTGCTTGTTTTGTGGCAGCTATTCGTTTGTGTTTGGATTGTTTTGCAGCTGGTGTAGTAGGGGATACCGTGTTTGTACAATTTTCCGGTGGACTTCGACCTTCTAGCACCATCAGTACCAGCAGAATCTGCATAATTCTTGCGCTTCCGTTTTCGTGCGGCCTGAGTACTAACACCATCCCCTACCATCCTGTGTTTCTTCCTCTTTCTCTTTGCCATGTCAAGTCAAGCTGACAAGAAAAAAGAATAAAAATTTATTTCATCAGAACAAATTGATGCGTGATACAGACGAAATGAACTTTGATGTTAGGAAACCGCATGATAGGAGGATGTAATATGAAAGAAAAACAGGACGGCATGAGATAATTAGACCTTTGATTTGTAAACTAAGCAGAAGGCATTTCAATAAATTAGAAGCAATGCAATGGAAGGTAGGCACCATATGAAAGATGCTACAAATATCGTGTTGCCAAGTTAACAGTGTCTCGTCATAACCTGCATTTAAAAAAATGTGAAGCAGTACAAGAAATAAATCATATGCAAGATGCAAACAACATCACACTACCAAGTTAAATGTCTCTCGTCATTAGTGCCATTGCATATTCACAACATTGCATATTCACAACTATGATATGTAAACTAAGCAGAAGGCATTTCAACAAATTAGAAGCAATGAAAGCTTGACACCATATGTAAGATGTAATGAATATCACACTACCAAGTTAAAACGGTCTCGTCATTAGTGCCATTTCAACAAATTAGTAGTACAAGCTAGAAAATAATCTGAGATGTAACCTATCTCAGACTCCCAAGTTAAACATGTCTTATGACAAGTGACTGTTGTAGGTTACACAACAATAGTACTTTGATGAAGAACATGGTGTGATAGTTAGACATTGTATGTTCTAGAAACAGGAACATGTGTCTTATTCACAAGTATAATGTGTAAAGTAAGTAGATGGAATTCAAGAAATTAGAAGCAATGCAAGCTAGACATCATACATAACATGCAACCACATATAACAGTGCCAAGTTAGCGGGAGCACCTGTGATGGTGGACTAGGGGAGACGTGCTCATCATGAACACAGCTACGTTGAGTGTGTATGTATGTGTTGTCTTCCAAATCTTGTTGGGGGATGGCGGAGTAGAATCTGTAGAGGCCCTCCATTTTAGTTGGTCGGAAGGAGCACCATTATCCACTGCCTTGCTAATTTCCTTCCGCTTTATTGATTTTGCATTGTCAAGTAAGACCAACACGAAAAAGCAATAAAATTCACTCTTCAGAACTCATTCATGGATGATACTGACAATCACTACTTCGATGTAAGGCAAACATATGATACGAGGATGGAATATATATGAAAAACACGACGACATGGCATATTCACAACTATTTGTGTAAAGCAAGAAGCAGTTATTCAATCAAATTACAAGCAATACAAGCTAGATATCATATGCAACATGCAAGACAATATCAGACTACCAAGCTAGAGAAAGCACCTGGGATGCCGGTTTCGCCGAAAGACTGCCATCAGTCCCTGCCTTAATTTTTTTCCTTCCGCTTACTTAATTTTATTGCCTTGCAAAGTCAAACCCACAATAAAAATGAAAAAAATTCGCTTTTCAGAACTCATTGATGCAGGATTCTGACGAGCACTACTTTAATGTAAGGTGACCGCATGATAGGACGATTGAATGTGTAAGAAAAAAAGGACAACATTGCATATTCATAGCTATGATGTGTAAACTACGCAGAAGGCATTTCAACAAATTAGAAACAATGCAAGCTAGACACCATATGAAAGATGCAACGAATATCACTCTACCAGGTTAAAACTGTCTCGTCATTAGTGCCATTTGAACAAATTAGAAGTAGTACAAGCTAGAAAAGAATGCAAGATGTAACCTATACCACACTCCCAAGTTAAACGTGTCTTATGATAAGTGATTGTTGCAGGTTACACAACAGTAGTACTTTGATGTAAGAACATGGTGTGATAGACATATATTGTATGGTCTAGAAACAGGAACACATGTCTTATTCACAAGTATAATGTGTAAAGTAAGCAGATGGAATTCAACAAAATTAGAAGCAATACAAGCTAGACATCATACATAACATACAACCACATATAACAATGCCAAGTTAGAGGGAGCACCTGTGATGGTGGACTAGGGGATACATGCTCATCATCAATACAGCTATGTTGAGTGTCTATGCATGTGTTGTCTTGCAAATCTTGTTGGGGGGGGGGGGGGTGGCGGAGTAGAATCTGTAGAGGCCCTCCATTTCAGTTGGTCAGAAGGAGCACCATTATCCACTGCCTTGCTAATTTCCTTCCGCTTTATTGATTTTGCATTGTCAAGTATAACTGACAAGAAAAAGCAATAAAATTCACTCTTCAGAACTCGTTCATGCATGATACTAACACTCACTACTTTGATGTAAGGCAAACATATGATATGAGGATGGAATATGTATGAAAAATAGGACGACATGGCATATTCACAACTATGTGTGTAAACTAAGCATAAGCCATTTCAACAAATTAGAAGCAATGCAAGCTAGACACCACATGAAAGATGCAACCAATATGACTCTGCCAAGTTAAAAGCGTCCCATCATAAATGGCGTTTAAACAAATTAGAAGCAGTGCATGCTATAAATCATATGAAAGATGCAACCAATATCAACTACATATACTAAAAGTGTCGTGTCATAATTGATTGATGCGGGATACAAAAAAACAATAGTTTTATGTAAGGACATGCTTAATAGACAGAGTAATGTGTACCAAAAACAGGAAGGCACGTCACATAACAGGTATAATGTATAAACTAAGCAGAATAGCACGTGCAATTTAACCAGATTGGAAAATTACAATCTAGACACCATATGCAACATGCAACTACATGTCACGCTGCCAAGTTAGAGCAAGCACCTGCGATGGTGGTGTAGGGGAAATGAGGTCATCAACTACAGAGCTACGTTGACTATCTTCATCTAGCCTTGTTGTTTCTTGAGAATCATGTGGGGAGGCTGACACTGCATTCTTTAAAGCAGGATCTTTTCTCGTAGTAATCCACGGGCCCGACAATCTCATCATAAGTGATTTATGAGGGATACACAAGAACATTAGTTTGATGTAAGAACATGGTTAATGGATAGATGTAGTAGTATGTACCAAAAACAGGAAGGCATGTCATATTCAAAGGTATAATGTGTAAGCTAAGCAAATGCAATTTTACCAAATTGGAAGCAATACAAGCTAGACACTCGGCTGGAGTGGCGAGCATGATCATCGAGGACCTAAGAGCCTGGTGGGAGGCTAGCCGCTTCATTACCATCGTGGCTTTTTAGTTGGCTTGCAGGTGATGCATGTCTGTACTGGGCTTGTCACTGGCTCGACCATTGCCCTGACTAGCTATTTGCCTTCTGGTGCTCCCAGGATGGTGGTTCATGTAAAAAATATCTTTCATTATCTTAATAAAGATTGACTTTGGCCTTTCGAATACAAGCTAGACACCATATGCAACATGCAAAGACATATGACACCGCGAAGTTAAAGCAAGCACCTGGGATGGTGGTTCATGGCCAGCGAGATCATCAACTCCAGAGCTACGTTTACCATCTCCATTTGCTGACACTGCACCCTTTAAAGTGCCGAAACGTGTCTTGCCTACCCGTGAACAAAGCTGGAGCTACTTCTTTCTTATCTTTTGTGTTTCTATCAACAATTTGGTAGTGGCTGAAATACCCATGCATAAAAAACAATAGTGAGAGTATGGGTGAAGTGTGTGCATAACTAGTGCACTGTAAAAGTAGCAGATATCAGGTGGCTGAAAAATAGATGACAGGAGACGTATGATAGCTCACAACATTACATGGCAAATGAAGTTAGATTGTACTCCGTATGATTTTGTAATATATGAGCATAGGGATGGCTGGGAAATGCAGGTACACCTCCAGCGCACCACCACATGTGGTCCTATCAAAATAACATCGACTGAAAATAAATAGGCCAGTCGATTTTTTCTGAACCGTCCGATCTACAAGGAACGGGTAGATGGCCTTCATCTACCTCCAGCCAGTCACTGTTGACGATCTTTCTCGAACTGCCAGCGACCACCAGCCCAGTCCCCTGCCTCCGCCGCCCTACCCTCCCCTCGACCTCACACACCACCGTGCTTGGCAGCACCCCCGGCCACACCTTTAAGCCCCGTCGACCTCCAGATCGGACGCCAATAGTTCCTAGGCCCCACACACGCCTAAGATAAACACGAAGGAGCTGCTTCCCCGGCGTAATAGGCGGACTAGGCCCTGTTACGCCGGGGAATGCTACCTTTAATAGGGAATCAACTGGTCAGGAACTGAAATCCAGGGGGGTGACGAACCTCTAGCTAAGGTGAATAGTATATGAGGAGAAACTTTGTGCATCATGAGTTACTAGGAACATCTAGTATCAGGAAGAAGGTACAGGAAGAAGCGGTCAACTAGTGTCTTCTGGGGATGAATACCATGCAAGCAGACACGTAAGATTTGCACGAATAAGGGAAGAGGAGTACTAGTTCTAGTTGCCAGTGTTGTGTCCTCCTAATTTTGCGGTGATGTTCTTACTTTTACCGGGGGAACCGATGTTGTGGAGGAGGGTGGAGCCTTGGACGAACCCATGGAAAATTGTTGACTGTGTTGCGGTGGCCATCTGTCGGCGGAGGGGAAGTAGATCCGAGGCAGCGAAGAATGGCGTAGCAGGAACAACTGCGGTGCAGAGGACGGTGGTGACATTGGAGCGGCAACAGTGAGGCACAGGACGACATGGTTGAACTAGCTCGGGTAGGGCGCACGTCGGCATCTTGGAGGCAGCTCGGCCTCAGCTGCAACTACAAGCCGTGGAGAGCGTTGCGGTGGGCGACGACGTGGGGGGTATCGGTGATACGTCTCCAACATATCTATAATTTGGATTGTTCCATGCTGTTATATTGTCATTCTTGGATGTTTTGCAATCATTTTATATCATTTTTTGGTACTAACCTATTGACATAATGCCAACTGCCAGTTGCTGTTTTCTGCTTTTTTTTACATCGCAGGAAATCAATACCAAACGGAGTCCAAACGCAGTGAACCTTTTTGTGGATTTTTTCTAGTCCTGAAGACACAAGATGCGACGAACAAGTACCAGAGGGGTGCCCCGAGGCGGGCACAACCCACCAGGGCACGCCTGGGGGCCCAGGCGCCCAGGTGGGTTATGCCCACCTCGGTGGCCTCCCGCACCGCCTCTTTGCTTTATAAATACCCCAATATTCTAGAAACCCTAGGGGAGTCCACGAAAATCAATTCCAGCCACCAAAAGTTCCAGAACCACTAGATCCAATCTAGACACCATCAGGGAGGGGTTCATCATCCTCATTGGTGCCTCTCCGATGATGCATGAGTAGTTCATTGTAGACCTACGGGTCCGTAGTTAGTAGCTAGATGGCTTCCTCTCTCTCTCTTTTGATTCTCAATACACTGGTCTCTTGGAGATCCATATGATGTTACTCTTTTTGCGGTGTGTTTGTTGGGATACGATGAACTTTGAGTTTATGATCACATCTATGTTTTTATCCATGAAAGTTATTTGAGTCTTCTTTGATCTCTTATATGCATGATTGCTTATAGCCTCGTATTTCTTATCCGACATTTGGGTTTTGTTTGGCCAACTTGATCTATTTATCTTGCAATGGGAAGAGGTGCTTTGTGATGGGTTTGATCTTACGGTGCTTGATCCCAGTGACAGAAGAGGATCC
This sequence comes from Triticum timopheevii, assembly GCA_963921465.1. Lineage (NCBI taxonomy): Eukaryota > Viridiplantae > Streptophyta > Magnoliopsida > Poales > Poaceae > Triticum > Triticum timopheevii. The sequence continues at coordinate 282,762,255 of OY997268.1, read as the reverse complement.
GATACATATGTATGGTTGCTATTAAGGATAACAAGATGGGGTATATTTCTACATAAATAGATCTTGTCTACATCATGTCATCGATCTTATTGCATTACTCTGTTTTCCATGAACTTAATAGACTAGATGCATGCTGGATAGGGGTCTGGTACGTCTCCAACGTATCTATAATTTTTAATTTTCCATGCTATTATATTATCTATTTTGGATGTTTAATATGCATCTCTGTGCTATTTTATATTATTTTTGGGACTAACCTATTAGCCTAGGGCCTAGTGCCAGTTTCTGTTTTTTTGCCTATTTTAGAGTTTCACAGAAAAGGAATACCAAACAGAGTCCAAACGGAATGAAACTTTCGCGATGATCTTTCTTGGACAAGAAGCAAACCAGGAGACTTGGAGATGAAGTCGGAGACGCAACGAGGCAACCACGAGGGTGGAGGGCGCACCCAGGGGGTAGGGCGCGCCCCTTGCCTAGTGGGCCCCTCGAGCTCCATTGACCTAGTTCCTTCTCCTATATATTCTCTTATACCCCAAAAACATCAGGGGAGCCACGAAAACACTTTTCCACCACCGCAACCTTCTGTACACGTGAGATCCCATCTAGGGGCCTTTTCCGGCGTCCTGTCAGAGAGGGATTCGATCATGGAGGGCTTCTACATCAACACCATTACCCTTCTGATGAAGCATGAGTAGTTCACCTCAGACCTATGGGTCCATAGCTAGTAGCTAGATGGCTTCTTCTCTCTCTCTCTTTGATTCTCATTACAATGTTCTCCTCGATGTTCTTGGAGATCTATTCGATGTAATATTCGTTTTGCGGTGTGTTTGTCGAGATCCGATGAATTGTGGATTTATGATCAGATTATCTATGAATATTATTTGAGTCTTCTCTGAATTCTTATATGCATGATTTGATATCTTTGCAAGTCTCTTTGAATTATCAGTTTTGTTTGGCCTACTAGATTGGTTTTTCTTGCAATGGGAGAAGTGCTTAGCTTTGGGTTCAATCTTGCGGTGTCCTTTCCCATTGACAGTAGGGGCAGCAAGACACGTATTGTATTGTTGCCATCAACGATAAAAAGATGGGGTTTTCATCATATTGCTTGAGTTAATTCCTCTACACCATGTCATCTTACTTAATGCGTTACTCCGTTCTTTATGAACTTAATACTCTAGATGCATGCTGGATAGCAGTCGATGTGTGGAGTAATAGTAGTAGATGCGGAATCGTTTTGGTCTACTTGACACGGACGTGATGCCTATATTCATGATCATTGCCTTGAATATCATCATAATTATGCGCTCTTCTATCAATTGCTTGGCAGTAATTTGTTCACCCACCGTAATATTTGCTATCTTGAGAGAAGCCACTAGTGAAACCTATGGCCCCCGGGTCTCTTTTCCATTATATTGAATCTCTTTTACATCATACTAGTTTCCGATCTACTACTTCGCTATCTTTTACTTTCCGATCTATAAACCAAAAATATCAAAATATTTACGTTACCTTTTATCTATCTCTATCAGATCTCACTTTTGCAAGTAATCGTGAAGGGATTGACAACCCGTTTATCGTGTTGGGTGCAAGTTTGTTGATTGTTTGTGCAGGTATTCGGTGACTTGTGCGTTATCTCCTACTGGATTGATACCTTGGTTCTCAAACTGAGGGAAATACTTACTCTACTTTGCCGCATCACCCTTTTCTCTTAACGGAAGCTCAAGAGGTAGCAGGTAGAATTTCTGGAGCCGTTGCCGGGGAGATCTACGCCAAGTCAAGACATACCAAGTACCCATCATAAAGTCTCATCTCTTGCATTACATTATTTGCCATTCGCCTCTCGTTTTTGTCTCCCCCACCTCTAAAACAATTTTCGAAAAGATTTGCCTGTTCTTCACCCCTCTTCCGTTCGTCTTCTTCGCTTGCTTTTTGTGTGCTTGTCTGTTGGTGTGCCTGTTTGCCTTTATGGCGCAACCAAAAATCGTTGATCATCACCTTAGGAGGATGGAAGAAATTGAAAATAATGTTAGAAGCTTTATGTCTTTACAATTTGAGCACAATAGTTTCTTTAGAAATGAGCTTAAAGAGCAAAATTTTTTGATGGAGTATATGAATAAATATCTCGATGATATGTCCAAGGAATTTTATGGTTTGAAATCTCAATTTGCTTACCTTGAAAATTTAGTAGGCCAAATTTCTGATAAACAAGCTACCCTAGTAAATAAGATGGCCGCTAAACCAGAGGCTTTGAATAATAATGAAGATCTAAAAGTGATTGATGTGACTCCTACTGAATCTTTGTTTTCCAATGTTAATCTTGATAAAGATGGGACTGGAGATGAGTCAACTTTAGTTAAAAGGCGTCCTAATGATTTGGATTTTTTAGACCTATATGCAAAAATTGTTAAAAGTGGATTGGAGAGGTCAAGACTTTAAGTAGAAATGAACCCACTCTTTTGGATTTCAAGGAATTTAATCGTTATAATTGTTCTTTAATAGATTGTATTTCCTTGTTGCAATCCGTGTTGAATTCTCCTCATGCTTATAATCAAAAAAAGCTTTTACTAAACATATCATTGATGCTATGATGCAATCTTTTGAAGAAAAGCTTGAATTAGAAGTTTCTATCCCTAGAAAACTTTATGATGAGTGGGACCCACTATTAAGATTAAGAGTAAAGATTATGAATGCCATGCTTTGTGTGATTTCGGTGCTAGTGTTTTCACGATTCTAAAAACTTTGTGTGATGTGTTAGGTTTCCGTGAATTTGATGATTGTTCTTTAAATTTGCATCTTGCGGATTCCACTATTAAGAAACCTATGGGAAGGATTAATGATTTTCTTATTGTTGCAAATAGGAATTATGTGCCCGTAGATTTCATTGTTTTTGATATAGATTGCAATCCTACATGTCCTATTATTCTTGGTAGACCTTTCCTTAGAACAATTGGTGCAATTGTTGATATGAAAGAAGGAAACATTAGATTCCAATTTTCGTTAAGGAAAGGCATGGAACACTTTAGGAAAAAATTAAATTGCCATATGAACCTATTATGAGAGCCACTTATGGATTGCATACCAAAGATGACAATACCTAGATCCATTCGCGTTTTTATGCCTAGCTAAGTGCGTTAAACAATAGCGCTTGTTGGGAGGCAACCCAATTTTATTTTTGTTCTTTGCTTTTTTTTACTGTTTAGTAATAAATAATTCATCTAGCCTCTGGTTAGATGTTGTTTTATGTTTTAATTAGTGTTTGTGCCAAGTTAAACCTTTAGGATAGCTTACGGTAATAGTTGTGTTGATCCTGCTGAAAATCAGAAACTTTTGCGCCTAGAAAAATAATTTTCATAATTCACAGAAACGTGTTTTTGATCTGATTCTTTTTGTTTGGGATTGGTACACAAATTTCTCAAGTTTTCCTAATTTTTCAGAATGTTTGGACTTACAGAAGTATTCAAGAGTTACAGATTGCTACAGACTGTTCTGTTTTTGACAGATTCTATTTTTTGCATGTTGTTCGCTTATTTTGATGAATCTATGGGTAGTATCGGGGGGTATGAACCATGGAAAAGTTGGAATATAGTAGATATTACACCAATATAAATAAAGAATGAGTTTGCAACAGTACCTTAAAGTGGTGATTTATTTTCTTATACTAACGGAGCTCATGAGATTTCTATTGAGTTTTGTGTTGTGAAGTTTTCAAGTTTTGTGTAAGGATTTGATGGACTATGGAATAAGGTGTGGCAAGAGCCTAAGCTTGGGGATGCACAAGGCACCCCAAGGTAATATTCAATGACAACCAAAAGCCTAAGCTTGGGGATGCCCCGGAAGGCATCCCCTCTTTCGTATTCGTCTATCGGTAACTTTACTTGAGGCTATATTTTTATTCACCACATGATATATGTTTTGCTTGGAGCGTCTTGTATGATTTGAGTCTTTTATTTTTAGTTTACCACAATCATCCTTGCTGTACACACCTTTTGAGAGACGCATGCATGAATCGTGATTTATTAGAATACTCTATGTGCTTCACTTATATCTTTTGAGCTAGGCAATATTACTCTAGTACTTCGCTTATATCTTTTTAGAGCACGACAATGGCTTTATTTTATAGAAATTGATGAACTCTCATGCTTCACTTATGTTAATTTGGGAGTCTTTTAGAACAGCATGGTAATTTTCTTTGGTTTAAATTTAGTCCTAATATGATAGGCATCCAAGAGGGATATAATAAAAACTTTCATATAAAGTGCATTGAATACTATGAGAAGTTTGATTCTTTATGATTGTTTGGAGATATGAGGATGGTGATATTAGAGTCATGCTAGTGAGTAGTTATTAATTTGAGAGATACTTGTGTTAAAGTTTGTGATTCCCGTAGCATGCACATATGGTGAACCGTTTGATGATGAAGTCAGAGCATGATTGATTTTTTGATTGTCTTCCATATGAGTGGTGGTCGGGGACGAGTGATGGTCTCTTCGTACCAATCTATCCCCCTAGGAGCATGTGCGTAGTACTTCGTTTCGATAACTAATAGATTTTTGCAATAAGTATGTGAGTTCTTTATGACTAATGTTGAGTCTATGGATTATACGCACTCTCACCCTTCCACCATTGCTAGTCTCTCTTGTGCCGTGCAACTTTCGCCGGTACCATACACCCACCATATACCTTCCTCAAAATAGCCACCATACCTACCTATTATGGCATTTCCATAGCCATTCCGAGATATATTTCCATGCAACTTTCCACCGTTCCATTTATGACATGCTTCATCATTATCATATTGCTTTGCATGATCATGTAGATGACATTGTATTTGTGGCAAAGCCACCTTTCATAATTATTTCATACATGTTACTCTTCATTCATTGCACATCCTGGTACACTGCCGAAAGCTTTCACAAGGAGTCATATTTTGTTCTAAGCATTGAGTTGTAAGTAAATAAAAGTGTGATGATCTTCACTAGAGCATTGTCCCATGTGAGGAAAGGATGATGGAGGCTATGATTCCTCCACAAGTCGGGATGAGACTTCGGGCGAAAAATAAAGAAAAAAAAGAGAAAAATAAAAAAGGAGAAAAAAAGAAAAAGAAAAAAAAGTGAAAATGAGAGAAAAAGAGAGAAGGGGTAATGTTACTATCCTTTTTCCACACTTGTGCTTCAAAGTAGCACCATGATCTTCATGATAGAGAGTCTCCTATTTTGTCACATTCATATACTAGTGGGAATTTTTCATTATAAGAACTTGGCTTGTATATTCCAATGATGGGCTTCCTCAAATTGCCCTATGTCTTCATGAGCAAGCAAGTTGGATGCACACCCACTTAGTTTCTTTTTGAGCTTTCATACACTTATAGCTCTAGTGCATCCGTTACATGGCAATCCCTACTCACTCACGTTGATATCTATTGATGGGCATCTCCATAGCCGGTTGATACGCCTAGTTGATGTGAGACTATCTTCCTTTCTTTGTCTTCTCCACAACCACCATATTCTCTTCCACCATAGTGCTATATCCATGGCTCACGCTCTTGTATTGCGTGAAAGTTGAAAAAGTTTGAGAACATCAAAATATGAAACAATTGCTTGGCTTGTCATCGGGGTTGTGCATCATTGAAATATTTTGTGTGATGAAGATAGAGCATAGCCAGACTATATGATTTTGTAGGGATAACTTTCTTTGGCCATGTTATTTTGAGAAGACATGATTGCTTTATTAGTATGCTTGAATTATTATTGTTTTTATGTCAATATTAAACTTTTGTTTTGAATCTTATGGATCTGAACATTCATGCCACAATAAAGAGAATTACATGGATAAATATGTTAGGTTGCATTCCACATCAAAAATTCTGTTTTTATCATTTACCTAGTCGAGGACGGGCAGGAATTAAGCTTGGGGATGCTTGATACGTCTCCAACGTATGTATAATTTTTGATTGTTCCATGCTATTATATTATCTGTTTTGGATATTTAATATGCATTTATATGCTATTTTATATTATTTTTGGGACTAACCTATTAACCTAGGGTCCATTCCCAGTTTCCGTTTTTGCCTGTTTTAGAGTTTCACAGAAAAGGTATACCAAATGGAGTCCAAACAAAATGAAACTTTCGTGATGATGTTTCTTGGACCAGAAGCAAACCAAGAGACTTGGAGATGAAGTTGGAGACGCAATGAGGCAGCCACGAGGTGGAGGGCGCGCCCAGTGGGGTAGGGCGCAGCCTTGCCTCGTGGGCCCCTCGGAGCTCCCCTAACCTAGTTCCTTTGCCTATATATTCTCTTATACTGCAAAAACGTTAGGGGGAGCCACAAAAACACTTTTCCACCGCCACAACCTGCTGTACCCGTGAGATCCCATCTAGGGGCCTTTTTCGGTGTCCTGTCGGAGGGGCATTCGATCACGAAGGGCTTCTACATCAACACCATTACCCTTTCGATGAAGCGTGAGTAGTTTACCTCAGACCTATGGGTTCATAGCTAGTATCTAGATGGCTTCTTGTCTCTCTTTGATTCTCAATACCATGTTCTACTCGATGTTCTTGGAGATCTATTTGATGTAATATTCTTTTGCAGTGTGTTTGGTGAGATCCGATGAATTGTGAATTTATGATCATATTGTCTATGAATATTATTTGAGTCTTCTCTGAATTCTTATATGCATGATTTCATATCTTTGCAAGTCTCTTCAAATTATCGGTTTTCTTTGGTGATGAGGACATGGCTACCACAGTTACACCCATATCCCCTACTGTTTTACCTCTTGGAACAGTTGCTAGAACTCAGATACGCCAATTAAATTATCAGGTACTTTCGTTTCTTGGTAATGTTTCTAATGTTCATGAGAATATGATGCTGCCTAACTTAGATACATTTGTGTTGCTTGCAATTGAAGGGCCTAGCACGAACAAGAAGGTTGAACATTGGAGCATGGTCAAGCACGGAGATGAAGGTGCGTGTGAAGAGAACAAGGACGGAGGTTCAAGTGGAGATTTCCGGACTTTTAAGCCACCATGATGACATACAAGATGGTGGACGAAATATACAAGATGGCCTTTCATAAATTTCGTCCATAACTTACTATTGGTGTTGCGCCACCTTATTTTGGGCCAGGTCCATGTAATCTATTTTTAGAGTCCATATTGTAGGGAAAACGACTTAGGAGGTGTTTTAGTCCCACCTTGCCAAGGGTGGACAAAATCCCCTCTCTTTTCCCTATAAATATAGCCCTTAAGGCATCGTTTAGACTTGGGTTTTATTTAGTTAAAAGTTAGCCATCGTTGCAACTTCGTGTACTTCGTTTGTGTCCAATGAACAGACCAAGACCGCTTATGAAACCCCACTTTTATCAATACTTCATCCATACTCGCAATATTCAGATTGCTTAATCATATTCTTACTTGTTCTTCGATTGCTTGCAGGAATAGACCTTCGTGGTCAGGTTGGTCGTGCTCCGGCGTGGTCAATAACCTCTCGGAGTTGTTTTAGCAATTGCTAAGGCACAACGTCATGCACGTTTGTAGTCGGATCGTCAAAGTCGTCTCCACCAAATCGATAGTTATCATCTCATTGAAAGATCAGGCCCTCCGCCTCTATCAAGTGGTATCAGTTTTCAAGTTGCTTGGTGAGATTTTACTGTTTTTCATAGTTTAGATCGCATCTGTCTTTCATACCTACAGTCCACGAAAAGCCAAAAAAAGTTATATTAGTCATCCATGTCCCAGACAGTCCGAGCCTTTCGCTATAATCACTTAGTTTTTGCATTGTTGAATTTTTGGTTGCATCGTGTGTCGAATTGCTTGTTTCTAGTGTCTAGACTTTTAGAGTTTCCGGTTCTAGTCACGTTCTGTGCACGCTGTCTCCACAACCACCATCATCCACTTCATTGTCACCATCTGCTGCCACTTATTTCGTTCACCGCCTCACCACCATCCATCCACTTTTGTCGTTCGGTTCATCTTGTTGTTTGATTCATCTCAGAGAGAGAGAGAAAGAAATCTGAAAAAGAAAAAAAAGGGAGAGGATACGGGATAGAGTTTGTTGGAAACTACATAAGTTTGGATCGATCATAGAGGAAACAGAAGAAGCAGCGATCATTGGAGTTGATCGAAGGAAGGAAGTAGATCACGTGATTCTGCTGGTCCCTCACCCGTAGCCCCGTACATATCCTAGTTGTTTTTTAAGAGAGAAAAACGTTTGAAGAGAGAAAGAGATATAAGGACAACAAGGATTGTGCGCAACAGAGAAGGCAAGCGCTGATCTGCTATAAATCCCTCATTTTTCGTGGCATAAAAAAAGATCAGGCCGAATCCTCCTGGTTTGGTAAGTTCGGATCAGCAGAATAATAAGGGCAAGTTTTGGTGTGGCCTAAAACACAGACGGAGTAGTTGGCAAGCTCACGGTTGGAAGGAAAGAAAAGGTCCACGTTTGGAAAGATACGAGTCCTTCAACTGGCAGGATCTTTTGGGTATCTAAAAACCTTCTATCTTTGGAAGGTTTGGATCAGTAAAAAAAAGAAATTATGGTAGATCAGTTGACTTTTTGGGACGTTGCCAACAAGAAAAAAAATGAGAAAAAAATAATAATAGTTGCCATGTTTGGATTTGGAAATAAAACGACGTGTTGCCCATAAGGAGAACAAGCGCGAGATGCACATTCCAAGAGTTGATATGGTTGTCCCTTCAACTACTAGGCATACTATGACAACCACATCCGTTGTTGTCAGGACTACATCACCTCCACCATGCGACACATCATCACCGATAGTGCCTACATCATCTGAGTTGATCATAAGAGGTAATGACAAAGGTACTAATCTTCCACCTCCACATGAGTATGATGAATGTCTTGTCAATTTAAATGCACCATGCGGTGAGCTACCCACTACTTTGATCACACCGGCTATTTTAGAGGACTATGTTGATGATTTGACTTTGCCATGTGATCAAATAATTTTGAGTGAACCCATTGAATTAACTATCGGTGCAAAAGAATCAAGTGAATCAGGGAATAAATCAGATTTGGATCAGATACGTTTGAAAATAATTGTGCCAATGTTTAATCATTTTGATATGACCTCTAATCTTGGTGATGGTTCATCAATGTTGGATGGTTTAATGATAAGCATTGCCAATCTTTTGATATGAATAAGAGCTTCACTTATATGTGCAAACTAGGTTGCAAATTTTTCATGCCTTTGACTTCTTGTGATAATATATTGGCTTTATATTTCATGAATTTTGAAGGGTGTTCTTGTATAACTGTGTCACATGTGCACCAACTGAGATCAGTGAAAGTGGATGACATATACATATACAACGTGTACACCTTCTCTCTTTTGTTAGCCAGATTTCAGATTAAGCAACGCCGAGGACGGCTTTGTTTTCAAGAAGGGGAGGATGATGAGGACATGGCTACCACAGTTACACCCATATCGCCTACTGTTTTACCTCTTGGAACAGTTGCTAGAGCTTAGATACGCCAATTAAATTATCAGGTACTTTCATTTCTTGGTAATGTTTCTAATGCTCATGAGAATATGTTGCTGCCTAACTTAGATACATTTGTGTTGCTTGCAATTGAAGGGCCTAGCACAGACAAGAAGGTTGGACATTGGAGCATGGTCAAGCATGGAGATGAAGGTGCGTGCGCATAGAACAATAACGAAGGTTCAAGTGGAGATTTCCGGACTTTGAAGCCACCATGATGACATACAAGATGGTGGACAAAATATACAAGATGGCCTTTCATAAATTTCGTTCATAGGTTACTATTGGTGTTGCGCCACCTTATTTTGGGCCAGGCCCATGTAATCTATTTTTAGAGTCCATATTGTAGGGAAAATGACTTAGGAGGTGTTTTAGTCCCACCTTGCCAAGGGTGGAAAAAATCCCCTCTCTTTTCCCTATAAATATAGCCCTTAAGGCATCGTTTAGACTTGGGTTTTATTTCGTTAAAAATTAGCCATTGCTGCAACTTCATGTACTTCGTTTGTGTCCAACGACCAGACCAAGACCGCTTATGAAACCCCACTTTTATCAATACTTCATCCATACTCGCAATATTTAGATTGCTTAATCATATTCTTGCTTGTTCTTCGATTGCTTGCAGGAATAGACCTTCGTGGTCAGGTTGGTCGTGCTCCGGCATGGTCAATAACCTCTCGGAGTTGGTTTAGCGATTGCTAAGGCACAATGTCATGCATGTTTGTAGTCGGATCGTCAAAGTCGTCTCCACCAAATCGATAGTTATCATCTCATTGAAAGATCAGGCCCTCCGCCTCTATCATTTGTCCTACTAGATTGGTTTTTCTTGCAATGGGAGAAGTGCTTAGATTTGGGTTCAATCTTGCGGTGTCCTTTCCAAATGACAGTAGGGGCAGCAAGGCACGTACTGTATTGTTGCCATCGAGGATAAAAAGATGGGGTTTTCATTATATTGCTTGAGTTAATTCCTCTACATCAGGTCATCTCACTTAATGCGTTACTCCGTTCTTTATGAACTTAATACTCTAGATGCATGCTGGATAGCTGTCGATGTGTGGAGTAATAGTAGTAGATGCATAATCGTTTCGGTCTACGTGACACGGACGTGATGCCTATATTCATGATCATTGCCTTAGATATCATCATAATTATGCTCTCTTCTATTAATTGCTTGGCAGTAATTTTTTCACCCACCGTAATATTTGCCATCTTGAGAGAAGCCACTAGTGAAACCTATGGCCCCGGGTCACTTCTCCATTATATTGAATCTCTTTTACGTCATACTAGTTTCTGATCTACTATTTTGCAATCTTTTACTTTCCGATCTATAAACCAAAAATACCAAAAATATTTACGTTACCTTTTATCTATCTCTATCAGATCTCACTTTTGCAAGTAACCGTGAAGGGATTGACAGCCTCTTTATCGCAATGGGTGCAAGTTTGTTGATTGTTTGTGCAGGTATTCGGTGACTTGTGCATTATCTCCTACTGGATTGATACCTTGGTTCTCAAACTGAGGGAAATACTTACTCTACTTTGTTGCATCACCCTTTCCTCTTCAAGGGGAAAACCAACGCAAGTTCAAGAGGTGGCAGGGTTGATGTGTGGAGTAATAGTAGTAGATGTAGGCATGAGTCAGTCTACTAATCTTGGACATGATGACTATATAATGATCATTGCTTGGATATCGTCATGAGTATTTGAAGTTCTATCAATTGCCCAACAGTAATTTGTTTATCCACTGTTTGCTATTTTTCTCGAGAGAAGCCACTAGTGAAACCTATGGCCCCCCGAGTGTCTTCTTTAATATATTTGCCTTTGCGATCTATTTTCATTTGCTTTTATTTTCAGATCTATTAATCCAAAAATCCAAAGATACCTTGCTGCAATTTTTAGTAATTTATTTTATCTCATGTTCCCGCGAGATCTATTTATCCAATCTACTACAATTTTACCTATCTTTTTGCCCGCGAGGGATTGACAACCCCTCTCTTATGTCGGGTTGCAAGTATTCATTCTTTGTGTGTAGGAGCAGTTTACGTGGTGCTGCATGGTTCTCCTACTGGTTCGATAACCTTGATCTCATCACTGAGGGAAATACCTACCGTTGTTGTGCTGCATCATCCCTTCGTCTTTGAGGAAATACCGAGGTAGTTCAAGCAAACATCAAAATGAATTTTTGGCGCTGTTGCCGAGGAGACATTACCAATATCTACCAGGTTCCTAATCACAAATCTCATCTCCTTGCAATTTACATTATTTTCCATTTGCCTCTCGTTTTCCTCTCCCCCACTTCACAAAAATTTGCCGTTTTATTTGCCCTCTTTTTTGTTTGCCTTTTTCTCGTCAGATCTCATGTTTTCTTGTGTTGCCATGTGCCTTCTATTCGTGTGCATCTTTGCTTGCTAAAAATTTATAGATTTGGATCCTCATCCACTTGCTAATATTTTCAAAAGATCCAATTATGATGAACCATAAGCTAGTGACTTGATTTCACTAGATTATCTTTATGAAGTTTTGCTTGAGATTTATGAATCTGATAATTGTGATGAAGTGTTAAATGATGGAATTTATAAAGTGATTCATGAGAGCTCCTTGAATAAAAAGCATGATTGCACTGATGTTATTATAAATCCTATTAATGTAAATTGTGCTAATAATATGCGAAACCCCAAGCTCGGGGATGCTAATATTGCTAGGTCCACTACTTATTGCAATGATCATGGTTGGGGTGATAATGATTCTTATGATCTTGAAAATTTATTTAAACCTCACGATGAATATATGTGCGATAATATTAAAAGTGGGTTTGGAAGAGTGTTAATTTTAGCTAAAAGTAATCCCACATATTTGGAGAGTGTTCAATCTTATGATTTTTTTTATTAAAGTGGGCTTGGAGAGGTCATGACTTTATTTGATGATAATCCCACTATTTTGGAAGAGTGTCAACTTTGCATGCATGTGGATCATGAAGAGAATATTTTATGTGATAGTTATATTGTTGAAATTTGATTATGATCCTACATGTAATTATTGTGACAGAGGAAAATATGGTTGTAGAATTTTTCATGTTACTAAATTACCTCTTGTTATGTTGAGATCGTCAATGTTTCATTCCTCTTCTTTGCATATGTTAGATGTTTCTTGTCTTGATAGATTGTTTGCTTATAAAATTCCTACGCATAGGAAGTATGTTAGACTTAAATGTGTTACTCATATGTTTCATGATGCTCTCTTTGTGTTTCAACTCTTATCTTTTGTGTGAGCATTGTTGAAATCTTAAGCCTATCTTAATAGCTATAAAGAAAGAGCTTGTTGGGAGGCAACCCAATGAATAAAATTTATTTTTATCTTTTTCTTTCATTTCTTGAGTGTTTTACCAATTATGCCTTTGTTTAGATGTGTTTTTGTGGTTTAAATTAGTGTTTGTGACAAGCACGACCTTTGGGATGATTTGGGTGAGATTTGATTTTATCTTGCTGAAAAATAGAAATTTTTGCACTTACGAAAATAATTCCCGTTTTTAACAGAAGAGCGCTCTTGAGTTGATTATTTTTGGAGAAGATTAATATACAAATTTCCCATGTTTTCCTTATTTTTCAGAATTTTTGGAGTTACAGAAGTATTCGAAGTTTCCAGATTGCTACAAACTGTTCGGTTTTTGTCAGATTCTGTTTTCTTTGCGTTGTGTGCTTGTTTTGATGATTCTATAGTTTTCTTCGAAGAGTTTTGCCATAGAAAAGTTGAAATGCAGTAGATATAATGCAAAAATAAAATGTGAATGGGATTGCAACAATACTTATAGTAGTTGTTTGCTTTCTTATACAAATGGATCTCACGAAGGTTTTGTTGAGTTTTGTGTGATTGAAGTTTTCAAGTTTTGGGTGATATTATGATGGATGAAGGAATAAGGATTAGCAAAAGGCTAAGCTTGGGGATGCCAGGCACCCCAAGATAATATGCAAGAAGTATCAAGCAACTAAGCTAGGGTATGCCCCCGAGTGGCATCACCTCTTTCTTCTAACAACCATCGGTATTTTACTTGGATCTATATGTTTATTCGTCACGTATTATGAGTTTTGTTTGGAGCCTCTTGTATGATATGAGTCTTTGCTTGTTTTGCTTTTTATTTTAAGTCTTGAATCCTTGCTGGACACACCTTTTTGAGAGAGCCAAAAATTATGCTATGCTTGCTCTTATGCTTCGCTTAAATTTTTAGAGCCATGGAATTGCTCTAGTGCTTGACTTATATCTTTTTGAGCACGGTGTGCTTTGTTATTTTTGAAGAAATGCTCTCATGATTCACTTAGATTTATTTGGGAGTTAGTAATTTGTTTAAGAAATTCTCTCTTGCTTCACTTAAATTATTTTGAGAGAAAGTGATAGATATCCAAGGAGGATATAATAAAAACTTTCATGAAGATCATTGGACAAAATAAACTTGGTTCTTTGCAATGGTTTCGAGATATGATGGTATGATATGTGAGTCATGTTGATGAGTAATTATGCTTTAGTAAGAATATTTGTGTTAAGGTTTGTGATTCCCCATGCAAGCACGAAAGTTAATAGTCATGCAATGAAATTACATCCTACTTGTGGTGCATTATTCGGTGTTAGTTATGCTTAATGCTCGCTTATGAGATTTTTAGTTTCTTGGTTGGACGCTTCTCAATGTTTTTGCTAGCCTTCATTTGCACTAAGTATGATCACTACTTGTGCATCCAAAATCCTTTAAATCAGTTTTGCCATATGAGTCCACTATACCTACCTATATGCGGTATTTCCATGCCGTTCTAAGCAAATTTGTATGTGCCATCTCTGATTTTCAAAATAAATTTCTCTTTTCTGTGCTCATACCGCTCGCAAGGCGGTGAGGGGTGGCCGATATTCTCCGTGCTAGATGTGTTATTCTCACGATGAGTGTTTACTCACTTGTTATTGAGTGAGAGTACGGCAAAGGTATTAGGGATGCCCAGTCCCGAAATGAAAAATGAATTTACTTTATGTTGTCAAATAATAAATTCCTTGGAAAGTGTTGGTATGGAGGGCACCCGTGGATACGGTTAGCCATGGAAAATGAAAGTATGGTGGAAAAAGGAATAAACTTTATTTTCTGTTTGGGAACCGCCTATGATGTATCTAGCATGGAAAGTGTTGGGAACTCTAAGTCGTTTTCATTGGTGAGAAAAGTATGCTTCCCAAAATGTTTTTATCTCTCAACTTTTGCTTTGAGCTCTGGCACCTCTACAAATCCCTACCTCCCTACGCGAAGGGACTTTCCTTTACTTTATCCAATTTTTATTTTACTTGAGTCTCCATATTCTCTTATAAAGCACCAACTAAGGGGCACTATGATCGTACTTGAGCATTGGGTATAGCTAGTATTCGAGTGTGTTTCATGAATGGATCAATGATTGAGCATAATGGGCTAGGGATAACTTGCTTTAGTGTTGATATTTTGAAAGACATGGTTGCTTCTTGATATGCTTGAGTATTAAAGTCTTCATGTCAAAAATAGACTATTGCTTTGAACCATATAAAAGTCCAAATGTCCATGCTACAAAGAAAAGAATGTGTGATGAACATGTTAGACAGCATTCCCCGTCGAAAATTCCGTTTTTATCATTTACCTACTCGAGGATGAGCAGGAATTAAGCTTGGGGATGCTGATACGTCTCCATTGTATCTATAATTTTTATTGTTCCATGTTGTTATATTATCATTCTTGGACATTTTACAATCATTTTATATCATTTGTTGGTACTAACCTATTGACATACTGCCAGTTGATGTTTTCTTCTTGTTTTTTACATCACAGGTAATCAATTCCAAATGGATTCCGAACACAGTGAAACTTTTTGTGGATTTTTTCTGGACCTGGAGACACAAGCTGGGCCGAAGAAGTACCAGAGGGGTGCCCCGTGGGCGGCACAACCCACTAAGGCGCGTATGGGGGCCCAGGCATGCCCAGGTGGGTTATACCCAATGTCGGTTTCAAAACCGGCGAATCTCGGGTAGGGGGTTCCGAACTGTGTGTCTAAGGCTAATGGTAACAGGAGGCGGGGGACACAATGTTTACCTAGGTTCGGGCCCTCTCTATGGAGGTAATACCCTACTTCCTGCTTGATTGATCTTGATGATATGTGTATTACAAGAGTTGATCTACCACGAGATCGTAGAGGCTAAACCCTAGAAGCTAGCCTATGATTATGATTGTTGTTGTTCTACGGACTAAACCCTCCGGTTTATATAGACACCGGAGGGGGCTAGGGTTACACAGAGTCGATTACAGAGAAGGAAATCTACATATCCGAATTGCCAAGCTTGCCTTCCATGCAAAGGAGAGTCCCACCCAGACAAGGGACAAAGTCTTCAGTCTTGTATCTTCATAGTCCAACAGTCCGGCGTAAGCATATAGTCCGGCTGTCCGAGGACCCCCTAATCCTGGACTCCCTCAGTAGACCCTGAACCAGGCTTCAATGACGATGAGTCTGGCACGCAGATTGTCTTCGACATTGCAAGGCGGGTTCCTTCTCCGTATACTCCAAAGAAGATTTTGAACATATGAATCGTGTCCAACTCTGCAAAACAAATTCCACATACCACCGTAGAGAGCACAATATTCCAGGAGTCTAATCTGCCGACAACTTTTACCTAGCGTGACATCATGCCACGGCCCGGTTATTATCAAAACCGTTTTCCCACCCTGGCACTACACGTCTTGCGAGGCAGTTTTATTGGCGCGTCTTGTCAAAGCAGAGATCGTGTTCCCCTTATCATGGGATTCTCATCAATACGGGCATGGGTAATCCAACAGCTCCATTAGTACGACTCCTTGGTTTAGGCAAGTTCCAAACGGCCACGCGGAGGACGCTTGACATTCTTCCTCAATATAAAGAGGTCAAGACTTGTCCTTTTCTTTCCACGCCTGATCCTTCCCTTCTCCTACCTCGAGTTCCAACACCCAAGGTTCAATCCACGCGCTCCGGACCTTCAGTCATGTCTGAATCCAACCCTCAAGGCCAGTGGATGGCCTCTTCTGTCACAGAGGAGGACATCAAGAAGCTTAGGGAGGCTAGGTATGTCACCGCCGAAATCCTTCACAGGCTTCCTGCCGCAGGTTATTCCTACTCCCAAACCCAACGAGAGCGTTGTATTCATCTCCCACTTCATCCGAGGGCTAGGCTTCGGTCTTCATCCCTTCGTTAGAGGGCTCATGTTCTATTACGGGCTAGATTTTCATGATCTAGCTCTAGACTCCTTCCTTCACATCTCGTCGTTCATCGTCGTGTGTGAGGCCTTCCTCCGCATTACCCCACACTCCGGCTTATGGCTCAAGACCTTCAATGTGAAGCCGAAGATGATCGATGGTGGCATGTGGAGTGCGGAGGCGCTATAATAAGCAAAGGTGTCGATGCTTTATGCCAAAGGGTTCTTTTCCGGAAGTTTCTGATCTATGGCAACGGGAGTGGTTTTACATCACAACACCTCGAGCGAGGAAGTGGGCAGCCCCTCCGGCCTTCCGCTCTGCCCCACCGCCACAGCTTGCATCATGGGTCAACAAGGGGCTGGACTGGGGATAGGTTAATAATGTGCCGACATTGCAAAGCCGCATCTGGGATCTCCTCAAGAGGGACATCAGTCTCGTCAAAGTAATTCAAGTAATGTTAGTTCGTCGGGTCCTTCCATGCCAATGTCACATCCCTAGTTTTGGTCTGCTCTGGGTTAGCTAGTCTTGTGTTGCATCATGTTTAAATTTCTCTTAAACCTGAAATGGGGATGTCCAAAACCCTAGCACCAAATGGAATTCAAATAGGTTCAACCTAAAAAAAATTTCAATGAACCTGAAATGCCCTTCATAAATGTTCATCATTATTGTTTTGGTCCAGAACCTCTGCCAAAAATGGTGCACACTTTTCTAGGACAATATGGGTTATTGAATTAAATCATACAGTATTTGTACTTGAACATTTAAATGCTATAAATTATTTTAATGTCCAAATAATCATGAACTGAAATGATGGCTGTTGGAAATTTGCCAAACAGTGCTCTCAAGCAGTTACATGATTTTTGAATAGGTTCTGGTATTTTTAATAAAGACAAACATCTGCAGAAAAATAGAAAACAGAAAATAAAAGAGAGAGAGAGAAGGACTACCTGGCGCTTACCTACAGTCCAGACGCCCACTACTGTGCGGCCCAGCCCACCAGGGGCATACCTGTCTTCAACCTCTGCCTACTGGCAGAGGCAAGCCGAGCACGGCACCCGCGCGTGCCGGCACGCAGCTGCCTTCCTGCCCCCTTCCGCGACGCCGTTGCGGACGCCACGACACCTCCTGGACCCTGCTCGCTCTCTCCCTCACCCTCACTTTCCCCCTAGATCCCTATCTCTTCCCCGCCGAGCGGAGCTCGTCGCCTCCGACGCCGTTTACCGCGGCCACAACCACTCCCTCGCCCTCTGACGTGCCCATGAGCTCCGCCTCCGTCGTCTACGCCTCCTCGACGACTCACGCGACGTCGGACGCCCCGACGCATCGTCCCCGACCTCTTATTCAACCTCGGGATGCCGAGATCGCCACCGCCGTGCCGTCTACTCCGAGCCTTCCCCGAGCCCACATCAACGCCTCAGCAACCACCGTGAGCTCCCGCGCTGGAACCCCCTCTCCCCGAGCTCGATTATGCCTCTAGTTGTCGCCCCGCGAGCATCGAGCTCCGGCCATCGCCATGGCCGGTGATCCTCGCGCTCCTGAGCTTTTTCGCTCGTCTCCGTAGCACCAGCATGCTCTCTAGGTCCCTAGGAAGCCGTTGAGGCCCTCGATTGGCCTCCCCGTGCACCGCAGCGATGTCTGCCTCGTGCCGTGGCTTCGGCAGCCGCCCGGCTCAACGCTGTCGCCAACTCCGGCGACCCCGCGCCCCCTGCTGCCTCCGTTGGATGCGCGGGAGGAAGGGCTACCGCCTGGTGCCCTTATCACGTCGGACCGCTGCCGGAGCAGCGCCTCCGGCGAGCTTCTGCCGCGGTTTTGGTCGCCGCCAGCCAACTCCAGCGGGCTGACGTGGCGCCACCATTAGTTTCTAATGATCCAACTAATCACCGCCCCGTGCCACTGACTGCCGGGCCCCACCGTCTAACTAAACATGGTCTAGTTTTTGTTTAGAATAAATTAACCTCACTGGTCCCACAGGTCAGTTTGACCTCGCCACGTCACCTGTTGACTCGACCCCACCTGTCAGTGACACAAACAAAACTGGGTCACTGACCAGTGGACCCCACTGGTCAAGTTTGACCCGGGGCAGCCCTGTTGACTCTGCTGAGCTCAGCATGTCGCCATGCTGACACAATATTCCTTTTCTGGAATTTAGTTTATTTTCTAAATAATCAGGGAAATTCCAGAAAATAGCTAAAACTTCTAAAAATCATAGAAATTAATCTATAGCTCCAAATGAAATAATTTATACATGAAAAATGATCAGAAAAATTCAATCTATCCATATGTACTGGTTTCATGCATGTTTAAACAACTTAACATTGCTGTTTAGATCAAAACATGCTAATGCACTATTTGAATTCATAGTTTGAGCTTGAAGTTGAACCTTTGGTTCAAAATGACTCAAACCACCCTGGTTATAGTTGCATTAGGCCAACAAATTCATTTTTCCATGTCATGATCATGCATCATATTGTGCATTGCATTGATTGTGTTTTCCCCTGATTGCCGGTATTTGTCCCCTCTCGATAGACGTGGTACCGCCGATGAGTTCGATGACACCGATGAAGAGCTATACTATCTTCAGAAGTGCCAGGCAAGCAAAACCCCCTTGTTCATTCCGATACAATCCCACTCTCTCGCTCCTGCTCTCTTTTACTGCATTAGGACAACAACGTTTCAACTGTTACATGCTGCGGTAGCTGAACCCCTTTCCTCTGCATGACCTGTCATTGCCACAGTAAATAGATGAAACCCACTAGCATGAGAAGGAGTTGTTTGAGCCTTGATGTGCCTACTCATTCATGCTTGTTTGCCATGCCTGCTATTGCTTAGACTTGTGTCAGGTCTGATTCATCGGGGATGAATTGGAAAGTTGTGAACATGTCCTACTATTGAGAGCTAAGTGTGTGAACACGATTTGGTAAAGGTAGTAGTGAGAGGCCATGTAGGAGTACAGGGTGGGTTGTCTCATTGCAGCCGTCCTCAGGAATTGAGTTCTGTGTTTGTGATCCATCAACAGTTACTACCACACATTGGGCTCCGGGCGCTCCAAGCTCTCTCGACTTATTAATAAACTCGATCTCTGTCCAGGAGTTGCAACTAGTTTCTGGTGTTTGTAGGTGGTGCTAGTAGTCTACCAGGTGGCACCCGGTACAGGTGGGCTTGGGACAGACTAGGCACAGTGGCACGGTGTACCAAGTGGCACCCGGATGGTGGGCTTGGGAACCCTGCTCACATCGTTTGGGGCCGTGAGCGACACCCCGGCCGAATCTCCTTGCGGATGGAACCCGAATAGGCGATAAACCTGGACGAGAGACTTGTGTGGTTAGTCAGGTCGTGGCCGACTCCATCGCCAGGCTTCCGCTTGAAGGTTGCCGAGATACACGAGGTGTACATGGCGGTAAGTGGCGAGAGCGTGTGTGAAGAAGTACACCCCTGCAGGGTTAACATTATCTATTCGAATAGTCGTGTCCGCGGTAAAGGACTTCTGGGTTGCCTATACAGTTCATAGACAAGTGAAAGTGGATACTCTAAAATGCGCAAGATAAGTGTGAGTGCTATGGGTGGCGTTCTCGTAGGGAGACGGGAGCAGATCCATAGCGGAGTATTGATATGGTGAATATGTGGACTCGTGTGCACCACCTCAAAAGAGTTACTTGCAGTCGTAGTTCAGGATAGCCACCAAGTCAAAGCTGGCTTGCTGCAGTTAAACCCCACCATCCCCTTTGTTGATAATGATGCATATGTAGATAGTTCTGATGTAAGTCTTGCTGGGTACATTTGTACTCACGTTTTCCTATTTTATGTTTTTGCAGAGAGACTTACGTCTCACTAGTAGTTCTGCGTGGACTTCGACGTTTAGCTTGTTACCTCAGCTATGATCATGTGCCCTCGGCAGGATCTAGTAGATAGCCAGGCTTCTCAGCCTTTTTCGTTTGTAGATGTCTGTACTCAGACATGTTAAGCTTCCGCATGTGCTTTGACTTGTATGCTCTGAATGTTGGGTCACGAGACCCATGTTTGTAATATCTCGCTCCTCGGAGCCTATTGAATAAAATACTTGAGTTGTAGAGTCATGTTGTGATGCCATGTTGTATTTGCACATATCGAGCATATTGTGTGTATGTTATTGAAATGCTTGGTATGTGTGGGATCTGACTATCTAGTTGTTTATCTTAGTATCCTCTCTTACCGGGAAATGTCTCCTAGTGCTTCCACTGAGCCATGGTAGCTTGCTACTGCTCCGGAACACTTTGGCTGGCCGGCATGTGTCCTTCTTCGTTCCTGTGTCTGTCCCTTCAGGGAAATGTCACGCGATGAATACCGGAGTCCTGTTAGCCCGCTACAGCCCGGTTCACCGGAGTCCTGCTAGCCCATTGCTACAGCCTGGATTCACTCGCTGATGACCGACACGTTCGATGTTGGGTCATGGATGCATGTCCCTGTAAGTTTGTGCCACTTTGGGTTTACGACTAGCCATGTCAGCCCAGGCTCCTTATCATATGGATGCTAGCGACACTATCATATACGTGTGCCAAAAGGCGCAAACGGTCCCGGGCAAAGGTAAGGCAACACCCGTGGGAATACCGTGCATGAGGCCTCAAAGTGATATGAGGTGTTACATGCTAGATCGATGTGGCATTGAGTCGGGGTTCTGACAGCTTTGGTATCAGAGCTTGACTGCCTGTAGGATTACCAAGCCAAACTGGTCGAAGTTGAGTCTAGAAATGCTTTAGTTATATGTAGGGGAATTGATTATGGGATGGAACGTAAGGCTCTTTTTACTCCTTTACCTTATGCCTTCTGATCTGAGTCATCTTATCTTTCCTACGGGGTTAAGGAACTAGGCTTATCATCTTTCTAACAGGATCACGTGTTACTAATCCGTAGACTTGTAAGATTGTTGGATCTAAGCCCCAGTTCAGTTTCTAATACCCCTGTGTGTTCATAGTTGGTCTCGGAACCTTGTTTTGTGCTTCTGAGTGGTTATGCCACCATTTTTGCGTGATGTCTCAGAATCTCTTTTGAGCATTACAGCTGTTATGTTGTCCGAGTCATCCCAGGTTTTTAAATAATATGATGCATTTGCAAATCCCTTCCTCTTGTTCCCGATGTTCCTTCGGGCCAGATTAACCATATTAATCAGTGAGTTGAGGTACTCTATTACCTCGACATGTATGTTAGTGTTATTGTTATGACCCTAGGTGTCTTAGGGGATCATCTAGTAAGCTAACCATGTTTTGTGTTCCCAGTGTGATGATTCTGGCCTTTATTCTCGAAAGCATCCCGTGATGTCACTTAGTAGTAGGTACTCTATTACTGGGTTTTTGAACCCAAGATCCACTCCACTTACTTCATGTTGATAGTGTTTGCTAGTCCCTTCAGGATGTTAGTAACCTTTGCAATAGTCCTCGAGGTTCGTGGTATTACCTTCTTCCAAGTACCATGAGCTGTTATGGCAGAAGTTCCTCGCTGAACCGAAAGATCACAACGAGAGCGCTCTTGACTAGTTCTCCATTCTATATTGTGGCTCTTCTAGTCCTACCTTTCTGCATGGGTTATCCGGAAGAAATATGTTGAACTCGTTCGACATGCTAATCTATGCACCCACAACTCAGAAAATCATATGTTCCTTTGAGTTGTCCCTCTTTAGATGTCTTCTAGCCCTCGTCTATCAATTGATAGTCAGGAGTAGTTATGCATTCGTGTTATCGATGCCTGTTTTTCTGTGGTCCGTCAAATCATTCTATTCTGGAATGACTAGGAGAAACAAACTCCAGTACCTTGTCCATTTCTAGGATTTGGTCAAAGCAGTTGTATTCCGCAGATCAAAATGCCAATCCAGCTTTTGTTCTGTTCTACCTCGGAGTATCACCCTCTTTCATAGCAAGAGTATCGTGAGATTTGCACACCCTCTTAAGAATTCTTGATGCAGTGATACTTCTCTCCATCATTCTTCATTCCTCGGTTCCTATGTTGTTGTAACCAGAATGCCGACAAGTCAACCATGCTGTGTGAATTCAATACTCCTAGCAACCTTGTTGCTTGGTAGTTAATGGACAATAATTTCATTCTTAGCGTGTTGGTTCTTGAATCATCATTCTAAGATAGATTGTGCTGCCTAGTCCTTATTTCTGGTGCACTCCTCAATCAATGAGTTTGTATTATGTTAATTCCTTGCTCTTTTGATCATATCGTCTTGCCAGAAAAGCAAGATTGTTCTCGAGCTTAGAGACATATCGGTGGTTCGTGAATTTCCGGTTATCTTCACGGAAGTATCACCGGGTCGTCTCCTGACCGATACGTTGAGTTCGTGATCAAGTTGGTTTTCCAGTAAACCACTCTTTCTCCAAGAATTCGTGTTGGATACCCTGAGCTAGTTGGTTAAGCTAAACAACAACTTGGAGAGTTGGAAGATGGAAGCTTGTCCGACTTAGTTCATTTTAAGGGATATCTAGTATGTGTGTTGAAGAAAGTTGATATTTTCGTCGACTGGCCCTCGTGATCAGTTAATGGACCTATCATTTTATCCAACCTTTGATTTGAGTATGGGCTATCATCAAATCAAACCAGAACCAACGATATTCATAATGTTGTCTTACTCGTGGTTGTTTCCTCTAGCATACACCATTATGTCTCTTGGGTCTGACCAATGTTATCACCTTGTTCACATAACTATGGAATTCCATTTTTATGGAAATCTGGATGGATGGTTGTTGAGCTCATCGATAACATTCTTAACTTTGCCATGATTTTGTTGGACATTAAGCTAGTATTGGAAACTTTTATAAGCATTATATTCATGTCCCGTGCATGAAGTATATGTTCGGATGAAAGAAGTGACTTCCTCTAGATCATGTGCATTTAATGCAAGTTGCCGCCGTGAATTAGAGGAAGTCAGTGTTGCTTACTTGGAATCATTCCAAATCAGTCATGCATATGTGCGAAGTATTCTATGGTATGGAGACTTGCAACCTCCATTCTATATGTATCCTTAGCACACCAAGCCACTGATTGATTTTTTCAAGGATAAGGAGTTCCTTCATAAGAGCTAATCATGACTTATGTTAGGACTTCGTTATCCTCGATGATGGTTCCCAACCTGAACTCGATAGTGTTTTATTATAAGACTACTATGTGGTCATGCTTGTCTTGGACAACGTGTTCACATGTTGTAGCAGAACCAGCTCATATTTTGGGGCTTGCTATCGTAGTTCATCCCCTAAGAATCTCGCAACGTCATTTGATCAATTTGTGTTGCAAACTTTCACTTTTCTTTCTAGACTTAACAAGTCTGGAATATTCCGACACCAACCATATCTGAATCTCAGGCAGATATGATGGTTGGAACGTTCCCCAAGAACTATAATATTAGTCTCTCTATAACCGGTAAAGTGGATGTCGTGGCCAACGCACCCAGCTGAAAGACCCATTATTGTAGTATCTTGATTGAGGAAGTTTGCCACCTCCCCATAAGGATTTCGTAGGATTTACTTCCATAGTTACTCCTTATGGATTCTTGTGTTCCCGAAGTCCGACCTTTTACTTGATGTTCTAGATACCAAACCATATCCATGAATGGGTTATGCTAGCACATCAATGATAACATTAGAAGCGGGGTGCTAAATGTCTCTCGGTCGATCATCTAGATTTTGTTTCCTTGGCCTCGCTAAGGTGAAATCTGAGAAAATGTTATCTTCCTTTGCATCTGCATCGTCCATCACTATTCATCATGGTAGTACGTTGTGTTGCTAGGATCCTTGACACGGATATTGGTAAGGCCTTGATGAATATGGAAATGGTCAAGTTCTTGACAGCACGCTCAGTCACTAGGCTATATCCTCGGTAACAATTGGAATGTGCCTTCCGTTTGCCGAGTTGTTTTATGACCATAGTTTCCTTCCCGACCTGAGTATGCCATTTCTTCGAGCTTCCTCAAATAATCTTTTGTGAAATGCCTTAGCCTGGTATGAAGAGTTTCCATGATCGACGTATCAAAAGTAATTCTTTTTACCACTTAAAGGATAATTCTACAAGTCACCTTCCCTGAGGTGCCCCGTTATGGAATCATGGCAATTTTTCCTTGCTACTTTGAAACTATCATCAATTGTTTCTTTCGTCCTTTTAAGGTGTGTTTTGCCTCTCAGCTCAAGAGATGTTCAACGTCTCATTCCGTAAGTTGATCTTGAGTGTTCGATCTTTGAGGAGATCATTTTCTATAGAGTCTCTTTTGTCGTCATCGAATTGGATAAAGATCTCGAAAGAGAAGACGTCAAGATCAATTCGAAGCAATGAATCAAAATCTTCAAGAAGGGCAAATGGATCATGAAGATTGTGATAGTTTTGTGACCCCCCTTTCCTCTTACCTCATGTCTTGAATCTCGGGACGAGATTCTCGTTTAGTGGGGGTGAGTTGTCACATCCCTAGTTCTGGTGTACTCTGGGTTAGCTAGTCTTGTGTTGCATCATGTTTAAATTTCTCTTAAACCTGAAATGGGGATGTCCAAAACCCTAGTACCAAATGGAATTCAAATAGGTTCAACCTAAAAATATTTTCAATGAACCTGAAATTCCCTTCATAAATGTTCATCATTATTGTTTTGGTCCAGAACCTCTACCAAAAATGGTGCACACTTTTCTAGGACAATATGGGTTATTGAATTAAATCATACAGTATTTGTACTTGGACATTTAAATGCTATAAATTATTTTAATGTCCAAATAATCATGAACTGAAATGATGGCTGTTGGAAATTTTCCAAACGGTGCTCTCAAGTAGTTACATGATTTTTGAATAGGTTCTGGTATTTTTAATAAAGGCAAACATCTGCAGAAAAATGGAAAACAGAAAATAAAAGAGAGAGAGAGAGGAGGACTACCTGGCGCTTACCTACAGTCCAGACGCCCACTACTATGTGGCCCAGCCCACCAGGGGCATACCTGTCTTCAACCTCTGCCTACTGGCAGAGGAAAGCCGAGCACGGCACCCGCGCGTGCCGGCACGCAGCTGCCTGCCTGCCCCCTTCCGCGATGCCGCTGCGGACGCCAAGACACCTCCTGGACCCTGCTCGCTCTCTCCCTCACCCTCACTTTCCCCCTGGATCCCTCTCTCTTCCCCACCGAGCGGAGCTCGTCGCCACCGATGCCGTTTACCGCGGCCACAACCACCCCCTCGCCCCTCTGACGTGCCCATGAGCTCCGCCTCCATCATCTACGCCTCCTCGACGACTCACGCGACGCCGGACGCCCCGACGCATCGTCCCCGACCTCTTCTTCAACCTCGGGATGCCGAGATCGCCACCGCTGTGCCGTCTACTCCGAGATTTCCCCGAGCCCACATCGACACCTCTGCAACCACCGTGAGCTCCCGCGTCGAAACCCCCTCTCCCCGAGCTCGATTACGCCTCTATTCGTCGCCCCACGAGCATCGAGCTCCAGCCATCGCCATGGCCAGTGATCCTCGTGCTCCCGTGCTTTTCCGCTCGTCTCCGTAGCACGAGCGTGCTCTCTAGGTCCCTAGGAAGCCGTTGAAGCCCTCGATTGGCCTCCCTGTGCACCGCAGCGACGCCTGCCTCGTGCCGTGGCTTCGGCAGCCGCCCGGCTCAACGCCGTCGCCAACTCCGGCGACCCCGCGCCCCCTGCTGCCTCCGTTGGATGCGCGGGAGGAAGGGCTACCGCCTTGTGCCCTTATCACGTCGGACCGCTGCCGGAGCAGCGCCTCCGGCGAGCTTCTGCCACGGTTTTGGTCGCCGCCGGCCAACTCCGGCGGGCTGACGTGGCGCCACCATTAGTTTCTAATGATCCAACTAATCACCGCCCCGTGCCACTGACAGCCGGGCCCCACCGTCTAACTAAACATGGTCTAGTTTTTGTTTAGATTAAATTAACCTCGCTGGTCCCATAGGTCAGTTTGACCTGGCCACGTCACCTGTTGACTCGACCCCACCTGTCAGTGACACAAACAATACTGGGTCACTGACCAGTGGACCCCACTGGTCAGGTTTGACCTGAGGCAGCCCTGTTGACTCTGCTGAGCTCAGCATGACGCCATGCTGACGCAATATTCCTTTTCTGGAATTTAGTTTATTTTCTAAATAATCAGGGAAATTCCAGAAAATAGCTAAAATTTCATAGAAATTAATCTATAGCTCCAAATGAAATAATTTATATATGAAAAATGATCAGAAAAATCCAATCTATCCATATGTACTGGTTTCATACATGTTTAAACAACTTAACATTGCTGTTTAGATCAGAACATGATAATGCACTATTTGAATTCATAGTTTGAGTTTGAAGTTGAACCTTTGGTTCAAAATGACTCAAACCACCCTGGTTATAGTTGCATTAGGCCAACAAATTCATTTTGCCATGTCATGATCATGCATCATATTGTGCATTGCATTGATTGTGTTTTTCCCTGTTTGCCGGTATTTGTCCCCTCTCGATAGACGTGGTACCGCCGATGAGTTCGATGACACCGATGAAGAGCTATACTATCTTCAGAAGTGCCAGGCAAGCAAAACCCCCTTGTTCATTTCGATACAATCCTACTCTCTCGCTCCTGCTCTCTTTTACTGCATTAGGACAACAACGTTTCAACTGTTACATGCTGCGGTAGCTGAACCCCTTTCCTCTGCATGACCTGTCATTGCCACAGTAAATAGATGAAACCCATTAGCATGAGTAGGAGTTGTTTGAGCCCTGATGTGCCTACTCATTCATGCTTGTTTGTCATGCCTGCTATTGCTTAGAGTTGTGTCAGGTCTGATTCATCGGGGATGAATTGGAAAGTTGTGAACATGTCCTACTATTGAGAGCTAAGTGTGTGAACACGATTTGGTAAAGGTAGCGGTGAGAGGCCATGTAGGAGTACATGGTGGGTTGTCTCATTGCAGCCGTCCTCAGGAATTGAGTTCTGTGTTTGTGATCCATCAACAGTTACTACCACACATTGGGCTCCAGGCGCTCCAAGATCTCTCGACTTTTTAATCAACTCGATCTCTGTCCAGGAGTTGCAACTAGTTTCTGGTGTTTGTAGGTAGTGCTAGTAGTCTACCAGGTGGCACCCGGTACAGGTGGGCTTGGGACAGACTAGGCACAGTGGCACGGTGTACCAAGTGGCACCCGGATGGTGGGCTTGGGAACCCTGCTCACATCGTTTGGGGCCGTGAGCGACACCCCGGCCGGATCTCCTTGCGGATGGAACCCGAATAGGCGATAAACCTAGACGAGAGACTTGTGTGGTTAGTCAGGTCGTGGCTGACTCCCTCACCAGGCTTCCGCTTGAAGGTTGCCGAGATACACGAGGTGTACATGGCGGTAAGTGGCGAGAGCATGTGTGAAGAAGTACACCCCTGCAAGGTTAACATTATCTATTCGAATAGCCGTGTCCGTGGTAAAGGACTTCTGGGTTGCCTATACAGTTCATAGACAAGTGAAAGTGGATACTCTAAAATGCGCAAGATAAGCGTGAGTGCTATGGGTGGCGTTCTTGTAGGGAGACGGGAGCGGATCCATAGCGGAGTATTGATATGGTGAATATGTGGACTCGTGTGCGCCACCTCAAAAGAGTTACTTGCAGTCGTAGTTCAGGATAGCCACTGAGTCAAAGCTGGCTTGCTGCAGTTAAACCCCACCATCCCCTTTGTTGATAATGATGCATATGTAGATAGTTCTGATGTAAGTCTTGCTGGGTACATTTGTACTCACGTTTGCCTACTTTATGTTTTTGCAGAGAGACTTACGTCTCACTAGTAGTTCTGCGTGGACTTCGACGTTTAGCTTGTTACCTCAGCTACGATCTTGTGCCCTCGGCAGGATCTGGTAGATAGTCAGGCTTCTCAACCTTTTTCTTTTGTAGATGTCTGTACTCAGACATGTTAAGCTTCCGCATGTGCTTTGACTTGTATGCTCTGAATGTTGGGTCATGAGACCCATGTTTGTAATATCTCGCTCCTCGGAGCCTATTGAATAAAATACTTGAGTTGTAGAGTCATGTTGTGATGCCATGTTGTATTTGCACATATCGAGCATATTGTGTGTATGTTATTGAAATGCTTGGTATGTGTGGGATCTGACTATCTAGTTGTTTATCCTTAGTAGCCTCTCTTACCGGGAAATGTCTCCTAGTGCTTCCACTGAGCCATGGTAGCTTGCTACTGCTCCGGAACACTTAGGCTGGCCGGCATGTGCCCTTCTTCATTCCTGTGTCTGTCCCTTCGGGGAAATGTCACGCGATGAATACCGGAGTCCTGTTAGCCCGCTACAGCCCGGTTCACCGGAGTCCTGCTAGCCCAGTGCTACAACCTGGATTCACTCGCTGATGACCGACACGTTCGATGCTGGGTCATGGATGCCTGTCCCTGTAAGTTTGTGCCACTTTGGGTTTACGACTAGCCATGTCAGCCCAGGCTCCTTATCATATGGATGCTAGCGACACTATCATATACGTGTGCCAAAAGGCGCAAATGGTCCCGGGCAAAGGTAAGGCAACACCCGTGGGAATACCGTGCGTGAGGCCGCAAAGTGATATGAGGTGTTACATGCTAGATCAATGTGGCATTGAGTCGGGGTCCTGACAGCCAATGTCGATATCTCCGTATGTGGGAGTTCAACCCGGAAGGACCGCGAACCATTCAACACTTCTTCGGTGTGACGCTCGAAGGGATGTATCAATTATTCTTCGGACCACGAATGAAGTGTCCGGACACAACAGAGGATGCAGGCCTCAACTGCAACCGTCTAGACACCCAGGTAAGTAACTCCGTGATCGAACATGCTGTCATTATATTCGTCACAACATTATTCTGAAAAAACACCCTCGGCCAGGACTGGATAAGAAAGGCGGAGAGGATCAAGTGTTCGGCCCCTCTTCCCAAAGATTCTCCGGATCCTATATTAACCAGGATGCTGGCTCGCGCACCTTATCAAGTGCCATCAGGGGAGGACAAGGAGACGAATAGGGAAGCCAAAAGCGGACTTCATGCTGGAGGTTCGTTATGCGTCCTAACTGGGAAAGCTAGTATCCCCGTGGCGGAGGATGCACGGGGAGGAGAATCTAGTATCCCCTCTCCCCACGGGAAGAAAAGGACCGCCCCCAAAGATTTGGAGGAAGAGTTCTCCAAACGAGGGAAGAAATCTTCATCGGGGGGGCCCTGCCTCGGAGGGCAGCATTGCCACACAGCGCTCATAGGGGCGCTAGCCGTTAACCGAGCCGTAAGTGAACCAAGGTACTTTAGTAAGCATGCCCCGTTCTTTTCCCGAGAATAACAACTGAGACATATGTTTTGCAGTCCGGCTCATAGCCCTTCTCAACAATGTTCGTCCTCAGGGGATATTCTTCCGAACATGATGGAGAGCGAAACGCCTCCTCATACTTCCCCGCCTCATGAGGCGGATGACCCTGAGGTGTCGTCCCGGAGGATCTCTCCCGATCCGTAAAGACCAGAAGGCAAATCTTCGGCCGCCTGAAGTCCGGCGTTCTCAGCTCCTAGAGAGACCAATAGAGAAGGCCCCGGACTGTCCGATATACAACCGAACACATTGATGGGTCTCCTGCAGCAGGCGGCTATCTCAGAGGCACATCATACCTTAATGGGCACAATGGTTAAGAAGATATCGTCCGCAAAAAGCGGGTTGAATGAAGCTTTTACGAGCCTGCTAAGAGGCTTTGAGGTATGCAAAGTGATATATATTTTTTTGATTGTACCGTACATGCAAGGTGTACTTTATATAGATAGTAGCCCCTGAGACTCTGGTTGCCGTCCGGACGAGGCAAGCCGAGGATCATAGTCTCAGGTAATGATAGCGCTGCTTTTGTGCGCAGGCGGCTGCAGATCCGGCGGCTGACCAGACTGCTGAATTTGCCGAACTGAGTCGGCAACTTGACGTGGCAGATGCGGACATCATGCTTGTGAACAAGTGGCTTGATGAGGCACAGGGTATGTATATTTGGGTGGTCAGCAAATATTAATAATAGCATGATTCTAGGATGTATAATATGCTTTGACTGCAGATGAGCTGCCGCTGTGGAGACCCTTCGGGCAGAGCTTGCCAGGGCCAAGGAGCAAGCCAGGAGAAGCGATGCGGCTGCCATGAAGGCAGCTGAAGAATTAAAAGCCGAACGGGCTGCTCATCGCCAAAGTGAGGATAAAATAGCCAACATGGCTCTTGAGCTACAAAATGCCGCAAGCCGATATGAGCTTCTCGAAAGGGAAAACCAAATGAAAACGGCTGACCTAGAGAAGGCCTTACAAGCAGCAAAGGAAACTCGCTCTGAGATCAAAGGCAACACGGTGATATCGCGGCAGGGAAGCCCTTTTTATTGCGAACGAAATTCGGCGATCTGAAGTATGCCCCTCTTGAACAATTGTGGAGTTCTCCAGACGCGTACTTGGAATTGGCAAAGAGTGCTGCTGACGCGATGCAGTATTTCAAGGATCGAGAAGATCATGAGGTGGAAAGATTGTTCTGGTCGCAGTTCAGTGCTCCAAGGCGTCCGCTGCTGTTGAATGAGCAGATGGCCGAGTGGGCCGAGCTCCATAGGTTATCCGGGCTTGCCATGAAGGCCGTTGTGGATCACCTGTGGCCGAAGGAACCAAGTCTGGATAGTTATTTTGGTTTGGTGCAACGATTTATTCGTGCTGTGCCGCATATCGACGCTGTCAAGAGGTCGGCGTGCATAGAGGGTGCACGGATGGCTCTTGCCCGTCTTAAGACATATTGGGCGAAGATGGAGGCCACTGATATTGCAACCAGGGGTCCGCCCGGGGGTCAGGACTCGCCCGAGTACTATTTTGAAGCAGTCTTAGAAGGTGCCCGTTTAATAGAGGCTCGGTGCTCAAAGAATACCATGTTCCAGTGACGTGTATCTTGATTGTAAAAACAATGCTTTTGATAATAAAGGCTCCATTTATACTTTTGCCCGTAAAGTATTGTAGTGCCTCCTATGCGGTCTTAAGACATATATGTATGTATGTATATAACCTAAAAGTTTGCAGTCGTCGGCTTCAGGCCCCCATGCATATAATGCGGGGGTGTTTGGCAAAGTGCGTAATCACACTTCATACAACGTCTTGGTCCGTTAAGGAGGTGGTAGCGTGGCGAACAAGGCAATCGGAATATATAGCTTTAACACTTTCACTCAGCCATAGGAGTTTGACGGTGGGGCTACTATATAGCCCCTGGTATGTCCGCGCTCATCCGAATACGGTGCGTGTACATACGTGACCGGGAAACCGGTCCTTCGTTTATGCGGAGGAATCGGGAAGATTCCGCTGGGTCATCGAGTGGTTGACCAGTCTCTCGCTTTATCATGATAGTCAGTTTTTGTCTTTCTCTACTGAGGTGCTCATCCAAATGAACCAGGGCACAATCGCAATAGTTCTCCCGGTGCCACCTTAGCCGATAGAGCGGAATGTAAGGTAGCAAAACATGGGAGCCGGGCAAACCCAACTATTGACCAAAGACATGATTCGGAGCTGATGCATATAAGGCCAAACTCGCGACGCCGAACACTCCCGAAAGTATTTGGACTTTACAACATATACTGGGCTGAGTATCGCCCTCGATAATGATCCCTGAATTTCCGGGTACGTGCATTAATCCGGCGTGACGAAAGAGCGGCTGTGGTGAGGGCATAAATCCCCAAAACACATTGGTTGCTGACCTTGTAACGTCTATTTTAGATCGGCGAACCATAAGCTTGCCAATGACGCCAGTATCCCTCTTGGTTATTTTAAGTGCCCGGAGGGTGTGAGGCATCAAGAGACAATAATAAAAAAAAGGTTTACACAGGTTCTTAATCTAAAAATAAACCTTTGAATGGGGCCCTGCTGCACGTGTGCGCCTTTATCTCCGTTGTGCCGTATCCTGGAAGGGTGTAGCATGATGGTCATCTGTAAAGAAAGAGGAAAAACCTAGGTGAAAGAATCTGGTGTGACCATGCGAAAAGTTGGTTATTCATAATGAACCATGAGAATTCAATCTATTGAGTATTAATAGGGTCAAGCCAAACTATGGACCCTTTTACATGCAGGCATCCCCTAGCACCACATATGGGGGCATATCCGTTTGTCAAGCTCAGGTTTATCTGGGCTGCTACAACTAGTGGTGCGCCGGACACGTCTAGCCGTGTCTGTGGTCTCGAAGACCGATCAGTTACTCAGGTTGGAGAGGCCATTCAGTGGTTCGGCTGCTAGAGCCACCACGTAGTCTTCCATGCGCAAAGAACGCTCTGTGTTTCCGCTGATAGTGATGACGCCGCGTGGACCTGGTATCTTAAGTTTGAGATAAGCGTAATGTGGTTCTGCGTTGAAACGAGCGAAGGCCGTTCTTCCGAGTAGTGCATGATAGCCGCTTCAGAACGGAGCGATGTCGAAGATTAGTTCTTCGCTTCGAAAGTTGTCGGGAGAACCGAATAAAACCTCTAACGTCAAAGAGCCCGCGCAGCGGGCCTCTATGCCTGGTGTGACTCCTTTAGAGGTAGTACTACTTTGGTTGATTCTTGATGGGTCTATCCCCATCTTGCAGATAGTGTCCTGATATATCAGATTGAGACTGCTGCCGCCGTCCATGAGGACTCGTGTGAGATGGTATCCGTCAATTATTGGGTCGAGCACCAAGGCAGCCGAACCTCCATGTCGGATACTAGTCGGATGATCCCTGCGATCGAAAGTGATCGGGTAGGCTGACCATGGATTGAATTTGGGGGCGACTTGTTCTATAGCGTATACGTCCCGGAGTGCGCGTTTACGCTTCCCCTTTGGTATGTGGGTGGCATAAATCATGTTCACTGTTTTGACCTCTGGTGGAAATTTTTTCTGTCCCCTAATGTTCGGCTGGCGAGGTTCGTCCTCGTCTTCACTTGGCGGCTCTTCCCCTTGTGTTCGGCATTAAGCTTGCCAGCCTGCTTAAAGACCCAGCATTCTCTGTTGGTGTGATTCGCCGGTTTCTCGGGGGTGCCATCTGTCTAGAATTTTATTGAGGCTGGACAGTCCATCTCTACTGCCTTTAAATGCCTTTTTCCGTTAACCGGGTCTAGAGCCCCTGAATCCGGTGTTCATCGTTGTGTTGTCTGGGCTGTCTTCATTATTTCGACGCTTGTTTTTATTGCATTGCGGATTTCCATTGACATCCCTGATTTTGGATGTGCCTGGGTCGCTGGCACCGCTGCGGGCCAACCAACTGTCCTCCCTGCGCAAAAGCGGGTCATAAGAGTTGTTAGGGCTGCCATTGTCCTCGGCTTTTCTTGGCCGAGGTGTCTGGCAAGCCATTCATCCTGGACACTGTGTTTGAAAGCTGCTAGGGCTTCAACAACCGGAAAGTCGACGATTTGGTTCTTCTTGGTGAGAAATCTGTTCCAAAGCTTACGGGCTGACTATCGGGGTTGTTGGATTATGTCACTTAAATCGTCTGCATCCGGAGGTCGAACATAGGTCCCTTGAAAATTAGCCCTGAAAGCGTACTCCAGTTCCTCCCAACTTCCAATTGAATTTTCAGGGAGGCTTTTCAACCAGTGTCGAGCTGGTCCTTTCAACTTGAGGGGCAGGTATTTGATGGCGTGGAGATCATCTCCGCGAGCCATATGGATGTGTAGAATAAAGTCCTCAATCCAGACTACAGGGTCCGTCGTTCCATTGTATGCCTTGATGTTTACTGGTTTAAACCCCCTATGGAAATTCATGATCCAGCACCTCATCGGTGAAGCACAGGGGGTGTGCGGCGCCCCTGTACTTGGATGTGTCGTGGCGTGGGTCCGACTGCTATAGTGTTCGGTGTTGATTCTGAGCTGGTAGTTGATCAGTATAGTCGGCTCGGTGGTCGTGATCCTGCGCAGGAACACGTTTCCTAGATCCATGGATGGACCTGGCCATACCAGTTCTTTTGTCCAGGTGCTCACATAGATCGTGTGCTGACTTGTGTGCAGCGTCATTAGCCGCTCTATCTCGGCCACGGGGTGGTCGGTCCGACAGATCGGCCGTATTATTTTTCGGCGGAATGGGCTCTATAGCCTCGTCGTCAAATTTGGGCAGCAGCTTGCGCTTTGGGTAGCTCTTTGTGTTGACCGCCGCCGTATATTTCGTCAGTGTCGAGCACATTGTTCCATCTGTGGTTGAGCGTATCCTGCGCGCCTTTAAGTTGTTGCTTCTGCTTCTTAAAGCTCCTCGCGGTAGCAATAAGCCTTTTGTGGAGGTGCTCTTGTTTCAAGTGCTTTTCCGGGATGATGCGTGCATCATCGTCTAGACTGTTCTCCTTTCCGGAGACAGGTTTATAAGTTTTGTCTTCGGCATCGCTGTGATCAGACAGCGGCCCCGGATTGTGTTTGTCGTCCCCTGGCTCATCCTGCTCCATCGCTGGGTCTATGGGGTCGTCGTTATTTTTAGCGTCGTCCGAGGTATTATTCTTTCTTGTGCCGGTATCGCTGTTTTTGCTATGGCGGGCTTTAGAGCGGCACCGCTAACGTCAGCGCTTTGTTTGCTTCTCAAGGGGATTATCCTCCGCTGCATCGTCACCATTGCTTCTTTGAGTGTGTCCACCATATATATATCATATGATGAGGTGGCTGTCCAGCGCCCTGGGGGCGGTGGTTCTCGTTTTTCTCCAGCATCATCGTCCATACCGTTGATGTCTTCGGAGTCGAAATCAAGCATGTCGGTTAAGTAATCGATAGTGGCTATTAAGTGGGTGGTGGGTGGGTAATGAATTCCTTCATTGTCCGCTTCCCAATCAAGCCGGACATAGTTCGGCCAAGAGTCTCCCGACAGGGAGAGAGATTTTAATGAGTTTAGCACGTCGCCCAAGGGCGAGTGCTGAAAGATATCCGCGGAGCTAAACTCCATGATCGGTGCCCAGTCAGATTCGATGGGCACGGATGCATGCGGTTCGGAGCCTATGGCCGGAGACGAGTCCGAGGGTCCGAAGACACAGACCTCCTTGGCAGTGAGATATGTGTTCGGCTCTATCGCCGCTGAGTGTGCAGCCTCCATGGCGGGGTTCATACACCCGTCCTCGGATGGCACGATCTTCTCTGGATTTAAAGCCGGGGCAGCTGCAGGTGTGATCTCCTAAACAACGTCCCATGACAGATCTAAGTCATGCTCATCGCGACTGTAGGGTGCACCTGTCTTGGGCTCGAATCCGTCGAAGATCAAGTCTCCGCGGATGTCGGCAGTGTAGTTCAAGCTTCCAAACCTGACCCGATGGCCAGGGGCGTAGCTATCGATCTGCTCCAGATGGCCAAGCGGGTTGGCCCGCAGTGCGAAGCCACCAAATTCAAAGATTTGTCAGGGGAGGAAAACCTCACCCTGGACCGCATCGTTGTAAACGATTGAAGGAGCCATCAAGCCTTATGGTGACGACACAATGGAACTCTCAATGAAAGCACCAATGTCGGTGTCAAAACCGGCGGATCTCGGGTAGGGGGTTCTGAATTGTGCGTCTAAGGCTAATGGTAACAGGAGGCGGGGGACACAATGTTTCCCCAGGTTTGGGCCCTCTCTATGGAGGTAATACCCTACTTCCTGCTTGATTGATCTTGATGATATGAGTATTACAAGAGTTGATCTACCACGAGATCGTAGAGGCTAAACCCTACAAGCTAGCATATGATTATGGTTGTTGTTGTCCTACGGACTAAACCTTCCGGTTTTATATAGACACCAGAGGGGGCTTGGGTTACACAGAGTCAGTTACAGAGAAGGAAATCTACATATCCGAATTGCCAAGCTTGCCTTCCACGCAAAGGAGAGTCCCACTTGGACACGGGACGAAGTCGTCAGTCTTGTATCTTCATAGTCCAACAGTCCGGTGTAAG
This sequence comes from Triticum timopheevii, assembly GCA_963921465.1. Lineage (NCBI taxonomy): Eukaryota > Viridiplantae > Streptophyta > Magnoliopsida > Poales > Poaceae > Triticum > Triticum timopheevii. Next base: position 282,725,732 of record OY997268.1, on the reverse strand, counting down.
CATATAGTCTGGCTGTCGGAGGACCCCCTAATCCTGGACTCCCTCACCCACCTTGGTGGCCTCCCACAATGCCTCTTTGCTCTATAAATATCCCAATATTGCAGAAACCCTAGGGGATTCGTCGAAAATAAATTCCATCCGCCGCAAGTTCCAGAACCACCAGATCCAATCTAGACACCGTCACAGAGGGGTTCATCATCCTCATAGGTGCCTCTGTGATGATGTGTGAGTAGTTCATTGTAGACCTACGGGTCCGTACTTAGTAGCTAGATGGCTTCATCTCTCTCTTTTGATTCTCAATACAGTGGTCTCTTGGAGATCCATATGATGTAACACTTTTTGCGGTGTGTTTGTTGGGATCCGATGAACTTTGAGTTTATGATCAGATCTATGTTTTTATCCATGAAAGTTATTTGAGTCTTCTTTGATCTCTTGTATGCATGATTGCTTATAGCCTCGTATTTCTTCTCTGATATTTGGGTTTTGTTTGGTTAACTTGATCTATTTATCTTGCAATGGGAAGAGGTGCTTTGTGATGGGTTCGATCTTATGGTGCTTGATCCCAGTGAAAGAAGGGGAACCGACACGTATGTATCATTGCTATTAAGGATAACATCATGGGGTCTGTTTCTACATAAAAATTTATCTTGTCTACATCATGTCATCGTTCTTATTGCATCACTCCATTTTTCCATGAACTTAATACACTAGATGCATGCTGGATAGCGGTCGATGTGTGGAGTAATAGTAGTAGATGCAGGTAGGAGTCGGTCTACTAAACTTGGATGTGATGCCTATATAATGATCATTGCCTGGATATCATCATGAGTATTTGATGTTCTGTCAATTGCTCAACAGTAATTAGTTTATCCACCGTTTTCTATTTTTCTCGAGAGAAGCCACTAGTGAAACCGACGGCCCCCGGGTCTCTTCTTTAATATATTTGTGTCGGTGTACAAAAGTAGGGGCTCTTATGTACCACTTGTGCACGGGCAGTCATAGCCACTCCTGCGGCAGGGCCTGGCAGGGCAGCAGAAGACAAGACATGAGACCACCAAGATAGGCAATCGAGATAGTAAGCAGAGAATAGAGGATGAGTTGTACCTCTCCCGACTACATCCTTGCCGGGGCGGCGTGCGTAGCCCCAGCAAGATCCTTGTCGGGCCAACCTACGCGGCACCAACAAGACCATCACCTTGAGGCCGAGAGTTCTGACACCATCGACAACTTCAAAGTCGAGATTCAAGAACGCATCCTCTTAAGAAAAATGAAATACTTGATATCTTCTATAATGGACTAACCCATGCCTCCAGGGATTTCCTAGATAGTTGTGCCGGCTGTGTTTTCAGGGAACGAACTATTGGGCAAGCTGAAGAATTATTGAATAACATATTGAATTTATGATGATTGGACTCCTCCTGAAACATCTATTAAACCCACTCCGAAGAAGAGGAGTATCTATATCTTAGTCCTGAAGATATGCAGGAGGCAAAGAAATCTATGAAGGAAAAAGGTATTAAAGCTGAGGATGTTAAAAATTTACCATCTATCGAAGAAATTCATGGGCTTGAAACACCACCACCACCTAAGGTGCTAGAGGTAAAATATTTAACGAAATTTAATGATAGTCATGATCCTCGTAATAAACATCCTAGCCATTGCCTTTATGAGTTTGATAATTACATTAGAAAGGAAGATCATTTCAATGCAAATGCTATGAAACAATTGAAATACAACTTTGATATGATTGCTCGCTTAAGTGACTTGTTATTTAGAATCTCGAATGATGTTAGAGGTGTAGGAAAGCATGCCTCTATGGTTCAAACTCAGTTAGAACAAATTGCTAAATCTCGAAGAGAGTTGCTTGATGAAATAAAAAATAACATAAGTGACTTTGTTGTTAGAGTAGCAACTAGAGGAGGTAAAATGACTCAGGAACCACTTTATCCTGTGGGTCACCCAAAGAGAATTGAACAAGACTCAAAGAATTAACACCGATGCACCTAGACCTTCTAAAAAGAAAAAGAAGAAGAAAAATAATAGGACTCTGCATGCCTCTAGTGAACCTGAAGTAGAAAAACCTCCTGATAATTATAATGAAGTTTCTATCTCTGATGCTGAAACTCAATCTGGTAATGTACACTCACCTTCTGGTAATGAAAAAGATAATGATGAGGTTTATGAAGATACCCAACCTAATGATAAAGAACCAGACAATGATGTTGAGATAGAACTAGATGTTGATCTTGATAACCCACAACCTAAGAATAAACTATATGACAAAAGAGACTTTGTGGCTAGAAAACATGGAAAGAAAAGAGAACCATGGGTTCAAAAGCCTATGCAATTTCCACCTAAGTCAACTAAAAAGAAAGATGATGAAGAATTCGAATGCTTTCCTGAAATGATTAGGCCAGTCTTTTTGCAAACTCGCTTGACTGATATCTTAAAAATGCCTCCTTAAGCAAAGTACATGAAAGACATCATCACCAATAAGAGAAAAATACCGAAAGCTGAAATCTCCACTATGCTTGCTAATTATACTTTTAAAGATGGAGTACCTAAAAAATTTGGAGACTGGGAATACCAACTATACCTTGCTCCATTAAAAGAAACTATGTGAAAACTACTTTATGTGATTTGGGAACTGGTGTTAGTGTTATGCGTTTCTCTTTATATAAAAGACTTGATTTGAATAAACTCACACCTACTGAAATATCTTTGCAAATGGCTGACAAATCAACTACCATACCTATCGGTATTTGTGAGGATGTGCTCGTTTGCTAATGTTACTATTTTGACTGACTTTGTTATACTTGAGATGCTCGAGGACGACAAGATGTTGGTTATCCTTGGTAGAACCTTCTTGAATACTACAGGGGCTGTTATTGATTGCAATAAAAGCAAGGTCACTTTTCATATCAATGGTAATGAGCATACGGTGCACTTTCCAAAGAAACAATTCCAAGTGAATGGTATTAATGTTATTCAAAAATCTCCAACAATCACTATTGAAAGTTTTGAACTACCTCTACCTAATGTTAAAAAGAAAAATGAAATGCTTATTGTTGGGGACATTCATATCCCCATTGAGGTAACTTAGTGATTTACGAAAGTTCTTCAGTTTCATGCTAATCGAAAGTGGTTATTAATAAGACTTGATCAACCTTATTAATGGATCATTTTTGAGAGGTATGAAGTTGATAATTTAGTGAGCACTACCTTTTGTCCCTACCTTTTTCTTTTCTGTTTTTCTTAGTTAAATAAAATAAAATGCCATGATTTATCTATTTTATGAGGTTTGCTTGCAATAAAACAATGACCCAAAAAATAAAGTCCTTAGAATGCCCTGAAAAAAATTTTAACACGATTTTTTTCTAAATATTTCTGAATTTCTGGTGCAAATAATATCAGAGGGAGGTGCACCAGGTGGGCACAACCCACCTGGGCATGCCAGGACCCACAGGCGCGCCCTGGTGGGTTTTGGTCCCCACATGGGCCCCCTCAATTACTTCTTCTTCCCACATCACTCCATTCACCCAAAAAAATCATCATTGCACTCTCTCTCGTGTTCTTGCTCCCGAAACGGCAGATTTCAATCTCTTTGCTCGAAGCTCCATTTCCGGAACTGTTTCAGGGATTTGTTGCTTGGTATGTGACTCCTCCATGTGTCCAATTAGTTTTTGTTTTAGTGGTTTATATTTTGAATAATTAGCTACTCTTGGTGCTGCTGTAGAAGAGCTTTCATGTTGAATTCTTAGAGTTCTAAGTAGTTTGAATGCTTGCTATGGCCTCTATACATCCCTATGAGTAGTTGCTATCATTTTTGTGAAGTTTTGTTGAGAAAAAAAATTGTGGACTAAATATTTTAGAATTTTGTTCATAGGAAAAGATGTGTTTCTTTAGGAGTATTCTTCCAAGAAGAACTCCAAGGGGGTTATTGGGGAGTCATCTGACAATGATCTCCATACCCGGAGGTTGGCGGAGTTACAGACGTGCGAGTGGCCGCATAATCCATTCATGGAAGGGGTGTAGCGACCAGACCTCAAACAGTCTAGTTTTTGTGCATCAGTGTCATCCCTAGATCAGTAATGCTGACACGCATAGTACTCGAGGATTTATAACAGAGTTTCAATCACACACTTATTACATTGAATGTCTCAAAAGAGAACTTATTACAATAATATGGCTTAAGGCCATCTAAATATGGTAACAGCAGAAGGCTTGGAAGATAGAGTGAGTCCATCAACTCCAACGGCATAGCTGAGTGAACCACAACGACCTATGGCACCTTACTCGTCGTCTAAAAAGTCTTCAACATGATATGTTGCAGCCCGAAATGGGTCAGCACATGGAATATGCTGGCAATGTAACACATAGAGTAATGAACAGGTAAATGCTATCACTACATGCATATATGGCTGGTGGAAAGCTCTATGTTACAGTTTTGCATAAAGCCAATTTTTCCCTACAACAAAGGAATAAGATTTATTTAACTATCATAGTGGTTGTTAAACATCGAGAAGGTTCCTCCAACTTAATCCCAATTAAGCAACATCAATTAACCCAATCAAATTAATTTAGAGTGATGAGATCAACATGATAATCCAAGACCAGATACTCAAGATGTCCATAACCGGGGACACGGCTAACCATAATTAGTTTGTACACTCTGCAGAGGTTTGCGCACTATTCCCCACAAGACTCAATCTCCTCCGTTGAATTTCTCGCACTTCATGATGTTTGAGAAACGGATGACCGAGATACAGTCTTTCAGAAGCACTAACTCTTTACTCTGGGTAGATAGTACCACCTACGTCCCCTACATCTGCTAGTCTACCACTGAAAGAGGTCACACAACTTATTCAACTATGTCAGAGCCCATAATGTCTTGTGGCTGCACACGGAAGTTTCTAGCACGAATAACCTTATGATCCTTTGAGCCTAGGTGGCATTCCATATGATGATCACACGGGTACTCTCAAAGGTTTGATAATAAAATGGCAATAGGTTCTACCTCATCATCTACTTCCCAAACCCACATGTTATTCAGATCCTAACCATGCACTGTTTGAGGGTTGAAACAAATGCATAAAAACTGGGTAATCAAGGGATATGATCAAAGTATTACTTGCCTTGCTGATGATCTGCAAAACCTAGAGACTCGTAGTAGCACGCTTCGCACTCCGGGTATTCTATCACAAATAAACAATAACATACATAAGCACTCAAGCTAGAAGCACAGTTAAAACTCAAATAAAAGGTCTAACCAGAAAGTTCAACTAAAGAACTCCGGTTTGCAAAAAGAATCAACTCAAACGGAGCAATGAAACTCAAACTATGAAAGAAACAAGATTCGTTTACTAATCTTAACTAAAGTCAAATTTTACAGTACCAAAATCTTGTTCAAGTTGGTTAAACAGAAAGAGGGCTTCGAGATGAAGATTTAGGCGCTTGTTTCATCTGATTTGGATAAACGAGCGAAAAGATAAACTAGATCGAAGATCATGGCAGAAATCGCGTTCGAAAATAATCGCGGAAAAACCCTGGAAAAATAAAACTAGACGAACAGGCTAACAAACGAGCGTTCGTTGTCTGCGACTAACTGACGAACAACGTTCGTTAAAACGAACGTTTGGATGAACGTCCGCTAAATAACTAAACCGAAAAAACCGAAACGATCTAACTAAAAAATAGATCTAGGGTTCTAAAAAAACCGAACGGTTTTTGAAAAAAAAAACAAAACGGCGGCGGTTACCTCTGGCGAGGTCTGGCGGGGCAAGGCGGGGTCGGCGGCGGCTCCGGGCGGCGGCGGGGTGGCGGCTCCGGGTGGCGCCGGCGGCACAGGGAGACGGCGGCGGCGACTTGCGGCGCGGGGCGGCGGTGGTGCGGCGCAGGTAGCAGGGCGGCTCGGGGTGGCGAGAGGGGCCAAATGCGGCGGCTTATAAAGCCCCCCCGCCCCCCGTGGTCTCCGACTTGGGAGAGGGGGCAGCGGACGGTGGCGGCGATCCAGACTCCTGCGCGGACACGGCGCGCGGAGGCGGCGGCGGAACGGGCCGGCCTGCTCGACTGGGCTTCCGCCCACTCGGGCGGGAACCTTTTTTTTAAATAATTCCGACGAACAGAAAAAAATCCTAATAAATATAAAAAAATTCTAAAAATGCCAAAACAAATTTTCACCGTCTAAATGAAATATTTAGAATAAAGTGAACATTTTTCTGGCCTAAAATGCAATTTTTGGAAACATGCAATTTTTCTAATTCAAATAAAATAGCAATAAAAGTCCAAATAGAAATAAAATTTGATTTTAATATTTTTCCTCCAATATTTATTTTATTTTGGAGAAGTCATATTATCTCCTCTCTTTTATTCTCATATTTGAAATACTCGGAGACAAAAATGATTAAAACCAAAATGAACCTCTTTCAATATTTGACGAAAGTTCAAATATGAAAATAAATGAATCCCCAACTCTCTCCGTGGGTCCTTGAGTTGCTTGAAATTTCTAGGATCGACTAAAATGCAATAAAATATGATATGAATATGATGACCTATGTATAACATTCCAAATTGAAAATTTGGGATGTTACAAACCTACCCCCCTTAAGATGAATCTCGCCCTCGAGATTCGGGTTGGCTAGAAAATAGGTGTGGGTGGTCCTTCCGTAGGTCTTCCTCTTGTTCCCAGGTGGCTTCATCCTTGGTATGGTGGCTCCATTGTACTTTGCAGAACTTGATAACCTTGCTGCGTGTGACTCGGCTGGCAAACTCGAGAATCTTCACTGGTTTCTCCTCGTAGGTCAAATTACTATCCAGATGAATCGCTTCCAGTGGCACTGTATCTCTCAAAGGAATATCGGCCATATCTGCGTGGCACTTCTTCAACTGGGAAACGTGAAAGACATCGTGAACTCCTGACAATCCTTCTGACAGTTCCAGCTTGTAAGCAACTTCTCCCATACGTTCCAAAACTTTGTATGGTCCCACTAAACGTGGTGCTAACTTTCCCGTAACTCCAAAACACTTAACTTATCAAAGTGGTGACACATGAAGGTATACTCTGTCTCCGACTTCGTAAACTGTCTCCTTGCGTTTAGAATCCACATAACTCTTCTGCCTGGATTGGGCTACCTCGAGTCTGTCGCGAATCAATTTAACCTTCTCTTCAGAATCCTTAATCAAATCTAGTCCAAACAACTGACGATCTCCAACTTCATCCCACAATAACGGTGTCCTGCACCTCCTTCCTTACAAGGCTTCAAAAGGGGCCATCTTCAAACTGGCTTGATAACTATTGTTGTAAGAGAACTCTGCATACGGCAAATTCTCGTCCCAACTAGATCCATAATCTAGCGCAAAAGCTCTCAACATGTCCTCCAGAATCTGATTGACTCTCTCGGTCTGTCCATCTGTCTGTGGATGAAAGGTTGTACTGAACACTAGCCTAGTACCCAAAGTCTCATGCAACTGATTCCAGAACTTTGAGGTAAACTGGGTTCCTCTGTCTGATTCTATGGTCCTCAGAACTCCATGCAGACATACGATCCTGGTCAGGTATATCTTTGCCAACTTTGCACTTGTATAAGTGGTCTTCTCTGGGATGAAATGAGCTACTTTCGTCAACCGATGGACTACAACCCATATTGAGTCATAGCCTGAGCGGGTGCTAGGCAATCCCATGGCAAGGGCTATAGCAATCCTGCTGGCTTCTGATGCCCTGCCTTAACTCTCTGACATACATCACATACGGCTATATACTCAGCAATATCCTTCCTCATTCCGGTCCACCAGAAACTTCCTTCAAATCCAGATACATCTTGGTGTTTCCTGGGTGAATCGAAGATGGCGAATCGTGGGGCTCCTGCAGAATCAACTTCCTGATCTCGGGGTCATAGGCACATATACGCGATCCTCAAACCATAAGGTATCGTGCTCATCCTCACAAAACCCTTTAGCCTTTACTTTGCTCATCCTTTCCTTCATCTCGGCAATCTCCTCGTCAGTCTTCTGTGCTTCTTTGATCTTGTCCATCAAAGTGGAATGAATTTCCAATGCTGCTCATAACCTCTCGGAACTATTTCCAAACATAGCTCGCGAAGATCTTCTGCTAACTCCTTGGGTAATCCTCCGGTCATGAGCATATTGGCATAACTCTTGCGACTCAAAGCATCGGCTACTACATTAGCCTTTCCGGGATGGTAGTGCAACTTCATATCATAATCCTTAATGATCTCCAACCATCTCCTCTGCCTGAGTGTAACACCCTCGATGCGGCTATATCTCCCACGTGTCGAAGCACGACTTAGAGGCATAACCGCATTGAAAGCAATGTCGCAAGTGAGGTAATGTTCACACAACCCATGTAATACATAAGGGAAAGAGATACATAGTTGGCTTACAATCGCCACTTCACACAATTACATGAATAAAGCATTACATCATCCAGATACAATCAAGGTCCGACTATGGAACCAAAATAAAAGAAGAACCCCAAATGCGACAAAGGTCCCCGATGGACCCCAACTGGGCTCCACTACTGATCAACTAGAACGAAACAACACAAAGGGCAAGATCTTCATCGAGCTCCTCCTTGAGCTTGGTTGCGTCACCTGCTCGGTAACATAGGCACCTGCAAACTGGTTTTGGAAGTATCTGTGAGCCACGGGGACTCAGCAATCTCGCACCCTCGCGATCAAAACTATTTAATCTTATGGGTAAGGTAAAGGCATGAGGTGGAGCTGCAGCAAGCGGCTAGCATATATGGTGGCTAACATACGCAAATGAGAGCGAGAAGAGAAGGCAAAGCACGGTCGATAAAAGTATGATCAAGAAGTGATCCTATAGCAACCTACGTCAAGCATAACTCCAACACCGTGTTCACTTCCTGGACTCCGCCGAGAAGAGACCATCACGGTTACACATGCGGTTGATGTATTTTAATTCGGATCTGGTGTCAAGTTATCTACAACCGGACATTAACAAATTCCCATCTGCCACATAACCGCGGGCACGGCTCTCGAAAGTTCATAACCCTGCAGGGGTGTCCCAACTTAGCCCATGACAAGCTCTCGCGATCAACGAAGGAATAGACCTTCTCCCAGGAAGACCCGATCAGACTCGGAATCCCGGTTTACAAGACATTTCGACAATGGTAAAACAAGACCAGCAAAGCCGCCCGGATGTGCCGACAAATCCTGATAGGAGCTGCACATATCTCGTTCTCAGGGCACACCGGATTGTCCAAACTTCCGGTAGGCGAGCCCAGAGTTGCCCCTGGTGGCCAGCGGCGGCTGACAGTTTGGACCAACACTCACGACGAGCACTGGCCCGGGGGGGGGGGGTAAATAAAGATGACCCTCGGGCTCCAGAAACCCAAGGGAAAAAGGGCTAGGTGAGGCAAATGGTAAAACCAAGGTTGGGCCTTGCTGGACACGTTTTATTCAAAGTGAACTGTCAGGGGGGTCCCATAAATCACCCGACCGTGTTAGGAACGCAAAATCCGGGAACATAACACCGGTATGACGGAAACTAGGACGGAAAGAGTGGAACAAAACACCAGGCATAAGGCCGAGCCTTCCACCCTTTACCAAATATATAGATGCATTAATAATATAAGAGATATTGTGATATCCCAACATAACCCTGTCCACCATGGAGAAATCTTCAACTTCACCTGCAACTAGCAACGCTATTAGAGGGGCTGAGCAAAGCGGTAACATAGCCAAGCAACGGTTTGCTAGGAAGGGTGTCAATGGTTAGAGGTTCATGGCAATTTGGGAGGCTTGAAGAGCATATGATAGGCAGCGCAGCAAAGCGATAGAACGAAGCAACTAGCATAGCAATGATAGTAGTGAGATCCAGGGTAGCGGTCATCTTGCCTGAAATCCCGCAAGGAAGAAGAACGAGTCCAAGAAGAAGACAAAATGGCCGTAGATGAACGGATCCTCACAAACGCGACGTTAATCGAAACCAACCCGAAGAAGCAACACCGGAAAAGAGCAAACAACCTAGTAAATAACCAACACATAATCATGGCACGGTGCGGAAAACAAGTATGATGCATGCCCGGTTTAAATAGCATGGCATGGCAATATGCACAAACAAAACTACAAGTTAAATGGAGCCCAATATGCAACGAGTTGCATATTGACGAAACACCACATCAATTATTTAGTTCTCTCTCGGTTATGTACCCAACAATATTAAATGTTGTTAAACATGGCAAGAGGGTGAAGCAAATGAAAACTACCTATCTAGGCAAGTTTAAATGAGGCCGGAACAACAAAACAACACATCCGGAAAATCCTCATATGCATATATTAGGTTTGGTACCGTTCTGCCCTAAACATAATTTTAGAGTTGTTAAGCATGCAAAATGAAGCCACCATGTTAAACTAGGCATTTTTCCACCCCAATTACATATAAAGTTTATTAAAATCTGAGCCACGGTTAATTAGTTATGAATTAAATCATTTTAGCATGGCATAGGAGCAAATAATGCAAACATCATTTTAAACATTTTAACATGGCAAGAAATTGGCATATTACTAATCCACACATAATTTTAAGCAAGTTTCATATATAAATTATTTTAATCCGATGCACGGTTTGAAAGTTATTATATGCATGAATAGTAGGGGGTTTTTGCAAAACTGTCTTTCTCTGGAAATTAGACAAATTCGCATACGAAAAAAAAACATGCACTGCGCTGAATCTGGTGCGCTACTGGGCTGAACAGGAAGGGCTGTGGGGAGCTCACCCATGGGCCAAACCCAGGTCGGTGGAGGCGCGGCTGGGCTGAGGAAGAAGTAGCGCTGGGCTGGGCCTTGGCTGCTGGCGAATGGGACCCACACAGACGGAGTCAACGTGGGCTCGCGCGTGGCTTCCAGCGGGGCTTGGCGAGCGATGCAGAAGAGTCGTCGCTCGTCTCCAGGCGCGCGGGATGAGCAGAGCTCCTGCTCGATGGAGGGGAAGCAGGGGCCACGGCGACAGCAGGACTTGGCGGCGCCAGCGGCAGCGTGTGCTCGTCCTCTACTCGAACGAGGACGAGGCAGAAGATAGGGCGATGCAGGGGAAGCTGAGGCGCGGAACTTGGGGACGAGTGCCCCGGCGAGGGACGGCGACCTCCGGCGATGGGCGTATGGATCCGGGGCGAAGCAGGCGGCGGCACGATGAGGCGGCACTGGAGCTTCTGCGGGTGCTCGGGACAGAGTTGGTGGCCGTGCGAGGCGGCAGCAGAGGCTGGGCGCGCGGAAGGTCAATGCAGCAGCACCGGCGGGGACCTTGGCGGCGCAAGGAACGGAGGGGCGCGGATCCAGGCGCAGGGGAGGACTTGGCGAGGCTCGACGACACGGAACGGTGGCCATGGCAGCAAGGGCGACCTCCTGTTGCTCCTGTACCTGGCGAGAGAGAGAATTTGAGAGCAAGAGAGTCAGAAGGAGGAGAACGAAGGGAGAGAGAGAGGGACGAGGCCGGTCCCAGTCGACGAGGAAGATGGGGCGCGCAGAGGAGGAGCGGTACCGGGGCTTGGCGAGCTCGGCGTCGAAGAAGGAGCTCCGGCGAGGTGACAAGCGGGAGGAGGTGGTTGGCGCTCGAACGAGGGGCTCCTGGCTCGGGGACGACGGGCCCATGGTGGACGACGGGAGCGAGGAGGCGCGAGGTGGCTCTGGCGCTGCTGCTGGTGGCCGGCGTGAGGGAGACGAGGTGAGGAGGAGGCGCTCAGCTGGAGGGTTCCAGCGACGGGAGCAGCGGGTGGTGGATCGATGGAGGCAGAGGCCGGTGGATTGGATCGGGGGGAATGAGGAGATCCCGAGGAAGAAAGGTAGGTGGGTGGCGGCGGCTCGGGAATGGGTGGATGGATGGGACAGGATCCCTAGATTGTAGGGTTTGGTCTAGAAATGGACTAGGGGCTATAAATATACGAAAGGGGATGATTTGGATCCTCCGATCACGATCGGGCGGACCGGAATAAATGGGCTAGGCAGTCCAAATAAGAAAACGGTGATGTTTTATAGATGTTAGGGGATGATCCGGACCCACTGGTAACGACAGGACGGTCGGGTTCGGGTAAGTTTCGGACACGCACACGAGGGGTCTGAGAGAAGTCAACAAGGACAAGGGCCTGACAAAAAGACAACGAAGGCAAAGAGAGAAAGGGCAACTGCGAACAGCTACGAGTTTTATGAAAACATGATGATGCAATGCGCATGATGCCATGATGAATGCAACAACCAAATAAATAGCACAACGAAACTCGCAAAACATGGAAGGCGTCTGAAGTGTCGGTCTTGGGGCGTCACAACACTCCACCACTACAAGAGGATCTCGTCCCGAGATCTAAGGATGACACCAGAGAGAAACGGAAGAGGAAGAAAAGAGGTAAAACTGAGTTGCTTCTTTGACAAACGAGTGAAACCACGAACCTTGAAAAATTGAACAAATTGAAAGAAAGAATACAAGGGAGATGAACAAAGTTGAAAACACCCCGTTAGAAAAGAGGAACAAAGAAGAACAATTTCTTATAGCACTCCAGTTGAAAACAGATACAAGACTTGATAGGAAGAAAAGAGCTTGAGCAGAGGACACGACACTCCGGTTAAATGGACAATCATGAAAAGAACATGATCTTAGACAAACGAGATGATGGGTTGAGAAGAGCAACATTACAATACCTCCAAAACAAAAGAATAGAAGATAGATAATTGAAATAGAAGAATGGAGAAGAAAATGCCCTCTTATGCCACAACAGAGCTTGAGGAGGCATCCTTAGGAGACGGGTCGAGCGGAATTGTTGGAAAACCAACAACGAAGGAATAAGCTTGATACGGTCTTGTTGAATACATGTCAAATTATGAGGTGACAAACTGCCACTCACAGGAAAAGAATTGGATTGGTAAGAACAAGGAGACAAGAAGCTATTTTACCGAGAGTATAAAGAAGAGCTTGGATCATTTATGAGCACCATAGATAGCAACAGTCCTTAGGGATGGCTTTAGGTGAAATATAACACAAGATAACTCTAATGACGAGATTGATTTATTTAAAAATAACTCATTCTTAACAACATGTGAATCATGGAACATGAACTCAAATTATCAAGAATGACATAATACCACCTCCAAAATATGGTAGAAAGAATTGCACTTCGGATTACCATATGAAGAAAGCTTGAGCTCCTTAGGAAAGAATCTCGATGAAAACTTTGAGAAGGGAATTAAATCCTTGATGAACCATCATGTAGAACCTCCATGAAGAACTCCGGTAAACAAAAGGAATGAAAAGAAAGAGAAATTGAAAACACAAGGTGAATCCTTGCAATGATTTAGCTGGATCTCCGTGATAATTAGAGCTTGGAACTCCGTGAAAAAGAGAAGATGAAACAAATGAAACCGAGAATTTTAAGGGCCTCTGGAATAAAGAATTAATCACTTGGATGAACAAGAATAAGAATTATGTTATGCTTATCCATCACCAATTAAATTCATGACAATCAACGGATTTGGCATACTACTTATTCTCGTAGAAAGGATTAAAAGAGATATATCAAAACTTGAGAAGGTCTTCAATGAAACACCGGTAGGATTGGAACGACAAATGAATTGATATGATGAACAAGGAAGAGAGATCTTGAAAGGACCACCGTAAGAATTGAAAATGATCGAAGTAGGGGTGCATCACCGGTAAGAATTAGCAAATGAACGAAGGTGCTTGAGACAAACTAGATACATGAGAACAAAGAGATCAAGAACTGATTAGAGGATATTCGATTGATGCACCGGCAAGATAGGAGAATGAATAAACCTGAATTGATGGACTCCAGATGACAAACTGAGAAGACTCTTGAATATCTCCTGATGGGTGAAAAAGATTCTCACAATCGAAAACAATTATGAGAGGATGGCAACAAGCTAGCACCATGAATCTTGAAGAGAATAGAGCAAGATTAAAGAGAAACTCTTCTTCGGTCTTCAAATGATGAGAATGACAACGAGAAACACCACCAAGAATTATTGAGGCACACCGGAAGAATCAAAAGCGAAGAGGTTGAGCCAACTATGAAAAGAATTTGAAAGATCTTGGAGAAAAGCATTTGACTGATGATAACTCATTCTTACGTCAAATTTGGAGAAGAATTTAGGATAGCTCTGGGAAAATAGAAGAGTCAGGTAAGATCCTGGGAAAAGACCTGTGGGTTAGGGCCCACTCAAAAGAACACCGTTGAATAGATTTAAAAGAGATGTTGCACCGGTTGAATTAAATGACTTGAATGAGATACCAATCTCGAAAGAGCTTGAACGAATGCAGAGTGGAAACACGAATCTTTGAGATATCTTGAGCACTCCGGAATAACAAATAGCGAGAAGTAGAATGATAATGAGGTGCACCGGTATGAGAAGACATAGAAATGAGGAAAAAGGTATGATCAACAAAACTTGACTTGAATCCACCGGAGAAGAGAAAGGAATGAGGAATGACGCACTAGTAGAACATCTTCTTGAGAACCACCGGGTAAGAACATTGAAGGAAAAGAATGGAGAAACTTCACAAAAATAAAAGGATACTTGGTAAAGAAATCTTAGTCCTTGAGGAAAAAGGGTGGGTGGGCGGGAAAAACAAAGGCAACTTGGAGACGGATGAAACAAACACCGTTGAGAAGAAATGATAATTGGTCTTGGTGATGTTGATGTGATCGGATCCACTTGAAGAGAAACACGCCGGTTGAAAAGGATTGACATGACAATCTCGATTGTCGAGAAGGATTGGTATTCACATCGGAGTATGAGAACACCATTTCGGAAAGGTATGGAATCAACACTTGACATTGAAGCAACTCGAATACCACAAATAAAACAAAACAAAGGATTTGGCTTGCAGAATAAGCCGGAACAAACATATGATAGAGATTTCGTCCGAAGTTTTCGTGGTGGGGCCTACACGGGCTCGATCGTACAGCACCATCATGTACAAGGCAGTGCACATGACATACAAAGCGTCCCCGAGTCGGCATAGCCAAGGACTCTTTAAGACACAACGAGACCACTATAAAACCAACCGTGAATAGGCGGACCACTAGACGTCGAACCCCAATTTCATATCATACATCCGCCGGAAAGATATCCTAAGAGCTACTTGAATTCCCACCTATAAACTCCCAAAACTTTCTGGTTATGCAATCTGGTGTTGGGGATACAGGGGAAGCAATATATATCTCACCCAAAACTAACACTTCCTACATCCAAGCTGTATCCATCCGTCAACACATAACCAAGAAACCTTCGGAAATCGTGTACCTCAACCTTCGAAAAGCATCCGTTATACGAGCTATGGCAATACTCCCGTACTCACCTCAGTACTGGGTTATCGGGGTTATCTCACCAACAACTCCATAAAAGAGATTTTCGATGTCGGCGTACTAAACTCAGGTATTCCAGAACTGCAACGATAAAATTATGGCGACAACACCTTAGAGCTCAACTCCCCGGGAAACTTCCACTAAACCCCTGACAGGAGGCACCAAGACAATGTTCTCACCATAAAACCATCGGAATGATTCCAAGATACCTGCGTGATCCTAAAAAAAATTTAGTGAAATTTGAGAAGAGAAGAGTCAAAACTCTACGTCAGGATGCCTTACCAGAGCGATGAAGAGACTGGGGAGTAAAATGAATTCCTAACTCTCCCATATATATAATCCTAAATGACTCAAAACATTTTTCTAGACACAACTCGGCCGCTAAAAACGATCAAGCAGTGGGGCTCCTAAGGTCGGGGAAGGCTCTGATACCAACTTGTAACGCCCTCAATGCGGCTATATCTCCCACGTGTCGAAGCACGACTTAGAGGCATAACCGCATTGAAAGCAATGTCGCAACTGAGGTAATCTTCACACAACCCATGTAATACATAAGGGAAAGAGATACATAGTTGGCTTACAATCGCCACTTCACACAATTACATGAATAAAGCATTACATCATCCAGATACAATCAAGGTCCGACCGCGGAACCAAAATAAAAGAAGAACCCCAAATGCGACAAAGGTCCCCGATCGACCCCAACTGGGCTCCACTACTGATCAACTAGAACGAAACAACACAAAGGGCAAGATCTTCATCGAGCTCCTCCTTGAGCTTGGTTGCGTCACCTGCTCGGTAACATAGGCACTTGCAAACTGGTTTTGGAAGTATCTGTGAGCCACGGGGACTCAGCAATCTCGCACCCTCGCGATCAAAACTATTTAAGCTTATGGGTAAGGTAAAGGCATGAGGTGGAGCTGCAGCAAGCGACTAGCATATATGGTGGCTAACATACGCAAATGAGAGCGAGAAGAGAAGGCAAAGCACGGTCGATAAAAGTATGATCAAGAAGTGATCCTATAGCAACCTACATCAAGCATAACTCCAACACCGTGTTCACTTCCCGGACTCCGCCGAGAAGAGACCATCACGGTTACACACGCGGTTGATGTATTTTAATTCGGATCTGGTGCCAAGTTATCTACAACCAGACATTAACAAATTCCCATCTGCCACATAACCGCGGGCACGGCTCTCGAAAGTTCATAACCCTGCAGGGGTGTCCCAACTTAGCCCATGACAAGCTCTCGTGATCATCGAAGGAATAGACCTTCTCCAAGGAAGACCCGATCAGACTCGGAATCCCGGTTTACAAGACATTTCGACAATGGTAAAACAAGACCAGCAAAGCCGCCCAGATGTGCTGACAAATCCTGATAGGAGCTGCACATATCTCATTCTCAGGGCACACCGGATTGTCCAAACTTCCGGTAGGCGAGCCCAGAGTTGCCCTTGGTGGCCACCGGCGGCTGACAGTTTGGACCAACACTCACGACAAGCACTGGCCCGGGGGGGGTAAATAAAGATGACCCTCGGGCTCCGGAAACCCAAGGGAAAAAGGGCTAGGTGAGGCAAATGGTAAAACCAAGGTTGGGCCTTGCTGGACAAGTTTTATTCAAAGCGAACTGTCAGGGGGGTCCCATAAATCACCCGACCATGTTAGGAACGCAAAATCCGGGAACATAACACCGGTATGATGGAAACTAGGACGGCAAGAGTGGAACAAAACACCAGGCATAAGGCCGAGCCTTCCACCCTTTACCAAATATATAGATGTATTAATAATATAAGAGATATTGTGATATCCCAACATAACCCTGTCCACCATGGAGAAATCTTCAACTTCACCTGTAACTAGCAACGCTATAAGAGGGGCTGAGCAAAGCGGTAACATAGCCAAGCAACAGTTTGCTAGGAAGGGTGTCAATGGTTAGAGGTTCATGGCAATTTGGGAGGCTTGAAGAGCAAATGATAGGCAGCGCAGCAAAGCGATAGAACGAAGCAACTAGCATAGCAATGATAGTAGTGAGATCCAGGGTAGCGGTCATCTTGCCTGAAATCCCGCAAGGAAGAAGAACGAGTCCAAGAAGAAGACAAAACGGTCGTAGATGAACGGATCCTCACAAACGCGACGTTAATCGAAACCAACCCGAAGAAGCAACACCGAAAAAGAGCAAACAACCTAGTAAATAACCAACACATAATCATGGCACGGTGCGGAAAACAAGTATGATGCATGCCCGGTTTAAATAGCATGGCATGGCAATATGCACAAACAAAACTACAAGTTAAATGGAGCCCAATATGCAACGAGTTGCATATTGACGAAACACCACATCAATTATTTAGTTCTCTCTCGGTTATGTACCCAACAATATTAAATGTTGTTAAACATGGCAAGAGGGTGAAGCAAATGAAAACTACCTATCTAGGCAAGTTTAAATGAGGCCGGAACAACAAAACAACACATCCGGAAAATCCTCATATGCATATATTAGGTTTGGTACTGTTCTGCCCTAAACATAATTTTAGAGTTGTTAAGCATGCAAAATGAAGCCACCATGTTAAACTAGGCATTTTTCCACCCCAATTACATATAAAGTTTATTAAAATCTGAGCTACGGTTAATTAGTTATGAATTAAATCATTTTAGCATGTCATAGGAGCAAATAATGCAAACATCATTTTAAACATTTTAACATGGCAAGAAATTGGCATATTACTAATCCACACATAATTTTAAGCAAGTTTCATATATAAATTATTTTAATCCGATGCACGGTTTGAAAGTTATTATATGCATGAACAGTAGGGGGGTTTTTGCAAAACTGTCTTTCTCTGGAAATTAGACAAATTCGCATACGGAAAAATAAAAACATGCACTGCGCTGAATCTGGTGCGCTACTGGGCTGAACAGGAAGGGCTGTGGGGAGCTCACCCATGGGCCAAACCCAGGTCGGTGGAGGCGCGGCTGGGCTGAGGAAGAAGTGGTGCTGGGCTGGGCCTTGGCTGCTGGTGAATGGGACCCACACAGACGGAGTCAACGCCGGCTCGCGCGTGGCTTCCAGCGGGGCTTGGCGAGCGATGCAGAAGAGTCGTCGCTCGTCTCCAGGCGCGCGGGACGAGCAGAGCTCCTGCTCGATGGAGGGGAAACAGGGGCCGCGGCGACAGCGTGTGCTCGTCCTCTGCTCGAACGAGGACGAGGCAGAAGACAGGGGCGATGCAGGGGAAGCTGAGGCGCGGAACTTGGGGACGAGCGCCTTGGCGAGGGACGGCGACCTCCGGCGACGGGCGTATGGATCCGGGGCGAAGCAGGCGGCGGCACGATGAGGTGGCACTGGAGCTTCTGCGGGTGCTCGGGACAGAGTTGGTGGCCGTGCGAGGCGGCAGCAGAGGCTGGGCGTGCGGAAGGTCAATGCAGCGGCACCGGCGGGGACCTTGGCAGTGCAAGGAACGGAGGGGCACGGATCCAGGCGCAGGGGAGGACTTGGCGAGGCTCGACGACACGGAACGGTGGCCATGGCAGCAAGGGCGACCTCCTGTTGCTCCTGTACCTGGCGAGAGAGTGAATTTGAGAGCAAGAGAGTCAGAAGGAGGAGAACGAAGGGAGAGAGAGAGGGACGAGGCCGGTCCCGGTCGACGAGGAAGACGGGGCGCGCAGAGGAGGAGCGGTACTGGGGCTTGGCGAGCTCGGCGTCGAGGAAGGAGCTCCGGCGAGGTGACAAGCGGGAGGAGGTGGTTGGCGCTTGAACGAGGGGCTCCTGGCTCGGGGACGACGGGCCCATGGTTGACGACGGGAGCGAGGAGGCGCGAGGTGGCTCTGGTGCTGCTGCTGGTGGCCGGCGTGAGGGAGACGAGGTGAGGAGGAGGCGCTCAGCTGGAGGGTTCCAGCGACGGGAGCAGCGGGTGGTGGATCGATGGAGGCAGAGGCTAGTGGATTGGATCGGGGGGAATGAGGAGATCCCGAGGAAGAAAGGTAGGTGGGTGACGGTGGCTCGGGAATGGGTGGATGGATGGGACAGGATCCCTAGATTTTAGGGTTTGGTCTAGAAATGGACCAGGGGCTATAAATATACGAAAGGGGATGATTTGGATCCTCCGACCGAGATCGGGCGGACCGGAATAAATGGGTTAGGGAGTCCAAATAAGAAAACGGTGATGTTTTATAGATGTTAGAGGATGATCCGGACCCACTGGTAACGACAGGCCGGTCGGGTTCGGGTAAGTTTCGGACACGCACACAAGGGGTCTGAGAGAAGTCAACAAGGACAAGGGCCTGACAAAAAGACAACGGCAAAGAGAGAAAGGGCAACTGCGAACGGCTACGAGTTTTATGAAAACATGATGATGCAATGCGCATGATGCCATGATGAATGCAACAACGAAATAAATAGCACAACGAAACTCACAAAACATGGAAGGCGTCTGAAGCGTCGGTCTTGGGGCGTCACACTGAGGTTCAACTCCTTCTTTGTGAAGATATATTTCAAACTCTTGTGATCCGTGTACACCTGACAGTGGTTTCCTATGAGAAAGTGTCTCCACGTCTTCAACGCATGCACTACTGCTGCTAACTCCAAGTCGTGTGTAGCATAATTTTGCTCATGAGGTTTAAGCTGTCGTGAGGCATATGAAACAACTCTTCCCTCCTGCATAAGCACTGCTCCAAGTCCTCGACGAGAAGCGTCGCAATACACCTAATAATCCTTATGTTGATCTGGAAAAATCAGCACTGGGGCTGTAACCAAACGTTTCTTCAACTCCTGAAAACTGGCTTCACACTCCTCAGTCCATTTGAACTTGGTATCCTTCTTCAACAACTCTCCCATGGGCTTTGCAATCCAAGAGAAATTCTCAATGAACCTCCGGTAATATCCTGCGAGTCCAAGAAAACTCCGGATCTGTCCAACTGACGTGGGTGCCACCCATTTAGTCACAGAAACAACCTTGGTGGGGTCTACTACTATTCCTTCTACGGATATAACATGTCAGAGGAATGCAACTTCCTTCAACCAAAACTCACATTTGCTGAACTTGGCACATGAGCTTCTCCGGAACCAAACGCAAATGTTCCTTATGCTCCTCTTCATTCTTTGAGTAGACTAATATATCATGAATGAACACTACGACAAACTTATCCAAAAA
This sequence comes from Triticum timopheevii, assembly GCA_963921465.1. Taxonomy (NCBI): domain Eukaryota; kingdom Viridiplantae; phylum Streptophyta; class Magnoliopsida; order Poales; family Poaceae; genus Triticum; species Triticum timopheevii. The sequence goes on along the minus strand of OY997268.1, from coordinate 282,705,232 downwards.
CTCCATAAACACCTTGTTCATCATGTTCATGAAATATGCAGGCGCGTTAGTCAGACCAAATGACATAACGGTATACTCATATAGCCCGTACCTTGTGGTAAAAGCTGTCTTAGGTATATCCTGCTCTCGAATCTTTAACTGGTGGTATCCTGATCGCAGATCGATCTTGGAAAATAGTTTGGCTCCTTGCAATTGGTCAAACAAATCATTGATCATCGGCAGTGAGTACTTGTTCTTGATCGTCACCTCGTTCAACGCACGATAATCAACAACCATCTTTAGTGATCCATCCTTCTTCTCCACTAGAAGTACTGGGGATCCCCAAGGTGAAGAGCTTGGTCGAATGTAACCTTTATCCAGTAACTCCTTAATCTGCTTCTTAATTTCCTCCAAATCCTATGCGGGCATCCGATACGGTCTCTTTGATATTGGCCCGGTGCCTGGCAAAATCTCAACCAAAACTCAATGTCTCTATCCGGTGGCATGCTTGGTAACTCCTCTGGAAATACATCAGGGAAAACCTTCACCACTGGTACTTCCTCCTGTACAACTCCTGATAAGGAATTCACTCGAGTCCTCTTCAGCACATGCCGGGATATGTACTTAATCCTTCTTCCTTCTGGGGTGGTGAGCATAATCGACTTACTAGCGCAGTCAATGTTCCCTCCATACTTTGATAACCAATCCATGCCTAATATTACATCCAGCCCTTGCGACTCCAATATTATTAGGTCTGAGGGGAACACGTAGTTACCAATCCTTAACGGTAACCGATCACACCATAGGCTGGCCATATACTCTGCTCCTGGCGAGGTTACTAACATGGGTGACCTAAGGGCTTGGGTTGGCAGGTGATACTTATCCACAAATCCCCTTGATATGTATGAATGCGATGCACCAGTATCAAAAAGAACAGTTGCAATAAATGACTTAACCAAAAACTTACCTATGACTGCATCTGGTTGCGCTTCAACCTCCTCCACGCAAACGTGGTTTACTTGTCCCCTGTTGAAAGGGTTGGGCTTCTTCCCAGAGCTTCCATTGCAATTTCCATTCTTTGCTTCGGAACACTCGGTGGCGTAGTGTCCATTCTTCCCGCACTTGATACAAGTAATGTGACTTAGATCCTTCTTGGCGGGCGTTGCTGGGTTGGAACGGTTCTGGCCGTTGCTTCCTCCTTTCCCATTCCCATTCTTGGGGCCACTATGGTTATGCAAACTTCCTCCATTGGAATTATGACCTCCATGGTTATGGTGAATGTGTCCTCCTGAGTTCGGGGCAAAACAGGGTCTCTGCTGATCTCTTGAATTGTACTTCCCTTGTCCGTACTTCCTCTTGCGGATGTCTATCTGCTGCTGCTTCCCTTCAATCATAAGAGCTCTATCTACCAACTCCTGGTAGGTGTTGAAGGTTGCCACCATCAACTGCATGCTTAGCTCATCATTCAGTCCTTCCAGAAACTTCTCCTGCTTGGCGGCATCAGTTGCTACGTCATTAGGGGCATAACATGCTAACTTACTAAACTCATCCACATACTGGCCCACTTTGCGACCTCCTTGGCACAAGTTGCAAAACTCGCACTTCTTCATGTTCATAGCTCTTGATGAAACATGGTCAGTGCAAAAAGCCTACTGAAAGTGGTCCCATGTAACAGTGTCAATGGGGTAAGTGGCTGTGAAATTCTCCCACCATGATGCTGCGGGTCCATCAAGCTGGTGTGCGGCAAAACGCACTCTCTCCGCATCTGTGCATCCTGCAGTGGTCAGGTCCCTTCCAATCTTGTGGAGCCAATCATCTACAACAATCGGCTCGGTGCTACAGGAGAACACCGGCAGATTCAGTCGTAGGAAACGGACTAATTGATCAACATGTCGTGGTGTTGGGTTGTTGTTATTGTTGCCTTGGTTCTGATTCTGAACTAGTAGCTGCATCAAGGTATTCTGCTGCTGGATCAACTGAGTGAGCTCCAGTGGGAAAGTGATAGAGGCAAAGGTGTCCCGATGTTTCAATGAGATGGTGGCTATCGTTTTCTGTGGGAGTCGATCTTGATGATCCGACTACGAACGTGCGAGACATCGCGCATTAGCAATTGCTAAACCAACTTCCGAGGGGTTATTGACCACGCCGAAGCACGATCAACCTGACCACGAGGGCCTGTTTCCTGCGAGCAAACGAAGAACAAGCAAGAAACTGAGATTGCAATCTGGATATTGCAAATATAAGATGAAAGCTTTATTGATGAAGGTGGGCTTCTGAGACATCTTTGTCTGGTTGTTGAACACAAACGAAGTACGCCGAAGTTGCAGCTATGGCGAACTTTAATCTAAACAAAACCTAAAGTCTAAACGACGCCCTAAGGGCTGTATATATGGAGGAAGAGGGGGGAATTTCGTGGCCCTTGGGGAAGGGGTCCGAAACCAACCCTATCTCTTATTTCCCCACACATACGGACTCTAAAACCAGCCTATACTTATGTATTTCGAAAATACATGGGCCTGGGCCAATAATAAGGTGACACATCACCTAGAATAGCCTCTGGATGAAACTTATGAAGTAGCATCTTGTATAATTCGTCCAAGGCTTCATGCACTCATTATGGTGGCTTCAACGTCCTGAAATCATCACTTGTAACTCCGTTCTTGTTCCCCTTGCGCATGCCATCATCTCCATGCTTGTTCTTGCTCCAATGTTCATTCTTCTCCGAGCTAGGACCTTCATTTGTAAGCAAAACAAATGTAGCCAATTTAGGCAGCATCATATTCTCATGAACATTAGAATCATTACCAAGAAACAAAAGTACCTGGTAATTTAGTTGGCGTGTGCGAGCTCTAGTAATTGGTCCAGTATGTGTAGCAGCAGGGGCTGTGGGTGTAACAATGGTATTGATGTCCTCATCATCCTCCCCTTCTTGAAATGAAGTCGTCCACGACGGAAGCTCATCTTCCTCACCCAAATAAGGCTTCAAATCTGCAATGTTAAAAGTGGGAGTAACCCCAAAATCTGCAGGCAGCTCAAGTTTATATGCATTATCATTTATTTTCTCTAACACCTTAAAAGGACCATCAGAATGTGACATTAGCTTCGATTTGCGCAAATCAGGAAATCTATCCTTACGCAAATGTAACCAAACAAGATCTCCAGGTGCAAACACAACATGTTTTCTACCCTTATCTCCAGCAAGTTTATATTTAGCATTCATACGCTCAATGTTTTCCTTAGTTAACTCATGCATTTTTGAAATCAATTCAACACGTTGTTTAGCGTCAAAATTAACCTTCTCCGAACATGGAAGAGGCAACAAATCAATAGGTGCACGAGGTAGGAAACCATACACAACTTCAAAAGGGCACATCTTAGTAGTAGAATGCAATGAACGATTGTAAGCAAATTCAATATGAGGCAAGAATTCTTCCCACATTTTCTTATTATTCTTCAAAACAGCCCTAAGCATAGTAGATAATGTTCTATTAACTACTTCAGTTTGTCCATCAGTTTGGGGGTGAAAAGTATAACAAAAAAGCAGTTAGTCCCCAACTTAGCCCATAAACATCTCCAAAAGTGGCTGAGAAATTTAGTATCACGATCTAAAACAATAGTATTTGGCACACCATGCAAGCGAATAATTTCACTAAAGAACAAATCAGCAACATTAATAGCATCATCGCTTTTATGACATGGTATAAAGTGTGCCATTTTCGAGAATCTATCCACGACAACAAATATGCTATCCCTCCCTTTCTTTGTTCGAGGTAAAACTATAACAAAGTCCATAGATATATCGTCCCAAGGAACACTAGGCACAGGCAAAGGCATATATAAACCATGAGGATTGAGTCATGACTTAGCTTTTTGACATGTAGCAAGTACGTCCTCCGTCTTCTTCACACCAAAGTGTCCCATTAGTCCTCCTCCATGCGCCTCCTGCAACAACAAAAGACGAACGGAGCTAGCTGGAATGCATAGCTTGTTAGCATGGAACACAAATCCATCATTAACGACGAACTTGTTCCATGTTCTTCCTTCTTTACAAGTCTACAATACGTCCTTAAAATCAGCATCATGCACATATTGTTCTTTGATGGTCTCCAAACCAAATATTTTGAAGTCAAGTTGTGAAAGCATAGTATAGCGACGAGACAATGCATCAGTAATGACATTTTCTTTACCCTTCTTGTGTTTAATGACATAAGGGAAAGTCTCAATGAATTCAACCCATTTAGCATGTCTACGATTCAGTTTAGCTTGACTTTTAATATGTTTCAAAGATTCATGATTAGAATGTATAACAAATTCTTTGGGCCATAAATAATGTTGCCATGTTTCTAAAGTCCGAACAAGAGCATATAATTCTTTATCATAAGTAGAATAATTCAGACTAGGCCCACTCAATTTTTCAGAAAAGTATGCAACAGGTTTGCCATCTTGTAATAACACACCTCCTAATCCAATTCCACTAGCATCACATTTAAGCTCAAATGTCTTATTAAAATTAGGAAGTTGGAGTAAAGGAGCATGTGTCAACTTATCTTTCAACACCGTGAAAGCTTCTTCCTGTGCGGTACCCCAAACAAAAGCCACATCCTTCTTTGTAAGCTCATTGAGAGGTGCAGCAATGGTGCTAAAATCTCTCACAAAACGCCTATCCAGCGAGGCTAAGAAAACTCCTCACTTGTGTGACCGTTTTGGGCTGCGGCCAACTCTCAATAGCTTCAATCTTGGCTTTATCAACTTCAATTCCCTGTGGAGGAACAACATAGCCAAGAAAAGACACTCGGTCGGTGCAAAAGGTGCACTTCCCAAGGTTACCAAACAAACATGCATCACGTAGAGCAATAAAAACAACACGTAAATAATCCAAATGTTCCTCCAAAGATCTGCTGTAAATCAATAACTCATCAAAGTAAACTACCACAAATCGTCCAATTAAAGCACGTAAAACTTCGTTCATTAATCTCATGAAAGTACTAGGTGCATTAGTTAACCCAAAAGGCATGACTAACCACTCATATAATTCAAACTTAGTTTTAAATGTTGTTTTCCATTCATCCCCCAATTTCATACGAATTTGATGGTATCCACTACGCAAATCAACTTTGGAGAATATTGTAGAGTCACTGAATTCATCAAGCATATCATCTAGCCTAGAAATATGATGACGATAATGAATAGTAATATTATTAATGCCTCTACAATTAACACACATACGCGATGTACCATCCTTTTTCGGCACTAGAATAATAGGAACAGCACATGGACTAAGGGATTCGCGTATATAACCTTTGTCGAGAAGCTCTTGTACTTGACGCATAATCTCCTTCGTCTCCTCTGGATTGCTACGGTATGGCGCACGGTTTGGCAGTGAAGCACCGGGAATTAAGTCAATCTGAAGCTCAATCCCTCGAATAGGCGGTAATCCCAGTGGCACGTCTTGTGGAAAGACGTCAGCAAACTCCTGCAAAATGTTAGTGACAGTAGGAGGCAAAGAGGAAGGCACGTCCTCGAATGAAAATAATGCCTCTTTGCACACAAAAGCATAGCAAACAGATTTGCTGAAATCTAGCTCATCAATATCAGATTTGGTGGCAAATAAACATGCACTTTTCAATTAAATTTCGGAAGCAACACTAGATGGTTTATTATTAGGCTTCATTTGTTGCTCAAATTCTTTTGCCATAATCTGATTTTCACTCTTATTCTTCTCCTGTTTTGCTTTATTAGCTCTATTAATATCATCTTTCAAAATGGAATCATGAGTCATAGGAAGCAAAGTAATATTTTTATCCTTATGAACAAGAGTATACTGATTGTTTCTACCATGGTGTACAGAATTTTTATCAAATTGCCATGGTGTACCAAGTAATAAGGAACATGCTTGCATAGGTACCACATCACAATCAACATAATCAACATATGTAGAGATACTAAAATGCACACGAACAGTACGTGTTACCTTAACCTTGCCGCTGTTGTTGAACCATTGGATGTAGTAAGGATGTGGATGTGGTCTTGTGGTGAGAGAGAGATTCTGCACCATCTCCATGCTAGCCAAGTTGTTGCAGCTCCCTCCGTCTATGATGACGCGCACAGAACGTTCCTTCTCAACTCCCTTTGTATGGAACAGATTACGCCTCTGATTTTGCTCAGCTTGTGTGACCTGCACACTCAAAACACGTTGAGCAACTAAACATTCATACTTGTCAGCGTCTTCAGGAGCCATGTATTGCATCTCATGATCAGAATCATCTCCACCGTGTTCTTCACGTGTAATAAGAGCCAAAGTCTCCTCACCATAGTCACCAGCGGACTCATACCCACCATCCTCAGTAGCAATCATCACACGCTGAGATTTGCATTCTCTCACATAATGACCTCTTCCCTTACAAGGATGACAAATAATATCACTTGTGTGCCCAGTTGATGCCATGGAAGAAGAAGAGCTTTGTGCAGGCCCGGCAGGTGCGCTCTTGGCAGATAGTGGTGGTTGTGCCTTTCTTGTATCACGGCTGGAGGTGGCACCTAATGGAGGTGCTGGTGCAGTGGAAGTAGAAGATGCACGCGGTGTCCATGATGAAGGTTGACCTGCAGAAAAGTTAGTTCGCACCAATGCTTGTTGATCCTGCACTTCACGTTCAGCTTTACAAGCAAGATGAAATAAACAAGTGATATTAGTATACTCCTTATACTCTAGAATGGTCTGAATCTCTCTATTTAATCTACCCATAAAACATGCAAGCATAGCTTCATTCTCCTCAACAATACCACATCTAATCATGCTAGTTTGTAATTCCTGATAATATTCTTCTACAGAATTTTTTCCTTGTCTTAAACGCTGCAATTTTTGAAGCAAGTTACGTTGATAATATGGTGGAACCCAACGAGTATGCATAGCAGTTTTCAAAGCAGCCCAAGTAGCTGGAATAGGATATAATCTACAATGTTCAGACCACCATACACATGCAAAACTAGTGAAAGCACAAACAACAGCAGCAACCCGTCTCTCCGCGGGATATTGTAAACATATAAAACGTTGTTCAGTTTCTAACTCCCAAGTAAGATATACATCAGGAATGTATCTACCCTCAAACGGTGGAATATTCAATTTTAGTTAAGGAACATGGTCATGATCTCGTACCTGAGGTGGTGGTGCAGGCCTACCATTGCGAATAAATACCTGAGGTCGACCTGCTAGTGGTGGTGCTGGTGGATGCATGTAGTTCTGATTTTGATCAACCTCATCCTCGTAATAGTCCTCCAACTCTGCAGTAGCAACAGGAGCTACAGAAGCACCAACAGCAGTAGCTGCGGCACCAGAATTTTGTCCTGGCTCAATAGGAACACGCTGTGCTCGCCCTACTGTATTGCGACGTAGAACTGGTTGTGGGAGACGTTTGAGTAATTCATCGAACTTGGCGTCCAACTTTGTGTCAATTGTCTTCTCAAATGTCATCCATCCTCTCCAATGCCTTTCCAAAGCTGGCTATCACGTCTTCCACCTGTTGACCCAACATTTGATGAAACTTATCATGAAGCTCCTTGTTCGTCATGTTCTCCCAGTCAATCTCGTCGGCTTGTGTTCCTGCCATAGTTAGCAGCAATAGAAATATACAAGAATATGATCCTACAGGCTACTGGAATATGGTGGTGGTGGGGTGTCACAAATCCATCAAGCGAATCTAAAATTCTTACCAGTTCTTACCCAGCAGCAGGTGGTGATCGGCAACCGTTGTAGTCAAAACTCTCAAAGCTTGGATAGAGCAATTACCAGGGAGAGTCAAACGCATGACGTAGATGTATGTGGAGCTGGGAAGGCTTATAATATGGTAGCAAAAAGGGTCAGCAATAATCAATTCAGAGATGCAAAGTTGAGTAAACGCTCAACGACGGTACTGTGCTGGTCCTAGGCTAGACCGTGCTAGAGACGTGAGCCTAGAACACTAACAAAATCACTGCGCTGCACGGAAACAAGGGAAAAGCACACTCTAGAATTTTTTTTTTGCTCTATTTTTTTGCGCTCTGTTTTTTTTGCGCTCCTCTTTTTTTTGCGAAAAATCACTATAATGGCGACTGTCTCAAAACTCTTCCCAGGTCAAACTGACAGGATGGGCACGGGATTTTTTTGACAATTTTTTTTTGGAAATCAGGGCAGCGACGACGAAAAAGTGCGACAAAAAAGCACTATGATGGCGAATGTCTCGAAACACTCACTGGGACCTAAAAATAGGATAGGGAAAAAATATTTTCGGTCGACGAAATTTTGGCCTAAAACCTGCCCGGGGGTCTCCAGACTCCCTTTTTTTTCGAAACCTACTCAGGCAAGGAAACACGAATCGGAGTTAGATGGCTCTCGAAAATAGACCTAATATGAAAGGAACTTGGATTGGTGGTGGATATATGGTGGTAGGATATGGCAGCGGTGGTGGTATATGGTAGCGATGGTGGTATATGGATCTGGATCGGTGGTATATGGCAGCGTTGGTAGGATATGGCAGCGGTGGTGGTATATGGCAACAGTGATGAAGATGGTGCGGCGGCGGCGTGACAAACTGTGACAGAACTCGAAACTCTAAAGGACTAGATGCTAAGACCAGCAACTAGACACAACGATGCAACCGCAAATTCAACAAAGAAAAACCCTAAAAAGATTATACAAAGGCTCGGATTGGTTCAGATATGATGAGCTAACCCTAATTTTTTTGTGGCTTTTTCGTTTTGTGGCTTTTTCATGGACTATAGGTATGAAGAACAGACTCGATCTAAACTACTAAAAACAGTAAAATCTCACTGAGCAACCTGGAAATCTGACATCACTTGATAGAGCCAAAGGTGTCCCGATGTTTCGATGAGATGGTGGCTATCATTTTCTATGGGAGTCGACCTTGACGATCCGACTATGAACGTGCAAGACGTCGCGCCTTAGCAATCGCTAAACCAACTTCCAAGGGGTTATTGACCACGCCAGAGCATGATCAACCAGACCACGAGGGTCTGTTTCCTGCGAGCGAACGAAGAACAAGCAAGAAACTGAGATTGCAATCTGGATATTGCGAATATAAGATGAAAGCTTTATTGATGAAGGTGGGGTTTTGAGACGTCTTTGTCTGGTCATTGAACACAAACGAAGTACGCGAAGTTGTAGCTGTGGTGAACTTTAACCTAAACAAAACCCAAAGTCTAAATGACGCCCTAAGGGCTGTATATATAGAGGAAGAGGGGGGAATTTCGTGGCCCTTGGGGAAGGGGTCCGAAACAAACCCTATCTCTTGTTTCTCCACACATACGGACTCTAAAAACAGCATATACTTATGTATTTCAAAAATACATGGGCCTGGCCCAATAATAAGGTGACAAAGCACCTAGAATAGCCTCTGGACGAAAGTTATGAAGTAGCATCTTGTATAATTCGTCCAAGGCTTCATGCACTCATTATGGTGGCTTCAACGTCCTGAAATCATCACTTGTAACTCCGTTCTTGTTCCCCCTGCGCATGCCATCATCTCCATGCTTGTTCTTGCTCCAATGTTCATTCTTCTCCAAGCTAGGCCCTTCATTTGTAAGCAAAACAAATGTATCCAATTTAGGCAGCATCATATTCTCATGAACATTAGAAGCATTACTAAGAAACGAAATGGAATCAGGAGTCATAGGAAGCAAAGTAATATTTTTTATCCTTATGAACAAGAGTATACTGATTGTTTCTACCATGGTGTACATAATTTTTATAAAATTGCCACGGTCTACCAAGTAATAAGGAACATGCTTGAATAGGTACCACATCACAGTCAACATAATCAACATATGTAGAGATACTAAAATGCACACGAACAATACGTGTTACCTTAACCTTGACGCTGTTGTTGAACCATTGGATGTAGTAAGGATGTGGATGTGGTCTTGTGGTGAGAGAGAGATTCTCCACCATCTCCATGCTAGCCAAGTTGTTGCAGCTCCCTCCTTCTATGATGACGCACACAGAACGTTCCTTCACAACTCCCTTTGTATGGAACAAATTATGCCTCTGATTTTGCTCATCTTGTGTGACCTACACACTGAAAACACGTTGAGCAACTAAACATTCATACCTGTCAGCGTCTTCAGGAGCGATGTATTGCGTCTCATGATCAGAATCATCTCCACCGTGTTCTTGACGTGTAATAAGAGCCAAAGTCTCCTCACCATAGTCACTAGTGGACTCATACCCACCATCCTTAGTAGCAATCATCACACGCCGAGATTTTCATTCTCTCGCATAATGACCTCTTCCCTTACAATGATGACAAATAATATCACTTGTGTGCCCAGTTGATGCCATGGAAGAAGAAGAGCTTTGTGCAGGCCCGGCAGGTGCGCTCTTGGTAGATAGTGGTGGTTGTGCCTGCTTTCTTGTATCACGGCTGGAGGTGGCACCTAATGGAGGTGCTGGTGTAGTGGAAGTAGAAGATGCACGCGGTGTCCATGATGAAGGTCGACCTGCAGAAAAGTTAGTTCGCGCCAATGCTTGTCGATCCTGCACTTCACGTTCAACTTTACAAGCACTATGAAATAAATGAGTGATATTAGTATACTCCTTATACTCTAGAATGGTCTGAATCTCTCTATTTAATCCACCCATAAAACATGCAAGCATAGCTTCATTCTCCTCAACAATACCACATCTAATCATGCTAGTTTGTAATTCCTGATAATATTCTTCTACAGAATTTTTTCCTTGTCTTAAACGCTGCAATTTTTGAAGCAATTCACGATGATAATATGGTGGCACCCAATGAGTACGCATAGCAGTTTTCAAAGCAGCCCAAGTAGCTGGAATAAGATATAATCTACAATGTTTAGACAACCATACACATGCAAAACTAGTGAAAGCACAAACAGCAGCAACAACCCGTCTCTCCACGGCATATTGTAAACATGTAAAATGGTGTTCAGTTTCTAACTCCCAAGTAAGATATACATCAGGAATGTATCTACCCTCAAACGGTGGAATATTCAATTTCAGTTTTGGAACATGGTCATGATCTCATACCTGAGGTGGTGGTGCAGACCTACCGTTGCGAATAAATACCTGAGGTCGACCTGCTGGTGGTGGTGCTGGTGGCTGCACATAGTTCTGATTTTGATCAACCTCATCCTCGTAATAGTCCTCCAACTCTGCAGTAGCAACGGGAGCTACAGAAGCACCAACAGCAGTAGCAGCGGCACCAGAATTTTGTCCTGGCAAGGAAACACGAATCGGAAATTAGATGGCTCTCGAAAACAAACCTGATATGAAAGGAACTCGGATTGGTGGTGGATATATGGTGGTAGGATATGGCAGCGGTGGTGGTATATGGTAGCGATGGCGAAAATGCTAGACTCACGGGCATTTACGGGAGTAATACGGGGTTGTTCCATCTAATCAAACTAGCCCCCCCCCCTAATTTTCAGGAGGGGTGGGCCCCTTTGCACCCCTTAAATCCAGTCATAATCCTGCACGTTAACTACTCCGTGAAGCCTATAAAAATTCTCCCCGTGAGTATAGCATTGCTCAAGCGATGGTGGTATATGGATATGGATCGGTGGTATATGGCAGCATTGGTGGGATATGGCAGCGGTGGTGGTATATGGCAACAGCGATGAAGATGGTGCGGCGGCGGCGTGACAAACTGTGACAGAACTCGAAGCTCTAAAGGACTAGACGCTAAGACCAGCAACTAGACACGATGATGCAACCGCAAATTCAACAAAGCAAAACCCGAAAAAGATTATGCAAAGGCTCAGATTGGTTCGGATATGATGAACTAACCCTAATTTTTTTATGGCTTTTTCGTTTTGTGGCTTTTTCATGGACTATAGGTATGAAGAACAGACTCGATCTAAACTAGAAAAAACTGTAAAATCTCACCGAGCAACCTGGAAATCTGACACCACTTGATAGAGGCAAAGGTGTCCCGATGTTTCGATGAGATGGTGGCTATCATTTTCTATGGGAGTCGACCTTGACGATCCGACTATGAACGTGCGAGACGTCGCGCCTTAGCAATCGCTAAACCAACTTCCAAGGGGTTATTGACCATGCCAGAGCATGATCAACCTGACCACGAGGGTCTGTTTCCTCCGAGCAAACGAAGAACAAGCAAGAAACTGAGATTGCAATCTGGATATTGCGAATATAAGATGAAAGCTTTATTGATGAAGGTGGGGTTCTGAGATGTGTTTGTCTGGTCATTGAACACAAACGAAGTACGCCCCAAAGACTAAACGACGCCCTAAGGGCTGTATATATGGAGGAGGGGGGGGGGGGGAATTTCGTGGCCCTTGGGGAAGGGGTCCGAAACCAACCATATCTCTTGTTTCCCCACACATACGGACTGTAAAAACAGCCTATACTTATGTATTTCAAAAATACATGGGCCAGGCCCAATAATAAGGTGACGCAGCACCTAGAATAGCCTCTGGATGAAAGTTATGAAGTAGCATCTTGTATAATTCGTCCAAGGCTTCATGCACTCATTATGGTGGCTTCAACGTCCTGAAATCATCACTTGTAACTCCGTTCTGGTTCCCTTGCGCATGCCATCATCTCCATGCTTGTTCTTGCTCCAATGTTCATTCTTCTCCAAGCTAGGCCCTTCATTTGTAAGCAAAACAAATGTATCCAATTTAGGCAGCATCATATTCTCATGAACATTAGGATCGTTACCAAGAAACGAAAGTACCTAGTAATTTAGTTGGCGTGCGTGAGATCTAGTAATTGGTCGAGTATGTATAGCAGTAGGGGCTGTGGGTGTAACAATGGTATTGATGTCCTCATTAGAAAGCAAATCCATTGTCATGTCTCGGAGGCATCTGATGGGTTTAGAAAAGGTGAGAAAACAGAATAGAATGAGGTCTAAGGGGAAACACTACCCATATGCACATGAGACAAACACAATCATATCACTTCAATCAATTCACACAAGGGCATACAATCGGTCTAACTATCGTTACAAAAGTGCTCGGACTATACTATATACATGGGGGAATACTACTACTGATATGGTGGTCGACTATAAGTTTTAAACGGTGGAAGACTCCATGATATCCTCTCCAGCTTCATCAACGTAGTCATCATCGCTGTCGTCGGGGTTTGAGTCGGTTTCATCGATGATGATGTAGTCCTCCGAACGGATGTCCTTGGAATCATCGTCATCTCCTCCTGGCGCAGGGTCTCCCATGAATACTCCTAGCTTCCTCATCAGGTTGTCATTCTTCTCCATTAGTATCATCATTTCCTCCTCATATCCATCGCGTGTAGACTTGAGTTCCTCCTCCAGGTCCGTAATCCTAGTCATTGTCTTCTTCAGATCTATCATGCCTACGCACATCTGGTTCTCCTGGCGACGAATGTGCTGGTTTAACTCCTGGATGAAAGCTGCAATGGACCTGTCCCTCCTGGTGCTGATCATCTCCCATTGCTCATCTCGGTGCCTACATATCTGGTAGATAGTATCCTTAAGATCCTTGTGGTAAACTTCTCCAATGCATCCCATGGCGATGGGGGCTGCCATGCTCTTTCCTAGACTCCAGGTTGGTGCATCAAAGGAAAACTCTATGGGCTCAGTGACTAGCATGAACGTCCTTCCTAGATCTTGAACTCGAATCATCCAACACTCCTCTTCTGGTAAAGTGGCAATGTAGGTCCCAGTGAAACTCGGTATTCCGATGTTCAGATACCTAGTAACTTCCTTCAAGTGTCGTCCAAAAGGAGTGTCTTCATCCGGTTGTGTAAACTTGTTCCTTGAGTCCACCATCATATAGTGTGAAAAAGGGAGAGGAGTCAGAAATGAGTAGAGAAGAGTGACCTATGGTTTTAGCTTAGTGGTCGTATCCTACAGTCAGTGTGTGCTCTGATACCATCTTGTAGCGACCAGACCTCAAACAGTCTAGTCCATGTGCATCAGTGTCATCCCTGGATCGGTAATGCTAACACGCACAGTACTCGAGGATTTATAACAGAGTTCCAATCACACACTTATTACATCGATTGTCTCAAAAGAGAACTTATTACAATAATATGGCTTAAGGCCATCTAAATACGGTAACAGCGGAAGGTTTGGAAGATAAAGTGAGTCCATCAACTCCAACGACATAGCTGAGTGAACGACCATGACCTATGGCACCTTACTCATCGTCTGAAAAGTCTGCAACATGATATGTTGCAGCCCGAAACGGGTCAGCACATGGAATATGCTGGCAATGTAACACATAGAGTAATGAACAGGTAAATACTATCACTACATGCATATATGACTGCTGGAAAGCTCTATGTTACAGTTTTGCATAAAGCCAATTTTTCCCTACAACAAAGTAATAAGTTTTATTTAACTATCATGGTGGTTGTTAAACATTGAGAAGGTTCCTCCAACTCAATTCCAATTAAGCAACATCAATTAACCCAATCAAATTAATTTAGAGTGATGAGATCAACATGACAATCCAAGAACCAGATACTCAAGATGTCCATAACCGGGGACACGACTAACCATGATTAGTTTGTACACTCTGCAGAGGTTTGCGCACTTTTCCCCACAAGACTCGATCTCCTTCATTGAATTTCTCGCACTTCATGATGTTTGATTAACGGATGACCGAGACACAGTCTTTCAGAAGCATTAACTCTTTACTCTGGGTAGACAGTACCACCTACATCCCCTACATCTGCTAGTCTATCACTGAAAGAGGTCACACAACTTATTCAACTATGCCAGAGCCCATAATGGCTTGTGGCTGCACACGGAAGTTTCTAGCATGAATAATCTTATGATCCCTTTGAGCCTAGGTGGCATTCCATAGGATGATCACACGGGTACTCCGGGATCCTCTTGGGCAAGCACTGGGTTCTCTAGGTGCCCTGACAACCACTGGGTCCTCCAGGGTACCTCAACCAATCCACCCAGATGTGTATTTAAGTAGCCACCTTAAGTTAACCATTGATTAACAATACTCACATTTGTCATGGATACACTCACCCAATCCACGTCTACAAGCATAGCATAGCAATCCTGAGCATAACATAGAAGTAACTCCCAAAGGTTTGATAATAAAAGGGCAATAGGTTCTACCTCATCATCTACTTCCCAAACCCACATGTTATTCAGATCCTAACCATGCAATGTTTGAGGGTTGAAAATAATGCATAAAAACTGGGTAATAAAGGGATATCATCAAAGTGTTACTTGCCTTGTTGATGATCTACAAAACCTAGAGACTCGTAGTAGCACGCTTCACACTCCAGGTATTCTATCACAAACAAACAATAACATACATAAGCACTCAAGCTAGAAGCATGGGTAAAACTTAAATAAAAGGTCTAACCAGAAAGTTCAACTGAAGAACTACGGTTTGCAAAAAGAATCAACTCAAACGGAGCAACGAAACTCAAACTACAAAAGAAACAAAATTCGTTTACTAATCTGAACTAAAGTCAAATTTTACAGTACCAAAATCTTGTTCAAGTTGGTAAAACAGAAAGAGGGCTTGGAGATGAAGATTTAGGCGCTTGTTTCATCTGATTTGGATAAACAAGCGAAAAGATAAACTAGATCGAAGATCAGGGCAGAAATTGTGATCGAAAATAATCGCGAAAAAACCCTGGAAAAATAAAACTAGACGAAAAGGCTAACGAACGAACGTTCGCTGTCTGCGACTAACTGACAAACAATGTTCGTTAAAACGAACGTTCGGACAAACCTCTGCTAAGTAACTAAACTGAAAAAAAACCGAACCGATCTAGCTAAAAAAAACTAGATCTAGGTTTTTGAAAAAAACAAAATGGCAGCGGCGGTTATCTCCGGCGAGGTCCGGCGGGGTGAGGCGGGGTTGGCGGCGGCGAGGGGCGGCGACGGCGGCGCAGGGCAATGGCGGCGCGGGCGGCGGCGTCTCGCGGAGTGGGGCGGCGGTGGTGCGGCGCAAGTGGCGGGGCAGCTCGGAGTGGCCCGGGGCGGCAGCTTATAAAGCCCCCCCCCCCCCCCCCCCGTGGTCTACAACTTGGGAGAGGCTATTTGAGTATTGCCGGCAACGTTACTTGTGCACATTAGTGATCATTGATCTACACCTTCCATTGCATATATACCATATCATATTGGTATCATCTTGCTATCATATCATCCCTTGTGTCACAAGATTGTTCCCGCATATACACAACTGCTATCTTGGTTTGTGCATCGTGGCCATAAAAAAAACAAGAATAAGCTTTTAAGCAAAAGAAAGAGAGCAAAGAAGCTTGTAAGCAAGTGCCATAGCATCATACCACATTGCATAAGATTTTCATATCCTATCATTTTGGATCATCTTGAGAGAAACACCGGGAACCATACATACATAGCATACTTAGGATAGAAGTCCATATATTTTGCATCTTATAGGTTGTGCACAAGTGTCGTATCTGCCTATAGAGCAATTGTGCTAGCTTCTCTCTTGAGTTGTGCAACACGAGCGTTTTCCGTGGATTCCACATTTTGTGCTCATTCCTTGGTTGCACGACCCCATTTATCTATCCGTGTGTGTGTTTCCATGTACCTTTCATTGCTATTGGTCTACTTGTTTTGCTTGCAAATTTGTGAATCTCTTTCAACATTATTGACTCTTGCTAACATTTTGCATCAAATTTTTTTGTGCCACTATCCTCACCGAGCTCCACTATAAGCTTTACTTGTGTAGGTGTGAGAACCGACAAGAATTGGTACCAATTGTGCTATTTCCTTGTTACACATTTGAGTGATCAATGATCCATCTTCAACATTGGTCAAGGTACATTTGGTATAGTTCTTCTCTTTCTCCCACTAATGTTTGCTTGAGTCTTGTGATGGATAGGCAAGGCATTTCCTCTCCGGTCTACGACAACAACGACGGCGTGAACAACTACATCAACAAAGCGTCCATCTTCGATCTACAACGACAAATGCAAGGCGCACAATCAAGATTGCGAGAGCGCATCGAGAACATCTCCATCGACATTCGTCCCTCCGAAGCAAGGAAAATGGATTACATCGACAAGAAGCTTTCCGCACATAAAGAGGAGCAAGATGCAAGGATGGAGGAGATTAGAGCCTTGGTCAAGTCTTCTTCCCCTTCGTCATCTTCAAGGCGGCGACATTCAAGCCACAAGTCTTCAGAGCGTGAAAACGATGCAAGCGCAATTCGTCCACGTCCACATCTCCATGGCGACCACCATCATGTTCATGATCAACATCATCATGAAGGGCAAGTCACCTCCAAGCATCATGTGCACGACGACGACGAATGCCTACGAGCTCAAGCACGACAACAACATCATCATCATGAAGATGCTCCACAAGCGCAAATGCACAAGTCCCAACAAGCTCTACTTCACGCCAAGGCCAAGCTTCATGAGCACAAAAGAAGACCGCGAGACGAGCACCACCAAGACGGAGCTACGGCTACCACCACTACTTCGGCATCTTCGCCAAGTGCTATCAAGGCATCTTCTCCTTTGGACGTATGGCATCTTCGCCTACTTCCCACGAGTACGCCTACAACAACTTCATCAAGTCCAAGGCGACTACCTACGAGTGAGGGCGACACTTCCATCTTCGGAAGCCCCTCAAGGACGATGGCCGAGCATGGGAAATTCCCTTCGGTCATGGAGACAAGCTATGAGGTGCCACATCATATGGGCCTCCCACACCAAGATGGTGACAAGACGGTTGATCAAGGGCCATCCCCTTCGACCACGGCGACGAGCGCGAACCTCTTCAACACCATGAAGACGGCGCCCACATTGGACTCATACTCCGAGTCAAGCTACGTGACTGCGCATGGAGACATTTGCACCTACGTCTCTCCGACACCCACATATGTCGAGATGCCCCATTTTTCATGTGAGGAGAGCCACCACCCATGAGTGACATGAGTGACTCCACCATACATGACATTGAGAGAATTTCCTATGAGAGGATGAGTGTGACCACCACTAGGCCCACACATGAGAGCATGCCACACAACCTATGTGAGGTTGAGCGCCATTTGAGTGACTCCACCAACCATATGAGTGAGAGCATCCTTGAGGGAGTGAGCGAGCCACAACACTTAGAGAGTGAGGTAGTTGACACGGCATGTGAGGCCACTATGATTTCTAACGACTTAACCTCTACTCCTAGTGTGTTATCTTCTTTGGTGCTAGGTCTCCTACATGATGACATGCCTATCCTCGACGAGTCCTTCCCTCCAATAGAGATGACGATGGCCATGGTGGATGATGATGCACCCCCACATGGTTCCATCAAGATGAAGATGACAACGAGTGGATCTTCAACCCCTCACCTACAACACATGAGCGACGCTCCAAAGGTAACATAGGTGATGGTGCTTCTCTTGTCCCACTAGTGGACTCTCTTGACATCGATTGCTCCCATGATCTTGACACACCTATTGCCATGCTTCATGCTAGTGAGACTTCTTCATGTCATGACTTACCAATTTATGATGAATATGATGATGAGCATGTTGAGTTGCCTAGTTGTGATGCTATGCTCCATAGGATATCATGTGAAAATTCTATTGGTCACATCATGTTTGACAATCCATTGAACTTGTCATATGCTATGAGTGACATCTCCCATATTGCATCATTTCGATCTCAACATAGTAACTATGCATGCCCCATTAAAATAAATCCCAGTTGCGATTATGGCATAGATGACGAGATGATGATCATTGGCTTTTGTTTTTCATGTGATGATATTGTCTTGCTTCCTTTACATGATTTGCGCAATACATCTACTATGTCATGCCATGATCACATTGTTCCAAATATGCATTGTTTTGGATGTTGTCAATATTCTCGATGTGATGTTTCTATTAATGCTCATGAGGAGACCCCCATAGTTTCCTCATACATATTAGGACATTTTGATGCATTCCATACTTTGCATGATTCCCATAATTGCGTGCACCATATGAATTCCATGAATAACAATGCTCTAGATATTTCTCGTGATGCATTACATCCTTTGAGTCTCGATTATGCCATGCATAACAACAAACCTCTCATGATGGATGACATGTTTCAATATCGCACATCTCATTTATTTGAGCATTGGATATTTTGCGCTAACCGACACATGCATGTGCGCATCATGATGGATGATGTGTACATAAACCATGCACACAGAATTTTTCCTTTGTTTTTGTTTTGTGTAGGTACTCACATATACTCGTCAACCTCTCAATCCCAAGAGTTGACGAAATGAGCTCTTGAGAGCAACAACACTTTGGGACCCCGTGGACTATCCTTACCACCGTTCCCTTCGCGCAAGGACTACGCGCATCTCTTCTACTTGGCTCTCACATGGCTATGGGCTATTTACCACTTGTCACCTTATGCCCATACTATTGTGTTCACGTTGCATGTTATGCTTGCTCCTATGCCTTTGCCATGCAATTGTGACCCTTGCTTGCATCTACTCATGATTCACCATTATGCTACTCCTATGTGTATTTGCATGCTTGGTGCAGATCCTTGTTGCTATTGCCATGTTTACCATGTGCTTCATGCTATTGTTCAGTGTTGTGTTGGGAGAGTCATGATGCCCCATTGCTATTTACATATGGCCTCTCGCCAATACATTGATGATATTTATCTCATATCTTGCTTTCATGCTTGTGATATGTCATGTCCATTATTCATGCCCACTATTTGCACACATGACATGCTTGTCATGATTCCCTCTAGTATGTTGCATCTTTGCACTACTAGCTTGCTTGACTTGATCGCTATGATTGCTTGCTATGTTGCATCACCCATGTTCCACTCTTACAAGCTTTCTTGGGTTGATGACATATATGTTCATTCCTCTCACTTGATTTGTCTTGAGCATTGTCTCTTGTCTCCATTAGTTGCATCTCCCTTATCACCTTGTATTGAGTGCCAACTTGCTATGCTTATTGATCTTGAAGACTTGGACACTTTACTTGTGATGCATCCTTGTTTGATTGAGCCTCTTGTATTTGGTTGTTCTTGCACCATATGCCTCCATACTATGAAATGCTCCCTTGTACTTTCTTATGATGAGCATGATGCATACACTTGTTGGGTATCTTACCACACAAATGATAGGTTTTGCACTTCCGCTAACCTCATTTGTTTTTCTGAGTGTTTGTCATGTTCTTTCGTTTTGAAGGATTCACAAGGCATTACCGTCATGAGACATATTGGCTATTTGAAGGCATACATGATGCGCAACACCAATATTTTCGACATCCTCATAAAGGTGAGCTCCTTCCCTTTGAGCCATCCTCAAGCACGCATATTGGATGGGTCACTCTTTCATTGTTGTTTCCTTCTTGTTGTCTACATGATACATCTTGTGAACGGAGGAGCGACATTGGAGATTGGCTACATGGACCTTCACATTGAGGAGCGCTCGCACTTATTGGATGCATCTTCGGAATTCCACTCATGCCACGACATCGAGCATTGGTACACCAACACCTCCATATTTGTTGATTGTGCTCATACATGTCATGCTCGATGGACATTTCATACTCACCACAAGTTTGCACCGTACGCATGGATTGACTCACATTATGCTTGTCTTGTTGCATCTATTTCCATGTCATCCATGATATATGAGCTTGTGCATTTCCTTAGCAAATTTGTTGTGATCTACCTTGATGGCATATTCATACATCATGATCATATTGCCCACCATCAATTGCATGATACCATACACATATTAAGCATCCATTGCCATATTCATGCTATTGATGGACCATCTCTCGATGACATCATTTTGCACAATGGTAGAATTTGTCGCTTTGTGCACCATGCTAATTACCCCATGAATGCTTTGCATATCAATCTATACCATCTTGATAAGCTTCATGCACTTTGTCACGAACCATCTTGCCGCACAGACTCATATTTACTTCATGGACACTGTGTGCGCTAACCATTGTATTTCCATGTGTACTTTGTGTTTGCTCATTTTGCATGTACCACATACCAGAGACACCTTGGAGTACATAGATTGCGTAATGCCTTCAGCTACGTCCAACTACAAGTCCGTCCACGACAAACGTTTCCATGGTGATGAGGATCACGATCCAAGGTCGGATCTTTCCCAAGGGGGGGATGATGATGCGGAGCATCCCACGTTCATCCCCATGTACACTCCGACTACTCTCCAAGCCCCAAGAGGACATATGACGAGACCTCGAACATATGCCATTGGACATAAGCTGAATTCACTCCTCTTCGAACCGTCACTTTCCGCATGTGAGACATGGCTACTACCTCATGCATGGACCATTCATATACTCAGGTACAACCGAAATGACCATGGAGAATCCCAGGACCAAGGCCAAGCATGGAAGAGGAGAAGGAAGAAGAAGAACAGACAAAGCAGGACTTGCCCGGATCATCCGGACCACCAGCCGGACGATTCGGACCAAGCCCGGATGATCCGGACCCCCACCCAGACGATCCGGGTAATGTGCCTAAAGACACCCGAAGCCTGCTCGACGAAGCCGGATCATCCAGACCCTCGACACCCGGATCATCTGAGCCACCATCCGGATCATCTGGACCATGCCTGCGCGCGTGACTTGGGCCGAGGCCCGTGTACCCCTTCGCCCCTCACTTACCCCTTCATGGCTTAGCACTATATATAGACCCCCTCCTCCTCCTAGTGAGGGTTAGCAAAGGATTAGCTCATTGAGATAGAGCTTCGCTCATCCATACGGATCTCCTCCTCGTGAGAGACCGCGGCCTCTTCGGAGAAGATCCACCATGGTTTCAAGACCCCTTTACGGGAAGATCCTTGTGGATTCAAGACCTCCTCTCGGAGAAGAGCTACCACCACTTGTATCGTCCTTTGTTGGATTTGGACCGTGAATCTCTTTGTGTTCCTTGGATCTAGCACATGTGTGATTATATTCATCTTGGTTGAGTGTTTCTCACGTCCCCCCCCCCCATGATTTCCCTCATGTTCTTCCACGCGTTCTTCGTGTTCCTCATAGGGATCCTCTCCAAACGTGAAGAATCAGACGCTAGGGTTCCACCCTACATCACATTGCCATGGAACAAATTTTCTTGTGCTTGGCGATCTTGAGGAACATCACGTTGAGGAAAACGAGCTCGTGGACATGCATCATAAGAGGAGTAGTCCAAAGATTGCCGACTTGTACGGTGACTTGAGTGGCGCCATCTTGAAGAAGCGGATGAGGAAGACGGGTGTCACACGATCATGTTGCGGAGCTCTTCCATTTGTTTGTTGAACTTTTCATCGATGTATTCGCAGTTCCTTGTTTCCGATTGACGAAGGTCGGAGGCGAGTTGCTCCAAGCATTCACCCAATGCTACGCTTTCTTGATGAAGCGCTCATTGCACGATGAAGAAGTGGTTCTTGGAGACGAAGCCGGAATCATCACCTTGCTCCTTGAAAAGTGGGTTGGACGACGAGTTTGGCCTATCCATCATAACCAGGTGGGGTGAGTAGGAAAACTGAGAGAACAATACCAAAGTTACCTTCTCCGAGGATTGAGGATGTAACAAGTGTCACTCAATGTAATTCCACAATAGTAGAATTGGAACCAGGTTTGTTTCTCACACCTACAAATAAGAGGCTTATGGAGTAGCTCGGTTAGGATGGTGATGAAAATTTGAAGCAAATGTTAGTCAAGATATCGATAAGGTTGAGAAGGTTCACAAAAATGCAAGTAAAGCGAATAGATCAAACCCAAAGATATCACTAGGTACACACGCACGGAAGATAGATAGGATCCGCACAACCAAGGAGTGAGCTCAAAAATGTGCAACCACGGAAAATGCTCTTGTTGTGCGAATGCTCGAGAGACACTAGCTTGATTGCTCAAATGGGCAAGATACGCTTGTGCACCTACCTATGAGAGAACCGTGCCGTCTTCAATCCCAACTATGCTATATATGCGATGACCAAGATGATATAACTATGCAAATGGCTCAACTCTATTGCTTAAAAGCTTTTCTTCCTTTTTTATGCTTGATACTCGAGCCGAGTATGATATGAGACAAGTATCTAAGATATGCACGGGAGAGACTTATGGCACAAAGATGATAACATGATCACTACGGTGCACAAAAGCGTGGCCCGGCAATTCTCAACTTGCTAGTCTCGATGGGTAAGCAACACAAAGTGGCTCGGGCTATCAATGCAAAAGCAAGGTAAAAAGTAAGTGTCGTCAAGGTTACCGTCCTTTCTTATGGTTAGCGGTGAAGATGGATCCGAGTCGATGATGGTGATGACGATGTCACACGCTCCTAAGTAGCTGAAACACCTTAGGAAACGGAAATAGCAACGCAAAATCGGTCAAATGCGGAAGGTGGGTGTTTTTGTGATGATTTTTTGTATGGGGGCTAATGGTGGTGGTAGTGGGATGAGTAGATGGGGGATGTCAAGAGCTTCTGAACGAGCTAAAGAACACGAAAAACGCACTTGGGAGGTGGAAGTTATGGCCAAATTGGTGGAGGTGTTGGGCTGATTTGGGGGGGGGTGCGGGCACCCGGGGATGGGAGGTGCGGGTGCCCGGGGTCGGCTGGGCGAAATGGCCTGGGGGTGCGGGTACCCGGTGGTTCGAGGTGCGGGCACCCGGGGGTCTTCGGTTTGGGCGGAAATTTTGGGGGAAATGCAAAATTCCGTGGATTTCGTGGTGGGAAGGGTGGGGATTGTTGGGGAGGGGCTAGATCCACTTGCCAAACATCAAATACATGGACCAAAACAACCAAATCTCACAAGATCCAACAAATTGCAAGAAAAAATTTTGGGGCTATTTTTGTGGGGATTTTCAAATTTGGACGAAAAACAACAAAATGAAGCTAGCAAATGGGGGAATGGGACACCAAGATTTGAATAAACCTTGCTCATGATACCAAGATGTTGTAGGTTCAAACCCTAGAGGGGATTTTTTCACACTTGGAGGGGGAAAAGAGGAAGAACACTCAAGAACACAAGACACAAATCACTCAAACAAACCCAAATATCACATCCACTAGAGTAGCATACATGAGATCCACAAGATTACACGATAAATTCAAGGAAAATAGCACTAGGGTAAGGTTCTTCCCACTAGGTGAGGTCTTGCATCCAAAGAGGATCTTCTCCAAGAGGAGGGCTTGATCTCCAAGAGGAGGTCTAGATCTCCTAGAGGAGGAAGATGAGCAAAGCTCTCTTTTGTGTTCTAAATACTTTGCTAACCCTACA
The DNA here is from genome assembly GCA_963921465.1 of Triticum timopheevii. Lineage (NCBI taxonomy): Eukaryota > Viridiplantae > Streptophyta > Magnoliopsida > Poales > Poaceae > Triticum > Triticum timopheevii. Next base: position 282,681,017 of record OY997268.1, on the reverse strand, counting down.
AATGAGCTAGGAGATGCCCTTATATAGTTTAGGGATGAAATGAGAGAGGAGGGGGATACAAGGGCAAAGCCCCGAGGAGGCACGCAGGCTCTCGGTGTCGTCCGGGCACCCAGTCCGGCCAAGGGCCAACATCAGGTTCGGCCGGGCACCCGGTGGCGAGGGGTCCGGGCACCCGGCCCGTACAGGGGCTCGGCTGGAGGGGACCCGGGCACCCGGGGTCCAAAGCCCGGGTACCCGGTGTGGCGCCAGGCGGGCGGCTAGGAGGGGTCGGGCACCCGAGGGTCCCAGGCCTAGGCACCCGGTGGGGCGGCCAGCGGCTGGGAGAGGAGTGCCCGGGCACCCAGGGGCCAAGGGGCCGGGCACCCGGGGCAGGCTGGGGCAGCTCCCAGGTGGTGAGGCCTAGCACCCGGGGTTGGGGAGACCGGGCACCCAGGGCATCCAGGTGGTTTCTCCTCCGTGCTTTCTTCTTCACTCTTCTTGTCCTCTCCTTCCTCCTCTTGCTCCATTGGTGCTCGAACCCTCACATTCTCCTTCTCATGATCATCTCCTTGGTATCCTAGAATGCATAACATGTCTTTGTGAGGTAGAACCCAATTCTCATGTGAATCCAAACGAAACTCAAAGAGCAGAGAGTCAACCTCGTTCTCGATGGCGCGTACACGTGCTCTTGTCATTGGTCCACTCGGTGCTTGCGGTGGTGATGGAGTGTCAGTGCGGGTAGACGAGAGATGCTCCGCATCAAGGTGGCTCCATGGTCTCGCTCTCCCGTTGTTGCTACTGGCCGCTCCCTTCGACCGCGCCCTACCTATCTTCACCGACATCAAGGGATGGACGTGGGAATGGGGAGCAGATGCCTCGGGAGAGGACTATTGAGGAGCTTATTGCTTTTGGTGGGAACATGGACCCGATGACGGCTGGCAGGCATGTTAGCAACCAGATCGAGGAACAACCAGATGCTGATGACCTGCAGTTAGGGTCCGCCACCGAGAGCTTGAGGCCACTACGGTACGTCTTTCAATAAGAGCTGTTCAATTTTCCATTTCACTGAGCATGAAATTATAGATAAGGCAAGCGACTTAGGTATATCCTTGGGTTCGAATGAGAAGGAGGTTGCGAAATCCGTATATGACCTTTTAGATAGAAGCAGAGAGGGCTTCTGAAATAATCCTGAATCTCGCATCAGTCAGACCTATGAATGACGAGGAGATGAAAAATCTAGGAATGGCTGCTCTGGAAAACATATGTAATAATCTCTTGCCTAATGCGGAGGCCGAAGATGAGGAGGGGTCGGAGACTGTGGACATTGTAGAGCCTTTAATGATGGAAGGTAATGTCTCGCAGTCTGCCGAGCAAACCCTCCCGCAGGGTGACGGGGAGAAGCCCAAGAGACCCTAGAAACGGAAAATATATCCTACTTCGGCGGTTCGTAGAAGTGCTAGGGTTAAGCTAAAGAAAAAATTCCAAGATTATCTATGAAAGGAATCTTTTGGAATAGCAGAGGTCTAAAAGACTTGGCTAAAGGAAGGTTCTTGGCGGAGACAATGATTGAGCAAAAATTAGATTTCATTGCTCTACTCAAAACAGGGTGGGATAATTTCACATCACAGTTACTTGGAACTTTATCCGGAGGTACCGATTTTGATTGGCACTGCCTACCTCCTAGAGGAAGATCCGGTGGGATTTTGCTAGGGGTTCGGTGTGAGATGCTTGAGGTAATTAATGTGGTCCAGGGGGACTTTGCGGTCAAGTTTTGGGTGAGATTGAAATTGTATGGTTTCCGATGGTCTCTTGTCACTCTATATGGGGCAGCACAACCCGAACTCAAACCAGATTTTTTTAGCCGACTTGGAGCAGATCTGTGGGGATGAGTGTAGCGCCCAAGATGCGATTCTATCCCAATCACGTGATGAATTCATGATTGGGGAACAATCGCATTTCGAGCGCATAACAAGGTGAATATCATTACAACATACCATGTACTGAATAGATGAGAGTACCAGATAAAGGCTTACACTCGTCACAAGCTACATCATCAATACAACAATACATCAATACATAGCAATCATCATACAGAAGAGCAGGATCCGACTACGGATGAAATCAAACGAAAAAGAAGAACGACACCCACCCTGCTAGCTCAGGTTCCCGACCCGGAACCTATATCCCTTCATCAAAGAAGAAGCAGAAGAAGAACTCCAAACAAGCAAGCACCGCACTCGCGTCAAATCATCACAATACCTGTACCTACAACTGTTGTTGTAGTAATCTATGAGCCACGAGGACTCGACAAAGCTTAATGGGTATCAAGACTAGCAAAGCTTAATGGGTATGGAAATGATATGTGTTGAGGTTGCAACAAGCGACTAAGCAATGTATTGTGGCTAACTTACGAGTACAAGAATAAGATGAGAAGCTACACAAATAGTCGCAAACTAGTAATGATCAAGAAGTGATCCTGAACTACTTACCTTCAAACATAACCCCACCGTGTTCCCTTCTCGACTCACTAGAAAAGAGACAGTCACAGTTACACACGCGGTTGGTATATTTTAATTCTAATCTGGTGTCAAGTTCTCTACAAGCGGATATTAAAAACTCCCATCTGCCACACAATGGCGGGCACGGCTCTCGGAAGTTTAAACCCTGCAGGGGTGTCCCAACTTAGCCCATGACAAGCTCACGATCCACAATCCTTCATCGTGGGACATCCGATCAAACTCGGTATCCCGGTGCACAAGACATTTCGACAATGGTAATACAAAACCATCAAGACCACCCGGTGCATCGATACCCCGATAGGAGCTGCGCATATCTCATTCTCAGGACTACAAGGTCTATGCAAAGTGGGCGATAGCCAAAATACCATCGAGTTGCCATGAGGTGGCACCGCCGACTGCTAGGTAGGTGTACCAACACTCATGAGGAGCACTGGCCCGGGGGTTGAATAAGAATCCTCGGGATCCAGAAAGTCCCTATGCAAGTTTTAGTTGTTATTAGGCAAATGGTAAAACCAATGTTGGGACTTCGCGAAAGAGTTTTATTCAAATCGCACTGTCAAGAGGGGCCCATAAACCCTCACCGTGTTAGGGACGCAAAATCAAGGAACATAACACCAGTATGATAGAAACTAGGGCGGCAAGACTGGAACAAAACACCAGGCATAAGGCCAAGCCTTCCACCCTTTACCACGTATATAGATGCATTAATTAAATAAGAGATATTGTGTTATCCCATGATATCCATGTCCCATCGTAGAACAACCTGCAACTGCACCTGCAACTAGCAACGCTATAAGAGGGGCTGAGCAAAGCGGTAACATAGCCAAACAACGGTTTGCTAGGATGCTGGAAAAGATTAGAGGATGTTTCATGGCATACTGGGAGGCTTCATAAACAAGTGGTGGGTAGCACGACATAGCTATCACATCAAGACAACTAGCATAGCAATTATAGTAGTGAGAAGCAAGGTGACGGTCATCTTGCCTGAAATCCTGCTAGGAAGAAGACCGAATCCTTGAAGTAGACGAACCAACATAGTCAAACAGATCCTGACAATCACAACGTAACTGGAACTATCAAGAAGAAGCAGAACCAGAAATAAGCAAACAACATGGTAAAAAACCATCACATAAACATGGCATGATGCACATTCAAGTATGATGCATGTCCGGTTTAAAGAGGCATGGCATGGCAAAGTGCAACAAATAATACTACAAATTAAGTGGAGCTCAATATGCAACGAGTTGCATATTGATGAAACACCACATTCGATTTATTTATTTGACTCTCGTTTATGAACAAGACAAGATTAAATGTTGGTTAACATGGCCAGAAACAACAAACAATAATTCCAGAAAATCCCCATGTGCATATTCGAGTTTGGTACTGTACTGCCTTGTACATAATTTTATTCTTGTTAAACAGGAAAACCAAGTGCACCATGTTATCCTATGCATTTTTCTACACCAATTACAAATATGGATTATTTAATTCCAAGTTACGGTTATATAGTTATGAAATAAACCATTTTAGCATGTTATTTACGCAAATTTAATCAAGCAACAAGGTTAAACATTTTTATCATGGATGAAAATTTGAAAATTGTGAAACTAGATGAAATTCTAAGCATTTTACATGTTTAATCCATTTTAATCCGATGCATGGTTTGGGAGATATTAAATGAATGATGTATGTGGATTTTTTTACAAATCTGGCAATTCTCCGGATAATGCTAAAATCACAGCATGGAAAAAAAACACATGCGGGCTGAATTAGAGCACAACTGGGCCACACAGAGATGGACTGGGTTGTGGCTCACATTGGGCCTATTGGAGGCAGGGCCTTGCAGTTGCGGTGGAGCTGGTGGCCCAGGGAGGCGTTGAATGGGCCTTGGGGAAGCAGGCCGACAGGCTGGAGCTGCGCTGGGCTGCGGGGCGCACGACCCACCTGGCGACGAGGCAAGTCAGTGTGAGCGCTCTCCAAGCTCGTTCGAGGCAGAGGACACAGTCGGGCAAGACTTGGCGCGATGCAGGGAGATTGAGGCTGGCGGCAGCACTTGGCGGCGGGGAGGGCTGGATCCGAGCAAGGGGCGTCGAGGGAGGATGGTTCTAGCCTGAGACGAGACCATGAGTGGCGGCAATCTCCTGCAACAAAAGGCAGCAGTAGCGGCAGCGGTCAAAAACAGGCACGCGAGGAGGAATGGAGGTTCGGCTCTGTTGGAATTTGCTAGTAGACTTTTGGCCCAAAGCCCAACTAAAATTCTGAAATTCTCTTGGCCCATTCATGCACACATGTGAGTGGAGTGAGTGAGGCTAAAGTTTAGTCCCACCTCATAAGTTCAGAGAGAGTTGCACCTCTTTATAAGGTGAGCTCTTCTACCACTTATATGAGCATGAGAAGAGGAGACCTACACGCGCGCTCCTCCTCCTCGCTCGCCTCGCCACACCACGCCTCGTCATGACGTGCCGCAGGTTGCAGGATTGAGCTGAGCCGAGGACAGAGCTATGCATGTTGTCTATATTTTTGCTGCTCGGGAAAAATTAGTGAGTCATTAATTAATAATTAACCGATGCATTAATTACCGAACCGTTTCCGATTCTTTTGGATCGTGATGACTCGGATGTGGGGTTTACTCCCACGACCTACTCGGCCTGCACTATATAGTCAGGCAGACGTCTACCCTAGCCATAGAAACTTCGTATGGTTTCTTACCACCGTTCCAGATCATTGCGCCGCCAAGCAAGTCTTCTCCATCCCTCCTTTCGGCGTGCACCGGAAGAAGGGACAGCAGGCCTCCGGAACCCCGCCTCTCGTAATCCTGTACGGGAGAGGGGCGATCAGGTTTTTGGGGAGCGCACTCACGCGACTGCTGGCAGCAACGACTTCGCGAACGACTTCTTCCCCGACCTCGGCAACCTCATCCTCGACGACATGGGCGACAACATCAACACCGGCGGTGCTGCTCCCGCTGCACCGTATGTGATTCTATCTTTCCTGTTCGCGATCGTGGTAGAATTCATGTTTCTAGTATCTGCCCTAGATGTGATCTGTTCATCTGCTATGCTAGTTTGCATGATTAGTTCAATCTCTGCTACTGTAGTCATGATTTATCTTCTGTTTATTCAGATTAAATCTTGTAGTAATTTGCTCATATTTCCAACAATACAAAAACCATATTATAGGCAACTTGCTCCGAGTGTTTTTGCTGCGCATTTGAAGCCGCCTGCCTTTAAGGGGGTGCAATATAAAAGGTGACGCACGAGAGCAGTCTACTATTTTCAGACCATGGGCTGCTATGACGCCACCAAGGGCAAGCCTGAGGGCGATCTTAATCCAGCACAGCTGGAAACTTTTGGGAAGATCGATACTCTCTTTAAAGGCGCTCTTCTGGGTGTTCTTGATGACTCCATTGTGGACTCGTATATGTCATTTGACAACGGCAAGGACATGTGAGCTGCGCTCAAGGCCATGTTTTATGCCTCGTACCCCGGCAGCGAGTTGTACGTCATGGAGCAATTCTATGACTACAAGATGACTGATGAGCGCTCTGTTGTACAACAGGCTCATGAGATACAGTCGCTCGCAAAAGAACTTGAGTACTTCAAGTGTGTGTTGCCGGACAAATTTTTTGCCGGAGGCATCATTGCCAAGCTTCCACCTTTGTGGAACAATTTTGCTACTTCCCTGAAACACAAGAGACAAGAGTTTTCCGTTGCGGATCTCATTGGTACTCTTGATGTTGAAGAGAAGGCGAGAGCAAAGGACACACGTGCTCGAGTTGCTGAGGGAGCTTCTAGTGCCCACATGGTACAGAAGAAGAATTTCCAGCCCAACAAGTTCAAAAACAACAAGAACAAAACTCAGGGCAAAGGCAAGTTTGATATAAAGAACAAGCCATCGCATTCTACCAGCTTCAAGAAGAATTCTCACAAGAAGGGGAAGGGACTTTGCCATGTCTGCGGTGATCCTAATCACTGGGCTCCGAAGTGTCCTAACTGCTTTGAGGAGCATGAACATGAGAAGGGTGGCAAGTCCGCTAATGTTGTCATTGGTGATACTGATATAAAAGAATCTGGGTACGGTATTCTTCCTACCATCCTTTCAGTATTTCAATCTCCTGATTGGTTAATTGACACCGGTGCCAATGTACATGTTTGTGCTGACGCCTCAATGTTTTCTTCTTACTAGGTCACAGGGACTTCTCCCGTGCTGATGGGGAATGGGTCACATGCCATCGCTCGAGGTGTCGGTACGGTCGATCTAAAGTTTACTTCGGGCAAGACCGTGCGTCTGAAGAACGTTCATCATGTGCCGTCCATTAATAAAAATCTCGTTAGAGGTTCCCGTTTATGTCGAGATGGTTTTAAGTTGGTTTTTGAGTCTAATAAAGTTGTAATTTCCAAGTGTGGACAATTTGTTGGAAAAGGCTATGAGTGCGGAGGCTTGTTCCGCCTATCTTTGTTAGATATTTGCACTAAAGTTATTAATAATGTTTGCCACAATAATGAGTTGGATATTTGGCATTCACGACTCTGTCATATAAACTTTTGTTGCATGACGCGGCTAGTCAATATGAATTTAATTCCAAAAATCTCTACTGTCAAAGGCTCTAAGTGCCAAGTATGTGTGCAAGCTAAGCAACCTCGCAAGTCCCATAAGACTGCAGAGGAAAGAGACTTGGCGCCACTAGAGCTTATACATTCTGATCTTTGTGAGATGAATGGCGTGTTGACAAAAGGTGGAAAGAGATATTTTATGACATTTATTGATGACTCCACTAGATATTGTTATGTGTATCTTCTGAAATCAAAAGATGAGGCTTTAACTTTCCTCAAAAACTATAAAGCTGAGGCAGAGAACCAACTTGATCAAAAAATTAAACGGCTTAGGTCCGATCGTGGTGGAGAGTATTTTTCCAATGAATTTGATATGTTTTGTGCAGAACATGGTATAATCCATGAAAGGACGCCTCCCTACTCACCTCTGTCAAATGGGGTGGCCGAAAGAAAGAACCGAACTCTAACTGATTTGGTTAACGCCATGTTAGACACATCGGGTCTTTCCAAGGAATGGTGGGGGGAGGCACTAATGACTGTGTGTCATGTCCTAGACCGAGTTCCCACAAAGCATAAGACCATGACTCCATCCGAGGAATGGGAAAGGAAAAGGTTGAAACTCTCTTACCTACGTTCTTAGGGTTGTTTGGCGAAAGTCAATATACTAATTCCCAAGAAGCGCAAGCTTGGACCAAAAACCGTGGATTGTGTTCTTCTGGGCTATGCTTTTCATAGCATTGGCTATAGATTTTTGATAATAAAATCTAAGGTATCCGACATGCATGTTGGTACGATTATGGAGTCTAATGATGCAACTTTCTTTGAGGACATATTTTCTATGAAGGATATGTCGAGTTCATCAAATCAGGAGATACCTACTCCATCTACTGAGGAACTCACTTTAATTCCTAAATCCACCATTGCGATGGAACACGTTGAGAATCCTGTTGAGGATGACAATGAAACTCCTGTAAGGAGTAAGGGACAGAGGAATGCAAACTCCTTTGGTGATGATTTCATTGTGTACCTTGTGGATGACACACCCAGGACTATTTCAGAAGCCTATGCATCTCCTGATGATGACTACTGGAAGGAAGCTGTTCGTAGCGAGATGGATTCCATCTTAGCTAACGGAACCTGGGAGATCACTAACCGTCCTTACGGGTGCAAACCTGTAGGATGTAAGTGGGTGTTCAAGAAGAAGCTTAGACCTGATGGTACGATTGAAAAGTTCAAGGCACGGCTTGTGTCTAAGGGCTATACCCAGAAAGAAGGTGAAGACTTCTTTGGTACTTACTCACATGTGGCTAGACTGATCACAATTCGGGTGCTACTATCACTGGCTGCCTCACATGGTCTTCTCGTTCATAAAATGGACGTTAAGACGGCTTTCCTCAATGGGGAGTTGAAGGAGGAAATTTACATGGATCAGCCAGATGGTTTTGTAGTACCTGGTCTGGAAGGAAAGGTGTGCAAGTTATTAAAGTCTTTATATGGCCTTAAACAAGCTCCTAAGGATTGGCATGAGAAGTTTGAAAGAACATTAACTGATGCGGGCTTTGTAGTAAATGATGGTGACAAGTGTGTGTACTATCGCCATGGTGGGGGCAAAGGAGTTATTCTTTGTCTGTATGTCGATGACATACTGATCTTTGGAACCAAACTTGATCTAATCAAGGAGGTTAAGGATTTCCTATCTCGCTGTTTTGAGATGAAGGATCTAGGAGTAGCTGATGTTATCTTGAACATCAAGCTGTTTAGAGATGAGAATGGTGGGATCACACTGCTTCAGTCTCACTATGTGGAAAAGGTCTTGAGTCGTTTTGGGTATAGCGACTTCACGCCTTCTCCAACTCCATATGATGCTAGTGTGTTGCTTAGAAAGAATCGACGGATTGCTAGAGACCAACTGAGGTATTCTCAGATTATTGGCTCGCTTATGTATTTGGCGAGTGTCACGAGGCCTGATATCTCTTTTGCTGTGAGTAAGCTGAGTCGGTTTGTGTCAATACCGGGAGATGATCATTGGCGTGCGCTTGAGAGAGTTATGCGCTATTTGAAAGGCACCGCGAGCTATGGGATTCACTACACTGGGTATCCAAGGGTACTGGAGGGTTATAGTGACTCAAACTAGATATCTGATGCTGATGAGATTAAGGCCACAAGTGGTTATGTTTTTACACTTGATGGTGGCGCTGTTTCTTGGAAGTCTTGCAAGCAAACCATCTTAACAAGGTCAACTATGGAAGCAGAACTCACAGCATTAGACACTGCCACTGTTGAAGCAGAGTGGCTTCATGAGCTATTGATGGACTTACCTATGGTTGAAAAACCAATAACCCCTATCCTCATGAACAGTGATAATCGAACTATGATCGCCAAGATAAACAGTTCTGAGGACAATATGAAGTCCTCAAGGCATGTGAAGAAGAGACTAAAATCTGTCAGAAAATTGAGGAACTCCGGAGTTATTACGTTGGATTATATCCAAACAACGAAGAACTTGGCAGATCCCTTCAGAAAGGGTTTATCACGTAATGTGATAGATAATGCACCGATGGAGCTGGGTTTGAGACCCACCGCATGAGTTGTCCATAGTGGTAACCCACTCTATGTGATCGAAGATCCCGTGAAGTAGAAGTGGTAGACAAGCTGTTGGTCAGCTGAGAGGAGAGTATCCCTATTTTAATTATCCCAGTCCGTGTAGATGCAATACTCTCCTGATCTGCATGGCAGGTTGATATTTATCTTAATGTGTTCCAAGTGCCTTATTTGAGTAAGCAGAGATGTTGTCCTGCAGAGCATCTTCTGAGGAACACACCTATATGAATTTGACTGTTAACGTCGCAGTCTAGGAGAATTTGGTGTTCTCTAAATAAATTCATGAAAAGGCCCTGGAGTACGACGTATATGCTCCACCCGCGGGGAAACCTTGCGGTAGCCCAGTATCGGTCAAGAATTTGTGTGAAACTAGTCTCGCAGAAAACTTGTATTTCAAGGCATAGTCCACTATTCAAGTTGTGATCTAGTGTAGCATAAGCCTCTAAGTGGAAGTTCAACTTCATAGTCTCCACTAAGCACCGGAGACTTTGTGGGGGATTGTTGGAATTTTCTAGTGGGCTTTTGGCGCAAAGCCCAACTAAAATTCTGAATTTCTCTTGGCCCATTCATGCACACATGTGAGTGGAGTGAGTGAGGCTAAAGTTTAGTCCCACCTCATAAGTTGAGAGAGAGTTGCACCTCTTTATAAGGTGAGCTCTTCTACCACTTGTATGAGCATGAGAAGAGGAGACCTACACGCGCGCTCCTCTTTCTCGCTTGCCTCGCCACGCCATGCCTCGTCACGATGTGCCGCGGGGTGTGGGATTGAGCCGAGCCGAGGACAGAGCTATGCACGTTGTCTATATTTTTGCTGCTCGGGAAAATTAATGAGTCATTAATTAATAATTAATGGACGCATTAATTACTGAACTGTTTTCGATTCTTTTGGATCGTGACAACTCGGACGTGGGGTTTACTCCCACGACCTACCCGGCCCGCACTATATAGTCAGGCAGACGTCTACCCTAGCCGTAGCCGCTTCGTATGGTTTCTCACCGCCGTTCCAGATCATTGCGCCGCCAAGCAAGTCTTCTCCATCCCTCCTTTCGGCGTGCACCGGGAGAAGGGACAGCAGGCCTCCGGAACCCTGCCTCTCGTGATCCTGTACGGGAGAGGGGCGATCGGGTTTTTGGGGAGCGCACTCGCGCGACTGCTGGCAGCAACGACTTCGCGAACGACGACTTCTTCCCCAACCTCGGCAACCTCATCCTCGACGACATGGGCGACAACATCAACACCGGCGGTGCTGCTCCCACTGCACCGTATGTGATTCTATCTTTCCTGTTCGAGATCGTGGTAGAATTCATGTTTCTAGTATGTGCCCTAGATGTGATATGTTCATCTGCTATGCTAGTTTGCATGATTAGTTCAATCTCTGCTACTGTAGTCATGATTTATCATCTGTTTATTTGGATTAAATTTCGTAGTAATTTTCTCATATTTCCAACAATGGCTCGAGTGACAAGATCGACCTGAGGAGGCGGGGAGAAGATGACTTGCACGCGGGGTTGAGGAAGGGGCGCCGGGAGTGGGAGGTCGTCAAGGTGCAGGTGGAGGAGGTCGGCATCCATGGCAGCATCTATGGCCGGGTCAGGCTTGGCGCAGAGGAAGGAGGTTTAGTGGGGGCATGAGGGTGCAGGGCGTCGGGTGGCCGGATCCGGTCGCGGGAGGTCGCCGGTGTCCCGTTCCCTGCCGGATCAAAGTGAAGGCGGCCGGTGGACTTGGATCTCCAAGCGGTGGTGGCTTCCTTCGGTTCCCTGTCCCAGGCGAGCGAGAGTTACGGGGAGAGGCAGGAGGCCACGAGAAAATACAGAAGAGAGAGGAGGAGCAACGAAGAGGTCCTAGCCTGATGGTCGCTAGGCTGCTCATGGACGAGCTGTGGCTCGGGGTGCTCCCGCTTGGGCATGAGCATGGAGGAAGGCGCGGGCGATGAGGAGGATGCAGGGGAGGCTCGGAGGAGCTCGCTGGTTGGGTGAGAAGGGGATCTAGGAGGATCTCAAGGTGGGAGAAGGTTGGTGGCGGCGCGATGGATGGGACAGGACAGATCTCCTAATTTTAGGGTTGAACTGTATATATAGCAGGTGGATTAGGTTTAGGGGTATTTGGTCGCTCCGATCGTAATCGGACGGTCCAAGAAAAATAGGCTAGGGAGGTCCAACAAAGAATCTGAGATATTTTAGGGATGTTTGGAGATGATCCAGACCCAACGGTCACTTGTGCCCGTTTCGAGTTCGGGAAGTTTCAGACAAGTTGCAAGAAGGGAAATGTGGGCTGTGCAGAGATGTTAGGTGGTCGTGTGTAAGTGCGGTTAGTTTCGAAACGGTCAACAAAGACAACAGAGAGAAGTGGCAACTACTAACGGATGCAAATGTTGAAAAGAATGATGATACGAAGTGCCGATGCAATGCGAATGATACGATGATGAAATGCAACAAGGAAAAAAATTACATGGCGAAACTTGGAATAGCTAGAAGTCTTCTGGAGCGTTGGTCTCAGGTCGTGACAACACTCCCCGACTTACAAAATATCTCATCCCAAGATCTAAGGATGGCACCAGAGAGAAGCGGAAGAGGAAGAGGTAAATCAAGTTGATGCTTCGACAAACTAGTGAAACCACGAACCTTGATAGGTTGAACAACTTGAAAGAAGGAATACAACGAAGATGAGCAAGATTGCAAACAGTCCTTTGGACAAGAGGAACAAGGAATACGACAAGAACCAATATTTTAGGTGACAAGATAGACATTGAAACCACTCCGGTTAAAACAAGATAGGGAAGGCATAAGAAGAACGAATTTTTGGACAACACTTCGGCTGAAAATGGAAGGAATTAACACGAACTTGAGAAGATTGGATGATACTTGATGAAATCAACAACACACTACCTCCGGAACAATTGGAAGAATGGCACAAGGGGTAAGAAGGATTTCAGACAGCACTCCGGCTGAAAAGAGAGACAAAACTGGATAAGACGAGAGAACCTAAATGGAGGAAACGACACTCCTGTTAACTGGACCAAAAATGAAAAGGACATGATCTTGATATGGCAAGATGATGGTTCGAAGAGAGCAATATCAAAAAGCATCCTTATGAAGAAGAACATCTTCTACCAGAAATGAATTTGAAAACATCCTTACGAAGAAGGGTTGAGGAGAGTTGTTGAAGAATCAACAGTCAAATGATATACTCCTAGTGGACTTATGAAAACAATCCAAAACAAGAGGTGAAATTCTGCCACTAATGGGAAACAATTGTTTGGATTGAGATCAACAAGGAGACAAAAAACTTATTTCACCAGGAGGATGAATGAAGAACTTGCGTCATTTATAAGCACCATAAATGGCAACAATCCTTATGGAAAGCTTTTAGGTGAGATACAACCCAAGTTTACTCCAACGAATAAATTGAGGGGTTGACAGGACTCCTGAACGAAGAAAAATGATGGGTTTAAATATTTCATTCTTGATAACTTGTGAATCATCAACCATGAAGGAAATTGTCAAGAATGACATAACACCACCTCGAAAGATAAGGGAGCAAATATTTGCACTTCCAAGTGCAAAGAGAAGAATACTTGAGCTCCTCCAACAAGAATCTTGAAGAACACTTCGAGGATGAATTAAATCATAGTGAACCACCATAAAGAACTCCGGTAACAAAAGGATGTGTAGCGACCAGACCTCAAACAGTCTAATCTCTGTGCATCAGTGTCATCCCTAGATCGGTAGTGCTGACACGCACAGTACTTGAAGGATTTATAATAGAGTAGCAAATCACATACTTATTACATCGAATGTCTCAGAAGAGAACTTATTACAATAAATATGCTTAAGGCCATCTAATAACGATAACAGAGGAAGGCTTGGAAGATAAGCGAGTCCATCAACTCCAACGGCATCACTGAGTATAAGATCACGACCTAAGGCACCTTACTCGGCGTTTGAAAAGTCTCCAACATGAGCGTTGCAGCCCGAAAACGGGTCAGCACATGGAATATGCTGGCAATGTAACACATAGAGAGTAATGAACAGAATAATGCTATACTACATGCATATATGGCTGGTGGAAAGCTCTATGGTTACAGTTTTGCATAAAGCAAATTTTTCCCTACTGCAAGGGAATAAATTTTATTTAAGTATCATGGTGGTTGTTAAACATTGAGAAGGGTACTCCAACTCAATCCCAATTAAGCATCAACATTATCCCAACAAAATTAAATTAAGTAACATGATGACATTCACATGATAATCCAAGTACTAGATACTCAAAACGTCCATAACCGGGGACACGGCTAACCATGATTAGTTTATACACTCTGCAGAGGTTTGCGCACTTTTCCCCGCAAGACTCGATCTCCTCTGCTTGATTTCTCGCACTACATGATGTTTGAGAAACGGATGACCGAGACACAGTCTTTCAGAAGCATTAACTCTCTACTCTGCGTAGACAGTACCAACCTACATCCCCTACATCTGCTAGTCTACCTCTTCAAGAGCTCACGCAACTTAATCAACTATGCTAGGGCCCATAGTAGCTTGCGGCTGCACACGGAAGTTTCTAGCATGAATAATCTCATGACCCCTTTGAGCCTGGGTGGCGGTCCATAGGAGAATCACACGGTACCCCGGGATTTCCAAAACTACAGGCAACACTGGGTTCCCCAGGTGCCTCAATCCACCCAGATGTGAATTTAAGTTGCCCCCTTAAGTAAACCATTAATTAACAATCTCACATATGTCATGGATACACTCACCCAATCCACGTCTACTAGCATAGCATGGCAATATAAACAAACGTAGAAGTAACTCCCAAAGGTTTGAAAATAAAACAGGTAAAAGGTTCTACCTCATCTACTTCCCAAAACCCACATGTTAATCAGATCCTAATCATGCAATTGTTTGAGGATTGATCTAATGCAACAAAACTGGGTAGTAAAGAGGTATGATGAAAGTGTTACTTGCCTTGCTGATGATCCGTGAAACCTAGAGATTCGAAGTAGCAAGCGGCGCACTCTGGGTACTCTATCATAAACAAACAAGCATACAATAAGCACTCATCTAATGCATAGGTAAAATCAAGTAAAAGATCTAACCAGAAAGTTCAACTTAAGAACTCCGGTTTGCAACAAGAATCAAACCAAATGAAGCAACGAAAGTCAAACGATGAAAGAAACAAGCTTCGTTTACTAATCTGGACCTAAGTCAAATTTTACAGTAGCAAAAACTTGTTTGAGTTGGTTAAACGGAAAGAGGGTTTCGAGACAAAACTCTAGGCGCTTGAATCGCCTGATTCCGATAAACGAGCGAAAAGTTATACTAGAACGAAAATCGGATCAGAAATCACGATCGGGAATAATCGCGGAAAATCCGAGAAAAAGAAAAACAGACGAACAGGCTAACGAACGAACGTTCACTGTCTACGGCTAAACGACGAAAACCGTTCGCTAAAACGAACGAACGAACGGGCATTCGCTAAATAGACTAAACCGGAAAGAAAACCGATCTAATAACAAAACGACCACGGGTTTTATAAAAAAAATCGGGTGATTAACCGGCAAAGACCGACGGCGGTGGCGGCTACGTCGGGGTCGGGGTCCGGCGAGATCGGCGGCGAGCTCCGGTGGGGCTGGCGGCGGCGGCGGCGAGGGGATCCGGCGGCGGGGCGTCGGGGCGGCGGCGGTGAACGTCGGCGGCGGCGGGATCCGGCGGCGGGGCTTCGGGGCGGCGGCGGCGGACGTCACCGGCGGCGGGATCCGGCGGCGTCGAGGCGGCGGGGGGACGCGGCACGGGCGGCGGCGACGTTCTCCGGCGGCGGCGGCGGCGCTAGGGTTTCGGGGCGGGGGCGGCTGGCTCGGGCCTCGCGGCTCTTGAAGGGCCGGCCGGGTCGGAGTCCCGGGCGGACACGGCCCGGTTAGGTCGGTTCGCGTTTTTTTAAATTAATTTCACGCAGAAAAAGATATAAAAGAAATACTAAACGGACTCCAAAAATTCCAAAATAAATTTTCCCCGACTTCTAAAATCAAGCTGGACGAGATGAACATTTATTTGGGGCCTAGATGCAATTTTAAAAAACGCGCATTTTTCCTAATTCAAATAAAATAGAGATAAAACTCCGATATAAAATCTTGTTTGATTTTAATATTAAATCCTCAATATTTCTTTATTTTGGGAAAGTCATTTTATTCCCTCTCTCATATTTTTATAATAGAAATAACTGAAGCTAAAATAATTAAAATCAAATGATCCTATTTTCAAAATTTTAGAAAACTCAAATATGAAAATAACGAAATCCCCAACTCTCTCCGTGGGTCCTTGAGTTGCGTAGAATTTCTAGGATCGAGCCAAAATGCAATAAAATATGATATGCAATGATGATCTAATGTATAGCATTCCAAATTGAAAATTTGGGATGTTACAAACCTACCCCCCCCCCCCCTTAAGATGAATCTCGTCCTCGAGATTCGGGTTGGCTAGAAAATAGGTGAGGGTGGTCCTTCCATAGATCTTCCTCTCGCTCCCAGGTGGCTTCATCTTTGGTATGGTGGCTCCACTGAACTTTGCAAAACTTGATAACCTTGCCGCGTGTGACTCGGCTAGCATATTCGAGAATCCTGACTGGTTTCTCCTCGTAGGTCAAATCACTATCCAACTGAATCGCTTCCAGTGGCACGGTATCCCTCAATGGTATATCAACCATCTCTGCATGGCACTTCTTCAACTGGGAAACGTGGAACACATCATGAACTCCTGACAATCCTTCGGGCAATTCCAACTTGTAAGCAACTTCTCCCATACGCTCCAAAACTTTGTATGGTCCGACAAAACGTGGAGCTAACTTTCCCTTAACTCCAAAGCGCTTAACTCGTCGAAGTGGAGATACATGAAGATAAACCATGTCTCCGACTTCGTAAACTGTCTCCTTGCGTTTAGAATCTGCGTAGCTTTCTGCCTAGACTGTGCTACCGAGCCTATCGCGAATCAATTTTACCTTTTGTTCAGACTCTTTAATCAAACCTGGCCCTCCTTCCATACAGAGCTTCGAAAGGGGCCATCTTCAAACTGGTTTGATAACTGTTGTTGTAAGAGAACTCTGCATATGGAAAATTTTCTTCCCAACTAGATCCATAATCTAGCGCACAAGCTCTTAGCATGTCTTCCAAAATCTGATTGACTCTCTCGGTCTGTCCATCTGTCTGCGGATGAAAGGCTGTACTGAACTCTAGCCGGGTACCCAAAGTTTCATGCAACTGATTCCAGAACTTTGAGGTAAACTGGGTTCCTCTATCTGATACGATGCTCCTCGGAACTCCATGTAGACATACGATCCTGGTCATGTATATCTTTGGCAACTTAGCACTGGTGTAAGTGGTCTTCACTGGGATGAAATGAGCTACCTTCGTCAAACGATCGACTACAACCCATATCGAGTCTTAGCCTAAATGAGTCCTGGGCAATCCCGTGATAAAATCCATGCCTAACTTATCCCACTTCCATTCGGTTATCGGCAATGGCTATAGCAATCCTGCTGGCTTCTGATGCTCTGCCTTCACTCTCTAACATACATCACATACTGCTACATACTCCGCAATATCCTTCTTCATTCCGGTCCACTAGAAAGTGTCCTTCAAATCCAAATACATCTTGGTATTTCCTAGGTGAATCGAATATGGCGAATCATGGGCCTCTTGCAGAATCAACTTCCTGATCTGCGAGTCATTAGGCACATAAACGCGGTCCTCAAACCATAGGGTATCGTGCTCATCCTCACGAAATCCCTTAGCTTTTCCTTTCCTCATCTTCTCGCTTATCTCGGCAATCTCCTGGTCAGTCTTCTGAGCTTCTCAGATCTTATCCATCAAAGTAGACTGAATCGCCAATGCTGCAACATAGCCTCTCGGAACTATCTCCAAACATAGCTCGCGAAGATCCTCGGCTAACTCCTTTGGTAACTCTCCGGTCATGAGTGTGTTGACATGGCTCTTGCGGCTCAACGCATCGGCTACTACATTAGCCTTTCCTGGGTGATAATGCAATCGCATATCATAATCCTTGATGAGCTCCAACCATCTCCTTTGCCTGAGATTCAACTCCTTCCGTGTGAAGATGTACTTCAAACTCTTGTGATCCGTGTACACCTTATAATGGTTTCCGATGAGAAAATGTCTCCAGGTCTTCAAAGCATGCACTACGGCTGCTAACTCCAAATCATGTGTAGCATAATTCAACTCATGGGGTTTAAGCTGTCGTGAGGCATACGAAACAACTCTTCCCTCCTGCATAAGCACTGCTCCAAGTCCTCGACGAGAAGCGTTGCAATATACTTCATAATCCTTGCGCTGATCTGGCAGAATCAACACTGGTGATGTAGCCAAACGTTTCTTCAACTCCTGGAAACTGGCCTCACATTCCTCAGTCCATTTAAACTTGGTGTCCTTCTTCAACAATTCCGTCATGGGCTTTGCAATCTTTGAGAAATTCTCAATGAACCTCCGGTAGTATCCTACGAGTCCAAGAAAACTCCGGATCTCTCCAACTGTTGTTGGGGCTTCCCAGTTTGTCACAGTGACAACTTTGGTGGGGTCTACTGCTATTCCTTCTCCGGATATAACATGTCCGAGGAATCCAACTTCCTTCAACCAAAACTCACACTTGCTGAACTTGGTGTGTAACTCATGTTCTCTGAGCTTCTCCAGTACCAAGCGCAAATGCTCCTTATGCTCTTCTTCATTCTTTGAGTACACCAAAATATCATCAGTGAACACCACGACGAACTTATCCAGAAACTCCATAAACACCTTGTTCATCATGTTGATGAAATAGACAGGTGCGTTAGTCATACCAAATGACATAACGGTATACTCATACAGCCCGTACCTGGTGGTAAAAGTCGTCTTAGGTATATCCTGCTCTTGAATCTTCAACTGGTGGTATCCTAATCGCAGATAGATCTTGGAAAATATCTTAGCTCCTTGCAATCGGTCAAACAAGTCATTGATCATCGGCAGTGGGTACTTGTTCTTGATTGTCACTTCATTCAATCCTCGATAATCAACAACCATCCTTAATGATACATCCTTCTTCTCCACGAGAAGCACTGGCAATCCCCAAGGTGAAGAACTTGGGCGAATATAGCCTTTATCCAGTAACTCCTTAATCTACTTCTTAATTTGCTCCAAATCTTTTGCGGGCATCCTGTACGGTCTCTTAGATATTGGTCCTGTGCCTGGCCAAAGCTCAATAAAAAACTCAATGTCTCTATCCGGTGGCATGCCTAGCAACTCCTCTGGAAATACGTCAGGAAAATCCTTCACCACTAGTACTTCCTCCTGTACAACTCCTGATAAGGAATTTACTTGAGTCCTCTTTGGCACATGCCGGGATACATACTTGATCCTTCTTCCTTCTGGCATGGTAAGCAAAATCGACTTATTGGCGCATTCAATGTTCCCTCCATACTTCGATAACCAATCCATGCCTAATATCACATCCAGTCCTTGTGATTCCAATACTATTAGGTCTGAGGGGAACACGTAGTTACCAATCCTTAATGGTAACCAATCACACCATAGACTAGCCATATACTCTGCTCCTGGTGAGGTTACTAACATGGGTGACCTAAGGGCTTGGGTTGGCAGCTGATACTTATCCACAAATCCCCTTGATATGTATGAATGCGATGTGCCAGTATCAAAAAGAACGATTGCAGTAAATGACTTAACCAAAAACTTACCTGTTACTGTATCTGGCTGGGCTTCAACCTCCTCCACGCTAACGTGGTTCACCTTCAGGACATTCAGTGGCATAATCTCCAGTCTTCTGGCATTTGTAGTAGGTAATGTGGCTCAGATCCCTCTTGGTTGGTGTTGATGGGTTGGTACGGTTCTGTCCGTTGCTTCCTCCATCCCCATTACCATTCTTGGGGCCACTATGCTTGTGCGAACTACCTCCTCCATGGGTATGCTGAAAATGTCCTCCCGAGTTTGGGGTAAAATGAGGCTTCTGCTAAGCTCCAGAATTGTACTTCCCGTGTCCATACTTCCTCTTACGGTTGTCAATCTGCTGTTGCTTCCCTTCAATCACGAGAGCTCTATCTACCAACTCCTGGTAGTTGTTGAAGGTTGCTACCATCAACTCCATGCTCAGCTCATCATTCAGTCCTTCTAGAAACTTCTCTTGCTTAGCTGCATCCGTAGCAACGTCATCGGGGGCATAACGTGCTAGTTTACTAAAGTCATCCACATACTGGCCAATAGTACATCCTCCTTGGCGCAAGTTGCAAAACTCACGCTTCTTCATGGCCATTGCTCCTGCTGAAACATGGGCAGTACGGAAAGCCTGCTGAAACTAATCCCATGTGACGATGTTGATAGGATAAGTGGCTGTGAAATTCTCCCACCATGATGCTGCGGGTCCATCAAGCTAATGTGCGGCAAAATGCACCTTCTCCGCATCTGTGCATCCTGCAGTGGTCAACTCCCCTCCCATCTTGCGGAGCCAATCATCTGCAACTATTGGCTTGGTGCTAGTGGAGAACACCGGTGGATTCAGCCTCAAGAAACGGGCTAAGTGATCAACAGGTGTGGTGGTGGTGGGTTGTTGTTGTTGTTGTTCCCCTGATTCTGATTCTGGACTAACATCTGCATCACTACATTCTGCTGCTGGATCAACTGAGTGAGCTCCGGTGGGAAAGCAAATCCATTGTCACGTCTCGGAGGCATCTGAGGGTTTTAGAAAAGATGAGAAAATAGAATAGAATGAGGTCTAGAGAGAAAAACACTACCCATATGCACATGAGACAAACACAAACAATAACACTCCAATCAATCAAGCAAGGCCATACAACGGTCTAACTATCGTTACAAAAGTGCTAGGACTATACTATATACATGGGGGAATACTACTATTGCTATGGTGGTCGACTAGAAAAATTGATCGGTCGAAGACTCCATGATATCTTCTCCATCTTCATCAACAAAGTCATCATCGCTATCATCTAGGTTCGAGTCGGTGTCGTCGATGATGATGTAGTTCTCCGGGCAAGTGAAATCATCGTCTTCTCCTCCAGTCGCGGGAAATCCCATAAATACTTTTAGCTTCTTCTTCAGATCATCATTCTTCTCCACGAGTGTCGCTATTTCCTCCTCATATCCATCACGTGTAGACTTGAGTTCTTCCTCCAACTCCGTGATCTTGGTCATTGTCTTCTTCAGGTCTATCATGCCTGCGCACATCTGGTTCTCCTAGCGACGAATGTGCTGGTTTAACTCCTGGATGAAAGCTGCAATTGATCTATCCTTCCTGGTGCTGATCATCTCCCATTGCTCATCTCGGCGCCCACAAATCTGGTAGATAGTATCCTTGAGATCCTTGTGGTAAACTTCTCTAATGAGTCCCATGGTGATGTGAGCTGCCATGCTCTTTCCTAGACTCCTGGTTGGTGCATCGAAGGAAAACTCTATGGGCTCAGTGACGGGCATGAACGTCCTTCCTGGAACTTGAACTTGAATCATCCAACGCTCTTCTTCGGGTAAAGTGGCAATGTAGGTCCCGGTGAAACTTGGTACTCCGATGTTCAGGTATCTAGTGACTTCCTTCAAGTGGCGTCCAAAGGGTGTATCTTCATCCGGTTGTGTGAACTTGTTCCTTGCATCCGCCATCCTAAAAGAGTAGAAAAGACGAGGAGTCAGAAATGAGAAGAGAGAGTAGTGATCTATGGCTTTAGCTTAGTGGTCGTGTCCTACACTCAGCCTGTGCTCTGATACCATCTTGTAGCAACCAGACGTTAAACAGTCTGATCTCTGTGCATCAGTGTCATCCCTGGATCGGTAATGCAGACACGCACAGTACCTGAAGGATTTATAACAGAGTAGCAAATCACACACTTATTACATCGAATGTCTCAGAAGAGAAGTTATTGCAATAAATATGGCTTAAGGCCATCTAATAACGATAACAGTGGAAGGCTTGGAAGATAAGCGAGTCCATCAATTCCAACGGCATCACTGAGTATAAGATCAAGACCTAAGGCACCTTACTCGGCGTCTGAAAAATCTGCAACATGAACGTTGCAGCCCAAAAATGGGTTAGCACATGGAATATGCTGGCAATGTAACACATAGACAGTAATGAACAGAATAGTGCTATACTACATGCATATATGGCTGGTGGAAAGCTCTGTGGTTAAAGTTTTGCATAAAGCCAATTTTTCCCTACTGTAAAGGAATAAATTTTATTTAACTATCATGGTGGTTGTTAAACATTGAGAAGGGTACTCCAACTCAATCCCAATTAAGCATCAACATTATCCCAACAAAATTAAATTAAGTAACATGAGATTCACATGATAATCCAAGTACTAGATACTAAAAATGTCCATAACCGGGGACACGACTAACCATGATTAGTTTATACACTCTGCAGAGGTTTGCGCAGTTTTCCCCGCAAGACTCGATCTCCTCCGCTTGATTTCTTGCACTACATGATGTTTGAGAAACGGATGACCGAGACACAGTCTTTTAGAAGCATTAACTCTCTACTCCGGGTCGACAGTACCAACCTACATCCCCTACATCTGCTAGTCTACCTCTTCAAGAGCTCACCAACTTAATCAACTATGCTAGAGCCCATAATAGCTTGCGGCTACACACGGAAGTTTCTAGCATGAATAATCTCATGATCCCTTTGAGCCTGGGTGGCGGTCCATAGGAGAATCACAAGGTACCCCGGGATTTCCAAAAATACAGGCAACACTGGGTTCCCCAGGTGCCTCAATCCACCCAGATGTGCATTTGAGTTGCCCCCTTAAGTAAACCATTAATTAACAATCTCACATATGTCATGGATACACTCACCCAATCCACGTCTACTAGCATAGCATGGAAATATAAGCAAACGTAGAAGTAACTCCCAAAGGTTTGAAAATAAAATAGGTAATAGGTTCTACCTCACCTACTTCCCAAAACCCACATGTTAATCAGATCCTAATCATGCAATTGTTTGAGGATTGATCTAATGCAATAAAACTGGGTAGTAAAGAGGTATGATCAAAGTGATACTTGCCTTGCTGATGATCCGTGAAACCTAGAGATTCAAAGTAGTAAGCGGTGCACTCCAGGTACTCTATCGCAAACAAACAAGCATACAATAAGCACTGTTCTAATGCACAGATAAAACTCAAGTAAAATATCTAACCAGAAAGTTCAACTTAAGAACTCCGGTTTGCAAAAAGAATCAAACCAAACGAAGCAACGAAAGTCAAACGGCGAAAGAAACAAGCTTCGTGTACTAATCTGGACCTAAGTCAAATTTTACAGTCGCAAAAACTTGTTTGAGTTGGTTAAACAGAAAGAGGGTTTTGAGACGAAACTCTAGGCGCTTGAATCGCATGATTCCGATAAATGAGCGAAAAGTTATACTAGAACGAAAATCGGATCAGAAATCACGATCGGGAATAATCGCGGAAAATCCGAGAAAAAGAAAAACGGACAAACAGGCTAATGAACGAACGTTCGCTGTCTGCGGCTAAACGATAAAAACCATTCGTTAAAACGAAGGAACGAACGGGTGTTCGCTAAATAGACTAAACCGAAAAAATATAAAACCGATCTAATAAAAAAACGACCGCGATTTTTATAAAAAAACCGGGCGATTAACCGGCAAAGACCAGCGGCGGTGGCGGCTACCTTGGGGTCGGGGTCCGGCGAGGTCGGCGGCGAGCTCCGGCGGGGCTGGTGGCGGCGGCGGTGAGGGGATCCAGCGTCGGGGCGGCGGGGCGGCGACGGCGAACGTCGGCGGCGGCGGGATCCGGCGGCGTCGGGGCGGCGGCGGCGGCGGCGGGAGGCGGCGGCGCTAGGGTTTCGGGGCGGAGGCGGCTGGCTCGGGCCTCGCGGGTCTTAAAGGGCCGGCCGGGTCGGAGTCTCGGGCGGACACGACCCGGTTAGGTCGGTTCGAGTTTTTTTAAAATTAATTTCGCGCAGGAAAACAAATAAAAGGAATACTAAATGGACTCCAAAAACCCCGAAATAAATTTTCCCCGACTTCTAAAATCAAGCCGGACAAGATGCACATTTATTTGGGGCTTAAATGCAATTTTGAAAAACGCGAATTTTTCCTAATTCAAATAAAATAGCCATAAAACTCCGATATAAAATCTTGTTTGATTTTAATATTAAACCCTCAATATTTCTTTATTTTGGGAAATTCATTTTATTCCCTCTCTCTTATTTTTATAATAGAAATAATTGAAGATAAAATAATTAAAATCAAATGATCCTATTTTCAAAATTTGAGAAAACTCAAATATGAAAATAACGAAATCCCCAACTCTCTCCGTGGGTCCTTGAGTTGCGTAGAATTTCTAGGATCGAGCCAAAATGCAATAAAATATGATATGCAATGATGATCTAATGTATAACATTCCAAATTGAAAATTTGGGATGTTACAGGATGATAAGTGAAGGATGAAAAGAGTAAGATTGAAGCCTTGCAATGATTTAGATGGATCTTCACGATGAGAAAATTAAGAGAGCTTAGAACACCGGGAGACAAGACGAACAACTTGAAACCAAGAATTTATTCCTCCTGAACAAACTCTAGAAGAAGGAATAAAATAATCTTGATGAAACAAGAATAACAATTATGTCATGCATATCCTTCATGAATTTAAATTGATGACAAGCAACGGATAGGCATGCTACTTATTATCATTGAAAGACTGAGGAGAGACAAGATATATAGCGCGACTTGAGAAAATCTTCAACGAACCACCGATAGGAACTGAAAATGGACGAACAAAAGATAAAAAATCACTGTGGAGAATTGGAAAATGAGCGAAGTTACTTGAGGGAATATAGATACAAGAGAACGAAGAGATCACGAGCTGACTAGAGAATACTTTGAACAATGCATGGGGAAAATGGGAATGAGAGCTAAACATTGAGTATGAAGAATAAAATGATGGCCTAGGAGAATTAAAATGAAAATAGCTCTGAAATGCTTTGGATGGACATGAAAACAATTTCTCATGATCGGAACAAATTAACAGGATAGCATCAAGCTAGCACCACGAATCTTCAAGAGGACGGGCAAGATTTGGAGGCAAAATCTTCTTCGTTCTTCAAAGATGAGAATGACAATGAGAAACACCTTGAAGAATTTGGAGATACTCTAGAAGAATGAAGAATATAAAGGTTGAACCGACGATGAAAAGAATTTGAAAGCGACCTTGGAAAAGGCATCTGACTGATGAGAACTCATTCTTATGTCAAACTTTGACAGACTTTGAGAATCGCTCCTGATAAATTAGGAGAGTTAGGTAAGATCCTAGGAAAAGATCTGTGGGTTAGGGCCCACTCAAAAGAAACACCGTTGGAAGGATTGCTTAGGAGGAGATAATGCACCGGTTGATTTGAATGGCTTGAATGAGATAACAACCTCAAAATAGCTTGAACGGATTAAGAATGGAAACACGAATCTTCTGAGATATCTTGAGCACTCCGGATATGAATGGAGAGAGGTGAATAAATAAGAGGTGCACCGGCATGAGAAAGCCTATGAAAGGACAAAAGGGATATGAACGACACCAAAAGCTTGAATTGACTCCACCGAAAAAGAAAATAGAACGAAGAATGAAAAAGTTGAAGCTCCTAAGCATCTTCACGAGGAAACACAAGATAAGAACATTGAAGGAAAAAAACTAGATAGACTTCTCATGAATAAAATGGATACTTGATTAAGAAAGATGAGTCCTTGAAGTAAAGGGTGGGATGGTGGGAAAACAAAGGCAACTTGGTACAGATGAAACAAACACCATTGTGAAGAACTGAGAAATGATCTAGCAATTATTGAGAGGATAGAATTAACTTGAAGAAAAGCACACCAGCTGGAAAAGAATTGACATGAAAATCTTGATGATCAAGAAGGATTAGCATTACCCATAGAAATATGAGAACACTGTTTAGAAAAGGTATGGAATCAACACTTGACTTGGAAGCAACTCGAATATCAAAAATTGAACAAAACAAAGGATTTGGCTTGCAGAATAAGCCGGAAACAAACATATGATAGGGATTTCGTCCGAAATTTTTGTGGTGGGGCCCAGCCAGGCTCGATCGTACATCACCATCATGTACAAGGCAGTGCACATGACATATGATGCATCCGCGAGTCAGCATAGCCAATGACTCTTTTAGACACAACGAGACCACTTTAAACCAACCGTGGACAGTCGGACCACTAGACATCGAACCCCAATCTCACATCATCCATCTGTGAGAAAGATATCCTATATAACAACTTGAATTCCCACCTATGAACTCCCGAAACTTTCTGGTTATGCAATATGGTGTTGGGGATACAGGGAGGCACAAATATCTCACACAACTAACAAATCCTACACTCCAACTGTATCCATCCGTCAACACATAACCAAGAAAACCTCGGGAATCGTGTACCTCAGACCTTCGAACACACAACAATACTAGTCATGGAAGATCATCCATGCTATCTCCTCCAATACTGGGGATAAGTCACGACACTATTTGACAACATGAAAAGTATGGAAGCATTTCGATGTCGGCATCCTCTGGTATTCTGGAACTGAAACAATAGCACTATGACGAAAACACCTTGGAGCTCACCTCCCCTGGTCCAATCCATACA
This sequence comes from Triticum timopheevii, assembly GCA_963921465.1. Taxonomy (NCBI): domain Eukaryota; kingdom Viridiplantae; phylum Streptophyta; class Magnoliopsida; order Poales; family Poaceae; genus Triticum; species Triticum timopheevii. The sequence goes on along the minus strand of OY997268.1, from coordinate 282,654,704 downwards.
ATAGGGAGGCACCAAGACAGAATTCCCATCACATCGATAACACAATGATTCCAACAGTACCCGCGTGATCCTAAAAAAACTGAGTGAAAAAGAGGAGAATGAAATCAAAACATCTACGTCACAAGTCCTCACCAGAGCGACAAAGGGGATGAGGAGTAAAAGGAATTCCTACTTTCCGATATAACTAGACTCAAAATAGTTTTTCTCCTAGACTCAACAACGGTAGTGGTTCCATCAATCAAGGGGGCTCCTAAGTTCGGTAAGGATCTGATACCAACTTGTAGCGCCCAAGATGCGATTCTATCCCAATCATGTGACGAATTCATGATTGGGGCACAATCGCATTTCGGGCGCATAGCAAGGTCGATATCATTACAACATACCATATACTGAATAGATGAGAGTACCAGATAAAGGCTTACACTCGCCACAAGCTACATCATCAATACAACAATACATCAATACACAGCAATCACCATAAAGAAGAGCAGGATCCGACTACGGATGAAATCAAACAAAAAAGAAGAACGACATCCACCCTGCTAGCCCGGGCTCCCGACCCGGAACCTATATCCCTTGATCGAAGAAGAAGCAGAAGAAGAACTCCAAACAAGCAAGCATCACACTCGCGTCAGATCATCGCATTACCTGTACCTGCAACTGTTGTTGTAGTAATCTGTGAGCCACGAGGACTCAACAAAGCTTAATGGGTATCAAGACTAGCAAAGCTTAATGGGTATGGAAAGGATATGTGGTGTGGTTGCAGCAACCAACTAAGCAATGTATGGTGGCTAATTTACAAGTAAAAGAATAAGATGAGAAGCTACACAAACAGTCGCAAACTAGTAATGATCAAGAAGTGATCCTAAACTACTTACGTTCAAACATAACCCCACCATGTTCTCTTCTCGATTCACTGGAAAAGAGACAGTCATGGCTTTGCACGCCGTTGGTGTGTTTTAATTCTAATCTGGTGTCAAGTTCTCTGCAACCGGATATTAAAAACTCCCATCTGCCACATAACCGCGGGCACAGCTCTTGAAAGTTTAAACCCTACAGGGGTGTCCCAACTTAGCCCATGACGAGCTCACGATCCATGGAGACAATCCTCCATCGCGGGACATCAGATCAAACTCGGGATCCCAGTGCACAAGACATTTCGACAATGATAAAACAAAACCAGCAAGACCACCCAGTGCGTCGATACCCCAATAGGAGTCGCGCGTATCTCGTTCTCAGGACAACACTGTCTATGCAAAGTGGACGATAGCCAAAATACCATCGAGTTGCCCCGAGGTGGCACCGCCGACTGCTAGGTAGGTGGACCAACACTCTTGAGGAGCACTAGCCCGGGGGTTGATTAAGAATCCTCGGGGTCTGGAAAGTCCCTATGCAAGTTTTAGTTGTTATTAGGCAAATGGTAAAACCGAAGTTGGGGCTTGCTCGAAGAGTTTTATTCAAAGCGAACTGTCAAGAGGGGCCCATAAACCCTCACCATTTTAGGGACGCAAAATCAAGAAACATAACACCGGTATGACAGAAACTAGGGCAGCAAGAGTGGAACAAAACACCAGGCATAAGGCCGAGCCTTCCACCCTTTACCAAGTATATAGAAGCATTAATTGAATAAGAGATATTGTGTTATCCCATGATATCCATGTCCCAACATGGAACAACCTGCAACTGCACCTGCAACTAGCAACGCTATAAGACGGGCTGAGCGAAGCGGTAACATAGCCAAACAACGGTTTGTTGGGATGGTGGAAAAGGTTAGAAGCTGTTTCATGGCATATTGGGAGGCTTGATAAACAAGTGGTGGGTAGCGCGACATAGCGGTAGCATCGAGACAACTAGTATAGCAATGATACTAGTGAGATCCAAGGTCACGGTCATCTTGCCTGAAATCCTGCTAGGAAGAAGAACGAATCCCTGAAGTAGAGGAAACAACGTAGTCGAACAGATCCTCACAATCGCAACTTAACTGGAACTATCAAGAAGAAGTATAGCCGGAAAGAAGGAAACAACATGGTAAACAACCATCACATCTGATGTAGGGCGGAACCCTAGGGGTCGATCTTTCACGTTTGGAGAGGATCCCTACGGGGAACACGAAGAACGCGAGGAAGAACACAAGGCAAATCATGGGGGAAAACAAGAGAATCACTCAACTGACACGAAATAGATCACACAAGTGCTAGATCATCGAGGCACAAAGTAGCACGAGATCCAAAGTCAACAAGGGACGATACAAGAGTAAACGTTCTTCTCCGTGAGGAGGTGTTGATTGTCTTCTCCGGATGGAGGTCCTGAATCCGGGTGGATCTTCTCCAAAGAGGTGCGGTTCCTCACGAGGAGTAGATCCGGTACGGATGAGCAATGCTCTATTTCAATGAGCTAAACCAATGCTAACCCAATCTAGGAGGTGGGAGTTTTCTATTTATAGTCTTAGTGTAAAAGAGGGGCGAAGTGAAGGGGTACATGGGCCTCAGCCTGCAGCTGGACGCAGCCAGGGTCCGGACATCCGTGGGGCGCCGGTCATCCAGAGGCTCGCGGGGTCCCAGACGTCCGGGGTTCCTCAGATGTCTACAGATTCTGTTCTGTGGTCGCTGGCACGGTCGTCCGGACACCTTCGGATTTCCGTAATTTCTGTTCTGTGGTTGTTGGCACGGTCGTCCGTAAGGGCTCGGTCGTCCGGAGCCTGGGAGTGGCCAGTCGTCTAGGCTGGGCCGGTCGTCCGAGGCATGTAGCTCTGGCCTGCCTCTCTTCTCTCGGCTGTAGCATCCTCCAGGGGTCGGACGTCCGTGCCTGGCCGGTCGTCCGGGTCCTGTAGCTTCCAAAGCAGTCCTTCCCCTTGATGTTCACGCTTGGTGTCCTCGCCATCTTGGCCATTGAGTGTAGCTGTCCGGTGGCTCTCCTCCAAGTACCTGATCACACACAGAGTCTCCGCATGAGGTAGTACCATGTCTCGTGAGTAGAGAGAGGGAGTTCGGAGAGGAGCGAGTTCACCTTATCTTCAATAGCCTTTTCTCGAGCTCTTGTCATGGGTCCAAGTGGTGTTGAGGGAGATGTAGGTACGTCCATGGGGATGAGAGAGGGATGCTCCGCATCATCTCCCCCCCTCCTTGGGAAATATCTGACCTCTGATCGAAAGTTTCATCACCATGGTATGGCGCGAGGTCCTTGACTTTGAAGATGTCGCTCACGTTGTACTTGTCTCGTGGGAGGTCGATCTTGTAGGCGTTGTTGTTGTAGCGTGCTAGCACCTTGAAGGGTCCATCGGCTCAAGGTAGCAGTTTGGACTTGCGTTCGTTGGGGAAGTTGTCCGTGCGAAGGTGTAGCCACTTGAGATCGCCAATGTTGAAGATCATAGGTTGCTTGACGGCGTTGAGCTTTGTCGCTAGTCGTTTTACTTGGCGCTCGATGGTGTTCCTTGTATCCTCATGCATCTTCTTGATGTAGCTTGCGCGTGCACTTGCGTCAAGGTTGGTGTGCTCTTGTAGAGGAAGAGGAAGAATGTCCAATGGGGACAACGGGTTGAAACCGTAGACGACCTCGAAGGGGGACTTGCCGGTAGTCAAATGTCTTGCATGGTTGTAGGCATACTCGGCGATGGGTAGACATGCCTCCCACTCCTTGATGTTCCTCTTGATCAACACACGAAGTAGAGTGGAGAGCGTACGGTTCGTCACCTCCGTTTGGCCGTCGGTTTAAGGATGGTATGCGGATGAGAACAAGAGCTTGATTCCGAGCTTGGCGCATAGCGTATTCCAAAAGTAACTTAAGAACTTGACGTCGCGGTCGGAGACGATTGTCTTTGGTACTCCATGGAGTCACAAGATTTCTCTACAAAAGAGATTCGCAACGTGTGAAGCATCATCTATCTTGTTGCAGGGAATGAAATGTGCCATCTTAGAAAATCGGTTCACAACAACAAACACGGAATCCTTTCCATTTTGAGTTCTAGGCAAACCAAGTACAAAATTCATGCTAATGTCTTCCCAAGGTTGATAAGGAATAGGAAGAGGCGTGTAAAGACCATGGGATTGAGCTTTAGACTTAGCTTTGCGACATGGCTGGTGAAGCGTGAGACGTCGCGGAACATCTTGGGCCAAAAGTAGTTCTTCGAGAGCATGGCGAATGTCTTGTCGCGTCCAAAATGTCCCATGAGTCCGCCTCCATGTGCCTCTTGCAAAAGGAGCAAACGAAGAGAAGACTCGGGAATGCAACGTTTGTTAGCTCTCATAAGATAATCATCCTTTATGTAATATTGTTCCCAAGATGTATGCGTCAAACACTTAGCATAAGGAGTAGCAAAAGATGGGTCATTAGCATACAAATCTTTTATGTGCTCAAAACCAATAACATTCAACTCAAGTTTAGTGACAAGCGTGCATATGCGTGAAAGTGCATCCGCAACTACATTTTCCTTACCCTTAATGTACTTGATCACATAGGGGAAAGATTCAATAAATTCACTCCATTTGGCATGAAACTTGTTCAACTTAGTTTGACCTTTTAAGTACTTAAGCGTTTCATGATCGGTATGAATGACAAACTCATGAGGTCTAATATAATGTTCCCAAACATGTAGCACACGCACTAAAGCATACAATTCTTTGTCATAGATGGGATAGTTAAGTTGAGAACCGGAGAGTTTTTCACTAAAATATGCAATGGCTCATTTTTCTTGCATCAAAACTCCACCAATTCCGGTAGCACTTGCATTAGAATGAAACTTAAAAGTTTTCTCAAAGTTGGGTAAAGCAAGAATCGGAGCATGAGTAAGCAAATACTTGAGCTATTCAAAAGCGGTGGATTTTAAAGATCCCCAAACAAAAGGAGCATTCTTCTTACTCAAGGCATGCAGAGGAGCGGCAATAGTGCTAAAATATTTCACAAAGCGACGATAAAAACCCGCAAGACCAAGAAAGCTACACACTTGTTGAAAATTGGTTGGTTGGGGCCAAGTTTTAATTGCTTCAATTTTAGATTCATCAACACGGACACCCTTGGAAGAAACGACAAAACCCAAGAAAACAAGTTTGTCAACACCAAACGTGGACTTTTTCATGTTGGCATAAAGACGTTCCTTGCGAAGCTTTTGCAAAACAGCCCTAACATGCTTTAGATGCTCTTTCATGTATTTGCTAAACACAAGAATATCATCAAAGTAAACCACAACAAAGACTCCAATATAAGGTCGAAGCACAAAATGCATCAGACGCATGAAAGTTCTGGGAGCTTCCGACAAACCCATAGGCATAACCAACCACTCGTACAAGCCAAATTTTGGTTTTGAAAGCAGTTTTCCATTCATCACCCTCTTGTATGCGGATTTGATAATAGCCACTTTTAAGATCAACTTTTGAGAAAAAGGCGGCACCGCTAAGTTCATCAAGCCTATCATCTAGGCGAGGAATGGGATGCCTATAACGAATGGTAATAGCATTGAGGGGTCTACAATCGGAACACATGCGATAACTTCCATCTTGCTTAGGGACAAGTATAACCAGAATGACACAAGGGCTTAAGCTTTCACGTACATGACCATTGTCGATTAGTTGTTGTACTTGCCATTGGATCTCCTTAGTTTCTTTGGGGTTGACGCGGTATGGAGCTTTGTTTGGAAGGGGCGCTCCGGGGATGAGGTCGATTCGATGTTCAATGCCTCATAGAGGAGGTAGACCCGGAGGTAGCTTATCGGGGAAAACATCTAGGAATTCCTACAAAAGAGATTGAAACACTAAAGGTAGCTCATGAGAGGTGTTAGTTTTTGGTTCCCCATCCTTACACACAAGGACAAAGTGCATAACACTCGATGGGTTCTCACACACTTCTCTCATCTCACTTTTTGTGGCAAATAGGACTAGGTTTTTCTCTCTAGGCGAAGAGGCGCTCAAGTTTGGCTTGTGGCTCTCACTTACTTTTTGGTGGATCACTTTCTCACTCTTCTCTCCAAGATGGGTGGCTTGCTTGTTGGCTATCACTTAACTAGGAGACATAGGTCGTAGCACATACTCCTTCCCTTTCATCTTGAAGCTATAGTGATTCGTACGCCCATTGTGGATGACACCACGGTCAAATTGCCATGGTCGACCAAGAAGGAGGTGGCAAATGGACAGCGCGATGACATCACACTCCAAAGTGTCCTCATATGAACCAATTTTGAAGGAGACTTGGACCGTATGCTCAAGTCGTATAGTGCTGGAGTCACTTAGCCATTGGACTTTGTATGGGTGCGGGTGCTTCATCTTGACCAATTGAAGCTTGGAGCATAGTTCTTCACTTGCCAAGTTGTGGCAACTACCTCCATCGATGATGACCTTGACGGACCTTCCATTGATGCCGGCCTTTGTGTGGAAGATGTGGCATCGTTGGTCTTCTTCTTATTGATGTTGAAGAGTCAAGACTTTGGAGACAATCAGAGCGGGGCTCGAATCCTCATCACAAAAGACTTGATCATCTTCATCCGCGTTCACACGCCGGTGCTTGGCCACTTGCTTAAGGGCTTCCATCTCCTCGTCACTCATGGATTCATAGGTTCGATCATCGTTGAGGATCATGGTGCGCTTGTTTGTGCATTCATAGGACTTGTGGCCTTGGCCGCCACAAGTGAAACACTTGAAGGAGCTTGCATTGACGGTCTCATCAGTCGGAGTAGATGATGAAGCACACGGCTTGAAGTTGCTTGTAGTAGGATGAAGACGACTCGAGCTAGTCGAAGTTCTCTTGTAACTTGACTTGTTGTCATTGCTTGGAGAAGGCTTGGTTGAGGTAGAGGTTGGAGGAGTTGTTCAAGCTTGGTTGTTGGAGAAGCCGTAGGTCTTGGATGAGTACTTGGCGTACTTGAAGTCATCTTGCACTTGACGTTCCGCCTTTGTAGCTTGATGCACGAGGTCAATGAGGTTGGAGTAGGGTTGGAAGTCGGCGATCTTCTTGATGGGATGATTGAGTCCATTCAAGAAACGTGCCATAGTTTTCTCATCATCTTCCGTGACATTGGCTCGTATCATGGCTATCTCCATTTCCTTGTAGTATTCTTCAACACTCTTTGTTCCTTGCTGGAGGAGTTGGAGTTTCTTGAAGAGATCGCAGTTGTAGTAGGTGGGCACAAAACGTGCTCGCATGACATCCTTCATTTGAGCCCAGGTGGTGATTGGAGGTTCACCTCTTGCTTGTCGGCGCTCAAGGGCTTGTTCCCACCATATGAGCACATAGTCTTGGAACTCAAGTGATGCCATAGCGATCTTCTTCTCTTCCTCATAGTTGTGCAAACGAAAGATTTTGTCGACCTTCAATGCCCATGATAGGTACTCTTCGGGTTCATTGCTTCCATTGAACTTGGGCATTGTGAATTTTAGCTTTCCATAGCATTGCTCTTCATTGTGTTGTTGGCGATGGTGATGATGACGTCCTTCACGGTGAGGGTAATCATCCTCATGTTGCTCTTGGCATGGAGGAAGCCCATGGTCAACTTGCTCTTGTTGAACTTGAGGTTGAGGTGGAGCTTGACGAGCTTGTGGAGGAGCTTGAGGAACTTGACGTTGCACTCATGTTTGGTAGTTCCTCTCTTGGATTTCTTCTCTAAGGGCTTCCTCTTGATTGCGCCGTTCGCGATTGCGGTTGGCGATGGCCCGACTAGATTCTTGAAGGGCACGTTGCGCCTCAAGAGCTTGTGCTTCACGTTGTTGTTGTTGAAGACGTTGAGCCTCGGCGTCTTGTTCCTCTTGGTGTAGACATGCTCGTTCTTCCTCTTGGCGCCATTGTCGTTGTCGTTCTTGAGCTTGTGCAAAAGTGACTTGGTGTGGTTGAGGATGAGGTACTCATTCATAGACTTGCTCTTGTGAATGCTTGTCATGTAGAGGATTGCGAGATGCATGACGGTCTTGACGCGTGGCTCGTCGAAGAGTGTTCGATGATGGTGTACTTGAGCCGGAAAAGGAGTCGTCGAAGTGTCGACTTGAGAGGCTCCGTCTTGAGTATGAAGAATTTGAAGGAGGACAGTTCACCAACAAGGCGCGGATCTCGTCCATTCTTGCATCATTCTCTTGCTTGTGAGCGACGAGCTTGTTGTCGAAGTAGTCCTTGGTACATTGCTCGGAGAGTCGCAAGTCGGTGGCGAGGTTGTCGATGCGTTCATTCATAGCTTGTTGCTCTTGATGCAACGCTTGTTGTGCACCAAAGAGGTGGCTCTTGGTGACGTATGATAACATGTCATCGTCTTGCTCGATGAAGAGTGGGTTGGTAGAAGTACTCGGCCTATCCATCATTCCAAGCAAAATGTGAGTGGCAGAACGAGAAGAACTTATACCAATGTATCTTGACCGACGTTGACGATGAATCAAGTTCACTCAAATGCGGACAATGAAATAGCACTATTGGTACCAATTCTTGTCGGTTCTCACACCTACACAAGTAAAAGCTTATGGTGGAGCTTGGTTAGGATGGTGTCACACAATTTGATGCAATTGTAAGTGAGCTTCAATAATGTTGGAAAAGATTCACAAATTTGCAAATGCAACAAGTAGACCAAGCAAGTAATGGTACTCAGAAACACACACGCAAATAGATAAGTGGGATTGTGCAAACCAAAAGAGAGCCAAAATGTGGAATCCACGAAAATGCTCTTGTTGCACAATACACGAGAGACGCTAGCACGATTGCACAATAGGAGGATACAGAACTTGTGCACAACCTACTAGGCAAAAATGCAACGATCTCTATCCCAAGTATGCTATATGTATGGTATTTCGGTGCTACGATCCAAGATGATCGGGTATGACAATCTTAATGTAGTATGATGCTATGGTTCTTGCTTATAAGCTCTTTGCTTATCTTTCCTCTTTGCTTAAAAACTTCACGAACCAAGATAGCAATTGTGTATGCGATGACAACCTTGTGACACAAAAGTTGATGCCAAGATATGCACCACTATGGTATGGTATGTATGCTATGGAGTCTGATCACTAATGTGCACAAGTCACGTTGCCAGCAATACTCAATGGCTAGTCTCAATGGGTAAGCTACACAAAAGTAAGGCCATGTGGGTATCAATTCAATTGCAAGGTATGACAAAGATGCCGTCGAGGTTAACGTCCTTGGCGATGATGAGACCTTTGCGAAGATGAGCCGCGGTGATGATGATGTCGAACCGTACCTATATAGCCAAAACACAATAGGACACGGGGCCACAACTCAAAATCTCAAAGACCAAAACATGTCAAAATCGTCCTAGGAGGTATTGGGGGATGATGGTGGTGTATTTGGGTTTGGAAGATGTGGTGGAAGGTGGGGATGTGGTGGTGGACGAACTGAACAAAGTTCAGTTTCGTTAGAGGTGCCGGGACGTCCTGGTGGTCACGGTCATCCGTTCGTCGTTGGACGTCCCGCTGGATCCGGTCGTCCATGTCCTGGGCGAAAATCGGGCATGGGATGAACAACACGAACTCGGGGTGGAAGGAAGTGGTGAAATCAAAATCGAGCAGATTTCTAGATGGAAAAGGGTGGGGAGGGTGCGGAAAGCTAGATCCACACATGCCAACACAAATCCATGGACCAAATCCAACAAAATTTCAACTCACCAACAAATCACAAAAAAAAATTGGGGCTATTTTTGGTGGGGATTTCGGATTTAGGAAGAAAAAACAAAATCAGGATAGAAAACACGGGGTAGGGGCTCCAAAAACGTGATCAACGTGGCTCATGATACCAAGATGATGTAGGGCGGAACCCTAGGGGTCGATATTTCACTTTTGGAGAGGATCCCTATGGGGAACACGAAGAACACGCGGAAGAACACAAGGGAAATCACGGGGGAAAACAAGAGAATCACTCAACCGACACAAAATAGATCACACAAGTGCTAGATCATCGTGGCAGAAATTAACACAAGATCCAAAGTCAACAAGGGACGATACAAGAGTAACCGTTCTTCTCTGTGAGGAGGTCTTGATTGTGTTCTCCGGATGGAGGTCTTGAATCCGGGTGGATCTTCTCCGAAGAGGTGCGGTCCCTCACGAGGAGTAGATCTGGTATGGATGAGCAATGCTCTATCTCAATGAGCTAAACCAATGCTAACCCTGTCTAGGAGGTGGGAGTGGTCTATTTATAGTCTTAGTGTAAAAGAGGGGCGAAGTGAAGGGGTACATGGGCCTCAGCCCGCAGCTGGACGCAGCCAGGGTCCGGACGTCCGGAGGCTCGCGTGGTCCCGGACATCCGGGGTTCCTCGGATGTCCGCAAATTCTGTTCTGTGGTTGCTGGCACGGTCATCCGGACGCCTTCGGATTTTCGTAATTTGTGTTCTGTGGTCGCTGGCATAGTCGTCCGTAAGGGCTCGGTCGTCCAGAGCCTGGGAGTGGCCAGTGGTCTGGGCTGGGCCGGTCGTCTGAGGCCTGTAGCTCTGGCCTGCCTCTCTCCTCTCAGCTGTAGCATCCTCTAAAGCAGTCCTTCCTCTTGATCTTCACGCTTAGTGTCCTCGCCATCTTGGCCATTGAGTGTAGCTGTCCCGTGGCTCTCCTCCAAGTACCTGATCACACACAGAGTCTCCGCATGAGGTAGTAGCCATGTCTTGTGAGTAGAGAGAGGGAGTTCGGAGAGGAGCGAGTTCACCTTATCTTCAATAGCCTTTGCTCGAGCTCTTGTAATGGGTCCAAGTGGTGTTGAGGGAGATGTAGGTACGTCCATGGGGATGAGCGAGGGATGCTCCACATCAACATCAGTACTAGGTAAAAGCCTAGTAGTAGCGCTGGTTTTTGGCCTACCAGTAGCGCGGGTTGCCGCGCTACTAATACGGCGCTATAGCTAAAGGTTAGTTGTAGCATGGATCTACCAGCGCTACTGCTATATCCACTTAGTAGTAGCGTTTCCTGGAAAGGGCGCTACTGGTAATTACTAGTAGCGCTTCTCGCAGCCCGCGCTACTACTATTATTCCATACTCTATTTCTTTTTTATTTCATGTTTTATTCATACACCTTTATACAAGTTTTCATACATTAGCAATTTAGAGACTGTTTTTACATCACAATGAGTTATTACATTGCTGGGTGAAAGAACCGTGGACTAGTTTCAAGTGGATGGATCCATCCACTGAAACCAATCCGTGGTTCTTTCAGCCAATGATATAATAAATCATCATCATCATCATATCATTAAAAACTTATCATCATAATACATCATTGTCATATAACACCTCCTCATGATCATCATTTTCGTCAATGAGACATCATATAGCAAGTTGGTCACTAGTCATAATCACAACTCCTCCTCATCATCATCAACTCTAACACAATGTACCACATAATAACACACTGTACCGGACCTACTCCTCTCTAATAAGACCTACTACACTCTCATAGGTAAAATAGCATAGAACAAGATAGGCCCTGACTCTCCATTATGGAGAATGGAGATTATCCTGTCTCCAATTCTTGCGCGTCGCACAATGTTGCTTCCAAGTACCTCCCTACGACTGACCATACATTGTTTCCAATCTTTGATTGTCATGTCTTCATCGGTTTTATGAACAGCTGTGATGCATAGGATGACCTGGTCATAAGCTCATAACATCAAGGCAACCTTTCAGAAACATCAGATGACACACACAATCCTTTGGGATTTTCTATTGAAAAACATAGTAATAACTTCATAGTTAGCAATGTAGTTTAGTTTTAGAAGAATTTATGCAAAGGATGCACAGATGTCATAATAGTAAAAAAATCTTACCATGCCATCTCCATGGATGTTACCATAGTTCAACATGTCTACTAGGGGCACGTATTGACCATAATGTGCAGGAGTTTCATTATAGATATTGTAATTCTCAAGATCATTAATAAGTGAGATCAGATGATTTTTCTCCTGATAACTTAATTCTGCGCCATCGATGTAGTAGGTTCTGTCTACCATCTGAAGAATGAAAATAAGCTATCAATGGAATTCAGTTGTCAACTATTTTGAAATAAACAATATAAATTACTTAATAACTATGTTTGAGAAACTCACATAGCGGTAGAATTGGAAGCGTATCAACAAGGACCCAAATATCCATATTGTCTTCCTTGATGTCAGGATCACCAAGATCCATAGTGACAAGCATACCTTCATGGAAATCATATGCCTTGCAAAGTGCTTCCCAATTCAGGCAACCAAAATGGGATACGCTCACAGAATTGTATAGAATTACAGGAAAATTAAAACCATGATGGGTTGTTAGGTGAACTATCTATATTTCCCAATTTTCATGATCTTCAAAATCCATCCTCTCCAAGACATAGTGTCTTGCATGGCATGGGATAAGTTAGTCAAATTGTAAAAGACGAAAATTACACGTTGAAGAAGAAGAAGTCAAGCTTAATTACGAAAAAACACTTTGCGTCGTAGCGTACCGTTTCAACATCAAAGGTCTCTTGGATCTTAATGATGAAGCGTCGTCCTTCTACCAAGTGAGGCCTGTCACAGAAACCCCGGTTGTCGCCGCACCAGGAGCACTCCACGAGACTTTCACCGTCCAACGAAAATTCCTATGTTCATAATTCAAAGACTAAACTTCTAAAATTCAATATATGTACTTAAAAAACTAAATTAGATCATTATTATTAAGCACGGATTGACTATCGGTCCGTCGAGTCTTTTTTGAAAACTCTCAGCTCATGTGGTGTATATATTGGACCATTGGTGATGGTCGCTCCACCCTTCGTCCCCAAGTACATTAAACGAAAATGTCTAGCACACGGGAACGAAGGAGAAGCAACCCCCACGACAACAGTTGGCATTATTCTTCTCTCATATATGGTGGACACACTCCCTCACTGATTTTTCGACCATCGGTGATGGTCGTTACTCCTCCATTCCCTAATGCATAACAAAGGTCTAGCACAAGGAGAAGAAGGAGAAACGACCCCCATGACAACAGTCAGGATTCTTCCTCTCTCATATATGGTGCAAACTTTCTCCCTCACTCATTTTTTGATTGTCATGTATGGAGCCTCGACAGACTTAAAGTCAACCCGAAATGTCATTTAATTATCTTTCTAGAAAATCCAAGCCACTCGATATTTCCCACATATTCTAGGACAAGTCATGCCAAAATTCATGAAAAAATCCGGCATGAGCTTTGCTAAAAAAGGACATATCGAGTTCCTGAAATTTGCCAGAACGGAAATTAATCAACACTCCGGCAAAACATAGGCCACTCGGAGGTGTTACCTGCAAACATGGCCACTTGGGCAAGAACATATCCTATTTGCATTCAAACTTGATGGTCATTGCATTTCAATGGTTGAAAATATGAACAAAAACATTTCAAAATATCTTATAGGACTCATATTGACATGGAGATTTGGCTGGTCTCACCTCAAGGTCGGAGGGGGTCCGTGACGGGGACGACGGTGGCGACTACATGGAGATTTGGCTGCAAAAACAAAATATAAATAAAAACACTATTATCCACATCTTAGGACTTAGTGAAATCCTATAAGCTATCAACCAATCAAATGCATACGGCTTGCAAAGTGCTCTCCACTTTGAGAATTTAAAATAGGAGTAGTCCTCCAATTAGAGCATTCAATAAGAAGAACTAAATCATAAAATAAATTAGTATTCAAATTAGCATGCATTCAATAAGAAAAACTAAATCATCTCTTGCGTTATTACATCGTCGAATATTATCACTAATACATCTCGAATAGTATCATACATATAATCTCACTAATACAGCTAAAACCCTAGCGAACGACGGGTATCGGCCCGGGCAGTGGACACCCAAAGAGAAGGAACCATCACAGGATCATACCTCAAGTGAGATCCCTGAAGAACCTGCCAGGTATTGGAGAACCTGCCCTCCAACGCAACCATGTAGTGACGGACATGCTCCTCCTCCTTGCTGACATGGTGACGTACCACCTCCACGGGGTCCTCAAGCCTCCGCACCATCACTGGCCCACGCCACCGCCACCAAAGAAGGTTCAGGTCAACGACGGCTGGCTCCTCACCAAGCCGCGCCCCCGAAAGGTAGCACAACCCAGTACCAGCCCGGCGGAGCCCAGTCTCGAACATGGCCCCTCTGATCAAGCAGGCCTCCTCCATCGAGTCGACGACGAGTATGCGGGATAGGCATCGTCGACGTCGATGCAGAAATAATTGATTTACCTAAAAAATAAACTAGTCTTACTAATTTTCTTACTAAAAATAAACTACTTCTATAGTAAAATTTAAACTAATTCTTACTAGTTCAACTTAAAATAAAATTAAAAATAGTTCAACTAAGCACTTATTAATAAAAATAAACTAATTCTTAATAAAAATAAACTAGTTCAACTAGTTCTATTAATTTTCTTACTAATTCTATTAAACACTTACTAAAAACAGTAAACAAAATTACATTATACAAGAACAGTGGGAGGCCGGAGGAGGAGGGAGGAGGGGGCGGCTGGTGGAGGAGCGAGGAAGGGGCGGCTGGTGGAGGAGGGAGGAGGGGGCGGCCGGTGGACGTGGGAGGAGGAGGCGGCTTGAGGGGCGGCCGGTGGAGGAGAGAGGAGGGCAAGCCAATGGAGGAGGAAGGAGGGGGCGGCCGGTAGAGGATGGGGGAGGGGGAGACCGGAGGAGGAGGGAGGAGGGGAGGAGGGAGAAGGTACCTCAATGGAGGAGGAACGGCGGTTGCGGCTGACGGCGGTCGTCGGGGAACGGTGGCCGCGACGGACGATGGGGGCACTGGGGAGAGAGTGAGTTAGAGGGAGAGTTAGGGGGTCATCGGTCACGCGGGGACGATAAAGTTGGGTTAGTAGTAGCGCGTGTCGAAGAAAAGCGCTACTACTACGGAGCATAGCAGTAGCGCGTTATCTGGATCCGCGCTGCTTCTAAGTGGAGCTAGCCATTGATGAGGACATCAATACCATTGTTACACCCACAGCCCCTGCTGCTATACATACTGGACCAATTACTAGAGCTCGTGCACGCCAATTAAATTATTAGGTACTTTCATTTCTTGGTAATGATTCTAATGTTCATGAGAATATGATGCTGCCTAAATTGGATACATTTGTTTTGCTTACAAATGAAGGGCCTAGCTTGGAGAAGGATGAACATTGGAGCAAGAACAAGCATGGTGATGATGGTATGCGCAAGGGGAACAAGAACGGAGTTACAAGTGATGATTTCAGGACATTGAAGCCACCATAATGAGTGCATGAAGCCTTGGACGAAATATACAAGATGTTACTTAACTTTCGTCCAGAAGCTATTCTAGGTGCTGTGTCACCTTATTATTGGGCCAGGACCATGTATTTTCGAAATACTTGAGTATAGGCTGTTTTTAGAGTCCATATATGTGGGGAAACAAGAGATAGGGTTAGTTTCGGACCCCTTCCCCAAGGGCTACGAAATTCCCCCCTCTTCCTCCATATATACAGCCCTTAGGGCGTCGTTTAGACTTTGGGTTTTGTTTAGATTAAAGTTCGCCATAGCTGCAACTTCGCGTACTTCGTTTGTGTTCAACGACCAGACAAAGGCGTCACAGAACCCCACCTTCATTAATAAAGCTTTCCTCTGTTATTCGCAATATCCAGATTGCAATCTTAGTTTCTTGCTTGTTCTTCGTTTGCTGCAGGAAATAGACCCTCGTGGTCAGGTTGATCGTGCTCTGGCATGGTCGATAACCTCTCGGAGTTGGTTTAGCGATTGCTAAGGCGCGACGTCCCTGCACGTTCATAGTCGGATCGTCAAAGTCGACTTCCACCAAAACGATAGCCACCATCTCATCGAAAGACGGGACACCTTTGCCTCTATCAACCATTATGCCCCAGTTCAAACTTAGCAGCAGTGCATTTCTCTAAAACGCTTTGCTGCTAAAAGGATAACAGTAGCGCATTTTACTGACACGCGCTACTACTAAGTAGCAACAATGCCTCATTTTACCCAGCGCTACTGCTAAGATTCTGTGTACAAGTTTTTCCCTAGTAGCGCATAAACATGGCATGATGCACATTCAAGTATGATGCATGTACGGTTTAAAGAGGCATGGCATGGCAAAGTGCAACAAATAATACTAAAAATTAAGTGGAGCACCACGTTCGTTTTATTTAGTTGACTCCCGTTTATGAACAAGACAAGATTAAATGTTGGTAACATGGCAAGAGGCGAAGCATAATAAAACTACCTATCAAGGAAATTTAAATGGGGCTGGAAACAACAAACAACAATTCCGGAAAATTCCCATGTGCATATTTGAGTTTGGTATTGTTCTGCCTAGTACATAATTTTATTTTTGCTAATATGTGTTTTATTTAACTCGGAGTTATTGTTATTTAGTTTTGAAATAAACCATTTTAGCATGTTATTTATGCAAATTTAATCAAACTACAAGGTTAAACATTTTTATCATGGATGAAAGTTGGAAATTTGTGAAAATAGATGAAATTCTAAGCATTTTACATGTCTAAACCATTTTATCCGATGCATGGTTGGATAGGGTGCTCGCTAGTGTGGAGTGGGAACAAAAGTACCCATTAGTGTCGGTAATGCGATGCAGAGGGCGATCTCAGACCACACACCATTACTAGTTGACTCGGGAGAAGCTACACATATTGCGAACAAGAACGCTTTCTCTTTCAAACTAGGCTGGTTTGAGAAAGAAAACTTCTTGGAGATCATCGCACATGAATGGGCACAGCCGGTGAGTGGACGATCAAGTGTTGAGAGATGGCAAAATAAAATTGGACATCTAATACAGTTTTTATGAGGTTGGGCCAGAAATGAGTGGGATTTGTATACAAGAAAAAGAACGACTCACCCAATTAATTGATGCTCTAGATTTAAAAGCAGAAGTCAACCTTCTTACGGTTGTTGAGCCGAGCTCCAAATCTGAAGCCGAACATTGCTTACGAGCTCTTCTTAGAGAAGAGGAGCTCAAGTGGGCATTGCAAGCTAAGGTGCTTAAGGTTGTCGAAGGGGATGACAATACACAATTCTTTCATATAATTGCGAATAGTAAACATAGGAAGAAGAAAATAATACAGCTAGAGCAAGACGAAGGGACAATTGTGGGGCATGAGAATCTGAAAGCGTATATCTCTAATTATTATAAACAACTTTTTGGGGCTCCGAAAGCAAGCACGGTGTCCCTTAATGAATCTGTTATTGGAGATATACCTCAGCTTCGGGCCGAGGAGAATGACATTTTATCTGCACCGTTTACTAAGAAAGAGGTTCTGGATGCCATTCCACAAACGAAACCGAATAGAGCACCGGGACCAGATGGGTTTCCAGCGGAATTCTATAGGAAATGTTGGCATATTATTATGCCTATGTTTCATGATTTTTTAACGGTCATTTAGAATTGTTTCATCTTAACTTTGGCATGATTACGCTATTGCCAAAGAAAGAAGAGGCAGTTTGGATCGAGCAATTCAGGCCAATATGTCTTCTTAATGTGAGCTTCAAAATATTCACGAAGGTAGGCACCAATCGATTGACACAGATTGCTCATTCGGTGGTGCAACCGAGCCAGACAACTTTCATGCCTGGGAGACACATTCTTGAAGTGGTTGTCGTCCTGCATGAAACGCTGCATGAAATTCATTCGAATAAGCTAGATGGGGTTATCTTCAAAGTGGATTTTGAGAAGGCATATGATAAAGTTAAATGACCTTTCCTTCAGCAGGCAATGTGCATGAAAGGATTTAGTGAGGCTTGGAGGAACCAAGTGTGTTCTCAAGTCCAGGAGAGTAGTGTCAGAATCAAGGTTAACAATGACATCAGCTACTATTTTCAGACACACAAGGGATTGAGACAAGGGGATTCAATGTCTCCTCTCCTATTTAATATAGTGGCCAATATGTTGACCATTCTTATAAGCAGGGCCAAGCATCATGGTCAAGTGGAAGGACTAGTCCCTCATATGGTTGATGGGGGGTCTCCATTTTACAGTACGCTGACGACACTATCCTCTTTAAGGATCATGACATTGCAAAAGCATGCAATATGAAGCTCATTTTATGTCTCTTCGAACAATTGTCTAGATTGAAAATCAACTTTCACAAAAGCGAGTTGTTCTACTTTGGTAAGGCTAAAGAAGAACAGGATGCTATAGCCAATTGTTTGGGTGTTAATTAGGTTCTTTGCCTTTCAGTTATTTGGGCATACCGATCCATCACCGTAAACTATCAAATAAAGAATGGAAGTACATCGAAGATAGAATTGAAAAAAGCTTAGTTGCTGGAAGAGCAACCTAATGTCGTATGGAGGTCGGCTAGTGCTAATTAACTCAGTACTTACTAGTATGCCGATGTTCCTACTATCTTTCCTAGAGGTACCGAAAGGGGTGCGGAAAAGACTTGATTTCTTTAGGTCTCATTTCTTCTGGCAGTCAGATGAGGCCAAGAAGAAATACCGTCTTGCACGATGGGATATTCTTTGCCAACCCAAGGATCAGGGGGTCTTGGAATTGAGAACTTGGAAATTAAGAATAAATATCTTATGAGTAAATGGCTCTACAGATTGGAGACTGAACCAGAAGGTATGTGGGCACAGATTTTACGTAATAAGTATTTACAGTCGAAAACGCTTGCCCAGGTCACCATGAGACGAACTGACTCACCATTTTGGAAGGGACTCATGCGAACGAAAGACTTGTTCTTTCGTAGGGTAAAATTCTTGATTGGCAACAGGATGTCAACAAGATTCTAGGAGGATACGTGGTTAGGAGAGACGCCCCTAGCCGTACAATACCCCACCATGTATATCATCGTGCAATGTAAGGAGGATTACGTTGGCACAGTATTTCAAAAGACTCCCTTGAACATTCAGTTTAGACGTGTGTTAGTTAGTGAGCGATGGACTGCCTGGATGCATTTGGTCCGGAGATGGATAGATGTTCAAATATCTGACCAACCTGATTCGACACACTGGAATTTAGCTAGAAATGAGATGTTTACGGTGAAATCTTTCTATATGGATTTGATTAATTTTGGCCCAATCTCGAGATCGTTACATATTTGGAAGGTTAAGGTTCCCTTGCGTATTAAGATATTTATGTGGTTCGTCCACAAGCAAGTGATCCTCACCAAAGATAACTTGCTTAAGACGCAGTGGGTAGGTAGTTCACGCTGTTGTTTTTGTGATCATGATGAAACAATACAACACTTATTCATAGGGTGCCCACTCGCCAAGGTGCTTTGGAGAATGATCCATATAGCCTTTATGATGCGGAGCATCCCTCGATCATCCCCATGGACGTACCTACATCTCCATCGACACCACTTGGACCCATGACAAGAGCTCGAGCAAAGGCTATCGAAGAGAACTCGCTCCTCTCCAAACTCCCTCTCCCTACTCACGAGACATGGCTACTACCTCATACAGAAACTCTGTGTGTGATCAGGTGCTTGGAGGAGAGCCACGGAATAGCTACATGCAATGGCCAAAACGGCGAGGACACCAAGCGTGAAGGACAAGAAGAAGAGCTGCTTTGGAAGCTACAGGCCCTGGACGACCGACCCAGCCCGGACGTCGACCCCTCGAGGTTGCTACAGCCAAGAGAAGAGAGGCAGACCAGAGCTACAGGCTCCGGACGACCGGACCAGGCCGGACGTCCGACCACTCCCACGCCCCGGACGACCGAGCTAGCCCGGACGTCCGGCCCTTCCCCAACAGAACCAGAATCATGGAAATTCGAGGAAGTCCGGGCATTCGTGCCAGCGATCACAGAATGGAATCTACGGACATCCGAAGACCCACGGACGTCCGGGATCCCGTGAGCCTCCGGACGACCGGCGCCTCACGGACGTTCGGACCCTGGCTGCGTCCAGCTGCGGGCTGACGCCCATGTACCCCTTCACTTCGCCCCTCATTTCTACTATGAGTATAAATAGACCTCTCCCACCCCCTAGCTAGGGTAGCGTTGATTTATTTCATTTGTGAGATAGAGTCTCGCTCATCCATCCGGATCTACTCCTCGTGAGGGACCGCCACTTGCATCCAGAGAAGATCCACCTGGATTCAAGACCTCCATCCGGAGAAGACCATCATCAAGACCTCCTCACGGAGAAGAATCCGGTTACCCTATGTATCGTCCTTTGTTGGACTTGAATCTTGTATCTCTACTTGTGTTTCGATGATCTAGCGCATGTGTGATCATATTCTCGTCGGTTGAGTGTTTAACTCTTGTGTTTCCCCGTGATTTCTCTCATTCCCCTCCTCGTGTTCTTCGTGTTCCTCATAGGGATCCTCTCCAAACGGGAAAGATCGGCCCCAAGGGTTCCGCCCTACATCATCTTGGTATCATGAGCCACGTTGATCATGTTTTTGGAGCCCCTACCCCGTGTTTTCTAGCTTGATTTTGTCGTTTTCGTCCTAAATCCGAAAATCCCCACCAAAAATAGCCCCAATTTTTTTTTGATTTGTTGGTGAGTTGAAATTTTGTTGGATTTGATCCATGGATTTGTTTTGCCACGTTTGGATCTAGCTTTCCCCACCCTCCCCACCCTTTTCCATCCACAAATCCGCTCCAATTCGACATCACCATCTCCCTCCACCCCGAAATCGTGTAGTTCATGCCCGTGCCCGATTTTCGCCCACGCATCGGATGACCGGACCCCGTCAGACGTCCGACGACCGGACGACCGTGACCACCCGGACGTCCGAGCAACCCTGATGAAACTGAATTTTGTTCAGTTCGGCCTCCACCACTTCCCCATTTTCCACCACATCTTCCAAACCCCCATACCACCACAGCTGCCCACATACTGCACCATCATCCACCAGTACCTCCTATGACGATTTTGACACGTTTTGCTCTTTTAGATTTTGGGTTGTGGTTCCTGTGTGCTATTGTGTTTCAGCTATATAGGTACAGTTCGACATCATCATCACCACGGCTCATCTTCGCAAAGGTCTCATCATCGCCAAGGACGGTAACCTCGATGCCATCTTTGTCTACCTTGCAATTGCATTGATAACCACATGGCCTTACTTTTGCGTTGCTTACCCATCGAGACTAGCCATTGAGTATTGCCGGCAACGTGACTTGTGCGCATTAGTGATCATACTACATAGCATACATAACATAGTGGTGCATATCTTGGCATCCTCTTTTGTGTCACAAAGTTGTCATCGCATACACAATTGCTATCTTGATTCGTGAAGTTTTGCATGAGAAAAGAGCTCAAGAGTGAAAGAGCCAACCAAGCTTTTAAGCAAAGAGAGAAAGATAAGCAAAGAGCTTATAAGCAAGAACCATAGCATCATACTACATTAAGATTGTCATATCCGATCATCTTGGATCATATCACCGAAATATAATACCTATAGCATACTTGGGATAGAGGTCGTTGCATTTTTGCCTAGTAGGTTGTGCACAAGTTACGTATCCGCCTATTGTGCAATCGTGCTAGCGTCTCTCGTGCATTGTGCAACAAGAGCATTTTCGTGGATTCCACATTTTGGCTCATTTTTGGTTTGGACAATCCCACTTATCTATTTGCGTGTGTGTTTCCGTGTACATCTACTTGTTTGGTCTACTTGTTGCATTTGCAAACTTGTGAATCTTTTCCAACATTATTGAAGTTCACTTACAATTGCATCAAATTTTGTGCCACCATCCTAACCAAGCTCCACCATAAGCTTTTACTTGTGTAAGTGTGAGAACCGACAAGAATTGGTACCAATTGTGCTATTTCATTGTCCGCATTTGAGTAATCTTGATTCATCTCCAACGTCGGTCAAGGTACATTTGGTATAACCACTTCTCCTTCTACCACTCACATTTTGCTTGGAATAATGGATAGGCCAAGTACTTATACCAACCCCCTCTTCATCGAGCAAGACGACGACATGTCTTCATTCGTCACCAAGATCCACCTCTTTGGTGCACAACGAGTGTTGCATCAAGAGCAACAAGCAATGACCGACCGCATCGACAACCTCGCCACTGACTTGCGACTCTCCGAGCAACGTACAAGGGACTACTTCGGCAACAAGCTCGACGTTCACAAGCAAGAGAACAATGCAAGAATGGACGAGATCCGCGCCTTGTTGGTGAATCGTCCTCCTTCAACTTCTTCATACTCAAGACGGAGCCGTTCAAGTCGACACTCCGACGTCACCTTCCCCGGCTCAAGTACACCGACATCAAACACTCTTCGACGAGCCGCGCGTCAAGACCGTCATGCATCTCGCAATCCTCTACATGACAATCATCCGCAAGAGCAAGTCGACGAGCAAGTACTTCGTCCTCAACCACACCAAGTTGCTTTTGCACAAGCTCAATAACGACAACTTCAACGTCGCCAAGAGGAAGAACGAGCGCGTCTACATCAAGAGGAACAATACACCGAGACTCAACGTCTTCAACAACAACAACGTGAAGCACAAGCTCTTGAGGCGCGACGTGCCCTTCAAGAATCAAGTCGAGCCATCGCGAACCACAATCGAGATTGGCGCAATCAAGAGGAAGCACTTCGAGAAGAAATCCAAGAATGGAACTACCAACCGCAAGTGCAACGTCAAGTTCCTCAAGCTCCTCCACAAGCCCGACAAGTTCCTCCTCAACCTCAAGTTCAACAAGAGCAAGATGATCATGGACTTCCTCCACGCAAAGAGCAAGTTGATCTTGGACTTCCTCCATGCCAAGAGCAACATGAGGATGATTACCCTCACCGTCAAGGGCGTCATCATCATCCTCGACCACAACACAATGAAGAGCAATGCTACGACAAACTAAAATTCACCATGCCCAAGTTCAATGGAAGCAATGAACCCGAAGAGCACCTCTCATGGGCATTGAAGGTCGACAAAATCTTTCGTTTGCACAACTATTAGGAAGAGAAGAAGATCGCTATGGCATCCCTTGAGTTCCAAGACTATGTGCTCATATGGTGGGAACAAGTCCTTGAGCCATGAGAAGCAAGAGGTGAAGCACCAATCACCACTTGGGCTCAAATGAAAGATGTCATGCGAGCACGTTTTGTGCCCACCTACTACAACCGCGATCTCTTCAAGAAGCTCCAACTGCTCAAGCAAGGAACAAAGAGTGTTGAAGAATACTACAAGGAAATGGAGATAGCCATGATTTGAGCCAATGTCACGGAAGATGATGAGCAAACTATGGCACGTTTCTTGAATGGACTCAATCATCCCATCAAGAAGATCGCCGACTTCCAGCCCTACTCCAACCTCATTGAGCTCGTGCATCAAGCTACAAAAGCCGAACGTCAAGTGCAAGATGACTTCAAGTATGCCAAGTACTCATCCAAGACCTACGGCTTCTCCAACAACCAAGCTTCAATGACTCCTCCAACTTCTACCTCAACCAAGCCATCTACAAGCAACGACGACAAATCAAGTTACAAGAAAGCTTCGACAACCTCAAGTCGTCATCCTCCTACTACAAGCAACTTCAAGCCGCGCGCTTCATCATCTACTCCGACCGATGAGACCGTCAAGACAAGCTCCTTCAAGTGTTTCACTTGCGGCGGCCAAGGCCACGAGTCCTTTCAATGCACAAACAAGCAAACCATGATCCTCAACGATGATGGAACCTATAACTCCATGAGTGACGAGGAGATGGAAGCCCTTTAGCAAGTGGCCATGCACCGGCGTGTGAATGAGGATGAAGATGATCAAGTCTTTTGTGATGAGGATTCGAGCCCCGCTCTCGTTGTCTCCAAAGTCTTGACTCTTCAACATCAACAAGAAGAAGACCAATGATGCTACATCTTCTGCACAAAGGCCGGCATCAATGGAAGGTCCGTCAAGGTCATCATCGATGGAGGTAGTTGCCACAACTTGGCAAGTGAAGAACTATGCTCCAAAATACAATTGGTCAAGATGAAGCACCCACACCCCTACAAAGTCCAATGGCTAAGCGATTCCGACACTATACGAGTTGAGCCTACGGTCCAAGTCTCCTTCAAGATTGGTGCATATGAGGACACTTTGGAGTGTGATGTCGTCCTGATGTCCGTTTGCCACCTCCTTCTTGGTCGACCATGGCAATTCGACCGCGGAGTCATCCACAACGGGCGTACCAATCACTATAGCTTCAAGATGAAAGGGAAGGAATATGTGCTACAACCTATGTCTCCTAGTCAAGTGATAGCCGGCAAGCAAGCCACCCATCATGGAGAGAAGAGTGACAAAGTGATCCACCCAAAAGAGAGTGAGAGCCACAAGCCAAAACCGAGTGCCTCCACGATGAGCGAAAGAAAAACTTAGTCCTATTTGCTACCAAAAGTGAGATGAGAGAAGTGTGTGAGAACCCATCGAGTGTTATGCACTTTGTCCTCGTGTGCAAGGATGGGGAACCAAAAACTAACACCTCTCACGATCTACCTTTAGTATTATCTTCTCTTTTGTAGGAATTACAAGATGTTTTACCCGATGAGCTACCTCCGGGTCTACCTCCTCTACGAGGCATTGAGCATCGAATCGATCTCATCCCCGGAGCACCTCTTCCAAACAAAGCTCCATACCGTGTCAACCCCGAAGAAACTAAGGAGATCTAACGGCAAGTACAACAACTAATCGACAATTGTCATGTACGTGAAAGCTTAAGCCCTTGTGTCGTTCCCGTTATACTTGTGCCCAAGCAAGATGGTAGTTTTCGCATGTGCTCGTATTGTAGAACTATCAATGCTATTACCGTTTGTTATAGGCATCCCATTCCTCGCTTAGATGATATGCTTGATGAACTTAGCGGTGCCACCATTTTCTCAAACATTGATCTTAAAAGTGGCTATTATCAAATCCGCATAAAAGAAGGTGATGAATGGAAAACCGCGTTCAAAACCAAATGTGGCTTGCACGAGTGGTTCGTTATGCATGTGGGTTTATCGGAAGCTCCCGGTACTTTCATGCGTCTTATGCATTTTGTGCTTCGACCTTATATTGGAGTGTTTGTTGTGGTTTACTTTGATGACATTTGTTTTGTCGTTTCTTCCAGGGTGTTCATGTTGATGAGTCTAAAATTGAGGCAATTAAAACTTGGCCCCAACCCACCAATTTGCAACAAGTGTGTAGCTTTCTTGGCCTTGCGGGTTTTTATCGTCGCTTGGTGAAAGACTTTTGCACTATTACCGCTCCTTTGCATGCCTTGAGTAAGAAGAATGCTCCTTTTGTTTGGGGATCTTTGCAATCTACCGCTTTTGATGAGCTTGCTTACTCATGCTCCGATTCTCGCTTTGCCCAACTTTGACAAAACTTTTGAGGTTCATTGCGATGCAAGTGGTACCGGAATTGGCAGAGTTTTCATGCAAGAAAAACGAGCTATTGCATATTTTAGTGAAAAACTCTCCGGTGCTAAACTTAACTATCCCATCTATGACAAAGAATTGTATGCTTTAGTGCATGTGCTACATGTTTGGGAACATTATCTTAGACCTCATGAGTTTGTCATCCATACTGATCATGAAATGCTTAAGTAGATAAAAGGTCAAACTAAGTTGAACAAGCGTCATGCCAAATGGAGTGAATTTATCGAATCTTTCCCATATGTGATCAAGTGCATTAAGGGTAAGGAAAATGTAGTTGCGGATGCACTTTCACGCATATGCACACTTGTCACTAAACTTGAGTTGAATGTTATTGGCTTTGAGCACATAAAAGACTTGTATGCGAATGATCCTTTCTTTGCTACTCCTTATGCTAAGTGTTTGACGCATACATCTTGGGAACAATATTACATCAAAGATGATTATCTTATGAGAGCTAACAAACTTCGCATTCCCGAGTCTTCTCTTCGTTTGCTCCTTTTGCAACAGGCTCATGGAGGCGGACTCATGGGACACTTTGGATGCGACAAGACATTCGCCACGCTCTCCAAGAACTACTTTTGGCCTAAGATGTTCCACGACGTCTCACGCTTCACCAACCGATGCTCTACATGTCGCAAAGCTAAGTCTAAAGCTCAATCCCATGGTCTTTACATGCCTCTTCCTATTCTGTATCAACCTTGGGAAGACATTAGCATGGATTTTGTACTCGGTTTGCCTAGAAATCAAAATGGAAAGGATTCCGTGTTTGTTGTTGTGGACCGATTTTCTAAGATGGCACATTTCATTCCTTGCAACAAGATAGACGATGCTTCACATGTTGCCAATCTCTTTTGTTGGGAAATCTTGCGACTCCATGGAGTACCAAAGACAATCGTCTCCGATCGCGACATCAAGTTCTTGAGTTACTTTTGGAAGACGCTATGCGCCAATCTCGGAATCAAGCTCTTGTTCTCATCTGCATACCATCCTCAAACCGACGGCCAAACGGAGGTGATGAACTGTACGCTCTCCACTCTACTTCACGTGTTGATCAAGAAGAACATCAAGGAGTGGGAGGCGTGTCTACCCATCGCCGAGTATGACTACAACCGTGCAAGACATTTGACTACCGGCAAGTCCCCTTTCGAGGTCGTCTACGGCTTCAACCCGTTGTCCCCATTAGACATTCTACCTCTTCCACTACAAGAGCGGACCAACCTCGACGCGAGTGCACAAGCAAGCTACTTCAAGAAGATGCACGAAGATACAAGGCACACCATCGAGCGCCAAGTACAACGACTAGCATCCAAGCTCAACGTCAACAATCAACCCATGATCTTCAACATTGGCGACCTCGTGTGGCTACACCTTCGCAAGGACCGCTTCCCCAACGAATGCAGGTCCAAACTTCTACCTCGAGCCGATGGACCCTTCAAGGTGCTAGCACGCTACAACAACAACACCTACAAGATCGACCTCCACGAGACAAGTACAACGTGAGTGACATCTTCAACGTCAAAGACCTTTCGCCATACCATGGTGATGAAACTTTCGATCCGAGGTCAGATCTTTCCCAAGGGGGGAGATGATGCGGAGCATCGCTCGCTCATCCCCATGGATGTACCTACATCTCCCTCGACACCACTTGGACCCATGACAAAAGCTCGAGCAAAGGCTATCGAAGATAAGGTGAACTCGCTCCTCTCCGAACTCCCTCTCCCTACTCACAAGACATGGCTACTACCTCATACGAAAACTCTGTGTGTGATCAGGTGCTTGGAGGAGAGCCACGGAATAGCTACATGCAATGGCCAAGACGGCGAGGACACCAAGCGAGAAGGACAACAAGAAGAGCTCCTTTGGCAGCTACAGGCCCCGGACGATCGACCCAACCTGGACATCCAACCCCTGGAGGTCGCTACAGCCAAGAGAAGAGAGGCAGACCAGAGCTACAGGCTCCGGACGACCGGACCAGCCCAGACGTCCAACCACTCCCAGGCCCCGGACGACCGCGCCAGCCCGGACGTCCGGCCCTTCCCCAACAAAACCAAAATCATGGAAATCCGAGGAAGTCTAGACATCCGTGCCAGCGATCACAGAATGGAATCTACGGACATCCAAAGACCTACGAACGTCCGGGACCCTGCGAGCCTCCGGATGACCGGCGCCTCACGGACGTCCGGACCCTGGCTGCGTCCAGTTGCGGGCTGGTGCCCATGTACCCCTTCACTTCACCCCTCATTTGCACTGTGACTATAAATAGACCTCTCCCACCTCCTAGCTAGGGTAGCGTTGATTTAGCTCATTTGTGAGATAGAGCCTCGCTCATCCATCCGGATCTACTCCTCGTGAGGGACCGACACCTCCAGCCGGAGAAGATCCACCTGGATTCAAGACCTCCATCCGAAGAAGACCATCATCAAGACCTCCTCATGGAGAAGAATTGGTTACCCTTTGTATCGTCTTTTGTTGGACTTGAATCTTGTATCTCTACTTGTGTTTCGATGATCTAGCGCACGCGTGATCATATTCTCATCGATTGA
This sequence comes from Triticum timopheevii, assembly GCA_963921465.1. Classification (NCBI taxonomy): domain Eukaryota; kingdom Viridiplantae; phylum Streptophyta; class Magnoliopsida; order Poales; family Poaceae; genus Triticum; species Triticum timopheevii. The sequence continues at coordinate 282,626,919 of OY997268.1, read as the reverse complement.
GTGTTCGTCTCTTGTGTTTCCCCGTGATTTCTCTTGTTCCCCTCCTCGTGTTCTTCGTGTTCCTCGTAGGGATCCTCTCTAAACGTGAAAGATCGGCCCCTAGGGTTCCGCCCTACATCACTTTAACATTACTCCTCGAGTTGACGTTGAATCATTGTTTGGAACGTGGTTAGCTGGGGTTGATAAGATTACTGCAGCTTGTATTCGGGTTGGAATATGTGCGCTCATGTGGGCTATATGGAATTGCAGGAATGACATGATTTTAACAAACAACATATTTTAACTTTCTTGCAGGTCATCTTCAGAGCGTCTACATGGATTCATACGCGGTCCTTACTCACTCCTACAGACTCCAGGGAGCCTTTAGTTACTGGGTGCAACCAGTGGGAGATGGTCGCGCGGGCTATATTCAACCGGTTCGGATGGCGGTTGCATAACAGGATCGAACTCTAGGGAGCTTGCCCTTGGCATTGTCATACCGATTGGGATTTTAAGCATGTAATTTTCCTTTTATTTTTCGCTCCGCTTTCGAGCTGTAATACTTATTTGTTTCTGTGGTACTATGAGACTTTTTAATAAGATGGCTGCATGCATCGTCATGATGCAGAGGCCGGGGGCACGCCTCCATTTCCAAAAAAAATTATGAGTGTAAAGAAAGAACCGCTAAGATGCGTGCTAAACGAGATTTGTTTGAAAACGTGTGTTCTTCTAGTTTTCGTGTAAATAATGATGAAGATCTTAAACTGATTGATGTGACTCCTATTGAATCTTTGTTTTCTAATATAAATCTTGACAAATATGGGACTGGAGATGAGTCAGCTTTAGTTAAAAGGCCTCCCAATGATTCGGAGTTTTTAGATCTACATGCAAAAATTGATAAAAGTGGGATTGGAGAGGTCAAGACTTTAAGTAGCAATGAACCCACACTTTTGGATTTCAAGGAATTCAATTATGATAATTGTTCTTTAATAGATTTTATTTCCTTGTTGCAATCCATGTTGAATTCTCCTCATGCTTATAATCAAAACAAAGCTTTTACTAAGCATATGGTTGATGCTATGATGCAATCTTTTGAAGAAAAGGTTGAATTGGAAGTTTCTATCCCTAGGAAACTTTATGATGAGTGGGAACCTACTATTAAGATTAAGATTAAAGATTATGAGTGCCATGCTTTGTGTGATTTGGGTGCTAGCATTTCCGCAATTTCAAAAACTTTATGTGATATGTTAGGCTTCCCTGAATTTGATGATTGTTCTTTAAATTTGCAACTTGCAGATTCCACTATTAAGAAACCTGTGGGAAGGATTAATGATGTTCTAAATGTTGCAAATAGGAATTATGTGCCCGTAGATTTCATTGTTCTTGATATAGATTGCAATCCTACATGTCCTATTATTCTTGGTAGACCTTTCCTTAGAACGATTGGCGCAATTATTGATATGAAAGAAAGAAACATTATATTTCAATTTCCAATAAGGAAGGGCATTGAACACTTTCCTAGAATGAAAATTAAATTGACATATGTATCTATTATGATAGCTACTTATGGATTGCATACCATAGATGACAATACCTATATCTATTCGTGTTTTTATGCCTAGCTAAGGGTGTTAAACAATAGTGCTTGTTGGGAGGCAACCCAATTTTATTTTTTGTTCTTCACTTTTTGTTCCTATTTTGCTTGGACTAATTAATCTAGCCTCTGGTTAGATGTGGTTTTGTGTTTTAATTAGTGTTTGTGCCAAGTAAGACCTTTGGGATAGACGATGATAGTTGTTTTGATCCTTCTGAAAAACAGAAACTTTTGTGCCCAGTAAATAATCTCCAGGATTCTACTGAAATGTACGTTTGATATGATTATTTTTTCTCTGGATTGGTGCACAAATTTCCTAGAACGTCCTAATTTTTCATAATTTTTGGAGTTACAGAAGTATTCGAGAGTTACTGATTGCTACAGACTGTTCTGTTTTTGACAGATTCTGTTTTCTATGTGTTTTTTGCTTATTTTGATGAATCTATGGGTAGTATCAGGGGGTATGAACCATGGAAAAGTTGGAATATAGTAGATATTACACCAATATAAATAAAGAATGAGTTTGCAACAGTACCATAAGGTGGTGATTTATTTTCTTATACTAACAGAGCTTATGAGATTTTCTGTTGAGTTTTTGTGTTGTGAAGTTTTCAAGTTTTGGGTAAGAATTTGATGGACTATGGAATAAGGAGTGGAAAGAGCCTAAGCTTGGGGATGCCCCGAAAGGCATCCCCTCTTTCGTGTTCGTCTATCAGTAACTTGACTTGAGGCTACATTTTTATTCACCACATGATATGTGTTTTGCTTGGAGCATCTTGTATGATTTGATTCTTAGCTTTTTAGTTTGCCACAATCATCCTTGTTGTACACAGATTTTGAGAGAGACACGCATGAATCATGATTTATTAATACTCTATGTGCTTCACTTATATTTTTTGAGCTAGGCAATATTGCTCTAGTGCTTCACTTATATCTTTTTAGAGCATGGTGGTGGTTTTATTTTATAGAAATTGATGAACTCTCATGCTTCACTTATATTATTTTGAGAGTCTCTAAACATCATGGTAATTTTCTTTTGTTATAAATTTAGTCCTAGTATGATAGGCGTCCAAGATGGATATAATAAAAACTTTCATATAAAGTGCATTGAATGCTATGAGAAGTTTGATTCTTTATGATTGTTTTGAGAATGAAGATGGTGGTATTAGAGTCATGCTAGTGAGTAGTTGTGAATTTGAGAGATACTTGTGTTAAAGTTTGAGATTCCCGTAGCATGCACGTATGGTGAACTGTTCTGTGATGAAGTCCGAGCATGATTTATTTTTTGATTGTCTTCCTTATGAGTGGCGGTCGGGGACGAGCGATGGTATTTTCCTACCAATTTATCCCCCTAGGAGCATGAGTGTAGTAGTTCGTTTCGATAACTAATAGATTTTTGCAATAATTATGTGAGTTCTTTATGACTAATGTTGAGTCCATAGATTATACGAACTCTCACCCTTCCACCATTGCTAGCCTCTCTTGTGCCGCGCAAATATCGCCGGTACCATACACCCACCCTATACCTTCCTCAAAACAGCCACCATACCTACCTATTATGGCATTTCCATAGCCATTCCGAGATGTATTGCCATGCAACTTTCCGTCGTTCCGTTTATTATGACACGCTTCATCATTGTCCTATTGCTTTCCATGATCATGTAGTTGACATCGTATTTGTGGCAAAGCCACCTTTCATAATTCTTTTATACATGTCATTCTTGATTTATTGCACATCCTGGTACACCACCAGAGGCATTAATATAGAGTCATATTTTGTTCTAAGTATCGAGTTGTAATTCTTGAGTTCTAAGTAAATAAAAGTGTGATGATCTTCATTATTAGAGCATTGTCCCAGTGAGGAAAGGATGATCGAGACTATGATTCCCCCAGAAGTCGGGATGAGACTCCGGACAAAAAGAAAAAAAGAAAAAAAAGGAGGCCAAAAAAATGAGAAAGGCCCAAATAAAAAATGAGAGAAAAAGAGAGGAGGGGCAATGTTACTATCCTTTTTCCACACTTGTGCTTCAAAGTAGCACCATGATCTTCATGATAGAGAGTCTCCTATGATTTCACTTTCACATACTAGTGGGAAATTTTCATTATAGAACTTGGCTTGTATATTCCAATGATGGGCTTCCTCAGATTTCCCTAGGTCTTCATGAGCAAGCAAGTTGGATGCAGACCCACTTAGTTTTCTTTTTGAGCTTTCATAAAATTATAGCTCTATTGCATGGCAATCCGTACTCACTCACATTGATATCTATTGATGGGCATCTCCATAGCCCGTTGATACGCCTAGTTGATGTGAGACTACCTCCTTCTTTTTGTCTTCTCCACAACCACCATATTCTATTCCACCTATAGTGCTATATCCATGGCTCACGCTCATGTGTTGCGTGAAAGTTGAAAAAGTTTGAGAACATCGAAAGTATGAAACAATTGCTTGGCTTCTCATCAGGGTTGTGCATGATTTAAATATTTTGTGTGATGAAGATGGAGCATAGCCAGACTATATGATTTTGTAGGGATAGCTTTCTTTGGCCATGTTATTTTGAGAAGGCATAATTGCATTACTAGTATGCTTGAAGTATTATCGTTTTTATGTCAATATTAAACTTTTGTTTTGAATCTTTTGGATCTGAACATTCATGCCACAATAAAGAAAATTACATGGATAAATATGTTAGGTAGCATTCCACATCGAAAATTATGTTTTTATCATTTACCTACTCGAGGACGAGCAGGAATTAAGCTTGGGGATGCTTGATACGTCTCCAATGTATCTTTAATTTTTTTTATTGTTCCGTGCTATTATATTATCTGTTTTGGATATTTTATATGCATTATTATGCTATTTTATATAATTTTCGGGACTAACCTATTAACCTAGAGCCATAGAAAACGAATACCAAATGGAGTCCAAACGGAATAAAACTTTCGCGATGATGAGCATCCCACGTTCATCCCCATGTACACTCCGACTAATCTTCAAACCCCAAAAGGACATATGACGAGACCTCGAACATACGCCATTGGACACAAGGTGAACTCGCTCCTCTCTGAACCTCCACTTAATACATGTGAGACAAGGCTACTAACTCCAACATGTGTGCTATGCATGATCAGGTACTTAGAGGAAAGCCACGGAGCCACCACAACCAACGGAAGAGCTAGCTAGGACACCAAGTACAAGGATCAAGAATAAGAGCTGCTTCCACTACAAAAAAAAGACACATCCATGACATTTTGGGCCGAACGAATTTTTTCTGTCATACATATGACACTTCTATGACGATAATTGTGACAAAACCCGGTATCATCATAGATGTGGTGGGCTCCTACTTCTATGACAAAAAATCATGATAGAAAATGGGCTTTTCGTCCTGGGCGGGCCGGAGACGCAGCTGCATGACATTCTTTGGGCCATCCATGACGGAAAAAACCGTGGAAGAAGCGAGGGGGAGGAAAATTTCGGGCAGTTGCCGGTTACGGTGGGAGGTTGGGGGCCGAGCGATGCGCGTTTCTCTCATACACGTACGCACGTGTGTGCGAGGCATTGGCTCTAACTAAACCCGAGCGACGCGTTGGGCTCTAACTGAACCCGAGCGATTGCACTGCAGGCTACGCGTTACTGAACCCGAGCGATCGACCGATGGCTGTTAACTGAACTTGATCGAGCGATTCCTTCGCTACTGCTGGTAACTGAAGCCGATCGATTGGATGAACAGGGAGCGTTGCGGGGGGGGGGGGGGGGGTTTGGATGAACAGTGAGCGGTGGCGTTGCCTCTGGATGAACAGGAACCCGTGGTGTGGAGGGCTGGATGAACAGTAGACGATGGAGGGGTGGCCGTGGAGGGGTGGTTGAACAGGACCCCGTGGTGTGGAGGGCTGGATGAACAGTAGACGGTGGAGGGGTGGCCGTGGAGGGGTGGTTGAACAGTAGCCGGTGGAGTAGCGTGCGGTGGAGGCTGGATGAACAGGAGCCCGTGGAGGCTGGAGGAGGTCGACGGTGGAGATGAACAGTATCCCATGGAGTCCCGTTTTGCAGTACACCACACCCCTCCCGATCAACAGGACCCCCGTTTCGACCGTAGGAGGTCCGTTTCGTCCGTTTTGCGGTACGCCACACCCCTCCCAATCAACAGGACCCCCGTTTCGACCGTAGGAGGTCTGTTTCGTCTGTTTTGCAGTACGCCACACCCCTCCCGATCAACAGGACCCCCTGTTTCGACCGTAGGATGTCCGTTTCCTCCGTTTTGTGGTACGCCACACCCCTCCCGATCAACAGGACCCCCGTTCCGAACGTAGGAGGTCCGTTTCCTCCGTTGTGCGGTACGCCAGGCCTCGTTTCCATCGCCTGTTCTATCCAAGCCGGTTGGCTCCCATGCGTTCCGTTGCCTCCCGATGAACACGACGCATTCCATTGCCTCCCGATGAACACGACGCATTCCGTTGCCTCCCCATGAACACGACGCATTCCGTTGCCTCCCCATGAACATGACGCATTCCGTTGCCTCCCCATGAACAAGACGATGACGCTGTTTCTCCTTTCTGACCCAGCCATGTACACGAGCCCTTTCTCCGTTCTGACCCAGCCATGTACACGAGCCCTGGCCGTACGTATGCACGAGTAGGCGTTCGACACCCTGCCCGTATGTACGTACGTGCCCGTATTTTCTTTCTTGCACCCTCGCCGCTGGACGTACGTGTACATGCTACGTGCGCGCATCTACTACGACACGTGCGCGCCTCTACAACGACCAGTATGTACGTACACGTTCGCGACCAGAATGACAACGCTACATACGCTTCGACCAGGTGGGTCCCAACTGTCAGGCACTTCCTTGCCTGCGAAGATGTAGCTGGTGGGTCCCAGCAGTCAGGGGGCGAATCGTTATTTTTTTTGCCCGGACGCACTTCCTTGTGTGTGAAGATATAGCTGGTGGGTCCCAGCAGTCAGGGGGAAACGTTTTTTTCGCGAAATACGGTGGCCCGTCCGGTGGGTCCCCGCTGTCAGGTGGAGGAATAATTATTTTGCACATAATAAGGAGGCACTTCCTTACTGTGGCCGTGGACCCAGCTGTTAGCCTCTCCATGTGCAGTCCACGTCTGATGGAAGCCATTCCTTGACCACGTTGACCATGCCGTGCCGAGAGCACCAGGGTGGTGGACGACGGTGAGGCCTAGGAAGGGGACGACGCGGAGCCGGGGAAGACGCGGCAATGGATGCCCACGCGTAGAGGAGTACGAGGGTTCACTGGTTCGCTGCGGTGTGAGGCTGCCATCGCCGTAGAATAACAGGGGGTGTGGGTGAGTAGAGGGATGGCCTGGCCAGTGGTGGGAGTAGTAGGGGGCAGTGAGGCCTCCGCCGCATCGCAGCCGGGCACGGGAGGCAGGAGCACGAGGCACGACCGGCGCTGGTTTGGGCGGCTGGAGCAAGAAGACCAGAGGTTGAAGAAGCACTACGGCCGTTGGATGGACATCGTACGGTCACTAGAGCTAGAATCGTGCATATTGACTAAGTTGACAAAGCCCTCCGTCCCCGTCAACTTAGTAGGCGCACAAGTCAGCCTGCAACTATACTGAGTCCCAGCTAACAGGGGAGTATTAATTTCTTGTGCGTAATAAGGAGGCACTTCCTTGCGTGCGAAGATATAGCTGGTGGGTCCGAGCTGTCAGCGGTGGTAACATTTTTTCGCGAAATATAGAGGCCCTTTCGGTGGGTCCCTGATGTCAGGTGGAGGAATCATTATTTTGCGCGTAATAAGGAGGCATTTCCTTGCATGCGGTCGTGGACCCAGCTGTCGGCCTCTCCACGTACAGTCCACTTCAGATGCATGTCGGTCGTTGACCACATTGAACAGGCCGCGCCGAGAGCACCAGGGCGGTGGACGACGGCAAGGCCTAGGAAGGGAACGACACGGAGGAAGGGAAGACTCGGCAGTTGTTACCACGCGGGGGGGAGTACGACTGTACGAGGGTTTACTGGTTTGTCTGCCGTCGCGGAGAATAACAGCAGGTGTGGGTGAGTAGAGGGATGGCTAGGCCAGCGATGGGAGTACGATGGGGCGGTGAGGCCTGCGCGGCAGCACAGCCGACCGCGGGGAGGAGGGAGCAGGCAGTCCCGCCGGCGCTTGTTTGAGCGGCTGGAGCAGGAAGAGCAGAGATTGAAGAAGCACGACGGCCATTGGATCGACATCCAACAGTCACTGCTTGTGCGTCAACCTTTTTTTAGGAAAGCCTCAAATCTGTGGAAAACAGCATATAGCCCATCTGCCATTATTTCTAATAATTTACAGCCCATTAGCTAATTCTTAAGGTTTTTTTGGAGCCCATATTCTTTTTGTTAGCATTACAGCCCATATTGTGGCCACGGTTAAAAATTATACGAAATTTTGCATATTTCGGTGCGGTCTGAACTGTTTTTAATCCCAAAATTTCGACTCACATTCAAACTGATTTCAAAAATAAATGTATATCAATATAAAATCCAACAAATTCTCCATGCATAAAAATTAATGTAATTTAAAATCTCGAAATGAAAAAAAAAAGATATTCGAAACTAATTGCCGGTTTGATGTGTTTTAAAAATGTACATCCCATTTCTCATTACTGATAGGCCATTTTCTCGGCCAACCGAATGAAGCTCTCCTCGTCTTGAAAGATTTGCAGCCCAACAAGCCTGACAAAGCGACTTACTTGGCAAATCACAAAAAAACTAGGTTGTGGCCATGGACCCAGCTGTCAGCCTCTCCACGTACAGTACTCTTCCGATGGAATTCGGTCATTGACCACATTGACCACGCCGCGCCGAGAGCACCAAGGCGGTGGACGACGGCGAGGCCTTGGAAGGGGACGACGCGGAGCCGGGGAAGACGCGGCAGTAGATGCCCACGCAGAGAGGACTACGAGGGTTCACTTGTTCGGCTGCGGTGTGAGGCTGCCGTCGCCGCAGTGTGGGTGAGAAGAGGGATACCCTGGGCCAGCGGTGGGACTAGTAGGGGGCGGTGAGGCCTCCACGGAATCACAGCCAGCCACGAGAGGCAGGAGCACGCGGCACGACCGGCGCTGCTTTGGGCGGCTGGAGCAAGAAGACCAGAGGTTGAAGAAGCACTATGGCCGTTGGATGGACATCGTACGGTCACTGGAGCTAGAATCGTTCATGTTGACTAAGTTGACAAAGCCCTCCGTCCTCGTCAACTTAGTAGGCCCAAAAGTCAGCCACCCACTATGGTGGGTCCCAGCTAGCAGGGGGTATTCATTTTTTGGTGTGTAATAAGGAGGCACTTCCTTGTGTGCGAAGTTATAGCTGGTGGGTCCGACCTGTCGGCGAGGGGAACGTTTTTTTCGCGAAATACAGAAGCCCTTCCCACGTAGAGTGCATGTACAGTGCGTAATAAGGAGGAACTTTCCTTGCGTGCGACCATGGACCTCGTGGGTCCTAGCCGTCAGGCTCTCCACGTACGGTCCTCTTTCGATGACTCTCGTATGTTGACCACGCCGCGCCGAGCGCACCGAGGCGGTGGATGATGGCGAGGCCCCAGACTGGAACGACCCGGAGATGGGGAAGACGCGGCAGTGGAGTCGCAGACGGAGAGGAGTGGGAAACTTGACTGGTTCGGGTGCGGGGTGGGCCTACACTCGCTAGAGAATAACAGGAGGTGCGGAGTGGAGGGATGGCCTGGCCATCGGCGGGGTAGCATTTTGCTGAGGAGCGCAACAACGTCGTTGGACGCCGAAGGCTGGAGCATGCGGTTCCGGCAGCCCTGGGGGAAGAAGACGAGAGATTAAAGAAGAATGCCGGCCGTTGGATGTAAATCCAACGCCTTCTTAGGCTTCGACCTACCGGCCCACATGTGAGCCAGTCCATTTGTTTTTTAGTCCATTTGGTGGGATGGGTGAAACAATGATGTAGCATCTATGCAGCCCGTTTAAATCCCATTTGCATTTTTCTTGAAATCCACGGACTTGCTGGGCTGGGTGAAAATATCATGTTGGGCTAGACGGAGAAATGTTATAAAAACATAAACACATGATTGCACGTCAGTAAAATCTTTGCAAGCTTATGTACGCAATCACTAGGAGTTAACTTGGCAAGTTATATATAAACAATTATTATTATTATTTTGTAAGAACTTTCAACTTACGAAATAAAATATCATTTTAATTTGATGAGTTAATAGTACGTGGGGTATTATTATTTTTTAGGCTGGACGTGGGACAGTTGAGTTGGTTCTAGGGGAAAGTACTGGGAGAAAACTCAGTTTACATCGAAAAAGAAAGTGGGAGAAAATTCAGAGACCTGCTGGGTCCACCTGAGGAGAGGAATATGTGGGAGGAAGGAGATTTAAAGCACGGCAGCCGAGTGAACTAGTTTTTTTACGGACAAGTGAACTAGTTTACATACATAAGCAAATAGCCACTAAAAAAGCAATCAGGTTAATGGGTTCTTAAAAGAAATATTTCGGACAAAACAGATAATTACGACACATAGGCAAATGCATGAAACACTCAGATGATAAAGGTGCTTATAAACAGATAAAGTACAACATCTAGACCTTCCTGGCACGCTTGATCATGACGCTGTGGCTGTCCATGTACTTGTCGGTTACGGGAAGCAGACATGCCCTCATGTCCAAGATCTTCCTGTACATGTCGTAGCATGCGTATGCGTCCTTGGCCATGTAGGTTATGTAGGCTAGATTCAGAGGTACCTCCCACGTGTTCAGGTCATCTTCTTTCATGTTGGCGTATCAAGGGTTGATAATGGTCTCACCAAGGTCAACCACGGAGTCCTTCTCCTGCCCGTTGCTGATGATCTTGTATTGCTTCTGGATGTCGACAAGCTTGTTGCACCAGATGGCCGAATCGTCGCGTTCTTCCTTCTCTCCACCGTAGCGAAGGTGCAGTCGGCGCTGCCGATGAAATGGGCGAATGCTCCAGAACCTGGTCCAGCCATAGGACTGAGGCGAGGCAGAGCTTCACCGAGTCCGTATCGTTGGTGTACATCACATTCAACTTGGTGCAGCCATAGGACTGAACGGTGAACTAACTCCTTGATGAAGTCCATATCCAGCAGGCTCACCCCTCAGATCGCCATTGGAGTCTCTTCGAGTGAACGAGTGTGTAGGCGGCGATAGCTGTTCGTTTTTGAGCTCTTGGGGAACTGGATTCAACAGTAAGCTGAGTGTGTACAGGCGACAACAGTTACTACCCCTCCCTCATCCGCTGCATGCCCGACAGAAGATGCACCCTTGGCGCATTCAAACGCCTCCATTAAGAAACCTACTCCAGCCACACGTCGGTTCACGAGCGGGTCTGTATTGGTACTATAATAACAGGAGTTAGTGGTCACTTTACTTAAATTTAATTACATTTAATAGAAATTTATACTTAAAACAAGCAATGCATTGGCTCATTCTATCAATGCCATGGGATAAACATGCACAACAATTAGAATTATTATTCTCAGGACGCACACGATCAGCACATTTGTCGCACTTTCACAAAGATAATACTACCAAGTTTGAACTGTTTGTTATGGTTGTTGTCCTCTGCATCATCATGCCGTGTTTCCCAGCTTGCAAGATTCAGAACCAACAAATAAGATCCAAATAATAAGTACAACAAAGATGCGTACACATCTCATTGATTCCCAGCTTGCAAGATTCAGAACCAACAAATAAGATCCAAATAATAAGTACAACAAAGATGCCTACACATCTCATTGATTCCCAGCTTGCAAGATTGAGAACCAACAAATAAGATTCAAATAATAAGTACAACAAAGATGCCTACACATCTCATTGATTCCCAGCTTGCAAGATTCAGAACCAACCCATTAGAGCTTTTTGATAAAGTGAATATCAGGATTAAATCCATCTTGGCTAACCATGTCATACAATCGAAGAACTTGGCGAATGCTCTTGACCGTCACAACATCTGTAGTTGAGTATTCCTATTTGCACAGCATGTTTGCACAGCACAAACAAGGAGACAGGAGAGCATGATTTCACTTTAATAGCGGCCTCCTTGAACTCAACCTCCAGCTCCACTAGGATGAGGTCTGCCTGGAGTTCCATGATTCAATTCATGCGCCTTTTTCTGCAGTTCACCTGAAATGAAGCAAAGATTGCATCATTCAGCTAGCAAGAAGTACTTGCTCTTGTGAGCTGGCAGGTTCTTCTTTAGTAGTTGCACTAAAATTGAGGAATATTAAGGTTGGTTGTCCGGCTCATGTAAGGTGCAACTATAATTTTCTTATCCTTTTGTGCAGTTCCACTAAAATAAAGTGCCATTGTGGTGACAGTGACGGCTCCATCTTGCAAAGGCTAATAAAATGTTGCACGAGATTACCAGCAGAACTTGACGGAGATTTTGGAAACTCCAATCACCATTTTGTGCAGTTCCACCAAAATTGAGAGATGTTGCCCACGTGACATTTTAGTTGAACTGCACAAGACACTCATTCCAAAAAAAAGTGTTTTGTGCAGTTCACCAAAAGGTCACAATAGCAACAAGGTGAAATGGATATCCCTATCTGCACAAAATGATAGAAAGCAAACAGTTGCTGGTCAATAAGAATATACGAAACATATATAAAATGAAAAGAAGCATCTTAATTATGTTCATGGCAATCACGCAAGGACAGTAGAAATTTTAAAATGTCGGCAATGCTTCATGTTACCAGAAGCATTACGATCAACAATGAGATTCCTCAAATATGGGATTACTTTAATGGTGGCATTGCTTGTTTACCAGACATAGTAAATCAACAGCAGCTAAAGAGTTGGTTTAAGGGCATGGGACCGTGGGGACACCAGGACACTCAGCAGCGTAAAGGAGCAACCTACTTATCATACTGGGGAAAACAACAGGAGTGCCATTTGTAACACAGTTTAATTGCATGTTATCACTGGAGGCATTAGATTAACAATAACACTGGTTAGACATGTCCCTAAGGTAACAGTGTGGTCGCTTCATTTTACATGCGCCCTTACATTAACAACAGCAAAAGGTTGGTATAAGGACATGCGATAGTGGACGCATGAGCACAATGTACCTACAAGGAGGCATAAAGTGGTGATGCCGAGCTTGTTCACGCTATGTGAGGGCAGCAAACCTAATCCTGGAGACCTTGTACTATGTGAGGGCAGCAAATCTAATCCTGGAGACCTTTTACTATGTGAGGGCAGCAAATCTAATCCTGGAGACCTTTTACTATGTGAGGGCAGCAAATCTAATCCTGGAGACCTTTTACTATGTGAGGGCAGCAAATCTAATCTTGAGACCTTTTACTATGTGAGGGCAGCAAATCTAATCCTGAGACCTTTTACTATGTGAGGGCAGCAAATCTAATCCTGGAGACCTTTACTATGTGATGGCAGCAAATCTAATCCTGGACATACTCTGTTGACTTGTCCACCAGCCGCCACTTTCTATCCTTTTTTCAACCAATAATAGATCTGTTCCTTATCCAGTTTGTACCGCATTTTCCCATTATTTCCTTTTTCAACCAAGAGACTGGTTGGGTATCCGGTCTCTACTACTTTCACCATATTATTTCCTCTTTGAATCAAGTCCTAGATTCATGCTACAACTTTCCCCCCTTTCTTCGTTGTTTGAACAAAGCCCTAGATTCGAATGCATGAAGTAGCTTTACCTCTAATAATACTAAAAATTTAGGTGGCTTTGGAAGAGCTGATGGGAGTAGAAAAAGATGCACATGCAGACACGTGGGGAGCTGGGGCAGTAGAGCAAGGCCGCTTTCGAAGAACTTATACCTGAGGATCGCCGGGATGTCGGCGGCAGCAGGTCGGATCTGTGGACAATAGGGCGGGGAGGAAGAAGGGTCGGAGGACCTCCCGAGCAGGCGCTGTGTCTGAGAGAACGGCATTGGCAGAGGATCGGGCCCCTCCGGCAGCTGTTGGTTTCCTCCCTCGGCGGCGATGACCGCGTGAACGATGCACCTTTTAGTCCTCTACACACACCGGCCGAAGGGATCCGGCCGGATCTGTGACCAGCGGTGAGCAGAGAGAAAATGTTGCTACCACTGTCTTGTTTATATCTGGAGAGGATGAGAGAATAAAGAGAGCAACCCTAGTAAAGCAGGCGCTCAGGCCCCTGCGTCCATATGTAGAGGAGTGATTATCTTTTTTCTCTCCACAACAAGCGTTTCAATTTGTGTACGTGGCATTAAAGAAAAGAAACTCTCTATTTAAGGTGACTACTCTATGACTCCTACTTACTACTGGTGAATAAACATACAATAAGTATTGTATTTATATAGAACGAACAAGCTCGAACTATTTTCGCGTAGTTAAAAGTTGAGGGCGGGGCTTTTCCCGGGCAGTATGTGCGGCAGTTTTCGGGTAGGCGGTTTGATAGAGAGGCGAGGAGGGTGAGTGAGTGGGGCTGTGCAATTTGACAGCGTGTTACTGCTGGAAAGACTTGTGATATGGCAACTCACTATAGTCATGAATTACTGGCGCTCCGACTGGGGTGATGCCCCCCTTCCGTTCCGCGCTCTAATCTGGTGCATGACACGTCGACCCGGATGCTGGCTCTCCCACATGTCGGAGTGGTAAGAAGGAGCAAAGAATGATGCGGTACATACTAGTACTATACTACTCCCTCTGTTCCTAAATATAAGTCTTTGGAGAGATTTCACTATGGACCACATACGGAGATAAATGAGTGAATCTACACATAAAATGCATCTATATACATCCGTATGTGGTCCACAGTGAAATATCTACGAAGACTTATATTTAGGAACAGAGGGAGTACTACTCAGGTCGGAGGAGTGCGAACCACGACAGCCCAGTGAACCAGCCGTGTGAACCATGGTAGCCTAGTGAACCAGCAGTAGAAAACAAAGTGGTGATATGGCCATAAAAAACAATGTGCTACGGTCCACACTGTAGCATGTACAGTAACACTCCTCTTTGTTTGGATCCCTGAGTTAGAGCTAGTTTGGGTTGAAATAGCCTCAAATTATCGAAATAAGAGGGGTTAGTTTGAGCTAGTTTGCTCTAACCCAGCTAAAAAAACTAGCCCGGTGGAGAGGTTCTAATTGGGTTAGTTATCCTCGGGCCCACTAAAAGAGAACTAAAAAAATCTCACCTGCCCCGCTCCCCCTTCACCAATCGTTTTTCTCCCTCTGTCGTGCGCGGCGGCGGCGCATCTACCAGGGAGGTCGCGAGAGGGGTGAGTTTGTTCGTTCCTTCTCTGTCTCACGGTCATATCATTGATCTTGCTTGCTCTAGCGCTAATTCTGATTTGGAAAAGTAGATCCTTATCAAACTTGCTATAGATTTATGGTGCACGCATGGAATTGTTTGATGCTGCTTGAGGAGGTAATAAATCTTTCTAGAGGCCCAAAGATTCAGGTCACCTTTCTAGGTATTTCAATCTCAGGCTTGCATTATTTGTAGAGGCCCAAAGATTCAGTTCACCTTTCTAGGTATTTCAATTTCAGGCTTGCATTATTTTTAGAGGCCCAAAGATTCAGTTCACCTTTCTAGGTATTTCAGTTTCAGGCTTGCATTATTTCTAGAGGCCCAAAGATTCAGTTCAGCTTTCTAGGTATTTCAGTTTCAGGCTTGCATTATTTCTAGAGGCCCAAAGATTCAGTTCACCTTTCTAGGTATTTTAGTTTCAGGCTTGCATTATTTCTAGAGGCCCAAAGATTCAGTTCACCTTTCTAGGTATTTCTGTTTCAGGCTTGCATTATTTCTAGAGGCCCAAAGATTCAGTTCACCTTTCTAGGTATTTTAGTTACAGGCTTGCATTATTTCTAGAGGCCCAAAGATTAAGTTCCCAGTCGGCGGCAAGCGGCCCTGCTACCCATGCCGGTGTCGACCTCAACTCGCAAGGGCCAGCGTCAGAGGGGTTCCCGGGGCTTGGGCTCTACAGAGCCTTCCTCTAGAGCGATGATGGCGAGCTCCTCCCTCAGTGCGTGAGGGGCTCCAGGCTCCCTCCCTATCGTGAGTGACTTCCGTGATGAGTTAGCTCATTCTTTGTTTCATGAAGTGTTTTTTTATTTTGTGAATCTTGATTGACGACTTGTATGTTTAAGTGGGATATCTCATTTGTATGGACAAAGTAAAAATTATCATGTTTTGCATGCTTGATTTGTATAGATGGTTCGTTTATGTCAATTGTGAGCGGAGGAGGCAATAGAAGAGCCGACCACACCAAGAGGGTGCTTGGATCCAAGGGACTTATTTTAGTCTGACTAAAAATAGGGTCCAAAGTAGTCAAATGATTGAGATAGAGAATTTATTGTCAATCTAACCCTGCCATCCATACACCTCTTTGGTTTAGAGTTAGTTCAGGGTTAGAATCTAACTCTAACCTGTAACTGAGTTAGAGTTCTCCTCGTCTCGATTCATCGCCATCATACTTTCCCCATTCCTGTGTTTTCAGTATCCTGCGAATCAAAGAGGCCCTTTTTTTCCGGGAAAAATCAAAGAGGCCCTTAGACTGGTTTAGGTCTGGTCATTCTTTATAAACGTGTTATGTCCAAAATTTAATGAACGTGCTCCGGTTTCCATGAAAATAATCCGGTTTCATGTAGTAATTCATTCATTCATTTATTCTTCTGCGGGGGGTTTGCATGTAATTCATGAGACTAGCCACAGTGGGAATAAATTTAGCAGTAACATCGAGTCCAACTCAGCAAATTTGCTTATGTGGCAATGATTTAATGAGGAGAGAGGTGGTTATAGTAACTTAGCTAGTTACTGTAACATCACATGTCCCAATGCAATATGAGTCTATAACCTAATAAATGAAGGTTTGCATGTTACCACACTTATGTTACTACCCACTATGAAGGTAGTAACATAGTCTAGGGATATGTGTATGTTACTAGTGTATGTTACTCACCATTGTGGCTAGTGTGAGGTCTGAAATGTAAAGTACCCCGGCATATGCTCCGAGTCATGCATGCACTACGACCCAGATGCTCTATGTCCCACATGTCGGCGAATGGGAGCACATGGAAATAGCCTAGGAGTACATATAGGAGGATAAATGCGTGAAAAAATATGTACTGTGAAGCGTAGCCGCGGTTCGAAAAGGAGACCTAAAGTGATGACAGCTATAGGTCGCACGCACCCAACTAGTGGTAGTACTACACATACGACTAATTTTTCCCTCAAACAAAAAGACGCACGAGTGCTCAGTACTCCTATTCGATAAACACGAGTCCCATCTGACAACAGCGTCCGTGCTACAGCTAGCTCTCCTCCCTCGTTCCTCTCTTCTAATTCTAAACTCAGCCGACGCCCGGTGGGCGGGGTGGGTTTGCTCAACTGCGGCCCCACCTCACAGTGAAAACATTACGACTGGAATAAAAATGCCATATACTCCCTCCGTTCATAAATATAAGCCTTTTTAGATACTAGTTCAAATGGAATACAGCATACAGATGTATGTAGTCATAGTTTAGAGTGTAGATTCACTCATTTTGCTCCGTATGTAGTAGTCACTTGCTGGAATCTTTAGAAAGTCTTATATTTGGGAATGGAGGGAGTACTATACTAATAAAACATTAAGGCCACGAGGCGATGCAGTGCTGGTTACAGGAGGCAAGAAGAAGAGATGCATCCATTAACGACGTCCACCTCCTCGACTCAGGGCGCCGGCCCACCGAACGGCGCCTAAGTAGCAGCGGCTTTCATGGCCAGGTCGACGTGCTTCTGAACAATAGCGTCCAAAGATTCCAGCCGCTGGAAGAAGGCAAACGTCTTTCTGTCCTCGCTTGCCTTGTAGTGGCCTATTTAGACGATTTCCTCATAGACATAGATGTGCAGGTCGACGGTGTCTTGCATGGCGAGGCGCTGCGCGGCGAGCGCGGCCTCGAGGTGCACATTCTTCGTCGCGACCTCCGGCACCTACAGGGCCACCAGGGCTTGAAAGAGTTCGTCACCATGTAGGCCGATGAGGGTGGCAGGCAATGAGGAGCCTGGGCGCACGGGCTGGAGCAGTACGACAAGGTCGTCCACGCGCTTCTTGACGCCGGCGAACTTGTGGATGGAGTTGACCATCATGTCGTCCATGCGAGAGGCGAAGCCGGCGTCGACGAGGGCTACGATGCCTACGGTTGCCAGCACCGTCTGGAAACACTACGCGGTGTGGGGCCGCAGGCCGGCGCCTTGGATGATTTGGCACAGCCGACTGGCGCTCATGTCCATCGCCTCCACAGGTGCTTGTGGCTTCTGGTCACTTGGTCTTGGATTGGAGTGAGCAGTGTTGCGCAGAGACTTCGAATTAGATGGATTGGAGTGGTGGGGCGCCTTTATTATATGAGAGTCCAAACTATGTTGCATTCACATCGTGCTGGCTCTATTCTGCTTCTCCAATTAATTCCTTCAGCATGTAATTGAGGATGCATCATTGACCGTTCAATGTCTCGGGAACCTCTACCCTCTTCCTCCTTGGCATTCAAGCACCTATGGACCCGTCGACGACGAGGTGCCTATGGTGACTTCATAAATTTCAAGATGATAGTGCCGTGTGTGTGTGCGTTCATAGGGGTGAGTGTATGCGCGTGTATATGAGCGCCTGCGTCTGTACTGTGTCAAAAAAACGTAAATGCGTGTCAAAAAGAGACTAGTCAGTATACTCAATATTGTGCACCTCGGAGAGGAAAACGATAGAACTAGTACGTATTTATTTACGATGCAGATTCACTCATTTTGCTTCATATGTACTCCGTCTCGGTGTAGTCTAGTCACTTGTTGAAATCTCTAGAAGGCAAATACTCCTTTCAGGTTTACAGGGCAATACTAGCAAGTAGTTGTACGTACTAGTACAATAGTGGGATCACATAGCAATTTTGTCTCATGCAAGAGCCTGGCTATATGCGTGCTCCAATGTTCGCAACTACAACGTTCGATTTTGCGCTTGGCTCTTCGCCTCTTCGAGAAGATGAACAATGATGTTACAACTACTGCTTCTAAAGTGTCGAATCCACTGCTGCATGTCCGTCCACCGCGAGCGGGATGGATAGCTTGTTGTAGAAGTACTACTAAGCAAAAGCCTGTCCTCGTTTGCGAGCAACCGCGCGCATGGGCAAGGGAGAAGGCATGTAGTAAAATCAAGCTTCTCCTCATTGTACGAGTTGACGTGACACATCATAGTACTGGTCCCACATGCTTGCCACTAAACTTGGCTGAAAGACCCGCAGTGTACAATATATTTGCTGCAACCTCTAACATTTACCCACCACAAATTAAAATATATGTGTGGCCGTATGCATCGTTCTGATGCAGAGCCCGGGGAGTCCCCCCCTTTTCAAAAAAAATTAAAATATATATTCCTGTGTTGACCAGATGAGCGTGCAAACTACAATCACCGGGGTGATAGGTAGGGCCAGAAGACTATTTTAATTTTTTTTAAAAACTTCGAGACGGCCACATAGCATGGAGCCGACCCCAACGATTTTAAGCTTACAGGCACGGTACACACTATCCTAGACTACTCTACACATGAAACTGCCACACGAGCGTCCGGGCTGCGCTTGGCTCTTTGCCTCTTCGGGAAGTCGAACAATGATAGGGTACTACTGCACTGGAGGAGTACTACAGTACGCTTCTGGCCATCTGACACTGATTGAACTGTTGCATGTCCACTGCATGCGGGAGGGAAAGCGTGTAGCGAAAGCTTCTCCTAGTCTTGCCAGCCACCACGCTCATGGGCAAGGGAGGGACGCTCCTGCCTTTGCGTGTATGACAGGTGGGCCCGACAGGTGTGTGGCCAACCTGTCATATAGCCAAAGGCAGGTGCAGTTAAGTCCGCAAGGGAGAGGATAATCAAACTTCTCGTTGATGTACGAGTTGACGCGACACATCAAAGCACTGCACTCGATATATTTCAATAATTTGCGTTTACCGATGCATTGATTACAACGCATGCATGCATGCCGTGACTCTTCTTTTGATACTTGCATGTGTTGATTTAATGCACCTTGAAGTAGTACTCCCTCTGTTCCTAAATATAAGTCTTTGTAGGGGTTCCATTAGGCTGGTCATAGTGGAGAGTAACTTAGACTAGTAACATGCATATGTTACTAGTCTATGTTACTACATTCATAGTGGGTAGTATCATATATGTGGTAATATAGATGTCTTCATTTATTACTTTGTAGACTCATTTTGCATTGGGAAGCGCTATGTGATGGTAACATATTATGTTACTCTATTTGCCTCTCTCCTTTTTAACTACTTGTCACCTCATCATTTTTGCTTATGTGGTATCTAAGTTACTACCTATGTTACTCCCACTATGACCAGCCTTATGAATTACATACGGATGTATATAGATGCACTTTAAGTGTGGATTCATTCATTTTGCTCCGTATGTAGTCCACCTAGTGAAATCTCTATAAAGACATACATTTAGGAACGGAGGGAGTATAAAATATGTGACGGTAAAGCTTTGTAATACCCCGGCCCAAGTCGAGAGATGGTTGTGCACGAGGAGGGCGAGATCCTGCAGACCGAACAGGAACAGGACCCGACGATGGAGCACTCTAAGGTCTCGATGGACCTCACCGTGCTCCACTGCCCCTTGTTCCTCCGCCCCTTGACGCCTCCAGTGTATGAGGTTCGAATACACCTCGTCCGTTCGGCTGATTGAGCAAGGTGCAGGTTTCTTGATTGATGTGATGTTCGATTGATTTCTGCAGTGCAAGGGAGGGCACCTGGCCTGCGCGGACTGCCGCATCGAGCACCCCGAGAACCAGCGGCAGTGCCAGAAGTGCGAGCGCGGCGGCGGCTTCGACGTGCGGAACACGGCGGTGGACTCCATCCTTTCGTCGATGAGGGTGGAGTGCCCGCACGAAGGCTGTGGGCTCTACGTCACTTACCACAAGCTCGCCGATCACCAGAGCGTGTGTCCGCTCGCGCCCTGCAAATGCCCCGTGCCCGTCTGCGGCTACGAAGGCCCGCCGCCGGCGCTCTACCACCACATCAGCACAACGCATCCCATGCCTGTGCACAGGATCCAGTACGGCAAGGTGCTCCAGCTGCAAGTGCCACTGTCGGAGCCACGGCTCTTACTGTTCGCGAAGGAGGACCGCCGCGCATTTTTCTTAGTCGGCGGCGTGCTCGACATCGGAGCGCCTATCGCCATGTCGGTTGTCTGCATCAGAGCGGGGGCGTCCCCACTGCCGCACTACTTGGCCAAGCTGTGGGCGAACGGCCCGCCGGGGGAGCCCAAAGGCATGAACGATGCCGTCAAGGTGGAAATGGAGGTGACAAGCAGCAAGGATCCCTGCGACGTCGACGTGCAGGAGCTGACCTTCTTGACAGTTCCGCCCAAGCTGCTGGCCGGGGCTAAGCTTGTGTCCCTCCACATTCAGATTGACAAGCTCACGTCCTAAATGTTTCGACAGTGCCTTCTATTTATCTTAGTAATATGCTAATATAGGGATTACCTTGGTCTACTTTAACTTAAGAAATGGTGGGTTTTGGTGGCGATGCAGCAATTACTTCGACATCAGATCAGTAATTTCCAACAGTCGAACGGATATTTTGTGTCTGTTGGATATAAAGTTCCTTTGGGTAAGAAGTACTACTTGTCATCAAAATGGATAAAAGGAGATGTATGTAGACGTATTTTAGTTCTCGATACGTCCCTTTTTATCCATTTTGATGACAAGCACTCCCTCCGTTCCACAATACATGCCTTCCATTTGTCAAAATATAGATGTATCTAGACATGTTTTAGTATATAGGTACATCCATGATAGAGCCAATTGGATGGTTGAGAACACTACAATTCGTAGCTACAGATGCGTGTGTGACTCCCAGATGTAGAGGCCGGGGGTCATCATCCTCCTTTTCGAGAAAAAACAGACGCGTGTGTGAGAGGACGAGTGCGTGCGTCCACCTCTTCTCTTCCTGTATAACGTACTACTAAACTCAGAGTACAAGTTTTTGTGGGTGGCACAATGGTGCGTGCGAGAAGTCCCGAGAGATAGTTTTAATCCGTCTGAAAAAGGGACTAGCCTAAAGCTCGCCACGCGGCTATTCCTGTCGAACGCCCCATTAACCATAAGATATGTATACGACGGTGCCAGTTATTGCACGTACACAGCAGTACTCCCTCCTTTCCGTTTTACAGGGCTTAATTCAAAAATCTCACCAACCAAGATGGTGATTGGTGGAATATTTTTTGTAGTTTGCAAAAGCACCTAATTAATGCTCTTGTTTTTCTCAAAAAATTATGTTTATCAATGCATTAATTGCAATGCATGCATGCATAAAGTACATGCATTGGTCAATTTTCACTTAGTACTTGCATGCAATGATTTAATGCACCTTGGAATCTGAACATGTGTTGGGGAACAACCAAATTGAGCCTTATAAAATGGAAAAACTAAAATTTTGAGATAAGCCCTATAAAACCGGAAAGGATGGAGTAGAAAAAGAAGTACCCCATCCGGGAATAGTGCCGCACTTTGAAACTAGAACCGTCAATAAATTTTTGAGCTTCCGTCTTGTCACATTCCAAATTACTCCACGCTATATTGAATTGCAAACCTGTTCACACCGATCGCAACCTAAACGGTTTCCCACTTAGGAGCGTATTAGTACCACGCTATATTGAATTCCAAACCTTTTCACACCGATCACAACCTAAACGGTTTCCCACTTAGGAGCGTATTAGTACTCGGTTATAAATACTAGTATGCCAAGATGACTGCACATTCCTCCTCAACTCCTCATCCACAAAAACAAACAAGTCATTCAGCATCCTTCCCTTGCGTCTGCCATTGCCAGCGAGAGTTCTGGGTCGAGAGATTACCACCAGGGAGAGGCGAGCATGGAAGCGGAAGCACGAGAGATGTCCTGCCTCGCTGCGAGAGCAGCTGACATGTCTCGCCGCGCGGAAGTAGCAGCACAGAGGTCCCGCCGCGCCGCTAAAGTAGCACGAAGGTCCCGCCGCGCCGTCGATGCAGCATAGTAGTCTGGCCACGCCGCGGAAGCAGCAAAGATGTCCCACCGCACCACGAATGCAGCAGAAATGTCCCGCCACGCCGCGGCGGCCTGGGAAAATTTCTCGCGGGCAGGCGACGACTGTTACAGGTGCATGCATGCGATCGTCCATAGCCAGATGGATCAGATCTCCGGCTTGGCGAGGTTGCAGGACGACGTGAAAGCCTCGTTTGAACAGGCTACCAGCGTCATCCGGTAACTAAGGGAGGGAAATGAGAGGCTCCGGGCCGAGCGCGACCTGCTGAGGGAAAAGATCGTCCAAAGTGCAGACCAGCAGGAGGAGACCAGTGCCTTGTTGAAGAGGACCGGTGTCATTGTCAAGAAACTTATGGACGGGAATGGCATGCTCCGCAACGAGCGCCAAAGGCTGGTGGAGGAATCCGTGGATGTTCTTAAGCAGCGTCTTGAGGACACGAAAGAGCTCATCGCCGCTCGTCGCAGAGACTAGTTCCCGCGGCCTGCAGCAACGCATCAAGAAAGTAGAGATCAGCGAGCCAGATCCTTGTCTTCCTTCTTCTTTTGCCCTTGTGTATTTCGGGCGTAGCCGCATGTGGCTTTTTTAATTATCTTTCTAATTATGTAAGACAATTAATCGTCCTTATCTTTCTATGGAAGATCAATGTTGCGAGGCTGGAATGAAGAAAACTCTTATTGTGGCGACCCTGGCGTTGCTGTTCTTCTAGTTGCTGATGGGCTTCCTTCAGTTTCCTGGTTTCTTTTGATGTAATAATCGGTTTAGGATGTGGATTGTGTCGTCGGTTGTGAAATGTTGGGTTCTAGCGCGGATGTTTGGTCTTTGTTAGCCTCTTGGGATGTTGCGATTTCAATCTGGTAGCTTTTAGTCCTTCGTGTTAGGCTGGAGTTGTGCTAAACTTCTTGTGAATTGCGGTGGTTTTCAGTAATGAAAATCGGAAGGGGCAAGCCCTTCTTTGATCAAAAATAATAATCGTCCTTATATATTCATCAGTCTTGCTATAAGTCGTAGTAGATGCTATATAGGTCCGTCGGATCTTACATCAAGATCCGTGCTTTCAGATTTTCTTTTTTCTCTCTTAAATCTCAATCGAGTGAGACATAGCCACGCCATTAAACAGAGGCTCGGGCGCCATTAATGGAGACCTTGGGAGAGAGGTGGACGGCAGATGGAGGTCAAAGGGCTCTCCTCCTGATAAGCACGCACAGGGGTCTGATCGCACGCCTCTCGTAGTCAAATAGCTACCCTGCACGGTGCCTCCTAGCTAATAAAAAATGGGGACGCGTGGCGGCACGTAAATGGTACTAGTAAGTAGAACGCCCATGGTTTCAATAATACTTGTGTTTCTGATTGTAACGTGACAACACTTGTTCCAAAATGACTTTGTTGATTGTTAATGTGTGCGCCTTCGCAAATCGGACTGCAAATTTACCACAGCATGTTGGTGCCATGTCATGGCACCAAGCCAAGTTTCATTATTTTCATGCATGTTTTGGATTTACAGGAATTAAAAAAATAAGTTTCTCAATGTTTCCAACCCAGCCACGACGCCCAGAATTTTGAATTTCATTCCCATTTCTTGCATGGAACCTAGAAATTTACCCGAGGACACACATGTGATTTTTCAACCAACTTTGGTGCACTGGAACATGTGCTTGTATTTCAAATTTGAATTATGCACACAAAGGTGACACGTTCCCTCCCAGAACCACGAGCCTTCTTGAGAGAAGCTCCGATTTGCAAGAAGCTTATACCAAAATTTGTTCCTATTTGGCCAATTTTTTTACCACGGCATGGTACTACCATGACATGACACCATGCCAAGTTTCATGATTTTAAAACCAAGTTTCTCAATGTTCTCGACCGAGCCACGATGCCCAGATGTTTGAATCTTATTCTCATTTTTTGCATGGGACCTACTCCCGCCTTCCATCTATATAGGGCCTAATGTGTTTTTCAAGACAGCCTTTGACTATTGACAAGATTAATAGCACATGAGATGTATACTATGAAAATTATATTATTGGAAGCTCCTTTGACATACAAATTTGAAGGTATGCTTTGTGTAAGTTGCATGTCATATATTATTGCTCTAACGTTTGGTCAAAGTTAGCCTCGAAAAATGCATTAGGACCTATATAGATGGAAGGAGGGAGTAGAAATTCACCCGAGGACACAAATGTGATTTTTCAACCAACTTTGGTGCACGGGGGCACGTTCTTGTAGTTCAAATTTGAATTATGCACATTAAATGACCAAAAACTCAATTAATGTGTAAATAAGGCCAAACGAAGCCAGAATAATTCCTTAACAGGGCACTCATGTAGTTCTATGTTGCCTTTGTAAATAAACTCAAGGGGGACAATGTATATCATTTCGCACTCAAAGGTGGCACGTTCCCTCTCAGAACCACGAGCCTTCTTGAGAGAAGCTTCGGTTTGCAAGAAGCTTATACCAAAATCTGTTTCTATTCGGCCATTTTTTTTACCACAACATGGTAGTACCATGACATGACATTCATGCCAAGTTTCATGATTTTCAGACGTGTTTTTGATTTACAAGAATTTTAAAACCAAGTTTCTCAATGTTCTCGGCCGAGCCACAATGCCCAGATGTTTTAATTTTATTCTCATTTCTTGCATGGGACCTAGAAATTCACCCGAGGACACAAATGTGATTTTTCAACCAACTTTGGTGCACGAGAGCATGTGCTTGTAGTTCAAATTTGACTTATGCACATTAAATGACCAGA
Organism: Triticum timopheevii; assembly: GCA_963921465.1. NCBI lineage: Eukaryota > Viridiplantae > Streptophyta > Magnoliopsida > Poales > Poaceae > Triticum > Triticum timopheevii. The sequence goes on along the minus strand of OY997268.1, from coordinate 282,601,606 downwards.
AACTCAATTAATGTATAAAAAATGACAAACGAACCCGGAATAATTCCAAAATTTAACAGGGCACTAATGTAGTTCTATGTTGCCTTTGTTAAGAAACTCAAGGGTGGGGGGGGGGGTAGCGTATATCGTTTCACACTCAAAGGTGGCACGTTCCCTCTTAGAACCACGGGCTTCCAAATCGGCACAATTTTTTACCACAACATGTTAGTGCCATGACATGACACCATGCCAAGTTTCATGATTTCCAGCCGAGTTTTGGATTTACATGAATTTAAAATCTAAGTTTCTCGATGTTCTCGGCAGAGTCATGACGCCCAGATGTTTGAATTTCATTCTCATTTCTTCCATGGGACCTAGAAATTCAACCAAGGACACACATGTGATTTTTCAACCCACTTTGGTGCACCGGAGCATGTGCATGCAATTCATATTTAGATTATGCACATTAAAAGTCCAGAAACTCAATTAATGTATAAAAAGGCCAAATGAACCCGAAATAATTCCAAAATTTAACAAAGCACTCATATAGTTCTATGTTGCCTCTATAAATAAAATCAGGGGGAGGCAGCGTATATCGTTTCGCACACAAAGGTGACATGTTCCCTCTCGGAACCACGAGGCTTGTTGAGAGAATCTCCGGTTTTGCAAGAGGCTTATACCAAAACTTGTCCCAATTCAGCCAAAAATTATACGTATGAAAACAGGGTTTAGATTATCCCGAACATCTCGCTACCTAGACCAATAATGTACTATGATTTGAATTCAACATAAAATGGATACAAATATTTGAATTGGAGAGTGTATGGTACATGTAGTTCATAGTGAAATATGATTACTGCTATATGCATGTCTTTTTGTTATCAAGATAATATTTAAATTATTGTATAACTTGACAACAATCGTATTCAAATAAGGAAAATTGATTCAAATTTAGTCCATATGGTAGACAACAATATATATGTACACATGGTGGAGTAAAATGTTCATGTATGATGGAAGATCAAAATGTACGACTACATCAATTATAAACCGCAAGGTCACCTAATGATATATTCGAATTCAACATAACGTGGATTCAAAAATTGAAATTCGAGATCATGGAATCTGTAATCATATAAAAAGGGACATTACTCTTTCTTTGGTGGGAATTGATTTGTTTTTTGTTGCTGTTGAGGGAAGTGCGAATCGATTTGGTACTGTGCAGGGTAATCTTGTTCTCCCAATTTTTTTACATTTTTCTTGTAGTTTTTTCAATGGCATCTATAGCAAATAGTAAAAGGGGACATGACTCTCTTGTGTCTTGTATGAATTGTTTTTTTACACGTTAAGTTTGTTCTGCCGAACAAGGAATCCGCACCTTGTTATCCCGAAATTTTCAAGCTCGAGTATCTTTTGTCTCACCTGCTTTGAAACTCCCGCTTCTTCAACCCGTGCAGCGCCTTGTTATCCCGAAATTTGGACGCGCGCGAGAACTCCCTCCTCATCCAAAATCGCTCCCGCAGCCCAGACACGCGAAATCCCCCTTCTACCCCTCAGCCGGAAATGAAGCTCCATGTCGCGGTGGTAAAACCGGTGGGGGTACGCTGGTAACTTACCCTAAATTTCAGACAAGCGCGTCCCTAAGCTTGGCTCCCCCCTCCCCCTTCGCCCCCCATTCATGCACCGAGGCTGCCAAAACCCGCGAAACCCCATGCTCCTCTGTCGGCCTCCCGACCGCCGCCCAGCCGGAGACTCTTCCCCGACTACGTCGTCCACCGCAACAGCTCGCCGTCCCTCATCCACCGCACTGGATGAGGATCCGTTGTCGATCTTGTCGTCCCGCCGGATCAGCCGCCCCATCCTCCACCTCCGGGGAGCTGCCCCGACGTTCGCCTCGTCTATCGTGCCACCTCAATCCCCACAGCGCCGTCTTGACCTACCCCACCGGAACTGCAGCACCCTCACCAATTCCTCCGATGAAGCCAAGGCCAACTCGGCACCACCAAGGAGGTTCTGCACTCACCACTGCATTTTATCTTTTATTCGATCTCACAGGGTTGCCGGTGCTCGATACCGAGCAAACATGGCGTCTCCATCAACGGCGCCATCGCCGGCCACATCATCCATGGCGTCTCTCCCCCATGTCGTTGCTTCCTCGGCGGCGACTTCCACAACGGCACTAGCTACAGCTGCTCTGGCTCTCGCTCGCGCTGCGGCTCTGTTCTTGCTATCGGTCGCGCTGCTGCACTGCTCATGCTTTCGTTTGGGCTGCTGCTCTGCTCTTGCTCTCGCTTGCGCTGCTGCTGCTGCTGCACGACCTTCGGCAGCTACAGGAGTTGCTGCTTTAGCACTCGCTCGCGGTACTACTGCATGACTTGCTCTTTGCTAGTGTGTTCCCTGCTCGAGCGTCTACTGATTTAGATCACTGCTTCTCTGCTACTAGTGCTCGAACGCCCTAAACATCTATTGCAATGCTCTGTTACTAGTTCAATCAGTTTCGATAGTAAAATTCAGTTTCGACTGTGAAGTTCATTTTCTTCAGTTAAGTTCAGAGTGAACAGTACTTACAGCATCTGTCGGAGCGGCCGTGGCGCGGCTGATGCGTTTTACATCTAGAACTTTTTGGTGATGTATTTTACATCATCTATTGCAGATGATATTAGGGTCCCACTTCAGATTAACGTTGTCTATCTTGTCATGCTTCAGCCTCGTTGCTATACACCTTAGTGGAGCTGCTCCAACAACGGAACCGTCCATCACAGCGGAGCAGTACCCTCGGCGCCGTTTCCAGAGGCCTCGGATCTTCTTCCCTGCCTCCGACAGTCACACCAGCATCATCACCATCCTCCACGTCCAACCCAATGATGCTGAGGTCCACAAGGCTATGCCAAAGAGGTTGTACACTCGTCGCATCACTTTGTTTCTCCATTCCTCTATTCTTCCAATTCATGTGAGCCAAACACCCAGGTTGACTGAAATCCTATGTTTCCAAATGCTCTGTTTTGCACGTGCATTCCTATCCTATTCCTGTGTTTTTCCTATCCCTGCGTTTATAGAATCCTCCAATTCTAAGGAGCCCTTACAGATTTACTTCATTTTCAGATTGGCGTCAAAGAAAACTCTGTGTATTATGTCCTGCTCCTACCGTGCCATCATCCACCCCACCTGAGGTGCACCATCGACAGAAGCATTCACTGCAGCAGAGATCCCCCCTGCAGACTTTCTTTGGCCGCCTCAGATCATCTTGCCCGTTGCCGGCAGCCACGCCAACTGCATTACCATCATCGACTGAGCAGATGAACCTGAGGACTACACAGTTCCGGAAGAGAGGTCGTAGTCTTTCGCGTTTGCTTACGTTATACATCGGTTATTATTACCTGCTACTTTATCATTCAATCTTGAGTTTTGAATTGCCCATGGGTCTCATATCGAGCCAGCAACGAGTAGTATCTGTCTACTATCTAGTTCATCTGGGGTCTTCTATGTGGTTCATGTTGGGTGGGCAACAAACAATAGATGATCCATTGTCTATCTTTTTAAACTGAAGCTATAATCTACATGCTATCATTAGTTTTGGATCTATCCACTCGTTTTCTATCATCAGTCTTGATTTTTGCATCCACCCCTTAGGCCTTACAAAATCTAACTATTTTTTTTATTATGCATGTCAGATAGTGTACAAAATCGTACTGAACATGTAGAGAAAAAGAGAAGACCGTTGCGTGCGAATATAATGTCATGCAGACGCTGCTCCATGGTGGGCGAAGTGCCCCCCCCCCTCTCCTGCATTTCCAGATTGTATTCCAGAGGAAGATAACTATTCAGATGGAGATTCAGAAGGAGCCGACCACGCCTGTTTACCACCTGAGGTGTTTGCTCTAACCTGGCATGCTGATGTGGGTCATATCATGCATATGGCGCCATGCATTGCTTACATTATACATGTTATATGTCATCAGCTTCGTTTAGATTTGCTTTGTGTGAATGCCACCTGTTTGGTTTCTATATCATACTCCCACCATTCGTAAATATTTGCCTTTTTAGAGATTTCAACAAGTGACTACATACGGAACAAAATGAGTGAATCTACACCCTATAATATGTCTATATACATCCGTATGTGGTAGTCCATTTGAAATCTCTAAAAAGACAAATATTTAGGAACGGAGGGAGTATATGGGAATTATGCAATGCCATCTTCTTTAGCCAGGCATCATATACGTGAATCATGCAATGCCATCCTGTTTAGCCAGTCATCGTATATGTGAATTGTATCGTGCCATATTTTTTTTCATAATGTATTCCATTTGTCAACAATGATTATACATTCATCTACTCTTCCTGTGCATCAGCCATTTGAGTCGGTCATGGGAAAATCTGGAGTGAAAACAAGGTCTTCTGAGCAGTCAGTGCTACCTGTCGATGCAGATTTCTTGCTGGTTACAGATAGCTCCTCAGAGGAGGATTCAGACAGAGATGACCAGTCGTATCCCTCCCCCCGAGGTGCATGCTCTAACTTGGCTGGATTATATTGCTCATATCATGCATATGGTGTCTTGCATTGCCATGCCATCTGCTTAGATTAGACATGCTTTGTGTGAATGCCTCCTATTTGCTTTCTATATCAGATATATGAAATATGCAATGCCATGTTTTTTAGCCAGTTATCATATATGTGAATTACGCACCGCCATGGAGCCAGGCATCATATATGTGAGTTATCTCATGCCTTCTTTTTTTCATTACGTATTCCATTTGTCGACAATCTATGTATATTGAACTACTCTTCATGTGTATCAGCCATTTGAGCCGGTTATGGAAAAATCTGGAGTGAAAACAAGGTCTTCAGAGCAGGCAATGGTACCTGTTGAATCATATATCTCGATGGTTACAGGGAGCTCCTCAGAGGAGGATTCAAAGACAGATGACCAGTCCTATATCCCACCTGAGGTGTATGCTCTAAGTTGCAATGTTTATATTTCTCATATGATGCATATGGTGTCTTGCATTGCTTAGTTTAGACATCATATGCACAATATTGAATTCTATCTGCTTAGTTTAGAGATCATACATGCGAGTGCCAGCTGCTTAGTATATGAATCAATTATGTCAATTATATCATGCCATCCTGTATACTTAGACAACATGTATGTGAATTATTTCATGCCAACCTATTTTAGAAAGACATCATATAGTTTTGTCATGTCATCCTATTTAGGTACTCATCATATGTTGAATTATGCCATTATATCCTATTAATTTATCCATCATATATCTGAAACTGTGTCATGCTATCCTGTTTAGTTAGGCATCATATATGTGAAATTGTGTCATGCTGTCCTGTTTGGTTAGACAACATATATGTGAATTACCACATCTGTCTATCATACAATGTCTGTACGTTCAATTTCTTTTCTTGTTTATCAGCCATTTGAATTGGAGGGGGTGATGGCAGTATCTAAGGGAGCAAAAACCCGTTCTTCACAAAAGACAATGCTACCCGTCGATGCAGATAGAACCATGGTTGTACTGGCCCACAAACTAGCCCCAACACACATAATCGAGACTCTTCCAGATTGCACACTTACACCGTTGGGCAGAGAACCAGCTACAACCCATCTAACCGCAACCCCAGTGGATAGTAACCCACTTATAGTTGACAAAGCACCATGTCCACCACAGAGTACCCCCACATGAGCAGTTTGTAAAGCTACTGCAGTGCCCAAAGCACGAAGACCACCACAACTAACCCAAACTCCACGTTTAAAGCAGAAGAGCAACTGTTCTCAAGTCAGATTCCGTAGCTATGGTCCATACTCCTTTGTTGTTGCATCACTGTATTTACTCATACCAACTACTTTCGAATTTGAAGGATCCAATTGAAACTCCAATGGCGCAACAGGTATGTTTTAAACCTATTTCTTTAACTGGATTGTTGTTCTAACTTCTTGCTCTATGTTGATTTCAGTTTAAGTTGTATAAACAGTTATGTTCTCATGTGATGCACATTACAAGTGCTGCCAATGTTGTGTAGTTTCTGACACTTATATTCTGTCTATGCTGCTGTGTCTTAAAAATATATGAGTTGAACTGTGTCTCTATCTTGATTAGGGAACATAAACTAGAATGATATGGACAATACAGTGACCATTGTACATAGATATATGTTTGTTTCATGCTGTTATCCCGTGCACCTTACTACTGAACCGGTTTACCAAAATGAGTTTGGTATACTATAAGCTAAACCTATGATGTGTCTGCTTGTTTCTCTTGTAGTATGCAAACAGAATATTGGAGAAGAGCACCCTAGTATGCAATGGTAGAGAAAGTAATGCAGATAAGGTTCTAGATAGTGAGACAACCCTGTTGTTCTCCAAGAAAGGTGATAAAAACGATCTTGTAGACAGTGAGAAAACCCCACAATCCTGCGTTGATGTAGTGTTCGAGTTATTGGCCAGTACCGCTGGCACAAGCTCTTCGAACTCGCTGCCTGAATCACTTCGGCTTCTTTAGTCTCAGCTACAAGCTGAAAGGCATCAGTCAGCTGTGCTGCGGCAAGAAGCCGAAGGACTTAGGAAGTCCCTGCAAAATTCAGATGCGTACTTTCTTGTGCAACAGCAAGCGCTGGAGGATTTAAGCGCCAAACAAGAGAAAGTTAATAAGCTTGCTAAGCATCTTGCCAGCATTATGGGTACCCAGGATATTGTTTCTTGAACTCTTCTGAAGTGGTTTCAATTATGGACTTGTTTTGCTGCGGCGTTTATATGCTGCTGTGTTCCCTATATTTGCACTGGTGGCGAACTTTGATGCCCAGTGGATGTAATATGTGTAATAGCCGTGATAGCCTAGAGTAAGTTGCTTGCTTATTTATTTCCTTGTTGTCTTGTTTATTTGTTTGCATGTAGTCAGTGCAGTTCTTTTTCCGCGGTTTGCTAGTGGCTGCAATAACCTATTTTTTAAAACTAGGCCACAATAATCATGGGCTAATATTTACTGTAGTGACACTGGGCCTCCTACGGGCCGTAGAAACAGTGGGCCTTCTACGGGCCGTAGAAATAGTAGGCCTTCTACGGGCCGTAGAAACATTGGGCCTTCTACGGGCCGTAGAAACAATGGGCCTTCTACGGGCCGTATCATCAATGGGCCTTATATGGGCCGTATGATCGATTGGCCAAACATGGGCCAATAACAGGCCGCATTATGGCCATAAACGGGCTAGAGTTGGAATCGTCCGTTCATGGGCCGACCATAACGGGCCATCGTTAATAGGCCGTATTTGATGACGCTATGAAAACAGCCCAACGTATTAACGGACCACAAACGGGCCGATTGTAACCACGGGATGAATTTGGCCCACAAGCAGAAAATGACAGTAACGGGTCGTAAGTAAATGAATGCTGGAAATGAGCCCAAGAATAAATGGGCTCTGAGGAGGCCGAAAGATAACATGGGCTGGAAACGGCCCAACTGAATAATGGGCCATTAATGGGTATAAAGTGATACACTGTTCATTACGAGCCAGTTTCACCACGGGCCATTAATGGGTGTAAAGTGATACACTGTTCATTGCGGGCCAGTTTCACCACGGGTCGTTAATAGGCCAAGAGTTACATAGGGCCTCATATGGGCCGAAAGACATCATGGGCCATACATGGGCCAGAAGTGAAAACGGGCTGGAATCAATATTGGATGGCCCAGATGACGCTACTGGGCCTAATTCGGATAGGGCGTAACGGGCCTTGGGTTAGAGGGCTGTAAATGGGCTATATGCGAACAGGCCGTTAACAGGCTTTCGATGGGCCAGGCCGCCACCTTTTGACCAAGTCAAACGGGCTGGCCTTTTCACAGGAATGGGCCTCTGTTGTGCCGTGCCACGTGTCGACGTATCATAGGCGCCTTCTGTCTAATGAGTGGATGATATCTGTCCCAACGATGAGCCGACACGTGTTTCCTCCAGCCAATGATGATTTTACACGTGGAAAATCCCCATTGGTCGGGGCCGTTAACGGGTTATCGGATCCAAAACCCGACCCGATAGCTTAACGGCGTTCCGTTACGGTGGATGCCATGTGTCGGTCACCCTTGACGAAGGCACTTCTGTGACGCGCGATTTATCGTCATGGAAGTGGACACTTCCGTGATGATAATTTTGGTAATGTCATGGAACACTTCTACGACAGCACAGGTATGACTATCTTGATTCTGTCATAAAATCGTCATGGATGTACATGCATGACAAAAAACGCGACCTACTGTGACAAACACGTATCATCACGGAAGTGTATTTCTTTTGTAGTGTTCGGAAGCTACAGGATCCGGACGACCGACCCAGCCCAGACGTCCGACTCCTGAAGGTCGCTACAGCCCTAGGGAAACAAGCCAGCAGAAGCTATAGCGGCCGGACGTCCGACCAGGACCGGACATCCGACGACTCCCAGGCTCCGGACAATAGGCCCCCTCCGGACGACCATGCCAGCGACCACAGAACCGAATCTACGGATATCCGAAGAACTCCGGACGTCCAGGACCTCGCGAGCCTCCGGACAACCGGCGCCCCGCGGACGTCCGTACCCTGGCTGCGTCCAGCTGCGGGCTGATGCCCATGTACCCTCATTTGCACTATGACTATAAATAGACCTCTCCCACCTCCTAGATAGGGTTAGCAAAGGATTAGCTCATTTGCGATAGAGCTTTGCTCATCCATACGGATCTCCTCCTTGTGAGAGACCGCGGCCTCTTTGGAGAAGATCCACCATGGATTCAAGACCCCTTTACGGGAAGATCCCTTGTGGATTCAAGACCTCCTCTCGGAGATGAGCTGCCACCACTTGTATCGTCCTTTGTTGGATTTGGACTGTGTATCTCTTTGTGTTTTTGGATCTAGCACATGTGTGATCATATTCGTGTTGGTTGAGTGTTTTCTCTTGTGTTCCCCCGTGATTTCCCTTGTTTCCTTCCGCGCGTTCTTCGTGTTCCTTGTAGGGATCCTCTCCAAACGTGAAAGATCGGCCCCTAGGGTTCCGCCCTACATCATCTTGGTATCATGAGCCACGTTGATCACGATTTTGGAGCCCCTACCCTTTGTTTTCTAGCTTGATTTTGTTGATTTCTTCCTAAATCCGAAAATCCCCACCAAAAATAGCCCTCAATTTTTTTTGTGATTTGTTGGTTTGATGATGTTTTGTTGATTTTGATCCATGGATTTGCTTGGTTTCGAGTGGATCTAGCATCTTCCCAAGTTTCCCCACCTTCCATCCATGAAATCACGCGAATTTTGACCCCGAAATCTCCATTTTCCGCCCAAAATCTCGCCCCCGAACTCGCATCTCGCGTTGACCCCGACCCCCGGACGATCGGCATTTTACGGACATCCGGACCCCCCTCGAAGCCCCGGACGTCCGCAACTCTCCGGACGACCGGAACCACCATTCCAGGACAGTTTTTACGGATTTCCGAGCCTTTCTGGACGTCCGACGACCGGACATCCGACCTTTCCCGGACGTCCATAACCTGTAGTTTCAGACTTCGGCTAATTTTTGTTTCGTCTATAACTAATTCATCCGAACTCCGATTTTGACGTTCTTTAGCTCGTTTTGAAGCTCTTGACATACCCTATCCCACAAAAATACCAGCAACATCATTTGACTCCATCAAAGTTTCCAAAATTTGGCAAGTTTGCCTAGGCCTTCCACCATATCATCCGCGTAGCCACCACTGACTTCCACAACCTAACCCATTTTGTTCACCATAGCATTAATGGTTGCTTGAGTAGTGATTCGGGTCTCCTAAGGTGTTTCGGCTACTTAGGGATGATTGCTTCTTCATCAACCACCACCACCACTTCCGCATAGTCTTACCCACCATACACTTCCACCCCAACTTAACCCAATTTTGTTTGAGTTGTGAGTTGTGTCTCCTAAGGTGTTTCGGCTACTTAGGGACGACAACTTCAACTCCGACATGTGTATAGCCCATCATCCCACTTCTGCATTGCCAAGTGCAAACCACCATCGCTCTCCGCTACCACCATTTGACTTTTGTCTTTGAGATTTTGAGTTTGCAGTTTTTCCGTTTCCTAAGGCGTTTCGGCTACTTAGGGACGAGTCTCCATCATCTTGGTATCTACATCAAGAACACTACCACTCATCATCGCAAAGGACGGTAACCTCGATGACACCATTGTATATTCCCGCATATTCACCGCCATCACGATAATCTGAGTCCACCTCCATCAGAGATTCGCCACCAGTCCGTGTTTCATCGCCCTACATATATCCGCCACAAGTCCGAGTTTCCACCAGATTCATCTCCGCCACCAGCCCTAGTCCGAGTCCAGTATTTGTTCCTTTGTTTTCAATTTCCAAATTGCGGCATACTCCAAGTCGTGACCAAGTCGGAGTCCCCAACTTCCGTGCCACCCGCAGTAAAAGAATAGTTCCAGTTTAAAAAAAACTAAGTCTGGAAAATTCTGGCTAGGCAGTTTTTAGACCATTTGTAGACTTTTTCAAAAAAAAATTGCGGAGCAAAAAAAAGAGGAAAAAAATTGCAAAAAAAGTGAAAAAAAGGAAAAAAAATTAGAGCCTGCTCCTCCCTTGTTTACGTGCAATGCCGTGATTTTGTTAGTGTTCTAGGCTCGCGTCTCTAGCACGGTCTAGCCTAGGACCAGCACAGTACCATTGTTGAGCGTTTATTCCTCCCTTTTTGCTACCATATTATAAGCCTTCCCAGCTCCACATACATCTACATCGTGCGTTTGACTCTCCCTGGTAATCGCTCTATCCAAGCTTTGAGAGTTTTGACTACAACGGTTGCCGATCACCACCTGCTGCTGGGTAAGAACTGGTAAGAATTTGAGATTCGCTTGATGGATTTGTCACACCCCACCACCACCATATTCCAGTAGTCTATAGCATCATATTCTTGTCTGTTTCTATTGCTGCTAACTATGGTAGGAACACATGCCGACGAGATTGACTGGGAGAACATGACGAACAAGGAGCTTCATGATAAGTTTCATAAAATGTTGGGTCAACAGGTGGAAGACGTGATGGTCAGCTTTGGAAAGGCAATGGAGAAGATGGATGACATTGAGGAGTCAATTGACACCAAGTTGGATGCCAAGTTTGATGAATTACTCAAACGTCTACCACAACCAGCTCTACGCCGCGATACAGTAGGGCGAGCACAGCGTGTTCGTATTGAGCAAGGACAAAATTCTGGTGTCGCTGCTACTGCTGTTGGTGCTTTTGTAGCTCCTGCTGCTACTACAGAGGTGGAGGACTATTACGAGGACGAGGTTGATCAAAATCAGAACTACTTGCAGCCACCAGCACCACCACCAGCAGGTCGACCTCAGGTATATATTCGCAACGGTAGGCCTGCACCACCACCTCAGGTACGAGATAATGACCATATTCCTAAACTGAAATTGAATATTCCACCATTTGAGGGTAGATATGTTCCTGATATATATCTTACTTGGGAGTTAGAAACTGAACAACGTTTTACATGTTTACAATATCCCGAGGAGAGACGGGTTGCTGCTACTGTTTGTGCTTTCACTAGTTTTGCATGTGTATGGTGGTCTGAACATTGTAGATTATATCCTATTCCTACTACTTGGGATGCTTTGAAAACTGCTATGCGTACTCGTTGGGTTCCACTATATTATCAACGTGAATTGCTTCAAAAATTACAGCGTTTAAGACAAGGGAAAAAATCTGTAGAAGAATATTATCAGGAATTACAAACTGGCATGATTAGATGTGGTATTGTTGAGGAGAATGAAGCTATACTTGCACGTTTTATGGGTGGATTAAATAGAGAGATTCAGACCATTCTAGAGTATAAGGAGTATACTAATATCACTCGTTTATTCCATCTTGCTAGTAAAGCTGAATGTGAAGTGCAGGATTGACAAGCATTGGCGCGAACTAACTTTTCTGCATGTCGACCTTCATCATGGACACCGCGTGCATCCTCTACTTCCACTGCACCAGCACCTGCATCAGGTGCCACCTCCAGCTATGATACAAGAAAGCAGGCACAACAACCACTATCTGCCAAGAGCACACCTGTCGGGCCTGCCCAGAGCTCTTGTTCGTCCATGGCATCAACAGGGCACACAAGTGATATTATTTGTCGTCACTGTAAGGGAAGAGCACATTATGCGCGAGAATGCAAATCTGAGCGTGTGATGATTGCTACTGAGGATGGTGGGTATGAGTCCGCTAGTGACTATGAGGAGGACACTTTGGCTCTTATTACACGTGAAGAACACGGTGGAGATGATTCTGATCATGAGACGCAATACATGGCTCCTGAAGACGCTGACAGGTATGAATGTTTAGTTGCTCAACGTGTTTTGAGTGTGCAGGTCACAGAAGCTGAGCAAAATTAGAGGCACAATTTGTTCCATACAAAGGGAGTTGTGAAGGAACGTTCTGTGCGCGTCATCATAGACGGAGGGAGCTGCAACAACTTGGCTAGCATGGAGATGGTGGAGAAGCTATCTCGCACCACAAGACCACATCCACATCCTTACTACATCCAATGGTTCAACAACAGCAGCAAGGTTAAGGTAACATGTACTGTTCGTGTGCATTTTAGTATCTCTACATATGCTGATTATGTTGATTGTGATGTGGTACCTATGCAAGCATGTTCCTTATTACTTGGTCGACCATGGAAATTTGATAAAAATTCTGTACACCATTGATGAGGACATCAATACCACTGTTACACCCACAGCCCCTGCTGCTATACATACTGGACCAATTACTAGAGGTCGCGCATGTCACTTAAATTACCAGGTACTTTCATTTCTTGGTAATGATTCTAATGTTCATGAGAATATGATGCTGCCTAAATTGGATACATTTGTTTTGCTTACAAATGAAGGGCCTAGCTTCGAGAAGGATGAACATTGGAGCAAGAACAAGCATGGAGATGATGGCATGTGCAAGAGGAACAAGAATGGAGTTACAAGTGATGATTTCAGGACGTGGAAGCCACCATAATGAGTGCATGAAGCCTTGGACGAAATATACAAGATGCTACTTCATAATTTTTGTCTAGAGGCCGTTCTAGGTGCTGCATCACCTTATTATTTGGCATGGCCCATGTAGTTTCGAAATACTTGATTATAGGCTATTTTTAGAGTCCGTATGTGTGGGGAAACAAGAGTTAGGGTTGGTTTCGGACCCCTCCCTCAAGGGCCACGAAATCCCCCCCCCCCTCTTCCTACATATATACAGCCCTTAGGGCACCGTTTAGACTTTGGGTTTTGTTTAGATTAAAGTTCGCCATAGCTGCAACTTCGCGTACTTCGTTTGTGTTCAACGACCAGACAAAGGCGTCACAGAACCCCACCTTGATCAATAAAGCTTTCATCTTATATTCGCAATATCCAGATTGCAATCTCAGTTTCTTGCTTGTTCTTCGTTTGCTCGCAGGAAACATACCCTCGTGGTCAGGTTGATCGTGCTCCAGCATGGTCAATAACCTCTTGGAGTTGGTTTAGCGATTGCTAAGGCGCGACGTCCTCGCACATTCGTAGTCGGATCGTCAAAGCCGACTTCCACCAAAGCGACATCCATCATCTCATCAAAAGACGGGACACCTTTGCCCTTATCAAGCGGTATCAGGTGCCACCTCTAGCCGTGGTACAAGAAAGCAGGCACAACCACCACTATCTGCCAAGAGCGCACCTGCCGGACCTACACAGAGCTCTTCTTCTTCCATGGCATCAACAGGGCACACAAGTGATATTATTTGTCGTCGTAGTAAGGGAAGTGGTCATTATGCGCGATAATGCAAATCTCAGCGTGTGATGATTGCTACTTAGGATGGTGGATATGAGTCCGCTAGTGACTATGATGAGGAGCCTTTGGCCCTTATTACACGTGAAGAACGTGGTGGATATGATTCTGATCATGAGACGCAATCCATGGCTCCTGAAGACGCTGGCAGGTATGAATGTCTAGTTGCTCAACGTGTTTAGAGTGTGCAGGTCACACAAGCTGAGCAAAATCAGAGGCATAATTTGTTCCATACAAAGGGAGTTGTGAAGGAACGTTCTGTGCGCGTTATCATAGACGGAGGGAGCTGCAACAACTTGGCTAGCATGGAGATGGTGGAGAAGCTATCTCTCACCGCAAGACCACATCCACATCCTTACTACATGCAATGGTTCAACAATAGCGGCAAGGTTAAGGTAACACGTACTGTTCGTGTGCATTTTAGTATCTCTACATATGCTGATTATGTTGATTGTGATGTGGTACCTATGCAAGCATGTTCCTTATTACTTGGTCGACCATGGCAATTTGATAAAAATTTTGTCCACCATGGTAGAAACAATTAGTATACTCTTGTTCATAAGGATAAAAATATTACTTTGCTTCCTATGACTCCTGATTCCATTTTGAAAGATGATATTAACAGAGCTAATAAAGCAAAACAGGAGAAGAATAAGAGTGAAAATGAGATTGTGGCAAAAGAATTTGAGCAACAAATGAAGCCTAATAATAAACCATCTAGTGTTGCTTCTGAAATTAAATTGAAAAGTGCATGTTTACTTGCCACTAAATCTGATATTGATGAGCTAGATTTTAGCAAATCTGTTTGCTATGATTTTGTGTGCAAAGAAGCATTATTTTCATTCGAGGACGTGCCTTCCTCTGTGCCCCCTGCTGTCACTAACATTTTGCAGGAGTTCGTTGACGTCTTCCCACAAGACGTGCCACCGGGATTACCACCTATTCGAAGGATTGAGCATCAAATTGACTTAATTCCCGATGCATCGCTACCCAACCGTGCACCATACCGTACCAATCCAGAGGAGACGAAGGAGATTATGCGTCAAGTACAAGAGCTTCTCGACAAAGGTTATATACGCGAATCCCTTAGTCCTTGTGTTGTTCCTATTATTCTAGTGCCGAAAAAGGATGGTACATCGCGTATGTGTGTTGATTGTAGAGGCATTAATAATATTACTATTCGTTATCGTCATCCTATTCCTAGGCTAGATGATATGCTTGATGAATTGAGTGGCTCTACAATATTCTCCAAAGTTGATTTGCGTAGTGGATACCATCAAATTCGTATGAACTTGGGGCATGAATGGAAAACAACATTTAAAACTAAGTTTGGATTATATGAGTGGTTAGTAATGCCTTTTGGGTTAACTAATGCACCTAGTACTTTTATGAGATTAATGAACGAAGTTTTATGTGCTTTCATTAGACGATTTGTGGTAGTTTACTTTGATGACATATTGATTTATAGCAGATCTTTGGAGGAACATTTGGAACATTTACGTGTTGTTTTTATTGCTCTTTGTGATGCACGTTTGTTTGGTAACCTTGGGAAGTGCACCTTTTGCACCGACCGAGTGTCTTTTCTTGGCTACGTTGTTAATCCACAGGGAATTGAAGTTGATAAAGCCAAGATTGAAGCTATTGAGAGTTGGCCACAGCCCAAAACGGTCACACAAGTGAGGAGTTTTCTTGGCCTTGCTGGATTCTATAGGCGTTTTGTGAGAGATTTCAGCACCATTGTTGCACCTCTCAATGAGCTTACAAAGAAGGATGTTGATGTAGGGCGGAACCCTAGGAGCCAATCTTTCACGTTTGGAGTGGATCCTATGGGGGAGCACGAAGAACGCTCAGAAGAAACACAAGGGAAATCACGGGGGGAAACAAGAGAAACACTCAACTGACAAGTGATTGATGACACAAGGGCTAGATCTGTTGGGGAACGTAGTAATTTCAAAAAAATTCCTACGCACATGCAAGATCATGGTGATGGCATAGCAACGAGAGGGGAGAGTGTTCGTCCACGTACCCTCGTAGACCGTAAGCGGAAGCGTTAGCACAACGCGGTTGATGTAGTCGTACGTCTTCACGATCCGACCGATCCAAGCACCGAACGTACGGAGCCTCCGAGTTCAGCACACGTTCAGCTCGATGACGATCTCCGGCCTCCGATCCAGCCGAGCTCCGGAGATGAGTTCCGTCAGCACGACGGCGTGGTGATGATGATGATGTTCTACCGGCGCAGGGCTTCGCCTAAACTCCGCGACGATATGACCGAGGTGGAATATGGTGGAGGGGGGCACCGCACATGGCTAAGGAACGATCCGTAGATCAACTTGTCTGTTCATGGGGTGCCCCTACCCCCGTATATAAAGGAGTGGAGGAGGGGAGGGCCAGCCCTCTTCTATGGCGCGCCCTAGGGGAGTCCTACTCCCACCGGGAGTAGGATTCCCCCTTTCCTAGTCCAACTAGGAGTCCTTCCATGTATTAGGAGTAGGAGACAAGGAAGGGGAAGAGAGAAGGGAAGGAAGGAGGGGGTGCGGCCCCTCTCCCTAGTCCAATTCGGACTAGGCCATGGGGGGCGCACGGCCTGCCCTAGGCAGCCCCTCTCTCTTTCCCGCAGGGCCCAATAAGGCCCAATACTTCTCCCCGGCGAATTCCCGTAACTCTCCGGTACTCCGAAAAATACCCGAATCACTCAGAACCTTTCCGAACTCCGAATATAGTCGTCCAATATATCGATCTTTACGTCTCGACCATTTCGAGACTCCTCGTCATGTCCCCGATCTCATCCAGCACTCCGAACTCCTTCGGTACATCAAAACTCATAAACTCATAATATAACTGTCATCGAAACCTTAAGCGTGCGGACCCTACGGTTTCCAGAACTATGTAGACATGACCTAGAACTATTCTCGGTCAATAACCAATAGCGGGACATGGATGCCCATATTGGCTCCTACATATTCTACGAAGATCTTTATCGGTCAAACCGCATAACAACATATGTTGTTCCCTTTGTCATCGGTATGTTACTTGCCCGAGATTCGATCGTCGGTATCCAATACCTAGTTCAATCTCGTCAGCGGCAAGTCTCTTTAGTCGTTCTGTAATGCATCATCCCGTAACCAACTCATTGGTCACATTGCTTGCAAGGCTTATAATGATGTGCATTACCGAGAGGGCCCAGAGATACCTCTCCGACAATCGGAGTGACAAAACCTAATCTCGAAATACGCCAACTCAACATGTACCTTCGGAGACACCTGTAGTACTCCTTTATAATCACCCAGTTACGTTGTGACGTTTGGTAGTACCCAAAGTGTTCCTCCGGTAAACGGGAGTTGCATAATCTCATAGTTACAGGAACATGTATAAGTCATGAAGAAAGCAATAGCAACATACTAAACGATCAAGTGCTAAGCTAATGGAATGGGTCATGTCAATCAGATCATTCAACTAATGATGTGATCCCGTTAATCAAATAACAACTCTTTGTCCATGGTTAGGAAACATAACCATCTTTGATTAACAAGCTAGTCAAGTAGAGGCACACTAGTGACACTCTGTTTGTCTATGTATTCACACATGTATTATATTTCCGGTTAATACAATTCTAGCATGAATAATAAACATTTATCATGAAATAAGGAAATAAATAATAACTTTATTATTGCCTCTAGGGCATATTTCCTTCAGTCTCCCACTTGCACTAGAGTCAATAATCTAGTTCACATCGCCATGTAATTTAACACCAATAATCATATCTGTATATGATTAACACCCATAGTTCACATCGTCATGTGACCAACACCCAAGGGGATTACTAGAGTCAATAATCTAGTTCACATCGCTATGTGATTAACACCCAAATAGTACAAAGGTATGATCATGTTTTGCTCGTGAGAGAAGTTTAGTCAACGGGTCTGTCACATTCAGAGCCGTATGTATTTTGCAAATATTCTATGTCTACAATGCTCTGCACGGAGCTACTCTAGCTAATTGCTCCCACTTTCAATATGTATCCAGATTGAGACTTAGAGTCATCTGGATCAGTGTGAAAACTTGCACCGAGGTAACTTTTACGACGTGCTCTTTTATCACCTCCATAATCGAGAAGTATTTCCTTAGTCCTCACTAAGGATATTCTTGACCAATGTCCAGTGATCTACTCCTAGATCACTATTGTACTCCCTTGTCAAATACAGAGCAAGGTATACAATAGGTCTGGTACATAGCATAGCATACTTTATAGAACCTATGACTGAGGCATAGGGAATGACTTTCATTCTCTTTTATATTTTCTGCCGTGGTCGGGATTTGAGTCTTACTCAATTTCACACCTTTGCAACACAGGCAATAACTCTTTCTTTGACTGTTCCATTTTGAACTACTTCAAAATCTTGACAAGGTATGTACTTTTGAAAATCTTATCAAGCGTCTTGATTTATCTCAATAGATCTTGATGCTCAATATGTAAGTAGCTTTACTGAGGTCTTTCTTTGAAAAACTCCTTTCAAATACTCCTTTATGCTTTACAGAATAATTCTACATTACTTCCGATCAACAATATGTCATTCACATATACTTATCAGAAATGTTGTAGTGCTCCCACTCACTTTCTTGTAAATACAGGCTTCACCGCAAGTATGTATAAAACTATATGCTTTGATCAACTTATCAAAGTGTATATTCCAACTCCGAGATGCTTGCACTAGTCCATAGATGCACATTTTGTTAACACCTTTAGGATCGACAAAACCTCTTGGTTGCATCACATACAACTCTTCTTTAATAACTCTATTAAGGAATGCAGTTTTGTTTATCCATTTGCCAGATTTCATAAAATCCGGTAATTGCTAACATGATTCGGACAGACTTAGCATCGATACGAGTGAGAAAATCTCATCGTATTCAACCCCTTGAACTTGTTGAAACCTTTTGCAACAAGTCGAGCTTAGTGGATAGTAACACTACTATCAGTGTCTGTCTTCCTCTTGAATATCCATTTATTTAACATGGCTTGCTGATCATCGAGCAAGTCAATCAAAGTCCATACTTTGTTCTCATACATGGATCATATCTCAAATTTTATGGCCTCAAGCCATTTCGCGGAATCTAGGCTCATCATCGCTTCCTCATAGTTTGTAGGTTCATCATGGTCTAGTAACATGACTTCCAGAACAGTATTACCGTACCACTCTGGTGCGGACCATACTCTGGAAGACCTACGAGGTTCTGTAGTAACTTGATCTGAAGTTACATGATCATCATCATTAGCTTCCTCACTAATTGGTGTAGCAGTCACAGGAACAGATTTCTGTGATGAACTACTTTCCAATAAGGGAGAAGGTACAATTACCTTATCAAGTTCTACTTTCCTCCCACTCACTTCTTTCGAGAGAAACTCCTTCTCTAGAAAGGATCCATTCTTAGCAACGAATGTTTTGCCTTCGGATCTGTGATAGAAGGTGTACCCACCAGTTTCCTTTGGGTATTCTATGAAGACGCACTTCTCCGATTTGGGTTCGAGCTTATCAGGATGAAACTTTTTTCACATAAGCATCGCAACTCCAAATTTTTAGAAACGACAGCTTAGGTTTATTGCTAAACCATAGTTCATACGGTGTCATCTCAACGGATTTAGATGGTGCCCTATTTAATGTGAATGCAGCTGTCTCTAATGCATAACCCCAAAACGATATTGGTAAATCAGTAAGAGACATCATAGATCGCACCATATCCAATAAAGTGCGGCTACGACGTTTGGACACACCATAACGTTGTGGTGTTCCAGGTGGCGTGAGCTGTGAAACTATTACACATTGTTTTAATTGAAGACCAAACTCGTAACTCAAATATTCATCTCCACGATCAGATTGCAGAAACTTTATTTTCTTGTTACGATGATTTTCCACTTCACTCTGAAATTCTTTGAACCTTTCAACTATTTCAGACTTATGTTTCATCAAGTAGATATACCCATATCTGCTCAAATCATCTGTGAAGGTCAGAAAATAACGATACTTGCCACGAGCCTTCATACTCATTGGTCTGCATACATCAGTATGTATTATTTTCAATAAGTCAGTAGCTCGTTCCATTGTTCCAAAGAACGGAGTTTTAGTCATCTTGCCCAAAAGGCACGGTTCGCAAGCATCAAATGATTCATAACCAAGTGATTCCAAAAATCCATCTTTATGGAGTTTCTTCATGCGCTTTACACCGATATGACCTAAACGGCAGTGCCACAAATAAGTTGCACTATCATTATTAACTTTGCATCTTTTGGCTTCAATATTACGAATATGTGTATCACACGATCGAGATCCAACAAACCATTTTCATTGGGTATATGACCATAGAAGGTTTTATTCATGTAAACAGAACAACAATTATTCTCTAACTTACATGAATAACCGTATTGCAATAAACATGATCAAATCATATTCATGCTCAACGCAAACACCAAATAACACTTATTTAGGTTT
Organism: Triticum timopheevii; assembly: GCA_963921465.1. Classification (NCBI taxonomy): domain Eukaryota; kingdom Viridiplantae; phylum Streptophyta; class Magnoliopsida; order Poales; family Poaceae; genus Triticum; species Triticum timopheevii. The sequence continues at coordinate 282,581,319 of OY997268.1, read as the reverse complement.
AACACTAATCCCGAAAGTATAGAGAGTGTGCGATGATGATCATATCAATCTTGGAACTATTTCCAACACACATCGTCACTTCACCCTTTAACTAGTCTCTGTTTATTCTGCAACTCCCGTTTCGAGTTACTAATCTTAGCAACTGAACTAGTATCAAATACTGAGGGGTTGCTATAAACACTAGTGAAGTACACATCAATAACATGTATATCAAATATACTTATGTTCACTTTGCCATCCTTCTTATCCGCCAATCACTTGGGGTAGTACCTCTTCCAGTGACCAGTCTCTTTGCAGTAGAAGCACTTAGTCTCAGGCTTAGGACCAGACTTGGGTTTCTTCACTTGAGCAGCAACTTGCTTGCCGTTCTTCTTGAAGTTCCCCTTCTTTTCCCTTTGCCTTTTTCTTGAAACTAGTGATCTTGTTAACCATCAACACTTGATGCTCTTTTCTTGATTTCTACCTTCGCCGATCTCAACATCGTGAAGAGCTCAGGAATAACTTTCGTCATCCCTTGCATATTATAGTTCATCACAAAGTTCTAGTAACTTAGTGATGGTGACTAGAGAATTCTGTCAATCACTATCTTATCTGGAAGATTAACTCCCACTTGATTCAAGCGATTGAAGTACCCAGACAATCTGAGCACATGCTCACTAGTTGAGCGATTCTCCTCCATCTTTTAGCTATAGAACTTGTTGGAGACTTCATATCTCTCAACTCGGGTATTTGCTTGAAATATTAACTTCAACTCCTGGAACATCTTATATGGTCCATGACGTTCAAAAACGTCTTTGAAGTCCCGATTCTAAGCCGTTAAGCATGGTGCACTAAACTATCAAGTGGTCATCGTATTGAGCTTAGCTAAGCGTTCATAACGTCTGCATCTGCTCCTGCAATAGGTCTGTCACCCTGCGGTGCATTAAGGACATAATTCTTCTGTGCAGCAATGAGGATAAACCTCAGATCACGGATCCAATCTGCATCATTGCTACTAACATCTTTCAACACAGTTTCTCTAGGAACATATCAAAATAAACATATGAAAGCAACAACGTGAGCTATTGATCTACAACATAATTTACAAAATACTACCAGGACTAAGTTCATGATAAATTTAAGTTCAATTAATCATATTACTTAAGAACTCCCACTTAGACAGACATCTCTCTAGTCATCTAAGTGATCACGTGATCCAAATCAACTAAACCATGTCCGATCATCACGTGAGATGGAGTAGTTTTCAATGGTGAACATCACTATGTTGATCATATCTACTTATATGATTCATGCTCGACCTTTCGGTCTCCGTGTTCCGAGGCCATATCTGCATATGCTAGGCTCGTCAAGTTTAACCTGTGTATTCTGCGTGTGCAAAACTGGCTTGCACCCGTTGTAGATGGACGTTGAGATTATCACACCCGATCATCACGTGGTGTCTGGGCACGACGAACTTTGGCAACGGTGCATACTCAGGGAGAACACTTCTTGATAATTTAGTGAGAGATCATCTTAAAATGCTACCATCAATCAAAGCAAGATAAGATGCATAAAAGATAAACATCACATGCAATCAAAATATGTGACATGATATGGCCATGATCATCTTGCGCCTTTGATCTCCATCTCCAAAGTACTGTCATGATCTCTATCGTCACCGGCATGACACCATGATCTTCATCATCTTGATCTATATCAATGTGTCGTCACATGGTCGTCTCACCAACTATTGCTCTTGCAACTATTGCTATCACATAGCGATAAAGTAAAGCAATTATTTGGCACTTGCATCTTATGCAACAAAGAGACAACCATAGGGCTTCTGCCAGTTGCCGATAACTTTAACAAAACATGATCATCTCATACAACAAATTATATCTCATCACGTCTTGACCATATCACATCACAACATGCCCTGCAAAAACAAGTTAGACGTCCTCTACTTTGTTGTTGCAAATTATACGTGGCTGCTACGGGCTGAGCAAGAACCGTTCTCACCTACGCATCAAAACCACAACGATAGTTTGTCAAATAGACTCCGTTTTAACCTTCGCAAGGACCTGGCGTAGCCATACTTAGTTCAACTAAAGTTGGAGAAACTGACACCCGCCAGCCACCTGTGTGCAAAGCACGGCGGTAGAACCAGTCTCGCGTAAGCGTACGCGTAATGTCGGTCCGGGCCGCTTCATCCAACAATACTGCCGAACCAAAGTATGACATGCTGGTAGGCAGTATGACTTATATCATCCACAACTCACTTGTGTTCTACTTGTGCATATAACATCAAACCATAAAAACCTAGGCTCGGATGCCACTGTTGGGGAACGTAGTAATTTCAAAAAAATTCCTACGCACATGCAAGATCATGGTGATGGCATAGAAATGAGAGGGGAGAGTGTTCATCCACGTACCCTCGTAGACCGTAAGCGGAAGCGTTAGCACAACGCGGTTGATGTAGTCGTACGTCTTCACGATCCGACCGATCCAAGCACCGAACGTATGGAGCCTCCGAGTTCAGCACACGTTCAGCTCGATGACGATCTCCGGCCTCCGATCCAGCTGAGCTCCGGAGATGAGTTCCGTCAGCACGACGGCGTGGTGACGATGATGATGTTCTACCGGCGCAGGGCTTCGCCTAAACTCCGCGACGATATGACCGAGGTGGAATATGGTGGAGGGGGGCACCGCACACGGCTAAGGAACGATCCGTAGATCAACTTGTCTGTTCATGGGGTGCCCCCTACCCCCATATATAAAGGAGTGGAGGAGGGGAGGGCCGGCCCTATTCTATGGCGCGCCCTAGGGGAGTCCTACTCCCACCGGGAGTAGGATTCCCCCTTTCCTAGTCCAACTAGGAGTCCTTCCATGTATTAGGAGTAGGAGACAAGGAAGGGGAAGAGAGAAGGGAAGGAAGGAGGGGGTGCGGCCCCTCCCCCTAGTCCAATTCGGACTAGGCCATGGGGGGGTGCGCGGCCTGCACTAGGCAGCCCCTCTCTCTTTCCTGCAGGGCCCAATAAGGCCCAATACTTCTCCCCGACGAATTCCCGTAACTCTCCGGTACTCCGAAAAATACCCGAATCACTCGGAACCTTTCCGAACTCCGAATATAGTCGTCCAATATATCGATCTTTACGTCTCGACCATTTCGAGACTCCTCGTCATGTCCCCGATCTTATCCGAGACTCCGAACTCCTTCGGTACATCAAAACTCATAAACTCATAATATAACTGTCATTGAAACCTTAAGCGTGCGGACCCTACGGGTTCCAGAACTATGTAGACATGACCTAGAACTATTCTCGGTCAATAACCAATAGCGGGACCTGGATGCCCATATTGGCTCATACATATTCTACGAAGATCTTTATCAGTCAAACCGCATAACAACATACGTTGTTCCCTTTGTCATCGGTATGTTACTTGCCCGAGATTCGATCGTCGGTATCCAATACCTAGTTCAATCTCGTCAGTGGCAAGTCTCTTTACTCGTTCTGTAATGCATCATCCCGTAACCAACTCATTGGTCACATTTCTTGCAAGGCTTATAATGATGTGCATTACCGAGAGGGCCCAGAGATACCTCTCCGACAATCGGAGTGACAAAACCTAATCTCGAAATACGCCAACTCAACATATACCTTCGGAGACACCTGTAGTACTCCTTTATAATCACCCAGTTACGTTGTGACGTTTGGTAGTACCCAAAGTGTTCCTCCGGTAAACGGGAGTTGCATAATCTCATAGTTACAGGAACATGTATAAGTCATGAAGAAAGCAATAGCAACATACTAAACGATCAAGTGCTAAGCTAACGGAATGGGTCATGTCAATCAGATCATTCAACCAATGATGTGATCCCGTTAATCAAATAACAACTCTTTGTCCATGGTTAGGAAACATAACCATCTTTGATTAACAAGCTAGTCAAGTAGAGGCATACTAGTGACACTCTGTTTGTCTATGTATTCACACATGTATTATGTTTCCGGTTAATACAATTCTAGCATGAATAATAAACATTTATCATGAAATAAGGAAATAAATAATAACTTTATTATTGCCTCTAGGGCATATTTCCTTCAAGATCACCGAAAGCACAAAGTATCACGAGATCCAAAGTCAACAAAGGAAGATACAAGAGTAACCATTCTTCGCCGTGACGAGGTCTTGATTGTCTTCTCCGGATGGAGGCCTTGAATCTGAATGGATCTTCTCCGAAGAGGCGCGGTCCCTCATGTGGAGTAAATCCGGTACGGATGAGCAATGCTCTATCTCAATGATCTATCACAATGCTAACCCTATCTAGGACATGGGAGTGTTCTATATATAGACTTAGTGCAAAAGAGGGGCGAATTGAAGGGGTAAATGGGCCTCAGCCCATAGCTGGACGCAGCCAGGGTCCGGACGTCCGTAGGGCGCCGGTCGTCCGGAGGCTAGCGGGATCCCGGATGTCCGGGGTTCTTCGGATGACCGTAGATTCGGTTCTGTTGACAGGCGCACGGTCGTCCGGAAGCCTTTGGATTGCCGTAATTTCTGTTCTGTGGTCGCTGGCACGGACGTCCGTAGGGGCTCGGTCGTCCGGAGCCTGGGAGTGTCCGGTCATCCGGGCTCGGCCAGTCGTCCGTAACCTGGAGCTCTGGCCTGCCTTTCTTCTCTCGGTTGTAGCACCTTCCAGGGGTCGGACATCCGTGCCTGGCCGGTCGTCCGGGTCCTGTAGCTTCCAAAGCAGTCCTTCCTCTTGGTCTTCACGCTTGGTGTCCTAGCCACCTTGGCCATTGGATGTAGCCGTCCCGCGGCTCTCCTCCAAGTACCTGATCACGCACAGTCTCCGTATGAGGTAGTAGCCAAGTCTCGTGAGTAGAGAGAAGGAGTTTGGAGAGGAGCGAGTTCACCTTATCTTCGATAGCCTTTGCTCGAGCTCTTGTCATGGGTCCAAGTGGAGTTGAGGGAGATGTAGGTACGTCCATGGGGATGAGCGAGGGATGCTCTGCATCATCTTCCCCCCCCCCCTTGGGAAAGATCCGGCCTCGGATCAAAAGTTTCATCACCATGGTATGGAGCGAGGTCCTTAACGTTGAAGATGTCGCTCACATTGTACTTGCCTCGTGGGAGGTCGATCTTGTAGGTGTTGTTGTTGTAGCGTGCTAGCACCTTGAAGGGTCCATCGGCTCGAGGGAGAAGTTCGGACTTGCGTTCGTTGGGGAAGCGGTCCTTGCGAAGGTGTAGCCACACGAGATCGCCTATGTTGAAGATCATGGGTTGCTTGTTGACGTTGAGCTTGGACGCTAGGCGTTGTGCTTAGCGCTCGATGGTGTTCCTTGTATCCTCATGCATCTTCTTGATGTAGCTTGCCCATGCACTCGCATCCATGTTGGTTTGCTCTTGTAGAGGAAGAGGTGGAATGTCCAATGGGGACAACGGGTTGAAGCCATAGACGACCTTGAAGGGGAACTTGTCGGTAGTCGAATGTCTTGCATAGTTGTTGTAAGTGCATCTAGTGCCCCTTAGTAATTTTGGTGTATTGAAGACTTATAGGTTAAGGGACTGATGCGTTTGTCAGTGTACACAGGTCTATAAGTCTGTGAGGATTTTGATATTTACAGTGAAAGTCGACCCCTAAAAATGAAGTTCTTCATCTGAAGACTTTGGCACTCTAAAGACTTCCTGAAGACTTTGAAAGTGAAGAAATTGGTGTGACCTTGAAGACTAGGCAATCATTCGAGGAACATGAAGCATGAATACTTTTGTTTTTGTAGTTTCATTTTCTCTTTCTTGAGTCATAGGAAACATCGTACTGTTAAAGGGGGTCGAGGAAATACTAAGTAAAAATTTCCATGTGATGCTCAACTCAAAATCCTACACCTACCAATCCCTTCGAGTGAAGCCATTGGAAATCTCATACAGTTCAGTCATATTCTTCAATGACAGAGACAAAGTTCTTCTGGTCTCTGAGGAATTTGTTCTGACTGAGGAGTTAGGAATTCACCAGTGTGAATTGCCTACACAGTGAGGAACATGATAGCCCTGAGGATTTTGATAGTCAAAATTCTGACCGTTGTTGTGCTATGCGCCAGCGGTTCCAAAATATCTACCCACCTAACGGTCATATCAGACAAGGGCATTTATGTCTTATCATGTCAGGCTGCTCCCTAGGCTATAAATAGCCGCCCCCTTCAACCACTAGCTAGTTGGCTACGCCGAGAGAAACTGACACTTGTCAATTGAGAGCATCCCATCCTCCGAGGACTTTGAGCAAAAATCATCAAGTGAGGAAAACCCAAAAACCCAACACCTATAAACCCAAAGTGATTGAGCATCACTGAAGAGATTGATCCTGCATGGATCCGACGCTTGTTTCCTTTGAAGACTGTGCTTCTTCCAGACGGTTAGGCGTCAAGGTCTAGAGCATCCAAGAGGAATTGTGGATCGCCGAATGATCGAGTTTGTGAAGGTTCGGAAGTCACCTGAAGACTTACCACGAGTGATTGGGCGAGGTCTATGTGACCTTAGCTCAAGGAGAATACGGTGAGGACTGTGTGTCCGGGACTGGGTGTCCCCGAGTTTAAATACTCAGCCGCTCCAACCAGATGTACAACTGAGCCAGCAGTTGGAACTGGTCTACCAAATCATTGTCTTCACCAAGCCTACTGGTTCTATTTCCTCAACTCTTTCATTTCCTCATGTCTGTTGTTGTGTGCCTATTCATATCTGTTTGAAGACTTTGATTGAAGACTATCTCAATTTCCTCAGTTCAATATCTTCAGTCTGTCCATCTTCCTCTTGTGTTATCCTGTGTTTACGCTTTTTGTACTCTGTGCTTGTCTTCATCTCACCATGATGACTATGCTTGTATTCTGTTATGTTTACTTCTGAGTACTTATTTCGCTGCTAGTAGTTCTTCATTTAGGAATTTCCTCACCAGCAAATTCCCCAGTGAAGAATTTATAAAAATCGCCTATTCACCCCCCCCCCCTCTAGTCGATATAACGCACTTTCAGTTGTAAGCGTACTCGGCGATGGGTAGACATGCCTCCCACTCCTTGATGTTCTTCTTGATCTACACTCGAAGTAGAGTGGAGAGTGTCCGGTTCGTCACCTCCGTTTGGCCATCGGTTTGAGGATGGTATGCGGATGAGAACAAGAGCTTGATTCCGAGCTTGGCGCATAGCGTCTTCCAAAAGTAACTCAAGAACTTGACGTCATGGTCGGAGACGATTGTCTTTGGTACTCCATGGAGGCACAAGATTTCCCTACAAAAGAGATTTGCAACATGTGAAGCATCGTCTATCTTGTTGCAAGGAAGGAAATGTGCCATCTTAGAAAATCGGTCCACAACAACAAACACGGAATCCTTTCCATTTTGAGTTCTAGGCAAACCAAGTACAAAATCCATGCTAATGTCTTCCCAAGGTTGACAAGGAATAGGAAGAGGCATGTAAAGACCATGGGATTGAACTTTAGAATTAGCTTTGCGACATGTAGATCATCGGTTGGTGAAGCGTGAGACTTCGCGGAACATCTTGGGCCAAAAGTAGTTCTTGGAGAGCGTGGCGAATGTCTTGTCGCATCCAAAATGTCCCATGAGTCCGCCTCCATGAGCCTCTTGCAAAAGTAGCAAACAAGGAGAAGACTGGGGAATGCATAGTTTGTTAGCTCTCATAAGATAACCATCCTTGATGTAATATTGTTCCCAAGATGTATGCATCAAACATTTAGCATAAGGATTAGCAAAAGATGGATCATTAGCATACAAGTCTTTTATGTGCTCAAAGCCAATAACATTCAACTCAAGTTTAGTGACAAGCGTGCATATGCGGGAAAGTGCATCCGCAACTACATTTTCCTTACCCTTAATGTTCTTGATCACATAGGGGAAAGATTCAATAAATTCACTCCATTTGGCATGACGCTTGTTCAACTTAGTTTGACCTTTTAAGTAGTTAAGCGTTTCATGATCGGTATGGATGACAAACTCATGAGGTCTAAGGTAATGTTCCCAAACATGTAGCACAGGCACTAAAGCATACAATTCTTTATCATAGATGGGATAGTTAAGTTGAGCAGCGGAGAGTTTTTCACAAAAATATGCAATGGCTCATTTTTCTTGCATCAAAACTCCGCCAATTCCGGTACCACTTGCATCACAATGAACCTCAAAGTTTTGTCAAAGTTGGGTAAAGCAAGAATCGGAGCATGAGTAAGCAAAGACTTGAGCTCATCAAAAGCGGTGGATTGCAAAGATCCCCAAACAAAAGGAGCATTCTTCTTACTCAAAGCATGTAAAGGAGCGGCAATAGTGCTAAAGTCTTTTACAAAGCGACGATAAAAACCTGCAAGACCAAGAAAGCTACGCACTTGTTGCAAATTGGTGGGTTGGGGCCAAGTTTTAATTGCCTCAATTTTAGATTCATCAACATGGACACCCTTGTAAGAGACAACAAAACCCAAGAAAACTAGCTTGTCAACACCAAACATGCACTTTTTCATGTTGGCATAAAGACGTTCCTTGCGAAGCGTTTGCAAAACAGCCCTAACATGATTAAGATGCTCTTTCATGGATTTGCTAAACACAAGAATATCATCAAAGTAAACCACAACAAAGACTCCAATATATGGTCGAAGCACAAAATGCATAATACGCATGAAAGTACTAGGAGCTTCTGATAAACCCATAGGCATAACTAACCACTCGTACAAGCCAAATTTGGTTTTGAAAGCAGTTTTCCATTCATCACCCTCTTGTATGCGGATTTGATAATAGCCACTTTTAAGATCAATTTTTGAGAAAAAGGCGGCAACGCTAAGTTCATCAAGCATATCATCTAAGCGAGGAATGGGATGCCTATAACGAACGGTAATAGCATTTATAGGTCTACAATCGGAACACATGCAGAAACTTCCATCTTGCTTAGGCACAAGTATAACTGGAATGGCACAAGGACTTAAGCTTTCACGTACATGACCATTGTCGATTAGTTGTTGTACTTGCCGTTGGATCTCCTTAGTTTCTTCTGGGTTGACGCGATATGGAGCTTTGTTTGGGAGAGGCGCTCCGGGGATGAGGTCGATTCGATGCTCAATGCCTCGTAGAGGAGGTAGACATGGAGGTAGCTCATCGGGGAAAACATCTTGGAATTCCTGCAAAAGAGATTGAAACACTAAAGGTAGCTTATGAGAGGTGTCAGTTTTTGGTTCCCCATACTTGCACACAAGGACAAAGTGCATAACACTCGATGGGTTCTCACACACTTCTCTCATCTCACTTTTTGTGGCAAATAGGACTAGGTTTTTCTCTCTAGGCGAAGAGGCGCTCAAGTTTGGCTTGTGGCTCTCACTCACTTTTTGATGGATCACTTTCTCACTCTTCTCTCCATGATGGGTGGCTTGCTTGTCGGCTATCACTTGACTAGGAGACATAGGTCGTAGCACATACTCCTTCCCTTTCATCTTGAAGCTATAGTGATTGGTACACCCGTTGTGGATGACACCACAGTCGAATTGCCATGGTCGACCAAGAAGGAGGTGGCAAACGGACATTGGGACGACATCCCACTCCAAATTGTCTTCATATGCATGAATTTTGGAGACTTGGACCGTATGCTCAACTCGTATAGTGCTGGAGTCACTTAGGCATTGAACCTTGTAGGGGTGCGGGTGCTTCATCTTAACCAATTGAAGCTTGGAGCATAGTTCTGCACTTGCCAAGTTGTGACAACTACCTCCATCAATGATGACCTTGACGGACCTTCCATTGATGCCGGCCTTTGTGTGGAAGATGTGGCATCTTTGGACTTCTTCTTGTTGATGTTGAAGAGTCAAGACCTTGGAGACAACGAGAGCGGGGCTCGAATCCTCATCACAAAATACTTGATCATCTTTGTCCTCGTTCATGCGCCGGTGCATGGCCACTTGCTCAAGGGCTTCCATCTCCTCATCACTCATGGATTCATAGGTGCCATCGTCGTTGAGGATCATGGTGCACTTGTTTGTGCATTCATATGACTTGTGGCCTCGGCCGCCGCAAGTGAAACACTTGAAGGAGCTTGTCTTGATGGTCTCATCGGTTGGAGTAGATGATGAAGCACACGGCTTGAAGTTGCTTGTAGTAGGAGGAAGACGACTCGAATTAGTCAAAGTTCTCTTGTAGCTTGACTTGTCGTCGTTACTTGGAGAAGGCTTGCTTGATATAGAGGTTGGAGGAGTTGTTGAAGCTTGGTTTTTGGAGAAGCCGTAGGTCTTGGACGAGTACTTGTCGTACTTGAAGTCATCTTGCACTTGTCGTTCCGCCTTTGTAGCTTGATGCACGAGCTCAATGAGGTTGGAGTAGGGTTGGAAGTCGGCGATCATCTTGATGGGATGATTGAGTCCATTCAAGAAACGTGCCATTGTTTGCTCCTCATCTTCCGTGACATTGGCTCGAATCATGGCTATCTCCATTTCCTTGTAGTATTCTTCAACACTCTTTGTTCCTTGCTTGAGGAATTGGAGTTTCTTGAAGAGATCACGGTTGTAGTAGGTGGGCACAAAACGTGCTCGCATGACATCCTTCATTTGAGCCCAAGTGGTGATAGGTGGTTCACCTCTTGCTTCTCGACGCTCAAGGACTTGTTCGCACCATATGAGCACATAGTCTTGGAACTCAAGTGATGCCATAGCGATCTTCTTCTCTTCCTCGTAGTTGTGCAAACGAAAGATTTTGTTGACCTTCAATGCCCATGATAGGTACTCTTTGGGATCATTGCTTCCATTGAACTTGGGCATTGTGAATTTGAGCTTGCCATAGCGTTGCTCTTCATTGTGTTGTTGGCGATGGTGATGATGACGCCCTTGTCGTGGAGGGTAATCATCCTCATATTGCTCTTGGCATGGAGGAAGTCCATGATCAACTTGCTCTTGTTGAACTTGAGATTGAGGTGGAGCTTGACGAGCTTGTGAAGGAGCTTGAGGAATTTGACGTTGCACTCGCGGTTGGTAGTTCCTCTCTTGGATTTCTTCTCGAAGGGCTTCCATTTGATTGCGCCGTTCGCGATTGCGTTTTGTGATGGCTAGACTTGATTCTTGAAGGGCACGTTGCGCCTCAAGAGCTTGCGCTTCTCGATGTTGTTGTTGAAGACGTTGAGCCTCAGCGTCTTGTTCCTCTTGGTGTAGACGCGCTCTTTCTTCCTCTTAACGCCATTGTCGTGGTCGTTCTTGAGATTGTGCAAATGCGACTTGGTGTGGTTGAGGACGAGGTACTCGCTCATCGACTTGCTCTTGTGAATACTTGTCATGTAGCGGATTGCGAGATGCATGACGGTCTTGACGCGCGGCTCGTCAAAGAGTGTTTGATTACGGTGTACTTGAGCTGGAGAAGGAGTCGTCGGAGTGTCGACTTGAGTGGCTCCGTCTTGAGTATGACGATGTGGAAGGAGGTCGGTTCACCAACAAAGCGCGGATCTCATCCATCCTTGCATCGTTCTCTTGCTTTTGCATGTCGAGCTTGTTGTCGAGGTAGTCCTTGGTACGTTCCTCGGAGAGTCGCAAGTCGGTGGCGAGGTTGTCGATGCATTCGTTCATAGCTTGTTGCTCTTGATGCAACGCTCATTGTGCACCAAAGAGGTGGCTCTTGGTGACGTATGATGATATGTCGTCGTCTTGCTCGATGAAGAGTGGGTTGGTAGAAGTACTCGGCCTATCCATCATTCCAAGCAAAATGTGAGTGGTAGAAAGAGAAGAACTTATACCAATGTACCTTGACTGATGTTGACGATGAATCAAGTTCACTCAAATGCGGACAGTGAAATAGCACTATTGGTACCAATTCTTGTCGGTTCTCACACCTACACAAGTAAAAGCTTTTGGTGGAGCTTGGTTAGGATGGTGGCACAAAATTTGATGCAATTGTGAGTGAGCTTCAATAATGTTGGAAAAGATTCACAAATTTGCAAATGCAACAAGTATACCAAGCAAATAGGGGCACACGGAAACACACACACAAATAGATAAATGGGATTGTGCAAACCAAAAGTGAGCCAAAATGTGGAATCCACGAAAATGCTCTTGTTGCGCAATACACGAGAGACGCTAGCACGATTGCACAATAGGCGGATATGGAACTTGTGCACAACCTACTAGGAAAAAATGCAACAATCTCTATCCCAAGTATGCTATATGTATGGTATTTTGGTGCTATGATCCAAGATGATAGAGTATGACAATCTTAATGTGGTATGATGCTATGGTTATTGCTCATAAGCTCTTTGCTTATCTTTCCTCTTTGCTTAAAAGCTTGGGTGGATCTTTCACTTTTGAGCTCTTTTCTCATGCAAAACTTCACGAACACAGATAGCAATTGTGTATGCAATGACAACTTTGTGACACACAAGTTGATGCCAAGATATGCACCGCGATGGTATGGTATGTATGCTATGGAGTATGATCACTAATGTGCACAAGTCATGTTGCCGGCAATACTCAATGGCTAGTCTCAATGGGTAAGCTACGCAAAAGTAAGGCTATGTGGGTATCAATGCAATTGCAAGGTATGACAAAGATGTCGTCGAGGTTACCGTCCTTGGCGATGATGAGACCCTTGCGAAGATGAGTCGTGGTGATGATGAAGTCGAACCGTACCTATATAGCCAAAACACAATAGGACATGGGAGCCACAACTCAAAATCTCAAAGACCAAAACGTGTCAAAATCGTCATAGGAGGTATTGGGGGATGATGGTGGTGTATGTGGGTTTGGAAGATGTGGTGGATGGTGGGGATGTGGTGGTGGCCGAACTGAACAAAATTTAGTTTCGACAGAGTTACCCGGACGTCTAGGTTGTCACGGTCGTCCAGAAGTCGTCGGACGTCCGGCTTGGTCCGGTCGTCCGTATCCTGGGCAAAAATCGGGCACGGGATGAACAGCACGATTTCGGGGTGGAGGGAGGGTGGTGAAAGCTAGATCCACACGTGGCAACACAAATCCAAGGACCAAATCCAACAAAATTTCAACTCACCAACAAATCACAAAAAAAAAATTGGGGGCTATTTTTGGTGGGAAATTTTCGGATTTAGGAAGAAAACTAAAAAATCAAGCTAGAAAACATGGGGTAGGGGATCCAAAAACGTGATCAACGTGGCTCATGATACCAAGATGATGTAGCGCGGAACCCTAGGGGCCGATCTTTCACGTTTGGAGTGGATCCTACGGGGAAACACGAAGAACGCGCGGAAGAACACAAGGGAAATCACGGGGGAAAACGAGAGAAACACTCAACCGACAAGTGATTGATCACACAAGGTCTAGATCACCGAAAGCACAAAGTATCATGAGATCCAAAGTCAACAAAGGAAGATACAAGAGTAATCATTCTTCTCCGTGAGGAGGTCTTGATTGTCTTCTCCGGATGGAGGCCTTGAATCCGAATGGATCTTCTCCGAAGAGGCGCGGTCCCTCATGTGGAGTAGATCTAGTACGGATGAGCAATGCTCTATCTCAATGAGCTATCACAATGCTAACCCAATCTAGGAGATGGGAGTGGTCTATATATAGTCTTAGTGCAAAAGAGGGGCGAAGTGAAGGAGTACATGGGCCTCAGCTCGCAGCTGGACCCAGCCAGGGTCCGGACGTCCGTGGGGCGCCGGTCGTCCAGAGGCTAGCGGGGTCCTGGACGTTCGGGGTTCTTTGGATGACCGTAGATTCGGTTCTGTTGACAGGCGCACAGTCGTCTGGAAGCCTTTGGATTGCCGTAATTTCTGTTCTATGGTCGCTGGCACGGTCGTCCGTAGGGGCTCGGTCATCCGGAGCCTGGGAGTGTCCGGTGGTCCGGGCTCGGATGGTCGTCCTTAACCTGGAGCTCTGGCATGCTTTCTTATCTCGGCTGTAGCACCTTCCAGGGGTCGGACGTCCGTGCGTGGCCGGTCATCCGGGTCCTATAGCTTCCAAAGCAGTCCTTCCTCTTGGTCTTCACGCTTGGTGTCCTCGCCACCTTGGCCATTGGATGTAGCCGTCCCGTGGCTCTCCTCCAAGTACCTGATCACGCACAGAGTCTCCGTATGAGGTAGTAGCCAAGTCTCGTGAGTAGAGAGAGGGTGTTCGGAGAGGAGCGAGTTCACCTTATCTTCGATAGCCTTTGCTCGAGCTCTTGTCATGGGTCCAAGTGGAGTTGAGGGAGATGTAGGTACGTCCATGGGGATGAGCGAGGGATGCTCCACATCAGATGTGCCTTTTGTTTGGGGTACCGCATAGGAAGAAGCCTTCACGGTATTAATAATACTTTGTGATGCTAGTGGAATTGGATTAGGAGGTGTATTATTACAAGATGGCAAACATGTTGCATACTTTTCTGAAAAATTGAGTGGGCGTAGTCTGAATTATTCTACTTATGGTAAAGAATTATATGCTCTTGTTCGGACTTTAGAGACATGGCAACATTATTTATGGCCCAAAGAATTTGTTATACATTCTGATCATGAATCTTTGAAACATATTAAAAGTAAAGCTAGACTGAATCGTAGACATGCTAAATGGGTTGAATTCATTGAGACTTTCCCTTATGTTATTAAACACAAGAAGGGTAAATAAAATGTTATTGCTGATGCATTGTCTCGTCGCTATACTATGCTTTCACAACTTGACTTCAAAATATTTAGTTTGGAGACCATCAAAGATCAATATGTGCATGATGCTGATTTTAAAGATGTAATGCAGAATTGTAAAGAAAGAAGAACATGGAACAAGTTCATTATTAATGATGGCTTTGTGTTCCATGCTAACAAGGTATGCATTCCAGCTTGCTCTGTTCGTCTTTTGTTGTTGCAGGAAGCGCATGGAGGAGGATTAATGGGACACTTTGGCGTGTAGAAGACGGAGGACGTACTTGCTACACATTTCTTTTGGCCAAAGATGAGACGGGACTCGCTGCACTACATGTCAAAAAGCTAAGTCACGACTCAATCCTCATGGTTTATATATGCCTTTGCCTGGACCTAGTGTTCCTCGGGAGGATATATCGATGGACTTTGTTTTAGGTTTACCTCGAACAAAGAAGGGGAGGGATAGTATATTTGTTGACATGGATAGATTTTCGAAAATGTCACATTTTATACCATGTCATAAAAGCGATGATGCTACTAATGTTGCTGACTTGTTCTTTCGTGAAATTATTCGCTTGCATGGTGTGCCAAATACAATTGTTTTAGATCGTGATGCTAAATTTCTTAGCCACTTTTGGAGATGTTTATGGGCTAAGTTGGGGACTAACTGCTTTTTAGTACTACATGTCATCCTCAAACTGATGGACAAACTGAAGTAGTCAATAGAACTTTGTCTACTATGCTTAGGGCCGTTTCGAAGAATAACAAGAAAATGTGGTAAGAATGCTTGCCTCATATTGAATTTGCTTATAATCGTGCATTGCATTCTACTACTAAGATGTGCCCTTTTGAAATTGTGTATGGTTTCCTACCTCGTGCACCTATTGATTTGTTGCCTCTTCCATCTTCAGAGAAGGTTAATTTTTATGCTAAACAACGTGTTGAATTTGTCTTAAAAATGCATGAGGTAACTAAGGAAAACATTGAGCGTATGAATGCTAAATATAAACTTGCTAGAGATAAGGGTAGAAAACATGTTGTGTTTGCACCTGGAGATCTTGTCTGGTTACATTTGCGTAAGGATAGATTTCCTGATTTGCGCAAATCAAAGCTAATGCCATGTGCTGATGGTCCTTTTAAGGTGTTAGAGAAAATAAATGATAACGCATATAAACTTGAGCTGCCTGCAGATTTGGGGTTAGTCCCACTTTTAACATTGCAGATTTGAAGCCTTATTTGGGTGAGGAAGATGAGCTTCCGTCGAGGACGACTTCATTTCAAGAAGGGGAGGATGATGAGGACATCAATACCATTGTTACACCCACAGCCCCTGCTGCTATACATAATCGACCAATTACTCGAGCTCGCGCACGCCAATTAAATTACCAGGTACTTTCGTTTCTTGGTAATGATTCTAATGTTCATGAGAATATGATGCTGCCTAAATTAGATACATTTGTTTTGCTTACAAATGAAGGGCCTAGCTTTGAGAAGGATGAACATTGGAGCAAGAACAAGCATGGAGATGATGGCATGCGCAAGGGGAACAAGAACGGAGTTACAAGTGATGATTTCAGGACGTGGAAACCACCATAATGAGTGCATGAAGCCTTGGACAAAATATACAGGATGCTCCTTCATAATTTTCGTCCAGAGGCTATTCTAGGTGCTGTGTCACCTTATTATTGGGACAGGCCCATGTAATTTTGAAATACTTGCTTATAGGCTATTTTTAGAGTCCGTATGTGTGGGGAAACAAGAGTTAGGGTTGACCCCTCCCTCAAGGGCCACGAAATCCCCCCCTCTTCCTCCATATATACAGCCCTTAGGGCGTCGTTTAGACTTTGGGTTTTGTTTAGATTAAAGTTCGCCATAGCTAGAACTTCGCGTACTTCGTTTGTGTTCAACGACCAGACAAAGGCGTCACGGAACCCCACCTTGATCACTAAAGCTTTCATCTTATATTCGCAATATCCAGATTGCAATCTCAGTTTCTTGCTTGTTCTTCATTTGCTCGCAGGAAACAGACCTTCGTGGTCAGGTTGTTCGTGCTCTGGCGTGGTCAATAACCTCTCGGAGTTGGTTTAGTGATTGCTAAGGCGCGACGTCCTCGCACGTTCATAGTTGGATCGTCAAAGTCGACTTCCACCAAAGCGACATCCATCATCTCATCAAAAGACGGGACACCTTTGGCCCTATCAACCATGGTAGAAACAATTAGTATACTCTTGGTCATAAGGATAGAAATATTACTTAGCTTCCTATGACTCCTGATTCCATTTTGAAAGATGATATTAATAGAGCTAATAAAGCCAAACAGGAGAAAAATAAGAGTGAAAATCAGATTGTGGCAAAACAATTTGAGCAACAAATGAAGCCTAATAGTAAACCATCTAGTGTTGTTTCTGAAATTAAATTGAAAAGTGCATGTTTACTTGCCACTAAATCTGATATTGATGAGATAGATTTCAGCAAATTTGTTTGCTATGCTTTTGTTTGCAAAGGGGCATTATTTTCATTCGAGGACGTGCCTTCCTCTTTACCTCCTGCTGTCACTAACATTTTGCAGGAGTTTGCTGACGTCTTTCCACAAGACATGCCACCGGGATTACCTCCCATTCGAGGGATTGAGCATCAAATTGACTTAATTCCCGGTGCCTCATTACCCAACCATGCACCATACCGTACCAATCCAGAGGAGACGAAGGAGATTATGCGTCAAGTACAGGAGCTGCTCGACAAAGGTTATATACGCGAATCCCTTAGTACTTGTGTTGTTCCTATTCTTCTAGTGCCGAAAAATGATGGTACATCACGTATGTGTGTTGATTCTAGAGGCATTAATAATATTACTATTCGTTATCGTCAACCTATTCCTAGGCTAGATGATATTCTTGATGAATTGAGTGGCGCTACAATATTCTCCAAAGTTGATTTGCGTAGTTGATACCATCAAATTCGTATGAAATTGGGAGATGAATGGAAAACAACATTTAAAACTAAGTTTGGATTATATGAGTGGTTAGTCATGCCTTTTGGGTTAACTAATGCACCTAGTACTTTCATGAGATTAATGGACGAAGTTTTACGTGCTTTCATTGGACGATTTGTGGTAGTTTACTTTGATGACATATTGATTTCTAGCAGATCTTTGGAAGAACATTTGGAACATTTATGTGTTGTTTTTATTGCTCTATGTGATGCTCGTTTGTTTGGTAACCTTGGGAAGTGCACCTTTTGCATCGACCGAGTATCTTTACTTGGCTATGTTGTTACTCCACAGGGAATTGAAGTTGATAAAGCCAAGATTGAAGCTATTGAGAGTTGGACGCAGCCCAAAACGGTCACACAAGTGAGGAGTTTTCTTGGCCTCGCTGGATTCTATAGGCGTTTTGTGAGAGATTTCAACACCATTGCCGCACCTCTCAATGAGGTTACAAAGAAAGATGTGCCTTCTCTTTGTGGTACCGCACAGGAAGAAGCCTTCATGGTATTGAAAGATAAGTTGACACATGCTCCTTTACTCCAACTTCCTGATTTTAATAAGACTTTTGAGCTTGAACGTGATGCTAGTGGAATTGGATTAGGAGGTGTGTTATTACAAGATGGCAAATCTGTTGCATACTTTCCTGAAAAATTGAGTGGGCCTAGTCTGAATTAATCTACTTATTATAAAGAATTATATGCTCTTGTTTGGACTTTTACATGGCAACATTATTTATGGCCCAAAGAATTTGTTATACACTCTGATCATGAATCTTTGAAACATATTAAAAGTCAAGCTAAACTGAATCGTAGACGTGCTAAATGGGTTGAATTCATTGAGACTTTCCCTTATGTCATTAAACACAAGAAGGGAAAAGAAAATGTTATTGCTGATGCATTGTCTCGTCGCTATACTATGCTTTCACAACTTGACTTCAAAATATTTGGTTTGGAGAGCATCAAATATTAATATGTGCATCATGCTAATTTTAAAGATGTAAAGCAGAATTGTAAAGAAGGAAGAATGTGGAACAAGTTCGTCATTAATGATGGATTTGTGTTCCGTGCTAACAAGCTATGCATTCCAGCTAGCTCCGTTCGTCTTTTGTTGTTGCAGGAGGCGCATGGAGGAGGATTAATGGGACACTTTGGCGTGAAGAAGATGGAGGACGTACTTGCTACACATTTCTTTTGGCCAAAGATGAGATGGGATGTTGAGCGTTTTATTGCTCACTGCACTACATGTCAAAAAGCTAAGTCACGACTCAATCCTCATGGTTTATATATGCCTTTGCCTGTACCTAGTGTTCCTTGGGAGGATATATCTATGGACTTTGTTTTAGGTTTACCTCGAACAAAGAAGGGGAGGGATAGCATATTTGTTGTCGTGGATAGATTCTCGAAAATGGCACACTTTATACCATGTCATAAAAGCGATGATGTTGTTAACGTTGCTGATTTGTTCTTTCGTGAAATTATTCGCTTGCATGGTGTGCCAAATATTATTGTTTCAGATCGTGATACTAAATTTCTTAGCCACTTTTGGAGATGTTTATGGGCTAAAATGGGGACTAAACTGCTTTTTATTACTACTTGTCACCCCCAAACTGATGGCCAAACTGAAGTAGTCAATAGAACATTGTATACTATGCTTAGGGCTGTTTTGAAGAATAATAAGAAAATGTGGGAGGAAGGCTTGCCTCATATTGAATTTGCTTATAATCGTTCATTGCATTCTACTACTAAGATGTGCCCTTTTGAAGTTGTGTATGGTTTCCTACCTCATGCACCTATTGATTTGTTGCCTCTTCCATCTTCGGAGAAGGTTAATTTTGATGCTAAACAATGTGTTGAATTGATTTAAAAATGCATGAGTTAACTAGGGAAACATTGAGCGTATGAATTCTAAATATAAACTTGTTGGAGATAAGGGTAGAAAACATGTTATGGTTGCACCTGGAGATCTTGTTTGGTTACATTTGCGTAAGGATAGATTTCCTGATTTGCGCAAATCAAAGCTAATGCCACGTGCTGATGGTCCCTTTATGGTGTTAGAGAAAATAAATGATAATGCATATAAACTTGAGTTGCCTGCAGATTTTGGGGTTAGTCCCACTTTTAACATTGCAGATTTGAAGCCTTATTTGGGTGAGGAAGATGAACTTCCGCCGAGGACGACTTAATTTCAAGAAGAGGAGGATGATGAGGACATCAATACCATTGTTACACGCACAGCCCCTGCTGCTATACATATTGGACCAATTACTAGAGCTCGCGCACGCCAACAAAATTACCAGGTACTTTCGTTTCTTGGTAATGATTCTAATTTTCATGAGAATATGATGCTGCCTAAATTGGATACATTTGTTTTGCTTACAAATGAAGGGCCTAGCTTGGAGAACGATGAACATTGGAGCAAGAACAAGCATGGAGATGATGGCATGCGCAAGGGGAACAAGAACGGAGTTACAAGTGATGATTTCAGGGCTTTGAAGCCACCATAACGAGTGCATGAAGCCTTGGACGAAATATACAAGATGGCACTTCATAAATTTCATCCAGAGGCTATTCTAGGTGTGGCGTCACCTTTTTATTGGGCCAGGCCCATGTAATTTCGAAATACATAAGTATACGCTATTTTTAGAGTCCGTATGTGTGGGGAAACAAGAGATAGGGTTGGTTTCGGACCCCTCCACCAAGGGCCACGAAATTCCCCCCTCTTCCTCCATATATACAGCCCTTAGGGCACCGTTTAGACTTTGGGTTTTGTTTAGATTAAAAGTTCGTCATAGCTGCAACTTCGCGTACTTCGTTTGTATTTAACGACCAGACCAAGACGTCACAAAACCCCATCTTGATCAATAAAGCTTTCATCTTATATTCGCAATATCCAGATTGCAATCTCAGTTTCTTGCTTATTCTTCATTTGCTCGCAGGAAATAGACCCTCGTGGTCAGGTTGATCATGCTTCGGCGTGGTCAATAACCTCTCGGAGTTGGTTTAGCGATTGCTAAGGCGCGACGCACGTACTAGTCGGATCGTCAAAGTCTACTCCTCCAAAACGACAATCACCATCTCATCAAAAGACGGGACACCTTTGTCTCTATCAGAATCTCTGATTAAGTCTAGTCCGAACAACTGTCTATCTCCAACTTCATCCCATGATAATGGTGTCCTGCACCTCCTTTCGTACAAAGCTTCGAAAGGGGCCATCTTCAAACTATCTTGATAACTGTTGTTATAGGAGAACTCTGCATAGGGCAAATTATCATCCCAACTAGATCCATAATCTAGCGCACAAGCTCTCAACATGTCCTCCAGAATATGATTGACTCTCTCGGTCTGTCCATCTGTCTGTGGATGAAAGGCTGTACTGAACTCTAGCCTGGTACCCAAAGTTTCATGCAACTGATTCCAAAACTTTGAAGTAAACTGTGTTCCTCTATCTGATATGATGGTCCTCGGAACTCCATGCAGACATACGATCCTGGTCATGTAAATCTTTGCCAACTTAGCACTCGTATAAGTTTTCTTCACAGGGATGAAATGGGCTACTTACGTCAAGCGATCGACTACAACCCAGATAGAGTCATAGCCTGAACGGGTCCTGGGTAATCTAGTCATAAAATCCATGCCAAGTTTATCCCACTTCCATTCGGATATCGACAAAGGCTGAAGTAACCTGCTGGTTTCTGATGCTCTGCCTTAACTCTCTGACATACATCGCATACTGCTACATACTCTACAATATCCTTGTTCATTCCTGTCCACCAGAAACTCTCCTTCAAATCCAGATACATCTTGGTGTTGCCTGGATGAATCCAGATACACCTTTAGCCTTTCCTTTACTCATCCTTTCCTTTATCTCTGCAATCTCTTTGTCCGTCTTCTGGGCTTCTCTGATCTTTCCCAAAAAAGTGGACTGAATTTCCGATGATGCAACATAACCTCTCGGAACTATCTCCAAGCGAAGTTCTCGAAGGTCATCTGCTAACTCCTGAGGTAATCCTCCGATTATGAGCATGTTAACATAACTCTTGCGGCTCAATGCATCTACTACGACATTGGCCTTTCCTGGATGATAATGCAATCTCATGTCATAATCCTTTATGAGCTCCAACCATCTCCTCTGCCTGAGGTTCAACTCCTTCTACGTGAATATGTACTTCAAACTCTTATGATCCGTGTAAACATCACAACGGTTACTGATGACAAAGTGTCTCCATGTCTTGAGCGCATGCACTACGGTTGCAAACTCCAAATCATGCGTAGCATAATTCAACTCATGAGGTCGAAGCTGTTGTGAGTCATATGAAACAACTCTTCCGTCCTGCATAAGCACACCTCCCAGTCCTTGACGTGAAGCGTCGCAATATACTTGGAAATCTTTGCGTATGTCTGGGAGAATCAGCACTGGGGCTGTAACCAAATGTTTCTTCAACTCTTGAAAACTGGCCTCACAATCCACAGTCCATTTAAACTTGGTGTCCTTCTTCAATAACTCCGTCATTAGCTTCGTAATCTTGGAAAAGTTCTGTAACATCCCAAATTTTCAATTTGGAATGTTATACATTAGATCATCATGCATTACATATTTTCTTGCATTTGTCGATCCTAGAAATTTCACGCAACTCAATGACCCTCGAAGAGAGTTAGAGATTTCGAAATTTTCATATTTGAGTTCTCTCGAATTATGAAAAGAGGATCATTTGATCTTATTTAATTCATCTTCAAATAATTTTCCAATATCAAAAATATGAGAGGGAATAATATGAATTTCCCAAAATTTAGGAAAAATGAAGATTTAATAAATAAATCAAATTTTGGATTTTCTCAGAGTTTATTTGCCTTAGGGAAAAAATGCGTGTTTTCAAAAATTGCATTTAGGCCCCGAGTAAAAGTTCATTTTGTTCGACTCATTTTTAGGAGTCGGGGAAAATTTACTTTGTAATTTTTGGAGTTCGTTTAGATTTTATTTTCTTCATTTTTCTGCGCGCGTTATTTATATAAAAAACCCGCAGCGCCGACCGGGCCAAGGGCCCAGCCAGCCGGCCCAGTGCCCCGCCCTCCCGCGCGCGCGCGCAGCGCCGCCGCCGCCAGCCGAGTCTGGCTCGGACTCCGCGCCGCCGCCGCCGCCTTTGCTTGCCCCATCCCCCAAGCAACACCCCTCCCCCTCCTATATATACTCCCCACCCCCCCCCCCCTCTCCTCCCAAGCCGCCGCACCCCGTAGCAACAGCAGCAGCGCAGCCCAGTAGCCGCTGCCGCCGCCGCTGCCGCCGCCGCCGTCGCCCCGCTGCCCCGCCGGAGCCCCGCCTCATCGAGGTAGCCGCGCCGCGCCACCCTCCCCCTCGGTTCGGTTTTTTTTTTTAAAAACGTTTCGGTTTTCTTTTTCGCCGTTTCGGTTTTTTTTTCGAAAACCTAGATCGGTTTTTTTACCGGTTTGTTGTTGAGCGAACGTTCGCCAGACTGTTCGTCTTAACGAACGTGATCCCCGGTTAACGAGCGTCCGTTCGTTTAACCGTTCGTCGTTTCTCTTTTAATCGGATTTATTCCGCTATTTTCTGATCGCGATTTCAGATCCGATCTTCGTTCTAGTTTATCTTCTCGCTCGTTTATCGGAATCAGGTGCTTCAAGCGCCTGGAGTTTCGTTTCGAAACCGCCGTTCCGACTAATCAACTTGAACTAAGTTTTGCTACTGTAAAATATGACCTAGTTTTCAACTTGCTAGAACCGGGTTGTTTTCTTTCGCCGTTTGACTTTCGTTGCTTTATTTTGATTTGATTCTTTTTGCAACCAGGGTTCTTAAGTTGAACTTTCTGGTTAGATCTTTTATTCGAGATTTACCTGTGCATTAGATGAGTACTTATTGTATGCTTGTTGTTTGTCTGCGATAGATCACCCGGAGTGCGCCGCTTGTTACTTCGAATCTCTAGGTTTCGCGGATCATCAGCAAGGCAAGTAACACTTGATCATTCTTTTTCTACTACCCAGTTTTTATGCATTAGATCAATCCTCAAACATTGCATGATTAGGATCTAGTTAAATTGTGGGATGGGAAGTAGATGAGGTAGTACCTATTACCTGTTTTACTTATGAAACCTTTGGGAGTTACTTCTACGTTTGCTTATTATGCCATGCTATGCTAGTAGACGTGGATTGGGCGAGTGATATCCATGACAGATGTGAGTTTGTTAATTAATGGTTTATCTAAGGTGGCAACTTAAATACACATCTGGGTGGATTGAGGCACCTAGGGTGTCCAGGACTTGCCTGTTTTTCTTTTGGACCGCCACCCAGGCTCAAAGGGATCATAAGATAATTCATGCTAGTAACTTCCGTGTGCAGCCACACGCCATTATGGGCTCTGGCATAGTTGACTAAGTCGTGCGAACTCTTATAGTGGTAGACTAGCAGATGTAGGGGATGTAGGTGTACGGGTCTACCCATCGTAAGGTGCTAGCGCTTCTGAAAGACTATGTCTCGGTCATCCGTTTCTCAAACACCATGAAGTGCGAGAAACCAAACGGAGGCAATCGAGTCTTGTGGGGAAAAGTGCGCAAACCTCTGCAGAGTGTACAAACTAATCATGATTAGCCGTGTCCCAGGTTATGGACATCTTGAGTATCTAGTACTTGAATATCATGTGAATCTCAACATGTTACTCTAATTTAATATTGTTGAGTTTGATAATGATTACTTTTTAATTGGGATTGAGGATGCTGTCAACCATTCTCAATGTTTAACAACCACCATGATAGTTAAATAAATTTATTCCTTTGTAGTAGGGAAAAATTGGCTTTATGCAAAAACTGTAACCATAGAGCTTTTCCACCAGCCATATATGCATATAGTATAGGCTTATCATTAATTATTCTCTATGTGTTACATTGCCAGCATATTCCATGTGCTGACCCGTTTTCGGGCTGCAACTTTCATGTTGCAGACTTTTCAGACGACGAGTAAGGTGCTTTTAGGTCATGGTTCTATACTCAGTGATGCCGTTGGAGTTGATGGACTCACTTATCTTCCAAGTCTTCCGCTGTTATCGTTATTAGATGGCCTTAAGCCATATTTATTGTAATAAGTCCTCTTTTGGAACATCGATGTAATAAGTGTGTGATTGCTACTCTGTTATAAATCCTTCGAAGTACTGTGTGATGTCAGCATTACTGATCCAGGGATGACACCTGAGCACAGAGACTTGACCATCTGAGGTCGGGTCGCTACAGAGATGGTATCAGAGCACACGCTGACTGTAGGACACGACCACTAAGTTAAAGCCATAGATCACTATTATCTTCTCATTTTCTAACTCCTCATCTTTTCTACTCTTTTAGGATGACGGACGCAAAGATCAAGTACGCTCAACCAGATGAAGGCACACCTTTTGGATTCCACTTGAAGGAAGTCGCCAAGTACCTGAACATTGGACTACCAAGCTTCACCGGGACTTTCAACGCCACTCTACCTGAAGAGGAGCGCTGGAAGATTCAAGCTCACGTTCCGGGAAGGACATTCGCCCCAATCACCAAGCCCATAGATAGTGTTTTCAGTGCACCAACATGGAGTCTGGGAAAGAGCATGGCAGCTCATATCACCATGGGACGCATTGGAGAAGTTTATCAAGAAGACCTCAAGGACACTATCTACCAGATTTGCGGACGCCGAGATGAACAATGGGAGATAGTCAGCACCAAGAAGGATAGATCCATTGCAGCTTTCATCCAAGAGCTAAACCAGCACATTCGACGCCAGGAGAACCAGATGTGCAATGATATGATAGAGTTGAAGAATGCGAAGGGAAGGATCATCGAACTTGAAGGAGAGCTAAAGTCTACACGCAAGGACTACATGGACGAGATCGTAGCTGTAGTAAGGCACAATAGCGATCTTAAGCATGAGACCGAAGAACTCAAGAAGAAATTAGCGCTCAAGAATGAAGACAAGTACATCAACTGTCCGAGCAACTACATCATCATCGACGACACCGATTCAGATCCAAGTGAACCCGACTTTGAAGACGAACCTGGAGCAGACATCATGAAGTCTTCCACCGGTTCAAATTAATAGATGACCCCCATACATTGGTAGTATTCCCTCCATGTAAACATTATAGTTCAAGCACTTTTGCGATAGTTAGACCGTTGTATGCCCTTTGCTTGAAATGAATGAAGTGATTTTGTGTGCATTTGTCTCATGAGCATTTGGGTAGTGTTTTCTCCTTAGACCTCACTCTATTCTTAATTTCTCGTCTTTTCTAAACCCTTCAGATGCCTCCGAGACGCGACCCCGAGTTTTTTTCCCGCCAGAGATCACTCAGTTGATTCAGCAGCAGAATACCTTGATTCAAACATTGGTACAGAACCAAGGCAACAACAACAACAACCCACCACCACCACCACCTGCGGATCACTTGACTCATTTCCTTAGGCTGAATCCGCCGGTGTATTCCAGTAGCACCGAGCCGATTGTAGCAGATGATTGGCTCTGCAAGATAGGAAGGGAGTTGACCACTGCAGGATGTACAGATGGTGAGAAGGTAAAGTTTACTGCACATCAGCTTGACGGACCCGCAGCAGCATGGTGGGAGAATTTCACAGCCACTTACCCTGTAGACACTGTCACATGGGATTAGTTTCACCAAGCTTTCCGTACTGCCCATGTTTCAGCAGGAGCTATGGCCATGAAGAAGCGTGAGTTTTGCAACTTACGCCAAGGAGGAAGGACTGTTGGCCAGTATGTGGATGATTTTAGTAAGTTAGCACGTTATGCCCCAGATGACGTTGCTACAGACGCAACTAAGCAGGAGAAGTTTCTGGAAGGACTGAATGATGAGTTAAGCATGCAGTTGATGGTAGCAAGATTCAATAACTACCAGGAGTTGGTAGACCGCGCCATCATGATTGAAGGGAAGCAACAGCAGATTGAGAACCGCAAGAGGAAGTATGGGCAGGGGAAGTATAACTCTGGAGCCCAGCAGAAGCCCCGTTATACCCCTAAACAAGGAGTTCAGTTTCAGCATACCCATGGAGGAGGTAGTTCGCACAACCATAATGGCCACAAGAATGGTAATGGGAATTGAGGAAGCAACGGCCAGAACCGGACCACACCATCAACCCCAGCCAAGAAAGACCTGAGCCATGTCACCTGTTACAAGTGTTCCAAGATAGGACATTATGCAAATGAATGTCCTGAAGGCCAAGGTAGAAATGGAAGCTCTGGAAAGAAGCCAAACCCTTTCAACAGGGGACAGGTGAACCACATTGATGTGGAGGAGGTTGAAGCTCAGCCCGATGCAGTAACCGGTAAGTTTTTGGTTAAGTCATTTATTGCACTTGTTCTTTTCGATACTGGTGCATCGCACTCATACATATCAAGGGGATTTGTAGAAAAGTATAGCCTGCCCACTAAGATTCTTATAACCCCTATGCTAGTAAGCTCACCAGGACCAGAGTACATGGCCAGACAAGGATGTTTTCAAGTGCCATTGAGTATAGGAAGGCATGTATTCCCGACGGATTTGATCATACTGGAATCCCAAGGTTTGGATGTGATTCTCGGTATGGATTGGCTGTCGATGTATGGAGGAAACAACGATTGTGCAAGTAAGACGATTTTGCTCAAGACGCTAGAAGGAAGAAGGATTAAGTATGTATCACGACATGGACCAAATAGGAATCAAGTAAATTCCTTATCAGGAGTTGTGCAGGAAGAGGTACCAGTGGTGAAGGATTACCCTGATGTATTTCCTGAGGAATTGCCAGGAATGCCACCGGATAGAGACATTGAGTTTTTGATTGAGCTTTTGCCAGCTACAAGCCCAATATCGAAGCGACCATACAGGATGCCCGCACAGGATTTGGTGGAAATCAAGAAGAAGATTAAGGACCTATTGGATAAAGGTTATATACGCCCAAGTTCTTCGCCTTGGGGATCACCCGTACTTTTAGTGGAGAAGAAGGATGGATCGTTAAGGATGGTTGTTGATTATCGTGGATTGAATGAAGTAACAATCAAGAACAAGTACCCACTACCAATGATAAATGATCTGTTTGATCGTTTGCAAGGAGCTAAAGTGTTTTCCAAGATCGATTTGCGATCAGGGTACCATCAGTTGAAGATTCGAGAGCAGGACATACCTAAGACAGCATTCACCACAAGATATGGACTGTATGAGTATACCGTTATGTCATTTGGACTGACTAACGCACCTGCCTATTTCATGAACCTGATGAACAAAGTGTTTATGGAGTTTTTGGATAAGTTCGTCATGGTGTTCATTGATGATATTTTGGTTTAGTCGAAGAATGAAGAGGAACATAAGGAACATTTGCGATTGGTTTTGGAGAAACTAAGGGAACATCAGTTATATGCCAAGTTCAGCAAATGTGAGTTTTGGCTAAAGGAAGTTGGATTTCTTGGACATGTTATATCTGGAGAAGGGATAGCAGTTGACCCCACAAAGGTTGAGACCGTAACCGAATGGGAAGCACCAACGACAGTTGGAGAGATCCGGAGTTTTCTTGGACTCGCAGGATACTACCGAAGATTCATTGAGAATTTCTCAAGGATTGCAAAACCTATGACGGAGTTGCTGAAAAAGGATACCAAGTTCAATTGGACTGAGGATTGTGAGGCAAGTTTTCAGGAATTGAAGAAAAGATTGGTTACCTCACCAGTGTTAATTTTGCCAGATCAGACCAAGGATTATGAGGTGTATTGCGACGCTTCACGTCGAGGACTTGGAGCAGTGCTTATGCAGGAAGGAAGAGTTGTTTCGTATGCTTCACGACAACTGAAACCTCACGAATTAAATTATGCCATGCATGATTTGGAGTTAGCAGCCGTAGTGCATGCATTGAAGACATGGAGACATTTCCTTATTGGAAATCATTGTGAGGTGTACACGGATCACAAGAGTTTGAAGTACATTTTTACGCAGAAGGAGTTAAACCTTAGACAAAGGAGATGGTTGGAGCTCATCAAGGATTATGATATGAGATTGCATTACCATCCCGGAAAGGCTAATGTAGTAGCTGACGCATTGAGCCGTAAGAGCCATGTCAATACACTATTGACTGGAGAAATACCAAAGGAGTTAGCGGAAGATCTTCGTGAGCTATGTTTGGAAATAGTTCCGAGAGGCTATGTAGCAGCATTGGAGATTCAGTCAACCTTGATGGATAAAATCAGAGAAGCTCAGAAAAATGACAAGGAGATTGCGGATATAAAGAAGAAAATGAGCGAAGGAAAAGCAAAGGGATTTCGTGAGGATGAGCACGATACCCTATGGTTTGAGGACCGTGTTTATGTGCCAAATGACCCGGAGATCAGAGAGCTTGTGCACTAGATTATGGATCTAGTTGGGACGATAACTTGCCGTACGCAGAGTTTTCTTATAGCAACAGTTACCAAACCAGCTTGAAGATGGCACCTTTCGAAGCTTTATACGGAAGGAGGTGCAGGACACCGTTGTCATGGGACGAAGTTGTAGACCGTCAGTTGTTTGGACCAGATTTGATTAAGGAGTCTGAACAGAAAGTTAAGTTAATTTGTGATAGGCTCAAGGTAGCCCAGTCCAGACAGAAAAGCTATGCGGATTCAAAACGCAAGGAGATAGAATATGAAGTTGGAGACAGAGTTTATCTTAGAGTATCCCCACTTCGAGGAGTTAAGCGTTTTGGAGTTAAAGGAAAATTAGCACCACGTTTCGTTGGACCGTATAGGATCTTGCAATGCATGGGAGAAGTCGCTTATAAGTTGGAATTACCTGAGGGACTGTCAGGAGTTCATGACGTATTCCATGTTTCTCAGCTGAAGAAATGTCACGCCGAGATGGCAGAGGTACCGCTAAGAGATACAGTGCCACTGGAAGCAATTCAGTTGAAGGATGATTTAACATATGAGGAAAAACCCATCAAGATTCTCGAACACGCTAGCAGGGTTACTCGCAGCAAGGTTATCAAGTTTTGCAAGGTTTAGTGGAGCCACCACTCAGAGGATGAAGCCACCTGGGAGAGAGAAGAAGATTTGCTCAAGGATCACCCTCACCTATTTTCTAGCCAACCCGAATCTCGAGGGCGAGATTCATCTTAAGGGGGGTAGGTTTGTAACATCCCAAATTTTCAATTTGGAATGTTATACATTAGATCATCATGCATTACATATTTTCTTGCATTTGTCGATCCTAGAAATTTCACACAACTCAATGACCCTCGAAGAGAGTTGGAGATTTCGAAATTTTCATATTTGAGTTCTCTCGAATTATGAAAAGAGGATCATTTGATCTTATTTAATTCATCTTCAAATAATTTTCCAATATCAAAAATATGAGAGGGAATAATATGACTTTCCCAAAATTTAGGAAAAATGAAGATTTAATAAATAAATCAAATTTTGGATTTTCTCGGAGTTTATTTGCCTTAGGGAAAAAATGCGTATTTTCAAAAATTGCATTTAGGCCCCGAGTAAAAGTTCATTTTGTTCGACTCATTTTTAGGAGTCGGGGAAAATTTACTTTGTAATTTTTGGAGTTCGTTTAGATTTTATTTTCTTCGTTTTTCTGCGCGTGTTATTTATATAAAAAAAACCCGCAGCGCCGACCGAGCCAAGGGCCCAGCCAGCCGGCCCAGCGCCCCGCCCTCCCGCGCGCGCGCAGCGCCGCCGCCGCCAGCCGAGTCCGGCTCGGACTCCGCGCCGCCGCCGCCGCCTTTGCTTGCCCCCTCCCCCAAGCAACACCCCCCCTCCTATATATACTCCCCAACCCCCCCCCCCCCCCCCGCCTCTCCTCCCAAGCCGCCGCACCCCGCAGCAGCAGCAGCAGCGCAGCCCAGCAGCCGCCGCCGCCGCAGCAGCCGCCGCCGCCGCGTCGCCGTCGCCCCGCCGCCTAGCCGCCGCCCCGCCGGAGCCCCGCCTCGTTGAGGTAGCCGCACCGCGCCACCCTCCCCCTTGGTTCGGTTTTTTTTTAAAAACCGTTCCAGTTTTCTTTTTCGTCATTTCGGTTTTTTTTCCGAAACCCTAGATCGGTTTTTTTCCGGTTTGTTGTTTAGCGAACGTTCGCCGGACCGTTCGTCTTAACGAACGTGATCATCAGTTATCCCCGGTTAACAAACGTCCGTTCATTTAACCGTTCGTCGTTTCTCTTTTAATCAGATTTATTCCGCTATTTTCTGATCGCGATTTCAGATCCGATCTTCGTTCTAGTTTATCTTCTCGCTCGTTTATCGGAATCAGGTGCTTCAAGCGCCTGGAGTTTCGTTTCGAAACCGCCATTCCGACTAATCAACTTGAACTAAGTTTTGCTACTGTAAAATTTGACCTAGTTTTCAACTTGCTAGAACCGAGTTGTTTTCTTTCGCCGTTTGACTTTCGTTGCTTTATTTTGATTTGATTCTTTTTGCAACCAGGGTTCTTAAGTTGAACTTTCTGGTTAGATCTTTTATTCGAGATTTACCTGTGCATTAGATGAGTACTTATTATATGCTTGTTGTTTGTCTGCGATAGATCACCCGGAGTGCGCCGCTTGTTACTTCGAATCTCTAGGTTTCGCGGATCATCAGCAAGGCAAGTAACACTTGATCATTCTTTTTCTACTACCCAGTTTTTATGCATTAGATCAATCCACAAACATTGCATGATTAGGATCTAATTAAATTGTGGGATGGGAAGTAGATGAGGTAGTACCTATTACCTGTTTTACTTATGAAACCTTTGGGAGTTACTTCTACGTTTGCTTATTATGCCATGCTATGCTAGTAGACGTGGATTGGGTGAGTGATATCCATGACAGATGTGAGTTTGTTAATCAATGGTTTATCTAAGGTGGCAACTTAAATACACATCCAGGTGGATTGAGGCACCTGGGGTTTCCAGGACTTGCCTGTTTTTCTTTTGGACCGCCACCCAGGCTCAAAGGGATCATAAGATAATTCATGCTAATAACTTCCGTGTGCAGCCACACGCCATTATGGGCTCTGGCATAGTTGACTAAGTCGTGCGAACTCTTATAGTGGTAGACTAGCAGATGTAGGGGATGTAGGTGTACGGGTCTACCCATCGTAAGGTGCTAGCGCTTCTGAAAGACTATGTCTCGGTCATCCGTTTCTCAAACACCATGAAGTGCGAGAAACCAAATGGAGGCGATCGAGTCTTGTGGGGAAAAGTGCGCAAACCTCTGCAGAGTGTACAAACTAATCATGATTTGCCGTGTCCCCGGTTGTGGACATCTTGAGTATCTAGTACTTGAATATCATGTGAATCTCAACATGTTACTCTAATTTAATATTGTTGGGTTTGATAATGATTACTTTTCAATTGGGATTGAGGATGCTGTCAACCATTCTCAATGTTTAACAACCACCATGATAGTTAAATAAATTTATTCCTTTGCAGTAGGGAAAAATTGGCTTTATGCAAAAACTGTAACCATAGAGCTTTTCCACCAGCCATATATGCATATAGTATAGGCTTATCATTCATTATTCTCTATGTGTTACATTGCCGGCATATTCCATGTGCTGACCCGTTTTCGGGCTGCAACTTTCATGTTGCAGACTTTTCAAACGACGAGTAAGGTGCTTTTAGGTCGTGGTTCTATACTCAGTGATGCCGTTGGAGTTGATGGACTCACTTATCTTCCAAGTCTTCCGCTGTTATCGTTATTAGATGGCCTTAAGCCATATTTATTGTAATAAGTCCTCTTTTGGAACATCGATGTAATAAGTGTGTGATTGCTACTCTGTTATAAATCCTTCGAAGTACTGTGTGGTGTCAGCATTACTGATCCAGGGATGACACCTGAGCACAGAGACTTGACCATCTGAGGTCGTGTCGCTACAAGTTCTCAATGAATCTCCGATAATAACCTGCGTGTCCAAGAAAACTCCTGATCTCTCCAACTGAGGTGGGTGCCAACCACTCAGTGATAGATGCAACATTGGTAGGGTCTACTGCTGTTCCTTCTCCTGATATAACGTGTCCGAGGAATCCAACTTCCTTCAACCAAAACTCACATGTGCTGAACTTGGCATACAACTGATGTTCCCTGAGCTTCTCGAGAACCAAGCGCAAATGTTCCTTATGCTCCTCTTCATTCTTCGAGTAGACCAATATATCATCAATGAACACCACAATGAACTTGTCCAAAAACTCCATGAACACCTTGTTCATCATAATAATGAAATAGGAAGGGGCATTAGTCAAACCAAATGACATAACTGTATACTCATATAGCTGTCTTTGGTATATCCTGCTCTCGGATCTTCAGCTGGTGATAACCTGACCGAAGATCGATCTTGGAGAAAACCTTAGCTCCTTGCAGCTGATCAAAGAAATCATTGATCATTGGCAGAGGGTATTTGTTCTCGATCATCACCTCATTCAGCGCACGATAATCAACAACCATCCTCAAAGATCCATCCTTCTTCTCCACTAGAAGCACTGGGGCTCCCCAAGGTGATTAGCTTGGTCGAATATAAACTTTCTCCAGTAACTCCTTAATCTGCTTCTTAATTTCCTCTAGAACATTTGCAGGCATCCGATACATTCTCTTTGATATTGGTCTGGTGCCTGGCAATAACTCAATCAAAAACTCAATATCGCGATCTGGTGGCATGCCTGGTAACTCCGGAAATACATCGGGGTAATCCTTCACCACTGGTACTTCCTCCTGAACAACTCCCGATAGGGAATTCACTTGAGTCCTCCTCGGTGAATGCCTGGACACATACTTGATCCTCTTCCCTTTCGGGGTGGTGAGAAGAATTGATTTACTGTCGCAATCGATGTTTCCTTCAAGCTTGGATAGCCAATCCATGCCTAGTATCACATCCAATCCTTGTGACTCCAGGACAATACGGTCGGTGGGGAAAACATGTCTACCTATGGTTACCAGCAACTTATAACATCCCCTACCAGCCATATACTCTTCTCCTGGGGAACTCACTAACATAGGTGACTTAAGGGCTACGGTTGGCAACTTAAACTTATCCACAAATCCCCTTGATATGAATGAATGAGATGCACTAGTATCGAAAAGAACAAGTGATGTAAATGCATTAATCAAAATCTTACCGACAACTGCGTCGGGCTGCTCCTCAATCTCCTCCACACTGACGTGGTTCACCTGACCTCTGGTGAAGGGGTTGGGCTTCTTTCCAGAACTTCCGTTGCCATTTCCACTCTTTGCTTCAAAACATTCAGTGGCATAATGTCCGGTCTTCCCGCACTTGAAACAAGTAATGTGACTCAGATCCTTCTCGGCGGGTGTCGCAGGGTTGGAACGGTTCTGACTGTTGCTTCCTCCATTCCCATTGCCATTCTTAGGGCCACTGTGGTTGTGTGAACTTCCTCCATTGTGTGAATGTCCTCCATGGTAATGCCCTCCATAGTTATGAGTATGTCCTCCAGAGTACTGGGAATAGCGGGGCTTCTGCTGAGCTCCAGAAGTGTACCTCCCTTGTCCGTACTTGCTCTTGCGATTGTCAATCTGTTGCTGTTTACCTTCTATCATGAGGGACCTGTCTACCAAATCCTGGTAGCTGTTGAAAGTTGCCACCATCAACTGCATGCTTAGCTCATCATTGAGTCCCTCAAGAAATTTTTCCTGCTTTGCGGCATTTGTGGCCACATCATCTGGGGCATAGCGTGCTAACTTGCTGAACTCATCCATATAATGTCCCACTGTACGACTCCCTTAGCTTAAGTTACGAAACTCGCGCTTCTTCAAACTCATAGCTCCAGCTGAGACATATGCGGTGCGGAAGGCCTACTGAAACCGATCCCATGTAACTGTAGCTATGGGGTAAGTGGTGGTGAAATTCTCTCACCAAGATGTTGCGGGTCCATCAAGCTGATGTGCGGCAAAGCGCACTCTCTTCGCATCTGTGCATCCTGCAGTGGTTAGCTCTCTTCCAATCTTGCGGAGCCAATCATCTGCAACAATCGGCTCGGCGCTGCTAGAGAACACCGGCGGATTCTATCAACCTCAGAAAATGGGCTAGGTTGTCAATAGGGGGTGGTGGTGGTGGGTTGTTGTTGTTGTTGTTGCCTTGGTTCTGATTCTAATTCTGGACTAACATCTGCATCAAGGCATTCTACTACTGGATCAACTAGGTGAGCTCCGACAGAAAAACAAATCCAGTGTCACGTCTTGGAGGCATCTAATGGGTTAGAAGGGGTGAGAAAACAGAATAGAATAAGGTCTAAGAGAGATTTCACTACCCATATGTACATGAGGAAAATACAATCAATTCACTTCATGCAATATCAAACAAGGTTCACACAAACGATCTAAACTATGATTACACATCGATCGATGCTAACTACTTGGAAGAATACTACTAGTAACATGGTGGTCGTCAGAAATTTTGATCAGTGGAAGACTCCATAATATCTGCTCCAGCTTCGTCTTCACAGTCGTCATCACTGTCATCATTTGCATCACTATCCGTGTCGGGTCGTCCAACATGATGTAGTCCTCCGAACGAATCTCCACTTCAGGCTCTCGCTTCTGGTTCATCACTGGTATTCCTAGCTTCTTCTTCAGGTATTCATGCTTATCGAGTAGCACAACAATTTTTTCTTCATATCCATCGCGTGTAGACTTGAGTTCCTCCTCTAGCTCGATATTCCTCTTCATCAGCTTCTGGTCTTCTTCATGATAGCGCACATCTGGTTCTCATATCGACAAATGTGCTGATCCATCTCTTGAATGTAGGCTGCAATTGATCCATCCTTCCTGGTACGAATCATCTCCCATTCTTCGTCTCGGTGTCCACATATCTGATAGCCGGTGTCTTCAAGCTCCCTGTGGTACACCTCACAAATGCGTCCAAAAGTGATGTGGGCTGCGATGCTCTTTCCCAAGTTCCAACTTGGTGCATCCAAGGTCAAATCAATGGGCTCCGTTGTTGGCGCAAATGTCCTCCCAGGTACACAAACTTTGATCCTCCGGTGCTCCTCTTCAGGTAAAGTTGCAGTGAAGGCTCCAGTGAAGCTTGGTAGTCCGATGTTCAGGTACTTAGTGACTTCCTTCAAGTGTCATCCGAAAGGGGTGTCGTCATCTGGTTGAGTGAACTTGTTCCTGGGGTCCGCCATCTATAGAGTAGAAATAGAGGAGAGTTAGAAATGAGAAAAGAAGAGTATCATGTGGCTTTCCCTAGTGGTCGCGTCCTACAATCAGCGTGTTCTCTGATACCATGGACCACGATCCCAATGGACCGAAGTCTCTGTGCTAAAGTGTCATCCCTAGATCGGTATGCTGACACACATAGTACTCGAGGAATTATAACAGAATTCAATCACACACTTATTACATTGAGGTCCTCATAAAGAGTATATGTTACACAAATAAAATGGCTGAAGGCCATCTAAACTAAATAACTATGGAAGCTTCAAAGGTAAATGATTCCATCAACTCCAACGGCATAGCTGAGTGCATGACAACGATCTATCGCACCTTAATCTTCGTCGGTATAGTCTACAACATGAGACGTTGCAGCCGTGTAGGTCAGCACATGGAATATGCTGGCAGAGTTACACTATAGAGCAAATGAATGCAAGAAACTATATCTGCATGCATATTTGACTGGTGGAGGCTCTAAGTTTAATGTTTTGCATAAAGCTAATTTTACCCTACAACAAAGGAATCAATTATATTTACTACCAAGTTAAACCAATATTTGAGAAGGTTCCTCGAACACAAATCCCACCATTAATCAAGTATCATCATTAAACCCAATTAATTAATTAAAGAGTGATGATATCAATAATAATATCCACTTCTAGATACTCAAGATGTCCATAACCGGGAATACGGCTAACCATGATTAGTTTATACACTCTGCAGAGGCTTCACACTTTTCCCCATAAGACTCGACCGCATCCATGATAGAAATATCGAGACATGGTCTTTCTGAAGCATTAACTCTCTACTCTGGGTAGACCGGTACACCTACTTTCTCCTACATCTGCTAGTCCACCTCTTCAAGAGCTCACACAACTTACTCAACTATGCCAGAGCCCATAATGGCTTGTGGCTGCACACGGAAGTTTTTAGGCATGAAATATCATATGATCCCTTTGAGCCTGGGTGGAGAACCGAGGAAAAATCACACGGGTACTCCGGGATTTCCCAAATGGGCAAGCACTAGTTTCTCCAGGTGGCCCAACCAATCCACCCAGATGTTAAAGTTGCCACCTTAATGTTATCCAAAATTATTAACTCTCACAACTTCCACGTACATCATGATCCAATCCCCGTCTACGAGCATGGCTAGTTAATAATTGAGCATAACGTATATTCCCGGGGTGATCAAATGTATTAGGTTCCTACCTCAAATACTACAACCAAGCCACATGTTCCCAATCCTACTCATGCAAATATTTGAGTGGCAATACTAATGCATAGTGAAAACTCGGTATTGAAGAGTATGATCAAAGTGTAACCTGCCTTGTTGACGATCAGAAAACTCTAGAGATTCATAGAAACAAGCTTCGCACTCCGGAAAATCTATCATAGACAAATGATAGCATATATAAGCAATCAAGCAAACGATGCAAAGAGAAATTGAGAAAAGATCCAAATAAAACTCAAAACAAGCAAATAACTAAACTAAACAGAAAACAACTTCTAATAGCAATATTTTTATGTGGATTTGATCTTAAAAGAAGGTATATGTGATTTGCAAAAAGAATCAACTCAAATGGAGGTACAAAACTCAAGATACGAACAAAACAAGATCAAATACTAATATGAACTAAACTCAAATTTTAAATTATCAAAATCATGTTCAAGTTGGTTTACTGGATAGAAGAGATTGTTACAAAGATTTAGGCATTGGTTTCATATAATTTGGATAAACGACCTAAAAGTTACGCTAGTTTGAAGATCAGGGGCTAAATTGCGATAAAACTATTTGCAGATAGGTCCCTGGCTGAAAATAAACAGAAAAAGGAAAATATATCGGACGATCATCCGCTAACAGAGACTAATGAACGAATTCGTTCGTTAACAGAACCAATCGGGTGAACATCCGATATTTAAACTATCTAACAAAACCGAACCGATCTATACGCAAAACCGAGAAAATCAAAAAAAAACAGGGCGGTTCGGTTTTTATACCAGTTCGGTCCACGGCGGAAATGGCGGTGTCGGGCGGGGCTGCGACTCGGCGGTGTGGCGGCGGCTTCCGGCAAGGCGGGGCTTCGGCGGTGGGGCGGCAGCGGCAGCAGGCGGCAGCGACTGCGGGCGGCGGTGGCGTGGCAGCGGCTTGCGCAGGTGGCGGCGACTACGCGAGCGGCGGCATTGGGCCGTGGTGGCAGAGGCGGCAGTGCGAGAGTGACGGGGTGGAGAGGGCGGCGGGGCTCCATCTTACAAAGGCCTAGGGGGAGGGGGTCGGCTTGCACGAGGGATGGCGGCGGGATCGCTCGGGACTTCCGTCCAGAGCCAGCGACCGAGGCGGTGCCGCGAGCTGGGCTGGCCCAGTTGGATTTTTTTTTAAACAGCGCCGCGAAGAAAAATCCTAGTAAAAATAAAAAAAATTCTAAAATTCCAGAAACAGTTTTCACCATCCCCTCCTAATATTTGGGAGGATGTGAACATTTTTCTGGACTAAATGCAATTTTAAAAATGCATCTTTTTCCCTAATTTAAATAAAATGCAACCGAATAAAATTGCAAATAAATCTCAATTAAAATTAATTTGACTTCCAAATTTCTTTTCCAACATTTCCCCTCTGTGTTGAAGAATTCCTTTTATCTTCTCTCTTTATTTTTATTGTTTGAAATACTTGGAAAGAATTTGTTGAAATCAAATTGATCCACTTTTCAAATTTGAAAAAAAAATGAAATTTATATGAAACCTCCAACTCTCTCTTTGGGTCCTTGAGTTGCTTAAGATTTCTTGGATCACAACCAAATAAAATCCAAGAATGAAATAAAATATGAATGCATATGAATGATCTATGTATAACATCCAAACTGAAAATTGGGATGTTACAGGTTACCGGAGTCGGGAGGTAGATGTACGGGGTGAGGGAGGCGACCGTGAACTGGAAAACATCCTCAGGGACGACCGTGACTTCTGCTCGCGTCGGTGATGCCCGACTGGAGCAGTAATGGCAACACGAAGCTTCAGGCGGAGGTTAGTGCAATCACTAAGGTGCTCCAATGCACGAAGTAAAGGATTGGGAAGGTTGAGGGAACCGATTAGATGAACTAGGAGGTAGAGGAGGTGTTGGGAACCCGCGGTTGTGATGAATTTGACCAGCGGAGGAGTTTCTATGGCGGCGGGCTCCGGCGAGATCTGACCTTCTGGTACAGGCAAGATAGGGCACGGGAGCGTGCGATTTTGCGAAAACCCGGTCAAGGCGGGTTTTTTAGAATTAGTACATTGTTTTATTTAGTTACCCACAGATGGGATTTTGTTTGAAATTACAGATAAAATGCAGTCTGGTGGCACTATAGGCCACTCCTTGCTGGAAATAAGGCCTAACCCTTCTCTCGCGAGCACATGTGCCGCATTATTCCTAGAACGCCTTACCCAAGTGACCTTGTAGTCTTGCCTGGTATTGAGTAGTGCTTTGACCTCTTGAATGACCGCCCCCGCCGCTGACAGGTTGCGTTCCTTGTCATTTATCATTGCAACCACACCTTTGTTGTCCACTTCAAGGTGAATCTTTTATGCGCCTCGCTGGACTACCATCTGCACTGCTTTGCGGCAAGCCAAATCTCAGCCACTTCAGGATCACTTACACCATTGAACACACAGCTCGCCGCCCCTCTAAATGCACCAACATGATCCCTGAGAACAACGCCGCCACCTCCTCTGTCCAAGCTCTTGGCAAGCACCCCATCCGAGTTCAGTTTTAGCCATCCATTTTCCGGTGGTTTCCATCGCTCGACCAGTGTCACGGATGGAACTTTGGACTTCGTCCATTTACCGTTTCCCACTCCTGCATGCGAGAAATAGTTTCTACTACAACTCGAGCATCAACAATTTGTTTGCCATCTCTTGCTTCGTTTCTTGCTAACCAGAGCCCGTAAACTGCTTGGATTATTAACTCTTTCTCTTGCTCACTTGCCCCTCTGAACCATTGTAGCAGCCAGGAAGCGAGCTCGTGCTGGGATCCGTCCGAAGCCGGTGGGATCGCCACCGGAACCCCTTTCTCTGAGCTTAAAAACTTCCATAACATGATTGAGTGTGCACATGTCTAAAATCGATGGAGCAAGGTCTCCTCTCTTCCGGAAGCCATACAGAAGACCACTTGCTTGATCTTCCTTCGGTGTAGTTCTGATCCAACAGCCAATCCATTTTGGATAAGTCTCCACATATGAATTTTTGCTTTACCAGGTGCATTTGTGTTCCATACCGCCAGCCAGTTTTTGTGCATCACAGCTGATTACAAGGGTTCCGGCCGTCCAGACCTCGCTTTATTCATGGACATCCGCAGATGGTACGCTGAGCGCACAGTGAACTGGCCACTCTTTGTGTAGTTCCATGCCAAAAAATCAGATGTGCCTGGACCCCCAATGGTTACTTGTTTTATATCATTTGCATCTAAAACAGTAAACATTTCCTACAGCTTCGCTTGATCCCAAGCATCACCCTCCTGAGTTAGAAGATCACTCATCCGAGTCGTACCTGTGATGTACACCTGACCAAGGGGTCTCATGCTACCTTTTCTCAGGATCCAGTTGGCATGATGACTATTTACCAATGATCCACCTCCTATCCTCCAGACCAGCCCCTCTCTAAGCAAGTCATGTCCATGTAAGATACTCCTGAAAGTGTATGAAGCTCCACTAGGACATGTTGATGACATAATGCAATTATTCTTGAAATACCTTGCCTTAAGAACTCGAGAACACAGAGAAGAGGGGACTTGGAGGAATCGCCACACTTGTTTAGCTAGTAACGCTTGATTAAAGGCTTCAAAATTTCTGAACCCAATACCGCCCTCGCTCTTTGCCAGACACATCTTGTCCCACGCAATCCAGTTCACCTTCTTTTCACCATTGGCTTCACCCCACCAAAATTTTGAAGAGATTGTACTCAGGTTCTGGCACATCTTCTCCGAGAGCTGGAAGAAACTCATGGTAAAAGTTGGTGTTGATTGTAGTCCTGATTTGATAAGCACCTCTCTTCCTTTTT
Organism: Triticum timopheevii; assembly: GCA_963921465.1. Taxonomy (NCBI): domain Eukaryota; kingdom Viridiplantae; phylum Streptophyta; class Magnoliopsida; order Poales; family Poaceae; genus Triticum; species Triticum timopheevii. The sequence goes on along the minus strand of OY997268.1, from coordinate 282,540,612 downwards.
TAGATAGTCCTTGCCCTTTCCATCAAAAAACTTTCCCAGCTGAACTTTCTCTCACATATTTGAAAGAGCCCTCCTTTAACTTGCCAACCACTATTGGTAGCCCCAAATATTTTTCACTCAACGCTTTGGACTCAATGCCTATGGTTTGCTTCAAATGTTCCTTGTCCTCCTCCTTACACCCCTTACCAAAAAAATATAGCAGATTTTTGTAGGTTTACTTTCTGACCCAATGTTGCCTCATAAGTATTCAATATGTTCTTAAGGGCTCGAAGGTTAGGGGTTTTCCCTTCAACGAACACCACACTATCATCTACAAACAACAAATGAGTAACATGGGGGCCAGTGCTCCCAAAACTAACTCCCTTTATCAAACTTTCTCTTTGGGAATTTCTTAGAGAACTGAAAAACCTTCAGCACAGAAGAGAAATAAGTATGGAGAAAGGGGGTTACCCTATCAGAGCCCCTTGAGGTAACAAAAAACCGAGAAAATCCCACGTTTAACTTGACCGAGAAGCGAGCCGTTGTCACACATCTCATAATCATATCAATCCAGCCTACCGCGAAGCCATACCTCTCCAAAGTCCTCTGCAGGAAAACCCATTCCACTCTATCGTAGGTCTTCATCATGTCCAACTTGACAGCACACAAAGGCTTTTTCCTTTTCCTCACTCTGAGTGCATGCACACATTCATATGCTACAATGACATTATCCATTATTAACCTGCCCGGCGCAAACGCACTTTGTTCTTCAGAGATCAGTATGGGTAAAATCACCTTCAACCTCTTTGGAAGAACTTTGGCGGCAATCTTGTATAACACATTGCAAAGGCTTATTGGACGAAATTGCGAAAGTACCTCCGGTGAGTTAACTTTTGGGATCATAACAATAACAGTGTTGTTAAATTTGTCAGGCGTCGCCGCTCCTCGATGAAAATCCTTTACAACCCCGCACACATCATCCCTAACAAAAGGCAAATGCCTCTGATAGAACAACGCAGGAAGTCCATCCGGCCCCGGTGCTTTTGTCGGCCCCATCTGGAACAAGGCCGCCTCTATCTCCTCATTTGTAATTGTGCCATTAGCGTTCGATTCATCTCCTCTGTTACCACATTGTCAAACAGGTCCAACACCTCATCTGCATGAGTCGATCCCTTGGATTTGAAAAGTTGCTCGTAGAATGATGCCTCCATCTTGCGCATGCCCTCATCCAATGTGCACTTGGTTCCATCCCCCCTGTGTAGTACGTGCACTGTATTTTAACGTTTCCTATGTTCTGCCCTATTCTGGAAATCCTTTGTGTTTTGATCTCCTTCTTTCCGCCAACCCACCCTGGACCGCTGCTTTTGCATGATCCTTCTCTCTCATGCATCTCTTTTAGCTGGCCTTCTATGCCCCTCACCTCTTGCATATACCTTGTCATCAGTAACCTTTCTTTGGCGTCCTTTAGTCGATTTTTTTAGTAAGGCTATACGCCGCTGAACTGAGCCAAACCCATCACACCCCCATGCATACATATCACGTGTCATCTGCTGAAGTTTGTTGCACACATTCACTAGATTCCCCCCTATCCAGCACCTGCCCATGCCGTTTCCACCATCTGATCGTACCCATCATGCTTTGCCCACATCTCCTCATACTGGAAAGGGCGGGCGATACTAGATCGGGCGCTTGGAGTAGCCTCCAGCACACGAACGATCAAGGCCTGATGGTTAAGGAAGGGTTGTAGATACTATAGGGTGTCCCCCGTGGCCTAGGGGTCGAGAATCGATCGAATCCATCAGTTCGATCTTGCTGCGGTTGGGCGAGCTATAGTGTCCGTGAGGAACACTCTTGTTGGGGAAGACGACAGGCGGGGCCAGGTGGTCAGTGCCAGAGAGGAGTTGGAAGAGGAAAAAATAAGGGGCTGCGGGTGTGGGCTGCGGTGTTGCGCCGAAATGGGTCGGCCTGCTGGTTACTGTTGTGCTGCTATTGCTCCAGTGCATTGGGCCATGGATAAAGATGGGCTTGACATTGCGGAACAGTAATATCTGGCAAAAAATGTTTACACAACAAATGTTTTGACTAAACATAAAATACCAGAAGTCTTCCCAAAAATAACCCAACATACAATAAAACATTGTTACTACTATATAAAACAGTGAACAATTTTGATGCAGAAAAATTTAATTTAGGTAATAGGAGCCTACAAAGAGCATTATATTAAAAACTATAAAAATAATTTTGAGGCTCTACAAAGCCAGCATAAATTATGAAGACTCCATAATATATCCTTAGCATTTTCTATAATTAATAGGGGAGAAGTCATATTATCTCCACTCCAAATATTTTGCCTTGAGTTGGAAAACTCTTTGAATATTCAGAAAATTTAAAAATGCATAGAAATCATGATGAAAAAGAATGATCCTATTAACATTCCAAATCTGAAATTTTAGGATGTTACAAATCTACTACCCTTAAATGAATATCGTCCTCGAGATTCAAAGATGCTAGAAAGAAAGACTAGGGTTGAGATATCCTTGAATATCCATTCTTCATCCAAGAGTGTGGAGTACTACCACCCTTAGAATAAGAGTTACCGGTCTTCAAAATCTTACTCCTTCGAGGAAATCCTTTACAGATATGTCTTACACTCCTTGCACCAATGCTAAACAAATATCGATGCTCTCGTCGTCACTGTACTATGGTGATGCATAGCAACAAGAGGGGAGAGTGTTGTCCATGTACCCTCGTAGACCAAAAGCGGAAGCGTTAGAACAACACGGTTGATGTAGTCATACGTCTTCACGGCCCGACCGATCAAGCACCGAAACTACGGCACCTCCGAGTTCTAGCACACGTTCAGCTCAATGATGATCCCCGGACTCCGATCCAGCAGAATGTCGGGGAAGAGTTTCGTCAGCACGACCGCGTGGTGACGATCTTGATGTTCTACCGTTGCAGGGCTTCGCCTAAGCACCACTACAGTATTATCGAGGACTATAGTGGAGGGGGCACCGCACATGGCTAAGAGATCAAGAGATCAATTGTTGTTGTCTAGAGGTGCCCCCATCCTCCGTATATAAAGGGGGGAAGGAGGAGAGGGCCGGCCAAGGGGAGGAGGCGCGCCCAAGGGGGGCAATCCTACTCCAAGTAGGATTCCCCCCTCTTTCCTAGTCCAAGTAGGAGAGGGGAAGGAAGGGAAGGAGAAGGAGAAGGAAGGAAAAGGAGGAAAGGGGGCCGGCCCCATAATCCAATTCGGTTTGGGCTAGGTGGGCCGCGCGCCTTGCCTCCTCTCTTCTACCACTTGGCCCATGAGGCCCATTGCTTCTTCCTCGTATTCCCGTAACTCCCGGTACCCCCAAAAATACTCGAATCACTCGGAACCCTTTCGATGTCCGAATATAGTCGTCCAATATATCGATCTTTACGTCTCGACCATTTCGAGACTCCTAGTCATGTCCCCGATCTCATCCGGGACTCCAAACTCCTTCGGTACATCAAAACTCATAAAATCATAATATAACTGTCATCGAAACCTTAAGCGTGCGGACCCTACGGGTTCGATAACAATGTAGACATGACCGAGACACGTCTCTGGTCAATAACCAATAGCGGAACCTGGATGCTCATATTGGCTCCTACATATTCTACGAAGATCTTTATCGGTCAAACCGCATAACAACATATGTTGTTCCCTTTGTCATCGGTATGTTACTTACCCGAGATTCGATCGTCGGTATCTCAATACCTAGCTCAATCTCGTTACCGGAAAGTCTCTTTACTCGTTCCATAATACATCATCCCGCAACTAACTCATTAGTTACAATGCTTGCAAGGCTTATAGTGATGTGCATTACCGAGTGGGCCCAGAGATATCTCTCCGACAATCAGAGTGACAAATCCTAATCTCGAAATACGCCAACTCAACATGTACCTTTGGAGACACCTGTAGATCTCCTTTATAATCACCCAGTTACGTTGTGACGTTTGGTAGCACACAAAGTGTTCCTCCGGTAAACGGGAGTTGCATGATCTCATAGTCATAGGAACATGTATAAGTCATGAAGAGAGCAATAGCAACATACTAGACGATCAAGTGCTAAGCTAACGGAATGGGTCAAGTCAATCATATCATTCTACTAATGATGTGATCCCATTAATTAAATGACAACTCATGTCTATGGTTAGGAAACTTAACCATCTTTGATTAACGAGCTAGTCAAGTAGAGGCATACTAGTGACACTATGTTTGTCTATGTATTCACACATGTATTATGTTTCCGGTTAATACAATTCTAGCATGAATAATAAACATTTATCATGAAATAAGGAAATAAATAATAACTTTATTATTGCCTCTAGGGCATATTTCCTTCAGTCTCCCACTTGCACTAGAGTCAATAATCTAGTTCACGTCGCCATGTGATTTAATACCAATATTCATATATGTATATGATTAACACCCATAGTTCACATCGTCATGTGGCCAACACCCAAAGGGTTTACTAGAATCAATAATCTAGTTCACATAGTTATGTGATTAACACCCAAAGAGTACTAAGGTGTGATCATGTTTTGCTCGTGAGAGAAGCTTAGTTAACGGGTCTGTCACATTCAGGGCCGTATGTATTTTGCAAATATTCTATGTCTACAATGCTCTGCACGGAGCTACTCTAGCTAATTGCTCCCACTTTTAATATGTATCCAGATTGAGACTTAGAGTCATCTAGATCGGTGTAAAAGCTTGCACCGATGTAACTCTTTACGACGGGCTCTTTTATCACCTCCATAATCGAGAAATATTTCCTTAGTCCTCACTAAGGATATTCTTGACCAATGTCCAGTGATCTATCCTAGATCACTATTGTACTCCCTTGCCAAATTTAGAGCAAGGTATACAATAGGTATGGTACATAGCATAGCATACTTTATAGAATCTATGACTGAGGCATAGGGAATGACTTTCATTCTCTTTTCTATTTTCTGTCGTGGTCGGGATTTGAGTCTTACTCAATTTCACACCTTTGCAACACAGGCAAGAACTCTTTCTTTAACTGTTCCATTTTGAACTATTTCAAAATCTTGACAAGGTATGTACTTATTGAAAAAAACTTATCAAGCGTCTTGATCTATCTCAATAGATCTTGATGCTCAATATGTAAGTAGTTTTATTGAGGTCTTTCTTTTAAAGAACTCCTTTCAAATACTCCTTTATGCTTTCTAGAAAAATTCTACATCATTTCTGATCAACAATATGTTACTCACATATATTTATCAAAAAGGCGGTAGTGCTCCCACTCACTTTATTGTAAATACAGGCTTCACCGCAAGTCTGTATAAAACTATATGCTTTGATCAACTTATCAAAGCGTATATTCCAACTCTGAGATGCTTGCACCAGTCCATAGATGGATCGCTGGAGCTTGCTCATTTTGTTAGCACCTTTAGGATTGACAAAACCTTCTGGTTGCATCATATACAACTCTTCTTTAATAAATCCATTAAAGAATGCAGTTTTGACATCCTTTTGCCATATTTCATAAAATGTGGCAATTGCTAACATGATTCGGACAAACTTTAAGCATCGATACAAGTGAGCAAAAACTCATCGTACTCAACATCTTGAACTTTGTCAAAAACTATTTTCGACAAATCTAGCTTTGTAGATAGTAACAGTACTATCAACGTCCATCTTCCTCTTGAAGATCCATTTATTTTCTATGGCTTGCTGATCATCGGGCAAGTCAATCAAAGTCCACACTTTGTTCTCATATATGGATCCCATCTCAGATTTCATGGCCTTCAAGCCATTTCGCGGAATCTGGGCTCATCATCGCTTCCTCATAGTTCGTAGGTTCATTATGGTCTAGTAACATGACTTCCAGAATAGGATTACCGTACCATTTTGGTGCAGATCTTACTCTGGTTGACCTACGAGGTTCGGTAGTAACTTGATCTGAAGTTTCATGATCAATATCATTAGCTTCCTCACTAATTGGTGTAGGAATCACTGGAACTGATTTATGTGATAAACTACTTTCCAATTCGGGAGAAGGTACAATTACCTTATCAAGCTCTACTTTCCTCGCACTCACTTCTTTCGAGAAACTCCTTCTCTGGAAAGGATCCATTTTAGCAACGAATATTTTGCCTTCGGATCTGTGATAGAAGGTGTACCCAACAGTTTCCTTTGGGTATTCTATGAAGACGCACTTCTCTGATTTGGGTTCGAGCTTATCAGGTTGAAGCTTTTTCACATAAGCATCGCAGCCCCAAACTTTAAGAAATGACAACTTTGGTTTCTTGCCAAACCACAGTTCATAAGGCGTCGTTTCAACGGATTTTGATGGTGCCCTTTTAAAGTGAATGCAACTGTCTCTAATGCATAACCCCAAAACGATAGTGGTAAACTAATAAGAAACATCATAGATCGCACAATATCCAATAAATTGCAGTTACAACGTTTGGACATACCATAACGATGTGGTGTTCCAGGTGTGAATTGCGAAACTATTCCTCATTGTTTTATATGAAGGCCAAACTCGTAACTCAAATATTCTCCTCCACGATCAGATCGTAGAAACTTTTTTTTATTACGATGATTCTCCACTTTACTCTGAAATTCTTTGAACTTTTCAAATGTTTCAGACTTGTGTTTCATTAAGTAGATATACTCATATCTGCTCAAATCATTTGTGAAGGTCGGAAAATAGCGATACTCGCCACGACCATCAACACTCATTGGACCGCATACATCGGTATGTATTATTTCCAACAAGTCAGTAGCTCGTTCCATTGTTCCGGAGAACGGAGTTTTAGTCATCTTGCCAAAAAGGCACGGTTCGCAAGCATCAAATGATTCATAACCAAGTGATTCCGAAAATCCATCTTTATGGAATTTCTTCATGCGCTTTACACCGATATGACCCAAACGGCAGTGCCACAAATAAGTTGGACTATCATTATTAACTTTGCATCTTTTTGCATTAATATTATGAATATGTGTATCACTACGATCGAGATCCAACAAACTATTTTCATTGGGTGGGTGACCATTGAAGGTATTATTCATGTAAACAGAATAACAATTATTCTCTGACTTTAAATGAATAACCGTATTGCAATAAACATGATCAAATCATATTCATGCTCAACGCAAACGCCAAATAACATTTATTTAGGTTTAACACTAATCCCGAAAGTATAGGGAGTGTGCGATGATGATCATATCAATCTTGGAACCACTTCCAACACACATCGTTACTTCACCCTTAACTAGTCTCTGTTTATTCTGTAACTCCTGTTTTGAGTTACTAATTTTTAGCAACCGAACAAGTATCAAATACTCAGGGGCTACTATAAACACTAGTATGGTACACATCAATAACCTGTATATCAAATATACCCTTGTTCACTTTGCCATCCTACTACCAAATATTCAGGGCATTTCTGCTTCTAGTGACCATTTCCATTGCAGTAGAAGCACTCAGTTTCAGGCTTTGGTCTAGCTTTGGACTTCTTCGCAGGAGTGACAACTTGCTTGTCATTCTACTTGAAGTTCCCTTTCTTTCCCTTTGCCATTTTCTTGAAACTAGTGATCTTGTTAACCATCAACACTTGATGCTCTTTCTTGATTTCTACCTTCGTTGATTTCAACATCACGAAGAGCTCGGGAATCATTTTCGTTATCCCTTGCATACTATAGTTCATCACAAAGTTCTACTAACTTGGTGATGGTGACTAGAGAACTATGTCAATCACTATCTTATCTGGAAGATTAACTCCCACTTGATTCAAGCGATTGTAGTACCCAGACAATCTGAGCACATGCTCACTAGTTGAGCAATTCTCCTCCATCTTTTAGCCATAGAACTTGTTGGAGACTTCATATCTCTCAACTCGGGAATTTGCTTGAAATATTCAACTTCAATTCCTGGAACATCTCATATGGTCCATGACGTTCAAAACGTCTTTGAAGTCCCGATTCTAAGCCCTTAAGCATGGTGCACTAAACTATCAAGTAGTCATCATTTTGAGCTAGCCAAACGTTCATAATGTCTGCATCTGCTCCTGCAATAGGTCTGTCGCCTAGTGGTGCATTAAGGACATAATTCTTCTGTGCAGCAATGAGGATAAACCTCTGATCACGGATCCAATCCGCATCATTGCTACTAACATTTTTCAACACAATTTTCTCTAGGAACATATCAAAATGAACATATTAAAGCAACAACGCGAGCTATTGATCTACAACATAATTTGCAAAATACTACCAGGACTAAGTTCATGATAAATTTAAGTTCAATTACTTAAGAACTCCCACTTAGACAGACATCTCTCTAGTCATCTAAGTGATCACGTGATCCAAATCAACTAAACCATGTCCGATCATCACGTGAGATGGAGTAGTTTTCAATGGTGAACATAACTATGTTGATCATATCTACTATATGATTCACGTTCGACCTTTCGGTCTCCATGTTCCGAGGCCATATCTGTATATGCTAGGCTCGTCAAGTTTAACCTAAGTATTCCGTGTGTGCAACTATTTTGCACCCGTTGTATTTGAACGTAGAGCCTATCACACCCGATCATCACGTGGTGTCTCAGCACGAAGAACTTTCGCAACGGTGCATACTCAGGGAGAACACTTCTTTATAATTAGTGAGAGATCATCTTAAAATGCTACAGTCAATCAAAGCAAGATAAGATGCATAAAGGATAAACATCACATGCATCCAATATAAGTGATATGATATGGCCATCATCATCTTGTGCTTGTGATCTCCATCTCCGAAGCACCGTCGTGATCACCATCGTCACCGGCGCAACACCTTGATCTCCACTGTAGCATCATTGTCGTTACGCCATCTATTGCTTCTACGACTATCGCTACCGCTTAGTGATAAAGTAAAGCAATTACAGGGCGTTTGCATTTCATGCAATAAAGCGACAACCATATGGCTCCTGCCAGTTGCCGATAACTTCGGTTACAAAACATGATCATCTCATACAATAAAATATAGCATCACGTCTTGACCATATCACATCACAACATGCCCTGCAAAAACAAGTTAGACGTTCTCTACTTTGTTGTTGCAAATTTTACGTGGCTGCTATGGGCTGAGCAAGAACCGTTCTTACCTAAGCATCAAAACCACAACGATAGTTCGTCAAGTTAGTGTTGTTTTAACCTTCGCAAGGACCGGGTGTAGCCACACTCGGTTCAACTAAAGTTCGAGAAACAGACACCCGCCAGCCACCTGTGTGCAAAGCACATCGGTAGAACCAGTCTCGCGTAAGCGTACGCGTAATGTCGGTCCGGGCCGCTTCATCCAACAATACCGCCGAACCAAAGTATGACATGCTGGTAAGCAGTATGACTTTATCGCCCACAACTCACTTGTGTTCTACTCGTGCATATAACATCTAAAACCAGGCTCGGATGCCACTGTTGGGAAACGTAATAATTTCAAAAAAATCCTACGCACACGCAAGATCATGGAGATGCATAGCAACGAGAGGGGAGAGTGTTGTCCACGTACCCTCGTAGACCGAAAGCAGAAGCGTTAGAACAACGCGGTTGATGTAGTCGTACGTCTTCACGGCCCGACCGATCAAGCACCGAAACTACGGCACCTCCGAGTTCTAGCACACGTTCATCTCGATGACGATCCCCGGACTCCGATCCAGCAGAATGTCGGGGAAGAGTTTCGTCAGCACGACGGCGTGGTGACGATCTTGATGATCTACCATCGCAGGGCTTCGCCAAAGCACCGCTACAATATTATCGAAGACTATGGTGGAGGAGGGCACCGCACACGGCTAAGAGATCAAGAGATCAATTGTTGTTGTCTAGAGGTGCCCCCCTCCTCCGTATATAAAGGGGGGAGGAGAGGGCTAGCCAAGGGGAGGAGGCGCGCCCAAGGGGGGCAATCCTACTCCAAGTAGGATTCCCCCCTCTTTCCTAGTCCAAGTAGGAGAGGGGAAGGAAGGGAAGGAGAAGGAGAAGGAAGGAGAGGGAGGAAAAGGAGGAAAGGGGGGCCGGCCCCTTAGTACAATTCGGTTTGGGCTAGGGGGGTCGCGCGCCTTGCCTCCTCTCTTCCACCACTTGGCCCATGAGGCCCATTGCTTCTTCCTCGTATTCCCGTAACTCCCTGGTACCCCCAAAAATACCCGAATCACTTGGAACCCTTCCGATGTCCGAATATAGTCGTCCAATATATCGATCTTTACGTCTCGACCATTTCGAGACTCCTCGTCATGTCCCCGATCTCATACAGGACTCCGAACTCCTTCGGTACATCAAAACTCATAAACTCATAATATAACTGTCATCGAAACCTTAAACGTGCAGACCCTACGGGTTCGAGAACAATGTAGACATGACAGAGACACGTCTCCGGTCAATAACCAATAGCGGAACCTGGATACTCGTATTGGCTTCTACATATTCTATGAAGATCTTTATCGGTCAAACCGCATAACAACATACGTTGTTCCCTTTGTCATCGGTATGTTACTTACCCGAGATTCGATCGTCGGTATCTCAATACCTAGCTCAATCTCGTTACCGGCAAGTCTCTTTACTCATTCTTTAATACATCATCCCGCAACTAACTCATTAGTTACAATGCTTGCAAGGCTTATAGTGATGTGCATTACCCAGTGGGCCCAGAGATACCTCTCCGACAATCGGAGTGACAAATCCTAATCTCGAAATACGCCAACTCAACATGTACCTTCGGAGACACCTATAGAGCTCCTTTATAATCACCCAGTTACATTGTGACGTTTGGTAGCACACAAAGTGTTCCTCCGGTAAACGGGGGTTGCATAATCTCATAGTCATAGGAACATGTATAAGTCATGAAGAAAGCAATAGCAACATACTAAATGATCAAGTGCTAAGCTAACGGAATGGGTCAAGTCAATCACATCATTCTACTAATGATGTGATCCCGTTAATCAAATAACAACTCATGTCTATGGTTAGGAAACTGAACCATCTTTGATTAACGAGCTAGTCAAGTAGAGGCATACTAGTGACACTATGTTTGTCTATGTATTCACACATGTATTATGTTTCCGGTTAATACAATTCTAGCATGAATAATAAACATTTATCATGAAATAAGGAAATAAATAATAACTTTATTATTGCCTCTAGGGCATATTTCCTTCAAGTCGACCCCCTCTATGGTGGTGACTAACCTATACTTATAGTGGCCACGGTCCTCTTCCCCCCAAACGTCAGCGAGAAGGGATCCCATAGTGGCCAATTTAAAAAGCAACAAGTAGTACATCTTATCCTGACAAAAGGTGGTATTCGCCTGCGAAGCTTCTGTCATGATGGGGCGGTGGGCTCGAATATGACATCCATCCTGCAATGCTGGTGGTCTTGGTCTCGTTGCACCGGAATGAAACCTTTGCCAAATTCCTCGAGAACCCATGCTTGCGCTTGCCTCCTTAGCACCAAAGAGGAAACTGCCTCCTCTGCGCCTGCTGGCGCCTTCCTGGCCTTGGTCGTCATGGCTTGCATCACGGCAGCCTCATGGGACTGGTACCTGCATAGAAATCTCCGCTCCTCGGGAGGCAGACTGGGGAGGCTGCTCCCTCAAGAGGTCTAGGTGTCGTCACCCTCATGAGGCTTGGCCCCTCGCGAGGGTCTTGTTTTGATGGTCTTGGAAGTGGGCCGTACCAGGGCATCGAGGGAGCCACGTCGTGGGCCGCAGGCAGGCAAGTATGGGTACCCTGGTTCCCAGAACACTGACAGTAGCCCCTAGGCCCAAGGCGAGCTCGGACTTGGCTTAGAGGCGAAGCCAAGGGCAAGGGCGAAGCGCCGCAGGCCCCAACCACCTGCGGGCCAGGCTGACGCGTGGCGCTCGACGGGCCGTGGGCGCCTCCGCTTCTCCACGTCGCGTCAACAACTGCTTAGACTTGACAACTGCCTAGCGCACGCACCCAAGCCATCATTGCCCCGTTGTGCGCTTGCCTTCTGCTTCTCCACTTCCTCGCGGACTTGCGCCCTCTTTGCCAGATTCTGCAACAGCTCCAATCCACCTTGCCGCCATGGCTCCCAGGAAGAAGAAGGGCAAGACCCCTATGGCCGCGGAGCCCTCGTCGGGGCCGGAACCAGCACTGGGGCGGTCCATGGTGATCAACCAGGAGGGGCTGGATAAGGTCCGGCATGCCGTCACTGCTGATTCCAACGAGTGGAAGGCAACAAAGATCTGGCCTGCCTCCCAGACTTTGGCTGACATGGAGGCCGCCGAGATCGCCCTTCATCTCCATGCCCTTCTCGCCGCCCTACTGCCTTCGTTCTCCGATTTCTTCAACGTCGTGCTCTCGCACTACCAAATCCACGCGCTGCATCTGGATCCCGGATCCATCATCCTCCTCTCCGCTTTCGCATTTTCGTGTGAGGCCTTCGTGGGCATTACCCCGTTCGTGGCCCTGCTCCGCCACTTCTTCTCGATTCAGCTGGTCGAAGGCGAGCAACGCTCAGTGTGCATGTGGTCCGAGCACCCAGGGTTCGCTGGGATGAGGAGGTCGGGCACCCGGGGGTGATGTCCGGGCACCCGGGATAGCGCCAGGTGAGGGTGCAGGCACCCGGGGGTCGGGGTGCGGGCACCCGGTGGTGAAAGCCCGGGCACCCGGGGTGGTCAGGGGCTGCACCCTTTGGGGCCCGGGGGTCTGGGCACCCGGGGCATAGGAGGCCGGGCACCCGGGGTGGTTCGAGGCATCCGGTGCTTCGCGTCTTGGTGTCCCTCTTCCTCCTCCTTCTCCCTTCTTGGATGGTGTAGATGTTCTCTTGCGCTTGAACTCCTTCCCATCGTCGATGAAGCTCCGGTAATACATATCCATGCACACGAGAGGGATGTCAAGAAGTATACCATCCTCGAAGGGGTCAAGTGAACACGCGTAAAGGAGAGGATTAACCTTTATGTATGTGAAGTAGATGTCGCACGTATCACTTGCCGAACGGACTCTTGACATGGTGATGTCCGTAGGATGCTCCGCATCAGATTGGACGGGTAAAGTTATGTGCTCGATTATCACGTGGTGACCGTTGTGAGGATCAGCCGGCCAGGAAGAAACTATACATATAGAGTTATACCCTGACGGAGGGAATCCCCGCTATCGGGATGTTATGTATACATGTGTCGTCCAAGGGAAGGAAGCGGTAGCAACCAACTAAAGCTGATTGAATCGCCATAATAACCAACACTTGTGGGTGAAGCCTTCATGTCCAATGCTACACATACACTCCATGAGGACTGCTCCTCAGAACAACTTCTTCAGGAAAGCCTTCATGGTGCTCCACAGAAAATACTTCAAGTAATTTATTTAACGTCTGACTTGTGGTTGGTTAGTTCACTTAACTTTCATTTTATGTTTCAGATTGTTTATTTTTACTTTCGAGATGTAGTTGGATAGTTGGGCTCCTCAAAAAGTTCACTTCACTTCCATTTTATGTTTCATATAGTTTGGTTAACTTACATGTGGTAGTTGGTCTCTGCGCCAATTGGCGCATCGGGTCATCTAGTTAATATAATTCTCAATCTACTCATAGACATGGATGACATAGATAGATCTACCACAAATAATTTGGTATACATGGATGAAACCTAGATTGGTATCTACCAATGAAAAAAATAGCGCGCTATATAAAATAATGTGGCCCCTGAAAATATGCTATTAGCGTGCTATTAGCGAGGCATTATACATTGATTTATTTAGCGGGACAATTCTCTATATGCTATAGCGTGCTATTAGCGGCGTTATAGCATGCTATTTTTTCCAGTGGTATCTACCAACGAGATAAAAACTCCAGTTTCATAGGTAACAACATAGCAACCTGATCAACCAAGAAACATTTATCAAGGGGTGAATTTTCCTTATGGTAAGGTTGCTCGTAAATATATGGATGAAGCCTAAGTCGCAGAAGTAGTAGTCATAGACGAAGTTGAGAAAGAAGGGTGAAGCAGTCGTGCCCCTCGCATCTCTCCACTACCCACGACCCATTAACCACATGTTGACGTGCATAGCTATCATTGGATTGTGTGTTAGACAGATGCAGGTAGAAAAGATAAATACCTAACTGACAAAAAAGGACTGCAATTTACCCATGCCACGGTCAGTGGCTGGTGGTAATCCTCCTTTTCAAAATAAAACTCATGCCACAGTTGCTCATCACAAAGTTACAAGTCATACATAATTACGCGAGCGTTACACTTACCATAGTTCTCTGGTGTCCCCTCATTCTAAAGAACTATGTGAGATGCTCTTGTATGTTGGTCCAAATGTTTTTCCCTTTTCAATGTGGGACTAAACATCACATGCTCTCCAATCCTTTGACTTCTCATCATACGTGAAAATTTATTTGGGGCTAATCCACTTGGGGATAAATTCCAAAATTCCAAAGAAGGGGCATAACCTTTTTTGGAGCATCTTGGCACAACTGGTCACTTTCATCCGTCTACGTCTACAACTTCGACTACTTTCTCTGACCTCCCTAACAATGCCATGCGTGATAACTCCGACAACACCAAGAAAGTTGCTGCTACGGCCATTGCAGTTTTGATTTTCCCCACTGGAGGGTATGGTCTGATCATCCTTTCACTGGTTCATGCATGTGTCATACTTACTAGCGGGTAGTGTGCGGCGGCACGCGACACCACATGGATTGATAAGCTATTTAGTTTATTTTGTAATATTTGATAAGTCGTCCCAAGACTTGATTCATGGGAAAGTAGTCCATACAAAGAAATTGTACTCTTAGTTGGTACATGCATAAGTGATCTACGACACGTAGTGATATCGGATACTGGATCCAGAATTGTGAAGCTCTTATTCTCATCTTAGAACTAAGATGTTGATCCTCCAGCTGGGTTGTCTCTGTGATGTAGTGATAGAAAGATGAAGCTAGTTCTTCCGCACTTCTTTTTGGTGTTTGTTTCTTGTTTATACAATATTGAAGTGCTTGGCCACTGTTGGTTGTTTCCAGTGTATACCATAGGTGTGTTCCCCCTTGGTGCTCTTCCTGAGTAGTAGAGCATCGACAAGATATCTGAAAACTACAGACAATTTTTTTGTACCATTACGGAAATGAGACTGTTAGTCTCAAGATTTTTGCCTCTATAAGCAACATTATGTGGTTCTCTTCACTACAATATAATAAACGGAGGTTACAAATACAATAAGAAAAAGAATAGTCTTCCATTACATGGTCTATACCACAGCTATACGCAATGCATGAGATATATGGAGATGCACATTCAGAAACTCACTTGATGGTTTTGAGTATCTTGGGAGCGCCCATGTACTACTACTTTTCTACCTTGGATTGTGCATTATGCTTCTGGAGTTGCTCAATTTGGTTTCCCATCTCAGCTGTACGCTAACTTGGCATGTACTTGTGTCAACCTCCATGATCTCCTACTTGGTTTCTTGAGTAAACCGGAGATGGACAAAAGGTTAGAATAAAAAACATAAGCATGAAATTTGGGTTGGAGAAGAACGGTTTATGAGTGAATAAAATTTTCTAGAGACACTGAAACTTTAAACTAAATCTGATTACTAGATCTAAACAAGGAACCAAAGATGATACCGTACGTTTAATGGTTAATCCCGTGAAACTGGTAAATATAGCTGCCCCAACTCAACTAACCCAAAGTTCAAAGAATTCATCTTTGCTTCTAAATGGAGATAAACGATAGTGGTTGGTACTACCTGCAGCCCGTAAGCAGTAAACAATCTGAGTTTCAGAAATTTAGCCTCTCAAAGATACAAAATACAGCTGGTATTATAAAATCTAACAACAGTGTGTCGATGATTTTGTGATTAGGCACTCAAAAAAATCAACAACAACCATTATCCTAAACAAATTCAGGACAATGCATCTTAGGTATTCCATTTCCACAAAATATTTATGTCCTAAAAAATATCAGCTAGCTAGAGTTGAACATTAGAAACTATGTGATGCTCTACGCAAGGAGGCCGGAATAAAAATAGGGGAAAGTATAAAATGTAAATAGAAGCAAGCAAGTCACAGATCCAGTATAATATAAACCGTAAGTAAATTCTACATAATGCTTCTTTTTTTTGTACATGATATATGAAGGATCATCAAACCTCACTACCAGCTGAATAAGCTAGAGTTGGCTTTGAATCTTTACACCACCAATTAAAATTCAGATGAGAAGTAAGATCATGGAACTTGACTAAAATTCCTGTGTTTAAATTAAGACAGTCTCCAAGTTCTTGTCCAAGTATCTACATACACATCACACTGTGGAAAGTAGGAATTGAAGTGGCCAACTGAACTGAAAATGCGTTGGGCCGGGCTAGAGACTGTAAGAGTCCGAAGGTGCCAGGGTAACGTGAACAACAAAACTAAGAAAAATGAAATAATAAACGTAGGTCTGAAGTACACTGCTAGCAGCCAAACATCCTCTGTAGTGATAGATAAAGGTTCAGTCTTTGTACAAGGAACAAAAAGGATGTTTATCTATAGATAAAAGACCGAACCTTTCTATTGATTTCAACTGTGCTAATAATGCAATTAAGCTACTTCTGACTCCTAGTATTAGTGGCAAAGAAATACACATTACTACTATTGCAAGGCGCAAAGCCACAAACACAGCTGCAATTGCTCGACCCTGACAAGGAAGAGGCTGGGATGATGGTCCAACAGGGCAAACCATCTGCCACGTCACGCATGCCGGCGCGAATGATTCAGAAGCACTTTCGTCGCTTCCGGCATTGGGCTCCCGCACGCTGCGCCAACTCAGAGCATCTCCAGCCATGTCCCCAACAAGGCCCCCCCGGCGATTTTTCGGCCGCCGGCGCCAAAAAATCGGCCCAGTCGCGCCCCCAGGGGCCCATTTTTTGCCAGCTCGGGCCGAAATTGGCGCCGGCGGACCCAACCCGAACCCGGCGCACTCGGGGGCGCCGGGCGAATCGTTTTTGGCGCGAAAGCGCCGTGGGGCAGCCGCGTCAGCGACACCGCCCGCCTTGTCTTCCCGACGCCTCGGTTTCCGGTGGGGAATCAATGGCAAGGCTGCCTGATAAGGACATCAATACCATTGTTACACTCACAGCCCCTGGTGCTATACGTACTGGACCAATTACTAGAGCTCACGCACGCCAACTAAATTACCAGGTACTTTTGTTTCTTGATAATGATTCTAATGTTCATGAGAATATGATGCTGCCTAAATTGGATACATTTGTTTTGCTTACAAATGAAGAGCCTAGCTTGGAGAAGGATGAACATTGGAGCAAGAACAAGCATGGAGATGATGGCATGCGCAAGGGGAACAAGAACGGAGTTACAAGTGATGATTTCAGGACTTTGAAGCCACCATAATGGGTGCATGAAGCCTTGGACGAAATATACAAGATGCCACTTCATAAATTTTGTCCCGAGGCTATTCTAGGTGCTGCGTCACCTTATTATTGGGCCAAGCCCATATAATTTCGAAATACATAAGTATAGGCTATTTTTAGAGTCCATATGTGTGGGGAAACAAAAGATAGGGTTGATTTCGGACCCCTCCACCAAGGGCCACGAAATTCCCCCCCTCTTCCTCCATATATATAGCCCTTAGGGCATCGTTTAGACTTTGTGTTTTGTTTAGATTAAAGTTCGCCATAGCTGCAACTTCGCGTACTTCGTTTGTGTTCAACGACCAGACAAAGGCGTCACAGAACCCCACCTTGATCAATAAAGCTCTCTTCTTATATTCGCAATATCCAGATTGCAATCTTAGTTTCTTGCTTGTTCTTCGTTTGCCTGCAGGAAACAAACCTTCGTGGTCAGGTTGATCGTGCTCCGGCGTGGTCAATAACCTCTCGGAGTTGGTTTAGCGATTGCTAAGGCGCGACGTCCTCGCACGTTCGTAGTCGGATCGTCAAAGTCGACTTCCTCCAAAACTATAGCCACCATCTCATCGAAAGACGGGACATCTTTGCCTCTATCAAGTGGTATCAGATTTCCAGGTTGCTCAGTGAGATTTTACAGTTTTTCGTAGTTTAGATCGACTATGTTCTTCATACCTATAGTCCACGAAAAAAACAAGAAAAATTAGGGTTAGTTCATCCCATCCGAACCAATCTGAGCCTTTGCATAATCTTTTCTGTATTTGCTTTGTTGAATTTGTGGTTGCATCATCGTGTCAAGTTGCTGGTCTTAGCGTCTAGTCCTTTAGAGTTTCGAGTTCTGTTCACAGGTTGTCACGTCGCCGCTGCCATATATCACCACCGCATCATCATCATCGCTGCTGCCATATACCACCACCACATATTCACCGCCAATCCGAGTCCATATATGCCACCACATATCCGCCGCCATCACGCCAATCCGAGTCCACCTGCAACATATATCCGCCACCAGTTCGAGTTCCACCAGATTCATCTCCGCCACCAGTCCGAGTTCCACAAGTTTCATCTCCGCCACCAGTCCTATTCCGAGTCCAGTATTTTGTTACTCTGTTTTGGATTTCCAGATCACGCCATACTCTGAGTCGTGACAGAGAAGGACTCCCCAACTTCCGTGCTACCCGCAGTAGAGAAATAGTTCCAAACTCAAAAAAAACGAAGTCTGGAAAATTCTGGCTAGGCAGTTTTTAGACCATTTGTAGCCTTATTCGAAAAAAAATTGTTGTGGAGCAAAAAAAAGTGCAAAAAAAGGAGAAAAAAAAGAGAAAAAGAATTCAGAGTGTGCTCCTCCCTTGTTTACGTGTCGCGCCATGATTTTGTTGGTGTTCTAGGCTCGCGTCTCTAGCACAGTCTAGCCTAGGACCAGCACAGTACCGTCGTTGAGCGTTTATTCAACTTTGCATCTCTGAATTGATTATTGCTGACCCTTTTTGCTACCATGTTATAAGCCTTCCCAGCTCCACATACATCTACGTCGTGCGTTTGACTCTCCCTGGTAATCGCTCTATCCAAGCTTTGAGAGTTTTGACTACAACGGTTGCCGATCACCGCCTGCTGCTGGGTAAGAACTAGTAAGAATTTGAGATTTGCTTGACGGATTTGTGACACCCACCACCACCTCTTGTTAGTAGTCTGTAGGATCATATTCTTGTGTGTTTCTATTGCTGCTAACCATGCCAGGATCACAAGCTGACGAGACTGACTGGGAGAACATGACGAATAAGGAGTTGCATGATAAATTTCAACAAATGATGAGTGGACAGCTGCAAGATGTGCCAAACAGATTTGAAGAGGCCATGGAGAAGATAGATGGCATGGAGAAGACGTTCGAAACAAAGCTCGATAACAAGTTTATTGAATTGCTCGCGCGTCTTCCACCACCACCACCCGCTGCACCTAATGCACCTCTACAACAACAACAACGACGACTACCTCCACGTCACGAAACAGCCCTCCGCCGAGCGAGCCGTGTCCCTCTTGCGTTTGGCCAAACTGTTGGTGCTGCTGTTGATACTTCTGTGGCTCCTGCTGCTGATGCGGAGGAGGATGATTATGTGGGAGATTACGAGGATGAGGTTGATCAAAATCAGAACTACATGCAACCACATGCACCACAACCACCAGGTCGTCCACATGCAAATAATCACAATGGTAGGGCTCTCCCTCAGGTACGAGATCATGACCATCTTCCTAAA
The DNA here is from genome assembly GCA_963921465.1 of Triticum timopheevii. NCBI lineage: Eukaryota > Viridiplantae > Streptophyta > Magnoliopsida > Poales > Poaceae > Triticum > Triticum timopheevii. Next base: position 282,520,993 of record OY997268.1, on the reverse strand, counting down.
CTGAAATTGAATATTCCACCATCTGAGGGTAGATATGTTCCTGATATATATCTTACTTGGGAGTTAGAAACTGAACAACGATTTACATGTTTACAATATCCTGAGGAGAGACGGGTTGCCGCTACTGTTTGAGCTTTCACTAGTTTTGCATGGGTATGGTGGTCTGAACATTGTAGATTATATCCTATTCCAACTACTTGGGCTGCTTTGAAAACTGCTATGCGTACTCGTTGGGTTCCACCATATTATCAACGTGAATTGCTTCAAAAATTGCAGCGCTTAAGACAAGGAAAAAAATTTGTAGAAGAATATTATCAGGAATTACAAACTGGCATGATTAGATGTGGTATTGTTGAGGAGAATGAATCTATGCTTGCACGTTTTATGGGTGGATTAAATAGAGAGTTTCAGACCATTCTAGATTATAAGGAGTATACCAATATCACTCGTTTATTCCATCTTGCTTGTAAAGCTGAACGTGAAGTGCAGGATCGACAAGCATTGGCGTGAACTAACTTTTCTGCAGGCCGACCTTCATCATGGACACCGCGTGCATCTTCTACTTCAACTGCACCAGCACCTCCATCAGGTGCCACCTCCAGCCGTGATACAAGAAAGCAGGCACAACCACCATTATCTGCCAAGAGCGCACCTGCCGGGCCTCCACAGAGTTCTTCTACTTCCATGGCATCAACAGGGCACACAAGTGATATTATTTGTCGTCGTTGTAAGGGAAGAGGTCATTATGTGAGAGAATGCAAATCTCAGCGTGTGATGATTGCTACTGAGGATGGTGGGTATGAGTCTGCTAGTGACTATGATGAGGAGACTTTGGATCTTATTACACATGAAGAACATGGTGGAGATGATTCTGATCATGAGACGCAATACATGGCTCCTGAAGACGCTGACAGGTATGAATGTTTAGTTGCTCAACGTGTTTCGAGTGTGCAGGTCACACAAGCTGAGCAAAATCAGAGGCACAATTTGTTCCATATAAAGGGAGTTGTGAAGGAACGTTCTGTGCGCGTCATCATAGACAGAGGGAGCTGCAACAACTTGGCTAGCATGGAGATGGTGGAGAAGCTATCTCTCACCACAAGACCACATCCACATCCTTACTACATCCAATGGTTCAACAACATCGGCAAGGTTAAGGTAACCCGTACTGTTCGTGTGCATTTTAGTATCTCTACATATGCTGATTATGTTGATTGTGATGTGGTACCTATGCAAGCATGCTCCTTATTACTTGGTCGACCATGGCAATTTGATAAAAATTCTATACACCATGGTAGAAACAATCAGTATACTCTTGTTCATAAGGATAAAAATATTACTTTGCTTCCTATGACTCCTGATTCCATTTTGAAAGATGATATTAATAGAGCTAATAAAGCAAAACAGGAGAAAAATAAGAGTGAAAATCAGATTGTGGCAAAAGAATTTGAGCAACAAATGAAGCCTAATAGTAAACCATCTAGTGTTGCTTCTGAAATTAAATTGAAAAGTGCATGTTTACTTGCCACTAAATCTGATATTGATCAGCTAGATTTCAGCAAATCTGTTTGCTAGGCTTTTGTGTGCAAAGAGGCATTATTTTCATTCGAGGACGTGCCTTCCTCTTTGCCTCCTGCTGTCACTAACATTTTGCAGCAGTTCGCTGACGTCTTTCCACAAGACGTTCCACCGGGATTACCTCCCATTCGAGGGATTGAGCATCAGATTGACTTAATTCCCGGTGCATCATTACCCAACCGTGCACCATACCGTACCAATCCTGAGGAGATGAAGGAGATTATGCGTCAGGTACAGGAGCTGCTCGACAAAGGTTATATACGCGAATCCCTTAGTCCTTGTGCTGTTCCTATTATTCTAGTGCCGAAAAAGGATGGTACATCACGTATGTGTGTTGATTGTAGAGGCATTAATAATATTACTATTCGTTATCGTCATCCTATTCCAAGGCTAGATGATATGCTTGATGAATTGAGTGGCTCTACAATATTCTCCAAAGTTGATTTGCATAGTGGATACCATCAAATTCGTATGAAATTGGGAGATGAATGGAAAACAGCATTTAAAACTAAGTTTGGATTATATGAGTGGTTAGTCATGCCTTTTGGGTTAACTAATGCACCTAGTACTTTCATGAGATTAATGAACGAAGTTTTACGTGCTTTCATTGGATGATTTGTGGTAGTTTAGTTTGATGACATATTGATTTATAGCAGATCTTTGGAAGAACATTTGGAACATTTACGTGTTGTTTTTATTGCTCTACGTGATGCACGTTTGTTTGGTAACCTTGGGAAGTGCACCTTTTGCACCGACCGAGTATCTTTTCTTGGCTATGTTGTTACTCCACAGGGAATTGAAGTTGACAAAGCCAAGATTGAAGCTATTGAGAGTTGGCCGCAGCCCAAAACGGTCACACAAGTGAGGAGTTTTCTTGGCCTCGCTGGATTCTATAGGCATTTTGTGAGAGATTTCAGCACCATTGCTGCACATCTCAACGAGCTTACAAAGAAGGATGTGCCTTCTGTTTGGGGTACCGCACAGGAAGAATCCTTCACGGTATTGAAAGATAAGTTGACACATGCTCCTTTACTCCAACTTCCTGATTTTAATAAGACTTTTGAGATTGAATGTGATGCTAGTGGAATTGGATTAGGAGGTGTGTTATTACAAGATGGCAAACCTGTTGCATACTTTTCTGAAAAATTGAGTGGGCCTAGTCTGAATTATTCTACTTATGATAAAGAATTATATGCTCTTGTTTGGACTTTAGAAACATGGCAACATTATTTATGGCCCAAAGAATTTGTTATACATTCTGATCATGAATCTTTGAAACATATTAAAAGTCAAGCTAAACTGAATCGTAGACATGCTAAATGGGTTGAATTCATTGAGACTTTCCCTTATGTCATTAAACACAAGAAGGGTAAAGAAAATGTTATTGCTAATGCATTGTCTCATCGCTATACTATGCTTTCACAACTTGACTTCAAAATATTTGGTTTGGAGACCATCAAAGATCAATATGTGCATGATGCTGATTTTAAAGATGTATTGCAGAATTGTAAAGAAGGAAGAACGTGGAACAAGTTCATCATTAATGATGGATTTGTGTTCTGTGCTAACAAGCTATGCATTCCAGCTAGCTCCGTTCGTCTTTTGTTGTTGCAGGAGGCGCATGGAGGAGGACTAATGGGACACTTTGGCGTGAAGAAGACGGAGGACGTACTTGCTACACATTTCTTTTGGCCAAAGATTAGACGGGATGTTGAGTGTTTTATTGCTCGCTGCACTACATGTCAAAAAGCTAAGTCACGACTCAATCCTCATGGTTTATATATACCTTTGCCTATACCTAGTGTTCCTTGGGAGGATATATCTATGGACTTTGTTTTAGGTTTACCTAGAACAAAGAAGGGGAGGGATAGCATATTTGTTGTCATGGATGGATTCTCAAAGGGGAGGGATAGCATATCTGTTAATGTTGCTGATTTGTTCTTTCGTGAAATTGTTCGCTTGCATGGTGTGCCAAATACTATTGTTTTAGATCATGATAGTAAATTTCTTAGCCACTTTTGGAGATGTTTATGGGCTAAGTTGGGGACTAAACTGCTTTTTAGTACTACTTGTCACCCCCAAACTGACGGACAAACTGAAGTAGTCAATAGAACATTGTCTACTATGCTTAGGGCTGTTTTGAAGAATAATAAGAAAATGTGGGAGGAATGCTTGCCTCATATTGAATTTGCTTATAATCGTTCATTGCATTCTACTACCAAGATGTGCCCTTTTGAAGTTGTGTATGGTTTCCTACCTCGTGCACCTATTGATTTGTTGCCTCTTCCATCTTCGGAGAAAGTTAATTTTGATGCTAAACATGAAGGAAATATGCCCTAGAGGCAATAATAAAGTTATTATTTATCTCCTCATATCATGATAAATGTTTATTATTCATGCTAGAATTGTATTAACCGGAAACATGATACATGTGTGAATACATAGAAAAACTAAGTGTCACTAGTATGCCTCTACTTGACTAGCTCATTAATCAAAGATGGTTATGTTTCCTAACCATAGACATGTGTTGTCATTTCATTAACGGGATCACATCATTAGGAGAATGATGTGATTGACTTGACCCATTCAGTTAGCCTAGCACTTGATCGTTTAGTATGTTGCTATTGTTTTCTTCATGACTTGTACAAAGTTCCTACAACTATGAGATTATGCAACTCCCGTTTACCGAAGGAACACTTTGTGTGCTACCAAACGTCACAACGTAACTGGGTGATTATAAACGTGCTCTACAGGTGTCTCCGAAGGTACATGTTCGGTTGGCGTATTTCGAGATTAGGTTTTGTCACTCCGATTGTCGGAGAGGTATCTCTAGGCCCTCTCGGTAATACACATCACTTAAGCCTTGCAAGCATTGTAACTAATGAGTTAGTTACAGGATGATGTATTACAGGAACGAGTAAAGAGACTTGCCGGTAACGAGATTGAACTAGGTATTGGATACCGACGATCGAATCTCGGGCAAGTAACATACCGATGACAAAGGGAACAACGTATGTTGTGATGCGGTTTGACCGATAAAGATCTTCGTAGAATATGTAGGAGCCAATATGAACATCCAGGTTCCACAATTGGTTATTGACCGGAAACAGTTCTCGGTCATGTCTACATAGTTCTCCAACCCGTAGGGTCCGCACGCTTAACGTTACGATGACAGTTTTATTATGAGTTTATAAGTTTGGATGTACCGAAGGTTGTTCGGAGTCCTGGATGTGATCACGGACATGACGAGGAGTCTCGAAATGGTCGAGACATAAAGATCGATATATTGGACGACTATATTCGGACACCGGAAATGTTCCGGGTGATTTCGGAGAAAACCGGAGTGCCGAAGGGGTTACCGGAACCCCCCCCCCCCCCCCCCCGGGGAAGTATTGGGCCTTAGTGGGCCTGAGGGGAGAGAGAGGGCAGCAGCCCAGGAGGTGGCGCCCTCCCCCATGGGGAGTCTGAATTGGACTAGGGAGGGGGGCGCGGCCCCTCTTTCCCTCTCCCTCTCCCTCTCTTTCCTTCCCCCTCTCTCTTCCTAGTTGGACTAGGAAAGGGGAGTCCTACTCCCACTAGGAGTAGGACTCCCCTCCCCCTCCTTGGCGCACCCCCTAGGGCCGGCAGGCCTCCCCCCTTGCTCCTTTATATACAGGGGCAGGGGGCACCCTAGGACACACAAGTTGATCATTGTGATCGTTCCTCAGCCGTGTGCGGTGCCCCCCTCCACCATATTCCACCTCGGTCATATCGTAGCGGTGCTTAGGCAAAGCCCTGCGTCGGTAGAACATCATCACCGTCACCACGCCGTCGTGCTGACGGAACTCATCCCCGACACCCTACTGGATCGGAGTCCGGGGATCGTCATCGAGCTGAACGTGTGCAGAACACGGAGGTGTCGTACGTTCGGTACTTGGATCGGTCGGATCGTGAATACGTACGACTACATCAACCGCGTTCTCATAACGCATCCGCTTACAGTCTACGAGGGTATGTGGACAACACTCTCCCCTCTCGTTGCTATGCATCACCATGATCTTGCGTGCGCGTAGGAAATTTTTTGAAATTACTATGTTCCCAACAGTGGTATCAGAGCCTAGGTTTTATGCGTTGATGTTATATGCACGAGTAGAACACAAGTGAGTTGTTGGCGATACAAGTCATACTGCTTACCAGCATGTCATACTTTGGTTCGGCGGTATTGTTGGATGAAGCGGCCCGGACCGACATTACGCGTACGCTTACGCGAGACTGGTTCTACCGATGTGCTTTGCACACAGGTGGCTGGCAGGTGTCAGTTTCTCCAACTTTAGTTGAACCGAGTGTGGCTACGCCCGGTCCTTGTGAAGGTTAAAACAACACTAACTTGACGAACTATTGTTGTGGTTTTGATGCATAGGTAGAATGGTTCTTGCTCAGCCTGTAGCAGCCACGTAAAACTTGCAACAACAAAGTAGAGGACGTCTAACTTGTTTTTGCAGGGCATGTTGTGATGTGATATGGTCAAGACGTGATGCTATATTTTATTGTATGAGATGATCATGTTTTGTAACCGAGTTATCGGCAACTGGCAGGAGCCATATGGTTGTCACTTAATTGTATGAAATGCAAACGCCCTGTAATTGCTTTACTTTATCACTAAGCGGTAGCGATAGTCGTAGAAGCAATAGTTGGTGAGATGACAACAATGCTACGATGGAGATCAAGGTGTCGCGCCGGTGACGATGGTGATCATGACGGTGCTTCGGAGATGGAGATCACAAGCACAAGATGATGATGGCCATATCATATCACTTATATTGATTGCATGTGATGTTTATCCTTTATGCATCTTATCTTGCTTTGATTGACGGTAGCATTTTAAGATGATCTCTCACTAAAATTATCAAGAAATGTTCTCCCTGAGTATGCACCGTTGCCAAAGTTCGTCGTGCCCAGACACCACGTGATGATCGGGTGTGATAAGCTCAACGTCTATCTACAACGGGTGCAAGCCAGTTTTGCACACGCGGAATACTCAGGTTAAACTTGACGAGCTTAGTATATGCAGATATGGCCTCGGAACACAGAGACCGAAAGGTCGAGCATGAATCATATAGTAGATATGATCAACATAGTGATGTTCACCATTGAAAACTACTCCATCTCACATGATGATCGGTTATGGTTTAGTTGATTTGGATCACGTGATCACTTAGATGACTAGAGAGATGTCTGTCTAAGTTGGAGTTCTTAAGTAATATGATTAATTGAACTTAAATTTATCGTGAACTTAGTACCTGATAGTATTTTGCTTATTTATGTTTGTTGTAGATAGATGGCTCGTGTTGTTGTTTCGTTGAACTTTAATGCGTTCCTTGAGAAAGCAAAGTTGAAAGATGATGGTAGCAATTACACGGACTGGGTCCGTAACTTGAGGATTATCCTCATTGCTGCACAGAAGAATTATGTCCTGGAAGCACCGCTAGGTGCCACGCCTGCTGCAGGAGCAACGCCAGATGTTATGAACGTCTAGCAGAGCAAAGCTGATGACTACTCAATAGTTCAGTGTGCCATGCTTTACGGCTTAGAACCGGGTCTTCAACGATGTTTTGAACGTCATGGAGCATATGAGATGTTCCAGGAGTTGAAGTTAATATTTCAAGCAAATGCCCGGATTGAGAGATATGAAGTCTCCAATAAGTTCTATAGCTGCAAGATGGAGGAGGATAGTTCTATCAGTGAGCATATACTCAAAATGTCTGGGTATAATAATCACTTGATTCAACTGGGAGTTAATCTTCTAGATGATAGCGTCATTGACAGAATTCTCCAATCACTGCCACCAAGCTACAAGAGCTTCGTGATGAACTATAATATGCAAGGGATGAACAAGACAATTCCCGAGCTCTTCGCAATGCTAAAAGCTGCGGAGGTAGAAATCAAGAAGGAGCATCAAGTGTTGATGGTCAACAAGACCACTAGTTTCAAGAAAAAGGGCAAAGGGAAGAAGAAGGGGTACTTCAAGAAGAACAGCAAGCAAGTTGCTGCTCAAGAGAAGAAACCCAAGTCTGGACCTAAGCCTGAAACTGAGTGCTTCTACTGCAAGCAAACTGGTCACTAGAAGCGGAAATGCCCCAAGTATTTGGCGGATAAGAAGGATGGCAAGGTGAACAAAGGTATATGTGATATACATGTTATTGATGTGTACCTTACTAGAGCTCGCAGTAGCACCTGGGTATTTGATACTGGTTCTGTTGCTAATATTTGCAACTCGAAACAGGGACTACGGAATAAGCGAACACTGGCCAAGGACGAGGTGACGATACACGTGGGAAATGGTTCCAAAGTCGATGTGATCGCAGTCGGCACGCTACCTCTACATCTACCTTCGGGATTAGTTTTAGACCTGAATAATCGTTATTTGGTGCCAGCGTTGAGCATGAACATTATATCTGGATCTTGTTTGATGCGAGATGGTTATTCATTTAAATCAGAGAATAATGGTTGTTCTATTTATATGAGTAATATCTTTTATGGTCATGCACCCTTAAAGAGTGGTCTATTTTTGATGAATCTCGATAGTAGTGATACACATATTCATAATGTTGAAGCCAAAAGATGTAGAGTTGATAATGATAGTGCAACTTATTTGTGGCACTGCCGTTTAGGTCATATCGGTGTAAAACGCATGAAGAAACTCCATACTGATGGACTTTTGGAACCACTTGATTATGAATCACTTGGTACTTGCCAACCGTGCCTCATAGCAAGATGACTAAAACGCCATTCTCTGGTACTATGGAGAGAGCAACAGATTTGTTGGAAATCATACATACAAATGTATGTGGTCCGATGAATATTGAGGCTCGTGGCGGATATTGTTATTTTCTCACCTTCACATATGATTTAAGCAGATACGGGTATATCTACTTAATGAAGAATAAATCTGAAACATTTGAAAAGTTCAAAGAATTTCAGAGTGAAGTTGAAAATCATCGTAACAAGAAAATAAAGTTTCTAAGATCTGATCGTCGAGGAGAATATTTGAGTTACAAGTTTGGTCTACATTTGAAAAAATTTGGAATAGTTTCGCAACTCACGCCACCCGGAACACCACAACGTAATGGTGTGTCCGAACGTCGTAATTGTACTTTACTAGATATGGTGTGATCTATGATGTCTCTTACCGATTTACCGCTATCGTTTTGGGGTTATGCTTTAGAGACGGCCGCACTCACATTAAATAGGGCACCATCGAAATCCGTTGAGACGACTCCTTATGAACTATGGTTTGGCAAGAAACCAAAGTTGTCATTTCTGAAAGTTTGGGGCTGCGATGCTTATGTGAAAAAGCTTCAACCTGATAAGCTCGAAGCCAAATCGGAAAAGTGTGTCTTCATAGGATACCCAAAGGAGACAGTAGGGTACACCTTCTATCATAGATCCGAAGGCAAGACATTCATTGCTAAGAATGGATCCTTTCTAGAGAAGGAGTTTCTCTCGAAAGAAGTGAGTGGGAGGAAAGTAGAACTTGATGAGGTAACAGTACTAGCTCCCTTATTGTAAAGTAGTTCATCACAGAAATCGGTTCGTGTGACACCTACACCAATTAGTGAGGAAGTTAATGATGATGATCATGAAACTTCAGATCAAGTTGTTACTGAACCTCGTAGATCAACCAGAGTAAGATCTGCACCAGAGTGGTACGGTAATCCTATTCTGGAAGTCATGCTACTAGATCATGGTGAACCTACGAACTATGAAGAAGCGATGGTGAGCCCAGATTCCGCAAAATGGCTTGAAGCCATGAAATCTGAGATGGGATCCATGTATGAGAACAAAGTGTGGACTTTGGTTGACTTGCCCAATGATCGGCAAGCAATAGAGAATAAATGGATTTTCAATAAGAAGACTGACGCTGACGGTAATGTTACTATTTACAAAGCTCGACTTGTTGCAAAAGGTTTTCGACAAGTTCAAGGAGTTGACTACGATGAGACCTTCTCACCCGTAGTGATGCTTAAGTCTGTCCAAATCATGTTAGCAATTGCTGCATTTTATGATTATGAAATATGGCAGATGGATGTCAAAACTGCATTCCTGAATGGATTTCTGGAAGAAGAGTTCTATATGATGCAACCGGAAGGTTTTGTCAATCCTAAAGGAGCTAACAAAGTGTGCAAGCTCCAGTGATCAATTTATGGTCTGGTGCAAGCTTCTCAGAGTTGGAATAAACGCTTTGATAGTGTGATCAAAGCATATGGTTTTATACAGACTTTTGGAGAAGCCTGTATTTACAAGAAAGTGAGTGGGAGCTCTGTAGCATTTCTGATATTATATGTGGACGACATATTGTTGATTGGAAATGATATAGAATTTCTGGATAGCATAAAAGGATACTTGAATAAAAGTTTTTCAATCAAAGACCTTGGTGAAGATGCTTACATATTGGGCATCAAGATCTATAGAGATAGATCAAGACGCTTGATTGGACTTTCACAATGCACATACCTTGATAAAGTTTTGAAAAAGTTCAATATGGATCAGGCAAAGAAAGGGTTCTTGCCTGTATTACAAGGTGTGAAGTTGAGTCAGACTCAATGCCCGACCACTGCAGAAGATAGAGAGAAAATGAAAGGAGTTCCCTATGCTTCAGCCATAAGCTCTATCATGTATGCAATGCTGTGTACCAGACCTGATGTGTGCCTTGCTATTAGTTTAGCAGGGAGGTACCAAAGTAATCCAGGAGTGGATCACTGGACAGCGGTCAAGAACATCCTGAAATACCTGAAAAGGACTAAGGATATGTTTCCCGTTTATGGAGGTGACAAAGAGCTTGTCGTAAAGGGTTATGTTGATGCAAGCTTTGACACTGATCCGGACGATTCTAAATCACAAACCGGATACGTATTTATATTAAACGGTGGAGCTGTCAGTTGGTGCAGTTCTAAACAAAGCGTCGTAGCAGGATCTACATGCGAAGCGGAGTACATAGCTGCTTCGGAAGCAGCAAATGAAGGAGTCTGGATGAAGGAGTTCATTTCTGATGTAGGTATCACACCTAGTGCATCGGGACCAATGAAGATCTTCTGTGACAATACTGGTGCAATTGCCTTAGCAAAGGAATCCAGATTTCACAAGAGGACCAAGCACATCAAGAGACGCTTCAATTCCATCTGGGACCAAGTCCAGGTGGGAGACATAGAGATTTGCAAGATACATACGGATCTGAATGTTGCAGACCCGTTGACTAAGCCTCTTCCACGAGCAAAACATGATCAGCACCAAGACTCCATGGGTGTTAGAATCATTACTGTGTAATCTAGATTATTGACTCTAGTGCAAGTGGGAGACTGAAGGAAATATGCCCTAGAGGCAATAATAAAGTTATCATTTATTTCCTCATATCATGATAAATGTTTATTATTCATGCTAGAATTGTATTAACCGGAAACATGATACATGTGTGAATACATAGACAAACTAAGTGTCACTAGTATGCCTCTACTTGACTAGCTCATTAATCAAAGATGGTTATGTTTCCTAAACATAGACATGTGTTGTCATTTCATTAACGGGATCACATCATTAGGAGAATGATGTGATTGACTTGACCCATTCAATTAGCCTAGCACTTGATCGTTTAGTATGTTGTTATTGCTTTCTTCATGACTTATACAAAGTTCCTACAACTATGAGATTATGCAACTCCCATTTACCGGAGGAACACTTTGTGTGCTACCAAACGTCACAATGTAACTGGGTGATTATAAAGGTGCTCTACAGGTGTCTCCGAAGGTACATGTTGGGTTGGCGTATTTCGAGATTAGGTTTTGTCACTCCGATTGTCGGAGAGGTATCTCTGGGCCCTCTCGGTAATACACATCACTTAAGCCTTGCAAGCATTGTAACTAATGAGTTAGTTACAGGATGATGTATTACAGGAACGAGTAAAGAGACTTGCCGGTAACGATATTGAACTAGGTATTGGATACCTACGATCGAATCTCGGGCAAGTAACATACCGATGAAAAATGGAACAACGTATGTTGTTATGCGGTTTGACCGATAAAGATCTTCGTAGAATACGTAGGAGCCAATATGAACATCCAGGTTACACTATTGGTTATTGACCGGAAACAGTTCTCGGCCATGTCTACATAGTTCTCGAACCCATAGGGTCCGCACGCTTAACGTTACAATGACAGTTTTATTATGAGCTTATAAGTTTTGATGTACCGAAGGTTGTTTGGAGTCCTGGATGTGATCACGGACATGACGAGGAGTCTCAAAATGGTCGAGACATAAAGATCGATATATTGGACGACTATATTCGGACACCGGAAATGTTCCGGGTGATTTCGTAGAAAACCGGAGTGCCGGAGGGGTTACCGGAACCCCCCGAGAAAGTATTGGGCCTTAGTGGCCCTGAGGGGAGAGAGAGGGCAGCAGCCCAGGAGGTGGCGCCCCCCCCCCCCATGGGGAGTCTGAATTGGACTAGGGAGGAGGGGCACGGCCCCTCTTTCCCTCTCCCTCTCCCTCTCTTTCCTTCCCCCTCTCTCTTCCTAGTTGGACTAGGAAAGGGGAGTCCTACTCCCACTAGGAGGAGGACTCCCCCCCTCCTTGGTGCGCCCCCTGGGGCCGGCCGGCCTCCGCCCTTGCTCCTTTATATACGGGGGCAGGGGGCACCCTAGGACACACAAGTTGATCATCGTGATCGTTCCTCAGCCGTGTGTAGTGCCCCCTCCACCATATTCTACCTCGGTCATGTCGTAGTGGTGCTTAGGCGAAGCCCTGCGTCAGTAGAACATTATCACCGTCACCACTCCATCGTGCTGACGGAACTCATCCCCGACACCCTGCTGGATCGGAGTCCGGGGATCGTCATTGAGCTGGACGTGTGCAGAACACGGAGGTGCCGTATGTTCGGTACTTGGATCGGTCGGATCGTGAAGACGTACGACTACATCAAACGCGTTGTCATAACGCTTCCGCTTATGGTCTACGAGGGTATGTGGACAACACTCTCCCCTCTCGTTGCTATGCATCACCATGATCTTGCGTGTGCGTAGGAAATTTTTTGAAATTACTACGTTCCCAACAAAACAACATGCTGAATTGATTTTAAAATGCATGAGTTAACTAAGGAAAACATTGAGCGTATGAATGCTAAATATAAACTTGCTGGAGATAAGGGTAGAAAACATGTTGTGTTTGCACCTGGAGATCTTGTTTGGTTACATTTGCGTAAGGATAGATTTCCTGATTTGCGCAAATCAAAGCTAATGCCACATGCTGATGGTCCCTTTAAGGTGTTGGAGAAAATAAATGATAATGCATATAAACTTGAGCTGCCTGCAGATTTTGGGGTTAGTCCCACTTTTAACATTGCAGATTTGAAGCCTTATTTGGGTGAGGAAGATGAACTTCCGTCGAGGACGACTTCATTTCAAGAAGGGGAGGATGATGAGGACATCAATACCATTGTTACACCCACAGCCCCTGCTGCTATACATACTGGACCAATTACTAGAGCTCCCGCACGCCAACTAAATTACCAGGTACTTTTGTTTCTTGGTAATGATTCTAATGTTCATGAGAATATGATGCTGCATAAATTGGATACATTTGTTTTGCTTACAAATGAAGGGCCTAGCTTGGAGAAGGATGAACATTGGAGCAAGAACAAGCATGGAGATGATGGCATGCGCAAGGGGAATAAGAACGGAGTTACAAGTGATGATTTCAGGACTTTGAAGCCACCATAATGGATGCATGAAGCCTTGGACGAAATATACAAGATGCCACTTCATAAATTTCGTCCTGAGGCTATTCTAGGTGCTGCATCACCTTATTATTGGGCCAGGCCCATGTAATTTCGAAATACATAAGTATAGGCTATTTTTAGAGTCCGTATGTGTGGGGAAACAAGAGATAGGGTTGATTTCGGACCCCTTGAAAGTGTGTTATATCGACTAGAGGGGCGTGGATAGGCAATTTTTATGAATTCTTCACTGAGGAATTTGCCAGTGAGAAAATTCCTTAGCGAAGAACTACTTGCAACGGAATAAGTACTCAGAAGTACGCATGACAGAATACACACATAGTCATCATGATGAAATGAAGACAAACACATAGTACAGAAAGCGTAAACACAGGATAACATAAGATGAAAACAAACAGACTAAAGAAATTGAACTGAGGAAATTGAGAAAGTCTTCAGTCAAAGTCTTCGAACACAGATATGAACAATCACTCAACACAATAATGAGGAAATGAAAGAGTTGAGGAAATAGAACCAGTAAGGTTGGTGAAGACAATGATTTGGTAGACCAGTTCCAACTGTTGTCTCAGTTGTACATCTGGTTGGAGCGGCTGAGTATTTAAACTCGCGGACACACAGTACAGGACACCCAGTCGCTAAGCACGCAGCTCAGGACACCAAGTCCTCACCGTATTCTCCTTGAACTAAGGTCACACAGACCTCCTCCAATCACTCGTGGTAAGTCTTCAGGCGACTTCCAAACCTTCACAGACTTCGGTCACTCGGCGATCCACAATTCCTCTTGGATGCTCTAGACCATGACGCCTAACCGTCTGGAAGAAGCACAATCTTCAAAGGTAACAAGCGTCGGATCCACGCAGGATCAATCTCTTCAGTGATGCTCAATCACTTTGGGTTTGTGGGTGTTTAGTTTGGGTTTCTCCTCATTCGATGATTTTCGCTCAAAGTCCTCGGAGGATGGGTTGCTCTCAAATGACAAATGTCAGTTTCTCTCAGAGCAGCCAACCAGCTAGTGGTTGTAGGGGGCGGCTATTTATAGCCTAGGGAGCAGCCCGACATGATAAGACATAAATGTCCTTCAATGATATGACCATTATGTGGATAAGATATTTTGGGATAGCTGGCGTGTAGCACAGCAACGGTCAGAAATTTGACTCTCAAATTCCTCAGGGCTATCATGTTCCTCACTGTGTAGGCAATCCGCACTGGCGAATTCCTAACTCCTCAGTCAGAACAAATTCCTCAGCGACCGAAAGAACTTCGTCTATGTCACTGAAGAAATTGACTGAAGTGTATGAGATTTCCAATGGCTTCACTCGAAGGGATTGGTAGGTGTAGGATTTTGAGTTGAGCATCACATGGAAATTTTTCCTTAGTATTTCCTCGACCCCCTTTAACAGTAAGGTGTTTCCTATGACTCAAGAAGGAGAAAAACAAAACTATGAAAACGAAAGTCTTCAAGCTTCATATTCCTTGCATGAATATCAAGTCTTCACGGACACACCAATTTCTTCACTTTCAAAGTCTTCAGGAATACCAAAATCTTCAGTTGAAGATATTCATTTTTAGGGGTCGACTTTCTCTGTAAATATCAAACTCCTCATAGACTTATAGACCTGTGTACACTCATAAACACATTAGTTCCTTAACCTATAAGTCTTCAATACACCAAAATCACTAAGGGGCACTAGATGCACTTACAATCTCCCCCTTTTTGGTGATTGATGACAATATAGGTTAAGTTTTCAACGGGGATAAACATATGAAGTGTAAGTACTGATATTGAGGAATTTGATTGCAAGATATAGAAGAACTCCCCCTGAAGATGTGCATAGTGAGGAATTTGCTTTTGAAGCAATGCACACTTGAAGAGTTGAATCATGGAGATCTCCCCCTATATCTTGTAATTCATACATGCATTTGACATACAATATGAAGAATTTGAAATGCATGATGAAATATGGTGCCTGAAGAGATTCAGCATGCGTGAAATAATATCAACGAGGAACAAGCATGCAGAATCAGAGCACAGTGCATCAAAAGTATCAGAGCACCATCGGGTTTAAAATTACAACTCGATCCAATAAAAGTTTCAGAAGAGCGAGAGTTGTAACTTAGCAAAAAAAACGCCCATATAATAGACCCGCTTGAAGACTAACTCAGATTTCTCCCCCTTTGTCATCGAATGACCAAAAGGATCAAAACTGAGGACTAACGCCCCTGAAGAATATCAAGTTGATGGAGGAGCGCCAGCGTTGTCGGGGTCGGTTGTCGTAGTAGGGCCTGCCGCAGTGTCATCCAAGTCTTCATTTTCATCAGTGTCGCGTGATGAAGAATAGGAGCTAGCCACCAAGGAAGGAACCTTGACCTTCTTGAATTTCTTCGGTGGAGGTGCGGACCAGTCAAATTCTTCCTTGAGATCCATGCTCTTTAGATCTTTTGTGCTATAGACATGAGATAGAACAGCCCAGGTACGGTTGAAGGTTTCATGGAGGTAGTATTGGTTTTTCTTCACTACATTGTGTGTTGAGGTCATGTTGTAAAGAATTGAACCAAACTGACGCTTGACCCATTTATGATTGTGATCAACTTTCTGATGAAGACTGAGGAGTAACTCACAATCAGTCATCACCCTGGGTGTTGTGCCTTGAGGAATTTGCTTGGCAGAGATGTTGGCGGTAGAGTCATCATTGGTGGAGTAGGATGCAGCCTTGCGAAATTGACCATCCAATGGACGAATGCCTTCATCTATCACAGCAGTTGCCTTGCCTTTGTCATCAGCTGAGGAAAATGTCCGTTTGAGGACTTCAATTGGAGGCAAGTAGCTGCCATGGTTCAGAGTATCAGCCTTGTAGTTGAGTGAAGACCTTGTCTTGATGAACCTCATAATCCATGGCGCATAAGGCTTCAGCTCAAATGGTGACATAGCAATATTGCCAAAGTCCTCATGAAGAAATCATGGAAGTTGATGGGAACGCCATGAATGATATTGAAAAGCATATTCTTCATGATGCCAACGACTTCTTCATCATTTGAGTCGTGGCCTTTGATAGGACTCATTGTCTTCGTCAGAATGCGATAGATAGTCCGAGGCACATACAGTAATACCTTGACGAGGAATTTGGTTCGTGGGGCCTGCCCTGGCTTCAAAGGCTTCATCAGCACTTGCATGTAATGATTTGTAAGCTCAGGTTCACTGTAGATGCAACGAGCGCCATCAAGGGGAGGACTGAGTGGGAGGGCACGAAGCAATTCAGTTGCTGGTGCTTTGTAGTGAGTATTTTTTGACATCCAGTCCAGCACCCATGAGTTCACATCTTCAGAATTTCCTGTGATGTGCAGCGTTGCATAGAATTGAAGAATGAGTTCTTCATTCCAATCACAGATGTCAGTGCAGAAATTCAGCAATCCAGCATCATGAAGAACACTGAGGACTGGCTCGAAGCACGGCAGAGATTCCATGTCCACGTGAGAAATGTGTGCATGATCGAAGACTTTGTCTTTGTCGAATAGCACAGAGGAATAGAAATTTGCTTGACTAGCAGTCCAGAAACGCCTCTTCCTTATGCGAGCAGAATCATAGGGATTGTAGTCAGTGAAGAACACATGCTCGTTGAAGAAATCAGCAGCCTTGAACTTTTGCTTCTTTGAGAATGGATCCTTTGGCTTGGGCACAGGAGTGTCAGTGAGTTGCATCACAACCTCAGGAATCGCAATCTCCGGTTCTTCAGGCTGAGGAATTTCTGGTTCCTCTTCAGTGGCAGTCTGCATGTTCAAAGTATCAGCAGCAGCAGTTTCTTCAGCACTAGTGGCTGGAATTTCTTCATGCACAAACGAGGTGGGATGAGTTTCTTCAGAGCCCATTTGAACGGTTGGTGCAGGGGACTGAGGTATTTGCTATAGTGGGGTGAAGTGTGGAGAATTGGGATGCTGACTTTCCCAAAAGTCATCATTCATCACAGGCGTAGTGCATCCAATATCCACGTCTTCATCTTCAATTTCTTCAACGCCAGCCTCTTCAGCTGTGAACTGAGGCATTGGCGAGGAAGCAACAGGTGTTGAAGGGATCGCATCCACTTCAATTTCTTCATCAATCTGCTCTGATGAAGCAGCAGAATGATTTTCTTCATCAGATCCGCTAGGGATTACATATTCTTCACCAAAAGGAACAAGGTCCTTTGATGGCATGGTGGAAATCGGAATGGCATCAATTGGATTCTCAAGTGAGCTGGTCATAGTCTTCATTTTCTTCGGAGCTGAAGAATCTGAAGCAGATAATGCTTTCCTTTTCTTCACTGCAGCTCTCTCTGCAGCCTTGGTCTTCCTCACATCTGATGTAGATGGAAGGGTAGAAGTTGGTGTAGGCACAGGAGGAGCTGAGGAATCTGTTTGAATTTCCTCAGGCGCAACTGATGCAGTTGCCCTGACTTCTTCATTTTCTTCAGGCGCACCACTAGTGGATGCCCTGGCAATGTCTTCAGCGGCTGGAATGGAGTCATCAGCCCTGGAGCTAGCATTTTCATTAGCAGCCTGAAAGTCATCAGCGGTGCTGGCATGTTCTTCAGTTTGCTGAACAGAGGCTTCAGCTTGAGAATTTCTTGTTGCGATGGGGCTGCAACATTGGTGAACTTCTCAGTCAGTTTAACGAATCTGACTTTGGCTCCTTGCCAATCAGCATAATAAGCATTGAAATCATCGTTGAGGGCTTTGATTTCAGACTGGATCGTGAGGAGTTCATCAGTTTTCATTTTGACAACGTTTTTTCTCAGGAACTTCTCTTTCCTGAACTGAGCCTTCTTGATTTGTCTGGCCTTCTCAAATTTCCATTTTTCTTCATTGATGAAATGGGTCAGCATGTGACTTTGGCCAGGAGTCAAATGAAAATCAGGCATAGGAGTGTTTGGGTCCTTGTGCCAGAGATCAATGTAGTCGAGGATCACCTTTGGATCCAAAAGCAGTGGCACAGTTGTGCCTTTGGCTCTAGCGGCCCTTTCTTGCCTGTCTTTGATGATTTCTGCAAGTTCATCATCATCAGCTTCATCGTCAGATGGCACTTGGAAGGCAACCTGTTTCTTCTTCGGACTAGGCCGAGGACCTCATTCAGCAGTTGCCTTGGTCTTCAGCAGAGTGGTGCGTGATGAAGAATTTGGTGCAGCCGAGGAACTCGCTGAGACACCAGAGGCAATAGAGATGCCTGCAGTCTTTGGCATGTGGCCAAATGTACAGGTGTTGAGTACTTTGCCGGAGCAACTGAGGACTTTGGGGGAGGAGCTGAGGACTTTGGAGGAGCAGGAGCAGCATGAGGAACTGGTCATGAGGGCTTTGAAGAATCTGGCCGTGAGGGCTTTGAAGATTTTGGCCGTGAGGGCATTGCTGAGGAACTTGGTCGTGAGGACACAGTTGGTGAAGCACTTGGCTTGTGAGCGGGCTTCTTTGCCATTGATTTTCTAGGCTTGTCAGAGGCCTTTGTGGCAGCAACAGCAGCAGAGTCTTCATTAAATTTCCTCACTGCTTCTTTGGCTTGTCTTGCCAACTTGGCTTGGCGTTTGGCCCATTCTTCACGAAAATCATCACCACGCTTGATGCTGGTGGGGTCAGCTTCTTGGCCAGGTGCCAATGGAGCTCTTGGGCATGGAGGATTTAGAGCGAATTTCTTCATATACTTTGGAGTTACATATATGTACTCCCTCCATTCTCTTGCCCATCTCCTTTCAATCCTCTGTATGCGCACCTTGCGCTGATTTTTGTTCTCCTTTCCGAACTTAGCCTCATCAGGTGTGCAATAGTCAGCATAGATGTCCTCAGGTATTTCAAACGCAGTCATGACTTCAGGCTTCTTTCCTCCTTTCTGTGGTTTCTTACCTTCTGCCATATTCTTCAGTTGAGGAATTTGAACAATCGAATTCTCTGAAGAAGTATGCAACTTTTTTTCGAGGAATGCTGCAAATGAGTTAAGTTGATGAGAACCTAGTGATTCAGCAGCGGACATGAGTACCTGTGAACAGAGTATAGTTGCGAGGAATTTGAAGAGGTCATATGCGTTCTCAGAAGGTTTTTAGAATGAACAAGTTTGAGGAGTTTGACCAGATGAGTCTTGAAGAATTTCACTAAGCGTACTTTGTCTTAGGTTGTAGAGTTGTATAGATCGACGATCCACACAATTGAGGAATCTTGAAGAAATAGCCATAAGTGAATGCTGTAGAGGACATAAACCCTTAAGACCTTATTCTAATAACACCCTTAAGACCTTATTCTAATAACACCTACCTACCCTTATTCTGCTAACACATTAGTACAGGAAAACCAGCTAACTAACCACCCATCCACCGATAAGTGAACTACATCTATCAGGAAAAAAAACTCCCCCACCTAGCCGCCTTCTTCCTCCCACTCTGCCCCCACGACCCCCACCTTCCCCCCAAAGTCCCAATCCACCCCCGACCTCCACTGCCTTCTACCGCCGGCCAGGACAGCCAAGGGCCGGGCCGCCGTCCGTGGATTTCCGCCGCCCTGGACTGCTTCTATTCCCCTCCTCGGGGAACCTCCTCCCCTCGCCCCCACCTCCCATCCCAGGCGTATCAAGCACCGCCGCTGACCACCAGTAGCCGTGCACGCCGCCCAGCCCCCTCCAACCCCGGGTGACCGCCGCCGCCGAACCACTAGTAACCGGGTTAACCACCACGCCCTACTTGGCTTCCTCCCCTGGTCGCCGCCGCCCCACCCGGCCGAGCAAACCACCAGATCCGGCGGGATCCTCATCTAGTTCCCTCCTCCTATGCCTGCCCCACGATGGATCCGCATCCTCCGCCGCGGCTTCCCACGCCGGCGCGCCCTAGTGGTTGCCAGATCCGGGCATCTCCTTGTTCCCCGGTTCACTGCCCCGCCTCTTCTAACTTCTCCCATCGCGGCGATGACGAAGTCCACGCAGGGGCGTGGCTAAGGCCAGCCTGCCCGTGCAACTCCTCCAACTACATCGACAGGAGGTTGCACCTCATGGCGGACGATGACGAGTGCCACAACGTCCGTGTGCAGTGCACAACCGCTGCACTGCAGTCCACCTTCCCAAGTGCGCCACCGTGAGATCCACTGCTTGGGTGTCCCAAAAAACCAGTGAGTAACACCCCACCCCCCCCCCACCCCCACCCCTCCGCTCCCGTCCCTAATCCAGACGGCCCTCACACTAGCCTCTCGCTGTTGACAGGATCCGGCGCCACCGCATGAGGAACGGTCGTGGTTTACATCAGTGTATCTTGGCTGCTTCACCATAGATGAAGGAGCCCCTGCGGCCAAAATGTTCACCGTCGCCGTTCATAGATGCCTCTCTGTCCGTGTGCAGTTTGGTTAAATATACTTTGTGTACCATGCCTTTATCAAGTTTTTTGCCTTTGTTGCAGAAGAATAAATCTGCTAAGGAAGCTGCGGCCAAAATGTTCACCGTCGCCGTTCATA
The DNA here is from genome assembly GCA_963921465.1 of Triticum timopheevii. NCBI lineage: Eukaryota > Viridiplantae > Streptophyta > Magnoliopsida > Poales > Poaceae > Triticum > Triticum timopheevii. The sequence goes on along the minus strand of OY997268.1, from coordinate 282,500,199 downwards.
GATGCCTCTCTGTCCGTGTGCAGTTTGGTTAAATATACTCTTGTGTACCATGCATTTATCAAGTTTTTTGCCTTTGTTGCAGAAGAATAAATCTGCTAAGGAAGTTCTGTTGGGGCAAGAAAAATCTACAGGAGGAAATGCTACCAAGGTAGTTGCGTTGCAGCATAACATGGTCTTTTGAATGTTATGTTTACAGAACTCATGCTTAGAAGATTGTCAATGTTTTTAAAAGAAAAATAAGTCATGTGCTTCTGAATATCATGTTTACCGCAATCTAGCTTAGCAGATTAGTCTGAAAAACCTTTTAAGAGACAAAAAACCAGTAATGAGCTCCAATCGAACTTATGGTGATGTTCACAGGTTCGGTGTTGTTTGACTGAACTTGAACAATTAATACTAGTACCGCAGGAGAGCCTGTACATTTTTAATGCATTTTTTTAATGTATCCCTAATTCTATGTGTATGCAATGCCGTGGGCTCCTCAACGGCGCCGAAGTGGACGAGTGATGGGTCCAGGTTGGCGAGGGGACCCTCTCTGCAGCTCACTGAAGTTTGTTTTGCAGCTCGCTTGCTGCTACAGTGCATGGCAACGCCTTCATGCATTTCATAAAGAAGTGCAGTTGGGTTGTATTTTGTGTGTGATTGTAATGTGGAGACAGAAAAAAGAATTATTTGTGTGGATTACTCAGTTTGTAAAAATCTTTTCTTTGTAAAAGCTCGCTTTATAAAATCTGTTTGGTTCACTATGCAAAAATAGAAAAATCACTATGCAAAGGTAGAAAAATGCAGTACACTTGACCCATTCATTATCCCCTGTATGAAGTGCAATTTGTTTCGTGTTTCTTAAAATTCAAGCGACTACATCAATACTTGCGGTGCATTTGGTTCTCGGATGTGGTTCACTTTTGAGAGTGATGGTGTTCACTTGCGCCCAACATGAAAGTGCGGTTTTTTTAAATGAAACAAAAAGATAGCAATGAGTTTCACTTCAACATGTGTGGCGGTTCATTTGCCCTCGTATCTGCGGTGCACTCTCGTTTATGAAAAATTGTTGAAAAAAAGACAACAAAAACTCGTATGAGAAAAATAACGTCCAGCAAAAGAAATTATTCAGCTCGCTTGCCCGTCCGATGAAGTGCGGTTTTCATTCAGAAGCAGTGCGGTCGGCCGTATGATGTTGTTCATCCCTTTAAGTGCAAAAAAATTGTTACGGAAGCGAAAAAAAGTAATGCGGTTCACTTCTTGATAGTGTTGTGGTTCATTTACACCTGATGTGAAGTGCACTCTACTTTTCCGTTCTTGAAAAAATCACGTTCGAATAAAAGAAACCAAGCAGTTCTCTTACCCGTGCGATGCAGTGCGGTTTTTCGTCTGTTGCAGTGTGGTTTTCAGTCGGATGAAGTACCCACGTCCATTTGGGTGTCGCGAAAAACAGAGTGTCCGCTTTTCGGTAAAATCGAAACTGCTCTTAAACCGTAAGGAATTAGAGAGAGTGTTCTACATGAAAAAGTTGTGTCTCGTTGATATCTTTCCAACGGCGTATGATTTGAATTATTCCGACCAGCCGTTTGTAAAAATTTCACGAAAAAACAGTCGTTGCCTCTCGAAGTCAGCCGCACGATTTTCAAAATTAAATAAAAACCGTAAGTAATCTCAAAACCATTTCAACATATCAAAGTTGCGCCTTGTCCGTAGCTTTCCAACAGCATATCATACGTCTCGTTCCGACAAACGGTTAGAAAACTGGAGCAAAAACAGTACCGAAAATTTCAAAAAAATTAAAAAACAGAGTTCCGCGATTTAGTAAATTTGAAACTGCTCTTAAACCGTAACGAATTAGAGAAACATTTATATATGAAAAAGATGCACCTCGACGATATCTATCCAACGGCGTATCATTTGCTTCATTCTGACAAGCGGTTTAGAAATAAACACGAAAAAATGCTCGCTGCCACTCGTCATCCGCCGCACAATTTTCAAAACTGCTCTTAAACCGTGTGGAATCTCGAAAAGTGTTCAACATGTCGAAGTTGCGCCTAATCCATAGCTTTTCAACGGTATATTACACGCCTCATTCCGATAAACGATTAAAAAATTAGAGCGAAAACAGTACCGAAAAAAGAACGCGTACAGTTATATATATATATATATATATATATATATATATATATATATATATATAGCCAATGAAGAGGACGACGAAAACAGTGAAGATTTTGAAAAATTGAAGAATTTGAACAACTGAGGAATTTCAACACTGAGGAAAAACTCAAATTGAAGATTTTCAACTTTTTGTGGTGACGTGACCCACCGTATAAGAATGATGATTTCAGACACCGCGTACAATTGTCGTAGGGTTCTGAGAATCAAATTCTTCATTAATTTCTTCACACTTAGAGTGTTATTCTTCATTGATTGAAGAAAAACGTTTCTTCATGTGTTGCACATCTAAGTCATCAATTTTGCATAAATGTTAGGATGTGTGTCCTTTTCAAAGAACATTCGAAGACTCTAAGATATTTAGCTCACACCGCAACTTGCTAAATATCTTCTCATCCAAGGGCTTTGTGAAGATATCGGCTAGCTGTTCTTCAGTCTTCACATGCTCAATAGAAATGTCGCCCTTCAACACATGATCACGAAGAAAATGATGACGAATCTGAATGTGCTTTGTCTTCGAGTGCTGAATAGGGTTGTGAGCAATCTTGATGGCACTCTCATTGTCACAGTGAAGAGGCACATTCTTCATGTTGATGCCGTAGTCCTTGAGAGTTTGCTTCATCCACAGCAATTGAGCACAGCAAGAACCAGCAGCAATGTACTCAGCTTCAGCAGTAGACAGTGATACGCAGTTCTGTTTCTTTGAGGACCAACAGACCAAAGATCGTCCGAGGAAATGACAAGTACCAGATGTTGACTTGCGGTCCACACGATCACCAGCATAGTCAGAGTCAGAATATCCAATGAGATCAAAAGTAGAGCCCTTGGGGTACCATAGTCCTAGTGTTGGTGTGTGAGCTAGATATCGAAGAATATGCTTCACAGCCTTATGGTGTGATTCCTTTGGTGTAGCTTGAAATCCGGCACACATGCAAACACTAAGCATTATATCTGTCCTAGATGCACATAAGTACAATAAAGAACCAATCATGGAGCGGTATACCTTGTGATCGAAATCAATACCATTTTCATCAGTGCATAGATGGCCATTTGTGGGCATAGGAATTTTGACTCCTTTGCAATCTTGCATGCCGAATTTCCTCAGAACATCCTTGAGGTATTTCTCCTGAGATATGAATATGCCATTGTGCTGTTGACGAATTTGAAGACCTAAGAAGAATTCCAACTCTCCCATCATAGACATTTGATATTCTTCACTCATCATATAGGCAAATTCATCACTATAACGTTGGTCAGTACAGCCAAAGATAATATCATCAACGTATATTTGACACACAAACAGTTCACCATCATAAGATTTAGTAAAGAGAGTAGGGTCGAGTGAACCGGGTGTGAAGCCATTCTTCACGAAGAATTCCTTCAAAGTATCATACCACGCCCGAGGGGCCTGCTTGAGGCCATAGAGGGCCTTGTTGAGTCTGAAGACTTTGTTAGGATTCTTTGGATCTTCAAAACCTGGGGGTTGAGCAACATATACTTCTTCCTCAAGCTTACCATTGATGAATGCACTTTTCACATCCATTTGATATAAAGTGATATTATGATGGTTAGCATAAGCAAGTAATATGTGAATAGCCTCAAGTCTAGCAACAGGTGCAAAAGTTTCATCGAAATCAATTCCTTCAACCTGTGTGTAGCCTTGAGCTACAAGTCGTGCCTTATTCCTCACCACAAGGCCATTTTCATCTTGCTTGTTGCGGTAGATCCACTTTGTGCCAATGATATTATGCTTGCGAGGATCTGGACGTTTGACCAGCTCCCAGACATTGCTGAGCTCGAACTGATGTAATTCTTCTTGCATGGCCTGAATCCACTCAGGCTCCAAAAATGCTTCATCTACCTTAGTGGGCTCTGTGATAGAGACAAAAGCATAGTTCCCACAAAAGTTAGATAAATGTGAAGCTTTTGAGCGTGTGAGAGGACCTGGTGCTTCAATGTCATCGATGATCTTTTCAACTTGCACTTCTTTTGCAACGCGAGGATGAGCTGGTTGACGTCGAGGAATTTGATCAGCATTTTCTTCAGCACCATTTTCTTCAGCATTTTCCTCAGGTCCATTAGCTCGACGATCTTCGCGTTATGGAATGAATTCTTCAGTAGATTCTTCGGTAGAAATGACATCCTCAGTAGCCTTGAACTTGATAGAATCTTCAGGTGCTGGTTTATCTATCACAGAAGGTAGGTGCTCTCTTTGCGAGCCATTAGTTTCATCGAACCGCACATCTACAGTTTCAACAATCTTGTGAAGAGCGATGTTGAAGACTCTGTAGGTGTGCGAGTCCTTTCCGTAACCAAGCATAAAACCTTCATGTGCTTTTGGTGCGAATTTAGCATTGTGATGAGGATCCCTAATCCAACATTTAGCACCGAAGACTTTGAAATAACTCACATTGGGTTTCTTGTCAGTGAGGAGTTCATAGGCAGTCTTCTTGAAGAATTTGTGAAGATATACTCTGTTGATGATGTGGCACACGGTATCAATTGCATCAATCCAAAAATGATGAGGCGTTTTGTATTCATCAAGCATATGTGAGCCATCTCAACAAGAGTTCTGTTCTTGCGCTCCACGACGCCATTTTGCTGAGGAGTATAAGGAGCAGATAACTCATGAGTAATACCAAGTTCATCAAGATAGTCATTAAGACCGGAATTCTTGAACTCAGTTCCATTGTCACTCCTGATGTGCTTGATCTTCACACCAAAGTTGGTTGAAGCCCTCCAGGAAGATCGTTTGAAGACTTCCTGCACTTCATGTTTGTAAGTAACAATGTGTACCCATGTGTAACGAGAGTAATCATCAACAATAACAAAGCCATATAGAGATGCATCATTAGTCACAGCAGAATAATGATTAGGACCGAAGAGATCCATGTGAAGCAATTCAAATGGTCGAGTGGTGGTCATGATAGTCTTTGCTGGATGCTTGGCCTTAGTCATTTTCCCAGCTTCACAGGCTCCGCACAAGTGATCCTTGAGGAATTTGACATTCTTAATGCCAATGACATGCTTCTTCTTCACGAGCGTGTGCAGATTCCTCATGCCAGCATGACCAAGTCGTCGATGCCATAGCCAGCCTTCTGAAGCTTTTGCAAGTAAGCACACGGCAGGTTGTGGTCCTGTAGAGAAATCAACAATGTACAAGTCACCTCTCCTAAAGCCTTCAAAGACTTTGGAATTGTCAGCTTCCATGATCACAACACAACGATACTTGCCAAAGGCAACAACCATATCAAGATCACAAAGCATTGAGACAGACATGAGGTTGTATCCTAAGGACTCGACAAGCATGACTTTGTCCATGTGTATGTCTTTAGATATCGCAACCTTACCTAGACCCAATACCTGACTTTTGCCTTTGTCAGCGAAGATGATATGCTTCAGATGTGACATCCATCAATAGATTCTTGTCACCAGTCATGTGATTTGTACATCCACTATCGAGGACCCACTCATTTGCTTTGGGTTGATCATCCTGCAGATGATTTAGTGCAGCTTACAAACTCATATACTTCATCAATGAAGAATATGACATCAGTATCATCAGTTCAATTTCATCAAACAATAGCACAGATAAGCAGTGTGAGGACGTGTGAAATGAAAGTTCATTCCATCATGATTCGCCGGTGTCCTTTTAGGCATTTTGTCAGGCCCCCAGCAAATTCTTCAGACGTTAAAGCACGTCTGGAGACCTGACCCTGCATAAGAGATTAGTTCTTTTTCTTCACCACCCACATCTCGAGGGGTGGCAAAGAATTCATCACTCTGCGAGCACCATATGAGAAAGGTGGCATGGACGCCAGTCCACTTCATTTCACATAAGAGGGGTTAGGGTAAGCATATGAATAAGCAGAGAAATTCTTCGAGGACTTATGAACATAATGATTTGAAGAATAATGCACATATTCATAGCCCTTAGCTCTACCCTGCGAAACAGAGTTGTTAGCACGATGATGTTCATATGAGGATTTTGATCCTTTTGAGGAATTTGATCCATGTGAGGAATTTGGTCCGTATGAGGACTTGGATCCATATGAAGAATTTGGTCCATATGAAGAGTTTGATCTGGGGTTCCTATTCTTCACTGGTGGTGTCATGAGGACATTCACCTGAAGACTTTCAACATAACTTTTGGGAACCCAGATTTTCTTCATAGGGGAACCGTTCCCGTAGTTAGTGCCAACATATCTAGCAAATACTTCACCATTATGATTTTTGAACAGTTTATAGTTGGAGTCAAATGACTCATCAGAAGAATGAGGAGATTCACATGTAAAGCCAGATAAGTTAGATGGATCAACTGGAGGTCCCTTTGCAGCAACCCATGAGGTTTTGGGGTACTGCTCAGGCTTTCAATATGTTCCATCAGCATTGAGTTTCCTCTCAAAGGCAATACCCTCTTTCCTAGGGTTTCTGTTGAGGATCTGCTTTTTAAGCACATCACAAAGAGTCTGATGCCCTTTGAGGCTTTTGTACATGCCTGTCATATACAATTCCTTCAGCCCTGCATCGTCAGTGATACTAGCAATGTCCTCAGATGAGGAATTAGTGATAGCAGAGGCAGGTGAAGAATTTGTAACATTTGAAGCATTTGAACATTCAGGTGAAGAATTAGCAGATTCACGTTCAATGCACTTTCAGCATGGAGGATCATTCTTCCTGAGTAGCGCTAATTTGTTGAGCAAGTAATGAATTGCGCTCCTTCTGAAGATCTTCATAACTCACTCTTAGCTTCTCAAGATCTTGCTTTCTTTGAAGAAGTTCAAGAGAAAGCTTCTCATGATCAGATAGAGAGCGTTATGATGACCTTGAAGGTCGTCAAACTTGGAATGGAGTCTCTAAAGACTTTCAGCCAAGGCTTTTGACCGATCCATTTCTTCACCCAACATATCATCGCTCTTATTTAGCATGTATTGAACTTTTTCCAAAGCTCTTTGTTGTTTAGTGGCAAGGGAAGAAAGTTTGACATAGCTAGGTCCAAATTCATAGCCAGATTCATCATCACTAGATTCGGATAGGTAGGATTTGGTTACCTCAGCACCGTTTGCCATAAGGCAGGGGGTAGACGATGATGATTCTGGTTCGAATGTCATCGCATTGAGAGATTCCTTGTAATCCTCAAACCAAGGATCATGACGAGTCCGATGACCTTCATAGACCTCAGAGAGACGGTCCCAGATTAGCTTCGCGTGATTGAGATGCATGACGTTCCTGAAATGATTTCGGGACAGGCTAGAGCAGATGACATCCTTTGCTGTGAGGTTAAGCAGTGTGTACTTGCGAATGTCATCAGCCTCAGCCATCTTGCATAGATCGGTAAGACCGATCTCGGTGACGGTCCACAGTTCGCTGTCCATAGCCATGAGTCGCTTTTTCATCATGGCCTTCCACCGAGGATACTCATGACCGTCAAAGATGGGGCAGGAAACGTTCCTCGATCCTGCAGTCGACATAACTAGAACTCCAGGTGGTTAAACCAAAATCACACAGAACAAGGGAGTACCTTGCTCTGATACCAACTGAAAGTGCATTATATCGACTAGAGGGGGGTGAATAGGCGATTTTTATGAATTCTTCACTGAGGAATTTGCCAGTGAGGAAACTCCTTAGCGAAGAACTACTTGCAGCAAAATAAGTACTCAGAAGTAAGCATGACAGAATAGACACATAGTCATCATGATAAAATGAAGACAAACACAGAGTACAGAAAGTGTAAACACAGGATAACACAAGATGAAGACAAACAGACTGAAGAAATTGAACTGAGAAAATTGAGAAAGTCTTCAGTCAAAGTCTTCAAACACAGATATGAACAATCACTCAACACAATAATGAGGAAATAAAAGAGTTGAGGAAATAGAACCAGTAAGGTTGGTGAAGACAATGATTTGGTAGACCAGTTCCAACTGATGTCTCAGTTGTACGTCTGGTTGGAGCGGCTGAGTATTTAAACTCAAGGACACACAGTCCCGGACACCAAGTCGCTGAGCACGCAGCTCGGGACACCAAGTCCTCACGTATTCTCCTTGAACTAAGGTCACACAGACCTCGTCCAATCACTCGTGGTAAGTCTTCAGGTGACTTCCAAACCTTCACAGACTTCGGTCACTCGGTGATCCACAATTCCTCTTGGATGCTCTGGACCATGACGCCTAACTGTCTGGAAGAAGCACGGTCTTCAAAGGTAACAAGCGTCGGATCCACGCAGGATCAATCTCTTGACTGATGCTCAATCACTTTGGGTTTGTGGGTGTTTGGTTTGGGGTTTTCCTCACTCGATGATTTTCACTCAAAGTCCTCGGAGGATGGGTTGCTCTCAAATGACAAGTGTCAGTTTCTCTCGGAGCAGCCAACCAGCTAGTGGTTGTAGGGGCGGCTATTTATAGCCTAGGGAGCAGCCCGACATGATAAGACATAAATGCCCTTCAATGATATGACGTTATGTGGATAAGATATTTTGGGACAGCTGGCGCGTAGCACAGCAACGGTCGGAAATTTGACTCTCAAATTCCTCAGGGCTATCATGTTCCTCACTGTGTAGGCAATCCGCACTGGCGAATTCCTAACTCCTTAGTCAGAACAAATTCCTCAGCGACCAGAAGAACTCCGTCTCTGTCACTGAAGAAATTGACTGAACTGTATGAGATTTCCAATGGCTTCACTCGAAGGGATTGGTAGGTGTAGGATTTTGAGTTGAGCATCATATGAAAAAATTTTCTTAGTATTTCCTCGACCCCCTTTAACAGTACGGTGTTTCCTATGACTCAAGAAGGAGAAAAACAAAACTATGAAAACGAAAGTCTTCAAGCTTCATATTCCTTGCATGAATATCATGTCTTCACGGACACACCAATTTCTTCACTTTCAAAGTCTTCATGAAAGTATTCAGGAATACCAAAATCTTCAGTCGAAGATATTCATTTTTAGGGGTCGACTTTCTCTGTAAATATCAAACTCCTCATAGAGTTATAGACCTGTGTACACTCATAAACACATTAGTTCCTTAACCTATAAGTCTTCAATACACCAAAATCACTAAGGGCCACTAGATGCACTTACACCCCTCCACCAAGGGCCACGAAATTCCCCCCCCCCCCCTCTTCCTCCATATATACAGCCCTTAGGGCATCGTTTAGACTTTGTGTTTTGTTTAGATTAAAGTTCGCCATAGCTGCAACTTCGCGTACTTCGTTTGTGTTCAACGACCAGACAAAGGCGTCACAGAACCCCACCTTGATCAATAAAGCTTTCTTCTTATATTCGCCATATCCAGATTGCAATCTTAGTTTCTTGCTTGTTCTTCGTTTGGCTGCAGGAAACAGACCTTCGTGGTCAGGTTGATCGTGCTCCGGCGTGGTCAATAACCTCTCGGAGTTGGTTTAGCGATTGCTAAGGCGCGACGTCCTCGCACGTTCGTAGTCGGATCGTCAAAGTCGACTTCCTCCAAAACGATAGCCACCATCTCATCGAAAGACGGGACACCTTTGCCTCTATCACTGCCGCCGGTCAGCTTTGCTATTGATTCCTCACGAGCGGCGCGTCACGGGGCGGCGCGTCACGGGGCGGCGCCGACGTGCGCCGACGCCTCCCCTCCCTCGGACGCGTACACACGGACGCGGCGTGGCTATATATGGTCTCGCTCGCCTGCGTTGGAGTGCCACCTCTCCACACCTCTCCCGAGCGCCGCCGCTGAGCTCTTCTCCCCACCCCAGCCCTCCCTCTCCCGCCGATCTCTTCTCCCCAGCCACTCCCTCTCCTCGATGGCCGAGCGTTTCCCCGGAGACGAGGCGGCGGCCAATGGCTTCGGCCGCCGTTCGCTCCGCGAACAGGAGTCGCGGCTCCTATTCCAGGCGAACATCCTGGCGCCGCCGGACATGCGCGTCGGGCCGACGGGCTAGAGGCTCAGCAATGGGGGAGTGCCCGTTCCCCCGTTGCCCGACGCCGTCACCAAGCCATCGTACATCGCTGACGAGGTCGAGATCGCGTGCGCCTCTCTCACCGACGCCGAGCGCTCCCTTCCCCAGTACGCCGCCGACAACAACGCGGCTTGGGCGGCGTACTTCGAGCGCCGCCAGCAGCAGCGGCGGGCGTCCACCAACGGGGCGCCGGTGGTCGGCGGCATCAAGAAAAGCGAGGGGCGCCACCTCTGGTGGGGCGTCCCCGGCCGCACCCTCGACGGCGTGCTGACGCACCTCGAGGGCGGCAACAACCCACCGTTGGTGTACCCCCGGCGAAGACGGCAGCCCCGGCGCACCGCCGACGCGACGAGCAATGGGCGCCAAGGAGGTTCGGCTCCTCGTCCTCTTCTTCCTCGTCGCGTTCTTCCTCCCAATCCTCCGGCACTCCATCGCTGCTCGGCGTCAAGGCCGAGCCCGCGGCGGAGACGCCGCTCGGCCGGTGTACACGCAGCGCCGGCATCGTCATCAGCGAGGGCGGCCGGCGCGCCTCCTCGTCGGCTCCTCCCCCGCGCTTCGTCAAGCCGAAGACGGAGCCGGGTCTGGCTCCGGTGAAGACGGAGGCGGGGCTGCTGGCGCCGTTGAAAGCGGAGCACGGCGAGGTCGAGCTGGACGACGAAGCGGCCCTTGAATGGGCACGCCAAGACTCCCTAAAGATGGCGAGGGAGCGCCAGCGCGCCGCCCTACAGCGCTTCGCGCAGCGCCGCCGAGGCCGCGACGAAGGCGGCGTCGTCATCGACGACGACGACGCGCCGCCGCCGCCGCCACCAGCCGGGGAGGGGTCCAGCAGGGGCGCCCGAGTCAAGGAGGAGAAGGCCGACGATGGCGGCGACGACGGCGACTTCTCGGCCTTCAGCAAGTTTTTTTTTTTTGACTAGTTTTTATATGTAATGGCGTGTTTTAGCCCAAGTTTGCGAATATAAAAGGCCAAGTTTGCCGAAAATTGGCGTGTTTCAGCCCAAGTTTGTTTAATTTTTTTTCCCACGCCTGGGGACGGCCCTGGGTGCGGCGGCTGAGGGCCAACTCTTTTGCGCCAGATCACCCCCAGGCGGCGATTTTAGGCGCCCCCTGGGGGGCCAACGGCTGGAGATGCTCTCAAGAGGCTCTCTCTCCGGGCGTGGGCCCATACTACTTTTGTCTGTTTTTTCAAAACGCAAAAAACCATGCGATTACTAGATTCGAACAACCGATCTCCTGATTCATTCAGGGTACTATGCAATAACCACTCGACCAACCAACCCTGATGCGATTAGTTACAACTTTTTTGATCTTTTGTTCTTTTTTTCTTTTTTGGAATGGTTTCTTCACTTTTTAAAAAAATCATTTTATTTTTTGTTTTCTGTTTTCTTTTTGCTAAATATGTGAACTTTTTTTCCAATGTGAAATCAAAGAATAGTGAAATTGGTGCCGGACTTTTTTTCAAAATCAGTGAACTCTTTTTCAAAATCGATGAACTTCTTTTCCAAAATAGGTGAACTTATTTTAAAATCGGTGAACTGTTTTTTCAAATGTGATGAACTTATTCAAAATTGATGAACTTTTTCTTTAAATTTGTGAACTGTTTTCAAAATCGATGAACTATTTCTCCTACTCAATGAAAAAAATTCAGAATTGATACATTATTTCTTCAAATTTGTGAGCATTTTTCAAAATCGATGAACTATTTCTCTAACCCGATAAACTTTTTTCAAAATGGATAATTTATTTCTTGAAATTTGTGGAAAAAATTTAAAATCGATAAACTATTTTTCAAACTTGATGAACTTTTTGTCAAATCGATGAACCTTTTCCAATATTGATTAGCTTTTTGAAAAAAAAAGATGAACTTTTTTCAATATTGATTAGCTTTTAAAAAAAAATCAATGATTTTTTTTTAATGTTTGTGAACTTTTCTTCAAAAATGGTGAACCTTTTCTATTCACGAATCTTTTAAAGTGGATCACAAATCTAAATATTGCGGCCACACTTGTTCTTATACTTTTAGTGCTATTGCTCGTCACAAGTGTGCAATGGTTCTAGTGGTCAGCCACAAGTGTGCAATGGTTCTAGTGGTCAGCGTAGCGTGAACAAGTACGTGGCGCTGTGAGTTCAAATCATTAAGGCGCCGAACAGCTCTTGAAACAAACGTGCAAAACATCATAACCAATTGAAAAAAAAGCTATGCACAGAATTAACCCAGTCACATGCATCAAATTGATGAGCCGTAAAAAAGTCAAAAAATCCAGAAAATTCAAACCCTCCCGGGCCTAGTATTCTGGTTATAAGTTTCATATAGTTCCATATGATATATGCCTAGCACGCAATCGCATCATTAGCTTCCAATGTGAGATTAGGATTGTCAACATTGTCATGATGATTTACTTATGAATTAAATTAATCAGAAAATCAACAACGCAAAATCACCCGCAGCCGAAGCTAGACAGACTCCTAAGAGGCAAATGACATCCCTTCTTTTCATCCCTAGTGACTGAACATAGGTCGGTCACAACTGAAAGGGCAACGAAACATGATGAATGTATGCTCCAATTTGCAGCCGTTTGCTTAGCATCCCGTTTCCAGCAATGCGTCGACTAGTCCGAAGTCCATGGCCTATGTGAACGAAACATAAGGTCACCACAGGTTACTGCTCTGCTTCTCTTCTGCTAAAGGAGAGGAGAGGAGATGAAGCGAGAGGTTACCTCGGACGACGACATGAAACGATCCCTCTCTGTCCACTGTCGCACTATATCGATGGGTTGCCCCGTGAAAGCAGCAAACATTTTGTCAACTTTCTGCGTGCACAAGGTTTCAGGACCTTTAATCACAGCTTATAAAGGAAAAAAATAACAGTAGCCCCTCAAGCATCTGAGAAAGCATGCTTAAGGAGACTTGTGTTGGTAAAAAAAAACACTTACATCTCGAGCATAAATGGTTTCCCCAACCTGTCTCCTCACCTCCTCCGTATTACCCTGCAGGTAATCTGATCGTTAGCATCACAGCAAGCTTCAACGATGGCAATTACTACGGCCTTTCCATATTAATTGAAGCTCAAACGGATACATTTAGATACATCCCTTTGAGCGTCAATTAATATGGGACGGAGGGAATATCAAATTAGTCACACAACATTAAAGAAAAACATCCTGCTACACGATTCATATACCAAACAGCATTGTAATGCGATCATTTTCGACAACGCCTGGCTCAGTTTAGCCGGCCTCCTTGACACTATCCAGTTGGAAGCTAGGCAATGGGCAAGGACAAGGGCACAAGAGGGTCTTGCAGCATTGCTACCAGCTGAGACGGGCACCGTTTAGTGCCATCCTGCTGTAATTCTGGGCGCCGCCAATCTTTGGGCTTGTACAAACTCTTTCTTCTTATCAATGCATCAGAGACGCAAGGCTTTTGCCAGAAAAAATCATATACAAAAACCAACAATCATACCTCCGATCCACCTTGAGGCTGATGAATCATTACTCTGGCATTAGGCATCGCATAGCGCATCCCCTTCTCACCACCAGCAAGAATGATTGCTGCTTGACTAGCAACAACACCAAAGCACACTGTCCCAACTTTTGGTGAGATCTGCTTGTGTTAACTCAAAGATATATTTCAGGCATTGGCACAGAGCATCAAAAGACAACAAGTCTCTGGGTCTACTTGTAAGGATATGTTATTACAGATGTAAGTTGTGAATGGCAAATCCAAAAGATGACATTACAGGCGCTACAATTTATTCAGAAAAACTAAAACATGAATCTTCATAATAAAGTCAATTTCATGTCAACGGAAAATATGTTGTTTATATCAGCACTTAGGTTTGGGATGCAGTATAAGAGTGTTAAGCAATACTATTGAGCATGTAAAACCAGCCATAGGATGCTGTACTGGCAAGATAATATATAATTTTACATTTAGACAGTGGAAAGCTAATTTTAGCATGTAGCATTTGATCATCTTTGTATTATCAAAGCAATAGAAAACTGAGCGGTGGAGATTTATCAATCCAAAAATATAGATGTGAGATCAAAGCCATGTGAGATGCTATATTTTTATTGGAGTGTGTAGATGTGAGATCTAAGCCATCTTTTCTTCCATGACTGAAATCTCGAGAGACTGGTGTGGAGCACCCTAGGATCATCACCATGGCTTTGGCTCCATTGCCAAGGGACACGCGCATCACATATACTAATATAAATTTCATCCTCTATGCGTGTCTACTTTCTTGGATGGTATACTACTTGACCCTTCCCCCTTGTGCATGTATAGGTTTGAGCTGAGCTTCACGCATATCGAGTGCAAGCACAAGGAAGCAACAGCACCATCCAAAGGACTGACCGGCCACCATGCCAGACTATAGCCGAACAGAACCCCCCTGGACTTATTGTCCGGCTGTTTGTTCAGGATCAGCACCAAGGGCACCCGAGAGCAAAATGAAGAAGCCAGACTGTCAGATCAGCTGCAGCCCGACCCCGCACCAGCCACGAAGACGCATGCATCAGGCATCGGACAGTCTGGCCCCTGCCTGCGAGCAGATCTGGCCCATGTTGACTTGTATCTCTCACACCCACCTAACCCTTTGTCCCTAGACTATATATATATATATATATATATATATATATATATATATATATATATATCCCTTCCCCTCATCCTTTCTAGGGTTTGCAAAGCATTTAGATTAAACTTGAGAGAGTTATGCTCATCTACCCCTCCATTGGAGATGAAGACCGAAGGGAGAAGAACCTTGCATGGTTGTGAAGACCTCCTAAGGGAGAAGAATCCCTTTGGATTAGCAAGACCTCCACATCCTTTGGACCAGGGAAGATCTATATCTCTCAAGACCCATCTCTCCTAGAGATTTGGATGAACTACCTAGTTACTTTCTACCTTTGTTGTTGTTTGGATCTATGTGTATCTTAAGTGTCCCTCTTGTGTGTTTTCCCAAGTGTTCTTCGTGTTCTTCCTCAAATCCACCTCCAATTCGTGAAGATTGGGCCAAACCCTACGCTTTGACCTACATCATTTGGTATCATGAGCAAGGTTGCCACAATTTGGAGCCCCTCCCCCTCATCTTTCTAGCCTGATTTTGTTTTGTTCTTGCCTAATTCAAAAATCCCCACACAAAAAATAACCTCACCCGATTTTTGAGTGATTTGTGTTTCTAGTGAGTTTTTGTTCAAGTTGATCCATGGCCCAGGGTTTTGCAAGTGTTTCTAGCCCCCTTTGCATTCCCTGGCCCGATTGTTCCTTTTCCCCATCCAATTTCGACTGCTTTTCCACCCCCAAAATCAAGTTCCACAGCCCCAAATTCGTGATCTCAAATTTTCTGGGACTCCCGGACTGTCCAGCCCGTGCCGGACAAAGGGGCCGGACGGAAGGTCAGAGAATGATCTCGTCCGAGCCTTAAACCGGACTGGCCGGATCCAAGCCAGACTGTTCAACCTCCCCAAAGACTGTTGCAGGTTCTTCACCGTTTTGGCCGTAACTTTTGATTCCGGACTCCAATTTTGGTGTTCTTGGGCTCGTTTTGAAGCAAACGACGTGGTCTTGATAATCATATAGGTTTCCACATCATTTGCTTTGGACCAATTCTTGGCAAATTGGCATCTTCGCCTAGGCCATCCACCACCACGACTCAAAGCCGTGCATCTTCACCGGTTTCGCCCTTGGGGGTCCTTGCCAAGCACAACTTGTACCTCTCCATGGACTACATCAACCACCAAGCTCGCCAACGACAACGATTCATACATCCTTTTGACCCCGACACCGGAAGCAAGGTCGGTCACTCCGATTTTTTCAACGTAAAGGTGTCGATGAGGTATACCATTCCGTCACACAAATTTTGCCTTCCTTGCCATTACCCTTGTGAGCCGATCTATTCTTTGTACTTACCTTTGACCTATTGAGACTAGCTATCCGAGTGTTGCTAGGCCTTGTGAAATTTAGCATCTTAGTGATTATTTACGCATCATATCGTGTATATAGTTACTCCGTGCATCATCTTGTGATACTTGTCTTGTATATTTGGTCAAGGCTCAAAAGGGAAGTGGTGAAATGAAGAAAAGCTTCAAAAAAAAGAGGGATACAAAAAGGAGGACTCATAAAAGAGTTTATAAGAAAAAGAGTTGAGCAATAAAGATACTTGTGCTAAGGATACACTTGTCCTGTAGGATTGGTGCCAAGTTCTCGAATCTTGCAGTATCGCACTCCTTGAGTTTGTGTAACACGAGTCTTTGTTAGGACAATTCTGTATGCTCATTTTCTTGGTTGCACAAGCCCCATATCTTTGCGTGAGTTTCCTTTTGTCTCTATGTCCATCCTTTTGTGAACACTTGCATAGCATTTTGAGGTCATTGTGGCTTGCTTCCAACTTTTACATCTCTTGAACTTCAAATTGCAAGAATTATGCCACTAATCCCTACCAAGCTCCACTATAAGCCATTTGTGTAGGTGTGAGGTTGGACAAGGTCCATTACCAAGTGCACTCATTTCATATTGTCAATTGCGAGGTCGCTTGATCCTTCACCAACATCAGAAAGAGGTAATGCATTGTTCATTCCCTTCTCTTCTCACGCCTAGCTCTAGTGTTAATATGGATAGGGAAGGCACATCACCTTCGGTCTACGCCAACAAGGACCACTTCGATGCCAAGTGGGACTACATTGAGGCCAAGATGGGCGCACAAATTGAGCTTATCAAAAATATGCCCAACAAATGCAAGTCGCCCTCATCTTCAAGATTATCTTCTCGACGACGCTCGAGTGCAGACGCTTCGAGCTACCATCTTCTTAAAGATCACACCGGCATTGGCACCATCACCGACAAGAGGAAGCTACGACGCCAACATCAAGGCGACCAACTACAAGCAAGGGTGACCACTCCATCTTCGGATGCACCTCAAGTGAGAATGCCGAGCATGGGATATTCCCTTCGGTCATGGAGGCGGATGATGAGCTAAGTCATATGGCCTTCCTCCTTGGCGAAGGTGACGAGATGGTTGAGCATGGGATTTTCCCTTCAACCATGGCGGCATATGGTGATGAGCTGAGAGACATTTGCACCCATACTGAGAGTGAGAGAGAGTTCACCACTAGCCCCATATTTGATGAGATGCACCAATTCTCGTGTGAGGAAAGCCACAACCACCACTTGAGTGACTCTACCATATGTGAGTTTGAGTGTGTCCACCTTAAGGGAGTGAGTGAACCACCACACATGAGTGGGGGTAGTTGATAGGTCTTGTGAGGCCATTTCCAACTCTAACAACTTAACCTCTACTTCGCTTGTGTCTTCTTATTTGGTGCAAGATCCCATATATGATGAAGCACCGACCGACAATTTCGTCCCTCCTATGGATACGACGATGGCCATGGTGGAAGAAGATGCACCCCCCCCCCCCCCCTCACTAGCCAACGCAACCAAAAGTCCGAACTTATGGAAAGGGCTAGGCAATCCACATATACACTTCAACACCCCCTCTCACGTGTGAAGCGGAAAGTCAACACATGGATAGACTCAGAGGTATGGCTCAAGAGGCTCATACATGGACACAAAGGGGGGAACAACAATTTTGGATAAATTGCGAAAGCCAGGACTTGAACTCAAGACCTTAGCCCTGATACCATGTTAAGCTTCATGCACTAGCCAACGCAACCAAAAGTTCGAACTGATGGAGGGAGGTGGGCAATATATTTCAACACTCCCCCTCACGTCTAGGCTATTTTAGTCCTTAGACGCGGGATCGATGTAGGCCGCAGAATCGTTTTATTTAATACTGTGTTGACAGGGTCTTGAACTCAAGACCTCTTGGCTCGGATACCATGTTGAATTCATGCTCTAGCCAACGCAACCAAAAGTCCGAACTTATGGAAAGGGCTAGGCAATCCACATATACACTTCAACACCATCAAGATGATGTAGATGGCCAGAAGATGGTCCTTTCCACCCCACCTACACCACATGAGTGGACCTACAGAGGTAATAATAGAGGTGATGGTGATACTCTTGTTCCACTAGTGGACATTGATTACATCTCCCTATTGTCATGCCTCATGCTAGTTTGACTCCCTTATGTGATGACTTATTACCCATTTATGATCAGTATGATGATGTTCATGTGGAGTCTATTAGTTGTGATGCTATGTTGCATAGGATATCTTGTGAGAATTCTTTAGATCACATCATGTTTGATAATACTCTTGATTTGTCATATGCTATGGGTGAGATTTCCAAATTCACACATTTCCAATCTCATCATAGTAACTATGCATATCCCATAAAATTCAATCCTTTGGCAAGTATGGCATAGATGACAAATTCATGGTTCTTGGCATTTGCATAAGTTGTAATAATATTGTGATGCGTCCGTTACATAATTTGAGCAACTCTTTGCATATGCCTTGCCATGACATTTTAGCATGGAATTTGTGGATGACCACACATGTCTTGCATTCAATATATTGCATACTTGCCATCCTCATGATTTTGTTTGCGAGCATGGTAGCACTATAAACCTTTCATGCGAAACCAAATTTTCCATGCAAACCAATAATAATGCTATGGCCATGCATTGCTTTACATGTTCAATTTCTCCATGTTTTGCTTCAAGTACTTGCATTGCAAGCAAACATGCCTATACTATTGCTAGCAACCCATAGTTTTCTCATGCATGATGGAGAACTTGATACATCTTTTGTGTTGCATGATTCCAATAATTGAGTGCACCATATGGATCCCATGACAAAAAGTGCTATACATATACATCATACTTTTGCTCCACTTCAGGTCTCCATTATGTTGTACCACACAACCATCCTTTCATGATGGATGATAGTTTCTTGTATCATGCATCAAATTTCTTTACGGATTGCATATCTTTTGCTAACTCCCACACGCACATACAAATCATGATGGATGATGTGTACATATAGCACGCGCACACATTGTTTCCTTTTCAATATTGTGTAGGTGCCCACACTCGTCAACCTCGCAAGCGCACGAGTTGACGAAAAGAGCTCCTGAGAGCAAGCAAGGTGTGCGCTACCATGGAGCTTCTCCACCATTCCTCTTCGCGACAAGACTTTGCGACCTTATTCTACATGGCACTCACATGGTTATGGGTTACTGTTCATTTTCACAATTTGTGCCCATCTTGCCATGATCATTCCTATTACAATGACATGCATTTGTGACCCATGCTTTGCATTATACATGACCCATCCTTCTATTCATTGTATTTGTATTTGCAAGCTTGGTGGAGATATCCATTGCTATTGTCATGTTCCACTTTTGGTACATGCCTATAATGATACTTGTGTTGGAAGAGCCATGATTATGCATCGTTCCTTCCATAGGACTTCTACCCAACACAGTGATGTTTGCCCCATGATTGTGTCGCATATGCTTTGTATGTTGCATCACACATGGTTGATACTTTATCTTTCCATGGGGTTGATGACAACTATTTTGATGCTTTGCACATGATTGGTATTGCATATTGTCATAAGTCTCCCTTTGTTGCACCTCCCATGTTGAACATTTGCTAATTGTTGTTGTTGAATGCAACGATGTTCTTATGCTTGAACATGAGACTACCCCCATAGCTTTCTCGCATATGGTTTGAGATCTTCTCGTATTCCATGTGACGCATGTTTTCTTTCCTTCTTTGCACAATATGCATGATGATCATTGTTGCTATGTCAAATGCAATGCATACGCCAGTCATGCATTGACTATATTCTGTG
This sequence comes from Triticum timopheevii, assembly GCA_963921465.1. NCBI lineage: Eukaryota > Viridiplantae > Streptophyta > Magnoliopsida > Poales > Poaceae > Triticum > Triticum timopheevii. Next base: position 282,480,341 of record OY997268.1, on the reverse strand, counting down.
TTAATGGTTATGTGCAAGAGAAGAGACACATCATGATAGATGATGTGTTTATCTACCATGCACATACGCTCCTTGTTTTGTTTTGTTCATGTGTAGGTAATATCGACTACTCGTCTACTCCTACACACCATGAGTTGACCATACGAACTCTTGAGAGCGAGCCAAGTACACTTTCCACCGAAGCGCTACTATCACACATTTGCTTGTCCCTTGACATTGTGAAATACGCACAAGGACAAGCTTTCAAGGTGATCTCTTTCTCTTTTGAGAATCCCTAACCTTGAGCATGGAAATTTTGGATCACACCACATGTGCTTCATGCATCATGTCGCCTTGTTGTTCTTTTCGGCTAATTACTTGCACACATGATTGTGATATTGATTTGACGCATGATTGCCACTTTTTCATGACTCTTGATGAATATACCTTGTGTGTTGTATCAAACTTGTTGATTCCGAGCTAAGAATAATAATGGAAAGGGCTGAACCCATGTCTGTCTCCCGGGTCACTCTCGTGACAACGAAGCCCCGACCCCCCCCCCCCCCCCCCCCCGCGCGCACGTCGCCCCCCACAGAGACCTACATCGCCGCTAGTTGTGTACTTGTCGTCGTCAAAGGAGGCCCAAGGGCAAAGCCCTGCGACGGATGACGGCAGCAAGGACGCACGCCGTCCATGCTCGCAACCCTCCGTACTCTCTTAGCTTCGTTCTTTGCCTCCGACATCGAGATCCAGACCACACCGGCTACCTCAGGCACGCACGCCTATCCATCCCCGGCCTCGGACGCGCTCCCGTGCGTGCACACTCCTCTCTCTGCCTCGCTCTTGGCTATTCCACCCGCAAACGGGACGCTCGTCCCTTTCCTAGCTCCACATCTCCCATTCACTGCTCCACCTCTTTAGGAAAGTCTACGGCAATGCTGCTTCTCCCCAACACCCCTCCCACATCGACGCCCCCTGTTGTGCTCGGTCACCACCGAATAAACAGGCCCCGCCTCTGCGCTCGACCCGTGGCCGCCAACCATGGTATTCCCTGTCGTGGCATGTTGGGCTGCCTCCTGCTCGTCCTTGGTGGCTGAGGCACCGGCCCAACCCCAATGCAAGCCTCGACGTCGACCGTCACCACCACTCCACCCCCATGACATCTGCGGTTACTAGGTGCCCCGATGTCACCCCCTGCTCTGTGCGCCCCCGTGCGGCGCATGGCTTGCCGGACCTCGACCTCCCGCCCTCGTGTGGCACGGGACCAACCCCCGCCTACATCTTCTCCGCTTTCAACATGCCCCTGTTTAGCCGGCTCCCCTCGGCAAGGGTGGCCAGGCTCTATGCTCGCAATGACATGCCGCTCGTTTGCCTAGTTCTCGCCGGATCCATAAAAGGTTCCCTGCATCCCATGTGCAACATGCTTTGGTGCGCCTCGTCCGGCCTCCACGACTCAACCTTCAGTTGTGTGATGTCGGATACGGGGTCTTCCGGTCGCTTATGGGGTGTGTTTCGTTGCCTCGGCTAGTTGTGGCTCTGTCAGGCTCTGGGAGAAATCCTTGCGCTGCTTCAGTGCTTGCAACAATGACGCCTTTGGGCACTCCGTTTCTTCTTGGAGGTGTTGTGGAAGGGGTTCATGATTATCCCATTGCTTATCTAAGGCGCGGCTTTGTAGCTAGGATTTCCTTCGCTCCACTCTTTGGGTTCCTCTACTTTGCCTCCGACCGTTGTGCCTCCTGCTCTCCTCATGTTGATGTCTCTTCCTCAGCAACCCTGATAATCTCCTCTTCTCGCCATGTGAGCTGCTTGCAACACTCTGTCCGGCTTCTGCTTGGATCCTTTGTTCTCGCCAACTTGTGGTTGTGTGTCCTCCATCATGGTCTATAGCCGGCCTTAGTTGAGATATTTTCTTCTGAGGCCTCTTTGTGAGCTTGTCACTCTCCGTCACTTCTCACCAACTAACAATATCTTCCAGTGGTGAACTGGCATTCTCTATGCATCCTTGCTCAACTAGCGGCTTTCCCTCCGTCATCATCACCTCGCCACAGGCAAGACCACCCTAATCTTTGGTGTTGGATGGCTAGGGACCGGCAATGGTGCAACCCCCTGGTGGTGGAACCATGCATTATCTTGCGTCACTGGTTTCGATGTTGCTAATGCTCGTGTGCTCTCATGGCGACCTCTGAGTTTGCCTCCTTGTTGTCTTGCTAGGGCCGCCTTGTAGATGGTTATGCATAACATGTGTTGCTCCACCCAACTACCTACTCCCTCCGGTCCTTTTTACTCCGCGTATTAGATTTTTGTCAAGTCAAACATTGCAAAATTTGACCAAATTTATAGTAAAAAATATCAACATCTACAATATCAAATATATACACTATGAAACTACATTTCATAACGAATCTAACAATATTGATTTGGCATTGTGAATGTTCATACTTTTTTCTATGTGCCTGGTCAAAGTAGAGACGCTTTGACTTTGGACAAAACTTATATGCAGACTAGAAAGGACCGGAGGGAGTATTTCTTTAGGTTGTTCGCCTTTGCTTTGTGTTGTAACTATTTACGGGGTTTCTTGTGTTTACTTGCTTCGACTTTGTTTTTGCCCCTCGGGTTGTACGATCTTTTGATCTGGTTTTCCTCATAAACAGGATCAAGGTTTTCGATCTGCTTTCAACGCTAACCAATTTGGGGTGGTGGCCGGACAAACTGGCTCATTTTCTTTGAATAGAGATCAATCCTCATAGTTGCTCTGAATCAGTTGCGGGAACAGCGCACCGCCGACTTCCATCACCACGCGCTGGACGACCACCACCGGACCATCATGGCGACGCCCGCGCCTTGGCTACGCAGAAGGGGAACGTCGACGATAGACGTGCCGCTGTGGGTTGTGACCGGTGTGGCCATCCACTGAAGCTGACATGGTCTTGGATCAACACCTTACTCTAATGCCAAATATTAGAAACAGGTCAAAGTAGAGAAGCAGAGGGGAGCTAGGGCTGAACACAGGATAGTTTGATTTCTTGAAGCTATTTTTTGTATTGTTGCCTTGAGGCATATATATATATATATATATATATATATATATATATATATATATATATATATATATAGTACAGGGCAAGTCGGTTGCTAAGTCTGAACCGACCATGCAGCTCTAGCAGCTGCTAGTACAAGCAAAAAGCAAATTGACTACTAGCTGTCTAGGTGCATACACTATCTTACAAGGAAATGCAGCTACAGCTAAGTAACACAAGGAGTACAGCTAAAATGTTGAAAGCAACCTACAGTGAGTGACTAGGTGGAGTGCCACATCGACGGTTAAATGCCAACCAACCCCAGTAGAATGGTCAAAAATCCTATGATTAGCAACATTCTTATTCTCGGGTTCTTAATCAGGTACATTTGTGTCAAAATTAATTCTTAAGCTAGGTATTGGTTTTAACATGCACATAGTTTCAAAAGTGGAATGTTTCTTTAGCAACAAATTTAAGATTACCTAAGAACCCAATTACACTAAAGCTTCATTTTTGTTACATCTTACTTATAGTTTTACATGTCTACCGTCAGCATTCAAATCAGCACAAGCAAAAAAAAAAGTTAGTATCAGATATGTGAACTGAAGATTATTTCACAAATCTAGCCACATAAACATGCGTTGCTCTGTTAGTTTTGTAGGAAATAGGAGAGTCTAACAGTAGACATTTACCACACATAATGCGAGTCCCTGTCTGGAGTACACGGGTTTTCCTGTTTTACGGATAAGTTCACACTTCATCATTTTACAACACTATTTTTCCGACTATCCCATGAAACATCCTATGACACCACCAGCATTACCAATCTAAGGGCCTGAGACTCAGCAAAAGAAAAACCTCATTATATGTCGTAAAAAGATGCTAAGAGAAGTGAAAGAAGGGAAAAGAAGCAATGGTGAAGCTCCATGTGTACTAGCACATATGCCCGTGCGTTGCAACGGGTAAAATTGATGTTTTGTACAAACATAATGTCCCACAGTACCAGATTCTCTATGAAGAACATGCTGCAACGCAGCATCCTTCCACAAAATAAACATAAAAAAAATACGTTGCAATTTAGCCGTGTTCATATTTTCTTTGCCAGGCATAATCTCCCACTGATTTCATTTAAGTATAATCCTTTTTTTAATGGCATTTAAGTATAATCCTTTTATTAATTACTATGACGTCCTCACCCGTTTTAGTTGGGAATCAAATCCTTCCTTTTCTAGTTTAGTAGCCCCAACACATTGAAGCCTACAGATCCTTCCTTTTAATTATCCTACCTTTTTACCTCAAATCCTTCATGTAGAATTTATTAAGACCACATCTTTCTTTTAGTTATTCCACCGGTTTATCCATAATTCTTTCTTTAATTAGTCACATCTGTTTAAATATTCTATTTAAGCCCACAATCCTTCCTTTATTAGCTCATTCCTTAGTTAGCTTGCCCTAAACATGATGACTGCCACTCGTATATTTAGAGTGAGTTGGGATTAGTAAATGTGAAAGACGCATAAGTCGTTGGTTGTTACATCGAAGAGCTAGACAGGAGGTCCTATGTTCAATTCCCACAATGTTGATTTATTTTGACCCAATTATTTTTCGCGGTCTCTATGAAAGCCCATAAAAGGCCCATCAACATACAAGTACCTGGCCCAGATCGCTTAGCGTGTGTAAATCAAACGAAAAGGACTAAACCAAACCAAGGATACCTATTTCCTTTAATAGTAGGGGATAGATATCTACCACCCATCTTGAGGGGGAGTGTTGAACCGGTATGGGCCCAAGCCCATCATATGTATCACTTAGGGCCCAAGCCCATGAGGATAAGCTGACCTAGAAGGGGCATCCAGTCCTCCCATTCCCAGGGAGAGCCGCCACACACACTAACACTCACGCTGCAGGTACTCCTCTCTCCCTGATTCAACATGGTATCAGAGGCCAGGTTCGGCGGGGCCTGACGGACGGCGGCGCCGGCCGGCGAGGCGGCGGGGATCCGGCAGGGATCCGGCGAGGCGCGGGCGCGGGCCAGTGCCTGGGCGACGACGGTCGCGGCGTCAACGCGCTGCTGCGCACGAGTGGTCGGGCGCGGCGCTGCCTGCGCGGCCGTGCACGGGCTGACGCGGCAGAGGACGGAGGGACTCGCGACCTGAAGGCTGCGCAGGTGCTGTCCATGCGAAGGAGGAGTGCTTGCGTGAGTGCGCGAGGTGCTGCTGGAGTTGCTGTGCTGCTGCTGCTGCGTGAGGCAGCGGGAGGAGGTAGGAGAGGTGGTCCTGGAGCTGCCGTTGCTGCTGCTGTTCCTTGGGAGGAAGAGGTGTTGCTTGCTGCTACTGGTGGTGGTCAGTGCTACTGCTGCTGTGGGCTGCTGTTGTTGGTTGTGTAGAGGCTGTGTCTGTTGCTGCTACTGAGTGTTGCTGCTTCCACTCCTCCCGACCGAAGATGGCTGAGCCAACAGGCCTTGCTGAGGCTTTCGAGAAGCTTGCTAAGATCTTCGAGGAATCGAAATCTGGGGCCATCGTTCCTCGACAGGAAGTGGCTCAAAAGATCGAACTGTCGCCCATGGACATGAAGTTAGAGGGGGCTACCAATTATCTGAGCTGGTCCCGGAGGGCGTTGCTGGCTGTGGAACAAAAGGAGCTTGATGGGCACTTGTTGGGTGTTGTTGCTGAACCAGGAGACAAGACTACTGTGGAGGGAAAAAGATGGAAGGTCATAAACTCTGTGCTCATTGGCTGGTTGTTGAACTCGGTGGTGTCCCCCATTGGACGCTCTGTGGAGGGGCTATCCACATCCGCTGCGATATGGACGACTCTGTCCACCTTGTACTCAGGTAAGGGCAATGTCATGCTAATTGCTCAGATTGAGGGGGAGATCAATCGGCTGCATCAAGGCGACGACATATCAGTGATGACATATGTGGCAGAGCTGCAGGCTTTGTGGGCAGAGCAGGATAACTGCGACCCTCTGGAACTCTACGATGCGGCTTGCATCGAGTCAGGGCGCAAGTGGATTGCACGCAGGCGTGTGCTGAAACTGTTGGAGGGGCTTAGAGGTTGTTTTCATGGCAGGAGGGCATCCCTGTTGCACCAACCTCTCCTGCCCTCTATTGAGGAGACTATTGCTGCTATGTCTCAAGAGGAGGTGCGGCTATCTCTTGAGCATGCAGACATGAAGGCTGTGCCATCTTCGACATTTGCAGTCACTGAACGCATGGAGTGGAGCGATCCCAACAAATGTCATATCTGTGGGGAGGCAGGTCACTGGAAATGGGCGTGTCCAACTCGTGGCAGAGGCAGGGGATACAACGGAGGGGGAACTGGCAGAGGCAGGAGTGCTAGAGGCAGAGGTGGATACTCAGGGACCTCAAGGGGTCAGGCTTCTAGGGGCAGAGGTGGCTACTCAGGACACTCAGGGGATCAGAGGGCTCACATGACAGTGGCAGGAGACACTGGGACGTCAAAAGGCAAAGATGCAGATGATGTTGACTATGGAGACTTTGCTCTTTGGGCCTCCACTGATGAAGGTAATCCAGAACAGGCATCTCTTGCTTCTAATGGGAGTGCTCCAGAGTGGGTTCTCGACTCTGGAGCATCTAAGTTGTTGCTAGTAAATCTTGCGTGTTTGAGTCTTACACTAAGCACCCTCCGTCTCACACGGGCACTATGCAAACTGCTGATGGCACAAACCAGCCTGTCATAGGGGTTGGCACAGTCAAGTGCACTCCGACCATCTCCCTATCCTCAGTTTTACATGTGCCAGGTTTTCCTGTCAATTTGGTCTCCTTCAGTGCCCTAATTGATCAAATTGACTGTCGTGTGATCCTTGACAAATTTGGTTGCGTGATTCAGGAGCGACAGACGAGCCAGACAGTTGGGACTGGCACCAGGCGTAGGGGGCTCTGGTACATGGACCAGGAGGTGCAGCCGTACTTGGTGTGTGCTGTGACCATGGAGGACAAGGAGAAGGAGGCGATGATCCATCACTGTAGGATGGGACATGTATCTTTTGATAAGATGAGTAGAATCTTTCCGGATGTTATGTGTGGGATAGGCAAGGGCAAGTTGACATGTAATGCTTGCGAATATGCCAAACACACACGAGCCTCATATGTGAGTAAGGGGCTTAGGAGCATATCTCCTTTTATGCTTATTCATTCGGATGTATGGAAGAGCCCAGTTGTATCAATGAATGGAATGAAATACTTTGTGACATTCATCGATTGCTATTCTCGTATGACCTGGATTTATTTGATGCGTCACAAAGATGAGGTGTTTAGCTGTTTTCAGACTTTCCATGCCTTGGTGAAGAATCAGTTTCAGGTGCATGTGCAGGTGATCAGGACTGACAATGGGACAGAGTATGTGAACAACACATTTGGGGCCTACTTGTCTGATCAAGGTATTCTTCATCAAACTTCGTGCCCAGACACCCCTCCTCAGAATGGAGTGGCGGAAAGGAAAAATCGGCATATTCTTGAGGTTGCTCGGTCATTGATGTTTACGATGAATGTGCCCAAATTCTTGTGGAGTGAAGCAGTGATGACAGCCACATACCTGATCAACCGGACACCATCAAGAATACTAAGCATGAAGTCTCCGTGTGAGCTAGTATATGGAGAAACTAAGTTTGTTGTTCCCCCAAAATTGTTTGGCAATACCTGTTTTGTTCGTGATCACCGTCCTTCTGTTGGAAAACTTGATCCGCGAGCAGTGAAGTGTATTTTTCTGCGCTATTCTTCTAGTCAGCAGGGATATAAATGTTGGTGTCCCTCAAAGAAATGCAGGTTTGTCAGTATGGATGTAACCTTCAGGGAGTCTAAGCCATTCTATGGTGAGCCAACAGATCTAAGTGTGTTGTTTCAAGAGCTTGACCATTTACACTCTGTGCAGGATGGTCAAGAGGGGGAGAAGGCTGTGTCTCACACTCAGGAGGATTCTGTGGGCACTAACATTGATGATGATGTGCAGGTTCAAGTCCAGCCAATTGTGGGTACAATTCCGGTTGGTACTCTCACTGATGGTGATGTGCAGGTTCAGGTCCAGCCAACAGTGGGTTACATTCAGATTGGTAATCTCCAGCTCCCTGTTCCAGATCGGTGGCAGAATATTCCCCTAGTGTACTCTCGACGGCAGCCACAAGTGCCACAAGTGCATAGCTCATCTGACACACGTCTGGTCTATTCACGGCGGCAACCACTTGTGCAGGAGGAGCAGCAAGTGCAGGGGGAGCAATCAGTGCAGGGGGAGCAACAAGGCAGTGGTGCAAGCTCATCTGACACGGTGGAACTGCCTATTGCGTTGCGAAAGGGGACACGTGAAGCGGCACAGAAGGCTTTACCACCGAAGTTTTTTGATGATCATGACATTGGAAATTGTGTGTCTTGTGAGGCTTTGTCTCCTTCCTATAGAGTGTTTGTTGCCTCTCTTCAAACTGTGTCAATCCCAAAGGATTGGAAGGCTGCAAAGCAAGATCCGAAGTAGCGTGAAGCGATGATAGAAGAGTTGGAAGCACTGAGGAAAAACAAGACGTGGGTGCTAACCACATTGCCGGCAGGAAAGAAAGCAGTTAGTTGTAAGTGGATCTATACAGTGAAGCAGAATCCTGAGGGGAAGGTGGAACGGTATAAGGCCAGATTGGTCGCCAGAGGATATAGTCAAACTTATGGAATGGACTATGACGAGACGTTTGCTCCAGTGGCAAAGATGAACACAGTAAGGATATTGGTTTCGTGTGCTGCAAACTTTGGGTGGAAGTTGCATCAATTAGATGTCAAGAATGCCTTCTTGCATGGTGAGTTGAGGGAAGAAGTGTACATGGAGATACCACCAGGTTTTGGTACTTCACAGACCACGGGGAAGGTATGCAGGCTGAAGAAATCCTTGTATGGACTGAAGCAATCGTCGAGGGCTTGGTTCGATAGGTTCAGATGTGCTGTTCGTGCTATGGGGTATGGTCAATGTAATGGTGACCACACGGTGTTCTACAAACACTCACTCTCTGATCGGAAGATCACCATCCTTGCAGTTTATGTGGATGACATTATCATCACTGGAGATGATAAGGAGGAAATAGAGAGATTGAAGGGGTGTCTAAGCAAGGAGTTTGAGGTAAAGGATTTGGGCAACCTAAAATACTTCCTTGGCATTGAAGTGGCTCGGACAGAGAAGGGAATATCTTTGTGCCAACGGAAATACACCTTGGATCTCTTGAGTGACATGGGCATGATGGGATGTCGTGTAGCCCCTACGCCGATTGAACAAAATCATCGAGTGACAGCTCAATCAGGTGAGCTGGTGAATAAGGAAGATTATCATAAATTAGTTGGGAGGTTATTGTACTTGTGTCATACCAGGCCTGACATTACGTATGTCGTGGGTGTGGTGAGCAGATACATGCATGAACCAAGGAGTGGGCATCTTGATATTGTGCACAGAATTCTGAGATACTTGAAGGGGACTCCGGGTAAAGGGTTGTGGTTTGCGAAGAGTGGACATCTTGAGGTGGATGGCTATAGTGACTCTGATTGGGCCAGTTGTCAAGATGATAGAAGATCAACTTCTGGCTACTGTGTGTTTGTGGGAGGAAATTTGGTGTCATGGAGAAGCAAGAAACAGACAGTTATGTCTAGATCAACAGCAGAAGCTGAGTACAGAGCATTATCTCAAGGGTTGTGTGAGATGCTCTGGGTGAAGTACCTACTGAGCGAGTTGAAACTTCTGAGGAAGGGCCCCTTGAAGGTGTGGTGTGACAATCAGTCAGCTATAGCCATTGCTAATAACCCAGTTCAACATGATAGGACAAAGCATGTGGAAATTGATCGCTTCTTCATTAAGGAGAAACTTGATGCTGGGATCATCAGCCTTGGTCATGTCAGTTCTGGGCAGCAGATTGCTTGACAAAGGGACTAGGAACAAAGGACTGTAACTTGGCATGTGACAAGATGGGAATGATAGATATCTACCACCCATCTTGAGGGGGAGTGTTGAATCGGTATGGGCCCAAGCCCATCATATGTATCACTTAGGGCCCAAGCCCATGAGGATAAGCTGACCTAGAAGGGGCATCCAGTCCTCCCGTTCCCAGGGAGAGCCGCCACACACACTAACACTCACGCTGCTGGTACTCCTCTCTCCCTGATTCAACAGTAGGTATAGATGTACAAGACATAAGTACTTGGCCTAGCCAGCCCAAAAAACAGTTTCTAAGGCTAAACCAGATTTGGGAAATGAGGCATGTCACATGTGGCAAGCAGAACCGTACCAAAGCCCACTTGGAGCCGCCCAGCACAGGAATTGCTCAGGTTTATGTACCAATTTAAGATTACAACTCCTGTAAACAATACCAGGACACAAGAGCAGCTTTTGCATAACATTATTATTTCCTTTTAATACTACGAGTAAGCTCACTGGCTCGTTTTATACGTAAGCTCACTGGCCAAGGAGGTCTATACACGACGGACTCAAAATTGTTTGGTGCTGTGTGTGCAATGATTCTAGTGCCAACAACATAAATCTTAATCAGATGGAAGAATTCTTGTGACGGGTGAACAAGAAACAAAATATATATAATGGAACTAGAAATATTAAGAATGTAGCATGAATTATAGTGGTGAATTACAATGATTATAGATAATGTACCCATGACATGCAATCATAAATTGCTAAGCTGGAGAGATTATAGATAACGTACCCAGGACATGCAATCATAAATTGCTAAGATAGAATAGAGACTTCCGCCAGGGCAGTTAAGATAGATCTGATATAGAAGAACACATTGAGTAATTCAACAAATCGAGGGGCCAGATACACACGCGCGCGCGCGCGACACACACACACACACACAATAAGGCAAATGTTACGTTATAAAATTAATTTTGAACCTCCAATAAAGAAAATGTACACTAACCAGAATATCACCCTCTTCATCTATAGCAGAAAGTGTGACAAGCTGTGATATCACACGTTGTGCCACTTGCGAGTTAACATATTGACCAATGAAGATTATACGGTTTCCTAGCAGTACGGTTGCCAGATCCAGAGGGCCACCAGGAGTCATGATAGCAGGCATTAAAGGTGGATTTTCATTCTCTGATGCCACGATTGTATTTTTCCTATAGAATAGATAATCATTTACAGTTATGGGTGCATTTCAGTCCACAAACTATTGACTGGAAAAGGAAATAATCAGCCTTCTTATACACAACCTATATTAAAAATAAACAAGGATAAGAAGATAGCAACCATGGTAGCTTCAAATGAATCACCTCAGATAAGATTGACTGTGTATCCTCTCATCCAACCGTGCAGAAACACCTGATGTTAAAACTTGCAGTCCTATATGTACAATTTGAGTGAGACAGAAACTCGATATGTTGGCAATAATACCATGAAGAGAAAAAACATGGACTGCAGAAAAATTGTGTGAAAGAATGTGCAGCACAATATATTCTCCGTCCTTACGGTTTGGGTTACAGAATGGCGAGAGGGATGGCAGGAGACGATATCAGGAGCTAAGGTTAGAACACAAGGGATAACTAGGGAGACAGTCACCACCATGCTCTGGCATGGCTTGTCCCCTAGCATCGTGCCAGCTTGCGCAAGGCTATGAGTACAGCATGTTTTGGCTCCTCAAAAAAGAAATGAACAAATCTGAGGCCTAGGATCCAACCACTTTCGACCAGTCTTTCTCCAAGTTACCCGAACACTGGTCAGCATCAGCCAACTAAAGTCAGTTTACCGAAAAAGGCTTTCGCCCCGCTTTATATATAAAGCAATGATCAACAGCATCCAGTACAAACGCACTCCCCCACAACACACGCGCACACACACACCCAAGGCAGGATACATAGGCGCTGAGCGCAACAACACCATCCCTAGCACTACGCGAAGAGGTGGAGACGCATATGACGAACCGTGGGCTCCAAGGCGGCGCCTTCAGGAAGGAGACGACACCAGAGCACCGCCACCGCCCAATCCAAGGATCAGAGTTTCCCCTGGAGCAACACGACGGGCAATGAGAGCCGCGACGACGCCTTCAAGAAGGGAACGAGCTTCGCCGCCGCCGGTCCATCCGAAGATAGAGCAGGTTTTCACCCCGGCCACCATTCACCGCCACCGAACGCCACACCCCGGCTACCATGCCGTCCACACGGCCGTGGAAACCGGGCAGCACCAAGCCACGGGCTCTACCCATGAGCACCGCAGACCAACCACTAGGGCCGCCGCCCCAGCATCCAGGACCTAGACACCACCTCACCCGAGATCTGCCGCACCCCAACCAAAGGCACAAGCGGAAAGGACCCGCCTTTCGCACCCCTGGGCTGCCCCAGTGCCGAGACCCGATAGGTCGGCCAGAACTGGCCTCCATCGCCCCGTCCAGCGGCACCGGGCGCGAGACGAGCTCGGTCCTGCTACCGGGCGCGAGACGAGCATGGTCCTGCTGCCGGCGCGAGACGAGCTTGGTCCTGCTGCCGGGCGCGAGACGAGCTTGGTCCTGCTGCCGGGCGCGAGACGAGGTCAGTCCTGCTGCCGGGCGCGAGACAAGGTCAGTCCTGCTGCCGAGCGCGAGACGAGCTCGATCCTGCTGCCGAGTGCGAGGCGAGTGATGGATCGCAACAGGGGAAGGGCCAACCCTTCGACAAAGGTTGCATACGGATGACGAGGAAAGGGCTCGAAGGTCGAAACGGGCCGCCTACAAACGAGCCGACGCCGGAGAACCAGCCGCCGCCGCAACCGACCCGCCAAGAGCAGCAGCCACGCCGGGCCACTACCCAACCTGGAGGACTCAAAGCATCGGAGCTGCCGGGCACGCACCGCCCCACTACCACGCCGCTGCTACCTCCACCGAGCTACGAAGAGGAAACCGCCGACCGTGGCCCAAGCCAAGCGCAGCCCGTGGCACAAGGGAGCCCCGCCTGCAGCACGATACGCCGCCGCCCCAATCCACCCCACCACCACCGCCACCACACCGCGACCCCTACCTGTGACAAGGAGAGGCCGGCCGTGGCCAAAACCGCCCACAGCCCCCGCCAAAGGACAAGCCGGCGGCACCGAATCCGGCCGGATCTGGCCCGGGTCGCCCCACGCGCCGCCACCAGGAGAAGATCCACCGCAGCCGCCGCGCGCCGTCCAGGTCCCAGGACGCCGGCGCGCTGCCGCCGTCCCGTGCTCCCAGCGTCGCGCAGCCGGGCCCGCGGTCACCCGACGCCCCCGCGCCAGCAGCTGACCACGCCGAGGGGGAGAGACTCCCCGCCGCCACCCACGCCGGCCGAGCTTTGCCCGGCGGCGCGTCGCGGTGGCGGTGGGGGAGAGAGGCCAGGAGGAGGGGATGAGGAGGAGGAAGCTAGGGTTGCCCCCGAGGTCGCTCGCGGGAGCGGCTCAGGGGAGGAGCTATGTCCTAAAGTCAGTTTCAGCAACCTAGCCCACTCAAGTTGGTTGCTTGCCAGCTTATACTGTTTTAGTGCAGAGGTTGCAAACCCAGCACCAAAACAAACGACAACTTCAATATTCCCATTAGTCATCAATTGTCACGTTAAAGATAGACTTCCTCTTCAAACCATCTTGATTATGGTAATACAATCAGATTGATGAAACATTCACTACTGCTACGGAAGATATAGCTTTTGCTACATATATGCTTTCATCCACGCTTGATGCATTCTGAAATGTTAGGCACAGACAATAATGTGCATAACTGTTCAACAGAAAATACAAATGATTGCACAGTGTAAGCTGGATTACACAAGTTTATCATCAATTTATGGTATGCAATGGGTGGCTTAGAGCATCTACAATAGATGGTCCAAATGTAAAAGTAACTAACTTTTGGACCGTCTAAGGCCAAAAACGCAGCTCCAACAGACGGTCCATATGTAAACAAAATTGGACCGCGGCCTCCTCGTGATGTAAAATGCAACACCTCGCGGTGCAAATTTACATCACGAGGTGCATCTGGTCCAAAACCAGCCGCCGCCCACGAACGTCCAACCGCCACTTCATTTCCTTTCCCGCCCGCACGCCCGCGACCTCCCGCCCGTCCGCCGCCACCCCGCCGCCGCCCCCACAACCCGCCGCCGCCCCGCCGCACTCCGCCTGCATCAGATCCGGCCCCGCCCCGCCCCCTGTCGTTGTTTCCACGCCGCCCCGCCACCCGCCCTCCGCTAATCCGGCCGCGGCCGATGCGCACGCCGCCGCCCCGTCCGCCGCAACTCCGCCCGGCCCCGGCCCGCCCGCTGTAGCTCCGACCCGCCCCGCCTCCGTCCGCCACCGTCCCGCACGTCACCGCCGCCCCGCAGCTTTGCCCCGCCCGGCTCCATCCACCACCGCCCCTCAGCTCCGCCCCACCCGGCTCCGTCCGCCACCGTCCCGCCCGGCTCCGTCCACCACCGCCCCTCAGCTCCGCCCCGCCCGGCTCCGTCCGCCACCGCCCCGGCCACACGCCGCCGCCGCTCCACCGCTCTCCGATGGCGCCGAAGAAGACGCCGAAGGGCAAGTCGGGCTTCTTCGGCGTGAGGCAGAAGCCCTCCGGTAACTGGGGAGTGGAGTTCTCCGACGCCGGGAGACGTTGGTGGATCAGCACGTACCCCTCCGCCCACGAGGCCGCGCGTGCCTACAACGTGGCGATGTGGCGTGCCAAGAGGCCTCGGGAGCACCTCAACTTCCCAAATATCGAGAGTCGGGTGGAAGCGGAGATCTTGTGCCGCAGGGCATCAAGATGAAGGAGATCACGACGAAGAAGAAGACGACGAAGAAGCCGTCGGTTGTCGTCAATGCCGGCGAGACCGACGAGGAGGCGATGGCGAGGTTTGCTCGGGAGCATCCGGAGTACGTCCGGGCCGAGCTGGAGTACTGGAAGCGTGAGGCGGAGCAGAAGAAGAAGGAGGACGAGGCCGGTCCCTCGACGGTGATCCCTAGTCCTCTTCCGAGGAGGACTGGGCAGACCTCTCGGAGGAGGAGGAGGGGTGCGACGACCCGGAGAAGGAGGAGTTCTGGGCGCAGTTCCGCAGCTCCGACGATGAGGAGTAGTTTATCTAGTAGTTTGAATAAGTAGTAGTTGAAGCTCATGTATGAAACTATGTTGAATTTGATGTTTGAACTATGTTGAATGAACTAGTAGTTTGTCGTTTTAAGAAATTTACATCTTCATTTTGGACCATCTATTGGAGTTGCTTTTTGGACCATCTGTTGGAGTTGAGCTTTTTCCGGAGCTCCAAAACGCACTTTTTGACGGTCCAAATTTTACATCTTCGGTTTGGACCGCCAAATTTTGGACCATCTATTGGAGATGCTCTTATAAGAAGTAAACATCCTGGAATCACATAAGCGTGTCACCAGAGTACAATCACACTCGACAACAATCAGAAGACGTTCTAATTATTAGACCAAAATCTCCGACAGCTTACTAAACCCGCATCAAATCAGATTATCCAATTCCAAATAGTGGTCGCCTACACAACTCAATATTTCGTTGCTCCACCCAATTCATAGAAGAGAAAAGTAATTCTACATAACGAAAAAAAAAAGTAGAGAAAGAAGCTCACCTCGGAGGCGCCGAGATGCACTGCTTCCATTCCGCCTAGACAAAGGAGAGCAGGCAAAGGACGAGCTGAAAACGAGCAGTTGGTGATTACACGAGCGGGAGAGACATGGGGCGGTAGAGTGAGGATATTCACCTGTGCGAGAATTGGCAGGAGGGAGAGGCGCGGACGGCGAGGGCCGTGGGGATGGCCATGGGCGCCACTCGAGGCTGAGGCCGGAGGTGCCTGAGCGTGGTAGCGAACAGACGACTGACGAGGGTGAGATGAGGTTAGGGCATCTCCAATTCATTTTTCTAGGGCGATGCTCTGCGCCGGTTCCCAACCAGTCGCATCGCCACCGTCCGATGCGTGTTTCCAGCCATCAGATCAGCCCTTGCTTTGTCCTTACTGTTTCACTTTCGGAATCGGAAAATCAATTCGCCGGGTGCATTTGCACCCGGGGCCATTTTTGATTTTTTTCAAATGTTAAAAAATTGAAACAAATTTTTTTGGTCATCTTTGTCACATACAAACGCGACCTGCAATTTTTGAGACAAAAATGTTAATCATTTTGGCTTGCGCAAAAAAACAAATCAAAGACCAAATGTCACCCCAAAATTTGTTTTTTCGCCGACGAAACACCATTGCTTCGTTCCGCGTGAATTTTGTCAAGCATGTTTACGACACCAACATGAACATCCACAAAATATTTCAGAATTTTTTTAAAACATTTAATTTGATTTTTGGGGTACTGTTCATCTGGGTGCAAATGCACCCGGGAGCCAAAACGCCTCCCCCGTTCAGGATCTTCTATATCTAGCGGGCAGCCCTAGGCATCAGGCTACTGATACTATGCATCGATCAAACTAGTCCTACACTGTTGGATCAAAAGAAAAGAGGATATTCTGATCACTAATTGTGTGCTTCCTACATTAACTGCTTCCATAAAAATCACGTGTATGGAACTCTGATTATGTGCATTGCTCCTTGGTGTTAGAAAACAACTTACCGAATTTAAGCAGGTAGATTCCAAAAGAAGCCTACGTAAAAACAAGATTCCTTACTAAGCAATGCTTTCAACATTATCCAAAGTTCGTGCTTCCATCTTTGTTTCTTCTTGTCTTCTTTCTCCTCAACAAATTAATAATTTATGTTTGCTTCTCTTATGACAAAAAAAAAATAATTTATGGTTCCATTCATTGTAAAATTTCTTCTGTGGTGAATTAAATCGGCTTTGATTTATTTCAAATTTTGGGTTCATGTAGCCTGATATTTCGTTTCAGAAGCATCATTGTCTTGCTTCCGTCAACAAGAGAATTGCTTCGAACATCACTCCGTCAAAAGGACATACCACATATTTGAGAAGCATCTCACATTTTGTGATGTAGGGTGGAACCCTAATGTCTGATCTTTCACGAATTGGAGGAGGATTCCTCGAAGAACATGAAGAACACGGGAAAGAACGGGGGGAAATCATAAGAGAAACACTCAAGAACAAGTCCAACCACACATCCACTAGACTAACAAACACATGGATGCACAAGGTATATGAACAACTGCTTTATGTGGTGCGCTCGAAGACACGGATCATATCTTCTTTCAGTGTACCCTGGCCAAATTCGTACGGTGTTGCATCAGGTCCTGGCTTCACGTGTCTTGGAGCCCCCCTCTTTCGCGGATCTCAGGGCCTTGGTCAATGGCCTTTCGGGGACCTCTAAACGGGGTTTTGGGTGGGGTTTGTTGCGATCTATTGGTCGATGTGGACTACTAGGAACAAGTTTACTACTGAACACTCCTTTCCGGCTAAACCTGTTGACTGCTTATTTAAAACTTGCATGTTCTTGCAGCAGTGGAGATCATAGACTAAGGAGGTTAACCATGAGGCTTTTGATCTGATGACTTCAAAGATTCGGGCTACTGCTTCTTCCTTGTCGCAACACCAAACCGAAGGATGTGGAACTTGGAGGTCCCTTCTGTTGGCGTGCTTTTTGTAGTCTGGCCTGCGTGCCATGTTTTGGCTTGGGAGCCATGTATCAGTATTGGTGATGTTATTGTTCGTCTTTGTGTTTTGGCTCCTTGTCTTCTTGTCTGGTGAACACTGCCTGGTGGCTTTATTTATAAAGTCGGGGTGATGCCTTTCGTCTAAAAAAGGTATATGAACAACAAAGCGAAAGATAGAAGGTAGAGTTCATCCCAAATCCAAAAGGAGATGGGTCTCGGTATGATCTATATAGATTCTTCCCACAAAGGGGGTCTTGAATCCCTCGGGATCTTCTCACATGATCACATGGAGGTCTTGAACTCCATGGGAGTGGTCTCTCTCTCTCTCTCTCTCTCTCTCTCTCTCTCTCTCTCTCTCTCTCTCTCTCTCTCTCTCTCTCTCTCTCTCTCTCTCTCTCTCTCTCTCTCTCTCTCTCTCTCTCTCTCTCTCTCTAGAGGTAGGAGCAAAGTTCAAAGGTGGCCTATTTATAGTCTAAGCCACGAAGTGGGAGGGGGAAGGGTTACATGGGCCTCTGGCCCGACTCTGCGCGCAGGCAGGCGCCGGATGTCCGGCCATTCGGAGACGCCGAATGTCCGGCCATTTTATGGCCTTCGCAGTTGTAATCCTGATGTGACGGCGGCCTGATCTTTCGATGAGAGTGGGTGTAACTATCGATTTGGTGGATTTTGACCTTGACGATCCGGCTATATCATACCTGATGATACGCCTCGACAATTGCTAAACCAATCTCTGATGGTTATTGACCTTGCCGTAGGCACGATCAACCTGAACAACGAGGTTCGAGTTCCTACAAGCAACCGAAGAACTGGCAAGAACAAAAGTGAATTGCAATCTGAAATTGCGGATAATAAACTGAGCATACAAACTAGATGAAAAATTGGGGTTCCACTGTGGATCTAACAAAGAGGTAGCCCTACACGTGTCGTAGATGCGAATTGTAGCGATGGCTAGACAATACAATAAAATCCGAGCATAAACCCTAACCTATACTAGCTATTTATTAACTACTGCTTCCGATCGAAGGCGGTATCTGCCGTCCACTAATCAGACTGCTCGAGGCCGTACATGGCTGGTCTTCGTGGACTTTGTGGCAGGCACCTGGTGGCGTGGCCGAAAGCTCTAGGGCCCACCCACATGGTGGTGTTGGCCCATTAATCCAAGTCTTTTGGTCCTGGTGCACTTCATGCATGCGTACATGACATGTTTGGTGGATAGGATGCATGCAAGAGTGTTGCTCCATTTGATCTGTGAACCCATATTGTCTTCATCTTTAATCTTTCCTTTATTCCTAAGTACAAGCAAATTCAAACATGATGTAATATTATATTCTCGTTAGTTAAATCATATGTACAAATGAGCGATAGTACGTGGCCATTAATTTGTCTCGCTCGCGCTCTAGTAATAGAACCAAGTGGAATAACTGATGTAGGAATCGCGGCGGGTGTCACAGTAGAAGAGATGCCCTCATCATCCCCCCCCCCCCCCTTCTTGAATCGAAGTCATCCTCGATGGTATCTCGTCATCATCACCCAAATAAGGCTTTAAATCTACAACATTATATGTGGGACTAACCCGAAATTCTGCAGACAAATCAAGCTTATATGCATTCTCGTTAATTTTTTCAAGCACTTTAAAAGGTCCATCCGCACGAGGCTTTAATTTTGATTTTCGTAAATCAGGGAAGCGGTCTTTTCGTAAATGTAACCATACTAAATCACCTGGTTCGAACACAATATTTTTTCTACCCTGACTACCAGCAAGTTTATACTTGGCATTCATGCATCCAATATTTTTCTTAGTCATCTCATGCATTTTCAATACTAACTCGGCACGTTCTTTAGCATCAAGGTTTACCTTCTCTGAAGATGGAATAGGTAATAAATCAATTGACACATGAGGTATAAATCCTTAAACAATCTCAAAAGGGCATAATTTTGTGGTAGAATGAACTGAACAATTATAAGCAAACTCTACATGAGGTAGACATTCTTCCCACATTTTTAAATTTGTTTTTAAAATAGTCCTAAGCATAGTAGACAAAGTACGATTAACCACTTCAGTTTTGACCATCAATTTGAGGATGACATGTAGTGCTAAATAAAAGCTTAGTCCCCAATTTTGTGCACAACACCCTCCAAAAGTGGT
This sequence comes from Triticum timopheevii, assembly GCA_963921465.1. Classification (NCBI taxonomy): domain Eukaryota; kingdom Viridiplantae; phylum Streptophyta; class Magnoliopsida; order Poales; family Poaceae; genus Triticum; species Triticum timopheevii. The sequence continues at coordinate 282,460,681 of OY997268.1, read as the reverse complement.
TAAGGAATTTTGTGTCCTGATCAGAAACAATTGTATTTGTCACACCATGCAAACGGACTACTTCGCAAAAGAACAAATCAGCAATGTGAGTAGCATCGTCACTTTTATGACAAGGTATAAAATGTGCCATCTTAGAGAATCTATCGACAACAACAAATATATTATCCCTCCCCGTCGTGTTCTAGGCAGTCCTAATACAAAGTCCATAGATATATCTTCCCAACGAGTTCTAGGAACAGGAAGAGACATATATAAACCATGTGGCTTCAATCGTGACTCAGATTTTTGGCATGCGTGCAACATATCTCTCCACATCGCTTCTCATTTTTGGCCAAAAGAAATGACCAGCAAGGATGTCTTCAGTCTTCTTGACGCCAAAATGTCCCATAAGTCCTCCGCCATGTGCCTCCTGTAACAACAAAAAGACGAACAGAGCTATCTAGGATGCATAGCTTATTAGCACGAAAAACAAATCCGTCGTTAACGACGAACTTGTTCCAAGTTCTACCCGCTCTGTAATTGAGCAATATATCTTTAAAATTGACATCATTAGTGTATTGCTCTTTTATAGTTTCAAGTCCAAAAAATTTGAATTCAAGTTGTGATAACATGGTATAGCGTCTAGACAATGCATCAGTAATAACATTGTCCTTCCCTTTCTTATGCTTAATAACATAAGGAAAAGATTCAATAAATCAACCAACCCATTTTGCATGTCTACGGTTCAGTTTGGTTTGATTTCTAATATGCTTGAGTGATTCATGATCAAAATGTATGACAAACTCCTTAGGCCATAAACTCCTTAGGTGCATTAGTCAATACAAAAGGCATAACTAACCACTCATATAAACTAAAATTAGTTTTTGAAAGTAGTTTTCCATTGATCGCCTAGTTTCATACGAATTTGATGGTAGACACTACGCAAGTCCACTTTAGAAAACACAACCGAGCCACTGAGTTCATCAAGCATGTCATCTAATCTAGGAATAGGATGACAATATCGAATTGTAATACTATTGATGGCTCTACAATCAACACACATACGTGAAGTACCGTATTTTTTAGAAATAAGTAAAATTGGTACATCACATGGACTAAGGGATTCACGAATGTAAACTTTTTCGAGTAGTTCTTGAACTTGTCGCTGAATCTCCTTAGTCTCCTCAGGATTAATCTGGTACGACACATAGTTGGGTAGTGAGGCGCCGGGTATCAAGTCAATTTTGTGTTCAATTCCTCTCATAGGTGGCAGCCCGTGTGGTACTTCCTTTGGGAAAACATCATGATACTCCTGCAAAAAGGTTAGCGACAACAGGAGGCAAAGAAGGAGGCATATCCTCAAATGAAAACAAAAGTTCTTTGCATATAAGAGCATAACATTGATCAGTTTGAGCATCTAACTCAAAAATTTCAGCACGTGTAGCTAAGAAAGAAGCACCTTTCAATTTAATTTCTTTAGATGTGCTAGGATCAGATTTTGTGTATCTTATTAAATTGTTCTAACTCATAAACCACTTTTTGATTTTCAGATTTAGTACGCTCAATATTTGTGTTTCTACTAGCCCTAGCAAGATCATCTTTTAAAATTTGCTCAGGAGACATGGGGTGTAGAATGATTTTCTTTCCTTTATGTGCGAGAGTGTACTGATTAGTTCTATCATCATGTAAACATTGTTTATCATACTGCCATGGGCTTCATAGTAACATAGAACAAGCTTGCATAGGCACAATATCGCAGTCAATAGTATCATGGTATGAACCTAAAGAAAAAGGAACTCTCACCATGCGTGTTACCTTTACCTTTCCACCATCATTAAACCATTGAATGTAGTATGGTTGTGGATGTTGTCGGGAAGGTAGGGAGAGCTTCTCCACCATGTCAATGCTTGCTAAATTGTTACAACTCCCTCCATCAATGATTATGCGAACTGAATGCTCCTTGACAACTCCTTTGATGTGGAAGAGGTTGTGACATTGATCCTTCTTTGCTTTGACAATCTGAGCACTAAGTACATGATGTGATATAAGACTCATGTACTTATCGGCGTCGTCGGCGGTCACATGTTCTTCCTCTTGCACCGGTCTTGTGCCATCGTCTTCATGAGTAGCAAACAAGGCATATGTGTCTTCATCAAAATCACCAACGGAGTCATACTCGCCATCTTCACGAATAACCAATACACGCGTATTAGGACACTCCTTCATGACATGGCCAAATCCCTTACAAGTGTGGCACTGGATATCCTTTGTTCTTTTGGAGGAAGCGAACGATGATGATGCACTTTTTTTCGAGTGGGTGTAGTACTTTTCGTTGGTGCCGAAATGTGTGATGATGAAGTTGATGAAGTACACCCCGATCGTGAGGTTACAGGTGCTGTTGTAGAGGTGCGAGTGGACAGGGCAACAGGGGTGCATGGCGCCCATGTAGAGGTACGACCTGCAGAAAAATTAGAACGTATTCTCGAGCGACCCTGCACTTCATGTTCAACATGTATAGCAAGATGGAATAAACGAGTCATTGAATGATAATCCTTATAAGCAAGTATGTTGTGACGCCCCTGATTCAATCGTACACTAATCATACACGTAAATGTGTACGATCAAGATCAGGGACTCACGGGAAGATATCACAACACAACTCTAGACACAAATTAAAATAATACAAGCTTTATATTATAAGTCAGGGGCCTCAAGGGCTCGAATACATAAGCTCGAATACAAACGAGTCAGCGGAAGCTACAATATCTGAGTACATACATGAGTTAAACAAGTTTGCCTTAAGAAGGCTAGCACTAAAGCAACATCGATCGAAAAGGCAAGGCCTCCTACCTGGGAGCCTCCTAACTGCTCCTGGTCGTCGGCGTCAGTCACGTGGTAGTAGGCACCCTCGGGGTAGTAGTAGTCGTCGGCGGTGGCAGCTGTTTCAGGGGCTCCGTCATCTGGTTGCATCAAACGGATATGGGGGGGGGGGGAGAAAGCAAAGCAAACGTGAGTACTCATCCGAAGTACTCAACAAGCAAGGATCTACACTACATATGCAACATTATGAAAGGAATGTTGTATATGTGGACTGGGCTGCAGAAATGCCAGAATAGAGGTGAGAGTCTAGTCCTATCAAAGTCTAGCGTCTTCAGCATCTTCAGCAGTCTTGCAGCATTAGAAGAGTGTAGACTAGCATAAAGTAAAGTAGTAGTAGTGTCATCAACCCCGCCCAGAGATCCTTTCTCGACTCCCTGCGAGAAAGCAATCCCAGAGCCATACTATCCAGTTCTCATCTCAAGTATCCAATTCTAGTTGTATCGATTGGGATACAACTCCGAGTGTCCGTTACCATAGGACAGGCTATAGATAGATGTTTTCTTCCCTGCAGGGGTGCACCAACTTACCCACCACGCTCGATTAACTCCGGCCGGACACATTTTTCTGGGTCATGCCCGGCCTTGGCCAAACGATACGCCGCAACCCGACCTAGGCTTAATAGAGAGGCCATCATGCCGGTCTACATCCTAAGCGCGCAGGGGTCACGGGCCCATCGCCCTTTGCACTCGTGCATGTTGCGAACGTGGCCAGTGAGCAGATCTAGCTACCTCATTTAAAAGGCAGGTACTAACGCAGTCCAACCGGCGCGCGCCGCTTAGTCGCAAGACATTTATTAAGCTTCGACTAATGCATATGACGCAGAACGCCCATACTATGCCCACGTGATGGTTAGTGCTATCAGGCCAGAGGCCCCTCGGATCAAATATCCAAATCATAGTGGATTAGGAGCACGCGGTAACGAACAGAGACTCACGATCAATGTGGCCCCGTCGGCCCGTCTCGAGGACTTGCGGCAAGGGCTAAGAATGCCTGGACACACCTTGTAATTATCTCATAGGCACCTTCCAGGTCAACCCGACTCCACATCACTCGCATCACATACTCGCGCGGGTACCCCTCAGGGCCGACCCGTCTTTATCCACTTTAATCAGTAACAATAGTAATGTAAAGGCAATCAGTGTGGCTACCACATCAAGAAGGAACCCGGGGCATCACCCTCGTTGGATTCCCACATGATGTAGACATCAAGGTGAACGTAAGAGGAAATCACCCTCGAGGTTCACACTTGAGGTGTTGCACGACAGCGTCATTATCGAAAGTGGAAAAGGAGGAACTACCCTCGATGACCATGACCGGGTAACTACTCCACAGAGTTAGCATCAAAAGTGCTAACGAGGTATGATAGAGGCGAGGGTCCCGATCTTTCGATGAGATGATAACTATAGATTTGGTGGAGTCGACTTTGACGATCCGACTACAAACGTGCACGACGTTGCGCCTTAGCAATCGCTAAACCAACCTCCTGAGGTTACTGACAATGCCAGAAGCACGATCAGCCTGACCACGAAGGTCTATTCCTGCAAGCAATCAAAGAACAAGCAAGAATATGATAAAGCAATCTGAATATTGAGAATATGGATGAAGTATTAATAATGGTGGGGATCCGAAAGTGGTCTTGGTCTGGTCATTGGACACAAACGAAGTACACGAAGTTGCGTTGGCTAACTTTTAACTAAACAAATCCCAAGGAAAAAGCTACTAGATGGATCTACTTATATAGGAGCAAGGGATGGCGGCCAAGGAGGTGGGAGGACGTCCCAAGGCAGCCTAAAACTAACCCTAGGTCGTACAAGGCTCATGGGCCCAAGTGGAGGTGATGCAACACCTTTGAACTTGTAGTTTGACTCGGATTCTGCTGCGGCGTCTTCGTCAATATCTCAATGCTCCGGCCGAATTTTAAGGTGAATCCAATTGGGTTGGAAAGAGCACGAAATCTACTTTCCAACAAAAAAGAATCACCCAATTCGGATTCTGTATGAAAAAGTTGTTGGCGTTTTGAGTCAGGTATGTCTGTGAAGTCCGAATCTGAATCCAGAACATGAGAGACTTGGACTCTATCTTCTCTTGGCCCAAAAGTGATGTGAGAGAACTTTTTGAACAACAAGTAAACATCTCTTTCTCCCTTATTTTCATATGTGGATTGTACAAATGTCCCATACACCTGCAAATAGACATGGCACAAAAGTTTGTGAAGTATTTTTGTCCTGTATGACATAAATAAATCATTGCATAGTTTGCATTAGAAATCACCTCACAAATATAAATGTATGCAATATTTTTGGTCATATCCATGGTAGGCATGTCCTCATCAAGGTATCACCCTCGAAAGTCGATAGTAACGCTGCAGTGTCGTACAATTAAGGGGAGTGTTGTGCAGCGCCGGGGCCTGGTCTTCATTCCCGTTGATCGGGTATTCTTATTATCCAGCAGGGCAATTGGGCCACCATGGGGTCTCTGATGGGTCTCTAACCAGAATATACTAAATAGTTTAGGATAAACAGGTAGGTAACAATAGCAAGTTACAAGATCAGGCTATGCATCAGAATAGGTAAAACAGTAGCAACAACAATTTCTAATGCAAGCATAAGAGAGAAGAGAATAGGCGATATCAGAATGTTCAAAAGGGGGGGTGCTTGCCTGGTTGCTCAGCGACAAAGGCAGGTTCGTCAGTGGTGTCATCGGTGACGTAGTCGATCATAGGGACAACATCGGTCTCGGGGTCTAGCGGAGAGAAGAAGGGGAAGAAACAATAAATATAAAGCAAACAAAGCATCATAAAGCATGACATGACGAAAAGCAAAACTAGGGTCGACCTAGCGAAGTGTTGCACGATATAGGTGAAGGGAGAATTCAACTGGGAATGGTTTCCCGGTTCTGGACCTGTGTTAGATAGATGACTGGAGGGGGAATGTTCCATGTTCAGCATGCTAGGAGCATGTGACAGATGAATGGAACATGTATTCGGGTTCGTTGGATTTTTCTGAGCAACTTTCATGTAGAAAACTTTTTCATCCAAGCTACGGTTTATTTTCTATGATTTTCTAAAAGTTTTAATGTTTTTCTAAAATTCCAGGATTTATTATTTATTCGAAATTAAAACAGAATTTGCTAAACATACCCAGAAGTATACCCACCGAGAAGCTGAAAGGTGGGTCTAGAGGGTCCAGTTGACCAAGTCAACAGCCCAGTCAAAAGTCAACTGAGTTGACTGTTGACTAGTCAAATATGGCAGGTGGGGCCCAAGTGCCATACACTGAAAGTTAATAGATTATAATTAAAAATGGTTTAATTAAAAGAGGGTCCCACATGCCATAGAGAGAGTCTAAACTAATAGGGTTAATTTTAAACTAATCTAAATTAGTGGGGGCTAATTAGGTTAGTACCTCATAGAGAGGGGGTTAATTTCTAAAAGGGGATTAGCCCCCTAATCTATGGGAGGCCCACAGGGTAGCGACCCTGGACGACCACACACGCGGTGGCCACAGCCATGGTCAGGAGGCCGTGTTGCCGGCCGGCCGGCCGAGCGAGCGGGAGGGAAGGACGCCGGAGGCGACAGAGGGAGGCTGTGGCCGCGGGCCACGGCGCGGCCAGCGCGCGGGCTGGCGGCAGCGGCAGGCGGTGCCGGGCGCAAGGGGGACGGCAGCAGGAGGAGGCGGGCGCACACACGCAAGGAGCAGCGAGTGGCTGTAGGGCGCGACCGCTAGCTGGAAGCAGGGGCGCGGGAGGGTGTGGCCTCGCCGCGATGGGGCTTGCGCGGGGCGGGGAAGCAGAGTCCAGCGACAACGGTAGTTTAATAGAAACAGCGACAATGGCAGCAGTGGGCGGCTTCAGCACAGAGCAGCAGCCGACAGCAAGCAGCACACACAGCTGCGGCAGCAAGGAACAGTAGCAACGTGGCGGCAGCGGCAAGAGCAGCAACAACGCGCAGGGACAACAAACGCGGGTGCACGTTGTGCGCGGCCGGAGCTCATGCACGCAGGGGCAGGGCGACCAGGGGGCCGCATGGGGGTGAGGTTAAGTGCAGACGGGCGGGCGCGGAGGCACGCGGGCACGCGCAAGGGCCCGACTAGGGGCATGGACGGGCCAACTCCGGACATGGCGACTGGTCCTCGTGGGGCGACGCATATGGCAACAAATCAAAGGGGGAAAGTAGGGATTTGAGAGAGGAGCTCACTGCGAGCTCAATGGCGGGTCCAGGGAGGCCGAGTGATAGAGGCAAAGGTGTCTCGTCTTTCGATGAGATGGTGGCTATCGTTTTCTGTGGGAGTCGACCTTGACGATCCGACTACAAACGTGCGAGACGTCGCGCCTTAGCAATCGCTAAACCAACTTCCGAGGGGTTATTGACCACGCCGGAGCACGATCAACCTGACAACGAGGGTCTGTTTTCCTGCGAGCAAACGAAGAACAAGCAAGAAACTGAGATTGCAATCTGGATATTGCGAATATAAGAGGAAAGCTTTATTAATGAAGGTGGGGTTATGTGACGCCTTTGTCTGGTCGTTGAACACAAATGAAGTACGTGAAGTTGCAGCTATGGCGAACTTTAATCTAAACAAAACCCAAAGTCTAAACGGTGCCCTAAGGGCTGTATATATGGAGGAAGAGGGGGGAATTTCGTGGCCCTTGGTGGAGGGGTCCGAAACCAACCATATCTCTTGTTTCCCCACACATACGGACTCTAAAAATAGCCCATACTTATGTATTTCGAAATTACATGGACCTGGCCCAATAAAAAGGTGACGCAACACCTAGAATAGCCTCTGGACTAAATTTATGAAGTGGCATCTTGTATATTTCGTCCAAGGCTTCATGCACTCATTATGGTGGCTTCAAAGCCCTGAAATCATCACTTGTAACTCCGTTCTTGTTCCCCTTGCGCATGCCATCATCTCCATGCTTGTTCTTGCTCCAATGTTCATCCTTCTCCAAGCTAGGCCCTTCATTTGTAAGCAAAACAAATGTATCCAATTTAGGCAGCATCATATTCTCATGAACATTAGAATCATTACCAAGAAACGAAAGTACCTGGTAATTTAGTTAGCGTGCGCGAGCTCTAGTAATTGGTCCAGTATGTATAGCAGCAGGGGTTATGGGTGTAACAATGGTATTGATGTCCTCATCATCCTCCCCTTCTTGAAATGAAGTCGTCCTCGATGGAAGTTCATCTTCCTCACCCAAATAAGGCTTCAAATCTGCAATGTTAAAAGTGGGACTAACCCCAAAATCTCCAGGCAGCTCAAGTTTATATGCACTATCATTTATTTTCTCTAACACCTTAAAGGGACCATCAGCACGTGGCATTAGCTTTCATTTGCGCAAATCAGGAAATCTATCCTTACGCAAATGTAACCAAACAAGATCTCCAAGTGCAAACACAACATGTTTTCTACCCTTATCTCCAGCAAGTTTATATTTAGCTTTCATACGCTCAATGTTTTCCTTAGTTAACTCATGCATTTTTAAAATCAATTCAGCATGTTGTTTAGCATCAAAATTAACCTTCTCCGAAGATGGAAGAGGCAACAAATCAATAGGTGCACGAGGTACGAAACCATACACAACTTCAAAAGGGCACATCTTAGTAGTAGAATGCAATGAACGATTATAAGCAAATTCAATATGAGGCAAGCATTCCTCCCACATTTTCTTACTATTCTTCAAAACAGCCCTAAGCATAGTAGACAATGTTGTATTGACTACTTCAGTTTGTCCATCAGTTTGGGGGTGACAAGTAGTACTAAAAAGCAGTTTAGTCCCCAACTTAGCCCATAAACATCTCCAAAAGTGGCTAAGAAATTTAGTATCACGATCTAAAACAATAGTATTTGGCACACCATACAAGCGAATAATTTCACGAAAGAACAAATCAACAACATTAACAACATCATCGCTTTTATGACATGGTATAAAGTGTGCCATTTTCGAGAATCTATCCACGACAGCAAATATGCTATCCCTCCCCTTCTTTGTTCGAGGTAAACCTAAAACAAAGTCCATAGATATATCCTCCCAAGGAACACTAGGTACAGGCAAAGGCATATATAAACTATGAGTATTGAGTCGTGACTTAGCTTTTTGACATGTAGTGCAGCGAGCAATAAAACGCTCAACATCCCGTCTCATCTTTGGCCAAAAGAAATGTGTAGCAAGTACGTCCTCCGTCTTCTTCACGCCAAAGTGTCCCATTAATCCTCCTCCATACGCCTCCTGCAACAACAAAAGACGAACAGAGCTAGCTGGAATGCATAGCTTGTTAGCATGGAACACAAATCCATCATTAACGACAAACTTGTTCCACATTCTTCCTTCTTTACAATTCTGCACTACATCTTTAAAATCAGCATCATGCACATACTGATCTTTGATGGCTCCAAACCAAATATTTTGAAGTCTAGTTGTGAAAGCATAGCATAGCGACGAGGCAATGCATCAGCAATAACATTTTCTTTTCCCTTCTTGTGTTTAATGACATAAGGGAAAGTCTCAATGAATTCAACCCATTTAGCATGTCTACGATTCAGTTTAGCTTGACTTTTAATATGTTTCAAAGATTTATGATCAGAGTGTATAACAAATTCTTTGGGCCATAAATAATGTTGCCATGTTTCTAAAGTCCGAACAAGAGCATATAATTCTTTATCATAAGTAGAATAATTCAGTAGGCCCACTCAATATTTCAGAAAAGTATGCAACAGGTTTGCCATCTTGTAATAACACACCTCCTAATCCAATTCCACTAGCATCATATTCAAGCTCAAAAGTCTTATTAAAATCAGGAAGTGGAGTAAAGGAGCATGTGTCAACTTATCTTTCCATACCGCGAAGGCTTCTTCCTGTGCGGTACCCCAAAGAAAAGGCACATCTTTCTTTGTAAGCTCATTGAGAGGTGCAACAATGGTGCTGAAATCTCTCACAAAACGCCTATAGAATCCAGCGAGGCTAAGAAAACTCCTCACTTGTGTGACTGTTTTGGGCTGCGGCCAACTCTCAATAGTTTCAATCTTGGCTTTGTCAACTTCAATTCCCTGTGAAGTAACAACATAGCCAAGAAAAGATACTCGGTCGGTGCAAAAGGTGCACTTCCCAAGGTTACCAAACAAACGTGCATCACGTAGAGCAATAAAAACAGCACGTAAATGTTCCAAATGTTCTTCCAAAGATGTACTATAAATCAATATGTCATCAAAGTAAACTACCACAAATCGTCCAATGAAAGCACGTAAAACTTCATTCATTAATCTCATGAAAGTACTAGGTGCATTAGTTAACCCAAAAGGCATGACTAACCACTCATATAATACAAACTTAGTTTTAAATGTTGTTTTCCATTCATCTCCCAATTTCATACGAATATGATGGTATCCACTACGCAAATCAACTTTGGAGAATATTGTCGAGCCACTCAATTCATCAAGCATATCATCTAGCCTAGGAATAGGATGACGATAACGAATAGTAATACTATTAATGCCTCTACAATCAACACACATACGTGATGTGCCATCCTTTTTCGGCACTAGAATAATAGGAACAGCACAAGTACTAAGGGATTCGCGTATATAACCTTTGTCGAGCAGCTCCTATACTTGACGCATAATCTCCTTCGTCTCCTCTGGATTGGTACGGTATGGTGCACGGTTGGGTAATGATGCACCGGGAATTAAGTCAATCTGATGCTCAATCCCTCAAATGGGAGGAAATCCCGGTGGCACGTCTTGTGGAAAGACGTCAGCGAACTCCTGCAAAATGTTAGTGACAGCAGGAGGCAAAGAGGAAGGCACGCCCTCGAATGAAAATAATGCCTCTTTGCACACAAAAGCATAGCAAACATATTTGCTAAAATCTAGCTCATCAATATCAGATTTAGTGGCAAGTAAACATGCACTTTTCAATTTAATTTCAGAAACAATACTAGATGGTTTACTATTAGGCTTAATTTATTGCTCAAATTCTTTTGCCACAATCTGATTTTCACTCTTATTTTTCTCCTGTTTTGCTTTATTAGCTCTATTAATATCATCTTTCAAAATGGACTCACGAGTCATAGGAAGCAAAGTAATATTTTTATCCTTATGAACAAGAGTATACTAATTGTTTCTACCATGGTGTACAGAATTTTTATCAAATTGCCATGGTCGACCAAGTAATAAGGAACATGCTTGCAAAGGTACCACATCACAATCAACATAATCAGCATATGTAGAGATACTAAAATGCACACAAACAATACGTGTTACCTTAACCTTGCCGCTGTTGTTGAACCATTGGATGTAGTAAGGATGTGGATGTGGTCTTGTGGTCAGAGATAGCTTCTCCACCATCTCCATGCTAGCCAAGTTGTTGCAGCTCCCTCCGTCTATGATGACGCGCATAGAACGTTCCTTCACAACTCCCTTTGTATGGAACAAATTGTGCCTCTGATTTTGCTCAGCTTGTGTGACCTGCACACTCAAAACACGTTGAGCAACTAAACATTCATACCTGTCAGCGTCTTCAGGAGCCATGTATTGCGTCTCATGATCAGAATCATCTCCACCATGTTCTTCACGTGTAATAAGAGCCAAAGTCTCCTCACCATAGTCACTAGCGGACTCATACCCACCATCCTCAGTAGCAATCATCACACGCTGAGATTTGCATTCTCTCGCATAATGACCTCTTCCCTTACAATGACGACAAATAATATCACTTGTGTGCCCTGTTGATGCCATGGAAGAAGAACTCTGTGCAGGCCCGGCAGGTGCGCTCTTGGCAGATAATGGTGGTTGTGCTTGCTTTCTTGTATCACGACTGGAGGTGGCACCTGATGGATGTGCTGGTGCAATTGAAGTAGAAGATGCACGCGGTGTCCATGATGAAGGTCAGCCTGCAGAAAAGTTAGTTCGCGCCAATGCTTGTCGATCCTGCACTTCACGTTCAGCTTTACAAGCAAGATGGAATAAACGAGTGATATTAGTATACTCCTTATACTCTACAATGGTCTGAATCTCTCTATTTAATCCACCCATAAAACGTGCAAGCATAGCTTCATTCTCCTCAACAATACCACATCTAATCATGCCAGTTTGTAATTCCTAATAATATTCTTCTATAGAATTTTTCCCTCATCTTAAACACTGCAATTTTTGAAGCAATTCACGTTGATAATATGGTGGAACCCAACGAGTATGCATAGCAGTTTTCAAAACAGCCCAAGTAGTTGGAATAGGATATAATCTACAATGTTCAGACCACTATACACATGCAAAACTAGTGAAAGCACAAACAACAGCAGCAACCCGTCTCTCCTCGGGATATTGTAAACATGTAAAATGTTGTTCAGTTTCTAACTCCCAAGTAAGATATATATCAGGAACATATCTACCCTCAAATGGTGGAATATTCAATTTTAGTTTAGGAATATGGTCATTATCTCATACCTGAGGTGGTGGTGCAGGCCTACCATTGCGAATATATACCTGAGGTCGACCTGCTGGTGGTGGTGCTGGTGGCTGCACGCAGTTCTGATTTTGATCAACCTCATCCTCGTAATAGTCCTCCACCTCTGCAGTAGCAGTAAGAGCTACAGAAGCACCAACACCAGTAGCAGCGGCACCAGAATTTTGTCCTGGCACAATAGGAACACGCTGTGCTCGCCCTACTGTATCGCGGTGTAGAGCTGGTTGTGGGAGACGTTTGAGTAATTCATCAAACTTGGCGTCCAACTTGGTGTCAATTGACTTCTCAATGTCATCCATGTTCTCCATTGCCTTTCCAAAGCTGACCATCACGTCTTCCACCTGTTGACCCAACATTTGATGAAACTTATCATGAAGCTCCTTGTTCGTCATGTTCTCCCAGTCAATCTCGTCGGCTTGTATTCCTGCCATAGTTAGCAGCAATAGAAACAGACAAGAATATGATCCTATAGACTACTGGAATATGGTGGTGGTGGGGTGTCACAAATCCGTCAAGCGAATCTCAAATTCTTACCAGTTCTTACCCAGCAGCAAGAGGTGATCGGCAACCGTTGTAGTCAAAACTCTCAAAGCTTGGATAAAGCGATTACCAGGGAGAGTCAAAAGCACGATGTAGATGTATGTGGAGCTGGGAAGGCTTATAATATGGTAGAAAAAAGGGTCAACAATAATCAATTCAGAGATGCAAAGTTGAATAAACGCTCAACAATGGTACTGTGCTGGTCCTAGGCTAGACCGTGCTAGAGACGTGAGCCTAGAACACTAACAAAATCACGGCGCTGCACGTAAACAAGGGAAAAGCACACTCTGGATTTATTTTCGCTCTGTTTTTTTGCGCTCCTCTTTTTTTTGCGAAAAATCACTATAATGGCGAGTGTCTCAAAACTCTTCCCAGGTCAAACTGACAGGATGGGCACAAATTTTTTTGACAATTTTTTTTTGGAAATCAGGGCAGCGACGAGGAAAAAGTGCGACAAAAAATCACTATGATGGCGAATGTCTCAAAACACTCCCTGGGACCTAAAATAGGATAGGGAAAAAATATTTTCGGTCGCCAAAATTTTGGCCTAAAAACTGCCCGGGGTCTCCAGACTTTTTTTTTCCAAAACCTACTCAGGCAAGGAAACACGAATCGGAAATTAGATGGATCTCGAAAACAAACCTAATACGAAAAGAACTCGGATTAGTGGTGGATATATGGTGGTAGGATATGGCAGCAGTGGTGGTATATGATAGCGATGGTGGTATATGGATATGGATCGGTGGTATATGGCAGCGGTGGTGGTATATGGCAGCGTTGGTGGGATATGGCAGCGGTGGTGGTTTATGGCACCGTGGTGGGACATGGCAACAGCGATGAAGATGGTGCGGCGATGTGACAAACTGTGACAGAACTTGAAACTCGAAAGGACTAAACGCTAAGACCAGCAACTAGACACGACGATGCAACCACAAATTCAACAAAGCAAAACCCTAAAAAGATTATGCAAAGGCTCAGATTGGTTCGGATATGATGAACTAACCCTCTGTTGAAAAAGGCAGTGCCTAGGAGGCGCTTAAGCACGCCTAGGCGCTAGGCAATGGCCAATCGCCTCGCCTAGGGCATAAGCAGAAGTCTAGGCAGAGCAAGTAAGAAATTGTCTACCCGGGCGAAAAATCATTCCATATTGCACTGATATGCCAAAAGGGCCATATTCCAATCGTAGTAGCTGCTGGTAGTTAACATACTTATATGCCCTGAATTAATAAAATACACATATAATAACCACATATACACTCTGATAGTAAAAATCATATTACCGCATAGGCTGCACCTAAGGCGCTTAAGCACCGCCTAGGCAGTAGGCAAAGGCCAAGCGCCGCGCTTACGCCTACCGCTTTTTTCAACCTATTCTTTTTTTTGGCTTTTTCGTGGACTGTAGGTATGAAGAACAAACTCGATCTAAACCACGAAAAACTGTAAAATCTCACCGAGCAACCTGGAAATCTGATACCACTTGATAGAGGCCAAGGTGTACCGTCTTTCGATGAGATGGTGGTTATCGTTTTCTGTGGGAGTCGCCCTTGACGATCCGACTATGAACGTGCGAGACGTCGCGCCTTAGCAATTGCTAAACCAACTTCCGAGGGGTTATTGACCACGCCGGAGCACGATCAACCTGACCACGAGGGTCTGTTTTCCTGCGAGCAAACGAAGAACAAGCAAGAAACTGAGATTGTAATCTGGATATTGCGACTATAAGAGGAAAGCTTTATTAATGAAGGTGGGGTTTTGTGACGCCTTTGTCTGGTTGTTGAACACAAACGAAGTACGCGAAGTTGCAGCTATGGCGAACTTTAATCTAAACAAAACCCAAAGTCTAAACGGTGCCCTAAGGGCTGTATATATGTAGGAAGAGGCGGGACTTTCGTGGCCCTTGGTGGAGGGGTCCGAAACCAACCCTATCTCTTGTTTCCCCACACATACAGACTCTAAAAATAGCCTATACTTATGTATTTCGAAATTACATGGGCCTGGCCCAATAAAAAGGTGACGCAGCACCTAGAATAGCCTCTGGACGAAACTTATGAAGTGGCATCTTGTATATTTCGTCCAAGGCTCCATGCACTCGTTATGGTGGCTTCAAAGCCCTGAAATCATCACTTGTAACTCCGTTCTTGTTCCCCTTGCGCATGCCATCATCTCCATGCTTGTTCTTGCTCCAATGTTCATCCTTCTCCAAGCTAGGCCCTTCATTTGTAAGCAAAACAAATGTATCCAATTTAGGCAGCATCATATTCTCATGAACATTAGAATCATTACCAAGAAACGAAAATACCTGGTAATTTAGTTGGCGTGCGCGAGCTCTAGTAATTGGTCCAGTATGTATAGCAGCAGGGGCTGTGGGTGTAACAATGGTATTGATGTACTCATCACCGGGGACGCAGTGAAGGCAACGAATTCGTCGATGGCGTCGCGGTGGCCGGAGGTTGAAGACGACATCGATGGCGACGACAGAGAGCACCCAGGCTCGAGCCAATGGGCGGGGCCGATGTGGACGACAACGGTGGTCTTCCTGGTCTCTCACGATGGCGAGGGCTGGCCAGTGGTCTTGGCAACGACGAGGCGGCTGCGACCGATGGCATTTGGTTGAGGCAGAACACGGGCAGGGAGGAAAGCAACGACGCAGGGGGAATGGGCGTGCTAGGGTTCTCTGGGGCGCGGGGATGCTCTTAACCAGCGAGGAGGGTCGCTCGATGATGGACGCATGCGCTAGCCGCGCCATGGATGGCGCACATGCATCCAGCATGCTCCTGTGAGCAGTAGGAAGGAGAAACAGAGGTGGTGTTGGGCTGGGCCGCACTGTGCACTTGCGGCCCAATCCAACAGTGGGTTTTTCTCTTCTATTTTCTTTTCCTTTTGTTTAGTTTTTCTTACACTACTTTGCATTAAGTCAAGCCACCAATAGATTTTTGTAAAAAGTGTAACTTGCCACATAATCCAAATTACATTAGATGTCGCTGCCTCAAAAAGTTTGCCCCATTTGAAATCATTTGACTTTTGGTTTGAATTTAAAAGTGACGGAAGGGTGTTGTTGGGTCATTCAAAAAAAGCTAGAGGAATTTTTGGAGTCTCAATTAAGGTTGTATTCACCATGGCAATGATAGGGGTATTTATATAATATTGTGAACATTTTAGTTTTACTGCTCGAAAAGTAATTTATTTGACTTATTTTAAATTTGAAAAAGGCTTTGATTTTTGGACAAGTGGCAAGTTGCATAGTAATCATGATGTCATGGCCACCATTAGGGGGAGATTACTGTAGCATGATTCTTGGGGTGTTACATACGTCATAAATGTCTCTATTCAATCCACCCAAGAACCTAGCCTTAGAGGCTTCCTCAGTCTCTCAACTAAACCACAACGTAACATGCCCATTTGCAATCCTTGATAATAGTCTTTCACAGATTTAGATCCTTGGTTCAAGCATTGTAGTTTATTTAGTAAGTCACGTTCATAATATCGAGGAACAAAACGGTGACGCATTATTAATTTCAAAGCTTCCCAAGTGGCAGGAATATTATTAGGCTGTTTACGACGATGTTCTCTCCACCAAACAGAAGAAAAATCACTAAACTCACTAATTACAGCCTTAACTCTTTTATCATCTGGTAAATCATGGCAAGCAAATTTTTGATCACTAATAATTCCTAGTCAAGATGAACATCTGGATCATAATTCCCATCAAAAGGAGGCATGCTAAATTTAGTTCTACCGAAAGAGTCGTCATGGCCACGTACCTGAGGACATTGGTGTCGTCCCATACCTTGTTGATTATTGCTTAGTCGACGATGATCATGATCATTGTTATCATTAACTGCATCAGGATCCTTGGAATCACCATCGTAGTTGTCATCTTGGATGTCCTCATGCGGGCCGGCTATCAAGTTGGCGTTGCGAGGATGGGGCTAGTCGACGGTATCGGTGTATGAAAGAGGGTGCCTCGAGTCCCCTGGGAGCACCTGACATGCTCGTTGTAAACTTGTGTTGGTGGCTGGAAGACGCGGAGTGGCAGTGGAGGCAGCACCCAGACGGGCATCCTGGGCATCGAGACGTTTCATAATAGATGCAAGCGTTTGAGTGAACGTCTCATTGCTATCCTAAATCGACTTGAGACGCTTATCCAGTGCACATCGAACGTTGTGAATTGCTCGGTGTATGCATGCACATCCTCCTCAAGGCGTGCCACCGTGGGTTTCATGTTATCTTCGTCACCTGCCATGGTTAGGATGGAGCAAGAACAAAATCACAAGTACATTGCTCCTACAGTAACTACGACAGGGCGGTGGAAAATGTCTCTCAACTCTGATAATTACCAAGCTCTTACCAGTTCTTACTGTGCTACAGTGGTTGTCAGCCGTTGGCGAGTCAAAAGTGATCAAAAGATTGATATAGTGATTAGCAAGTGAACAAACAAGGTGCAATATAGGAAGTGGAGCTTGGTGAAGGTTTCCTCAACTCACAATATGTGGCACAATTAAGCAAAAAGTAATGCAAGCTGAATAATTGCTCAACCTCCTAACTAGTGTTGGCAATCGACTAATAAGAGAGAAAACAATCTAAGCCCAGATACGGAATCACGTGAGAGGAAACCAATGAAAAGGTAATAGCTCTAAGTAGCTAGATATAAGTGAGGTATAAACATAGCGTATGGCACTTAATAGTAGAAGATGTCCTGTATAGCAGAGACGATTCTGAATGTCAAAAGAAATTACACAAAAAGTGCTAGCCGGCCTGAACTTTGTAACCTTTTTCTGTACTTTTTCTTGTCTTCTTTTCTTTCTCTTTTTTTGCGGGCTGGTTACTAGCAGAAGTAGAAGTCACATACACAATTTAATTTCACAAAGACTTGGAATGATTCTGGGCGTTGGAACTTGTGCTACTAGAGCTGCAAAAGCTAATCAAATAAAACAAGGCACTGTCCTTACATTATGCTACCTGCATGCAAGATCATGCAAAGAATTCAGAGGGTAGACACAATGGTGGTGTACTGCATAGGGTACATCGGTGCTGGATGGCAGAGGAAACAGTGGTGGCAGGTGGATGTATGTCGTGGGTGAAGTGTGGGTGGAAGGATGGATGACCGAATGCGCGGTGTTAGACACGAATGATCGTGTGTCTGGCTATTCGCATAAGCTGTCGCTGTGCGCGTGATGATACTCTACGACCGAATCAATGCCTGATAAAAATATAGTGGACAAAAGAGGATTGATCTAGTAGATATTTTCTTCCCAAACGAATCTAAACCAGCACTAATTCTAGGACGAATGTAACAAAAAATTCAACTACACAAATACTAGATGCAAAAATTGCTAAAGGCTAAAAAGATAGGCGTAAAGGATGAACTAATCTAATTTTTTTGGTTTTTTTGGGTTATAGGATAGAAAATAACTAATCTAACAATACCGTAAATCTCTCACCAATGAACTTGAAAACTGATACTACTTGATGTGACAGCGGCCCGATCTTTCGATGGGAGTGTGGGTAACTATCGATTTGGTGGATTTTGACCTTGACGACCCGGCTATACCATACCCGACGATATGCCCCAACAATTACTAAACCAATCTCCGATGGTTATTGACCTTGCCGTAGGCACGATCAACCTGAACGACGAGGTTTGAGTTCCTGCAAGCAACCGAAGAACCGACAAGAACAAAGGTGAATTGCAATCTGAAATTGCGGATAATAAACTGAGCACACGAACCAGATGAAAAGTTAGGGTTCCACTGTGGATCTGACAAGGCGGTAGTCCTACATGTCTCCTAGATACGAATTATAGCGATGGCTAGACAATACAATAAAACCCGAGCCTAAACCCTAACCTATACCAGCTATTTATTAACTACTGCTTCCGATCAAAGGCGGTATCTGTTGTCCACTAATCGAACTACTCAAGGTCGTACATGGCTGGTCTTCGTGGACTTTGCGGCAGGCACCTGGTGGCATGGCCGAAAGCTCTAGGGCCCACCCACGTGGTGATGTTGGCCCATTAATCCAAGTCTTTTGGTCATGGTGCACTTCATGCATGTGTACGTGACATGTTTGGTGGATAGGACGTGTGACATGCATGCAAGAGTGTTGCTCCATTTGATCTAAACCCATATTGTCTTCATCTTTAATTTTTCCTTTATTCCTAAGCACAAGCAAATTCAAACATGAGTGTAATATTATATTCTTGTTAGTTAAATCATACGTACAAAGGAGCGATAGTACCTGGCCATTAATTTGTCTCGCTCGTGCTCTAGTAATAGGACCAAGTGGAATAACTGATTTAGGAGTCACGGCGGGTGTAACAGTAGAAGAGATGCCATCATCAACTCCTCTGCCGGATTTCCAGGGGGTACCGGATGTCCGGGGTCGCACCGGATGTCCGACCATTGATGCTCTTCGGGCGTCTAAAGGTGTGGGGCTTCTCTTTAGCATAGCCGCCGGATGTCCGGCCTTTGGCATGGATGTCCGGCCGCTGTAGCTTCAGCAGCTCCGTCTTCTTCCGTCGTCGCTTCCATGATTTCGTCGCGGATGGTGTATTTGTACACTTGCGATCGCACTCCTCGTCGTCATCCATGGTGCTCTGACAATACCTATGTAGAAACGAGTGGAGTGTCAAGTAGTATATCATCCTCGAAGGGGTCAAGTGAACACGCGTAAAGGAGATGATTCACCTTTGTGTATGTAAAGGAGATGTCGCACGTATCACTTGCCGGACGGAATCTTGACATGGTGATGTCCGTAGGATGCTCCGCATCATCCCCTCCCCCTTGGAAAAGACCCGACCTCGGATCAAAAACCAAATCACCATGGGAAAGAGATGGTGTCGTCATGTAGAAGTGGACGTCCACCAAGTACTCATCATCTTCAAGCTCGAAACGGGCACTCTCCAATGTCGGGCCGTCTAGTGATTCCTTCAAAAGGAGTAATGACAACAAACACTTGGAAAACAAATGTGCTTAGCGTTAGTTCAAAACCAAGCATTCAAGTGGTGATTCACTTAACAAGTGTTGTCATCAAGCATAGCATATGGTGTGACAAAGGATTGTGACATGGCATGTAAGCACATAAATTGAGCAAAATCAAGGTCATCATGGAAACAAGCATGTAAATGTGAGGTAGTGATGTAAATATGCGTGACAAGAGAATAAACATTTACCTCAAGTGCATAGCAAGCATGCATAAAGCGCTTAACAAATGGTCTATGGTAGGCATAGGAATCATTCACAACACCAAATAAAATGAATTGTCTAAACACATGGGTCAAGTGCAAGACAATCCAAGCATTACGTGCATAGGGTGTAGTGAAAATTGGGTGGCACTCAACACGATAGAAAGAACAATTGTTCATCATGTGTGAGGCAATCAAGTCAATCATGCGACAAGCAATGGGACATGACATATTTGAAGAAATGACATTGTTGCAACCAAGCGTATGATAGGAGCAAGTAATCCAAGAATTGGATGCAACACAGAAGATATATATATCATGAGGCATGGCAATGTGGCAATGATAAGTCAGAGCAAGATCTCTAGCATGTGTGCAATGTGTCATGGTGCAAGCAACATATGAAGTATGATCCACAATATTCATCCTCAAGAAGGATGTCACCTTGAAAGTGTGTCCTTGTGTGTCCTTTCACAATGCCGAATCACAAGCAAGTGCAATTTAGAAGCACGTCGGTCGAAAGTGGCTTGCTCTCAAGAGCTCGGGTGATCAACTCACGGGAAGTGGAAATTGACATGTAGTCAAAGTATCATACACATACACACAACAAAGCAAAGAACGTATGTGCATGGTAGATAAACACATCATCCATCATGATGGTTCTCTTCTCTTGCACATAACCATTAGGATCACAAGTGCATGAATAATATGATGCAACAATGGCGATATTCATGGCACTAGGTATATGGTGCAAAGAAGTAAGACAAGCATGCTTCACAAAAAATATGTAAAAATCTCCAAATATATGTGAGAATGCTATGGGGGCACTCTCATTAGCAAGACTAAAATCATTGTTGCACTCAATACATGGCAAATCATCTAGCATGAGAGAGGCAACATATGGAGATATATGGCAAGAAGCAATATGAATCATGTGCAAAGCATGGTAATGGTTGTCATCAACCTCATGAAATGAGCAAGTATAAATCATGGGTGATGCAATACACAAAGCAAGCATAGTAATCATGTCGTGCAAACTAGTGGAGCGAAGATGCAACACACTAGAGGAAATTATGACAATCATGTCATGTGAGAAAATAGTAGACATAGACAATGCACATGACGTATCGCAAGCACGAAAGCAAATCATGGTCAAAGTATTATCATAGGTATGGGTCACAAAGGAAACATGGCAATGACAAGCAATATACCCACCAAGCTTGCAAATACACATACAAGTACTAGAATCATGGATCATGTGAAATGCAAAGCATGGGTCATAAATGCATGACAAAGGCATATGAATTATCAATATAAAGCATAGTGAACATGGAAATATGGGAAAAATGATATATAATGGACAATAACTGTAGGATCAAAAGCATGTCTAGAGGGGGGGGGGGTGATTAGACTATACTTGACCAAATAAAAATCTACCCTTTTCCCAACTTTAGTTATGGGCAGATTTTAGCAATTATCACAAGTCAAGCAATCAACCTACACATGCATTTCTAAGAGTATAGCAGTGGAATGTAAAACATTGCATATGAAGGTAAAGGGAAGGGTTTGGAGAAGGCAAACACAATGGATACACAGAGATTTTTGGCGTGGTTCCGATAGGTGGTGCTATCGTACGTCCACGTTGATGGAGACTTCAACCCACGAAGGGTAACGACTGCGCGAGTCCACGGAGGGCTCCACCCATGAAGGGTCCACGAAGAAGCAACCTTGTCTATCCCACCATGGGCATCGCCCACTAAGGACTTGCCTCACTTGGGTAGATCTTCACAAAGTATGTGGTCTCCTTGCCCTTACAAACTTCTTGGTTCAACTCCACATCACGACAGAGGCTCCCAAGCGACACCTAACCAATCTAGGAGACACCACTCTTCAAAAGGTAATAGATGGTGCATTGATGATGTACTCCTTGCTCTTGTGCTTCAAATGATAGTCTACCCAACACTCAACTCCCTCTCTCTCTCTCTCTCTCTCTTAGATTTGGCTATGGTCGAAGAGGGATTTGAGTGGAAAGCAACTTGGGGAAGGCTAGAAATCAAGGTTCAAAAGGTTGGAATGGAATCTCTTGATCTCAACACATGAGTAGGTGGTTCTCTCTCAGAAAATGTATGGAAGTGCAGGCACATTCTGATGGCTCTCTCACAAATGGAGAAGGGGGTGGGGGGGTATATATAGCCTCCACAGAAAATCCAACCATTACACACATTTGACTCATCTCAGTGGCACCGATCAATTAAAAAATGTGAACATTAGGAATCTCGATGGGACCGACTAGAACAACTTGGTGGGACCGATGTGCTAGGGCTTAGGTTAAACCTCATCTCAGTGGCTTGGATTGCATCAACTCGGTGGGACCAAAGTGAAGCAATAAGATAACAGAGAGTTGGTCAAGCCATCTCCGATTGCAATTCTCGGTGAGACCGAAAGGATTGCAACAGATAACAGAGAGTTGGCAAGGCCATCTCGGTGAGACCGAGATCCGTATCGGTGTGACCGAATCATTAGGGTTTCTGGCAATGGCTATGTCAAATGAACTCGGTGGCGCCAGGTAGAAAGAATTGGTGCGGCCGAATTTGGAACTAGGGTTTGGACATATTTGGATGGAGAAAGTGGCTGAGGGTTTTGGAGCAATATCACTAAGCACTTGAGCAAGTAGACCATTAAGCAACACCTCGTCCCCTTTTAATAGTATTGGCTTTCCTATGGACTCAGTGTGATCCTGGATCACTTAAATAGAAATGAAGAGTCTTAAGCTTTTGCCAATCCTTGTCCTTTTCATTTTGAGGGGTCCACATCTTGATAATCCCCAAGTGCAGGGAATCATCGTAGCAATTTCCAAAGGTCGAAGTGATAAACATGGAGTGTCAAACCCACAAGGAGCTAAAGGCAAGATCAATATTCTCTCAAGTCCTATCTGCCACTAATACGACTCTACATACACCGAACGTTTGCTTCCAACTAGAAACGAGAAATAAAACTACGTTGTGGGTATGAAGAGGATAACTTTGCATGATATCGGAGAGCTAAAACATAAAAGTAGGTGTTGTTATCATAAAGTTAGAATATATTACTAAATATTATAAATAGCGAGTGTGGAATAATGATGGGTCGGTGTGCGGAATTATCCTAGGCAATTGTTAACAAGACCAGTGGTCGTCATTGCAATTTCATATGAGGGAGAGGCATAAGCTAACATCCTTTCTCTTCTTGGATCATATGCACTTATGATTGGAACTCTAGCAAGCATCCGCGACTACTTAAGATCATTAAGGTAAAACCCAACCATATCATTAAAGCATCAAGTCCCCTTTATCCCATACGCAACAACCCCCTTACTCGGGTTTATGCTTCTGTCACTCAAGCAACCCACTATAAGCAAATCATGAACGTATTGTAACACCCTACAGCGGGAATCCCTCACGCTTGCGCGACATGGAGGGCACAATAGGACAGCACCAAAATAAAACATACAACTCGTACCGATCTAGATCATCAATCAACCCAAAGACAAAGGATATCTACTCAAAACATCATAGGATGGCAACACATCATTGGATCATAATATGTGGCATAAAACACCATGTTCAAGTAGGGATTACAGTGGGGTGCGCGAGAGTGGACCGCGTAAAAGAGATGAGGATGGTGATGTTGATGAAGACGATCACCGCGGCGATGATTCCCCTCCCGATGGCACTTCGGCGCCACCGAGAGAGAGGAGGAGAGGTTCTCCCCCTTGTGCTTCCTCCTCCATGGCCTCCCCCCTGGATGGAGAGAGGTTCTCCCTCTGGATCTTGGCCTTCATGGCGATGATGGCCCCTCCGGGATCCTCCTCTATGGCCTCCGGTGATGATGGCCCCCTCCGGCAGGGTGCTAGAGAGGGCCTAGATTGATTTCTCGTGGCTACAGAGGCTTGCAGCGGTGGAACTTCTGATCTAGATTAATTTCTGGAGGTTTGGGTATTTATAGGAGAGGTTGGCATCGAGAACAAGTCAGGGGGCCCCACGGCTAGTCCACGAGGCACAGGGGAGCGCCCAAGGGGGTGGGCGCACCCCCACCCCCTTTGGGCCCATGGGACTCTCCTCCGGTAGATTTTTGTTCTAGTATTTTTTACATTTTCTAGAAAAATTCTTCGTTGATTTTCAGCGCATTCCGAGAACTTTTATTTCTGCACAAAAACAACACCACGGTAGTTCTGCTGAAAACATCGTCAGTCCGGGTTATTTCTAATCAAACCAAAATCATATAAAACAATAGTAAACATGGCATGAATACTTCATAAATTATAGATACGTTGGAGACGTATCAGCATCCCCAACTTAATTCCCGCTCGTCCTTGAGTAGGTAAATGATAAAAGAAATAATTTATGAATTGTGAATGCTAGCAAGTTCTTAAGTTTGATCAATGATAGACACTTTTTATAGCATCATTATATATCATAACAGTAGCTCATCTCATAAAACTTTTCATGATCAAGTAACAAGCTATTCACATGTTAAAGTATAGATCATAAACTTTCTTGAAACTAACAAACTATATTCTCAGTCATCAAACAATTGCAATTCATCTTATTTTCAAGAAGGGTCTATGTCAGAGCTTTGATTTAGCAAACTCCACATACTCAACTATCATTTAATCTTTCACAATTGCTAACACTCATGTGATATTTATGGGTTCAAAGTTTTAATTGGACACAAAGAAAGATATGGGCTTATAGTTTTGCCTCCCAACCTTTTACCTCAAGGGTAATGTCAACAATAATAATTTATGAAAACCTACATCCAAGTGGATATATATATCCGGATCGCTCCAACACAAGGTGCTTGCCAAAGGAAAAAGTGTAAAAAGAAAAGTGAAAATCACCATGACTCTTGTATAAGGGTAGAAGGTAAAAGTAAAAGATAGGCCCTTCACAAAGGGAAGCAGAGGTTGTCATGCGATTTTAAGGTTGGATGCACAAAATCTTAATGCAAAAGAACGTCACTTTATATTGCCTCTTGTGATAGAGACCTTTATTATGCAGTTCGTCGCTTTTATTTCTTCCCTATCACAAGTTCATATAAAGCTTATTTTCTTCGCACTAATAGATCATACATATTTGGAGAGCAATTTTTATTGCATGCACCGATGACAACTTACTTGAAGGATCTTACTCAATCCATAGGTAGGTATGGTGGACTCTCATGGCAAAACTAGTTTTAAGGGATGTTTGGAAGCACAAGTAGTATCTCTACTTGGTGCAAAGAATTTGGCTAGCATGAGAGGGAAAGGCAAGCTCAACATGTTGGATGATCCAAGACAATATAACGTTTCGGATATAGGAAAACATAAACCATTAAGTTGTCTTCCTTGTCCAACATCAACCTTTTATCATGTCATATTTTAATGAGTGCTCACAATTACAAAAGATGTCCAAGATAGTATATTTATATGTGAAATTTCTCTTCCTTCAATATTCTTTCATGAATTGTTCAAGTGACCAATTATGCGTTTGCTAACTTTCAATAAGTTTACTACCTATACTTATTATGTGTGAAGTCATTACTCCCATTTTATAAGCATATGAAATGTATATAAATTCAGATTTATGATATTCAATTCATTCAACCATTTACTCATAGGATATACGTGAAGCAAGTGAGTAAATGGCAAACTACTCCACAAAGATATAAGTGAAGAACACTGAGTAGTCAAATAATTAACCAGCCATGGGAGGATTCTTTTTCATTCAAGATTTCAAATCCAATGGTTTTATTCAAACAGCAAGTAAAATTGAAAACACGCTCCAAACAAAACACATATCATGTGACGAACAAAAATGTAGCTCCGAGTAAGGTATATCGATAGTTTTGAAGACGAAAGAGGGGATGCCTTCCGGGGCATCCCCAATCTTAGGCGCTTGAGTCTTCCTTGAATATTACCTTGGGGTGCCTTGGGAATCCCCAAGCTTAGGGTCTTTCTACTCCTTATTCTCCTCATATCGATATCTCACTCAAAGCTTGAAAACTTCAATCACACAAAACTTAACGGAACTTCGTGAGATAGGTTAGTATGATAAAGAGTAAACCATTCACTTTGGTACTGTCAAAGACAAGGTTCATAACTGTTCTCACACAATGCCTACTCTACCATACCATTTCTACAATTTATATTGAGAAATATAAGCCATAGAAACTAGAAAACAAGCAAACTATGCAATGAAAACAGAATCTGTCAGAAACAGAACAGCCTATAATGATCTGAAAAGAAACCATACTTCTGCTACTACAAAAATTGTGAAATAAATTGGTGGACGTAGGAATTTGTCTTTTAAACTTCTGCGAAAAGAATCAACTCAAAATCACTCTTTTGTAAAAAAAATGGCAACTAATCTCGTGAGCGCAAAGTTTCTGTTTTTTACAGCAAGATCACATTAACTTTCACCCAAGTCTTCCCAAAGGTCTTACTTGGCACTTTATTGAAACAAAAGTTATAAAACATGATTACTATAGTATCTTAATCATTTAAACACACAAAAACAGTAAGGGTAAATATTGGGTTGTCTCCCAACAAGTGCTTTTCTGTAATGCCTTTTAGCTAGGCATGATGATTTCAATGAGGCTCGCATAAAAGATAAGAATTGAAACATAAAGAGAGCATCATGAAGAATATGACTAGAACATTTAAGTCTAACCCACTTCCTATGCCTAGGGATTTTGTGAGCACATAATTTATAGGAACAAGAATCAACTAGCATAGGAAGACAAAACAAGTATAACTTCAAATCTTTAAGCACATAGAGAGGAAACTTGATATTATTGCAACTCCTACAAGCATGTATTCCTCCCTCATAATAATTTTCAGTAGCATCATGAATGAGTTCAACAATATAACCATCACATAAAGCATTCTTTTCATGATCTACAAGCATAGAAAATGTACTACTCTCCACATAAGCAAAATTCTTCTCATTCGGAATAGTGGGATCACTAATTCCTAAAGTTGACACTCTTCCAAACCCGCTTTAGATGATAGTATTATTCATACTCCAAAAGATATAAGTGAAGTTCATGGAGCATTCTACAATTAATATAGACTAACCAGTATCCAATCTCAAAATATAAAAGAGAAGCACACGAAGCATTCTGTAAAACCATACTAAAAAAGATTTAAGTGAAGCACAAAGAGCAATTCTATAAGATCATACTTAAAAGATATAAGTGAAGCACATGAAGTATTCTATAAATAAATGAAGGGCTATCTCATACTAGCATGGTTCTTAAAGGAAAAACAAAAACACAAAGGACACAAATCATGTGAATAAAACAAAAACCGAGGTATACCGATAATTGTTGAAGAAGAGAGATGGGATGCCAACCGGGGCATCCCCAAGCTTAGATGCTTGAGTATCCTTGAAATATTTACTTGAGGTGCCTTGGGCATCCCCAAGCTTGAACTCTTGCCTCTCTTTATTCTTCTCATATTGATAGCTCCTCGATCTTCGAACACTTCATCCACACAAAACTTTAACAAAAACTTTGTGAGACCTGTTAGTATAATAAAGCAAATCATTACCTTTAGGTACTGTTGCAAACTTATTACAAATTCATATTAGAACTATATCTACTGTATTCCAACTTCACCATGGTTCATACCCCCCGATACTACCCATAGATTCATCAGAATAAGCGATCAACACATAGAAAACAGAATCTGTCAAAAATAGGACAGTCTATAGTAATCTGGAAGTTCAGTAAACTTCTGTAACTCCAAAAAATTCTAAAAAATTATGAAAATTTAAATAATTTGTACATAAGTAATGTTCAAAAAGTTTCAGACCCATTTGACTTTCCAGTAAAAAATGTAAATTCACGCGCTACAGCCAAAGTTTCTGTTTTTGTACTGCACAAAGTAAACAAGCAATCTAATCATCCTAAAACCAAAGCTTGGCACATTATTTTTATAATACAATGGATATATACAAGGGTATAATTATTTAAAGAGAAGCTTCCATGAAATTTTTTACATTGTTTCCATGAGCATGAACACAAGTGCTCAAGGTCGACCCTCACTTCTTCAATGCATAATCTTCCAATCACTTCTCTTATTGAAAAACTTTTTAGGCATGAGAGGCAAGTAATTTTTTTGTATTTTCATTCTTCTATTTTTTTGTATGTTTCACCCACAACTAAACAGAAACAAAAAGGTAAAACAAAATCTACTTAGTGAAGAAAGCAAACAAGCACACACGATAATATCAACCCCACGCTATTGCTCCCCAGCAACGGCGCCAGAAAAGAGTTTGATAATCCCCAAGTGCAGGGAATCATCATAGCAATTTCCAAAGGTGGAAGTGATAAGCATGGAGTGTCGAACCCACAAGGAGCTAAAGGCAAGATCAATATTCTCTCAAGTCCTATCTGCCACTGATACGACTCTACGTACACCGAACGTTTGCTTCCAACTAGAAACGAGAAATAAAACTACGTTGTGGGTATGAAGAGGATAACTTTGCATGATATCGGAGAGCTAAAACATAAAAGTAGGTGCTGTTATCATAAAGTTAGAATATATTACTAAATATTATAAATAGCGAGTGTGGAATAATGATGGGTCGGTGTGCGGAATTATCCTAGGCAATTGTTAACAGGACCGGTGGTCGTCATTGCAATTTCATATGAGGGAGAGGCATAAGCTAACATGCTTTCTCTTCTTGGATCATATGCACTTATGATTGGAACTCTAGCAAGCATCCGCAACTACTTAAGATCATTAAGGTAAAACCCAACCATAGCATTAAAGCATCAAGTCCCCTTTATCCCATACGCAACAATCCCCTTACTCGGGTTTATGCTTCTGTCACTCAAGCAACCCACTATAAGCGAATCATGAACATATTGCAACACCCTACAGCGGGAATCCCTCACGCTTGCGCGACACGGAGGACACAATAGGACAACACCAAAATAAAACATACAACTCGTACCAATCTAGATCATCAATCAACCCAAAGACAAAGGATATCTACTCAAAACATCATAGGATGGCAACACATCATTGGATCATAATATGTGGCATAAAGCATCATGTTCAAGTAGGGATTACAGCGGGGTGCGGGAGAGTGGACTGCGAAAAAGAGGTGAGGATGGTGATGTTGATCAAGACGATCACCGCGGCGATGATTCCCCCCCCCCCCCCCGATGGCACTCCAGCGCCACCGAGAGAGAGGAGGAGAGGTTCTCCCCCTTGTGCTTCCTCCTCCATGGCCTCCCCCTGGATGGGGAGAGGTTCTCCCTCTGGATCTTGGCCTTCATGGCGATAATGGCCCCTCCGGGATCCTCCTCTATGGCCTCCGGTGATGATGGCCCCCTCCAGCAGGGTGCCAGAGAGGGCCTAGATTGATTTCTCGTGGCTACACAGGCTTGCGATGGCGGAACTTCTGATCTAGGTTAATTTCTGGAGGTTTGGGTATTTATAGGAGAGGTTGGTGTCTAGAACAAGTCAGGGGGCCCCATGGGTAGTCCACGAGGCACAGGGGCGCCAAGGGGGGATGGGCGCGCCCCCCACCCTCATGGGACCCACGGGACTCCCCTCCGGTAGATTTTTGTTCCAGTATTTTTTATATTTTCTAGAAAAAAATCTTTGTTGATTTTCAGCGCATTCCGAGAACTTTTATTTCTGCACAAAAACAACACCACGGTAGTTCTGCTAAAAATAGCGTCAGTCCGGGTTAGTTCTAATCAAATCATACCAAAATCATATAAAACAATAGTAAACATGGCATGAATACTGACGAAGTCATGTACCTAGGGTAGGGTCATGGACCTGTCCAAGGTACCCTCCCCAAGGACATCTTTATAGGAAGCTGCCTTCCAGTCGACCAAGAAGGATTCCACTCGACAGACTCGAGGACACTCGACAATGAAGACTCACTCGACCACTAGGAGATCAAGAGCCACTCTGTATCCAAACGGTCTGTAATTAAGTAGTCTTTATGGCCATCATGACACTTTATGTAAGGCGTTACAGGTAACGCCTGGCCTTAATGTACTTTAAACCCCCCGCTGCGTGGGCTGGCTGGGGTCCTGGCAGACACTATGTAAGCCACCCCCCTCCACTGGCAGAAGGGTTCGCACCCCTGTAACTCATACGCTTATAATCCACTCGACCGCCTCCGGGCTCTGAGACGTAGGGCTGTTACTTCCTCCGAGAAGGGCCTGAACTCGTAAATCTCTTGCGTATACAACTACTCCATAGCTAGGATCTTGCCTCTCCATACCTACCCCCCATTCTACTGTCAGTCTTAGTACCATGACAGTTGGCGCCCACCTTGGGGCCAGTGTCTTAGCGACTTATTGGAGAAGTTGCATTTGTTCCGATCGCCTTCATCATGGTTTCTGGCGGAGTTCTGGTCGAGGGCCGTGAGATCCGTCTCAGCGCGCTCACGTTCGTCGCCGACGACTCCGCTTGGCTCCAGGAGGCTCCGCTCAACATCGACGCACTTCCCGTCCGCGGGGCGACGCACTTTCGTGCGTGTGTCCGCGGCATCCTGCTGCGACAACCGTCGACTCCGTATTGGTCGACTCTTGTGTCGTCCTCCCTCCCTGTCTCCCGCCAGCGCAAGCGCTCTGGTCGGTCGAGGCTCTAGCGGTGGGTGAGACACGCAGTGGCTCGCCAATCGGCCACCACCCAAGTCACGGCAATCGAGCCCGACGAATCTCTCTATGGCCTGTTCCATCTGTCGACTGGCTCCGTAGAGACTGCATCCGAGTGCGACAGCAGTGATCCAGCGGCGGAGGTTCTGATGGTCAATGGGCCTCGTAGTCCTCCCGGCTTCCCCGCACTAACGGGATGGACGGCGGAGGCGACCCCGCTCAGGTCCACGAGGAATATCAACCCGAGCCACTCACTTCTCTGCAAAGGGAAGATCTTTGCCGCCGGAACATGGATGCCCTGCATACTCCCATCGCAGGAGAAACTCCCGAGGCTCGTGCCTTGGAGGAGGCGCGTTTGGCCAACTTGGCCGAACGCACTCGATTGGAGAACCTCCAGCGAGCACTCGACGAACGTGCGCGGCAACGAGTACCCGACTCCAGTCGACGTCAACTCTTTCCGCAACCAACTCAGGTATATCGAACCCCGATTCAGAATTTAGCAGCTGCAGCCCGTATAGCAGAGTCAATTCAGCCCTCTCAGTCGGAGGCTGGCAGAGGCTTGATGCAGATCCGGGATTTTCTCCGGGCAGCAGGAGATCAGAATTCAGCTATGTCACAGTCACGCAATAGGATTCACAGTCGATCTGTCGCTGCGAATACAATCCAGTTGGCTCATAGCCCAAGATCGCCTCTGCAGCGTGAGGGACGTGGAGGTCGACGTGACCAGTATGGTGACCGATTCGATCGTGATGATCGGCGTCGAGTGCCCACTCCTCCCCCAAGGGGTGGGTCTTACGCCCCTCGGCAGCAAGATGACAGGCGCCAGCTAAGTGTTGGACGAAGAGCTCCGGTCGACCCCGGGGAACCAGGCTTTGACGCGCGATCCATCATCGTGCAAGGTTTGGTCAATCGGAACAGAGCTCATCGAGGTGGCCACGACAGAGATGCGCCCACTAGCAGCCGAGAGTCCATGTTTCAGGTCCAGAATGTTTTAGCAGAGCCATTAGAGCCGCAGTGATACCTCCCAACTTCAGGTTGGCGACTGGGGTAAGTAAATTCACTGGTGAGTCCAAGCCCGAAACCTGGCTCAAAGACTACCGAGTGGCTGTACAGATTGGCGGTGGCAATGATGAGGTGGCCATGAAGCACTTACCACTCATGTTGGAGGGTTCGGCCAGGGCCTGGTTGAATCAGTTAGCTCCTAGCAGCATTTACACTTGGGAAGATCTTTCCCGAGTGTTCGTCAGGACATTTGAGGGAACTTGCAAGCGACCAGCAGGACTGACAAAGCTGCAGGTCTGCGTGCAAAAGTCGAATGAGACCCTGAGAGATTACATCCATAGATGGATCACCTTGCATCATACCGTGGAGAATGTATCTGATCATCAAGCGGTCTGTGCCTTCAAGGATGGTGTTAAGAACAGAGAGTTAAGTCTGAAGTTTGGTCCGACCGGGGATATGACCCTGAGTCAAATGATGGAGATTGCCACCAAATACGCCAATGGTGAAGAAGAGGATTGACTCCGGAGTGGCAAGTACAAGCCGAGCCAGTCGGAAAAAGGAAACTCCAGTCGGAAGCAGAAGCGGAAAGCCGAGCCAGCTGCTCCTGGAGAGGCTCTGGCCGTGACTCAGGGAAAATTCAAAGGGAAGCCCAAAGGATCATGGAATCCCAAGAAGGTAAAGGATAAGGAAGGAAACGACGTGATGGATTTGCTGTGTCACATCCACACGAAGAAAGACAAAGAGGGTAACTTCATCTACCCGAAACATACCACTTGCCAGTGCCGGCTCTTAATCCAGCAGTTTCAAGGAAAACAGCCCAAGGACAAGGAAAAGGAGACGGATAAGGCTGAGGATAAAGAGGACAGTGATGAAGGATACCCTCATGTCAATTCCACCCTGATGATTTTTGCTGATGTGGAGAGCAAAAGTCGATTGAAAGCTATCAACCGTGAGGTAAATATGGTCGCTCCGGCGACACCAAGCTATCTGAGATGGTCTCAAACTGCCATTACGTTCGACCAGTCCGATCATCCGACTCACATAGCCACCCCTGGGAGGCAAGCTTTGGTGGTCAACCCAGTCGTCGAAGGCACTCGACTGACTAAGGTGCTGATGGATGGTGGCAGTGGACTGAATATATTGTATGCGGAGACGCTAAAGGGAATGGGCATTCCGATGTCCAGACTCAGCTCCAGCAACATGAGTTTTCATGGAGTCATTCCTGGAAAGAAGGCTGAGTCACTCGGCCAAATAGCTCTAGACGTGGTGTTCGGCGACTCGAAGCATTTCCGCAAAGAGAAG
This sequence comes from Triticum timopheevii, assembly GCA_963921465.1. Lineage (NCBI taxonomy): Eukaryota > Viridiplantae > Streptophyta > Magnoliopsida > Poales > Poaceae > Triticum > Triticum timopheevii. Next base: position 282,427,686 of record OY997268.1, on the reverse strand, counting down.
CTGATATTTGAAGTTGTGGATTTCCAGAGCGCTTATCACGCTATTTTGGGGAGACCAGCTTATGCACGGTTCATGGCTCGACCATGTTACGTGTACCTCAAACTGAAGATGCCTGGCCCCAAAGGCGTGATCACCATCACTAGCAATCGGAAAAAGGCAGAAGAGTGTTTTCAGAAAGGCTCAAAGATTACCGGTTCCCAGATAACAGTGGTAGAGCTAGAGGAATATAAGAAAAATGCAGATCCGAGTGATTTATTGCGAGCCAAGAAGCCCGCCACAGAGTCAGCATTCCAGTTGTCTGGTGAGACGGAGCCTGTTCACATTCACCCGACCGACCCCAGCGCGGCTCCGACTCATATTTCCACAACACTCGACTCTAAATAGGAAGAAGCGCTCATCCAGTTCCTCCGTGAGAACTAGGACATCTTTGCATGGAAGCCTGCTGACATGCCGGGTGTTCCCAGGGGGCTGGCTGAGCATCGTTTACGAGTTGACCCAAAAGCAAAACCTGTCAAAGAACATCTTCGACGGTCCGCCGTCCAGAAGAGAAAGGCCATTGGCAAAGAGGTGGCTCGACTCGTGGCAGCAGAGTTTATCCGAGAGATATACCACTCTGAGTGGCTCGCCAATGTTGTCATGGTCCCCAAGAAGGACAAGTCACTTCGCATGTGCATCGATTTCAAACATATCAATTGGGCCTGCCCGAAAGATCATTTTCCTCTCCCTCGCATCGACCAAATTGTCAACTCGACTGCGGGATGCGAGAGATTGTCTTTTTTAGACGCCTATTCCGGGTACCATCAGATCCGTCTGTATGGACCCGACGAGATCAAAACAGCTTTCATCACTCCATTCGGGTGCTTCTGCTATGTCACCATGCCATTTGGTCTCAAGAATGCCGGAGCCACGTTCATGAGGATGATTCAAAAGTGTTTACTCACTCAAATCAGTCGGAATGTGGAAGCGTACATGGATGATATTGTGGTCAAGTCACGAAAGGGTTCCGACCTATTGACTGACCTCGCTGAAACATTTGCCAATCTCAGGAGGTATGATATCAAGCTTAATCCATCAAAGTGCACATTCGGAGTTCCTGGTGAAAAGTTACTCGGTTTTCTCGTTTCAGAACGAGGAATCGACGCTAACCCAGAAAAAGTTGGCACCATACTCCGAATGAAACGCCCTGTGCGTGTGCACGATGTCCAGAAGCTTACTGGATGCTTGGCCGCGTTAAGTCGATTCATCTCTCGCCTCGATGAAAAGGCATTGCCTCTTTACCGACTGATGAAGAAGTCAGACAAGTTCGAGTGGACTCCAGAAGCTGATGCAGCGTTTGCCGAGCTAAAAGCTCTGCTCTCCACCCAGCCGGTGCTTGCTGCTCCAATCAGCGAAGAGCCTCTGTTGCTTTACATTGCAGCCACAGGACAAGTCGTCAGTACAGTACTTACGGTCGAGCGGGAAGAAGAAGGGAAAGCCTTGAAAGTTTAGCGCCTAGTGTATTATCGTTCCGAAGTTTTGACCCCATCGAAGTAAAGATACCCTCATTATCAGAAGCTTGTGTATGGGATCTACATGACCACGAAGAAGGTTGCTCATTATTTCTCTGATCGTTCCATTACAGTCGTCAGCGATGCCCCACTGTCAGAGATTCTGCACAACAGAGATGCAACTGGTCGAGTGGCGAAATGGGCGATTGAACTCCTTCCCCTTGATATCAAGTTTGAGGCAAAGAAAACCATTATGTCCCAAGCAATAGCAGATTTCCTTGCCGAGTGGATTGAACAACAGCAGCCGACTCAAGTTCACTCGGAACACTGGACCATGTTCTTTGACGGCTCTAAGATGTTAAATGGTTCCGGTGCTGGGGTAGTTTTGGTTTCCCCCAGAGGAGATAAGCTCAGATATGTGCTCTAGATTCACTTTGATTCCTCCAACGATGAAGCAGAATATGAGGCATTTTTATATGGGTTGCGCATGGCCATTTCACTCGGCGTCCGTCGCCTTATGGTTTATGGCGACTCAGATTTGGTGGTCAATCAGGTGATGAAGGAGTGGGATGTTAGAATCCCAGCCATGACTGGATACTGCAATGCAGTGAGAAAGCTTGAAAAGAAATTTGAAGGGTTAGAGCTCCACCATATACCCTGACTGAAGAACCAAGCGGCTGATGATTTGGCGAAGATAGGTTCCAAGAGAGAAGCCATTCCCGGTGATGTGTTCCTGGAGCATATCCATACCCCATCAGTTAAGGAAGATCCTTTTACCGAAGAAGCTCCGCATCCTAAAAGTGTCACGGATCCGACTGTAGTTGAAGTTCCAGCAGTGGTCGACCTGATCATGGAAGTGTTGGTGATCACTCCCGATTGGACAGTGCCGTATATCACGTATATCTTAAGGAAAGAGCTCCCAGAGGATGAAGAAGAGGCTCGACAGATCATCTGCCGATCTAAAGCCTTTACCATGATAAGGGGACAGTTGTACAGAGAAAGCGCGACTGGAGTTGGTCAGAAATGCATAACGCCAGAAGAAGGTCGAATAATCCTTAACGACATCCACTCGGGGACCTGTGGCCATCATGCGTCCTCTCAGACCATTGTAGCCAAAGCATACCGAGCCGGATTTTACTGGCCAAGAGCGAATGAAATGGCAAAGGAGATACTCGACAAGTGTGAAGGATGTCAATTTTACTCCAATATGTCACACAAGCCTGCCTCAGCTTTAAAGACCATACCACTCGTCTGGCCCTTCGCTGTATGGGGATTGGATATGGTTGGACCTCTGAGAACAGGCAGAAGCGGTTTCACCCATGTGCTGGTAGCAGTCGACAAGTTCACCAAGTGGATCGAGGCTAAACCCATCAAGAACCTTGATGCCGGCACTGCTGTCAGCTTCATCAGAGAGTTGATATTCAGATATGGAGTCCCACACAACATCATCACTGGCAACGGGTCAAACTTTGATTCCGAGGAATTCAGAGCGTTCTGCACATCTCAGGGCACACGAGTCGACTATGCTTCAGTCGCTCATCCTCAATCGAATGGACAGGCAGAACGAGCAAATGGCTTGATTCTCAAAGGGTTGAAACCCCGATTGATGCGTGATCTCAAGCACGCAGCTGGTGCATGGGTCGATGAGCTTCCGTAACTGCTTTGGGGGTTAAGGACCACGCCTAACCGGTCGACTGGGAGAACTCCGTTCTTCTTGGTCTACGGAGCTGAAGCGGTCTTGCCGAGTGACCTGCTTCACAACGCTCCCCGAGTCGAGCTCTACACTGAAGCTGAAGCAGAACAAGCCCGGCAGGACGCAGTCGACCTTCTAGAGGAAGAAAGGGAGATGGCTTTGATCCCATCGACCATTTACCAGCAGGACTTGCATCGCTTCCACGCCAAAAACGCGAGGAGTCGAGCCTTCTAGGAAGGAGATTTGGTTCTCCGAGTGGATCAGCAGAAACCACACAAACTCGCTCCTTCTTGGGAAGGCTCCTTCATCGTCACCAAGGTTCTCCACAATGGAGCATACCGTCTTTACAATGTCGATCACCAGATCGACGAGCCCCGAGCTTGGAACGCGGAGCTTCTCCGCCCCTTTTACACTTAAGTATGCACTCGGAAATGTAATAAAAGTACTTCTGTAGTTCATTTTTCAAAGACAATAGTGTTATAATTTTCCCAGTGATTGTTGTTACTTTTGTTTGTTCAATAAAATCCCCCCCAGTGGGTGGCTTAGCTGCGAATCCGTTTCGCCTAAGTTTGTAAAAATCCTACCGAGTGGTGAGCCAGCCTCTCACTCGGAGGCTTAGCCGCGAATCCGTTTCGCCTAAGTTCAATAAAATCCTACCAAGTGGCGAGCCAGTCTCCCACTTGGGGGCTTAGCTGCAGTCCAAGTACTCGCCTAAGTTTAAATAAAATCCTACCGAGTGGTGAGCCAGCCTCCCACTCAGAGGCTTAGCTGCAGTCCAAGTACTCGCCTAAGTTTAAATAAAATCCTACTGAGTGGTGAGCCAGCCTCCCACTCGGAGGCTTAGCTGTAGTCCAAGTACTCGCCTAAGTTTCAACGAAATCCTACCGAGTGGTGAGCCAACCTCCCACTCGGAAGCTTAGCTGCAGTCCAAGTACTCGCCTAAGTTTAAATAAAATCCTACCGAGTGGTGAGCCAGCCTCCCACTCGGAGGCTTAGCTGCAATCCAAGTACTCGCCTAAGTTTCAACGAAATCCTACCAAGTGGTGAGCCAGCCTCCCACTCGGGGGCTTAGCTGCAGCATAGCGCTCGCCTAAGTACAAGCATAACATGCGCTCCGCAAGGAAGACGAGGTGCAGGTCGACTGCTGCTCTCCTCTTCCGAGCTATGCCACAAGTATAATGTGCTCTCCGCAAAGAGGACGAGGTACATGTCGACTGCTACTTCTCCTTCCGAGCTACGCCACAAGTATAATGTGTGCTCTGCAAGGAAGACGAGGTGCAGGTCGATTGATGCCTTCTTATTCGGAGGTACGCCGCAAAAATCCTTCTGAGTGGAGAGCAAACCTCCCACTCGGGGGCTTAGCTGCAGCCCAGTGCTCGCCTAAGTTTTTGAAAATCCTACTGAGTGGAGAGCAGACCTCCAACTCGGGGGCTTAGCTGCAGCCCAGTGCTCGCCTAAGTTTTTGAAAATCCTACCGAGTGGAGAGCAGACCTCCCACTCGGGGGCTTAGCTGCAGCCCAGTGCTCGCCTAAGTTTTTGAAAATCCTACCGAGTGGAGAGCAGACCTCCCACTCGGGGGCTTAGCTGCAGCCCAGTGCTCGCCTAAGTTTTTGAAAATCCTACCGAGGGGAGAGCATACCTCCCACTCGAGGGCTTAGCTGCAGCCCAGTGCTCGCCTAAGTTTTTGAAAATCCTACCGAGTGGAGAGCAGACCTCCCACTCGGAGGCTTAGCTGCAGCCCAGAGCTCGCCTAAGTTTTTGAAAATCCTACCGAGTAGAGAGCAGACCTCCCACTCGGAGGCTTAGCTGCAGCCCAGTGCTCGCCTAAAGGTGTTGGGGAACAAGTCGATTGCAATAAGTGCTTCATCCTAGCCTGCAAAAGACACCTCAAACTAGATGCAAACATATTCAACGTCGAATCCAAGTTCAGATAACGTCTTACGGAACCATAAGTGCTCAGGCGCTAAGCCTGTTAAAGTTTATCGGTTACAAAAACCACTCGGCATACCGAGGCAAATTTAAAGTATCAAGCATAGAAGTTTTTTACCCCTCCTGCGGAGGGCTGGAAGGCGCAACGAATTCGTCCAGGTCGATTCCATCTGCGATCCGAGTGGCAGCGGCGATGAAGGTCTCCATGAAGGATCAGAAATCATGCTTCTTGGTATTGGCCACCTTGAGAGCTGCCAGCTTGTCCTCTCGCGCTTCCTTGCAGTGAAAACGGGCCAGAGATAGGGCAACGTCCGCACCACACCTGGCAGAAGACTTCTTCCATTCTTGCACTCGACTTGGAACGTCGTTCAGTCGAGTCATCAGAGACTCGAGGTCATTCTGAAGTGTTTCTCCTAGCCAGAGTGTTGTGTTGATGCGGGAAGTTGCGACCTTCAGCCTTGCGAGATAGTCGACAACAGCAGCAATGCGAGGCTCAAGTCGAAGCACATTCATGGCGGCTTCGTCCTTCACAGGAGAGTTGATGGGATCTAGGCTCATCTCCAGTCGACCAGTCTCCTCTTCAAAATTCTGGCAGAACTCTGCAGATACAACCCCAAAGTTAAGACAACAGTTTGATGACAAGATCATAATAAAAAGACCCGTCTGATACAAAGGATTACCTTCGAGCATGAGGAAGAGCTTCTTCGCGAATCCTCCCAAATAAGCCTCCAGATCATTCCTCTTTCCCGCCAATTCACTGGCCTTGTCACTCAAAGTAATCTTGTCATTCTTCAGTCGACTGACCTCTTTGTTGACCGCATCAAGAGCAACTTTCAGATTGGTATTCTCCTCTTCAAGCTTGGTGATTGAGGCCAGCTTTTCTTTTGCGAGCTTGGTTTTCTCTGAAGCTGCTTTCTGCGCCTCAGCGAGGTCAAGATCCTTCTTCTTCAGAGAATCCCTCAGTTTATCTGCAAAATCACAGTGAGATCAGACTCGGGAATAAAACAAGAAACAAAGGCAGTCGTCAAGGTTCTCACCAAACATACCTTTTGCCTCCTCCTTTGCCTTCGTGAAGTTCTCCTGGACAAGCTTCAGATCAAGTTCGAGCTGGATATGCTTGTTCTCCAACTCAGTATAACGAGCTGCAAGCTCACAAGATTTCTGCGAAGAACCAATCGACATATGTCAAAGACACGTCACTTCCGAGTGACTAAGAAAAAAATCATAGCATTTCTAAGACTACAGCCGAATATAAACATTCGACCGTAGTCCCGGGGACTACACCCAGTGGATGCACTCAGCGTGCCCCCACTAGTTCTATCAGCTAGAGTCGACCAGTCGACCAGAAAAGAGAGAAAGGCTAATAACCAGCAGATAGCCACAAAAGAGAGAGAGAGAGAGAGAGAGAGAGAGAGAGAGAGAGAGAGAGGTGTTCTTCAGACTGTAGTCGACTGCCAGCAGTCGACCACAGTCTCGGGGACTACACCCAGTGGGTGCACTCAGCGTGCCCCCACCGGTCTATGATTCCATTCGACCTGATCGAGTAAAGAAAAAGCTTAAGACATAAAGACTATGGTCGACTGCCAGCAGTCCACCATAGCCTTGGGGACTACACCCAGTGGGTGCACTCAGCGTTCCCCCACCAATACAGAATTTCAATCGACGCACCCAGTGGGTGTACGACAGACACTAAGATTTTCAGAAAGATTTTCAGGTATCATATCCTAACAGAACAGGCGGTGATCAACTAACCTGAACATTGCTTTGAAGAGCTGAACTGGCGTCATAAGCCGCCTGACTGGTGTCTCGGATCGCCTTCACTTGCTCCATCATGACCCCTGCCTGGCGTATTGCTTCTTTAGCAGCGCTTGCTTGGTCTTCTGGGACGTGGTGGGTCGAGAAAAGTGAAGGCTGAGCAGCACTCGACGACGAAGGGCGAGCACTCGTCAGCGGCACTGCAAAGGATACGGTAGGCCGAGTGACGCTGTCCCCCTCCACAACCAACGTCTCGGGTGCTGACACGTCCTGAGTCGCCTTGCCAGCAGACGCTTTCTTATTCCTCCTCTGCCTTAGTGGTTCCTCGTCATCGTCGTCAGGAATGTCAATAACGATGTTAGGTAGAGCTGCAGAAAAGAGTCAAAGTTAAAGACAAAGATCCAACCGACTGAAGACGGAGCTACAAAGGTCGTACCAGGTTTTGAAGTGACAGCATCTTCCATTTCATGGTCTTCAGGTCTGGTCAAGGTATCAGAAGTAGCAGCACTACAGTTTCAGAATTCAGTCAATCAGCTAACGAATCGACCAAGAGTAAATCCATGAGAAACAAAGAGACGCAAGTTATGTCATTACCCAGAAATAGTGGGAATCACCATCTTCATCTTCGGCAAGGCCTTCGTCGGCTTTGACGGTGCCACTCGAGATTGCTTTGGCGCTTTTTCAGTCGGCACCGGAGAGGTCGTCCGAGGACGCTTGGTCGACTGAACAACAGGCGCGACTCCTTTGCCACGCTCGACTGCAGGATCATGGACAAGTTTGGATCTCCTCTCGGAATGAGGAGGCGCGACTTCCTCCTCCTCTTCCTCCTCCTCTTCCTCGTCGGAGCCAGCATCTTCATCACCCTCATCACCATCCGATTCCCACTCTTCTTGACTTTCACCTCCACTTCCTTCCTCCTCCTCAGTCGGTGCCTGCGCCCCGTTGGGCATCGAATACAACTCAGTGGTAGCCTGGAAGACAACAAAGCAAGACAAGAGTCAATCGACCGATTTGTAGTGAAATAGAATGAATGAAACAGGATCACAACCGGGGATAAGTGGTCATACCGTGTCTGGTTCATAAGACTGGTCGAGCGGTGGGATCCTCCTAGCCCCACGAGGGTTGTCCTTGTTCCCCGTGATGGCAGTCATCCACCTCTCCAGCGTGGCCTCGTCGACCTCCTCTGGGTGGACCCGAGTGGTGTGCTCAGTACCGGAGTACAACCACATCGGGTGGCCTCAGTACTGGAGTGGCTGAATGCGCCATCGAAGAAAAACCTCCAAAAGATCCATGCCAGTGACACCGTCGCGAATGAGTTGAACTACACGCTCCATCAACATTTTAACCTGAGCCTTTTCTTTCGGGAGTACCTTCATGGAAGATGGCTTGTTCACTCGGTCCATGGAGAACAGAGGGAGACCAGTCGACTGCCCCGGCGTCGACTCGTCTTGGCAATAGAACCAGGTCGACTGCCACCCTCTAACCGACTCGGGAAGGGTCATGGCTGGAAAAGCACTCTTACTCCTCATTTGGATCCCGAGACCCCCACACATCTAGATTACCTTGGTCCTCTCGTCATCCGGACTCGTCTTTTTCACCGTCTGAGAGCGACAAGTGAATATGTGCTTAAAGAGACCCCAGTGCGGCCGACAACCCATGAAGTTTTCGCACAGAGACACGAAAGCGGCGAGATAGGCAATGTAATTGGGAGTGAAGTGGTGGAGTTGTGCCCCAAAGAAGTTTAGAAACCCTCGGAAGAAAAGATTCGGTGGCAGAGAGAATCCGCGATCTACATGAGTGGCTAAGAGAACACATTCACCCTCCAGTGGCTGCGGTTGCCACTCGGTCCCCGAAAGTCTTGCTGACCCATGGGAGATTAGTCCCTCATTGGCCAGATTGTCGAGATCCCTCCGGGTGATGGTCGAGCGGATCCAATCTCCTTGGACCCAACCTTGCGGCAGGCGGGACTGCGATGAAGATCCACCCCGACTGGTCACTCTCCCCTTTGCTTTTGCTGTCGCCGTCGCCTTCTTCGCTCGCTCCAAGGCCGCCGTCTTCTCCTTCACCATCGTCACCGGCGAGGCGTGCGAGGAGTGGATGGGCAGAGGTAAAAGCGGGCGCAGCGGGCGAGGTTGAGGAAGGTGGAGAGGGGAATGGAGACGCACTGTTCCGAGTGGCTGACAGGTAGGCCTGGCCGATCCTGTCAAATCCCGAAACAGTCGCACGTGCGACACGTGGCGAAAAAGGCGATGTGGAAATCGAGGCGTCTTCGCCTTATCCCATCCAAGTACCGCGGTCCTCTCCGCTCGCGCGCTTCCCAAAATTCGGATCCCACTAAATCCGCTAACAGCAGAGCAACCTGTCAGACGGTAGATTTCCTACGATCCGTCGCTCAGAAATCCACCAAGTTCAAAAGTTCACTCGACAGAGGAAAAGAATGGATCAAGGCGACTGAAAGAAAAGTTGATGCCATCGCTAAAAAAAGTCATTGATCCAGAATGTGACATACTCAGAACACGAAAAACAGGTCGGAAAAATTATCAACTCCTTCCTCACTCAAACCTCGATCCATTCGGGGGCTAATGACGAAGTCATGTACCTAGGGTAGGGTCATGGACCTGTCCAAGGTACCCTCCCCAAGGACATCTTTATAGGAAGCTGCCTTCCAGTCGACCAAGAAGGATTCCACTCGACAGACTCGAAGACACTCGACCATGAAGACTCACTCGACCACTAGGAGATCAAGAGCCACTCTGTATCCAAACGGTCTGTAATTAAGTAGTCTTTATGGCCATGATGACACTTTATGTAAGGCGTTACAGGTAACGCCTGGCCTTAATGTACTTTAAACCCCCCACTGCGTGGGCTGGCTGGGGTCCTGGCAGACACTATATAAGCCACCCCCCTCCACTGGCAGAAGGGTTTGCACCCCTGTAACTCATACGCTTATAATCCAGTCGACAGCCTCCGGGCTCCGAGACGTAGGGCTGTTACTTCCTCCGAGAAGGGCCTGAACTCGTAAATCTCTTGCATATACAACTACTCCATAGCTAGGATCTTGCCTCTCCATACCTACCCCCATTCTACTGCCAGTCTTAGTACCACGACAAATACTTCATAAATTATCGATACGTTGGAGACGTATCACATCTCTAGTCCATGCCATGCCAATCATTGAACATTCTGAAATATTTATCTTGAATGGATATTAGTTCAATGAGCTATAATTGTTATGAATTACCAAAACCACCTGGGGATTAGTTCTACTTTCAATCTCCCCCTTTTTGGTAATTGATGACAACACATAGATCAAAGCTTCGACAAATGATTAAATGAATGGAATACATCGTCGCTTTGAGAAGTATGTGATAAGCAAGAGCTCCCCCTAAATTTGTGCATTATTAAAAATTGCGTTTTAATGCAAATGCACAATCGATTAGGATCATGGGTTACTCTTCCATGCCACATACATCTTGGTGGAGAGCACAAAATGATAAGAGTGAAATAACATGCAACATCGTCAAACACATAAGTGAATGATCATACACTAGTAATTATAGAGATAAGAATTAAGCACACATTAAACATAGTATGACCAACCACATAACCAAACATAGTATTTCACGAGCATCAAACGAGCAAGTAGCACGGATCAAACGAACATTGTAGCAAATGAAAATAAAAACCAACAAGCAAAAGAACGAGGCACTCTCTCTCTCTCTCGAAGCCTATGATCTATACACTTCCTCCCCCTTTGGCAACAAGTTACCAAAAATATCGAAAAAAGTATAGAGCTATGCGTCTCTCTAGGCATGATCCTCTGGAGCTCCGAGAGGGGTCTTCTAGCTTGTAGCTCCAGTGTGCGTAGAAGGCGTTGAGAGAACCGCGTCTGCAAATGGTTCGGATGAAGTCTGCTGAGCTGGTGGTGTAGACATTGGAGGTGGCACTGTAGCAGTAGTGGCAGGTAAAGAGTGAGTAGGCCTCGCGTCTGCAACTAGCGCAACTGAAGATCTGGGTGCCCTAGGCACAGTCTAAAACCTCTCAGTAGTGGTGTGGTTATTGCCATCTTCAGCATCATCTCTAAGCTTCTCCACAATAGACTGGATCTCTGTGACCTTGACATCTAAGTTGTACATCTTGTCCTCCACAATCCGCTCTAAGCTCTCCTAGTTGTTGGCTAAGTTGGCCAGACTTTGCTCAATCCTCAGTGTTGCTTCCACCAGATATCTCATTTGATCTTGCTTTGACTTGAGATTTGCTATCGGGGCATTGGGTGCAGTGGCTTCCTTTGCTGCCTTTGCTGCTGCTGCTGCCTGAGCCTTCTCTTGAGCCTCAACTGATGTAGGCTATGAAGTATCCATCACCACTACATTGTCCTCGAGCTCTGGCTGAAGAGGGAGGTTGTAGGAACAAAGTATGTCTACTAGAGGGGGGGTGAATGGGAGTTTTAAATTTTCTTCAGAAAACTTAAATCTCTCAGAACCCAACATCGGAATAAATGAAAAACAAACTATGAGGAACAACAACAGAATACCAAAGGGAAACTAAAGCATGCATCGAAGTAAATCACACGAATGAAATGCATTGAATGTAAACATGAGTGACAGAGATAGCCAAAAATGCTCAAAGGCGACAAGGTATTTGTTCGACCAGTTCGTCCTTGTGCACAAGGACTACGTCTGGTTGGAGGGGTTGTGACTTAACACGGAAGATAAACTCTCTTCCCCCTATTCTCCTCGACGATTGATTCGTCAACCGATGTCGATCACTCGTGGTAGATACTTGAAGGCGATCTCTGAACCTTTACAGACTTCTTCTTTGAGAACCACAATTACTCTTGGTCTCTGAAGAAATTGACACCTAATCGTCTAGAGAGTTTGCAACTCTCAAGAGTAATAGGTGGAGCGTACTAAACTTAGATTCCAGCGATGTTGAACACTATCTAATTCTTTAGTTCTAGGGTTTTTCTCTCGATGTATTTTTAACTCAAATCGCTCGGAGAGTGGGTTGCTCAACAATCTTCTCAGAATCAAACGGAGCAGCCACCAGACAAAGCCGGCGCGGGATGGCTATTTACAGCCACAACCTTCCCAGATGGGAAATGACCATTTTGGACACGCGGTCCAAGCAATGGCCAACCGACATGTTCACAACGGTCAGAATTTGGAGTAACGGTGACATTACTTGAGGAACAAGTAATGATAACTCCTCAGTTCGAGTCAAATCTCTCGCAGTGAAGAAGATCACAGTCCCTTGCTGACAAGTATTTGCTACGAACTCAAAGATATTTCTCTCATAGCTTCATAGGATTTGGATTTAGTATCAGAGAACCAAAGCTTCGAATGCTACACCCCTCTTAATAGTACGGTGGTCCTATGACTCAATGAAAGAAGAAGAAGAACGAAATAAATGGTACGTCTTCACTTCGTCTTCATTCTTCCTCAAGCGCAGTCATTTACTTTGAACATGCACCGAACCAATTTCTTAAACTTCAACAATTTTTAGGGGTCACTCTTGTAAGCTTTATCTTCGGTGATAACCATCGCCGATGCGCAGGGAGATTATCTATGTCGTTTGCATCAAACTCCTCGATACTTCAGGGACCTATTACTCTGTGTGCACTAGCAAACACATAAGTCCCATACTATTTATGTCAACAAACTCCAAAACATAAGGGGCCTATCATTGCACCAACAATCTCCCCCCTTTTGGACGGTTGTTGACAAAATAGGTAATCATCAAAGTGAAGATAGATAAGTGAAAAATAGAATAAACAAGAGTGAACTTGCGTTACTTGACTCAATGATGAAATATACTCCCCCTAGGTGTATGCAGGGTCAATTGATATATAATGAAGGTCCTTGCAATTCATTTGAGTGAGTGGAGGATTTTCAATCATACGAAGTAATGGTTCGCACTGATGATAGATAATCCAACGAGAATATAGTGCAATCATTCATGACTTCTGTCAATAATTCCACCTGCAAAACAATAAGCTTCAAGATAATATAGTGCAGCAGGGGGGTATTACTATTACAACCCAGAATAGAAATTTTACAACAGAGCACAGAAAATGGCATAAATTGTCTCAAGAGATAGAGCGAGTAAACACAAAGATCAAATCCAACAGAGCAAATCTATCAAAACTCTCGATGTTATTCCCCCCTTTTTGTCAACGAGTATCAAAAAGGTGACTAAAAACATGAGTGTTAAAATGTGAATATGATTCACTCCGAGGCATCGCCTGAGGAACCGCCCAAAGAAGTTTCTGATTCGGAGGTGTCTGGGACATCTTCGTCTTCAGTAGCAGCAGCAGATCCTTCAAGACTGGTTTGGTGCCGAGAAGAGGAATGCACATTGGGATCAGCCTCGTGAGTCTTGCGAGACAGAGGGTTTTCTTTAGTAGGTTTTCAGTTGGCAATGTGGCTTATGATTCATCGAGAAAGTTGCGCAGCTGAAACCAAAGTAAATTTGTTGTTGGTTCACGAGGTGGCAGAGGAGGAGTAATGCGATCTTGAAAATCTTCAGCAGTTAATCCTTGATCAATGTACTTATAGAGCTCTTGAAGGTGAGAGTGACTCAGTAGCTTCTTTGAGAAAATTTCTGAAGCAATTTCCATAAACGCTTCTTGTTTTCTGCTGTGATCATGTGCACAACTTTTGTTCGGTTGTGAATAGCATTTAGTTTGGTAGCTAGGTGCTCTTTCTCTTGATGGTATTCCGCCATATGCTTCAGTAGCAGTTGTTGAGTGCGCATGCTCACCTCAAGACGTGAAGGAGGTTGAGTGTTCAGTAGGCAATCATGTTTAGGTAGCTTGGGTATATTGAAAGTAGTATGATAATCAGGACTCGACACTGGAGCTTTTCCCAATGAGAAATCTTCCATAACTTTTAGCGCATCACGCACAGGAGGAGTGAAGCTTTTGTGACTAACTTTGGCAAGATATTCGGTCTTCATTGCATAGTCAACCACTTTCCGAATCGAGGGTGCATACACCTTGATGGTTTTTGGACACTCAGCTGATTCCATCTTGTTGGGGATATAACTATTGGGTATGACCCGCCCAGGAGGGGTCGGGTCATACCACTGGCAGTTCATAATGAGAAGGCCCATCCAGATGTCAAAGATGGCGGTTCACGAAGCAAGCTTACTGAAGGCCCAAGACCCGGAGGAGATTTGAGGCCCACGAGTGTAAACCGCCATATGTTAACTTGTATGTTAAGGAAAGTGTAGTTCTGTCACCGAGCCGGACATGTTGTGTATGAGTCGGCCGGGACTCTATAAGCCGCCAGGCATGAGCCTGTGTATATAAAGGGGTGATCCGGTGGCGGGTTAAGGCAGGAAAAGAAGAGATCAAGGACTAGGTCAAGCATATTTGCTCCCTGGTAATCGAAAGCCAAGCAATACAACCCTAAACTGGAGTAGGACCTCCACCGTGAGGGGCCGAACCAGTATAAACTCTCTGTGTCCCTTCCCCGTTTAACCCCTCAAGCTAACTACGTTGCGATGGTTCCACACCTAAGTCCTCATGCTAGGGCATCTGTCGTGACAATTCCATGACAGTTGTCGCCCACCATGGGGCCAGCACACGGTGGTTTCGAGTTCTTGACGTGCAGCTTCGCAGGGCTCAAGGGATACGCTGTGGGTCGGATGACTAAGAATCGTCACGGCAAGCTCTATATCGATGATGCAGGCTGGGGCCTCGAGGCCGGCTCAATCGAGTATGGGTACCGGGTCCCCTTTGGCGGAATCCACGTCTTCATTGGCAAGATTGGTGAGACGGAAGCTGAGCTAGACATCTGCATCGACATCGTTGAGACGGCTCGGTGTGCGCGAACCGCCAAGGTTCAAGCCGCCTCGAAGCATGTCTTTGTTGGCTTCGTTCAAGGAGTGGAGCTAGAAGGAGGACCTGAATCCGGTGGTGAGACGGTTGTCTATTCAGGCGACGAGTCCTCAACCGGTGAGACCAATTCAGGTTCAGGATGGTGGGCTTGGGGGCTGTTCCGATGGTGTCAGTATTCTTGGGCCCTACGAGCCGCCATACCGGGTCGCGATCTTCATGGCCGGTACACAGCCAGGGCAGGATTCTTCAACTGCAGCAGCTATGATCTCTGGGTCAGCGACGGCGACGGCAGCTGGGGCAGGACGCCCTGTGCGCCCGGAGGCTCAAGTTTTATGTGATCTATTGGATGCCTTGGCAACATTGTTAACGGCGGAGGTAAACCCAGTGAACCAGACTCAGCATAACACGGACCTTGCAAAGTTACGTGACGAGATAGCCAAGCCAAGGAGGATCTAGCCGCTGAGAACACAAGGATGGCGATGGAGCGAGCCGCCTTGCAGAGGGAGGCAGAACGGCTTCAAGCAGAAAGCTTTCACTTGAGCTTGGACTGGGACGCATCAAACGTTGTCTTTAACAGAAGGCATGTGAGTCGGTTACCCCCGGCTTACGATGCAAGGAACCTTTTTAACATGCCTGGGCCAGGATCCAGTAACCCACCTGGTGTGGATCGGGCCGTTGAGGCGCCGGCGGCAGGAGAACCGGTTTAACCTCATGCTGTAGACCCCCCACATTTGAATTTGACACCTCAGCACGTTGCGATGCCTCCGGGTCATTTTTCTAATCCTTTGGATAACATGATAGTTGCGGCTACTCGACTGGCGACTCTCCCAGTTCAGGATGAGTCCCAGCGGCGATGGAAATACGTAGTGCTGGGGAACTTCTTCAGACGGTTGTGGCTCAGCACACGGCTTATTCATACAGTCGTGATCGTATCCATTCAACACCCCGTCCAACCCGGAGTTATAGCAGGCACATTGATGAACTGGCCATGTCAAGCAGTGAGAGGCATCGCAATCAGCCTCGTAGGCCTGACCCACCGCGCGTTGGTAATGTTTCTCAGGCTTTGGTGGACTAGGGCAGAGCGCGATGTGAGGCGGAGCTGGCGGTTCAGTTGGTGGCTCAACAACAATCTCCGGTTTATCAGTCAACATCTGTGGAGGTAGGAGTGACCTCTAGAACCTTGGGTGTGCCATGTTTAGTACCGGCTCTACGCAACGACCACTTGCCTAAGGATTTCAAGGGCCCTCGCAAGGTGCCTAACTACACGGGGGATCAGCCCCCAGAGGCTTGATTGAAAGTTATGAGATGGCTATGGAGATGTTGGATGTTAGTGATGCTGCATGTGCTAAGTATTTCACCATGATGTTGGATGAGCCGGCTCGTACTTGGTTGAAAGGCCTGCCCGCTAACTCCATTGGGTCATGGGCAAAGTTGAAAAAGCAATTTATTCAAAATTTTAAAGACACATGCAAGCAGCCTATGTCAATTCTGGATTTGGATTCTTGCGTCCAAGGTGAAGGTGAGTCAACAACCAATTGGGTGCACCGGATCTCAACTGTTACACACTCATCAGGCAGTATAAACGCGAGTTCAGCAGTCCTGATGTTAGAGAAGAATTGACATTTCCTTCCCCTTAAGCAGAAACTGGGGCGGCTTAAGCGTAATTGCAATGATATGGGGGAGCTCATGGCGGCTCTCGTCAAGTATGCCGACTCTGATAGCACTAAAGGTCCCGAGTCTGATGATGAGAAGACTGGGAAGGGTAAGAAGAGCGGCAACGCAAAGGGACAACATAACACGACGGGTCAAGGTGGCAATGGTAAACATAAGGCAGACGGTGGTTTAGACTTTGTGGCTAAAACCAACACGCAGAGTAATAACCAACGCCGTAAGGAGAAAACACAAGCACCCCGATTTGGAGGGCCAAAGTTTAACCTTGAGGCCATGATGAATCAGCCTTGCCCAAAACATGGAACTCAAGACAAGCTGGCCAGCCATCTGTGGAAGGATTGCTTCGTCATGAGGGAGTATAGAAACTCTAATTTTTTCCAGAATAATCATGGCCTGCATGGTGGTTCAGGATTCGGCTCTCACGGACCTGGGTTTGGAGGTGGAGGTTCAAGCTCCGGCTTTCAGGGCCAAGGTAATCAAAGTGGTTTTAATCAGCAATCTGGCCAAGGGAATCAGCAACAGTCTGGTTATCAGAGCAATCCAAAGCAGCTAAATAGTGGTCAATACCATGTGTTCACCACAAGCCTGTGCAAGCAAGACCAGAAAGTCCACAAGAGGGCGGTGAACTCGGTTGAGCCGGCGGTGCCTCATTATTTGAGGTGGTCTGAGCAGCCTATTGTATGGAGCCATGAGGATCACCCGCCCCGGGTTGACAATCCAGGTCAATTGGCATTGGTGGTTGCTCCACAGGTTGGAGGGTATAACCTTACAAAGGTGCTCATGGATGGGGCAGCAGTATCAATATCCTTTACTATTAGACTTTTCGTCATATGAATTTGACTTACAAAGATCTTAAGGCGTCTTCTACTGTTTTCCATGGAGTGGTGCCTGGTAAGTCGGTGTATCTCTGGGTCTATAAAATGATGCTTAACCCGGCCAAGTGTGTCTTTGGCGTGCCAGCAGGCAAGTTACTAGGTTTC
The DNA here is from genome assembly GCA_963921465.1 of Triticum timopheevii. NCBI lineage: Eukaryota > Viridiplantae > Streptophyta > Magnoliopsida > Poales > Poaceae > Triticum > Triticum timopheevii. The sequence continues at coordinate 282,410,328 of OY997268.1, read as the reverse complement.
CTGGTTTCTGAGAGGGGCACTGAAGCTAACCCAGAGAAGATCAAGGCTATCACTTCTTTGGCTAAGCCGGCGTGTATCAATGACATACAGCGCTTGGCGGGTCGTATTGCGGTTCATAATGAGAAGGCCCATCCAGATGTTGAAGATGGCGGTTCACGAAGAAAGCTTACTGAAGGCCCAAGACCCGGAGGAGACTTAAGGCCCAAGGGCGTAAACTGCCATATGTTAACTTGTATGTTAAGGAAAGTGTAGTTCTGTCGTTGAGCCGGACAAGTTGTGTATGAGCCGGCCGGGACTCTGTAAGCCGCCGGGCATCAGCTTGTGTATATAAAGGGGTGACCCGACGGCGGGTTAAGGAAGGGAAAGAAGAGATCGAGAACTAGGTCAAGCGTATTCGCTCCCTAGTAATCGAAACCCAAGCAATACAACCATAAACTGGAGTAGGCCTTTACCTCCACCGTGAGGGGCCGAACCAGTATAAACTCTATGTGTCCCTTGTCCCATTTAACCCCTTCAAGCTAACTATGTTGCGATGGTTCCACACCTAAGTCCTCATGCTAGGGCATCTGTCGTGACAATTCCACGACACATCTGTCATGGGGAACCATGGCCACCTATGGGGCTACGAGCCCCTTTTGGTTTGGCGGGGGAATGAGCATGGTGCACATAGAGTGGAGAAGCGTAGCGCTGTGCGGCAGGGATCACACGGGCAATTTTACCCAGGTTCAGGCTGCTGTGAGGCGTAAAACCCTACTCCTGCTTTGGTGGATTGATGGTGGAAAAGATGGTGGTGAGCGCATCGCACTTGCCGAACAGGGTTGCTGTCGGTGTCAAAACCGGTAGATCTCGGGTAGGGGGGCCCAAGATATATGTCTAAGGATCGATGGTAACAATGGACAAAGGGACACAATGTTTACCCAGGTTCAGGCCCTCTTAAAAGATGCAATACCCTACTTCTTGCTTGATTATATTCGATGAGTATAGGGGTTACAAGAGTTGATCTACCTCGAGATCGTAGTGGCTAAACCTTAGATAGTCTAGCCTATGAATATCGTCCTCCCCTCTCGGGGCTAAGCCCCTAGATTTATATAGACGCCGGAAGGGCCCAGGGTTGTATAGATTTGGTTTACAGGAAAAGAAACAGTATATCCAAACACCTAATCTTGCCGTTCACGCATACAGGAGTCCTATCCGGACACGGGAGGTGGATTTCTTCCTTTATCTTGACAGCCCATCAGTCCGGCCCATGTTGAATATACTAGACACCCGAGGACCACTTAGTCCAGGACTCCCTCAGTAGCCCCTGAACCAGTCTTCAATGATGACGTGTTCAGCACACGGATTGTCTTCGGCATTGCAAGGTAGGTTCTTCTCCTTGAACACCATACATCAGCTTTCCCTTCATAAAAAGAACTATATCCGGCTCTGTATAATTATGACAACCCTTAGCCGCAAAGGTGGAACATATAAAAAACAGGAATAGTGTCTTTACTGACAACTTTTCTCGATGAAGCGTCAGAGTTGACTCTTGAGTATTTTGAACCGTTTTCACACTCCTCCTTTCGTGTTTCGAGGTCGAGCCCCCTTGGCCCGTCTTTTCAAAACACAGATCGTGCCCACTTATTATGGGATTCTCATCAATGTGATTTGGGTAACCCAACCGACCACGACGCACGCTCTCATCGGGAATGGGCGAGTTTTAAGGCATAAGTGGGGGGGACAGTTGGCATTTCTACCGCCTATAAGAGGGCAAAAGATCCCTCCTTTCTTCCCCACGCCTTCCTACTGCCTCTGCCTCCCAATCTCTCAAGCTCCAGCGCCCAAAAAAGTTTTCATCTTCCTCACTGCCACCACCTTCTCCAGCCATGGCTAGCTCAGGCTCCAAGGGCAAGTGGGAGGCCTCCTCCGTCACGGAGAAAGACGTGAAGCATCTCCGGAGCGTGGGTGTCGGTGTCAAAACGGGTGGATCTCGGGTAGGGGGACCCGAACTGTGTGTCTAAGGCTAATGGTAACAGGAGGCGGGGGACACAATGTTTGCCCAGGTTCGGGCCCTCTCTATGGAGGTAATACCCTACTTCTTGCTTGATTGATCTTGATGATATGAGTATTACAAGAGTTGATCTACCACGAGATCGTAGAGGCTAAACCCTAGAAGCTAGCATATGATTATGATTGTTCTTGTCCTACAGACTAAACCCTCCGGTATATATAGACACCGGAGGGGGCTAGGGTTACACAGAGTCGGTTACAGAGAAGGAAATCTACATATCTGAATTGCCAAGCTTGCCTTCCACGCAAAGGAGAGTCCCACCCGGACACGTGACAAAGTCTTCAATCTTGTATCTTCATAGTTCAACAGTCTGGCACAAGTACATAGTCCGGCTGTCCGAGGACCCCCTAATCCAGGACTCCCTTAGTAGCCCCTGAACCAGGCTTCAATGACGATGAGTCCGGCGTGCAGATTGTCTTCGACATTGCAAGGCGGGTTCCTTCTCCGAATACTTGAAGGTAGATTTTGAACACATGAATCGTGTCCGGCTCTGCAAAACAAATTCCACATACCACCATAGAGAGCACAATATCCCACAAATCTAATCTGCTGACAACTTTTCATAGCATGACATCATGCTACGGCCCGGTCATTATTCGAACCTTTTTCTCAACCTGCTACTGCACATCTTGCGAGGCGGTTTTACTGGCACGTCTTGTCGAAGCAGAGATCGCGTCCCCTTATCACGGGATTCTCATCAATACAGGTGTGGGTAACTCAACCACGCCATCAACGCGGCGCTTGGGGAATAAGCGAGTTTACGGGGCAAGTGGGGAGGCACACAGTTTTTACCGCCTTTATAAAGAGATAAGGATTCCCCTTTTTCACCCACGCGTTCTTGTTCCTCTGCTCATCCATTCTCGTCCGCTCGAGCTCCAGCGCCCAAGCGTTCGCCTTCTCCGCCCACCAAGGCCCTCCGAAAATTTCAGGATCCAGAGCAAGAGGCAAGTGGATGGCCTCTACCGTCCGGGAGAAGGATATCAAAAAGCTTCGGGAGGCCGGGTATCTGGCCAAGAAAATCAGCCATCGTCTCCCGACGGCGGGACAGATTGTCCCTACTCCGGAACCCCACAAGAGGGTTGTATTCCTCCCTCACTTTGTCCATGGGCTAGGGTTTCCCCTCCACCCATTCGTTTGCGGCATCATGTATTACTACGGGATCAATTTTCATGATCTATCCCCCAATTCCTTCCTCAACATCTCGACATTCATCGTCGTGTGCGAGGCCTTTCTCCGCATCTCACCACAGTTCGGCTTATGGTTGAAGATTTTTAACATGAAGCCCAAGGTAGTGAGCAGCGAGCACACTGAGTGCGGATGTGCCATGGTGAGCAAGATGCCCAACGTCACATGGCCATCAGGTACTTTCAATGATTCCGTCAAGGGGTGGCAACAGCAGTGGCTCTACGTCACCGAGCCACGCGGCACGAAATGGGCCACAGCTCCCGAATTCCGATCCGGAGCTCCCGTGCAGCTTACATCCTGGCCCAAGAAGGGCCTGAACTGGTCTTCACCCGATGAGTTGTCGGTGCTCCAGACGCGCGTCAAGGATATGGAAGACAAGAATATAAAACTTGTCAATGTAGTCCAGGTGATGTTAGTTCGCCGGATTCTCCCTTGTCAACATAGGGCCTGCAGTTTATGGGAATTCGACCCGGCCAAGCACCAGACCCTGCTAGAGTTCTTTGGCTCATCGCACAAAGACATATGGAAGGTGCTCTTTAAGTCCGGCAAATCGTGGCCGGACTCAGCCGAGGACCGCGGGTATCAACTGTCCCGCCCTACAAGTTCGGTAAGTCATCGTACGTTGGCAAGTCATACGTTTTATTTGCATAATCCAAGGGAAATGCTTAATGTGTTTTTCCACAATTCTCTTAGGGCTGGACGAAGAAGGCGGGGCAGAGCCACTGTCCGACCCAACTGCCAGAAGAACCAGCCGGCCCACTTCTGACGAAGATGCTGGTCCCGGCGCCTTATAAGGCGCTGAAGAAGAAAACCGAGAGGGAGGCCAAAGAGACCAGGGGCGGCCTTCGTCGCCGTAGCACTTCGAACACAATATCCGAAGATTCTGAGGCCCGCTCCTCCTCCAAGGAGGACGAGGAAGAGGAGGAAAACCAATCCCCCCCCCCCAGCGAGGGGAAGAAAGAAAAGGACGACCTCCACACACTTGGAGGCCGAGTCGCCTAAGAAGGGAAAAACTCCCCTTCCGGAGGAGTCCGCCACCGCTACCAACAGCAGCCCAGAGTGGGATCCCAGGGTCCAGCCCCTGGTGAACTCGTGAGTACATAAAATTCGAACACGCTTGCGCATCCAGACGCATTATTGCATGATGTTTTAATCATTGAGACACTTATTTGCAGTCCGGCGAGGTCCCGCACCGAACAATCCTCATCGGAGGATTTACTGGGCTCGGATGCTATGGACAGCAGGATACCTGAAAGGATCGATATGGTTGACTAGAGGGGGGGGGGTGAATAGGCAACTAACAATTTTTAAGCTTTTCTTTACCAAATTAAACTTTGCAACAAAATAGGTTGTCTAGATATGCAACTATGTGAGCAACCTATATGATGCAATAACAACTAGCACATAAGCAAGCAAGGGATACAACACAAGTAGGCTTGCAAAAGTAAAGGCACGAAATAACCAAGAGTGGAGCCGGTGGAGACGAGGATGTGTTACCGAAGTTCCTTCCTTTTAAAGGGAAGTACGTCTCTGTTAGAGCGGTGTGGAGGCACAATGCTCCCCAAGAAGCCACTAGGGCCACCGTATTCTCCTCACGCCCTCACACAATGCGAGATGCTGTGATTCCACTATTGGTGCCCTTGAAGGCGGCGACCGAACCTTTACAAACAAGGTTGGGGCAATCTCCGCAACAATTGGAGGCTCCCAACAACACCACGAAGCTTCACCACAATGGAGTATGGCTTCGAGGTGACCTCAACTGTCTAGGGTGCTCAAACACCCAAGAGTAACAAGATCCGCTAGGGATAAGAGAGGGAATCAAATTTCTCTTGGTGGAAGTGTAGACCGGGGCCTTCTCAACCAATCCCGAGCAAATCAACAAGTTTGATTGGCTAGGTAGAGAGATCGGGCGAAAATGGAGCTTGGAGCAACAATGGAGCTTTGGGGGAAAGAGGTAGGTCAACTTTGGGGAAGAAGACACCTATATATAGTGGGGGAACCAATCCAACCGTTACCCCACTGAACAGCAGCGCACAGAGCGGTACTACCGCTTGGGCAGGGCGGTACTACCGTTGAAGAGCTATACTACCGCTCCCACCCAGCGGTACTGCCGCACTGACAAGGAGGTCAGGGTCCTGGCCCCAGAGCGGTACTACCACGGGAGTAGGAGCGGTACTACCGCCCGGAGCGGTACTACCGCCACTATACCGCTCCTAGTACCGTAAAACCCGACACGAAAAACATCGGGCTCGAGTCGAGGCGGTAGTAGCCCGGAACCCCTGCGGTACTACGGTCGAAGACCACAAGCGGTACTACCGCTCCGGGAGCGGTACTACCGCTTTATTAGCTCTGGCGGTACTACCGCTGAGGACCGCGGTACTACCGCTGGGACAGGACGGAGCAGGTACGGAGGGAAAGGCAGCTCCAATGATGCGGAAGGAAAACATCGGGTGTGATATGGATGTGTATGTGTTGATTCCACCCTAGCCTTACCAAAGCGGATCCCCTCTTGATAGTACGGTGACTCCTACGAACCTAGTCCACCAACAACGGAACGGAGGAGCTACACCGTCTTGAATAAAACACCGAGAGGAGGTAATCGTCTCGTGCCAATGGATGAATCTCTGAAAGAACTTAACGCACACGATTAGTCCGCAAAAGCATTGTCATCAATCACCAAAACATCTTGGGGATAAATATGCCCTTACAATCTCCCCCTTTTTGGTGGATTGATGACAATACGGGATTTGCACAAACACGAGAGATATAGGACAAGCGCAAAAACCCCACCGTCCTAAAATGTAGATGGGCTCCCCCTAGATGTGTGCTATCTAGATAAGTGTTGTGGACTGCACGGCACACATACTAGGATCAACGCTCCCCCTACATTTTAGAGACCAACCACCTAAGCAGGGTATATGAGGGTAGCATAGATAACTTAACAGGATAAGCATGCAACTCATAAGCTAGATAGTGACATAGATAATGATACTGGAAAGATAAGGTAGCATATGTCTCACACCATATGTCTGGAACTTAGGTCTCACTGACACAAACCAAACAAGGCAAATTGCGAGGAAAACACAAACACAGAAGACGGAAGACACAAAGACACAAAGCACAAATCCCTAAACTCTCTCCCCCTTTGGCATCGAGACACCAAAAAGGAGAGGGAGTGTTGCTACGGCTCCAGGTGATAGCAATAGAGGGACACACACATCAGATCTCAGCAGGATCATCTGCGCCACCATCGTCGGTCGGGAAGTGCTCGGCATCAGAATCGGTCCACAGGCAGTGCTGTTGAATCCACTCCTCCTCCTCAGTAAGCTGGTCCTCAGATCCACTGTTAACTGTAGCACCCAACTGACGCATGAGCTCCTTGTGGCGACCTCGGGCCTTCTTCTCAGCCACATGAGTCATGTACTAACCGTGAGACTCCATGCAGAACAACTTCTTCATCTTGAGCTTGAGCTTCTTTGCCCAAGAGGGCTCTGCCTCAGAAGGCACGTAGTCATCATCATCATCATCCTCAGGCTCAGCCCCAGTCTCCTCCTCGGTCTCCATGGCAGTAGCAGACGAAGGAACTCCAGTCTTAGGGGCCTGAGTGCCCCAGTTATCCTTCTTCCTCAGACGCTTGATGTCGTGAGAAACCAACTCTCCAGTCTCCAGCATCACCTTGGGATAGACACGAGCCCAGGCCTTCTCAATGAGCAGCATGATGAATGAACCATAAATCGGGCACTTGCGCTCGGAGATAGCAGATAACAGCTCAGACCACATAACATGAGAGATATCCAGAGACTCTCTGGTGTTCTGTTCCTTCTGACACTGGCAGAAGAGAAGCATGTCCACGAGATAGGAGTGAACCATATCCAAATTCCCGGTACGAGGGAAAAGAGTCTCTCTGAAGACACGGTGAAGGATATCCATAAAGGCAAGCAACTCACAAGTTTCCTTCTTCGTCTCAGGGTTGATCCTCAAAGTGCAGTAGGGCCATAGAGCTTGCTTGTGAGTGGCGTTGGTGTTGCGGTGTGGGCGAAAGCCGACAGGAGACTCAAGACCTAGATCTTGCACCCCAATCAACTCCATGAAAGCTTTCCACTTGACTGAAAGCAACTTGCCATTGGTCATCCAAGTCAGTGTCCTGTCCTCATCAGTCCCAAGATGAACCGTGGCATAGAATTGGGCCACAATATCAGCATCATAATCTTTGTTGAATTGCATGACCCCGAGAATGTTCAGTTGAGTGCACATCTGAAGAGCTTCACCAAAGTATTCAGGATCCTTCTCCATATGGTCGGTGTCGATGGAGTGCACGTTGACAAAGAGGTTCTTCTTGGCTTTGAGAACATCAAAGAAGATGGCAAACTGGAACCTGTTCCAGAACGGACGGTTGACCAAAGTGGGATCTTGGTCCGCCTCATAGGGGTTGCGGCGACGCCTTGCCCAGAACTCCTTGGGTTGCATTTCTGTCACGGTTTTGCCAGAGTGCTTCGGCTTGACACCAGTCTTCTTTTTAAGTTGAGGTGGAGGTGGAGCACTTGAGGAACCTCCGGCAGACTCAGTGGTGCGGTAACGCTTGGACGTGGCACGACCGGGGTTGACACGACGAGCCAGATGCTCAGGAAGCTCATCACCTGGAACCACACACAAGAACACGCAAACAACCAGAAAGAACGAGCATAAGCCACAAAACACGAGCAAAAAGATCACTGAGAGGTAAGAGCATGGTGGAAACTGGTAGAGGGCGGTAGTACCGCGACCTGCGAGCGGTAGTACCGCCCCAAGCGGTAGTACCGCTCCACAGAGAACGGTAGTACCGCTCCAAGCGGTAGTACCGCTCTAGAGAGAGCGGTAGTACCGCTCGAGACGGGGAAACAGCAGTTTCCTACTACCATGGTCAGATCCGGCACTACCGTCCTACCAAATTCAAAAATACTCCAACCAAACATCAATCCAAACTGCCTAGTAGCTTTCTCCATCCTACTCAAGCCTAGATTTGGCCAAAAATCTAGAGATGCAACTGCTATTGCCCCTAAGATGCTAGATTGGAAATCTAGACAAGAAGAAAAAGGGAACGGGGGCTATACCGACATCCATGGCAAGAGGACAAGGTGGGAATCGTCTCCACCGAAGGAAATGGAGAGGAACGCCCCGGAGAGGGAGATCCGCCGGAGCCCTCCCGCGGCGCCGGTTGCTGGAGAGAGAGGAACAGAGCGAGGGGGCGTGCAAATGGGTATGGGGGAGAAGAAAACTCCCCCTGCCCCCGATATAACCACCTGCCCGCGCCTCACAGCAGTAGTACCACGCTGGAGGGCGGTAGTACCGCTCGGAGCGGTAGTACCGCTCGCCACCAGCGGTAGTACTGCTCAGCAACCAAAAGACCTCTAGACAAACGGCTAAAGCACCAACGAGACGAGAAAGCAATGCCGAGAAAAAGGAAAGACCAACAAGGCAACACACACACTAACAACGGTCCAGAACCCACTCTTTCAAAACAACCACACGAAAGCAGAGCGAGCTCTGGCCTCTCTCAAGAGAGAGCGGTGGCCGGAGCCACCTATGTTTGAGTCAATTGGTATGGCACCGCGAAGAATTATCCTTGGGCCCATGACCAAAACTCGTCTTTGAAGCACAAGTACCATCAAAAATGGCTAATGTGAAAGAGTTGATCGTTTTATGCATAATGGGGGGAGGGAGAGTTCATCGAGAGAACAACACTCCCCCTATGTCCATGCCTACATCTAAACTAGACATCAAGTTGAGTGAGGTGGGGTGTGCAAGGGTTCAAGTCACATTGCTCGAATCAATGATATTTAGCTCATGCCTTAACTCGCGAAATCTTGCTTCATCCAAGGGCTTCGTGAAAATATCTGCAAGGTTATCATGAGTGTTGACATACTTGAGCTCGATCTCCCCTCGCCTAATGTGATCCCGGATGAAATGATACCTAATCTCAATATGCTTCGTCTTGAAGTGTTGCACCGGGTTGAGAGAAATCTTGATGGCACTTTCGTTGTCACACCAAGGAGGCACTTTGTCACAAATGACACCATATTCCTTTAAAGTTTGCCTCATCCATAAGAGTTGTGCACAACAACTACCGCCCGCAACATATTCCGCTTCGGTGGACGAGAGAGACACACAACTTTGCTTCTTGGAAGACCAACTCACCAAAGAGCACCCAAGAAACTGGCACCCTCCAGAAGTGGACTTCCTATCCACTTTGTCTCCCGCCCAATCGGAATCTGTAAATCCTTCAAGCTTGAAGTTTGCCCCTCTTGGGTACCATAAGCCAAAGTTTGGGGTATGAGCCAAATATCGAAAGATTCACTTGACCGCCACATAGTGACTTTCCTTCGGTGCGGCTTGAAACCATGCACACATCCCCACACTCAACATGATATCCGGTCTAGATGCACAAAGGTAAAGCAAGGAGCCAATCATGGAGCGATATACCTTTTGATCCACCGCTTTACCATTGGGATCAATGTCAAGTTGGCACTTGGTGGGCATTGGTGTAGTAGCCGGCTTGACATCACTTAGCTTGAATCTTTTTAGCATGTCTTGAGTGTATTTGGCTTGGTTGATGAAGGTTTCTTCTCTTCTTTGTTTGATATCAAAACCAAGGAATAACTTCAACTCTCCCATCGAAGACATCTTGAACTTGGAGGTCATGAGAGCGGCAAATTCCTCATTGAAAGCTTTGTTAGGGGAACCAAAGATAATGTCATCAACATACAGTTGGCATACAAACAACTCCCCTTTGACCTTCTTAGTAAAAAGAGTGGGATCGATTAGCCCCACCTCAAATCCATGATCTTGTAACAACTCGGTAAGGTGGTCATACCACGCACGTGGGGCTTGTTTGAGGCCATAGAGTGCCTTATTGAGTTGATACACATGATCCGGGAAGTAGGGATCCTCGAACCCTGGGGGTTGCTTGACATAGACCAACTCATTAATAGGACCATTAAGAAAAGCACTTTTCACATCCATTTGTTGCAACTTAAAGTTGTGATGGGAAGCATAAGCAATCAACAAACGTATGGATTCAAGATGAGCAACGGGAGCAAAGGTTTCACCGTAGTCGATACCCTCGACTTGGGAGTAGCCTTGTGCTACCAATCTTGCCTTGTTGCGAACAATGTTCCCATGAGCATCTTGCTTGTTCTTGAAGATCCACTTGGTTCCAATGACGTTGTGGTCCCCCGATGGCCTTGGCACCAATCTCCACACCTTGTTGTAATCGAAGTTGTTGAGTTCTTCATGCATGGCATTGAGCCAATCCGAGTCTTCGAGTGCCTCATAGACCTTTTGGGGTTCAACACACGAGACAAACGCATGATGTTCACAATAGTTTGCTAATTGTCTACGAGTGCTTACCCCCTTTCTTAGGCTTCCAACCACATTTTCCATGAGATGGCCTTGGGTGGTGAGCTTGGAAGCAATCTTCACGGCACGACGCTCTAATTCCTCCTCGGGTGTGGAAGGAGGAGGGTTAACTTGATCATCTTGAGTGCCGTCTTAAGCTTGTTCTTGATCTTGAGCTTGCTCGTGATCTTGAACTTGCTCGAGGGGGAGAACTTGACCTTGGGCATCATTGAGAGGTTCACCACCATCTTGAGGTTGATCTTGCCCTTGGTCTTGTTCACGAGGTTGAGGGCCTTCACTTTGTTCTTTGGAAGCGTGTGGGTCTTGAGGAGGTGATGGCTCCACTTGAGTGGAGCATTGTCTTTCTCCTTCGGCCACAAGGGGTTCCTCAATGGGTAGAATTTGACCAATACCCATTCTTCTTATGGCTTGGGGAGGAATTTCATCACCTACATCACAAGTACCACTTTGCTCCACATGGGAGCCATTATTTTCGTCAAACTCCACGTTACACGTCTCCTTAATGAGTCTGGTGGACTTGTTGAGAACACGGTAAGCATGAGAGTTTGTAGCATAACCAACAAATATGCCCTCATGAGCTCTAGCCTCAAATTTAGACAAACGAACACCTTTCTTGAGAATGAAACACTTACAACCAAACACCCGGAAGTACTTGAGGTTGGGCTTGTTGCCGGTGATATCTCATAAGGAGTCTTGTTCAAGCCTTTGTGGAGATAGAGCCGATTGGATGCATGACATGCGGTGTTGATGGCTTCGGCCCAAAAGTTGTATGGAGACTTGAACTCCGCCATCATGGTCCTAGCCGCATCCATCAACGTCCGGTTCTTCCTCTCCGCAACACCATTTTGTTGGGGGGTATATGGAGCAGCATATTGGTGCTTGATCCCCTCATCACTAAGAAACTCATCCAAGGTGTAGTTCTTGAACTCGGTGCCGTTGTCACTTCTGATTGTCAAGATCTTTGCATTATGTTGACGTTGAGCTTCATTTGCAAAGTCGATGACGGTTTGTTGAGTCTCACTCTTCCTCTTGAAGAACTATACCCAAGTGTATCTTGAATAATCATCCACAATCACCAAGCAATACTTTCTATCTCCAAGACTATCAAAAGATGGAGGCCCAAAGAGATCCATGTGAAGGAGCTCCAAGGGTCTCTTCGAGTAGATGATGGTCGAGGGAGGGTGAGCCTTCTCATGAAGCTTTCCTTCAATACAAGCACTGCAAGCACAATCTTTGGCAAAACTAACATTTGTTAGTCCACGAACATGGTCCCCCTTGAGAAGACTTTGCAAAGATCTCATATTGACGTGGGTCAAACGGCGATGCCAAAGCCATCCCACGTCAACTTTAGCCATTAGGCATGTCGCGGTCTTAGTGGGTCGCTCCAGAAAGTAAATCACATAGAGACCGTTCTCGACATGCCCAACAAAGGCTACTTTAAGAGTCTTTCTCCACAAGAGGGCCACGGTATCAATGTCAAAGAAAGTAGCAAAACCCATGAGTGCAAGTTGACGAACGGAAAGCAAATTGTATGCAAGGGACTCAACAAGCATGACTTTCTCGATCGCTAGATCATGAGAAATGACAACCTTACCAAGACCCAATACCTTAGAATGTGAGGCATCACCCCACTCAACATTGGTGGGCATAGATGGAATCTTTTGCACGTCCACCACCAAGTCCTTGCTTCCGGTCATATGATTTGTTGCTCCACTATCAAGCAACCATGATCCCCCACCGGAAGCAAACACCTACAAGAGATCAATGCTTGGTTTTAGGTACCCATTTAGTAATGGGTCCTTTGATGTTAGTAACAAGGGTCTTAGGAACCCAAATAGACCACTCAATATACTCATAAGGAGAACCAACAAATTTAGCATAAACATGTCCATCACTCGCACGGCACAACACATATGACGGGTTAAAGTCGCCGGCTTTGTTGGAGGAAATGCTTTTGCCCTTTTGGACGTCAACTCCCTTCACTTTTTCCTTCTTCTCCTTAGGAGCACCCTCTCCCTCTTTCACAAAAGTTTGCTTGAGAGGAGGAGGATGTTTGGTCTTGTCGTTCTTCTTCTTCTTGCTCTTGGATTTGGGTGCAAACCCAATTCCTTCCTTGGACACAACTTCCTTTTGATTGCTCAAAAGGTCGTTGAGGTTCTTCTCACCTTGAATGCATGTCACAAGGCCTTTCTCAAGTTGATCCTTCAATTTGGCATTCTCCTCCACAAGATGCACATGCTCACAACATGGGTTAGTAGCACATTGCATTATCAATTAATACCATATGAGGGAAGGTGGCCTTTTCCTTGGTTAGCTCAACTTGGAGTTGAGCATGAGACTCCTTGAGGTTAGCGTGAGCACCCTTCAAGACCTTGTGGGCCTTGTCAAGTATCTCAAACTCCTCTTTGAGTCTAGCATGATCAACGCCAAGTTTAGCCTTCTCGGAAGTTAGCACACGAGACACGACAAGAGCATGATCAAGATCTTTCTTTAACTTAGCATGGTCATCGTTGTGTGACTCCTCAAAAGTCAAACGATGAACACGCTCTTCCTCAAGAGCATTAGAGAGATCCGATATCTCATCGGCATAGTCATGACTATGACTTTCCATCTTAAAGATGGTTTCTTCGTGAGCCTCGATCATGTCATTGGCCTCACCAAGTTGTTCCAAGAGAGCAACAAAATGCTTCTTGGACTTGCCCTTGATCTTACTCATAAAAGACTCAAATTCATTCACTTCCTCATTAGACCCATCATGTTCATCAATGCAATCCTCCAAGGAGGGATTAGTAATGATGGTGGTTGTGATGTTGGGGGTTACCTTGTTTGAAGCTTTAGCCATGAGGCACTTGGCGGTGATGTTTTCATTGGGTGAATCAAAGAGAGACACCGGGGGAGTAGTAGCAATGGCAACGGATGCCATAGCCATTGCTTATCCATTTTCATCATCATCGTCATCCTCTTGGTATTCTTCTTGAACCACCAACCCACGAGTGGGAGTCTTCTTGGCGAAGTTGTTCTTGTTGGGGAAGGACTTGGCTTTGTCTTTTCGGATGAATTTGCCACCATTGTCTTCCCGCTTCTCGTAAGGACAATCCGCAACGAAATGGCTCACATTGCCACAGTTGAAGCAAGTTCTAACTCGTTGCTTGCCCTTGACGCCACTTGAGTTGTTCTTGTTGAAGTTGGGTCTTGTATTCTTCTTGCTCCAAAATTGTCTTGAAGCAAGGGCCATGTGCTCATGATAATCATACTTGGTGTCTTCGGGGTTGCTCTCCTCATCTTCCACTTCTTCCTCTTCTTCCATAATAACCTTGGCTTTCAAAGCAAGGTTGGGCTTCTTTGCCCTTTGAGAATGGAGCACCGCATTGTCGGCGGTCTTGTCCAAGATGCTCATTACAACGAACTCATCCAACACTTCACTTGAGGTCATGGAGTGGAAGTCCGGTCTTTGACGAATGACGGAGGACATGGCCTTGAGGAATTTGCGCTTGATCCAATTGTCATCCGTGTCCTTGCTTCCATGATCTCGGAGTGAGACCGCGAGTTTGGTCACTCTTCGGAAGAGCTCAGGAGGTTCTTCATCTTCTTTCATTGCAAACTCATCGGCTTCATCTTGCACCACTTCATAGTTGGAGCGTTGAATGCTAGCACTTACTCGATAGAGAGACACAACACATTTCCATGCGTCCTTCGCCATGGCATGAGGTCGAAGATGAGGGAGATCTTCGGGAAGAATTGCATCTTGGATGATGAAGAGAGCACTCTAATTGAATTGATTATCTCGAGGGGTGAAGTTGCTTGGGTCATGAGGATAGAAACCTTCTTCAATGATTCTCCAAAGGTTAGTATTCACATGTTTTAAATGACGCTTGAAGTGATAAGCCCAAGAATCAAAATCTTCATGTTTCTCATACTTAGGAGGAGGACCGGCATGATTTGAACGAGTAGAGGGAATCGGCCCTCCATAAATTGGAGGTTCCACATGGGCAAAGATGCCGGTGCCATTTTTACCACTAGACATAGGAGCTTTCTCACTAGTAGCTTCCCCCTTTTCGGGGTTAGCATCCGTCACCGTGTTGGCGGGATCACCCACTTTCACGGGCACGGTGGAAAGTTTAAGCCCTTCTAAGAATTCCTTAAACATGTCCTTGACCTCGGTCGTCATGGAGGTTTTCAATGTGTCCAACGCCACATTGAATTCCTCATGTGAGATCGAGTTACCCCCATCTCCCGTAGATGATATCGGATTCGCACCGGAGTGCTCTCCCACATCATCTATGACGTCAACCATACTCTTCGGACGGTAAAGTCCTTAAAAAGAGATGAGGCTCTGATACCAATTGAAAGGATCGATATGGTTGACTAGAGGGGAGGGGTGAATAGGCAACTAACAATTTTTAAGCTTTTCTTTACCAAATTAAACTTTGCAACAAAATAGGTTGTCTAGATATGCAACTATGTGAGCAACCTATATGATGCAATAACAACTAACACATAAGCAAGCAAGGGATACAACACAAGTAGGCTTGCAAAAGTAAAGGCATGAAATAACCAAGAGTGGAGCCGGTGGAGACGAGGATGTGTTACCGAAGTTCCTTCCTTTTAAAGGGAAGTACATCTCCGTTAGAGCGGTGTGGAGGCACAATGCTCCCCAAGAAGCCACTAGGGCCACCGTATTCTCCTCACACCCTCACACAATGCGAGATGTCGTGATTCCACTATTGGTGCCCTTGAAGGCGGCGACCGAACCTTTACAAACAAGGTTGGGGCAATCTCCACCACAATTGGAGGCTCCCAACAACACCACGAAGCTTCACCACAATGGAGTATGGCTTTGAGGTGACCTCAACCGTCTAGGGTGCTCAAACACCCAAGAGTAACAAGATCCGCTAGGGATAAGAGAGGGAATCAAATTTCTCTTGGTGGAAGTGTAGATCGGGGCCTTCTCAACCAATCCCGAGCAAATCAACAAGTTTGATTGGCTAGGGAGAGAGATCGGGCAAAAATGGAGCTTGGAGCAACAATGGAGATTTGGGGGAAAGAGGTAGGTCAACTTTGGGGAAGAAGACACCTACATATAGTGGGGGAACCAATCCAACCGTTACCCCACTGAACAGCCCCGCACAGAGCGGTACTACCGCTTGGGCAGGGCGGTACTACCGCTGAAGAGCGGTACTACCGCTCCCACCCAGCGGTACTGCCGCGCTGACGAGGAGGTCAGGGTCCTGGCCCCAGAGCAGTACTACCGCGGGAGTAGGAGCGGTACTACCGCTCGAAGCGGTACTACCGCCACTACTACTGCTCCTAGTACCATAAAACCCGACACGAAAAACATCGGGCTCGAGTCGAGGCGGTAGTAGCCCGGAACCCCTGCGGTACTACGGTCGAAGACCACAAGCGGTACTACCGCTTTGGGAGCGGTACTACCGCTCCGGGACCGGTACTACCGCTTGATTAGCTTTGGCGGTACTACCGCTGAGGACCGCGGTACTACCGCTGGGACAGGACGGAGCAGGTACGGAGGGAAAGGCAGCTCCAATGATGCGGAAGGAAAACATCGGGTGTGATATGGATGTGTATGTGTTGATTCCACCCTAGCCTTACCAAAGCGGATCCCCTCTTGATAGTATGGTGACTCCTACAAACCTAGTCCACCAACAACGGAACGGAGGAGCTACACCATCTTGAATAAAACACCGAGAGGAGGTAATCGTCTCGTGCCAATGGATGAATCTCTGAAAGAACTTAACGCACACGATTAGTCCGCAAAAGCATTGTCATCAATCACCAAAACATCTTGGGGATAAATATGCCCTTACAACACCCCCGAAGGCCCCTTCCCCAAAACACGTGAACGACACCGAGGTATCGTCCCAGAGGGAACCAGGCCAAGGAGGGGGGGAGATCATCAAGGCGGCGCCAGGAGGTCAAACTTCAGGGGCCGGACACATGGGAGAAAAGGCTCCCATGGACGTCGATGGTGGGGGCTATCTCGAATTCGGCCCCCAGCCGGACACAATTCCGGAGACCGATACGGCTCCAGAATCAGGCAGGCAGCCTCCCTCGGCTGGAGGGGGTGCGCCTGTTCCACCGGCAACCTCTGTCCAACCAGAGGTGCCGGATACTTTATCGGC
Source organism: Triticum timopheevii (assembly GCA_963921465.1). Lineage (NCBI taxonomy): Eukaryota > Viridiplantae > Streptophyta > Magnoliopsida > Poales > Poaceae > Triticum > Triticum timopheevii. The sequence continues at coordinate 282,393,561 of OY997268.1, read as the reverse complement.
GGCGCTGAAGAGCGCCTCCATCGTTGAAGAACACCGTGCCCTTATGGGTGCGGTGATTGAGAAGATTCGGTCCGCTGAGAGTGGGCTGAATGAAGCCTGCATCAGCCTTATAACGGGCTTTGAGGTATGTTTTTTGAGGTTTCAAAGAGTGTTATAGTATAGGTAGTAGCCCCTGATACACTATTCGGCTAAAGAAAGAACCGGATAGAGGATCAAATATATGTTCGCAGGAGACTCACCTTATGGCATCTCTCCCTCTCTTTTTTATAAGCAGGCGTTTGTAGCGACTACCGCCTCTCATACTACGGAAGTCTCCAGACTGAAGCAGAGTCTGGAGTGGGCCGAAGAAGAACTTGACCGAGTGAAGAAGCAGTTGGAGGATAACCAAGGTATGCAAAAACCTTGTTCGCATTCAGCGCGAATGAATAAGTTAGTATGATGAAAATATTGTTATGATGTGCTCTAGGGGCGACGACCGAAATTGAGGCTCTTAAGAAGGCTATGGTCGAAGCCGAGAAGAAGGCAGCCTAGAGCAGGCTCTTCGCGAAAAGCACGAGGCCAGGATTATTGAAGCTGAGCAAGAGCTCCAAGAGGCCTTGAAGAAATGCGAGACCTTGGAGCAGAGTGTAACGGAGAAAGCATCCAAGCTCTCCCAAGCTCGTCAAGCTGCATGTGATGCCCGGGGGGAAGCCCAAGGCGCCCTGCAGGAAATCCAGGAGGCGAGGAAGATCGCGGCGGGTAAGGCTTTTCCTATGCAAAGCAGGTATTTGAAGGGAGAAAATCACGTTTACTAATTTGAATTCGGATTTGTCCAGGGGTATTTGCGGAGCTGCCGCGCAACATATCTGATGCCGCCCAATTCTACCGAGCCGAAGAAAGGAGCACCACGGAGAAGCTCTTCTAGTCGCAGTATCTGGCGCCAAAATATCCAGTGCCTTTTGCCAATCAACTGAAACAGCTGATCGAACTGCATAAGGCGGCCGAACTAGCCATGAAGGATTTAATTATCCGGCTATGGCCTATCGAGCCGATTCCCAGCAGTTACTTCAGGCTCGTAAAGCGGCTTGTGAGTGCCTGCCCTCGACTTGAAGTCATCATGCGGTCGGTCTGTATGGAGGGTACGCAAATGGCCTTCGCCCGCGCGAAGGTGCACTAGGCGAAGATGGATGCTGAAAAGCTGATGACCGAAGGACCACCGGAGGGGAAGGAGCACCGCAAGCCCGAGTTATATTATGATAGTGTCCTGAAAGGATCCCGCCTTGTGGCGGAGCAATGCGCTAAGGACATTATATTCCCATGAATACAGTCATGTTATCCTATGTAATGTTAAACAAGGTAATTTCTATTATTTATTGCCTGTTATTTGAAAGTTTTTCCTCCTGTGCGGCCGTTTTATATATTCTTGAGAGTTGGCTAGTCGTCGGCTTCTGCCCCCACGTAGGAAGTACGGGGGTGTTCGGGATGAACCTGAGCACTCTTTACCCTAGTTTTGGGTCCTTGAAGGAGGTTTTCAGCGCAACGAACTAGGCAATCGGACTATAAGGCTTTATCACTCTCACTTAGCCATAGGAGTTTGACAAAAGAAAGGTAGGCGCAGCCCCTGGTGTTCGGAAGACCGCACTATGCATCCTCAAGTTCCTCCCAGCTTCCAATGGAATTTTCAGTGAGGCTTTTTAGCCAGTGCCGAGCTGGTCCTTTTAGCTTGAGGGGTAAATATTTGATGGCGTGGAGATCATCTCCGCGAGCCATATGGATGTGAAGAATAAAGTCTTCAATCCAAACGGCAGGTCCCGTCGTTCCATCATATGCCTCGATGTTTACGGGTTTGAACCCTTCTGGAAAATCCTGTTCCAGCACCTCATCAGTGAAGCACAGGGGGTGTGCGACACCCCTGTATCTGGTTGTGTCATGGATTGGGTCCAACGGTTGTAGTGTTCGGTATTGGTTCCAAGCTGGTAAATGGCCGACGTATTTTGTTTGGTAATCGTGGTCCCGTGTAGGAGCACGTTCCATGGATCCGTAGATGGACCTGGTTTTGCCAGCCTTTTTGTCCACGTAGATCGTGTTTCTGGTCCTGGGCCGCAACATTCCTTCCTTTGTGGGGAGGGGGTGCGGGCTTGTGTACAGCATTGCTAGCCGCTTTGTCTCGACCACGAGGTGGTCGGTCCAGCTTGTCGGTCGTATTTTTTTTCGGCGGTATAGGCGCGATAGCTTCGTCGTCGAATTCGGGCAGCAGCTTACGTTTAGGATAGCTCTTTGTCTGGTGATTACTGCCGTATTTTTCCTCAGCGTCTAGCACTTCATTCCATTTGTCATTGAGCGTATCCTGTGCGGCTTTAAGCCGCTGCTTCTACTTCTTCAGGCTCCTTGCAGTGGCGATAAGCCTTTGGTGGAAGCGTTCTTATTCTAATGATTCTTCTGGCATGACGAATTCGTCGTCGCCCAGGCTGATATCCTCTTCAGAGGCCGGTTGGTAATTGCTATCTTCAGTGTCGCTGTGGTCGAACAACATCTCCGGACTGTGTTCGCCGTCCTCTCGCACGCCATGCTCCAACGCTTGGTCTGCGGGGTCCTCGGCTTGGTTCAGATGGTCATAATCGTCCATGACGATGTTGCTATTTTTCTTTTTGCCGGATTGAGGTCGGCGCTTGGGATGCCGGTGCTTAGGAGGTTCATCAACAAACATGCTGTTGTTGCCGTCAGCCTCATTCTCCCTTGGCGTGTCCACCATGTATATATCGTATGATGATGTAGCTGTCCACTGCCGTAAAGGTGGTGGTTTTTGTGCCTGCTCCTCTCCAGCATCGTCGTCCATACTGTCGATGTCCTCGGAGCCGTAATCGAGCGTGTCGGTTAAGTCCTCGACAGTGGCAATGAAGTGGGTGGTGGGTGGGGAACAAAGTTCTTAGTCGTCCGCTTCCCACTCGAGCCGGACATAGTTCGGCCGAGAATTCCCCAACAAGGAGAGGGATTTTAACGAGCTTAAAATGTCGCCAAAAGGCGAGTGTTGGAAGATGTCACGGAGCTGAACTCCAAGACCGGCGCCCAATCGGGATCGATGGGCACGGATGCACGCGGTCCGGAACCCATGGCCGGAGACGAGTCCAAGGTTCCGATGACACAAGCCCAGCTCGATGTTGGGTCTGTGTGCGGCTCGAGCGCTGCCGAGTCTGCGGCCTCCGTGGCGGGGTTAAGCTTCCCATCTTTGGATGACACAATCCGCTCTGGTTCTAGGGCCAGGGCGGTCACAGGTGCTATATCATGTGTGTGGCCCGATGACAGATCTAGGTCATGTTCATCATGGTGGCTGGGGGCAGCTGTCATGGGTTCGGTGATGACGCAGTGGAACTCTCAATGAAAGCACCAATGTCGGTGTCAAAATCGGCGGATCTTGGGTAGGAGGTCCCGAACTGTGCGTCTAAGGCTAATGGTAATAGGAGACAGGGGACACGATGTTTACCCAGGTTCGGGCCCTCTCTATGGAGGTAATACCCTACTTCCTGCTTGATTGATCTTGATGAATATGAGTATTACAAGAGTTGCTCTACCACGAGATCGTAGGCTAAACCCTAGAAGTCTAGCCTATGAGGTTATGATTGTTGTGGCTAAACCCTCGAAGTCTAAACTCTCCGGTTTATATAGACACTGGGGGGACTAGGGTTGTACAAAGTCGGTTACAGAGAAAGGAATCTACGTATCTGAATCGCCAAGCTTGCCTCCCACTCAAAGGAGATTGCCGTCCGGACACGGGACGAAGTATTCCATCTATATCTTCATAGTCCAACAGTCCGGCCACAGTATATAGTTCGGCTGTCTGAGGACCCCTTAGTGTAGGACTCCCTCAGCGGCCCTGCTATCGCCACTTCGGTGGCCTTCATCTTCGCCCATTGCATCTTCACGCGGGCGAAGGCCATCCAGGCACCCTCTATGCAGGTCGACCACTTTATGGCATCAATTCGAGGACGCGCGTCAACAAGCCGCTTCACGAGGCCGAAATAACTGTTGGGCATGGACTCGGCTGGCCAAAGTTGGACAATCACATCCTTCATGGTCAAGCCAGCCACCCTATGCAGCTCGTGTTAGAGAACGTAGTAATTTCAAAAAATTTCCTACGCACACGCAAGATCATGGTGATGCATAGCAACGAGAGGGGAGAGTGTTGTCCACGTACCCTCGTAGACCGAAAGCGGAAGCGTTAGCACAACGCGGTTGATGTAGTCATACGTCTTCACGGCCCGACCGATCAAGCACCGAAACTACAGCACCTCCGAGTTCTAGCACACGTTCAGCTCGATGACGTCCCTCGAACTCCGATCCAGCCGAGTGTCGAGGGAGAGTTCCTTCAGCACGATGGCGTGGTGACGATCTTGATGTTCTACCGTCGCAGGGCTTCGCCTAAGCACCACTACAATATTATCGAGGAGGACTACGGTGGAGGGGGGCACCGCACACGGCTAAGAGATCAAGAGATCAATTGTTCTATCTCCAAGGGGTGCCCCTCTCCCCGTATATAAAGGAGTGGAGGAGGGGGAGGGCCGGCCTAGCTATGGTGCGCCCTGGAGGAGTCCTACTCCCACCGGGAGTAGGATTCCCCCCTTCCATGTAGTAGGAGTAGGAGTCAAGGAAAGGGGAGAGAGAAGAGAAGGAAAGAGGGGGCGCAGCCCCTCCCCCTAGTCCAATTCGGACTAGGCCTTGGGGGGCGCCCAACCTCTCCTCTCTCTTTCACCTAAAGCCCAATAAGGCCCATATACTCCCCGGCGAATTCCCGTAACTCTCCGGTACTCCGAAAAATACCCGAATCACTCGGAACCTTTCCGATGTCCGAATATAGTCGTCCAATATATCTTTATTTATGTCTCGACCATTTCAAGACTCCTCGTCATGTCCCCGATCTCATCCGGGACTCCGAACTCCTTCGGTACATCAAAACTCATAAACTCATAACAAAACTGCCATCGAAACCTTAAGCGTGCGGACCCTACGGGTTCGAGAACTATGTAGACATGACCGAGACACGTCTCCGGTCAATAACCAATAGCGGAACCTGGATGCTCATATTGGCTCCCACATATTCTACAAAGATCTTTATCAGTCAAACCGCATAACAACATACGTTGTTCCCTTTGTCATCGATATGTTACTTGCCCGAGATTCGATCGTCGGTATCTCAATACCTAGTTCAATCTCGTTTCCGGCAAGTCTCTTTACTCATTCCGTAATACATCATCCCGCAACTAACTCATTAGTTACAATGCTTGCAAGGCTTATAGTGATGTGCATTACTGAGTGGGCCCAGAGATACCTCTTCGAAAATCGGAGTGACAAATCCTAATCTCGAAATACGCCAACCCAACAAGTACCTTCCGAGACACCTGTAGAGCACCTTTATAATCACCCAGTTACGTTGTGACGTTTGGTAGCACACAAAGTGTTCCTCCGGTAAACGGGGGTTGCATAATCTCATAGTCATAGGAACATGTATAAGTCATGAAGAAAGCAATAGCAACATACTAAACGATCAAGTGCTAAGCTAACGGAATGGATCAAGTCAATCACATCATTCTCCTAATGATGTGATCCCGTTAATCAAATGACAACTCATGTCTATGGTTAGGAAACATAACCATCTTTAATTAACGAGCTAGTCAAGTACAGGCAGACTAGTGACACTCTGTTTGTCTATGTATTCACACATGTATTATGTTTTCGGTTAATACAATTCTAGCATGAATAATAAACATTTATCATGAAATAAGAAAATAAATAAAAACTTTATTATTGCCTCTAGGGCATATTTCCTTCAGTCTTCCACTTGCACTAAAGTCAATAATCTAGTTCACATCACCATGTGATTTAACACCAATAGTTCACATCACCATGTGATTAACACCCATAGTTCACATCGTCATGTGATCATCACCCAAAGGGTTTACTAGAGTCAATAATCTAGTTCACATCGCTATGTGATTAATACCCAAAGAGTACTAAGGTATGATCATGTTTTGCTTGTGAGAGAAGTTTAGTCAACGGGTCTGTCACATTCAGAGCCGTATGTATTTTGCAAATATTCTATGTCTACAATGCTCTACACGGAGCTACTCTAGCTAATTGTCCCACTTTCAATATGTATCCAGATTAAGACTTAGAGTCATCTGAATTAGTGCCAAAACTTGTATCGACGTAACCCTTTACGACGAACCTTTTGTCACCTCCATAATCGAGAAACATATCCTTATTCCACAAAGGATAATTTTGACCAATGTCCAGTGATCTACTCCTAGATCACTATTGTACTCCCTTGCCAAACCAGGGCAGAGTATACAATATGTCTGGTCCATAGCATGGCATACTTTTATAGAACCTATGACTGATTCATAGGGAATGACTTTCATTCTCTTTCTATTTTCTGCCGTGGTCGGGATTTGAGTCTTACTCAATTTCATACCTTTGCAACACAGGCAAGAACTCTTTCTTTGACTGTTCCATTTTGAACTACTTCAAAATCTTGTCATGGTATGTACTCATTGAAAATCTTATCAAGCGTCTTGATCTATCTCAATAGATCTTGATGCTCAATATGTATGGCTTGCCACGTGATTTCTCGACTTTTAGCATCAAGGGGTTGATTCTCTCCCCCTAAAGTCGGGAAAAGATCCTCGTCAAAAATGCAATCAGCAAAACGAGCCATGTGACAGTCACCTGTCATGGGGTCCAGATACCTGATTATGGACACAGTCTCATAACCAACGTATATCCCCGACTTACGGAGCGAGCCCATCACCGACCGCTGAGGGGGTGGTATTGGTACATATACCTGGCAACCGAACCTACGAAGGTGGGAAATTTTTGGTGCCGACCCTTGCGCAAGTTGAACAGGAGAGTGGATGTTGTAGGCCGACGGTCGAAAGTTGATGAGATTAGCCGCGTGTAACACCGCGTGGCCCCAACATGTAGTTGGTAAATTACAACCCTGAAGGAGCGGTCGGGCAATGAATTTAATTCTTTTAATCAATGCCTCGGCAAGTCCATTTTGTGTATGAACATGTGGTACCGAGTGCTCAACTTTGATTCCCATTGCCATGCAATAATCATCGAACGCCTTTGAAGTAAATTCTCCGGCGTTGTCCATTCGAATATACTTTATACGATAATCCGGGAAATTATTCCCATTTGTATGATCAGTGAGATCAATTTTGCAAAGGCATGGTTCCGTATTGATAGCAGGCAAACATTGGACCATTTAGAGGAAGCATCAATGAGCACCATGAAGTACCGAAACAGCCCCGTGAGGGGCTGAATTGGACCGCATATGTCCCCTTGGATACGTTCCAAGAACGCGGGGATTTCATCCCTCACCTTGAGGGGCGATGGCCTAATGACTAACTTCCCCTTAGCGCATGCGGAGCACACGAAATCATCAGGATTCGGGAAGTTCTTCACGTTAACATTATGGCCATGCGAGTTTTTAATTATATTTCTCATCATCCTAAGTCCGGGGTGGCCTAGCCTATCGTGCCAGAGGCAGAAGAGTTCAGAGCTTCTAAAGACGGTCTTGAGGGTAGTGTACACGGGCGGTGCTACTATCTTAGTGTAGTATAGCCCTGTGTCAAACGAAGGAAGCCTTTCGATAACATGTTTACCACCGGCATCCCGCTTTGTGATGAGTAGGCACGCCTTGCCGTTTTCATCATCGGTCTCAGCATGGAAACCATTAGCGCGGATGTCTCTAAAGCTCAAAAGAGTACAAGTCGACTCCGGGTACAACAACGCATCATTAATGATCAAAGTTGTTCCCATAGGGAGTATAATAGTGGCTCGTCCGGAGCCAACTATGTGAGAACTGCAGCCGGCGATTGTCATAATACTTCCCGGAGATTTTTTAATGGACTCAAAGTACTTAGTTCTCGTAAAATGGTATGAGTGGTGGCGCTATCGGCAAGGAACGTTTCCTCCATTCGGGCGCCACACGTGTTCTAAAATATGACATCTAATTAATGTAATGAGGAAGAAAATACATTAAAAATAAATGCACACATCTCAGAACATAACATGCTATCATGTATAAATAATGGAATAAATGAATAAATGTCATCCAATCGCCAAAGTAAAGAATAAGTTTATGCTCTCATAGAGCTTACAACCAAATCGAATTTATTCAATTTTATTGTATCAAATCACGAAAGCATGATAACCAAAGAGGTATGCTAAGTGGACTCGGTGAAGAAGCCATCCACTTCAGCCGCAATCTCCATACTAGTGAGCTGATCCTCCTTAGAAATCATCTTGAAGGCAGCATCAATGTCTAGTGGTGGCGCCGCCGCCGAGGCGACCATGTGGTCAACCTCCATGGCGACGTGGGCGTCGGTAGAGACCGCCAAAGCTGCCGCGATGGGCACCACGGGGGTCGCCTCTATGGGCGCAGCAGGGGGCGTAGCGATCATCACGGGTGCCGTCATGGGCGCTGGTGGTGCTCCCTCCTGGACCAAGGTAAGGTGTGTCTCACGCGCCTTCCGAGCCTTGTATGCTTCAACGACCTCCGGTGGTGCGCGGCACTAGCGAGAGAAATGCTCCACCGAGCCACAACGGAAGCAGTCCTGAGGCCGCTGCCCTCCCTTGCCCGGCTTGTTCTGCTTAGCCAGGGTAGGAGGGTGAGGGCCCTTCTTCTTGCCCTTGCGGCCCCTCTTCTTTTGTTGAGGATTGCGGACTTTGAGAGCGTTCACCTCCTGGCGAGAACTCCCCCCAAGTGGTTGCGCGACAAAGTTCTTTTTGAGAACCTCATCCTGCGCCTCTGCCACTTGGAGGACGTCAATCAACTCTGAATACCTCGTGTAGTTCCCCTGGCGGTAGTTCCATGAGGACTGGACCGCGTCGGGGTGGAAAGTGGATAGGGTTTTCTCAATCTTCTAGGAGTCGGTAATCTCAGTACCACACAACCGAAGAGTCGTACAAATCCGGTGCAGAGCCGAATTGTACTCCCCAACCGTCTTGAAGTCCGCAAACCTCAGACGAATCCACTCTGCCTCTGCACGTGGCTTCACAGTGTACTTCAGCCGCTCAAACCGCTGCTTAAGAGCGGTCCAAAGGCCAGAAGCACTGCGCTCAGCCATATACTCATCTTTCAGAGTAGGTGACAGGTGATGACGGAGAAAGTGCAGAGCCTGCGCATTCTCAGTTTCGAACTTGGGACCAGTGGTGGCCAGCTGTGCCCCCTTACCGATCGCCCTTAGGACAGTTTTGCCCTGGAGAAAAATCTTGCAATCCGAGGACCATGACAGGTAGTTCAACCCTGTCTGGGCCAACTCGGCAAACTCCTTGTGGACAATTCCGGCCATCTGCGCTTTATGCAAAAATCATGAGATTACAGCTGGTAATCTTTTGCACAAAGCGATGTTGATAAACTTATTCAATAAAAAGACGTTCCAATATTTAAAACATGCTATTATATGACTTACTAAATGACTAAGAGTGCTAAACAATTAATCTATAGTAGTAAAATCATACAATAATATCATGTTACAAAAGATAGCATGTTAAGCGCATCTAGTATGTGAATACTAACCCAAAATTGAATTCCCGGGGCATTTTTAAGCCCAAATACGTGTTTTCAGTGAAAACAGACAGTTCCAGGGGATTCTACGCGAAATATTACAGCAGGAATATAGTGCGCATAAAAATAGAAAACTGGAGGGGCTAAAATGCAAAGAACCCCGCGCACGCGTGCAGTCCAGCTCGGTCCGGTTCGGCTACAGGCCAAAAACAATGGGCCGTTGGCCCGTTTAGTGCGCAGCAGCCGGCCCCTTCCTCTTTTGTGTTTTTTATAAAGGAACCCCCGCGGCCACGGCCCATCCGGCCCAGGAGACAGCGGGCCGGCCCAGGAGCCAGCGGCCTGGCGCGTAGCCACGCTAGGGTTTCCCCTAGCGCCCGCATCGGGGTGCGGCGGCGGCCAGCGGGCTCGCGCGGCGGCAGCCGGGGCTGGCCAGGACGCGGGGCGGCGCAGCCAGCGGGCTCGCGCGGCGGCGGCTGGGGCTGTCCAGGGCACGGGGCGGCGCAGCCAGCGGGCTCGCGCGGCGGCGGCTGGGGCTGTCCAGGGCACGGGGCGGCGCAGCCAGCGGCGCGGCCAGCACGACACGCGGCCCCGGCGCGGCGCGGCCAGCGAGGGCTCGGCAGCGACGACGGCGTCAGCAGGACAGCGCGGCCAGCGAGGGCTCGGACAGCAAGGGCTCGGCGGCGACGACGGCGTCAGCAGGATAGCGCGGCCAGCGAGGGCTCGGCCAGCGAGGGCTCGGCGGTGACGACAGCGCGGCGCGGCCAGCGGCCAGGGCGCGAGGCGCGAGGCGCGGCCGGCGCGGCCAGCGGGGCATGCGGCCACGGCCATGGCCCGGCCGACGGGGCGATGCGGCAGCAGCCATCAGGGCGGGCTGCAGCGAGCACGCGTCAGCGAGACAGGGCGGAGCGGCGCAACGCGGCCAACGGGGCGGCGCCGGCGACCAGCGGGGTTGCGGATAGCACAGCGTCATCTGGACGCCGGCCTCGGGATGCGATCGTCATCGCATTCATTCGGAAAAACGACGGCGCATGGCACATCTGGTGCTTTTGCGGCGGTACCACGATCATCTGGATCGCGATCTGTACCGACTCCCTATAGTGTAGTCATCATGTTCCTTAGTCCAAGAACATCGACATTGGTCGGCGACGTGATCGTCCGCTCGGTTCTTCGGAGGAAAATCAACACCATAGGTTGATTAAATCCAAAAAATATTCTAATCGCAAAAACGGAATCGCGGTAATGAGAGGAATCCATTTTTGCAAAAGTGGGGATCAGATCTTATACCTCCGCGAGATCGACGAAAGCCTGCGTGATGCAGGCTTGACGTAGGCTTGACAGAGAGTTGGTGGAGCGAAGCATGCTGATAATGTGTTCCGCAACTCCGCTGGCGAGTCCGGTCCGAGGTTGCGGAGCGAGGGCGAGCGTCGTAGACGAAGTAGTCGAACACGCGAAAGTAAATGACACAGAGAGATATGGAGAAAACCAGCTTTATTAATCAATGATCAGGGGTTACAATGATGGGCTCCTCGTTGCTTTATATAGTGACTAGGGGGTCAAGGGATAAGTACCGACTTAACGTAAAGAGGGGAACGGGAGGGGCTACCCCGTGCGATACGCACGAGGCGCGCCGCCACCCCACCGATGACTCGGTTTCCCAACAGATAAATCCCTGTGTTTGTGGAAATCAAGAAGGAAGGAAATGGTTGACGTTACAAGGAAAGCCACCAGCGCATCTTTTTATGATTGGCAGGTTTGGATCGGCTTACAAAATATAGGGAGTGAGATCTGATCGGTGCACTTGCGCTGACCTGAACTAAAATAAAAAATACTGATGATATTTGGAATGATAGATTCATGGGTATCCTATTAGATAGTGTCCACGTTTTGAGTTTGGAAAGCGCATAAAAGGAGAGGATACATGAAGAGAGAGAGAAGCAAGAACGTGAGATACCCTGGCGGCTCCTGTCTAGGGTTTGAGATACCTCTGGTGGCGACGCCGTGAGGACGGATCGGACTCTACTACCAAACCTAATCCTCTCCGGCTGGGTTCTCGGGCTGATTAAGGGGATAGCCTCGCTATCCACCCGGCCTTGGTTCCTGTCGCGGGTCGCTAGGGTTTTGGTGGTTCGGAAGGCGAAGTCTGGTTAGGGTTTGCCGATGGCGGACACGAGCTCGCAATCGTCAGCAGGAAGTGCGGCCCCGGGAGGCAAGCCAATCGGGTTGAGGAGATGATCGGAAAACTCAGGTTACAAGAACGGGAGGAGGATGATCTGATCTTTGAGGAGGAATTCCCAGATGAGATTGAGGAAGCAGAGTTCATGGCGCTGGCGACGGTGCACACCAACAAGCCTTTCAGTCGAGGATCGTTCTACGATACGATGCGACTCGCTTGGAGTCTAGCACAAGGAGTAACCTTCGAACCCCTGGGCGAAAATTTGTTCTCCTTGATGGTGAATTGTTTAGGGGATTGGAAGCGGGTCACATAGGAGGGCTTGTGGCTGTTTCATGATCATGGTGTGCTTATTGAGAAGTACGATGGGTACAGTAGGTATGAGGAAGTAGTCTTGGATAAATTGGCTGTTTGGATTCAGATTGTCGATCTCCCTCCGCTTTTCAGGAAGGACCATGTGGTTAGATCGCTAGCAAAGAAAGTGGGGGTTGTGGAGAAAGTAATGTTAAACCCTAGATGGGGTGAGGGGAGGATTGTGAGGATCAGAGTCAAGCTTGACATTCATGAACCACTAATGAGATACGTCTCCATCACTAAGGACGGGAAGAAGGTGTACTACTCGGTGCTTTACGAGAAGATGCCGGTTTTCTGCTATGTGTGCCGCCATATGGGCCATACATACCTTGAACATGGCAATGGGAAACATGATCTGTTGTCAATGGAGTAGGGAGAGTTCATCCTTGCGCCGCGCCCAGGAGAGAGGAGGCAGCCAAGACAAAGTTCAATGGGGAGACAGAGGGATGGGGCTACAGCAGATGGCGCCAGGAGGAAGGGCTCGGAGGATGATGGACTGAAGGACACAGGCACCAGCCCTGTGAAACCTATTGGAGGGTCGATCGGGGACAAGTCCAGTGGGCGGAAGAGACTCACTTTTGATGGGGTGACTGCGGACCCAGCGGCCCATGCAAGTACGCTGCCAGGCCAAGCACACGAGACCCCGATCGTTGCCTCGTCCGCCTTGGTGGTGCATGCACACGGTAGGCTGACAACGGAGAAGGAAGATGATGAAGGTGATACTTCCTCGCATGATTCGAAGAGGTCAAAGATGGACAACACGACTATGATGGATGCCAGCCACACTTTATCGGCGAGCTCCGAGAAGGGGCTCGACCGGTCGCAATGAAAATCCTCGTGTGGAACTGTCGCGGGATGCGTAAGCCCGCGGCAGTTCATGCGCTCTTGGGGATCCAAGAGCGATTAAAACCAGATGTGTTGTTCCTGTCTGAAACACACCTGGATATGGCTAAGGCAGGGAAGTTAAAAAGGAAACTAGGGTTCAATGAGATGGAAGTTTCTGAGAGCGACGGCAGAAGTGGTGGACTGATCATGCTTTGGCAAACCACCCTGGGAGTCTCATCTAGGGCTGTTCATTCAAATTACATTGATATACGTATCAAGGAGACAACAGCAGCAGGATGGTGCTTCACAGGCTTCTATGGCGAGCCAAGCGGTGACCGAAAACATCTCTCGTGGGAATACTTGCGTGGATTGCATGCAATGTCGAATTTGCCATGGTTGGTGGCAGGTGACTTCAATGAAATCCTGCAAGCCTGTGAGAAGGATGGGGGTGCTGCACGCCCTCAAAGATGCATGCAGGCATTTAGCAATGCTTTGGACGATTGTGAGCTTGATGATCTTGGCTACTCGGGAGACATCTTCAGCTGGCGTAGAGGTCGGATACGAGAGCGACTCGACAGAGCAGTATCAAACAGTTCTTGGGCCGATCTTTTTCCAGCATACGGTGTTGCGAACGAACCGTTTAATAAATCGGATCATGGACCGATCCTAGTTGACACTGACTTTCAGCTTGGATTACAGCCTAGAGGGCCACCGGGACCGAGGAAATTCGAAGCCCGGTGGCTTGCGGAGGAGGACGTGGAGGTCATCGTTCAAGCAACCTGGGATCGGGCCAAGGCCAGTGGAACAGCGGCCTACTCCCAGGCGACAGGAGACATACATGCAGCTTTGCATGTTTGGGATAAAGAGACCCTAAAGGGCCCTAGAACCCGTTTAAGGAAACTACAGAAAGAGTTAAACAACATGATGTCGGGACCCTTGACGGATGAGGCAGTGGCTCGCCAGCACGATTTACACATGCAAATTGAAAATCTTCTAGAGCAAGAGGAGGTATATTGGATGTAGAGGGGGCGGGCAGATTGGCTCTGTCGGGGTGACCAAAACACGGAGTTTTTCCATCGTGCAGCCACTGGGAGACGTAAGAAATTTTTTATCAAGAAATTGAAAGGGGAGAACGGGGACTTGATCGAGGAGGAGAATCAACTGAAGGGCCATGTGGTGCACTACTTTGAGGGATTGTTTACCTCGGACGTGCAAGAACCGGACCAAGCAGTTTTGGACAAGGTTAAACCGAGAGTTTCTGATGCTATGAATGATGAACTAACAAAACCCTATTCCAGGGATGAAGTGAAGAGAGCAATGTTTAACATTGGAGACCTTAAAGCACCGGGCCCTGATGGATTGCATGCGGTGTTCTATAAACGATTTTGGCACATAATTGGTGAGGACCTGATTGACGAAGTGTTGTTGGCAGTTAATAACAGAAAGATCCTGGAGGGATGGAACAACACCACAATCGTTCTCAACCCAAAGGTGGAAAACCCGGAGGTCATTACACAGTTCCGTCCTATAAGTCTATGCAATGTAGTCTATAAGGTGATCTCAAAACTGCTAGCTAACAGACTCAAAAATCTGTTGCTGGAGCTCATATCTCCTAATAAAAGCGCTTTTGTGCCCGGGCGCTTGATTACGGACAACTTTTTAGTTGCTTTTGAGACCTATCATGCTATCAAAAGGAAGAGAACGGGGAAGTTTGGAATCTGCGCGGTTAAACTTGATATACACAAGGCCTACGACAGGGTTGAGTGGGTGTTTCTTGAGAGAATCATGCTTCAGATGGGTTTCACTGCTGATTGGGTGGCGCTCATTATGGAGTGTGTACGGTCAGTTAAGTATCAAGTTCGTTTCAATAACTCTCTTACAGATTTCTTTGTTCCTACTCGAGGCCTCCGTCAAGGAGACCCACTATCTCCTTACCTATTCTTACTTTGTGCGGAGGGCCTCTCTAGCTTACTCACCCATGAAGAAGAGATTGGAAATCTGATAGGAGTGAGAGTATGCCAGGAGGCGCCGGCTGTCTCTCACCTCCTCTTTGCGGACGATTCACTCATCATGATGCGAGCAGATACAAACAATGCAGCAAGCCTTCGTCGAGCTCTTGATGACTATTGTGCTACCTCGGGGCAACTTGTGAGTGAGGCGAAGTCAAGTATTTTCTTCAGCCCTTGCACGACTGTGGAAGTGCGGGCTGAGGTTTGTACATTGTTAAACATTATGGCTGAGGCAATCACTGATAAGTACTTGGGGTTGCCCCCGATTGTTGGGGTGGAGCGAACAGACTATTTCCAACATATTGTAGATAGGATCCTTAATAGGATCAGAGACTGGAAGGAGAAGAAACTCTCCTTTGGAGGAAGAGAAGTGTTGCTGAAGGCTGTCATTCAAGCTATTCCTTTATATGCTATGCAAGTCTTTAAGCTACCAAAACAGATTTGTAATGCAATAACAACTACTATGTCACAGTACTGGTGGGGAGATGAGGATGACAAGAAGCATATGCACTGGTTTGCGTGGTGGAAAATGTGTGTGCCAAAGAGCAATGGAGGTATGGGTTTTAGAGATGTACACTGCTTCAACCTGGCGCTCCTAGCAAAGCAACGCTGGAGATTGTTAGCAGAACCGGAGTCTTTATGTGCCAGAGTATTGAGGGCAAAGTATTTCCCGGACAGTGATTTGTTGAATTGTCCTCTCAAGAAAGGCAGCTCTTACACATGGCAAAGCTTGAGGAGTGGTATTCAGACTATCGAAAAAGGTTATATATGGAGAGTGGGAGATGGTACTCAAATAAGTATTTGAAATGATCCATGGATACCTAGCAGCCCAAACAGAAAGGTAATGACTCCACGAGGTAATATCTTACCTACAGAAGTTTCTGAACTTATGGATGAGGAGAATGGATGCTGGGATGAGCAACTTATTAGATATATTTTCTGGCCAATTGATGCAAACCGTATTTTGAATACACCCCTAGCTACGTGGATGATGGAGGACTTTGTTTCATGGCACTACAACAAATCTGGAATTTTCTCGGTCAGGACGGCTTATCACATGGAGTGGGATCATCAACATGGACGAAAGTTGAGACAAATGATGTAACGCCCTCGATGCGGCTATATCTCCCACGTGTCGAAGCACGACTTAGAGGCATAAGCGCATTGAAAGCAATATCGCAAGTGAGGTAATCTTCACACAACCCATGTAATACATAAGGGAAAGAGATACATAGTTGGCTTACAATCGCCACTTCACACAATTATATGAATAAAGCATTACATCATCCAGATACAATCAAGGTCCGACTACGGAACCAAAATAAAAGAAGAACCCCAAATGCGACAAAGGTCCCCGATCGACCCCAACTGGGCTCCACTACTGATCAACTAGAACGAAACAACACAAAGGGCAAGATCTTCATCGAGCTCCTCCTTGAGCTTGGTTGCGTCACCTGCTCGGTAACATAGGCACCTGCAAACTGGTTTTGGAAGTATCTGTGAGCCACGAGGACTCAGCAATCCCATTACCATGGGTATCAAGACTAGCAAAGCTTAATGGGAAAGGAATGGGTAAAGTGGTGAGGTTGCAGCAGCGGCTAAGCAAGTATGGTGGCTAACATACGCAAAAGAGAGCGAGAAGAGAAACAAAGGAACGGTCGTCAACTAGTAATGATCAAGAGGTGATCCTGAACTCCTACTTACGTCAAACATAACCCAAAGACCGTGTTCACTTCCCGGACTCCGCCGAGAAGAGACCATCATGGCTACACACGCGGTTGATGCGTTTTAATTCGGATCTGGTGTCAAGTTATCTACAACCGGACATTAACAAATTCCCATCTGCCACATAACCGCGGGCACGGCTCTCGAAAGTTTAAACCCTGCAGGGGTGTCCCAACTTAGCCCATGACAAGCTCTCGCGATCAACGAAGGAATAGACCTTCTCCCAGGAAGACCCGATCAGTCTCGGAATCCCGGTTTACAAGACATTTCGACAATGGTAAAACAAGACCAGCAAGACCGCCCGATGCGCCGACAATCCCGATAGGAGCTGCACATATCTCGTTCTCAGGGCAACACCGGATAAGCTAAGCGTACAGGTACCGACGTAACCCAAGTTGCCAAGGGATGGTCCCGCACGGTGCTCTAGTTTGGACCAACGCTTAGACAAGCACTGGCCCGGGGGGGCTATAATAAAGATGACCCTCGAGAGAGCGACTCCCAAGGGAAAAATAGGTGGTGGTGAGGCAAATGGTAAAACCAAGGTTGGGCCTTGCTGGACAAGTTTTATTCAAAGCGAGCTGTCATGGGGGTCGCATAAATCACCCGACCGCGTTAGGAACGCAAAATCCGGGAACATAACACCGGTATGACGGAAACTAGGGCAGCAAGAGTGGAACAAAACACCAGGCATAAGGCCGAGCCTTCCACCCTTTACCAAATATATAGATGCATTAATAATATAAGAGATATTGTGATATCCCAACAAAACCCTGTCCATCATGGAGCAATCTTCAACTTCACCTGCAACTAACAACGCTATAAGAGGGGCTGAGCAAAGAGGTAACATAGCCAAACAACGGTTTGCTAGGAAGGGTGTCAAAGGTTAGAGGTTCATGGCAATTTGGGAGGCTTGAAGAGCAAATGATAGGTAACGCAGCATAGCGAAAGAACGAAGCAACTAGCATAGCAATGATAGTAGTGAGATCCAGGGTAGCGTTCATCTTGCCTGAAATCCTGCTAGGAAGAAGAACGAGTCCATGAAGAAGACGAACGGGAGTAGTCGAACGAATCCTCACAATCGCAACATTACCGGAACTAAGAAGCAACGCCGGAAAGAAACAAACAACATGGTAAATGCACAAGCATAAACATGGCATGATGCACAAACAAGTATGATGCATGTCCGGTTTAATGAGGCATAGCATGGCAAAGTGCAACAAACAATACTACAAGTTAAGTGGAGCTCAATATGCAACGAGTTGCATATTGACGAAACACCACATCAATTATTTAGTTCTCTCTCGGTTAGGAACAAGACAAGATTAAATGTTGTTAAACATGGCAAGAGGTGAAGCATAATAAAACTACCTATCTAGGCAAGTTTAAATGAGGCCGGAACAACAAACAATAATTCCGGAAAATCCTCATATGCAATTTATGAATTTGCTACTGTTCTGCCCTAAAACATATTTTAAAGTTGTTAAACAGGAAAATAAAGTGGACCATGTTATTCTAGGCATTTTTCCACCCCATTTACATATAAAGTTTGTTAAAATTGGAGCTACGGTTATTTAGTTATGAAATAAATCATTTTAACATGGCATAGGAGCAAATTTAAACAAACAACACTTTAAACATTTTTAACATGGATGAAAGTGGCATATTATTAATCTACACAAAATTCTAAGCATCTTTCCTGTTTAAATCATTTTAATCCGATGCACGGTTAATGAGTTATTATATGCATGAAGTGCAAGGGGGTTTTCTGTAAAACTGCAGTCTCTGGATAAATAGACAAATTCGCAGATCTGAAAAAAAAAGGTACACGGGCCGAATCTGGCTGGCCCGAATGTGCACAGAAGAGGGATCTGGAGGGGGCTGCTCACCCTGGGCCTTGGGCCGGTTCGGAGGGGAGGCTGCAGGAGGGCGCGCTGGGCCTGGAGGGAGTTGGGCCGCGCGATGAGGAACGAGGCGAGGCCGAATCTGGCTTGGGCCGGCTTCGGCAGGGCCTTGGGGATCTGGCTGCGGCAGGCTGGATCGACCGAGGTAGGGGACGCGGTCAACATGCTCGGGGCGCTGACCCCATCGATGCAGGCGCACGGCTGGAGAGGCGCAGGGGCTTGGGGCTCCGGCAGCTTGGTGCGGGGCTGGAGCGGCATGAGGACGGCGGGGGAAGCAGCAGAGGGACCGGCCTGGCCGGAGAGGAGACCGGCGGCGCGACGCGAGGGGACGCGAGCTCCATGGCAGAGGAAACGATGACGTGCCTGCTCCCCTGCTCGAGATCGAGTGAGGACGATTGAAGCAGAGGAAGCCGCGGCCTGGACTTGCGGAGCAGGAGGGTCCCGCGGGAGGTGGTTGAGGGGGAAGACGGTGCGCGGTCGAGGTGACTGCAGGCTCCCGAGGGACTTGGCGGGGCGGCGGCTGCCGCGGTGATGTTCAAAGCGACTCCTGCGGGCAACACACATCGAGAAGAGAGAGAGGGATCGGAGAACGGAAGGAGAAGTGAGCCAGGGAGGAAGGGAAAAAAAAGGAGCGCGACGGGGCTGGCCTGCAGGTGGCCGAAGGCTGGCCGGGGTGGCCTGGTTCGGCGAGGTCGCCAGCAGCGGCGCTAGGAGGTGGTGGCGCGCTCGGGCTCCAAGGCGACGAGGAGGAGGCCGTGGGACGCAGAGGTCTTGGTCAAGGGGATCAAGGAGCTCCTCTCCTGTGCGTTGGGAGGTTGGAGAGGGAGGGCACGGGGACACTGGTGCTCCGGTGGCTTGCGGGCTTGCTCGCCGGCCAGGAGGAGGGAGGAGTCGAGGGGAACCATGGGAGGGCTCTGGTTGGTGGTTTTTGGTAGGGCACGGAAGGCAAGGAAGATCAGGAGCGGCTGGCCGGTGGATGGATGCATCGAGAGGATCCCAAGGTGGGAGAGGAGTGGCGGCGGGGAGAAGGATTGGATGGGACAGCCCTCCTAGTATCTAGGGTTAGGCTAGTTATATAGTGAGTGGGTTAGATTAGGGGCTAACTAGTCCCTACGATCGTAATTGGACGGTCGCGAATAAAATAGTTAGGGAGCCCAAATAAAAAAACGGAGATATTTTATAGATGTTAGGGGATGATCCGGATCCAACGGTGATGACTGTCCGGGTCGGGTTCGGGGAAGTTTCGGACACGCGCGAGAGGGGTCAAGAGAGGTCAACGAGGACAAGGGTCTGACAAAATGACAACGGAGGCAAAGAGAGAAAGGGCAACTACGAACGTCTACGAGTTTTTATGAAAACATGCAAATGCAATGCGCATGATGCTATGAGATGAGATGCACGCCAAGAACAAAATGCAAAACAAAATGCAAAAACCCAACCACGAAGGAAAATATCATATCGCATCTCCGGAAAAGGCAAGAGTTGGAGTTACGAATATGGAAAGTTGTATCCGGGGCGTTACAACACTCCACCACTACGAGAGGATCTCGTCCCGAGATCTAGGATGGTACCGGAGGGAAAAGGAGGAGGAAGATAAGAGGTAAACTAAGTTGCTTCTTCGACAAACGAGTGAAACCACGAACCTTGAGAGGTTGAGCAATTTAAAAGAAAGAGTACAACAGAGATGAACGAGATTGCAAACAACCCGTTAGAAAAGAGGGACAAGGAGAATTACGAGAACTTGAAGGTTGAAAGACATGGAAATAAGAGCTTCACGTACGAAAAGAATATGACCACCTCGGTATAATGAGATAGCCAAGGAACAAGAATTACCGAATTTGGACAGCACTCCGGTAGAAAAGAGAGGCAAAACTTGATAAGATGAAAGAACTCGAATGAGAACACAACACTCCGGTTAAATGGATAAGCAAGAAAAGAACATTATCTTGACAAAACGAGGTGATGGATGAAGAGCGCAGCATCACAATGACTCCGGAATGAAAGAATAGAAGCTAGATCGTTGTGATGAAGGGAACGGAGAAGGAAATGACAACTCCTACCACAATTGAATTTGAAAAGCATCCTTGCAAGAAGGTTAGAACAAAGTTGTTGGAAGACCAACAATGAAAAGAATAAGTTTGTAGTGGGCTTATGGAAACATCTCAACACTTGAGGTGAAATTCTGCCACTAACGAAAAACAATTGCTTATTTGAGATCTAAGAAGAGATGAAAACTTCTTTCACCGAGAGGATAGGAGAAAACTCGGATCATTGATAAGCACCACAAATAGCAACAACCCTTAAGGAAAAGCTTTAGGTGAAATCTGACACAAGATAACTCCAACAACGAGGTTGATGGTTGAAAAGATCTCTTGAACAGAGAGAAAATTATGGGTTTAAATATCTCATTCCTGACAACTTGTGAATCATGAAGCATGAAAGGGAATTGTCAGGAATGACATATCACCATCTCAAAAGATAAGGTAGGAAGAATTGCACTTCGAAATGCAAGAAGAAGAATACTTGAACTCCTCAAAACAAAACATGTGTTGAGCACCATGTTTATTTTAGAGTATAGCTTGGCGGATCTTGACTTCAAGAGAAACCTTGAAGAATAATTGAAGAATGAAGAGAATCCTTGATGAACCACCATGTAGAGCCTCAATGAAGAACTCCGATAATAAAAGGATGATACAAAGAAAGAGAAGTTGAAAACACAAGGTAAAGCCTTGCAATGATTTAGATGGAGCTTCGCGACGAGATAATTGAGAGAGCTTGGAACTCCGAAAAGAAAGATGAACATCTTGTAATCAAGAATTTATTCACCATGAATAATCTTCGTAAAAAGAATTTAGTCACCTCGAGGAAATAAGAATAAGATTTATTGTATGCTTATCCTTCATCAAATTTAATTGATGACAAGCAACGGATTTGGCATACTACTTATTCCCATTGAAAAAAAAGGATTAAGAGAGATATAGCATAAACTTGAGAAGGTATTGATGGAACCACCGGTGGGATTAAAAGAACGAATGAATTAATATGATAACGAAGGAAGTGAAATCTTGAACGAACCACCGTAAGAATTGAAAATGAACATAGCGAAGGCACAATTCATCGGGAAGAATTGGAAACGAATGAAGACACTTGAGGGGATTTAGATACATGAGAACGAAGAGATCATGAACTGATTAGAGGATATTTGAGCGATGCACCGGTAAGATTTAGAGAACGATAGCTACACGCTGAGAATGAAGAATTATGACATGATGGCCTTCGGAGGAAAAAAATGGAAACAACTCATGAAATGATCCGGATGGGTGAAAAGAATAGTCACAATCAAAAACAATTATGAGGATGGCATGAAGCTAGAACCATGAATCTTCAAGAGAATGGACCAAATTTAGAGGAAACACTTCTTCGGTCTTCACATGTTGAGAATGATGACGAGAACCACCAAAATTGTTGAGGCACTTCGGATCAAAGAAGAATAGAAATGATGAAGCAATGATGAAAATATTTTGAAAACGATCTTGGAGAAAGGATATGACTGATGAAAATTCATTCTTACGTCAAACTTGGAAATGAATTTGAGAATAACTCTAGAGTAATTAGAAGAGTCAGGTAAGATCCTGGGCAAAGACAACTTGGGATGAACGAAATAAACACCGTTGAGAAAACTTAGAATTGATCTTGCGGATGTTGAAATGATCAGATCCACTTGAAGAGAAGCACGCCGGTTGGAAAAGAATTAACATGACAACCTCAATGATCAAAAAGGATTAGTATTCACATAGCAATATGAGAACACCGTTTAGGAAAGGTATGGATTCAACATTTGACTTCGAAGCAACTCGAATACCACAATTAAAATAAAACAAAGGATTTGGCTTGCAGAATAAGCCGGAACAAATACATATGATAGAGATTTACCCAATCCCATATCATGCATCTGTCGAAAAGATATTCTAGGAGCTACTTGAATTCCCACCTATAAACTCCCGAAACTTTCTGGTTATGCAATCTGGTGTTGGGGATAAAGGGGAAGCAATATATGTCACCCAAACTAACAATCCCTACATCCAGCTGTATCCATCCGTCAACACATAACCAAGAAACCTTCGGAAATCGTGTACCTCAACCTTCGAAAAGCATCCGTTATACGAGTCATGGCAATACTCCCGTACTCACCTCAGTACTGGGTTATCGGGGTTATCTCACCAACAACTGCATAAAAGAGATTTTCGATGTCGGCGTACTAAACTCAGGTATTCCAGAACTGCAACGATAAAATTATGACGACAACACCTCAGAGCTCAACTCCCCGGGACACTTCCACTAAACCCCTGACAGGAGGCACCAAGACAATGTTCTCATCATAAAACCAGCGGAACGATTCCAAGATACCCGCGTGATCCTAAAATTTTTTTTAGTGAAATTTGAGGAGAGGAAAGTCAAAACTTCTACGTCAGGAGACCTCACCAGAGAGACGAAGGGACTGAGGAGTAAAAAGAATTCCTAACTCTCCGATATATATAATCCTAAATGACTCAAAACATTTTTCTAGACACAACTCGGCCGCTAAAAACGATCAAGCAGTGGGGCTCCTAAGGTCGGGAACCTGGCTCTGATACCAACTTGTAACGCCCTCGATGCGGCTATATCTCCCACGTGTCGAAGCACGACTTAGAGGCATAACCGCATTGAAAGCAATATCGCAAGTGAGGTAATCTTCACACAACCCATGTAATACATAAGGGAAAGAGATACATAGTTGGCTTACAATCGCCACTTCACACAATTATATGAATAAAGCATTACATCATCTAGATACAATCAAGTTCTGACTACGGAACCAAAATAAAAGAAGAACCCCAAATGCGATAAAGGTCCCCGATCGACCCCAACTGGGCTCCACTACTGATCAACTAGAACGAAACAACACAAAGGGCAAGATCTTCATAGAGCTCCTCCTTGAGCTTGGTTGCGTCACCTGCTCGGTAACATAGGCACCTGCAAACTGGTTTTGGAAGTATCTGTGAGCCACGAGGACTCAGCAATCCCATTACCATGGGTATCAAGACTAGCAAAGCTTAATGGGAAAGGAATGGGTAAAGTGGTGAGGTTGCAGCAGCGGCTAAGCAAGTATGGTGGCTAACATACGCAAAAGAGAGCGAGAAGAGAAACAAAGGAACGGTCGTCAACTAGTAATGATCAAGAGGTGATCCTGAACTCCTACTTACGTCAAACATAACCCAAACACCGTGTTCACTTCCCGGACTCCGCCGAGAAGAGACCATCACGGCTACACACGCGGTTGATGCGTTTTAATTCGGATCTGGTGTCAAGTTATCTACAACCGGACATTAACAAATTCCCATCTGCCACATAACCGCGGGCACGGCTCTCGAAAGTTTAAACCCTGCAGGGGTGTCCCAACTTAGCCCATGACAAGCTCTCGCGATCAACGAAGGAATAGACCTTCTCCCAGGAAGACCCGATCAGTCTCGGAATCCCGGTTTACAAGACATTTCGACAATGGTAAAACAAGACCAGCAAGACCGCCCGATGCGCCGGCAATCCCGATAGGAGCTGCACATATCTCGTTCTCAGGGCAACACCGGATAAGCTAAGCGTACAGGTACCGACGTAACCCAAGTTGCCAAGGGATGGTCCCACACGGTGCTCTAGTTTGGACCAACGCTTAGACAAGCACTGGCCCGGGGGGGCTATAATAAAGATGACCCTCGAGAGAGCGACTCCCAAGGGAAAAATAGGTGGTGGTGAGGCAAATGGTAAAACCAAGGTTGGGCCTTGCTGGACAAGTTTTATTCAAAGCGAACTGTCAGGGGGGTCCCATAAATCACCCGACCGCGTTAGGAACGCAAAATCCGGGAACATAACACTGGTATGACGGAAACTAGGGCAGCAAGAGTGGAACAAAACACCAGGCATAAGGCCGAGCCTTCCACCCTTTACCAAATATATAGATGCATTAATAATATAAGAGATATTGTGATATCCCAACAAAACCCTGTCCATCATGGAGCAATCTTCAACTTCACCTGCAACTAACAACGCTATAAGAGGGGCTGAGCAAAGCGGTAACATAGCCAAACGACGGTTTGCTAGGAAGGGTGTCAAAGGTTAGAGGTTCATGGCAATTTGGGAGGCTTGAAGAGCAAATGATAGGTAATGCAGCATAGCGAAAGAACGAAGCAACTAGCATAGCAATGATAGTAGTGAGATCCAGGGTAGCGGTCATCTTGCCTGAAATCCCGCTAGGAAGAAGAACGAGTCCATGAAGAAGACGAACGGGAGTAGTCGAACGAATCCTCACAATCGCAACATTACCGGAACTAAGAAGCAACGCCGGAAAGAAACAAACAACATGGTAAATGCACAAGCATAAACATGGCATGATGCACAAACAAGTATGATGCATGTCCGGTTTAATGAGGCATAGCATGGCAAAGTGCAACAAACAATACTACAAGTTAAGTGGAGCTCAATATGCAACGAGTTGCATATTGACGAAACACCACATCAATTATTTAGTTCTCTCTCGGTTATGAACAAGACAAGATTAAATGTTGTTAAACATGGCAAGAGGTGAAGCATAATAAAACTACCTATCTAGGCAAGTTTAAATGAGGCCGGAACAACAAACAATAATTCCGGAAAATCCTCATATGCAATTTATGAATTTGCTACTGTTCTGCCCTAAAACATATTTTAAAGTTGTTAAACAGGAAAATAAAGTGGACCATGTTATTCTAGGCATTTTTCCACCCCATTTACATATAAAGTTTGTTAAAATTGGAGCTACGGTTATTTAGTTATGAAATAAATCATTTTAACATGGCATAGGAGCAAATTTAAACAAACAACACTTTAAACATTTTTAACATGGATGAAAGTGGCATATTATTAATCTACACAAAATTCTACGCATCTTTCCTGTTTAAATCATTTTAATCCGATGCACGGTTAATGAGTTATTATATGCATGAAGTGTAAGGGGGTTTTCTGTAAAACTGCAGTCTCTGGATAAATAGACAAATTCGCAGATCTGAAAAAAAAGGTACACGAGCCGAATCTGGCTGGCCCGAATGTGCACAGAAGAGGGATCTGGAGGGGGCTGCTCACCCTGGGCCTTGGGCCGGTTCGGAGGGGAGGCTGCAGGAGGGCGCGCTGGGCCTGGAGGGAGTTGGGCCGCGCGATGAGGAACGAGGCGAGGCCGGATCTGGCTTGGGCCGGCTTCGGCAGGGCCTTGGGGATCTGGCTGAGGCAGGCTGGATCGACCGAGGGAGGGGACGCGGTCAACGCGCTCGGGGCGCTGACCCCATCGATGCAGGCGCGCGGCTGGAGAGGCGCAGGGGCTTGGGGCTCCGGCAGCTTGGCGCGGGGCTGGAGCGGCATGAGGACGGCGGGGGAAGCAGCAGAGGGACCGGCCTGGCCGGAGAGGAGACCAGCGGCGCGACGCGAGGGGACGCGAGCTCCATGGCAGAGGAAACGATGACGTGCCTGCTCCCCTGCTCGAGATCGAGCGAGGACGATTGAAGCAGAGGAGGCCGCGCCCTGGACTTGCGGAGCAGGAGGGTCCTGCGGGAGGTGGTTGAGGGGGAAGACGGCGCGCGATCGAGGTGACTGCAGGCTCCCGAGGGACTCGGCGGGGCGGCGGCTGCCGCGGTGATGTTCAAAGCGACTCCTGCGGGCAACACACATCGAGAAGAGAGAGAGGGATTAGAGAACGGAAGGAGAAGTGAGCCAGGGAGGAAGGGAAAAAAAGGAGCGCGACGGGGCTGGCCTGCAGGTGGCCGAAGGCTGGCCGGGGTGGCCTGGTTCGGCGAGGTCGCCGGCAGCGGCGCTAGGAGGTGGTGGCGCGCTCGGGCTCCAAGGCGACGAGGAGGAGGCCGTGGGACGCAGAGGTCTTGGTCAAGGGGATCAAGGAGCTCCACTCCTGTGCGTTGGGAGGTTGGAGAGGGAGGGCACGGGGACTCTGGTGCTCCGGTGGCTTGCGGGCTTGCTCGCCAGCCAGGAGGAGGGAGGAGTCGAGGGGAACCATGGGAGGGCTCTGGTTGGTGGTTTTTGGTAGGGCACGGAAGGCGAGGAAGATCAGGAGCGGCTGGCCGGTGGATGGATGCATCGAGAGGATCCCAAGGTGGGAGAGGAGTGGCGGCGGGGAGAAGGATTGGATGGGACAACCCTCCTAGTATCTAGGGTTAGGCTAGTTATATAGTGAGTGGGTTAGATTAGGGGTGAACTAGTCCCTACGATCGTAATTGGACGGTCGCGAATAAAATAGTTAGGGAGCCCAAATAAAAAAACGGAGATATTTTATAGATGTTAGGGGATGATCCGGATCCAACGGTGATGACTGTCCGGGTCGGGTTCGGGGAAGTTTCGGACACGCGCGAGAGGGGTCAAGAGAGGTCAACGAGGACAAGGGTCTGACAAAATGACAACGGAGGCAAAGAGAGAAAGGGCAACTGCGAACGTCTACGAGTTTTTATGAAAACATGCAAATGCAATGCGCATGATGCTATGAGATGAGATGCACGCCAAGAACAAAATGCAAAAACCCAACCACGAAGGAAAATATCATATCGCATCTCCGGAAAAGGCAAGAGTTGGAGTTACGAATATGGAAAGTTGTATCTGGGGCGTTACAAACGAATTCGGTATTGTCCTCAAGTACTAGTCCTGTGTGGCGCATTCTATGGAAGCTTCGAGTACTGGCAAAAGTTAAAGTGCATGTTTGGCGCGCTCTGTATGGTGCAATTCCGTGTCGGGGTGTGCTAGCAAACCGACATATGATAACAACTTCCGATTGTCCAATTTGTGAAGCTGACTGTGAAAGTATTCGCCACTCCTTTTTCAGATGCAACAGGGGCCAACAAATCTGGACTAAGCTGGGTTTGTCTTCCACTATTACTGAACTTTGTGAAGCAGAGTCAGGGGGTTCGTCGGTCCTAGGTGATCTGTTACTGACGCCCAATGCCACTGTATCATCATTCCCGGGAGTCACCAGGAAGGAGCTAGCGGCCGTGGCGGTGTGGTACATCTGGTGGGAGCGCCGGGGTTTTACCCATGGCGAGACCATACGAGAGCCGGCTCGGTCGGCCCAGGCTATTGTCACTTTGACAAAGAACTTCATGAGATCAAGGAAGCACGGGGCGACGCGGATCAAAAGGCATGGATGGACTAAACCAGCGGAAGTGTTCGTTTGTCTCAATGTCGATGCCTCTTTCAATTCAGACAGTGGAACTGGAGGTACGGGGGCTATCATTTGAGATTCCATGGGAGGCTTTATCTCGGCGTCGGCATGCAATATCCCTTTCGTGGAGGATGCAGAAACAGCAGAAGCTAGAGGACTCAAGGATGGCTTGATCTTGGCGAATAACGCTGGATGCAATAAGGTGGTGATCCAAGCTGACTGCATGGATGTAATCCAAACCATGCAACAGGGAGGAAATTCTTTGGGACCAGCGGCGGCCATCTATGAAGAATGTGCTTTTTTGTGTCGTAATTTTATTTCAGTTAAATTCTGTCATTGCCCTAGGGAAGCCAATATGGCGGCTGATTTGTTGGCTACGAAGTCGGAGCCCTCGAGAACTATTGTGTGGCAGACCGAGGCTCCGGACTTTCTTCTTGATGTACTCTCAAACGATGTAGCCCTATTTTCACATGAAATATAAACCGCCATGATGGCATTTCCCTCAAAAAAAGGAGAGGATACGTGAAGGGATACTAGTGCTATATTGGGCAGATTGGGATCGGCCAGATTGGGAAAAAGAACTACTGTTTGGGTCTCTCCACGCAAAGAGAATAAGGAAAGGAAAAGACCAAAAAAGGAAAAAAAAAAAGAGGACGAATTAAAGGCTTTAGCCGCATCTTTTGGAAGGGTTGTTGTTATTGTTTTCTTTCGAAAAGGCAAGTAAGATCAGCCATAAAGAAAAAGAACGTGAATAGTGCCTGGAATTGAGGTTGCTCACGTGATATTTGGAAGGGTTATTTCGGTTTGACTGGCAAGTTTAGTTTCCAACGAGAAAAGATCATTATCTGTTGGAAATTTTTAAACGGAAAGAGCATTAAAGTGTGGATCTGTTTTTTCGGGAACCAAAAAAAAAGAGGTATTTCGGCTGGTTTGTTGGAGAAAGAGAAAGAGAGAATCACGTGCCAATCTTTTTCATTGCCACGTGGGACTTAGGTAAGAAAAAAAACAGTGTTCCTTGTAATATTTCTCTTCCCCTAATCTTTCTCTAATAATAAAACACGGATTGACTCCTTGGGTCATAGTATTGAACTCGCGGTTTCACGTACTGAAAGTTTCGTCGGTCGGGCCGTCCATGCACAGTTGGGGTGCACACAGCTCATGAAGAGCAGCAAAAAATAATTTGATTAAAGCGAGGTTCAAACTCACAACCTACACAATCTCTACTCCTAATGGACGACTTGATGAATAGTCTGCGCGGTTTATTTTCGCTGTTTTTTTTTCGTCATCCTCCCACCACACCTTTTCTATCGGTTTATTTTCCTTTCTACTCTTTCCTCGTAAACCAACACTTTTCTAAGGTATAAAAGATCACAGATCAAACTTTCCTAACTTAGCAAAATCAATCAATCACTTTCATCAATGCAATTTGCTTTAGGAAATAAAATAACAAATTTTAAGGAAACAAATAACCAAATTTAACGAAAAACCATATTGACAGATATATATTTAAACCTTCCTACTTCAAATAAAACCAATCAACAATTATGAACATAATCATGACTTACCTCTTCTTCGTCGGTCCTTCCCGTCCAATCTTCGAATCTTTATTCTCTTCTTTTCTACTTCTCTACTTTAAAGAAAACTCAAGGTTCCATCTCCCGTCTTAGGTCGCCCGAATCCTGGATCCCTCCACCCACCCGATGGCATTCTCTCCCACGTTGGTTTCCGCTTGAAAAAAATTATGTACGTGAGTGAACGCGATCTCTTTCTCTCTCTCGCTCCCGAACGAACCCACACCAACCGGCTCCCCTGGCCCTACCCCTCCCGATCTGGTCGATGCCACAATCTCGCCACCGAATCCGGCGTCACCCACCTCCTCTTCCAATCTTGTGAGCTGCAGGCCGCCACCACCGATGCCGCTCGGTTACCGTCCGGAACTAGCCACTTGCGATGGTCCGAGGTCGCCGAAGCCGGCGATTTCGAAGCATCCGCCCGGAGCTACTTCGCCCTCGACGTTGAGGAGGGAGTGGGCCTAAGCTCTTGGTCTCCCAGGGCCCGCCGCCGCTGGGGGCTCGTACGTGGCGCCGATCCGGTCACCGGCCACTGCTCCTTCTCAGTTCGTGCTCCCTCCTACCTCACCTTCCCCTGTTTTTGTTCTGCAGGTTCTTGAGGTCAGGTGCGGGCGTGCGCCAACTAGCGACTCGGAGAGGAGCTTTGGCGGTAAGGACCATACAGCTTAGTTTCTCCTGGGATCACGTTCTCCGAACGTCCACTGCGTTTCCGAGCAAAGTCTCTGCCTCCAAGTTCAATCATCTACACATCCACGTAATAAGACAACTGTGTAACAATTATCCAGCGTAGTTGAGAAGAAGAGAATACACAAGATCAATTTATTTTCAGGGGTAGGAAGTACCAATCAATCTCGAAAAAAAGTAAAGTAATGATCAATTCCTCAAAATGCAGGCCAAGGCGGGGAGCTTGTACATGGGTTCCTGGAGGCTGTACTAATGAAGGAAGACAAGCAAGCCGTCGATTGCTGCAACTGGGCGGCAGGGAAGATCGGAGTCAACCAGTGTGACGGTTGTCAAGGCAACAGTAACCTTCTAAAGGACCTTCTATAGTCTCCTGCCAACGCCGGATTAGATCGAGGTCGCGGTTGATTTGGTGAATTGCGCGTACCTAGGGCTGAACCGAGAACGCTGGGGGGATCGCCTCATGACGCTCGGAGAACTCGTCACACTCGGCAGCCCCAAGCCGCGGCCCAAAACATCTTCAAGTTCCATGGATCAAGAAGGTATAACAATAGTACTGTCGCACCTGTATACAACTACTTACAGGTCAATCATGTGGTGGAACTATTTTAGATTGCGCTTTTGCCAGAACTGATGCTAAGTCATGGCAGGTTGTTCCTGTTGCTGATGTGTGCTGGTTATAACTTGGATTCCATGGATGATGATGAGATTCTGGCGGTAGTGTTTTCATCTGATATCTTTGATATTTTATTTACTGAATAACCTTCCTAGAATCACATAAGCATATCGCCTTATCATGTCATAGTGCAGCTAAACCTGAGCGTAATTGCAGGCTATAGCTCTTTATTATCTATATATATTGAATGACTGAATGGTGACACTATATTGAACTCGTCAATTCTTCACCACATTGTTTGTTTTGATATTCTATATTACATGCATAGATTCGGAAGTTACTTTAATATCTTGGGTGGCCTAATACTTCCTATATGGAGAATAGTACAAGAGCAATAACTAATTAAATTTGTGTTTTCTTAGATCTTCGCTTTCTCTTGTTGCGTGTAGCTGTCTCAGTTCATATATACCTAGCTACATTTTACGTCATATAGGATGCAGTTTAGGTTAGTAAAAGGAGACCTTATAGTCCAAGACAATATTTTCTAAATTCTAGCTAACTCTGCTGCTAATGAGAATCATCAACTGCTAATGAGAATCATCAACAAGTTGCATTTTTCCTTATCTATACTCCTAATGGGGGAGCCCGTACGTCGTTTAGTTTGTACGCATCCCCTATCAATCGAAGCAAACCTCCCTCACCGATCCCCCTCCCATGGATTTTTTTTGTTGATTTCTTTCCTAACGTTCCCATCTGAATCGATCCTCCCTCTCCAATTTTCTACTACAAATCATAACTTTCGTTGTACGCACCGCACCCCACCGCCACTGGCCGATCTACCCGGTGGTGGCAAACTTATACCCTCCTGGTCCTCTCGTTCTTCTCTCTCGAAACATTGACGATGGGCAAAGTCATCGTTGGTGGCGGTGGCGGTGGCGGCGAATCAGGTAGAGCCCCCCCTCTCCCCAAGCATGCCCCTCTCATCCCCTCACTCGAGCGGCAAGACCCCATGGGGGCGGAGGCATGAAGGCCGGAGGACGCGCCCATCCTCTTCCGAAGCAGCAGAAGGCAACTGAGTTGGCACCGGAGCAAGAAAGCGGAGCGGATCAAGCACCCGGGGTTGCCTGAGGCGGCTCGGTGCACCTCCAAGTGTGACACCTCCAAGTGTGTCAGCAGCTGCATCCTTGGCGGAGCTGGCACGCCCGGCATCATCAAGCCCTTCAACGTCGGAAGGCAATTAGACCAAAGGATGAGTCATCGATGGATGGATTAGATATATGTCCAGCCATTCATTATCCCCATGCTTGTTCTAGCTGATCAACTACTGTATTTGACTGACGACTTATAATTTTTTTTGATGGAATTGCACATCCATACCCCTCATGGTGTTCAAGGATGGTTTCTGCAGCTGGCAGTACTGGTATGTACGTGATGCAGAGCAGTTCGGACCATGGAATTCTTCTACTCGATTCAGAACAGAATGAGCGTAATTTCTCTGTCTGTACTTACAGTTTATTCATCCAAATAGATTTGCAAACAACTTGCTTTTCCAGCATGGTCATTTCTTGTTGGCATTAGAAGATATCTCTGTTTCACATTATCACTTTCAATATGGATTGTTCTTCAAAGTGGCAAATGCCGCATCATCGCTTACGATTCTGCCTATTGTAAGAGAGCAGTATTCCTCCATCTCCAATCAGGAATAGCTGCTAACTAAGCGCATCAGTTAGAAGAGAAGTTAGAGCTGGTGGGAGTTGTGCCAACAGTTTCCACATATATATCTTCTTAGTTTTCGGATTTTGTTGTTCAATTCAGTTAAAACTATTAGCTTACTGGTTGCAGTATAGCTATTTCTAGAATTTACAATGTGGTTGGCGTGCCTATGTATTTAACTTGATGAGAGAAAAAATAAATCTATGATATTCAAATTTTAGTGGGGCCGTTCTTGATTTTTGAAAGCACTGCTTGGAAGGGCATTAGAAGATACCTCTGTTTCACATTATCACTTTCAATATGGATTGTTCTTCAAAGTGGCAAATGCCGCATCATCGCTTACGATTCTGCCTATTGTAAGAGAGCAGTATTCCTCCATCTCCAATCAGGAATAGCTGCTAACTAAGCGCATCAGTTAGAAGAGAAGTTAGAGCTGGTGGGAGTTGTGCCAACAGTTTCCACATATATATCTTCTTAGTTTTTTGATTTTGTTGTTCAATTCAGTTAAAACTATTAGCTTACTGGTTGCAGTATAGCTATCTCTACTCCTAATGGAGCAGTTGGTAGTCTCGCTTCCAGGTTTTTTTTCGTCCCACCACTTTCGTCCGGGTTTTTTCGTAGGTTAACCATCGTAGATTTTTTTCGATGCTGGTTTCTTATTCACCGGTTTATTTACCCCTCAGCTCTTTCCTTGCAAATCAGCACTTTCCAAACGTGCACGCAATCACGGATCTAAATTTACTAACTTATCCAAATCAACCGATACCTTTCATTATTGCAAATTTCTTGAGGAAACAAATAATAGATTTTAAGGAAACAAATAAAAGATTTTAAAAACGCATCATGCTTTACTAACAATCACTAAAAAAAAAAAGGGCAACCTGGTGCATGTAGCTCCCGCTTGCGCAGGGTCCAGGAAAGGGTCCGACCACTTTGGGTCTATAGTACCAAAAATCAAATCTAAATTAATTAACCTTACCTTAAATCACTCAATCATTTTAATTAGAAAACATTTTCTTTCCTAACTGCACCCCGCTTAGTGTGCACATAACAATCCGAAGTAATTAGAGTCACATGATTGAATCCATTTACTTAGAGCGACATGATTGAATTCATTTATTAACAATAATCCTCACCAAAAGTGCGTTTAGCAATTTTAGAGGGCGGACCAAAACTCTACCATCCGCTCGCCCGCGTTTGTTTATGTACAGGAAAAAATGGCATAATATATGGAAACAACACGACTGGGGCGGCGGCGCAATCTTCGGGGATAGGGGATCGGAGGAGAAGGATTGGCCTGGCAGCATGATCGGGGTGCTTCCCCGCGGCCGCGGTC
Source organism: Triticum timopheevii (assembly GCA_963921465.1). NCBI lineage: Eukaryota > Viridiplantae > Streptophyta > Magnoliopsida > Poales > Poaceae > Triticum > Triticum timopheevii. The sequence goes on along the minus strand of OY997268.1, from coordinate 282,359,893 downwards.
GTCCTCGCGATGCCACCTACTCAAAATCAACGCTGCTCCCTGCCGTCAGCCGAGGCGACGCCGCCTGCCCTCCTACCCACGGTCCGCTGCCGCGTGCGGCTAAGGCGGGAGAAGTAGCGACGGGGCCGAGGTCCTTCATGTGTTCCGGGATGGAGGCCATGATTTCGTCGAGGTCGTTGCTGCCTCCTACACTCAGGGTGTGTCACCGAGATCGAGGCGAGCATGAGGAGCTGTGGCCACCGCCATGGTCACCCCATCGCAGGGGATGGAGCACACCGTCGGCCTACAGCTTGTGGAGATCACTGTTGCTCTTCAGGTCGCGTGGTGACCGGATCTTGCCGATGTGTCCCTCCCCGACGACCTCCTCTTCGCCCGGTTGGCCGGCATGGATCTCGCCACTGCTGCCCTCAACTTCTCTGCCTCGAGCTCGACGGTCAGCCACCATGGATCCCCCAGCTGGAAGGTCACGTGAACCAGCCGTCCTCCCATGCTGCAGCGGCGAGAAGGTGACATGGCTCTCCGTACACGAAGAGTGGAGTTCAGTCAAGTACTTATATACTTGGCCTCTACTGCTGATCCATGTACATGGAGAAGAATAGACAACCGCTCATTCATGCTTCGTTCCACTCCTTTGCGCTACATTACTGGAGGTGACATTTTTCTATCTCTCTATGTTGTAACAAGCCTGCTGCCTGCATATTTAATGGATTTTTTATTTAAATTTATCGCTGCTTAGTGCTTTGTTGCAATTGTTCACCCAAGATTCTTATATATAATCTGAGCGTATGTAGGCATACTTTGCTTTGCTATTCCATTTTTTCCGGCGCATAGAAATAAGAGTATTTCTAGGTTAGGTATTCAATTGAGTATGGTATTTGGATTGCTATCAGAATGTCTTTTCTATGCATGTGATTTCTCTCACATCTGGTTATAATATTTGTGAAGACGTGCATTGCACGTGCACTTGGAAGCGGGCCCGTGGCCCGCGCTGGACGGCGCCGACGCTGACCCGAGCCACCTCGTCCGCGTATTCTTGGAGCTGTGGCTGGTCGATTTTCATGAAATTAATTCCCTCAGTTCTGGTGGCAAATATAATACACATAATCCATATTATTATGCACTAGCGTGTATGTGTGAAATAGATGGATTATGGTCTCGTACCCAATAAGATGGATATGTGTGTGTGTTAGAGAGAGAGGGAGAGGGGGATAGAGAGTGAGGAAGAGGGAGGAAGAGTGTGTGTCTGTGTGTGTGAAGATTTGATGGTGAAAAAGGTCGCCAATGTTGTAATATTGAACTCTTAAAGTTAATGTGGCCCCGTTGCAACGCACGGGCGTTCTTCTAGTTTCTAGAATTTACAATGTGGTTGGCGTGCCTATGTATTTAACTTGATGAGAGAAAAAATAAATCTATGATATTCAAATTTTAGTGGGGCCGTTCTTGATTTTTGAAAGCACTGCTTGGAAGGTAGCTCTAAATATTGTTAAATTTTGTATTTTTAGAAGCAGATACCATTCGTTGTTTTTCATTTACAATGGTACATGTTCAGTTATGTATTCATATATCACGTACAGAGTTTTAGATATGAAGCAAACAGTTCAGGGTATTTCGGATCTGTGATGTGTGATGTTTTCTAATGGCACTGTTTATTGTATAATTTAAGATATAACTCGTTATAATTTTGTTAAGTCGTACTTATACATGTAACAACCAACATGTGTAGTGATGTACTCAGCCACCTTCTTCAAATTGAAATTTCTTGCTAATTATAGCTGCATGCAAGAATTGATTTTCAATCTGGTAGCTATTAGTATCTTTTAGAGGGGGATTACTTTGCTTCAGGGTACAAGATGTTCTGATCTTTGTTTTTATTGCTTTCCTATATGCCACTGAATATTTTTGACATTGACTTCCTTCCATTTCATTCTCAGTGAAGAAAGGAAGCCTTGTGCCAAGGAGAAACAAAACTCTCAATGTTTCTTGTGTTCACCGTACCGAAGAGGTGTCCAAGGTAATCAAAATCGATTGGGGATACCCTTGCCTGCAATTAGATTACAACACATTTTTTTATGACCGTTGAATGGCGCTCAAATTTAATTATGTGCTAATAGTAGCTCAATGGTGTTTACCTGATGAGTGCCCACAATGTCCAGGTGTGATGCTAATCTGAAAGTGTTTGCTTCAGTCTAAAGGCCATCCAGATCCTGCTCCTGTACCTTTGCTAAAAGAAAAGTTAGATTGTTATGTTTGAAAGTACATTACACGAAAATTATGTATGTTCTGCTATTCGAGGAAGACACTTGTTTTCACACTAACACTCTGAATGTCTTCTTACCTTGTATTGTATGAATGCCTACATTTCTTTTCTCATAAAAAGATGCAAATCATCTTTAACTTAAGATGTGTATAAATGTCCAGTAATTGTAGCACATGACCTGGTGTTTGTGCTTTATTTCCAAATAAGAACCAAGCTACTATTTTAGTCACAATCAGCAAGAACATTGAATCATCTTTATATTGAATCAAACACCTTGAGATTAAAGCTCCATCTTCATACTGAAACAAACACGTACATATTTTATTCCAAAATAAGAAACAAACTTGATTAAATGTGGACGGATCCAGTCCCTTACCTCTCACCCCCATCGCTCCCGAGGACGACGGCTTGGCGAAACCTAGCTTTGCCGCCTCCCTCCCCTCCTCCACCCTCGCCGTTGCTGGAGGGCCTTCGATGCTGCCAAGCAAAGCCAGGGCAACATCGACGGCGGCAAGGCCCCTCTTCGTCCTCGCTAGAGATTGGCAGCAAGGGCTGTGGTCACTTGTCGAGGACACGACACTAGCATGGGGCGCGACGATGGTGACACGTGCGTTCACGCGGGCTACATGGGGGTCCCAGGGTGAGTGGCGGCGCACACGCTGGTGTCCTCGTCTCCATGGGACAAGCTTGGGTGCGGGAAGCGGGCAGTCCTCATCGATGGTCGAAGGGGTGGGAGGCAGCATGGGCTTGGTTGGAGGGTGTCTTGTGGTTGCGGGTGTTGTCGTGCCTCGCTTGGGTGCTTGGTGCCCTGGCTCACCCATATCTAGAATTGCCAGCTCCGGCGGGTGGTGGCGGCTGCACTTCGGTAGCGGCTGACCATGTGGGAAATGGCCACCGGGACTTGTCCCTGTGCGTGGATGTCCTATCTTGCAACGGCCGGGTCTTCATCGTACCCTCTGTCCTTGTCGAGGAAAGAATTTGTGGCTGAATGGTTGTGGCTCGGTGCTCTGTTGGTGACGTGAATGTCCGGAGGCAGCCGTAGGTGGTCGCTTGGGTCACTGGTGCACCCGTGCTGCTTTGGTGGCAACGGTTTGTTGTTGGTGGCAGGGTGCGGGTGGTGGTAGTGTTATACCTTCTCCTTTGTCGAAATCAGCGGCGCGTGGATTGCTCGCGCTATGGGGATGGCGACGACATGGGGCTCGTCCTCAGGCAGGCCAGCTTTGGGTTTGAGACGGGTCGGAGATTTTGCTCTGAGTAGGTGAGGCAGGCACGGTCTAGGTGGTGCCCGGTGGTGGTGGTCATGTTAGCGTTGCGTCGGTGTGCGAATTGGCGCGGGTGACCATGTAAATGGTACCGTGTGAGCTCGCCTAATCGGACGTGCCCTCTCTCTCGGTGGGGCGGCGTCCTGATCCAGATTTGGGGATCTGACATTGTCGCACTACTTTTGGCGGCCTCGTGGTGGCACGGGTGTGTTGCCTAACAAAAGCTCCGTGCCTTGGCGCCGACAGCGGCGACACCCGAGGGTGCCACGCTCTTCTTGAAGACGTCAATGTGGTTCTTCTTTCCGTGTCAGGGCTTCAGGTGAAGACTCCTGTCCGGTGTGGACTCGACAGTGGCAACGCTCTGCACTGCTATCCCTCTTAGGGGAGTTGTCGAGGAGTTTAGGTGTGCTAGGTTGTAACGCGAGGGTGTTTAGTTCTTACGATACTTGTTGTTGGTAGCATAATTGCGTGTGTTCTGCATGTGCCGGATTTCTCCAGATCGGAGAGGGATATCTGACCATCATGTATTGTTCAGCCTACACTTCTTCGGTTGTTGTTTTATCTATAAAGCGGAGCGACAATCTGTTTTGAGAGGGATGTGAGAGGGGGCGGAGCAATCGGACCTGGGTATGGGAGGAGAGGTACAAACGGGGGAGAAACAGACCTGCGTCGCCGCCGCCTTGGTAGATATGTCGCCCTGAGATCTCCTTTCATTTTTTCTTTCTTTTCCTGGGCGCTAGGGGTCAAAGGGGTAAGTTTTGCAGGAGATGGAAAAGTAGGAGGAAAACGGAGTGGTATCCGTCCGAATGGTGGGAACGAGCTTTGCGTTGGAGCGAAAGCGGCATGGAATTGGCCAGTTGTTTCCAATACGAATTCGGTATACAATCAAACATCCGTATTGAGGTTAGATGATTACCAATTCAATTTCTTCGGCTTCAGTGAAGACATTTAAATGAAACGTTATATGTATTGTAGCTCGTAGCAACGCACGGACATTCTACTAGTTGTTTCTAAAGGCACAACCGACTCACTTAGCTTCTCCTTTTATTAGATTCCTGAGCGCTATGTGTGGTATGTCACGAAGTCTCATTGGGCCTCGGCTGGGCTTGCTACACATCTAAAAATAAAATTTCCTTACTGTTAATTGTTAACACGAGGGGTCAAACTTCTGACCTGCCAACTTACTCACTAGGGCTGAAAAAAAAGCTCGAAGCTCGCGAGCTAAACAAGTAGCTCGTGACTCGGCTCGAATCGACTCGAACTCCAAGAATAACGAGTCGAGCCGAGCTTTAGTTTAAGATCGTTTATAGACCAAGTTAAACGAGCCAATCTCACGAGTACTCGTGTAACTCGTTAGGCTCGACACAATAGATCAGTCACTCCCAATACAAAGGAAGATCAGCCACTAAACAACCTACGTCCCAAGCGCACAACCCAAGGCCCAACCATTGAAGGCCTAGCTTCCTAGGAGACTCATGCGTTATAAGGAAATTATAATTGTTTAGTGATATATTGATAGAGGCAAAGGTGTCCCGTCTTTCGATGAGATGATGGATATCGCTTTGGTGGAAGTCGACTTTGACGATCTGACTACGAACGTGCGAGGACGTCGCGCCTTAGCAATCGCTAAACCAACTCCGAGAGGTTATTGACCACGCCGGAGCACGATCAACCTGACCACGAGGGTCTGTTTCCTGCGAGCAAATGAAGAACAAGCAAGAAACTAAGATTGCAATCTGGATATTGCGAATATAAGATGAAAGCTTTATTGATCAAGGTGGGGTTCTGTGACGCCTTTGTCTGGTCGTTGAACACAAACGAAGTACGCGAAGTTGCAGCTATGGCGAACTTTTAATCTAAACAAAACCCAAAGTCTAAACGGTGCCCTAAGGGCTGTATATATGGAGGAAGAGAGGGGGAATTTCGTGCCCCTTGGTGGAGGGGTCCGAAATCAACCCTATCTCTTGTTTCCCCACACATACGGACTCTAAAAATAGCCTATACTTATGTATTTCGAAATTACATGGGTCTGGCCCAATAAAAAGGTGACGCGGCACCTATAATAGCTTCGGGACGAAATTTATGAAGTGGCATCTTGTATATTTCGTCCAAGGCTTCATGCACCCATTATGGTGGCTTCAAAGTCCTGAAATCATCACTTGTAACTCCGTTCTTGTTCCCCTTGCGCATGGCATCATCTCCATGCTTGTTCTTGCTCCAATGTTCATCCTTCTCCAAGCTAGGCCCTTCATTTGTAAGCAAAACAAATGTATCCAATTTAGGCAGCATCATATTCTCATGAACATTAGAATCATTACCAAGAAACGAAAGTACCTGATAATTTAATTGGCGTGCGCGAGCTCTAGTAATTGGTCCCGTATATGTAGCAGTAGGGGCTGTGGGTGTAACAATGGTATTGATGTCCTCATCATCCTCCCCTTCTTGAAATGAAGTCGTCCTCGACGGAAGCTCATCTTCCTCACCCAAATAAGGCTTCAAATCTGCAATGTTAAAAGTGGGACTAACCCCAAAATCTGCAGGCAGCTCAAGTTTATATGCATTATCATTTATTTTCTCTAACACCTTAAAGGGACCATCAGCACGTGGCATTAGCTTTGATTTGCGCAAATCAGGAAATCTATCCTTACGCAAATGTAACCAAACAAGATCTCCAGGTGCAAACACAGCATGTTTTCTACCCTTATCTCCAGCAAGTTTATATTTAGCATTCATACGCTCAATGTTTTCCTTAGTTAACTCATGCATTTTTAAAATCAATTCAACACGTTGTTTAGCATCAAAATTAACCTTCTCCGGAGATGGAAGAGGCAACAAATCAATAGGTGCACGAGGTAGGAAACCATACACAACTTCAAAAGGGCACATCTTAGTAGTAGAATGCAATGAACGATTATAAGCAAATTCAATATGAGGCAAGCATTCCTCCCACATTTTCTTATTATTCTTCAAAACAGCCCTAAGCATAGTAGACAATGTTCTATTGACTACTTCAGTTTGTCCATCAGTTTGGGGGTGACAAGTAGTACTAAAAAGCAGTTTAGTCCCCAACTTAGCCCATAAACATCTCCAAAAGTGGCTAAGAAATTTAGTATCACGATCTGAAACAATAGTATTTGGCACACCATGCAAGCGAATAATTTCACGAAAGAACAAATCAGCAACATTAACAGCATCATCGCTTTTATGACATGGTATAAAGTGTGCCATTTTCGAGAATCTATCCACGACAACAAATATGCTATCCCTCCCCTTCTTTGTTCGAGGTAAACCTAAAACAAAGTCCATAGATATATCCTCCCAAGGAACACTAGGTACAGGCAAAGGCATATATAAACCATGAGGATTGAGTCGTGACTTAGCTTTTTGACATGTAGTGCAGCGAGCAATAAAACGCTCAACATCCCGTCTCATCTTTGGCCAAAAGAAATGTGTAGCAAGTACGTCCTCCGTCTTCTTCACGCCAAAGTGTCCCATTAATCCTCCTCCATGCGCCTCCTGCAACAACAAAAGACAAACGGAGCTAGCTGGAATGCATAGCCTGTTAGCACGAAACACAAATCCATCGTTAACGACAAACTTGTTCCACATTCTTCCTTCTTTACAATTCTGCATTACATCTTTAAAATCAGCATCATGCACATATTGATCTTTGATGGTCTCTAAACCAAATATTTTGAAGTCAAGTTGTGAAAGCATAGTATAGCGACGAGACAATGCATCAGCAATAACATTTTCTTTTCCCTTCTTGTGTTTAATGACATAAGGGAAAGTCTCAATAAATTCAACCCATTTAGCATGTCTACGATTCAGTTTAGCTTGACTTTTAATATGTTTCAAAGATTCATGATCAGAATGTATAACAAATTCTTTGGGCCATAAATAATTTGCCATGTTTCTAAAGTCCGAACAAGAGCATATAATTCTTTATCGTAAGTAGAATAATTCAGACTAGGCCCACTCAATTTTTCAGAAAAGTATGCAACAGGTTTGCCATCTTGTAATAACACACCTCCTAATCCAATTCCACTAGCATCACATTCAAGCTCAAAAGTCTTATTAAAATCAGGAAGTTGGAGTAAAGGAGCATGTGTCAACTTATCTTTCAATACCATGAAGGCTTCTTCCTGTGCGGTACCCCAAACAAAAGGCACATCCTTCTTTGTAAGCTCGTTGAGAGGTGCAATAATGGTGCTGAAATCTCTCACAAAACGCCTATAGAATCCAGCGAGGCCAAGGAAACTCCTCACTTGTGTGACCGTTTTGGGCTGCGGCCAACTCTCAATAGCTTCAATCTTGGCTTTATCAACTTCAATTCCCTGTGGAGTAACAACATAGCCAAGAAAAGATACTCGGTCGGTGCAAAAGGTGCACTTTCCAAGGTTATCAAACAAACGTGCATCACGTAGAGCAATAAAAACAGCACGTAAATGTTCCAAATGTTCCTCCAAATATTTGCTATAAATCAATATGTCATCAAAGTAAACTACCACAAATCGTCCAATGAAAGCACGTAAAACTTCGTTCATTAACCTCATGAAAGTACTAGGTGCATTAGTTAACCCAAAAGGCATGACTAACCACTCATATAATCCAAACTTAGTTTTAAATGTTGTTTTCCATTCATCTCCCAATTTCATACGAATTTGATGGTATCCACTACGCAAATCAACTTTGGAGAATATTGTAGAGCCACTCAATTCATCAAGCATATCATCTAGCCTAGGAATAGGATGACGATAACGAATAGTAATATTATTAATGCCTCTACAATCAACGCACATACGCGACGTACCATCCTTTTTCGGCACTAAAATGATAGGAACAGCACAAGGACTAAGGGATTCGCGTATATAACCTTTGTCGAGCAGTTCTTGTACTTGACGCATAATCTCCTTCGTCTCCTCTGGATTGGTACGGTATGGTGCACGGTTGGGTAATGATACACCGGGAATTAAGTCAATTTGATGCTCAATCCCGCGAATAGGTGGTAATCCCGGTGGCACGTCTTGTGGAAAGACGTCAGCGAACTCCTGCAAAATGTTAGTGACAGCAGGAGGCAAAGAGGAAGGCACGTCCTCGAATGAAAATAATGCCTCTTTGCACACAAAAGCATAGCAAACAGATTTGCTAAAATCTAGATCATCAATATCAGATTTGGTGGCAAGTAAACATGCACTTTTCAATTTAATTTCAGAAGCAACACTAGATTGTTTATTATTATTAGGCTGCATTTGTTGCTCAAATTCTTTTGCCACAATCTGATTTTCACTCTTAGTTTTCTCCTGTTTTGCTTTATTAGCTCTATTAATATCATCTTTCAAAATGGAATCAGGAGTCATAGGAAGCAAAGTAATATTTTTATCCTTATGAACAAGAGTATACTGATTGTTTCTACCATGGTGAATAGAATTTTTATCAAATTGCCATGGTCTACCAAGTAATAAGGAACATGCTTGCATAGGTACCACATCACAATCAACATAATCAGCATATGTAGAGATACTAAAATGTACACGAACAGTACGTGTTACCTTAACCTTGCCGCTGTTGTTGAACCATTGGATGTAGTAAGGATGTGGATGTGGTCTTGTGGTGAGAGATAGCTTCTCCACCATCTCCATGCTAGCCAAGTTGTTGCAACTCCCTCCATCTATGATCAAGCGAACAGAACGTTCCTTCACAACTCCCTTTGTATGGAACAAATTATGCCTCTGATTTTGCTCAGCTTGTGTAACCTGCACACTCAAAACACGTTGAGCAACTAAACATTCATACCTGTCAGCATCTTCAGGAGCCATGTATTGCGTCTCATGATCAGAATCGTCTCCACCGTGTTCGTCACGTGTAATAAGAGCCAAAGTCTCCTCATCATAGTCACTAGCGGACTCATACCCACCATCCTCAGTAACAATCATCACACGCTTAGATGGGCATTCTCTCGCATAATGACCTCCACCCTTGCAACGTCGACAAATAATATCATGTGTTTGCCCTGTTGATGCCATGGATGAAGAAGAGCTCTTTGCAGGCCCAGAAGGTGTGCTCTTGGCAGATAGTGGTGATTGTGTCTGCTTTATTGTATCACGGTTGGAGGTGGCAGCCGACGGAGGCGCCGGTGTAGCAGAACGTGTGGAAGTAGATGATGCACGTGGTGTCCATGATGAAGGTCGACCTACAGAAAAGTTAGTCCGCGCCAATGCCTGTCGATCCTGCACTTCACGTTCAGCTTTACAAGCAAGATGGAATAAACGAGTGATATTAGTATACTCCTTATAGTCTAGAATGGTCTGAATCTCTCTATTTAATCCACCCAGAAAACGTGCAAGCATAGCTTCATTCTCCTCAACAATACCACATCTAATCATGCCAGTCTGTAATTCCTGATAATATTCTTCTACAGAATTTTTTCCTTATCTTAAGCGCTGTAATTTTTGAAGCAACTCACGTTGATAATATGGTGGAACCCAACGAGTACGCATAGCAGTTTTCAAAGCAGCCCAAGTAGCGGGAATAGGATATAATCTACAATGTTCAGACCACCATACACATGCAAAACTAGTGAAAACACAAACAGCAGCAGCAACCCGTCTCTCCTCGGGATATTGTAAACATGTAAAACGTTGTTCAGTTTCTAACTCCCAAGTAAGATATATATCAGGAACATATCTACCCTCAAATGGTGGAATATTCAATTTCAGTTTAGGAATATGGACATCATCTCGTACCTGAGGTGGTGGTGCAGGCCTACCATTACGAATATATACCTGAGGTCGACCTGGTGGTGGTGGTGCTGGTGGCTGCACGTAGTGCTGATTTTGATCAACCTCATCCTCATAATCGCCCGCATACTCATCATCCTCCTGGGTACCAGCAGCAGCAGCAGTAGCAGGGGCCAAAGAAGCATCAACAACATGAACAGCAGCACCAGAAGTTTGGCCATCCTCAATAGGAACACGCTTCGCTCGTCCATACTGATTCGAAAGGATGCGTTGTTGTTGTTGTTGTTGTTGTTGGAGAGGTGCGTTAGGTGCAGCGGGTGGTGGTGGTGGAAGACGCGCGAGCAATTCATTAAACTTGTTATCGAGCTTTGTTTCGAACGTCTTCTCCATGCCATCTATCTTCTCCATGGCCTCTTCAAATCTGTTTAGCACATCTTGCACCTGTCCACTCATCATTTGCTGAAATTTATCATGCAAATCCTTATTCGTCATGTTCTCCCAGTCAGTCTCGTCGGCTTGTGATCCTGGCATGGTTAGCAGCAATAGAAACACACAAGAATATGATCCTACAGACTACTAACAAGAGGTGGTGGTGGGTGTCACAAATCCGTCAAGCAAATCTCAAATTCTTACCAGTTCTTACCCAGCAGCAGGCGGTGATCGGCAACCGTTGTAGTCAAAAACTCTCAAAGCTTGGATAGAGCGATTACCAGGGAGAGTCAAACGCACGACGTAGATGTATGTGGAGGTGGGAAGGCTTATAATATGGTAGCAAAAAGGGTCAGCAATAATCAATTTAGAGATGCAAAGTTGAATAAACGCTCAACGACGGTACTATGCTGGTCCTAGGCTAGACTGTGCTAGAGACGCGAGCCTAGAACACCAACAAAATCACGGCGCGGCACGTAAACAAGGGAAAAGCACACTCTGGAACTCTTTTTTTTCGCTCTTTTTTTGCGCTCCTTTTTTTTGCGCTCCTCTTTTTTTTTGCGCTCCTCTTTTTTTTTGCGAAAAATCACGATAATGGCGAGTGTCTCAAAACTCTTCCCTCGTCAAATTGATAGGATGGGCACGAAATTTTTTTTTCACTTTTTTTTTCGGAAATTAGGGCAGCGACGACGAAAAAGTGCGACCAAAAAATCAGTATGATGGCACGTGGCTCAAAAGACTCAGAAAAGCCTAAAAATAGGATAGGGAAAAAAATTTGCCCGTGAAAATTTTGGCCTAAAAACTGCCCGGGGGTCTCCAGACTTTTTTTTTTCGAGACCTACGCAGGCAAGGAAACACGAATCGGAATTTAGATTGATCTCTAGAACAAACCTAATATGAGAAGAACTCGGATTGGTGGTGGATATATGGTTGTGGTATATGGCAGCGGTGGTGGTATATGGTAGCGGTGGTGGTATATGGATACTGATTGGTGGTGGTATATGGATACGGATTGGTAGTGGTATATGGATATGGATTCAGAGCGGTGGCGGATAAGCAAAAGTGGTAGATGGGCGATGATGATGATGCGGCGGCGGCGTGACAACTTATGACCAGAACTCGAAACTCTAAAAGACTAGACTCTAAGACCAGCAACTTGACACGACGATGCAACCGCAAATTCAACAAAGCAAAAACCCTAAAAAGATTATGCAAAGGCTCAGATTGGTTCGGATATGATGAACTAACCCTAATTTTTTTTGTGGCCTTTTCGTGGACTGTAGGTATGAAGAACAGACTCGATCTAATCTACGAAAAACTGTAAAATCTCACCGAGCAACCTGGAAATCTGATACCACTTGATAGAGGCAAAGGTGTCCCGTCTTTCGATGAGATGATGGATATCGCTTTGGTGGAAGTCGACTTTGACGATCCGACTATGAACGTGCGAGGACGTCGCGCCTTAGCAATCGCTAAATCAACTCCGAGAGGTTATTGACCACGCCGGAGCACGATCAACCTGACCACGAGGGTCTGTTTCCTGCGAGCAAACGAAGAACAAGCAAGAAACTAAGATTGCAATCTGGATATTGCGAATATAAGATGAAAGCTTTATTGATCAAGGTGGGGTTCTGTGACGCCTTTGTCTGGTCGTTGAACACAAACGAAGTACGCGAAGTTGCAGCTATGGCGAACTTTTAATCTAAACAAAACCCAAAGTCTAAACGGTGCCCTAAGGGCTGTATATATGGAGGAAGAGAGGGGGAATTTCGTGGCCCTTGGTGGAGGGGTCCGAAATCATCCCTATCTCTTGTTTCCCCACACATACGGACTCTAAAAATAGCCTATACTTATGTATTTCGAAATTACATGGGCCTGGCCCAATAAAAAGGTGACGCAGCACCTATAATAGCCTCGGGACGAAATTTATGAAGTGGCATCTTGTATATTTCGTCCAAGGCTTCATGCACCCATTATGGTGGCTTCAAAGTCCTGAAATCATCACTTGTAACTCCGTTCTTGTTCCCCTTGCGCATGGCATCATCTCCATGCTTGTTCTTGCTCCAATGTTCATCCTTCTCCAAGCTAGGCCCTTCATTTGTAAGCAAAACAAATGTATCCAATTTAGGCAGCATCATATTCTCATGAACATTAGAATCATTACCAAGAAACGAAAGTACCTGATAATTTAATTGGCGTGCGCGAGCTCTAGTAATTGGTCCTGTATATGTAGCAGTAGGGGCTGTGGGTGTAACAATGATATTGATGTCCTCATCATATATATGTTTAATATATACATAATCCTTTTTATCATATTTGAGGGCTTTATGTTTATATTTTTAACAAGCATAACAAGCTAAACGAGCCAGCTCGCGAGTTATAGGAGTCGAGCCAATCTTGGGTTTGAGCTCGTTATAGTAACGAGTTGAGTCGAGCTAGCTCGTTAACGAAACGAGCTCTAGCGAGTCGAGCCGAGCTGGCTCGACTCGGCTCGAATTCCAGCCCTATTACTCACAAAGACCATGCCCAACCGAGCCAACTCCTGATTGTGTGTAAAACGAGGATTCTCTTTGTTATTAAATAGTACCACATCGCTCCTTTACAACCTATTCCACTAATTTATATATATCCATGATCTAAAATCAGCAAGCCGCCTTGAGAATAAGGGAACGAATTAAGGAAGAAGAAAAAATCAATATATTAATAGTAAAGAAGGGAAAAGGGCGCGCCGAGGAAGGATGAGATGAGGCTAATTACATAAGAAATAAAAAGAAAAAAAGAGAAGCAATGTCACAGCAACAAGGAAGGAAAGGGATGGAAAGAGAAAGGAAAGAGGAGGCTTTCTATATGTATATGCGCCCTTGTAAATAAGGAAGTGGAAAACGAGTAAATTGCGGAAGGTAGGACACATTTCATTCACTCAATCTGCGCAAACTAAAACGGTCTACACATTGGTCAATGAATGGAAATCACAATGACCAGCCTGGTCCACGTACGCAGACTTCATGTGGCCTATTGACGTTTTTTGCCGCTTTGTTTTAAGAAATGAAGAAGAGAAAAAGCGCTCTATCTATTCATGGCTATGCGCTTTTTTTTTCCACTTCCCTAACGTCCTCTTCAAGTCATCATTGTTGCTATCGGTTCCATTATCGGTTGTGTTGACCAGCTGCTTGCCTGCACCAATTTCCAACAAACATATTTATTCGTGGGATAAATGTAATAGTGTTATAGTGCGTTATACAAATTTAGATATACGGGTTCAAACCGGTGCAACCAACTAGGGGTGCTACCTACCAATTAATATTAGCTAGATAATGAGCAAATTTATTTTTATTATGCTCAATTTTCAATGAAACAAATTCATGCAGATCGAGGAACTTCTTCATCTTCATAATAAGATGTCCACTAGGGAACAAAGTTATGTTACCTCGCCGTAATTGCTCTTTTGCTTGTGAGCTTTTTGAGGCTCCCTGCCATATGGATATACATGATCAAGAAGAGTTCAGAAAAGCCATCTCAGTTTTTCTAGAAAATTAAAAATATTTGTTGCCACTTGAAACGTGGTTAGGGCTGGTACAATGCGGGCGCTAGGAATAAAATCCTGGCAGTTTTTGCATCGTGTCGACTACTTTCCTGGCATCGACACGTAGCCTAGAGTCTAACACTGAAAAAAGTATACACAATGTAGCTTCTAGGGCCGTATGATTGTGCATGTTAATTTGCTCAGGATTTTAAACCTCTTGTTGGTGCCGGCCTTAGAGTGATGTTTTTAACCTTTTCATCTGTTAGTCATTAGCTATTAACAATATCCATTTATGAAAAGTAATTCCACATGAGTTTGTCGGCTAATGCTAGCCTACATAGGTAGTGTGTTATGTGGTGGATCAACGCATCATCTCGGGATTGATCACATTTGGGTGCATTGTGATCACGTAGATATCACAACTATCGTGGACAAGGGCAGCGAGAGGATAAGCTATGAAACGGCAAGGGCATCTGATATTGATTTTCACCCGTTGCAACGCACGGACCTTTTTGCTAGTCTCTCCCTAATAATAAAGCACAGATTGGGTCTCCGGGTTCACCGTCGCAGCGTCTTTACAAAAAGATCCCTGTGTTTTTAATATACAACCCGCAGTCCTTGAAATAAGTCATAAAGTCAGTCGAACCGATACGGGCGAGATAAAAAAAATTACCCACCCGCACAACCTCACGACCCCAATCCTATCTCCGCCTCCGCCACCTCGTGCAACGTGACGCCCCCGCCACCGCGCGCCGCCGGCCCTCCCCTCTCCGCCCCCCACCCCCTTGCATGGCTTCCAGGGTTGGATCTGCCGGCTGCCCGATCGATTTTGCCTTGAACGCGAACATGAGCTCGCGGGCGCCGCCGCATCTGCTCTGACGGAAGGAGCGGGAGATGCGCTGCTGGAGGCCGTGATTGGGGGAAGACGGCGGGGAGTATGATGAGGTCGGGGAGGAGAGGTTGGAGGGATGGACGCGGGAGTCAAGCCGCCACGAATGGCGAGTCAACTACACGTGCCTCATATCCCTCGCTCCATGGTGCCCCTCCTCGCTTCGCGGTCGCGGAATCCAGACAAGATCGGCAGGATCCGCTCCCGGGCGAGGTTTTTCTCTCTATAAGTCGCTGCCTCGACCCATGGTAACTCCGACGGACGGTTCACATGCCGGCAGCCGGCGGGACGGCGGATCGGCTCCAACCGCCTCCACCCTCACCTCCTCCTCCACGACCTACACAGGCAGGACGCCCGAGGTGACCGCGTGTTGCTTTGTGCTTACCCTGTGTGTTTGCTTGCCGCTGCGTGCGTACTTGGCTCACACGTGTGTGTCTATGTGTTGCGTGTGTGCTGATGGAAGTTTTGCTGCTACTTAGTACTTCCTATTACAGTAGATAGAAGATGATTTGTATGTTCTAAATTCTTCCAAATTGAACTGACTATTTGTTATCTCTTCTCTCTAGATTAGAGAAGATGTTACTATTTTTTTAGAAAGGAAAGTAGGATTTGAACGCCATCCGCGAGTCATCCATCTGAGAGGTACCCCATCCTATAACATGAGTACTAGATTTTGTATAATCAGATCATGAACGATGACCTTGCTGTTGTAATTCTCAGTGTGTACTTTTGCTATTGTACTATTGCTTGAGAATCTGGGCTGGATTTATGATAGTTAGTAATTATGTGATTTGTATTTATGTGTTGTTAGTTTGATCCAATTGGAACTTCTTACTGTTCAAGAATGATGCTTCATGATGTAAAGATGTTCACTTTAAGTGGGAGCCGTGAAGGGCCTAATCTGTGCACTCTTAAGTTTCAGAAATATTGTAGTGTCCATATAGAGTACAAGATCTGACCAATGTGGAGGCGTGGAGCAGACTGACAAAGGAATTACACAGGCTCATGCCTTTATTCTCCATGTTTGCTTCTTGTTCATCTCCATGAACAAATAAGCTCATCAACAAGTTCCCGTTTGTCCCTGTCTGATTCAAGTCTGAAAGATTCATATTTGGGTAGATAGGTTTCAGTGATTGAAAACATTTTAGATGAGGTTGTGCATCTCTGGTGAAATCAAGAAGCTCCTTGCTGTCAGGAAAGAATTTTGTGCAAAGGCTGCTTCACTCAAGCAGGAGCTGAGTCGGGAGAGATAAGATAAACAACATTTGAGATTTAAGCATGTTGAAAGCAGAGATTGATGACCTTCAACAAAAACTTACTCACTCAAGGTACATACACTATCTCTTTCATTGGACCTGACTCTTGGGCATCCCATTAACACATTTGTTTGTAAGAATGTGTGGTAATTATAGCAAAAGGGGAATTTTGAGTTGGTGGTACAAAGGAAAGTAATGGAAAAGAGGGTGATTTGGATGGCCGCGCAAGAAATTCAGCAAACGCCGACCAAATTAGCTAATTTTGATGGGAGACCATTGGGAACATGTATGTTATTCAGATCGACTATAGCGTTTGTAAATTTTAGTTATCCTTTCTAGATGTATCCAGGTTTGCAAAGTCATCTAATTCTAATTTGTGTCTTGGTATTTAATAATTGAAACATTTTTTTTGTAATATCCATAGTATGAGACCAAGTTTGTTGTTTTAGCTTTTGTGCCATTCTTTCTTCTTTCATAAATAGGAATTGTCATTGTGTCTTGTGTTTTGCTTGATGATGTTTCCGTTCATGGAGGCAAAATGGTAATTTATCTAAGAATAATGGCACACTATTAGTCAGCGACTCAAAGATATGCAACTGAAATTCATTGATAAGTTTAACTGCAATCATATATTGTGTCTATTTGGGTTATGCTGCACGCGGCCCAAAATTCCCGTGCAAAACTTAATTGTATGATTTACTCTAGAGCTTGGATATGTACTGATCTAGAGCTTGGATGTCTGAGCCCCTAAATTAAAATGTAAAACTGGGATCAAAATTACAATTTCTGCGCTCCCTATGTTATAGGAAGTAGAATCAAGATCTTTGTTTATATGTTGGATAAGATTGTTGGTATAATCTTTATGTGTTCCTTTTCTATTGTCAAATTATATTATGCAGACTTTCATGATACACACAGATTGACATCGCCTCTGATCTTTGCCCGTTGTGCTCCTGTAGATGTCCACGCCACCCACATCCACCCGGCAACTGCCTGTGCCGGCTGCCATCGTCGGTCTACCACGAGCCCACGACGTACCCATCCGCATCTGCATCGCCTTGAGGCCACAGCAGCACCCCTGCCCTCCTGCCCCTGCTGGCAGCCGCGACCCTCGGCATATCGGTGCAGCAACATCCCATGTGTTGGCCTCGCTGTCTCATCTCCTCTCTCTTATGTTTGGGTCTGATGTTAGTGTGATGTGTGTGGGGATGGATATGATGCTATCATGGTGTGTGTAAAAATTATATTTTTGGTGTATTTGTCTTCAGAGTATTGAATCAAGGGTTGAACAATGTAATTATCGAGCATGACTATGCGGAGGTAGTAAACAATTAGTGTAATGGGTTAAATAGATATCATGTTGGCCCTTCTGTTCAGGAAATTAGGGAGATGTGTACAAGTAATATTCAGGTGGAGTTGTTTGATGCAGATTAGCAAATACGTGTGCTCATCTCTTAGCTAAAGCTGGTGTAATGTTGCTGAGTGCGAGGCTGCGAGTAGTGGACATAGTGCACTCTGCCAATGCTGGAGCATTTGTATCATGTGATATATAAATGGAACACAAGTTTTCTCGACACAAAAAAGCTGCTACAGGTGTATTGTTTGTATGAACATACATAATTTTCGCACAAGGTTCGTTTGGCACTGAGAAGATGAACCATCTTTTCTTAAACAATTTGTTATGTTCGCTTCAGAAGCTGAGTCCACTTATGGATTACCATTTTTGCAAAGGTAATTAAACGACACAAATCGAAGCTACGCATCCTTACACATCTGCAATTCCTTACTGTTTGTGTAAGCACAAACAAGTTAACCCACCAATGTGTAAAGTTCAATTCCACAGATGTTATGGTTTAAGGGCCAAATAAATAGGTCCCATTTTCTTGCAGTAATTTAAATTGGAGACGGGGATGACTCTCGAGCCCGCACTGCCGCCCTGCTAATGATCTGCTCTCCACTATGTCACCTCCC
Source organism: Triticum timopheevii (assembly GCA_963921465.1). Taxonomy (NCBI): domain Eukaryota; kingdom Viridiplantae; phylum Streptophyta; class Magnoliopsida; order Poales; family Poaceae; genus Triticum; species Triticum timopheevii. The sequence goes on along the minus strand of OY997268.1, from coordinate 282,341,566 downwards.
ACCTGCCCAGTTGTCATTGCGCCACTGAGCCCATCCCACCATGATGCCTCCCAACGATGCACGACGACAACACCCCACTCACGATGCCGGTTCCCTCGACGGCCTCTCGCTGCGATTGCAGTCGATGCATTAGACCAGGTGCATGCATGGTGTATTTTGTGGAGGGCGGCCCTCACATCTAGCTCAAGGAGAATATTTTTTTTTTCCGCCAAAAAAGAGAATAGAATTTTCTGTTTCAGACATTCCCTAACACATTTGTCGTGCATGGTCGGGAACTCGGAATTGACATGTGGGGTATTGAGCCGTGCTTATTAGATTGGTGATGTGATTTTTTCCATTGAACTAGAGGTGTGCGATTTTTTTCTCCCGTTGCAACACACGGGCATTTGTGCTAGTCTCTCCCTAATAATAAAGCACGGATTGGGTCTCCGGGTTCACCGTCACAATACGCTTCCTTTCTATGAATTTACGCTTTCAGTTTGAATTTAGAATATATAAGCGAGGTGGTACTAATTCAGGGAATCACGCGAGCACGTATTTGACGCAGGGAGCTCCTACTCGGCACATTAAGCGTCGGTTAGCCCTTTTGGCGCTCGCGCGCGCAGCCTAACGGGCCGGCCCAGCAGCTACTTCTAAAAGTAGAAGTGAAAAGGAAAATTAACCATGGAAAATATACGCTAGAGCTGGGATTCGAACCCACATGGTTTTGTTAAACTTGCTTCTCCCCGCACAACAACCACCGCGCCAAAGGCCACTGTGTGTTGTAGGATACGAAAACAACACTATCCAATACTTCGCATATTGTACCCATATAAAGAACTCGCTACCTGCTCTACCTACGTGTGTTCAGCTAACCACTAGGGCCGGCCCATTTTTTTTTTTGAGAGAACATATGATTTTTTTAAAGAAAAATGAAACCTCACAAATTTCAGAAAAAGTTCATGAACATGCATAAAAACATCGCCCTATTCAAGAGAAGCCCAATGATTTTAAAAACAAAGTTTGTCAATTTACAAAAATAGTTCACAAAAAATTTAAAAAAGTTCATCAAAAATTTGAAAAAAAAAATTCACCAATTTGAAAAAAGTTCATCAACTTAAGAAAGTAGTTCACAAAAAATTAAAAAATGTTCATCAAAAATTTGAAAAAAAGTTCATCAATTTGCAAAAATAGTACATCCAATTTGAAAAAAAGTTCATTGAATTTGAAAAAAATTCAAAGATTTTGAAAAGGGTTCATCGAATTTGAAAAAAGTTCATCGATTTTGAAACAAAATAATCAATTTTTAAAAGTAGTTCACAAAAATTATTTAAAGTTCATAGATTTGAAAAAAAAGTTCATCAATTTTAGAAAAATCATTGAATTTGAGAATGTTCACGTATTTAAGAAAAAAACGAAGTCAGTGAGGAAAAGAAACCAGGAAGAAGAAGAAACAAAAAATGCAAAAAAGAAAAGAAAAAAGGAAAAAAGAAAAGAAACGAATAAAGCAAAGCAAGAGTTGAATATTATCGGATCGTATTGTGTCTCGTGGTGGTTATACTATCGAACATCTATCTGGCAGGTCTGTGATTCGAGTCGCAACGACGGCTCCCTTCTTTCTTGCGGAATAGAGTACGCAGTAACGGGCCGGCCCAATACGGGGTGCTGCAGGTGTCCGTTTGCAGAATACACGTTAACGGGCGCCTGTAGCGCCAAATAGGATTTGCTTTTGACGCATTCTGCGTCAAAAAGCTGTCCGTTCGCATAGGAATCGAGCGACTGGGCCGACCCATTTGGATTGACCTCGCGCGAGAGGTCGGGCGACAAATGCATAAAAAGAAAAAAGCGAGCCACCTGGGATTCAAACTGTGGACCTCCACTTTATTCACCCGACAAGCTAGCCACCGCACCAACTAAAGCTTTTGTGACATACCTGTGGGGCGAATACAAATGAACTGAAAACCGAAATACATGCATATTTTTTCTACAATATATATTTTCATGGCAGCCGATTTCAAAGAGTTTATTCATCCCATCATGCCTGGCGTTGTGTCGTGGAATGAGAGGGGGTCTTGAATAATTGGGTTAGGGAAGTGTGGGTTTTTTTCACCCGATGCAACGCACGGGCGTTTGTGCTAGTAATAATAAAGTACGGATTGACTCCGTGGGTTCACCGTCACAATACGCTTCTTCCCGTGAATTTACGCTTTCAGTTTTTTGGGCAAAAGAAACAATCAGCCCCAATCGGAAAATAAATTCCCACGCAGCCTTTTCCCGTCCTTACTTCGACATGAACTCTGCTCAAGCAAGCCCCGTGGTTTCCGACATGGACTCTTTACCCGTTCCACAAGCCGAAGGTACATACAGAAAGGACACGAGTCCCTCAATGGAATCCCCAAATCAGATCGGATCCAACAGTCCTTCCCACGGGACCTGCTCCGTTCTGTGCGATGTCGCCTGCCGGGTTCGACGGCGTGGGCTGGGGCGCTGCGCTTCTGCAGATCATCTTTCCAATTGTGCGTCTGATTTGCCGCCTCCCATCAATGTCCACGGCTCTGTGATCTTCCATGTTCTCTCCTAGCGCACACTGTGGGTCTACCCTGCTATCTACCGGCTCCTCATACAACAGCGATGGAGAATCTAAGAGCTTTTGTGGAGACAATCGCATCAGCTCAGCTACGGCCAACGTTTCTCCTCTCTATGTTTCTTTGCACGCCTCATCTAGCGATCCTGACTCGGGCGGCATTTGCTCTCACCGGTAGCGCGGGGCGCTCTCGATGGCGTTGCATGTGTTGGAATTGACGCCCTTGTGGCTGCCAGTTTCTGGTCGCGCCGCACGAGTATCTGTACATGCTGGGCGGGATCAACGAGGAGACAGACCCATCCATGCTACCGCCAGGGCCGACGTGCGGCTTCAAGTGCCCATTGAAATTTGATCTTGGCAGATTCCTTCTAGAGTTGTGATCCTGGAGGCCAGCGGAGTGCATGGGACGAACATGGAGTGACCAGCAGCGACACTTTGATTGGGCAGATGGATTCCGCTGCGGCGGAGTTAGAGGTAAGTACCCTTGCTGGATTCATCTTCATGGTACATGCATGCGGCGATAGATGTGGCGATCTGACTCTCTCCGTGCCATGCTATGCTAATTAAATCATTGATTGTTACATTGTTCTGCTATGATTTGCATGGCTACATAATGGAATAGATACGAATGGGAGAATACGTAGCTATGATGACTCAACAAGATCGTGGCATGGGGCAATGGATGGCCGCAGTCAAAATCCAACGAACTCCTCTTGTACGATGTGAGACATCGGTTGCATCCGGGCCGAATCTTCCAATCTCGCTGATCCATTGAGTTTCCGAAACACCATGCATACGTGCTCCATCCAAGGTACGCCATCGTCCAGTTCTATCCATCAGTTTTGCACTTTAAACTAATGACATCGTGGTGCAAGGAAGATACATACGATACAATATCAATGATGCAAACATATAGGATTGATCGCAAAGGATTGCGTTAAGAACAGAGAAACTATCCATTATAATGATGGATAGCTATCAGGGAAAGAAACAACAATTTTTTCTTCGGTGTAGTTGCATAGCTAGCATAATGCGGTAGTTATTTAGTTTTTTTTTTACAATGTGGTTCATTCGACTCATGTTGAATTTGTGGTAGTGTAGATTAAATTTGCCTCATTATTTATTTGATTTCATAAGCTTTTCAACATTTGCATATCGTGGGACGAATACTGGGGATAATATGTTTTTAATTATTAGTTTGGCTCTTAATGTGTTATACTAACACATATGCCTGTGTGTTGCAACGGGGATTTTTTTATGTGACCACTAATGCATGCATCAGTGTTGATTTATCCTCTAATGTGTGCATCAAGCATGGCATGACAACATCCGCAAAAGTAGGAAGGCACGTGGCCAGCTAGAACTAAATATCATGATTTAATCTTCATTAAATGCGATGCATGCATGCATGACCACCAATTAAGTAGAAATTGTTACATGTATTGGAGAATTTTCTTTGAACCTTTGCATGCAACAAATTTATGCAGCTCGAAATCCAAATAGGTGAGGAAGAGAAATGAAAATAGGACTAACAAACCAAAAAATATATATAATGAGACAAGCCCAACAAACAGAAAAGGGTGTGTGTGTGTGGGGGGGGGGGGGGGGGGGGGGCATTATACTCCATAGTTATGGTATATTGTCCTCCCATAGTTATACAAGCCCAACAAACCGAAAAGGAAGGTTAAGTACTCCATTATACTCCGTTGTGTGCATTCTATCTCAAGCATCGGCGGTAAGAAGCATTTATGTTACTTTGTAAAAAAAAAGCATTTATGTTATACATCCTCAGTTTATATATCTTAGAAAATCAATGATGTGTTCGGTGTATATATTTTAGAAAAACGATGGAGTACGTATTCCACAAAAATCATGTTAAATACTCTAATGCGCTTTCATGTATAGTACACACTCTACCATGCAGAGCCCATAGTCTTTTTAAATTGGAGTCATTCGGGCTGAGGCACGTGCACTACACCGGAAAAAAAATGATGTATCCATTTTATTGTTCACCAACGCGGTATGACTACCTCCCTTGGATAGAGAGGCGCATGGCGGGTCAAGTTAAAATGCATATCATGCTTAACCTCCATTAAGTACGATGCTTGCACATTGATCACTAACATCACAATCCACATCCAATTGTGCAGTTTAAAAATTTATTTTTTTGCTTAATTAGAACATCTACAGTCGGACCTCTCAAATCTGACTCATATGCTCGGGCAGGCCGCTCGGTCACTTACCGGTCACGAAATTTTGACCCAGGCGAGCGCCTCAAACGGCCCTCAAACGCACGGGCTGACAGGCACCCCTTATATCCAGCCCAAATATGGGGCGGATCTAGGCGCGCCCGGGCATGTCCGCCACGTCAGACTGACGGAGCGGTCCCACACGGAAACGCCCGAAAACCAGGCGGTCCGAAGCTCGTCTCCTCCGTTGGACCGGAGCCGTCGCGTGGCGCCACTCCGGCGGGCAGCGTAGTGCCTAGCAAGATTATATAAGTCGATCGGCGGCACCGAAACCCTAGCATACACATTTTCCTCCGCCTGTCTGCCCCGCCGCGACTTTCCACTTCCCCATGGCCCCGCACCACCGGGAGAGGCCACCCATTTCTAACGCCGGAGCACCGCTCGAGCTCCTTGAGCAGATCGGGCAAGGCACAAAGCCCGGATCGCCGCGGGGTACCTCCGGATGCACTCGATCTGGAGGAATTCGAGGAGGAGGAGGAGGATGTTGGGGACGCTGGCGACGTGGATCTGCAGGCGGAGCAGCAGGCCATACTCGATTTCCTCCGCTCGGAGTTGACTGCGGAGGCTAGCCGCCATCGCCGGCAGGAGATGGAGGCCGCGGAGGAGGCGCAAATGCTCGCCTACATGGATGAGGTCGAGCAGGAGGAGGATGAGACAGAGCCCTCCTACCTGCCCGTCCAGCCGGCGCTCGGCATCGTCGTCATGCAGATCTCCGATGATGAAGATTAGGTAGGATACTACGTAGTATGTAGTACGTAGTTTTTTTTTGGCATGCTTTGTATGGATCTAGGAGTTGAAATATGAGAGATTTGGATGAAGAGTGCCTAATTTAAGATGTGGTCGATCACTGTCCGCGGATACGTCTGGTCGCGTCCGCGGGGGTTTGAAGGACCGGATTTGCAAAATCTGACTGTAGATGATCTTACAGACCACGCAAGTAAAAAAAATCTGGACATAAACAGCCAAACATCGTTGGGTCATGCGGCTGCCACGTAACAACCACCGCTCAGGGCCGGCCCTGGGGCATGGGCGACGGGGCGACGGCCCAGGGCCCTGGCGAGGGGGGGGCCCATGATGGAGTATATACATATAGTATAGCCCAGCAAAAAGCAAAAAAAATATTTACAAAAGAATTAAAGAAAAGAAATAGGATGGCTAGGTCGCTAGGAGGCCCAGATATAGCTAGCTAGCTAGCGAATAGCGATCGCTGAATTGCTGATGGATACGCATACGCCGTGACTCACGGTCGTTTCTACCTTTCCTCGTCGCCCTCGCACGCCCGTCGCCGTCGGCGTTCTCGCTCGGCGCCTTGCCCCTTGGCCCTTGCCGCGTCGCCTTCGCCTCGCCGGCTCGCCGTCGCCGCCACACAGCAGTCCCACCATCCGGCATCTGGCACCGCGGCAATACGGCAATACGTATACGATATACGAGTACGCATCCAACTGGAAGTCAACAACAGGCCTGGTCAACAAGTACGCATCCATATTTCCTGTCCATCCCTAAACCTGAATTTGACAATCTCACTAATCACTATCTCAGTAGTTTATTTATTCTTTATTTAGTATGTATGTATTCTAATCCAATCTATCAAATTTTTGTCATTCTATATAACATGTCTAGGGTTCCAATCATTCGATCTATAAATTCCTAATTCTTTGTATGCTCTTTTGATCTTTTCTTCATGATTTTAGGACATTAGCCTGCCATGTTACCTAAGAAGAAGCAATTGTCGGGTGCTGAAAAAAGGGGAAAAAAAAAGAAAGTGATTTGAAAATTCTAGCACTGAAGGGTTCTTTGAATAACTTCTTTACATCTTCAAGCAATGTTGATGTCAGTGAAGAAGAAGGGCAAGAAACTACTTCTGAGCATGAAAATCCAGATGTTGAGGTGAATGAAGATGGTGCACGCACGGGGGAGCAAAAAAATTTTAAAGTTGATGCTGACAGTACAATGGAGGAGGAAAATTTGCAGCCTTCCTCTAATAATGAACAGGAAGATTCCCTTTCATTTATTTTTGATCCAAGAACATGGGAAGTTCTTGACAATAGCAAAAGGATTATTTTAATTGAGAAGGGACCTATTAGAGTACCGGATCTGGAGTTCGAGAAGGACACCATTGGTAGACACTTTTCATATGCTTTTTATTCCAGGAAGTTAAGTAATGGTGAGTTTGTTGACAGAAAGTGGTTGGTTTACCACAAAGGTGCAAACAAAGTATATTGTTTTTGTTGCAAGTTGTTCAAATCAAAACTAAAACTACTGAAAAATTATTTGAGGTCAACTATGTTGCAAGATAGATTGAATGGCCTGGCTATGTGCTGTATTGAGAAGGATATCTTGGACAATGTTGATCTTGATTGTGCCCTTAATGACTTCGCATCAAGAAATGCCCGAAGAAACTTTTTTTGAAGCACTGAAGTATTATTGTTGTCGATGGAGTCAGTCTAATTCGGTTCTTATTTGAGGTAATCATGTCACGTTAGTTTCATTTTGCGATCTTTTTAGTACCATTGTTTTTTATGGAGTCAGTTCAAATTTCGTTATTATTGTTCTCGATGGAGTCATTTGAATTATTATAGTCATATTTTAAACTAAAGATGTGTGATTGAAAGTTATTTTTAATAAGTTATATATATAACATACGCATACATATATATTGTCTTAGGACTTAGGACGTAGGGGCCCATGTGGTCGAGTTCGCCTAGGGCCTCCGAAAACACAGGGCCGGCCCTGCCACCGCTCCACCTAGCATGTCGCCTTCGACAAAGCTTTATACTGCTGCCGCTCCATCTCTCTCTGATAAGCCATATCGCTTCTGCGACCCGACGTTGCCGGTTTTTGTGCACGGCCGGATTTGGTGCAGGGAAAGAGATCCATATTCCAGGAGCGGCTGTAACGCTCACACGGTGTGGGTTGGCAAAACTGAGTTGCTCTTTGCGTTTTCCTTTCTGAATTTTCACTGTCCTCTCCTCGACGCTGCCGGCCACTTCGTCACCTCGCGTGCGCGGAATGTCGCCGCCACCGCCTTCCCCTGCTCCTATGAATATGAAGAGGAGTTAATTCCTTTGTTCCCTTCTTGATTCGTTTCCTTCCTGATTTTCGGGGCCGCTCGTTGATTATTCGGGGTGTCGTATATGAACTAGTGAGAAAAGATGCAAAGAAGCGAGGTGGATTATTTAATTGGGGAAAGAATTTGAACGGAGCTACATGGTCCTTGTACCAACAATGGCTTTAGCGTACACGAACAAACCGAAAAAAGCAATGTGCTGGAAAAAAAAACTTGTGAAGCGATGGGCCACGTGCGGTGGCAACGAACACATGGGCCGGCTTTGTTTGCTTGAAAAAACATACGGGACGATGTTGTACAACCAATATAAAACTAAAAGCGTAAATTCATGAAAAGAAAGCGTATTGTGACGGTGAACCCATGGAGTCAATCCGTATTTTATTATTACTAGCAAAAGGGCCCGTGCGTTGCAACGGAAGAAAAATAATACCACACACTCTTAATTTACACAAAATGGTCTATAATTTGAGTATTTATAGCTACGGCCCAAACAAAGATGGTCTTTGCCTACAAAAGCGCAAGTTCAAAATTCCACGTGTCTTCTATTTAAACAAAGTTTGCATGTAGATTTACTACAAAAGAAAAGGGCAAGATATCTTCAATTTCGTCTCCAATCCTGATTTTGCTAAGATGTTCATCTACAATCCGGATAGCGATATGAAAGGAAGATGAATAATGCACCGTTGATTAAGATTGCACCCTACATAGTAATTTTTTAATGGTTAAAAGGTAAAATAACATCATATTAAGATTCTATATTTTTTCTAATCAAATTCCATGTAGATTAACATCATGTTTTTTTTTCTAATCAAATTTCATATATAACATGTTAAATTTAGAGTTATTAGAAGATATGAGTATGTGAAAAAACATTTGATATGTAGCGTTGATTAAGATTGCACCATAGATAGTTTTTAAAAATGGTTAACATGTAAAATAACATCATATTCATATTCTATATATATTTTAAATCAAATTCCATATAAAACATGATAAATTTAGAGTTACTGTTTAAAAGATATGAGTATTTTTAAAAACATTTGATATGTTGATCAAGATTGCACCCTAGATAGTTTTTTTTAATGGTTAACAGGTAACATAATATTATATTCAGATTCTATATATTTTTCTAATCAAATTTCATATATAATATGTTAAATTAGAAGTTACGGTTTAGAAGATATGAGAATTTTAAAAAACATTTGATATGTACCACGGGTTTAATGTCAGAAACGTCGGGGAGTTTTAGACGTCTAGCAAATATGCTCGTATGTTGCAACCGGAAAAAAAATCTTGTAAGTCTCATGTTGGAGACACTGTCGTGGTTCATCCCCAGTCCTGTTCATCCCATGGGTGTGTGACACAGTCAAGTGGTTGGAGAGCCGGAGTCCTTCGTGAGGTTTTCAACGAACAAACAGAGAAAGTAGAAACTTACCCATAAATAAAATAAATTGGAAGCCCAAATTGCAAAATACTAAATGATAGGGTGCTACCTACCCCTGTCTTTCTTGTGTACTTCGTTAGCAGAGTAACCGCTACTGACTCTGCTTTGTTTTCTCCGTCGCTTGTAGCCTTGTAGGGATTGGCATCATAGCGGCTGGCGCGTCGGCGCCAAGAGTCATATACTTAAGGCGTGACTGTACCCGTGAGCATGCTCTGAGTGCCTCGATCTGGAGCTAAAAGTCGAAGGCCATCGACTGATGCATGCCACCAGCCAGCCTAAATGTCGACGCCCTCATCACCCTATTCCTAGACCGAAGGTGACCGTCGAGAATGTACGACTTGAAGTTTACATAGGATTGCACATACATATACAATTCAAAAAGTATTGGACAATGGACGAAAATCTTGATATAACTTCTTTCCTTATTTTAATTTCTCTTTTCTTTCCATCGGGACATGTAGCCTATAATTCCATTCCTTTCCTTCTTTTAATTTCTCTTTCCTTTCCTTGCTGGCTAATAATAGCGGAATTTATTCCTTATTTCTCCTGACCCATTCTGACCGTCTACTATAATTTAATTCTTTAGGCAGCTTATTAATATTAATTTTAAATTATAGGTGTATATAAGTTGGTTGGATGGGCTTTCAAGAGCCGAGGTGGGACTATTTTTTTGTATAAAAAAACAACTTGCCTTTCCATTAAACAAGCATGGTTGGTTGCATGTGTCCTTGGGACTGAACGCCATGGCAGGAGTTCGCTCGCTCGCTCCAGTGCATATTTCCACCTGGGATTATTTTTCGCGTGCTATATGGGCCCCTAGATTCTGATTGCTGGGTCGCTGCTTCCCGTGCTGATGGATATGCGGAGATCCAATCGATCGGATGGGCTGCTGCTGGCAGATGGGCCATCTGATTGCTAGATGACCAGATGTACGACCGTGTATATAAGACATCCCCGAATTAGTACCACATCGTTTATGTTGAAAAAAATAGGACGTGTTTTGAAAAAGAAAACGTAAACTCATGTGAAGAAGCGTATTGTGACGGTGAACCCGGAGATCCAATCCGTGCTTTATTATTATTATGGAGAAATTAGGAAAAGATTATTCGTTGCAACCACAAAACACAAAGAGAGAGAAGAAAGAGAGAGAAAGAGAGGTGGGAATGAGGATAAGCCCTCACACTGGTGTGTGCCATATTGAAATAAAAAACGTGGATCTGTGTGCGTGTGTGGGAGGAGGGAGGGGGTGGGGGTCTTGAGCCATGCTTTATTGGATCGTGCATCTGCGATTTTTTTTCTTTCATTGCAACGCACGGGCATGTTTGCTAGTTTATTTCTATCCCTATCATTCCCTAATAATAAAGCACGGATTGACTCCGCGGGTTCACCGTCACAATACATTTTCGCCCAATCATAATACGCTTTTACGATTTGTATAGACAAATCGTAATATAAACGAGGTGGCACTAATCCAACCAGTGGTTGCTTTTGGTCCGTCGCGTGCTTTTGCAAAAAGACCCTTCTCTTTTTCGAAAATTGAACCCGCATTCCCTACGTAAATGGCTCTGGGGAAAACGATTCAGTAAAACAAAAAAAAAATCCCATTCGCGTGTCCTCTGTTTCTTCGTATTCAGATTTCAGACCGACAGTTGGAGGCCACCGCGGCGAACGGGGTGGACGAGGTGGCGGAGCATGGGCCCCGGCGAGCGGGGAGCTGGAGGCGCAGCGCAACCCGATGCCGCACGGGGACTACGAGCCAGCGGCGCACCTGTCACCCACCAGCACGAACCCCGAAGGCCGTGCCGGCGAGGACGGAGAGAATCAGGATGGGGAGGATGCCGTTGCGGCAGTGAAGGTAGCCATCAGCCTGATGAAGCATCTACATCCCAGCTGCTTCGGCGTACATCCGGTGATGGGGCGGCCGGATTGAGGCAGAGGATGATGGAGAGGTGGTCGGAGGCGGCGAGCTCCAAGGCAGGCAGGGTGATGCGGTTCCAGATGGACGACGACTTCGCAGGCGGCTGGGTCGAATCAGCTTCCGTGGCCCAAGCGCTGGACGAACGGGTGCTCCTCTCGTCGTCCTCCTCCTGACGGCAGGCGGTAGGAGCTTCTCCGTTCTGCTTGGCGACCTCAAGATCCCGCTCTTCGGGGCGCTGCTCCAGCAGAGTAGCAGCACGCGCCTCGGATGGCAGGGGCGGCCACCGTGGTTTGAGGACGTGATGCGCGTGCCGGCGGCTACCGCGTCCCAGAGGTGGTGGACACACGGCGGCACTCCCTGGGCATGCTCCTGCTGGAGCTCCTCAACGGCAAGTCCCTGACGCACGCGTCGCTGCAAGATGGCGACGGCGGCACGCTGAACCTGCCGCGGTTGGGGCAATCGGTGGTGCATGAGGAGTGGACGGCCGAGGTGATTGGCGTGGAGCTGGTGCGGCTAGGCGCTGCGCCCAGGAAAAGATGGACTCGCTACTGCAGGCACCGGCGAAGCTACGGCATAGCACGTCGCTGGCCTCCAGCAACCAGCGCTCCGCACACATCCCTGCCTCCCACGGCCAGATGCTCGGAGGGCCCTCCATCACATAGATAAGTACACACGGTACAATTATCTGAATTTTTGGTTCGGTGTCCACAACAACGAGCTTCAGTTATCTGAATTTTCAGTTCAGTGTCGTGATTTGGATAGACGCTCGAACACAACAGCGAGGCCAGCTTCAGTTCTCTGAATCTTTAGTTCTGTGTCGTGATTTGGATGGAATTGGAGACCGTGTCCTTCTCCAACATAAATCAGTTTCCAATGTAATCGAGTTCAAGTCTCTGTTCTTGTCCAACGCAAAAGCATGTAGTGCCCGACCCTGATTGGACTTGGCTGTCATAAGAAGGAGGGATCCTCGACCGGAACGTCCATCAGGCCGCCTCCCTCGACCAGAATCTCCATCAAATCCCATCACATTGCAACTTTTAGAGGAACATCCAATGTCGCTGGCGGAGGAAAATCATCCGTCCAGCCGTACTATGCCGAGTTCGCCGGCGGAAGAAGAACACCCGTCGAGCCCTCCATCGCCTGAGGCGGCTACACCAGAGGTATTTCTCCCCTTGAAAGTTACTACACCTGAGGCTAGCATGTTTGCATCTCTGATTTTTTTTAGAGATTTGTTCAGGATTGTTTGTTGTTTGAACAAGACACATATCTGAAGATTCATTATTGACTTACACCTTGGAGTTTACATCTGTTGTGGTGTTCCTCTATTCTAAACTGAACCATGCTAATGCGACCAAGTTTGGGCCTACACATAGTCAAAAGTTTGAGTGATGGTTATGTTCCAGTTGCATTTATATTCAGATTTCACAGAAGGAACAAAGTTCCAGGAAAAACAATCTGTCAGTGTGTTTCGACGTTATACACCCGAGCACCCCTACTGTTAGCACCAAAATTAGCATTATTCTTGGCATGTATATGAATGCTTTGTTTGCATGATTATTTGATTGAAGTAGGGCAGAATAATAGTAAACTGAACCATGAAATATTTATGCCCCGTTGTAATGCACGAGCATGTTTTCTTGCAAAATTTATTTTAAATGTTTTTTGCTGGTTGATTATGTTTGGAGTTCCTTTCTTTGTTATTATCTTCATTGCATTGTCAGTTTCTTTTATCTGGTACCATTTTGTAGTTATATATGCTTTACTTATTCACTTAGAATATCAATGTCTTATCAGTGTATCGGTTCACTTGCACAAGGATCTTCCCAAAACATCCAAGTTTTCCGAACATAAAAATTATGTCATTTCGGTGGAACAAAGAATTTATCTCTAGCACGGTGAAACAAATAATTCATCTCTTGCACTGAAATTATGTTTCTTACCAACAAGAATGTATCATTGCAGTATTTTTATTATGTTACGACTAATCGTTGGGTTGGGTTGCTCCATTAGCAAGAAGTCAATTTGTCAGTGGAAACATAGCTGCAAGGATGCGATATTTCAACTTTGAGGTTACTTAAGCTTTTGGATTTCAGATTTAGTTGCCATCACGAAACTGGTATGCAATTGAGTTGCACTTGCGCACACATACTGATTTATAAATTTCACAGTACTATAGTTGTGCTCCTCTAAATAGCTTATATTTGAGCACAGTCTTGTGGAATAGTTACAGTGAACAAAAATCTTGCATTTGATTGATTTGATTTGTTAGTTTTTTGAATGGCACTGCCCCTATTAGGCTAAGTAGAAACACTATACCGGGACTAAAGTACATCAGGTTACCTTTCATGAGGTCTGTGGAATTGTTGTAATTTGCGGTATGGTATTTTTGGAATTATTTTGGGTACAAGGAAAGAAGTGACAGAGAACTGCAATTGTTCCGTGGTAAAATTTACTAAAATTGGTGTTTCTTTTCAAGATTATATTATTGTTTGCCCATTTGTTCCTTGGATGATCTACTAATTTTCTTTTCTATTCCTTGCGGATAATTTGCTTCAGTTCATCAGACTACCTGGGGAAACATGCTCATTGTTTATCTAAAGATATATTGGGCATCAGTCCACCTGTCATGAGGTCTCTAAATTTTGGAGGCATGTTTATTTCTGAACAATTTCTTGCAGATACTATGCTTGGATTCACAAATGCATGTAGTGCTTCCAGATGTTCTTCGTTTTTTCTGTGTTATTCCTCTTTCAAGTTTTTGGTCCTTGAAAAATAATAGTACTTGCTAGGTTTCTAGCTTTACTTTTTTTTGTAGTACAAGCTAAATGTATATACCTGAATTTACATATCAGAGTGTTTGAGTTGGTTAAGAGTATGAGAGACAACAATTTTCATCCTCAAACAACACCCGACATCATTAATTTTCTTAGTTACCAATTGAAACACGAGGCAGTAATAGCACAACTTAAGTGTGTGAACATATCATTATAAAATGATTGGCCGGCTTATGTTTTTTATGCATTCTAGAAGTGGCATTTCCGTGAAATTACATACTAGCTTTGCATTTTTCTCGGAACAGTGTGAAATTTTGTCGGAGAATATTTTTGCTCCTTTTCCATTGTTCGTTGCCCATTCGTCCCGTTCTGCTCCTGTTTGTCATGAGTAATGTGATGTGTTGAAATAGAGGGCACAAACTTATGGGGCCTTTTAGCTATGGGGCTATTGGGCTGGAGGCATATGATATATTTTTCTCCCGTTGCAACGCACGGGCTCTTTTGCTAGTAATAATAAAGCATGGATTGACTCTTTGGGTTCACCGTCACAATACGTTTCTTCCCGTAATTTTACGTTTTCAGTTTAGATTTAAAACATATATACACGAGGTGGTACTAATTCGGGGAACCACCAAAAAAGGTCTCTGCTCGATCGCCCCAACTCCTGGCTACCGATTGACTCCTTGGGTTCACCGTCACAATACGCTTCTTCCCGTAATTTTATGCTTTCAGTTTAGATTTAAAACATATACACGAGGTGGTACTAATTCGGGGAACCACCAAAAAGGGGGAGCAACTAATTAAGAGCGCTCCTTCGGGAGCCTCGCAACGATCAGCGCCACTTGGCGCGCTGTCAGCCATTCGCCACGTGTCACGCTCTGGGCGCTCCCTCCGGATTTTGTTTTTTTATTTTTCCGCACGCGTTTTTGGCTTTTTAAACGGTTTTTTTTTCCGATTTTTCTTGACGTTTTGGTTTTCTACCAGTTTTCCCTAGCTTTTCGACCAAATTTTTTTTGAAAAAATTATTTTTTTTGCGCAAAAAACGCATTTTCTTCACGAGAGTCACGGTTTTGTTTTCACGAGAGGCACGGCCGTGCCTCTTGGAAACGAAAAAAAACATGTTTTCTGGGTTTTTTCTTTCGCGAGAGTCACGGTTTTGCTTCCGCGAGAGGCACGGTCGTGCTTTCGCGAGAGGCACGGACGTGCCTCTTTCGGAAAGGAAAAAAATGCGTTTTCTGTTTTTTTCTTTCGCGAGAGGCATGGTTTTGCTTTCGCGAGAGGCATGGGCGTGCCTTTTTCGGAAAGAAAAAAACGCGTTTTCTGTTTTTTTCTTCTTCCGCGAAAGGCACGGTTTTGCTTCCGCGAGAGGCACGGGTGTGCCTCTTTCGGAAGGGAAAAAACGCGGTTTTTGTTTTTTTTTCGCGAGAGGCATAGTTTTGCTTCCGCGAGAGGCACGGTTGTGATTTCGTCAGAGGCACGGGCGTGCCTCTTTCGGAAAGGGAAAAAACCCGTATTCCCGGTTCGGTTTTTTCGTCGATTTTTTTTCGTCAGGTTTTTTCGTGAAAAAAAAGTTTGTCAAAACCTATCAACATGGGATCTAGTTTTGAAGATCTCGACGCGAGGAATCCAACAGCGAAAGCGGTTCGAGATTTGGACGCACGGGTTAAGAGATAAAACGTTTTGAATAATGGATCTACGAAAAAAAGGAAACACTCCCAGGTTGCGACAAGTGGCGCACATGCAGTTGTCGCAACCCCTACCACACATCCTTTCTTTTTTGTGCACTGAAGGGCAGCGGCATTTAAATTAATGCTACCAAAAATTAATAGAGCTCATACGAGATTCGAACTCTCAACCTTCCCTTACATAGTGACGGGGCACAACCAGCTGGGAAAGCATATAACTTTTGCTGAAAGTAGGGTTTGTTGTCAAATAGCTTCACCTTGATTCTTTTCATCAAATTCATATATACGTTCACACGTTGCCTATCAACAAGCCTCGAGAACCAAAAATTAAGGGAGCGAAGAAATCAACTCTAGAAATCAAGTGATCGACGCACGTGCCAATCAAATCGAAAAAAGTAATTGAAACTCGATAAATGAGGAGGGACATGCAGATGCTATAAATGTATTTGTGGGCTGGCGCTCCTAATTTGGATACGACGGGAACGAACATGGCTAATGGATTCTATGAAGAAGGACATGCACGACTAGGCTGATTTGGCTAATAGGCTGGCTAATTAAATGAGATCTTAAGGAATTAAGTCAGCGTTGCATGCAAGATCAACGGGAAAAAAAGAACAAATGCACCGGCCGTGTATGCATGCGCGCGAGTGCAATTTCGCTCACCAAATTATATTGTTTTTTTCTATTGAAGGCCGCCAAATTATATTGTTGGTAATTGAACCCACAGTAAATTATCGTGGCACAGCCGCACGACCTATTATTCTCAGTTGGGGCAAAGCGGCTGCTCGAGTTGGCTGACATGCCTTTGCTGCCTTCTTCCTGGCTCACAATGATCGTGCCAAATTCTGCTACACTAGTGCAGAATCGGTAAATAGCACCGGTTCGTAAGGCCCTTTAGTGCCGGTTACATAACCGGCACTAAATTGTGGTCACTAAAGGCCCCCCCCCCCTTTAGTACCGGTTCAACACGAACCGGTGTTAAAGGGCAACCACGTGGCACGAGCCAGCTTCGGGGATCTGGAGCCCTTTAGTATCGGTTGGTAAGACCAACCAGTACTATAAGGTTTGGGGGGTTTTTAGTTTTATGATTTCTTTTCATTTAATTTTGTGTTTCCATTTTAATTTCTTTTTCGTTTGCTGTTATTTTACAATACTACACATTGTACACGTTATACATACATACATATATATATATATATATATATATATATATATATATATATATATATAT